>OY821755.1:772500-3325139 GCA_963682095.1 Potentilla sterilis
CAAAAAAATATGACCATAAGACTGAGATTTGATGACCTAAATACAGTATGATGCAATATGGGAAGAAAAATATGAGTAGAGGATCTGAATCCTTCTCGGACTAAAATCCTCTGCTCATATTTGTCTCCTCATATTACACAGGATCTGAATTCCAAATTCTCATCCTATACGATAGATGATACATATATTTGCTAATTAATAACATAAGGAATTTGGAAAGACTTGGAAATGGAACAAGAGATCGACTCATAATTAGATCCATTTGGTTATTGATTGTACGTATAAGATAACTTTGCGCACATTTTTGGTGTTATCTTTCTGTAATGGTCATGCTGTACAAGTAAATCCCCAATCTCTCAAAAAGAATCCAATCCTCATTGTGTAATGCATGCTACTGTACACAAATCATCAGTGAATCAACATCAAAATAAAGGCGACAAAAATTCGCAACAACTCAAGGGTCACTGAACATCAAGCTTTCTTTCGAAGGGAATTTTACTATATATCGAACGCAACCAGCCACTAAATAACTCGGTTTGATGCTCAGAAGTACCAATCGAAAGAACCCTTCAACTTGCACGTAATTCGCATCGAAACTACGTAGTCACCTCGATCTATCAGATTCGATCATACGTATATGCAGATGCTTAATTTCTTCTTTCTCTTTGTATATGTATAGGCCACGTTGATCATAGATAAGTGTTTTGGTGATCAACTTCTTAGTGAAGAGAGTAGCTAATGCTTATGTTTGTGCGCATATATATGATGCTCACTTTACATTGTTTTATATGGACAATAAGGTAGTAGACTAATAGCTAGCTTAGATATACTTTATCCATCCATGAATAGGATTTGGTTGATGGGATTTGATGCCCTCTTTAGTTTAAGGGTCACTCTAGGAAAGCTCCTCTCAATCGCGCCCAAATTTGAAAGAGATTCCACTGTGAGACTTTCGAATTTATACCCGTTCAGGCCCAGAGCCCAAAAGACTAAGCTTTAGTGGGCTACATAGCTAGGAGACGTGGGTAGTTGTGGAGTTTCATATATAGGATAGCCCTGCAGCTAGCCCAGAAAGAAGAAGGGTAATGGCAGACTTATGTCCTTTCATATTTGGAGTCATATACATGCAATGTTATCGATCTACCTTTGGGTGTTATGTTAAATAACGCAAGCATATTTTATTGCAACATTTTCAGTACTGCATGGGTCGTGTAGAAGCCCTGAACAAAGGAAAGCCTGTTATATATCGGCAATGGTTTTTTGCCATCCTTGTGAGCGCTGGCTTGTTGTCCACTCTTTGTTTGGTCTTCAATCTTTGCTCAGGGATGCAAAGAAGCGTGTTGACGTCATATATGCTTGGGCGGAGTCGCGGCAGCGGCGGCGACTGGTTGTGATGAAGTTTCGTGTTACTGGCATTAGAGGCAGACGAATTGGACTCAGGGTTGGCCTTCTAGGTTGGCTTTGGGCTATCTTCATGGTGGGTTTTTAGATGGTGATGTTGGATTTGTCCCAACAGTGAGCTAGGCTTGATCCTAGCGGAAAGTTCGGCTCGTCCCAATTTTATTTTTTAATTTTCTTGTATTAGAAATTTAGCACGTTTTGTGCATTTATATCTCCCAAGCGCCTCTGGAATAGTATTGAAGGAGGGTGTTCTACTACCTCTACGAGACTTCATGTTTTAGTGATAGGTCTATTGTCTATGTACCATTGTAGATACTACCACTAACTCATTGTCTGTCTATGTCTTTAAATGGTAGCGGTAGAGTATGTAATAATCTATCTTACATGTGATGAATATTAAAAAAAAAAAAAAATGGGTTACGAGCCTAGCTAAAGCATCGAATTCTAAGGACTTAGGAACACGTATTATGTATATCCCATATAACACCTTAGTAACACTATTGGCAATAGACCTAATAGTCTTACTATTGCATCAATGCAGCTTCATTTTGATTCTGAAGTGGAGAGAAAACAGGGTAAAATTACACCACTACATTCACATAACCATATCATATTGGGTACAAATGAGAAACAATCAAATCGAATTTCTGTAAAAACGACGAAGAAGAAGAAGAATAATTGCTACACCTTTGTCACCTTCCAACAGTATTCAAACAACAGTCACCTTCACCGTCGTCGGCCCTGAATTCCACGGCGCAAATCTCCACGCGATCAGAAGATATCGAGAATCTCGAGAATCGTACGGTTGCAGAGGGGACAGGTGCCTCGATTGAGCCACACCTCCCTCGAACACACCCTGCAAAATGTGTGCCCACATGGTATGAACGCCGCGCCTTTCTTCCTCCCCATGCACACGCAGCACACCGAATCACATCCCACCACCCCCGCCGCCGTCGATTTCTCATTCTTCTCCCCCGCCGCCGCATCGCAGCCGTCCATTTCCGTCTCCTCCAGCAGCCTCATCAGCGACACTCTCCTTGGCGTCGCCGGCGCCGTCGTGAACCCCAACGCCGCCTCGTCCGCATCCCGGTAATGCCTCTCCGCCGCCAGCGCCGCAGCCAAGTTCATCCCCGACCCGGAGTTGACCGGGCCAAGACAACCCGGATCCGAATCCGACCCGGCCTGCCCCAGAATCAGGAGCTGCGATAAGTTCGGTAGCTGCTGCTGAGGTTGTCGGGACTGTGGTTGCTGCAGTTGCTCATGTTGTCCCTCATCGTCCTGAACGCTAATCTCGGCCGTCCGTCCAAATCCCCACGCGGCGCCGCAGCACCCAATTCCAGTCAATCTCAGCCGCTGCTTGAAGCTCCTCCTCCCCGCCGTGGCCGCATCGCCGTCGTCCATTTGCTCTCTAAGAACCTCGAGAATCGTCCTCGCCTCTCTTCCCCTCCGGACCGTTTCCTGAAAGACCAGACTGAGTTGACTCATTCTCTCGAACTGAACCCAACACTGGAATAACAGAACTGAACAAACTCGAACGACCAAACACCCCAAAATATAACAAAACACGAAACAGAAACAAACAGTGAATGGAATTGTACGGAAAAAGACCTGCGAGTTTGGATTAAAGTGAGGCGATGGAAGACCCGTGAGTTTCTTGAAGAAGAATCAGAGAGACGAGACCAAGTTAGCTAGGCTAGGCCTGCCGTAGCTAACCAAAGCCCACCACCTTCACCACCACAATCGACAGCGACCAAACGAGAAGGAGCTGCAGCAATTAATAAATGGGGGGAGTGATAACGGTAAGTTTGGATTTGCAAAGATGCTAATTCAAGACCAGCAAAAGAGAGGGGAGATTTGGGAGTTTGCGAAAGAGAGCAAAAGGAAAAGAGACAAAATAGAAGAAGGAAAAAAAAGTGAAAAGAAACAAAGGAGTGGAAAAAATGGACCAGTTGCTAAGCTAACTCATTGGGTTTGGGAAAACAGAAGCTATAGAAAAATGTTGATTGGTATTTTGTATTTTCAGGTAAGAGTTGGGGGTGGTCGCCGGCCTGAGAAATACAGACAAAAGCAATGGAAGCCGGCGCACTGCCAGGTAGGTACTAACTTCCAATGGCATCAATTTTTTCTTTTGGCTTAGTTTCATAAACTTTACTTAATCATCTACGTAATTATAGGATTAGTATGATTGAGACGAAACTAATTATAATGTAGTCCACTTGTTTTGTTGATATAATTGGATGGATGATTCTATTGTCTGTAGCTGTAATTTTGTGATTTTGAGAGATGGTATAGGATAATTTATTCTGTAGGGTAGTGATAGGGGGTCTTAATAAGGCCTAAGAATTTTGGCCTTAATCCTAGGTGGCGTGCCATCTCATCAAGACACATCATCAATATTAAAAACATTGTTATGTCATATTAGGGTTAAAATACAATCTTGTCATTTGAAATCCAATGGCTCTAGATTATTTTGTTATTTTTGAAAAATAAAAATAATTTTAAGAAAAGAAAAATATTTTTAAAGCCAATTTTTTTATTACACTTGTTTTTAAATTTAAACATCAAATATAATTTTTTAAATTATAATTATTCAAAAATATAAATTTAAGTGAATATACATACATATATATATACACACACATATACACACACACATATATACATACACACACACATATACTATTTAAAGAAAAAAATTTCAACACACTATATCAATGTCCAAATAAACTTCATATATATATATAAAATTCATCTAAAAAATTCGATAGAAATTTATTTTATCTACTTTTATTTTTCTAAAATTCTATAAATATGTATATATGTATATATATATATATATATATATATAATTAGATACAAATTTATTTTATCTATTTTTATTTTTCTAAAATTCGATAGATATGTATATATATATATATATAATTCTAAATCTAAATTTTGATTAAGAGTCAAAAAAAAATTAACATTGAATTTGATTCACAAAGATAGAATGTTTTAATGTCAAATATCGTAATTGTGTCAAGAAATAAGTTTCATGTAGTCAACTCAAAAAAGGTAACAAAATCATCTAAAATAAAACATAATTTGGTTGTAATTGTTGCCCAATTTACAATGACTATTAATTAGGTAGTTATGAGTAAATTATATTTCGTAATTATTGCTTTTTTTTAGTCATCGTAATTACTGCTTTGTATTAAGACAACATTCAAATATTCCCCATATATTTATATTACCATCTGTAAATTAGGTTAATCATAAAAGTCAAAACTTAGATTAAATTCGCAAAATGGAAAGAAAATATTATACATTTAATACTTTATACGGGTAAATATTTTGATTGAGTTTCTTGCTAATAAATTAGATTTTATGAAGGGTTGAAAAATGACAATAATCTAGAGCTATTGGATTTGAAAGGACAAGATTGTATTTTAACCTTAATATGACATAACAATGTTTTTAATATTGATGATGTGTCTTGATGAGGTGGCACGCCACCTAGGATTAAGGCCAAAATTCTTAGGCCTTAATAAGGCTCCAAAACATTTTCCTTTATTATATATTTGTTGGATAACCAATCACATACATTCGATTTGTGGAATATTTAGTGTTCATACTAAGGTATTAGGTTATAGTTTAAGAAACTAATAATGCATATAACAACCACAACAAAGTGAGTAAACAACCTCAACTACGTTTCTTCTCATTCAACAACCACATTTTGGGTTACTATCGTATTTGGATACTCAATGGCCTAAATTGAGTGTTGTTATTAAGACCTCTAAATTCGCTCACTTGGCTACTGTTCATATTTAGTCTCAATAACAACACTCTTTAATATATCTTTTTATAATTTATTGTGATTTGTATTGTATTTGAACACAAATAAGTAATTAAATTTGACCGCCCTGAACTCCATAATGATCATAGTCAAGGAAGATACTCTCCTATGAAAATTTGAGGATGAGGATTTGCATAGCGAGGTTCAATTATTACTTGGTAAGCGTCATGATCTAAATAAGAAAAGTTTGTCCCTCAATTAAAGTAAAATCAGGGCATGGATTGCGTTGAAAAGATGGAAATTTGCTATTGAGTGCATGAGCAAGGATTATTACACAGATACTGATCATAGCCCACCAATATTTGCCCTTAAAAAGTATCATCGAAAAGCCTAAACCTAATGGTGATTAACAATAATATAATTACGTGATTAAGTGAAGAAGTGCGGCTCACGTAACTTAGTATTGTTCCTACTCCGTTGGTTTTGGTTGGTTCTACTCTTTATATTATTTTGATTACCAGTTTCAATGGAGAAGCTCATGCTGGCATGAACTATACAACCGATAAATAATTAGAAGTTTAATACTAAAACTAATCGTATTAGCATGAACTCATCAATGATTGGTATTTGGCAAAGGGTATCATTATAGCATAAACAATTTTTCGCATAGACTATATACTTTTAACTAGGGGTGGACACAGGTCACTTCGGTTCGGGTTTGGACAAAACCCATGACCCAATCCAGATTTAAAATTTAGTTCGGTTCGGTTCGGTTTGGTTTTTTAATTTTTGAGTCAGTGACCCATAACCCGACCCAACCCGCACGGTTCGGTTCGGTTCGGTTTTTTTCCTGTTTTACCCACTTTTCAAGTTCGAATAAAAAATATAAATTTCATAGTTTATAAGTCAAAAATTTCAAAGTACAAAGTTCAGCTTGAGTCCATACTCCATAATTCAACAATGTCAAGTCCATCAAAATAAAGTCAAAGTCCAAAATTTAATATTTAAACATAACTAAATAAGGAAGAGAAAAATAGAACAATATGAGAGTCCATGACATGATTGGCAATTTGGCATCATCACAATTCTCAACTCTCCCTTAAACTCGCATGAATGAGTTTGATCTTGGAGATAACATACCACTTGATCCACTCTCGGCACGATCGTCTCTAATGCCATGCTGCAAGCTCTTCACCAACTCATCTACATGCATAGTTGACGAAGGTGTAGCCGGAGATTGTGGACTGTGGAAGTCGGCAGGCGTCGGAGTGGGTGGCGGATGTCAGAGTGAGTGGCGCTCGGTGGACGTCGAAGTGGGTGGCGCCGTGGTGGTCTGGACTCTGACGGATGCGGTCTGGATAAAGAGAGACAGAGACTCAAAGTCTCAGAGAGTAGAAAGAAAACTGAAGAAGTCTGCTTGGAAGTTGGATAAGTTGGCTGCTACTCCCTGCCTCCCTGGCCCCTGCTAGCGCTAGGGTTATGTTAAAACAACTTTCTTTCTTTTTTTAATTAAAACGACGTCGTTTTGAATTCGGGTCAGTTTGGGTCAGTTCAGTTTGGTTCGGGTTTTGCCAGACTGAAACCGAAACCCAACCCGAACTACTTCGGTTCGGTTCGGTTTTTTTAGGTTTTCAGTTTTTTTTTTCTGTTACGGTTCGGTTTCAGGCTCGGTTTTTTTCGGTTTTCGGGTCCGCGTGTCCACCCCTACTTTTAACGTGACACTATAATATGGGTAATGTTATGAACAAATTAGTTGATCATGTATAGAGCTTATATCTATTAATTAAGCACATTCTCCTTATGGAACTGCAAACCCTTTAATGTCAGTAATGCCCTTAATTTATTAAATTGCTTATAAAGAGACGTTTATTTAGGTAGAGGATGAAAAAGTAAAAAGATAACGTTAGAAACCATTTCTTCTTCAAACTCCCTAAAAAAAAAACTGAATATGAGAAGATAGGGCAGGGAAGCTAGTTTTTTTATGATTGGCGTTACTTAGTAGTATTGGCATCATTGTCATACTTCATGCATGGTGTTCAAGAATAATGAGGTTTTTTTTTTTTTTTTGAGGGAAGAATAATGAGGTATTTTGATGTGGACATGACCCAAATATAGAGCATATTCTTCTACACACGTCGAGAACAAGTCAAACGCAAAGAAATAGAGACGTATATAGATCAAGGTTTTGCATGTTTACCATTAGACTAATCACTGATTTTTATATTCGGACTGAAGATTACAAAGAAAAACTTTGAGATTGTGGCCCAGGCCCAATTTAAATGTATCGGTGAACTACATTAGGTAATCCACAAGTCCTACCCCACATATAAACCCACTCCACTAATAAATGGGCCTTTATTTGAATACCAATGTTCATTTCCCTGCTTACAGTTCAGGCCCACAAAACTTTTTCCGAGCAGGACAGCGTGGTTTTCCGTACCGGTTGAGAGTCGTCAATAACCCGGTTCGTGTTCTGATGTCATCTACAAGTTGCAACAATTCACTAGCTGAATGATGTCTTCCTCGGTGCATAAAGTAATGTAGATTTCTTTCGAACAGTGCTGTTTTCGTGAGTTGTATTGGCAGTTTGGCATTCATACAACTTAACGTGCACATTTTGTTTGAAGAAATGAAAGAGTTGTTGTTAGTCTAGACTTACTCAACATGTGAAGATTGCATGACTAAAATTACACACAAAAAACTAACACACACGGTTATACAATCTAAAATCCATCAATATATTCCTCCTCGTTCGTTTCTCAACCTAAAATGCAAAACTTACCAAACACGATTCATGTTAGAAGGCAAAATCGGGCACCACTTTCCCAAAACTCCGTCTCCTGGCCATGTGATCTGTCCTCTATCCAACACGTGTCGAAAATCATCCAGAGCCGTCGGCGAGTGACCTTGCTGCTTCCCACATAATTTGGGGACCTTTAGTTCCATTTCTGTCCTCACAACCACAGCACATAACTCCAAACACGTCACCAACCGTTGGGACAGCAACGTCTTTTTCCAACACACTAAACTCCGTTTGCCTAATTATTTTCTCCTCCTTAAACTCGCGGAGTTGCAGAGACCACAACTCAGAAAAACAACTAGCTCCTTCTTCTTCTTTGTCGAGAAGACATTTCTAGATTTTCAGTGCTTTCAGTTAAGCCAAACATGGCCTTTGTCTCTCAGCTAACCCAATTCCCATGCAAGCCTCTCTCACTAACTCCACCCCAACCCCGCTTCATCACCAAGCCTTCAATTTTGGCGCCAAACTCAATCGGAATCGCCACCCCAAAAGTAAAACTCTCCAACCCGGAATACCTACGGGCCATCCGACCCGCCACCCGGGTCCGGGCCCTGGATGAGGCCGACGTGGCCCCTGAGGAGCCGTCTGACGTGGCAGCTGGAGCTGTGGCTGTGGCGGAGAAGCCGGATGAGCCGGAGGAGATCTCGAAACTAAAGAAGGC
Source organism: Potentilla sterilis (assembly GCA_963682095.1). Lineage (NCBI taxonomy): Eukaryota > Viridiplantae > Streptophyta > Magnoliopsida > Rosales > Rosaceae > Potentilla > Potentilla sterilis. The sequence goes on from OY821755.1 coordinate 781,141, forward strand.
TCTTGTGGACTCGTTTTACGGGACTGATCGTGGGCTCAGCGCCACCAGCGAGGCACGGGCCGAGATTGTCGAGCTCATTACCCAATTAGAGGCCCAAAACCCGACTCCGGCTCCGACCGATGCCTTGCCTCTACTCAATGGGAAATGGATTTTGGCGTAAGTTTCATTGATCACCTATCTTTCTGATTAGCCAAGTTTAGCTCCACAGTGTTGTAATGATTATAGGGTTTGAGATTTTCAGGTACACATCTTTTGCTGGTTTGTTTCCAATATTGTCCAGAGGAACTCTTCCTTTGGTGAAGGTAGTTGAGATTTCGCAGACTATAGACTCGGAGAATTTCACAGTTGAAAACTCTGTTCAGTTTGCCGGGCCTTTGGCGACTACTTCTTTCAGCACCAATGCTACATTTGATGTCCGAAGTCCCAAGCGTGTTCAGGTTTAGTTCTTATTCTTTACTCCGTTAATGAAATGAATGTGTATATATAATTGATTGTCATAGGTTATGGGGTTTTGATGTGTCTTGCATAAGATTTAGACGACTGGTTCTTTTGGTTTCAGCTCAAGTTTGAGGAAGGGGTGATAGGGACTCCACAGCTAACAGACTCGCTAGTGATACCGGAAGAGGTCGAGTTTTTGGGACAGAAGATTGACCTTGCACCCTTCAAGGGTGTGATCACCTCTGTTCAAGACACTGCTTCCTCGGTTGCAAAGTCCATCTCCAGCCAACCCCCGTTAAAGTTCTCGATATCAAGCAGCAAGGCCGAATCGTGGTTGCTAACCACATACCTTGATTCAGAGCTTCGGATTTCGAGGGGAGACAACGGCAGTGTGTTCGTGCTCATCAAGGAAGGCAGCTCCCTCTTGACTCCTTGATCGAGTTCTAGGACTTGTGTGTAATATGGAACATGAGATGTAACATTCTATAGATCAATATATAACCGAAACACCAGTTATATGATTAAGGTTTTGGATGAGACTTGAAAAACCTATGATCTTTGTTGCAGTTAGTGTTGGTTATCAATGAAGTTGAGATAAGAATCTGTTAGTTTAGAATCTGGGTTGGGTGTGGCTGATTTTACTCATTTCATTTCTCTGTTTTTGTCGTTTTCACTGCTGTGTAAACTGGATGGGAGTGATTCGTCGGTGCTGTTTGGGCCTAAATTACATTTATCCAGGGCTTTGGGCTGAGGCCCGTAAGGTTACCCATTGACGGGTAATCTGATTTCATTTAAATCAGTTTCTGTCTGGGAAAAGGCTTTTGAGTCCTTCTTCAAGTCTGACTTGGAGTTGATTTAACAAATACAATCCTATTCGATATCAGAATCCGAACACTTGTTACATATGTGTTTGGGGTTTTGAGATCACTATATAAAGAACTCTAGGACAACGTAAAAAGGGTTCAACACCATACAACTACAAGCTTTTGCCCTGCAAATCTTGCAAGCCTCTCCGGAGCAATCTTACGCGAACTGCCTTCCACCAACCGCAAACAACCACTCTTCCAACCTTGCCGCAACCTCGCTTGCCGCCGTTGTCGAAAGTGCCTTGCATTCGTGTCGAAGCATCGCTAAGACCTATCGCTTCCAGCATCTGCACGTCCCAGCACACCTGCACCAGTCGAAGTCGCCCACTCGCGCCTATCAGAGCTGCAAACTTGCGTCGTGTCTGCGTTCGCTGAAGCACCCAGTGTCAGTCGTCACGCCTTGTGACAAATCGAGTCGTTACTCCGGTAACAGTCTTTCCCAATCTGCTAAAGGTTGGACGAACGCCATCCGCGGTCTTGATATATAGCTCTGCTTTGCATCCCAGGATCGAAGTAAGATATCTCAATCTACCGAAAGGTTGAGGAAAAATCCTAGTAATTGTTTACTTAAGTCTTGTTCGAGCCCTTACGCCGGTTTGTCAACGCCCGCGTATAGTTGCTTGATCGAGAAGTCAGGTAGCAGGGAGCAGACGAACACGTTCGCCAGAGTCATCCGCTCGCCAAGGTTGATTCATTCGCCAGACGTCGTCCGCCACCAAGGTTGTACCTAACCCAAAGGTACTGGCACGCTCGCACCAGGACTGAAACTTACGTCCGCCACCCCCACGTGTTGATAGTTCGACAGGTGTCAAAACTGACGCGAACATTTTTGGCACGCCCAGTGGGACACGTGTCGAGATTGCGCAAGCCAATATCTATAAACGACCAATGTCGTTCTGTAAGAAACCAGAACATCAGCTGTTGAAACAGCATAACTCAGCTGCATGTAGGGGTCTGTCCGAATCCCAACTACAAGCCAAGTTTGGAGATGGCAGACCTGAAATTGAGGACCTAACTGAGGGCCTCGAAGGAGTTAACCAAGGTCCCGAAACCTTGGAGGGTGTCACTGATCGCCATCAAGAGGCCGACATCCCAAATGCCGCCATGGCTCCATTGAATACTGAAACCCATGAAGGGGATGGAGTGTTTCCGCCTCGGACACCCTCTACTGAAGAAATAATGGAGTCTTTCGGCATTCTAATATCTAAATCTCAGGCTACCGATGTCATCCTAGAAAAGATAGAATCTACGCTGAAGGAGTTGAAGACTGAACAGATTGGTCATATGACTAACATTCATGCTTTGGCGGATCACGCTCATAGGAATACAGATAATATTAGCTCTCTCTCTAAAAATCTTGATAGATTAGTGAGGGGGCATCAGGATAATTTCAGTGAGCAACTCCAGCAACAGCAGGAGGAGTTCAGAGCCCATATGATGCAGCAGCAGGAACAAATGGACAAGACCAATGCCACCGTCAAGCGATTGGCACAGCTGGTGCAGCTGGGTTTCGAGACTGAGGTAGCCGAGCCGAACGAACAGACCCTTCTACTAAAACCCGCAAAGATGACGGAGAAGGGTCCAAACAAAAATACTAAGCCTAATAACAGGGGATTTGAAGCTGTCAACCCGAATAGACAGCAGAGGAGAGGCGGTCGGAACGTTAACCCACCACCTGACAATGAAGGCGAAGCTCAGGAAGAAGACGTTGAGGGAGGTATGACCCGCAACGAAGTACAACAACTGTTTCAGGAACAGTTGAGGGTCATGCAAGGTTTGCCGGATCCTGGTATGACATATACCAATCCACTTGCACTGGCGGTAAATCTGACACCATGGCCCGCGAATTTCAGGCATATAAGGTTTACCCCTTTTTCTGGCGAACATTCTGAAGATGCCGAGACCCACATCACTCGTTTCCATAACGAATGTGGCCCTTACGCCCAAGATCCCGTGCTTAAGCTGAAGTTGTTCGGAACTTCCCTCACAGGGTCGGCTTTAGCTTGGTATAGAGACCTAGCGCCAGGTTCTATTCCAGATTGGCAATCCATGGAAGGTCTCTTTAGGACCATGTTCGAGGTGGTCGAAGCTAAGGTAACCATTAAGTTTCTGGCGGATAATAACCAGGAGTCTGACGAGTCCGCCATTGATTATTTGCGCCGTTTTAAGCTCCTTCGAGCTAAATGCAAGGATAGACTAACGGAGGAGACCACCGTCGAGTTGACAATTGCGGGGCTCGAACCGGAAATCCAGGCGCACTTCCAGCAAGTATATGTGACGAATATGGCAGACTTAACCAATAGGTTAGCCAGACATCAACACTTCCTCGACCAAACAAGGGCTCAGAACAGCAAGAGGCAGAGCATTCCAGTGTCGTATTATCCAGGTACTCTGAAACCTAAGACACATGTTCCTCCTGTTACTAAAACGGTGGCGACTATAGATGCTGAACCAGCGCCCATAGTCACTTGGGTTGATGATACCAAAGATGAAGAGGACGTAGCGGTTGTGGAAGTGTTGGGTCGCCAACCCCTACAACCGAAAAGCGTAAGGTTCGCTAAGGATCCTATTAAGATTATGGCTTCCTTGCCTTTGAGGTCCGCTTTTGAGAAATATACCTATAACGCTCATCAAGCACCGGAGATCATCAACGAGTTGTTTAAACAAGGACGGCTCCAACATGAAGGTGGTTTCATACCCAAGCCAGACTACATGGCGGGTAAGAAGTACTGCAGCTTTCACAACATGACTAATCATTATACTAAGGATTGTGTTAAGCTCAAAGATCAAATCCAGACTTGGATTAATGATAAACTCATGGTGATGGACATTCCGAAGGAACCTACATGGACAGAGCCTAAACCCTTTCCAGACGTAAATATGGTTTCTCTGATTCCTTATCAAGGTGGCGAACTGGAACCTGGTCAACAGGGTTCTAAATTCCAGACCTATACCTACAACGCGAATAAGGCGTTAGAAATTTGGCAAGAATTGAGCCAAAAGGGGATGGTTGTTCCTGACTTCATGCTGGCGCAACATCAGCAGGATAGGTCAGGCGGCTCCCATTGCGCTTTTCACCGTTCAAACGATCATAGTACATCTACATGCATTGGTTTGAAGGATCAAATCCAGGACTTGTTGAATAAGGGTTCCCTCCAGTTTGATAATCGCGCGGTGGTGCCCTTTCAGCACTTTTGGGTAAATGCCATCAATCAGGACAAACCCAATGATACCTCGCGAGCGGACAACCCAGTTAATCCACCAGTCAAGGAAGAACTGATAACCATACCTAGGGCTCAGCTGTGCCTTGATTGTAAGATAAATTGTCGAATACCTCTTACTCATGAAGAGCTGATGAAGGCGCTCGAGGAGGCAACGGCAAAGGCTCTCGCAACGGCCAAGAGGAGTCCTCCTTGGCCGGTTCGCTCTAGGTTTGATGATCCCAAGCGGACAAAATATCATCACCAGGAAACCGCAGCATTCCCTACTCCTGCGAGGTCCCGGCCAGATCCCGGACCTTCAGGAACTAAGCTAATCATAGAGGAACCAGTCCCTCCAACTAGGAATGTTCAAAAGCGGTATGGTAAAGCGAGAAGGACTTTAGAGGCTTTGAACAAAGGGAAGGTGACCCCTGACGAGCTCTCTATGCCTGTGGAGCACGTACGTGACGCCTACAAGCGTTATAAGTCTAAGACTTATATTGATACTCGTCGGGTACGAAAAGAGGAGAAGTCACAAACTCAAAGGAAGAATGTTCACGAAAGGATTGCGCATCCTACAGTAGCAGATAGTGCACCTCAGAAAACTCCTCGTAGGAAGCTAGCATTATCTCCAGAAAGGCTGCCTCTGCGTTCAGCCACCGAGGTTCCACCACAACTTAAATCTGTCAAACCAACCTCTGATAAAATAGAGAAGACAGATTCTGTTATTCTAAAATGGCAGCCTAAGGGGATGACGGCAGTTTCTACATCAACAACTACTAAGGTTCTTGACATACAACCAGAAACTCAAGGATCTACTCCAGTCCTTAGCAGATCATCGGCTAAGACAACTCAACTTATCACGGGTCAGAAGTCTGTCAGTCAACAAGGTGATCAGCCCTTCCCTCAGTTCGTAGCTCAGCAATTGAAGACTGAATTCGCTGTGAAGCAAGCAGAGGCAGCTCTTATAACGTCTCAGACTAAAGCGCCTACGAGCTCATCAGGGGTTGATAGAGACATGCCGGACGCGGATGATGAGATGCTGGACGACGAAGAAGGATTTACAGATGGAGATGAACCGATTCTGGATTGTAATATGGTTTTCATATTATCCTCTAGCTATGCTTTGTCTAAACCAATTCCTACGGCGTATTTTATACAAGAGGAGGCGGCGGACAAGCCGGTTTGTCTCATTCCAGCGCCAGGCGAGGAAGATCTTCCCGCCAACGATGATTTGAATTCCTTACCAACTCTTGGTGACCATGAGCGGGTCGCTGATCTGAATAGTTCGCACTTGGCTTTCACTAAGCCCACGTTCACAATGACTCAACATCTCAAACCTCTCTACGTCACGGCAGAGGTGGAGGGTGTCCAGGTCAACAGAATCCTCATCGATAATGGTGCGGTGGTGAGTGTCATTACGCTTAGTACTGTGGAACGACTTCAGATTCCCGCGAACAAGATCCAGAACTCCTCTATTAAGGTTAGAGGGTTTGCAGGTGCTGTGGCTCAAACGGCTGGTTTCCTCGTACTCCGGGTTAAGCTCGGGCCTTCCAATGCTTGTCAGGGTCTTTTCGTGACGGAAACTACAGTCCCATATTCCATAATTTTGGGACGTGATTGGATACATAAAACATCTTCAGTCCCATCCTCACTACATCAGGAGATGCTAATGTGGGATCCAGTTTCTGATAAACCAGTTCTAATCAAGGCGGACGAGCGTCCCTTTTCTATAGCAACTAATACTTTGGAGTCGGATTATTACTACAGCACTATGCGTCCTCTTGTGATTGATGGGGTTGATAGTAAGGGTCGTCCGCTAGGGGTGACTTCCACTGACTTAACACGGTGGGGATTAGCTCAGGCTCAGGCAGACTGTTCTCGACCTGTTTCCATCGATTTCCAACCAATGGTCAGCATGATTGACAGTTTTACAGTTGAGGAGACAGAAGCTGTACTCTCTTTATTCCAGCGCCTGGCAATGTTTAGAGCGGAGCAGTTGGCTTCGGATACGGTCGCTCTAGTTGAGTGTATCGATGAAGACGACGTCATCACTACGGAAGAAGTAGAACCTATTCCACCAGCACCAGCTGCTTTAGACGATACTCCTCCTAAGGTACGTGACCCAGTGGAGAAGATTAGTCTTGGTACACCCGAGGAGCCTTTAGAGGTTGTGATTAGTCAGCAGCTGGATCCGGACCTGAGGTAGCAATTAATCAATTTGTTGCGAGAATTCAAGGATTGCTTCGCGGAAAAGTATCAAGATATGCCTGGACTGTCCAAGGATCTAGTGTGCCATCGATTACCTATTAGGGATGGCGCTCGCCCTATTCGGCAAGAACAAAGGCGAATGAACGCCGAAACCGCTATGGCGGTCAAGAAGGATGTCCAGAGCATGGTAGATGCATGAATCATTCGTCCGGCCCAATATACACAGTGGTTGGCGAATGTGGTCCCTGTTAAGAAAAAGAACGGCAAAATCAGGGTCTGTGTTGATTATAGAGATCTAAATGCTGCTTCACCAAAGGATATATATCCTATGCCTATTGCGGATCTTTTGGTGGATGCAGTTGCAGGGCACGAGATGTTATCTTTCATGGACGGCACAGCCGGTTATCATCAAATACCAATTTACGAACCGGACATTCATAAGACTGCGTTTCGTTGCCTAGGCTTTGCTGGAGCCTTTGAATATCTTAGCATGCCATTTGGCCTAACCAATGCAAGGGCTACGTATCAGCGCGCTATGAACTTAATCTTTCATGACATCCTTGGTGTCATTTTAGAAGTTTACATTGACGACATGGTGGTTAAGTCTAAATCCAGGGTGGACCATATTGGTCATCTGCGTGCTGTCTTTATGCGGATGCGGAAACATCAGCTTAAAATGAATCCAGCAAAGTGCATTTTCGGGGTTCGTGCTGGTGATTTCCTTGGCTTCGTGGTACATGACAGAGGTATTGAGGTAGCGGGAGACAAGGCACAAGCTGTTTTAGACGCCCCGGCGCCTCGAAACAAGAAGGAGCTTCAAAGCTTGCTGGGCAAAATAAATTTTCTCCGACGCTTCATGTCTAACTCAGCTGGGAAGATTGCTCATTTCTTTCCTTTATTGCGACTCAAGAAAGATGAACACTTCGTTTGGGGACCCGAGCATCAAGCGGCGTTCGACAAGATCAAGGAATATTTGGCCAGCCCGCCAGTATTACGACCGCCACAACCGGGGATCCCACTCAAGTTATACATCTCTGCATCTAATAATTCTGTTGCCGGGCTTTTGGCTCAGGATGAAACTACGACAGAGGGTAAGAAAGTCGAATACGCGGTTTCTTATCTCAGTAGAACCATTTTAGATGCAGAAACAAGGTACTCTCCCATCGAGCGTCTCTGTTTAGCGTTGTATTTTGCAGCGACCAAGCTCCGCCACTACATGCTTTCCTTTACCACCATAGTGGTAGCTCAAACGGACTTGGTCAAATACATGCTTACTCGACCTATCTTGCGGGGTAGGATTGGTAAGTGGGTCTTGGCTCTTTTTGAATTCTCATTGCAATATGCACCTCTCAAGGCGATGACGGGTCAAGCGGTCACCGATTTCCTACTTCATCATCCTCTAGACGAATTGGTTGAGGTTCCTATCCCTTTCGTCAACATGGTTGGCACGGTACCATGGATCCTGTACTTTGATGGAAGTAGCACACACACTTTGGCGGGCGCAGGAATTTGCATCCAAAGTCCATCAGGGATAAGCCATTCTTATTCTTTTCAGTTGGAGTGGACCTGTACAAACAACCAGGCTGAATATGAAGCCCTTATTATTGGTCTGGAACTCTTACTGGATGTGGACGCTAAAGAGATCGAAGTATATGGTGATTCTTTATTAATCATCAAACAGCTATTAGGGGATTACAAATGCGTCTCTTTCCACCTAGTACATTATTGGGAGCGAGCATCAGAGTTGTTGGATCAATTTGCTGATGTGGTGCTCGATTACGTCCCTCGTGAAAAGAACTTTGCAGCCAACGAGTTAGCACAGCTCGCCACTGGCATTACTCTAGCCAACAGTGTTAAGGAACGCATCTTGAAAGTTGAACGGAGGACGCTACCATCTTTCGCTGCACGAAGGGAGCAACGAGGCGACTGGTTGGTTGCTACCCTTGATTCTATTGACGTTGATTGGCGGCAACCGATCATTACATATTTACAAGATCCTTCTGCCCCATCCGAACGGCGAACCAGGTATTTAGCTACAAATTACCTACTTAAGGGTGATGAGTTGCTTCGCCGGGGCGAGGAAGGCGTAGACCTCAGATGTGTCTTTGGCGTAGAAGCCAAAAGGCTAATGCGCGAAGTCCATTTGGGAGTCTGTGGTTCGCACCAAAGCGGATCGAAGATGAGGTGGCTAATCCGCCGTTATGGTTATTTTTGGCCATCTATCCTTAAAGACTGCATCAGCTTTGCCCAAGGCTGTGTTGATTGCCAGATTCATGGACCGGTTCAACGGATTCCTAATATCCCAATGCAGCCTATCATCAAACCTTGGCCAGCCAGGGGTTGGACACTTGATTTTGTTGGGGAGATCCATCCGAACTCTTCTCTCCAACATAAGTACTTACTGATTGGCACAGACTTCTTCACCAAATGGGTGGAGGCCATCCCTGTTCGAAATTGTGACGCAGCAACAGTCATTCGCTTTATATTTCAGAATATCATTTGCCGTTATGGCATTCCTGAATGCATTGTGGCGGACCGGGGGGCAGCGTTCATGGCAGAGAATACGCAGACCTTCATCCAAGATTATGGCATTCAGTTTTTGCATTCTTCGCCGTACTACGCTCAATCGAACGGTCAAGCTGAAGCTAGCAATAAGGTGATTATTTCCATCATCAAAAAGATGCTGGAGGACAATCCTCGGACTTGGCACACGGAGTTGGACAATACTCTTTGGGCATATCGTACGTCCAAACGAACTCCTACAGGCACTACTCCGTATGCTTTAATGTTTGGCCATGATGCTGTTCTTCCTTTGGAAATCAATGTTCGTTCTCTCCGAGTTCGCGAGCAGCATCAATTAATCGGAGATGATTACGTTCAGGCGATGTTTCAGGAGCATGAAGATCTCGATGAGCAGCGCTTAGACGCTTTACAGAACATCGTCTTGGAAAAGAAAAAGATCGCCAGAGCTTACGACAAAAGAACTAAGGGTAAGTCTTATGGTGAAGGCGATTTGGTCTGGAAGGCCATGCTTCCCTTTGGCGAACGAGATACTGGATGTGGTAAATGGTCTCCCAAATGGGAGGGCCCTTTTGTCATTGATTGGATTATTGGCAAAGGTGCTTATCAACTTAGAGATTTGGAGGGTGAGGTCCATCGTAACCCCATTAATGGGCGCCACCTTAAGAAGTACTTCCCTAGCGTTTGGGAATATGACGAGCCACTCGCTACGATCGAGATCGGGGGGCAAACTTCGCCTTGAAGACCTTCTTTCAATACACGAACACTCTACCTTAGTCCCCTTGGCTTTGGCAGCATACTTCGCCTCAGCCTAAGGTTACTAGGGGGGCAATACATAGGATACTCTTCATACTTGGATTTGGCGACTCAGTCCGATAGTGGTCCAGATCGCCAATGATTATTTACACAATTTAGACTATGAATCTGTTCAAGGTTCATTAGTTTTGTAGTTTGCTTTCTTTTGTTATGAATCTGTTTAGGGTTCGTTTACTTAGTTGAATTGAGAATCAATGCTTATGGTTGTCAACAATTTTTGGCTTTAACAATTTCTTGTTCATTCAACATGGAAAACAGCAAATTTTTTGTTTTTCGACATGGTCAATATGATATAAATTTATTGATTCTATTTCAAGAATGACTTTGCGGTCAAGAGCTTTACAAGTACAAAATTACATAAAATCCTATACTTCTAAACTTCTTGAACGAAAGAGAGAAGAGGATCTGTTTCACAGATTCTTTTGGGGGTGGACGTGTATCATTCCTCCTCCGATCTCCTGATCCAATCCTCATCGCTTTCACCATCCCGTAAGTTTCTTCATCCACCAATACCTTTATTTGGAACCTTACCTCAAAGGGAAGGCCTTGGGGATTGAAAGAAGAGCTAAGGGGCGAGGATGTGGATGCCAACCGACGGTCACATCTGGTCACTAACAGGAGTCTGAAAGATCACAGAAGGAAAGTGACCGTCATGATGGCGAATAGGTTCTAAGTCACCAGCAGCTATTATACCCGGGAGAACAATAGAAGAGCTCATTCTTTTGGAGATTCTATCCGTATTCCGTGTTCTCTAGGGGGCATAATACCAGACTATGCGACTCAAGGTGTTTCGACAAAAACATCTCCATAAGATCTGGAGGAAAAGACTCAGGAAGCCATAGAGGCTTGGTGGAGAAACTGGAAAATAAGATAGACATATTGAACGACAAGCAAGAGATGATCTTAGTTTCGACGCTAAGGGCTTCATTTTATAGCGGGTGGCGAGTGAAATCTAACGGCTGGGATTAATTAGGGTTTCACATCATTAGTCGCGTCGAGATAATGAAGATGTTTATGGTCTTCAACCATTTACAGGCACGGGGAATCACAAATTTTAAATGTCAGTTTGACTATTGACCGTATCTTGGAAAATTGGCAGTTCCAGATAGGGATCAATTAAGGCTATGCAAAACAGGCCAGATAGGTCTGGGCCTCGCGTATGGGTTGGTTGAGGAATACTTATCCAATATTTTTTTAAAATGGATACATTAAGGGAAGCCCAATTTACTCTGGGGGCATAGATGAAAATTCGAACAGCTTTAAGCCTAGTCTAGCGAGTTTTGCCTTCGAGTTCTGGAATTCAGCTTTTAAGGTCGATGTATCTTTGTGACTGCTCTCTGCCTCGCCTTTAAGCTTGGCAAGCTGATTCCTCTGTCCAGCCGCTGCATCGAGACGACTTTGCTCCCTTACGTGTATTTGGGCTATCTTCTGCTCAATCTGCTCTTTTTCTCGTTCCAGACGCTTGATTTCTGCTCTGTCTTCCTGTTCCACAGAGAGCATCAGCGAGGAATAGGAGCTCACGGCCTTAGACAGATTTGCACATTTTTCCTGGGCAATGGCTTCCTGTTTGGGGATTTCATTCGCCTTGTTTTGGACAGTCGCAAGGAGATCGAGAAAGATGTCCATAATTTCCTGTATCTTTGTTTGGACTGAGGCGGGCAGAATTTGAGCTCGGTTCTTCACGGTCTGCAACGCGCTGTGGATCCTTTCGCGAACGCTTGCATCCATAAGATCCTCTTGGAAGATCCTGCTGAGAAGGTCTCGAGCTTCTTGCAGATCTGCTGCATCTTGCTGAGGAGTTGGCGGTTGCAGTAACGGATCATCGCCAAGCGGAGGGATGACCTGGAAGCCAGCGGTGCTGGTTTGAGGAGAACTAGGTGCAGAAGAATCCTTGTCTTGGACATTTGGCTGGGGGCAGAACAGGACCAGTCTCCGTTCGCTAACACTCTCAGTACTCCTAGGCTGGGTAGGAATCTCTGTTACCTGAAAAGAACACAGGTGTAAGGAGAATTAATATCCTAAACAATCTAGAACTGCAATCATTAAGGGTTGTTTTAGGGGTACCTCTAAGTCAGAAGGGGTATCCGTCGGAGCTCCCACTGTTGAGATGCTGGGTTCCACAGGTTCGCCTTGGGGAGAGGCTAGGGGCACGTCCTGGTAGAGGCTCGCATCTATTATCACTTCTGGGTTTGCTTTCAGAAATTCTTCCGCTGGTGTCCCGATCTCTTCTGGTCCAGGGAGTGGATCCGGTTGTGTCACCCTTGATGTACTCGCCGCGACTGTTGGTACGGTTGAAGCGCTGGCGGATGAGGTTCCCTCCAAGGCTTTCTCTGCGGAGAAGGCTGGACTGGTCAGTGGATTAATGGGAGCTGAGGTTGGAGCAGCGGCCAGAAGGGTGTGGATGGTACCTGTTTCAGCAGGAAGCCAGTTTAGTGGAGTTGCATCAATAGGTATTTTTCTCCTACTTTGGTCACGACGAATTCCATATTCTCGCCAGGCAGATGAAATTTCATCCCAAGTCTCTGGTACTCTAAGTCCAGGCTCGGGACTACTCGAAGATTAACTAATGGAGCTGGAGGACTCACCAGAGGAGATCTCAATTGGTCTTGGCATGGTGGGAGTAGTGCTGGAGGTTGGTCTTGTACTCCGTCTTAAGCATAGTCCCTGTGGAAGGAAATTCGCCAACTACGTCAGGTTCATAATTTGGTCTAAAAAAGGAATAGTTGGCGGATGGTAGATGAGTTGGCGGATTAATAATGACTTACTGGCGTATTGTCTTCCTCATCTTCTTCTTCTTCTTCGACTACTGGAGCGGGGGGATTTTACTCTTCTCTTGGATCTGGTTGTTGTTGGAGGGGTTATAGAAGCTTTTCTTTTCCTGTCGACAGGGAGCACTTTCTTCGAAACCTGTAGTATAAGAATCAGTTAGTGGTTTTTTTTTTATACTTATCCATGATCAGGGTAAGTTGTAACTTAGCGGATGATTACCTGAGTCTCCTCAACTGGTAATTCAGGGTGCAAAGGACCCCCATCAAGCACCACTTTGTCGAAGTCAGTAAGGCAATTGCGATGTCTTCTGAATATCTTCTCAAAATAATAGAGGGACCCCTCCTTCTGAAAATCCTGCCCGCGAAATCCTTGCCACCAAGTGTCATAGTCAGTAGTGGCTTCCTGGGAGATTAACAGCTCGAAGCATTCTTCTGGATCGGGGAGAGTGGCTGGACGCAGGCAAGAGGAGCATGGAACGTTGGGAGTTACAGGCGTGCTCTTGCTTGGTCGCCAGGCTGAGAAGATGTTGCAGCTTTGAATTGGCGGATAGGGGGCATGTTGTGTAAAGCCGAATTGGCGAGCGAAAAGATGAGGGGCATACACTTCTGAGCCCTGGCCGCCTCTGCTTGAGTTGAAAAGTGGGAGGTCCGCCATTGAAATACATTGTAGAAAGAGACTTCTCCCGGCCTTACTTTGATCTACAGAGGGGAGGAAGCCGGTCTTCAGAGCATCAGGGTGCTGGCGAGTGAGCAACATCTGAGCTTCTGAATAGAAGCCTGGCGCATCCGTCTGATATATAATGTCGAAGCATGACGCGTAGCCTTGCCCGTACTTTGGTTCTTGGCCAACATATGCTGCGCCTGCGATCCTATTTTCGCCAATATCTCTGGGCTCTGAGGCGAGTCCCGGAAAGTACATATTCGCCCAGATATCCAGAATCCAAAGCGGTCCGGAAACTGTGAGGTTGAAGGGGTTCATGGTCAAGGCGTGAAGTCCCCGATATAGATGTGCGAGAACTATCTGTGCGAGGCCAATTTCTTCGTAGGCGTATAGGATTTCCGCCATCCTTTTGTAAGTTTTTGACATCTTGGAGGCGGTTGAACAGAAGATGAATTTATTGAGCCAAAAATCCAGGAAGGCGATTCCTCTAATATCATCATCCATCTGGCTGAATTCTCTCATCCAGGCATGGTAGCTGAAATTGCCGGTGTGGTTGATGACGGTGGTTGGAAACCGGGTATTCGGGTAGTTATCCGCATCAAAGGGTCTAGTAGCCAAAGGAAATCCTAGCCCAGCGTATAGGTTTAGGAGGGTGACACTAGCTTGCCCAAAGCGAAAATCAAAAGTATTGGAGGATGAATTCCAGAAACTTACTAGGGGCAAGAAGACGCATCGATTTCCACCTTTCTGGTTTAGGTTGAAACTGAGCTCCAAGACTTCTGTGATCCCAGCACGACGCCATCTTAACGCATCTAGTTGTTCTCTTGCTTTGTACCACTTTATCATTTCTGAGGTGGGTAAAGGCCAGCAGCCGGAAGTGATGGGGTTTTCAAAATGGCTTGTACATTTTTGAAGCGTGACATCTTGATCGCGAAAGGCTATTGGAGGCGGACGGCAGTAATCCGCGAATGAGGACAGACCTTGGAGGGTGACTTCTCTTTGCTTCGGGCCTAGTCCGGAACGATTGTAGTCATCCGGGGAGGTTATCGAAGTGCAGTAGGGGCTCCCGATTTCGATGATGGCTTTCTGAATTCTTTCTTTGCCATGGAGCGCTTCTGAGTGCTTGATTTCTAAAGCCATGATGATTGATTCGAGATTTTGAAATGGTTTTCACGTTCTCAGATTGTGGCTTTATAGAATTTGGAAGGGGGTGGCTTTATAGAATTTGGAAGGGGGTCTCTGGATTTCTGAATCGGTACGATTTGAAGCGATTTAGGGTTTATTGAACAGTCGCTTGAGCTCAATTTGGTAAAGTTGCATCGGTTAGAGGGAACGACGTGTTCGTCAGATTTTTAAACAAGTCCGAGTGGGCTTTCTCAGCCTTCTTCAATCTCAATGGGCTTTCAATTTCGAAAGCTGGGGGGCAATGTTTGGGCCTAAATTACATTTATCCAGGGCTTTGGGCTGAGGCCCGTAAGGTTACCCATTGACGGGTAATCTGATTTCATTTAAATCAGTTTCTGTCTAGGAAAAGGCTTTGGAGTCCTTCTGCAAGTCTGACTTGGAGTTGATTTAACAAATACAATCCTATTCGATATCAGAATCCGAACACTTGTTACATATGTGTTTGGGGTTTTGAGATCACTATATAAAGAACTCTAGGACAACGTAAAAAGGGTTCAACACCATACAACTACAAGCTTTTGCCCTGCAAATCTTGCAAGCCTCTCCGGAGCAATCTTACGCGAACTGCCTTCCACCAACCGCAAACAACCACTCTTCCAACCTTGCCGCAACCTCGCTTGCCGCCGTTGTCGAAAGTGCCTTGCATTCGTGTCGAAGCATCGCTAAGACCTATCGCTTCCAGCATCTGCACGTCCCAGCACACCTGCACCAGTCGAAGTCGCCCACTCGCGCCGATCAGAGCTGCAAACTTGCGTCGTGTCTGCGTTCGCTGAAGCACCCAGTGTCAGTCGTCACGCCTTGTGACAAATCGAGTCGTTACTCCAGTAACAGTCTTTCCCAATCTGCTAAAGGTTGGACGAACGCCATCCGCGGTCTTGATATATAGCTCTGCTTTGCATCCCAGGATCGAAGTAAGATATCTCAATCTACCGAAAGGTTGAGGAAAAATCCTAGTAATTGTTTACTTAGGTCTTGTTCGAGCCCTTACGCCGGTTTGTCAACGCCCGCGTACAGTTGCTTGATCGAGAAGTCAGGTAGCAGGGAGCAGACGAACACGTTCGCCAGAGTCATCCGCTCGCCAAGGTTGATTCATTCGCCAGACGTCGTCCGCCACCAAGGTTGTACCTAACCCAAAGGTACTGGCACGCTCGCACCAGGACTGAAACTTACGTCCGCCACCCCCACGTGTTGATAGTTCGACAGGTGTCAAAACCGACGCGAACAGATGCTAATATACCTCAGTAACAGGCACAGGGAGTTGATCCAAACGCATGAGATATGCAAGAGAGGTGACATTCATCAGTGATTCATGTAACCCCACTCCCTATTATCTTCATCATTACGACACAAAACGAGTGTGAATAATGTTTTGAAGGAAAAAAAAAAAAGGAAGGGTGACTTTCATAACTTTGTTATAGGACAAACTACTGGTCACTCCTCTAACTTTCACTGACTCGACAGTTTAGTCCTTAAGGTTTCAATTTCAATAGATCACTCCTCCAACTTTCTCTGACTCGACAGTTTAGTCCTTCATGTTTCAATTTCAACATATCACTCCTCCAACTTTCACTAACTCGACAGTTTAGTCCTTAAGGTTTCAATTTCAAAATATGTAGTTGGAGGAGTGATCTGTTGAAATTGAAACTTTAAGGACTAAACTGTCGAGTTAGTGAAAGTTGGAGGAGTAATCTGTTGAAATTGAAACCTTAAGGACTAAACTGTCGAAACCTTAAGGACTAAACTGTCGAGTCAGTGAAAGTTGGAGGAGTGACCAGTATTTTGTTCTTTGTTATATAAGGGTGGGACGAAAGCAAAGAGGAGACCCCTAGAGAGTACTTTGGTCGAAGCCATGGGGAGCTCCACGAGGAAGCACAAGAATGGCTAGCCAATACCTCCAACTCATCCAACTCGTGCTCCTTGGTGGCCGTACTAATTGCCTCCGTTGCCTTCGCAGCTGCTTTCACCATCCCCGGCGGCAACAACGGCAGAAACGGCCAGGCCATTCTCATCGACAGCCCTTTCTTCTTGGTCTTCATCATCACTGACGCTCTCTCCATCGCCAACTCGCTTACGTCACTCGCCATGTTCCTCTCCATCCTGTCGTCACCGTACGAACTCGACGACTTCCACCACTAGCTCTCAGCGTCGGAAGCTCACCCTTGGCTTGACCTCCCTCTTCTTCTCGGTGGCCGTCACCAGCCTCGCCTTTGCCTCCACTATGATGCTGAAGATTCCGATAAATAAGCGCATTACCACAACCCTTATATACTGCGTTGCGTTTCTTCCGGTCACCATGTTTGCGCTGTTCCAGTACTCTTTGTACCTGGCCTTCATAAGGACCTCCAGTCCGCAGGCAAAGCCGTTACGTACAAGAGTTCTTCCATGGCTACTTATCAAAGCTGCTTGCTCAAAGTCCCATACTTCATGATTCATTTAACCATATACACAGCTTTCACTCCCTAAAAAAATTACATCACACAAATTTTATACCATGATTCGGCTCCTCACACATATGTATCAAAGTCGATCTCGCCATTTAGACATGGAAATGGATTGCAATCAACTCGTTGGAAGTCGTTGGAAGTTGTCAACCCCAGTACCCCATGGCTCATGCCATCTATATACAAAGTCAGTCAAAAATATTTTTGTTCTTCTATCAATTTCGATGGTTAAATAGGGAATTTTCTTGAGTACCGTCATGTATATAATACCCTTATTGGTAAAAAAGAGTGATTGTTTGGATAATTGTAGTTATGTTAGTTGTAATTACTTCACCTACGATATATTTACAAGTTTATGAACAAATAATTGTCAATGAATAGTTTATAGTAAAAATAATTAAGCACAATTATAAATAAATTCAACATAAGTTTTCATGAATATCATCCTCTCATTCAAATGCCCAAACTCTGAAAAATGACGACCAAACATATATAGTTTTAACTTGCTGTACGTACAATAGACGCATGTATTGTTCATCTATGGCATTTACATAGGAATAAATCAGTGCAAACTTCATGAAACACCTCTAGTATAGTCTCATGATACTCTTCTGAATTCATCGAAACATAGTAATTCAAGAGGCTACGAAGATCCTTGGGCTCTTCAATCCGTTTTGCCATTATCATTTCCTCCATCGATTTCCTAAAATCTTCTCTCGGATCATAAGAACACTTTTCCATCGCAACCATTACCACAAATTTAGTCCCCGTTGCCTGTCCTCGATCATCATACATTACTTTGTTCTTTCTTCTCCGACGATCCACATGCACTCTCGCGGCATCCTCCTCCTGCCTCTGTCTGATCATTTGGTCTAGTCTCTCTTGAACCATGGCATGCGCTAAGCTTGATATCGACGGGTACCTGTTACGATCAGAAGTGCTTGAGCTCTCTACTTCCTCGGAAGACGAAGACACGCTGAGCCTGCAGCTACTGCAACACAATGCCCGGATGGGAGCTCTATGTTTCAGCTGTGGTTGCTTCTTGTGCTGCCTGGAGGCTTTCATTGTTGGAGAGAAGCTTAATTTGAAGGAGTTTAGGGAAGAGTTAATAAAATTTATGCACAATGGGGCAAGTGGGTTACGTTTATCATGATTGTGTCTTGTGTTTACAACGCTAAATTCATGAGATTAGCAAGGCAAACGGGGAACAATATTCGTTTAGTTAATCGAGCCATGATCATGATGTTTAAGTACTGGACCGCAGTACTTTCCTTTATATGTTCTTATTAGGTGGCATATGATCTTCATAGTTTGGTTAATATGGAAAGTAGGGTTTCCATGAATCCTTTTACTAAAGCCTATAAGAGCATAGGTACGAAGCATGCCTGAGATGAAATGAAAAGAAAGCTATTGATGCAATTCTATCTCCGACATTTAGTTGTTTAGTGCTGCTTGATACCTCATCTAATTATGTTGAAAATCCCATAAGGATATGCACAGTTGGTGAGAATCTCTTTTGTGGATTCCTTACTCTGTATCTTGTACTGGAAGCGATGTCAAAAGGGAGAAAGGAACTAAAACAATGAGAAATTCGTAGTGTTTAGCATGTGACAATATCGATTTGGAGTAGGTAGACTGATCATGTTTAACTTCAACCATCACAAAGTGGCATGTGTTGCTATAATGATCATTGGTAAAGCAAACGCCAATGATTCACTTAAGTATTTGATTAGTATTTATCTAGCCTACTTAACCACAATCAAGCCGATCACTTCTTAGGGCTTCAAACTACCCATCTTCGGCTATCGCGGCCCATTTGAGGCGAGTTGATTTTCGGAGCCGGTTTCAGTTATTTGGGGCTGGGAAATTACACAATGCAGTGATCTGAATCCAATTGTCTTGTCACTTACTAAAGCCGGACTAATGAATCGCCATGCTAACACTTTCGCTTAGGCTCTTACTAACTTGACCCACCTTAACCGTGACTCATGAAAGGTTCGCATAATTGGACCTATATGATTCTGAGCAACTCATGACCGGACCAGCCCAGCCCAGCCGTGGTTCCAAAAAATGGGCCTAGAGCTTCATACTCAGTCGGTTTAAACCAAAGATAGGCCCATCGAATCCTTACCTGTATAACCACCAAAATGTACGGTACCGATTACGGAATATGCCTTTTGCTGTCTATATTTCCGTCGCCTTACCCAACCGTCAGAAGGTTGTTCGGTAAGCACCTAACCCCAGCACCTTTCGCATAATCCCTTATCCCCTGCCCCTCGACTCCACCGAAACACCCCACACCCCTAACCAATCCCATTATTACTCCATCCCATAATTTCCAAAATTACCCCGACACCCAATAGGTAAGCAGCTAACTTTCAGGGCGGAGAATCCAAAGCGCCCGGAAAGACGATCTTACCCTTTTCTAAAGCCCTCCGGTTTAAACACCCTCACTGTCCGAGTCCAAAACAATTCGATAGATTCACGCAAGTCACCACACCTAAACTCCCGCAAAGATCTCACTCACTCTCTCTCTCTCTCTCTCTCTCTAAAAACGACGATGAGTCCCTCACTGGTTCAAAACGGCTGCGTTTCGGCTCCGGCGCCACGTGTCTCCTCCGTTTACAGTGAGGTCCAGTCCAGCCGTATCGACCACGAGCTTCCTCTCCCCTCGGTGCTCAAAAAGCCGTTCAAGCTCGTCGACGGACCTGCTAGCTCCGCCGCCGGCAATCCAGGTCAGCTTCGTAATTCCACACTCTCTATTCCGATCCGCCGATTTTACTTGATCAATTGAGATTTACAGCATGCTTGAATCTTAGAGAAGTTTTACATCGTTAGGTTGCTTTAGAAATTTGCCTTAGTTTTAGTGATTGAATGAATCGTGGTAGTGTGTACTCGTTTTTATTCTGGATTGTGCTTCATGAATCATGATAATAGCTCCATGAAATTATGACTTGCGTTGTTTCAGTTTTGGTTAGCAATCAAGTATAGGATTGTATGAGATTTGAGTTTTTCGATTCCGTATTTGATCGTGTTGATCTGAATATGTGTTTTCAGAGGAGATTGCGAAGCTGTTTCCGGAAGTTTTCGGTCAGCCTTCTGTTCAGTTGGTGGAAAGTGACGCCAGTGCAGCACTGCCAAATCAGAAGTTGAAGATTGGCGTCGTGTTGTCTGGAGGCCAGGCACCTGGTGGCCACAATGTGATATCTGGAATTTTCGGTGAGAGTTTTAATTAGCGATTGGATTCAGTTTTGTTGTTTTTTTTTTAATGTTGTTTTGGAATTTCGGTTGATGTTGATGTGTTTTTTGGTTTTAGATTACTTGCAAGATCGCGCCCCAGGGAGCACATTGTATGGTTTCAGAGGTGGGCCTGCTGGTATCATGAAGGGAAAATATATTGAACTTACACCGGAGTATGTTTATCCATACAGAAATCAGGTGAGAATCATGACTTTTTGCTTGCATCAAGGTTATACTACCTGTTGCTTATTGAACATAAATCTCGCTTGTTGATATGTGTGTCTGTCGCTGCATTCTTGTAAGTTTTGCAAATATTGTTCTTCTGCGGAGTCATGCATCAATCAATTTGGTTCTATATATGCACCTGTATTGTGATAAATGATGACATATTGCTCACATTTTTTATAATTTATTTCACCAGGGTGGTTTTGATATGATTTGTAGTGGAAGAGATAAGATTGAAACTCCAGAGCAGGTAATTCCGTAATTCTTGTTTTCTTGTGAGTTAATTCATGTCAAGTATATTTGCGTGACAATTAATGATCTAAGCAAGTGTAAATGGATATGACTTGTAGTTTAAACAAGCACAAGAGACAGCTGTGAAGCTTGATTTAGATGGTCTTGTTGTTATTGGTGGAGATGACTCGAACACAAATGCGTGCCTCCTTGCTGAAGACTTCAAGTATGTGGACTTCATGCCAATTTCTCTGCCATTACTTGACTTATGAGTGGAAACATGCAGTCGTCTCTGTATGTTTGGCTATTACTTTCTTGTTTTGGAACCCAACAACGATGAATTTTCTTGAACTTAGTAGCTCTTAATGTCATTATGTGAAGAGTGGTTTGTTCTGGTATTGGTATTTCGGTATTGTGATTGTTTCTTTAATTGTTAAAACAGGGCACAGAACTTGAAAACTCGGGTGTTAGGTTGCCCAAAAACTATAGATGGTGATTTGAAATGTAAAGAGGTCCCCACGAGTTTCGGGTTCGATACTGCTTGCAAGGTAAATATAACTATTAATACTCTTTATTGCCGTAATCCATATCAACTCATATTTCACATCTATATTAACATTCCTTATTGCCACGATCCCTATCAACTTTTTCTGGTTCACTATGTCTTGATGTTAAATTTTTCACTAAAATATCAAAAGAACATGCTAGAGACTCATAAATGGGAATTCCCCAACAATTAGATACTTCTTTGAAACCTTTGCTACAATATACTTACAGTTTCAACATTGTAATGATGATCAGTTATGAATATTTTTGCAGATATATTCAGAAATGATCGGCAATGTCATGATAGATGCCCGGTCAACCGGAAAATATTATCACTGTAAGTAAATCAACCATCATACTCTTTGATGAAATTGGTAACTCGGTTTTCATTTAAATATGTCCTCCGTGCTGCTTGTAAAAAGTGATACCTCTGTATACTGGCTTTTATAAGAGCTTTATATCTATTTTTGTTACGGTGTATTTACTATAGTTATTCAGTTATTCATGTGTGTTTGCAGTTGTACGGCTTATGGGGCGTGCAGCTTCACACATTACATTAGAGTGTGCATTGCAAACTCATCCAAATATCACAATTATAGGAGAAGAGGTACATCAGCAGTTTTTCTGATAGTATTTAAATGAAATTCTTAGCTACTGATGCTTGAAAAGGAAAAGTACAAAAGAAAAATTGTAGGTGTTGTGAAGAATTAACGCAATAAGTATCTGTATATGTGTTATTAATAGTGGCACTGGCATTCCTCAACCTGAACTAGATATAGCAGGCTTTGAGCTTTGCTGTCTGATTCTAGTTGAAAATGGGATTCATAACCTCTTCAGGGTGTCCATAACTTATTGTTACTCTTCCCTAGTAAACCTTACACTATGAAGCTGACGTAAAAGAACTTTTTTTCCTGGCAGCTGTCATAAAGTAAGGTATTCATAGCTTTAGTATTCATCATCCATGAATAGATATAAGGTTATCTAGTTATTGGTCATAATTACATGATTAGTATTAAAATCTAGAGATAGACCAGGTATCTGAAAAGGTTGCAATTACATTTTGTGATTGGAACAAACGTTTCTACTATGTGGATGTACTTGTCTAACTAATAGTTTGGTGCAGGTTGCGGCAAAGAAGCAGACACTGAAAAATGTCACAGACTACATTGTCAACATAATCTTGAAACGTGCTGATTTTGGTTATAACTACGGTGTTATACTTATTCCTGAAGGTCTTATTGACTTCATTCCTGAGGTATTATTCTTGATCTTTAACAATAGCAACTTCATCCTCATGTCATTTGTGTACTAATAAAGATTAAAATCACCACACAAATAGTTGTGTTACTAATGTGTAATCTTTGTAACTTCGCTATTTTCAGGTGCAGGAGCTTATTGCTGAATTGAATGAAATTCTGGCCCATGATGCTGTAGATGAAGATGGGTTGTGGAAAAAGAAACTCACAAGTCAGTCTCTACAGCTTTTTGAATTACTACCTGGAGCCATTCAGGAGCAGCTGATGCTCGAAAGAGATCCTCATGGAAATGTTCAGGTATGTTTAGTAACATTTTCTTTTTTGACTTCGTCTTTCTGGATAATCATCATATAAGTTATATTTTGTACTATAGGTTGCCAAGATAGAAACAGAGAAGATGCTTATCCAAATGGTTGAGGCTGACTTGGCAAAGAGGAAGCAGGAAGGTTCATACCTTGGCCACTTCCAAGGAAAATCTCACTTTTTCGGGTATATATATTCTTAACTTGAGGATGTTATAATTTGGCTTTATATTTCATTTCCAATGGACTAGGCTGAGGCAACTGATGTGCTCACAATGTGGATCAATTATTTAATTTTGACTACATCATAATGGTTTTGCATCAGAGATATTAAGGTTTGGAAATGTTGGATTTGCTCAACCTGTTTTTCAATATTTTCAGGTATGAAGGAAGATGCGGTTTACCAACTAACTTTGACGCCAACTACTGCTATGCTTTGGGTTATGCTGCTGGAGCTCTCCTTCATGGTGGAAAAACTGGATTGATATCGTCGGTGTGTAACACTATCCTATATCTCTGATTTATTTATTCTGAGAGTCATCTTTCTTCTCCACGAAGCTAATATTTGCTAGATTAAAATAAGCGTTGTTTTAGTTTTCATATTCTTTTTTTCACTCACCGTCTTTTCATCTGTCTATTTTATCACGTGATGCTTCCAGGTTGGGAATTTGGCTGCCCCTGTTGAAGAATGGACAGTTGGTGGCACCGCATTGACTTCATTGATGGACGTGGAGAGGAGACACGGTATAGTAATCATTAACTTCTGTTATTATCCAGTTTAGCACCATGATCATAATCTCGTTAAAAAGTTTGTGACATTTACTTTTCTTACTGTGGTGCCTTTGAAAGTTTATACTCCTTTTACTGAAACTTATATTTGTTTTTCAGGTAAGTTCAAGCCTGTGATCAAGAAGGCAATGGTAGAACTTGAAGGTAAGGATTTGTTCACCAAATATAGTGATTTAATCTGCCATGTGATGATGATCACTCTCTTAGACTACTGGCTTCTCACATCTTGAATCAACAATTGATTATTGTCTAATAAATTTTCAGCTGCTCCATTCAAGAAATTTGCATCTTTGAGAAATGAGTGGGCTATCAAGAATCGTTACATCAGTCCTGGTTCGTTTATGACTTTATGCATTCGATATTCTTTCCAACTTATCTGTGACCTTCATGGCTTTTTCTTAGTTATTATCTCTGTAAATTAATTGGAAGTTTTTCAATGCAGGTCCCATTCAATTTTTTGGCCCAGCTTCCAATTCCCTTAGTCACACACTAATCTTGGAACTGGGACTCGAAGTTTAAGCGAAAAATGTGTTCTGAGCTCATTCTTGTGCAATTTTATATATCCTGCGAAAACAATTCAATGCTTTAGTCTGCATCTTCATCTGCTTTTGAAGTAGAATTTTGACATTGAAGGACGATGTATAAGAAGATTCGGCATCACAATGTGGATCTTGGCTGTGTCTGTCGAGCTTGTCTTCTTTTTTCCCTTTAGATTTTCTTGGTTTCTTACTGGGCGAGTATTAGAGGCCACCCACTATGTTTAAAATTATGTGCAACTTCGCCCCAAGACAACTTGTGAGCTGCTGGAAAATAATGAGATGCACAATCAACTTGTTGCCTCCGTTTTCCTGATTGATGGATGTTGTGTGAAATACGAACATTAATCTCGAACCCGAATAAAATACATATTGGTTTGCCTGAAGAAGTGGTCTTGTAGATAGACTTGAAGGGGAATGCATATAGATGGATATTTTAGTCGCGGACGTCATAATCTGAGGAAGTTATGGATATTTCTACTCGAGGGACTTATCCCTCATAGTGACTAGACCTGAATAAACCTGTGTGCTTTACTTTCTTGCATAGAATAGATATCTTTATCTCCGTCATGTAGCTTATCTATTTGAGTATTTTTCTGCTTTTCTATAAGGGATAGGTGTATAGTGTTGATTTTGTCTCATAGCTCATGGTTTTGTGTGTGTTTGCTGTCAAAACCCTAAAAGGGTATCTAGGGGAATATTAATGGAGTTCACCTAATCCCTAAAACCCAACAAGAGAAAACATGCAACCTCTTATGGTCCATCACTCCGTCTTACATTATATACCATGTGTTCTTGTCCTCGTGAACCCTAATATCTTCATGCTAGCTAGCTCCATGCATGACAGGCTGGTTGCCCCCCATTAATTTGGATCGATTTGTCAATTCTCCCTAATTAAATTCTCACTTGTACCTCAAGTTAATCATATCAAACATGTCCATCAAATGCATTATTAGGTTTTTTACCATATTTGAAAACCATTCACTTGTACCATGTACTAATAGATTAGTTGGTCATAGAAGCCTCTAGGCAATTTGCAAATAATAGAGAAACCGGTACTTTCTTTATGTGTGCATCACTTGATCTCTCGGCGCATGTGAAATGTTGCAGTGTCTCACCACTCTCCATGAACCGTACTCATTTTCGAGAATTCTCTACCTCACACTCGGCCACTTACTGTGATGAGAGAAACCCGTACTAAATACGTACAACTACACCATATAACCATTATTCCAATAATGCGCGTACGTACTTATGTTAGTTAGGCTAGATTGCTAGTTAACACGGAGCTAGAGCATTAATCAGAAAGGTAGTTGGAAAGCTAGTGTTGTTGTTTGGATTCGGGGACCCAAAAGCATTGATGGGATAAGTCGTTATTTGCTTTTCACAAATTCACATGGCTCTATCATTTTCCATACGAACAAACGCCACTAACAGCAGAGAGGATACGAAGCCCTTTTCAGCCATGCATTCACCGATCGCTAAGCTATCTTCTGTTCTACCGATCTCGATCATTTCCAGGTCCACCGGATTCACCATCATCATCGTCATCTTCTTCATTCTTCTTCTTCTTCCTCATAATATCAATTCCATCCTTCCCATCAGATTCAGGTCCACGTACCCAATATTATAACTGGCTGCTGTCATAGCCAGATGCTCACCTAGTTAGCAGTATTGTGATCGAGAAATTGTGATCGAGAATATTGGCCATTTTGATTATTATTGTTCTGGAGAGATTGCAAAACTCCAAAACTCCAACCGTGCGATCTTATTTTATTCACTGTTGCTTGTGTCACTGCATGGTTGGAGAGCAAAGCTTTAGATAATACAGGCCAAAAACTCTATCGATAAATTTTTGTAGTTATTTCCAGATGGATCGATCATAGCTACTGCATGTTTCGAACGTCTGTATATATGATCGACTTGGACTTCTGTCCATTTCACGGTGGTGGATCCGTTGATGTTCAGAAGTTTCAGTGTGATGCGTGGCACATATATAACTTTAGTTATTAGGTGACTGTGATGACAATTTTAATAAATAGTAGGTGATTGTTTTTGATAATAAGTGATTTTCCGTAAGAACCGAGATTGATGCAGATCTTTGAGAATAAAGTTAATAAAGCATCGTAGATTTTCTTGAATTGAGAAAAATGTTAAGTACGTGGTTTGTAACGTGTCACTTAATATGTATGTGTTCGCATATATCATCTTTCAGAAAACCGAAATCAAACACTAAAAGTACTCACGAATTCCTCGTATACATTTTAAGAGTATCTTCTTTCAAACTATTGTTATGACATCTTCTTATTATTGGTTGAATTGATAATCATAAACATATCATAACGATTACGGTTTAGTTTGGTATTGAAGTGAAAAAAACTTAAATATAGAAAAACTGAGTTTTAAATAAGCAACATATGACTTGTTTTTTAAAATTGTGGTTTTTTCAACTAAATTTTATAAATAAACACTTTATAAAAAACTTACCAAACAGATAATTAACTCTCAAAAAACTAAGCCTACCCCAACTATCCAACTAAAAACCCTCCCAAAAAAGGAAATTCATAATGGAAGGGCCCTCATTCACTATATATGTGTGCGCACACATATAGGATAATGAATTCGATTATAGGAGTAATACGTTTGTCTTTGATGTCTTTGGATCAATGAACTGTTTTATCAAACAGTAGAGAGTATATATAATGGCTGTGAATGTCAACGCAAGGAAATAGGTATGACACTAAAGATGTAATAGTTGCCATTCCATTATTAAGTTGGGTAGGCACAACTTAATTCGTTTACAATGGAAATCTTAAAACCCCCACATGCATGGGACACCTTCATATGACCTCAGCCTCACTTCACATTCCTATAATTATTTGGTGCTAATTAATCAATTTCATTTGCATGTATTTTTGTTTTCGAGAGGAATTAGCATCTTCTTAATAATTGGGATATCATCATCAAAACAAGTTTACAGATTAACTATCCAAGGATGGCTATAGGTGAATTACAGTTCATTTGTGTAATGAAAATAGCGCGCAATACATAGAGGTAATTAATTAAGCGAGTTCCAATGGTACGTCTTCTTGATTGTAATTGATATCAATAAGAATTCATGATATTTCTTATTAAGATAAATCATGTGTGTATACACGAATAAAGATAAAAACAGTTCATTGTCGTTAAATCTAGTATCATCAAATTATGAATAAAAAATTTCTATACTAAAACCAAATCAAATCAAATACGCATCTAAATCTTACGCGTATCGGGCGAATTAGTCGATACACTTAATGAGTTTTTGAAAACACCGTGTTGATTTCTACTATAAAAAGAAAAGAACATAAAAACCAGATACACGTACATAATTATCATTCTACACTATGAACATAAAAGGTAACTACATAAACCCACCAACATTAGCAATTACAAAATGGATAGTGCCATTCGTTCATACATACATGAACATTCTATAGATGCACCCAAATTAACGTACACGAGTTCGTAGGCCACACGTATTTACTATATCAAAGGCATCGTATATTACCCCTCCTCCATTTAAAAACCACATGGTGCCCACTTCCCCTGCATAAAAAGCCATTGTCACTGTCACCCAACACTTCTATGTCTCTGTCTTTCTCTCTAGTTCATATATTAAATACCCAATCCCAAATCCTCCTCCTCCTCCATTTCTTTATTCTTTGTTTTTGTTGCCTATCCTAAGTTCCCAACGGCTTTGCTCTCTTTCTGAAACTCACTACCTTCCTGACCTCACCACTCTCCTCGTTTCTGAAACTCAACAGTTTTGTCTCTTAAGCTCCAAAACCAGTTTTGTCTCTTAATCTCCAAATGGAAGACAGCTCCAGATTCAAACACAAAACCCAAATGAGACGAACCAGCACCGACTCCAGCTCACCCGAATTCGACTTCTGGAGGCTGCAGAACCCGTCTTGCCCGCAACCCGAACTCGTTTCCGCCGACGAACTATTCGTCGACGGTGTCATTCTCCCCCTCCGCCTCTTCCCCGCCCACAAACTCCCGCCCGACCCGAATCCGCAACCCGACTCGGAGGAGATTTCTGCTCCCGACCCGGAACCGGAACCCCAGGTGGCCACCGGAGCTGCGGCGGCGGTGACGGCGTCGAAGCGGTGGAGGGACATGTTCAAGAAGAAGAGTGAGGGAGGTGAGAAGGACAAGGAGAAGAAGAAGGAGCGGAAGAGCGGCGGAGCAGCCACCGGAGCTGAGCTGAACATCAATCTGTGGCCGTTTTCGCGGAGCAGATCCGCCGGGAATGCATGTACCCGACCCAAAGGGGCTTTCGGGGCTCCGGGAACCCGGAAGGTCAACAGCGCGCCGTGTTCGAGGAGCAACTCAACGGGCGAGTCAAAGTCAACGCGGAAGTGGCCGGCGAGTCCGGGTCGGGCCGGAGTCCATTTGGGTCGGAGCAGCCCGGTTTGGCAGGTCCGTCGTGGAATCTCGGGACTGAGCAAAACCTCCGACACCCACGTCACAAAAGCCGAAAAAGGCGCCAAAAAAGAAGCACCCGAAACTCGCCGGAGTAAAACCACCGCAGTCGGCGGCGTTCACGGCGGCGGAGGTGGTGCAAAGCCGAGAGTCTTGAACTTGAATGTCCCGACATGTATCGGGTACAGAAGCCATTTGAGTTGTAGGAATGACGTCATGAATAGTGCTGTAGGAATCCGAGGGAGTAGTGGTAGCAATAACCGTAGCGCCGCCGCTGACGGTGGTGGAGATAGTAATGCTGCTGCTGGGGCTGGTAGTAATCTTTTTAACCTGCGCAGCCTTTTCTCTAAGAAGGTGTATTAAGTTATTAATCATCATCATCATCATCATCATCCTCTCATTATCTAATTTTATCTTCCAATATATATATTTAACTCTATATTTTATCCAAGGATGATTTTGTATGAATCTTCTTGTTCTCTCTTTGAAAATAATAAGAGAGAAAAAGGGTTTCTTTTTCACATGTAAATTGAATGGAAAGGTTGAGCTTTCTTTGATGACAGAACAAATGGGTTGGCTTTTGTTTGGATTTTCTGAGATGATCTCTGAAAGTGCCATATTACCTGGGTTTAATATGCAGTTCAAGTTTGAATGTGCATATTCTATTAGGATGTGTAGCTTTCAAGCTAGCATTGACTTTATTGACTGGGATGCATCATTGTTTCTGGTACCAGTATGTAATGGCTTGACTTCATATTCAAGCATGAGAAATCAACCCAGTCTCAAAAGTGATGATGCACTGCCCTCTGTAACGTGGTGGTGTCGTTTTTACCCGTGTATAAAGTTGGTTACTTTCTACGAGTTTAGGCTTTTGATCGTAGTGCTCTGATGATCCCCCCCATGAGTTGCCAAAAACTCCTTAATGTAAAAAGGAGAGCTGCTCTGAGTGCTCGAGACTCTCGCAGCGATAGTTGTAACATCTGCGACAATTTGTAGCTCTAGTGGTTAAGAACATTTACTCGGTTTTGAGATTCCGGTTTTACTCTCTAACTGATGAAGTTTTCCGGTATGGACTATGGAGAGGAAGACAATGGAGCAGATTTTGTGGATAGTGTTTGGGAAATTGACACAAGATAGCAGTTTCTGAAGGTTAAAGAATATGGTTTTTTGTATATTGGGTGCTTTTGAACATCTGCACGGGAATTCATGATTTTTACTTTCAACTTTGGGAAAGGCGGACACATGTTTCCAAATTTCAAAACAGCCTTCTATACATATGGCCAAACAAAAACCAGGCCATGAATTCCAGCAATTGTGAACTCATATGTCAAATCTGTTTCAGTGCTTTAAATTTCAATGACCTCTTCTGTTTAGACTCTGCTGGTAAAATAAATATTACACGTCTCTGCTGGTAAATTGTTCCTTCTCAAAATGCACTCTCACTCTCAACTCTCAACTCTCAACTCTCAAGTGTATAGCATTTCTTTTCTTTTTGGTCACCAGTTCAAAGCATTTAACTGGTGCTCTAAGTGTTTCCACTCAAAGCAACGTTTAATTTCGCAATTGGTCTTAACCACCATAGGTGGTCGAGTTGGTAAAAGTCTTGGTGTGAGAATCCCTCATACCCAGGTTCGAATCCCGCCGACGCTAATTAGAGTTAAATTCCAATTTATTCTTGGTGGCTAGGGGGAATGAAGCGTTTTAACAAGATCTCTCGGCCTAGATTAGTCTCTGGGTTTAGAAAACTTTTGAGGATATCGTCGAAAAATTTCACAAGTGGTCTTAATTAAAAAAAAAATAAATAAATAAAGAGTGAATTGTAGCTATGTAGCGCAGGTAATACAGTAGAAAACGGTCGAAGGTCTAGGGAGAGCTTGGTAGTTTTGGGCTGCCGGCACTTGACCCAAGTAATACATGGACACATTTCTTAGGCCCAGATTCTAAGCCCATTTCAAGTCGACTGAATTACCACCGCCTTCGTACGTCGGTGCTTTCACCGCGTATATAAAGCTGGACACGATTTTCATTCTCAACACTTTCTAAATAAGCTCAGAGAGAAACCATGACCATTTTCCGACGAATTTTACTCCGAACAGCTCCGACACGGCGGTCTGTTCCCGCCGTCCCACAAACCCTAAACCCTCCTCCACGTGCCTGCTCACGTGACCGTAAGTTCCTTTTCTGTCAATTCTTAGTTTTCAACGTTTCAAGATTCTATGCATGATTTGAACAAGAAGGATTCATGTATTGTAATTGGATATATGCTGGTGATTTAGTGTAATGTAGGAGCTGTTTGTGCTTGTTGATGTGTTTATGATTTTGTTTCTGTGAGTTTCATGGAGGATTAGGTTAGATGTTTATGCATTTGATTGATGAAATGGCAGGGTGTTTTGAGCAGCCATATCATTCTAATGCATCCAAAATTCAGCTGCCGAAATTTGCGCCAGGCCGGGGCGGTCCTGGTGGGCGGGATCTTGTGTATCCGGCTGTTTTGGCTGGTTTGATTGGACTCGGAGGTTTGGAAGTGGCTTATGCAGATGCTGATGAGGTACATTTGCATTGTTTTGTGAAATGCCGATGTGTGGTAAGTTACGATTTGTATTGTAGAACTTAGTTTGCGTGTTGATTTTGGTGTTGTGCAGGCTGCTTCCAAGCAGGATTTGCCGGCTGATGCCTCTGTGAGTAACAATGTGGAGGAAATTGCTAAGAAACAGAGACAGGATATTGAGGACTTGCTCAAGAGTAAAGGGATGCGACGTGGTTCTTATCCCAACTTTACTGTTTCTGTCAAGGGGCAAAAGGTTAGTGAAATGCTATGTCTGTTGGTTTCTGTTTGAATGTGCTTAGACCGGCAAATGCACACATGCATTATTTAGCAATTTGCACTGTCATCTCAGTATACAGTGTACAAGATGATTAGGCACTCCTCACAGTTTAAGACATTAAATGTACAGACCAAGTCAGGGCAATGACTAGGAAGAATATGCACAGCAAGGACTTTATTTTCTTCTGATAATGATGTCTCTTTTGAAGTTTAAGAAACATACAAATCACTTCGTAATATACTCGAATTGCCAATTGAACCCTTTCATTTATATGTGTTTTATTCTTGTATAAGAATCGGTGTGTGTCTCTTTTCATGTATGAACACTAATGAGCTTTTAATGAGGTATAGATAACCATCAAGTTCCAAATTCCTCCTGCATGTGAAACTTCACAAGTGATTGCAAATATTGCTTCGAATCTTGGCTTGAAAGTTGAAGAGAATGGTGGTGGCTCAGATATATCATTACGTGCTTGGGACAGGTACTGTTAGACCATTAGTTTTTAGTGTCCTAAAGGCTAATGCTTACTCATTTTTTTGAGCGTTAAGCAAGATGTGCTAAGAAGTGTTTTCTATGTTATGTGAACTATGACAGTGGTGTTGCTTGGCAACTATTGCTTATGCACCCACAGAATCAGAAGGAAACTGGAGGCGATCAAGGGAAATTGAAAGATGTGGATGGACATGATCGAGGTCTACAAATCCTTGTTTTCCGTTCAGTCATTAGCTCAACAGAAAAAACTGTGAGTCTTTAGCTTTTTGCAGCATATGAAAGTATCTTTGAAACCTTTGGGTTTACTTTGTGCTGCTTCAATATTCCAAAATCAAAGAAGCGGTTTCATATCAATCAATATAATTTATTGCAGGACGTTGAATTTATGAAGCAGGGCAGCTTGAGTCCCAAAGAGCTTGATGCTCTCGTGTCTGCTTTACAATTAGCTGGGGAAAAAAAGAGCTTCATCCACCAGAAAGATTCAACCACAGAACGAGGAGTGAGGGAAGGTCGTGCACAAACTTCATCTATAGAGAAATTGATAACTAGTATTGAGTCCATGGGAGTGAGAGTTTATGGAGTTAACGAACTCAATGTGAGTTCTGCAAGCAAAGATATTTCATGGGACAATCTTGCTGGATATGAACTGCAAAAGCGGTAAGTGAAGATATTTACTAAAATCTCTGATGCTGTTTTAAATTTCTATTTAGCGGTGCAATCTTGATTCTTGGAGATAGTTCTTTTCAAGTGGGATGTGATGTGTTATCATCTGGCAAACAGTAATGGATATGGCATTTTCTGGTTGTCAACATGACTTCTCTGGGTGTTACGCAACATATGAACATATCTGTTTTCCAATGTTGTGTCCTATTTTAAAATGAGTTCAGTTCTTACTATTTTTTTTTTTGTCTTGAACTCTTGATTCTTATGTTTGAGTGTACTCATCTGGGTACATGAGTGCTTAAGAATACCTAACTACCGATATTGAACTGCCCACTGTTCATTTTGCAGACAGATAGAAGACACGATACTACTGGCTTTGGTTAGTCCTGAAATATATGATGATATTGCCCGTGGAACTCGTCGAAAATTTGAGTCTAACAGACCTCGAGCTGTACTCTTTGAAGGCCCACCAGGTTCACCCAATTGAACTTCGCTGATTCAATATATTTGAGATGATTCCTAAACTGAGTAACTGACATATAGGATTTACGGATTTCATGTATTTATGATTCTAGTGTGTAATTCTGTCAAGAATTAAGAGCAATGATTTATTAGTGTCAAGAAACATGTTTGTTCTTTTGGTGCTCTATAATATCATACCTGCAGATATTTCCCAGGAGTTTTTTTTGGTACTCAAGTGCTAGGGTAAAGCACCCCCTTTCATTTGAGTTAAACAGATAAAAATTTTCATTAAAAGTTGGGTGTGCTGAACAATTTTTTTATTTTATATTTTTATATATCAACGTGTGAGCTTTGTCCCACTTTTGTGCTTGCTTTTGAAACATGTGACAACATATGTTTTTTATTTTTAGTTTTGACATGTATCAAACTTAGAACTTTTGTTAAATTTCAGGTACAGGGAAAACCTCTTCTGCTCGTGTCATTGCTAATCAAGCAGTAAGATGCTAGGCATTTCCTTGTTCTGTCTAATACTTTACCTTCCTCTGTCCTGAGGTCTCCATTTTTTACTATCAGACTTCTCATCTTACTCGTAACCTGTGATCTCTTGTTAAAGAAACTTTGTTTGGTCTACTATTATAATTGTTCTAGAATCATGTTTTTTATTTTGTTGCCAAGCCTGAATGTTCCAATACTCAACTAGGACTATTTCAAGCTATGTTCCATGTTATGTCATTTTCTCTATTTATTGTCTGCATGCTCCATGTTATGACAGAAGCTGTTACAGACTTACATTACTGAGGTGCTTCCTTGAGGAATTTTCCTTTTCTGTAATCTTTTATGAATGATGTACTTCCTTAGATTCATGGTTTCAATGTTTTTTTAGCCCTTGATTTGGTATAGGGTGGGTTTATATTTTCATCTAAGACCTATGATTGTCAATGCCTAAACACTAGTAAGTTCATGAAATAAACATTTCACGCCAGTAGCATAAGCATCTTTGATTGTTGTACACATCTTATTTGATTGCCAAATTCTCATGGGCTTGCTTGGTTTCATGATCTATTTTTGAATTATTCGTATTAAGTTTTATTCATTCTTATAAAGGTTTTGCATGCAGATGAAATCCCATTTTCAGAAAACATGGAAGTTCTGATTTGATTATCACATGCTTGCTTGATTTGATTATCTATCTTTTTAAGTGAACAGAGTCATCTCTGCAAAGGTTTTGCATGCTGTTGAACTGAGAGTTCCTTAGAAAACTAAATGAACTACCAGAACAAAAGGAAATAAAAAGAAAAGTTAACATGGTTTGCTTTTGCAGGGCATCCCTATGTTATACGTGCCCCTTGAGGTTATCTTGTCCAAGTACTACGGTGAGAGTGAACGATTACTAGGGAAGGTGTTTTCACTTGCTAATGAACTCCCAGATGGTGCAATCATTTTTCTAGATGAGGTAATGAAGCAACTAGAGCTTTGTGGGAACCTTTGAAATATGCATCTAAGTGGTCATGGTGATACCTCTGTAATATTGTCTTTGCATCAGTTGCTTCTATCTCTTTATCTTCTATTTTCTTTTATATTATATTGAAGCTTTATTAATCATATGGCTTCCTATTCGATGCAATTCCAGGTTGATTCATTTGCGATTTCACGAGATAGTGATTTGCATGAAGCCACACGCAGAGTTTTATCAGTTTTGCTGCGACAGGTATAATTGGATTGTCATTGTTTTACAATAAGCAGAAGATGCAACTGTTAAAAGTGTTCTAAATTTGATTGCATTCATTAGTAATCGAATCTTTGGAGAAAATTTTGGAGTCACCATGGCTTATTCCCCACTAAAAGGGTTTGCATGATCCAAATGGTGGCTCCAACTTCCATTTTGGTTTAAAACCTCAATAAAGAGAGTCAGGACTTTTTCTGTCTCATATACTTGGACGATTGTTAGGAAGCTATTGTTATGCCTTTATTGGATAAACCATTTTGGATGCAGATTGATGGATTTGAACAGGATAAGAAAGTGGTTGTAATTGCTGCAACAAATAGGAAGCAAGACCTCGACCCAGCCTTGATCAGGTATTATACTGGTTTCAATTTTTCCCATGTAGAGGATGAAAGTACTCTCAACTTTCCAGGATTATTCACTCACCTTTAATCACTTATGTGCAGTCGGTTCGACTCAATTATCCCATATGACCTACCTGATCATCAAAATCGTAAGGAAATAGCGGCTCAGTATGCAAAGCATCTAACTGAATCTGAATTAGAAGAATTGGCAACAGTTACAGAAGAGTGAGTTTCAGTTAATATTGAAATTGTCTTCAGTCAGCATTTGCATACACATGTTGACTGTTTTCAAGACACTTCCAAACCTACTGAAAATAGCTCATAACCTTTGACTGTTTTCTAATCGTCTCCGACCATTTTCAGGATGTCTGGAAGGGATATCAGAGACGTGTGTCAACAAGCAGAGCGGTCGTGGGCATCAAAGGTAAAGAATGTTGTTGTTTTAGAACCTCCCTTCGTAATCGTCGTGCTCCACTAACTTCTCTTCCTGGTTTTGACAGCTGATCCGAGGACAAGTACCCAAAGACGGAGACCAAATCCGCCTTCCACCTCTGCAGGACTACATTGCGAGTGCCACAAATCGTCGCAAGGGCTTACTCAGCTCCCCATCCCAGCAAACCCAAAATCCCAAGTCTGACATAAAGAAGCCCAGGGTTGTACTTGATTGAAGTCACTAGATGCGCTATTGTAGTATATAATTCTGTATATAATGCCCATTTCATTAGGGGTTTATCACAGTTTAGAACTGACGATTGAGCACAAGGTCTAATTATGAATGAGTACATTCCCTTTATGATTAGGAATCGCATTAATTTTACAGTAGAAGCATGAAAGCCTCGATTACAATTACAATTTTACAATTCCCGTTTTGCCCCTGGTTTTGATTCACAATAACAAACTACACTGAAGCAGGCTCAATGCCGCAGCTGCTCCTCTTTTGGACACAGACGGAGACGACTCGTCGTTTTCTTCCTCCTCCTCCTCCTCCTCCTCACCTCGCTTCCGTTTACGGCTGGAATGATGATGGTGATCATGATCACTCCGCCGCGAAACCAACGACGCGATCTGGAGCTGTGTCTGGAGCAGCATCTGAGTCAACTCGGCCTCCGACTCGAGCCGCCGATTCTCCGCCGTCAATCGCAGAGCCTCCCTCTCCTTGGCCATCTCCAGCTCTGTCTGCTCCATTCTCAGCAGCGACTCCGACACGATTCGGAAGCTCGCGGAGAGGCCGGAGACCCGCGCGGACTCGCCGTCTGAGTCGGAGGAGCTGTCGGAGTCGGAACTCGGCAGCGCGTGGGAATCCTCGGCGTTGAAGGCGAGTGGACGGTTGCGGGAGCTCCGGTTGGGTCCGGGTCGACGGACCCGGTGTGCCATTATCGGAGGTGAGCGACTTTCTTTGTGAGCTGCGAAAAGTGATGCTGCATTACGTTGACGGTTGACATATATTACGTTAAATTTATATTTCTTTACAAATAAAAAGAAAAAAAAAACAATACTTCAAATTTATAAAGCTTTATGTTTTTAGTTGAGAGAGACGGAATGAATATATTTGTCTAATCATTTTAGTTAAGAACTTAAGATCAATGTGATCACGAATCACAAATCATGAAAGTGAGGTTTATGATGTTGATGTGAGCTAATTAGGCTCACAGTACTCACGTTTAAGTCTTTTAAGTAAGCTGTGTGAGTACCGTGTTGATTGAATTAAAAACTTAAGCAAGTGTGCACTAGACTTTATTGTATATAATAAAAAATCTATTAATGTTTTATTGTGGGTTGATCGTTATTTTTTTTTTTTTTTAAGAACATCTAAGGATTTCACACTAATTTCCTATCGTGATTGTAAGACCTAATAACCTACTTTCTAGGTAATTATGTATTTTACCACTTGAGTTATTCCATTTCGTCAAATTAGTGCATGCGTATGAAAAAAAGAAAAACGTGCACTTCAAACAACAACTAAAAGAAGTTTGTTTTTTTTTTAGATATCAGATTATAAATTTTTTTGAATATTTTGAAGAAATTCTTTGTTGTTTTCCAAAATAATGATTTTTGACTAGAGCACACATTATTTGAGAAAAGACTTATATGTTTTAACTTTTAACCCCAGTAAATGAGAAACTACAGTAGCGT
Organism: Potentilla sterilis; assembly: GCA_963682095.1. Lineage (NCBI taxonomy): Eukaryota > Viridiplantae > Streptophyta > Magnoliopsida > Rosales > Rosaceae > Potentilla > Potentilla sterilis. The sequence goes on from OY821755.1 coordinate 818,481, forward strand.
AGTCGGTGATGGCGCGCAGCTCATTATTATCTCCCGCTATACGGAACCATGTAATACACGCGCTTGTGACGAGCGTGTAGAATGAATACTTTATATTGAAAATGACGCAGCTGATGAGAGTAAAGTCAGATCGCTCATTCTCTCTCTTTCTGGTTTCAATTCAATTCACAGAGATACAAAACACCAATGGCCTCCAAGGACAAGAAACCCTCCAAATCCCGAACCGGAGGCATCCGTACACTCTCCGATCTGAACCGCCGGTCCGCCGACTCCGATAGCGACTCCGACGCTCCTCAAGAGTATTACACCGGCGGCGAGAAAAGGTCCCTCCTTCAATTCTCTTTCTTTTTTCAATTCAAATTTCAATTTGCTCTTATGTTTAGCCAATTCTTCATTGAATATTTCGAATTCTGTAATTGTTGATAGAAATTTAGGGTTAGTGAAGTTTTACTTGTTCTTGTGAAGATTTTATGGTGAAAATTTTGAAGAGAGTTGAAATTAGTGAGTACAATATTTGCAGTGGAATGCTGGTTCAGGATCCTACAAAAGGCAACGATGTGGATTCGATCTTTGATCAGGCGAGGGAGTTGGGAGCGGTAGAAGGACCGGTTGATCCTTCTGCTGCATCCTCGAGCTCGAGGAGCTTTGCCGGAACCGGTAGATTGCTATCGGGGGAGACTGTACAGTCTGCCCCGCAGCAGCCTGAGACTGTTGTTCATAACATCATTTTCTGGTCTGATGGTTTCAGCGTAAATGATGGGCCGTTGAGGCGGTTGGACGATCCTGAGAATGCACCGTTCTTAGAGGTAATGCCTTTGGAGTTTGACTGATATAAATTAAACAGAATTGTTGTTAACGTTCCTCTATGCTCAAAGAAGGAATGTACCAGTTAGAATAGGTACAAACTACAAAGGAGTGTGGGACTGTTAAATAAAGGTTAGCTACTTTTTTCATGTGTTTTGAAAACCTAGGCTTGAGTTCTTAAATTACGGATCCCTTCAAGCAAGTATTTTGGGATGTCCAAATATTTGGGGTGGTAGGCACTTTTATCCCCTCAGAACTAGTCATGATTTTGATGAATAACATTCTCTAAGTTTATGGCTGTACGTGAAACATTGCATCTCAACTCCTAGCGTCTGCTGACATGGTTAGTTAATTTGATGACTCTGATTGTGATCCTGTGGATTACTTGCGTTTAGATATGTATATTTTATCTTTTATCATTTGGAAGAGCTCTGCTCTCTTGGTATTCACAGCAATGTTTTTCTAGTTTTACAGCTAAAGTGTTTACTGTCTCAACACAGAGCATCCGAAAATCTGAATGTCCGAGGGAGTTGGAACCAGAAGATAGAAGTACTGCAGTTCATGTCAATCTTATAAGGCGGAACGAGAAATACCCGGTGAGTGTTTTCTTTAAAAAATATATATATTTTGCCATTCAGAAGTATTGTAACAGAAAGTTTCTAATAAAATCTGCAAATGCATCTCAATAATGTCTAATGCATTCAAATTAGCCTGTTCTCGAGAGGGCTTGTTGAATCTGTTAGTTACAACTGGTCTTGATATCTCTCTCTTTGCAGGAAGCTGTGAAGCGTCAAGTTGCATTTCAGGGTGTTGGACGAACTCTAGGTGGCAGCTCTGCATCTGAGCCAACCGCTTCATTGACTCCTCCAGGTACTGGTCCAACCCCATCTGTCAGCCTAGTTGTGGATGAAAGTTTGCCAACCACGTCAGTTCAGCTTAGGTTAGCTGATGGCACCCGCATGATTGCACAATTTAACTACCATCACACCGTCAGTGACATACGCACCTTTGTCGAGACATCTAGGCCTGGGAGTCCGAGTAATTATCAGTTGCAGGTGATGGGGTTCCCTCCTAAAGTCCTCAATGATCCGACTCAAACAATAGAACAGGCAGGTCTTGCCAATTCAGTAGTGATCCAGAAATTCTAGTCAGCTGCTCTGCTCTATATTTTATTCTGGTTGTGATCTTTATATGTGCAAGGTATCAAGACTTCCAGTGCACATTTACAATGTTTGTGAAGAAGGTTGAATCTATACAATCAAAATTTGAAGAACTTTTTTATATTAATTTTTTTTTATTACAATCTTTAACACTAGAACCAAATACTTTTGAAATACAGCAAATTTTCTATCCTGATGAAGCATAATCATCGTTCCTGTCATTTAGCCATTGGTACCACTGTAGACTTGCCATTTCGAACATAGAAAGAAATCAACAACACATCATAGTCCATCGACTCATTGATAGTTAGAACTGCCTTCCATTCTCAGATTAATTTTCAATTATTCAGTAATCCACATCACCGATTGGATTCAAAGATTACGGAATTAAAAATCATACAGTAAAATTCCATATGTTCTTGAACAGAGAAGTCCAAGAAGACAATATTAGGGTATGGAACACTGCAGAAACTCTACAATCTTGCTTACATTGGTGCTGGTATAAGATCATCAATGCATTCTGCTGTCTGGCCCAATCTGTGAAGTCGGAAACACATTCTCAACAAGTGAAGCCAAGCATATGTTATAAACCTAGGTGCATACTGCGGTCTAGCTTCATTTCTTTGAGGGTTTGAGTGCTGGAGATGAATCAATTAGGCATCTCGCATAATCCTAGCAACAGTTTCCCTCCGTCCATAGTGGCCTAAAGATTAAACATCAAAAGGCCAATATATGTTGTCGGCCAAAATAAGCATTACATAATTATATGCTCCGTGCTATTCTGTTCAAAGATGAAAACACCTTTCTTCACTACCATTTGAGAGATTTGGTCTGCCTAATGGCCTCTTTGGTACTAATCACTGATCACTAATCACTAAAATGCCAGCCAACCACAGAACATGAAAAACTATGACTATGAGACCACTCATATATAACCCTACGACATAGATAAAGTGGTGCACTGCCAGCACTGGTCTTCAAAGGGAGTCGTAAAGATTTAGCCGTTTTCCATATCCCGTTTAAGAATCTCCAACTCTAATCATTAACCAAAAAGCTTCACCACCTTACCCCAAAACATAATCATATTAGTACTAAGCTAAAGTTTTAAGTTTTAACGTTAATTCTAGCTAGGGTTTCAAAGGCAGTAGAACACTAGCACCTGCATGGAAAGGATCGTATGAGTGAAGGGACACCACTAATGAGGTATCTACTATCTACAAGTGCAAAAGCATTTTATTCATTTCTAGTTGGTTGTGAGTTTGTCGCTTAATATATACTAAATGGAACTTACGATAAGCTTACTAAGATTTGATCACCAAAAGTATTACTTTCTGGTTATACATTACGTGAGCATTGTAAGTTAAAACTATACCCTAATTATCTAGTCCAAATAGCCTCAAGTACCTTACACTCAGGGACGGAGCTAGGATTAGATTTTAACTTGGACTAACCATTTAATCTGATGTACACTTGGCTAATACAATACAACTAAGTGAAGTTCAGGCTATTATGCTTATAAAATTAGACAAAATGGAGGAAGTCCCCTGAGCTACAACCCTCTTAGCCCTCTTCTATCCTCTGTCTCTACTTACACTACTTTCTATTGGGTTTAGTAGACATTGTGCATGTTGGTTAGACTCTAATATCGATCTTATTTGGATATGAAAATTTAGAAAAGTGAATCTATAACATGAAAATTTCTGCTATTTGGATATGGTGCTTGTGTTTCAAGTTTTCAACATCATAGAAATTGCTTGCATTTGAGAAATGAGTGAAATGTAAGAAATGTTAATGATAAAACCTCTTACTTTTGTTTGAAATGTAACGCTTTGAATGGGTTTTCCACACCGGATATTAAGATGAAGCTACACACCCCCATTGAATGATTGCATCTCAAAACCTTAAGATTCCTCGATGCCATAGACAACAGCTTTGGCAAAAGCATAGTCTACAAAACCAAGAGCTTGATTGGGAAAATAAGGAAAAATAAAAAACAAAAAAACTAACAAGACAAGAAAAAGAAACTTGAAGAAGGCTGTATACTTGGGGAACAACAGAAGCATAGAGCCAAAAAGAATAATAACTGTAGTCTATAGGTGAAACATGCATGATGTGCAAATACATGCTGGTGAGACAGTGAATGCAAGTCACGCTACAACTCTTGAATGAACACATCAACCTCAGTTGATGGAATTCTCTCACCTTGAGAACTTGACTGACTAGATCGATCGATATTGACACCTTGATACATATAGTTCATTTGTTTGGGAATTTCTAGTCGAATCCATACTGTTAGTAGAAAAGAGATTTTTAATCAAGACCGAAATGAACGACATTTAGAAAATGTTTACTTATCAAATAACAAAACGTTCAGATTAGTGAGAAATATTTGGGTATATTCTTACAAAGAAATGACATTTATGATCTCGCAAGATACTAATGTGATTCTTTATAATGACATTGTCTTAAGTTCATAGGCAAGTCTATTTCCAACTGTCTAATACGAAGTTTTCGTAGATGAGTTTGTGTGCGCTTTTATGAAGAAGAATGATGAAGCTTTAAATGATGAAGTTTTAAATGATGATAAATATAAGAGTTTTACCCTAAACAGCGAAAAACAAAGCTTCTTAAATTAAGAATTTTTTTGTGAAGTTTTTTTTTTTTTGAAATTTTGTTTTTTGAAATTTATATGTCCATAATTTATGTTTCTAATAAATTTGTTAGTAACTTTAAACTTTCAAATGGCTCATCGACGAAAATGTATCTTTCATGAATACGGGAAAAAAGTAGCGATGTCTCCGATACGGTAAGCATCGATCTTATTTCATAGTTGTATAGAATGCAACCAACTTTTACAAGTAATATGAAGCCATTGAAGCGTTTATCGAGCATTTTGAAATCTGGGTTGAAATTTGTACACTCCAAAGAAAAAAAAGAAACTCACTTTACTTTATAGATTTCTATAACTCTTTGCTATTATGCAGCTGTTGATGGACTTGACGTAAAGTTCATTTCAGAAAAGCTTTGCTTGCAAGGGGCCTAGCCTTTCCCGTCTCTCCATCCATCCCCTTCCTCCCCTCCTATACTGCTGCTACACACTTCAAACCTCATCACACCAGTGACGTACTTCTAACTTTTTCTCCTTGCTTGCTTTCTTCTTCTTACGCTTTTGTGGCGGATTCGCCTACCTCCTTCCCTTGAAACCCTAACCCTAGATCTACGTATAACAGTAACTCTACCTAAATCCTAACCATGATCCAGAGTTCTGTTCTGTTCTGTTGTCTTGCTTCATTTGTGCCCATAATGTTCAGTGGCTCGCTGGCTCCCTGATGCTTCTTTAAAACGACAAGAAAAACAAAATGCCCAGTTTATTTTCAGGGTTTACTTTCAGTGGCTCGTTGTCTTTATCTTCCTAATTGGAAACTGAGTTGATTTGTAACGTACGGGAATATATATCAGCAGATTTAGGACCCACTTATATAAGCTTTTTTCCAGCTCTTCTGTCCATTCTTGAAGTAATAATTTACTTATGTTGTGTTTCAGCTGTTAGATATCTAATCAATGGTTGCTTAAATCAGAGCTTCGCCTTATATTTCAACCAGAAACAAAACGTTTAAATCAATGTGTGTAATTAATAAAAAAATAATAAAAAAAATTATTAAAAAAAACGAGGGTGTAAGAGACTAACGTGGAATATGGAGAAAATCACAGAAGTGAGATGTTGTACGGTTATTGAAAGATTTAATGAAGAAATTCATCATAATTTTTTTAAATATTATATTATTAATTACTGTTTTATTTTTTGTTTATTAAAATTTATATTAATATAATATATAGTTAAATGGTTAAAACATATTTTCACATGTTTTTTTACTAACAAAGTCTATTTATTTAATAATAATATAGATACTGCGCATGTAATTTGTTTAATATACTCTGTTAGATGAATTTGATGGATACGGAAATTTTTACTCATGCATGGAAGTAATAAACTTGAAGAAGAAAAAAAAAATACAACTTTACAAAATGAATAGCTAGCAAAGGAAAGAAGTCATAGAATGATCCCACCATCTTATATCAAATCTGTCTACTTGATTTTTCTTCATGAAGTGATAGCCTGAGAGGTGAGAATAATGTAGATAAAAACTCATACGCATGTTACTATAGTGGTGGAAAAAGAATAGATTGCTGAGCCTGCATGTTACTATAGTTTAACTAAACTTAACTTGTTGATAACATTTATCGACATTTAAATTCTATTTCTATAATGATTGAGAAGTGGTGATGTTTACCTTTTTCTTTTACTTTTTACCCACACTTTTCCTTTTATGATTTTTTTTTTCTTTCAGAAACAATACTTTTTCAAAGGAACTACACACTTGGTAGAGGCCAAACAACACTAATTTCCTAGAATGCACAGACATCGTATTAGAGTAGATTTGGGGCAGCATATTGTGAAAGAGTATAAAAAACTAAAAGAAATGAGAATGGGAGTTCAACAAGTTCCTCCAACTATATATGGTATTCTGCAACATAAAAGAAACAAGGTATTATGCAATTAATATACTCGAGGCTTTGAAGTGGAACAAGCTAGTTCCATCCAAGTGCTAGAACATTCAACCAGTGTCTTCCACAGGGTACATACAAATTTACATGTCATTGAAACAGAATCTTTACATGAAAGAGCATAGGCACTCAACTGTGAACACGTACTGTCAAGTGTTAAGTAATAACTATTAACAATTACCAGGTAGTTAAGACTTCAGACTTCAGACTTCAGAGAGGTGTAGCTATTAACATAAGTGCTACTTGATTAACTCAAGATGGTCTTCTAAGAACCGTGTCAGCTGTAGGCGAGAACTATTAGAAAGGAATTAGACAATGAAATAAAGACAACTTGTTCTCCATTGATTGGAGCTTTTCTTTCTGCGATTTTTCACAGAAGGGCTGGATCGAGTGGGATTGTGGAGCAGCTGGAGCTCCATAGGGGCATACATGATAGAGCAGAAGCTTTATGGAAGAAATGGAACCTTGCTAGCTGCTAGCTAACCCTAGAAGTCTAGAACCTAGAGAGAGAGATTTCAGGAAGAGACATTCGGACTGTCCCACTAGCTTTACCAGCTTTATTTTCTATCTGCAGCAAAACCCCAATTTTTCCTGTGCTAAATAATTACAGATTAGATCGATGCTACGACCGTGATGACCAGATGTTGATACTGTAATAATGAATGAGGATGAAATGTGATGGGATGGAGACATTTAGAGATTAGAAGTAAAAGAAACGATTTTGTCAGTTTATTTTTTTTACTTGACTACAAAGGTTATCTAGGTCGAGCTCCCATATCTGCCTTTCTCTCTACTGTCTCGTACGCCTAAAACTGGGATTTCGATCATTGTTCTAAACACATCTGAGGATCATAACACCATTCACACGGTGAACTTAGAAGGCAGGTTTATAGCTAGGTAACTTGATTATATATACGAGGGATGAATATGCATGCAGATTGCTGAACAAATTAGGGTAAATCGAGTTATTAAGACTTCTAATAAGTGACTAACATGGTTTGTCAATAATAATTGCAGATGAATTAGTTTTTCCGATTACAATTGATGAATTAGTTAAAAAAATATAATTTATGTATTGAATTATTTTTTTTATAATAAAGTACTCTAGTGTATATAATATCATTATTTATAAATTTAAAGATAAATTTTGTTGTTATTATAATAAATAGAGTTATTATTTGAATAATTGTAATTTTGTTAGTTATACATACTTCACATATATATAAATTTATGAACAAATGTTTGTCAATGTAGTAAATTAATTTAATTATATATAAAAATATAAAATATATGTCGTAAATTTATTGTTAATTTTATAAATATAGTGTAAAAAAATAATATAATTTTGTTTAATAATTATAAATTAAGGGTATTGTAGAGTGTAGACGACGTACAAGACTAGATAACTTCTCTCGTAATTTGTAATGAATGTAGATTATTGGATAACCTGGATTGGCATTAGAGAGATTGAAGCAGAGGACAAGACAAGTGCGAATATAATATGAGTGGACAGATTGCCATCAAGCTCCAGTAGTAAACAAGAAAAAGCAAAGAGTACAGACTACACACTACAGTAGAGAGAGATGGAAAGAAATAGAGTGAACAGCTTAGACTCTGATTCTTTCCATTTTCCATGCCCCAAAAAATAACTCACATCTCTCTCTCTCATTACATACTATTATACTATTAGGCATTTGTTTGGCTCTTCCTCGATTTGATCGATCGTCCTCCTCTCTCTTAGCTCTTTGCCAGTAATGGCAGTGCATCAGTGGCAGTGCAAGTAAAGAAGGTGAGAGTGTGTTTTCATCGGGAAGGTAAAGCTTTGCTTCTTCACACGTCTCAGCTCTCTCTCTTTCTGTTTTCACAAATATTCTCTCATATTCATTCACATGATCAACCCAACTCCAACCAACCATTGAACTCAGATTTACTGTGCTGGTTACTCAATCTGAACAACCACCGCGTGCGGACTCTGATCACTTGAATTTCCTACAAAGATTATCACAGAGGGAAAGTACTGTGCAAGTTAACGCCACTAGCTCTCGCTTGTTTATATAAAACAAGCACTCTTCCAAGTGAAAACCAGCTGAAGCAGGCTTTGGCAGACCCAACAATTTGAGAAAAACTAACCCCACTACTACTACCACTATCACTAACTTAGGATGTTCCTGTATAAAGCCTGAAACTTGTGTAGCTTAAAACCCGGGAGAGCCTTTGCAGATAAATACAAACCAACTTTCTGTGTTGTCTTCGTCAATATTATTATTGTAGCTAGCAAAACCTAGAATTGTGAAAATTGTCAAGAAACAGATCCAGGGGTAATGCAGGGTGGCTCTAGTGGCAGTAATTCGATGGCGTTTGGAGATAACAGTAACACCAACGGCGGAGGAGGGCTGTTTCCGATGACGGTGATGATGCCTCTGATGACTCCTAACTCCCAGCACCATTATGCTCATCACTCGCTTCACTCGAATAACAGTCCATTTCTTCTGCTACCTCCAAACCAAAACAATCACCAGCAAGACCAAACCCGCAACAGCAGCGGCGGCAGCTCCTCTTTTGCTCTCGATAACAATCATAGCAACAACCCTGCAGCGGTGGTAGGCTGTTATTTCATGGATCACAACAACAACGGTGGTCATGGAAGCTCTTCTTCCTCTTCGTCTTCATCTATCAAGACAAAGATCATGGCTCATCCTCACTATCACCGTCTACTAGCAGCCTACATCAACTGTCAAAAGGTCAAATTCAAACGCCTATTAGTCAATATATACACATCGCCTTTGTACTCAGGACCCCAAGGACTAGTACTACAACTATATATTTACTCTCTTTTTTTCCTGCCGAAAATACCTGATGAAAATTATGGTATTTCTGGATCTGATAGTCCTGATATGTTTTGAAATGAGAAAAGCAGGTTGGGGCGCCACCGGAGGTGGTGGGAAGGCTGGAAGAAGCATGCGAGTCGGCGGCGACGGTAGGTCAGATGATTAGTAGTAGTAGTGGAAGTGGGAATGGACACGGTTCCCTCGGTGAAGATCCAGCTCTGGATCAGTTTATGGAGGCCTACTGTGAGATGCTGATCAAATATGAGCAAGAAGTCTCCAAACCCTTCAAGGAAGCCATGCTATTTCTGCAGAAGATCGAGTCCCAATTCAAAGCCCTCACCGTTTCTTCTGCTTCCGATTCTGGTGAGATCATCATCGTCATGACTCCGATCCTCTCCCCATCTCTCCTCTTCAATAATTCTGTCAATATTTTGTATGCATGTCTGACTTAGCTTAGCTAGCTAGCAAGATCTTTATCATTTTGTTTGATCTGTTGATTATTATAATTTTATAATTTAAAGATTATAATAACAAGCCATGCATGGGTTTCCATGATTCTTACAGTGGTTTATTAATTTATATTAATTATATAGCCAATAGATATCTCGTCTCCTAAAGTACGAGCTTAATTAGTACCTTTTGATTTGTTTACTTACTTCGTTTTGTTTATTGAATTATGTTTATTTTGTTTCTTACTCATTGCATTGCTGGGTTCTTACTATTTAACTGTTGATTAATCTTTAACATCTATACAAGTTCAGTTCAGATCGAACTTCTGTTTTAACTACTACTAATACTTGCTAGGTTCCTGGGCAAATCTTGTTACTGATAGTGAAGAAAACATAGATGGATTTGTGTATTCACTGATTTTTTTCGTTTCTTTTTCTTTGTTTCTTGTATTGGAGGGTTGATATCTGATAGTAGATAAAGTGAGAATTTTTTATGTTTCTTTGAACTCCTCACCTGTTTGCAGCACAGGTTGATTTTGACAAATTTTTGCACCTATATAAACATATAAGACAAATGCCTTGCTAGTTACTCTTTTCACAGTTTCCGGTACGTACATAGGTAGGTAGTCTTTTAAATATTAGGCTAGGGTTAATCATTTTGAAGCCTAGTTACAGTGAGAAAATCTGTAATTAGCTTTGACTACAACTGGCCTGGATCTTGAAGGGAGAAGCGTGAAGAGGATTTCTATTACATTAGGGTTTGATCTTTTAATATTCAATGAAAGTGAAACAAATTCTGTTTTGATCCCATTCTTACAAAAGTTCCAGCTAGTTCTCTACGTTAATCAGTTGAGTCTCAATCTCTGTAATGTTGTTAAATGCTTCAACTGGTCAATCGTTAGGAAGCAATTTCTCATTCTGATAATTTTAAACAAGATTTGACTAAGGAACTCAAATACATTGTAACTTTGTGTGTTGTGTTTAAGTCAAAATCTTGTATTGTATGTTGGACTGGTAACCAATTGTAGGCCTCGCAAAGAAGGATGAAGAAATTTTGAGCAAAACATGATCCTGTAACTTGATACAATTAATAATGTTTGCACTTTGTGAGTAATGTCCCAGTTTTGCTAATATATCTCAGTTTTGCTAGTCCATGGCTGGGTTAAATCATGCTTGTAGTCAATTACCATGAATGGCACAAGCAGAATTTCATTATTTAATATTACAACTCTTATCAAATCTAAGAGTCCAGTTTTCCATGATCTTGCTAACCTTGCCATGGTTCCATCTCTGGTTCCTATATATAATATATATGAATTATATTCCTGATTTAGTTTCAAGCTATATCGATGATTTCTAGAAGTGGTATATTTCTTTTAAATAAAATTTGATCCTATTATTTTATTTGTAGCAGTAGGCATGTTAAGATGTTATTTGATTACCTGTGATAAGTGATTAAGCAACTAGAGTGTACAACTGTTCTATGAACGTAGGCAAGGTTGACTCGAACAGGACTAAATGAGGTGGTTTGATATATAGCATATGATCTCAAGAGTTTCTTTCTGTTACATTGTGAATATTAGGAACATCTGTACATTGTTTCACTGGATTGACTTGGAAGAATTTATTCTTCGAAGCTCTTTCGAATAATAGTCTTGCAATTTTGTTTTACAAACATTAATATGTATGATTCAGGGTGATTTGCTCACTAATTATTCCTTAGTAAGATTATGGCATTCTTTTTTATAAGACAAGGAATTCTGAGGGACTTGAGTCTCACTCTCAAGTATTTGGTAAGTAGTTTTTGCATGGATTGAGGTTGTATTTTATGTTTTGGTATGAAAACAGAATGTCTATGGGTCTAAAAAGTTTGCCCTAGAAAGCAAAGAAACAAACACTGTTTGCATCAGATACTTTTAACCTGTACAAGAACTCAAAAGTAGTTCCATTCTGGCATGCCCAATTATATTCCTCATGATTACCTTTAATTTAAATTTTGTCAGCAAAAAGAAACACAGTTAATTCACTATTCTGTCTTATGTATCCAATATGTGGTTGTGCATGGAAGATGTTTTGCATGGCAGAAGATTAACCTGTATATATTCATAGGCTTTGAAGAATAGGAAACAATGAGTACTATTTGAACCCAGCTGGTGCTTTTGAACTTTTGATCAAAGTATTTATTTTCCTTGGAACTCTAAGAAGTCAGTGTGATTCTCTAAAGATAAAGCAGTACAACTTCAAAGGTCCTTGAGTATGTAACAAGAGGTGGTAGCAGTTGATAATGCAAAAAATATGATGACCTAGATTACCTAAAAACAGTGGAAGTATCATATGCAGTAAAAATGCATGCTTGGAACTTTGGTTACAATAATCCACATGGTCTTATTCAGCTCATCAATCCCAGAAACGATTATGAATTCAATGTTTAAGAGTTGAATTTAGTACGTGCTCTTTATTATTAATTTTTTTTTTCCAAGCACAAGTACAGTGTTGAAGTTTGAGTACTTAACTGGTTGGTGGCAAGTTTGTTACATGAGGTTTCTGTATGTTTTTGTTCAGCAGTATGTTTAAATTATCTTGCTGATACATATGGTTTCATGAGCAGGTTGTGGAGAGGGAGGTATGGATAGGAACAATAATGGATCATCTGAAGAAGAAGTTGATGTGAATAACAACTTGATAGATCCACAAGCAGAAGATAGGGAGCTGAAAGGTCAGCTTCTGCGCAAGTACAGCGGATACTTAGGCAGTTTGAAGCAAGAGTTCATGAAGAAGAGGAAGAAAGGCAAGCTGCCTAAAGAGGCCAGGCAGCAGTTGCTCGATTGGTGGAGCCGACATTACAAATGGCCTTATCCATCAGTAAGTACTGATAAACAGTTTAATTATCTTTCATTGACTGCATTCCCTTGTATTATTAGTTCCTCAGGAATGAGAAATAATTTTTATCTATGTAGGAGTCCCAGAAGTTGGCTCTTGCAGAATCGACAGGTCTGGACCAGAAGCAAATAAACAACTGGTTTATCAACCAAAGGAAGCGGCATTGGAAGCCATCAGAGGATATGCAGTTTGTGGTGATGGATGCTTCTCATCCCACCCACTATTACATGGACGGCGTCTTGGGAAATCCTTATCCTATGGACATTTCTCCCTCATTGCTCTGAGCCTCTGAGCATGCAATTCTCAGTACTCAGACGACTCGTTATATATACATATATATAGCTATGTATGCTAATCAAGATTCGACTGTTTAATTAATTGTAGAATGTGAATGTATTTGGATTTAAACAGTATTCATATGTGATGGATTAATTTGCATGCAATATTTTGTACTGGTTTGTCTGTTTCTATTAAGGAAATCCAGGGCTGGTGGGTTATATACTTGTAGAAATCGTCTAATGTTGAAATGCAATGGTATCCTATTTGAGTATTTGTTGATCGATCATCATTGTAAGTTACATTGTTTACAAGAAAGACTGATTACATTCTCATCGCTGTGAATATTTTGCATTCCAGCCATATCTCTGTCAGGGTCCAAAAGGGAAATTCAAAAACCAAAAAAGGTGGGAAAAATTTATTTGTTAACTGACTAAGAATTTGATCCCTCACAACGTTCAGATGAAAGAAGTGCTTCACAGAAACATACAGAGACCTCTGAAAATTCATCAGTAAGATAATTTAAACATACTGCTGAACAAATGTTTTTGTTCAGCAGTATGTTTAAATTATCTTGCTGAAAGAAGTGTTTTCAGATACAAGAGAAATGAAAAATATTTTCACGAATCCTCCGAAAACTCATCAGTCTTGTGTCCATGTTTTAGAGATTAATTTGACACCAACATAATGTATAACTTTTTATTTTGCACGACTTATATAGTGTCTAATTCTCGAGTTTTAGGGATTTAAATCTTGATCATCAATAGAATAAATAATTATATTACCATATTGACACGGACTCAAACTAGCATATGTAAAACCGTTCTCCGTGAACTCTCACTATTGTTTTTTTTTTTAGCTAAGAGATGAGTGGTAGAGAGGAATAATCTCCCTAACACTCTAATGAATTATTATAGAAAAAATGAATAACAAGAGAGGAGTACCAAACCAAAACCTCTTAAGAAAAACCAACAACATATCAAAACTAGGAAAACTGAAATTGGGGAAGACCCATAACGTTACTATCACTATATGATAAAATAAAAAGAGGAGCTCATCCCACCAAACTAGCTGAGTTAATGTCGTACCTTAATTCGCTAAAGTATCTGCAACTTGATTCCCTTCACGAAAAATATGAGAAGATCGAAAAGTCATATTTTATATGTAGCTTAAGCAATCAAACCAACGAACATGAAGTTGCCAAGACACAAGCATAGGAGAGCACATGTAATCGAGCACAAGTGACGAGTCAACCTCTAACCAAATGTGCTTCCAATTATGAACCCAGACAAACTCGATAGCTGTAATAACTCTCACTATTGGTTATTTAGAATATCCGACACTGTAAACATTACATATGAGTTAAAATAGGGCATTCAAAATCCCATAATCCCTAGTAGAATTTTTTTATATTTTTTTCAGTAGACGACTACTGAATCCCCAGTATCCCTAGTAGAAAATGATCGTGTGGAGAAACAATGATTTCACAACGGGCTTTTATCTGAATACTTTGGTCCAGTAAGACTTGAGCCTCACAAACAAGCCTATAAAGGAGAAATTGGGCTTGATGATGAAAGCCCGTAATAAACTTTAAGCCCAAATCCAATGCCCTTCATATGCTGGTTTTCGGGTCTTGGGTTTCATTTTTCGATACCCTGGCTCCGGCTAGCTCAGTCTCTCTCTCAGATTGCCGCCATCAACAGAGCAACACTCTGTAGCGGAAGGATCGACGGTTGCCAATCTCCGACGCATTTCGACGGCCAGATTTGTCTGCGGCTACGAAGGTACTTCTTTCGTTCGTCGTATTAGCTATTCCACTGTTTCGTACCTTCAATTTCATCGTCTTGGTTGCTATTGCGTTATAATCATCATGTTCTTTAGCTTGAAAAATTGTTCGGAGAGCTCAGGTTTTGATTTTTCAACTCTAAAAAACGGTTATTGATTTTGATTGTTTTCGGTTTGCTTGTTGTTCCTGGTTTGGCATTTCATCGAACACTTGGTGTGCATTAAGAATAAATAGTGAAATTGATGTAAAAGTTCGATTGAAGTGTGACACGTTTGTGAGTTCAAGCCGAAGCCGAAAGTGCGGTACATAACTGCATAGTTGTTTTCCATTAGATGAAGTGATATAAGCGTTGATTATAAGGTGTTTAGATTTGTGCTGTTGCAGTAAGAAGGTTAATATTTTGTTTTGTTTTTTAGGCCAGGGAAGATTAGAAGGTGAAGTGTGGATGTGGATAGGCGGTCGGGTATATATCAGTTAAGAGTGTTGCCTAGTGTTTTGGAGTATGGCTTTATCGGTATCCAGAAGGCTGATACGTTCATTTGGTTCCGTTTTGGCATCGGGCAGCTGTGACTCTTCGAGTATATTGTATCCATCATTTCGGGCTTGTCATGGTAAGAGCGAGTATATTTTGATTCTAATCTGTTTGTTCTAGCATGATTGGGACATGTTTTGTGGCATTGCTACTGTTAATTTTCTTCATTAGTTTTCGGTCCAACTGATTTCTGGGCACATGTTCCAGGGGTTATATCTTCCTATGAGGAATCTTCGGCTGTTATTAAGGTACTGTTTTGTCATTGACATTTTGATTTCTCCATATCTAATTAAATAGAAACGAGTATGTTAAAGATAAAGGTCTATGTGAAACTCGATTTTAAGTGTTGATACATTGAACTAATTTACTTGAATTATTTATAATCCGTATACCATTTAGGGTGGATTATCATCTTTTGCTTATCGAAGGCTTTCAACTCTGACTCCTGAATCAAGTGGAGGTGCAATTCCCTCTGATCTATTGTCCAAGAAGCTTGCAGTAGCATCCGAGCATAAAATAGGTAAAACAATGCATTTCTAAAGTCTCATGTTGATATTAGCTAAGATTCTAGTATTGTATCACAGATTTTGACTGTTGAATATATGGGCATTAATATGTTTAGAGTGGTTTTGGTCTGGAAGTTTAGCCAATTATTGGCATAAGGTTCAAAGCTCTTGTCCCTGATCTTGAAAATAGATCTAAAAGAGAATATTTGTATACTTATGTAATTTTTGTAAATGTGTATACATACTTCTTCTTTCTCCGATTTGATGGTGAAATTTGTACTTCCATTTGTATTTAGTTATCTTATTCCTACTTTGTTATATCTTAATCTAGTGTAATCCTTACTTTTCCCTCTGAACTTTTCTATTCAACAGTTAGATATACAACCATTGGATACTGTGGTAACTAGGGCTGGATACCTGTTGTGTCTTACAATATGTACTCAACATATAATATTTTCTATACAAATCCAGTATAATTTTATATGTTCCAATAGATTCGCCACCCCTATGTCTGAAATGGTGTGCAAAAATATAGTTTGAGACTCACTATTTTGTACTATTGACATTTTTCTCTACCCTGTTTTAGGAAAAAAAAAAAAAAAAAGGTTTAAGTGTATTATAAATCTTATTAAAGAAAAAAACTTGAGCAATATTTTTACTGATGTGTTGATTATCCTATACTGTAGGAAATTATCAAGACCTTGTAATTCCAGTGACAAATTTTCACAATGAAGACAAAGGCTTGATGGTTTTGCCTGGTGATGTTTTTGATGTTCCTATCAGAAAGGATATTGTTCATCGTGTTGTACTGTGGCAGCTAGCAAAAAGGCAACAGGTACCACCGTATGATATATGCAATCATTGACCCTGAAGGACGTAATCATGGCACTAATGATGGTTGAACCCTACTTATGGCATTTGTCCTTCACTTGAACTGTGAAATTTTCCAACTTCTATGCCACTTCTTTTCTTTTAGAAGCATCTATCTTTCTCTCTATCATCATATTCTTTTTGAGAGATTGGTTGGAGTTTTTTGGGAAAATAAACCCGAAGTAAATAAGATAAATCTGGTTTTCTGCATTAGAGGAACTTAAGTGTCATCCATAAATTGTCCACGTTTTGGAGTTCTGGCAAAATTTAGGCCCTAATCGGTGAACATTAGTTTTGAGACTCCATGAATCGACTGAAAAATAAAATGAAACTTATGCCAATTGAGTGGTCCACAGGGAACGCATTCAACAAAGACTATCAGTGAGATAAGCGGGACTGGTAGAAAGCCATGGAATCAGAAGGGTACTGGTCGAGCGAGGCATGGAACTTTGCGTGGTGCTCAGGTGTTGAACTATCATGCTTTTAAATTAGCATGTATTTGTCGTTTATTGGATGGATCTTAATGAAGCTAATGGGTGTTCAACAGTTCCGAACAGGTGTGAAAAAACATGGTCCTAAGCCACGAAGTCATGCTATCAAGCTGAATAAGAAGGTTCGGCGTCTTGGGCTAAAGGTTGCTCTGACAGCTCGAGCAGCAGAGGGAAAGGCAAGTACTCTATGTCTCTCTAAGAATTTCATTTTCTCGGTTTTACCTATTTATGTTTGGATTTATATGAAGATGAGGTGCAAGTAATTATACATTTAGACTTTGATATTTTCTATATGCAACCTAACTAGACAAAGTGGTACAAATTTACAGCTTCTTGTTTTCGAGGATTTAGAAGTCCCAACACATAAAACCAAGAATATTGTGAACTATGTCAAGCAAATGGAGAACACCAAGAAAGTTCTAGTGGTGGATGGTGGCCCCATTAGTGATAAACTCAAGCTGGCAACTCAAAACCTACATTATGTGAATGTGCTGCCCTCAATTGTAAGTTGTATTTTATCAAGTGTTTCCTAGCAAATCATCTGTATGATTAACCTGAGATGCCTTTCCAGTCACAGACCCATGGGGAAGTGGGGGATTATTTTCTTATAAATGTCTTGAAATAGAACCTGAAGAAAATTTTTGAAGTGTCCAAGATGTTTGATTCTCATCATATACATATTTTTCAATTGATTATCTGTATGATTAACCTGAGATGCCTTTCCAGTCATAGACCCATGGGGAAGCGGGCTTATTTTCTTATTAATGTCTTGAAATAGAACCTGAAGAAATTTTTTGAAGTGTCCACGATGTTTGATTCTCCATACATATTTTTCAATTGAATTTCATAATGATATGACAAGATTCATAGTTTAGATAAAAAATTTCACAGCTAAGAATTCTTTGTCTTTGTAAGTGTTTTTCCCACCAGATGCACAGGAAAAAGTTTTCCACAAAAGAATGACAACCTAAACATTGATTTGGTGGTTTTATATATAAATAAATCTGCTGCCGTAGAAGTTGAGTTTGAGCTTGGTGCTTATCTGTTTTACATATGTTGCAGGGTTTGAACGTCTACAGCATCCTGCAGCATGACACACTGGTGATGTCTCGCGATGCTATAGACAAAATTGTTGAACGGATGAACAGTCCAATTAGCCGTTGAACTCCTGGATTATCAGTTCAATGCCATTAGTTTCAACTTAGGTTAGTAGCCCCCTTTGTTTTTGTGGAAGATTAAACAAATCGCAGAAGAATAATGTATGTTTTTGTTGCAATATGCATGTATGGATATGTGGGATATTTTGTATCAAGTTACAATCTGTTCAGTATTTGTGGTTGATTGTCATTGCAACATTCACCACTCTTAAGTTATTGATAGCTGTGTCCTTTTGATAATTAGTGAACTAGAGAACCATACTTCAAACCTTAATGTTTGAGTAGATATTAGTAATCACTGTTCATTCTACTCTTAAATGCCCATCTAAGCGAGGCTAATACTCATGCAATGAAAGTGAACATTGCTCATCTTCATATTTTCTTATCATAATATTGTCATCTAAATTATGGTTTTAAAATGAGTCTTTAATTGACGGAGCACAAAAATCATGACCCAATTTGAAAAATAATTTTCTCATTTTCCCAACTTCATAAAAATCGTAAATAAAAACCAGGTCAAGATTTTCAAGTTCCGTCTGTTCCAAAATTCATCTAAAATCATGATTTACATGCGAGAAAATTTCGGTGAGAAAATAGAAACATGAAATTTTAGCCTAAAAACCGTGTGCTATATAGTCCACATTTTGAGCGAAAAATCACGATTTCAAACAACTTTTCTTTCTTGAAGGAAAATGCAGAGATCAATCCACATGAAGCTCGAATATCACACAACATCTTTCGATGCGCTCAGCCTCGCTCGCTCTTGCACTTGCACGAGCGAGCGCCTGAACCGGAAAACACTAGAAGAAGTGTATTTTTCAATTGGGCTTGAAACCAGTTTGGGCCTGATCAAATCTAATTTCGTTTAACCCAAACTCGTTCCCGCATCCCAAGCATGGAAAAAAGAAGCAGCAGCCAAGCGTCAAAACACATTTAAGACGATGACACTGATAATAATACAAGCGTCACACTCCTCTCTCTCTCTCTCTCTCTCTCTCTTTCTCCTCCGTCTCTTTCTCTTTCTCTTTCTCTTTCTTTGTCTCCGCGTGGAGCTCTCTAGGGTTTAGCTTTCTCTCTCTCCCTCCCAAATCTCCAAAATTTAGGGCTTTCAAATTTTGAATCCAAAACTTCCCACATTTCTCAGACCCCTCTGAAAAATTGAACATCTCATCCCAAATGGCCAAAACCAAGCCGGGAAAAAAGGACATCGACTCTTACACTATCAGAGGCACCAACAAGGTCGTCAAAGGTACAACACTACAGA
This sequence comes from Potentilla sterilis, assembly GCA_963682095.1. Lineage (NCBI taxonomy): Eukaryota > Viridiplantae > Streptophyta > Magnoliopsida > Rosales > Rosaceae > Potentilla > Potentilla sterilis. The sequence goes on from OY821755.1 coordinate 838,050, forward strand.
CTTGTGTGTTTTTTTTTTTGAGTTTGGTTTTTTTTTTTTTTTAATTTCCGACAAAACAGAACTGAAATTTCGGACTGAATCAAATCTTTGTTTGTTTTTTGACAGCTGGAGACTGCGTGCTGATGCGGCCGTCGGATGTGGGGAAGCCGCAATACGTGGCGAGAATCGAGAAGATGGAGAGTGACAGCAAGAACAATGCTAAGGTGAGAGTGAGGTGGTATTACAGACCTGAGGAGTCAATTGGAGGAAGGAGACAGTTTCATGGGTCGAAAGAGTTGTTCTTGTCGGACCACTATGATGTTCAGAGTGCTAATACCATTGAGGGCAAGTGTATTGTTCACTCTTTCAAAAACTACACGAAGCTCGAAAATGTGGGGGCTGAGGATTACTACTGTAGGTTCGAGTACAAGGCGGCTACCGGGGCGTTTACTCCGGATAGAGTTGCTGTGTGAGTTTCGTGGGTCTTTAGCGTTTGTGTTTTGTGTTTGTTATGGGAAATGTGGGTGTTTTGTGGGTGTTATTGATGATTTGAATCGTGTGTTTTTTTGTGTTTTGAAGGTATTGCAAGTGTGAGATGCCGTATAACCCGGATGACCTCATGGTGCAGTGTGAGGAGTGCAAAGATTGGTAATTTTGTTATGTTCTTGGCTTTATTGGCATGTTGGGGTTTGTGGATTGGGGTTTTGAATGTATTGGTTTCTAGTGGAGTTGTAATAAGTTTATCTTACTTGAACTGATTATCCATGTAGTTTAAAGAGTGAACCAAAAGAGAGGTAGAAAAAGAATTTAAGAGCGTATCTATTATGGCTCTGATAATTGTCTTGTATACTTGGTAGATATGTATTTTTATGCATACGGATTTGGAAAAGCATTCTAGTTTATGTGCAATGTGCTACTTGCAAGTGTGTGGTGGTTTGTGCCTTAACCAACTTCAAGAGTTGCACCATGGAAAGATTAGTTCTGTGTGTTTATTACTTTGAAGTTATTGTTCAGATTTAAGCTGAAGAAGTGGTTACCTCCATGATGGGCCTCTGCTCATAATATAAAAATGGACTCTTGTAGAAGCAAAATTTGGATCATTGTTGCAACATTATTGAATCTCGTTTTGCATTTGAATATCCTTGTAGATACTGGGTTGATCACTGCTCTAGTTATAAATTAGTTTAAAGAAAGAAATTTTTATGTAGTATTTTCGTTTTTAATGTAGTCGATTGATTCTATTCTCGTGATCTTTCTTAAAGTGTCTGAATACTAATGAAGTTATTTCATGACTGGACATGTAGGTTTCATCCAGCATGTGTGAACATCTCAAATGAAGTAGCCAAAAAACTGGAGCACTATATATGTTCAGAATGTTCTGCTGACGAGGATGTGAAAAAACCTCAGAACTCAATTTCAGCATCATTCGCAGATGATGTCAAGGTAACATACTTGATATGGTTTCAAGTTTATGTAGATGTAATTATAATGTTCTGTTCTGCATTTTCCATGCTTACCTCTGGGTAAACTATGTACCTGTTCATGTTGATATTCTGATGTCATTTAGAAGTGGTTGGATGGACATGTGAAACTGATTTTCTCTCTAAGTATATGCATCTGAGTACTACTTTTAGAGGAAATCAATGATTGCATTAATAAACTGATGATGATCAGACTATCGGTGATTCTTTGAGTTAAGTAAAAGTGGACAAAGCTTTCCAGTATTGCTTTTGTAATTCTTTACTGTTATTTGTTCTGCATTATTAACTAATGGACCATTTTTCCCAAGTATATACGACAACAAAAGAAAAAATTGTTGCAAGTATATGGCCGATTGTCTGTACACTGATGAACCACTGTCCCAAAGTCTGTGTCATAGTCCTTTTGTTCGAAAAAAGTTTTAATTCAGGCATTCTTATTACTGATTATATTTTTCTGACGAATTAGATTATGCTCTCTCCTTTATGTATGTTGTTTTGGTCTATGGGAGGTGTTAAGATCTTTAAAAGGCAACATTTGGTTAACTATCTGGGATGTCTTTGCATGAATTCATTTGTTATTCAGCATGTGCACTATGTTAAGTTATGCACTCTTCCTTATACTATGACTAGTAGTATTTTTGTAATGAGACTAGGCAGTGTTGTTTCGTGCACACTCATTTTATTGAGACTGAGTAATCAAAATTTTCTGTAGGTGGACCCTAAGCGCCGAAAGAAATGACTTAAATTGCAAGAGGCGATACAAAATGCAGTGCTGCTGTTTGTGTTCTTGTTGGTGCTAGCATGTGGATATAGAGTAGGGTTTTCGGAGGGTTTCAAGACTTGTTGGTTCAGGAGATTAGGTTTCTATTGGAAACTTTCTTTGTATCTCAACGATTAAACCTTAGAATCTCTTGCTATGACAAATTGCTGGTTGCGACTTTTGCTATTAAATTATGAACTTGCCAATCTATTTGTCTCGTACGCATTTACATTATCTTGTTTGTTTGCTTTCCCTAAACCCTAGTTATAAGCTGTGTGGATTAGTCCGGATGACAGTTCTTCTGCTAACCTTAGATATAATATGGGTAAAACTGTAAAAGAAACGGTATGTCTTTCCCAATTTTCAGATAATATACTAAAAATCAATTTTAAAGGGCTCAAAGTGGGGATGAATTGAATGGTTCTGACTTCTGATGTCTGCATCTGAAGTAGTTTGGAGTCTGGACCTACCTTTCCCGGAATTTTTGTTTATGAAAGTCCCGGTAGCCCTTAGTTTCTGTGAAACGTAAAATGTTTGAAGCTCTGAAAATGCGGGTTTCCAGTCTGGGGATGGACAGTTCTGCAGCCTCCTTTTTCCAGATCTCATGGCAACTTATCTGATCTCATGGCAACTTATCTGAACTCTTGCGTGATTGTTGCTGTTAAAACTGCCAATTTGGGCATCATGAACTACCCTACACTAGAAGCCGTAGTTTTCTTCTTGTCAACTCCTAACGGCCCTTATAATGAACTCAAGGTTGTTTGGTGTGTGATGGCATGAGCAACATGCACATATAATCTGAGATTTGACTATAAAGCATAACTTCATAAATGGTAACGGTTATCTCAAAGCAGGGCTGGTGTTTCTCTTAAGAAATCTCGATTCACATTTTTGGTGTGGCAGCATGTCTGTTATGGCAACCTCATTACTTTTAAATATTGAATTTGAAATCTGAGTTTTCAAACCATACTTTAAAACTGCACTCGTATGGAAAGTAGTTCTACACCATCATGGATTCATTTGTTAAAATTGAAATTAAATTAAGCATCATAAGCCCCAACATTCTCTGCTGTGTAATGCAATTGGCCATGGCAACTGCAAGAGCCAATGTCTTATTGCACTCCATTTGTTTCATAGCGCTTCTCGCTTCTGTGTTGTCTACTGGTTTTGCAGCAGAAGATCGAGCTATATACTTGGTTTTGATGGAAGGAGAATCAGTTGCATTCCATGGAGGCTCTCCATCTTCGCGCTTCAAACTAAACAGGTTGGAGAAAGACATGTTTGTTGGTTACATAAAGATTTTGTTCATGTTTGTTGGTTACATAAAGATTTGTTTTTCTTATATATTGTGTGATTTTCATGCATGAAACAATATGTTCAGTGAGGTTATGAAGGCTCATGCAATGCAATTGGAGGATTCTCATGATCAATTTCTACATAGCAATCTTGAGACTGGAAGCTACAGTAAGCTTTACAGCTTTAAACACATTGCAAACGGCTTTGCTGTCCATACAACACCGTCTCAGGTACTTCAAGATAATTCTATTTCATTTCTGACTATGCTATAATAATATTTATAAGATCAATTTGGAGAAGGAAAGCATAAGCTTTCATGCATTTCTTACTGACGATGAACATTTCAGGCTGAAAAGCTGAAACATTTTCCAGGAGTAAAGCTTGTTGAGAGAGATAGAGGAGCAAAGTTGATGACAACATACACTCCTCGATTCCTTGAATTACCTGAAGGAGTGTGGACACAAGAAGGAGGCCGGCGTAATGCTGGTGAAGGAATTGTGATTGGTTTTGTGGATACTGGCATCAACCCTGCACATCTAAGTTTTGCTTATAATCCTCTAAGCCCTTTCACCTCCAATATTTCTCATTTTTCGGGTGCTTGTGAGACTGGTCCTCTATTCCCTGCAATTTCATGCAACGGCAAGATAGTTTCAGCCAAGTTTTTCTCTTCTGGTGCTCGAGCAGTTGCTACTCTTAATGCTTCAGTCGATATTCTTTCACCATTTGATGCAGATGGACACGGCAGGTAGCTTGAGTGACTTTACATGCTTTTGATAATATCATTTACAGTAGTTAGTTTTATTGTAGTATTTTGGTTAATAATATATGGTATAATGATGCCGAACAACCTAGGTGGATCAGACTAACTCCCTATATACAGTCGTTTGTTCGTACTATTTATTCTCTACACTAGCTCTATAAATTGAGATTCATCAAGAACATGATTTTTTTTTTTTTTTTTTTTTTTTTCAGTCATGTGGCATCAGTTGCTGCTGGAAATGCTGGAGTTCCTGTGAATGTGAACGGCTTCTGTTATGGACAAGCTAGTGGAATGGCACCACGTGCGCGGTATTATTATCATTATTTTTTTGCATCACTGAGTACAAACGAGAGGTATATCAACATTAATTTAGCGATGAACCTAATGATAACATGTGCTTCTTTTGAGTAACAGGATTGCTGTATATAAAGCTGTGTATCCTACGGTAGGAACTTTAGCAGATGTAATTTCTGCAATTGATGAAGTAAGTAATGCACATATGTTGATACTTTTATTCTAGCCAGCAATTCTATAACAACTAGCATTTGACCATTTGTTTTATGTACAGGCAGTTCGAGATGGAGTGGATGTCCTGGTACTCTCTGTCGGACCAGATGAACCACCAGAGGATAGAGTGACCTTCTTGAGCACGTTTGATGTGTTCATGTTATATGCTCGACGAGCTGGGGTTTTTGTGGTGCAAGCAGCAGGTAATCGAGGGCCAGACCCTTCAAGTGTAGTGTCTTACAGCCCTTGGGCTGTAGGTGTAGCTTCTTCTGGCACAGATAGAAATTATCGTTCTTCTATTGTTCTTGGAAATGGAGAAAGAATTGAAGGTGTTGGATTATCAGGTACATTCTAATTCCTCAACTTCAAGATCATGTTTATTAGATATCGTTTCCGTGAACTGATTGTGTTCATTTTCTTATTCAGGACCAACATTTGGATATAGGTTACTTCAACATAGGTTGGTTTTAGCCAAGGATGCAGTTAATCCAATTGGGTCATTCCCAAGAACCCCACCCTATGTTGAAGAGTGCCAATTTCCACAAGCATTGGATCCTAGGTTAGTTACAGGTAGTATCGTCATCTGCACATTCTCAGAGGGATTCTATAATGGGACATCCACCCTCAATACCATCGTCAACACGGCAAGGGCTCTCGGATTTATGGGTTTTGTTCTTGTTGCAAATCCAGCCTACGGTGACTTCATTGCGGAGCCTGTTCCTTTTGCTGTTTCTGGCATTTTGGTCCCAAATGTAACCAATTCCCAGGTACTATATCACAAGTACGTACGTCATATTCATAATAAACCAGAATTAGCAGTCTTACAAGAAATAATGAATGAATGAATAATAGGTTATATTAAAATACTATGAACAACAAACATTCAAGGATGAGAGAGGATTTCCTAGTAGACTTGCAGCAAGAGCATCAATCGGAGAAGGAAGAGCTGCTTCTTTCATGGGCCAAGCACCTATTGTTAGCAGATTCTCTTCAAGAGGACCAAATTTCATTGACAAGGCTAGGAAGCCGGCTGATGTACTAAAACCGGATATTCTTGCCCCGGGACACCAAATTTGGGGAGCTTGGAGCCCAATCAGTGCCTTGGAACCCTCTCTAATGGGTGAGTAGAAGTAGCAGCCATATTTTTTTTTTTTGCTACTATAGTAATACCTTGACATGCAAGCAAAATTAATAAACTTGGCTTTTCTGTTGTTTAATTAGGACAAAGTTTTGCACTACTATCTGGTACAAGCATGGCAACACCTCATATCGCTGGAATAGCAGCACTCATTAAGCAGTACAATCCTTCATGGACTCCTTCCATGATTGCATCTGCTATTTCCACCACGGCAACCAAGTATGATAAAAATGGAGAACTGATAATGGCTGAGGGATCTGATATAGGCAGTCAATATCCCTCCACCCCTTTTGATTTTGGTGCTGGCCTTGTCAGCCCAAGTAATGCCATGAATCCAGGCCTAGTCTTACCTTCAGGTGAATAATACAGTAGCTAGCTTTCTAGCTTGTTTGATTTGCTCTATATGTACCAATGTTAATGGCCTTTGAATTGAAAACAGGATATGAAGACTACATCAGCTTCTTGTGCTCACTGCATGATACCAATCCAGACACAATAAGAACTGTCACTGGAGAATTGTGCAACAAGCCACTTGACCATCCAGCCAATCTGAATCTTCCTTCAGTGACAATATCAGCATTGAATGGCTCTCAAATAGTAAGAAGGGTTTTCATGAACGTAGGGAGCAAGCCGGAGACTTACTCTAGCTCGGTGCTGCCACCAAATGGGACAACGGTAGACATATCTCCACCTTCGTTTACCATAACTCCACTAGGCACTCAAGAGCTAGTTATACAGTTCAATGTGACTCAAGCAGTGAACCAATTCACCTTTGGTGAAATTGTTCTTACGGGAAGTTTAAATCATATTGTCAGGCTACCTTTATCGGTTCTTCCAGTTTAAATATGACAGAGATGTTTGAATGATGGACATGGCAAGTAGCTACAGTGAGTTATTCCCGTTTCTGGCCTTCTAGGTGATTTGTTATTGGGTCGATAGTTAAGTTCAACTTTATGTTTCTCCGGCCGACTAAGACGCGGAGAGCTATAAACAAATTGTTGGGATGGTTTGATTTTTGTTGTGCTTTAAAAAAAAAAAAAAACAATTTATGGGATGTAAATAAGTTGATTAAATTTGGTTGAACTTTGAGATCTGAATGTACACAAGTGTTTTCCAATGGTACAGACGGTTTTCATGAACGTAGGGAGCACGCTGGAGACTTGCTCTAGCTCGATGCTGCGCCCAAATGCACGATTAAAGTAGACTGTACGTTGTGCTGAAGATTTGATAGAACACTCCGAATGTGCAAGAGTATCTAATCTCCGAATTGAATGACATGCAAAATATAACACTACTACGTACACCTATAAGCCTATATATAATGAACTCAAAGGTTGTTTGGTGTAATGCCACGAACAGCCTGCACATGCATAATACTCAGAACTAGAATATAACCATGAACTTAAGGTTGTAGTGTGTTCTCTTATGACATGTCCATGCATTCACATTTTGGTCTGGCTGCATTTATACGTAAGAAATGGTCAAATGGATACGATCGCGACTAGCTAGGTAGGTCTCCTTCTTTATTTATTTTTATTTTTATTAATTTTATTTTTTATTAGGGTAAAGGGATTTAGGGATTCGATTTCCTATATAATATGCAAAATGACTACCTCTTCCACACCCCCGTGTATTCCCCTCAAGTAATCTAGGACCAATTTCGGAAGGATGATGATGATTGTGAGAAATGCTCGGACATGGCGCTCGTTCCACATCCCACAAACCCTAAACCCTTCTCCACGACGTGCTTGCTCACCTCACCTTCAAAATTTTCACCTTCCTTACTATAGTAAGTTCCTGATCGAGTTTCCTTATTAATTTTCAGTTGCTTTTGATATTGTGTTGTTTGATATATTGAAATTATTGTATTTTTGATGTACAAGAATCAAAAAATGGTTCGTGTTTATATTGTATAGTTGATCGGAATTATGCAATTTTGATTTGGATGACATTTTAGTTTCTATAGTTATTTAGGGTTCTGTATCATGCTGCATCAAGTTAGATATTTTTTCTTTACGAACGCAGGTCCTTCTGATCAGGCCAGTGCTTCTAAAATTCAGGTACCGAACCGGGGCGGTCGGGTAGGCAATCTCTGTTGCTCCCAGCTGTTTTGGCTGGTTGGTTTGGACTTGGATGTTTGCAGGTGGCTTATGCTGATGATGATGAAAAGGAGCTAGGTACGGTGGACTCTTATACTATCAGAGGAACCAAGGTTGTCAAAGGTAAGAACAAAAGAAAGAATAAGAAGTTATTTTTATTCTGTTTTAGGAAACTGCAGTAGTCTGCATAGCTCCATGTTAAGGAAAGAAATCAAGTTTTCGTTTATGGGGATGTGATGAACTGATGATGGTGGATTTTTCTGGCAGCTGGGGATTCTGTTTTGATGCAACTACCGGATTTCGGTCCCAAATACGTGGGAAGAATTGAGAAGATTATGGCCGACAACCAGAACAATGCGAAAGTGAGAGTGAGGCGGTACTATAGGCCTGAAGAGGACTTTAGAGGGCGCGGGCAGTTCCATGGATACAAAGAGCTCTTTTTGTCTGACCAGTACGATGTTCAGAGTGCTAGCACCATTGAGAACAAGAGTGTAGTCCACTCTTTTAGAAACTACATGCATGAGAGTCTGGGAGCTGAGGATTACTACTGTAGGTTTGAGTACAATGCTGCTACCGGAGCTTTCAAGCCGGATATGGTTGCTGTGTGAGGGCCTTAATCTTTGCTTCTTGCTGTGGTATTAGTGGAATGTGGTATCTGCATGTGATTGTGGTTTTTGATGAATTTTGTTTTTCCTGTTTTGGGTTTTGGGTTTTGAAGGTATTGCAAGTGTGAGATGCCTCGTAATCCGGATGCTTTCATGGTGCAGTGTAGGGAATGCGGAAACTGGTAATTTCTCCAACTTGTTATTAGTAAATTGGAGTTTGTGGATATGAGTTTTTAAATGTGTTACCTTCGAATTCGAAGTTATTAATTGGTTATGCTTGAGGAGTAGTTTCAGAACTCCATGTTGATCCACTGCTAATTTTATCGTAGTTGATTATTGTTGGATCATTTGAAGAATATCCTCATAAGTAGCATTTGAAAAATGGCCTGTGGCCACTTGTTCAGAGTTGGCACTTAGAAGGATGAAATTTAAGTCATTGTAGAAACCTCCTTGCCTCCTTCTCATTGACTTGTCTAGCAATATATATGTTCAGAGTTGGCACCTTATAGAAATGAGGTGATCGTGTTGTTGTAATAGTTTAACAACAAGGCTTGTTGTTGTAAGCTTTCCAAAATATATGTGGTGTGTGTTGTAATTTCTTACAACACACTCAGCATGCATGTTGTTGTAAATATAGTGTTCTCTCACGCAATTATTGAATTTTATTTACTTTAAGTTTCTTAATGCTCATGAAATTATTTCACATCTGAACTTTTAGGTTCCATCCAGCTTGCGTGAACATGTCACCCGAGGTAGCAAAAACATTAGAGTACTTTACGTGTTCGGATTGTGAAGAAACTTTATGTTAAGTAACATAGGGGATACTTGAGTTTTCAATTAACAAAGTAATCTCTTTGGACTAGTTGACCGTACGATGTCAAATGTACGTATATTGTGGTACGTGGTTAAAAATCGAGATGTAATAAACATCGTTTGGCCGTCCGATCGTCGGAAAAACCAAATAAGATTGTGACAAAACCAGTAGGTTTTGATGCAACGGACTATTATATCCGTCGCTTAAGTGGTCTAAAGCGACGGGTTTGGAAAATATATGTCGCTTAAGTGTTCTAAAGCGACAAAGGTTTAAATGTATGTAGCTTAAATATTTTTAGGAAATGGCAAGTGTCATTTTAAACTTCTTAAGCGACGGGGTTAGGCTACTTCCGTCGCTTAAAGTCCACTAAAAATTCCGAAATTTATGGAACTCAAATTTGAGAAATGGCGCGTATTTATATGTCCGTCGCTTAAGAGGCCACTTAAGTGACGATGAATGAAAAATACGTCGCTTAAGCACTTAAGCGACGGTAATTAAGCGACGACTTGTCCGTCGTATAAGTGCTTAAACGACAGATATAGCCTCTTAAGGGACGGTAGAAGTCCGTCGCTTCAGAAATTCGATGGCGTAGTGCTATAGGCAACACATCATATATAAGTCATTGGATAAATACGTAAACATGAGCTATATATGTAGTCTATCGTTCTTCAGGGAAACATCAGTATCAATAAAATTATAACTCTTGGCTTTTGTTTAAGGATTATGATAACAATGTCCAAAGAAGCAATAAAGCCAGTATCAATTCTTCAATCAAAAGCTATAAAATCTTATTACAATGCTGCTAATTTGATTTTGGGAGGATCAACCAAGCAAATGTCAAGGAAGCTATCAATGGAAGTGTACTTGTAATCGGGATATAACTTGGAGGCCTCAAGGTCGTTATCTGTGAGTTCAAAGTTCATCTGTTCCCCTTTGATGAATATGCTGTGAAGGATCGATGCACGTACGTTGTCTGGGTGAGGGAGGGCTGCAAGCAATTAGACACAGCACAGCAAAAGAAAATCATTAGTTACCACAAAGATGTTAATTGGTATTCAATTTTGTATATAGTCCAATACCAATAAGCATGCAAACTGAATTGCCCTAACCCTCACGTACAAACAATTTGCATAATTATCTCAATCTTGGGATACTCTTTAGCTGTTATCAAATCTAGGTTAATTTTTACAAAAGGATGAAAGTTAGGAGATTAGGTTCATACTCTGAGAGAGCTCAATAATTTCTTCTTCTGGGACATGTATCCTTTCAAGAGTGCGTCCTGTCTTTTTTTCCCATGCTGATATCAACTCCAACTGAGAAACAATGTTTCCTTGCGGTCTACAAATCACGATCCGATTGGCTGCCCTCGGATCTGTTGCTGCTCTTATGGTGTAAGCGGCCACATCTTCCTCATAGTTCAAAACGGCTAGCACATCAAAATTGGATTAAACCACAGTCAGTAAATCCTATCAAACATCGAAAGATAAAAAAGCTCGACTGGAATTTAGTACCCTTTGCTTCACCACTGCCATACACGATTACTTTCTCGCGTTTCTCATGTGGATGAAGTATGTAATCAACAAAGTAAGAAGCAAAAGTGTTTGCAGACACATAAGTGTATGATATTCTTGCTGCTTCTGTCGCTCTTCTGATCATCCTTCTATTCACATGTATAGCTTCGAAAGGTGGCAGCCCACTTACTCTATCTTCTTCGTTTCCGAATTCTGAAGGAAAGAATCTCTGGTTTTACAATAATGATACGTATGTTAGTTAGATCAATGATGAAAACTATCAATTTTTTTTAATTTTTTTTTTTTAAAGAGTATCTAAGGGTTTCACATCTACCCCTTGTCGTGACTCGAACGCAAGACCTAATAATCTACTTCTTAGGTAATGATACTCTTTACTATTTGAGTTATCCCATTTCGTCATGAAAACTATCAATTTAAGTTGCATGGTAACTAGCTTTTCATGAAACGAAAAATTAGGAAGGGGATATATGACCTTTATGTTCCCAGCTTCTTTGATAGCCTTGATTATTTTGAGCTGTTCAAGATGTTGAGGAACAGCCAAAGTAGAAATTACGATGTCAACTTGTTTAAGTGCCCACACTAGCTTTTCATGATCATCCAGTTCACCCTGTTATGGCACAAAATTAAGGCTATCAATTCATGCATGCACAAACGTACGTACCCATGCATATACATATATACAGAGAGATTATCCTGAGTAATTCTACAATTGATTATATGATATATGGTAGGCTCGAGCTATATTTTTGTCATGAGGTTGGTCCTGGCTTCGATCGGAGATGGAAAGCCATAGTGTAATGCCTGATGAAAAGCTCCGGCTGAGCATCCAGCTTGCTCTTATCCGTAAGACTCTCGAATCTAATCTTATCCAAAGCCTATAACACATGACAACCAAAACCATCATCAGTCTCAAAACCACAAACAAATATAATACTTGTATCACTACTCAATTTCAATTTCGCAATCGCTAATGAAATCGAACACTTACATCAGATGAGTTGCTGATGATGAGCTCGCGAAGGAAGATCTCCATGTTGCTGTAGAACGTGTTGATGATCAAGCTCAGAAGTTGGTTGATCTCGGCCTGGAACATCGGCCATCTGAACATCCGCCATTGAAGCTTTTAGGTCTGGCGGAGCTCATGACGGAGGGAGTGCAACAGGGTGCTCACTACACGTACCACTCTAAATAAGCATCCTGGTTGAATTTCGAAGAGAACACAGCCCCAAAATTCCCAATCTCAATTTCGATCACCAAAACCTAACCATGGCAGCAACTTTCGATGACTTCGAACTCTTGCAATTCGATCAAGACTCCGATCAAGAATCCCTCTGGAAATTCATCGACATCTCCGACGCCAACTCCGAGCCACCAGAGCCACTACACCACTCCGGGCCCACAATCGGGTCCTCCGATGTGCTCATCGTCCCCGCCACCACTCCAATCGCTTCACCCGTCTCCGACCCGATCCGGGCCCACAACCGCCGTCGCGAGACCCGTCTCGTCCGCCTCATCGATCTTCCTTTCCAGACTCCTCTCAATTTCGACGGAGATGACGACGTCAGCGGTGACGAGGACGAGGATGAGGAGGAGGAGGAGGACGGGTATGGGTTGGATGATGAGCTGGTGCCGTGGTCGGTGAGCGAGAAGCTTGGGCGGGAGAGGATGAGAACTAGGGAAGAGGAGGACGAGTTTGATAAAGAGAGAGTGTGGGATCTTTTGAGGGAAAGAGTATTAAAAAATAAAAAAATATAAAAAGGGTATTATGGTCACAAATAAAACTAAAAACAGCCCATTTTTATTATATAGTGAAATAAAATAGACCATTTTATGATAAATATATTAAAATTATGTCCTTTTTTATAAAATGAAAAAGAATGGGCTTTTTTTTTCTTATTTTCAAAGTGAGATGGTCCTTTATTCAAATATATTGTAATAAAAATAATATAAAAATTTATATAAAAAATGATTTATTCAAAATAAATAATCAGTTGAACAAATATGCAGAAGGGAAAGCTACAAACATGAGTTTGATAGTTATCAATGTGGAGTACGCTAAAGGAACAGGCTCTATTTTGAGTTCAACGTACCCACTCCCATGATGATGACAAACCAATTCCTAATTGTGTTCCAACCAACACTGTCAGATTCTAAGGTCCTCTACAAAATTAACAAATGCCCCGTTCCAAGCCCGTTATGAATGGGCCTGGCCGGGCCAGGCCATGCCCATTCATAACGGGCTTGGAACGGGCAGGGTCGGGCTTTATAATGTATTTTAGAAATAGCGGGCCGGGCCGGGCCGGGCTTCTTTAGAAATTCTAGGATCCAAACTCATCCATTTAAGGCGGGTTGACGGGCTTTTGCGGGCCGGGCCGAATAGCCCTCGGCAATTTGAGGCTGGGCCGAGCTTTAATTAAAATAAATAAATATCATAGATTATTTTTCAAAAAAAGTTTGGAACCCGGCATCATCACCGGGAGGCTCATCCCCACGCTTATATATATATATATATATATATATATATATATATATATATATATATATCATAATAAATACAATATGTGTGTAAAGAAAGTCTAGTTTGCCCTTGCAATATAAACTCTAAACGCCAAACTCCAAACTCTAAATTCAAATTGATTTTATATAATAAATATATCCTATAAATATATGGCTTATGGAATTTTCATTTTATGAATTTAGCCATTATAATGACAATATGCATACTAATGCGGTATAACTTGATTAGAAGATTATATTCAAGTGTACAACTTTTCGAAACAACTATATAAAAGAAGTCAAATTTAGAAAAATTCTATAAAATAGAATTTGATCGTTATGATGAAATACGGTGATGGTTAAAAAATCACTTAAATCTGACAAAGTTAGGATCCCGATCGATGCGGTCAACCTTATTTAAATTTATATCTCTCTATGGAGAGCCAAAGTATCGGGAGATAAACGTTCCCAAATTTTTACATGGCTGATTACGTCTCATTTATTTGAGAGTTTAATGTTTGGAAGAGTCGACGAAATAAGGTCATCTAAAGGTACGTAATAGCGTTTTCGTGTGATACGTTTTATGAAAATATGGTTGACCGTTTCGATCGAGCATCGAACGTTCACGAAACGAGTTGATTTTTCTCCTCTACTCATATTTAACTATAACGATCATATCAGACGGTCAAAATTTTTATTTTGTGAATTTAGCCATTATAATGACAACATGCTTACTAATGCGGTATAACTTGATTAGTAAATTATACTCAAGTGTACAACTTTTCGAAACAACTATATAAAAGAAGTCAAATTTTGAAAAATGCTATGAGATAGCATTTGATCATTATGATGAAATACGGTGATGGTAAAAAAATCACTTAAATCCGACAAAGTTAAAGCCCCGATCGATGTGCTCAACCTTATTTAAACTTATCTCTCTCTATGGGGAGCCATAGTATCGGGAGATAAACATTCACAAATTTTTATATGGCTGATTACGTCTCATTTATTTTAGAGTTTAATGTTTGGAAGAGTCGATGAAACAAGGTCATCTAAAGGTACGTAATAGCGTTTTCATGTGATAAGTTTTATGAAAATATGGTTGACCGTTTCGATCGAGCATCAAACGTTCACGAAACGAGTCAATTTTTCTGCTATACTCATATTTAACTATAATGATCACATTAGACGGTCAAAATTTTTATTTTGTGAATTTAGCCATTATAATGACAACATGCTTACTAATGCGGTATAACTTGATTAGAAGATTATACTCAAGTGTACAACTTTTCGAAACAACTATATAAAAGAAGTTAAATTTTGAAAAACGCTATGAAATAGAATTTGATCGTTATTATGAAATACGGTGATGGTAAAAAAATCACTTAAATCCGACAAAGTTAGATCCCCGATCGATGCGGTCAACCTTATTTAAACTTATCTCTCTCTTTAGGGAGCCATAGTATCGGGAGTTAAACGTTCCCAAATTTTTACATGGTTGATTACGTCTCATCTATTTGAGAGTTTAATGTTTGAAGAGTCGATGAAACAAAGTCATCTAAAGGTACGTAATAGCGTTTTCGTGTGATAACCCGTAGAGACCCGGGGTAGGAATTTTAACGGGCTTTATGGGCCGGGCTTTACGGACTTTTGATGGATCGGGCTTGACGGGCTCTTAACGGGCCGGGCCGAGTTTCTAAGCCCGGCCCTCTACCCACCGGGCCGGGCTTAAGCGAGATTTTAGACAGGTCAGGCCGGGTTTGAAGCCCATCGGGCTTGCAGGCCTCCATCGGCCCACTTGATCCGCGAGTTTAATGATGAAGCCTAAGCTGATCATAAAGGCTGCCCATATTCAACTTTGAGGGAGATGAAAACGTCAAGCATGTCCTCCTCTACAGTGGCGGAGCCAGGATTTGGAAGGGGAGGTCCAATTACTATATACAAAATTGTACTAATCTTAAAGTTTAGTAAGAGAATTTCTTAACTCAAAATTTTGTATAATTTTCTTGTAGAAGATTATCATCCTTCGATTCAAATGAAGCAAAAACATTAAAAATGTACAAGTAAAGAAAGTAATAATCTATTCATTTGTTACATTCCGTGTTTTGTTTTGGTAAATAAATTAATTTTTCTATTTACTAATAAAAAAAATAAGTTATCTTCCCTATTTCGATTGGTAAGAGCCTATGAAGCACCAATACGTGCCAAATGTGTCGTATTGCGTATCGGATACGGATACGCGTACGATATGTCCAAATACGGTGAAATACGGTCGGATACGCGTGTCCGAATTGGACACGACGTATTTTTGTTGGACACGTACATATCTGGGTGGACACGAAAATAAGAAGGATACGTGGGGTAGAATGGACATTTAGCAAAAATAACACAAATTCCAAATTCCTTCCGTCCTCACTTGTTCATCCTTCGCTGGAACGGGACTTCTTCCTTCTTCCTTCGCTCTAGGTCAGAGACCATCGCATCGCCTCGCCGTCGCGCCATCGTCGTCCTGCCATCGCCATCGCATCGGGCATTCGTCATTCGCTTCCAGGTCAGAGAAATCAGAAATGGGATATCACATCGGTCCATTGCCGTCACCGTCGCCGTCGCGCCATCGCCGTCTCATCAGGTATGTTCCCTTACTGGATGTAACTCTATCTATGAATACTTATGGGTTTCAGTAAAAGCCAGATACCCTCCATTCTTCGACCCCTGCTTCTCTCTAGCTAACTGTTATGTATATTCTTATCTATCCACTTATCCATCAGCAAAATGTTGTTGATGATCATGTTTCTTACAGGATTAAGATGAATATAATGATCTCATTGCAACTAAGGGTTTTTGGTTCTTGATTTTTCTGAATCAATTAAATGCGTGTGTGTGTGTGAAAGAGATTAGGTGTTGTTTATTGAGTTCAATTCTTGCTGTGATAGATTTGCTGGTGTGTATTGTTGTTGTCATACTATGTTTTAGACTCTACATTCTACAACAAAGTGTTGTTGATGATGATGTTTCTTATTCTTTCCTTCTTCTTTTTTGGGGTGCATTTGATGTAAAGTTATGATCTTTAGCATGTTCTGTATGAACCCAGTTGGGAAGTTTGAGTTTTTGTTCGGAAAAATAGGGACTTGTGTGTTATAATGGTTGCTAGGTGTGAGAAAGTTTGATGATTTTGGTTGTGTTAGTGCAGGGGACAAGCTGAGAAGGAGTTCAAGGTTGAAGTTGAAGCAATTGGCCGTGTTCGCCATAACAATTTGATGAGGTTGCTTGGCTACTGTGCTGAAGGTGCTCACATGTATAGTGGTCTTTGGTTCTGATATCTTGTCTCATATTCATTATTTTCTACAGTTCAGTAAAACTATATATATGGCTTGCTTATTTATAGTCTTTGCAGTAATATACTTGAGAGTTTCTTGTAGGATGCTTGTGTATGAGTGTTGACAATGGAAACCTGGAACAATGGCTTCATGGAGATGTTGGGCCTCTTAGCCCTCTTACGTGGGAGAATCGTATGAATATAATACTTGAGACAACGAAAGGGTATGCCTTAAATCGAATGAGCGCAGTTATTTGGACTTTGTTGTTGTTTATTAGTACTTAACTCTGCTAACATTGTAGGTTGACATACTTGCATGAGGGATTGGAGCCCAAGGTTGTTCATCGTGATATTAAGTCCAGCAACATCTTGCTTGATAAGCAGTGGAATTCTAAAGTATCTGACTTTGGCCTAGCAAAGATCCTCGGCTCAGAATGGAGTTATGTGACAACTCGTGTAATGAGAATATTTGGATTTAGATTTGGATTTGGATTGATTAAATTTTAATTTTATAAACTAATTTGTTTGCATTTCACATATTTTTATTATGCATATATATAATATTTAAAATAAAATTTAGTTAACATGTCCACCACGTGTCCGTATTAAAAAAAAAAAATATTTGGCGTGTCCGCGTATCGTATTGTGTCGAATACGGACACACGTACTCGTATTCGTGCTTCATAGGTAAGAGCAATTCCAACAGGTTCCCCAAAAATTTCTCTAAAATGGGGAACAAAACTCATTTTCTCTATAATTTTTTGCTCCAACTCCAACAGATTCCTTATTTTGCAGATTCTGACATTTATAACACAATAATAAATATCCAACATTTATTGTAAATTGTAATTAATAATTACTTTTAAGTTATTCTATAATAATAAATTTATTTATTTTAAATAAAATTCAAGTTATGGGGATGAATATAATCTCTCTCATTAATGATTACATTTAGTTTTCTGTGTCAAATTGATTTGTTCATTAAATTTTTCATTCTGCAAATTTTTCTTTCTCTCTCTACAAGTATAGGGATGAATATATTCTCTCTCATCCAAATCTCCATTTTAGGGAATGGGATGGAGAATCTGTTGGAGGAGATTTAGAGCCTAAAATTCCCAAATTTAAGTAAAATCCCTATTATAGGGAATCTGTTGGACTTGCTCTAAGACAAAAGACCAATCAATTTAATTAATACATTCTCTATATATTGAATTTCTCATTCAAAATTGATTGAATTGGTTATTCATTGGTTATGAGAAATTAGGGGGGTTTAATGATAAAAATCATAAAATTAAGCTAGAATTAAACCAAATTTTAATGACAATTAGTTGATTAAGGAAGTAAAGTTTAATAAGCCTAAAACCTAGGGGATCCGGACCACTTCGGACCTGAACGTAGCTCTGCCCCTGCTCCTCTACACGCTCTTTGATCCTATTTTCGTGATCAGAGGACCTCCACTTTCCTACTCTCTCATCTATAATAGGATCCTGATACTGGTGGATAGTTTTCAGAGCATCCCTCACCTTTTTCTTATGTCCACCTATGTCAAAAGATCTTAACCATGGAAGATAATCGGATACACAGAATACATACACATTCAAGACTATTGTGAAAAGCGCAGAGGCGTGTCTTTCTTCTTCGAGTCCTGGGCCTCCATCCTCTCTCTCTTTGCCAAGGTACGTCGTGTTGAAGATCATCCTTCTCATCACGCTCGTTGAATAAGACTATTTAACATCTACGTTGGGAACTTGGGATCGGATGTTAAACAGTTTAAGTATAAAGATAGTTGCATCAAAGTCGTGGGCTAGG
The DNA here is from genome assembly GCA_963682095.1 of Potentilla sterilis. NCBI lineage: Eukaryota > Viridiplantae > Streptophyta > Magnoliopsida > Rosales > Rosaceae > Potentilla > Potentilla sterilis. The sequence continues at coordinate 856,642 of OY821755.1, forward strand.
CAGGGAAAAGCAAACCATAAACACTGAACATTGCTCAAGTAAAAGTTTTAGACTCGTTTTTTATTGCCAAGTCAAGTGTTTAAGCTTGTTGCTGAAGTTACTGCGTTTTTCACCCTCTACATGAACACAGACCATATGACCTTTGCGTAACTCCCATTTCCTAATCAAATGAATAGCATATAGATATAGATATAGATGGATTATAGATTGACAAATAGCCCTTGTCTTCCTTAGTTAATTTGGTGCGCTTCTTCCAAAATTTATGAGTCAAGCCATTGCTACTAGTTTGAGGCTTGAATCAGTCGTAGCCTCGTAGGTACAACTCAACTAGATTGATGGGGTTGGCAAGAGAATGGACTCTTGAGTGAAAAAAGACCAACCTCATGTTCAAGTTGAAAAATCTTATACTACCTATATGTATATAACATGCTCATTTACAAATTTGACGATAAATTTATATTCAAAGTGTTGAGTTCTATTTTATGTAATAACATATATAACCTCGTTATAAGTTTGAACAAATTCGGCTGCAATGTTGTCATTATGGTTTAAATTTATATAAACAGTGTAAATGAATGTGGTAATTTTGTTCTCTATGTTATAATTTGACTCATGTCAAATTGTAACTTCTGATCAAATATATGTAAAATGAATGTATGACAAACATCTCAGTAATTAAAGCGTCTTCGAATACCTCCAGACATGGAAGCTTCATGTACTGAGTGCGAGGGACCTCTCTAGCTAAAAGATAAGAACATGAACGTTGAATAGTGCTACTTCGAGTTCATACTGGGACTATAATCTTCAAAGTTCAAAGCATGCATGCCAATAGGGCAATATTGTTGCATTTGTCTAGGAGGGTGAATAGACTTAGCTAGCTAGCTAAGGAGGAATGATTGAGTGCTACTGCTGCTTAGATTATCACCCAAATTAAAGCTCCAAGCTCACGAAGATTTCTAAATGTTTGGCTAATTCGGGTGAACGGGTGCCGTTTATGAATACTTGCACACCGATATGAATTTGGTCAGGACTACGTTGGCCCTTTCAAGCTAAGGTTGTCTAAGCAGGACCGGCCCGGCCCTTACTTTGGGACGCCTCATGTGATCAAATGAAATGTGGTCTCACATGTACGTAGCTTGAAATACAATTTTCTTTTCATCTTCAAATAGCTAATGTCCAGAAAATTAAGGCAAAGAGAAAATTTAGATACATCACCCGATTCTTACTATATTTTTCAAAACTATCACATCAGTACCTAAAACTTCCACCCGACTGAACATGCATACACACCGCCCATGTCGGTGTTAACTAGCGATCACATGACATATTCTGACGAGTAATTAAGTAAACAAAAAAAAAAAAACTATATTTATGTCATGTAATTAAAATATGACATACATTGTTTAGTTAATTACTGAAAATTATAACATAGAAAATTATTGGTATAGTGAAAATTCCAATAAGAAAATAACAAAGAACATAAAACGCTAATTAAAAAATAATGATTCTGTTTCTGTCTAAATCTCGTAGGACTCGCAGATGCCAGGTTGAACCTTATGCTCTGACTTATTCATGTTCTTCTCCGATGCTTAAGTCAGTATAGATGAATCTGAATAGTGCGGGAAGCTAAAGTTACTAACATAGTGTTGATATCCGAAAAATCATGCGACTAATCAATATGCTAAAAAATAGCATAAACAAGCTATTTGTATAAAATTCTATACTTATATAGAATTTTATATGAACATCGTTTGGCTTCAACGCATCAAGCAAACAATACTCTAGATGTGGACCCAAGCCACATCCAAGCATTCTTGGGGCTTGCATATGTGGGTATGGTGTGGAAGGTCACGAAAACGCACATGCTCATTCGTCGATTTGACGTCGTCGGTAATTTCGGTCTTGGGCCCGAAATCCAACCCCAATGACTTAGATCGACGGTGAAATGGTGAACTTGAGAATTTGGGGTTGGGTCAGCCCTTCTCTTTCTTCCTAAACCCGAAGCCCAAAATCACCTTAAAACTCAATGTCATTCCTCGTGTTCAAGAAGTTCCTTCTCCCCCGCAACAACCAAACACCATTCTTTCCCGCAGCTACTTATCCCTGCAGTAGAGTAACCACAAGAGTTTTCTCTATTATACAATGAAGAGGAAATCTTGTAACCGGTTGATAGCAATTTCCTTCTTCCTTAAACGACGAGTTCGCCCCATTCCAACACTCTTCCTCATTCTTTGTTTCTCGTCCTTGCAGCTACATGGAGTGTCACCCGCTGCCAACTATTGCATTCTCCCAAAATCCAATCTCTCAAGAAAACCCTACTTTTTCCCCCAATTTATGGCAGGATTTGTGTATGAATAAACCCATAAATTTGTGTGTTTTAGGTTGTCAAAATCTCCTTCAATTGAGTCTATAAAAGCAGAGCTTGGCCAATGTAAAAGTGGGAGAGCTTCACCGAGCAGAACCCAGGAACAGCCTCCAAGCCTCCATGCCTTCAAGCTTCAACCCCTAAAACCATCTTCCCAAACAACTATCTTCAACCCCACCTTTTCCCAAACCAGAAACCAAGAAAACTCTACAATTCTCTTTCACCACAGTGCGTTTCTAGCTCCCACACTATGCTTTCACGTTGTCAAGCTCTTTTGATTTCCACTTAATCTGAATCACGCACAAAATTCTCTCACTAATCACGTTTTTGGGTGAGTTTTGGCCTAGTTAGTTTTTAATTCGAAAAGGACCTCTCACACATAGTGATTACCATTTAATAAAGGTGGTGTTAGGATAAGAACCCTAACGATGGAATTTAGGGTGCAAAAGAAAAGAAACAATAAGAGAAAATAATCTTGTATTCATTGATACTGGAAATGAGCTACAACATGGATATTTTAGGATATGAAATATTCTAATATAATACTCGTCGTGTAGGTGAGATTACAGAGCCTAGCTAACCACACTCATATGGCATTTGTATATAGATGATCACATCATCATCTGGATCACTCATCACTGGATGGTACATTGTTATATATACTTGATCTCAGTATTCTGTATTAATTTATGCCCAGTAAAACTCGGACCATTCAGGATTACAAAATCAAACAAGAAAACTGAGTTAACCTTCTTCATGAAGAATTGAAGATTGCCTTGCCAACTTCCGGTATGTAATAATTTAAATGATGGCCAACATTTACAATGGCATCAGCCAAAAAATTTACTTCCCGCCAGAAACGGGAGAAATCAATGGTATAAAATTGTCCTGACAATAAAAGGTTGTCTTATTTTTCCCAAGTTGCATCTGATCAGATGGATAGTGGAATTGTTCTATAGAATTGTTTGGGCTTAAATTGACATTTGTCCGAGATTGTGGATCGAGCCCCCGAGAGGTTATCATAGATATATCCATTATATATATATATATATATATATATAGTGGCCGGGACGGGGCTCCTCACTTGGGTACGCGTAGGTCTCCGTCCTCATGCATATCCGAACTAATTCTGGGTGCTCTCTTTTGTCGCATCCATTCTCTCCATATTAAGAGAATCAAACACTCTCTCTCTCTCTCTCTCTCGAGCAATGTCATTCTCCTCGCTAGTTTCAGCTGTCACGAGAAGGTTTGTAGCTTCTATCTCATCGCTCTCTCTCTCTCTACATATACATATATGTTGTTCGATCATTCATATTTTCAGTAGCGCCGGCGGCGAGCAAGGTGACCACAAGATCTGTGTAACGCTATAAGAAAATTTGTAGATTCCCAGCAGCTTAATTTCTTATAGCTTTTCAAAGAATATCATGCAGCAGAAATGCATGCTTGATGCTTCCTCGGTCTATTATTGTTCTCTCATCTTCTGGTGTTATATTAGACTGTACGTTGGATCTATCTAATTTCTTGTTTTCTCTACGCCTTGGGCCTCTGAAATCTGGTAACGACTGGCCGACCAAAATCAGATCCTGGTTGCCGTCTTGTGACATTTCTAAGCAAATATATTTATGTTTAGGCCATCCTTAGGCTGTTCCATATATATGTTTAGGCAACTAGCTAGGCCAACCAAAGACACAGTCGTTCAGTAGATTGCCGGCTTCCTATTTTCCCCTACTGCTTTACCGAAAGTCTGAACACATACATCAAAGTAATTATCTGATACATTTATTGATTTATTTAGCATCTTTGCATTATTAGTTAGGGTGCCAATTTCATCATATCAATTTCTCATTCCACCATGCCTTTTGAATTTTATTTGAATTTCCACTCTAAATTTGAAAATAATAATAATAATAATAATAATCTGAAATTAAGGGGAAATAAAGAAAGAATATATATGTGTGTGTGAGAGAGAGACTTACAAGAACGTGCCACCATAATGAACATAGAGTAACCCCTTTCTCATTTCATTCCTCTTTCTTTTCTTCTCGGTTGCCTTCTTCTCTCTTTCATTCAATTTGCATCAACGGTTCACCATCCGTAAAACATGTGAGAAATTGCTAGTCTAAATATTTAATAGAGATTCAAAATGGCCGGACATCCGTGTTTGATTTCGCACATATTGTCTAATTACACTATTTTTTTAAATATAAGTCTCAACGTTTTACAATTGATGTCAACGTAACCGAGTATCAAAGTGGCATGAATATGTAATTTTCTATTTCTCTAGTTATTCATTATAAAATTGTTATTTTAAATTTTGGGTGGTCATATACTATTTTTTCTTTGTTTGCAATTGAATGTAGGCTAGAAGGAAAGGTTGCACTGATAACAGGAGGAGCCAGCGGTATAGGCCAATGCACAGCCAAAACCTTTGTCAATCATGGAGCCAAAGTTGTCATTGCCGATGTCCAAGACGAGCTATCCCATTCCGTCGTTGAATCCTTAGGCTCGGAAAATTGCACCTTTGTCCATTGCGACGTCACAAAAGAAGCCCAGATAAAAAATGCTGTGGAAAAAGCAGTGGCCACATATGGAAAACTAGACATCATGTTCAACAATGCAGGCATAGTTGACGAGAACAAGGCAAGAATAATCGACACTACAAAGGATGATTTTGAGCGTGTACTTAGTGTCAACGTCACCGGTGTTTTTCTCGGCATAAAACATGCGTCGCAGCCCATGATTCGGGCTCGAACCGGCAGCATAATATCGACGGCTAGTATAAGCTCCTACCTTGGTGGTGCGGCGTCACACGCATATGCGTGTTCGAAGCACGCAGTCAATGGTTTAACCAAGAATGCAGCCGTTGAGCTTGGCCAATTTGGGATTAGAGTGAATTGCTTGTCACCCTATGCACTCGCGTCGCCTCTAGCTACGCAATTTGTTGGCCTTGATGATGAGGGACTTGAGAAGCTGATGAGCTCTTGGGCTAATTTGAAGGGTGTGATACTTAAGGCACAAGATGTGGCCAATGCTGCTCTTTATTTGGCTAGTGATGAGGCCAAGTACATAAGTGGGCATAATCTTCTAATAGATGGGGGATTTAGCATAATGAATTCAGCAGTCAGCAATATGTTCCAGTACCCAGAAGAAGAGCAGTGATGGATGATATTATGGGCTGCACCAGAGTAAATTTTTACACCTTTTCGTTAATTTTCTTTATATTTCGATTATTTCCTTTTACATGGTTGACATGCGTCCTACAAATAATGTCAAGTCGCAAACTCCGTTTGCTATCCTAATTGTGCCATTGGATAGCATTCTAGTACTTAAGTACTAGCTCTAAGTACTATTGCGATATTCATTTACAGTGTTTTATGAGTCTCATCTCAATTAATTGTTAATGAAATTTGTGTACTGTCGTAATCCTCCAAAACACGATAGGGGTCTTGAACACCATGACCCCTGCGCAAGGATTGTTGATTGTTGTAGCTCAAAATAAGTATGACTAACTGTGAACTGATGAATCTTCTGTTTCTTTGTTATAAAAGAAATGAACTCAGCTTTGTTATGCCCTTCTCAATGCTCAACTCCATTGCAAATCCAAATCTCTCCGTCTTCCTCCGATATAGCCATCCACATCTTCTAAAATCATTTCCCAACTCATTACAGCGATCGAGTATCATCGTCGATCTCTCTCTCTTTTCTTTTTATTCAAATGCATATTGCATAACATATCATTTCCATTTCCATTTCCCAGTGAAACATATATGGCATCAATTATGTACGAACCTCAAAGCAACTAAGCTGAATTCTTTAATCTTCATTGATGCCCCAAATTATCCGATCCACTAACAGACACCCCTAGCCTAATTTCTGGACTCCTTTCCCTGAAATTTGTATGTCTAATCAAGTAAAGGGGCACATTGATTCTCCAACGGAACTTCTCGACAAAGGTTATATATTCTTTTATTTCTTTATATTCAAACCCACACGGACCAACAATGACAAAAAGAAAATTCAATTGCAAGCTAGGGTTTGTGGAGTTGACACTCAGCCAGTTCATTTTATTCTCATCTTAGTTATTTTATCAGCTACACAACATAACTCTGTCCCAGCTGGGAATCAAATGGTAGTATTATCCACCATTTCCTGTGATTCTTAGTGAAGTATACACACACACACACACATATATATATAAGATCTATTACAAATTCGAACGTCTCTTAATTGCTAGCTTTTCCTTTATCTAATAAGTCAAAACTTATATACAGTACTCTTTATTTTTCAGAAAATGTACTCTTAAAGTTAAGAATATGGAAAAGATCAAACACTTTCAAACAAAATTGGGAAAGCTTCAAACGAGCTCTTTCACATGCTCTCAAATTGGGTTGCGCAAACATGTCTGCAACATCACACCAAAACATTGTCACTCTATCGATCCAATACTTTGTTTCTTAAACAAAGAAAAAGAAAAAACAAAGAAAAGGAAAAAAAATCCATATTATATGTAAGGCACTTACCAGTCATACCATGCACAGAGAAGGGTAAAGGGTCTCCTACATTTTGAATGAGCATGAGTTCTTCCTCAGTAACTCCTCCTGGTCCCAAAAGGTACGTACAAGCTAAATTTTAGACAATCCCAAACACCCCTTTGATTTTTTTATCATCATTGGTAGTTATCTTAGTGTTATAAGCATTGCAGGTTAGAAGGAAAAGTGGCAATCATCACCGGGGGTGCCAGCGGAATCGGAGAGAGCACCGCAAGACTGTTTGTTTATCACGGCGCCAAAGTCATCATCGCCGATGTTCAAGATGAGCTTGCTCTATCCCTCTGTAATGAACTCAACCCGGAGCAAGAATCCATTTCGTTTGTCCATTGCGATGTCACAATCGATTCCGATGTGAAAAATGTGGTAGATGTGGCGATCTCGAAGTACGGAAAACTCGATATCATGTACAACAATGCTGGCATACCGGGTAACGTGGATCCAACGATTTTAGGTGCTGATCACCAGAACTTCAAGCAAGTGTTTGATGTGAATGTTTACGGGTTTTTTTGGGCGCCAAGCATGCTGCTAGGGTTATGATCCCTGCAAAAAACGGCTGCATTCTCTTCACTTCGAGCGTGACATCGGCTAGTTGTGGCGAATCTTCACATGCCTATACGATGTCGAAGCACGCGGTGGTGGGTCTTATGAAGAGTTTATGTGTGGAGTTGGGGCAGTATGGTATTAGAGTTAATTGCATCTCTCCATGCGCTATGGCTACTCCATTGTTAACAAATGCTATGGGAATGGAGAAGAATGTGGTGGAGGAATTGATTTGTTCTTCGGCTGTTTTGAAAGGAGTAGTTCCTAGATCAGAGGATGTAGCAGATGCTGCAGTGTTCTTGGCGAGCGAGGAGTCGAAGTTTGTGAGTGGACTAAACCTTCTTGTTGATGGGGGTTATAGCACTACTAATCAATCGTTCAGTACGGTTCTGAGGAATCTGATGTCCTCAAACCATGTTTTGTAAGCAGCATCCGATTCTTACTTTGCTAGCGTCATTAGTGAGTCTCTTATATATGCGGATGTTTGTGCTTGAACTTCTAATATGCAAATCTGGTTATTTTAATTCCTCACATTTTTGGTTTTTTTTTTTTTCCATGGTTTAAGTACAAATGAGCGTCCCAGTGAATTCAATCTATGATTTCTTTCGCTTCAGTTACTACTGTGGGTCACAACCGAAGGGACGACTTTTTGTCGTCGCCTCGTCACAAAACTCGTCGCTTCAACACCCTACCGACAACAAGTCTTCACTTCGAGGTCGTCGCTTCGATTCCAAGCGACAAATAATGATTCAATTCACCTCGATATTTCAAGCGACGAAAACAAACTTCGTCGCTCAAGGAGAGCGACGACTTTTGACTCGTCGCTTACCATCTTTTGCGACCGATTTTTCACTCGTCGCTTACCATCTGTGGCTGTTTTGAAAGGAGTAGTTCCTAGATCAGAGGATGTAGCAGATGCTGCAGTGTTCTTGGCGAGCGAGGAGTCGAAGTTTGTGAGTGGACTAAACCTTCTTGTTGATGGGGTTATAGCACTACTAATCAATGGTTCAGTACGGTTCTGAGGAATCTGATGTCCTCAAACCATGTTTTGTAAGCAGCATCCGATTCTTACTTTGCTAGCGTCATTAGTGAGTCTACTATATATGCGGATGTTTGTGCTTGAACTTCTAATATGCAAATCTGGTTATTTTAATTCCTCACATTTTTGGTTTTTTTTTTCTTCCATGGTTTAAGTACAAATGAGCGTCCCAGTGAATTCAATCTATGATTTCTTTCGCTTCAGTTACTACTGTGGGTCACAACCAAAGCGACGACTTTTTGCGTTGCCTCGTCACAAAACTCGTCGCTTCAACACCCTACCGACAACAAGTCGTCGGTTCGAGGTCGTCGCTTCAGATTCGTCGCTTCGATTCCAAGCGACAAATAATGATTCAATAGTCGTCGCCTCGATATTTCAAGCGACAAAAACAAACTTCGTCGCTCAAGGAGAGCGACGACTTTTGACTCGTCGCTTACCATCTTTTGCGACCGATTTTTCACTCGTCGCTTACCATCTGTGGCGACCAATTTTGACTCGTCGCTTACAATCTGCTTCTCTTGGAATTCCATGTGACGAAGTTTGGTTGTCGCCTCATGTTTTTAGCGACAAATTTTGATTCAAAAGTCGTCTCTTCATTTCATGTTTAATAGGTGGGATGATAAAAAGGAAGCGACGAACTTTGGTCGTCGCATTCAAATCTAAGCGACGAACAATGATCAATGTTCGTCGCTTCATTGTTTGTTACAGAGAAGGAAAACAGAATCCTGGTCTGGTTTCATTCACATCTAGAACCTGCATTTCATTCAAATCACATATTCAACATACATTTCATTCAAATCACATATCCAACATAACACAAACACAATAAATACGTAAATTTCATTCAAAGCTACAATATGTTACATAATTATAATGTACGATAATCCTCGGGAATGTACTACAATATCCAACAAGCTACAATAATGTACAAAGAAAAAAAGGGTCCTAATCAAGGTCATCATCGGGGATACGTAATGAAGCACATGAGGATATATCAGCGACTGGAGCTGTTGCGGCGGCATTGTCACCCGGATTGCCTTGGGCAGCCATGAAAGCTCGGACGGTAGCCTCCATCTGTGCCATACGCCGCTCCAGGTCTGCATTCTCTTCCTGTACGGCTGCTAGCTAGCTTGCTCCTCAAATCGTCATCTTTGCGGGACATGCGTGCACCGCCTCTTGGTTTTGGCTGGCGTCTTAATGCACCCCCTAGCCTTGCAGAAATTGTAAAAGAAAGGAAAAAATTCACCATTGGTACCCAAACTTACCTCGCTATATAAGAAAGGTACCCGAACTTGAAAAACGATCATCATAGTACCCAAAGTTTTAAATCCTATTATAGAGGTACCTAGCGTGTTTTGACCGGCTGGCTTTCCGGTTTTTGATGACGTGGCAGTTCGCATTTTAATGACGAGGGGTATAATCGTAAACTATAATGCGGATCTGGGAATACAACTTCCCATCTCAAATGCCTCGGCATGTGGACCTGGAAATGGGTGAAGAGGTTTGGTCTACAGCGAAGTTAATTACCAGATGGGGGGGTTTAGACTTGGAGGGAGATTGGCCCTCGATGTCGTCGACGGAGGCTTGTTGATTTGAGTCTTCAGCGAAGGACCTGCGGAGTGATCTGAGCTTATCTCAGTGGTAGCAGCAGGAGAAGACGCCGCTCAAGCTGAAGATTATGATGAGGAGGAGCGCGGTGCCGAGAGGGAACCCCAAGGATGGCCGAGACGCGTCCACGTGCGACGGTGAAAGATCCTGACTCTCCATCCCTTAAACCCAACAAAGAAAACAACAACAACGACGACGAAGATGAAGACGACGAGCCTCTTCTTCCTTCACTCACGCGTCTACAGCGGTGCGTTGTGGCTACGAGGGTGATGTTTTTGTGGGGAGTTCAGTTTTGAATTTGTATGCGAAGTGTGGGAAGATGGATGAAGCAGTGGCGGTTTTCGACAAGATGCCTATGAGGGATGTTGTTTGTTGCACGACGATGATTACGGGGTTTTTGCAGAGTGGGAGGCCGGTGGAGGCAGTTGAGGTGTATAGGAGGATGCAAGATGAGGGGATGGAGTCTGATGGGGTTGTGATGATGGGGTTGATGCAGGCTTGTGGTAGTCTAGGGGACTTAAGGCTGGGTCTTGCGGTCCATGGGTATATGATTCGGAGAGGTGTTCGTATGGATGTTATGGTTCAGACAAGCCTTGTGGATATGTATGCTAAGAGTGGACATTTGGAGCTGGCTTCTGGTGTGTTCAATAAGATGTCTTATAAGAATGCAGTTTCTTGGGGTGCTTTGATTTCTGGCTTTGCTCAAAATGGTTTTGCAGCGCAGGTACTTGAAATGGTGGTAGAGATGCAAAGTTGTGGTTTCGAGCCAGATTCAGCGTCTCTTGTGAGCTCACTTCTGGCATGTTCACAAGTTGGACTGTTGAAATTGGGTAAATCCATTCATGGGTATATTTTGAAAAGGGCCGAGATTGGTCAAGTTTGTGGTACTGCAGTCATTGACATGTATTCTAAATGCGGTTCCCTTTTGTATGCTCGTGCGCTCTTTGATCAAATGGTCAGCAGAGACTTAATCTCATGGAATACTATGATTGCCTGCTATGGGATACATGGGTGTGACAGAGACAAACTTAAAGCCTAATCATGCTACTTTTGCTTCTCTTCTATCGGCTTTCAGTCACTCTGGTCTCGTTGAAGAAGGCCTGCATTGGTTTGATGCCATGGTCACCAAGTACAAGATCCCTCCAGGGGAGAAACATTATGCTTGTATGGTTGATATGCTGGCTCGTTCTGGACGAGTTGAAGAGGCTAGTCAGCTTATAGCTTCAATGAACACCGAACCAGGCCTTGCTGTCTGGGTTGCCCTCCTGGCAGGTTGCCACAATCATCAGAAATTATCCGTGGGAGAAATTGCAGCAAAGAAGGTCCTCAAGTTCAATCCAGATGACATGGGAGTTTATACTTTGGTCTCAAACTTTTACGCCATGGCAAGGAGATGGGAAGGTGTAGCCAGTACGAAAAAGATCATGAAACAGACCGGAAAAATCACTCCAACTCCAGTTAAGAGACTTTCCTGCTTCCCAGAACCATCAACATTTTTTATCTCCCACTTCATGATTTAAACAAATGATGTCACGAGACTAACTTGCCGTAGTTGTGAGGGTGAAGGAGCATATGCAGCGTAACAGTCTCTTCTAAACGGGTTAGGATAGGAAAAGCACTTGGTACTGTTCCTTTATAAGATGGGAAGTTGTAATACCAAAAGATCATGAAACAGACCGGTTCTGGGAAGCAGGAAAGTCTCTTAACTGGAGGCGGTGGGGGAAGAGTGAGGGTTTGAAAATGAGGCGAGGGTGAGGTTTTGGAGGGAGAGTGAAGCAGGTGGCTATGGAAGCCATGGTTATGGAGGAGAGTGAAGTTGGGAGGTTGTAATTGGGGTTTTGTATTTCAAGTATTTCTGGCCATGAGAGAAACACAGAGCTCTTTCTCTCTGAGTGTCTTAGAATTGGAGCTTGGGACTTGACTAGCAGGATGATGGTACTCAGTTTACGATTATACCCCTCGACATTAAAATGCGAACTGCCACGTCATCAAAAACCGGAAAGCCAGCCGGTCAAAACACGCTAGGTACCTCTATAATAGGATTTAAAACTTTGGGTACTATGATGATCGTTTTTCAAGTTCGGGTACCTTTCTTATATAGCGAGGTAAGTTTGGGTACCAATGGTGAATTTTTTCCTAAAAGAAAAATATAAGTCAAATTAAAATCTAAAAACTAAAACTTGTAAAAGATTTAGGTGAAAAAAAAAATTACCTCGGACCCTCGTTTCCGGCTTCCCACCCAGCTCCTTCTCGACTACAGCCATCTGCTCCTCGACGGGAACGGGAACGGGCCCATCAGCTGACTGCCGCCCGCTTCATCAGTCGCTCAGCTAGCACAGAGCTCATCCATCTTCCTCTTCACCGCTGCCTGCAAATAAAAACAAGTCCAATAGATTAAGGTTATTATATATTTTAATTCAAAAAAACTGAAATCACAAGCAAATAGGGAAGTCACTCACCACTTTCTCCTGCGCATTCTGCGATGGTTGATAAACATCGCAGACTGTCTGCAGTATAGGGGCTAGATGCCGTTTCGCCTCATTCACAGTGACCCGGTAGCTGTAGGGAGTGGTGCCAGAGTGATGGTTGATTGCGTACCCCTTCTCCTTTCCCTTGTTCCGCTTAGCGGCGTTCCGGGTACACATCCTCTGCAAAGAACCGTACGAATATATATTAAAATATTTCATATGAGAATTAAGAAATTATATGAAATGCAAAAATCTGTAATTAATTTCCATTACCTTATAATCGCCGTCCTCAAAGTGAACTTTGAAGTACTCCCACTGCTCAGGTCGGTGGATGAACTCTGCCGGCGTCTCCTTTGATACCTCAACGTAGTGAGTATGGCAGTCGTACTCCCAATCTTTGTAAATCTTGGAAGCGGTCTCGTCGATGTATTTTCACATGCCTGTCTCGGTGGGAGGGAGGTCATAGAGCGTCTAGTAAAAAACAATTAAAAAAAATCATTAGAAATAACATATTAGTAGATAATGTGGTATGTTAATTGGTTTTACGAAATTATTGTAAAATAAGGCTTTACCTCCATATAAGTGGTCAATGCATCCTGGTGCTCCTCATCCAGCTCTGCAAAGGAAGGCGCAAGCATCGGCACTTTGCTCCGGATGGCGCTCCCGATGTCTCGGGATATCAAAGTCCTCCACTTCAAGAGGCACAAACCCTTGTGCTCTTCGGCGTACTCAACCTTCAGAGGCTGGTTGTTGTTCATCATCTTCAAATACTGGGTTGGTCTTTGTGCCCGTGATGATGCCGAGCTTCTCAGGGTTCCGCCCCTTCACCTTCTCCCCCGTTGCCATATCAACCACCTCTGCAGCGTCAACCACCAAATTCACATAACCAAATCATAACACTTATAATAGTAATGTGATGGAAATTAATATACAATATAATTATAACCAAATGATAATTATGAAACCCTGTAGAAATTGTCACCTAAACAGAAATATTTCATATATACGAGCAGTGTGCGTGGATCATTTACGTTCACATTACATTGTGTAATATTATGGTGTAGGGGGCTTGGACTGAAGCAGGATAGTGCTGCAAAGAATGTGATGGACAAAGCTGGGGATGCAGCCTCTATGGCCAGGGAAAGAGTGGACAGTTTTGGATCAAGTAATATTGATTTAGCCCTACATTACTTGTTCCAAATTGTAATGGGAATAAGTCTCTTTCGTGCTGAAACATCTTTAACTAATTTATTCAAAATAGGGGGAAATCGATCAAGAGTAAAACATAGTATACTTCAATCATTCAATTCCATTTCATCAGAAAAAAACTCAGAAACTTTGATACATATTGCATATTGGATAATATAAGATATTAAGATAGCAGACATGATAAATATTGTAAAGCAGCCATTGAGATGGTTTAGCACCTTTCCAACCATATATAACAGCAAGTTCAATTCAGTAGTTAAACGCACAACTGTACAAGTCACCAATTCTGATGAACCTGATTACGCCATCCTCAAGAATGTTAAAGTACTAATTAAGCAAAATCAAACAAAGACAGCTATATCGGGTACCTCTCGCTATCAAATGGTAGTTTAAGGTTCAATAATTCTTAGGATTTCAAGATTTCCGTTCAACAGACGAGTATATTATCAGAACATCAATTGAGAATCACCCAAAATAGTAATGTACATCCCCTTAAGACTAACAAAATGATATGACAAGTATGAAATTTGAAATGTTCAAGCAAACTACTACGACACGTGATCCTCATGCACTTAGCCATTGATGAACATATCAACTTGCTGGACATAAATCAGTTGATCCAAAAGACTAAGGTTTTTGCTTAGCATGCACTTAGCCATTGATGAAAGGTTTGAAATTTCATTGTAAAGATCCTGACTTTGTTTGTCATGTTTTGCTCTTGATGTGCAGGCCTTCGTTTAGTTTGGTTTATGCCCTGTAAGTTACTTGTTCAGTCAACTTTCATTTCTTTTCTTTGAAAAATGCAATTGGGTGCTTTTCATTTTCTATTTTCTGTTGTTCTTTTTTATTATAAATGTTGGCTCTTGATTAATATGGAATTGAGGGGAGTTCAATATTCTGGTTTCAATCAGGTATGCGTCAATAAAAGTTTGGTTGCAATTGGTGCCAAACAACCCAAAAGTACAGTCCCTAAGATCTAACCAAAGTGCATATATATGCTATATATCTATCTAAACATGCTTAATCATCAACTTCAGGCCACCCACGTACCATTCAACTTTCATCTATCCAAACAACCCAAGCCATATTATGCTACTCTTTTTTTCATATTTTTGACCAATATACTCAAAACAACTTAATTTGCTAATTAACAAGCATTCAAAGACATATTCAACCTTATCATGGCTTATCCTTTGTAAACAGAAACAGTTTTGAAACAGAGTCAGTGCCTCAAATATTGATTAAGCATTAAGCATTACTTTCGAACAGTTTATACTAGAAGCACACAAGCTTTCCTGGTACTCAAACCTATCAAAGCATTCATCTAACCACA
Source organism: Potentilla sterilis (assembly GCA_963682095.1). Taxonomy (NCBI): domain Eukaryota; kingdom Viridiplantae; phylum Streptophyta; class Magnoliopsida; order Rosales; family Rosaceae; genus Potentilla; species Potentilla sterilis. The sequence goes on from OY821755.1 coordinate 871,754, forward strand.
AACAACATGCGCAGGTCTGAAATCGTAGACATAATAAGAATCGAAAAAACTAAAATTTTCAGATAAATTACCCGGCTGCTTAGGATCCCTCTTGGTCCTAATGCTTATTGGAGGACCATCCTCGCCTTCCACAGCGGCAGCTCCGTCGTCTCCGCCATCGCCTCTCCCGATGTCAGCGCCACCTCCAGCAGCAGAATTCAAGCCCGAAGGGGTGGTTTCTTCAAGAGACGGGATTGCCACCAGCGTCCCCGGCTCTGGTCTCGCCGTCTTTTCCGCCGCCGCGGCAGCCAATCTGGCTACAGCTTCGGCCGCCTTCCTCTCCCTTCTCTCCTCGAGCTGCTTCTTCCTCTGCTGGGCACTAGAACCTGGTGCCATTGATGAATTCTAGGGCTTGGAATTAAGGGGTTTCGGGTTCAGGGATTAAGGGACAGAGATTAGGGGTTTCGATTTTGGGGGTATTTGGTGAAGATGGATTAGGGTTTACGGCTGAATCGAAGGGATTGGGGTTTTGTTTAGGGTTTCGGGTTAGAGAGAGGGAAATCGCAGATTTTGAGAGGGAATTGAAATCGCGCGCTAATGAGGAAGAAGGAGCTGAGTCTGTGTTCATATAATCAGATACGAAGCGACGAACATTGACAAAATTCGTCGCTTAGGTTTCCTAAAGCGACGCACTTTGACAATACTCGTCACTTGGTATGTAAGTCAGCGACGATAATTCCAAACTCGTCGCTTCATATTAACTGAAGCGACGAAGTTGAAACTCACAGGGTAACCAAGTGAGGTCCAACTTCGTCGCTTCAGAGTATTTGAAGTGACGAAGTTACAACTCACAGGGTAACCTACTGAGGTCCAACTTCGTCGCTTCAGTTCACCTGAAGCGACGAACTGTGGAAAAACTCGTCGCTTAAAATCTTAGTGCGACAAATATTGGTCAATATTCGTCGCTTAAATTGAACTTTACAGATTAGTTATGTTTAGAATTATATGTTTTTATTAAAGTAGAATATTGTAAATATTGTTCAAAATTACAACAATAAATATATATTATCATCATCATATTACAACATGTACCATAATTAACTAGTAGTATTCCTCTTCGTCGTCTCCGCCATCATCGTCTTCATCTTCCTCTTCCTCTTCCTCATCAAATTCATCGCCACTGTCATCTTCCTCTTCCTCACCGTTTGATTCTTCATTCTGTTCGTGTACTTCTAAATCGAGTTGGAGATTAGATGCATCAATATGGTAAAATTGTATTGAACTTATTCTGTCCTCTTGGTAAGGCTCTGTGATTTGATTCCCTGAAGGAGGCCTGTTATCTTTTGTTGCCAGTAGTTCGGCACTGTATACATTTCGGTGCGACATTTCTTGCACCACCTTCCAAGTACCACCCACCGCAGGATTGTCCAAGTAGAACACTTGTTTTGCCTTGATAGCAAGACAAAATGGTGAATTCTCATAGTAACTACTGTTTGTATCCACTGATATCAGACCATGATCTACCTTGATGGTGTCAAATTCTTCGGCATCCATATCGTCAGTAGTGTTGTGCCATATAACTTTGAAAAACACGACCGACAAATTGTCTGGATAACATACCTCGACTACATAGTCAAGATGGCCATAGAAGTGTTGGTACAGGTTTCCAACGTTCGTGCTTAACATCATCCTGCTATTTTGAGTCACAAGCCTTTGATTTCTATCGAATGAGACATACTTGATACCGTTCACATAGCATGCCTTATAAATCCGGGTGAATTGCGGACCTCGAGCCAATGACCATATTGCCCTGTTAAAATTAGGGTATTCAGCATCATTTCTTCTCTTGGCCTGAAAAATAGATGGTGTTAGTTTTATACTATTTAGGGTTTAGGATCTTTGTACAAGAAAAAAAATACAATTTTTGTTGGAGGGCTTGAAACTAGTAATTATTTACATGAGTTAGCCGGTGCAGATCGAGTGCTTTTGTTTGTTGTTCCTATCTGGGTAGGCAAATTTGGCCACACATTTTGAAACACTAATGGACCAATCGTATGTACGGTGAGGCCAGCGTCGATCATTGGTCTGTCACACCATGCTGTACGTTAACTTAGCCAGTGCATGATTAAGCAGATGCATCAGCATCACATGCATGTGTAGTAAAACTAGTTACTATATATATTATTATCATTCTCTTGTCATGAATTGTCATAAAAGGTAGATCGAAAGCTATGAAGGGATTGTCAACTATATATGATGCACAAATTCAAGTACGGGGTGCGAATATGATGCAATTTAGGGGTTAACAAAAAACGAATATAAATATAAATATCATTAAAATGAGAAAGACATTTGGAGGTTAACTCCAATTATATATGTTATGATCAAATTTATAAAATTAGAGGGTTTTGTATTGTCCATTTCCGCAAAAAATTAAAAATTAAAATCAAAATTATGAAAAACTCGGCTTGAAGAGTTCATAGGATAGAAGGTTAATTCGAACTACTAATTATATACATGAGTTGTGGCTTATTTGAGTTCAAATCTCATTAACATATGTAAGGCTGTGTGAGTTATTTAATAAAAAGTTTTTTAATATATATATATATATATATATATGAGAATTGAATAATAATGATATTAAGTTTACCAGAAAAAGAGTGAGTCCCATGGCTTCAAAATCCTTGTGCAACTGAAGCCTTGAAGAATCGGTGGTGGGTTTGATTGGTCGCACATAAGCATAGGTTGGATGTCCCAAAGAAACACTTGCCCTCACCATGTGTTGGCCAAGATGCCCTGTGCTTCCGATTATCAGTATCTTGCTATTTGCTCCTGCAGCCATATCTGTTTTGCTGATGCTATTATTGTTTCTGAGTAGGAAAAAATTCACACACAGTACCTGAACTTAGGTGGTCAGGTCAGTTTGATACCTCAACTTTTTTTCGTACGATAAACATACTCCAACTTATTTATCCGTACCAAATGTGTACCCACGTCACTGTTTTGATGACGTGGCACCTCTGTTTTTGTATCAAACTGACCTGACCACCTAAGTTCAGGTATCAAACTGGCCTGACCACCTAAGTTCAGGTATCAAACTGACCTGACCACCTAAGGCCACGTCATCAAAACAGTGACGTGGGTACACATTCGGTACGGATAAATAAGTTGGAGTATGTTTATCATACGAAAAAAAGTTGAGGTATCAAACTGACCTGACCACCTAAGTTCAGGTACTGTGTGTGAAATTTTTCCTTCTGAGTAATGTATGTTATGCCAGACGTTGAAGCATCATTTATAGTTTACTAATTAAGTAGAGTGAGTGCTTCACAACAGTAGATAATTGGTAAGTAGGTCAGTACTGTATTGTGAGAATAGTGTCCACATATTTTGAAGCAATAATGGACTCTAGATAATTGGTCTTCCACAACATGGTACTATTTGTGCATATATGGTTGTTCTAATGTTTTCAGTTTTTTGATTTACTGATCCCCTTTATTTATTTTTTTTAATTTATTTTTTTTTCTTCTTCTTTTATATGCCTAAGGCTTATGAACAGGTTGATAAGGGAAGAAGGATGTTGTAGAAAATAAGAATATGATTTGGGTTTAATGCTTCAATGATTTATTTTTCTCCATAGAGGATGTATATATAGGGATACAAGTCTACACTTACAAAGAAAATACATCATATGATTATACAGAACAATTCACCTATACAACTAAGAAAAGTAAATATACTAGAATATTCTACACTTCCCCTCAAGTTGGCGCATAGATGTCAATCATGCCCAACTTGTGACATCTATGTCCAACTTGTCAATTGAATCGTCAAATACTTTCCTTGACACTCCTTTTGTAAGAATATATGCCAACTGGTCTTCTGTATATACGAAAGGGAATCAAATGACTTTCCTGTCTAAGTTCTCCTTGATAAAGAATCGATCCACATCCATATGCTTAGTTCGGTCATGCTGAACCGGATTATGAGCAATTTCAATTGCTGATGTGTTATCACATTATATTGTAAGTCCATAGGCTTCTTAAGTTTGATACCTAAGTCCTTTAACACATTTCAGATCCATAACAATTCACATACGCCATGTGCCATACCTCGAAACTCTGTTTCTGCACTTGATCTAACAACTTTTTGTTTCTTATTACGCCAAGTTACTAGATTTCCTCCAACAAAAGTGAAGTATCCAGATGTAGATCTTCTATCTGTTTTATCACCTGCCCAATCAGCATTTGTGTATCTCACGACTTCTAATTCATTATTCTTTTCAAACAACAAACTTTTTCCAGGTGCCTTCTTGAGATACTTCAGAATACGATATACTGCATCCATATGCTCTTCATTGGGACAATGCATAAATTGGCTAACCACACTCATAACATAAGCAATATCAGGTCTAGTATGAGAAAGATAAATGAGTCTCCCTACTAGACATTGGTACCTTCTTTTATCTGTTGGAACCTGATTCCGATAGACGGCGAGGTTGTGTTTCATCTCAATCGGTGTCTCAACTGGTTTGCAATCAAGCATCACTGTCTCAACTAACAAGTTGAGTAATACTTACGTTGGGATAAATAAATTCATTTCTTAGATCTTGCAACTTCAATACTAAGAAAGTATTTCAATTGCCCAAGGTCTTTCATCTCAAACTCATTCGAAAGATATTTCTGTAGGGCCTCTATCTGTTTCGGGTCATCTCCTATGACAATCATATCATCTGCATATACTATCAGAGCAGTAATCTTACCCTGACTACTCTTAATGAACAAAGTATGATCTGAGTTGCTCTGTCTGTAACCAAACACTTTCATTGATTTGGAAAATCTCCCAAACCATGCTCTAGGAGATTTTTTTAGACCATATATAGACTTTTTCAATATGCAAACCTTGTCAGCATCACAATGTTTATTTTGACTCCTGGTGGTATGTCCATGTACACTTCTTCTTCTAAGTTTCCATTGAGGAGTGCGTTCTTCACATCAAATTGGCGAAAATGCCAATATCTAGTTGCTGCTAGTGAGATCAATATTCAGACATTGTGATCTTCTCTACAGGTGTAAATGTCTCTTCATAATCAATTCCATAGCGCTGGGTGTATCTTTTGGCAACCAATCTGGCTTTATATATGTGAATACTCCCATCTGCTTTGAGTTTCACTGTATACACCCATCAGTCTTCTTTCCAGGTGGCATATTCCAGGTGGCATAGTCACAATATCCCAAGTTGAGTTTTTCTGCAAGGCTTCAAGTTATTCATTTATCGCTTGTTTGCACTTGGAATCTGCCAATGCATATTTTACACTACTCGGAATAGATACAGAAGATAATTGATCGATAACAAGTGCGTGTGACCTAGACAACCTATGATTAGACATATAATTGGCTATAGGATATTTTACTTTGGTTTTGACATCTGGTTCATAGTGTTTTTTAGAAACACACTTAGTAGTCCTATGTGATCTCCTAGGTTTAATGTTATTTGAATTTTTTCAAAGAACTCCAGTATTGAATGGCGTGTGTTTGAGCAGAGAGTGAGAAAGGCAGTTAGACAAACCAAACATGTCCAACCAAGGCCCAGGGCAAGGAGTGTATATCGATATCCACGGTGTGACGAGTGTATGTGCAATATGACAGTAGTCCCATAGTTCTTGTAGCCATCATGCTATTATTGCCTATTCAATTGTAGTGTGTAAATTGAACCAACGTTCCAATCATTAATATAAATCATTTAACTGTTCTAGACTTTAGTTGATTGACGAGATCATTAATCAATGTCAGATCATTCATCAATGTTCTTAAACATGGTTTATAGGTGCAATCAGACAAATCATACTGGCATGTAGCGACAGTGACTCTAATTGCTTTTCATCGGGTATCCTACAATAATAGTGTAATAGCAAATTACTGAAAGTAAATATCTCTAACTTAAAAGGTTAAAAGAAAGTCAACTAACACACATCCACAAAAATTTTGATCTCATTGATCATCTGACTAATGTTCTTACTGATTGACATCCTTGCAAGCTTGAAGATCGTCTAAATATCCTTCAGCTGAGAACATAGATGGGTACAAACTCATCCACGAAGTTAGCTCCTGTAGACATGAGCTCCGAATCTCCTCGTCTGTGTCCTTATAAAACCGAAGGAAAAACCTGTAAAATGGTCACAGTAATAAGAAAATGACTGGCTTCAGATAAAAGATTTCATAAAATCAAAATACATCACAACCTACATACCCTTGATAAAATTCTTCTGTTTTCGGCTCCAATTGATCTAAAACTTCAAAATTCCTTTCGGTGTGTAGTTCCACTAGCTTATGCACCAATGATGTGACTATCTGCAGAGCCATCCAAAACATAGCTTTGTTGTATGACTTGTATCCAACTGGGAGATGGCTGAATAAAAACATTAAAAAAATAAAAATTATAAGCAGAATTTGCAGGCCACATGCCTACATATACAATTTGACATCGTAATAGACATCGTTTGGCCGTCCGATCGTCGGTAAAACCAAATAAGATTGTGACAAAACCAGTAGGTTTTGATGCAACGGACTATTATATCTGTCACTTAAGTGGTCTAAAGCGACGGGTTTGGAAAATATATGTCGCTTAAGTGTTCTAAAGCGATGAAGGTATAAATGTACGTCGCTTAAATATTTTTAGGAAATGGCGCGTGTCATTTTAAACTTCTTAAGCGACGGGGTTAGGCAACTTCCGTCGCTTAAAGTCCACTAAAAATTCCGAAATCCATGGAACTCAAATTTGGGAAATGGCGCGTATTTATACGTCCGTCACTTAAGAGGCCACTTAAGTGACGATGAATGAAAAATCCGTCACTTAAGCACTTAAGCGACGACTTGTCCGTCGCTTAAGTGCTTAAGCGACAGATATAGCCTCTTAAGGGACGGTAAAAGTCCGTCGCTTCAGAACTTCGATGGCGTAGTGCTATAGGCAACACATCATATATAAGTCATTGGATAAATACGTAAACATGAGCTATATATGTAGTCTATCGTTCTTCAGGGAAACATCAGTATCAATAAAATTATAACTCTTGGCTTTTGTTTAAGGATTATGATAACAATGTCCAAAGAAGCAATAAAGCCAGTATCAATTCTTCAATCAATAGCTATAAAATCTTATTACAATGCTGCTAATTTGATTTTGGGAGGATCAACCAAGCAAATGTCAAGGAAGCTATCAATGGAAGTGTACTTGTAATCGGGATATAACTTGGAGGCCTCAAGGTCGTTATCTGTGAGTTCAAAGTTCATCTGTTCCCCTTTGATGAATATGCTGTGAAGGATCGATGCACGTACGTTGTCTGGGTGAGGGAGGGCTGCAAGCAATTAGACACAGCACAGCAAAAGAAAATCATTAGTTACCACAAAGATGTTAATTGGTTTTCAATTTTGTATATAGTCCAATACCAATAAGCATGCAAACTGAATTGCCCTAACCCTCACGTACAAACAATTTGCATAATCATCTCAATCTTGGGATACTCTTTAGCTGTTATCAAATCTAGGTTAATTTTTACAAAAGGATGAAAGTTAGGAGATTAGGTTCATACTCTGAGAGAGCTCAATAATTTCTTCTTCTGGGACATGTATCCTTTTAAGAGTGCGTCCTGTCTTTTTTTCCCATGCTGATATCAACTCCAACTGAGAAACAATGTTTCCTTGCGGTCTACAAATCACGATCCGATTGGCTGCCCTCGGATCTGTTGCTGCTCTTATGGTGTAAGCGGCCACATCTTCCTCATAGTTCAAAACGGCTAGCACATCAAAATTGGATTAAAACACAGTCAGTAAATCCTATCAAACATCGAAAGATAAAAAAGCTCGACTGGAATTTAGTACCCTTTGCTTCACCACTGCCATACACGATTACACTCTCGCGTTTCTCATGTGGATGAAGTATGTAATCAACAAAGTAATTAAGAAGCAAAAGTGTTTGCAGACACATAAGTGTATGATATTCTTGCTGCTTCTGTCGCTCTTCTGATCATCCTTCTATTCACATGTATAGCTTCGAAAGGTGGCAGCCCACTTACTCTATCTTCTTCGTTTCCGAATTCTGAAGGAAAGAATCTCTGGTTTTACAATAATGGTACGTATGTTAGTTAGATCAATGATGAAAACTATCAATTTTTTTTTTTTTTTTAAAGAGTATCTAAGGGTTTCACACCTACTCTTTGTCGTGACTCGAACCCAAGACCTAATAATCTACTTCTTATGTAATGATACTCTTTACTATTTGAGTTATCCCATTTCGTCATGAAAACTATCAATTTAAGTTGCATGGTAACTAGCTTTTCATGAAACGAAAAATTAGGAAGGGGATATATGACCTTTATGTTCCCAGCTTCTTTGATAGCCTTGATTATTTTGAGCTGTTCAAGATGTTGAGGAACAGCCAAAGTAGAAATTACGATGTCAACTTGTTTAAGTGCCCACACTAGCTTTTCATGATCATCCAGTTCACCCTGTTATGGCACAAAATTAAGGCTATCAATTCATGCATGCACAAATGTACGTACCCATGCATATACATATATACAGAGAGATTATCCTGAGTAATTCTACAATTGATTATATGATATATGGTAGGCTCGAGCTATATTTTTGTCATGAGGTTGGTCCTGGCTTCGATCGGAGATGGAAAGCCATAGTGTAATGCTGAAAGATCTGTTGGGATTCTTTTGGCAGGGGCTGATTGTGTTCAATGTGAAGTTCAAATATCATTGAGTATTTGGCAATGTTTGTTCGAATTGTGAGAGTGTTGGAAGTATGATGATGGCATGACTGTGCTCATTGAAGTGTGGCAATATCCAAAGGATGCATCATCGTTGTGATATCCTACTGTCTTTATGTTCAGTGGACAAATGAGAGTTGTTGTGTCTCATTGAAGTTCAAATGTCATCGAGTATTTGGCAAGGTTGGCTCAAGAATTCCCTTGATCCAGCTTGAGGGGGAGTGTTGGAAGTATGATGATGGTATGACTATGCTCATTGAAGTGTGGCAATATCCAGATGATGCATCAGTGTTGTGATATCCTACTGTCCTTATGTTCAGTGGATAAATGAGTGTTGATGTGTTATTCGAGCCTCACATTTTACTGTTTATATCTTACTTGTATACTTTATCTTACTTGTAAAGTCTACCATAATGTTCCCTTGTTAGTTGATATAGTGTAGATATGTGTGTTGTCTTGTTCCTTTAATCAAGGGCTAGACATGTACTTGTGAGAGAAGTATGGGTGATAAATTCTGTTTTATCACTAGACCTCTCCTATATATATAATTTAGGTTTGTAAACTTATTTCTTACCATGAAGAATACTTAATTGAAAAGCTTCCGCAAGTTTTGTGTCCAGTTTTTTCCACATCGAGGCTATATCTAGGTAAGTGATGAAGATGGGGCGGGTCCTTTCTAGTCCGGACTGTGTTATCTCTTGGGTTTTCTACTATTCATTTCCGCAGAAACGTAAAATCTAGCCGTGGAAAACTCCGGCATGCAGAGTAGGATAGAAGATGTATTCGAAACTCTTGGAGGGCTTGAAACTAGTAATTATTTACATGAGTTAGCCAGTGCAGATCGAGTGCTTTTGTTTGTTGTTCCTATCTGGGTAGGCAAATTTGGCCACACATTTTGAAACACTAATGGACCAATCGTATGTACGGTGAGGCCAGCGTCGATCATTGGTCTGTCACACCATGCTGTACGTTAACTTAGCCAGTGCATGATTAAGCAGATGCATCAGCATCACATGCATGTGTAGTAAAACCAAGGAGTAAAATATCGGATATCGAAGAAATATCGATGTTTCAAAATACGGATCGATAAAATATCGATCCATTAGAAATTTTAACAAAAACGACGGAAACTATAAGAAATACATGGAAATTTGTATTGAAACTTTCTAAGATTGTTTTATGCTATGTTATCGATCATATGTGAGAAGAAAATATTAATAAACTCAAATAGATATCAATTTATTGAAATGTTATATGAATTACTACGTAAAATAGAGCTGGTAGGTATGCTAATTGACTGGTAATGAAAGTAAGCAAAAACTACAGCTTCGAGCAAAGACATAGTACCAGCACAAACCCAAACTCTAAACTTGAACTTCCATTTCAATGCTTCTTCTGATTATGTTGGTTGAATACTTGAATCCCAAACCTGTTGGTTTTAGATAAAATTTAAAGCCAACAATCCAAGTTGGGACTTACCAATTTCATGCTTTATTGAGAATTTGAGATAAAATGGACATAAAATCACAAGCAGAAACTCACAACCATCCAAGACCCTATCATTTGATTCCAAATATCATACTCAGTATTCCTTTTATACAACCCTAAGTCCCTAACAGCTTCTATGAACATTGAACACTAAATCATTCCTATACATTTACATTCTTAAAATATCAGAAATTTCGCCGGAAAATCGGAAAAATCGGTGAAATATCGGAAATATCGGAAAATATCGCGAAATTTCGACGAGAAACTGAAATAATTGAATCGAAATATCGGTCCCACGGAAAAACGAAAATTTCGGCGAAATTTCGCCGAAAAAATCGATTTTGCATTCCTTGAGTAAAACTAGTTACTATATATATTATTATCATTCTCTTGTCATGAATTGTCATAAAAGGTAGATTTATCATTCTCTTGTCATGAATTGTCATAAAAGGTAGATCGAAAGCTATGAAGGGATTGTCAACTATATATGATGCACAAATTCAAGTACGGGTGCGAATATGATGCAATTTAGGGGTTAATAAAAAACGAATATAAATATAAATATCATTAAAATGAGAAAGACATTTGGAGGTTAACTCCAACTATATATGTTATGATCAAATTTATAAAATTAGAGGGTTTGCATTGTCCATTTCCGCAAAAAATTAAAAATTAAAATCAAAACTGTGGAAAACTCGGCTTGAAGAGTTTATAGGATAGAAGGTTAATTCGAACTACTAATTATATACATGAGTTGTGGCTTGGTTGGTTAAGTAACTTAACTGACAACATTGAGATCATAGGTTCAAATCTCATTAACATATGTAAGGGTGTGTGAGAATTGAATAATAATGATATTAAGTTTACCCGAAAAAGAGTGAGTCCCATGGCTTCAAAATCCTTGTGCAACTGAAGCCTTGAAGAATCAGTGGTGGGTTTGATTGGTCGCACATAAGCATAGGTTGGATGTCCCAAAGAAACGCTTGCCCTTACCATGTGTTGGCCAAGATGCCCTGTGCTTCCGATTATCAGTATCTTGCTATTTGCTCCTGCAGCCATATCTGTTTTGCTGATGCTATTATTGTTTCTGAGTAATGTATGTTATGCCAGACGTTGAAGCATCATTTATAGTTTGCTAATTAAGTAGAGTGAGTGCTTCACAACAGTAGATAATTGGTAAGTACGTCAGTACTGTATTGTGAGAATAGTGTCCACATATTTTGAAGCAATAATGGACTGTGGATAATTGGTCTTCCACAACATGGTACTATTTGTGCATATATGGTTGTTCTAATGTCTTCAGTTTTTTGATTTACTGATCCCCTTTATTTTTATTTTTATTTTTATTAATTTTTTTCTTCTTCTTCTTTTATATGCCTAAGGCTTATGAACAGGTTGATAAGGGAAGAAGGATGTTGTAGAAAATAAGAATATAATTTGGGTTTAATGCTTCAATGATTTATTATTCTCCATAGAGGATGTATATATAGGGATACAAGTCTACACTTACAAAGAAAATACATCATATGATTATACAGAACAATTCACCTATACAACTAAGGAAAATAAATATACTAGAATATTCTACACTCCCCCTCAGTTGGCGCATAGATGTCAATCATGCCCAACTTGTCAATTGAATCGTCAAATACTTTCCTTGACACTCATTTTGTAAGAATATATGCCAACTGGTCTTCTGTATATACGAAAAGGAATCGAATGACTTTCCTGTCTAAGTTCTCCTTGATAAAGAATCGATCCACATCCACATGCTTAGTTCGGTCATGCTGAACCGGATTATGAGCAATTTCAATTGCTGATGTGTTATCACATTGTAAGTCCATAGGCTTCTTAAGTTTGATACCTAAGTCCTTTAACACATTTCAGATCCATAACAATTCACATACGCCATGTGCCATACTTCGAAACTCTGTTTCTGCACTTGATTTAACAACTTTTTGTTTCTTTTTACGCCAAGTTACTAGATTTCCTCCAACAAAAGTGAAGTATCCAGATGTAGATCTTCTATTTGTTTTATCACCTGCCCAATCAGCATTTGTGTATCCCACGACTTCTAATTCATTATTCTTCTCAAACAACAAACTTTTTCCAGGTGCCTTCTTGAGATACTTCAGAATACGATATACTGTATCCATATGCTCTTCACTAGGACAATGCATAAATTGGCTAACTACACTCATAGCATAAGCAATATCAGGTCTAGTATGAGAAAGATAAATGAGTCTCCCTACTAGACATTGGTACCTTCTTTTATCTATTGGAACCTGATTCCGATAGACGACGAGGTTGTGTTTCATCTCAATCAGTGTCTCAACTGGTTTGCAATCAAGCATCACTGTCTCAACTAACAAGTTGAGTACATACTTACGTTGGGATAAATAAATTCATTTCTTAGATCTTGCAACTTCAATACTAAGAAAGTATTTCAATTGCCCAAGGTCTTTCATCTCAAACTCATTCGAAAGATATTTCTGTAGGGCCTCTATCTCTTTCGGGTCATCTCCTATGACAATCATATCATCTGCATATACTATCAAAGCAGTAATTTTACCCTGACTACGCTTAATGAACAAAGTATGATCTGAGTTGCTCTGTCTGTAACCATACACTTTCATTGATTTGGAAAATCTCCCAAACCATGCTCTAGGAGATTTTTTTAGACCATATAGAGACTTTTTCAATATGCAAACCTTGCCAGCATCACAATGTTTATTTTGACTCCTGGTGGTATGTCCATGTACACTTCTTCTTCTAAGTTTCCATTGAGGAATGCGTTCTTCACATCAAATTGGCGAAAATGCCAATATCTAGTTGCTGCTAGTGAGATCAATATTCAGACATTGTGATCTTCACTACAGGTGTAAATGTCTCTTCATAATCAATTCTATAGCGCTGGGTGTATCTTTTGGCAACCAATCTGGCTTTATATATGTGAATACTCCCATCTGCTTTGAGTTTCACTGTATACACCCAACAGTCTTCTTTCCAGGTGGCATAGTCATAATATCCCAAGTTGAGTTTTTCTGCAAGGCTTCAATTTCTTCATTTATCGCTTGTTTGCACTTGGAATCTGCCAATGCATATTTTACACTACTCGGAATAGATACAAAAGATAATTGATCGACAACAAGTGCGTGTGACCTAGACAACCTATGATTAAACATATAATTGGCTATAGGATATTTTACTTTAGTTTTGACATCTGGTTCATCGTGTTTTTTAGGAACACACTTAGTAGTCCTATGTGATCTCCTAGGTTTAATGTTATTTGAATTTAAAGGTACCTAAGGAGAAACATTCACAGCAGAATCTTCGGTTAATGATGTTGAGAGAGGAAAAATATTGACGAGTGAGGGTTTTGAATCATTGATGTAAATTCTGATGAAGATGCGCGGGTCTCTGGGGTTTGAATGTCACAAAATATACTCTGCTTAATTTCTGTCACAGCTGTCTCTATGTTCGACATGTGTCCTTCTTCCCTTTCAGATGACGACTCGTCAGTGTGTGGGTTAGACAGCCCAGATGGCTCGGCTCGGCTCGGCTCGGCTTAGAAAGATCAGTCTGTTCAGTGGCTTGGCTCGGCTCAGTTTGATGAGTCAGTTTCGCGGCTTGGCTCGGCTCAACATCTGTCTCATGTGTCTGGGGCCCATGTGATGATGTTGAGTGATCAGGACCACCTGGTTATGTGGCCGGCTGACCCATTTTCACATGACTTTGCTCTATTTGATTTTGTTCCGATTCTTTTGCTCCCATATTACTTATTTTTTTATTTTCAGATGTGCTGATTCCAAACCTCTATTCTAGTGCCTATAATTCTTCAAATTCTTCGAAATCAAATCTATTTTGAGGATTTCCTTCACTGACTCTCTCCCCCTGAAGGGAGGATTCCAAAGCTCCCGTTGACAAGTATGGCTCAGATTCACGAAAAGAAACATCAAGATATGTATGTATAGTGTCGGTCCCCGGTTCATAACATCTATAGCCCTTTTGAAACTCTGCATAGCCCACAAAAATACATTTTCTTACACGATGATCAAGCTTGCTTCGTTGAGCCTTGGGAATATGAACATACACTGTGCATCCAAATACACGAGGCTCCAAATTGGGCATAGAAGGAACCGAAAGAATCTTGTGAAATTGTTGTTGAGGGTTTTGAAACTCAAACACCCGAGAAAGAATACGATTGATGAGATATGCAGCAGACTTCACAGCTTCTCCCCAATACTCACGAGACACATTCATGCCAAACAATGAGGCACGAACAGCTTCAAGCAGTTGCCGATTCTTCCGTTCTGCCAATCCATTCTGCTAAGGAGTATATGAATTTGAAGTTTAATGTCGAATTCCTTGAGATTGTGTGAACTCTTGCATAGGGCCATTAACATATTCTCCACTATTGTCATATTGGAAAACACGAATAGTCTGTTGATATTGTGTAGACACCATCTTGTGAAACTCTTTGAACCGCGAGCAGACATCGCTCTTGTTTTTCAATAAAGACACCCATGTCATGCGCATGCAATCATCAATAAATGTCACAAAGTATCGAGCGCCACAAAGTGAAGGGATTTTTGCAGGTCCCCAAACGTCAGAATGAATCTTCATCAAGGGAATTGGATTTTTGTGAAGACTTGGTGAATATGGAACACGGTGACTCTTGACTAGTTCACAAGTGTCACAATGGAAATCTAAAGCGTTGATACCGGGAAACAACTGAGGTTGCAGCTTCTTAAGATAATGGAAGTTTAGGTGGCCTAGGCGACGATGCCATAGCCATACAGCTACTCTTCCACTTGCGACGCTATGAACCTGATTAGCTTGCCCCAAAAGATGTTTATGTTTTTCTTCAGTCTCTGTCAAATACATGTAGTATAATTTTCCCATTTTTACACCATAGCCAAGAATTTGCCTAGTCAGAATGTCTTGAAATACACAAAAGGATTGATAGAATGTGACAATGCATGCAAGAGCTATAATAATCTGACCAACAGACAAGAGATTATATGCTAGTGATGGGACAACTAAGACAGACTCAAGAGTTAAAGTTTCAGATAAGATAACATAATCTTCTCCAATAACCGGGGTGGGTGTACCATCAGCAGTAGACACAACATTTTGAGAGGAAGGTTTCATTGTGGTCAAGAGACTAGGGTCATTAGTCATGTGGTTTGATGCACCTGTATCAACTATCCAAGTATTATTCAAAATGGTCTTACCACTCATACTTGATTGTGCTACATTAGCAGAGGCACTGGATGGATGCTCTTCCTCTATGAGAGTCACGACAGCTTGTCCAAAATTATTCCGTGGCTTTTTGGTGAAATCCCACCAATCAGGGTATCTGATTACTTCATAACACCTTTACTTGCTATGACCAAAATATCCACAAAGTGGCTTTATGTTAGCATATGCATTTGGTTTGTCTGGATAGTGACATGGTGAGGTGGTATGATATATGTTATATTCCATTGAAATAAGAACGAGAACATGAGGCTTTGATTTGCAAAGTATGTGTGTAAGGTCTGCTTTTGTGGGGCCCGCGACAGATGCTATAGATCGGCTTGATGCAAGGCTGGGTCGGATTGGTTCAACTGACCAGCTTGTGATAGGTTGGTTGCACGTGAGAGATGATGATTATGTGAAGATGATTGAATGATGATTATGCTCTGCTAGTTGTGACGGTTTTTTATTTATTTTTTATTTATTTTTTATTTTTTTATAGGAATTCTAGGGTTTGATATTTGATTTGAGGGTTTTGAAATTTGGGATTCAAGAATGGTATGGGATGATTTGTGAATTTCGGTATGATTTGAGTGATAATAGTACGCAGCGGTGTGTGGTTTGATTTGGGATTTAGGTTTGGGTGCAAATTGAATGATCGAACTTGGTTTTGCTCTGATGCCAAGTAGAAAATAAGAATATGATTTGGGTTTAATGCTTCAATGATTTATTTTCCTCCATAGATGAGGTATATATAGGGATACAAGTTTACACTTATAAGAAAAATATATCCTATATATGATTATACAGAACAATTCACCTATACAACTAAGAAAAGTAAATATGCTAGAATATTCTATATTATTAACTAGCTCCCAAGCAAAATATACCTATCTCTTGATTCTATTGCCTTTAAGAACAATGAATTGTCTAACCGTGGGTATCAACACAAAATATGTGTGTGGATTGTCATTCATTGTTTTCTTTCTAATTATCTATTTGTTGTGTTCTCTTTCCTAATTAATGATAATGCTCTGGGGCATTGATTTTAACCTGATTGGGTAAGAACTGCTTTGTAAATTGTTTAAATATACTAATTAGTCTAATACTACATGTCCTGCATGTGTGAATCATTTGTTATTATGAAACTAACTAGTTAATTTTAGAGCGCTCGCTACTAGAAATTATTTGTTAATAATAGTACAAGTTTATCATCTCTTGACTAGTTGTTGTCAAATAATATTTGCAAGAGAAAAACAACAAGTTACAGTTTTTCTGCAGGCCTACATTCATTAGACTAATTCATTTGCAAACTGTATCGGGTTTAATTTGTTTTTTAAGTGAAAAACTGTATCAGTTGAGAGAGAATTAAAAAAGAATACCCAACCTGCAGCTAGCATTAGTATATGAAAGTATTTCACCTGAAACAAGGAGACATTTTTCAACAAATTAGGTTTATATATATAGGGTTTCAACATTCTGTAAAAAAAGTTATAAAAAAAAAAAATATAGATCGAGTTTCAAGATATATGAAGAAATGCATGCATTTTTGGAGAGAAAAGAGGACTTCATTGATAACAAGTCATAGAGACACATCATGTTGAAGAATATCGGAAAGTCATTGTGATCCTTCCTCGACGTCCAAGTTTGAAATGCATGCTTTCCGTTCGCGCCGCTAATTAAGCTTGATTAGCTGAGATAGCTAGTATCAGCATTCATCTACTTGTTTTGCTTAAGCTTGTGGACAAATCTGTCACTAAACCATAACACGTGTCAAGGGCTTGAATCCTTATCGGCATGCCCCTCCGGAAGACATTCTTATATACACGCTCATGTCTAGCAGGTATGCATGTTTTAATTGGAGTTTTGTCTGCAGAAACTACTGGGATCGAATCTTCCAATTCTTGTACCTGCAGACCAGTCGGAGTTTCATACCTGGGAAAATTTAGCAATAGCTATAGAACACAGTGGTAAGCACTCTTGGCTCTCTAGCTACCACTGAAATTGCGCATTCTGATCGAGATGAATTTCCTCCAGTTTCATAGAGCAGATTTAACTCGGATTTTTCTTTTGCCGACGGTGGTAAATTCCAAAAGCGATGATGATGTGACATAAGAATATTTGACACAAACAAACATTATAATAGATCATGAACTTTAATAAGTGTGGCAACTGATGTACGTACGTCTTATCGTTCAGTTGTTCATTCTTCTAAATCAACCTATTCCTTAATTTAGCAGGAGTGCTTGGAGGGTTGTGCAAATGATTGGCCATTTTTGAATGGTAATATGTGCTTGAAGATACGAAAGGCCATCATTCTATTCACTCGTACGGAACAAGCTAGAAGTTAGCGGTCCGGAAGAAGATTATCCTTCACCAGACTATGGGTCCGATAATTGTTGTTATGAAGAAGATGGTAAATTCTATGGATACTGTGTATGCTGTGTACCCGATGAAGTCTGCAAACGTGGTGGTAACAGGAATGGCTACCCTCCGGGTGTGTATGAACGTTATAATCCATTGAAATGTTATAGTTGTGGTACCACAGGTGAACATAAGGATGGAGATTGTGTAATTCGGCATATTGTTAAACGTATTGGAAGACCTTGAAGAAAGGGAGAAGATGATGTTTTCAAATAGTATGGAGTACGGTGGATCAGGTAACTCCGGATATGTTTTGCTTTTACTTTTCTCATGTGCTTCATAGACTAGTAATATTAATGGATTTGATTCCTTAAATTTCATAACTGTATTCGATTTGAGAAATAAGCCTTTGTTGATTTGTCAATGACAAGTTCATGATCCGGATCCTGATCAAGAAATGCAGCACATTCTTCTATGATGGTAATATATTCAGATATAACTGGTTAACAGCTTTTAACTTTTCAGTTAGTAATAAAGAGTAGATGGTCTAGTTTAGAGACATAAGGAATTCAGTCACTACAATTATTTCTTTTCCCGAGTGTATGAAGTAGGTGACATGACTTTTCTATTCAATCAAATTGAACTACTGAAAATTGTTTATAACCATGGCCACAGGCCACTACGTACTAAGCTAATTGATACACGAGTGTATGAGTAGCTTGCCTAGGTAGCATGTATTGTTTAAGATCAAACATTGCTGTTGGCATGGGAACATATATTTCTGAGACAACATTTTTTTGGTTTTGCTTCTGCTTAACAAAAATTCAGGTAGTGGTGCCGAAGAGGATAGTGCACGATGTAGAAGAAGTTAGCGCTCCAGAAGAAGATTATGATTCACAAGAGATTGAATATTATGTTCATGAAGGTGATGGCAAATTCTATGGAGCATCTTGTGTTGACAATGAAGTCTGCAAAGGTTGTGATCACATACATGGCTTCCCTGCGGATGAGTATGAACGTTGTAATCCAATGAATTGTCTTACTTGTGGTATCACTGGTGAACATAGCGATGGACATTATGTTATTCGGCATATCGTAGCTTGAAAAAAAGGCCGGAGAATATGATGTTGTCAGAGAAGTATGGATTGTGGTGGATCAGATGACTCTGGATATGTTCCTCCAGCCTACTAAGATGCATAGAGCTATCAACAAACAGTAGGGGTAGTTTTGATTTTGTTGTACCTAATCAAGTGCTGTGAAATTAGTTGACTAATTAAGCAGTTACAGCCTTATAGGTAAACTGTTGTGTCAAGACTTGAATTCAACTTCCAGAATGTATAAGAGCGCACTTTATCTATGATCTTGTACTCTGAATGCATGCATGACATACTTGGCAACGTACATTATTATTATTACTATTTCTTTCAGGAATATTGGATTGCCTGCCCAGCCATATAGATAACTGTGAAACCACCTTCGTTGGGATCCCTAGTTGCTCGAGGAATGAGGATTCAATTCTTTCCAAGCGCGTTGTAAGTGGGACGCAAATCTCTACGTTTTGATTCTGCCAGAGATTTCTACTAGGATTAGATTTTCTATATAATGTTGATCGATTTGCTTGATTACTTTTGTTTCCCTGTCCTAGTTGGATTATATTTCCTAACTAATCTGCAATAGTGTTGGCTCTATATACCTCAAATTTGACTCGATTATATATTCTTTTCGAACACTACGTATTGATATCTTTTCTTGATCCTCGGTGAATACTTTGATTTCTCTGGTTTTAGAGTCTGATGGCTAGAAAGCACAGTATTGAATGGAGTGATAAATATAAGACGTACAGAAGTATAAGGAATCCCGGGACGAATTATCGTGGCGATGAAATTAATTCCTCAGATTCTGATAGTGGATATCGTCGAAAAAGAAAAGACATGGATATTGATGGGGGATATGGAACAAAGCGACATGAGCATTATAGGAATGCAGGATACGGAACAAAGCGACATGAGCATCATAGGAAGGAATTTCGAAACAATGAGCGAGATGGCAATTCAAAACCATCTCATGGACGCTCCATATTGCAAGAGGGAAATCGAAACCTGAATACTGATGTGTTAGGTTTGGGAAAGAGAAATCAAGTTTACGTTCCGCCTTATAAGTTGGCCCGAAAGATGAAAGAGGTTGAAGATAAAAGTAGCATCGAGTATCAGAGGCTGACATGGGATGCCCTAAAAAAGAGCATCAATGGGGTAGTGAACAAGGTCAATGCTACCAACATAAAGAATATCATCCCTGAAATCTTTTCTGAGAATCTCATTCGCGGTAGGGGTCTCTTCTGTCGATCCATAATGAAGTCACAGATGGCATCTCCGAAATTCACAGACGTAATTGCTGCCTTGGTTGCTGTTGTCAACACCAAGTTTCCTGAGGTCGGCCAGTTATTGTTGAGAAGAATTGTCTTGAAGCTTAAGATAGCATTAAAGCGGAACGACAAGCCACAATTACTAGCTGCAGTTAAATTCATTGCTCATCTTGTAAACCAACAGGTGGCTCATGAGATTGTAGCACTGGAATTGCTCACTGTGCTACTTGACAACCCTACCGAGGACAGTGTTGAAGTTGCTGTTTGGTGTGTGACAGATTGTGGCTCAATGCTTCAAGACCTTTCACCAAAAGGGCTGCGCGGCATCTTTGATCGGTTTTTGGGGATTCTTCATGAAGGGGAAATTGACAAACGAGTTCAGTTCTTGATTGAAGGCTTATTAGTTGTAAGGAAAAAAAAGTTTAATGGGTACCCTGCTGTTCGTCCCGAGTTGGACCTTGTAGAGCAAGAACACCAGTTCACTCATGATGTTTCTCTCCAAGATGAGATAGATCCAGAAGATAGACTTGATGTTTTCATGTCGGACCCTGATTTCCTTCAGAATGAGAAGCGCTATGAAGAAGTGAAGAAAACAATACTTGGTGATGAGGAGTCTGATGAATATGGCAATGTGGACAATGATGACGATGAATCTGAAGAAGAAGAGGAGGAAGAGCAGCGCATGCAAATAAAAGATAAGACAGACACAGATCTTGTCAATCTTCGAAGGACGATATATCTGACCATTATGAGTAGTGTAGGTTTTGAGGAAGCAGGTAATAAGCTCCTTCAGATTAAGCTCGAACCAGGCCAAGAGATGGAGCTATGCACTATGCTCTTAGAATGTTGCCGTCAGGAGAAAGATTACAGCCGATTTTACGGACTCGTGGGACAGCGGCTCTGCATGATCAGAAGAGTCTACCGGGAAAATTTTGAAAAATGTTTCGCTCAGCAGTACACGATGATCCACCGCCTCCAAACAATCGAGATCCGCAATGTTGCTTCATTTTACGCTCATTTACTCTCAACAGATGCAATTGCATGGCATTGCTTAGCCTATATGCGACTAACCGAAGAGGACACCACTTCTTCTTCTCGGATTTTTATTAAGATCCTTTTCCAGGAGCTGTCGGGCCATCTTGACGTTCGTACGCTTAACGAGCGGCTCCATGATCCGGCCATGCAAGAAACTAATGAGTCTATTTTGTCTAGGGATAATCCGAGGAACTCGCAGTTCGCCATAAAGTTTTTCACACAAATAGGGCTTGGTGCCCTCACTGAGAACCTACGTGAGTATTCGGATAAACTGCGACAGCTTATTAAGCAACGACAAGAAGCAGCGTCGGAGGGAGAATCTGAGAGCTCTGATTCGGAATCGGAATCATCAAGCTCTGATGATGATAGGGATGAAAGACGCAACTATAAACATAGGAGGAGAGCTTAATTATTAGTTTGCCTTACTGCCATGTATTGCCCAACAAAGCCACAATGATGTCTTGCAAAGCTGCAGTACGTAGCTAATGAATAGACTAGGATATTTTTCTAGCCACAATTATATTCTTCTTTTTAATGCTTTTCTACGAAATTTTCACCATAGGTTATAGTACTTTGATCTGTAATACTAGTGTGGATTTGTTTCTTTTCAATGTTCATGTACTCGATTATAGTTATCAGGTTGGTAATAATCTATATATATGTTTATGCATGGTTTAATTACTTTTGAAATCGAATAATGGATATTTTTGTTGAAATCTCATCATTATGCTTGATCAGTATATGTAAATGATTCAAACCATCTTCAAATCATGTTAACGCATATGATCATACATATTAGTTACTTAGTACTATGTCTACCGATACCATATCAATGACATCTCAATGCCTACAATATCATCTATTTACATATAATTTTCTTTCATATTTGTAATGTTTCTCTTTAAGAAAGTTTTAGTTCTTAATTATGCTTAGTTTTACATCTATTAATAGAAACCGGAACTTCAAAAACTCGATAAAATATATGATTGGCCGTTGTACTCTGACTGTCCTAAACTCAACTTCCGGACCAGAACATCAGACTTAGAGAGACAAAAAGTTCCACATAAATCTCACACATTGAAGTTAGACAAGTCCCCACAAACTCCGGGCCTTCCATTTTTGGCAAAGTGGCCACTTCTATTTTTAGCAACCCCCTCTTCTTCTCCGATCAGCTTTTCGGGTCCCACCCGAAAACCCGGAGCACCAAACCATGTCCCTCACCGCCGTCCAAGACACCTCTGAATCCGAATCAGACCACGGGCCCAATTCAGATCAGGCCAAGCCCAACGCCTCCCGGCCCAGCAGCTCCTTCCATTTCCGGTCGGGGACTCCCATGAGCCACCAGTCCTCGCCGGGTCACTCGCCCCGACCCGGCTCCAAGTTCGAAGCGGATTCCGAAACGACGTCGTTTTGGGGCGAAGGGCTGAGTGTGCAAAGGAGATCAGGGAAGAGGAAAGTGGAGAGGGCTTGGTATAGTAAGAAGAGAGTGAAAGGGTTTGTGGGTGTGATTGGGTTGGTTGTTTTCTACTTTTTTATGAATTGGGTCATGCTTTTGAGGCTACAAGATCACCGCATTCATAGTAAGTCTTTGTTTTCCGGCAAGTCTAAGTCGTCTCCGGCGCCGGTAACGGTTACCATTCAGGTAAAGTTGTCACCTTTGTATTGGATTTGAGCTACATTTCTGGCCTTAGTAATGTTTTGTAGTTGTTACCTTTATAAGAAAAAATGGTATGTGATGGATTTGAGCTAGGTTTGTTACTCAGGTGTGATAGTTTGAGCTGTAAGGAAGAGATTATTGGTTAGTGTTTTGGTAAAGCTGCTTCCTTTATATGATTTAATTGCTAATATAAGGCAAACTTGGTGTAGATTTGAGATACTCATCTCTGTGAGATATGATGGCTACTTTGTGATTTGGATAGACAATGTGATTTTAAGTATATGAAGAAGATTTTGAATATAGTAGATTTTGATACGAGTGATCGGAGGAAGGATGAAAAAGTTCCCTTTTCTACATTTGGTTGAATGTGAAAATGGAAACTGAAAATGAAAAAGTTACCAGACTAGCCTGAAATTGACTCTGTTTTCATTTTGTTATGCTTGCAGGAAAAGTGGAAAAAAAATGGTAAAGGGAAAAAGCCACCGAAAGGTAAATACGAAAGGATGTTGGGTTTAGCTGCTCATGCCTTGGCAGAGGTACTCTCTTCTGGTTAACTGGAATATGAGTTTATTTAGTTGAGGCAGCTATTCGTGACATATAGCTCTGACCCCATGGTGTGGCTCTTCTGCCTGATTCAGTGATTCTTTGGTATGGTTCAGGGACATAGCAAGCCCGAGCCAAAAGATCTGTGGCAGGAGCCATTTATTCCTGCTTCTTCTTGGAAACCTTGTGCAGACCAACGAAGCTGGGAATCCAACAGTCTCTCTCTCTCTCTCTCTCTCTCTCTCTCACACACACACACACACACACACACTGGTTCATGCCTTTCGATATGGAAGTATATGTGTTCATGCAACCTCTTTTTTTCATGAATTTGACAGTGTTCTAAAGATCAATAACTAGCTCTAATATCCATTTTATTGTGATTTCTTATAGAGGGAAAGAATGGATATATAATGGTCACTGCAAATGGTGGGATGAACCAGCAGCGGGTTGCGGTAAGTGATGGTTGTGCCATATATTTCTGTTGTAAGATTAACTTTCTACGAAATTCCATGATTTTGTACCATTTCTGTGCTTTGAGTTCCATTTCTTTTACTAAGGGTTTATCTGTTTGGCTACAGGTTTGCAATGTTGTTGTTATTGCAAGATTGCTCAATGCAACCCTGGTTGTTCCCAAGTTTTTATATAGTAGCATATGGAGAGATGTAAGGTAACCTATTTCTTCCTTACGCTCAAGTAATATTCTCTGTTTTTGTGATTATTTGCATTTACTCTGCCCCAAAACTTAAACGAGTTCAACTAATAGTTTGGGGCTGCTCTAATAGTCATTTTGGTGGTCATTTTTGGCCTGTGATGGCTAAAATGGGACCAATTTTCTGCACATTAAGTACATTTTCTGGCCTGTAGATGTACAAGTTTGTAGGCCCACTTCCCTTTTTCTGTTTTTCTTACTCGGATCATCTCCGTTTGCTTTAGTCTTTTTTTTTATTTATTTTCTCCCTTTTTAATTATCTCATCTTTTTATATTTATTTTTTTTCTTGTTTCTGTGAGAGGCTCGTATGTGCATTTTGTGATGTTTAATTGCATAGCTTTCATCATCTACTTCCGACTTGAAGGAAGTCACCTTTGAATCTCTTGTAACATATTTTATTATGTACGATTTCATAGTCAATTCAGCGATATCTATCAAGAGGATCATTTTATTAACTACTTGAGTCCTGATATTCGGGTAGTGAAGGAGCTCCCTAAGGAACTTCAGTCATTAGATTTGGAAGCTATTGGTAGTCTTGTAAGTCCCATTGCAAACTTATAGTTCCAGACCATTAGATCAAAGGTATTAGTAATGAGTTGGGTTTGTTCTTGTTGCTACATTTTGTACCAGGTGACAGATGCGGACATCCCTAAAGAGGCAAAGCCAAGCTTTTACTTGAAACACATTACTCCTATTCTACTCAAAAACGGAGTTGTACATTTCCTTGGATTTGGGAATCGATTGGCATTTGATCCCATATCATTTCAGTTGCAGGTACATAATAAGCTTTTAACTTTTTCAAAGGGTCTGTGGCTAATTATATCGAATTTTCATACTATTCAATCATTCATCACCCCGTCCCAGTCAATTGCTTGCCTACCACTTATTGTTTCCACTCTTCCTAATTGGAGAATTTCATCTAGAGACTTCGATGCAGATGTAATTTTCATTCCCTGCAATTTGTTCCCAAAATACAACAAACGGGGGCTTTACTTCTTCAAAGGTTGCGTCACAGTGAAAGTCATCCTGGACCACTGGATCATTATCTAGTTGGTCCATATGCTGCACCAATCAAGAAAGAAAATGAAGGTCCTGCTAAGAAAGCTTCCAAGTACCTGGCTTTACACCTGAGGTTTGAAATTGACATGGTAGCTCATTCGTTGTGTGAATTTGGCGGAGGAGATGCGGAGCAAAACGAGTTAGAAGCTTTTCGAGAAATCCATTTCCCTGCATTGGCACATCTCCAGAAGACTACAAAGTATGCAATATTATGTCATTTGCTTGGTTTCCCCCTTCCCCCAGTTTTATGTTATAGTATTTTAGATTGAGAACTTGTCATCTCTTGCAAGAGTTTCTGTTCTTACCCTTAAAATCTTAAAGATACTGTTTAGATGATCTATGAGAGGACAGAGTTATTTGATACACCAGGAATTTCCTTTCGTATGAGCTTGGGTTATGGTTTAATCGAAGTTCTCTAATTGTTTCAGGCTACCTACTCCTGCAGTACTCAGGTCAGAAGGCTTGTGTCCTTTGTCGCCTGAAGAAGCAGTGCTTATGCTTGCTGCTCTTGGTTTCAAGCGTAAGACACATATATTTGTGGCAGGATCACAGATATATGGAGGGAGATCTAGGATGATTGCTTTGACAAGCTTGTACCCTAAATTGGTGACTAAAGAAAATTTGCTAACAGCTGCTGAACTTGAACATTTCAAGAATTTTAAATCTCAGGTAACTAAATGCACAAACACTTGCCTGTACTAGAGTTTTGTTAGTTATGAAAGCGTTGATGTCATTTCTTTCCATTACACTGTCTCTCCATCTTTCTAATTGTAGATTGTTAGGTTCCAGACTGTTGTTTTAGTATACTTGTCTGGAAATACTAGGTTG
The DNA here is from genome assembly GCA_963682095.1 of Potentilla sterilis. NCBI lineage: Eukaryota > Viridiplantae > Streptophyta > Magnoliopsida > Rosales > Rosaceae > Potentilla > Potentilla sterilis. Next base: position 897,795 of record OY821755.1, read on the forward strand.
AATGTTATGTTCATGAATGTTTTCTCTTCTGTAGTTAGCAGCATTGGACTTCATAGGCTGCACCGCTGCCGATGCATTTGCAATGACTGATTCAGGAAGTCAATTATCATCCTTGGTAAGTGGTTTTCGCATATACTATGGTGGAGGCCTAACTCCAACAATACGACCAAACAAACGGAGGCTTGCCAGCATTTTTTCAAAGAACTCCAGTATTGAATGGCGTGTGTTTGAGCAGAGAGTGAGAAAGGCAGTTAGACAAACCAAACATGTCCAACCAAGGCCCAGGGCAAGGAGTGTATATCGATATCCACGGTGTGACGAGTGTATGTGCAATATGACAGTAGTCACATAGTTCTTGTAGCCATCATGCTATTATTGCCTATTCAATTGTAGTGTGTAAATTGAACCAACGTTCCAATCATTAATATAAATCATTTAACTGTTCTAGACTTTAGTTGATTGACGAGATCATTCATCAATGTGAGATCATTCATCAATGTTCTTAAACATGGTTTATAGGTGCAATCAGACAAATCATACTGGCATGTAGCGACAGTGACTCTAATTGCTTTTCATCGGGTATCCTACAATAATAGTGTAATAGCAAATTACTGAAAGTAAATATCTCTAACTTAAAAGGTTAAAAGAAAGTCAACTAACACACAACCACAAAAATTTTGATCTCATTGATCATCTGACTAATGTTCTTACTGATTGACATCCTTGCAAGCTTGAAGATCGTCTAAATATCCTTCAGCTGAGAACATAGATGGGTACAAACTCATCCATGAAGTTAGCTCCTGTAGACATAAGCTCCGAATCTCCTCGTCTATGTCCTTATAAAACCGAAGGAAAAACCTGTAAAATGGTCACAGTAATAAGGAAATGACTGGCTTCAGATAAAAGATTTCATAAAATCAAAATACATCACAACCTACATACCCTTGATAAAATTCTTCTGTTTTCGGCTCCAATTGATCTAAAACTTCAAAATTCCTTTCAGTGTGTAGTTCCACTAGCTTATGCACCAATGATGTGACTATCTGCAGAGCCATCCAAAACATAGCTTTGTCGTATGACTTGTATCCAACTGGGAGATGGCTGAATAAAAACATTAAAAAAATAAAAATTATAAGCAGAATTTGCAGACCACATGCCTACATATACAATTTGGATTTAGTAATGAAACACAGAGAAAGCAAGAGACACCATATGAGACTTCGGCAATGAAGAATGTATGATGCTTGTTTGGATTAAACTTAGGAAAAAAAAAAAAAACAACAACAACATCTTACCTCTAAAATTAAGTTGATGAGCTCAACCCGAGCAGCTTTAAGATGACCATAATTGTAAATCTGCATCCAATCATCGACGACGTCTCGAATGCCGCCTCCTGTACACGGAACATGAAAGCACATTATCTCTACATTATTTTCAATTAGGAAACTGTTTAATCAAATTAACGTACTATTATTTTAAGGTGTAGTGTGACTGCCCCAAATAGACAAATAGACGTTCGTTTATTATTTTATATTTTACAAACTCTCTCTCTCTCTCTCTCTGACTCTGACGCAAAACCATGAATCCGAATTTGGACTTTCCGGTGAAACGCCTAGTGGAAGAAGTCGCCGTGGACAACGAGAGCAAAAGCCCTAAGAAGGCGAAGCGGCCAAGGGAAGAATTCAATGAGCACGGTATGTATGCTGTTCCATTTTTGATTTAGGGTTTGCTTGCTTTTGGTTTTCAGATTATTAAGTTATGATTCGAATTTCGTTAATGTATTAGAGTCAATTGTATCTTATTCTTAGACACGTTCTTGCAAGTTAGATAGCCAATCTCATAAAATTCATAACATATAGCCAAGTTACATGCTTTCATTGATAACAAAATGCGTATCAAGTTTCAGATATGACTCGTTAAAATGGACTTTGTTTCAAACACTTGTCTATTATGGTTTAAATTGTTTAGCTATTGCTTGCTAGTAATTAGTTGCCTAAGCTTTTTCGTGTATTTGGCTTTACTGTGTTACAATCCTCCTCGTATATGCACAATCTAGCTAGTTTTGTCTCCCTCAATTTGGGTTTCCGTGACCCTCTTGTTCGATCTTATGACATAGTGTTGATATTTACTAACAGCTGCTGGCATGGTGGAATCTCCAACCGTAGATGATAGCTCCCCATTGGTGCTGCAAAACAAAGATGACGGTACGTGCTTTTAACTTCTTCTTTTTTGTGCAAATTTATCTGGATGAGAGAAAAACTGTTATGCTTGTTTTTTTTTATCGTGGTTCGTTCTGAAATTCTCTTTTGATACTTGGAATGCTAGTTGGACAGTAAGACAAACAATCTGTTGTTTTTGTCTGGTAGAAGTTTGTTTGTGTGGTACAATATCACAGTTGATTTGATTTGAATGTAGTTATAAGAAGTAGGGAAAAATTTAAGAACGGTAAATGAAAACTAGGAATTTGTGTACATGTTAGAAAACATAAACATTAGTACACTAGATAACAACTCCCACCCAATATGGACATGACGTTAATAACTAGTATGCCATTATACATTTGTCATAGGGAAACATAGTACTTTCATTTTTTACCTCACACACTCTCCCTCCCTTCATAGACCCAACCACCTCTTCTCTCCCTCATGGTTTTTCTTTTTGTTGCATTTGAATGAAGGCCTTTAATTTAAGTGTGGGATGACTTATCAATACCAGTTTATGAGTAGCTTGTTCGAGCTTACAAATTGCGCTTGGGAATATATATATATATATATATATATATATATATATATCTGGGCCCTAACATTTTCCTTTTTTTTTTTTTTGCTTCTGTTTAACAAACATTCAGGTAGCAGTGCCAAAAAAGATGGTGATGTAAAAGAAGTTAGCACTCCAAAAGAAGAATATGATTCATCAGAGTCTGAAGAAGAATATAATGCTGTATTTGATGATGATGATGTTTATGGATACTGTGAAGGGTGTGTTGACGATAAAGTATGCAAATATTGTGGTAACCTAAATGGCCGCCCTGTGAGTGAAGAACAATATTGTGCTATCCTAAATGGCAGCCCTGTGAGTGAAGAACAATCTTCCAGTGGAATGTAATTTTTGTGATGCCAGTGGTGAGCATAGGTACTGTGGTGAATCTGGTGACTCTTGATATGATTATCCGGCCGACTTAGATGCTAGAGCTATAAATAAATTGTTGAACTGGGATGGTTTGATTTTTGTTGTGCTTTAAGGAAAAACAATTTTATGGGCTGTAAATAAGTTGACTAAAGAAGTTCTGAGTATTGTTGTTATGAATGTACAAGGGCACTTTTCTATTATCTAATATATAGTAGTCTCTGTTGTAGGAGAAACAATATAGATGTAAAGCGTTACTTTATTGATAGATAAGGAGGCCTTTATATAGGCATTACATCAAGTATCCCAAGTAATCAGGGATTCCCTATCTACTAAGGTAACTACTATTCTAGTCTAATTAGGTCAAGACACACAACGGAAGTTACGGAATTAACCTTCCTTGAACACTCCCCCTTGTGTCGCGTACCTAATGTGACACGGTGCATAACATGTTGCCTCGCTAAAACCTTGCCAAGCAAAACAAAACCTCTTGGGTAAAAATAAAAAGCTTGGTCGAAGGGAAAAGAGCACAACGCACCAACTACAATTGAAGATTACATGTGAGGTAGACTCCCCCTGATGTCTACAAGATAACTCCCCCTGATTGGTAACTCAATCTTGGAGTTCAGATTAATGGCGTATACAAACGCTCCTCACAAGCTTCAAAAGTAGGTGTGGCCAATGATCGAGTCATTGAATACGGCCACATTATCCTTGTATTAGACCAGCTACACTTAGCTTTACTTGGTCTTAAGGAAGAAGGTTGCTCAACAACTCAAAACTAGAGTTCGCGCTGAAAATCAGATTCACGCGCAGCATGACCTTCGTGTACTTAAACAGTCATAACTCTTTCGATACAGTAGGTATGAACAAACCGTAAAGAGTTCTGGAAACTAGACACCCATATCTTTCCAGTGATATAAAGTACACAACGTGGTTCGTTCTGAGCTGATCACAAAGCTCTGTCGAATGTGACTGATCTGCAAATTACCGGACAGATTCGTCCTACTTTGCTAAAACAGCCATAACTCACTCAATATGATAGCTATGATCAAATGGTTAGTGTCCCTGGAAAGTAGACACATAGAGCTTTCCAACGGTACTAAGTTTACCATTTTACGATGAGTGAGCTGTCATGTAGGTGACGGGGAAGTTGACGTACAGAACTAGGCAGAATCTGGAATTGCCTATTGATGTGTCTTTCATGATGGGATCGAATGAGCCTAAACCTTTCTCTCTTAAAAGAAAGTACCGCCATATACCATGGCATTGCGTGGGCGCGTCTAGCCATCACTTTGGCTTTATAAGTTTATAGCGAATGAGATGTCGAGTCGAGCATATTATGACAAGTACATGATTGCGCACATGATACTTAGATAGAGAGTTTCATCTCCCAAGACTTCTCGTCACATAGACGAAACGAGTCTTCTCAAGACATCGACTAATCATGGGATACATATAGGCTTTGGTTTAACGTCCATTAGATTGCCATAAGCCGATAGATGAATAAGTTCATCACTGACGGTTCTCACATTCGAGACCAAGTATTCCCAAGATCTTTTCATTCTTAACGTTGGATTAGTGATACTTCAATCACAATTCATCCAAAGTTTACACGCAAATAGGCATGATTTCTTTCATCCCATCTCCAATCAAGTAGTCACTCAATCGTGATTTTTGCTTACTTGACTTGGGTGAAAACTAATCCGTTTAGGATGTTTATGTATATCTCTTCACTTAGTCCCAATAGAGATGATACAAGCTGCATGTTCAGTTTTTCGGAACTATCTAACTGACAAGGTAGTGGAGTGCAATATGACTCCATTACGAGAGCATATGTCATCGTAGTCGATTCCAGGGCGTTTGTGAGAGACCTTGCGCCATAAGGTGAGTTTATGCTTTTTTTCTCACTACGTTTTCCATCAAAGATTATTGATAGGGTTTACACTTGCGGTGTCGGCATCACCTGACCAAGGACCTATCTCTTTGTGTAAACTGGATCGCATATCTTTCCGTGTAGGCCAATTCACAACGTTGGTATTTGCTTCAACGAAGTGAGTGTGTTCGATATCTAACTCATAGACCACGTACTCATGTACACTAGTGTAATTCGCATTTGTAGAGATCTCTATATGGATTGGCTTCTCATTGAGGCGTCCCCCAATAATAACCTTAATCCAGAAAATCCATGAGACGAATGAGTTATCATTGATCCGAAGGATCAAGTTGTGCCATACTCGCATTCGGCGAGTGTATATCGAACAAAGTGCCCTCTCTACACTTCTTGTGAGAGTCACGGCCTAGTGACACCATCTACCACTTTTGTGGAGTCACCATGTCACCATTTATGAATGACAATATGTCCATTGATTTGGACATCAATCCTTACAGGCATGTTGATATAAGAGTACTATTCTGATCTTTTCCTTGAAAGACCAATAGTTTACTCTTTGCAGCATGTATATCAAATCTCGTCACTTTGATTTATGGGACTTTGGGAACATGATGAGGCACAGTGGGGACAAACCACGGCAATGCCAAGTCGTTCTACTTGAACAAACTTGTTCTTCTCTCCCCCTAACGACGGGGAGACTGGCTCATCAAAAAGTGACATAAACGAGATCGCCTGTTAAGGTTTATATATAGCGGACTATAGGTGGAAGCTGACGTCTTATTCAAAGACGTTATTCATAATCAAATAACCCATCATTGAGCGCTTGTGGTAGCGCAATATGGCACATAAAGTATGTGGACGGTATAGGGTATTGATCGTTAACACTTATACGTTAACAAGATGCATTCCGTTACAAAATGTAACATGCATGTATGCTTCCTGAAACGTTTCACTATGTTCCGGAACACCAAATGCCACCAAATTTTAATAGTAGGTAGGCACGTGTGTTAGGATTCCAACGCCGCCGGGCTCATTGCCGGAACCGGTCGGAAACATACCGAACCGGTCGGAATAGTCGCCGGAGGTCAGTGAACGTTTGTGTCGAATGGTTCAGCACCTTCCAGGTGTCCAATGGCTCTGAAATTTTATGAGCAGGTAGCCATGGATGTTAGGAATAGGTGGACCAAATTTCACCTCAAGAACCGGCCTAAAAGTAGGTAAACCGGTCCTCACAATGACGAGTCCGCGAGCTGAAAAACCAGAAATTTTAGGTTTTTGCTACTTTTCAATCATTGTGAAGGTGCTTCATAACATCTAAGTGTTATGGCTTGAGTTTAACCATGAGGTATATCACCATAGTATCATTGTATCTCAAATTGAACTATGAGAAGGCATCAAAGCCATCATCTTATGTATCATTGCCTTTAGCGTAGGAGGGCGTTACTCCAAAACTTTGCTAAAGATTAAGCTTCCATATATTGAGCATAGCTAATGAAGGATCATAAAGGGGGATCATATGCACGTTTAAATGCATAGATGGTGCTTCCATTGACTTGGAGGAAGACTTGGGTGACGTTAATGTCATCTTTGAGCCTTGAGCATTGCTCATGACGCTACCAAATTCTTTTGGTAATCTTTGATCCCAATAGCTTCTTTGCTCAAAAGAAACGATGTCCATAGCTTTCTTGCATATATGGATCATCAAAACATGTCCAAAATTCCGGACTATGTATGGAAGAGTCTACATGAGTCGCCGATTCAAAGAATCCGAATCATAGTATACGTGAAATACATTCACAATATTGACTCATAAGTTGTGCGCATTCATTAGAAGCGATACACAAGAAATCAATTCAATTTGCACAATGAGTTTCAAGGTGATAAACGTTGGCACCAATATCTTGAAGTGGTGATCAAGGTTCGATGAAGATTAGCTACACACTTAATGTCTCTATGATACATTCATAAGAGTGTAGAGACAAGGGTTTTATGCCAAGACATATAAACCGGAATATATACTCAATTCCTATAGAGTGTGCAACATGGCGTGTAGTATCACAAGATAAAACATAGGCATGCTTAAAGGCGTACTAGACACATCCGTTAACGCTCAAAAATAGAGCCGGAAAACAACCAGAATGAGCCAACATCGATACTATAGAGACATAAATGTCTAAACCAAGTATCCAGGACCGAGGCCATGAGCTAGCTATCCGAGGCCGAAGCCAAGCTAGAATGGGAGCCAAGCCGAAACAAGGCAAGGAAGGGCCATGGTCAAGCATAGGCGCGTGCTAGGCTAGCCAAGGCCGAAGCCGAGGTGGTGCACGGGCAGGCCGAGGCCGAGCAAATGTCAAGGCATGCCAAGGCCGAAACCAAGGCGTGTCGAGGCAAAAGCAAAGGCTTTTGGGGCCGAGGCTTGATGTTGGAGTCAAGGTCATGCGAGTTGCCGATGGATAGCCTAGGCCGAAGCGAAGGCTTACCGAGGCATAAAACAAGGACCTGACGAGGCCGATGCCATGCTAAAGAGCCAAAGGCATGCCGAGGCCGAAGCCAAGACGTGCCGGAGTGAGTGCATGGGCTTATAAGGCCGAGATGGCTGCTGGCCGGGCCGTGTTCAGGCCAACGCCGAGGCCGAGGCCCGGGCGCTGCTAGGCGGGCCGTGTGCGTGCCAAGGTCCGGAGACCGAGGGGGCGGCAGCATGTGGTTGTGGCGGAGCTGTAGTCCAAGCAACGCGTAAGCTAAGCCAAGGCCGAAACCGAGGCTAGGCAAGGCGGGCTTTGGTGGGCGCAAGAGTGCCGAGGCCGAGGCCGGGCAATGCGCATGCATCCGCTTATGTACGCAAGCATGTCAATTTGTTTCTTGACGAGTGAGGCCTGGCGAATCGCAGCCAAGCTGGCGAGTGGCCATGGCAAGTGAGGCCTGGCGAATTGCAGCCAAGTTGGCGGATGGCCATGGCGAGCGAGGCCTGGCGGATCGCGGCCAAGTTGGCGGATGGCCATGGCGAGCGAGGCCTGGCGGATCGCGGCCAAGTTGGCGGATGGCCATGGCGAGCGAGGCCTGGCGGATCGCGGCCAAGTTGGCGGATGGCCATGGCGAGCGAGGCCTGGCGGATCGTGGCCAAGTTGGCGGATCGCAGTTTCTCGCGAGTCACTCATTTTGTCTCTTGTGATTTTTCGAGTTAACATCACCAATTAGGTTGGTGAACTCAATCAACATGCCATGTAAATGTGTAATGCGATTCATTGCATTCACATATAGCTTTTTAGGGAATCGAACCATATATGCATCAAAATGCCAACGGTTATATCGAGATCTTGACCATAAAGAGTGTATCGACTAAGTAGCATTAGTCACACATGTGAGGTCTATGCCTGCACAAAATCAACGGATTTGTAGTCACTTTGACTATGAAATTGAAGTCATATGCTTCATATTTATTGCAAATTATCTTTTGCTGTTGAAATCCGTAATCATGAGGATATACTCTCATCTTCTTCCATGTATCTCTTGTGTACATTGACCATATGATTGCAATTTTGCAATTAGTGAACCGATAGAACCATATCAATGACATGATTCTCTCTTTGTTTCAATGGCCATTCTCTAGGCGCATTTTATGGTCAATTGTTTCTTTATATCAAAAGAACAAGAGGGAAGGAATTGAATGGTCGAGACCAAGATTCTGGTTACTCAATTCAATTTGTTGTGACAATTTCCGTCACATATCGATGTTACAGTGACAATTTCCGTCACACATCATGAGTTTGTCCCCTTTGTGACTCCCTTAGGATCGTCACAAGCATCGACAATATTATGTCGGAATCGTGATTAAATATTCACGAAGAGTTGTGGTTCACAGTGACATCACAGCCACAAGCACAACTTTGGACGGTAACATCACAGTTACCCCTTAAATACTGTGATACGCAGGGGTGGGTGGGGCCCTTTTGTATCGCCCTGAAAAACACACAAGTTCCAACACATATACACAAGTTCAAATAATTGAAATTGCGAAAAACGGGAACTTTTATTAAATCATACATGCTAGTTCGCCAAATGAACTGCGTTTAAAAATTGCGCTTAAGGACTCGGTTATGATCCTTGTGCAATTTTGAGATGCTCTTCCATGTACGTGCAACGAAATAATCCTCGCAATTACATCGCGATGCGTCGTGCAATAAGTTTCATGGAAAAGAAAAACATATGGTTAGTCATATTCACCATATATGGAGCAGTAAAACTAATAAAAAGAATTACTGCAGTAACTGTTTTTAACCTTTAGGGTAAAAACTTTTTTTTTTTTTTAACTGAGGTAAGTACAATTACCGTTTTTGCCCCTTGCACAGTAGAATTCGTTTAACAGCCGAATCGGGTCGGGTTGGACACGGGTCGAGCAGATCCGGGTCTAAGCTGAGGCGTGCGGATCCGAGTCGCCCGAACGAGCGGAGGACGAGGGTGCACCGTCGTCGAGAGGCAGATATCGTCGGTGCTAGGCTGGGGTGCACTGGGCCTCCGTCGAAACGGCGAGGAGGGGTGCCTTTGGAGCTGTATGGGCTCGATGGGTTTGGGGCGGCCGAATTTAGGGCGGCGCTGGCTTGCTTCGCGGAGGGGCGTAGTCGAGCAAGGCTCGACCATCGTTGAGGAAGGACACCGGAGCGGGAGGAGGCAGCGTCCTCGGGGCGGAGCAGTAGGTGGGTGCCCAGATCAATTTCTTCAGTCTCTGCCGACAAATATGTCGTCGGCAGAGTTCGGCAGTATATCTTTTGCCGACAAATAGTTCCTGGGGGCTTCTTAGTTTTTCCGACAAAGAGTTGTCGGTAGAACCTGGTGCCCTGGGATTGTTTTCTTTCTTCCGACGAAGGGGTTGCCGGCAGAAAGTGATTTCTGGGGAGGGCCTTCTTTGCCGACAAGCAGTTGCCGGCAGAAAAGCTAGGGTTGCTGAATTTTTTTTTTTCGGCAAAAAGCTAGGGTTTTTGCTATCAAGCACAGGGTTAGAAACTTCGTGCTGATAACGTGTTGTAGGAGAAACAATATAGATGTAAAGCGTTACTTTATTGATAGATAAGGAGGCCTTTATATAGGCATTACATCAAGTATCCCAAGTAATCAGGGATTCCCTATCTACTAAGGTAACTACTATTCTAGTCTAATTAGGTCAAGACACACAACGGAAGTTACGGAATTAACCTTCCTTGAACAGTCTCATAAAACTAGTTGATTTTCAGATTTTCTATTCCAAAAGTGTACACATGGCGTATCTACTGAACTTGAAAAGGGCACTTTTCAGATATGCCAATGTGATTGCAGATTGATTGGGAAATATAACCAAGTAGGAGAAGGAAACCAAATTAATCAAGCAATTCAAGAAGAAGACCTAATCCAAGTAAAAAACCCTAAACGTAGAGTTTTAAATGGGAAGCAAAACGCGCTTGGGAAGATTTCAATCCTTATTCCTCAAGCAACTAGGGATTGTTTGGGCCAAAACTAACATTTATCCGGAGCTTGAGTGAAGGCCCATGAAGTTATTTAGCAAGGAATAATCTGAACACACATTTAATTTATATCCTTCTCTGGGAAGGTTTTGGGGTTCCTTTAGGAATCCGAATTGGGGTTGATTATGGTAATTGAATATCAATCAATCTTTGATTCCGAATCTATTATGATACTTGATATGCAAGTATTAGGGTTTGGAATCCTCTATATAAAGATCTCTTATACAACGTAGAGGAGATCCCCGATCAATCAAACAAACACAAGCTTTTGCTCACAGCAAACCTTGCAAAGCCTCCCCGGAGCATCTTACGCGCATCGCCTTCACAAACTGCAAACAACCACCTTCCAACTCCATTGCAACTTTACGCCCTCCATTGGCCGTTGTATACCTGCATAGTTGTCGAAGTGTGCCTTGCATTCGTGTAAGCGTCGCTAAGACCTATCGCTTCCAGCACGTACGTACTGAGCCGATCATTCGCCTCGTGTCTCGTATCCGCTGAAGCACCCAGTGTCAGTTGCTACGCCGTAGTACATCGAGTCGTTACTCAGGTAACAAGTAAAACCCAATCTGCAATAGGTTGGAAGAGGATCGTTTCCCGCGGTCTTGATATATAGCTCTGCTTTGCATCGCGAGATCAAAGTAAGATTACTCGATCTAACGTAGGTTGAGAGAAAATCCTAGTAAGCTCTTATTAGGTCTTGTTCGAGCCTTGTACGCCGGCTTGGTTAACGCCCGCGTAGCAATCGCTTGATCAGGAAGTCAGGGATTGGGAGCAGAGGAAGCATGCTCGCCAGAAGCACGTTCGCCAGCAACGCGCTCGCCGGAGGTCGTCTGCAACATAGTTGTACCTAACTCAAAGGTACTGGCACGCTCGCACACCACAACAGGACTCGACATTGACGTCCGCCACCCAACGTGTTGACCGTTCGCCGGATACCAAATCCGACACGAACATTTTGGCACGCCCAGTGGGACCAGTGTCAAGATTGCGGGATCTAACCCTTATCGACGAGTCATGCCTTCGTGTAATAAGCCGGAGCACAGGTTGTTCGCTAAACATAATTCAGCTGAATGCAGGGGTATGACAGATGATGAGGTCGGCATCAAATACGGTGGCGCCGCCACCAACGTTGAGAATCTTACTGAGGTTGTCAACGCTGGTGCAGAACCGCCGGAGATTACAGTGGCTGCTGATAGCCAAGATAGGTCGGCCGCCATTCTAGCTAAGAATACGGCTGTACCTTTGGAACCTTTAGGGGTTTCAGAAAAAGATAGCGAGGAGGTTCATACAGTTCCATCTCCGGAAGATATGATGGAATCTTTGAATCTAGTGCTAACCAAGTCTGCAAAAACCGATGACGTTCTTCAGAGGATCGAGGCTAGTTTGAAAGAACTAAAGACGGAACAAACTGGTACCTTAACCAGCATGCAGTGGTTGCGTCAGCAGCAAGAGAGGATCGACGGTCGCATGACTACCTATGCTCGGAACTTTGACAATCGCATGGCTTCTCACGCGAAGGAGGTCGAAGAACAGTACCAGGATCAGAGGGATCAAGTTACTAAAACCTCAGCTGCCATCGAACATTTAACATTGATGTTTGAACAGAGGTTGGACTATGAGCGTCGAGAGTCAGAAGATCCAAGCCCGCGTAAGCCGACCAACAGAAAGCAAGGAGGGGGTTCTTCAGGCAAGGACAAACCCCCTACTCGGTCCCAGGGTAAGGACTCTTCTGCTGGCCAACAAAGAAGAAGAGGAGGTGGAGGAAAGAACACTATCCCTCCACCTGACGAGGAGGAGGCTGACGAATCGGAAGAGGAAGAAGTCTCGTTTCTGACCGCCGATGATGTGAATAGACTGTTCGAGGACAGAATGCTGGTTATGAGCGGTTTGCCAGACACAAACCGGACGTATACCAACCCATTCCCTGCCGAGATAAATGCGATTCCTTGGCCACCAAATTTTAAGCAGATCCGATTCACCCAGTTCTCGGGTGATTCTTCGGAAGACGCTGAAACACATATTACCCGTTTCAATAGCGAGTGTGGTCCTTACGCGAGTAACCCCGTAATTAAGTTGCGAGTGTTCGGTACATCTCTGACGGGATCAGCGCTAGCATGGTACAAGGACCTGGCACCAGGATCGGTGCCGGATTGGAGGACCATGGAAACCATGTTCAATTCCATGTTCGGGGTCGTTGAGGCCAAGGTTACTGTGAAAATCTTAGCTGGAACAGAGCAACTTCCTGGCGAGTCAGCCATGGACTTCTTGAAACGTTTCAAACTGCTGATAACCAAATGCAAGGCCAAGCTTCCAGAGGATATGCTAGTAGACATGGCCATCGCTGGTTTGGACGAGGAGGTCCAAGCCGGTTTTCAGCAAATATATGTCTCCAACATGGCTGATCTGACTAATAGGTTGGCCAACCAGCAACATTGGGTTGATCGCATGAAGGAGAAAAGGGAGAAAAAGAAAGGGGTTCCTGTTTCCTATTACCCGGGTTCGTTGAAACCCAAAGCGGGTATTCCTTCAGGGCCGAAGACTGTGGCAACTGTAGAGGCTGAGCTACCCCCGAACCTGACTTGGGTTGAGGAGGCTGAAGAGGAAGATGAAGAAATTGCGGTTGTGGAAATAATCGGCCAACAGCAATTACAGTCCCAGAAGCTGAAAATGACTAAGGAGCCGATCAGGATTACGACTTCTGTTCCTACTAAGTCAACCTTTGAGAAATATACTTACAATGCGCACAAGGCTCCTGAAATACTACAAGAGTTATTCGCCCGGGGAAGGCTCAAACATGATGGGGGATTCATCCCCAAAGCTGATTACATGGCAGGTAAGAAATACTGTTTATACCATAATATCAATAACCATTATACGAAGGATTGCGTTAAGCTTAGAGATCATATCCAGACTTGGATAAATGATCAAATCCTGAAGGTGGATGAGCCAAAGGGCCCGACTTGGACAGAAACTAAGCCGTTCCATCAAGTGAATGTGGTGGATTTGCTGTTCGACCTGTCTCAGCGGTCGCAACCTGGCGCGTACACCTCTAAGTTTGCGCATTATACATATGACGCAGCTAAGGCTCCAGAGATTTGGGAGATCTTGAGCCAGCGGGGCGGTGTTAAGCTTACTAAGGCTCGCTCGCCACACGGTTTGTTGCAGTCTGGCGGTGCTTACTGTGCCTTTCATTGTTCTAATGACCATAACACCTCCAGGTGCGTACCGTTGATGGATCAGATCCAAGAATGGTTGAATGATGGCACCTTGGGGTTTGCCGACGAGACGGTCGCATCCACTCCTGAATTTTGGGTGAATGCCATCGGTGAAGATAAAAGTGCAGAGCAACCGGCTGGAGGGCATCCACCAGAGAAGGAGGAGATGGTCTTAGTCCCACGGTCAAAGTTATGCCTTAACTGTAAGGTGGGCTGTCATCTACCTATTACATATGAGGAGCTGCAGTCAGCACTGAAGGAGGCTGAGCGAAAGGCCCTAGATAAGGCTAAACCTACTTACCCAGCTTCCGAACGTTTTAGGTCCGATAACTACCGGCGAACGAAGTATCATCCCTATGATCGGGAAACATACGCTGGTAAACTCGGATCTCAGCAAAGTCAGGGGCCCAGTGGAGTTAAGTCGGTACCTGCTTATGGCCTATCTAAACCAACCGATCCTGAGGTTATTACTAAACCATACATTCCGCCCGCTTCCAGTTCGGAGATTAAAACTGATAGATGGTATCAACAGCAGAATGGTAAGGCTGTTGAGTTACCTCCTAATCCAACTAGGAATATGCAGAAGAGGTTTGGCCGGGCAAAGAGAACCTTGGATGCCTTAGCCACTTGAGAGGTCCTTCCATCGGAGCTCTCGGTCCCAATTCACCATATCAGGAAGACTTATAGGCGATATAAGGCCAACACATATGTCGATACTCGCCGGGCACGAACTAACCAAGTTTCACCACCTCGCCGACGAAGTGCTCACGATAGACTATCGCAACCAGAGCAATCAGCAGGTGCACCGAGGCGGTCACCAAGGAAGAGATTGGACTATTCTCCGGAGAGCCATCATATCAGAACTGCCGCATCTGGCGACGCAGGTCCTCAATCTAACGAAAAGACTTCAGGGGTTGGAGGAAGCCAAACCTTGAAGTGGATGCCGAAGGAGGCAAACGTTACTCAAGATGTGAGATTAGTTGGGGTTCCTCAGGGGCAGGAGGTCGCCAAGGAATCCAATCTTGCCAATGCTAGGACCAACAAGCCTATCACAATATTGGCTCGCTCAAAGTCATCCGGCATTCTCCCTGGAATGTCCTTGCCAGAATACGTAGCACAAAAGCTAGGGGCTGATCCGCCTTCGAGGAAAGCGGGTGGCGAATCTAAATCTCGACCTTTGGACATGGAGATGGACGCCGAGTTACCAGAGGCGGATAATCAAATACAAGACGATAATGAGGAACTGTTGGATTACGATGAAGATATCCTGGATTGCAACATGGTCTCGTTTGGTCCAGAGGTATTGGATTGTCACATGGCTTTCATTTTGTCGTCAACCTATGCCGTTTCAACACCTATTCCCACTTCTCAGTTCATTCAAGAGGAGGAAGCGGATGAGCTGGTGTCTCTCATAGCGGATCCTCGCGGGGAGGTTTCGGCGAGCGTAGACGATCAAGATTTTCCACTTGCCAGTCACCTTTCAGGGAGTTCTGCTGAGTCTTTACCATTAAATATGGTATTCCCAAAACCTACATTCGCCATGTCCCAACACATCAAGCCATTGTATGTGTCAGCAGAGGTGGCGGGCCTCAAAGTTAACAAGATACTCATCGATAACGGAGCTGCGGTGAGCATTATCACGCTAAGTACTATGGAGAAGCTTCAAATTCCAGCGGAGAAGATCATAGGTACCACTATGAAGGTTAGAGGTTTCGCCGGAGTGGTGACACCGACCAGTGGTATCTTAATGCTCAAGGTCAAACTGGGACCTTCAGATGCCTTCCAGGGATTTGTCGTTACAGAAACAGCTAGTGCCCCATATAGTATGATCTTGGGCAGAGATTGGATTCACAAAACTCTATCAGTTCCATCATCGTTACATCAAGAACTGATTATGTGGGATCCAGTAGCTGATGTTCCAGTATTGGTCAAAGCGGATGACCGTCCTTACACCATAGCTGCTTGCTCGCTAGAGGCAGACTATTACTATAGTTCCATAAAACCTCTCAAGATTGAGGGTGTGGACGATACAGGGCATCCAGTTGGGGTGCCCCCGAACGATTTAGTTCGATGGGGTTTGACACAGGCCGTAACAGACACATCTCGGCCAACCTCCGTCGAGTTCTTATTAAATCAGTTTAATGAATAACAACCTCATGTTAGAGGAAGAAGAAGCCCTTGCTTCTCTGATGCAGCGCTTTGCTGTTTTTCGAGGGGAGCAATTGGCTTGGGATGCGGTCGCTCTAGTTGAGTGTATCGATGAAGATGAAACGAAAATAGTGGAAGAGATGGAAGCTATACAACCAGCCCCGGCGGCGTTAGACGACACTCCACCTAAAGTACACGATCCCGTCGAGAAGGTTAACCTCGGCACCGAGGAGGAACCTATGGAGGTCGGGATTAGTCAATATCTCGAACCAGAGTTAAGGCAGCAACTGATTGAGTTGCTGCAGGAATTTAAAGATTGCTTTGCCGAAAAGTATCAGGATATGCCAGGTTTATCAAAAGAGTTGGTTTGCCACAGAATACCTATCAAAGAGGGATTCAGACCAGTCAAGCAAGCGCAAAGGCGAATAAATACCGAAACTGTCCTGGCGGTTAAGAAGGAGGTTCAGAGCATGGTAGACGCAGGCATTGTAAGGCCGGCTCAATACTCGCAATGGCTGGCAAACGTGGTTCCTGTTCGGAAGAAAAACGGCAAAATCAGGGTTTGTGTGGATTACAGGGATCTCAATGCTGCTTCACCGAAGGATATATACCCAATGCCGATAGCGGATATGCTCGTAGACGCAGTAGCTGGACACGAGATGTTATCTTTCATGGACGGGACGGCTGGTTACCATCAAATCCCAATTTACGAACCGGACATCCCTAAGACTGCTTTTCGTTGTCCGGGTTTTACAGGAGCTTTCGAGTATCTCAGCATGCCCTTTGGTCTTACAAATGCGGGGGCAACCTATCAACGCGCTATGAATCTCATTTTCCATGACATCTTAGGAGGTATCTTGGAAGTCTACATCGATGACGTGGTGGTGAAGTCGAAGCGCAAAACAGATCACATTGTTCATCTTCGAGATGTCTTCATCAGGATGCGTCGGCACCAGCTCAAGATGAATCCAGCCAAATGCATATTTGGAGTCCGGGCAGGGGATTTCCTGGGCTTCATGGTACATGAACGAGGCATTGAGGTGTCTGGTGATAAGGCACAGGCTGTCTTAGACGCACCGGCACCTAGGAACAAAAGAGAGCTTCAGAGCTTGCTCGGCAAGATAAATTTTCTTCGAAGATTCATATCCAATTCTGCCGGCAAAATAGCTCCGTTTTCACCGCTTCTGAAACTCAAGGATGGTGAACACTTTACATGGCAGCCTGAGCATCAAGCTGCATTCGATAAGATTAAGGAGTGTCTAGCCAATCCGCCAGTCCTACGCCCTCCTTTGCCAGGGAGTCCATTGAAATTATACATTTCCGCTTCCAGCAATTCTATTGCGGGGTTATTGGCTCAGGACGAAACAACGGAGGAAGGAAAGAGAATCGAATATGCGGTTTATTATCTTAGTCGAACCTTGCTGGATGCTGAAACTCGGTACTCGCCCATAGAAAGGTTATGTTTAGCACTATATTTTGCTGGTACCAAGCTTCGCCATTACATGCTTTCTTTTACCACAATTGTGGTTGCTCAGACAGATTTGGTCAAATACATGCTCACAAGACCTATAATGAGAGGTAGGGTCGGCAAGTGGATCTTGGCCTTGTCTGAGTTTTCCTTACAATATGCACCTTTGAAGGCAATGACCGGACAAGCGGTTTCTGATTTCTTGCTTCATCACCCTTTTGAGGAGGAGATTCCCGACCACAGTTGGTCGGTCGCCATGATCAGAGCTCAACCGTGGACATTGTACTTTGATGAAAGTAGTACTGATGCTCTGGCGGGTGCAGGAATTTGTATAAAAGGACCGACCGGCATCACCCACTCGTATTCTTTCCAATTAGAGTGGAGCTGTACCAACAACCAAGCTGAATATGAGGCTTTGATTATCGGCCTAGAGTTGTTACTCGATTTAGGTGCTACGGAGATTGAGGTTTATGGTGATTCTCTACTAGTCATCAATCAACTATCTGGAGCGTACAAATGCCTCTCTTTCCACCTCATACATTACTGGGAGCGAGCATCAGAGTTACTCGAGCAGTTTGCTGATGTGGTGCTCGATTACGTTCCTCGCGAGAAGAACTTTGCAGCTAACGAATTAGCACAATTGGCAACGGGCATTCGCCTAGATTCTGGTGCTACGGAACGCATCTTAAGGGTAGTTCGTAGAACTCTACCATCTTTTGTCGTTCGCCGAGAGGAACGTGGAGAGTGGTTGGTTGCTACAGTCGAACCAATTGATATAGATTGGCGACAACCAATCATCCAATATTTACAGGATCCCTCTGCCCCGTCTGAGAGGCGGATTAGGTACTTGGCCACTAACTATTTGCTTAGGGGTGGCGAGTTGCTTCGTAGAGGCGAGGGTGGCGTCGACCTTCGATGTGTCTTTGGAACGGAAGCTAAGCGGCTGATGCGAGAAGTACACCTAGGCGTTTGTGGTTCCCATCAAAGTGGACCGAAGATGCGATGGCTTATTCGTTGTTACGAATATTATTGGCCATCGATCCTTAAGGATTGCATCAGTTTCGCTCAAGGTTGCATAGATTGTCAGATTCATGGACCCGTCCAGCGAATTCCAAATATTCCCATGCAACCTATTATTAAGCCATGGCCCGCTAGAGGTTGGGCATTGGATTTCGTTGGCGAAATCCACCCTAATTCTTCACTCCAACACAAGTATCTGCTAATAGGTACGGATTTCTTCACCAAATGGGTTGAAGCAATACCTGTCCGGAATTGCGATGCTGCCACAGTTATCCGATTTATCTTTCAGAATATCATCTGTCGTTACGGTATTCCTGAATGTATAGTGGCGGACAGGGGGGCAGCTTTTATGGCAGAGAAGACTCAAGAGTTTTTACAGGGATATGGTGTTCAATTTCTTCATTCTTCCCCCTATTATGCTCAATCTAATGGTCAGGCAGAGGCCAGCAACAAGGTAATCATCTCCATTATCAAACGCATGTTGGAGGCTAATCCGAGAACGTGGCATACGGAATTGGACAACACTTTGTGGGCATATCGGACATCAAGACGCACTCCTACGGGAACTACACCATATGCGTTAATGTATGGCCATGATGCAGTTTTACCTTTGGAAATTAATGTACGATCTCTTAGAGTCCAAGAGCAACATCAGCTAATTGGTGATGACTACGTCCAAGCGATGTTCCAGGAGCATGAAGATCTTGACGATAGACGTTTGGAGGCTCTGGATAATATCATCATAGAAAAGCAGAAAGTCGCGCGGGCCTATGACAAACGAACGAAGGGTAAATCATATGGCGAGGGCGATCTCGTTTGGAAGGTCATCCTACCCTTTGGCGAGCGCGATTCGGGTCGTGGTAAGTGGTCTCCCAAATGGGAGGGTCCTTTTGTCATTCACCGAATCATTGGAAAAGGCGCTTATCAACTTAGAGACATAGATGGTGAGGTTCATACCAATCCGATAAATGGTCGCCATCTCAAGAAATATTTCCCGAGCGTCTGGGAATACGAGGAGCCGCTCGCTATGGTTGAGACCGGGGGGCATTCTGGTCCTTAACAATTTCTGGTTTTGGGCGGGAGCTCGACCTAATTTTCCTTGCCTCCGTTCTGTTACTCACTTCAGCCAAAGAAAACTGGGGGGCAACATAGGGCAACACCAGTGCGTGTCATGCGCCAGAGGCTAGAGCCAGGTTAGACAACTGAAGAGTGCCATCCACGTACATACATCCAGAAATTTTTGAGCTTTTGAACTTTTTGTGAGACTGAAAGAGTTTCATAAAGGCTTGCTTTCATAGATCTTAGGACCAATACATGTGGTCTTACTTTCACTTTTGTATTTTTATTAGTACAATAAAGTTTAATTTCAAGAAGAAAGACAATAAATGTGTTTTTTTTTAATTCAATTTCATACAAAGGCTTTGCGGCCAAAGCTTTTACAAGGCATATAAGTTACATAGGAGAGCTGTTAACTAGCTCTGAAACCATGTCTATGCTAAGGGACTTTGATCGACTATGAGGTGGGTTTTTATTCCTACTTTGAACTGTGTTTCATGAGTCCTCCGCCAAAAAGGCGGTCTCGAGACAGGTTCGCCTCCATGAACCAACGCAGCAGTCCTCATATGCCAGGTTGGAGCAGGTTCAGATGATGGCTTGAGCGGATGTTCCCCCGTTGCCTTCCTTTTTGCGCTCCAGCAAGCTGAGGAAAGGTGGAAGACATAAGTCCTTACGCCTAACGGTGGACGCCTAAGTCGCTATCCAGTATTATATTTTTGGAGGATGTAATGGTTTTGGCAAAACTCTGGCCACCCCTTTTCACATCTCAGATTCCAAAAGCATAATACCAGATTATGCGACTTAGGGTTAACTTAATACCAGATTACACGACTCAGGGGTACTCATAAGAGCATCTGAATGTGATCCGGTGGAAACCATTGCGGCAACCACAAACACTCTGAAGCAAATAAGGCCGAAATCATGATGTGGTTTTTGAGAAGTTGAGACTTATGTTTTACCCTAGCACGAGGGTTTCCTTTATATAGCAAATGAGTGAGTTGATCCGACGGTTGGGACTGATTTGGTTTGATTAGGGGATTCGGTCAAATTTATTGTTTAGTTATTACGCCCAACCGTTTTGCGCTTGTAACGGTGAAGAGGTTTGAATTCCCAAATCTCTGAGAGTTAATGTTTGCGGTTGGTTGGTGGAAAATCGGTGTTGACCACGAATTGGTTAGCAAAGCGGTTTAGAGTCACATTTGGAATTTTTAGAAAGCCGGAAACAACTTGGGCCAATACTAGTCTGAATAGATCAAATGAAAAATAGTCTACACAGGCCCATTTAATCTTGGCGCCCGGCTTTGAGTTTTAATAAACTCATTCCCATCATACATATCTCAGCGCGCATGTATTCCATGTTCTCTGCAAGATCTTCTTCCTTCGCCAGTTGCTGCTGAGCTTCATCTTGGAGGGCAGCCAGGGTTTTCCTTCGGTTGGTTGCAAGCTGAAGATGCTCGGCCTGTTGTGCCTCGATGCTGGCGATCTTCTGATCAATGATCTCTCTTTCCTTTTTCAGCCGCGCAAGCTCGCTGTTATGCTCATTACTCACAGCGAGGACAGAGGCAGAATAAGAATTTATGGCTTCGGCCAGAGTGTTGGTAGCAGTTTGAGTCTTCGCTCGCTGAGAAGAAATCACAACTAGTGATTCCTGAAGACGTTGCAGGAGATTGGGAAGGTTGGATAGACGATTCAGAATTTCGGTCCGAGTCGTGGCGGGTAGGCGATCAGAATAAGCTTGTAGTGTCTGAACTGAGGATTGAAGCCTGGAACAGACCCCAGCATCCAACAGGTCCATCTCTCCCAGGTGTCCAACAAACCGCCATGCTTCTTGCACCTCAGGAATCTCCTTTTTGGGTGTGGGAAGCTTTAAGAGAGGGTCTTCTTCAAGAGAGGGAAGAAGTGTGCTCATCTCCGGAGGTGAGGAAATTGAAGCCTGAACAGGGGTCGCCTCAATCTGTAAACTTGGAGTGCTCGCCACTGCGGCTGGCGTTTGCTCGCAAGGTATCCCTTTATCCTGGCTCGTGCCAACAATTTCTTTTTCCACCTAAACAGACATATGGGGTGAAGAGAGAGTTTAACTTCCGAACCAAAACATAGCATATATATCTTATACTAGGGAAATGATGATAGGTACCTCTGTTGCTTGGGGCAGAGAAGAGGTATCTGGTGTTTCCTCACCCAAGGGTTGCTCCTGGTCAACGGGTTGACTTGTAGAACAATCCTGAGCATAGAGTAAAAGCTCGCCATACCCTGAACCAACCCTGGCGGACGAAGGAGAGGCTTCTTAGTTTCCTTCTAGGATAGCCGCCTCTTGGCTTTGAAGGATGTTGCTGCTGCTTAGGTCGCCTTGAACTACTGGTTCGCTGGTGGCGGGTGTGGTGACCACGACAAGGGCCAATCTGTCGTCGGCCACTTCGGTAGGCGGTGTCGAGATGATTTCCTCCATCACTGGTGGTGGCGGATCTGCAGAGATAGTTGAAGTTACTCTGTCAACCTTTCCTCGGAAGATGCTCGTGAATTGTTGTTCAGTAGTCATGAGTTTTAGATACATAAGCTCCATATCAAGATCATCTTCCTCAGAAGAAGATGAGCTTTCAGATGATGAAGAAAACTCACCTGACAAAACTTCAACTACCGGGGTGGAAGAGCTTGAAGCTGTTTTCCCTTTCCTTACTAGCGCCTGGGAGAAGAAATGTGACAACTACATTAGGCTTGGTATGCATTAATCTTAGCATAAATTAATGGTACAATAATACTCTAAGGTTGAAGATGAAGGGCTTACTGATACATTGTCTTCTTCTTCTTCTTCTTCTTCGACCATCGAAGCCACAGCGCGAGGTTTCGCCTTCTTTTGGGGAGGTGCGCTCGCCGATTGCTGGGAAGCTTTCCTTTTCCCTAGGCTCTTTTCAGCTTTCCCAGATCCCTGCGAATAGAGAAAATCATTCAGTGGTTGTTCTCTTATTCATACAAAGGTAGATATTTGAAATAGTGTTTACCTGAGCAAATACAGGATAGAGAAGACCTCCATCCAAAACTTTGTGATCCTCCTCAGTCAGGTACTTCCGTTTTGCTCCGAAAAGAGTTCTGAAATAGTGGAGGGAGTTCTTGTCGAAAAAGTCTCCTCTGAGTTGGAGCCACCACGCTTGGTGATCATCGCTGGCTTCCTGTGAGATTTCCAGAGCTTCACATCGATCCAGATTCGGATAATCAGCAAGTCTCAGGGCGGAAGCAACAGTGGCGGGGGTAGTCTTGCTTGGCCGCCAGGCTGAAAAAATGTTGAGACTGAGGACTGGCGGGTATGGTAGGACTTGAGTCAGACCAAGCTGCCTGGCGAACAGCTGCGGGGCATAAACTTCTGTACCATGCTCGCCTTTATCAGACGACAGGAGAGGGAGATCCGCCATGGATATACATTGCCGGAATAACCAGCTGCCTGCTCTGCTTTGCTTGGTGGAGGGCAGAAAACCATCTTTCAATGCCTTAGGGTGCACACTCCGGATAAGGCCTTGAGCCTCTGAGTAAAAGCCTTGGGCATCCGTATCAAAAAGAATATCCAAACAGACGGCATAACCTTGGTCAAAATTAGGTTTGCATCCGGCAAACGCCAATCCTAGCACCCTGTTCTCCTCAAGATCAATGCGGTCAGGGGATGCTATTCTAGGGTAGTACATTTGGACCCAGATATCCAAAATCCACAATGGACCGGAGACTTTGCAATTCAAGGGTGAAATGGAAAGGGTGTGTAGGCATCTATACAGGTGGGCTAATACTATTTGGCCTAGGCCAATTTCTTTCCTAGCATACAAGACCTCTGCCATTCTCCGATAGGTCTTGGTCATCTTGCCGGCAGTTGAACAAAAGATAAACTTATTTAGCCAAAAGTCTAAAAAGGCTATTCCGCCGATCTCATCTGGATGGGTTTTGAAAGTATTGATCCAGTTTGAGAAACTTTTATTGGCGGGTTCAGCAAATTGAGTGGAGGGGATAGCCTCCTCAGAATAATCATCGGCATCAAAGGGTTTTTCACCAAGGGGAAAACCCAGGCCAGCATACATATCCAGCAGGGTAACACTGGCAAACCCAAACTTAAATTCAAACGCATTGGCGGAGGGGTTCCAGAAACTTACAAGGGGCATTACGGCGCAGCGGTTGCCTCCTTTCGGGTTAAGCGCGAAGCTGATCTTTAGGGCTTCGTCGATTCCGGCTGCTTTCCATTTGCTTCCATCACGTCTCTCTCTCTCATGATACCAGTTTATCATAGATGAGTTGGGCAGCGGCCAAGAAGATGAATTCATCGGAACTTCGTGGTGATTCGTGGTTTGCCAATCTCCGAATTCGACGGCTTCTTCCCGAAATATTGCTGGGGGAGGACGAACCCTATTGGTAAAAGCATCAATTGAGGCTTGGCTTAGTCCCGGTTGTCGGGGACCTAGTCCGGCACGGCCGAAGTCGTCTGGTGCGATAAGTGGAGTTTGGAAGCCTCTTCCCACGGCCGTCATTGAAGTGACGAGGGCTTCCTTTGCTTCGACGGCTTGAGAGTGGGTGATGGTGTTGGCTATAGTGTTTTGGGATTTGAAGAAATGAAGGTTGAAGGTATGAATTTTGGTTTCCTGATCTGGTTTTTGTAGAATCTGGAAGGGGTTCTTGAAATCGAATCGGTGGGTTTAGGTCGATTGGAGGGTTTTTGTGAATAGTGTCCCTTGGCTCGATTTGGTAAAGTTATCTGGAGAAGAGGGAACGACGCTTGTTTCAGCATTTTTAAAGAGTCTATTTGGGCTGGGCTTTCATCCTTTATCGATTTCTCCGAATTCATCAATCTCAAAGGCTGGGGGGCAATGTTTGGGCCAAAACTAACATTTGTCCGGAGCTTGAGTGAAGGCCCATGAGGTTATTTAGCAAGGAATAATCTGAACACACATTTAATTTATATCCTTCTCTGGGAAGGTTTTGGGGTTCCTTTAGGAATCCGAATTGGGGTTGATTATGGTAATTGAATATCAATCAATCTTTGATTCCGAATCTATTATGATACTTGATATGCAAGTATTAGGGTTTGGAATCCTCTATATAAAGATCTCTTATACAACGTAGAGGAGATCCCCGATCAATCAAACAAACACAAGCTTTTGCTCACAGCAAACCTTGC
Organism: Potentilla sterilis; assembly: GCA_963682095.1. NCBI lineage: Eukaryota > Viridiplantae > Streptophyta > Magnoliopsida > Rosales > Rosaceae > Potentilla > Potentilla sterilis. Next base: position 922,363 of record OY821755.1, read on the forward strand.
AAAGCCTCCCCGGAGCATCTTACGCGCATCGCCTTCACAAACTGCAAACAACCACCTTCCAACTCCATTGCAACTTTACGCCCTCCATTGGCCGCTGTATACCTGCATAGTTGTCGAAGTGTGCCTTGCATTCGTGTAAGCGTCGCTAAGACCTATCGCTTCCAGCACGTACGTACTGAGCCGATCATTCGCCTCGTGTCTCGTATCCGCTGAAGCACCCAGTGTCAGTCGCTACGCCGTAGCACATCGAGTCGTTACTCAGGTAACAAGTAAAACCCAATCTGCAATAGGTTGGAAGAGGATCGTTTCCCGCGGTCTTGATATATAGCTCTGCTTTGCATCGCGAGATCAAAGTAAGATTACTCGATCTAACGTAGGTTGAGAGAAAATCCTAGTAAGCTCTTATTAGGTCTTGTTCGAGCCTTGTACGCCGGCTTGGTTAACGCCCGCGTAGCAATCGCTTGATCAGGAAGTCAGGGATTGGGAGCAGAGGAAGCACGCTCGCCAGAAGCACGTTCGCCAGCAACGCGCTCGCCAGAGGTCGTCTGCAACATAGTTGTACCTAACTCAAAGGTACTGGCACGCTCGCACACCACAACAGGACTCGACATTGACGTCCGCCACCCAACGTGTTGACCGTTCGCTGGATACCAAATCCGACACGAACAGGGATCCCATGCCAAGGACGGTGGGATAAGGGTTTCCCCAGTCCAGTCGCGGAAACATGTAGCGTTACCTATATATCCAGTAACTCGAGCAATTCCATTTCTATAGAAGTGATCGACGAGAGAGATTTATCATATATCAGGAATTAAGGATCATATATTCATCTTCCACTTTTCTAATTCTTGTTCGTAAACATACATAGGGCCTTGTCCAGTGACTACTTTGAAGTGGTGGGCAACCCGACGAAGAGTTGCTATATCCCAAGTTTCTAATCAATTTCGTGGCCATTATCGGACGCCTCTGCGCCACTGACGTTATGGACCAAGATGAAATGACTGAACTATATTGGCTCCTCCATATCGAGCTCCTGTATAATCCCAACGACAGAACGCGTCGAGACCTGAAGCGTATTCTCCTATCCAACAAGCTTCGAGAGCTGCTGCAAATTCCATTATCAATGGAAGCCGAGAAGATGGAACATGAATACAGCTCTTGCTAGTCGCAAGGTTCTGCATATGGATGTGTCAATGGAGCTTGATGTTATTGATAGTAGATGACCCAAATTCATCAACAAGATGATCATTATTTTCAAGTAAACAATGGCCGGTTTAAAGTTTGTGTATTATTTCTTTGTATGATCCAACCATTTTAGCATAATTTGAATTTACCTCATCAAACAGTTTACATTAGATATGGAATGCGGAAGGGATATTGAAAAGTTAATTTTAATACTTGCAATGCAGTGTTTAATAGTGTGTTTAATTATAGGCATAATATTATGTGCAGAATGTGACTCATAATTAATTACAAATCTGTTTTCACCTAGTTTAATGCTGAGACACCACTACAGACTGGTGCGGTTGAAAATGCAGTCATCTCCTTCGCCATAATACACCTTATAATACACGCGTTCGTTTATTATTTTATCTCTCAAACTCCCTCTCTCTCTCTCTCTCTCATGCAAAACCATAACCGACGTCTCGATCCGAATCTGGAACCCGATCGAATATGAACTTTCCGGCGAAACGCCCAGTGGAAGAAGTCGCCGTGGACTACGAAAGCAAAAGCCCTAAGAAGGCGAAGCGCCCAAGGGAAGAATTTGATGAGCACGGTATGTATGCTCTTCGATTTTTGATTTAGGGTTTGCTTGCTTTTGATTTTCAGATTATTAAGTTATGATTTTGTTTTAAAATGGACTCGTATATGCACAATCTAGCTAGTTTTGTCTCCCTCAATTTGGGTTTCCGTGACCCTGTTTGATCTTATGACATAGTGTTGATATTTACTCGTATATGCTCTTAACTTTTGTTTTTTGTGCAAATTTATCGGGATGATTCTAAATTACCTGCCAATTTAACAACCTCAAAGTTCTATTCCTCAGCCACAACACATGCACCTCAAACGAGACCTGCACCCTGCTCTCCCCTCACAATACTTTTAAACTCCATCAAGCTGCTGTAATCTTCGCCTTCTCATATTCGTCCTCATTCGCATCAACGACCACGACAATCCCAATCCACCATGGCCTTCTTGTTCGAATTCTGTGGAATTTAGGGTGTTTTTTTTGAACAAACGTGGAATTTAGGGTTTATTCGTCCTCTTTATCTTATTCGCCTAGGACAAAGATAAGGACGGCGGTGCATGCATGGCGGTTCCGGGTCGAATGATCGAAGGCCTTTAATTTAAGTGTGGGAGGGCTTATCAATACCAGTGTATGAGTAGCTTGTTCGAGCTTACAGATTGCGCTTTGGAAATATATATCTGTGCCCTAACATTTTTATGTTTTGTTTCTGTTTAACAAACATTCAGGTAGCGGTGCCAAAAAAGATGGTGATGTAAAAGAAGTTAGCACTCCAAAAGAAGAATATGATTCATCAGACTCTGAAGAAGATTATAATGTTGGAATTGGTGGTCCTGATGTTTATGGATATTGTGTAGAGTGTGTTGACGATGAAGTCTGCAAATGTTGTGGTAACCTAAATGGCCGCCCTGTGAGTGAAGAACAATCTTCCGGTTGAATGTGATTTTTGTGATGCCAGTGGTGAGCATATATAGGTACTGTGGTGAATCTGGTGACGCTTGGTATGATTATCCGGCCGACTAAGACGCGTAGAGCTATAAATAAATTGTTGAACTGGGATGGTTTGATTTTTGTTGTGCTTTAAGGAAAAACAATTTATGGGCTGTAAATAAGTTCACTAAAGAAGTTCTGAGTATTGTTGTTAACTTGTTATGTATGTACAAGGGCACATTTCTTTTATGTAATACATAGTAGTCTCATAAAACTAGTTGTTTTTCAGTTTTTCTAGCTTTTCCAAAAGTGTACACATGGCGTATCTACTGAACTTGAATAGTATAAGTACTGCTATGATTCTTTTGGAAATTGCTAGAAATAACCTGAATTTTAGAAATGAATATTAATCTTCTCACCAAATAGTTGTACATGTTGCGGCTACTGTTATGATTCGAACTGGTAATGTTCATAGGGGAGCCTCTCCAATAGTCTCACGTTAATATTCCGACAAAAAAACGAGACATTTTTCGATACCAATCTGTAGGCCAAACATTTTTTTTTTTTCGACCAAAAAACAAAAAAGGTCTGTTAATTGTTAACTCGCCAAAGCCGAGGTCCATCTTCCACCCACCTCGCTTAGAAACACGGCCGCATCTTGTCCCTCTGGTTTGCCATGCTTCACCAAAACGATAGCGTGCTGGCAAAGCGACCCAAGACGAGATCCCAAATCTTTTGAAACCTAATTCTCTCACTCACTCAGACCCTCACACTCGAGAAGACATGTCCCTAAGTGAAGAGCTGGATGAAAGCGCTACTCATGGTAAGCTTTTGGTTTTGAGCAACGAATTTGTTACTTTGTTTAAGTTATAAAAGTCTGAGTTGATTTCAAACTTCAGGCACTACTGTCATTCTTATTATGACGGACGAACTGGTGATTTTGGGCTCTGATTCTGTATGTGTCAACAGGAATTACCGTAGAGGTAGAGTTATCTATGCAGAAAACAAAGAGTTTTATTGTCTTATATAATTTTTTCTTTGGATTGCAGAAAGCCAAAGCTTATAATTTTAGCAAAAAGAGAAGATCTTGTCAGGCTCTCAAAATTTGGTGCATGGGCATTTGGTAGTGGTAAACTCCAGGCTAAGAAAGTACTTGAAGATGAATACGTGTATGGCATGTCTCAACCAGAAGCATCAAAGTTGGCTGAAACGACCTACGTGGTAATTTCTAAACGTTATCTCTTTCATCTCGATGAGCTGGGTTTGTATTGATTTAACATATCAAATTTTGATTATACCTTCATTTGGACGGTGTCTGTGTTTGGTTCAAATGGGCTGATCGATAACACAATATGCCAACAGCACAATGGATTTGTATTTACGTAATTAACTACGACCGATATGATGATTTCCATCCGAGAACAATGTACTTGTTTTCTCGCTACCATATTGGCGACGATGTAGTTACCCAGTGGTTTAGGTATATCTAAAGTCCAAACTTATCTATTTATTTATTTATTTATTGTGTCTAAAAACTAAAAACACAATTGCTTTACAACTAAACTGTTACTTAACTATTCACATTTTAACCACCCTCGATAGTCCAAACTCATTAGCATGGAACTACCGAACTATATATATATATATTCAATTCAAAGTAGGGAGTGCTCCTTCTGAACAAGCTTTGGTTCTTCAAGCCTTATGCATCTTTTAACTTCTTTTTTCAATGAAGCCTCTTGCATATGTGATATTCTTTGATACTTGGTCTGCATAATATTGAAAATGCAAGATGATTCTATTCAACATTAGAATGGGCAATTTTCCTCTAATTTTGACTAAATGGTAATTTTCCCTACAATAAAACCTCTATGAAGGAATCACCCTCAACTTAGGCATTAAGACATTTCAGTTCTGACTGAAGGAATTTGCATATCTTAAAAGAAGGTAAGTAGTGGCGGTTTGTATTCTATACCCGTTACTCATCTACTTCTACACCACCAAGTATTGTACGTTCTTTCAGGCTTTCAGCTTCCATAGCTTCATTGGAAACTATACTTAATTTGTCTTGAGATTTTCTTTTCTAATCTACGATATACATTGTATTGTTTGAGACGTGGTGACCCTTTATGTATGCATAAATTTTGAATGCGTATATTTGTTTTTTACATAATCAGTTTTAAGTGCATACTGTTTGTTTTTATTATTTATTCTTTTGGTAAATGCAGTTAACAGAGATAACTTTTTGTGTGAATCGATAAACGGTAGAAATTTGAGGTATTCAAACGCAAAATTTGATACTTGGGTATGAAATTGAAGTTCCCCTATAATTTGGGAGATAAAATGCATTTAACTTTTAATTAGGAGGATGAATACATATAGCAGGTACTCAACATTCCACCACAGGTGTTCGTCACTTGCGGCCCTCCGGAATATTATCTTTTTTGGACATAAATATGAAATCGTTCTCCGTATATATCACTTCTACAACTTGCTCAGCAACAACCTGGCGGATTCGTGGTGGCCCCCGCTCCACGAGTAGTTCCACGTCCTTTTATCTTTGCCTCGATGATCATTTCCTCTGCATTGGCATTAAGGAAGTGGATTAATAAAACTGACCAGGCATGCATATATATAAATTCAACTACAGATAAGAAATAATGTGTGGGAAAGACCTACTGCTTTTCGAAAACTCGGAAACTCTGGCAAATGCTATCTGTGATGAACAGAATACTAGCACTAAGAATATGAAGGGAATCAAGTAGACAGAGCTGCAGGCTTTCTTTTGAACCATTGTTTCATATAACCATTTATCAGTACGTATCATCGTTTCCTTTCTTTTATAGTATGATTAGTATCTTACAAATGATAATAGTCTTGGTCTTTGCTGAATGATGGCCACACGAATAATCTTATCCCCGCGAAATTTCTTGTGATAACTTCACCATATGGGATGTGATGTGAGCAAGTGGAAGTGCAATCAAAGTCATTTTTCATGATTGACGCTCTTCTTAAGGCCGCCAAAACTGAAGAACTGATTATGCAACTTCTACGTACGCCATGACAATTCTCTCATATGAAGGATACTCCCATTAAACACCAATATTGAAGACCGACTTCCGTGATTTTCACTCCGCATTCAAGAACAAGATAAAAAGTCTTCCGTCTTAACTTGGAAGATAACAGACAAAGACTTATGAAAGCAAATGTATACAGAATTTCCAATCCTGAACTATAACATTGCAGAACCATAGCTAATGCAACTAATGTAGAATTTTCAGCCACATGCACCATGATGATAAATGATTAGACCAGGCAGTCCACAGCCTCTTGGAATATTAGCAGACTGAGCTCTTGCTCAGAGTCTCGGAACTAAATGCAAGTCACTGGGACTTGGATGCATATATGCCTAGTCAAGAAAACGAGTCACTAAGAATTTTCTGTACACAGAAGTTAGACTTGTCCATGCTAATTTTCCACTAAGAAAACAAGATATCATCAACAGTCCATATATATCGACGAATTTTTTCCACTGAAAAAACAAAAGGTCAAAATCCATTGATATTTACTCTGCTCATCCACTTGCAGAAAGTGCCTGGAAATTTGGCTTCCATTATCAAATATCATAAAATCAAGAAAATTGTCATGCTGAGGCCTACCCACTGCGTTCATAGTCTTATCGCCTTCTACATTCTAAAGGAATTGAAGAAGAGTGATTTGCATTGTCAGTTGTACCAATGCAGTACCTGACATACTGTATTTATATTGATTCAATTGAAGAGATTACAATCTGTAACAATATGATAACTATCAGTTACATGAGATAGCAGAAGATATCTACGCTTATATCTACACTTATTAGAGAATCTAGTTACACAAGATAAGAATGGAGTTAGCCATATGATGAAGAACTCCTATTCAGATCAGTACTCCTAACTGATGTAGGAGAGGTAAGGTCGAGATGGTTATCTGATCTATTACTCCCCTGTAAGAGCAATGGCCTTTCAAGAACAAGTAGCTTGGACACCATGATAAGAGCATAATATGCTACATTCTTAACATGTTTATACCTTCATTGATTTTCAGATTATTAAGTTATGATTCGAATTTCGTTAATGTATTAGAGTGTCGTAGTTGTATTCGAGTCTCTCAATTGTATCTTTATTCTTAGACACGTGCTGCAAGTTAGGTAGCCAATCTCATAAAATTCGTAACATATAGCCAAGCTACATGCTGTCATTGATAACAAAATGCGTATAAAGTTTCAGATATGACTCGTTAAAATGGACTTTGTTTCAAATACTTGGTCTATTATGGTTTAAACTTTAAACTGTTTAGCTATTGCTTGCTGGGAATTAGTAAGCTTTTTCGTGTATTTGGCTTTATTAGTGTAATAACCCAATTTTAATATTAATTTGCTTGTAAATTAGTCGTTTATATTGGGAGGATGATTTGTGAAGATTTATTTTTCGAACGCTTTTATTTAGTTGTTGTTCGATGTCGGAAGTGATTCCGAGAATTGAAAGTCGAAAAAAAAAGGTTAAAGTTCTAATGGGTCAAAAGTTGACTTTTTGATCCGTCGTGAATTTTGAAAAATATCCTTCACGAAAGTCGTAGGGCTCGACGATACGAGTTCGTAGACACGCGGTGCGCGTGAAACGGACGTCGTAGGAAAAAGTTACGACCTGTTGAAGTTATTTCCAAAATCAGAAAGTTGCTATAAATAGTGGAAATATCTCAGGAAAGTCAAAACTTTCCCAAAATATCAGAATTTCAGAAATTGACCAGTTTACTGTTCATCGTCTTCTCTCCCGAAGCCAGACCTTCCCAGCCGCCGTTCTCCGCCGTCCGGCCACCTCTGCTCGCGCGCCACCCACCGAACTGCTCGTCTCAACCTCCTCTTCCTTTCCAGCCGAGAGTTGCATCGGGGGAACGCCTGTACGTGACGTAGTGCAGCCCACAAGCTACTGCCACCGTAGGCGGCGGAGTAGCAGCCGCTTCGGGTGAAGCCTAGGGCTTGAGGCACCTGTCTTTTGACTCTCCTCATTCCTCTGTGCACGCTTGTGTCGATCTTGGAGGGAGTTGGAAGCTGCAAATCAGGTGCAGTGACTGGGTTGAAGGAAGAGCTGCAGCGGTTTTTGGTCGCCTCCGGGTCACGTTCGAGCTTTGTTTCAGGGGTTTGACGGAGCGTGAGCATCTCACCTTGGTGAGATTGAAGACGCAGCGGGAGTATTAAAGGTGAGTAAACCTCACTGTGTTCGTATTTTATACGAGATAATTTATAGAAATGGATCGTTAAATGTGAAATTGTTTTATACAAGAAATATTTGTTTTAAATTGAATGAACTTGATCGACTACGGTTTATTGGTAAGTAAAATAATTTTAAAATAAAAATGATTTTCAAATAGTTTTACGATCAATGACTATAGTTGGTATTAGTAGACTATTCCTGAGTGAATGTCTACGTATATATATATTTACGTGAAATATATAATGTGAGTGCATTTGGGTGGATTTATTATGTTATGAAATTATCATAATTGTGTATAAGTGTGTTGTGAGATATGTGAATGAGTTGGTACGGAAACCAACGGCCAATGAGAGATCTTCCTGTGTTTGATCGGGATTTTTCATGTGTGGCAATTAGAGTCCACCCTGTGTTTGATGGGGGATCGCTATGGCAAATATATCGGGAACCAAGCCTTTGGCCGGGTGATTGGTTACGATCAATTAGAGCTCTAGTCTGTCTGCATGTGTGAGGTTTGGAGGGGGATGACAGTAGTCATCGTACTCTGGGTTTATTCTTTGTTGATTGTTTGATGTGAATTTTGATTCACGAGTTGTGATGTTTTGGAATTGTGATTTCCATGTGTTGATTTGATTTATATTATCTTAAACTTGTTACTCACACGAGCTTTGAAAGCTTACCGGGTTTGTTGTTTACAACCCGGTGCACCATTTGATTAAGTAGGGGTTAGACTTGCAGGTGAGGACCAGCAGCCAGGAGGCGGCATCTGAGTCGCGCTGCTTGTAGGTGCGATCCAAGGTCTGGCTTGCATTAATTTTTTTGGGTTAGAGAGTGCTAGCGTGAGACTCTATTTGTATCTATGTATTTACTGATGTAATTTTGTATGTTATGAGCCACGCATTTGAACTCTATTGTTATACTTAGTTATTTGTATGATAACTTTTAAGTATTTGATGAGTTTATTTGTGAATTTTCACATTATCAAATTTGAATTTTTATTATCTGAATTTCGGGGTGTGACAATTAGTGTGTTACAATCCTCCTCGTATATGCACAATCTAGCTAGTTTTGTCTCCCTCAATTTGGGTTTCCGTAACGGTACCCTCTTCGATCTTATGACATAGTGTTCATATTTACTAACAGCTGCTGGCATTGTTGAACCTCCAACCGTAGATGATAGCTCCCCATTGGTGCTGCAGCAAAACAAAGATGACGACGGTACACGCTTTTAACTTTTGTTTTTGTGCAAATTTATCTGGATGATTCTAAATTACCTGCCAATTTAACAACCTCAAAGTCATAGGAGTCCTATTCCTCCGCCGCAACACCTCAAACGAGACCACCCTGCTCTCCCCTCACAATACTTAAACTCCATCATGGAGCTGCTGTAATCTTCGCCTCCTCATATTCGTCCTCATTCGTATCAACGACCACGACAATCCCAATCCACCATGGCCTTCTTGTTCGAATTCTGTGGAATTTAGGGTTTTTTTTTTTGAACAACGTGGAATTTAGGGTTTATTCGTCCTCATTATCTTATTCGCCTAGGACAAAGATAAAGACGGCGGTGCATGTCGGTTCCGGGTCGAAATTTTAGGCCAAAACTCAACTTAATTGATCCGCAAGAACCACAAATTGGTTGAGCTTTTACACAAAGAAAGTGAGTAGGAATGAGGAAATGTAGAAAGGATTGGGGTCGGACCTTGGTAGATTTTGCAGTGGAGTTAGGTTTGCAGGTCGGGGTTTCTAGAGGAATTTTCTTATGCTTATTTTATTTTGGGAAGTCTGGATTTCTGGGTGGTTTTCCGGCTATATCTCCAAATTGCAATAACTCATCAAACAAGCCCAGTTGTTGGGTCAGTGAAGATTTTGGTTGAGTTTTTTTTTAATTTATTTATTTATTTTTTTGCTTACACATTTTAATAAGTGGCATGTTTTTTTCTATTCTATCAAATTAAACTAGGCATGGATTGTTTATAACTTAACTACTTCTAAGATTGAACTTGAAGTGATGGTTTTTCTTTTTGTTGCATTTGAATGAAGGCCTTTAATTTTAAGTGTGGGATGGCTTATCAATGCCAGTGTATGAGTAGCTTGTTCGAGCTTACAAATTGCGCTTGGGAAATATATTTCTGGGCCCTAACATTTTTCTGTTTTGCTTCTGTTTAACTAACATTCAGGTAGCGGTGGCAAAAAATATGGTGATGTAAAAGAAGTTAGCACTCCAGAAGAAGAATATGATTCATCAGACTCTGAAGAAGATTATAATGTTGGAATTGGTGGTCCTGATGTTTATGGATATTGTGTAGAGTGTGTTGACGAGGAAGTCTGCAAATGTTGTGGTAACATAAATGGCCGCCCTGCGAGTGAAGAACCATCTAGCTTCCAGTGGAATGTGATTTTTGTGATGCCAGCGGTGAGCATAGGTACTGTGGTGAATCTGGTGACTCTTGATATGATTATCCGGCCGACTAAAAAAAGCGCGTAGAGCTATAAGTAAATTGTTGAATTGGTTTGATTTTTGTTGTGCTTTAAGGAAAAACAATTTATGGGCTGTAAATAAGTTGACTAAAGAAGTTCAGAGTATTGTTGTTATGAATGTACAAGGGCACTTTTCTATTATCTAATATATAGTAGTCTCATAAAACTAGTTGTTTTTTTTTTTCAGTTTTTCTTTTCCAAAAATGTACACATGGCGTATCTACTGAACTTGAATAGTTTAATTGTTAACTCATTAAAGCCGAGGTCCATCTCCCTATGCCTCCTACTCGGCCCCCTCCACCACCTTAAACGGATTATCTTCCACCCACCTCGCTTAGAAACACGGCCGCATCTTCTCCCTCTGGTTTGGCATGCTTCACCAAAACGATAGCGTGCTGGCAAACCGACCCAAGACGAGATCTCAAATCTTTTGAAACCTAATTCCCCTCACTCACTCAGAGAGAGAGCCTCACACTCGACAAGACATGTCCCTAAGTAAAGAGCTGGATGAAAGCGCTACTCATGGTAAGCTTTTGGTTTTGAGCAACGAATTTGTTACTTTGTTTGAGTTATAAACGTCTGAGTTGATTTCGAACTTCAGGCACTACTATCATTCTTATTAAGACGTCGGACGAACAGGTGATTTTGGGCTCTGATTCTATATGTGTCAACAGGAATTACCGTAGAGGTAGAGTTATCTCTCTTCCTCTCTCTCTAAGTTATGCTATATTCCACAATTTTGGGTCGCAGAATTCTAACTTGTTTCTTTTCAGTTAGAGAAACAATCAAACTTAAATCGATATCTCCAACTACGTTTATGTCAAGTACGGGGTCGTCCATCGTATCCAAGAAATTGCTAAACTATTTGCCAGAGGAGGTATTGAAAAAAATGTATATTTAGACCTTAATTCCTAACGCCCTTATTATTATGGTTTATCATTTTGTATATATCAATTGCTAATTAGACCTCATAATGAATTGGACTTAATACGTACATCAGCACAGGGAGAGGACAGACCACTCCACTGTTGGACCAACACTTAAAGAATTTGCAGAATATGGTCGGGAACACCTCATGATATTGGAGACCGGCGAAGTGCAGGCCGGTGGAGTGTATGCCGTTATTGGAATTGAAAATGGGGTATGGGATTTTTTTTGGTTGTTTAAAAGTTTTCTATGCAGAAAACAAAGAGTTTTATTGTCTTATATAATTTTTTCTTTGGATTGCAGAAAGCCAAAGCTTATAATTTTAGCAAAAAGAGAAGATCTTGTCAGGCTCTCAAAATTTGGTGGCCATTTGGTAGTGGTAAACTCCATGCTAAGAAAGTACTTGAAGATGAATCACTACTGGAAACAAGGTCTGAGGCGACGAATATTGAAACGGGAAAATCAAACTTTGTCGCCTCAACACATTGAAGCGACAAATATTAGATTTGTCGCTTCAGAAAACAAGAGCGACGACTTTTGATCAATAGTCGTCGCTCACAAATTATTGAGGCGACGAATAAAGGTATGTTGTCGCCTCCAAACAATGTTTGTAAACTGTAGCGACAAAAATTCAATCTTCGTCGCCGTTAAAAAATTCAAGCGACGAAGTTGATAAAATACGATCAATATTCGTCGCTGACAGATGAAACAAAGCGACGAGTTTAGAACAATAGTCGTCGCTTCATGTTTTAAAATCTGGTCAACCATATTTTCATAAAACTTATCAGACGAAAACGCTATTACGTACCTTTAGATGACCTTGTTTCGTCGACTCTTCCAAACATTAAACTCTCAAATAAATGATACGTAATCAGCCATGTAAAAATTTGGTAACTTTTACCTCCCGATACTATGGTTCCCCATAGAGAGAGATACGTTTAAATAAGGTTGACCGCATCGATCGAGGCTCTAACTTTGTCGGATTGAAGTGATTTTTTTACCATAACCGTATTTCATCATAACGATCAAATGTTATTTCACAGTGTTTTTCAAAATTTGACTTCTTTTATATAGTTGCTTCGAAAAGTTGTACACTTGAGTATAATCTTATAATCAAGTTATACCGTATTAGTAAACATGTTGTCATTACAATGGTTAAATTCACAAAATGAAAATTTTGACCGTCTGATGTGATCGTTATAGTTAAATATGAGTACAGTAGAAAAATCAACTCATTTCGTGAACGCTCGATGCTCGATCGAAACGGTCAACCATATTTTCATAAAACTTATCACACGAAAACGCTATTACGTACCTTTAGATGACTTTGTTTTGTCGACTGTTTCAAACATTAAACTCTCAAATAGATAAGACGTAATCAGTCATGTAAAAATTTGGTAACTTTTACCTCCCGATACTATGGTTCCCCATAGAGAGAGATACATTTAAATAAGGTTGACCGCATCGATCGGGGCTCTAACTTTGTCGGATTGAAGTGATTTTTTTACCATAACCGTATTTCATCATAACGATCAAATGTTATTTCACAGTGTTTTTCAAAATTTGACTTCTTTTATATAGTTCCTTCGAAAAGTTGTACACTTGAGTATAATCTTATAATCAAGTTATACCGTATTAGTAAACATGTTGTCATTACAATGGTTAAATTCACAAAATGAAAATTTTGACCGTCTGATGTGATCGTTATAGTTAAATATGAGTACAGTAGAAAAATCAACTCATTTCGTGAACGCTCGATGCTCGATCGAAACGGTCAACCATATTTTCATAAAACTTATCACACGAAGCGACGAAGATTGAAACGCGAAACACTAAATTTGTCGCCTCAACACACCGAAGCGACGAAAATAGGAATGTTGTCGCCTGCGAACAAAGTTTGTAATCTCTGGCGACGAAAATTGAATATTCGTCGCTGACTGAAATTCCAAGCGACGGGTTTTGATCAATAGTCGTCGCTTCGTTTTTTAAAATCTGTTATAAAGCCCTCGACTTCAACAGATTGCAGAAGTTGAAGTTTGAGGAAAAAAACTGTTCCGGAGCTGCGAAAAAAAGGGCAGATCGGCTGATTTCGTCAATTTCGGGGTCTAATTCCTTGGGTCTTCTCTTCCAATTGCTTTGTAGGTTAGTATAATATCTCCTCTTCATTGTAATCACCATATTTGGGTTTGATTTGTTGAATTTAGTGTTTGATATCTTGAGTTGGATTTGGTTTATAATGTGTTTTTTTGTTGTTTTTAGGGTTAGGTGTTTGAATATATGATAGAATTGGTGTTGATTTTGGTGAAATTGAGATTTTTTAGGATAGTTTGTGAAATTGTGAAATTTTAGTGACATTGAATTTTAGTGTAATTTAGTGAAATTGTGAAATTTAGTTAAATCTAAATTAAGTGAAACTAAAATGGGTTGAAATAGTGCAATTTATTGAAATTTTGTGAATTTTATGGCAGATTAGGTTGAAATTATTAGTTAACGATGTAATTGGTTTGTGTTGTGTGTGGATTGTGGTAGTTAGGGTTTCTGAAACATGCGAGTGGCTTAGTGAGGGAGTGTGGTGCCGTGTGTAAATTTATTGTTTCGTATTATATATAATTGTGGTGTTTATGAGCTTAGAACTCCCGTTTGAGAATCAACAACGCATCTAGTTGATCGAGATGGGTTGTTGATTCTCGAATTGTCCCATTTTTGGACACTTTAGGCGAACACGAGTTTATTAATCCTTTTGCTATTCATGTGGTTTAAGTTTAAGTTTTGGGATATAGTTTCGACAGTGTCTCTCTACAATGTTCCTCGAGTGCAAATTAGGTTGTTTAGATTTTTGTGCACTTGAGGAACTGTAGGGAGATGCTGCCGAAATTTCCCAAAACTGTAGCTGAAACCACATGAATAGCAAAATGATCAACAAACTCGTGTTCGCCTGAAGGGGATAGGACCAAACCCGGAGGCATAAGGAGAAGAAGTGTTGGGACAGGTTTTGATTGTATCATAAATGTTGTGTGCTAACCTTATGTATATTGTCTGTTTATGTTATGACAGGAAACATGGATGATGTTCCCGACAAATCTTGGATGAATCTTCACTTTACACACCCTGATTACAGCACAGGCTTAGTTAACTTCATCAATTTTGTTTCGGCTCGCACTGCTGGAATCGAATTTCTCCCTTGTCCGTGCGCAGTTTGCAGAAATGGTCCTTATTATAAGAAACTCATAGAGATTTATCATCACTGCTTGCACCATGGTTTGGATCCGACTTACACAGTTTGGCACCTACACGGGGAAGTTTCTGGTGAACCGGCAATGATGAGTAAACGGAGACAGTGGCTTCAAGACAGAGTCCAGGCTTCCAGTGTTGCCGGTCCTTCAGTGATCACGCCTGTGGAGATTATACAAGATGTATTTCCATACTATCCTGGATACCATGCAGATGCACCGCATAATGTTGTTGAAGAAAACGCTGAAGTTCAGTTCAATGACATGGTAGATGATGATTACGCTAAGTATGAAAGGCTTCTAAAGGAGTCTCAAACCTCATTGTATGAAGGGAGTGAAGAAACTGTATTAAGTGCCACATTACATGCAATGGAAATTAAAGTTGAAAACGGATGGTGGGATACGAGTATTGATAAATTATGTAAATGGGTGCATAAGTTTTTTAAAGTCAATAATTTTCCTGTGAGTTATTCGAGAATTAAAAAAATCATCAAAGATATTTCCCTTGGATATGAAAAAATTCATGTTTGTGAGTTCAACTGTTACCTATTTAGGGGGGCTGCAAATAAAACTCGTAGGACTTGTCCAATATGTGGTGCTCAAAGATATAAGTCAGATACGGATGACCTTCCAAAAAAGATAATATGGTATTTCCCTATCACTCCAAGGTTGAAACGCCTATTTATATCCCCACACACAGCAAAACATATGCGATGGCATAAGGAGAGGCGACAAGATGAAAGTACCCTCCGGCACCCATCTGATGGACAATCATGGCAACATTTTAACAGGACATTTCCAGGTTTCGATGACATTAAGGGAAGAAATGTGCGGCTTGGAGTGGCAACTGATGGTTTCAGTCCATTTGGAACAATGACAACCCAACATAGTACGTGGCCCGTGGTTGTGATGCCATATAATCTACCCCCTAATATGTGTATGAGGAAGGAGTATAATATGCTGGTCATGTTGATTCCTGGCCCTAAATCTCCAGGAAAGTGCCTTAGTGTACTCATTCGTCCATTGATCGACGAGCTCATAGATTTATGGGAAAATGGAGTCTATACTTTTGACAGAGTCGACAATGATGTATTCACGATGAAGGCAGCGGTGATGTGTACTATAAGTGACTTTCCTGGTTTAGGGATGCTTGCGGGCTCAACGGTGAAAGGGTACAAGGCTTGTCCAATTTGTCTAGATGAGCTGACGGCGAAGCATATTTGTGGGAGAATTGTTTATGAAGGGCATCAGAAATGGTTGGACGAGAATTCACCAATGCGATCCAGTTTGGCATTTAACGGGAAGCCAGAGTGGGGAAAAAGGCCAGCTCATAAGAACGGAGATGAAATTTTGGAGGAAATTAGATCACACAGTTACGCCACTCTTAGCCATCATCCGTATTTTCGTGTCCCTTACTCGGCACACAACAGACAATGTTGGACCCACGAGAGCGTATTTTGGATGCTTCCCTATTGGTCGTCGTTGTTACACAGGTACTGTTTAGATGTCATGCACATTGAAAAGAACGTGGGTGACAATATCCTGGCCACCATTCTTTCAATTGAAGGGAAGACCAAGGATGGTCCAAGGGCTCGCGAAGCTTTGCAGAAGAGGGGAATACGCAAAAGTCAGTGGTGTTCGCAAGCTGAAAAGAGGACGGGAAAGGTTCCTCATGCACCCTTTTTAGTTGAAAAGGATCGTCTTGAAGAAGTATTCGAATGGTTTCGCGGTGTTAGGTATCCACTTGACTATGCGGGAAGTTTGAGAAATAAGGTGAAACTATCCGAGAAAAAGTTCTATGGATTGAAGACGCATGATTGCCATGTCCTGCTTCAACCTCTTCTTCCAGTGGTTATCCGAGGATTTTTGCCGAATAACGTCGTGAAGCCATTGATAGCATTGTCAAATTGGTTTCGAAAATTATGTGCTAGGGAGTTGAAGAAGACAGATGTCCAACAGATGAAAGATGAGATTGTGATCATCCTCTGCAATTTGGAGTTGATTTTTCCTCCACATTTCTTCACCTTTATGGTTCATCTCATGGTTCACCTTCCCGAACAAGTTATGCTTACAGGCCCAGTACATTTTACATGGATGTATCCGACGGAAAGGTATATGCACTAATCAAATATGTTTCTTAATGTCCAAACTAAATTTACACTAACTTTTTATATGCACTAATCATATTCATCATTTTATAGGCAATTAGGTGATTATAAACAATCAATAAGTAATACACGTTACCCGGAGGGGAGTATTGCAGAAAGGTACATATCATGGGAGTCGGTGACGTACTGTAAGTCGTATCTGCAATTGGAAGAACACGAAGAGCCCAATCCCCCAATATGGAATATTAGTTATGTTTCTCAGTTAGTTCAACCGTGTATTATGGATACCACCGGAAATATCAGGTTAACAGAGGAGCAAACGGCTGAGGCTCACTGGCAAATTTTGACGGATACAGAAGAAGCTCAATATTACATGGACGCTCATTCGGAGCTGTACACGGCGAAATATGGTGACGATTACGACCCGCGCCATCGAAGGAGGAGTTTCCATCCATGGTTCTTAAAATTTGTACGAAAACTAAATATATGGTTCTTAAAATTTGTACGAAAACTAAATAGTATAGAACTAACACAATCTATTTTTCAGGCCAAGAGAATATATGATGCTCAGGACCCTAATTTTAACAGGGCAATATGGTCATTGGCTTGAGGTCCGCAATTCACTCGGATTTATAAGGCGTGCTACGTGAACGGTATCAAGTATGTCTCATTCGATAGAGATCAAAGGCTCGTGACTCAAAATAGCGGAGTGATGTTAAGCACGAAGCTTGGAAACCTGTCTCAACACTTCTATGGTCATCTTGACTATGTAGTCGAGGTATGTTATCCAGACAATTTGTCGGTCGTATTGTTCAAAGTTATATGGCACAACACCACTGACGATCAGGATGACGAAGAAATTGACACCGTCAAGGTAGATCATGGTCTGATATCGGTGGATACTAACACTAGTTACTACGAGAGTTCACCATTTTGTCTTGCTGTGAAGACTAAACAAGTGTTCTACTTGGACGATCCTGCGGCGGGTGGTACTTGGAAGGTGGTGCAAGAAATGTCGCATCGAAATGTATATAGTGCCGAAGTACTTGCAACAGAAGACAACAGGCCTCCTTCAGGGAATCAAATCACAGAGCCTTACCAAGAGGACACCTTAGGTTCAATACAATTTTACCATATTGATGCATCTAATCTCCAACTCGATTTAGAAGTACACGAACAGAATGAAGAATCAAACGGTGAGGAAGATGACAGTGACGATGAATTGGATGAGGAAGAAGAAGAGGAAGATGAAGATGAAGACGATGATGGCGGAGACGACGAAGAGGAAGACTACTAGTTAATTATGGTACATGTTGTAATATGATAATGATGATATATATTTATTGTTGTAATTTTGAACAATATTTACAATATTCTAATTAAATAAAAATAAATGCATATAAACATAATTCTAATCTGTTCAGTCAACTTGAAGCGACGAATATTGCACAATACTTGTCGCTTGAACAAGTGAAGCGACCATTTTTGTCAAACATCGTCGCTTAGGAAAACTGAAGCGACGAAGTTGGACCTCCCTACATTACCTAGTGGGTTACAACTTCGTCGCTTCAAATCACATGAAACGACGACGTTTGATATTCGTCGGAAATGTAAATGTGAAGCGACGAAGTTTTTCCATGTTTTGTCGGTTGGTATTTGAAGCGACGACTTTTTTCTATATTCGTCGCTTCGTATCTGATTAAATGAACCGGGACTTGCCTCCTTCCTCAGTAGCGCGAGAATTCCCCAAATTTCAAATCCCCCCGAAAACCAAATTCTTCTTCCCCCAAATTCTCTTCCCCCAAATCCCAAATTCTCTTCCTCAGAACACACCCCAAATCCCAATTTCTGCCGATTCCCTCAAAAACCCCCTTCTCACCGAAATCTCCTCTAAACCCTAAATCTCCTCAAACCCTTCGATTCATCAATGGCACCCGGTTCTAGTGCCCAGAAGAGGAAGAGGGAGATGGAGGCGAGAAGAGAGAGGAAGGCGGCGGAAGTTGCCGCTCAAATGGCTGCTGCGGCGGCGCAGGCGACGGCGGCGCAAGCGACGGCGGAGCAGGCGAGGACGGCGCCAGTGGCAGCGGAATCGGCCAGAACGGCGCCAGAGGCGGGGACGATGGTTCCCATCCCGTCTCTGGCCGAAACCGATCCTTCGGCGGGTGTGGGGAGCGGTGGCGCTGACCTGGGGAGCGGCGGCCGCGATGGCGGTAGCGGTGTCAGTGGTGGTGCCGCTGGTGGAGCAGCTGGTGTGGTAGGCGAGAATGCTCCTCCCCTCAGCATTAGGACCAAGAGGAGTCCTCAGGAGCCGGGTGAGTTATCCCATAAATTTCGGTTTTTTTCGATTCTTATTTGGAATTGTTCAAATTTCAGACCTGCGCATGTTGTTTGTGGTTAGATGAATGGAAATAAACATCAGAGCTTCAAAAGATACATACCTAGCCATGTAGTTATCGATACTAGGCAGAGTATGTGCATGCATGAAAAGGCATCTGGCTTCATGCATTGTTCTATTAGATAATTTGTAATAGACATCTTTATCAATGGCTGCATTAGAGGCCACAAACTCAAGCACCATACAGAGTTAACCAAGATAAGAATAAAGCATGCGCAGATGCAGTAGTTGATTTCAGAGGTTTAGCAGGTGGATCCTTTTTAGTATAGACATAGCGCACTACAGCGTACATGTATGTTATAGATAGAATAACGGAAGTAAGAGCTTTGATCTTTGAACGGAAGTAAAATTTCAAATGTGTTTTACTAAACTAAAAGATAAGATTTGCTCAAAACTTTTGTGTGAGAATTAGCAAGCAAGTTTGTGTTGCTCTAGTACTCTGCAGATATAAGAAGCATGTTTTAGAATTCAGTTTTGAAATTACTAGTTACAAATTCTGGTCGTCAGTTGGAAGATCTTCATATACAGATATATTGTAACCTGTATTGCATGGAATTCTTTGGGATATGGCAGTTGGAAGGAGATGCGGAAAGTGTTTGGGACAATGTTTTATTTAACTTACCTCGTCTCTTCTTTTCCTAGAACGGTAGTGAGCTTCATTTCTTATGGCTGGTAGTTGTTCTCAAGGCTTTTTTGTGTGTTTGTTTGAAATACTTGATCTGTGAAAGGTGTACTGAATGCATATCTCTTCTCTTCAGATGAGTTGAATGAACTAACCTCCAATGGTCCTTCAAAGATTTGAGTTTTGTTTCTGATGCTTTTGTGCTCAATCAATGTGATACAAAAGTCTCGTGATCTCAGATTTATCTATTGGTAATACACAAGGTTATGACTCTGTAGTGCAGTAACAAGTGCAAAGTAGCATAGAATTCAATGTGCACGTATTCTTCACACAGCTTTGATCTTCCCAATTCATTACAATCTGTATATCATTAAATTTGGCATATGGTATTGGTATATATCTGATACATATATATTTGATTAATCTTCAATTACTTTGGCAGAGCTTGTTCATATTTTAATTATAATTATATATATATGGCAGAGGTTGTTGATATGACAACGGGTCAGAAGGTGAATGGACGGAACCCGGACAGGCCTGGCATCATAACCGGTACGAAGACGCAATATTTGGTGTCGCTGAACGGCGGGAAACCTCTAAAGGTTGAG
This sequence comes from Potentilla sterilis, assembly GCA_963682095.1. Lineage (NCBI taxonomy): Eukaryota > Viridiplantae > Streptophyta > Magnoliopsida > Rosales > Rosaceae > Potentilla > Potentilla sterilis. Next base: position 942,657 of record OY821755.1, read on the forward strand.
TACTCGGAACGGCACAGGGGTCCAAGCCTCTTGAAGTGGAGGACTTTGATGTCCCGAGACATCGGGAGCGCCATCCGGAGCAAAGTGCCCATGCTTGCGCCTTCATATGCTGAGCTGGCTGAGGAGCATCGAGATGCACTGAGCACGTATATGGAGGTAGGACGCTCATTTCATAATTATTTCAAATTCTTATCTTTCAGTCATATATATTGAAATATGTTATTTCTAATGATTTCTTTGAAATGTTTTTTACTAGATGTTCTACGACCTCCCTCCCACCGAGATAGGCATGTGGAGATACATCGACCAGACCGCTGCCAAGATCTACAAGGACTGGAAGTACGACTGCCACACCCACTACGTCGAAGTGTCAAAGGCGACGCCTGCAGAGTTCATCCACCGACCCGAGCAGTGGGAGTACCTCAAGGTTCACTTTGAGGACGACGATTATAAGGTAACGGAAAGTAATTAGAGGTTTTTAAATTTCATATAATAGATTTTGATTCTAATAGTTCGTGCATATTTTTGCAGAGGATGTGTGCCCGGAACGTCGCAAACCGGAACAAAGCAAAGGAGAAGGGGTGTGCAGTCAACCACCACTCTGGCACGACTCCCTATAGCTACCGGGTCGTTGCAAATGAGGAGAAAGGCAGTTTGGCGCCTATACTTCAGACAGTCTGCGATGTTTATGCGCGATCGCAGAATGCGCAGGAGAAAGTGGTGAGTTTCCATTCCGAGTTAGATGTCTATATTCCTAGTTTTTAGCTTCTGATTTGATTTATTTAGAATTTATAACTATACAAACACAAACTAACTTAATATGATATTTTTTGCAGGCAGCGGTCAAGAGGAAGATGGATGAGCTCTGTGCTAGCCGAGCGGCTAATGTGGAGAGCGGCAGTCAAGTGACGGGCCCCGCTACCGTCGAAGAACAGATAGCGGTAGTGGACGAGTGTCTGGGCGGGAAGCCGGGGACGAGAGTCCGAGGTATGTACAAATCATAAAATAAAAGTTTCTATTTTAGATACGAAAGAGAATTTAATTTGAATAATTTTTTGTGTTTTACGATCTTTGCAGGGCTAGGAGATGCATTAAGACGCCCGGCAAAACCAAGAGGCGGTGCACGCTTGTCCAGCAACGATGAGGGCAGAAGTAGCAGCCGCCAATGAACGTGCCAGAATCAACGAAGAACGTGCCAGAATCAACGAAGAACGTGCCAGACAAGAAAAAGAAGAAAGCAGAATCAAGGAAGAAGAGATGCTGCAACGCATTGCGAGGATGGAGGCTGCCCTCGGCATGTCGACCAATCCCGCCGCCGCCCCCGCCCCTCTGACGATTGCCGATAAATCATCCTGTGCTGAAGGTATGGGGGCAACGGACTTGGACTTAGACTTAGTTTAGGACCCTTCGTTACTTTGTACTTGGAACATATGTACATTATTGTTATAACACATTATAGTTTTGAATGAAATCTATGTATTTATAGTGTTTGTGTTATGTTGGATATGTGATTTGAATGAAATGTTGGTTGGATATGTGATTTGAAAATGCAGGTTTTGTTGATGAATGGAATGTAGGTTTCAGAATACCAGAATTCTGGTATTCTGTCTCTGTAACAAATTGTGAAGCGACGAACATTGATCAGTGTTCGTCGCTAAGATTATAGTGAGGCGACGAATATTGAACAAAATACGTCGCTCCCTGCCTGACGAAGCGACGAATATTGAACAAATACGTCGCTCCCTGCCCATTCAAAATGAAATAAATCAGACGTATTCTGTTATTCTGTCTATATAACAAATATTTAAGCGACAAATAATGATAATTGTTCGTCGCTTAGATTATATTGATGCGACGAATATTAAAAAATACGTCGCTCCATGGCTTTTCGAAATGAATTTAAGAGACCGATTTTGATCCAAACTTTGTCGCCACAGTTACAAGGCGACAACCCAAAATTCGTCGTATGGATTTTGAAGAGACGAGTCAAAATTCATCGCCAGAGAATGAAAGCGACGCGTCTAAATTTGTCGCTAGACATCTCTGCCGACGCGTCAAAAGTCGTCGCTCTCCTTCGAGCGACCACTTTTGAAGTCGTCGCAAGGATATATGAGGCGACGACTTTTGATTCAAAGTTGGTCGCTTGGAGTTCAAACGATGAATATGAGGCGACGACTTATTGCCGTCGGCAGGATTCTCAGGCGACGACTTTTGATGCGAAGCGACGACTTTAAGTCGTCGCTTCGATGCTTATCTGCAGCAGTGAATGTATACGTGTATGGCATGTCTCAACCAGAAGCATCAAAGTTGGCTTAAACAACTTTGTTAGATGCAGCCTTAGGTTGTCCATATACCGGGGGAGACCTATGCGATAATTTCTAAACGTTCTGATCTCTTTCATCTCGATCAGCTGGGTTTGTATTGATTTAACATATCAGATTTTGATTATACCCTCATTTGGACAGTGTTTGTGTTTGGTTCAAATGGGTTGATAACGCAATATGCCAACAGCACAATGGATTTGTATTTACGTAATTAACTACGACCGATATGAGGAGTTCCATCCCAGAACAATGTACTTGTTTTCTCGCTACCATATTGGCGACGATGTAGTTACCCAGTGGTTAGGTATATCTAAAGTCCAAACTTATCTATTTATTTATTTATTGTGTCCAAAAAGAAAAACACAATTGTTACAACTAAACTGTTACTTAACTATTCACATTTTAACCACACTCCATAGTCCAAACTCATTAGCATGGAACTATATATATATTTTCAATTCAAAGTAGGGAGTGCTCCTTCTGAACAAGCTTTGGTTCTTCAAGCCTTATGCATCTTTTAACTTCTTTTTTCAATGAAGCCTCTTGCATATGTGATATTCTTTGATACTTGGTCTGCATAATATTGAAAATGCAAGATGATTCTATTCAACATTAGAATGGACAAGTTTTTCTCTAATTTTGACTAAATGGTAATTTTCCCTACAATAAAACATCTATGAAGGAATCACCCTCAACTTAGGCATTAAGACATTTCAGTTCTGACTGAAGGAATTTGCATATCTTAAAAGAAGGTAAGTAGTGGCGGTTTGTATTCTATACCCGTTACTCATCTACTTCTACACCACCAAGTATTGTACGTTCTTTCAGGCTTTCAGCTTCCATAGCTTCATTGGAAACTATACTTAATTTGGTCTTGAGATTTTCTTTTCTAATCTACGATATACATTGTATTGTTTGAGACGTGGTGACCCTTTATGTATGCATAAATTTTGAATGCGTATATTTGTTTTTTACATAATCAGTTTTAAGTGCATACTGTTTGTTTTAATTATTTATTCTTTTGATAAATGCAGTTGACAGAGATAACTTTTGGTGTGAATCGATAAACGGTAGAAATTTGAGGTATTCAAACGCAAAAATTTGATACTTGGGTATGAAATTGAAGTTCCCCTATAATTTGGGAGATAAAATGCAATTAACTTTTAATTAGGAGGATGAATACATATAGCAGGTACTCAACATTCCACCGAAGGTGTTCGTCACTTGCGGCCCTCCGGAATATTATCTTTTTTGGACATAAATATGAAATCGTTCTCCGTATATATCACTTCTACAACTTGCTCAACCTGGACCTCCCCCGCCGCTGGGCCCCGCTCTAGGACTACTCCCACCTCCTCCTATGAGTCCTTTCGGAAGTTTCTTTGCCTCGACAATCATTTCCTCTGCATTGGCATTAAGGAAGTGGATTAATAAAACTGACCAGGCATGCATATATATAAATTCAACTACAGATAAGACATAATGTGTGGGAAAGACCTACTGCTTTTCGAAAACTCGGAAACTCTGGCAAATGCTATCTGTGATGAACAGAATACTAGCACTAAGAATATGAAGGGAATCAAGTAGACAGAGCTGCAGGCTTTCTTTTGAACCATTGTTTCATATAACCATTTATCAGTATGTATCATCGTTTCCTTTCTTTTATAGTATGATTAGTATCTTAGAAATGATAATAGTCTTGGTCTTTGCTGAATGATGGCCACAAATAACCTTAGAAATGAATAATCTTAGAAATGATAATAGTTTGCTGAATGATGGCCACACGAATAATCTTATCCCCACGAAACTTCTTGTGATAACTTCACCATATCGGATGTGACTTGTGAGGTGAGCAAGTGGAAGTGCAATCAAAGTCATTTTTCATGATTGACGCTCTTCCTAAGGCCGCCAAAACTGAAGAACTGATCATGCAACTTCTACGGACGCCATGGCAATTCTCTCATATGAAGGATACTCCCATTAAACACCAATAAAGACCGACTTCCGTGATTTTCACCCCGCATTCAAGAACAAGATAAAAAGTCTTGCATCTTAACTTGGAAGATAACGAAAGCAAATGTATACAGAATTTTCAACTCTGAATTAAAGCATTGCAGAACCATAGCTAATGCAACCAATGTGGAATACTTATAAAATAGACCCTGAAGTACTAGAATGTTTATACAGCAAACACATAGAAATACCATGAGAATCATGACAACATCAGATTTTTATGGTAAGGCTTGCTTCCTTGCCTGCGCCATTTTGTATATTCAGCTAGTTTCTTCACCAAACAATGCTTTTGCTTCTGCTAGTTCTAAATCTAGTGAAGCAGAAGCTCTTCTCAAATGGAAATCCAGCTTTCAAAACCAAACTCAAAATAATCTGACCTCATGGTCATACTCTCCCAGTAATTCCAGCCCATGCAATGTCTGGACAGGCCTTTCATGCAACACTGCAGGAAGTGTCAACAGGATAAACCTCACAAATTCTGGTATACAAGGTACGCTGCATGAATTTCCATTCCTGTCCTTACCCAATCTTGAATATATTGACCTCAGCTTGAATAAACTCTTTGATGCCATCCCACCTCAGATTAGTTCCCTTTCCAAACTCATCTATTTTGATCTATCTTTTAATCTGTTATCTGGGAAAATCCCCCCAGAAATTGGTCGTCTCGTAAATCTTCAAGTCTTGCACCTAAATGAAAACCAGTTAAATGGCTCAATTCCTCAAGAGATAGGTCAGCTTAAGTTTCTGTATGAGCTTTCTCTTCAGCGTAACTACCTAGAAGGTCCAATTCCTGCTTCTCTAGGTAATTTGATCAACCTGACGTATTTGTATCTATATAACAATCAACTTTCTGGTTCCATTCCTCCAGAGATAGGAAACCTCTCAAATTTGGTGGAAATAGAAATGGGTTACAACAATTTAACAGGTCCAATCCCTCCAAATCTTGGAAGCTTTAAAAGCGCAACTATGTTGCACTTGAACATGAATAATCTTTCTGGTTCAATACCAACATCTTTGGGTGATATGACAAACCTCCAGTCTCTCTATCTCTATGGAAATCAACTTTCTGGTGCCATTCCAAAAGAAATAGGTAACTTGAAAGCCATGGTAGATTTAGAGTTGAGCACAAACCAACTCAATGGCTCCATTCCTGTATCATTGGGTGAGTTGAGAAACTTAGACACCTTATTCCTTCGTGAGAATCAACTTTCTGGATCTATTCCTGAGCAGATAGGGAATCTCATGAAGTTGACTGTACTGGAATTGGCTAGTAACCAATTTTCTGGTTACTTGCCCCAAAATATTTGCCGGGGTGGATTACTAGAAAACTTTGCAGTATACAACAACAATTTGATAGGTCCACTCCCCAAAAGCTTGAAAACTTGCAAGAGCTTAGTGAGGTTCTTTCTTCATCATAACCATTTCACTGGAAATATGTCTGAAGATTTTGAAGCCTATCCAAATCTTGAATATATAGACCTAAGCCACAACAACTTCTACGGGGAAATCTCACCTGTTTGGGGGGACTGTTCGCGGTTAGGAACTCTTCGAGTCGCCGGGAACAACCTGACTGGCAGCATCCCACCTAAGATTGGCAATGCAACCCAAATTCATGTACTGGATCTTTCTTCAAATGGTTTAGTTGGGGTGATTCCTAATGAGATTGGGAATTTGACTTCTCTCTTGAATCTGACTTTGAATGGCAATCAACTTTGGGGTCACATACCTTCAGAATTTGGATCATTGAAGGATCTTGAATATCTTGACCTGTCAACCAACAGACTCAATGGATCAATTCCAAGCACCTTAGGTGACTTTTCCAATTTATACTACTTGAATTTGAGCAACAACCAGTTCAACGAAAAAATTCCATTTCAATTGGGGAGTTTACTCCATCTGTCCCAGCTAGACTTAAGTCATAATTCACTGGAGCATCAGATACCATCAGCATTGAGTCAAATGGAAAGCTTGGAGATTCTGGATCTTTCCCACAATAATCTCTCTGGTTCCATACCAAAAAGTTTCAAACAATTGCATAGCTGGGTCCAAGTCGATATATCCTACAACCAGTTGCAGGGTCCCGTCCCAAACAACAAAGCATTTCAAGATGCTCATTTTGAAGGCAATGAAGGATTGTGTGGCAACATTGCAGGACTTCAACCCTGCCCCTCCATGCAAAATAAGCATGCCACACAAAATGATCGAAGACTCGTGTTTATAATTGTTTTCCCTGTTTTGGGGACACTTTTATTTTTACTTGCCTTCCTTGGAATTGCCTTTGTTAGGAAAAGAAGTAGCAAAGAGAAGGATACAGAACAGAGCAATGTAGAGCAGAAAGAAGTTTTTTCCATATCTGAATTTGATGGAAGAAAAATGTACGATGAAATCATCAAGGCAACAAATGATTTTGATGCCTTACATTGCATTGGAAAGGGAGGATCCGGATGTGTCTACAAGGCAAAGCTGCTATCCGGCAGCATCGTTGCAGTGAAGAAACTCCATTCAGTACTTGACGGGGAGGAGACATCTCAGAAGGAATTCCTTAATGAAATAAAGGCGCTAGTTGAGATACGGCACCGGAACATTGTGAAACTTCGTGGTTTCTGTTCACACGCCCGACACTCGTTTTTGGTGTATGACTACCTAGAAAGAGGTAGCTTGGCTTCAATCTTGAGCAAAGAAGACGAAGCTAAAAAAATGGACTGGAGCACAAGGGTGAGGATTGTGAAAGGAGTAGCTCATGCTCTATCTTATATGCATCATGATCGCTCACCACCTATAGTGCATCGAGACATATCGAGCAACAACATTTTGCTCAATCACGAATATGAGCCTTGTGTCTCAGACTTCGGCACCGCTAAGCTTCTAAATGCAGACTCATCAAATTGGACTGCCCGTGCTGGCACATATGGATATATAGCTCCAGGTAATAAACTAGTTAGCACATGTTTCCTTTATCCTTTAGTCTATGTATACATACTTATATTTGGACGTACCTTGTGTCTTTGGCAGAGCTGGCTTACACAATGAAGGTAACTGAGAAATGCGATGTTTATAGCTTTGGGGTGCTGGCACTGGAAGTGATAATGGGGAAGCGGCTGGGCGAAATCATCTCCTCCTTTTCGTCTCAATCCGCCAACGAGGACGTATTGCTGAAGGATGTGTTGGACCAACACCTCCCCGCTCCCACACCTCATGTTCAGGATGAATTGGTAACCATTGCAAGGCTAGCAATTGCATGCAAACATCCACATCCTCAGTCCAGGCCAACAATGCACATGGTTTCTCAGGTCTTATCATCCCAACCTGCAAGTTCTTCAGGACAACCAGAGATTACCCTCGCGCAACTCATTAGGTAATTATCTGAATTGGATAGCCTATTAGTATGGCATAAATAAGATGCTCTTGTTTGAGTACACCATGTACTGATTAGTTTGAACATTTCATTTCGTGTTATACCATCTTCCTTCACATCCATAAGAAATTTCTCCTAAATGCCATTGAAGTTTAAAACTATATATGCAGCTCCAAAAGCAAATGATCTTCAAGAAGCAGAGCACTTCCTCTGTTTTCAGTCCAATTTGACATTGCTCCAGTCCAACAGACATATCTACTCAGTTGATATAGATGGTTAACAAATGACTGCACTGAAATAATGTAGTAGGTTTTTTTTCGACAATACATAATACAGTAGGTTAAAAACTCTCTAGCTTTTTGGTATTCAAACTAGTACATAGCATCAAACATTAATCAACCATGAGGCGATTTAGGCGAAGGTGGACGTCTCACGCCGATGCTGGGTGTAGCGCGATTGAGTCGTCCGATCACCGTCCCCCGACGTCGTAGCTTTGCCTATGTAATCTCCAGGGACTAATGAGTAGGCGACCCACTGTTCGCTTCGGCAATGCGAAGATAAACAATTTACCTTCAACGTACAACTAATGGAGAAAAGAAATGTTAAAATGTTAATGCTTTCCTTGAGTGACTAGGAGTTGACTGAAAAGCTAATATGCTTTCCAGCAACTATCTACTGTTCATTCCACTGAGTTTTTGTTAGCTAGATATTTGTAGTATCATAGTACTATAAATTGTCAAGTTGATGTCTAGCTTACTAGCTTAGATATTTATGTAGGTTACTTTGTATCCCTATAAAAGGGAAGTGTTTTCATTGTAATCTTCAAGTAAGAATCTTAGATCAAAAGACTGCACAAGTTCAGTTCATCTTCTATTCTTCTTCAAACACTATTCACAGAGTGAACTGTGTGTTTTACCTCACTCGCCTCGAGTAATCAGTCTCCACTCGCCACGATCTAGTGGTTGCTGATCTCACTCGCCAGAGCTAAAGTGAGAGTATTGTGAATTCTAACATGAATTCCAACATGGTATCAGAGTTCTGTTGATCAATATCAACTGGGGTGTACCATCTGTTGATTCAGAAACAAAAAAAACAAACACAAGTCTTTATTTTCTGTTACTGGTATGGCTACATCAGGAAGTAGTTCAGAAAACAGAGTTCCGATCTTCAATGGAGAGAACTTTGATTTCTGGATAATCAAGATGGAGACCATGTTCATCTCACGAGATCTATGGAGTTTCGTAGAAGAAGGATTCAGAAGACCAGGTGCAGAAGAAGATGTGACAATAGCACAAATAGCAGAACTGAAGTCGAATATAAAGAAGGATGCTAGAGCACTCAACATCTTGCAGACTTCGGTCACAGATGAGATTTTTCCCAGAATCTCAAATGAGAAAACAGCCAAAGCAGCATGGGATGTACTCAGCCTTGAATACAGAGGATCTGCAAAAGTCAGAGCTGTCAAGGTACAATCTATTAGAAGAGATTTTGAGTATACAAAAATGAATGATACTGAGTTGTTAGGTGATTATAGCACTAGATTGACTAATATTGTTAATCAAATGAGAACCTACAAGAAACCAATACCTGAGAAGAGAGTGGTACAGAAAATCCTTATGAGCTTGAATAGAAAGTATGATGCTATAGTGAGTATTATAGAGGAGACTAGGGATCTGGAAACTCTAGGTGTACAGGATCTGATGGGGACTCTGAAAGCTTTCGATCATAGATTGTCTAGTCATGATGAAGAAACTGAAAAAGCTTTTCAAACACTCAACCTTAACTCTAACAGGAGTGAGCCATCTAGTTCAAATTCTAAGCAGAAAAAGAACTGGAAAGGAAAAGGAAAGAAGTGGGAGGGAAAGACAAATCAGCGGATGAGGAGCAACAATGAAGAAGGTAGCAACTCAGGGCATTCAAAATGCACTGTCTGTAATAAGCTTCATGCAGGCGAGTGTTGGTTCAAAGGGAAACTAAAATGTTCAAATTGTGATAAGTTTGGTCATGTCAGGAAGGATTGTAACTACAAGGGCAATCAGCAGGCGAACAGCATAGAGGCGAGTGACACAAACATGTTCTGTGTTACTCATGCTGCAAGTGTTGCAGTGGAGGAGAATGCGTGGCTAGTTGATAGTGCTTGCAGTAATCATATGACGGCGAATGCCAACCTTCTACATGATATTGACCACATGAAATGGAATGTTGGTGGATACAAAAGGCAAGGGAAGCATTGCTGTTGAAACCAAGTCTGGAAAAATGTACATAAGAGATGTGATGTTAGTTCCAACTCTGGATTCCAATCTGCTAAGTGTAGGCCAGCTCATTGAGCACAAATATCACCTGCATTTTGGTGATGACACTTGCAAGATATATCAGAGAGAGAGCAGCAAGAACCTGATGGTAGAAATCCAGATGAAGAGGAACAGAAGTTTTCCTCTGACCCTCAAATATGCAACGGAAAGTGCAAGGAGGATGGAGCTAAAGGATGATCCCTGGCTCTGGCACAAGAGACTTGGACACTTGAATTTCCAAAGTCTCAAGTTGCTGCATCAAAAGGAAATAGTGCAGGGTCTGCCAAAGATAAATGAAGTAGAAGATGTGTGTGAAGGATGTGCATTGGGGAAACAACACACACTCCCATTCCCAAAAGGAAAAGCCTGGAGAGCAAAGGTACCTCTGGAGCTTGTACATTCTGATGTTTGTGGTCCAATGAGAACTACAACAGATGGAGGAAACAGATACTTTCTGACCTTCATAGATGATTTCACTAGAATGACTTGGGTTTATTTCCTAAGGCAAAAGTCTGATGTGTTCGCCGTGTTCAGGAAGTTTCAAGCCATGGTGGAGAGACAATCTGGCCTCAAGCTGAAGAAGCTAAGAACAGATAGAGGTGGCGAATACACATCAAATGACTTCAAGAAGTTCTGTGAAGACATCGGGCTGGAAAGGCAGCTCACTGTCAGCTACACGCCACAGCAGAATGGCGTAGCTGAAAGAAAAAACAGAACGATCATAGAGATGGCCAAGTCCATGCTCCATGACAAGTCAGTACCTCAAGAATATTGGGGAGAAGCAGTAAATACTGCTGTGTATTTGATGAACAGACATCCAACAGTTGCTGTCCAAGGAAAAACTCTGTTTGAAGCATGGAGTGGCAGGAAGCCAAGTGTAAATCACTTGAGGGTGTTTGGATCAATCTGCTATGCACATATCCCAGAGGAGCTGAGATATAAACTGGATGAAACCAGTGAGAAGTGTGTATTCATGGGATACAGCTCTCAATCAAAGGGTTATAGGCTCTTCAATCTGAAAAAGAAGAAAATGATAATCTGCAAAGATGTTCTCTTCAGTGAGAATTCATCTTGGGATTGGAATCGAGGTTCAGTCCAAAATGAACAAGAGGATCCAGTAGAACTGGAACTCAATCCGCCAGCACCTCACTCGCCAGTAAATCATCCGCCAGCAACTCACTTGCAAGCAAGTCAAGCGCAACAACCAGAGTCGAATCCGCCGGAGAATCGCTCGCCAACGAATCATTCGCCAGCGTTACATTCTCCAGCGTCAAATTCGCCAACGACTCACTCGCAAGCGAACCATCCGCCAGAGACTGACTCGCCAGCAACTCGCTCGCCAACACCTCACTCGCCAGGATCTTCAGAAGCTCAATCAACACCAAGCTCGCCTCCAAGAAGGATGAGAAGCTTGAATGAAGTGTATGAAAGCTGCAATGCATGCTTATTTGAGCCAGAAAGATTTGAAGAAGCAGTGAAGGAAAATGAATGGAGGTCTGCAATGCAAGAGGAGATCAATGTGATTGTGAAGAACAACACATGGGAGCTAGTTGACAAACCAGACAACAAGGATGTCATAGGTTTGAAGTGGATATACAAGACCAAGCTGAATTCAGATGGTTCTGTGCAAAGAAATAAAGCAAGATTGGTGGCGAAGGGATACTCGCAGATACCAGGAGTGGATTTCAATGAGACCTTTGCACCAGTGGCAAGGCATGAGACCATAAGAGGTCTGATTTCTATTGCTGCACAAAAGGGTTGGTATCTACACCAACTTGATGTCAAATCGGCATTTCTAAATGGAGTGCTAAAGGAAGAAGTGTTTGTGGAACAACCACAAGGTTTCATCATCAAAGGCAAAGAGTAGAAAGTTTACAAACTGAAGAAAGCTCTATATGGCCTGAAACAAGCCCCAAGAGCTTGGTATGGTGAGATCGATTCCTATTTCACAGAGAGGGGTTTTCAAAGGAGTGAAAACGAACCTGCCCTTTACACAAAAACTGAAGGTAAATCAAACATTCTTATTGTCTCCTTATATGTTGATGATATGATATTTACTGGAAGCTGTGAAAAAATGATTTCAAATTTCAAGTCTGATATGATGAAGAAATATGAAATGAGTGATTTGGGAATCCTGCATTACTTTCTGGGAATTGAAATAATTCAAGCAGTAGAGGGAATCTTCATTACCCAGAAGAGATATGCAAAGACTATACTAGAGAAGTTTAAAATGCTAGGTTGCAATCCGGTTGCAATTCCTCTAGTGGTCAGTGAAAAATTCTCCAAAGAAGACGGGAGTGGTCCTGCGGATGAGAATTTATACAGAAGCTTAGTGGGAAGCTTGCTATATTTGACTGCAACAAGACCAGACATAATGTATGCAGCAAGCTTGATGTCCAGATTTATGCACAATCCAACCAAGATACACTATGGAGCTGCAAAGAGAATCCTGAGATACATCCAAGGAACAATGGACTTTGGAATCCTGTATGAGAGGAATGTAGAACCAAAACTCTTTGGGTTCTGTGACAGTGACTGGGGAGGCAGTGTAGATGACTTGAAGAGCACATCTGGATACACTTTCACACTGGAAACAGGAGTATTCTCCTGGGCTTCAAAGAAGCAGAAATCAGTGGCATTGTCCACAGCTGAAGCCGAATATGTCGCAGCTTCACTCGCCACTTCACAAGCAATATGGCTAAGGAGAGTCATAGAAGACTTTGGTTGTAATAACCCGATTGTTTATTACTAATTTCTTGTAATTTAATCGTGAGCTATTTGGAGGATGATTTTTGAGGATTTGTGTTTCGTACGTTTTTATTTAGTTGTGCGTGACGTCGGAAGTGAGTTTCGAGAGTTAAAGATTTAAAAACGTTGAATTTCGAGGGGCTAAAAGTTGACTTTCTGATCCGTCATGAATTTCGACAAGTTTCCTTCATGAAAGTCGTAGAGCTTGACGATACGAGTTCGTAGACACGCGGCACGCGTGAAACGGAAGTCGTATGAAAAAGTTACGACCTGTTGAAGTTATTTTGAAAATCTGAATTTTTCTATAAATAGTAAATTTCTGAAAAAGTTAAAATATCAGAAATTTCAGAAAAATCAGAAAATTGCGAAACACTATTCATCGTCCCCAAAATCGAATCCGGAGCTTCTTTCGCGTAGTTCTCCCTCGTCCGACCACCAATCGAGGCGTGTGACCTGTCAAAGTGTTCATCTCGACGCCCTCTTTCATTTGAGGCGCACCACGCCAGGACCCACCGCCCGTGCACGGAGCAGCGGAGCCCGAAAGCTTCCGCCGCTGTCGGTGGCGGTGCAGCCGCCGTTCCAGGCGTCGCCGGAGCTCGAGCCACCCACCGTTCGGTTGGGTTTCACCTTGCGCACCTCCCTGTGTAGGTAGATCACGCCGAAACGAGCCGAATCGAGCGGATCGAACTCGAGAAGATCCGATCTCCACGACCCGTTTCCTGCGTTCGACCCGACCCGACCCGTTTGCAGCGGACCCGACCCGCGTTGACCTTTGACCTGCGTTGACCAGACGTTGACCCGACCCCGGAACTGCTGTGATTCGATCTGATCCGATCCTGCAGCGATCCGACTCGACCCTGAGCGAATATTTATCATTTCTGGTGAATTAAGGTGAGTAAACCTCATTGTTTTCGTATTAAATACGATTTGATTACGAGTTAATTAATGTATATGGATCGTTATATGCAAAATGATTTTATGGAAATGATATTTGTTTTAAATTGAATGAGCTTGAATCGACTACGGTTCATTGGTAAGTAAAATGATTTTAATATAAAAATGATTTTCAAAGGATTTTACGATCAATGACTATAGATGGTATTAGTGGACTATTCCTGAGTGAATGTCTACGTATATATATATTTACGTGAAAAATATATATTGTGAGTGCAATTGGGTGCATTATTTTGTTATGAAATTGTCATACTTGAGTATGTGTGGGTTTTGTGACGTATGAATGGGTTGGTATAGAAACCAACGGTTAGTGTAAGATCTCTCCTATGTGGCGAAAGGAGATCTTACACGTTTGGCGGTTAGGATCCCTCCTGTGTGGCGAAAGGGGATCCTCAGGCAAGTATGTCGGAACCAAGCCTTTGGCCGGGTGATTGGTTACGATCAGTTAGAGCTCTAGTCTGTCTGCCTTGTGAGATTTGTAGGGGAATGACGATGGTCAGTGAGCCCCTAATCTTACTCTTTTGGTTGATTGTGCATCGTGAGTTTATGATGTACGAGTTGTGATTGGTTGAGAGTGTTTTTCTTTGTTGTTTTAATTATTTTATCCTGAACTTGTTTGTTTTACTCACACGAGCTTTGAAAGCTTACCGGGTTCGTTGTTTACAACCCGGTGCACCAATTGATGGTGTAGGGGTTAGACCTGCAGGTGAGGACCAGAAGCCAGGGAGCGGCATCTGAGTCGTACGGCTAGTAGGTGTAGGCCTTGGTCTAGCTTGTAATTATTTTTGGGGTTAGAGAGTATCAGTGAGAGACTCTTTTCTTACATCTCTGTTGTTGTTGATGTAATAGTTTGAATGTACAGAGCGAAGCACTTAAACTCTGTTGTTTTACTTGGTTATTGTATGATAACTTTCAAGTGAGAGTTTAATTGTAAATTTTAACATTGTCGAATTTGAATTTTATTATTCAAAATTCGGGATGTTACATTGGTGAAAAGAACGGAACAGCAACAACCATTCTCAGTGATAACAAGTCTGCAATCGCCATGAGCAAGAATCCTGTCTATCACAGTCGGGCAAAGCACATCGCCTTGAAGTTTCATTACATCAGGGATGCAGTCGAGGAGAATGAGATTGATTTGGTATACTGCAATACAGACGATCAAGTTGCTGATATCTTCACCAAGGCGCTCGCCAGAGATAGGTTTGAGTATCTCAGAGGCCTACTCGGAATGCTAAGGCAAAGCATTAAGGGGGAGTGTTAAAATGTTAATGCTTTCCTTGAGTGACTAGGAGTTGACTGAAAAGCTAATATGCTTTCCAGCAACTATCTACTGTTCATTCCACTAAGTTTTTGTTAGCTAGATATTTGTAGTATCATAGTACTATAAATTGTCAAGTTGATGTCTAGCTTACTAGCTTAGATATTTATGTAGGTTACTTTGTATCCCTATAAAAGGGAAGTGTTTTCATTGTAATCTTCAAGTAAGAATCTTAGATCAAAAGACTGCACAAATTCAGTTCATCTTCTATTCTTCTTCAAACACTATTCACAGAGTGAACTGTGTGTTTTACCACACTCGCCTCGAGTAATCAGTCTCCACTCGCCACGATCTAGTGGTTGCTGATGTCACTCGCCAGAGCTAAAGTGAGAGTATTGTGAATTCTAACATGAATTCCAACAAGAAAGAGAGAAAATCATTGGGAGAAAGCTTGCTTAATTGGTTTTCGGAATTAGGGATACGTCAGCAAAGACTATGGTGCTGGACAAGAACAGTGGCATTAGGATGAAGAGGATCATCATGCAAGAAGCACAGGTCTTGTGAAGAACCATTTCTCCTTTCACTCCCGTCGCCGTCGGTTGCCGTAACATTCATTTGATAAAAACACCGACTAGGGCGAATTTGTATGCAAATTAGTCAAAGGTCTTTACGCGTCTATAGAATGAAGTGATCGAGCTTTAAGATCATTCACACGATATTTTCTTATGCTCCGATCCCAAAGACTTCATCTCAAGTCAGTCGAGTCAAGGGTTTTTTTTTTTTTTTTATATATTATTTAGAACAAGATTGTAAAACACAAACAATGATGAAGAGGGACATGAACCGTACCCTCAGGCATAAACAACTTCAGAAAGAAATGAAACAAGACCTCCATGCCTCCCAAACACAAGGACAGGCAAAACACAAAGAAAAGATCGAAGCTGCTCGCATCGTTCCGATCTCATTCATATTTGTTACCAAGCCACTAGAACAACACTAGGTAACAGTGTAACACCACTCACTCTGAACAGCCTACATGAAACAACCGACATTTCAGCCTTGGTCCGCTGGAGGCGACGGTGGTCTTAATTACTACTTCCGCGACTCTTTGCAGTACATGCAGCTCACTCTTCATTTCTGTAGTGTGGATATGAAAAGAAATTACAGTACTTGCACCACCCTCAATCTCCCTTTCTTCAGCACAAGTGTTAATTTTTGTTTCAGCAACACTACCATATGGTTGTGGTCCAACGTTATCCTTGACTTCACCGATCGCCGGCGACTTGGTCCGAGTCAAATTTGACATACCTCATAACCTCAAGAGTAGAGAAGATATGGCAATGTGATTGCAGATTAATTGGGAAATATAATCCAAGTAGGAGAAGGAAACCAAATTAATCAAGCAATTCAAGAAGAAGTCCTAATCCAAGTAAAAATCCCTAAACGCAGAGTTTTAAGTGGGAAGCAAAACGCGCTTGGGAAGATTTCAATCCTTATTCCTCAGGCAACTAGGGATCCCAAGGACGGTGGGATATGGGTTTCCCCAGTCCAGTCGGGAAACATGTAGCGTTACCTATATATCCAGTAACTCGAGCAATTCCATTTCTACAGAAGTGATCGACGAGAGAGATTTATCATATATCAGGAATTCAGGATCATATATTCATCTTCATCTTTTCTAATTTCTTGTTCGTAAACATACATATGGCCTTGTCCAGTGACTACTTTGAAGTGGTGGGCAACCCGACGAAGAGTTGCTATGTCCCAAGTTTCTAATCAATTTCGTGGTCATTATCGATCGGACGCCTCTGCGCCACTGACGTTATGGACCAAGAGGAAATGACTGAAAACTGTACTGGCTCCTCCCTCGAGCTCCAGTATAATCCCAACGACAGCACGCGTCGAGACCTGAAGCGTATTCTCCAATCCAACAAGCTTCGAGAGCTGCTGCAAATTCCAGCGGAGACTCGTATTCCTTTGGTGGATAAAAATATTGGTGGAAGCCGAGAAGGTGGAACATGAATACAGCTCTTCTGCTAGTCGCAAGGTTCTGCATATGGATGTGTTGATGGAGCTTGATGTTATTGATAGTAGATGACCCAAATTCATCAACATGATAATCATTATTTTCAAGTAAACAATGGCCGGTTTAAAGTTTGTGTATTATTTCTTTGTATGATTCAACCATTTTAGCATAATTTGAATTTACCTCATCAAACAGTATACATTAGATATGGAATGCGGAACTGATATTGAAAAGTTAAATTTAATATTTGCAATGCAGTGTTTAATAGTGTGTTTATAGGCATAATATTATGTGCAGAATGTGACTCATAATTACAAATCTGTTTCCACCTAGTTTGAGTACATCTCCGATGTTTCTCATAGTCCTGTGTTTCGTCCCCCCCCCCCCCCCCGGCCACTCCAAACTGTGGATGAATATACTGCATTACTGTCAATAAGTCTAAGATGGCTGAGACACCACTAGAGACTTGTGCGGTTGAAAATGCATTCATCTCCTTCGCCATGCTAGCTTGAGTTCGAAGGAAACCCGCGTACTAGAGAAAAAAATTTAAGACGAATAGGATGGCCAGGACACTTAAAATGACATATCAATTGCTTCATGGTCAGGGGTCCTATATGCAAAACCAGATTCATCACTTGAACGTCTTTTGACCACACTAGCTCTTTGCACTAGGCGGACCAGTGCTTGCACAACTTCAGACATGGGAGGCCGAAATTCAGGTTCCGGCTACATAAGGAGAAAAAACATTGATGAGAAATATGATTTACAGAGTTGCTATTACTCACAAATAAAACTTCACGACATGCATAAATTTAGATGAAGTTAATTTATGAAATGGATTACTAAGAGAAACTAGAGTTCCGTGAGATCCAGCCACCAAATTCTAAGTTACATTACTCTTCTAAAAAAAAAAAACTAAGTTAAATTACGAGAAGAAGATCATCACCCGCATTAACATACTAAATGTTCATCCCTCAATAAGGTTTTATTTTCTCTTTACCCGTTGAGGAGAGAAAAAGGAAAGAAGTGATTATCAGCACTATCTGACACAAAAGATTCTCATACCAGGTTCAGGTTCCATAACCAGGATGTTAACCATCTGAATTATTTCTAATGAGTACTTACTTCATCTTATATCATTGAAAGGCATAGGTGAACAATTTACTAGTTAATTGCTCTCATTCAATCTATACTACACTCTAACAGACATTGGTAGTAGCAGTAAGCAATAACATCACAGTTACCTGAACACAAAGGGCAATGATGTCAGCAAAGCGGGAAAGAGATTTTGCAGGATACATGCCATTTAGGGAAGGATCAACCATTTTTGCTAGAGCATCTATATCATGGAGTTGAGGAGTAGCCCATCTTACAAGTGATTGTTCTGACCTTGCCCTTGAACTAAACAAGACAAGAATATAAAGAAAATGATTAAGCAAATACGGAGTTCAAGGGAAAAGAAAACATGAAACTGACAATTCGGTAATGTGGCACAGATATACCTATCTAGCGGCTTGCGACCAGTCAACAGCTCTAGCATCACCACCCCAAAGCTGTAGACGTCACTTTTAACAGTGTATACTCCAGACAAGGCAAATTCAGGAGCACTATAACCAAATGAGCCTACCATCTGAGTTGAAACCTGAGAAGCATAAATGAATTGATTTATTCATTCCAGCATATAGAGAAATCAAGAAGGATCTAACACGGGCTAATAAATCCACAAGAACAATTAAATTTCAGTAATTTACCTGTCGCTCTGTGTTTGGCGTTAGAGCAGCTAAACCACAGTCAGATAGGTGGGCATTGAGCTCTTCATTGAGTAAAATATTCGCTGACTTGAAGTTTCTATGTACAACTGAAGGTAAGCATACCTCATGCAAGTACCTTGCAGAAGAGTTTTTACTCAGCAAAATGTTTGTGTGCAATAGAGATAGAGAGAGAGAGAGAGAGAGAGAGAGAGAGAGAGAGAGAGAGAGAGAGAGACAGAGTCCATCTACGTACTCTAGAGCTCGAGCAGTGCCAAGTGCTACCCTAACACGGGCATTCCATGTCAGTGTGTTACTGCCATCTTCAGCAAAATGAAGTATGTCATGCAAGCTTCCATTTCCTATGTACTCATAGACTAGCAGACGCTGTCCATGTTCTGCACAATATCCAACCAGTGTAACAATGTTTGGGTGCCTCAAGCGCGACATATTTGAAACAGCTTCAAGAAAGTTATCCTCCTCTTGTA
The DNA here is from genome assembly GCA_963682095.1 of Potentilla sterilis. Lineage (NCBI taxonomy): Eukaryota > Viridiplantae > Streptophyta > Magnoliopsida > Rosales > Rosaceae > Potentilla > Potentilla sterilis. The sequence goes on from OY821755.1 coordinate 961,865, forward strand.
GAGATAGTGCTGCATTGTCAATTTTCTTAATGGCCATGATCTACATTAGAGAGAGAGGGAGAGAGAATCAGTTCATGTACCACTAGCGTTACAGTTGGTATTGCAAGAGAAGTGAACCTCAGTTAAAAGTAAGAGAGCCCTAGTGCCAGGATATTGTTGACTACAATTACCAACTGAAGCTAGGCACTATCAAGAGATTGTGGAGTTACCTCCATCCGTTAATCTGAAAGACCAAAGTCTAATGATGGGTAGGTAATGTATTAAACAGAATACAGTTTCACTTTTTACTTGCACTGACTGACACTCCACACAGCAAGAAAAACGATGAATAAGTATATGACGTTACAGACATCAATTTCAATGTCTCGGGGTGTAGGCAGACAGAACTGGATGCACTGCACCTCAGTTCCCAGAGAAGAAATCAAAGTAATGACAGATTGGAGCTTTTTAAGACGTTCTAATCTAAAAACAGGCATATAGTATTGACTTAAAATGGAAGAAGAAAAAGTTACCTTTCCATTGGGGAACTCTGCTCGGTAAACACGACCAAGGGAACCTTCACCAACAAGAAATTCCTGACTAAAGCTATTTGTTGCTGTTTGAAGCGTCGCAACAGTATAAGGAGTAGCAGTGATGGGTGATTTTATTCTTTTTATTGATCCATTTTTTCCATGTAACCTATCAACCACCAATATTTCAGCAGGAGGGGGCTTGAGATCAGTTACAGCAGAAGCGCTTTTTACCCTCTGTGCTTGCATCTCAGTATTTACTGCAAGATAGAACAGGATGCTCAGCATGCATACAACTACGATGTTCAGGGAAGAGCATTCAGCTCCAAAGTGTTAAGGAGAAAATTAAAGAATTGTAAAGTTTTACTCTTGCATACTTGCACTCAAAATGAATCTATTCCAAAGAAACCACATTGGCCCGAAAATATAAAAGAATAGAAAAGAAAAACAAGGGAGAGAAATTACATGCCCACATAGGCATAATATACAATCAAACTTTCAAACTAAAGAGCAATTTGGAAAAGAAAAAGAGAGGAAAGGTATTTTACCATTATTTGTGCCAACAGAGACACTTCCCCTTGAAGGTCTTGCAACACTGCCTTCCCTTTTATTTTTGCGAATGCAAAAGAAAAGAGCTAGTAGGAGAAGGAGAGCAACAAAAACAGAACCCACAATGATTCCCACCAAAGCCCCAATGGTCAATCCTTTCTTAGATTCAGATGATTTTCCATCAGTTCTTGGTGGACGTGTACCAGGTCCAGAATGATTGCGATTGCTGCTGGATCTTCCTGGGGGAGGCGGCTTAAATGGGGGCGGTGGAGGAGCAGGACCATTGTCGAAGGAGTTTCCATCATATCTATATCAACTTTGAGAGCTAAATTACATATACTGAAAAATTTTAGCACAAAATATTTGCATTAAACAAGGAAGGATCTTACATAAAAGTTTGAACTGAACTAATCTCTCTGGGTATCCACCCGCTGAAATGGTTGTTGGCAACATTTCTGATCAAAGTACAACACAAGGACATAAGATCACAATAGGTAGTAAGATATAAGTGCGAATAAGGGGGAAACATCCTTACAAAGTAGTCAAAGGCAACCCCGTAAGGGCATTGAGAGAACCTGTCAATTGATTGTTCTGCATATAGCTGTCACAAATTGAGATGTCATTACAAGTGAATGAAAATAGCATAAAGATTGACAACCAGAAATTTAGCAGTTGAGAAAACTCACAGTGCAGAAAGATTGGACAATGAACTGAAGGAAGCAGGAATATCACCAGAGAAATTGTTCAGAGATAGATCCCTACATGGTAAAATATGCTGGCCATTAGGAGCTTATGTATAGGTGAAAGCAATAGAAATATATGAGTGCGTCAACAAAAATTGGGTGCAAGTAGAAGCTCCAACATTGAAATGACGCAACAAAAACATGACTTTATGCGATGGACGCTAACTATATGAACATTAGGATAAAACATTCATGACATAAGACTAACAAAAATTTTGACAAAGAAGTGGCAAAGTAAGGAATCTTACAAGGTTGCAAGGCTACCAAGACTTGCAAAAATATCTCCAATTGACTGGGATAGTGAATTACGGCTAACATTCCTAAAACCATGGATGTTCGAAACATGTCAGAAAACTATAATCTTGTAACTCAAAATGCCTAATGTGCTGGCACAACTTCATAGAGTTCAACACAGATAACTCACAAATAATTGAGAGAAGCCATGGTGGAAATGGAATATGGAAAATTCCCACTGAAGTTGTTCCTTGCAAGATTTCTGCACATACAGAAAAGAACAAAAGAAAGTATCTAACATTTTGAGTATCATAGGAAATTTCAAAACAACTTCTGCTACCAAGAGAGTGAAGAAATTAGTGGTTGAACATTACAAGCTCGTCAGATTAGGAGGTAGTTGATATGGTAATGTATCATGAAAATTGTTGTCGCTCAGATCACTGGTGAACAAAAAGAACAAATCAATTACAAGGATCGAATTTGATGTATGTACCATAAAAATAAAAAACGCCAAAAAGAATCATAAGAACAACTGGGTAATATTATACTCACAATTTTCTCAATGATAACAGGTCGGAAAGCAAGTATCCCATAGTTCCGCTGAGTCCTAGTCCCGAAACCTCTCTGTTATGAGAACAATAAGCAACATTAATGCTTGCCTAACCAATCACGAATCACGCTGTTGAATAAAAATTAAAGCCACATTTACCAAAATACAAATCATACATTGCAACAACAGCTGTGCCCTCACAAGTTACCCCTTTCCATGACTCTCCACATGGATCGCCGCCACTACTGTTCCAATTAGTTAGCTGAGGAGGACTGTTTACTGAGGTGTACATAACCTGAAGAGCTTGAACTGCAACGCAAACAACAACAACCAACTCTTAGAAAACCAATCCCATTTCTTAAAAAGCTTTGATATGCATGATTTTCATTTCCTCGCTAAAACATATGTGAAAGAATCGCACTTTGATGCTCGTGGAAACTAAACCTAATAGTTTGACCAAGTAATGGTAAATTTCTCATCTTTCCCAAAACCAAATATCTCTTCATTTTTCTTCCCAGAAACCAAACCAGGTCAAAAGTTTCCATATTTCAGCAAAACACATAACAAAGCCCCAAAACTAGTCAAAACCCCAAACAAAACAACCCCATCACAGAATCCATCAATCACACCCTACCCAAAATCAAAGATCAAATCTTTATACATGATCAAACCAACAAAAACGAATTAAGAAGCAAAAAAAGTACCATCAGAAGCATCAGTGGTGCCACTAATCCTAGGCAGAGCAGCAAAGACCAAACCCAACAACACAAGCTCAATAAGAAAACGAGTCACAGAGCACGGCTGAGCAGAGTTGCGACCACCCATTGTACTAGTCTCAAAGCGGCGGCGATTAGGCGCAGTGAGGGACATGCAATAGAACCATGGACCCGCAGACCAATGTGAGTGAGGGCAGCAGATGAAGAAGAAGTAGGCAGGGCTGCATTGCCATTAAACAAAAAGTGGGGCAAAGACTTGAGAGAGTGAGATGGAGATTCGAAGCTTGAGTTATTAAGAGTGAGAAGAAGAACAAGAAGCAGCAGAAGATGGAACCCAAAAAGAGTTGTGTGTGTTGAGTGTATGAGTCACTGTTTGAGCCCCCACTGTTTGTGTCGGCGAGTAAACGAATTGGAATTAAAAGGAAAAAAGAAAAAAGGGAATGGAAGAAAACGAAGTGTGGAACCAGAGCAGGGTTGGTTTGGAGTAGGCAGGCAATGTATGACTCCTTTTCAACAAGGTCTCTTTCTACTACTATTGAACATTGTTTAGTCCCTCCTTCTCTCTTCTGTGCTTCACTGATTCTGGATCCTCTGCTTTTTGCCCATCTTTCACTTGGTGCCAACTTTGAATGGGTTTCTGCCACATGACATACATGAGTATACAACTCAGATGTTGATGTTAGGTTGTTAACTGTGGTAGTTGGGTGGTCCAGTTACTGGAAGAGAGTTAAAACTTTGGAGAAAATGATTGATTGTTTGTGACAGTATTTGTCTGTGTGTTTAAAAACCTTAAATAGCCATCAATCATGATGACAACCTTTATCAACAGAGACTACATCAATTTTTTAGTTCGCAACTAAGTCATGTATACATTGACTTCATTTACTTAAGGATCGTGTTTACTTAATCCATTACTAATTAAGGATCTGATGTTTATGCAAGTTTGTTGGTTACTTCTAATGGATGGAGTTTTATCAGATCATCCAAATCAAAGTGCAAATCTATCTAGATCATCTCCTATTTGTAAATATGTTATTTGTTAATTAGATTTTTGTTTTTGTCATTCCATTCGCATCATCTCTAAATATTCCATGTGAACGGTCCGATTTTATTAACAAGTCATCCTTTTAATATTATTAATTACTAGCCTTCCTGTCCGCGCCTACGCGCATGCGAGTTTTATGTACATTTCCGACTTCGAGTTGTAAATGTTTATCTCTCTCCCGTTGAATTCTTCTATTAGAGTAGGTTTTGTTTTGACTTTTGGTATAAAATTACCACTTTATCCATATGACATTAGATAAAAAAAAACAGAGATTAATAAATCCCGAACCTTTTAGGAAGTTTAAAAATTTAATCATTCTCCTGTCTTTCTGACTTTATTAATAGAGATATATTTGAAATATAATACTCTTACCAAACAAAGAGAAGTATATCTGTATAATCATCTTGTGAACTTCTTCATCTCGTGAGGAAAGGCAGCTTGATAAGCTAAACAAACACTCGTGTGAGGCATTTATGCATCTCCCACTACATGGTTAAGATTGTGTTGCCCTAGCTAGACTGGTGTTTTTATCGTTATTAGGTAGATCCCATGATCTTCCACTTTTCAGGCTAGTGGAGAATGGCAGATCAGGACCCATAATTCCCAGGGAATATCTAAAAATGACAAAAATGTCTGGTTGTGAAATGCGAAAGGCAAGAGTACTAGATTAGTCACACTCACACTGCTCCTCTCTTTTCACTACTTTTGTCGATCGAGAATGTGAGAAAGGTATGTTCCAGCCTCCGGAGCCACAAATCATTGAACAAATATTGGATTGTGTATAATCTAAGCCCTTAAGAATCACCCACCAATTAGGTGACTTGTGAATCCCTCTACATTATATTCGACTGGTTTCCAGCTCCATGATAGGGAAGAGACATACTCAACTTTCCCGTGATCATCTGCCTTAGATTCCTCCAACCCAACCCTATATATAAAAAAAATAAAAAAATGCTTGCCATTTTACGTTATTGTTCACAAACTCATCTAAATTATGATATTTTGACTTGTAACGGAGAATTTATGTCTTAATATGAATGGTACACCGATATTGTACTGAAAAAGTATTCGAAATTTTTTGCAATATGAATCGCGCAGACGGACTAACATGTCACTAACACGAGAGTGAGTGAGGGAGCATATTTCTTTATTTACTGCTGGTCTGTAGGTGAAAGGAATAAAGAACTCTGCTTTGAAAACCAGATTATTAGAATGATCGATGATCTGATCTGATATGAACTTGACAATACTTTATGCTTTGAATCACTTTCACCCATCTGAGTCAAATTCAATACTTCGTGAACCAAGAGCGGAAGTACGGAACACTCAATCTTACACCAGTTACCAGCTATTGCTAGTAGCAAGTAGCAACTGTTTATATAAAAGAGAAGGAAAGAAAGCTACAATAGCAATTACATACATTCAATTTCAACAACAAATTAATCGAAGGAAGTAAAGAATAATCCCACCGCCCCAGTTGTCATGTATCAACTTTCTTTGTCATTTCCTTAAATTATAAGTAAGATATGCATCGACACTAGTCTACATCATATTCCAATCAGTTTTTATATCTATACATTATACAATACACAGAAGAGCTGGCTAATATGTAGTCTATTCTATACTGCACAATGTTAAGAAAGAACAAAGGCACAAGTCAACCATGTGAAGTTGAATAGAACTTTATGTACAATCATGCATAAGAAAGTGTTTAGTTTGATTCTACCAGGGCACCGGGCCAATAAAGTGACCTCAACCGGCCGGAAGTGTTGACTGGCAGTGCCGGAATGCTGTTTCTTACCTCACTAGCTCTCGTCCCCTAATATTATTTTTCATACGATTCAAGAATATATCCGGTTTGTCAATGAGTTGTGCCTTGATTGGTTAAGTAGCTTAACTGACAACGTTGAGGTTATAGGTTCAAATCTCATTGACATATTTAATAAAAAGTTAAAAAAAAAAAAAAGAATATATCTGGTTCCAACTTACAAGATTATCTTTAGTTGCTAGTGATATGAACCACTTTTTGTGTAACTTCTACTTCATTTTAAGATATCAAGTTACTGTTAATCGAGATTGCATCCTAAATTTGAGTAAATTCTGCTTACTACTCTGTACTTTTGGAGTTTCATCAATTCAGTCCTTGAACTTATAATTTAATTTAAAAAGTCACCTTACTTTTCAATCTCATCAAATCGATCCATTCCGTTACCAATCCGTCAAGTGTTTTGGATTTGGTTTCTGGAGTTGTTGGCAAATGATTTTGATCCATTCAATCCTTGACACTTGATCTGTCAAGTTTGCACTTGGCAGGTCAGTAAGTTGACGAAGACACTTGACGGATTGGTAACAGAATGGATCGATTTGATGAGATTGGAGAGTATGATGACTTTTTTTATTAAATTAGAAGTTCAATGACTGAATTGATGAAACCCCAAAAGTACATGGTAGTAAGCAGAATTTACTCATCCTAAATTTTATGTAAAGTAAACCATAATTAATACGTTGGTCGTTTAGGCAATACAACTTCAACTTCACTGTGAAACTAAACAGCTGAAACTCAATTAGGCTTTCAAATCTTAATTTTAGGTTGAGTGCTCCTAACTGAAAAGAGGACAGCTGAAGCCCAAACAGAGCCTAAACGGCCCATCTCAGCCCAAAAGACAAGAGGAGGTTAAGAATTTGTGTTCTGTCATGGCTGGTGTGGAAACAGAGCAACTGAGTCAGAGAAGGAGAGCTCAACCTTCACTCTTGTCTCTTTGACACTATAAAAGGCACTTAACTTTGATTTGAGTAATTGAGATATGAACAAGAAGGGTTTGGCAATTTTGATGCGAACCAGAATGAGACCCACAACCAACAACAACAGTTCAGCTTCTCACCTCGCTCGCTCTCCTCTCATCGTAAGTCTTCAGCTTTTTCCGATTACCCATTTTCGTAATTTCACTGTTTCTGATCGGAGTGTTTCTGGAAACAGAACATGCTTAATCCAACGCTGAATGGAGGAGGCCAATCTAGTAGTGGAACCCAAAAGCTCAACACCAAGAGGTTTGCTTTGTTCTGAACCCAATACATAAAGCTTGGATTTTTACATTGTTTGAATGCAGTTAATGATTTTTTACTCTTGTTTAGGGAGTTGGAGGTTGTAAGTGAGTCCATGCATTCTGCAATTTCAATGAGTAAAACTGAAGTTTTGGATACTGTGCTGACTGATTTCTCAGAGGTAGTCTTTTTTGGATGTTGATATGAATTTTTAGTCTTTTAATGATGCTTGGTGAAATTGGATGCTGAATGTGGTGTGTTTATGGTTGAATAGGGATATTTTAGCCTTTGCTACGAGAATCGTCGAAAATTGCTTGTGCAACTTGCCAAAGAGTATGATCTTAACAGGACACAGGTTCACGATTTGATTAAGCAGTATTTGGGACTTGAGCTTCCTGGAACTGGAAGTGAGTTTTTGTGCTGGTATCTTTTCAGTTGTATTTGGTGATTTGTGAGATTAAAGTGGTTTGATCGGATATCTGTATCTTTAGGTGACAATGCTGATTCAGAAGAGGAGGCATCTCTTTCTGCATTCTACCGCATTGAGAGGAACTTGAGACATGCTCTCAAGCCGATGTATGAAGTTCTATTTGAGCGGCTTAATACGCACCCCGGAGGGTTAAAGTTCCTGTCTATTCTTCGAGCTGATATTCTATCAATTCTCGCGTAAGGTTATACATAATATCAACTTTTTTCTTTTTTATGTCTCATTGACTCTAGCTGGTACATGGACTGTGTTTTCAGTGTAGCTAAAACTGCTATTATGTTAAGAAATGCAATATCTACCAATAGGTTTAAGATTTTGATACACTCTTGCATATCTCAGAGAAGATAATCTCGCGTCTCTGCGAGCATTGGATTCCTATTTAAAGGAGAAACTTAGTACGTGGCTTAGTCCTGCTGCCTTAGAGCTCCACCAGATCACATGGGATGATCCTGCCTCTTTGCTGGAAAAAATTGTGGCTTATGAGGTACTCTCTCTTTCTTGTCTTGTACTGCCTCTAGTTATGTTTGTTAGAGGTGGCTTTACAACTTCCTGTTATATTGTATAGGCCGTTCACCCAATCAGCAATCTTATAGATCTTAAGAGAAGGTTAGGAGTTGGTCGCCGGTGCTTTGGATACTTTCATCCAGCAATACCTGGTCAGCCTCTTATCTCATTGGCCCCATCATTTCTCTGTTATTGATATTGTGACGATTTGTTGTAATGTGTTGACACATAGTCGAGATATATTTAAGTTATTACATATACATCATTTAACTTTCTTTTTTCTTTTTCAGGTGAACCCCTTATTTTCATAGAAGTTGCACTCATGAAAGATATGGCTCAATCTGTGCAGGTCAGTAATTTTTTCAGTATATAATCTACTTAATTTTTTCATCTCTATTTTCTGGTGATGCAATCAATATTTGGACAACAGGAAGTTCTATGGGATGTCCCTCCTATTCCTGAATGTGAGGCTACATGTGCATTGTTTTACTCCATATCGTCGACTCAGGTGCATTTTGTTACATACTTATTATTTCTGAAATGAATAGAAACAAATCAAGTAGATCATAGACACTAATCTCATGGTCATGTAGAGTGGCCTTCTTTGCTCTAAACTTGCTGCTACCTCAAATTGATTTGGACAGTTTATGATTTTAACAGCCCGGCTTATCAGGGATCAACCTGGGAAAGTTTCTAATTAAACGTGTGATAACGCTGGTGAGGAAAGACATGCCACATATTTCTGTAAGTTCTTTCCTGTTCCTTTTACATATTTGAAGAGCCAGACTCGCAAAGTAATGTCCCTACTTACGGACTTCATAAATTGTTTTAGATTTAGACTTTATTTGAGTGATACTAGCTTGTTGGCTTACTTCTGTTAGTGAAAGTAGTTACTTTAGTGATGTTAAATAATTTTTAGCTGAACATTTCTAGGTTGTGGTCACTGAAACTGCTTGGATGTGGTGTTTATAATTTTAACTTGCCTGCCACCCATAAAAACTGAGAGTAACTCGAGAAATTTTGACATTGCATTTTCTTTTTGCCAACTTATTAATAAATCTATTTTTGTTTTACTAAATTCATCTTTCAACTGCTCTTAATGATGAGGTCATAGCAATTAGTAGTTAGAGTTTGAACATGTTTGGAAAACCATTCATCATGGCTTTACAATCTGACACATGCCGTCTTTAAAATCAGACATTTGCGACTCTCAGTCCCATTCCAGGGTACATGCAATGGCTCATATCAAAATTGGCGTCCCAGTCAAAACTTGTTGAAGGTGAAGACATGCTAAACTCGACAGCTGATAGATCTGGTTCCACATTTTGGGAGAACATACTTGAACCAGAAGAGGAAAGAGAACTTGCGGATGCTTCGGTGTAAGCTTCTTATTCACTTTGGCACATTGTGTTAGCATCTGGAATGCTTAATAACATTTAAATTGTGCAGGGAGTTCACCACTGGGAAAAATAGCATGGAAGTGATGCTCAATATACTTACTTCAGCAAACCATGAGTGGACAAAGTCTGATAAATTGCTTTCAGTTCTAAAACCCCCTCTAATGCGATTGTGTGCCAGGTCTTAGCTTTAGTTTCCTTCTCTTTTTTGTTGCAGAGCTAGTAAAGATGATCTGTCTGCTAAAAATGAAATGATTAACATTAAATATTATGTAATCGCTGATGACATCACAGAATAACTTTTGACAGTCTTGCACAATATTGTGATCTAGACATACTATTGACATATTTTTATTTCTCTTAATGAAAGGTACCTTCTGCAAGAGAAAAAGAGAGGCAAAGCTCTGGATTCTGTTGCAAATTTTCACTTACAGAATGGAGCAGTATGTCATTTTACTCTAGTTTGTGCAACAGTCCTTATATGAGCATATGCTTATATTAGATGCATTAATGATATATGTAGAACTATGCAATACTGTGAAGAAGAAATCTGACAAGAAGTAAGTTTGAATAGTATTGCTAATTTCATTTTTATTTCTGTGGAGCAGATGGTTGAAAGAATTAATTGGATGGCTGATCGATCAGAGAAGGGCCTTCATCAAAGTGGAGGTATCATGGTGAATTATGTTTACAGGTAAATAAAACCTCCTCTCTTATCATATGATTGATTCCTCCATGCAAACCTGTTCATTTATGAACACGATGCAATTGTGAATCATACACCTGTCAAACTTTGGTCATGCATAGCTTTATCTTGCATTGCGAGCATCCATATGAAGCGATACCAGATCAACAATTGTGAAGCTCTTACTTCCTAGAATTGTGATTTTCGGTTTCACTACTATCACAGTATCAAATATCATCTACTGGGTACTAATATTGAACAATCATTGCAGATTGGGCAAAATTGAAGATTATTCTCAGTCATATTTCAGTACTGGGCATATCCATACATCTAGTGAACTTTCCCGTTATGTTGAGGTAATTAGTTGTTTTCTGAAGTGGCACTTTACATGTACATGAAAGAGGCCTGACATTTTCATTCAAACCCAACTTACAAGTTCCTGAATGTCTCTCTGCTTGCAGCCATTGAAGCAACCTCAAAATACAACAGAATAGCCGGGTAGCAATAAAATAACGTATGTGTCCACAGTTTTAGTTTTGTTATGTTCTATATTGGAAAGTGATTTCTCTTAAATCAATGTACAGTCGTCACTATAATGTAAGAATAATGTTTGTAGCAAGCTGATCTTCTTCGACCTTTGTTATGGATCTTGCAAGAGTCGTAATGTAAGATCAGTAGTAGTTAAATATTGTAGCAAATGCCGTATATAATCAGATAAACTTTATAATATGCAGAGAAGATTAGGTTTAGCAATTTATATTCGACTTTGTTTAGACCTCATCTTTTTTCTCTTGTATACATATTACATTAATGTGACACTGCTTAGGATTTGGATTGGTCACTTCTCACTTTCCTTCACTGTCCACATGACTCGTTTCTAAGACATAATCTCTCATGAGTCTCGTGTTGGATTCATCCACCTTCTACACAGAAGCCACAGAACCAGTGAATAAGTAATCTGAACAAGTGAATTTTACAGTAGGTAATAATCAAACAAACAACCGGAAAGAAGTAAATTGCTTACCTTACAAGCCAAACGCTTTAGGTTGTCCCATTCAAAATCATTTTTACAATACGCAGATCGAACCTATGCAAAAATAATCAATTCGACAACTTCAACAAGCTCGTAGTCAACAAAATGTTATAAACTGAAAATTCTAGTTGACCTTCATAGGACTGACCTCTAAAATACGCAGAGCTGCCATATGGATGCCGTAACACAATAGTTCCAAAGCCCAATGTATTAATCACAAAGCATATTGTCAAATTCAGGTTAAAACCTTTTAAATTGATCTTAGCTTGTTTAGTCTGCCTAAGTACAATCCATGCTGATCACTGTCATACATCTTAGTTTACGATAGAAAACAATTGAAAAGAAGCACCAATTCTTAGTTCAAAAAACCAGTATGAATGCCTATGATCAGTAAGAACTTTGGTCTTAGACATTGACATACCTAGAGCCTGATGCCTGGAAGATTCTCGCATCAAATCGGCACAGAACTTGTCTCCATCGTTCAATGAGTTTCTACTCAGGAATTCCATTAGCTCTTCATATGCCTCTGTATTGTAACTCTGCTCTGGCAATTTACTGTTAACAGATTTGTATATTATCCGAAAACACACAAGGTTGAGAAATTAAAGCTAGTTTTAAAAGAACAAAGAGGAGCAGGAACCTCAAGCTGTGCAGTGACAATCCCTACTGCAACATAAGTGAAGAAACTATGGAGATTATTGGCCGCCTTTGCTTCTGGCGACGCTTCTCCAAATCCTGCATGTACAAACATTAAACAACCTTTATTACAACCTTAAAAACAGAAGCATATCATTGTAGAATGTAGGAGTGTTGATTACTGAAGCACCCACCAGGGACATACATCTTTTGGCAGTGTATGCGAGTAGGCAGAGAGGTTCTTGGTTTGGGATGCCAAGAAGGATGAGCTTTGTTAATTCTGTTGTTGGGTTTTTGTGAGAAGAAAGATGTGAGCTGAGAGAATGGGACAAGTGCTGCAGAGGATTCCATGGATAAGAGATAAAGAAGACTTGGATTTGTGAAACTGAGCAGCTTCTGTTTGTAGACCAAATATTTCTTCCATTCAAAAAAAATATCTTCAGGCTCCAGAAGTATAGCCACACTGAACTCCAAAAAAAATATCTGTGCTTGAGTAGCGAGTTGTACTTCAGCTAGAAAAAGTCTCATTCGACCAATAAAATGCCTCCACTTGTATAGAAGGGGCATGTTATCGGAGAATCGGATATTTACACATGGCTCCGGCACCTCTGGTAAGGAAAACCGATCACTTCGCTTGTCCGACCTTCCAATAGTATGTATTCTCATTTTAGACACGTTCATTATGGGGAAGAACACATTTCAGGCATTGTTAACAGTTTAACGTGTACATGATGACACGCCTGCCTCCTGTTTCTTAAGTTTAGTTTTGAAATGACACGCTCTGCTAGGATTCTTCAACTCGTGTTTTCAAGACGCCGGAGAGTGTAAGAGGTGGCTGCCATGGCCCGGCTGGAACTCCACCTCATGTTAACCCTCTTGTTCTCGTTTAACCCAAGACCTGATCCATATTAAAACAATGATCAACTCAATCCTTTCATCACCTTACCCAAATCTGATCCTGAACCCTAGCTACCCAACCTTACAATTCAAGTTCTGTTCAAGGAAGGTTAACTCCGTAACTTCCGTGGTGTGTCTTGCCCTAATAAGACTAGAAGTCTAGATACTCTATTAGATAGGGAATCCCTGTTCGCCAGGGATACTTGATGTAATGCCTATATAAAGGCCTCCTTATCAATGAATAAACAGAGAGAGATTTATCAATCTATTTCTCCTACAACACGTTATCAGCACATTGCTCTAGCCTCCCGTCTAATAAACCCTAGAAACCCTAATTCCGGATTTTTTTTCCGAAACCCTAACCTACCGTCGGCCGCCGATTCTTCCCTTCGGCACCGTCGGCCTCTTCTCAGCAGCATCTGCGCTGCTCGCCTGCCGCTTTGTACCTTCGCGTACTACTCCTCCTCTGCCTTTAGGTAGACAACCCGCTCGCCAGCAGCTCTCCCTTGCGTGCTACTTTTTGCACGCATCCGCCAGACGATCAAAATTGCTCGTAAGCCAAGCAAGCGATCCGCGAACCCTTATTCGTGGTTGAGAAGAAATCAAGAAAAATCGAAGAAAACAAGCTTCCCCAAGAGTCAAGTTTCGTTTGATCAAGCTTCTCTTGAAGAGGTAAATATTTTTATAAACGTTCCCGCTTATGAAAATTTCAATAGTTGGGTTTTGTTTTCTCTTCCGGGACCTTTCCGTGTCCCTGCTTCTTCATCCCGATTCTATCGCTTCTCGGGACGGCATACGGGGATTTAGTCACCCCGGTGCCAACGTTTATTGGGGTAACTGTGATGTTACCGGCCACCGTTATGCTTGTGACTGTGATGTCACTGTGAACCATAACGTATTATTCTTTTTTGGAAAGAAAACAAAGGGAAGATATCGATTGTGACTTGAAGTCACGTTAAGCATCGATTTATGTGACCATGATATATCTTGGCACTGTTCTAAAAGAACAATCAAACTTGATTAGTATTCAAACATACTAACGTCTCCCTGTTTGTGTTCTGTAGATGGCTGACACTCAGCGTCCAGAATTTGACATCTTGGATGTCCAAGGCAAGGAATACAAGAGGTGGGTCTCAGATGTTGAGAACACTTTTATTGGTAAAAGATTTACTGCCACCATCAACCCTCCTGAGGATGAAAGCTTACACGCTTCTCCTGAACAGAAAGCACAAGCCCTGATGTTTCTCAGGCGCCATATCCATCCAACGCTCAAGAAGCAATACCTGAGGAAAACTGATCCCAAAGAGCTATGGGATATCCTCAAGGACCGCTTCGACAATGTACATGACGCACAACTCCCAGACCTCATGTCTGATTGGGAGCAAATCCGCTTACTGGATTTTGATTCCGTCCAGGAATATCATCAGACTATGCTAAACTTGCAATCTGATTTGAGCTTTTGTGGGGTCGAAAAGACCGATGATGATATGATGGAGAAGACTTTCACGACGTTCCCAGAATCTGCGTCCATGTTGTCGCATCAGTACCGCGATCTCCGTGAGAAAGGCACTATCAAAACCTTCAGCGATTTGATGAATGTGCTTCAAAGAAAGGAGAGGTACCATGAGTTGATTCTTACCACCAATAAGAGGCCTCGAGGACCGAAATTCATTGCGGAATCTCATCAAGCCCGTGGTAAAGCTTTTAAGCAGAAGCATCAACCTCATGAACGTCAAGCACCGCCACCACGTACGCCAAGAGCAATACGTGGCGGACGAGGAGGGAGAAGAGGCGTCGGCCGTGGCCGACCGCTTTCTTGGACAAGGGATGATGGCAGAGCCGCCGCTCCCAGAGGGAGGAACAGTTTTGGTTCCGGTCCCAGGCGTGGTGGCCATTCGCCGAACAATGCTTCGGCTCCTTGCTTCAAATGTGGTTCTATGAATCATCTCCAACGCGATTGCATAGCAAGCAGAGATATTCAAGCCGCTTACAAGAAACACAAACAATACATAGAACAAGAAGCACACTATGTAGGAGACTTTGAGGAAGAAGTATACGATGAGGAAAATACGAACTTCGCCATCGATGACTTCCAACCTACCAAGAAACGTAGGACTCAGGAGTATGATACTCCAGACTATGAATAAGTATTTGACTTAGGTCATGAGATACGTGTTCAAGTTTGATTTTGATTGTTATTTTGACAGAATAGTCAATAAATCACGACTTTGTTCGATAAGTCGTTCTATTTAGAACAACCATGATGTATTTTTGAGTTGTCATCAATAAAATCTATCTTATTCTACGAATGATTTGAGATTTTTACATCCCTGAAAGCAAAATTGGTTCAATGCGTCCAATTCTCAATGGCATAATCATTTTGAGTTCACCAAAATTCTGGTGATGTTAACTCATATCCGAAAAATCACAAAGACAAAAGGAGAGATCCGCGATACGCCATCCGCGAGCCACGATACGCGAGCCGCGATACGCGATACGCCATCCGCGAGCCGCGATGCACGATCCGCGATCTGAGATCCGCGATCCGTGATCCGCGATCCGCTATCCGCCAACTTGGCCGCGATCCGCCAGGCCTCGCTCGCCATGTCTATTCGCCAACTGATCTGAGATCCGCGATTCGCCAACTTGGCTGCGATCCGCTATGCCTCGCTCGCCAAAGCCTAAGCGCTTGGCCGCGACTCGCTAGGCCTCACTCGCCATGGCCAATCGCCAGCTTGGCTCAGCACCGAATCCGGTTTTTGAAACCAACAATCGATAGCCTATCGAACAAATGCAACTTTTGCATCAATGGCTCGGCAACGAAGTGTCTTCGGACTCGCCATGCTTCGGATTTAGCTCAACCGTCGCATCGCATTGCCTCAATGCCTGACCGATTCTCACCACTCGCCTTGCTTCGGCTCGGCCTCTGGGTCGCTTTGGCCTTACCACAGCTTCGGCTTTGGCTTGGCCCCGGCCTTTGCCTTGGCCTCGGCCTTGGCTCGGCCACGCCACCTACGACGGTGTCCGGTCTCAATCTCTGAACTAGGCTATGATTATCAATGGTGATACTCGGTGATTAAAATGTGGCTTATATCTTTCTCTCAAGTTTTGTCGTTGCCATGGCTATGTTATTGGCCTTAATGCACTTCATTTTGTGATGATATATTGTTTCAGTACACTTACTTTAAAGTGTTCGCCAAAGTCTAAAGTAGACTATTGATTCAATTTACATTGTTTTTGTAGATGTATCAAGGCGAGATTGAGTGTTTGTTGGATTGTGCAACAACTCACACGATTCTGAGGAATCGGCAATTGTTTTCGGATTTTACGCCAAGAGAATCGTCGTTATCTACGATGACAGGAACTGGACCCGTAATTAAGGGTCGTGGCACTGCTCAATTCTTACTGCCAAATGGCACTGAGATTCGGGTAGAGGACGCCCTATATGCGCCTAAGGCGCCAAGAACCTTGCTAGCTTTCAAGGATGTGCGTGACAATGACTATCACCTCAGCACTTATGTTGAAGATGGAACTGAATATCTGTTGATCACCTCCACTCAATCTATGCGCACTCGCATTGTGGAGAAGTGTAAGCGAGTTCGCAATGGCATGTATTTCACAACCATTCGAGCCAACGAATCTCATGTTGTTATATTATGTGATTCTGATGCTTATAAGCTTTGGCATGATAGACTCGGTCATCCGGGTCGTGATCTGATGATCCGTATTTTGAAATGCTCCCACGGTCATCCATTTTTCCGATCACAAAAGCACAGAGGGCGCCTCGGCCTCGGTTCGGCCGTGCCGTCGATAGCCGCCTCTCGCTTCCAAGGAGAGGTTCGGCCCCCTCCTGCTTCTCATGCTTCTGTAGCGATGTCTAATGCTCATCGTTCGTTTTGTAAAGCTTGTTCACTAGCAAAACTTCAAGCAAGACCATCTTTTGCTATTGATAATAAACAGAATATTCCGTTTCTACAACGAATACAAGGTGATATTTGTGGACCTATAACACCAGAATGCGGACCATTTCGATATTTCATGGTTCTGGTTGATGCATCAACGCGTTGGTCACACGTAGCGTTGTTGTCCACGAGGAATGCTGCATTCGCTAAACTCCTAGCTCAGATTATTAAGCTTCGGGCTCACCACCCGGACAATCCGATTAAGTCCATCAGACTGGATAATGCTGGAGAGTTTACCTCAAAGTGTTTTGATGACTATTGCATGTCAGTTGGGATTGAAGTTGAACATCCCGTACCCCACGTTCATTCTCAGAACGGTCTTGCAGAAGCCGCTATCAAGAGACTACAGCTTGTAGCTAGGTCTCTTGTCATGGCCACAAACTTGCCAGTTTCGGCATGGGGATATGCAATATTACATGCAGCTATGCTTATTCGTCTACGACCCACAGATAGCCAACCATTTAGTGCGTACCAGTTGGTAACTGGTTACGAGCCTGATATTTCGCATCTGCGTACTTTTGGTTGTGCTGTATATGTGCCTATCACGCCTCCACTGCGTACCAAGATGGGTCCACAACGACGATCAGCTATTTATGTTGGATATGAAGCACCAACTATTGTCCGCTATATAGAGCCTATGACAGGTGATCTGTTTACTGCAAGATTTGCAGATTGTCACTTTGATGAGACATCCTTCCCGCCGTTAGGGGGAGATGGGGCCGCATCCGTCCCAAATGAACGTCAGGAATTGACGTGGTTCTCTCCCACTATGTCTCATTATGATCCCCGTACGTCTCAGTGTGAGACTGAAATACAACGCATATTAGAACTACAAAAGGTGGCGGATACGATGCCCGACTCCTTTACTGATATTGCGAAAGTGACAAGATCAACCATACCTGCTGCGAATGTACCTGCAAGGCTTAACATTCCTCGCCATGCGCGAGCACGCGCCGCCGGTCTCGGACCCGCAGCCCTAGGTGCCATCGGCAGCCTAGGCTCGGCACCTCCAAGTGGAGAGCCGGCGTCGACTTCGGATCCTCCTAGAAAGAGGGGGAGACCAATCGGTTCCAAAGACAATGTACCTAGAAAGAGGGCATGTGTCCAGGCACAAAGCGATCCGTTCATCATTGATACTGTGACGCCGTCACACGAGATTGTCTCCGACTATACCTATGTCCAAGAATCAACTCTGAATCATCTGGGGGACGCCTCAGACTCACTGTTGATGTTGGAGAACAAGGAAATCTCACTAAACTACTTATGCATGCACAATCTGATGGAAAGAAATTCCATGTATATCGATGATGCATTCGCCTACGCCGTTGCTCAAGAAGTCATTGACGACGACGATATGGAACCCCGCACTGTTGATGAATGTCAACGTAGGGCGGATTGGCCGAAGTGGGAAGAAGCAATCCAGGCTGAACTAGACTCTCTAAAGAAAAGGCAAGTTTTCGGACCGGTTGTGCCTACACCGCCGAACGTGAAGCCTGTTGGACATAAATGGGTCTTTGTCAGAAAGCGCAATGAGAATGGCGAAGTCCAGCGATATAAAGCTCGACTCGTGGCGCAAGGTTTTTCTCAACGCCCTGGAATTGATTATGAGGAGACGTATTCCCCTGTCATGGATACTATTACCTTCCGATACTTAATAAGTTTGGTAGTCTCAGAGAGACTCAATATGCAGCTTATGGATGTTGTAACTGCGTATCTTTATGGGGACCTAGATACGGAGATGTACATGAAAGTGCCAGAAGGACTTTCGTTACCCAAGTCAAGTGAGCAAAAACCACGAAGTTCATTTGCTATCAGGCTGAGACGATCTCTATATGGACTCCGACAATCTGGTAGGATGTGGTACACACGGTTAAGTGATTACTTGATTGGGAAAGGATACAAGAATGATGAGTTGTGCCCTTGTGTGTTCATAAAGAGAACAAGTTCAGGATTTGCCATTATAGCCGTCTATGTCGATGATATGAACATCATTGGAACTCTGAATGAGATCAATGAGACCGCTAGCTATTTGAAATCCGAATTCGAGATGAAAGATCTGGGAAGGACTCGGTTTTGCCTAGGCTTAGAACTAGAGCACCGAAGTGGTGGAATTTTTATACACCAGTCTGCATATGTCCGAAAGATGCTCAGGCGATTTAACATGGACAAAGTTATGCATCCTACAGGCACTCCCATGGTCGTTAGAAGTCTGGATATCAACAAAGATCCCTTTCGTCCGAAAGAAGATGACGAAGAGGTCTTGGGAGCTGAATATCCATATCTTAGTGCGATTGGAGCTTTGTTATACTTAGCTCAATGTACTAGACCAGACATCGCTTTCTCTGTGAACTTGTTAGCTAGATTTAGCTCTGCGCCAACACAACGTCATTGGGTTGGAATCAAGAACATCTTCCGATACCTTAAAGGAACCCTTGACATGGGCTTGTACTATCGATACACTCATCAGGATTCGACACCTAGTCGATCTCTTGCATCTAACAGCACAAACCATGGCTCGGATTGCCATCCGCCAGCCATATCCGCCAAGACTGGCTTTGGTTCATCCATCCGCCATCTTGCAGACATATCCGCCAACTTATCCGGACCCGCGGATGCTAAGTCGTGGTCCCGATACGGCTTTGGCGATACCCCCTCCTACTCAGATACACCAAATGATGTGATGGTAGGATTTGCTGATGCTGGATATTTGTCAGATCCACACAAAGGACGTTCCCAAACCGGTTATGTTTTTACCATTGGGAATACGGCGATATCTTGGAGATCAACCAAGCAAACCCTTGTTGCTACCTCCTCGAACCATGCTGAGATTATTGCACTACATGAAGCAGTCAAAGAATGTATTTGGCTTCGCTCAGTTATATCTCACATTCGAGAGTCTAGTGGACTTGAGTCTACTACGATGGGACCAACTTGCATATTTGAAGATAATGCAGCATGCATTGAGCAGATGAAGTTGGGATACATTAAGGGTGACAATACTAAACACATTTCGCCTAAGTTCTTCTACAATCAGCAGCAGCAAGAGACTTTGAATATTCAAGTAAAGCAAGTCAGCTCAGAAGAAAATGCAGCGGATCTGTTCACCAAGTCTCTACCTAAATCTACATTTATGAAGCATGTAAAGCGCATTGGAATGTGTCGCTTATCCGAACTCGAAGACTGATTGACTATCAGGGGGAGTTCTCATCTAGACTTCAGGGGGAGCCTAGTTATGCATGTCTCACATACTTGTAGTTGGTGCGTTGTACTCTTTTTCCTTAGACCATGCTTTTATTTTTGCCCAAGAGGTTTTTGTTTGCTGGCAAAGGTTTTAACGAGGCAACGGTTCATGCACCATTGAGGACGCGACACAAGGGGGAGTGTTCAAGGAAGGTTAACTCCGTAACTTCCGTGGTGTGTCTTGCCCTAATAAGACTAGAAGTCTAGATACTCTATTAGATAGGGAATCCCTGTTCGCCAGGGATACTTGATGTAATGCCTATATAAAGGCCTCCTTATCAATGAATAAACAGAGAGAGATTTATCAATCTATTTCTCCTACAACAAGTTCTTAATTCTCTACCCGAGCGATTCAGACACCACTATCGTGTATTGATTGGAAAGATAAGAATCGACGGCATCAAGTCACGAGTCTTAAAAGATACAGATTTCCCCTTTTGCCTTGGTTGCTGCATTTGAGCAATTGGCCATGTACGCTCTTCCTCGTTTCTTTCTCTAATCATTCCTATTTATTTGTAGATATTCTAATTTTTGAAGTTTGTCGATTCCTATTTTTCTTGTGAAAAACAAAAAGTAGAGGTCGCCACAGTCGCATCCTGTGGCGAATTATTCGGAGTTTCGAACTATTTTAACGATTTTTAGAAATGTGATCAAAATTATTAACTTACGTGGTGCATTTCCATCAAGTTAAAATGTTTACTTAGTAACTAAGAAGCACGAACACAGACACGAGTGTCCAATCCGGACACGATACAATACATGAACCCGTCAAAATCAAATTTTAATCAGACACGGACAAATGGTGGACACGTTAATTAAATAATATTTTATATTATATAATTAAACAAAAAAATAAACAGCCCGAGTCCATGGCCCAAGCCCAAGCCCGAGACACATGAGAGACCTAGGTGTTAGTGGCCCTGGTGTAAATCCGGTTAAATCTGCGCCTCTCTCTCTCTCTCGCACACCAGAACCCATCCCAGCTCTCTCTGCGCCTCTCTCTCGCTCGCACTGTAGTCATGGCAAGAGAGTCGTTGATCTTGAGACGATCAGAGAGAATTGACGGTGTGATGAGCTTGAACTTGGGAGCCTCAGAGAGCAGCTTGCCTTTGCTCCACTTCTTCTTCTGCTGCTGCAATCGCTATGTCTGAAACGAAGACTCGACACTGTATCTCCTATGAATTTTTTGGATTTATATATTTTCCTTTTTCTAACAGATTTTTCATTTTAGTTTTCAATAGGGCGGAGCAGTGGAGGAAGTTATCAACTGCTGTAGGTTTTTAAGCTTATTGTTTATTGATTGTTTCTTTTGGGGTCAATATCCAATTGCTGGAATATTATTCATTGATTGTTGCTTTTCATGTACAAGAAAAAAAAAGCTTTTTTAGAGAAAGATTTCGTGGCAAATGATTTATCCGGGTGCTCCAATGAGTAACTCGTGGGTGTTAGCTGCAGTGGCCGTCGTAACCGCAACCACATACGTGTGGAAGAAGGAGGGGCGCACTAAAACCTCATTGGATGATGAAGTTGGGGAAGTTGAAAAGTTGGTGAAGATCTTGTATGACAATGGATTTAAAGCAATAGGCTAGATATCCTTGTTGGTTCTCAACCTCCACAGACTTGAGCTATACATGCCAAGAGATGTACCAGCAGCATCGTAAGTGGAGGCGATTACGATGCTGCTGATACATGGTTAAAATTTCTATAATTCCTATATTCAATTATTGCACTAATCACAATTTATTCATTCCAAAAGTGTAGTAAAAATTGCGTTAAAAAAATTGGGCTTATTGAGCCGCACATAAACAAACGAGATGGAGGGTCCATGGCCTGCTAAACAAATGTGTGTGCGTCCATATATGTAAAGATTTTAGGGTATGTGTCCATATCCTAAAGACTTGAGAACCCTATATTCTCTCCGCCTTCCCATCTTGTTCCCGTCGCAAAATGTGGAGGTCATTAGAGAAGGTAAAGGACGTTGCAGCAGTGGGCACTGCATTTTCTATCATTACGATCTCTTACAGAGGACTTTACACCGCATGGACTCGAGATGCGGTAAAGTTAGAACATGAAAAAAGAGTGGATCGTGAAAAACGCATGCTCGAGCTGAAAACAATGTCAGTTTCAGTGAAGATGCTTGAAGTGTAGCTATGTGCTTTGGTATCTAAAAAAAATGATAGAGTGAAGTATGATCAGGAGGAGATGAAGGTGTGTTGGTGATGAAGATGAATGTGTTTTGTGTTGGCACAATATTAGGACTGTGAATGTGTTTAGTGGTGATTTTCACATGAAGAAATGAATGTGTGCTGTTTATGAAGATGTTAGTGTGGAGTAGTATCATGAAGAGATGAAGGTGTGTTGGTGATGAAGATGAATGTGTTTTGTGTTGGCACAATATTAGGCCTGTGAATGTGTTTAGTGGTGATTTTCACATGAAGAAATGAATGTGTATTGTTTCTGAAGATGATAGTGTGGAGTAGTATCATAAAGAGATGATAGATTTTCAAAGATGTATTAATTCAAAGTTCTCAACTTCATTAATGTTTTATTTGGTTGACAGACTTTCATCTTAGCTTCTTCCATATGCATCAGTTACGAGTTTTGATGTCCTTAGATGTTCTCAGTTCAAATAAGTTGATACTTGATTAGACCTGTTTGTCAGACCATGAACATTTTAGTTAGAATGTCTACTATCAGTGCTGTACTTACTAAAATATATTTAACCTGCTTGCAGTTTGATGCCTTAAAAGAGACTCTACGTGTTAGTGGCGTTTCGGTGAAATAAGTTGATCAATCTGGAGATGGGATTGAGTCTAGCATCAACAAAGTGGAGTACTACATTGGTGGAGAGAAGATAGTTTTGACAATAGTTCCTCTCCTGTCGCTTGCATTTTGGTGAAGGAAGATCAATCTGGGGATGAGATCGAGTTTATAATCTATAAAGTGGAGAGCTACCTGGCTGACCGAAAGTGGGTTGAAGCAGCTGAGACACTAGAAGGTGCAAAGGGTATTATAGCAGCATAAATTGTGTGTGATTTTGTGAAGCGTGCTAGGAACAGGGCTATTACAGAGGGAGTTCTTACATATCTCAAAGCATATTCTACAATCATGAGCGTCACATAATTTGTTTAGTTCTTTGTTTTATACAAAACAAATATGAGTCAACTTTTTGTATTAGAAGGTAAGAGACCGTGAACATTTGTTTTAGTTGAGTTGTTGAGAGTTGTTCTCAGGTATTTTCGGGTTATGTTATCTCAACATTTCTCTTAGACTTGATCTGCTTTCATTATTATGGATGATTTTCAGATGAAGAAATGAATGTGTTTAGTGGTGATTTTCACATGAAGAAATGAATGTGTGTTGTTTATGAAGATGATAGTGTGGAGTAGTATCATGAAGAGATGAATGTGTGTTGTGATGAATGTGTGGAGTAGTACATTCATCACAACACACATTCATGTCTTCATGATACTACTCCACACTATCATTTTCATAAACAACACACATTCATTTCTTCATGTGAAAATCACCACTAAACACATTCACAGGCCTAATATTGTGCCAACACAAAACACATTCATCTTCATCACCAACACACCTTCATCTCCTCCTGATCATACTTCGTTCTATCATTTTTTTAGATACCAAAGCACATAGCTACACTTCAAGTTCAGATTCCACCAATAAATTCTTTTAACCTTTACCTTTGAATCTCAATAAACATCCTAAAACTCACTTTTTTTTAGATATATATATAGACTTGAGATAAATTTAAAGTATAATTTACATTAAAAGAGATCGAAAACAAATGAGTATTCTCATGGAAATAAAACCGGCAGCAGAATGTGATTAGCTGCCCTAGAAGTTCTTTTGCAACAGAAAGGAAGCAACCGTCGTCTGATACAAAACATCATCTTCCATAATGTATGAAGCGGGTTCAATTGGAACTAATCACTAGGTTTAGACGAGTAAAACATAGGCCAACTTATACTCAAAGGGAAAGACAAGATTTTTATGAAAGGAGGAAAAAGAGAAACCTACCTCCACTTAGCTCCATCTGAAGCATCTTCACTGAAACTGACATTGCTTTCAGCTCGAGCATGCGTTTTTCACGATCCACTCTTTTTTCATGTTCTAACTTTACCGCATCTCGAGTCTATGCGGTGTAAAGTCCTCCGTAAGAGATCGTAATGATAGAAAATGCAGTGCCCACTGCTGCAACGTCCTTTACCTTCTCTAATGACCTCCACATTTTGTGAGGTAAACAAGATGGGAAGGCGGAGAGAATATAGGGTTCTCAAGTCTTTAGGATATGGACACATACCCTAAAATCTTTACATATATGGACGCACACACATTTGTTTAGCAGGTCATGGGGACCCTCCATCTCGTTTGTTTATGTGCGGCTCAATAAGCCCAATTTTTTAAACGCAATTTTTACTACACTTTTGGAATGAATAAATTGTGATTAATGCAATAATTGAATATATGAATTATAGAAATTTTAACCATGTATCAGCAGCATCGTAATCGCCTCCACTTACGATGCTGCTGGTACATCTCTTGGCATGTATAGCTCAAGTCTGTGGAGGTTGAGAACCAACAAGGATATCTAGCCTATTGCTTTAAACCCATTGTCATACAAGATCTTCACCAACTTTTCAACTTCATCATCCAATGAGGTTTTAGTGCGCCCCACATTCTTCCATACGTATGCGGTTGCGGATACGACGACCACTGCAGCTAACACCCACGAGTTACTCATCGGAGCACCCGGATGAATCATTGGCCACGGAATCTTTCTCCAAAAAAGCTTCTTTTTCCTGTACATGAAAAGCAAAAATCAATGAATAATATTCCAGCAATTGGATATTGACCCCAAAAGAAACAATCAATAAACAATAAGCTTAAAAACCCACAACAGTTGATCACTTCCTCCACTGCTCCGCCCTATTGAAAACTAAGATAAAAAGTCAGTCAGAAAAAGAAAAATATATAGATCTAAAAAATTCATAGGAGAGACAGTGTTGACCGTATGCAAAAAGAGCAAATCCAGTGAGTGATTGTGAATGCTTTCCTGCAATGGCAAAGGGAGATTGAGACAGAGAGCAAAAGTTACAACGTATAAAGTCTCATTTCTCAAGTGAAAATCACCACTAAGAGACTTTCACAGACCTAATGTTGTACAAGCATAAAACACATTCATCACGACACACATTCATCTCCTCATGATGCTACTCCACACTATCATCTTCATAAACAACACAAATTCATTTCTTCATGTGAAAATTACCACTAAACACATTCACATACGGGTTCAATTGGAACAAATCACTAGGTTTAGACGAGTAAAACATACGCCAACTTATACTCAAAGGGAAAGACAAGATTTTTATGAAAGGAGGAAAAAGATAAACCTACCTCCATCTGAAGCATCTTCACTGAAACTGACATTGCTTTCAGCTCAAGCATGCGTTTTTCACGATCCACTCTTTTTTCATGTTCTAACTTTACCGCATCTCAAGTCTATGCGGTGTAAAGTCCTCCGTAAGAGATCGTAATGATAGAAAATGCAGTGCCCACTGCTACAACGTCATTTACCTTCTCTAATGACCTCCACATTTTGCGACGGGAATAAGATGGGAAGGCGGAGAGAATATAGGGTTCTCAAGTCTTTAGGATATTGACACATACCCTAAAATCTTTACATATATGGACGCACACACATTTGTTTAGTAGGCTATGGACCCTTCATCTCATTTGTTTATGTGCGGCCCAATAAAGCCAATTTTTTAGACGCAATTTTTACTGCACTTTTGGAATGAACAAATTGTGATTAGTACAATAATTGAATATAGGAATTATAGGAATTCTAACCATGATCGCGAATCATATCTTGTGAACTATAGGAATTTTGTGGATCGATCAATATTGTTTATTGATGTATATGATGTTGAGACTTGTGATGATTTTGTTAGACTGCTATATGTAAGATTATCTCCCAAAATATATTTATGCATCTGTTTTATATGCTTGATCATCACAGGTAGAATTGGTAGTATATCCTTGACAAACTATTCCATATGTTTGTCTAGATTTGGGTTTTAATTTTTTTTTGGATTTGGATGTGATATTTTTTGTATTCCATCTATAAAAATGAACCTTCTTTATCTTGGTCTTCTGATGAGTATCAGATGGCTTAGTTGAATTTATTAAAAGGATCACTTTAGTTTACTATCTTGAACTTTAAGCCAATTTTCAATTGTATCCTTAATTTCTTAAAAATCATGTGTATCTTTGTACTCTCAAAATCCAACTTAGTTTCTTTATGGAATGACACTAAACCCTACTCGAATCAATTTAAACTTTTCGCTCCACTATCTCTATGACCAATTACTCGTAGAGTTGGGCCATAGAGAGACGCAGTTATAGAGCAGTGCAGAAGATCAATGTTTGGAGATCAATGGACTCTTTAAGTTTGTTGATCTTGCTAATTAAACACTTTACAAGTTCATGAGCGTACACATACGTGCATGCTTGAATATATATCATGTCTATGCTTCTTTTGTGTTTGCCACACACACAAGGACTTGGATCGTGTTTTGTTTTCCTAGAATTTTTACATATGCATATTCTAGGGTTTTATTTTATTTAGATAACAACACAATTTAAAGCTAAGAAAAAATATATATAATTTTCATATTTCTCTCTCTGATGTAGCCGTTGCATTTGCAATGGTCAAATATTTCTGAAAATTTTGGGGATTACAATTCTCATTGTTGGAGAAAAAGGTTTTTGGATTTCTTGTTTCTCGCATCAAGTTGGTATGAAATTTAACTTTTACTTGCTGCGGTACATATTTGTTTCCGCTAACATGTTTTATGGCTGGTGCAATTTTTTTATTGATGCATTTGATAAATTCCTCAAAATCATGTGTTTTCACTTTATCTTGAGTACAATCGAAGGGAAAATTATTCCACGCACTAAGGGGTAAGTGAACTGACAATCAAATATGGAATCTCAACTATTTTTACATATACAACTAAAACAGCTGTTCAGCTTTCTTTTTTAGTCTGTATATGTGTATGTAACAGCCATTCTGATTTGAGGATAGAACAAGTTTTTTTTTGTTTCGATGATGATGCTCCAGAAAGTGTTTTGAATGTGTTACTATACAATTGTATTCGACTCAACTAATTGAGTCATATTTTTATCTATAAAGTTATTTCCTTGATTCCAAAAAAAAATTGGATGTTCTTCCTTGTCCCCTACTTGAGCCAAAGAAATTCGTCTCCTTTAAAACCATATTGCTAGAGTGGTTCATAGCAGACCGAATCAAAGGCAAAAGATGACGACAAAGATGAAACAGATGCTGTCACCCTATATTTTAGAAACAACAAAATGAACCTAACTAGCTTCATCAACCAAGTCTAGGCTACTATAACATTAAAATCATCCAGCACTTTCTCTTTCAAACACTTCCTCTTCTTCTCAAAAACTATGATGCTTGCAGAGGGAAACACACCAATCAAGTTGTTAGCCTTTCATGTATTTCTTCTTCTATCATTTACAGCCAAAGCTAAGTGCAAAAATGGCTGCCTTGCCTTGGCATCGTACTATGTCTGGGATGCTTCAAACCTCACTTACATTAGCTACATCTTTGGCCAACAAACCCCTGAAATTCTCAAGTACAATCCTCAAGTCCACAACCCCGATACCCTCCTAACTGGTACTCGAATCAACATACCATTTTCCTGTGAATGCTTGAACAATGACTTTTTGGGGCATACATTCTCCTACCTCACGCAACATGGTGATACATATAATAAAGTTTCTCAGATTGTATTTGATAATCTCACTACAGAAGAATGGGTGCAAAGAGTGAACATTTATACACCATCTCAGATACCTGACAAAGGTACAATCAATGTAACAGTGAACTGTTCTTGCGGTGATGTGAAGGTATCAAAGGATTATGGTTTTTTCGTGACATATCCTCTCCGTCCCGGTGACAACTTGTCCTCTGTGGCCGTGGAGAGTGGAGTTCCGGCAAGGTTGCTGGAGATGTATAACAAAGGGTCCGACTTTGGTTCAGGCAATGGTTTAGTCTTTGTGCCGGCAAGAGGTTAGTAGTAAACTATTCGTATTATTCTTTTGCATCAGATAATATTCCATAATCCATATAGTACAACATGAGTAATATTTATATGCAGTCTAGGACGGTACTCATTTCAACTTCTGCTATCTTTTCTCTTATAAGTGCTTGAGAATAAGGCAGTGAAAATCTGGTGTCTTTCAACCTACTTGAGTATCTATGTGTATTGCAAACTTGGTTCATGTGTTTTAGATCATATTTTGTATGCCAAAATAACAAGCTTGCTTCTGAGGGAATTGTTTCTATCTTAAAGTGGGATTGATGAAGAACCTGCATAAATTGGAAACCGAGTTCAACTGCAAAAATCAAATTGTAAAATCCTTGAACCAAAACACATGAACTGTGCCAAAGTCAACATCCCTATGTTTCTAGATTGAGTCTTATTGGATTACATATTCAAGTTGGCTATTTTCATATCCTGAGAAAAGGAAACGAGAATAGAAAAGTGATTACTGCTATGCATATTCCATTTGGACCTAAGCAGTGACAGATAGGGACTAAACAATAATTCAGAGAATACTACATGTTTATGTGATAATTGCTGGAAATGAAAGACAGGTTTTATGTGAATGTGCGTCTGATTCTGAACGAATTAGGATAAACGACAAGGGTCTCTGCATGATGTGCATTATTGATTACTGTAATTAAATTAGGCCAATTGCTAATCAAACAAGTAGCTTTCTTTTGGTGGCTTAATTATTATACTCATCATATAGGGCCAAAGATAAACAGCTACATTATTCTTCATTTTATAATAAGTATACACTATATTTTGGGCTAATAGGGGGAAGTCTAGCCCAGCCCAGCCCAGCCTTGCCTTCCAACCCAAGGAATTAACTAGGGCATTTGGTTTCTAATCTGTTGGTGCTAAACTGCTCAATAGATATGAATTAGCCAAACATGAATTACTTCTATCAAAACATCAGCTGATATCTAAGTCCTGTTTCTCTCTTACAGGAGCGATTGAGCCTAATCTGCTGTTTTTTTCTCATTAAGTTTTGGTTTTTATTTCTGCAGATCAAAATGGGACTTTTCCACCATATAAGTCGAGGTAAATGATATATATCACCTCTTAGTGGAATGCTACATTGATCAGCTTTATTCTAGAATAGAACCTTATTCTTTCCTCTTTTTTTTTTTTTTTTTTTTTTTTTTTGCAGAACAGCTGGTAGGGGTATTGCTGATTACTGCTACAATGATCTCAATATGTATTGCTTTCGTGTCAAAAATGAAACTCTAAAATTGGCATTACTACTGTTGTTTGCCTCTCCTTGTGCTGGCATTTTAACTGTCAGGTATCTCAAGAGGAGCTATTATTGGTATATGTGTTGGAGGAGCTTCTGCTGCTCTAGCTTTGGCAAGTTTCCTGTTTTCTCGGGTTTATAAGCGGAAGGTGGTTGAGGGACCTTTTCTTTCCACACCTTCTGAAGAGCGTTATCTTCAAATTCAGCACACACATGGTAATTTTTCCACATTGACCTCGAGTAAATGATCAGCAGCAGAAGCCTTCTTAGCAATGTGAAAGCTTTTTAATAATGAAAAATCATGCGGAATAGAAAACCACATGAAAATAATCCTTGTCTGACTTCAGTAATACATCTATCTTGCAGTTTTAGCTTCCGGAATCACTTCTGAGGCAACTTCTGAATCAGTTGCTCTAGTTAGTGGTTCTTCACCAGGCCTTATCGGTATAACTGTGGACAAATCAGTGGAGTTCTCATATGAAGAGCTTTCCAAAGCTACTAATGACTTCAACATTAAAATTGGACAGGGTGGGTTTGGATCTGTTTATTATGCAGATCTCCGAGGCGAGGTTTGTGCTACTTTGTTCCACAAACAAATGTTCTTGTAATAGCTAGGTTCACATCTAAATAGCTGCATGGTACATTCTGACCTCAACTATGTGAGAGATTGTATATATGAATTAGTTAACATACATTTCGAACTCACTGGCTGATCCTTTTGCACTCTAATAATATAGAAAGCAGCAATCAAAAGGATGGATATGCAAGCAACAAAAGAATTCCTTGCTGAACTGAAGGTTCTAACACATGTTCATCACTTAAACCTGGTAATTTTCTGTATCTTCCTTTTTATACTTTTTCCTATGAAATTGGTTAGAGCAAGTAATCCTTTGGTGACGTTTTATTATATTCAGGGTATTTTACTGCCTCAGACTTGAAGCACTTAAACATTTAGAAGCCTCTTTCAGCAAGCATTCTATCTGTTCAGTCCAGTATTTGTTGAAACTAGATTGTTTCAGTATCTTATAGTATACATTTTTTCAGGTGCGCTTGATAGGGTATTGTGTTGAGGACTCCTTATTTCTAGTCTATGAGTACATTGAAAATGGTAACTTGAGTCAACATTTGCGTGGCTCTTCTGGTTTAGACCCATTGCCATGGCAAACCAGGTTGCAGATAGCCTTAGATTCTGCAAGAGGACTAGAATATATCCATGAACACACAGTTCCTGTCTATATTCATCGTGACATCAAGTCAGCAAACATCTTAATAGACAAAAACTTCCGCGCAAAGGTTGTGACAAAATGCCTCTCTTTTTACTTTGGCTCTAAGTTTATATTCTGAAAAAAATAACATATAGAACTAAATTTCTGTGCAGGTTGCAGATTTTGGGCTAACAAAACTGTCTGAATATGGAAGCACTTCACTGCAGACACGTCTTGTGGGTACATTCGGATACATGCCTCCAGAGTACGTAATCATCTGCTTCTTTCCATTCTTTGGTCTTCAAAGGAATTCTCATTGAAGTGAAGTATTTCTAAACAGGTATGCTCAGTATGGTGATGTGTCCCCCAAAATCGATGTTTATGCTTTTGGTGTTGTACTTTTTGAACTAATTTCTGCCGAGGAAGCTGTTGTGAGGACTAATGAATATGTGGCTGAATCAAGAGGACTTGTTGCTCTGGTAGGTTTTCCTTCCCTTCCTTTACTTACCAATTAGTACTGTTAAACCCATTAATGGTTCCATATAAGAACTCAATTACTGATGAAATGAATGTACTCAATGTGACGCAGTTTGAAACTGTTCTTAGCCAGCCTGATCCGAGAGAAGATCTTGTTAAACTTGTTGACGCCAGACTCAGCAGTGATGATTACTCACTTGACTCGGTCTACAAGGTGAGCTCTCATTAGTTTCTGAAAATGCATATGTATGTGCTACTTATTGATTTCTTATAAGCTGTGGTGGATGCAGATGGCTCAACTTGCCAAAGCTTGCACACAAGAGAATCCTCAACTGAGGCCAAGCATGAGATCAATTGTCGTTGCGCTAATGACACTTTCATCATCAACTGAGGAATGGGATGTTGGTTCCTTTTATGAAAATCATACTGATTTAGTCAATTTAATGTCAGGGAGGTAGCAGAGGACATAAGCCGCCACTGCTCAAGTAAACAACAAAGTGACTTTCCTGCTTTTGAAATAACTATATGTAAATAATTGATTAACAATAATGTCTATCATGTTTGACTCCATATCAGTTACTTGTTCCAGCTCTTAACCTTGAACTGCCGGCCAATAGCTTAAGCTGTCAGCAAATGCAATAACAGTATATACGGTAAAGTTTGAAACAATATGACAAACCAAAAAATGTCAAAATGTTGGGCAAACCAAGAAAAATATACAAGAAAAAGGAGAAGGAAACTAGGAAACCACTCATTTCACTAAATTCAAAGATCTCAAATCCTGTCCTTTTGTGCTGTTGTGCTTTTGACAATGTTGACGTCGACGGCCAAAGAGGCAGGGAGGAATTATATAACAGGGCGACTAAGTTGGACTAAATCCCAAACCAGAGAGACCAATTTCTTGCAACCATCATGACCCTAATTCATGATCATTTTACAGGGTGATGCTGTTTTCCTTGCGATAATATAGATGGCTACATTCCGGGATATAGGGGTTGGAGCAGCCATCAATATCCTCAGTGCCTTCGTGTTCTTTATAGTATTCGCATTTCTTAGGCTTCAGCCCTTCAACGATAGGGTGTATTTTCCAAAATGGTATTTGAAGGGAGTAAGAGACAGTCCCACACGCTCTGGCACGTTCGTGAGTAAGTTTGTCAATCTAGACTATAGGTCATATGTGAGGTTTCTGAGTTGGATGCCAGCAGCATTGAACATGCCGGAACCAGAGCTTATTGATCATGCAGGATTGGATTCTGCTGTTTACTTGAGGATATACTTGATAGGGTAAGGCTGCAAAGTTTTTTTTTTTTTTTTTCCTTATATCCCTAGCAACTTACTTAATTTGCTGTCCTGTGATCTTAGTATTTACTGTCAGTGAAAAGGGTCTGCCATGACCCTAGAAGTGCATGACATTGTTATATAGTTCATGCATCTGTAATATGCTAACATCAATTTCATCAATATTAGTTTTAGTTCTTCAGATCAAAGATGATAGCTTATTTTGATGATTTTTATTCTCCTCATCATCATGCAGGCTTAAAATCTTTGTTCCAATAGCATTCGTTGCATCAGCTGTTTTGGTACCAGTTAACTGGACAAATAACACCTTGGATATCGAGGCTAAGATAAACAACATTACTTCTAGTGAAATTGATAGGCTCTCTATTTCAAATATCCCAGATAACTCTCAAAGGTAAGACACCCTCCCTTTCTGTGTCATTTACATACTTGGAGCATTTTGTACCCTTTCGGTATTCATGGAGACGGTAGAAAAATCTTGAAAAATTTAATCATGGTTAATACTCGTGCGATTCTATTTCACAGATTGTGGACTCATATATCGATGGCGTATGCCGTTACCTTTTGGACATGTTATGTGCTAAAGAAGGAGTATGAGAAAGTTGCCTCAATGCGGTTGCATTTTCTTGCAACTGAAAAACGTCGACCAGACCAATTTACGGTGAGATTAACTTCAAGCCTCAATATATACATCAGATGAATGTTTGTTGAACTAAGAAAATTTTTAGCAGTGATTTTTCAAAATTTATTTGAGCTTGCATGATGTATAATCTTGATGTTTAAGCTATGCGGATGCAAAAAATCTTATTGTTTACAGGCACTTGTCAGAAATGTTCCACCAGATCCAGATGAATCTATGAGTGAGCTTGTGGAGCACTTTTTTCTGGTCAACCATGCAGATCATTATCTTACTCATCAGGTTTGTTCCTGAAGAAAAACAGAAGCACTGATGCTCTTATACAGTACCAAATGTCGATTAGAATTTTCAGGAGCCATCAATCCCTACATGCTTAAAAAGTTAAAATAGTCTTATTATTAATGTGTATCAAACCTTTGCTTTACTAATGTAACTTTGTGAGATTTTTTTTTACATGAAGAAATTCTCTGGTTTAAAAAATATATAAGCAATGCAGTCTCTGCAGTATCTTTATCCCTGTACTTAAAAGGCAATGCATACACTCTATTGAATAGGTGATAATGAGTGTGTAACACTTCAATCATTTTTCTGTTTGCCAGTATAGAGCATTTGAGACATCTCCTCCTTTACTTAATCCTTGAACTGCGCGCGGAGACTATATAATTGTTTCTATAAAAAGAAGTACGTCTTTTGTTTTCTTAAACTTGATCCAGTTACGAATTATATGCAGGTGGTGTACAATGCCAACAAACTCGCGAAATTGGTAAAGAAGAAGAAGAAAATGGATAACTGGCTTGTCTATTACCAAAACAAACTCGAAAGAAGCAAAACTTCAGTGAGGCCATTGACTAAGGTAATAAATTGCGCTTCTGTCTATAAGTGCTAGTGTTCCCTAGTTCTAAGTTTGATATCTAAATTTTTGCTTTGACCTGGATGTGCATATCAGACTGGTTTTCTGGGGCTTTGGGGAAAGAAAGTTGATGCAATTGAATATTACCAATCTGAGATTGAGACATTGAGAAAAAAAGTAAGTACCAGTGCCTTATGTTCTTTGTCAAGTATATACTGCCTATTAGAATTTACGTTTCTTTCGCGTACTTTTGGAACACCCGCAATCAAAAACACAACTTGAACTATTCGGATTGAATTGCAGTAGCAACTGAAGCAAGAACAGATGAAAATTCACCAACTTAAGTGCATGAATTTCGTAGATCGAGTTCCCTCATTTCATTAACAACAACGACCCTTATATAGTACAAGAGTCGTCTAATTAACCAACTTATGGTCAGAAATTGAGAACTAGTAAACTAGATTAAAGTTTGATAACACAAACAAGATATCTAGATATTACGATAAAGCCTTAACTACTTCCTAGTTGAAGTAGGAAAGCATTAACTTCAAGTGTTCAACACTGCCATGTTCTTGGTCTTCTCAAATGTATAATTTTTATTTTTGTTCAGATACCTGAAGAAAGGGAGAGGGTTGCAAACGATCCCAAATGTATCATGGCAGCTGCCTTTGTTTCCTTTAAAAGCAGATGGGGTGCTGCTGTTTGTGCACAAACTCAGCAATTTAGAAATCCTACTATTTGGGTAACCGAATGGGCTCCAGAGCCGCGTGATGTATATTGGCCAAATCTGGCTATTCCTTATGTTTCACTCACAGTTAAAAAGCTCATCATGGCTGTTGCATTCTTTTTCCTCACCTTCTTTTTCGTGATCCCCATTGCAATAGTACAATCTATTGCAAGCATGGAGGGACTAGAGAAAGCGGCTCCATTCTTAAAACCCATTGTCGAACTGTGAGTTATTTCTTCCTTGAACCTTTTGACTTGTCATTTGGCTTTGATTAGCATTAGTTACTATGTTCTTGATATCTTTCATAAACAGTAGTTACTAATGTTCTGTTGATATAAATGCAGGAAGTTCATCAAGTCAGTCATTACAGGCTTCCTACCTGGGATTGCACTGAAGTTGTTTCTGATATTTTTGCCTGACATACTGATGATCATGGCTAAATTTGAGGGGTATACATCTCGGTCTTCTCTTGAGAGGAGAGCAGCGTCTAGATACTATCTCTTTGCTCTGGTGAATGTATTCCTTGTTAGCATTATAGCTGGATCAGCACTTGAACAGCTAAAAACTTTCATGCACCTATCACCATCTGAGTACGTATTTTGAAATTATTTGTTAGACCTTTTACTTTCATGATGTGGCTATCTATGCGATTACATAGTTATCAAACTTGTTATTATCAGTTCTTTTCTGTTTGTACAGGTATATAATCTTCTTCTAGTACTAATCAAAATAATGAATTTAAGTTCTTTTTTTCTCTCTTTTTGGCAGCATTCCAGAGACAATTGGTGTAGCAATTCCAATAAAAGCAACCTTTTTCATAACATATATAATGGTTGATGGGTGGGCTGGTATAGCTGCAGAGATCTTAATGTTGAAGCCACTGATAATGTATCACTTAAAGAATACCTTCCTGGTGAAGACTGATAAGGACAGAGAAGAGGCAATGGATCCAGGAAGTATTGGTTTCTACGCTAGGGAGCCTCGTATACAGCTTTACATCTTACTGGGGCTTGTATACTCTACAATGACACCAGTTTTACTCCCATTCATAGTTGTTTTCTTTGGCCTGGCTTATTTAGTGTTCCGTCATCAGGTAATTAGTTGGTATCTTGATTCCTGAATTCACATTAGAAGGATTTGTATGTCAGTATATTCATCATGCATGCATATATATGTACACACTAGGTGATATCAATGCCATTTGCACCTACTGCTCAACCTATATATTATTGTCTTCTTTGTTGGGAATATTCATCACTTTCTTTAACATGTATAATTTATTTTCTCCAAATGCAGATCATAAATGTTTACAACCAGGAATATGAAAGTGCTGCAGCATTCTGGCCGGATGTCCATGGTCGCGTGGTGTCTGCATTGGTTCTTTCTCAATTGCTTCTATTGGGATTGTTGAGTACTAAAGGAGCTAAATTGTCTACACCATTTCTTCTTCCACTTCCAGTATTGACCATAGCGTTCTATAAGTACTGCGCAGGTCGTTATGAACCTGCATTTGTTAGATATCCATTACAGGTATGTCATTTCTTCAGTTGTTTCCTATTTTAGCAAAGACAGCAACTTATTACCTCTTTCAGTTCAGTTTTTAGTATCTTTTATACCACTTTCAGTTCAGTTTTTTACTTTATACCTTGTGTAGCATCTCTTTCTATCTGTCTAAGATTATTCTTTTTTTCCATTTGTGGGATCAGGAAGCAAAGATGAAAGATACTCTGGAGCATGCCAGAGAACCGAACTTGAACTTAAAATGCTACCTCCAAAGTGCATATGACCATCCAGTTTTTAAAGAGTGTGATGAAGATGATGATGAAGACCATTGCTCGTTTTCTGATAAGTTTCAGTATGAGAGCGTGATAGTGGCCACAAAACGCCAATCCAAGCTGAACACCCCAGTGCAAAGCAAAATGACTGCTGGATCCACATCGCCGTCACCTGATGCTGTTGAAGATCTAAAGCCTTGAATCGAGAGCAGGAGTTGTACAATTAACCTTTCCTCATGTTGTACATAGAGTTGAATGAGCACGAGGATGATAGACCGCCAAGCGTAGGTTCTGGTATACATAGCAAGTTGTGAGTTTTGCTTACAACCAGC
Source organism: Potentilla sterilis (assembly GCA_963682095.1). Lineage (NCBI taxonomy): Eukaryota > Viridiplantae > Streptophyta > Magnoliopsida > Rosales > Rosaceae > Potentilla > Potentilla sterilis. The sequence continues at coordinate 998,795 of OY821755.1, forward strand.
TGAAATATTACATTAATTCGTATATTGACATAGAGGGAATCAGTTTGTTTTCTATGTATGTTTGACAAATTGGGAAATTGCACTGGTTTGTATTGATTAATCAGCTTATATATCATACTGGAAGAAGCATTTCTATACTACTGTACTGGTTTTCTTTTACAGACTGTTTTGAGGGTAGTCTATACTCTATACTCTACTCGAGTGGTTTTCTTCTACAATTCTCGAGTGTTTTTTACCTGACTTGACACATTTGCAAAAATCAATGGCTGATTATTTTGTACTATTATCATACAGAAACCAGCAACCAAAAGGATGGATATGCAAGCAACAAAAGAATTCCTTGCTGAGCTGAAGGTTTTAACATTTTATTCAAGGTAAAATACAGCCTCAGACTTGAAGCCCTTAAACATTTTAAAACTTCTTTGAGCAGTTAATTATTTGTCGGAAACTAGATTTTCAGTATCATCCTTATCTCCTTATGTAGTACCTATGCATTTTCGCAGGTGCCCTCGATAAGGTATTGTGACGAGGATGCCTTATTTCTAGTCTATGAGTACATCGGAAAATGGTAGCTTAAGTCAACATTTGCGTGGCTCTTCCTGTCCAGGCCCATTGCCAAGCAGACAAGGATGCAGATAGCCTTGATGACTAGAATATATGTCTACGACACACTGTTCCTGTCTACATTCATCATTACATCAGGTCAGCAATCATCTTAATTTACAAGAACTTTGGCGCAAAGGTTGTAAAAAAAAGCTCTAATTGATAAACAGTAGCTCTCGACCTAGCACCCTTTTAGGCCCGCCTAGCACCCTTTTATCCCTGCCTAGCACCCGCCTAGAGCCCCCAATACCCTTTTAACCCCGCCCAGTGTCCGCCTAGCTAGCACCCGTCTAGAGTTCGCCTAATACTCGTTTAGCCCTGCTAGACCGCCTAGCACTCTTTAAGTCCCGCCTAGCACCCGCCTATCCCCGTCTAGTACCCTTTTAGCCCCGCCTATATCCCGCCTAGTTCTCTTCGTCTGGCTTCAAAATCTTTCTTCGTGCTGACGTTCCTACACTTGTTGCTATCTTTCACCCCAGTCCTAACCCTTAATAGAGATACTCAGCCTCTTTGCTTTATAGAGATATAGAACTAAACTTCTCCGCAGGTTGAAGATTTCAGGCTAACAAAACTGTCAATGTTGTAGTGTTTCACTGCAGACACTTCTAGAGGGTACAGAAGCCTCCTATTCATTAAGTACTCTAGAACCCCAAAACTGGTTCCCTAGGCTAGAACTCATACTGATGAAATGAAAGTACTTGAAACTGTTTTTACTTCTTAGCTAGCCTAACTCGCGAGAGAAGATCTTGCTTAACTTGTACGTTGATCCCAGACTCACCTGACTCAGTCTACAAGGTGAGCTGCTTTATGAGATCAATTGTCGTCTCAAGTAATGACATTTTCAGGAGGAATGGCGTGTTGGTTTGTTTTATGAAAATCACACTGATCTAGCCAATCTAATGTCAGGTAGGTAGCAGCTTAAACAAACCATATATTCACCCTCAAGAAAACAAAATGATCATAACTTTCCTGTTTTTTAAAAACCATATGCAAATTAAAAATTAACAATCATGTCTATCTTCTTTGACTCCATGTCAGTAACTTGTTCCAGCTCAAAATTTTGTGCTAGAGTCGGCCATTATGCCTCGGACAAAAACTTGAGCTGTCGGCAAATGTACGTGTTATAATAATGTATATGAAGCTAACACCCTCGTATTCCCAACATGCAATGCAATGCAGAGAAGACTCAAAACTTCGTGCTAATAAGACTGATCTAATTCTATATTAGACAATTATTAATACAGCTTAAATCTGAAAGGAATAAGAGAATCAAAGCTAATGGGATGCACATAGCAGCATGATGAAGCTGGTGGGAGAAAATTTAGAGAAAATTAAGAGTTTAGATGATCTGGAACAATCAGCACCATATGTATCAAAGAATTAGTCTTTATTCTAAAGTAAAAGTATGATTTCTTGGGCCATCATATCTCAGCTGAAAAGGATGCCCTTTTCTCCCCAGATTGGGAGGGTTCTGCTAACCACAGCTTTCTCTGGTTAGTTTTTGCTGACTGTTGAGACAAATGCTCCAAATGTCTCTATTCTACCTGATCTTAATGTCAATTTGGATGGCCAATCCAAGACAAGGAGTTTCAGAGAAGAGATTATGATATGATATTATGGTGGTGGAGAAAAGTAAAGCAAGCAGGCACCCTATTCTATTCAATAATATCTGTGATAGGTCATCAGTCATCACTATGTGATTACCATTATTGAATACGATGGTATTGCCCACCTATGAATCCAGAGCTTAGAATCAAGGAAAGTCCAAATGTAGATAGATGGTAAAGTTTGAACACTGAACACAATTTATACACTTTTACAACACGTACTGTAAGGAACAAAGTTTTCTTGTGAATTGTCAAAATGGTGGGCAAAGCAACTAAGAAGATAAAGAAGAATGAAAGAACTCATTTCTCATTGCTTTAGCATGAAGGCCTCTATGTGGCGATAGAGTTTGACTAGAAATGTCTAACTACTCGAATTAGCTTCACTTTACAAATTGAATACACTAGACGTTACAGACTTTTGTTTTTCGTTATCGTTTGATATATAATCTTACAAAATACTAATTTCAAACTTGGTCAGCTTCGATCCTTTAGGTGCAAGATTACACTCAATCCTATGTACGCATGACTCTTGTCAATTTGTATGTATGATTCGTATGGGTGGCCGCCTATTTATTTCACTATACGTTTGCCGCCTATTTATTTCATGACCGGTGTCGGCGTTTCGACGTAACGGTGACTGCACTATTTAAATTTCTCAACATTTCAGATGTACTTTTTTTTTTTTTTTTTTTTGTCTGTTTTTTCCATTGATGCATATTTGCATTGTATCATTGTAACTCTATTTTCAATAATCGCGACTTAATGAGAAACATGTATGATTACGACGAATAAAACATTTTGTTACGAGACCAACAAGTTCCAAAACAAAACATCATTCTGATAGCTACACTTACTATTTGGCAACCACAACCATACTCTTCTGACCTCCCAAATCCTATCCTAAGTGCTACACTCTGATCATGACATCCTCGACACCCCCAGCAAATCCCACGCGTCACTCCTTCACACGCCCGTCACGCCCCAACCATCACGACCCGCGTAACGCAATCACACTCCCGTTGCCGCCTTCCCAATCCAACCCGGTTCCACCTGTCCCCCGCACCCGCGCCACGTATCCGACGCGGTCACGTGCCCGACCTCGGAGGCTCCCCAAAACCCACTTTTATTCCCTCTCCGATTCGCACGTGCTCCCCACACGCCACCTACGCGCGTGGGGAACCTTCTCGACCCGCAAAAAGTAGCCGTTGCCGACATCGAAGTCCGAAGTTATATATAAGTTCAGTTATATTGCCAGAGAGGACTAAATTGGACTAAATCCAAATAAAGTAAAAAGCGTCACCATCAAAACCCTAACCGACTCCACCTCCCACCATAACCACCACTGACATTCCCATTGGTTTAGCCATAGGCCGCATTTTCGTGGATCACAGCTCTCTAATCTGGAAGCTCACGCAGTCTGAGTGAGTGCGTGTTTATCGGAAACAACATTTGCGTGGGGAGGAGTGAGAGGAATCCAGCTGTATCTTTGGGCTCAATTTCAAGCCCAAATTCAATCCTTAATCCTCTGGTGTGCTTTTCTTCTCTTTAATTCCAAGCTCAATTTTCAAGTTTCTTAAGCTTGATTTTGCAATTTAAGCTGTGTTTATCTCATAGGAGAAGGCTAAGTATGTGTTTAAGTTGAGGTGTTATAATTTATTTGATCATCTTTGTTTGATTTCTGAAAATTAGGAAATAATTTGCGAATTTAGCTAAAAAAAAGGAAGGAATTGGAGATGTTATAGATCTATAATAGTCTCGGAAAGTTGCGTGTTGATGTTTACCGTTTCTTAACTGCGCTAAAGTTGGATTAATATGTAGACAATTGAAAAGAGGCTAAATTTGATATGATAGTAAAGTCTAGTTTTACTTTGTTTGATTTTGTTACTGGAGTTTTTGTGAGTTTGTGCTTCAATTTTTTGTTCTGTTTTTTTGGTTGTGATTCGTTGTTGTTTTTACAGGGTGATGCAGTTTTTCTTGTGACAATATAAATGGCGACGCTCGGGGATATAGGGGTTGGTGCAGCCATCAACATCCTTACTGCCTTTGTGTTCTTTCTAGTGTTTGCGTTTCTTAGGCTTCAGCCGTTCAACGACAGAGTCTACTTTCCAAAATGGTATTTCAAGGGAGTAAGGGAGAGTCCCACGCGCTCTGGCACATTCGTGAGTAAGTTTGTCAATCTGGACTATAGGTCATATGTGAAGTTTCTGAATTGGATGCCGGAAGCATTGAAGATGCCAGAGCCGGAGCTTATTGATCATGCAGGATTGGATTCTGCTGTTTACTTGAGGATATACTTGATAGGGTAGGCTGCAGTTCTTCTTTTCTTTTCTTACATACCTACTTACTTAACTTGCTTTCTCTTGCTCTTAATATCGCATTAAACTGTTTATTTTAAGTATGATACCGCTTCCTACATTCCAATATGGTCTCCATTATAATATGTCCTGATTGCTATATGCTAACATTAAGATTCGCAGTTTCAAACTGCATGTCATTTTGGTTATTCAGATCTAAGATGTTAGCATGTGTTGATGATTTTTATTCTTCTTATATTCATGCAGGCTTAAACTCTTTGTTCCAATATCACTTGTTGCATGGGCTGTGTTGGTACCAGTCAACTGGACAAATAAAACTTTGGATATCGCTGCCCAATTAAAGAATGTTACTTCCAGTGACATTGATAGGCTCTCTATCTCAAATATCCCGGAGAAATCTCAAAGGTGAGACACCCTCCTTTATTAACTTTCTGTGTCAATTTTACATAATTGGGAGCATTATGTACCCTTTCAGTAGAAACAAATGATTGTTGGATGATCGTAAATATAAGAAATTTCATCATAATAAACATTGTTATGTTGTTGCCATTTTTCTCTCACTGTGATATAGTCTAATTATGGGCGTTATTGACATCTAATTATGCAGATCACACTAGAAATTTTGAAAAATTCAATCCTGGCTAATTCTCATCTTGCATACTAATAAGTGAAATACACATGCAATTGTATTTTCACAGATTGTGGGCTCATATAGTGGTGGCGTATGCCTTTACCTTTTGGACATGTTATGTGCTACTGAAGGAGTATGAGAAAGTTGCCAATATGCGGTTGCATTTTCTTGCAACGGAAAAACGACGACCAGATCAATTTACGGTGAGATTGATTCCATGCCTCGTTATATGAGTTCAGATTATGTTTATTCAAATAAGACACTTCTGAGCAGCAATGTCAATGTTGAAGTAATAAACATTCACTTTTTTAGCTTTTTTCCTCAGTACATAATTTCAGATTTTGTCTCTTGTGATAAGGATAAGAACTAAAATTTATATTTCAGCTTTCCTGATGAATAATCTTGAATGTTAAGCTATACAGATACAAGCAGACTCATTTGCATTATCTACCCAGAAAAAATGATTAAACCCTACAATGCCATGCTTACACGCCAAACTATCTTATTGTTTACAGGCCCTTGTCAGAAATGTTCCACCAGATCCAGATGAATCTGTAAGTGAGCTTGTGGAGCACTTTTTTCTGGTCAACCATCCAGATCATTATCTTACTCATCAGGTTTGTTCCCTTTGAAACAGAAGTGATGCTCTTACACAGAACTAATGCCAATTAGGATTTTAATGATACATCAATCCTTACATGCTTAAAATAGTTGTTATTGTATATAAAAATATATTTTACTAATGCACTTTTATGTGATTTTACGTGAACAATTTCTTTGGTTTAGAAAATCAATAATGCATTCTCTGTGGTCATACATACTATTGAATAGGTGATAGTGTGTGTGTGTGTGTGTGTTTCTCTTTACCAGTATAGAACATCTCCTCCTTTACTTGGTCCTTGAACTGGCAAAGCAATTGTTTCTCTAGAACGAAGGCTTTTATTTCCTTAAACTTAATCTAGGTACCATTATATATAGGTGGTGTACAATGCCAACACACTTGCGAAATTGGTAAAGAAGAAGAAGAAAATGGATAACTGGCTTGTCTACTACCAAAACAAACTTGAAAGAAGCAAAACTTCAGTGAGGCCCTTGACTAAGGTAAAAAATTGCTCTTCTGTCTTTGAGCGCTAAAGTGTTTACAAGTTCTAAGGTTGATATTTAAAATTCTGCTTTTATCTGGACATATCAGACTGGTTTTCTTGGGCTTTGGGGAAAGAAAGTTGATGCAATTGAACATTATGAATCTGAGATTGAGAAATTGAGAAAGGAAGTAAGTATCAGGCCCTTCAGTTCTGTCAAATATCTAATGCAATGTTCTTGGTTGTTTGACTTGCTTCAAATGCATATAATTTTTTTTCTCAGATACCTGAAGAAAGGGATAGGGTTGCAAACGATTCCAAGTCTATTGTGGCAGCTGCCTTTGTTTCCTTCAAAAGCAGATGGGGTGCTGCTGTTTGTGCACAAACTCAACAATCTAGAAATCCGACTATTTGGTTAACCGAATGGGCTCCAGAGCCACGTGATGTATACTGGCCGAATCTGGCTATTCCATATGTTTCACTCACAATTAAGAGGCTCATCATGGCTGTTGCATTCTTTTTCCTCACCTTCTTTTTCATGATCCCCATTGCATTTGTACAATCTCTTGCAAGCATCGAGGGACTTGAGAAAGCGGCTCCATTCCTAAAGCCCATTGTCGAACAGTAGGTTATCTCATCCTTGAACCTTCTGGCTTGGCATCTAAATTTCATTAGCAGTAGTTACTAATGTTCCGATGATATAAATGCAGGGACTTTATCAAGTCAGTCATTACAGGCTTTCTACCTGGTATTGCACTGAAGTTGTTTCTGATATTTTTGCCAACCATATTGATGATCATGGCCAAGTTTGAGGGGTATACATCTCGGTCTGGTCTTGAGAGGAGAGCAGCATCTAGATACTATCTCTTTTGTTTGGTGAATGTATTCCTTGGTAGCATTATTACTGGATCAGCATTTGAACAGCTAGATAGATTTGCTCACCAATCACCATCTGAGTACGTAATTTGATATTAATTGTCAGACCTTTAATATTTATGATGTGACCATCTTTTTGATTACATTGTTGTCAAGCATATATTCTTTCTTTTAGTACTATTCAAATATTGAATGAAGTTTTTTTTTTGTCGGCAGCATTCCAGAGACAATTGGCACTGCAATCCCAATAAAAGCTACTTTCTTCATAACATATATAATGGTTGATGGATGGGCTGGTATTGCTGGGGAGATTTTAATGTTGAAGCCACTGATAATATATCATTTGAAGAATACCTTCCTGGTGAAGACTGATAAGGACAGGGAGGAGGCAATGGATCCAGGAAGTATTGGTTTCAACACTGGGGAGCCTCGTATACAGCTTTATATCTTACTGGGCCTTGTATATTCTACAGTGACACCAGTTTTACTTCCATTCATAATCATTTTCTTTGGCCTGGCTTATGTTGTGTTCCGTCATCAGGTAAAGAGCTTGTATCTTAAAACTATCTAACATTAGAAGGATTATGTATATCAGTACATCCATCCATTTGCCCCTAGTGTTCAACTCATATTTTATATCCTTTTAGTTGGGTTCATCAATTTTTAACATGGGTATTTGTTTTCTCCAAATGCAGATCATAAATGTTTACAACCAGGAATATGAAAGTGCTGCAGCATTCTGGCCTGATGTCCATGGTCGCATTATATCTGCAATGATCATCTCTCAACTGCTTCTATTGGGATTACTGAGTACTAAAAAAGCTGCTCAGTCTACACCATTTCTTCTTGCACTTCCAGTATTGACCATAGCATTCTATAAGTATTGCCAAGGTCGTTTTGAACCTGCATTTGTTAGATATCCATTACAAGTAAGTCAATTTGTCATTTGTTCCCACTTTGAGCAAAGACACCTTAATACCCTCTTTTTAGTTCAGTACAAGTAAGTCAATTTGTCATTTGTTCCCACTTTGAGCAAAGACACCTTAATACCCTCTTTTTAGTTCAGTGTTTTCTTATACCCTCTTTGTGCAAGATCTCGCTCTATCTCTCTAGTTACATTTTCTTTTCTTTTCTGGAATCAGGAAGCAAAGATGAAAGATACCCTGGAACGTGCAAGAGAACCAAACTTGAACTTGAAAGGTTACCTCCAAAGTGCATATGTCCATCCAGTTTTTAAAGAGTGTGATGAAGATGATGACGATGATGACCATTACTCGTTTGAGAAGTATGAAAATGAGAGTGTGACTACTGTGGCCACAAAACGCCAATCTCGGAAGAACACCCCAGTGCCTAGCAGAATGACTGGTGGATCCCCCACACCCTCATTGCCAGAAGCTTTTGAAGATCTGCAGCTTTGAATTGTGAGTAGTGCACGTAAATGTTACCTGTACATTTGACCTTTCTGATGTTGTGCATAAGTGCAAGATGTTGGAACTGTGAAAAATTGAATGAGCTGATAATGATGTACGGGGAGGACAGAGAGGGTACCCCGTCGAGCATAGGTTCCACTATACATCATGTTTGTGAGTTTTGTTTGCAGCCAGCTGAAGATTAATCTCCATTCATATTTGACATAGAGGCTGGTGTACAAGGAAGTCAGTTTTATATCTCTATATTTTGACAAATTGTGTAATTATGCAACTGTTTTTTGAACTGGTTTGTAAATTAATTGATCTACTTAATTATAATATGAGAAGAAAGCGTTTTTCTAATATTGTAGAGATTTTATTTTGCCAATCTTTATATGGAGGATGGTCTATTGTGTGAACTGTGAACCTTGCAAATTTCTCCTAAACATTTAAAGCTATTTTTTTTTTCTTTATTTAGAGCTACGAAATAGCCGATAGTGTGAGCTCATCGTTGGCCCGAAATTGCAAGTTTTTTTTTCCGAAGGCCATATTCTTTTAATCAAAGGATTCCAAGCTTCCAGATAACTAATTACTATTAAAACGTATGTGTTGGTGGCAAAGCATACAATCGTCAATCGTGAATATTGGAATCAATATGATCTAAAATCTGCAATATCAATGGTCAGTTTTTTTTTAAAAGACTTGAGCCATCTTAGACTGGCGAAGTGAAACGAATACTGTTTGGTCTAATAGCATAGCCTCAAATCGTAATCGGGAAATTTGGGTTCAACTCACAAAAATTTCACAAAACCTTATAGTATTTGAGATTTTGAGTTGATTATCTATACTAGTTTAACCCACACCTTACGTGTGTGAAGGATGTGGAGAGAAATTAAGAGCTGAGAGAAGAATTTTCAGATAACCACTATTTTTTTATTAATTTATTTTAAATTTTAAATTTTTAAATTATTATTTTATCCTTATAGATTATTTCGATATCAAAGTATTTTAATATTTCAAAGTTATATATGTCAAATTTTTTAGTTTTAGTTGACAAAATGAATTGGCTATTTATAAAAAGAGGCATTTAAATGTCTAAAATTATAAAAAAGGCAAGAACTTTGGACTGATTATAAAAAAGGGCACTAATTAACAAATAACCATAAAACACTATATAATTACGAAATATGCCATTATAATCAAATTAAAAGCGTAAGGACACTATGCCTTTGGAAACAGGTCGCTCAGAATCTTCTCGTTTCTCTCTGAATCCAACACCAGGCTCAGCAGCGACACTGCCACCAGCCTCGCCTGGGAGTCGCCGGCGACGACGATCCAAGATCCGTTGAGCAAAACGGCGGCGTCGGACCGGCCAAGCAACAAGAAGCCGCAGGCGGCGACGACGGCGGAGGAGGAGGCGTCCTAGGCCCAGGTTTTGTGGTAATTGAGGGAGGAGGTGTTGTCGACGTCAGCAGTGACGTCCCAGCGACTCCTCCGTCAACAAGTCGTCGCAGTCGTCGATGTTGGACAAGATGCTCGGGGCCCAAAACGACGTTGTTTCCGCGGAGGCGCCGACGCGTTCGCGGATGAGCGCTAGGGCGGTGGCCGGTCTGTTGTCAGGGATGGAGGTGTCGGCGAGGACGTCAGTGCAGGTGAGGAACCAGGCCGTGGTGAGCTTGTGGTGGGGGGTGAGGGTTCCGGCGGAGTTGAAGAGTGGCGGGGATTACCGGACGGCGTTTCAGAAGATCTCGTTCCTGCTGATGAACAAGATCGGGATCGAAAACGTGGATGGTGGGGATTCGAAGGGAAGGGACGGAAAAGCCGCGGTGGTGGTTGGTGCGGTGGTGACGTTTCGGTTATGCAGCTCATGATTGTGAGTTGCAGCTGGTTATGCAGCTCTTGAATTCACCAGAAGAGGTATCTCCCATGGTGAACTCTGCATCATTTCGGAGGAGACTGTAAGACTCTTTCTCTTCTCCATTTCTTATTTCTAATCTCATATTCTTCTTGAGTTCCTGATCTTTTTTCATCCTTCATTTCGTATTGGAAGAAGATCAGGGATTCTTACTTGTGTTTTTCTTGTGCTCAATTTGGTTTTATGTTTCCTTTTAGACGTAGATATTTGGGTCCAGACGGTTAATTAATCATATCATTCATATGTAGTTATGTACGGCCTTATTAAGTAACTATGTATCTGAAATGGAGAGGTTTTGCTTTCAGTTTGAGTTTCAATGGGTTTAGGGATGAGAGGAGATGGATTCGTATATGGTTTTCAAATACAGTTGCTTTGGAAATGGATAAATACTCATATCAAAACAGCTTTTGATCTCTTTTCTCTTCATTTCACTTGTAAGATAAGTGATCAAGTGTGGTTTAAGTAAGTTCTTAATTTGGAAACTAACAGGGCCACAATTATATATTTTCAGGTTGCCCCTTACGAGAGGCCTGCTTTAAGCAAAGGCTTTCTACTTCCAGAAGGTATACACTCTCTTTCTCAGCCATCGTAATTCGCGTGTTTTCATTTATTCATTCATTTTAGCAATTCTGTTAACTAACCCCTTACACCAAACAGAACATTAATTCAAAGGGGGTGATGAGAGTGCAAGATTAATTCTTTTCAATCTGCAGCTTACGAGTACAACATTGATTCTTAGAATCTGCAAATTTTTAACTTAGACCTTCATCAATGTCATTGTCATGTCCCCGCAGTTTAACTATTTGTGAAGTGATAGTTGGAGGCTTTGCAGAGTGAGTATGGGATGCTGAGGAAGGCTGTGGAGGAGCTCCGGCAGGAGATTGCCGGCGGGGGTTTCGGTTCGGGGAAGTACTGGGGAATAGAGAGGGGTGGTGGGAATTTGGGGTGTGGAAATAATGAGAAGAAATTGCAGGAGGGCCTGAGATCAACCGCCTCCGCTCCGAGATCCCGATCGGCTTTGGGTTTGAGTTGAATGTGTTTGTTTGCAATGCAATGGTGGCAATGTATGGGAGATGTGGGGGTTTGGGTGATGCACATAATGTGTTTGATGAAATGCTTGAGAGAAAGGAGGAAGATATTGTGTCGTGGAACTCGATAATGGCGGTTTATGCGCAGAGTGGTGGGGAGGTGGGGAAGGCGGTTGAGGTGTTTGAGTTAATGGTGGGGGGTTTTGGGGTGAGCCCGGATGCTGTGAGCTTGGTTAATGTTTTACCTTCGTGCGCGTCGCTTGGGGAGGTGAAGTGGGGGATGCAGGTTCATGGTATGGTGTTAAGAGTGGGTTGTTGGAGGATGTGTTTGTGAGGAATGCGGTTACTAATATGACCGTGTAAATGATATGATGGTAATTAATGGTTTGATTGACATGTATACCAAATGCAAGAGTGCCAAAGTTGCTCAAACGATTTTTGATTCTCTAGCACCAACACATGAGGCACTTGAACTTTTCTACTGAGGTGACTTGGGCGGTGATGATTGGTGGGTATGCCCAGCACGGTGAAGCAAATGAGGCACTTGAACTTTTCTACCAGATGCTTAGACATGATATCTCCTTAAAGCCAAATGGTTTTACTATATGTTGTGCCCTGATGGCCTGTGCTCGTCTGGGCGCATTGACGTCTGGTGAACAAATCCATGCTTATGTAATACGCAATCAGTATGATTCTATGAAGCTGTATGTGGCCAATTTCCTTATTGATATATATTCCAAATCTGGAGACGTAGATGATGCTAAAGTTGTGTTTGATAACTTAAGTGTCGGAATAACTATATGAGTAACTATCGGAGTAAGTATCGAAGTAACTATATGAGTAACTATCGGAGTAACTATCCCAGTAACTATGTTACTAACTATTTAACTATTATCTTAGTAACTATCTTAGTAACTATCTAAGTAGAAAATAACTATCGAAGTAATTATCTGAGTAATTATCTGAGTAACTATCGAAGTAATTATCTAACTAACTATTATCTTAGTAACTATATTACTAACTATCATCTTAGTAATTGTCTTACTAACTATCATCTCAGTAACTATCTTACTAACTATCTAAGTAATTTTCATCTTACTAACTATCTAAGTAACTATCATCTCAGTAACTATCATTTTAGTAACTATCTTACTATCTAAGTAACTATCATCTTGGTAACTATCTTACTAACTATCTAAGTAACTATAATCTTAGTAAATATCTTACTAACTATTTTATTATCTAAGTAACTATCATTTTAGTAATTATCTTATTAACTATCTTACTAACTATCTAAGTAACTATCATCTTAATAACTATCTTATTAACTATTTAAGTAACTATCTAAGTAATTATAATCTTAGTAACTATCTTGCTAACTATCATCTTAGTAACTATCTTACTAACTATCATCTTAGTAACTATCTTATTAACTATCATTTTAGTAACTATTGGAATAACTATGTTAATAACTATGTTAGTAACTACAAAAGTAACAGTTCTTGTTTGTTCAAAAGCTGAGAACTATCAAAGTAACTATCACAATAACTATGAAAAATTTTAAAAATACAGGACATAAAAGAAAGAGCTTAAAAATTGAAAGCAACTGAACGAAGAATGAAAAATGCAGGACACAATGCAGCGTGCCGCTGCACCGCACCACGTCATCGTAAATATCAAAGTAACATTTTCTGTAACTATCTTACTAACTATCTAAGTAACTATCATTTTAGTAACTATCTTACTAACTATCTATATAATTACTAATTATCTAAGTAATTATCTTAATAACTATGTTACTGACTATCTAAGTAACTATCTTACTAACTATCTATATAATTACTAACTATCTAAGTAACTATCATCTTAGTAACTGTCTATATAATTACTAACTATCTAAGTAACTATCTTACTAACTATAGTTACAAAATTGATAGTTATTAAGATGGTTACTAACATAGTTACACAAAAAGTTTACTCAGATAATAGTTACCAAGATAGTTACTAAGGTAGTTAAACAAATAGTTATAAAAATTGATAGTTACTAAGATAGTTACAAAATTTATAGTTACTAAAATAGTTATTAAGATAGTTACTATTACTAAGGTAGTTAAACAGATAGTTACAAAATTGATAGTTACTAATTATCTAAGTAACTATCATCTTAGTTACACAGAATAGTTTACTCGGATGATAGTTACTAAGATAGTTAATAAGATAGTTACACAGATAGTAACAAAAATTGATAGTTACTAAGATAGTTACCAACATAGTCACACATAATAGTTTACTCAGATGCTAGTTACTAAGATAGTTACTAACATAGTTACAAATAATAGTTTACTCAGATGATAGTTACTAAGATAGTTAAAAATAATAGTTACTAACTATCTAAATAACTATTATCTTAGTAACTATCTTACTAACTATCTAAGTAAATATCCAAGTAATTATCTTACTAACTATGTTACAAACTATCTAAGTAACTATCTCTTTAACTATCGGAGTAACTATTGAAGTAACTATCGGAGTAACTATCCCAGTAACTATCGGAGTAACTATCCCAGTAACTATCAGAGTAACTATCAAAGTAACTATCTGAGTAACTATCCGAGTAACTATCAGAGTAACTATCTTACTAACTATCATACAAATTATCTAAGTAACTATCATCTTAGTAACTGTGTTACTAACCATCTAAGTAACTATCATCTTACGAACTATCTATATAGTTACTAACTATCTAAGTAATTATCATCTTAGTAACTATCTAAGTAACTATCAACTTACTAATTATCTAAGTAACTATCATCTTAGTAATTATCTTACTAACTATCTAAGTAACTATTAAACTAACTATCTAAGTAACTATCATCTTACTAACTATTTAAGTAACAATTATTTTAGTAACTATTTTAGTAACTATCTTACTAACTATCTAACTAGCTATCATCTTACTGACTATCTAAGTAAATATCTTACTAACTATCTAAGTAACTATGAAAAAAAAAATGCATGACAGAATAACAAGAGCTTAAAATCGAAAGCAACTGAACTAAGAATGAAAAATGCACGACACAATGCAGCGTGCCGCTGCACCGCACCACGGCAGCGGGAACGCTGTCGAAATTACTCGATTGCAAATTACAGAAGCAGCATTAGCATGATGTTTATGGACAGTGTCCAGTTCCAGTCATAGTTATATTTAAATTAATCAAGCTAGTACATGCAACATAAAATAAATTACTACTGAAAGTTTCATAATGAAGGTTTTAACAGTAGCAACAAACCAGGATCCACTTTCACTTTAGACAACAATCCAACAACCAATCTCCCTATATATATTGAGCATACTCAATATCATTCTCTAATACTACCTCCAGACCCGTTTAGAGTTCACTTGCATTTTCTCATATCTATCATCCACATAAACATTTGATTTGACAACATTACCATTCAATCTATTATCGTCAACATCCCCAGGAATAGGAGCCTCAGAACCGAGAAGTGTGTTCTCCACAGAATATTCATCATCAAAGCTAGTGCACAGGAAACAATGTGATTGACCCTATTCTTTATCACACTATTTATCCCTTCAGTACTTTGAATCTCGGACTCCCTAATTGCCATGCTAACACCCTTGGTGTTACTCACAGTATGCACTTTGTCAATCATACCAACATATTCATTATCCTCACATACTTCCTGATATCAAAACATGAGAAATTGATTTAATATCATCACCATCCTTAACATGTCCAGAATTGTTCTCTAGTTTATTCGTAGTTGCTTGAACATGTTTTTCACTTCTCTTCTTAACTGAGACGAGATTTGCACAAGAGTTTACACTTGCAAACTTACTGAACCTTCTACTATTCCAGAGTGTAACTTTCTTCTTGAGTCTTAAAGGCCGAAATAAGCTTCTTGCTCGAAGATTACTCTTAGGTACTTTGAGACTGGAGTAAACCATTGCCGCTACGGCTAGCCACAACCTGCATTACACTTCCCATTTGACTTTGACATTTCATCAAACAAGTGGGATGCATGATGTTCTCTACTCTTCACACACGAACTCACTCTCTGCTCATCCTTCTTAGCACTGATATTCTTAGGCTCTTTGAACTCTCTTCTCTCTCCATTATTAGTCTCAATCCTCTTATCACAACTCTCTCTCTTCTCATTATCAAAATTTGCACCAATTCCACCAAATTCAATAGTAAATACAGAACTCACAGCACCACAATTATCATTCAAAATATTGAACTGATTACAAATACTAGTGCCATCACTTACTTTAGAGGTTTGAGAGTGAAACGAGGCCGAGTGATTGCAGACAGGTACATGAAGGAGAGTAGAGTGACGAAAAGGCATACCTCTTCGTCTTCGTCCTCTGGAAATTCATCGACATCTTCGACACCAACTCCGAGCCACCGAAGCCACTACACCACTCCGGGCAAACAATCGGGTCCTACGATGTGCTCATCGTCCCCGCCACCACTCCAATCGCTTCACCCGTCTCGAGACCTGTCTCGTCCGCCTCATCGATCTTCCTTTCCAAACTCCTCTCAATTTCGACGGAGATGACGTCAGCGGATACGAGGACGATGACGAGGATGAGGAGGAGGAGGAGGAGGAGGACGGGTATGGGTTGGATGATGAGCTGGTGCCGTGGTCGGTGAGCGAGAAGCTTGGGCGGGAGAGGATGATAAACTAGGGAAGAGGACGACGAGTTTGATAGAGAGAGTGTGGGTTCTTTTGAGAGAAAGAGTAATAAATAAATAAAAAGGGTATTATAGTCACAAACAAAATTAAAAACAGCCCTTTTTTATAATTTAGTGAAATTAAATAGAGCTTTTTATGATGAACATATTAAAACCATGCCCTTATTTATAAAGTGAAAAAGAAGTTGTTTTTTTTCTAATTTTCAAAAGTAGATAGCCCTTTATTCTAAAATATGCATAATAATATAGATTAACAAAATAAAAGAGTCGGTGAAAAGAATAGTTACTAAAACTGGGCCTGATTCTGGTTAAATCCATAAAATCGAGTGGTCTAAACAATAGTCTAATCCCACTGCAATTGGGGCCCACACGCGCGTGAAGAATGGAACCGCCTTTTCCCGCAAAAAGTCGCGGTCTCCTTAAAATCCGAAAGCCCCACCAATCTCTAATGCCTCCGATCGGCACTGTAGTTGTTGTTGTTGTTCTTCTTATTGTTGTTGTTGTTGTTGTTGTTGTTGTTGTTGTTGTTGTTGTTGTGGATCCAATCTCTAATCTTTCGCTGCTTCCTATCAGTGAGTCCTTATCCGAAACAACAACAGTTGCATGTGTTCCAGTTCAAGCAATCTAGTTCTGGTAACTAAGCCTGTCTTTAGTTCTACACTTTCTCTTTAGCTGTAATTTCAAGTTCTTACATGATTTATTGACTGCGTTTGTGGAATTACTTTGAGGTTTGAAGTTTGCACTGATCGTTAGTTTACTATGTTCGATTGTGTGATGAAGAGCTTTTTGTAAATTTGTGTTTCAATGTTGGTCTTCTGTTATTTTGCTTTTGATTCCATTAATCGTTTTTTACAGGGTTATGCAGTTTTCGTTGTGATAAATGGCTACACTTTGGGATATAGGGGTTGGAGCAGCCATCAATATCTTTAGTGCCTTCATTTTCTTTGTAATATTTGCATTTCTTAGGCTTCAGCCGTGCAACGATAGGGTGTACTTTCCGAAATGGTATTTGGAGGGAGTGAGGGGAAGTCCCGTTCGCTCCGGTACACGAATGAGTAAGTTTGTCAATCTAGACTATAGGTCATATGTCAGGTTTCTGAATTGGATGCCAGAAGCATTGAAGATGCCAGAACGGGAGCTGATTGATCATGCAGGATTGGATTCTGCTGTTTACTTGAGGATATACTTGATAGGGTAGGCTGCAATCTTTCTTTTCTTTTTACCTACTTACTTAAATTGTTATATTGTACTCTTTGTATGTCATTTTACTGCTTACTTTAAGTTTTATTTCGTAGTTCATACGTTAATGTTTTTATTCCCATCTTTTGTGTTCAAGAGATGATCATTTTTGGAGAACCTCTCATGTGAATGAGACAAACCTTTAAATTAAAGCATCCCCTCATTCAACCCTTACATTACTGTTTGAAAGCCTACCTATTGTCAATTACCTCTTTTTGTTGAAAATGCAGTTGAATCACTTCAATTTTGCTAGTCTTCATCAGCAGTGTCAGTGAAATGTGTGTGACATGATGCTAGAAGTGCATGACATTGTTAGATAGTTCATGTATGTATAATTTGCATGATCATTGTGACCAGGTCCCGGCTCTATGAAGTCGCCCTTATATATAAATATATCCTGGGTACTATTCCTAAGAGTGAAATTCATAGTATCGGTCAAATGCATGTCATTTCAGTTCTTCAGATGTAAGATATTAGCTTATGTTGATGATTCTATTCTCCTTATATAGCTAAATGCATGCAGGCTTAAAATCTTTGTTCCAATAGCATCCGTAGCATGGGTTATTTTGATACCAGTCAATTGGACAGATAACAAACTGGATATCGCTGGCAAGGAAGCCAATATTACTTCTACGAACATTGATAAGCTTTCTATTTCAAATATCCCAGATAAATCTCAAAGGTGAGACACCCTTTTTTATAAACTTTCTGGGTTGTGGAGCATTTTGAACCCTTTCTGTAGAACACACGATTCTTGGATAGTTGTAAATATAAGAAATTTTATCATATAAGCAGTCATTTGTAGTTGTTGCCACTTTTTATAGTCACCTATGTGGTACCTTTAACATCTAATTCATGCAGACAGTAGAAATTCTTGAAAATGTCAATCCTGCTTGATTCTCATCAAGCTTACAAATAAGTGGAATATCATGTGGTTGTATTCACAGATTGTGGACTCATGTAGTGATGGCATATGCCTTTACCTTCTGGACATGCTATGTGCTACTGAAGGAGTATCAGAAAGTTGCGACAATGCGGTTGCATTTTCTTGCCACAGAGAAACGGCGACCAGATAAATTTACGGTGAGATTGACTCAATGCCTCGATATATAAGTTCAGATCAGTGTTTATTCAAATAAGACCCTTTTGAGCAGTGATGTCAGTGCTTGATAAACTAATCATGAATATGTTAGTAATAAGCATTTCATTTTCGTAAGTTTATGCCTCGATATATGAGTCTGGATTAAGATTTATTCAAATACCACATTTTTTTAGCACTGATGTCAATTGCCTGATATAGTAATCATGTATATGTTGAAGTAATAGCATTTGCTTTTATAGCCCTTTGCCTCTTGTGATAATAAGTATAATAACTGAGATTAAATATGTGAGGTTATCGGATATATCTTCTTGAATGGTAAGCTATACGGATACATACAGGCAGAGCTCATTTGCATTATCTATCCAGAAAAAAATGATAAAACTCTATTCTGCCATGCTTACACGCCAAAATATCCTCTAATTTTCAGGCTCTTGTCAGAAATGTTCCACCAGATCCAGAGAAGTCTGTAAGTGAGCTTGTGGAGGACTTTTTTTTGGTAAACCATCCGGATCATTATCTTACTCATCAGGTTTGTTCTTGAAGAAATAGTCGTGATGCTCTTATACGGTTTAAAATGTAGATTGGAATTTGAAGGAGCCATCAAACACATGCTTAAAAGAGTTATAATTGTATATAAACTTAGTAAAGCTTTGTTTTCCTAGTGCATTTTTTTTGTCGTTTTACATGAAGAAATTTTTTTTGTTTACAAAATCAACAATGCAGTCCCTGCAGTATCTTTATCTTCGTACTTTTTGGTAGGGATAAACACTTCCTATTGAATAGGTATCCATAATGCTCGTGTGATACTTCAGTATTTTCTCTTTGCCAGGATAGAAACATCCTCATTAGTTAATCCTTGAACTGCGGAAGCTATACAATTGATTCTCCAAGAAGAAGTCTTTTTTTATGAAACTTGATCCAGTTACGAATTATATGCAGGTGGTGTACGATGCCAACAAGCTTGCAAAATTGGTAAAGAAGAAGAAAAAAATGGATAACTGGCTTGTCTACTACGAGAATAAACTTGAAAGAAGCACAATTTCAGTGAGGCCCTTGATTAAGGTAAATAAATTTCTCTACTAAGTGCTGAGGTGTTTCCAAGTTCTAAAGTGGATATTTGATTATTTCTCTAACCTGGATGTGCATATACTACTCAGACTGGTTTTCTTGGGCTCTGGGGAAAGAAAGTTGATGCGATTGAACATTATCATTCTGAGATTGAGAAAATGAAGAAGGAAGTAAGTACCAGTGTGTCATTTCTTTGTCAAATATATACTGCCATCTTCTTCGTTATTTCAGATGCAAAATTATTTTTTCCTCAGATACCTGAAGAACGGGAGAGGATTAAAAACGATCCCATGTCTATCATGGCAGCTGCCTTTGTGTCCTTCAAAAGCAGATGGGGTGCTGCTGTTTGTGCACAAACTCAGCAGTCTAGAAATCCTACTACTTGGTTAACTGAATGGGCTCCAGAGCCACGTGATGTATATTGGCCAAATATGGCAATTCCATATGTAAAACTCAAAATTAAGAGGCTAATCATGGGTATTGCATTCGTTTTGCTCACCTTGTTTTCCTTGATCCCCATTGCATTTGTGCAATCTCTTGCAAGCCTGGAGGGTCTTCAGAAAGAAGCTCCATTCCTAAAACCCATTGTCAAACTGTGAGTTATCTCATCCTTGAACCATTTGACTTGGCATCTAGCTTCCATCAGCACTAGTTAGTAGTTACTAATGTTACCTTGATGTATATGCAGGAAGTTCATTAAATCAGTAATGACAGGCTTTCTACCAGGGATTGCATTGAAGATATTTCTGCTATTTCTGCCAACAATATTGATGATCATGGCTAAATTTGAGGGTTATCCTTCTCGGTCTTCTCTGGAGAGGAGAGCAGCATCTAGATACTACCTCTTCTCTTTGGTGAATGTATTCCTTGGTAGCATTTTTGTTGGATCAGCATTTGATCAGCTTTATACTTTTATTCACCAATCAGCAACTGCGTATGTCTTTTGAAATTAAGGTATGTAATCTTTCGTTTAGTATCATTCAAATTCTTAACCGAAGTTAATTTATTTCTGGCAGCATTCCAGAGACAATTGGCTATGCAATCCCAATGAAAGCTACTTTCTTCATGACATATATAATGGTTGATGGGTGGGCTGGTATCGCTGCAGAGATCTTAATGTTACTGTCACTGATAATATATCACGTGAAGAATGCCTTCCTGGTGAAGACTGATAAGGACAGGGAGGAGGCAACGGCTCCAGGAAGTATTGGTTTCAACGTTGGCGAGCCTCGTATACAGCTGTATATTTTACTGGGATTTGTATATTCTACTGTAACACCAGTTTTACTTCTATTCATAATAGTTTTCTTTGGCCTGGCTTATGCTGTGTTCCGTCATCAGGTAAAGAGTTGGTACATCTGTAATTACTAAATTTCATATAAGAAGGTTTATTTATAATCAGTATATCCATACATATGTTTGTACGCGGTGTGACCAGTGCCATTTGCACCTAGTGTTCAACTCATTCATTTTGTGGGATACTTGACTTAACATGTTGAAATTGTTTTCTCCAAATGCAGATCATAAATGTTTACAACCAGGACTATGAAAGTGGTGCAGCATTTTGGCCTGATGTCCATGGTCGCATTGTATGTTCACTGATTATCTCTCAACTGATTCTTTTGGGATTGTTGAGTACCAAAAGAGCTGCTCTGGCTACACCAGTTCTTCTCGTACTTCCAGTATTCACCTTAGTGTTCTATAAGTATTGCACAGATCGTTTTAAACCTGCATTTGTTAGATATCCATTACAGGTATGTCAGTCTTCCTCTTGGAGCAAAGACAGCAACTTATTACCTCTTTCAATTCAGTGTTTATTTTTTATACTTTGTGCAAGATTTCTCTCCATCTCTCTAGGAGATTATACTCTTTTTCTTTCTTTTCTGAGGTCAGGAAGCGAAGATGAAAGATAATCTGGAACAGGCAAGAGAACCAAACTTGGACGTGAGAGACTACCTTCAAAGCGCATATATCCATCCAGTTTTTATAGAGTGCAATGAAAATGAGGATGATGAAGACCAATACTCAGTCGTTTGAAAGTTTATATGAAAATGAATGTGACAGTGGCTATAAAATGCCAATCCCTACACCCTTGTTGCCAGATGCTGCTGAAGGTCTACAGCCTTGAATTGTGAGTATGAGTTGTAAATGTTATATGTACATTTGACCTTTTCCGATGTTGTGCATACGTTCAAATTGAACGAGCTGAGGGGAGGACGGAGAGGAGCCCTGCCAAGCATAGGTTCCAGTACTATACTTAGCAAGTTGTGAGTTTTGTTTGTAGCCAGCTGAAAGATTACCTTAATTCTTGTTTGTCATAGAGGCTAAGCTGGTGCACAAGGAAGTCAGTTCCGCTTCTCTTTATGTTACACAAATTGTGTGATTATGTAATTCTGAATTTTGTAATGATTGATCTACTTAATATAGAAGAAGGCGTTTTTGTATTACTGTAGACTGTAGACGTTTTCTTATGACAAACTGTATTTGGGGACAGCCCAACCTTTCTAATCTCTCCTACACAAATTGTCTCGGAATTTGTTATGTGATTTTGATGTTGGCCCCGAAATAGAAAGATTCCAAGGTCCATATTCTCTTGTATTTTGTGCATCTTAAGCAACGAAATAGATTTGAAAGGTCAAAAAAACACTTTTACTAATCCCGTAAGATCTTACTAGAACTCAATAGTCAATACTCTTATTTATTAATTTCCCAACACAAATTGAAAAAGCATAGTTGAAATCACAAAAAAAAAAAATCAATGAATCCAGCAAAATATGTTAAGATAGAATCCAAATTCTCAACCAATATTCAATGTATACAATACAAATATCCAAAGACTTTAAGATTCTTTACCAAAATTGGCTTAGAGAAAAAAGAACAAAAAGGAAACAAAAAAAAGTTACTACCAAAACTGGGCCTGTGATTCTGAAATCGATGAGGCTCAATCCACGTTACCCACCAACCCATTGACGCACACAGCTTTTGCATCATCCCCAAAATCCAACGGTCTATTTATACCACACTCTCCCACGTCCCAAGTCCCAAGTCTTCGTCTCTCACTCTCTCTCCACCAAATTTCGGGTTCTCCGGAATCTTTTTCGGCTCTTCAGTTTCATTCTTTGATTGCATGCATTGCAATATCCGACCATATCTCAACCCAACAAGGCCAACATCTTACTACTCCGTATCTCAACTCAATTCATGTTCACACAAACTCTATGTCATCATCATGAAATGTGATTCCAGCTGAGTTTTGACCGACCAGTTTTGAGGTTTCAGTTATAGGTCAGTGTTGAAACTCCCAATCTGATCATGTTTCGTGTTCTTTTATCTGTTTTGTTTCGTGTTTTTTTTTTAAAAAATTGGATAAGGATCAGTTGTTTAAAGAACAGAGCTGGTATTTCGATCAATGTATTCGGGTTGAATTAAGGGTTTTTGGGATTGGATTGAATGTTGGGTTGTGTCATGGGATCGAATCATGGGGTTTTAGGATGGGGTTTATGCAGGGGTTTTTGTTGTTCGTTGACTTGGAACAATTGGAATCTTGAATTTTGAGCCAATGCTTATCTGTTTTGAATTGAAGGTTTAATCTTTGGAGATTTTTTTTCTGAGAGTTCGTGAACATTTTGCTGAGAATTTGTTATTGTGCTGTGTACTGTCAAGTCACATTTGTATTGTGCATCCTGCGATTGTTTGATATAAGGTATCAGATATTGTTTTGGTTTTTTAATCGAAACAGAATGTAATGGTTAATGTGGTGATATCTAAAGTTTGAGTAAACTATTTTAGGTTCTATATTGTGATTGTAGGTTTAGCTTTGCTCAGATCGTGTCCTGTTTCTATAGGTATAGTGAGAATGGAAGTGTTGCGAGTGGGAGAAGGAAGGCCGGGGCAATATACTGATGAGGATATTGGTTCCGGTCAGAGGGAGTTCACGGAGTTACTGGAGCATGAAAAGGAAGAGTTACTGCAGGATCAGTCAGAAGAGGATGAGAAGGACAATGTTCGCTTGCAGAGGACCGTGACAAAGACTTTGCCTAAGAAGAGACGGTGTACTTCAGAAATTGGATCTTCAAATGGAAAAAAAATTAGGAAAAAGAAACTTGCCCTAAACTATTACGAAGAGGCAGATGAGTTTATGGATGAAATGGAACACGATACAGAAATTGCCTTTATGATCAAGTCAAGAGCACGCAGAAGGGGAAGTCCACAGCGTGGAAAGATCGACAGGAGTTCCTCAGTGGATTCAGGAGTTAAAGATGCGTTGAAGAATACTGCTTCTTATACATCATCTTCTTCACCACCATCTTCTCCGAATTCATCAGTTTCAGTTCTAAGATGGCATCGTGGTAGATGCACTTCAAGACACCTAAAGGTCTTACTTACACCAGCTATGACTCTCGCTACAGTTGTGTATTATTTGTTTTCCTTCATATAATTAAATTTATCTAGCACTGAGAAATCTTGTGTTTATTACTTAAAGCAGGATATTGAAGATGTTTGTTTTAAGTGTCATCAGTGTAGGCAAGAATCAAAAGCTATTGTTTCTTGCTCTAAGTGTAGAACCAACTCTTATTGTATCCGATGTATCAAGGAATGGTACGTACTTCACACGGTCCCTGTCCTTTTTCTGAGTTTGCAACAGTCACTTAAAATGTATCTTGTTGATTCTTTTTCTTGTATATATAGGTATCCTCACATGAAGGTACAGGAAGTCAAGGAACTTTGCCCATTTTGCCGCAGAAATTGCAACTGTAATGCATGCCTCCACTCAACTGGCATGATTAAGGTTCCTTTTCTAGTAATCAGCAGAGAACTCTTTCAGCATTGCACCTTCCAATGATAATTACTTACTCTTTCTATTTTTAAAATTTCAGACTAGAAAACGGGACATAAGTGATTGTGAAAAGACTCATCATGTGGCGCATTTAATTCGCTCCATGCTTCCATTTCTGAAGGAGTTTTCTGATGAACAAAAGGAGGAGATTGAGATTGAAGCTAATATTCAAGGTAGGAAGTTTCATTGTCTTTGGTTTCACTTCTGTAGTTTCAGGTGTAGGACACATCTAACACAAACTTTTCTGTCAGGAGAGTCTCCTTCCAACATTATAATAGAACAAACCCTCTGTTCCAATAATGAGCGTGTCTATTGGTAAGCGTTTCATAATTATTGAAGGATATGCTATATGATTGTTGACTAATTAAATGTCTGTTTTCATGCTTGGAATAGCAACCATTGTGCAACTTCAATTGTAGATCTGCATCGAAGCTGCCCAGATTGTTCATATGAACTCTGTCTGAGTTGTTGTAGAGAAATCAGGCAGGGATGCCTTTTAGACCGTGCAGAGGTGAAGTTACAATATAGGTATAGGGGTTGTGAGTACATTCATGGTGGAGAGCCATCACCTGAATGTTGTTCTGTAGAAGCTCCAGACAATCATATTGACCCCTTGACTGGGTGGAATGCAAATGATGATAATAGTATTACCTGTGCTCTGAAGGAAATGGATGGCTGTGGTAAGAGCAACTTGGCTCTGAAGCGAATCCTTCCTAGTGATTGGATTGCAAAGTTAGAAGCGAAAGCAAAAATTGTACTAGACGTTTGCGAAACCAAAAGCTGTACTTTCAAGCATGAATGTGGTGAGACAAGAACTAATATGTCGCGGAAAGCAGCTTCTAGGGAGGATTCTTGTGACAACTATTTATATTGTCCAGATTCAAGGGACACGCTGAAAGAAGGAGGTCTATTACACTTCAGAAAACATTGGTCTAATGGTGAACCAGTCATAGTTCAAAATGTACTGGAGCAGGCAAATGGTCTGAGCTGGGAGCCAATGGTCATGTGGCGTGCTTTAAGTGAAAATATTGATCCAAATAGCACCTCACAATTTTCAGAGGTCAAGACCATTGATTGCCTGGCTGGCTGTGAGGTTTGTTTCCATCACTACTTATCCAGATTTTGTCACTTTTAAGTATCTGTTTCTGTTCCTGATTTAATTAATTTCCAAGTCCACTTCGGTTGTATGATTTATAAATTTATTTTGGAATCATCCTTGCATTATTTTATGCTAGGACAGTCTGATTGTGATGTCGAATAGTCTTGGGCTCTTGGCAGCCTTAAACTAAGCTATTCTCACATTTAGTACCATACTCCCAGATATGGTTATGAAAGTGCCTGTTGTTGAAAAATTTCTCGCAGTCAGACACTGAGCCACTCAATATCCCTTGCTTTTGCTTTTAGTAAATGTTGTAATTGTCCATTGTCGCCTGGAATTAATAATTGAGAACATAATTTCCTTTTCTGCACATGGTTTTGCGTGAATATTTTGCACTTCTAATTGTCACTTTCGTCATCTTTTTTGCAGGTGGAAATCAATACTCGGGAATTTTTCGAGGGATATACTGAAGGAAGAATGTATCGAAATCTATGGCCAGAGATGCTTAAGCTGAAGGATTGGCCCCCTTCTGATATGTTTGAAAATTGTTTGCCCCGACATTGTGATGAATTTATCAGTGCCTTGCCATTTCAAGAGTACACAGATCCAAGAGCTGGTATTCTTAACCTTGCTGTTAAGTTACCTACTGGGGTCTTGAAACCAGACATGGGTCCAAAAACATATATTGCTTATGGGCTTGTGGAAGAGCTTGGACGAGGGGATTCTGTAACCAAGCTGCACTGTGACATGTCTGATGCGGTATGAAATATAGTGTATGCTACAGATGCTACAGCGATGTTCTTTTATTGTTTCTCATTTAATGATGAAAATGTTCAACTTTACTGATTGGATTGCCTACTCTTCTGTATGTCATGTTTTTTCAATCTATGCAGGTTAATATTTTGACACATACAGCAGAAATAAAGCTAGGTGATGAGCAGAAATCTGCAATGTCAATGCTAAAAGAATTACATAGGGCCCAAGATGAGAGAGAGCTTCGGGATTGGGTGAATTCTCAGTCTGGACAACCTGGAGCACAAATAGGGGATGAAGAAATCACCGAAAAGAATTACAATAGGGAATTAAAGGTTCCGGAAGATCATGCAGACGGGCCCACTCCCTCTGGGTGTCATTGCATCGAAGCAGTAAAGGAAACAGGTGGTGCTTTGTGGGACATTTTCCGCAGGGAAGATGTTCCTAAGTTGGAGGCTTATCTGAAGAAGCACTATAAAGAATTCAGGCATACTTATTGTTCGTTAGTTGAACAGGTATGTATGGTATCCCCACTTTTTCTTTCCTTAGCCATATTGTGTTTTAAGGGTGCATCAAGGTTTTTGTTCTTTGTTTGTAGGTAATTCATCCAATTCATGATCAATCCTTTTATTTAACAGTGGATCACAAAAGGAAGCTTAAGGAAGAATTTGGTACGAAACTAGACTAGCATGTGGTTTTTATTTGCTTTCCTCATTGCTCTTGCACCTTCGGTGGTCATGACTTTACTCACTTTAACGTGCTTCTTGCATAATTAGGAGTTGAACCGTGGACATTTGTACAAAGCCTTGGAGAGGCTGTATTTATACCTGCTGGATGCCCACATCAAGTTAGGAATCTCAAGGTCTATCATCTTGTACCTTTCTCTTGCTTTCCACTTTTGTTTTGTTTGTAGTATAACTCTCAAATACTATATCCACTCCCCCTGCAGTCTTGTACAAAGGTAGCCGTAGACTTTGTATCGCCAGAAAATGTCCATGAGTGCCTCCGTTTAACTAAGGATTTCAGACAACTTCCCAAGAATCATAGAGCTAGGGAGGACAAACTTGAGGTGACCAGCATGCTTTACCTTGCAACTATTTTTACGTTCTTTCTACTTTCTACTTCACTTTGATTCTTCCAAGTTTGATCGGGCATTACCTTTCTGGTACAGATAAAGAAAATGGTACTCTATGCGGTCGATCAAGCTGTTAAAGATTTGGAAGCCCTGGTAGCAACTCAAGTTTGAAAGCTGACAAGTAAACATATATTCCATATTCCTGACCGGGTACAATTTGTAAAGTCGCAACACATTTTTGCTCCAGTCCTCGGGTCCATTAAAGTTGAAGCAATCCCAAGTATTTGCCTTGGATGTGCCCAATATTGTTCACAATCTCTTTTCAGTTTTAAGAATCGATGCCTTGAGCTTGACAGTCCTTGAGCTTGACAGTGAAACTTTGTTGCTTGACCTTCAAGTTAAGTAGTGTATGAACATTATCATGACATGAAATACGTACTTGTTAGTCTCAAGAAGAAGAATTCTTTCACAACTGGATGAATGGGATTCTGGCCTCGCAAACCATGAGAAGCTTGACACCTGCTATCCTCCTTTATCCTACCTATTGCACCTGCGCAATCTGCAAAAAATAAGTTTTTAGGATTCAGACTTAAGAATTTTCACCACCTTTTTAAATATATAGTTACTCCCTATACTCTATACCTAAAAACAGTTTTTGTCTTGGATTTCTCATCTCTCGACATATTTCTGTCACATTGCTGTCAAAAGACTATGTACAGTAGGTCAAGCAACACGAGAATTACAAATGAGAGGAACCGTAGAGCAAATGAGAGGAAGCACATAACATAAAGTGCGGAAGTTGAAATTCGCATATATGAAATGTAATCAAGCAACCTTATGGGCAATAGATGTCCAAGTGGAGTTTGGGCAAATCCTCGATTTTAAGTAGTAGAGTGATATAGGTTTTTTTTACCAATAACTACACTTTTGAGCTCATAATTACTAATAGCAAGTCTGTTTTTTTTAAATTACCACTAACAGATTTTCATCCATTAAAATAACAGAATCTGTTACATGGTAATTACGAAATTACCGTTTACTTTTTTTACGACATTGTTGAGGGTCAATAGCATTACGTGATTTTTTTGAGTCAATAACATTATGTGATTTTTTATGGTCAGTAGCATTACACTGAATGTAGATATATAATAACATACTATCCCTCAGTAGTACACTGATATAAGTATAAAGCTAGCTTGTTGTAAGGTAAATATATAAAGTCTTACAGAAACACTATTGTAAGCTAAAACAATGCTTCTGATGTACATATATCTTATATACCAATATGTGAGTAATTTTAAAGCTACTTAGGCTCAATATCGTTGGTAGAATACTACTGATCCTCAAAAATGTGTAATTCTACTGACCATCAGAAATGCGCAATGTTACTGACCTGCAGTAGTGTCGTAAAAAAGGGTAATTTCGTTTATGGATTAACGGATTCTGTTAGTAATTGATGGAAACATGCTAGTGGTAATTTTAAAAAGCAATCTTTCTATTGGTAATTATAGGCTGAGAATTGTATATATTGATAATTTTAAAAAATTAAAAGATATGATTATTTTATGATTAAATACTTGTTACTCCTTGTACTTTGCTCCATAAAACAATTTTGTCCTTCACCTTTAAATTAAATAATTTAGTCCTGTTGTAGGAGAAATAGATTGATAAATCTCTCTGTGTTTATTCATTGATAAGGAGGCCTTTATATAGGCATTACATCAAGTATCCCTGGCGAACAGGGATTCCCTATCTAATAGAGTATCTAGACTACAAGTCTTATTAGGACAAGACACACCACGGAAGTTACGGAGTTAACCTTCCTTGAACACTCCCCCTTGTGTCGCGTCCTCAATAGTGCATGAACTGTTGCCTCGTTAAAACCTTTGCCAGCAAACAAAAACCTCTTGGGCAAAAATAAAAGCATGGTCTAAGGAAAAAGAGTACAACGCACCAACTACAAGTATGTGAGACATGCATAACTAGGCTCCCCCTGAAGTCTAGATGAGAACTCCCCCTGATAGTCATTCAGTCTTTGAGTTCGGATAAGCGACACATTCCAATGCGCTTTACATGCTTCATAAATGTAGATTTAGGTAGAGACTTGGTGAACAGATCCGCTGCATTTTCTTCTGAGCTGACTTGCTTCAC
Source organism: Potentilla sterilis (assembly GCA_963682095.1). NCBI lineage: Eukaryota > Viridiplantae > Streptophyta > Magnoliopsida > Rosales > Rosaceae > Potentilla > Potentilla sterilis. The sequence continues at coordinate 1,028,306 of OY821755.1, forward strand.
TTGTATATTCAAAGTCTCTTGCTGCTGCTGATTGTAGAAGAACTTAGGCGAAATGTGTTTAGTATTGTCACCCTTAATGTATCCCAACTTCATCTGCTCAATGCATGCTGCATTATCTTCAAATATGCAAGTTGGTCCCATCGTAGTAGACTCAAGTCCACTAGACTCTCGAATGTGAGATATAACTGAGCGAAGCCAAATACATTCTTTGACTGCTTCATGTAGTGCAATAATCTCAGCATGGTTCGAGGAGGTAGCAACAAGGGTTTGCTTGGTTGATCTCCAAGATATCGCTGTATTCCCAATGGTAAAAACATAACCGGTTTGGGAACGTCCTTTGTGTGGATCTGATAAATATCCAGCATCAGCAAATCCTACCATCACATCATTTGGTGTATCTGAGTAGGAGGGGGTATCGCCAAAGCCGTATCGGGACCACGACTTAGCATCCGCGGGTCCGGATAAGTTGGCGGATATGTCTGCAAGATGGCGGATGGATGAACCAAAGCCAGTCTTGGCGGATATGGCTGGCGGATGGCAATCCGAGCCATGGTTTGTGCTGTTAGATGCAAGAGATCGACTAGGTGTCGAATCCTGATGAGTGTATCGATAGTACAAGCCCATGTCAAGGGTTCCTTTAAGGTATCGGAAGATGTTCTTGATTCCAACCCAATGACGTTGTGTTGGCGCAGAGCTAAATCTAGCTAACAAGTTCACAGAGAAAGCGATGTCTGGTCTAGTACATTGAGCTAAGTATAACAAAGCTCCAATTGCACTAAGATATGGATATTCAGCTCCCAAGACCTCTTCGTCATCTTCTTTCGGACGAAAGGGATCTTTGTTGATATCCAGACTTCTAACGACCATGGGAGTGCCTGTAGGATGCATAACTTTGTCCATGTTAAATCGCCTGAGCATCTTTCGGACATATGCAGACTGGTGTATAAAAATTCCACCACTTCGGTGCTCTAGTTCTAAGCCTAGGCAAAACCGAGTCCTTCCCAGATCTTTCATCTCGAATTCGGATTTCAAATAGCTAGCGGTCTCATTGATCTCATTCAGAGTTCCAATGATGTTCATATCATCGACATAGACGGCTATAATGGCAAATCCTGAACTTGTTCTCTTTATGAACACACAAGGGCACAACTCATCATTCTTGTATCCTTTCCCAATCAAGTAATCACTTAACCGTGTGTACCACATCCTACCAGATTGTCGGAGTCCATATAGAGATCGTCTCAACCTGATAGCAAATGAACTTCGTGGTTTTTGCTCACTTGACTTGGGTAACGAAAGTCCTTCTGGCACTTTCATGTACATCTCCGTATCTAGGTCCCCATAAAGATACGCAGTTACAACATCCATAAGCTGCATATTGAGTCTCTCTGAGACTACCAAACTTATTAAGTATCGGAAGGTAATAGTATCCATGACAGGAGAATACGTCTCCTCATAATCAATTCCAGGGCGTTGAGAAAAACCTTGCGCCACGAGTCGAGCTTTATATCGCTGGACTTCGCCATTCTCATTGCGCTTTCTGACAAAGACCCATTTATGTCCAACAGGCTTCACGTTCGGCGGTGTAGGCACAACCGGTCCGAATACTTGCCTTTTCTTTAGAGAGTCTAGTTCAGCCTGGATTGCTTCTTCCCACTTCGGCCAATCCGCCCTACGTTGACATTCATCAACAGTGCGGGGTTCCATATCGTCGTCGTCAATGACTTCTTGAGCAACGGCGTAGGCGAATGCATCATCGATATACATGGAATTTCTTTCCATCAGATTGTGCATGCATAAGTAGTTTAGTGAGATTTCCTTGTTCTCCAACATCAACAGTGAGTCTGAGGCGTCCCCCAGATGATTCAGAGTTGATTCTTGGACATAGGTATAGTCGGAGACAATCTCGTGTGACGGCGTCACAGTATCAATGATGAACGGATCGCTTTGTGCCTGGACACATGCCCTCTTTCTAGGTACATTGTCTTTGGAACCGATTGGTCTCCCCCTCTTTCTAGGAGGATCCGAAGTCGACGCCGGCTCTCCACTTGGAGGTGCCGAGCCTAGGCTGCCGATGGCACCTAGGGCTGCGGGTCCGAGACCGGCGGCGCGTGTTCGCGCATGGCGAGGAATGTTAAGCCTTGCAGGTACATTCGCAGCAGGTATGGTTGATCTTGTCACTTTCGCAATATCAGTAAAGGAGTCGGGCATCGTATCCGCCACCTTTTGTAGTTCTAATATGCGTTGTATTTCAGTCTCACACTGAGACGTACGGGGATCATAATGAGACATAGTGGGAGAGAACCACGTCAATTCCTGACGTTCATTTGGGACGGATGCGGCCCCATCTCCCCCTAACGGCGGGAAGGATGTCTCATCAAAGTGACAATCTGCAAATCTTGCAGTAAACAGATCACCTGTCATAGGCTCTATATAGCGGACAATAGTTGGTGCTTCATATCCAACATAAATAGCTGATCGTCGTTGTGGACCCATCTTGGTACGCAGTGGAGGCGTGATAGGCACATATACAGCACAACCAAAAGTACGCAGATGCGAAATATCAGGCTCGTAACCAGTTACCAACTGGTACGCACTAAATGGTTGGCTATCTGTGGGTCGTAGACGAATAAGCATAGCTGCATGTAATATTGCATATCCCCATGCCGAAACTGGCAAGTTTGTGGCCATGACAAGAGACCTAGCTACAAGCTGTAGTCTCTTGATAGCGGCTTCTGCAAGACCGTTCTGAGAATGAACGTGGGGTACGGGATGTTCAACTTCAATCCCAACTGACATGCAATAGTCATCAAAACACTTTGAGGTAAACTCTCCAGCATTATCCAGTCTGATGGACTTAATCGGATTGTCCGGGTGGTGAGCCCGAAGCTTAATAATCTGAGCTAGGAGTTTAGCGAATGCAGCATTCCTCGTGGACAACAACGCTACGTGTGACCAACGCGTTGATGCATCAACCAGAACCATGAAATATCGAAATGGTCCGCATTCTGGTGTTATAGGTCAACAAATATCACCTTGTATTCGTTGTAGAAACGGAATATTCTGTTTATTATCAATAGCAAAAGATGGTCTTGCTTGAAGTTTGGCTAGTGAACAAGCTTTACAAAACGAACGATGAGCATTAGACATCGCTACAGAAGCATGAGAAGCAGGAGGGGGCCGAACCTCTCCTTGGAAGCGAGAGGCGGCTATCGACGGCACGGCCGAACCGAGGCCGAGGCGCCCTCTGTGCTTTTGTGATCGGAAAAATGGATGACCGTGGGAGCATTTCAAAATACGGATCATCAGATCACGACCCGGATGACCGAGTCTATCATGCCAAAGCTTATAAGCATCAGAATCACATAATATAACAACATGAGATTCGTTGGCTCGAATGGTTGTGAAATACATGCCATTGCGAACTCGCTTACACTTCTCCACAATGCGAGTGCGCATAGATTGAGTGGAGGTGATCAACAGATATTCAGTTCCATCTTCAACATAAGTGCTGAGGTGATAGTCATTGTCACGCACATCCTTGAAAGCTAGCAAGGTTCTTGGCGCCTTAGGCGCATATAGGGCGTCCTCTACCCGAATCTCAGTGCCATTTGGCAGTAAGAATTGAGCAGTGCCACGACCCTTAATTACGGGTCCAGTTCCTGTCATCGTAGATAACGACGATTCTCTTGGCGTAAAATCCGAAAACAATTGCCGATTCCTCAGAATCGTGTGAGTTGTTGCACAATCCAACAAACACTCAATCTCGCCTTGATACATCTACAAAAACAATGTAAATTGAATCAATAGTCTACTTTAGACTTTGGCGAACACTTTAAAGTAAGTGTACTGAAACAATATATCATCACAAAATGAAGTGCATTAAGGCCAATAACATAGCCATGGCAACGACAAAACTTGAGAGAAAGATATAAGCCACATTTTAATCACCGAGTATCACCATTGATAATCATAGCCTAGTTCAGAGATTGAGACCGGACACCGTCGTAGGTGGCGTGGCCGAGCCAAGGCCGAGGCAAAGGCCGGGGCCAAGCCAAAGCCGAAGCTGTGGTAAGGCCAAAGCGACCCAGAGGCCGAGCCGAAGCAAGGCGAGTGGTGAGAATCGGTCAGGCATTGAGGCAATGCGATGCGACGGTTGAGCTAAATCCGAAGCATGGCGAGTCCGAAGACACTTCGTTGCCGAGCCATTGATGCAAAAGTTGCATTTGTTCGATAGGCTATCGATTGTTGGTTTCAAAAACCGGATTCGGTGCTGAGCCAAGCTGGCGATTGGCCATGGCGAGTGAGGCCTAGCGAGTCGCGGCCAAGCGCTTAGGCTTTGGCGAGCGAGGCATAGCGGATCGCAGCCAAGTTGGCGAATCGCGGATCTCAGATCAGTTGGCGAATAGACATGGCGAGCGAGGCCTGGCGGATCGCGGCCAAGTTGGCGGATAGCGGATCGCGGATCACGGATCGCGGATCTCAGATCGCGGATCGTGCATCGCGGCTCGCGGATGGCGTATCGCGTATCGCGGCTCGCGTATCGTGGCTCGCGGATGGCGTATCGCGGATCTCTCCTTTTGTCTTTGTGATTTTTCGGATATGAGTTAACATCACCAGAATTTTGGTGAACTCAAAATGATTATGCCATTGAGAATTGGACGCATTGAACCAATTTTGCTTTCAGGGATGTAAAAATCTCAAATCATTCGTAGAATAAGATAGATTTTATTGATGACAACTCAAAAATACATCATGGTTGTTCTAAATAGAACGACTTATCGAACAAAGTCGTGATTTATTGACTATTCTGTCAAAATATCAATCAAAATCAAACTTGAACACGTATCTCATGACCTAAGTCAAATACTTATTCATAGTCTGGAGTATCATACTCCTGAGTCCTACGTTTCTTGGTAGGTTGGAAGTCATCGATGGCGAAGTTCGTATTTTCCTCATCGTATACTTCTTCCTCAAAGTCTCCTACATAGTGTGCTTCTTGTTCTATGTATTGTTTGTGTTTCTTGTAAGCGGCTTGAATATCTCTGCTTGCTATGCAATCGCGTTGGAGATGATTCTTAGAACCACATTTGAAGCAAGGAGCCGAAGCATTGTTCGGCGAATGGCCACCACGCCTGGGACCGGAACCAAAACTGTTCCTCCCTCTGGGAGCGGCGGCTCTGCCATCATCCCTTGTCCAAGAAAGCGGTCGGCCACGGCCGACGCCTCTTCTCCCTCCTCGTCCGCCACGTATTGCTCTTGGCGTACGTGGTGGCGGTGCTTGACGTTCATGAGGTTGATGCTTCTGCTTAAAAGCTTTACCACGGGCTTGATGAGATTCCGCAATGAATTTCGGTCCTCGAGGCCTCTTATTGGTGGTAAGAATCAACTCATGGTACCTCTCCTTTCTTTGAAGCACATTCATCAAATCGCTGAAGGTTTTGATAGTGCCTTTCTCACGGAGATCGCGGTACTGATGCGACAACATGGACGCAGATTCTGGGAACGTCGTGAAAGTCTTCTCCATCATATCATCATCGGTCTTTTCGACCCCACAAAAGCTCAAATCAGATTGCAAGTTTAGCATAGTCTGATGATATTCCTGGACGGAATCAAAATCCAGTAAGCGGATTTGCTCCCAATCAGACATGAGGTCTGGGAGTTGTGCGTCATGTACATTGTCGAAGCGGTCCTTGAGGATATCCCATAGCTCTTTGGGATCAGTTTTCCTCAGGTATTGCTTCTTGAGCGTTGGATGGATATGGCGCCTGAGAAACATCAGGGCTTGTGCTTTCTGTTCAGGAGAAGCGTGTAAGCTTTCATCCTCAGGAGGGTTGATGGTGGCAGTAAATCTTTTACCAATAAAAGTGTTCTCAACATCTGAGACCCACCTCTTGTATTCCTTGCCTTGGACATCCAAGATGTCAAATTCTGGACGCTGAGTGTCAGCCATCTACAGAACACAAACAGGGAGACGTTAGTATGTTTGAATACTAATCAAGTTTGATTGTTCTTTTAGAACAGTGCCAAGATATATCATGGTCACATAAATCGATGCTTAACGTGACTTCAAGTCACAATCGATATCTTCCCTTTGTTTTCTTTCCAAAAAAGAATAATACGTTATGGTTCACAGTGACATCACAGTCACAAGCATAACGGTGGCCGGTAACATCACAGTTACCCCAATAAACGTTGGCACCGGGGTGACTAAATCCCCGTATGCCGTCCCGAGAAGCGATAGAATCGGGATGAAGAAGCAGGGACACGGAAAGGTCCCGGAAGAGAAAACAAAACCCAACTATTGAAATTTTCATAAGCGGGAACGTTTATAAAAATATTTACCTCTTCAAGAGAAGCTTGATCAAACGAAACTTGACTCTTGGGGAAGCTTGTTTTCTTCGATTTTTCTTGATTTCTTCTCAACCACGAATAAGGGTTCGCGGATCGCTTGCTTGGCTTACGAGCAATTTTGATCGTCTGGCGGATGCGTGCAAAAAGTAGCACGCAAGGGAGAGCTGCTGGCGAGCGGGTTGTCTACCTAAAGGCAGAGGAGGAGTAGTACGCGAAGGTACAAAGCGGCAGGCGAGCAGCGCAGATGCTGCTGAGAAGAGGCCGACGGTGCCGAAGGGAAGAATCGGCGGCCGACGGTAGGTTAGGGTTTCGGAAAAAAAAAAAAAATCCGGAATTAGGGTTTCTAGGGTTTATTAGACGGGAGGCTAGAGCAATGTGCTGATAACGTGTTGTAGGAGAAATAGATTGATAAATCTCTCTGTGTTTATTCATTGATAAGGAGGCCTTTATATAGGCATTACATCAAGTATCCCTGGCGAACAGGGATTCCCTATCTAATAGAGTATCTAGACTACAAGTCTTATTAGGACAAGACACACCACGGAAGTTACGGAGTTAACCTTCCTTGAACAAGTCCGTATATTTTCTAATTCTCACACAATAGGTCCAAACTGACTATTTTACCCCTTATTTCCTTTTTTTTTCCCCCAATACTTCTTTTCTTTATGTTTTTTTCCCTCCAAATTAAACATTGCAGTACTTATACAAATGAATCTTATGGACATTAGCAAAGAACAAGAATCAATCTCAATTGGAGAGAGATCTCAGAGTGCATAAATATAAAGGGAAAATGAAAAAGAGAAAAGAGAGAGAGAAGAAAATGAAAAAAGAAAGAAAGAAAGGAATGAGGGGTAAATAGTCGATATGGATAACTTATGTAAGAAATAGAGAGTATAAGGACTTAATTGTTACTGTTTTATGAGGCAAAATATAAGGAGTAACAAGTATTTAATCCATTATTTTATATCATCTCAAAGAAGTCACGCGAATTAAAAGTTAATATAGCAAGAGGTCCCTGGTTCGAACCCCGAGTTATAAATAAACATTCGTCGGAGAAGGGCCTTACCTAATTACACCCGGCTTCAGAGTGGTAACTCACTTAGCCACCATATTCTGTATAGAAAAACAAAGTTAATATAGCAAACAATAACCAATTCAATTAAAATTTAACGTCTTATCATTAAGTAGAGATGTACTAGTAAGATTAGAAAGATGTATCAACAGTTCTTCAACTCTTGTGCTCTGGCCAATTCGATCACGCACTCTCAACAGTTCCTCAATTATTCTACACTGGCCGATTTGATCACGCTCTCTCTGGTATCATTGTAATACGTGATTAGGTGTTTTGATATCGACAACTTCCATCTCGCAAATTTATCTGGCAGAGACGTCAAAGCAACGATGTGACAAACACGTGTAATGTGCGCACGAGAATTTTTTTAAGGCGAAATTATTTTTCTCTATTAAGTGATTAAAAAACCAACTAACATCGTGAAAGTCATGGGTTCAATCCTCACTGACATCAAGAGTTATATGGATATGGTGGATTGCGGTGGGTAAGAGTGAGTATGAAATAGGGGATAAAATGTAAAAACCAATCCTAACAAAAATCGTACGAATCTGATGAATATAGTCCACAAATTTTAACGACTAGCTAAACCAAACTGCTGCTCGATATGCAATTCATAATAGGCCACACACGACTATGAAAAATCTGACATCTACTCACCCTATATATGCTTACATATGTTAGTGAGATTTGAACTCATGACCTCAACAATGTTAATTAAGCTAGCTAACCAACCAGACCACAACTTAACGACAAGATCTGACCTTACCTGTTACGATCATAATTTATTTTAGGGTAAAGTACAAATAAATACCCAAACTTTAAACCTCATTTCAATTAAATACCCCATCTATAAATTATTTCAAATAAATAATTTGAAATAATTTATAGATGAACTATACAAAATCCCTAAGTGAGCGTGAGCTGAAAGTTTAGGGTTATAAGAGACACTGAGCGTGAAGAAATTTGTGTTGCTTAAAATACCCTCGATGGCGGGTCCAGTCAATAAGTCAAACACCCCTCATAAACAAGTTAACAGTTTTTTTAACGGAATGTCTAATGGAGTTGAAACTTTGTAGGATTTTGTATAGTTCGTGTATTTATTTGAAATAATTTATAGATAGGGTATTTAATTGAAATGAGGTTCAAAGTTCGGATATTTATTTGTACTTTACCCTTTATTTTATTATCGGTGTTGTTTAATCCTAAGACAACGAGTAGATTACTATAAGAGTCGAAATAAGGATCTCTCATATATGTTATTAGACTAATTTATCATAATTGGTCAAAGGATTTTATAAAAATAAAATAGATATAACATTCTTTCGATTACATAAAGAGGTCACTGCACAAACCTCTAGAAACTCTTCCTCCCAGCTAATCCATATGGAAGGATAGAATAAAGGAGGTATAGTTTTGTTGAAGACTATGGAAGGCCAACCTAACTCATTGAATAAAATACTATGATCTAATCTAAAGTGCTTAGAAAAGGTTTATAGGTAAACAAGGATGCCAAACACTTGATCATGAAGAAGAAAAGATAAGGGAAAAATTTCTTACACACAAGCTTCTCCTTGTGGATGTAAAGATTCTTATGGATGAAACCATGGATGAAACCATCTCCAACAAGCTTGAGATCATGGATGAAAGCGCTTCCCAACAAACTTGAAACTCTTGTTTCTACCAATAGATGGTGGGAAAGAATTTGCTTGGTGTGGAGAACACAATTGGTTGATGCATAGGAATGCCAAGACAAATCCCCCATATCAAAGAAGGCCAAAGGGAGGCATATATGCCTTTTATATAGTTCAAAATTTGGAGACATTAGGGTTTCATGGAGATTGTGTTAAATAGCCAAATTACCCCTTTCTATATTCAGAGTATCTTCAGTACACGACATCTATCTACACATATAATTTGAATGGTCAAAATTAAATGACTTCATATAAATATACATGGTGGACCCTGTGTATAAAGTATTTTAAATGGCTAAAATTACGCCGTGTGTCGTGCATACAAGAATTTCCGTTCTATAGTCCAATTTAAGAAGTGGCATGAATTAGGGCTGCTTTTTCGGACGGACAGTTACATCATTCGATGAAGGCAAAGAGCCAAAAGGTGGTAAAATACCAAAACTAGTAATTAAATCATATATTTTAAGAAACAATCAAAGGGAGTCAATTTACTTTAGAGGTTGACAGTGAAATTTCTCAATTTTGAAGTTTTGATATTTAACTATGTTTGAGATTTGATTGTTTAATAGTTATTGCATCCGAGAGTTATGATATTACTAACAAATCCGAATACATGTACTCTGAACATGTAAAACGTTGCCGTCATTAAAAATATTGTTTGAACCAGTGGCGACACATGATTTGTTCCGCAGTGGAGCCTAGTTTCCTTGTAGTAGTGCATTAAGAACTTTACAGGGGCTAATTAGTTCCATATATTCACAAGATCACACTTAAGTTGCTCAAATTGCCCATTAGATATTCAAAGAATATCAACTATGTGGACGAAGTAGCCTCCAGTGGGCTTGCTGTGCGTATGTCAGCGTCTGTTAGTGGTTTGTCTTACACCATTTTGGCTACTTCACATAAACTACAGTATTTCGTTCGACTCGATTTGAATTGACTCTTCAGTACACCGCGTGTAAACACGTAATAAATAATTAAAATTTATAACATAAATTACAGTATTCCATTCAACTCGATTTGAATTGACTGCGTGTAAACACGTAATAAATAATTAAAATTTATAATTTTAATATAAATATAGGATGGTCAAAATATATAAATTACTAAGATTACGTCGTGCACACGTAAGACCGTGCATAAAAAAAATTTCTGTTATTTTTCTGCTGAGGTTCAATTTTTGCCGATAAAAGATTTATCGATAAAATAAGAAAACGTTAACCCGCCAACGACAGTTTATCTCATCCATTCTTCTTCTTCTTCTTCTTCCTCCTTCTTGCTCATGCGAAAATGAGCTCTACTCATACCCAACTGGGTCTACACCTCCAACCTCGTCTAACCTTCACCTCACTTCTACTCCCCTCACACCCACTCATCACTTTCTCCTTCAAACGCATCAAGCGGCGCAATTCCATCACAGCCTCAGCTAATGAGCCAAACGACGTCGTTGAGCAGAAGCCGAAGCCGAAGCAGATACTGAAGAGGGCGTATCCGTTTCATGAGATAGAGCCCAAATGGCAGCGGTATTGGGAGGATGACAAGACTTTTCGAACCCCGGATGAAGTTGACATGTCAAAGCCCAAATTCTACGTCCTCGACATGTTCCCTTATCCCAGGTCTCTGTCTTTCTTAGCTTAATTTGATGACCCAGAATTTGCAACTTGGTTTTGAGGAGTTGAATGTGTGCAAGTTTGAGTCTTTGGTGTGAAAGTGATGGTTTGAGGAGTTGTGTAGTGGTGGATTAGTGAAAATGTGAAGACCCAGTTGTTGTAATTTGATATTTTTTGCATGAATCCATGAAAGTTTTAGTCTTTGGGGTTCAATATTTGTAGTTTCAAGGATAAGTGAGATGCTTGTTATGTGTTTGTGGTTTGTATTGGCTTTAGAATTTAAGGGTTTTGGATTTGATAACAAGGTTGAATTAGTTAAGCATAACAGAAAAATGAGGTAGAGTGCAGTTTGTAATAGGGAGGTTTACTTGGTCTGAGATTTTGTGCAAGTAAAAAAGAGTAGTGAAAAAGGTGAGGATCCAATTGGACAGTGGACTGAAATTTTTATGTTTGTTTTGATGTGTTATTGCAGTGGAGCAGGGTTACATGTCGGACATCCGCTTGGATATACTGCGACAGACATTCTTGCTAGGCTCAAACGTATGCAGGGGTACAATGTGCTACACCCGATGGGATGGGATGCATTTGGGTTGCCAGCGGAGCAATATGCGATCGAGGTTTGTTTTTCAGTGCTTATATATGGCTCAGGATTGTTCAGATATATGCTGTGAGTTTGAACATATGTTGAGTGGTTGTCTTGTGTGTGTCGGACAGACAGGAACCCACCCAAAGATCACAACCTTGAAGAACATTGATCGCTTTCGCTCCCAGGTCATGTAATGTCCATTCTATTTCTGCTTGCATGACTACTTGATTATGAAAAGTTTTTACCAATTTGTGATGTAAGATAATCTACAAACTGCTGTATACACTAAAAATCATGGTCAAGGTTCCATGTGATAAGCTTTTGGAATCTTTAGCGTCTTATAGGGATGTTAAACAGGTTGTCATTAGCATAAAGCTTGATGATTTATAGGTGTTCTGGGTCTATTTGTCATCAAGTTCCAATGTTAGGCATGTTTAGACTTTTGATGGGATTAAAAATAGGAACGTGTAATCCATGTATGATAATCCCTTGCTGCTCTATTGGTTTTGGCGGATTGTATTATGTTTGTCCTTATTAACATTTTGTCAATTCTTTGCAGCTTAAATCATTAGGGTTTTCATATGACTGGGATCGTGAGATTTCCACAACAGAACCAGAATATTATAAATGGACCCAATGGATCTTTCTTCAGCTTTTAAAGAGAGGCCTGGCGTATCAGGTATAAATGAGATATTGCTCAGTAGTTTCTATTAATTTCCACTATATAATAGATCTGATAATGTACTTATAATGCGATCAGGCTGAAGTGCCAGTCAATTGGTGCCCTGCTCTTGGTACTGTCTTGGCTAATGAAGAAGTGATAGATGGTCTGAGCGAGCGTGGGGGTCATCCAGTTATAAGAAAGGTATGTACAAGACTTGTGGGTTTTTCATGTATCACTACTTTATAATCTCCTTGGCTTAGTTCCAATTTTTGAATGGTTTTATAATTTTACAGTGTCATTGTTTATTGCCGAGCAGCCAATGAAGCAATGGATGCTCAAGATTACGGCATATGCCGATCGCCTTCTTGAAGATCTCGACGACCTTGACTGGCCTGAGAGTATAAAAGAGATGCAAAGAAACTGGATAGGGAAGTCAGAAGGTGCTGAGATGGAATTCTCTGTTCTTAGCAGTGATGGACAACAGAGAGACATAAAGATCACAATCTATACTACCAGACCAGACACAATCTTTGGAGCAACGTAATAATCAAACACTCTATAACATTTTCACTATCTTCTTATTGGACAATGTTTATACTTTAGATATAGAGATATTTGCAGAGGTTTGACAGAGATGTCCTGGAAGGCTGGAATTAATTTAGATTTTTGGCTGTTTGTTTGTGTTTAGATATTTAGTCATCGCACCGGAGCATCCGTTGTTGTCATCATTTGTATCAACAGCCCAGAGAGAAAGTGTACGTTCAATTGCTTCTTGCCCAGTTTTCTCAACGATTTCTTATGATGGTAATTAGACCGCCAACAATATTGCGCACAGGTGGAGGAGTACATAGATGTTTCTTCAAGAAAGAGTGACCTTGAGAGGACTGAACTTCAGAAGGACAAAACAGGGGTTTTCAGTGGTTGCTATGCTAAAAATCCAGTTAATGGAGAAGCTATCCCTATCTGGGTTGCGGACTATGTCTTGGGCAGGTGTGTCATACTTTCTTAAAAAGAGTGTGTCATTAGGAAGAGGAATGCGTGCTAAACCTATGTCTATCTGTTTGATGTTTCAAATGGAAGTAATATGTTCACTGTTTCTTCTTTAACACATGAGTTTGTAAATGACACAGTTATGGAACTGGAGCAATAATGGCTGTACCCGCACATGACACTCGTGACTATGAATTTGCTTCAAAATATGATATCCCAGTCCGTAGGGTTGTGATGCCGCATGATAAAAAGCTCAGTGGTTCTGAAATGGCCTATTCAGGTGAAGGCAATGTTATAAATTCTTCAAGCCCAACACTGGGGCTGGACATTAATAGCTTATCTAGCAAAGAAGCTGCTTTCAAAGTCATTGAATGGGCTGAGAAAACTGGAAATGGGAAGAAAAAGGTGTTTTATCAGAACCCTGAAGCCTTTAATTAGAAATTTGGGGTATGCCTACCTTCTCCATGAATGTGATATGACCTGTTTCCTGGGGTGAACTTGTCTCTTATCAGGTAAACTATAAGTTGAGGGATTGGCTTTTTGCTAGGCAGCGTTATTGGGGAGAACCTATTCCAGTAGTTTTTTCAGATGAGAATGATGATGGTGTTCCCATTCCTGAAACCGAACTGCCCCTCACCCTTCCAGAATTGGATGATTTTTCCCCCACTGGAACAGGAGAACCACCCCTTGCAAAAGCAGTTTCTTGGGTATATTCTTCGTCTCCGTCTATTGCTCTCTATCTACTTTTTGTCATTCAAGCAACTTACGATTTCTAATATTGTTGGTCTCAGCGACTGCATATATTATACTTGCGAGTATTTGCATGATTTTTTTGCCCTCTATATTTTTATATCTACAACGTTGCCTTATTTTCAGGTCAAAACTAAAGACCCTTTGTCTGGAAAACCTGCTAGACGAGAGACAAACACCATGCCCCAGTGGGCTGGTTCTTGCTGGTATTCTGCTGTACATAACCTTTTATACTTCAATCATGTTAGTTAATGCAGATTGAAATGGCGGAAATTCATCTTGGTTTTGATTGTTCTCTATCATGTTCAGGTACTATTTGAGATTCATGGACCCAAAAAATTCAAAACAATTGGTGGCCAAGACAAAAGAAATGTGAGAAAATATCTTTCTGGGAATGCTTGATTTTAATTCTGGTAAAATAAATTTGTTAAATTTTATATGTCTTCTAAAACTTCTTTTGATTCGCAGGTATTGGAGCCCAGTTGACGTGTATGTAGGTGGTGCTGAACATGCTGTTCTCCATTTACTTTATGCAAGATTCTGGCACAAGGTCTGTGACCTACGGTTTTTGGTTTTGGGATATACAAGTAGATAAGGTTCATGATGTGATACTGTACCTTTTCCTTAATTATTACATCTGTATGGTCATGCTTGTCGGAGCCTTGTTCTGTACATCTGATATAAGACGAGCTACTTAGGAGTGCCCCAAAATTAGAATGCATGATGGATCTGCTTTGCATCAGTAATTCAGATATATGCTTCTCAAATGTGTTTAAAACTCACAAGTTGGTTTACTATTGCATTCCAAGTAGATTTAAGGCTCTTCCCCCCAAGGACCTCATTAATCATGAGAAGGTTTGTGAGGGTTGCTAACGCATCAAATTGATAATTTGTTATCTGTAGTTGATAATGCATGGGGTCCTAAAACAAGAAGGCCAGATATTTTCTCTTCACTTAATTGGTTTTCCAATACTGATTCCCATATTTGCTCAAGTAGTTACTTTTGAACATCTCTATGTCAGGTTCTCTATGACATTGGTGTCGTCTCCACCAAAGAACCATTCAAGTGTGTCATAAATCAGGGCATTATTCTTGGAGAAGTAAGTATACTTATCTCTGCTTATAGAAGTCAGCTTTAACAATACATGTGTCTGACACTCTGATTTGCAGGTTCAATATATCGCTTACAAGGACTTGGATGGGAACTTTGTCTCTGCAGACTCTGATACATCAGCTGAGCTTCAACAAGAAGTAATACCAGAGGCAAAGGTATTTCCGTAAATGCCTGACAATTAGTTTATTCTCCTGTATTGACCCTCTTTTTTTTGTTTCTTTAGAAATGGTTAAGAGAAGAAGAGAAAGACCATTGTTTTTGGCATTCAAATTTCCTTTCCTCTTTAAACTTCCTCCTGATGAAGATCAGTTTTCATTCTCTAGGTTGTGAAATCCGGTGATTCTTTTGTGCTGAAAGACAATCCTGAGATCTCTCTTATTGCACGTTCTCATAAAATGAGTAAGAGTAGGGGTAATGTTGTCAATCCTGATGATGTTGTTTCTGAGTATGGGGCAGATTCACTTCGCTTATATGAAATGTTCATGGGGCCATTGAGGTAATTTTCTTTAGTTTACACTTTATACATTATCAGATATATGTTTTTTTTTTTTCAAGTATAAAAGAATATATACGAAGTTATGTATCTTACAATATATTTCCCATGGACAAAATTTTCATCTAGAGACTCAAAGCAATGGAATACTAGTGGTATCGAAGGTGTTCATCGGTTTTTGGGAAGAGCTTGGAGGCTAGTTACTGGTTCACCGTTATCTGATGGTACAGTCGAGGGAACAGCAGTGACTGATGAAGATCCTACTTTGGAGCAACTTCGTTCTCTGCATAAGTGCATTGCCAAGGTCCTGTCTTGCTTTCTGGGGTTATATACTAATTTCTTTTAGATCAGGAGTGTGCACCTTTACATTTTGGTGTAGTGAGTTTATTATGAGTGTTTTTTATTGTATCTGTTTATTTTCCCATTGCAGGTAACAGAAGAAATAGAAGCTACAAGATTTAATACTGGAATTTCTGCAATGATGGAGTTCATCAATGTGGCATATAAGGTCCATGAAAATGCTGCACTCATTTATTTTTTCACTTTTTTATAGTCTCAAGTCTCTTTAGTTATGGGGTGGGTCCTGCATGATCAGCGGTTCACACCTCGTCAGTTGTTGGGTTGTATTTTCTAGACTTAGCCTGCATTGTATTTCTCTAGTTGCATGGCTATTTGTTAGATTGAAGAGCAGCCATTCCACTTTTTGGTGCACTCCACACAAAATCAACAAACCATATCTTTCACGAGTGTTGAGCAGTCTGTTTAGCTTAGAATGATTCCTTTTAAAATGTTTTTCTCTCTTGCAAGTATTTAGCTTTTCCAGCACAATTGGATACTGGAAAAGCAATGTTCCTGGTCCTATAAAAGTGAAAAAAGTTATGTCTCAAATGATTCAAACAATGTTCATTTTAATCTTTTGGAAATAGGAAATCATGACACTTTTACTTACTATAGGATTATTTGTTTTTCAGTGGAAAAAACATCCGAGACTGATTATTGAAGCATTTGTTCTATTGCTTGCACCGTATGCACCTCATATGGCTGAGGAGCTTTGGTTTCGGTTGGGACACTCAAAATCATTGGCATTTGAGCCTTTTCCGAAGGTGAAATCTCTCTCTCTCTCTCTCTCTCACAGTAGTAAATGTTAAGTGGATAAATCGGTATATATCCCAAGCAGTATGGTGTCATTAATCCCAGCATATCGTAAAAGAAGCACCTCAATTCTGGTTTGCTGGTACACCTGAGATATGATATTGATTGATTGCTACTTGAGGAAGACTGAATGGCAGATGGTGAGCCGTTGTTAATTTTTTTGTTCTTAATGCAGGTGGATCCTGCTTACTTGGAGGAATCTACTATTCTGTTACCAGTTCAAATAAATGGCAAGACCAGGGGTACAATTGAGGTTGAAAAGACCTGTTCAGAGGACGATGCTTTCCAACTAGCATCAAAAGATGAAAAGCTCTCTAAATATCTTGATGGGGTGTCAATCAAAAAGAGGATTTTCGTCCCAGGAAAAATCCTGAATGTCATCTTGGACCGTCAAAACGCCAAGGCAGCTGTGCGATAACCAATCAGGCATATGCTATTGCTGGCTTCTGTTGTGAACTTACGAGTCTGGATGACTGCATGAAGAAGCAGCCCTGAAGTTTTTTGCCTTGCAATGCATGGCCATATACAGCTTGTTTGCAAACCCTTGGTATCGATCTAATTTCTGTATTCTTTTACATCTTCCACTCCAAGGGTTTGAGAAAAAAGAAAGTACAGCTGATCCACAGTGTAGTTCAAAACTTTGCCCAGTTCTTTCATGTAAAGGTATTCACATATGTATATGCAGCCATGTAGCTGTTTGTATCATTGTATCATTTGTAGCATTCCACTTGTAAGATATTGATATATTGGCTCTCGATGCATAGCAGAATCTGGACCATTCCAGTAAAATCACGCCACGTGCCTTCACTGCAACTCTCTTCACTGCACTGCTCACATTGAGTAATGTTAATCCTTGACGCATATGAACTGCTCTAAAGGTGCATCACAACATGATGCTTAGCTAATTGACAGTTTCTTAAGCCTATTACGGATACTAGAAAAATGCGGACATAAGACGCTTAACTATTAGACTACTCATAATAAGAAATACTAGTTACAAACACACCCGAGGGATGTAGGTAATTATTCTAGAATTATGGGGTTTTTTTCCTTCCTTTTTTTGTTCTTTCTGATTTTTCAATATCTGGTTAGTTTTTGGAGATATGGGTGGGTAGTTAATGTAGATATGTGTAGTTATTATTTGAAAATTATTATTTTTTATTCTCTATTATCTGTTATTTTGTAATTTAACTATTTTATTTCTATTTTATTTTTTTAACATTAATGTTTTTTAATGTTTCAGGTTAAAATGGTATATTTTTTTTCTTCTATTTTGACTAACAAAGCTTGTTTATTTAATAATGGTATAGATCAGTCTTATTATATCAAAATCCAACGCATCTAGTGATTACTCATTCCTAATAACATTATAACATTCCTAATGATCCAACACATTCTCCATTTTCATGATACAAACCACCCATCTTCTTCACCTTTACAACTCCTCTCCCAATCATAACCTTTCATCCAGAAGGAAGCAAACCAAGTCGTGACGCCATGTGCTGATACGGTCCCGTTTAAGTAAAGAAGAAGAAGAAGAATCCAGTGACCCCTCTAAACCCTCATTCCTCGCTTGACCCCACCACGCGTTAACCACCTGTACGGCGAAGATCACGGGGCCCTTTAATTAACCCGAATCCAAAAACGACGCCTATTTTGTCTCTCCCTCCCTCTTTCAGACTCGAGTCTTCTCATTTCAATTTTCCAAATGCTTTCTCCTTCCAAAACCCAAACCCTCACTCTCTCTCTCTCATCATTTTCTCGCTCTTCAAAATTGAGCGCATAAATCACTAGACTCCGTGAACGACGGACGATGGTGACGACGAAGAAGCCACCGCCGCCGCTCACGCCGCGCCACGTCATCCGTCTGAGCTGGAAGCTTCTGATCGTGCTCTCCGTCGCGCTCTGCGTTTTGGCGCTGTACAGGCTTCACTCGCAGCCGGACGACCTCTACTCTCCTTCGTCCTCATTATCTCGCGCGAGATCTCGCATCGCTCGCCACAGCGGCAGCTTCGCCGGCCCGGCCAAGATCGCCTTCCTCTTCCTCGCGCGCCGTGACCTCCCGCTCGATTTCCTCTGGGAGAGCTTCTTCGAGGTTCGAGGTTCAGCTCTCCTTTTATTTTTAGTGTTTGAATTTCAAAATCGGTGGCGTGGTTTAGTGTGACGGAGAGAGTGACGGAGAATTCTGTTTCGGTTTGTTGCAGAATGCCGGTGGCGCTTTGAATTTCTCGATTTATATTCACTCGGCGCCTGGTTTTGTTTTCGATGAGTCCACCACCAGGTCTCGTTTCTTTCACGGCCGTCAACTACCGAATAGCATACAGGTAAAGATTGACGTTTGAATTTCAATTTTAGTTTCGTCACGATTTGCATCATTTTCTTTATGAAGTAACTAATTCTGTTAGAGTAATGTGAGATATTTTAGGCTAAATATAGAAATTTTGGAATACATTTCAGAGCTGATGTAAATTGTTAGCTAGATCATACATTATTTTGATGAACGATGTGCTTGCATTGAATGTGGTGTTGGTGTGGATGTAATGCAGGTGGGATGGGGAGAATCAAGCATGATTGAAGCAGAGACGTTGCTGTTTGCGACTGCTCTTGAGGATCCGGCAAATCAAAGATTTGTTCTCCTCTCTGACAGGTTAATAGATGTTTTGGCATTATTGTTAGGTTATGTATAGACTTGGCTAGAAATAGGAAAGTAAGGTTATTGGATTGTTGTTGTTCATGTCTAAGCTTCTTACTTTTCGTCCTGCAGTTGTGTTCCTTTGTACGACTTCAGCTTCATATACAATTACCTGATGGCTTCTCCTAAGAGCATTGTGGACAGGTTGATAAAAGCTTTCATTTCTGGCGCAACCAGCTTTGTTTATTAATGAACTAGAAACTTTTCACTTGTATTTCTTACTTCTGACTGTTTCTGAAGCATGTTTTGAAGGCTTCGGAGTTGGAAAATTAGAACTGACTTGTGCTAATTGTTAATGTTGTAGCTTCCTGGATGTAAAGGAGGGCCGCTACAACCCAAAAATGTCACCAATAATACCAAAAAAGAAATGGCGGAAAGGATCACAGGTAGATTCCCTTATTGTTGGTTTACATCAAACCTTGATTTACTCGTTTCTTTAATGTATATCGATTTAAATTGTTAAAATAAAAAATCTTTACATTATTAATATATTAGCATTTGTTACCATTGTTCAGAGGCCAGAATCTCGTTCGTCTAGGTTAGAGAGCCAAAATTCTTATTTGTATGTCAGTGCATTATTCATCATTGCTTCACTTGCTGAGATATTATCCTTGTTGTCATCTTCTTATGATTATTTATCTGGTTGATAAGGATTCTCATATGGTAATACTGTTATAGGCTAATAGTACTATTTGAAATGTCCTCATCATCTATACCGAACTGAAATTTGATTTTGTAATCTCAGTGGATTGCTTTGATTAGGAGACACGCTGAAGTCCTTGTGGATGATGAAGTTATACTTCCAGTATTCAAGAAGTTTTGCAGGGTATGTAATATACATTGGATACTTGACTATCTCTGTTTTATATATAGATTTTTTTTGGTAATGGTGAGTGTGATATTATGGTTATTTTGGCAAGCATATGCAACATTCAAGTTAAAACTGTTTTTTACTTTTTACGTTAGGTTTGGGTCATGCATCCACTGTCGACATATTCAAAATCGCTCTGTTCTCTTAAGAGTCATGATAACAGGACCATATAGTCCCTTATTTTGTTTCTATCAGCATATTAATATCTTTACTGCCTCTCACTTTGCAGCGTCGCCCACCTGTTGATACCAGAAAGGGGAAGCTGAATCTTGTAAGTGTTGATTGCTTCAGATTCTGACCTTGTATTATAATAGTTAACTGTGTGTATCGTTCTTTGACTGGAAAAAGATGGCATCTCCCTCCTGAATATTATTTTCTCTTTTAAGTGACTGATTTTGGCTTAAATACAAATGCAGAAACTTCAGAAACAGCACAACTGTATCCCAGACGAACATTATGTGCAGTCACTGCTTGCGGTAAGCTGTCATAGCTGATTTTCTAAAGATTTGCTTTAAACCATCCTTGTATTCCTCCCATTTCTTATTTTGATTGACCACACTTTGTCATAATTGCTTTTTATAATAATTGGTCCACTAGCTCACGAGTTTGTGATATGAAAACTCCTTGTTCTCACCTGATCTATGTATCTTTTTGTAGATGAGTGAGCTTGATGGTGAACTTGAGCGAAGGACACTAACCTATACATTGTGGAACAACTCTCCAAATAAAACGGAGAGTAAAGGTTGGCATCCAATGACTTTCAACCATGCCAATGCAGCCCCTCGAAAGATAAGGGAAATAAAGGTTAATAGATTGACTCTGTACTCCATTATTATTTTGGATTTTCGTTATCAGTGTCAGACGTGGTTTCTGTATATAGCGTAACGGATTGCGACTTTTTTTCTCTCAACTCTACCCCTTTCTGCTATTGTTTTGACATACTGCCTATTTCAACAGGAGATTAACCATGTATACTATGAGACAGAATACCGAACTGAATGGTGTCGTATAAATGCAACTGCTGTTCCCTGTTTTTTATTTGCAAGGAAGTTCTCCAAAGGTGCTGCCATGCGCCTTCTGAGCGAGGGAGTTGTTGGTAAATTTGACACAGCTGCATTGTTAAAACCATCTCCGTGATCTAATTCTTAACTTCTTAGCGGTCACTAACTGGTAGCTCATCGGGACTATAGTCTGGGTATATAAGGAAGCCCACTAGAGATTTACGAAAATTATACATATACTCATACAACAGATTTTGATACTAAATATGCTAGGGAGGTCGTGCTGATCAACTTGTGTCGTCACTTGTCAGAGACATGATGTGGAGTGTTACTCCTGAGATTTCAGTGACATTCTTCTTGTGGCATTTAGACATGTTGTACTAGTGCATTAGCCATGCCTTCAATTAAGATCATATGGAATATTAACTCTGCTTGCTGCATTCTATACACGATTAAACAGTAAAGTTATTGTCATCTTCTCTTGGCCTTTTGTTGTACAACTTTTATGTAAAGTGAGTTGCATCACTTGTGGAAAGGATTGAAGATGGTGTACGATGATTTCAAATTCTGTAGATGATATTCGAACTTTCTATGTAGAATGCTGCCTAATATATTAGTCATTGGGTGAACGAATCCAGTCATTATTTTCAACTCTTTTTCAGTTTTTTTTTCTTCTTTTATTATTTCTGTAAGTAGAGTAAAATTTAAGATATTTAGAGAAAATGGTGATTTCAAAGTATTGATTGTTGAGTCCTATTAAGTACTTATTCAACGCCATCCCAGCTGCGGAGGCTTGATTTCCTCATTTCCTTGATCAAATTTTTCAGTAGTGACACTATATCATCAATTTGAGGATTTGAATTGTGATCGGTAAAGAAAGTGGTGATAGTCCCATGTAATTCGACAAAACTCCAACCAGGGAGTTTTTTCAATCCAAGAGACTTCATTTGGTTCCATGCTTCACCAACGCCATCCCATCTGTTCATTGAAGCAAAGGTATGCGCCAATTGCACATAGTTTCCAGCTTGTACAGGTCTCATCCTCAAAATCTCTCCTGTGATAATGTCCCCCAGAACCACATTGCCCTTAATTCGACATGCATCGAGAAGTATGCCCAAGACATCCACTGCAGGGTCGGGAAACACCCTCTTGTAGAAATCGTATGCCTCTTCCACCCTTCCAGCTCGACTGAGGAGATCGACAATGCAAGCTCGATGTTCGAGGCTTGGTGCAATACCAAAATCTTCAGTCATCGACTGGTATATGCTCAAACCTCTTTCAACAAGACCATTATGACTACAAGCTGAAAGAATTGAGAGGAAAATGACATGATTTGGTTTGATTCCAGTCTGCAGAAGCTCTGCATACAACTTCAAAGCAGTCTCTGCTTTGCCATGAAAACCATAACCAGAAATAATGGTGCTCCACGACACCAGATCCCGGTCAGACATCTCAACAAAGCATTTGTGAGCTTTATCCATGTCACCGCATTTTGAGTACATGTCAACCAGAGCTGTGTCTAACAAGATGCATGGTCTGAGGCAACTTCTAATAGTAAAGCTGTGCATCCACTTTCCTTGATGGAGCGCTCCAGCAGAAGCACAAGCTTGGAGAAGGGAAACCACAGTTAATGAATCAGGCTTCTGAAGAGTTTCCCTCATCTCGGAGAAAAGTACTAGCGCCTCACCTAGATGACCATTCTGAGCATATCCAGCAACTATAGCATTCCAGGAAACTAAATCTCTTTTGCTCATATTTTCAAAAACAGTGCAACTTTGATCCAAATGAGCACACTTTGCATACATGGTAACAAGGGAGTTTTGTGCTGGAATGTCAAGTCTCATTCCTTGCCTCAACACATAACCGTGAATAGAGGTTCCTAGCTCAAAAGAACCCAGCTGCGCACAAGCTGCAAGAGCACTAGCTATGGTGGCACTACACGGTTCTGTTCTCGACTCCAACATCTGACAGAAAACCATTAAAGCCCTGTCTGCAGAATCATTTTGCACAAGGCCTGAGATCATAGCCGTCCACATAATCACATCCTTATGCATTGTCCACTCAAATATCTGAAACGCAAGATCAATATCCCTGCACTTCAAGTACATAACAATAAGCGCTGTTTCGACGTGGGAATCCAATTCAAATCCTGTTCTCAAAATCTGTCCATGCACAGACTTCCCCAATCTAAGATCACTCAGTGTCGCAGCCACAGATACCGCAGACGCATATGTCTGCTTATCAGGTTCCATACCTTCAACCCTCATCTCACATAAAAGCCGAAACACTTCTCTTATATCTCCACTCTGTGCATACCCTGAAATCAATGAGTTCCACGAAACAATGTCTCTTCCTTTCATATACTCAAACAAGTCCCTACCATCTTCAACTCTCCCACATTTACAATAAGCATTCAACATAGAATTCATCAAAGACATATCAGACTCGAAACCATACAACACAGAACAACCATGCAAGCACTGCACATGGGCAAGCTCCGAAGCTCCGGAGAGCAAGCTGAGCAGAGTAACCGAACTGGGTTGAACTCCCTCACACCGCATCTCACTAAACATCTCAAACGCAACTCCAACGCTTCCGCCACGCGAATAGCATCCGATAATCGAAGTCCAAGGAACAACGTTTCTCTCAGGCATTGTATCGAACACATTCCGTGCATTTTGGGCATAACCAAACTTCGCATAGAAGTTTATCAATGAAGAGGCAATATAAGCATCTGAAGAAAACCCATTAACAACAATGCATTGATGGAACGAGACGCCGTAACAGAAGAGGTTTAGGGAGGTGCAAGCTTTGAGTAGATTAGGGAAGGTGTGGGTATCTGGAGCAATGTGGGTTTTGAGCATAGAGGCATATGTGGCAAGGACTTCATGGTGTGAGTGTTGAGATGAGAGACGGTTGATGATAGCGTTGAAAGCTCTGGTGGTGGTGGCTGTTGGTGTGGGTTGACTATGGGGTTTTAGTGGGTTTAAGAAAGAGGTTGTTAGCTTGTTCATAACTCATGTCAGTATAACCCGAAATGTGACAGAAATGAAGAAGATGTAAATTGGTTTCGCAAGTTGTAATTCTCATTTATCCATCGATCCGTATGATAATGGCATTATAATATTTTTCCAGATCACGACTTTCTTTCTTGAGTCGAAGTTTAAAGTTTAGTTTTAATTTTAGTTGATAATACACGAGAAATGACGATATAAATTATAGATAAATATAATATAATTAGTCAAAATAAAGACTAATAGGTATGAAATGATTTGATTATACAAACTTATGAAGAATGGCATACAAGAGCATAAGATCACAAAATTTGGGGTTATTTCAAAGATTATGCATCGATCTAGGCCTTGAAAATGGCATACAACATTACCACAATTTTGCCAAAATCAATGCATACGATTATAGTACATGAAAAATAATTTAAGTAGCCAAATCGATTGTTTCTTTCCAATATATCTTGGCTCACATATTGGAGATCCAATTCCAACATTTGTATTTCCCATTTAAATTTTTACGAAACCGTAAGTTTTCCTATCAGTTTTACACAAAATTATAGCTAGCTTGATCAGAGTCCGAAACATGCCCACTGATAACTCACATATCTCTTTAATTTTGGTTAAGTCATGTTAGTGACGATCAGGGAACTAAAATCATGGAGAGACACCATATATATAGTTTGTCTGTTTTCTTTTCCAATTTAGGGATCATTCTCTGTTCCCTTAATCGGGTTTGATTAAGGATATTGCATCAAAATCATAGTCCTCGTTTGATGCCTATGATTTGATATTATACCTCATTTGATGAAAGAATTTGGATTTGCATGTATTAGGGAGCCATCACAGCAAAATGGTCGGATTAGGGATGTAATCTTTTCCAACTTATTTATCGAATGAAGCATTAAAATACAGTCTTTCATGCACATTTCCTTGACAAAATTCCAGCAGAGGCAAAAGAATGAAAACACTAAAACTAGCTTCATGAACTTATAAATATGTAAGGAATAGATAACACTAATTACATGCAAGAAGGAGGGATGTGCGAGCCATAAGAGTTGCCGATGACATTATGGCATACGGAAGTGGCAGCTCCATTTGTACCATTAAGAGATAACTTAATATTCTCCATCACTATATTTTTGCATGGTTTGCTTTTGCTGCATTTCAGAGTTACTGCTTCTTTGGAAGACGATGTTCCCCATATGTTCCTGAATGTAACGTCGCTGATTTGCACATCTGATGAAGAACCCTACAATAGACAAATGTTAAATCCTAGCTTAATTTAAATTCGTTTCCATTGCAAAAGAATTGCGTAAATATATAAAGATATATATATATATATATATATATATATATGTTTTTTGTTTTGTTTTGTTTTTTTTTAATCGGAAGTCAAGAAAGAAATTTATTATTCAGTAAACAGTATAAAGATAACACACTCATAGGACACACAATAAGAACTATATTTTATGACTCACCAACTTATACTAGGCTAAAGAGTCAAAAATACACCTACATTTTCATATCATATAAAACACAGTGACTTTCAGTGTCAGAATACTTAGCAGTAACATTAAACCGTAATAACCAAGTACGCTAACACTGTGACTAGATTCAAATTCAAATATATATACCTGTTGATCGCATTGATTGTGCGGACAATATTCTTGATCGATGATAATGGGATACATGACATCAATCATGTTAATGTCTTCATACACAATATTTGAAGCCTTCAAGGGTTTTCCAGAATTCCGAGCCCATGTTTTGATTCTCAAACCATTATCAGTGTTTTTGAAAACACTATTTTTCACAAAAATTCCCTCCACATCATATTCTGTATAAGCATGCCCTCCAAGACTTCCGATGCTTATTCCATGTCCGGGACCGCAATAGACATTAGAAATGTGAATTTTTCGATTTCCCGACAAAATTGCTACACAATCGTCTCCGGTCTGAATGATCGTGTGTCTAATTCTAATGCGGTATGAGTTTCCAATTTTTATGCCATCGGTGTTTGGACTTCCTGCAGGTGCCGATATTCTAATATTTCTGAAGTCTATCTTTTGGCATCCAAAAACCTTGAAATGACTATTTGGACTGTTTAGTGACCTCAAGTTTTGAACGCTTGCATTTCTGACGAAGTTGAAAGTCATCGACTGATCATCACAAGAAGATCGATGTTAAACTGTGATCTTAGTCCCGAGAATGTTTATATACTACTTACAAATAGAACTCTTTAACTATAATACAGTTATGCAGTGTTAGTCAATATAGTAAAAAAAAAACTAATATATTAGCAAAGAAAAAAACAAACAAACTAAAAGTTAACTAACAACATTTAGGCCCTATCGCTTTGGTATGAATAAAAATTAATGTTCATATGCAGCATGAGACAATATGAGGAGAAAAATATGAACAGAGGATCTGAATCCATACTATCGTGGTAACAAAATAGAAAGATGCAATTGTGAGTAATGTAATACATATGGCAATAGATTGATCTCTTATGATGATCATAAACTTGCATACAAAAAACTTACCATTGGGAGAGCTTTGCACCCGGGATTAGTGTTGCAATCGTTAAGAGGCCAAACCGAGGCTCCTTGGCCGTCTAGAGTACCGCCTCCGGTCACGGCCAATCGTTCGACATTATAAAAGTTTATCCAATTTTCAGAATTCAATGCTGCTGGACTAGTAGAAGCTAGCAAGGTTCCCCTTATTATAAAGGCAATGCGACCCTTGCATGGACCTGAAAATTCAACTGGGAATAACTTGAATGTTCCGTCAGGAATCACAATCCTTGCTCTTCCATCCCATTTACATGCTTCACTCCATGCTTTCAAGAATGCCTGTATGCATTAACAATGAGAATATTAGATACGCTTTCATGGTCAATCGCTCTTGAATTTACTACGATAAAACTCATTATTTAATATAATAAACAAAACTCCAAAAAAAATTTACATCGGAAAAACGTTACCTGGCTGTTATCAGTTGTTCCTCCTCGAACAGCCCCGTAGCTCAACACATTGAATTCCATGGGTCGACCAACAGGTTTTGTTTGGCTATAGAGATTAAGATTATCGCCTTTTGTTATCCATGCCAACAAGAACAAAAACAAGCAAGTCCTAAACACCAGTGAAAATATCAAAACAATCATATTTGTGGTTTTGGGTTCTCTTTGTGTTTACAAGGGAGTGAGTTTTGAAGTTCTTCTTCTCTTCTTATATATAGCAAATGTTTCTCTTCTTATAATGAAATAATTGCCTCAGTTAATTAAAATCTTTTCTTTTCATTTCTGTCTACGTTTCTGATACTTTCCATGTTAGTGCCTCATGAGTACGTTTTACAATTTTTTGACCATATATATCACCAAATTTAGGCATAATTTGGGAAATTTGGAGTTATGTACAAAACCAGGTGATGGGGAAATATTATAGAAGTAGAAAGGACATTTATTATAAAGATTAGGTATCTGGATCTTCAAATGGCATACAAATCTTACTACAATTTTGCCAAAATCAATGCATAGAATTACAAGAGCAATAAATCAAAGAATCTAAGCTAAGCCGCTTGTTTCTTTGGATACTCTCTTGGCCCAAATATTGTCGATCCAATTCTCACATTTGTGCTTCCCAATTCAATCTGCAAAATATTAGAACTGTAAGCCTTCACCTACCAAGATACACAATATAAACACAAACAAAGTAGTAGGCAAAAGCCCTGGATTAGTCCTTACAGCTTGCTCAAAGTCCGCAGACATGCCCATTGATAACTCACATTTCTCTTCTGGAATTCCAAGTGCCTTGCAGACCTCCACTCTACAGTTTGTTAATGTCTGAAACCAAACAATATGGTTAGAGTTACCATAACGATCAAGGAACTAAAGTTATGGAGAAAGATATATGTCATCAAACTATCACCTTAAAGTTCTCTGGCGTAGATGAATAATCCAACATACCAATGGTCATTAGACCACAAAACTTGAGGTTTGGACAATCCAAGCTCACATGCTTCGCAAGCTCCACACATCCAGAGGGCTCAACACCAGATTTTGCTGGAACAATTTTTCACATATCAGATATTACGTCAAAATTATACTTCCCCGTTTGATGCCTATGATTGATTCTATTATAACTCATTAGATGGAAGAAAGAAATGAAGGGTAATATCTACATTTTGTCCAAGTAAAAGAAAGAAATTACATTGTTTCAGGGAGGAAACTCCTTTAGATGCCCACAAAATTTGTGGGATATCAACTCCTTTTAACTGATCCATCTACTTCACTTGAATTGGATAAAGTTCGAGTTTATACTTCAATATAATTATGAGTTTATATGTGCAATCCAAACTTAGACACCAACACATAAACAACAAATGAATAACCTATGTATAAACCTAGACACCAAGCATAGGACAAATGACCAACATTTATTTATAAGGCATATGAATTAAAAGTTAAAAATCTTTCAACTGATAAATGGGGGGTGGTCAGAATTGCTAAAGGTGTACCTCAAATCTAGTTAACTTACATTCTTCTCCACTAGTATTCACTTGGAGCAAGACCTTCAAAGGCTTTCTCCCAATGCCAGAAACAACAGTATTAAGACGGTTTGCAATCTGCGGAAAAATTGCCATAAACTTTAAAACCAACCACACCACTCAAATTAAAAGAATTACGAAAACCAGAACTCCCCTCATTCAAGACACTCTACAAAGACTTGTACTTTCACACCCCCAAATATCACAAACTGAACCCAAACTCAAAGGGCACCAAGGATCAAAAAACCTCAACCATTTTTGACAAAGTGCTACACTCACATGTATAATCTTAATACAAAAATACATTATTTGACATCTCTAATCTAAATAAACTAGCTTTTCCTCTAAGCAAGCCAAGAGTTTTAAGTGTCTACCTTTTCATCATCCACACTCTCTACCATTGCCAGGTTGGGAACAGCAGCTGTTAAAATTCACACAAGAACAATAAAAAGCTCATTCCTTTACTTAAAAAAACCAATGCTTAACAATCAACAAAGCTTAATGTCTATGATTCTATATAATCAACAACAACTAATAATACAGAATTAGATGTAAAATAGAATCATACTTAGAAGAGGCTTTACTTTATTGCTCTGCAAATTCCCAATGAAATGCCACTCTATATCTTCTGGAAGCTGCAAAACCCCAATACTCACCATTACAAATTTACAGTCAAAAAATATATATATATATATATATATATATATAAATCAATTCTTTGAAAAACAAAATTGAAGCTCAGAGCACAAAAATACCTGAGGAGCTTTCTCGACGATTTCCTGGACGTAATTCTCGCCGAAGCAGCGGTGGCCGGCTTCGTAGACTTGCCGGAGGACGGCGGCCGGCTTCGTCTTGCTCACCGCCACCACTCGGATAACGTCGGCGCGGCGGCCGGACTTCTCGGCTGCCAGCTGGACGCGGTGGAGAACTGATCGGAGCGCGGTGGCCGCGGCGCCGTCGACTGCGGCGGAGCTGGACATAGTGGCTGAGATTGGTCGATTGCCTTTGGTTAATTATAGGAAACGTTTCGACGCTAATATCTTGTTTCGTGGTGCTTAATAAGTTCACGTTTGATGACGGCAGCCGAAACGACGCCGTTTGGTGTTCTTATTTTTGTTCTTGTATTGTTTAGGGCATCTCCAACAAGGGTGGCCAAACCCATACCCAAACCCATATAAAAAAAAATTGATCTCCAACAACTAAAACCCATACCCAAATTTGGGTTCCTCCCCCACACTTGACCCAAATGAAGAAGGAATTGGGGGAGAAAACCTATTACTGTTCACTTGACCCACACTTGACCCAAACTTTTTTAATAATTAAAAGTTTTTTTTTATTTGGTCCAACACATATTAAAATATATTATATAATTAATATTTATAGTTTATATAATTCATTTATTATTAAATAATTATATAAAATTATTAAAATTTGGGTATATATGGGTATGGGTTTTGACAAAATGGTTGGAGATGAAATATGAGTTTGAATAGTAATGGGTTTGGGTGAGTCAAAAAATGGGTTTGAGTATGAGTTTTGGGTGTCATTGTTAGAGATGCTCTTAGTTAAGGAAAAACTAGTAATGGCGTACGTGTCTAGAATTTTTTTTCATTTTCTTTTTCACTTTTTTTTTTCTTTTCAAAAATGTATGTGAGGAGGTAGTTATACAATACAGAAGTTACACATAAATTATCTACAGATAACTCCCTATTCCGTTATCTTCTTTCTTTTTCAAATTTTATCTATATTTATTATTTTATTTTTTACTATCATATCCTTCATATATTAAAGTTAGTTTTATATTAACCTATAATTTGAGGGTATTAATGTATTTTCACACACGTTTTGACTAACAAAGTGAGTTTCTTTAATAATAGTATAGATAATGTATCACTTGATAAATAATTGGTAATGAAAATCACTCATAAATCGACCGATTATGTATTCGACCACATGTCAAACGGACGTGTAGAAACAAATAAGTATAGTTATTTAATGTTGTTACAAATTATTATCCAAACTAAGAGTTGGCCTCTAATGTTTTTTGGACTCAAAGGTCTTCTAATTATGTACGATGTAAGTAAAGTACGTAATGGATCTTTTGAAGAAAATTTATGGCTCGTAGCTAGGTTAATCACGTATTTGTAAACCCAATTAATGTTGATGTAACGAGGTAAAATCTCACCGGCCAAAATAAGGTATAGTAAAGTAGTAAACCAATGGGGAACATGGAAGAAACCTGGGTTGACATTTGAAAAATACATTAATTTCAAGCAAGACATGCAAATAAATTGGGTTTTAACTCAATCGGAGGCTCAAAGTCCGGAAGTTTATAATATATATGTTAGGCTGACGACGGCACACGATTCAAGTCTCATGTTTTCGGCCCCGATCGAGCACAAGAGCTTGGTGCTTAGAATCTACTATATATGTTCTTCAATTCACTCACTCACATGGATTGTCTCCAATTTGTGCTTCTATTTGATATAATTTTAGATGTCTTAATATTGCAACTCGTTTAAATTGTGACAGAAGACTTGTTTGTCTAGATGGGAGTCTAGCTTACGATGATGCAAGTTCAGTTCATGAGTAAGATTGCCTCAATGTATATTAATTTGAAATATATAAGAAAAGATGTAGAATTGATTAACAGTCACACACTCATACATAGGTAGAGAAAAGAAATGAAAGAATATCATTGTAGGAGAAACTAATTAGTAGAATCTCAAATTTGTTGCCTGCCCTAGCTATCATTTGGTCAGAAGCTACTGATTCAAAACTAAATCTCTGAGTTTTAACCATGCATATATACTTCTGAAAAATATCCCTGCAGGTCAATGATCTTCGAACTGAAAACTTAATCAATTGCAATCTGAAGATCCCTGATTTCATTCCATGCAATCAAATTGAGAAATCTGGTAGTTGATTTTATTCTCATCTTGGATAATACACTTCAATAATTGATCATACAGATTGTACGTTATTAATGTAAATCTGTGGCTTTCTCATCGACATGCAGGAGTCTTTGAGTTTCATTTTTGGGATACATCAATTAAAAAAGTGCACACATTGATATCATTGATGTGAAAATGAAGAAAAGGGTAAGTGTGTGCATGTAGTTTTTATTACATATGAATCTTCCCTGACTTAATGAAGGAGACTTTTCTTTGTGTCCAATCAACAGATTTCGCTTCTTAGAAGATCAAAGAATTTCAGTGATCTGTAAGCAGTCTAATGAATTTAGACCATCATACAGATAAAGCAAATCTTACATTTCAAGTCTCCTAATGTCAACTCCCCAAACTGCTCCTATAAAACCCCGTCTCCCCTCCATCTTCAGTACTAACCCTAGCTACAATCTCAGAGCTCTCTCTCTGTACAACTTCAATCGTACCATTTCTAATTAATTCAGTTCTAACCTAGCTAACTGCAGCTACAGCCATGAAGTTGCTCCACATCTTTGCACTCCTAGCAACAATGGCCGTTGTTTCAGCTGCATTTGATCTAGATGATTACAACGAAGAACCGGAAGTGCAGAGTAATGAATCACCGGTCCCTGAATTTGAAATGC
This sequence comes from Potentilla sterilis, assembly GCA_963682095.1. Taxonomy (NCBI): domain Eukaryota; kingdom Viridiplantae; phylum Streptophyta; class Magnoliopsida; order Rosales; family Rosaceae; genus Potentilla; species Potentilla sterilis. Next base: position 1,060,473 of record OY821755.1, read on the forward strand.
AAGGAGCGACTACTTCTCTGAGAGGAGTCAGCCGCCTCCTGGCGTCCCAGAATAACCTGTTGGGAAACTACACCTGTGACAAGTTTCCTAGGGTTTGTCGTCTGAAGAAGAGCTCGGGACCCGACTGCTGCAAGAAGAAGTGTGTCAATGTGAAGACTGATAAACTGAACTGTGATATGTGCGGTTACAAGTGCAAGTACACTGAGATTTGCTGCAGGGGGAAGTGCGTCAATGCAAATTTTGACAAAAGGCATTGCGGTGGATGCAACCAAAAGTGCAAGAGAGGGGAGCTCTGTGTTTATGGGATGTGCAATTATGCATGATTTCTCTCTACAATGCTACAAGTTAATTTGAAGCTTTTGCCAAAGTATGTATGACAGTAAATATACATGATTGCATGTGATATTAACACCTGATCAACAAAGGAAGAGATCAGAACTATATACTTGTAATGAATTAAAGCATCAATTTATTGGAAATCTACTGTTCTTTCAAGCCGCATATATATATATACACGTCCTTTCCACTCTAATTCTTCATGTAATGTTTAGTACTGCTCCTATATATGTGATTGTTTATTTGCTTAGGATTTGAATTATATAATTTGCTTTGATGCATTGCAGATTATCTCTCTACAAAGTGTTAAGAATTTCAACTGGACTATCATAATGAACAATTGAACATAGTTTCGACGTATAGTAATCTTACAAAACGATCGTATACAACATACAACATTTTTGTTCTTCACAAATATTCCAAGAACATGGGAATGGTCCATAAAACTAATATACGTATTTGCCTCTCTCATAATAACTTATGCCTGGCCTATTGCATATCAGGGACGTATATATGTTGCAATCATACGGCGGTGAGAATGCTGTTTTTAAGAATAGGAAAAAGTTGCACTAGTGTGTATCTCCAGTTTTAATTTGCTTCTTCAATCACTTCCTACAATTATAAGAAAGCGTGTATATATATATGAATCACCTTGTTTCAATTTACTGATATCATTCTCTCATCTTTAATTACTGTCAAAGAAATGTTGTACTATAATTTCAATCACCCGCTATCGAAAACTTCAACTGTCTACCTGTTACCAAGCATGCGTTACAAAATCGGGGCACAATTCCTCATTAGCAAGTTAACGTAGCCGGTAGCACTCAGATTAATTTGAAAGATGAATCCATTTCTGTACCTCCTCTTTGAGGAATCAATCAATGAATATGAATATTGCTTAGTTTACATTCTTTCAAATTCCTTTGGTTTTTTCCTTTATTTTCCTTGTTTCAATTGCATGTATGAACGTGGACTCTAACATAATTCTATTCGATCAACTCGATCCATAACAAACTGAATTGCTTTTACAACTAGTACGTAGTAGTAATCAACAGTTTTGATTTTTACACTTCATTGCTCATTCTAATAAACACTAAACAAACGCGAACGATTTAGCGTCGGTCTCTACAACAGTTAACGATTTTGTCTATTTCATATCATCGATGATCATGAAGAATGCGACCTCAATTTTGTCTATTCCATATCATCAAAGATCAAGAAGAATGCGACCTCAATCTATAACATATCAAGAACATATCATGTTTAATATCCTCTAATATCTTAGAACTATAAGGTATAAGACCAACCTACAAAAATATTAAATGATGTCCTCATCGATACAGAGTTACAAACACATCTAAATAATTATTAATGATTTTAATCTAAATATCAGTAAACGTATAAATATGACACAAGGACTAACATCTCATCAATAAACTACTTATACACTGAACAAATACGTTTCAAAAGAAAATACACAAAACAAATATGACCCGTGAAAACATATAGAATGAATGCTCAAACGGTATTGTATATCATACTACAGTCTTCCAAAATGCAAGGTTTGTGAACATTCTTCATCAATATTCCATCGGATTAGAGGCATGTTCAGTAAGAGCAATTAGGTCCAATAGGGTCAACTGGAAAAGCATCTATATAGACTATATATATTTCTATAGTAGGATGGTCAAGTCCAATGCTTAATCCAAGATAGTCAATTGTAGAATTCTACTCAGTATTGAGCTTGAAAAGGTCAATATAGGCTACAAGCAGTTAGTGCTCATATAACGGGTTTTTCCCCTGGTTTGGAATAGAGAACATATGCATTTGGTTTCTTGGAGTCCAAGAAGACGAGTATGTCTAATGTCTTCACGCAATTACATACACATACATATGAATGAGAACCAAATTTAAGCTTATCCCAACTTGCCCAACTTATATCTACGTATAGTACGTAATCTCTGTATCTTTTGCAAATTCACCTAATTTAAATACAATCTTTCTCTGAAAGCCTAACTTCCGTTTACTTGCATGTTTTTTCAGCCCTTCGTATTAGACCATTCCATTAAGTTCCCGAGTAGTCACACGCACAGTTTATGCATGCAATTTCCTTTCTACTAGCCCTTTTAATTCTCTATATATAGCTCTGCAAACTAACATGCTTCCTCATCAAAAACACATTCCTATTTCTCTCCATTTTCCTAGTACTTCAATCCTCTCAGCCCCTTTAGAAATCTCTCGTTTCTATCTAGACACGAAAGCTAAACATGAAAGGCTCCATCCATGTCTTCTTTCTGCTAGCCATGCTAATGGCTTTAGTCGCCATTACTCTTTCTGCATCAACCCCAGAAGAAGATAGAGAGGAATGGTTTCCTGATGAGGAAAATGATCATATTCCAACTGAAGCATCTGATGAGCTCCCTGCAACCTTTAGCCAACCAAAAACTTCCCTTAGAGGAGCAAGCCGCTTCCTTGCCACTCGGGCTGCTGAGACAACCTGTGACAAAAACCCTAAGGTTTGCAAGGTTGCAGGCAGCGCAGGGCGAGATTGCTGCAAGAAGAAGTGTGTGGATTTAAAGACGGACAGAGTCAATTGCGGCAAGTGTGGGAAGAAGTGCAAGTACTCGGAGATATGCTGCAAAGGAAAGTGTCTGAATCCATTTTCTGACAAGAAAAACTGTGGGAGCTGCAACAACAAGTGCAAGAAAGGCAGTTTGTGTGTGTATGGAATGTGCAGCTATGCATAGAAATCAGCAGACCAACTTCTACCGTTCTACGTAAGACCCATGCATGATATCTATTACGCTAATTATATTTGTGCAGCTATATGTATATACAAATTATATAGAAGTTATTAAATTCATTATTTATTTGTCCAATTCAAATTACGTACAAAGTGCTTGTATTATGGCATTGCGGCTATGAATTTGTGTACTTATGTGTGTAAGGAATATAAGGGGTAGCTAACTAGTCAGCACCCATTGGCTTTATGCCTTTGTCAATTATCGACGAGGAATTATTGATTTAATTTGTCTTTTATTTGTTGTAAAAAGAACAATATATAAATTCTTCTCTTACTTTATTATGTTCTATGTGTTCAAGTTACTTCTTACATTCTGTACGTACATTCTTACATTCTTATATAAATATTATTGTCATTCCGGTCTGTACCGATCGACTAGAATATATATATGATGCAGTTGAGCATATTTTTCCAGTTTACACAAGGAGTACTCAAGACAGAGACAGGAAGTGAAGATTTGGGGGGCCAATCGCAAAAGCCTCAAAGCTAGTCTTAAATAACGAAAATAATCATAGAGAACTCCACAAAGTGACTCGCCACCCCTTGCCTTTGTGAGAAAAATTGAATTATCTCCCTTCACTAGCACCGTTGAGGGAAAGTCGGCGCTGAAAAGACAGTAGAATCCATGAATTCCATGTCGATAAACTGTGTTATCTGTTCCTAAGTTTAACTCTTGAAAGACCAGGTGCCCTGTTTCCATATGGTTAACATGGACCTGCAAGCAGCACATAAGTAACATGTAGGAATGAGTAGACTTTGTAGTTCTATTGTTTATTGCATCAGGTGAGAAGGCTTGTGCTGCTTGCTATCCGTACCTCAAGGTCTGAGCGGGTTGCTGAAGCATTGGACAGTCTCAGCTGGTAAGTGCCAGTAGTTACTGAATTGGAACTGTCCATGTTGTTGGAACATACTTATTCCCTGGCTATAAAAGCCAATTGTTTTTAAGTTTGAAACTAGAAGTAGAGCACTTTTGGGCTATAAACTGTATAAAGGAGAGTGATTAAAGACCTGTCCACATGAGCAAAGAACCAGTCTGTTTTGGGATTACTGATTCCAATAGTGTAGATTTGGTCAAGTTCAGGGTGTATATCAGTGTATCTGCCCATAAGCCATATCTATACCTATAATTTGTACAACCCAGCATAGAATTGTAAGACTGATCAGTTTATTTTGATTTTAGGGAAGTAGATAGATCTGCTTACTTTTCGGGGCTTCTGATGAACAACTTGTTGACATACATTGGGTTCACATCAGGAACAAAGTCACATATGGCTGTCCGATCACGGAAGCCAATGTCCCATAATGTTGGACCATCTCTGGTGGAAACATAGGTCAGATTTCCAAGTTCTGTTTGTTTTCCTGAGGCATTTCGAAAAGAAAAAGGAAAAAAAAAAAAAAAAATCCACTCTCAAGTGAGGACTGACGACTAGTTTAGGAACATTTCCTTTGTTATAGTGTTTTGTATAGCGCGGGATGCGCAGTAAGTAGCTTCAGAAACCAGGAACCCAGCCATGAAGTCCGTATACTCCAGGGATCACATTGTTCATCGATCATAGTGTAGTTTGAATCTGTTTGTACCCAAAAGCCCTGCACAGTAGTTAAATCTCAAGTTCTCAAATGTCTAACTTAAGTGCAAAAGTAGAAGATCAATTACCAGCGTCTGGTTAGTAACTACCTTGCATTCTAGTTGCCATGAGCCTGCAGTACTTGCAACCGAGAGACCAATATATGCATTTTTAGCAGGAATAAGAGACACCGAATTAACACACCTAGATTCATGTACAAAATATATGAAAGTAATAGACATAAGATCAGTGTGGTGACTACCTTGATGTCAATTTCAATGGTGATAGCCCTGCAGATAAGTTATATATCAACTGTCGAAATCGAGTGTAAAAGTGGAAAATCAACTTATACATATTTAGCAGCATCTGGTTAGTTGCCATGACCCTGCAGTAGTTGCAACCGGGAGACCTATATATGAATTTTTTAGCAGGAATGAGAGAACACGAAACATACCAAGATTCATGTAAAAAATATGTATAAACAACATTAGTACATATATATATAGTGGTGGTTTGATGAACTTAGATAGAGTACTGACCGGTCCTGAACCACGGTCTTTAGCAACATAGTCAGGTGATGAGACAAAATCATAAGGCCACAATGTCTCTTCAAACAGCCTCTAGGATGAACCGAGAACAACATCAACAAGTAAGCAAATCGCCAAATGCTGAGGTGCTGAAATTAGGCAGCAAAGTTCTGCTAGCGGGGAGGTGAATAATCCCTACCTGTTTCTTTGCATTTGTCCATAAATTGTGGGCTTTTGATGCATCTGGGGTAGAGTTGAGGTATATAAAGACAGGTCCAAACACCACCTTCCTTGTCTCTTCCTCTTCGAATTGAGCTACCATATCTAACCCAAGATGATGTGTCCCTGAAAACCAAGGTATTAAATATCGACGATTACGGAAATATCGATCGTTTGAAAAAAAGAAATTTCGATGGAAATTTCGAGAAAATATCGAATATCGATGGAAATTTTACCAAAAATTTATATAAAAATTGTATATTTAGATAAAAATAGACTAAAAGTAAAATATCGGAAAGATGTGAGTATTAATATCGATGTTTGAAAAAAACGGAAATTTCGAGGAAATATCGAGGTTATCGAGGATATTTTAGTCCTTGCTGAAAACATCTGTTGCACCACATAATGTGTCCAAACACCATCTGAGCGGTTTGGGTCTCTGGTGGGAGGCAGGAGACGACGGCGGTCTGGACGAGGAGGAAGGGGGGACGACGGTGCAGGTCGGCGCGGAGTCGAGGACGAGGGCGAGGTCGAGGAAGAGTGGAGACTGGAGAGTTGGAGAGTTGGAAGGGTGGGCCGGGGAGAGGAGGCTCTTGTTTGGGGTGGGAGACGAGGAAGAGAGGAAGGGGGGGGGGGGGGGGGGGGTGTTAGGGTTTCGGTACTTCGGGCCCAAACGCCCAGCCCTAGACTGCAACCAAAGTAACACACAAAGCACAGTCAATTACAGGCCTTGCTGCAAAGTGGAATGTCTGTGCCTCAATCCATTCTTTTGATTACGCAGAAACTGAGACTCCGATGGTACCTTAGGTTTCCTCAGATCAGCAAGTGTTTCCTTTCGGTGCTGATTTAGAATCGGAGGATGAAGAAGCCGACGAAGACGACGATCTGGACAACACCTGGTGCCAATTTTCACAAACACAATCTCATTCCAGAAGAGACAAGCGCTAGGTTTGTAACACAGACATATTACCTCTGAACTCTTAAGATTATTGTCATTTACTATATACTAAGTTTGAATCCAGCCGACATCGGCTTATTTCAAATTGTCGCTCCAGCCCAGCCCTTTGTCTCTACGTTCTGCGGCTTATTTCAGCCGCCGCCTCTTAGTCGACAACTTTGCGAAGGATTTGTTAAGGGACGGTTCTTCGGCTTATTTTAAGCCTCTTTTTCCAGCCGAGCTGTCTTATCTCCTTCTTCTGCCGCCTTGCTCTCTTTCTATCCAGCTGCCTCTCTCTTCTGTCTTCTCAAACAATTCTCTCTTTGTTGTGCTCTGAACCGCCGATATTGGTTTCTCCTTTGGTTGCTTCGACTTGGGCATCGGGTTTCATCACACAACGATTCAATCGCAAGTTCGTTTTTTTTCCCTATTCTTCTTTCTTCGATTTGAATTTTTAAGGTCTTTTTCTTCCGTCTAAAGTTAGGTTTATGTTAAATCTTCTTCAACCTAAGTATACAAAAGTTTAGTTGGCATATTGATGTAACTGCAAAATAGGCCTTATTTCGTTTATTTGGGTTGTTTGGTAGTTTTTTGATGCAGGTTATTGATTTTGAATTTTCGTTTTCGTATTTGGTTTATGAGTTTGTGGCTGGTTTGATTGTTGGCTATTCTTGAATCTTGCCGGAAAAACCATGATTCTTACATTGTTTAATCAATTTCTGAGAATAGGTAATTGTAAGAGATTGCAATTAAACTGTGATTACAGCTTTGGTGGCCATAAAATCTATATATAAGAGTATAGATTGATGGATTGATTACCCGTACCTTATCTTTTCTATATGGTGAGAAAAATTATGGATTCTCTTTTTGTGGCAAACATTAACAAGTACAGTGCAGTCAAACTTACTTTCTGACAAACAAATGTACAGCAGTTTAACCATAGTTAGCTGCTTTCCAATAAAATAAAATAATAAAAAAACTATAGTTAGCTGCTTTCCAATTGTCAGTAATTTGATTGACATGGTAGTAAATTTTATTTACCAACTTCAAATGTTGATCATTCCAAACCAGTTGGATCATGTTTATGTAACTACCAACTGGTATTCTAGCTAACAGACATTGGGGTGATAAGCATGCAATTATCATGAAAGCTACATGATCCAAGTTCTTCAGCTTCATGTTTAATAGGTTTAATACTTTGATCATAGCTGGTTTGACTAATATAGGTAATTAAGTTTTTGATGAACAACTCTTAAGTAAACACAACTCCAGTTCAGCTCCCAAATTTCAACCCAAGCTCAGATGCAAGAGTTCTGTGAAACCCAGACCCAACTCTTGATAAAATGTTCATAGTTTATCAGCAAAACCTGCATGTAGAAAGCATTTCATTTGCTCTACCACACTATCTTGATAAAATGTGACTTCTATCATAGTCTGGTAGAAGAGAAAGTTGGTTTTTTTTTTTTTTTACATGTAATCACAAATTTACAGCTTAGTCTGGTATATACACATGTAAGTTTTTTTTACAAGATACAGTAGAACCACATACACAAAATAACTTCTTACAAACTTCAAAAGATAACATTTACTAAGAAAGAACATGTCTGATATAAAATTAAGTGTCATCACACTAAAGTGACTAATGCTTAATCACATTGTTTAATCAATTTCTGAGAATAGGTAATTGTAAGAGATTGCAATCGATCTTTTTGTGATTGAGGCTTTCATTGCTTCATCAATTTTTTAAAATGAGATTGCTCTGCTTTGCAAATCTTGAATAGTTGAATTTTTAATACGCTCTTAAATTGCTTAATTAATATTTGGATTGGTTCTGTGACCTTTGTTTTCAATAGACTCTTTGATTAATTTCTTAATCAATCTTTCAATGTGGTGGTTTCTTTTTAGCTTCCTGTCTTCCTTTTTTTGCTCTATAAACGTTTTCCTCATATATTGATTGTCAAATGCTATGGTTCTTGCAAAACAGTGGTGTTCTTTTAAATTTTAATCGATGAATTGAGAGTTTTTCGAAAATATGTAATCTCATAGTTCAATTTTTTGGTTCAAACAAAGTGAAATTTGGTCAACTCAGCTTTGATTTATTTAGTTTTTAGTAGTTTTATGTGTGTGTAATTTTGATACAGGATTCTTGCTGTTTCTGTGACACAAGTTCAACCAAAATTAAAACAACAACTTAGAAGAGGGAGTGCTGCATCATTGTTCTTGAGGTACCATCTGTACATAAAGACACATATTTTGTTAAGATTGCAATATCTTTTGGGCATTGTTCTTCAGGGAGTGCTGCGTTATGATTCTTGAAGTAGTATCTGTACATAAAAAAAAAAAAAATTGTGGTTATCAATATCTTTTGGGCATGCTTACTTTTCTGTATGCAAAGTTTGAAAAATATATGTAAAGGATTTCTATGTTGTTGATTGATGAGGTGTTAGTCTGTTTGTGTATAAAATTTATCAAGATCTGTGTTTTTAATCTGTATAAATTGGATTCTATTTCTTTTGTTTAACCGAAGTATTTTATCAGGTTAGATATTTATTTTTTGTTTCTGTGTGATTCATAATTTAATATGGGTAGTGAATAATTTAAATGCCTTTTTTCAGCCATGCCTCCCAAGAGTATAAGATACAGTGAGAAAAGAATGTCGTCCTGCACGAGTCATCCAGATCCGTCAGGTGTGATATTTACTTTTTCATTTTATGGTGTTCATCTGTGCTAACCAACTAATATGTGCCTTTTTAGTGCGGCCTCTGAAGACTAGGAAAGGCCAAAGGAAAAGAATGTTGGAAGATTTGAATGAGCATGACATGCGGAATTCTCACCTTCAACATACAAATGAAGCAGAACAAGATATGCAGAATTCTCGCATCATTACACAGTCTGCAGTAGAACAAAATGAAGAAGGTTAATTGTTTTTGTCCCTGCCTCTATATAATGTTTTATTATCACTAGACTTTATGATTTCTAATTGTTTTACAATATTAAAAATCATATGATTCCTAACTCACTGCTACTACCGTTGATTAAATGTTTAATTATTCAAAACTCATTTCTGTCCTATAGTTAACAATGGTATTTCTGCCCATGTAGTATTCATGAATTTCTTATATACAAAACTAATCAGTTTCTCAGGCTGTCAGCAATATGTACAGCATTATCTCTCTTCTGTTTGATTAAATTGTTTCATGACTTCATCTTGGGTGTTTTGTTCCATGTTATTTATATAGATTGTGATTCAATGACGTTGAGTAAGCCTAAAATTATATTTATTACTTATATAGGTTGTAACCAGGTCAGCTGTAGTATTCAACCTCCATCTTTTAAGAATGGGAAACCTAGAGAAAAGAAGGTGTTCGAAAAACTACACCAATCTCCTGCTGAGTTTAACCATTGTTCAACAGAAGATTTCAGTTCTGCCACGACATTGAAGCTTCATGATGATGAAACAGGTAATTGGAAATAAATTTTGGAAATTCATTAACATATAATCTGTTGTCTTTTTTTAATTTAGCTAAACCATTTTGCAACATAATTTTTAGTCTTCAATTCTATGTGATTTATATAAATTATAATTAAATTAAATGTTTTCTAATGTTAAGATAGGTAAGAGCAAAATAAATTCATTGTTTATACAGATTCTAACCAAGTCGATCGGCTGTATTGTTTTAGCTCAACTTCCTAAGAGTAGAAAAGGTAGAATGAAAAGAGTTTCGGAAGAGTTAAACCAACCTGTTCATAAGTTGAACCATTGTTCTACAGAAGGTTCCAGTTCTGCCAGGACATTGGAAATTCATGATGATGCAACAGGTAATTGAAAATAAGTATTGAAATTTACTAACATGTTTTGCATTACCTTTTTTCCGTTCAGCTAAACTGTTTGATAACATGATCTTTGTTATTCAGTTCCATATGATTCATATGGGAAATTAATGTTTCTCATTTTCATGTGTTCTATCTAAGTCGGCTATATTGTTCAGCTTCGCCTCCTAAGAGTAGGAGAGGTAGAAGAAAAAGAATGTTGGAAGAGCTAAACCAACCCATTCATGCTGATACAACAGGTAATTGAAAATTTACCAACATGTACTACATTACATTTTTTATTTCGTTATGAACTGATCTGTTGTTTTATTTTATATCATTTATGAAAATTGTGAATCAATTAAATGCCTACTTTTACGTGTCTTTTTGTACTATGATAGTTTAGTGTGAAATGATATTCATCGTTTATACAAGTTTTAATTGAGTCAGTTTTATTTGTTTTAGCACCACCTGCTAAGAGTAGGAGAGGTAGAAGAAAAAAAATGTTGGAGCAGATGAACCAATCTATTCATCAGTTTAGACATTATCCAGCAAAAGGTTTTAGTTCTGCTGCAATTATGGAAACTAATGATGACAGAACAGGTAATTGAAAGTTCATCAACACGTTCGACTCTTTTTTTTTTTTGTTTAGCTGAATTGTTTAACGACATTATTTTCAGTATCGTATTCCATATAATTCATGCACGTTATTATTGCATGAATTGTTTTCTTTTACTTCTATATCTTAACGCTCTGATAGTTAATATGTAAAAGATGAGTGTTCAAATGAATAAAATGTTCAACTTACGGATCCTGCTGTTAGTTGGGTGCTACTGCATTCATTGAAAATTTTGGAGATTTATAATTGATTGAAGTGACTAACAATGGCTATATTTAATGTGCAATGCAGATATAAATTCTACATCATTGGGTCAAGCATTTTATCAGAGAAATCAATCGGGTCAGTTATATTTGAACTATTTCTTTTACGCATGCAAAATGTATTTTCAGTTTCTAAAATATGATTGTTTTATAATTATAGGAGGAATGATCGATTATAGTGATTCTGGCGATGATGTTTTTGAATGTGAATATTGTGGTGCATGTTTTTGGTTTGGTGAGGCACATAAAAAAACCTATCAAAATAAGCTTATCTACACGAATTGTTGTCAACAAGGAGAAATTAAGCTGTTGTTACCAGATCCCACACCAACATATTTACAACACTTATTAGATGTGAAAAATAGTAAAGCCACTGGTAATTTCCGCGACAATATTCGAGTTTATAATTCTGCGCTTACTTTTACTTCTATGGGTGCAAAAATAGAGCACGGTATAAATGATGGTACAGCTCCTTATGTTTTTAAAATTTGTGGACAAGTGCATCATTTAATGGGCTCTGTATTACCGTCTGAAGGAGACTCTCCAAAATATGCTCAATTGTACGTTTATGACACAGAAAATGAAATTGCGAATCGTATTAATGCTGTTGATCCATCTCATGTCAATAAGAAATTGAGGCCTCAAATTGTAGAAGAGCTGTTGCATATGCTTGACAATGTGAATGAATTGGTAAAAGAATACAGAACTGTTAGGAACGAGTTTGAAAATAATTTGTTACCTTCATATACCATGACTTTACTTGGTCCAACATCGTTTGATTCTAATTCAAGACAATATGAACTACCGACTGGAAATGAAATTAGTGGGTTAATTGTTGGAGACATTGGCGAATTTAATTCAAACAAAGATATCATTATTCGATCGAATGATGGTCACTTAAAACGGATTTCTAAAATTCATCCCAAATATATGTCGCTACAGTATCCTCTACTCTTTCCTTACGGCGAAGATGGATATAAATTAGGTCTCAAATTACAACCAATATATAGCAAAAGAACGTGGGAAAACAAATATGAAAATTACGATGATAAAGTACATTCGTTATCAACTTCATGACAGACAAAATAATGTTGCAACTCTCTTGAAAGGTGGAAGACTATTCCAACAATTTTTAGTTGATGCTTATGCAACTGTTGAAGAAGATCAATTAGATTATCTAAGAAAAAATCCGCCCAAGCTTAGAACTGAAAAGCGCATAAATATTTGTGCCGCTGCTTCTGCTGGGATTGAAAATAGTTGCGCTGTTGGACAAAGAATAATTCTTCCGAGTTCTCATACAGGAAGTCCTAGAGATATGGTCCACAACTATCAAGACGCGATGGCAATATGCAGGCAATATGGCAACCCAGATCTATTCATAACTTTTACGTGTAATCCTAAGTGGCCAGAACTGCAAAGAACTCTCGAAAAAAAGGGTGGTTACAAATCTGAAGATCGACCTGATATAGTTTCGCGTGTTTTTAAACTAAAAGTTGATGACATTCTGAATCATATTAAATCCGGAAAACCGTTTGGCCGTATTGAGGCAGATGTTTGCACAATTGAATTTCAGAAACGAGGATTGCCTCATGCTCATATGTTATTTTGGCTTGGAAAAGACAAAAAATGTTATACCCCAGCCGATATTGATTTGATCATTTCAGCAGAATTGCCAGATCCTCAAAGTAATCAGAAGCTTTTTACTATCGTTAGTCAATGTATGATTCATGGACCCTGCGGAACTATAAATTCTACAGCTCCTTGCATGCGTGATGGAAATTGCAACAAGTCTTTTCCAAAATCTTATAATGCGTTCACAATTTTCGACGGTATTAAACCACCTGTATATAGACGACGTGATGATGATACAAGGTTTGTAGAGAAAAATGGAGTTCAAGGTGGAAATAATTTTGTGGTTCCTTATAATCCAAGTTTATTATTGAGGTACAACACTCACATTAATGTTGAATCATGTTCTCAGGCCATGTTGATTAAATATTTGTTTAAATATATAAATAAAGGCCCGGATAGAGCGCGACTATTAATTCATGAAAACATAAATGATGAAATACAAACTTATCTTAACTGTCGATATTTGACTCCTCATGAAGCTGCATGGAGGCTTTTTGAATTTTCAATTCATTCGAGACATCCTGCGATCATACGTTTAGAAGTTCACCTACCATATGAAGAAAATGTAGTTTTCAATGAAGATCAATCTTTGGAAGCAGTGTTGCAAAGACCGGATATAGAGAAAACTATGTTAACAGCTTGGTTTGAAGCGAATAGTACTTACAAAGAAGCAAGACAGTTAACCTATGCTGAATTACCGACACAATTCGTCTGGGATAAGAAATATAAAATATGGAAGCCCAGAATAAAATATAAGAGTATTGGTAGGATTGCTCATGTACAACCTATGGCAGGTGAGCTATATTACATGAGAATGTTACTTAACATACAAAAAGGTTGCCAAGACTACGACTCTATTAAGACTATTCATGGAATTACACATGCTACTTACCAAGAAGCCTGTCGAGCGTTAGGGTTACTTGGTGATGACAAAGAGTGGAATGACACATTAACAGAATCATCATTTGTTGCATCATCTACAGAGATACGGCATTTATTTGTTACAATTTTACAATTTTGTCAAGTTGGAGACCCGCAAGCATTGTTTGATACACATTGGATTAGTATGTGTGATGATATATTACATAAAATTCGATCTGAATTCAATATGCCTAAGCTTACTATACCTGAGCCGGAATTGAAAAATAGTTTATTATTCGAACTCGAGAAAATGTTAAATGCATCATCTAACTCATTACAAAACTATCAATTACCGATGCCAGATGCAGACAAAATTATTGAACTTAATAACAAATTAATGAGAGAAGAACTTGACTACGACTGCGATGCCTTAAAACACGAACATTCTAATTTTGTCGCCCGGTTGAATCATTGTCAAAAAATCGTATACGATGAAGTTATGAAAACAGTAGAACAAAAAAAAAAGGGAATGTTCTTTGTTCACGGCAGTGGAGGTACCGGAAAAACATATTTATGGCACACGATTATAACGAGATTAAGATCTGAAGGAAAAATAGTTTTAGCTGTCGCTTCATCAGGAATTGCATCATTATTACTCCCGAACGGTAAAACCGCACATTCGCGATTTAAAATACCGCTCGATATGTATAAACGTATGACATATCCTATAACAAAAGTAACCCATTTAGGAAAACTATTGCAGAAAACAGACTTAATTATTTGGGATGAGGCACCAATGTGTAATAAATATTGTTTTGAATCATTAGACGAAACTCTTGGTGATATTCTCTTTGATGCTCGCTGTATGAAAACAAAAGAGCCATTTGGAGGTAAACCAATTTTATTGGGCGGAGATTTTAGACAAATTTTGCCAGTTATACCAGGAGGCACTAAAGAACAGATAATTGAAGTTTCATTAAACAATTCGTACTTATGGAAATTGTTTAAAAAGTTTAATTTAACAGAAAACATGAGATTATCGAGGACTGACATATCTGAACATGAAAAAAAAGAAATAAGTGAGTTTGCAGACTGGATATTACAGATAGGAGAAGGTCGTATACAATCAGCTTATGTAACTAATGATGCTGACACCTCTTGGATTAATATTCCCAAAGACCTGTTGATTTACAACGATGGAGATCCTATTGAAGCTATTTTTTTGGCGATCTACCCAAATTTTAACAACAAATATAAAAATGTCGACTATTTAAAAGAACGTGTTATTGTTACACCACGAAATTCTATAGTCGATGAAATTAATAATTATGCGATTAATCTACTACCTGGTGATAAAACAACATACCTTAGTTCTGACACAATCTCATTAAGTTCTGGCAATTCTGAAAACATTGATGTTTTATATCCCCCTGAATTTTTGAATCAGCTCAAATTTAATGGATTACCTCCACATGAATTAGTTTTGAAAATTGGTATGCCGATTATGTTGCTGAGAAATTTAAATCAAGTTTGTGGTCTATGTAATGGAACAAGATCGATCATAACTAAGCTGTTTGACAGATTAATAGAAGCCAAAGTATTAACAGGTAAAAATATCGGACAGAAATTTTATATCCCGAGAATTTCACTAACAGAACGAGAAAATAAGTGGCCATTCACGTTTAAGAGACGCCAATTTCCTGTTAGACCCTGTTATGCAATGACAATCAATAAAAGCCAAGGTCAATCATTAAACCAAGTTGGGATATATATATCAGAACCAGTTTTCACACATGGTCAACTATACGTCGCATTATCAAGAGTCACGTCAAGAAAAGGTTTAAAAATTTTAATTAACAATAAAGAGGACATGCCGAATAATTATACGAGAAATATTGTATATAAAGATATTTTGCTCTAAGATATATAATATAGTTAAAAGCGGCTATTGAAAAGAGTAAAAATTTTAGTTCCGCTACGAGAAATTGTGCGAACAACATAAACAAACGAAGGCATAAATCTTAGACGAAAAGGGCAAAACTAAAAAAATTGGGGTTGCATTTTTGTTTCTGCTGACCTACACCAATTCGGCATCCACTAAGGTCCCACACATGGTGGCTATCACTTTACCTTAATTTCCAAATAACTCTCCACCCTTCAATTCAAAACATTTTCTCTTTTCCTACGCATACAATCCAATTAATTACATTTGGTAGGCCAATTTGTTATTTTACTTAGCCATTCTCCAATTTTCTCTTTCTTTCAAATATATATTTATTCTTTTTGTTAACCCTTCTGCACAACCCTATCTTTATTCATCGCCTCCGTCGCAACTAACCACCACCTCCACTGAAAAAATACACCGCCTTCACTCTTCAAACTTTGACTTCCTTATTCCTCTTTTTCTACCATCTTCCATTTCCATTCTTATCTCTTCTATCACTTCACTAATTTAACTTTTCCTCAAACTTTCAACGGGTTCTTATTCCTTTAAGCAGCCATCTGTAATTTTGGTTCTCATCTATTTCACCGTCTTAATGACTCCTTTCCTTTCTCCAGTTCTTATCCTCAAACGACCGCCTCTACGTTCTAGGTATATATGTGTTTTTAACTCCATATCTTCTCTCTTTCTTGCACCCCTTCACGTTTCACTTATCACCGGAAAACGACTCTTGAGGTTTGTTTAATGAATACTGCTGTGTTTCCTTCCGTTTTAAATCTTGGTCTATCGCAATGTTATAATAAGATTTTTTTTTTAACTAAGATGCTTCGTTTGCATTTAACCAACCCAGTAATCATATGCTTCGTTCTTGACCTGGCAGATGTCGGAACCAGCGTTAATCAGAGCCATAACACCCCACAAGTACTATTTCAAAATTAGGGTGCGCGTATGTAGGACATGGCGGCCGCGCGGATACAATACTGAAACCTATGATGGACAACACTATCTGTTGGTTGACCAAATGGTAAATTTTTACAAATTATATGTATTTGTTCTTCTCAACCATCTATACCTCCATTACACAGTTCTCTTTTAATTTATTCGTAGGGAGATGCGATCCATGCTCAGATTCCTGAAACTTTTCTAGGTCGTGTTCCTTACAGAATGGAACAGGGAAAGATATACGATATCTTCGGTTTTTCCACAATAAGAGAATCAGCTAAATTAAAAGTTGTGGAACATGATGCTAAACTGATCTTCAATGCGAAAACACAGTTCATCCCAGTGCTAGACGCTGACCCGCCTATTCCCACACAGTCATTCAGGCTTTTTGAATTTGAACAATTATGGTCAGCAGTTCATGAGGCCCAAACTCAGAGGCGAGAGGTCCAATTCCTCGCAGGTAGATCATATAATATTGTGTTTTTATGTCATTATAGTACATTATTGAAACTAACCTTATGTATCAATGTTTACAAATCATAGATGTGTACGTGTGCATCAAAGAAGTGGTTCCAACACATCTAGCAGATACCAAGAACGATAAAAAAGCGAAATGTGAAATAACCGCCCAAAATCTGAGGTATCGTATTTACTTCACCTTTGGTAACAATTCCTGTTAACAATTCATTCAAAACAAATGAACAACAACAATCAAAGCAAATTCATCATGTATGATGTCTTTTTTTTAATATCACAGGAGAGAGGATATCAAAATTACCCTTTGGGGGGACCAAGCTACAGAATTTGATTTGCAAGCGGCACAGAATTCTCTACCATCAGCACTAGCAATCTTCACCAGCCTAAAACCTTCAACATTTCTAAGTCAGCAACATTTTTTTTTACCATTTTTTCACACTTTTAGTCACAGCAGTCCTAATTTACAAGTCGTGTTTCCTACGCAGATTATCTGACAGGAGCCTCTACCAACCATACATGCATCATAATGAATCCATGTCTTCCTGCAACACAAGAATACATGAATGAGTATGTGACTTACATACATGTTTAATTTTTAACAGAAAACAAACATTGATCTGAATGATTGACTGCCTTCTGTTTTTATATATTGTGATTTCTCAGATTTAACTTCCCGGAAGACAGAGTCAAACTCCTTCCTATACCATTGAGATTTCAGACTAACGCACAGCGGCAACAACAACCTCAGAAATCTTTAACTGAACTGAATGAATTAGACCCAAATGCATATGCGGTATTATCACTTTTTATATCATATTTTTTACATCAGTCAAAACCATTTGTAAAATTCAAATTTATATCCTGACAAAGCCATCATATTTTTACAGAACCTTCTGGTCCAATGTACTGCAACAATCGTTGGATTCGCCGAGCATGGCTGGTGGTACCGAGGTTGTCCAAGCCCTAACTGCATGAAACAAATGAAGAAACAAGAAGGAGACAATGAGTACATTTGTCCCGAACACTATCATCAGAAACAAAAACCTCTACCATGGTGAGTTCATTTGTAATACAACGCATAGACTCATGTTTACATTTGCTAACCACCGAGCTTCTCTGCAGCTATAGAGCCCGCATGATAGTTGAGGATGCCGAAAACGAATCACTCATGACTTTAATGGGAAGACCAGCACAGCAGCTTTTCGGTTTCACCTGCGAAGAACTATTGGACAAGAGATTTTACGCAACCGAAACAGAATTGCCTGAGGAAATCACAGGAACAATCGGCCAATCCCATACCTTCCAAATCAAGGTTAACTACAACAACGAATTGGTGGTTAAAGACATTTTTACAGGCCAACACTCTACAGAAACATCGCACCAAAGTCCCAAAAAAAGGCCTGGAGAAACAAGCGGAACAAGTGAGTATCCACTAGAGACTGAAAAGAAAAATAAAGGGTTAGTAACTGCCTTTACTCTTCAAATCTTTCAATTAATCTTTTCAAAATCAAATTAACCCTTTGATTGCTTTATCAATCTTAAACTGTTTAAATCATTGTTTCCAATTGTAGGCACATGGACAAAAGATTTACCGGATGATGAATCAATTGAAAACAATATCGTATAAATGGGTTACCTGAAAACAGTATCAATTGAAAACAGTATCATATTTAATTGTTTAGATTTGTTACCTGTGATTAAAAAAACACTCAGCAAAGTCCATATTCTTTCTCAGTGATGTGAATATCTTACTAACAGTAACATATCAATAAAAATTACCTTAATGTTAAAATCGACTAGATCATAAAACCTAGGTAATAGTAGCTCTTTCTAAAAATGAATAATAGCTCTTTGTAAAAATTAGAATAAATGAGTTAGCTCTAGACCCTTTGACGTTTTAAATCATCCATGATGCTACGAATAGAATTGAGCCTTGAGGTTTACTGTCATGGATTCCTGCTTTAGCTCTAGGATCAAAGCTGACAGCCCACTTCATAATGGTATGTGTTTTTTGATCCCTGAACTAATCTCTGTTTTAGGTTCATGATAAAGTTTTGATCTTTTTGAATTGAGGGTGTTAAAGTTGGTTCCTTTTGATTGATGAAAATCATGAAACATGCAGCAGTGTATTTTAACTCTTGAGAATTCATTTAACAACTGAGTTTTAGTTTCAGTAGCTGCTTCTGAACATCGATGTTTGATTTTTTTGGGTGTTATTATGCTTTGGGATGTTAAAGTTGATTAGCTTGGATTCGATGGATTGGGTACTAAAAACTTCATTTGAGTTTTCGGTTATGGCTTTCTTCAGTGAAGTATTGGGGTTTGGTTACTATGGTGATGAAGTTGGGGTGTTTACATTTGGTTAGCTTGCTTTGCTGATTTGCAACTCTTTGCATATTATCATTCTCTAAGCACTCTTCTGTATAGTGATGAGTTACTCATGGGTATATTGCCTCACATCCTTTACATTTATTATTGATCTCTTAATGCACACGTTACTGAATTGTTTTATTAATGATTCTAAAACAGGGAAGGACTGGGAAAACAGAAAATGAATTAGCATGCTTTCCAGTGAACTTTTGACGGACTTTTCACAAACATCTTCTCACACAGCTCTAATCATGGTGGGAATCTTTTGTTGTACAGACTTCTCATTTTGTTTTAGTACGCAGCTGCTCTTTTTGGAAAAAAAAATGAAGAAATAGAGCCTGCTAATATAATGTAATAATGTGTTACTTTAATGTAATAGTGTGTCACTTAAATACAGGAGTGTCTTACTTTAATACAGTAGTGTGTATTAAAATTGAGATCCTGAAAAAATTTGATATAATAGTGTGTTACTCTAAACTTTGATGTAATAATCTGTTACTCTAAACTCTTATGTAATACAGCAGTGTGTTATATTTGTTGTGAAGATATTTATACCCTATTTTCCAATAACCCGCGCCTGGGCGCGGGCAATACTGTCTAGTATATACTAATGTTGTAATTCACAAATTGGCCGGTTAATTTCTTTTTGCAGTAAAATATTTGGAGCATAATAGAGCAGGAATTACAGTGTTTGGTTCCATGGTGGACAGAACATGGCTTCACTCTATTTTTTGGAATTCAGATGGCTCTTCTTCTCTGGATGCTTAACAAGACAATCAGTTAATTCACATTATTTAGATGTGTGATATGAAGATTTTTGTTTGTTATATGATTAGCGATATTAGGGAATGGCCTGAATAATTGAAGAAAAATCTCCAGGCCAAGCTTAATATTACCTGGGAATTCCTTTATTATTCATGAAAATCATACATTACAAGACCAAATTAATCCACCAGGAAATCCTTAAAATTTTTAAATTAAAGATGTCCTTAGTTAGTCAAGAAACACTGTGCGTGCGTGCGTGTATGAAATTCAGTTGTGAATGTGCGGATGAGGCTCCGATGTAAACCAATACAAGTTTCAGTTTCAGAACGGGATCATACACACACGCGCAAAAGTACATGTATATTGCAAAAGAACCATAGTTAGATGTCAAATCTGAAAAGCCAAAGTCCAATTGTAAAGCATATCCGACTGAATCAAGCAGTACAGGACTCAGAAAAATAAAAACAAAATTAAAGACACAGTCTTTTGATAATACTGAAAAGCTAAACTCATTTTACAGCAGGAAGAAACTAGCTAGCAGACTAAAACAGTTGCAGAAGCAGAAGCAGCAGCAGCAAATAAATTAAGAGGTTTTGTTCAGGGGCATTGCGAATCGGCACAAGGGACATATGCGATGGGTGTGCAGCCACCGGGTAACACAATCTCCATGAAAATAGTGTGAGCATGGCAACCTAGTAACAAGAACCGCCGGCTGATCATACTCCTCCAAACAAATTGCACATGCTTCCCCTCCCAATACTTGAAGCCTCAATCTTTCAGAGCCTTCAATTGAATCCATGGTCGCAGGAACAGATTTGATCCTTGCATCCCAAGTACGCTCAGTGATGTTCCATATCCGCAATTGAATCGGCCGTTCAGGATGAACAGCCTTGTCAATAGCATAAAACAACTTGCGATATGCCTTGTCATTCGGGACATCAATTAGATGAGCTCGGGATGAAATAACTTTTGCGATATGCCTTCTACAAAGTCTGCGGTAGAGGTATTGGATCTTCTTGATACGTCTTAGTCAAGGTTCGTGATGATTCACAAACTCGAGGGCCCCCAACGCTATGGCGGTTGAAGATTGCTTTGCAAAACGCAATCTTGAGTAAAATAGAACCGTCCTTTTCTCTATCTGCTTCTGGTACGCTTTCTTGCTCCACGCGGACATCGTATGAGTCGGCAAATAATCTGAGGATCTGTCTCCATGAACGAACGATGAAGAAAACAAGCGGAAACACGACTCTGGTTGTTACTGTCTGTGTTTATAAAGGGAGCGAGGGTACCAACTCCTAAGTCTACTAGGTTTGGGATTTTAGTGGGACCCTCCCACTTGAATTGATAAATCATTCCGGATTTTGATTCCAAATTTTCCAGTTAGGTCGGCCGTGTTTGTTTACAGTTCTGTCCTCTTTTTCGTATTAATTACAAGTTTGCCATTCGCCCTCATTCGGCATTTTTGTTTTCGTGCGTCCTCTATTTTGCCTTTTTTATGCTAGAATTAAATATGGGCCGTTAGATGCATGCCACTTGTCGGCATCGTGTTAGAGCTCTTAACGCTCCAGCAAGGGTTGTAAAAAAGAGGTACCTGAATATCATTCTAATCTTATTGCTTTTTCATTTTTGCTCTCCTTTCTTCCTTCTCGCCGCTAGTGAGGGTAAAACCCCTTGAACACTCAAGGTAAAGTCATCTCTCATTCGTTTTAGGCTTGATTTCGGTTATAGATTTATGGTCGTTGTTTGGATCTGTAATTGTTTGATAAATTTATGAACTGCCATGGTTAGCTTTTGATTAATCAATTGGATCTCGTTGATGTACTTAGTAGTTTTACCTGTGTGGTTATGTTGATGAATTATGAACTGTTTGAGCTTTTTTGTTAATTTGTTTTTGATAGATCTAAATGTTTTTGGGTCTGTACGGCTCCTTTTGCCTCATTTTCCAAACGATTCTCATCGATTATGTGCGTTTGTTTTGACAGGTTCAGCCCAATGAATCCACCAGAGGAGATGCCTTCTACTTTTTCCTCTACGGTTCTTAGATCTGTGTGTATATTTTTTCTCTTCACTTTTTTGATTTGGTGTTAGTTAATTTCAGTGACTTATGGTTTTGATTTTGAATAGTAAGCAGTTCAGGGAAAATTACACCACCGAACAACGCCACACTTCGACCAAAGCTGTATGTGAATTTCATTACCCATTTAATTTTTGTGTGAAATTCTGATTTGTTTAATTGATATACATTTTGTTTTATGGTATTGACCAGATTTATGAAGATGTTTGTGCACATTAGAATTCGATGTCCGAATATGTGAGTTTTTAGGCTTATCTTTTCAGTTATATTTTTATAATTTGCGAAAGGTGGGCCAAAGCAATCCAATACAAGATAAAATTTTACTTTGTATTGGATTGCTTTGGCCCACTTTTTGCAAATTACAAAAATATAACTGAAATGATAAGCCTAAGAACTCACATCTTCGGACATCGAATTCCAATGTGCACAAACATCTTCATAAATCTGGTTAATACCATAAAACAAAATGTATATCAATTAAACAAATCAGAATTTCACACAAAAATTAAATGGGTAATGAAATTCACATACAGCTTTGGTCGAAGTGCGGCGTTGTTCACATAAGTCACATAAGTCACTGAAATTAACCAACACCAAATCAAAAAAGTGAAGAGAAAAAATATACACACAGATCTAAGAACCGTAGAGGAAAAAGTAGAAGGCAATCTCCTCTGGTGGATTCATTGGGCTGAACCTGTCAAAACAAACGCACATAATCGATGAGAATCGTTTGGAAAATGAGGCAAAAGGAGCCGTACAGACCCAGAAACATTTAGATCTATCAAAAACAAATTAACAAAAAAGCTCAAACAGTTCATAATTCATCAACATAACCACACAGGTAAAACTACTAAGTACATCAACGAGATCCAATTAATTAATCAAAAGCTCTAACCATGGCAGTTCATAAATTTATCAAACAATTACAGATCCAAACAACGACCATAAATCTATAACCGAAATCAAGCCTAAAACGAATGAGAGATGACTTTACCTTGAGTGTTCAAGGGGTTTTACCCTCACTAGCGGCGAGAAGGAAGAAAGGAGAGCAAAAATGAAAAGCAATAAGATTAGAATGATATTCATGTACCTCTTTTTTACAACCCTAGCTGGAGCATGACAAGTGGCATGCATCTAACGGCCCATATTTAATTATAGCATAAAAAAAGGCAAAATAGAGGACGCACGAAAACATAAAACAAAAATGCCGATTGAATCGGGCGAATGGCAAACTTGTAATTAATACGAAAAGGAGGATAGAACCGTAAACAAACAAGACTGACCTAACTGGAAAATTTGGAATCAATCCGGAATGATTTATCAATTCCTAATTCATAACGGACGATTCAAGTGGGTGGGTCCCACTAAAATCCCAAACCTAGTCGACTTAGTAGTTGGTACCCTCCCTTTATAAATACTAGCCTCATACTCGTGCGATGCACGTGTGTTGTGTGTTGTTAGTTAATGAAGAAAAAAAAATCTTTGTCTTTTTCTGTATTAGGTTTTTTCTTCTGTGCTAATCTTTTTATGTTATTTCTTGTAATACAAAGGGTAAATAAGGCAAAACACAATTTGGTGAAGCTCTTAAGTGCTTGGCTTTCTAATAGTAGAGATCTTTGTCTTTTTCTGTATTAGGTTTTTTCTTCTGTGCTAATCTTTTTATGTTATTTCTTGTAATACAAAGGGTAAATAAGGCAAAACACAATTTGGTGAAGCTCTTAAGTGCTTGGCTTTCTAATAGTAGAGATAGAAAGTAACAACCAGCGTCGTGTCTCACTGTTTCCGCTTGTTTTCTTCATCGATCGTTGTTTCGTTCATGGAGACAGAGACAGATCCTCAGATGATTTGCCACTCATACGATGTCCGCGTGGAGCAAGAAAGCGTACCAAATTATGTGCTTTCTCCTGTCAAAAACACAACCAGAATTTGGTGGATCAATACGTTGCACTGGTAAGCGTCTCTGTTTTATATGTTAATATCCATCTTTTATGCTATTTTCAAGGTTTATTTCTTACATTTCTTGTTTACAATAGGTTCTGCCAGAAGAGAGCAATGAGGACGAAGATGATGTCGTCAAAAGTGGGCCAAAGCAATCCAATACTAGGTGAGTTATAGCTTGAATTTTACCTTGTTTCGGTTCAATACGGATTGCGCTTCTTTGGGCTTTGAATGTTGATTTATTTTTTCTTTCTGATTATAAGAAGCACTGCGAGCAAGCAATCCAAGAGGTCTCAGAAGGATCCAGAGATGCTCAAAAGGGCATGTCTGCTTTCATGTACGGTGAAGGCTCTTTCTCTCTCTGGTTTTTTTTTATATATGTGAATTTTTCTTTTTTTGTTTGGTGTTAATGACTTCTCGTTTTGGTTTTGAATAGGAAGGAGTGGCATAGTAATGAGTTCAAGAAGGAGGATCCCAAACGCTCCATTAAAGCTGTATGTCGATATTATTTCCCAAATATACATGCTCAGTTCCCCTATCTACGAATTTATTAGTCAATTTTGATTGATTTTAATTGTTATACTTTTTCATATAACAAATTGACCAGTTTGTTGAAGCTGGTGTTGTAGCATGGGATTCACTTTCTGACGATGTGAGTTTTTTAATTTTTTTTGTTAATAATTTCTAAATTGCTAGAATATTCTCCAATTTTAATTGACTATTGTTTTCTGGTTAAAATCTATACTAAAAAAAGTACGCTATCGGGATATCGGGATATGGAAGGTCAGAGGTGAAAGGAGGATGGTAGTTGTTGACCGCGTTTGTATTTTTAGTCTCTTGTTAAACTGTTCTTCAGCTATGTTTCTGCAAGCATTGGCAGCTATCCCAGGGTTTGGCTCAGCGGCGCAGTTTTCATTATGTTTAAATACTTACAAACTATGTGCTACTAAACTTTCTGATATTGATTTACATGCTTTGCATTTAAAATGCTAGTTATCTGTCCGTTTATTTAGGTTATCTTAGGCTCTAAGTTTCATGTTTTCTTGTTCAAAGTAGCTTAAAAGCTGATAACTTGTTGCACTATGTATAATTGAGTATGCTTTGTGCACTGTTGTTTCTTCTCTTGTTGAATGGTGTTTTACTACTCAGTTAATGAAGCCTGCTTTGTTCATGGTTCCACTGCTTGTAACCTTGAACCTGGATGAGTGGAAGGTAATTTTTGTTTCATGTGCTTGAATTCCAAATCTCATAGCATGATAGCAAGTATTGGTGTTCATACATGGTCATTGAAAGAAATTGTGGGTTTAGGGTGTAAGGTATGTTCAGTCGAAAGCATGTTGTGCAGACAGAAAGTATATCTCTTGTATTTTGTGTATTTGGTTTAGAGCAGATTCAAACTTTTGGGTCTTTGTGTGTATTTCAGATTAGTTGCTGATTCACTATATCGCCTTGCATTTCTTATTGATACCAATGAAGTTTGTTTTGTTTATGCATCCCTGAAAAATCTTTGAAGTGTAATTACTAAATAGTAAAGTGTACCACTTACGTTGCTACTATATTCTGGAATTGAACATATCTTTTGACGACATACAGCTTTAATGGAGCGTTTGGGATCCTCCTTCTTGAACTCATTACTATGCCACTCCTTCCTATTCAAAAGCAAAACAAGAAGTCATTAACACCAAACAAAAAACGAAAAATTCAAATATAAAAAAACCCCATGACAAAAATAGAATTACAAAACAAATCACACATTGAATTACATAACAAATAACAAAGCAAATGCCCAACACAAGTACACAACAATAACAGTCATGTCCTGTGGTTATCCTCCACACATCTCCCTCTAATGCTGGATTACTTGTCTTCAATATCCCCTACTGAAGGAACTGTCCAAATATAATATGGACATGCATTTCAGGGACCAACTCAGACAACAAGAAAAAGATTGAAATGGATGGAAAAATCTAGCACCCTATACATGGTGTGGCATTGTGGCTGTGGCTAGCTCATACCAGGAATTGATTGGCCGGGAAACCAGCGAGCGTAAACACGGACTTCCTAACTTGTGCAAAGAAGTTGCATTTCAATTCCATGAACTACCTTATAATGAGTTGGTTGAATTACCTTACAAACCACAACTATAACAAGTATGAGAACTCAGTTTACTACTGCTTTGGTGCTTCCCACTTCCCACTTCCCACCCACACGCAGAGACCATTTTGCAACAACGATATGAACAACACTTGCTGTGAACTTATTGAAGTTTTTGGCAAGCTAATATACAAGACGGAGTCAAAATGCATTTAACACTTCATAAACATGCCACTAATGAAAGTACAAATCACAGTAAGAAAAGACAAACTTTGGATCAAATATACTGTCACAGAAAGTTCCACTCAACTACATTGTAATACAAAAGCATATGTGAAACAGAGTAATGTGATTACCAAATAGACTACAAATTCATATTGGAATTGAAATGACAAAAAAAATTGCCAAAGGTCTTCTAGCAAAAGTTTATTCACCTATTCCCGAGTTTCTACTCATCTCAGTATTTGAAAAGATGCTTATAGCCAAGTACAAGTAACACTTGGTGAACAGAAAGCATACCATACCTAGACACGACGCTGCTTCCGTAGTCGGCATCCATTGTGGGGCTTTCGGGTGGTATCTTCAATATATATAACCGGAGCTGTGAATCAACACCTGTTGACATAACAGAACAGCAAATAGAACTATAAACACAATATTTACAAATGAATCAATGATCAAAGATTCAAAATCACAGAAGAACATTTTTGAAATGGAAACAAGCAGTGAACAGAATTTGATACCAGGGAGCCGGAGCTGAGAAGTGGAGAGGCCGACGAGAGCGGAGTCGTCGGGAGAGGCCGATTTAGGGCTTCGGTCGGCGGAGAGTCGGAGGATTCCCGGCGGGAGCAACTGGAAACCTCAGGGAAGATGACAAGCGCTGACCGGGAGAGCAAGAGGATTTGGGATCGGAGACGACGGAGAGTCGGAGGACTTGACGAGAGAGGAAGACGGGCGACGGAGGTCGACTGGAGGAGAGGACGAGGGCTCGATGAGCTGAGCTGCTGAGTCGAGTCTGAGATATACAATTGGACTTTGGCTTTTCAGGTTTGACATCTAACTATGGTTCTTTTGCAATATACTTATCCGCACATTCACAACTAAATTTCATACACGCACAGTGTTTCTTGACTAAGGACATCTTTAATTTTTAAATTTTAAGGATTTCCTAGCTTGTGGATTAATTTGGTCTTGTAAATGTATGATTTTCATGAATAATAAAGGAATTCCCAGGTAATATTAAGCTTGGCCTGGAGATTATTCTTCAATTTGGTTTCTTAATTCAGTTTCTTGATTGGTATTGCTTGTGGATTATGTGCATCTCTGCATCTTAAGGATCAGCATCCAGGCTAACACCTGTTTGAGCCAATCCTGAGGGTAATGTTATGATATGTACATATCTTCTCATGTATATCAAATTTGAATGCCATCGTTTTGATTCAGTTTGTAGGTTTGGTACTTTCAAAGTTAGTGTTTGGTCTAGTAGTTTGTCATGCACTGTTTCACTACTGCATATTTAGGGAAATGTACTTAGTGGTTTCCTCATCTTCTGTTTCTACTTAAATTACCGTGGTAAAACTAGTTGTGTTGATTAGACAATAACAATCTTCTTGATTATGAATTCTACTATGTGGTCAAACGCTAACGCAAAACACACTCCGCCAGTACAGCAATGAACAAAAATAGATCGACAAGCGCCAAGCACAACCGCCAACGCTAGTGGCAGCAATCACCTCTATGCTTGACAAGGCGCATTTGACGGAGCTTTAATTTTCTTGGCAGAACTACAATCTTCTCTTCACACCCTGAAAACTACTTTGTGGCACTCATATCTTTAGTTGCTGCTTACTACTGGCCTCGTCGTCTCAGTCTCTTGCAGCTCCAAGTTTTTCAGGAAACTGGGATTCGAGATAAGTTTTCTTTCAGCAATACAATGCTAGACCATATATATACATGGCCATTATAATTGTCCCCAAGCATGATTATAATTAACATAACTGCTAGACTATGCCATGCTTAAATCAGTACATGAGATATTATGGTGCCACGCATCAAGTGCACGACATTATCTACACACGCCAGTCTCACAGCATTCAGGTCTGGGCAGTTGAATAGTTAGACAGAACTTATTTACTGATCATCTGATCAAGTTGCATGGCACAGAAGGAGAGTCTGGCTGGGTCTCAGAGTCTCACTCTCATATAAACACATGGATAAAATAATTTACTTTGAAACATAAGAGAAAGATTATATACCAACACAAAGCAGTACAATTCATAATCAAGAAGACTGTTGTTGTCTAATCAACACAACTAATTTTACCACATAGTAATTTAAGTAGAAAAAGAAGATGAGGAAACCACTAAGTACAGAAACAGAAGATGAGGAAACCACCAAGTACATTTCCCTAAATATGCAGTAGCGAAACAGTGCATGACAAACCACTAGACCAAACAATAACTTTGAAAATACCAAACCTACAAAATGACAAAAACAGTAGATGAATCAAAATGACAAACCAATAGACCAAGCTCCTGTGTGCTTGTTGATTTCACCCATCCTGATTATCATTCGGAAGATGTTGCACATCTTCTAAAGCACCAAGGCCCATAGGGTCATTCTGTCCCTCCACCTGCTTCAGTCCAGCCTCCTGCATCAGTTCAGCTTCCAGATCGAATATCTCCTGCAACACTTCAGAAGATACAGCCACTCTTCTTTTATTTTCTGGCAATTCATAAGTTTCGAGAAGACTACTCCATTTGTCCTTCAAATCGCTGCTTGTAATTTCAACAATATCATAGAAATAGGAATCCTTTATTTTCCTCCAGGATTTTGCCCTTTCAACATACAGAGCAACATATAATAAACATACTCTTTCGAGTGTCCATTTACCGGCTGGAGCCCGAGAGATGTAAGTTTTGACTACGGGTTGAATCAAAACTTCTCCAGCAGTTTCGGGTTGTTCTTCGGTCTTGTAAGCGCTTTGCAGTTCTGTTAAAATCGGGGGAAAAAAAAAACGATTATTATATTACAAGAAACAGTACCGAAAATTGATTTAATTTGCATTGGATGAAACTTACGAATCAAATTGCTAGAAGATTCATTATCTTCTTTCTTATGGTCAGCCTCACTTAGGAGCCCTAGGTTCGAATCCTGGTCAATTGGACTAGCATGCGCCGCGATCGATTCTGTGTGAAAGAAAGAAATGGCTTTAGGTTAGAATATGACATTGAAGTTGACGTACGTAAACAATACAAGAACCTTATGCATGAGGTTGCGGGTAATGTTAGAGATAGTACTCATGGCTGCGTGTTTGAACATCTGAAACTGAAAGATATCGAACTTCCGCAATCAGATTAGGTTTTGCGAGTTGGGATGAGGGCACAAATTGTATGCTAGATTGGTTTTATATAGGGTGTTTGGTGTTTGTCATCGTTTGTTCTTGTAAGGGCAAAACTAGGAAACTGAAACTGAATCGAACTAGGATTCTTTTTCTTTTATGTATTTAACTTCCGCTCATGACAAATTGACAATCCTTTTAAGTTTCCTATTTTGACTTCCCTAATACTGTAACCACAAATTCTCTTGTAATATGAAATATATATTCTTATTTTTTCAAACTTATAATTATGATTTATCAAAAATTTATATTCCTTTTCCTACTTATATTAGAGAGAAATCGTAAGTCCTAAACCAAGTCCTAAATCAAACTAGGATTTCATGCATGCTTTCTTGTCTTGAACTAAAGGATCATTTTTTTTTTTTTTGCTTTCTTTCTCAATTTGTTGTTCCTATTCCTATTAGATTATAGGAGGTTACTGCTCTATATAACTGAGCACTTACTCAGCATTCAATTCAATCACCGTATCCGGCCTTCAGGTGTAGTTATTCTGGTATACTAGCTTGACAGGATCGACTTCGTGTATCGATCTCTCATGTATTCTTATTTTTGTGCGCAAAGCATGCATGTCGTACGACGTAGCTAAGTAAGTTCTTTAAATATACTTTGGTAGTGTTGCTCTGAGCTGGGACCTCTTATAAACTGGTTCTCTCCAACGATATCGATCTCCTAGTTTTGTCTTCAATAATATTTTCTACCTTATCTGCATTATTTTGATATAAACTTTATCTCTTGACAGAAACATGGGTTGCATGGTTTCAAAACAGTATCCTTCAGAACACAACAAGTTCGAAGGCCTCAAGGGGTCAGCTGCTGTAGCTTTTTACACCACAGAGGGCATCGTAGTTGCAGCTGAGTTTAGGGCTTCGAACGAATGGGATGAGCATGATAAAGCGCTTCAAAGTAAACTAAAATTCTTTATTTGTATCTTGTGAGTTTGTACTTAATAGGCTTATTTTTTTTTCTATTTTTTTTTCATAATATGATTGGTATTTTCAGTTAAAGACAACAACACCATAATGCGTCGAATATATATCTACTAAAATAAATAATTTCCGTACTCGTGGGGAAACGTGAAGATTGTCGTGAATTGGGCAGATATATGCGGAAGAAATTCCCCTACTCGGTAAACCTAGCTACATAACCTTATTCTCAAGTTTGATATATATGAATTTTTAAAAATAACAAAAAAAGACATTTTAAATATAGTGTATATATACTTAATTAACCACTTGCTTGACATATCACAGCTCGATGAAGAGGACGATGAATCTACTGGCGATCAACCTAGAGTGAAAGATGTACGTAGCGGAAGCAGTTCATAAGTATTTAATGAGTCTTCGTGGCCAGAATAAAGGGTTTGGACTCCTCCTCGCGGGATGGGATGCGGAGGTACTGTAAATAATTTTGGTACTTGATAGTTACCATTATTTTTTCTTATATATACTCATTTAGGTTCTACCTTTTGCAGGGTGGCGATCAAATCTATCGGCTGTTCATAGCAGATGATCGTGTCGTGAAACAAAAAGTTTCTGCATCCTTTGCAGTACTAGGATCTGGGCAACTTTATGCTGCTAAAAGTCTTGAAAAGCGGAACCGTTGGTATGTACTGCACTCTGAATTTTCCTATTATACTGTTTAATTACAACGTAACATTATTTGAATATGATTGGCTTTCTTTCAACTAATCTGACGTGCTTTTGCTAGTGACAACTACAACATGGATTCAGCAAGGCAACAACTCGGGTATGCTTGACAAGAGGCCAACATGTTTGGACCACAATTGAATTTATGTCAATTGGGCTTCCGCCCCAAGGCCCAGTAGGGGTTTTGATCAGATTCAAACCCTTGGAAATCGGGCTTTCCCGCTTCAACCAAAGAGGTTGAGTTCGAGGGAGAACGTGGTTGCTTCCTAATCCGATTGGGGTTGTTTCGTAACAATCCATCAGTGAAAATATTTGTTAAGATTGAGAAGCAATGTAGCAATGATTTCACTACCTACGCTGGGCTATCAATCACTAACAACTATAAGCCACGCTGCACCATGCTTTAGGGAGGTTGTTAGAGGAACCGGCCATACTGCGCAATGATGAGTGATGAACAATAACAGCAGCATAACAAGCAAGGTCGAGACGTGTTGCTCCGATCTTCGAAGCTTCAATACCAACTATACCTCTGATAATATCTTCGCTGATTTGATGGGAAGCAGGGTAGGGGAGGACATTCCTAATGAGTCTCAAGGATCCGCCGAACTGGAGTTGACAGCCCTAGGGGTCCTTGAGTCATATAAATATGAATCTGCCGGCATCTGGAACCAGGTTCTCAACCAAAAACAAACAACCACAAGTTCTAGCGCAACGCTAACTTGCCAAAGCCTCTCCGGAGCAACTCACGCAACCCGCCTCCGCCCCACGATCGATCTAATCTCGTGCTTGTGCCGAGCGCTTTGCTGGGTCTACTCACGCAACTCGCCTCCGCCCTACGACGGATTCAACCTCGTACTTGCGCCGAGCATTTGCTGAGCCTCACGCAACCCTCCTCCGCCCTCTTACGATCGATCTAATCTCGTACTTGCGCCGAGCATTTGCTGAGCCTCACGCAACCCTCCTCCGCCCTCCTACGATTGATCCGCTCTCGTACTTGTGCCGAGCGTTTGCTGAGTCTATCGAGTCAGTCCGCCACCCCCGGTGGCAATCGAGTCTGTCAGTCCGCTACCCCTGGTGGCAATCGAGTCGTCACTCCGGTGACACACCCGTGGTCTTGGAACAGCTCTGCTTTGCTTCTCCGGATCAGAGTAAGATCCTCAATCCTCAAGGGGTTGGGAAGAAAATCCTGGTAGAGAGTTCTATTCAGGTCTTGTTCGAGCCCTGTACGCCGGCTTAGTCAGCGCCCGCGTAACAGTCGCTTGACCAGGAAGTCAGAGTCGAATTGGGAGCAGACGAAGCGACTCGCTCAGGGGGTCGCGCGCAATCGAGTGGCACCGCTCCAAGGGTGCTGGCACGCCTAAGCACAACACAGAGACACAGCAACCGACCACAAACCAAACAACCGTGCTGACTGTTCGCCGGGTGCTGAACCCGCCACGAACATTTTGGCACGCCCAGTGGGACAGGTGTCAAGGATTGCGGGATCCACAAGGGGTAATCCTTACGTAAGGGTGACCATGTCTTGTTTGAAGATTTCCCACAAAGGGCTGATCCAGCATGGAACAGCTGAGTGTAGGGGATTAACTGACGCTGAAGTTAAGGAAGTGTTTGGCGGGACTTTGGCCGACGCAAAAGCTATTGCTACTGCCCTTAAAGCCCTGCGAAGCAAAAAGGGTCTGAATCCGGTTTCCGAGCCGTCTATTTCGGAGATCGAGGAAGAGACCACTGAAATCACTGCCGCTTCCCAGGATGACGACCGCGCTATCGGTTTTGTTAACCGGGAAGCTACATCTGGTTTTTTGGAAAAGGGGTCCGCGGATGAATCCGCTGATCCAAGTGCGTCACCTGTGGTACAATTTACTGGGGAGTCTGCAACTCCCACGGAGGTGACGGATACTTTGAAGATGTTGATCGAAAAGTCTTGTCACACGGACGAGGCATTGAAAAGAGCCAATGAGGTGGTCATTGATCTAAGTGAATCCGTCAGGCGTATGCAGACGGAGCAACGGGGGTTCACTGCCAATTTCAAGTACCTCGCCGAACAGCAGGATCGGCTGGGGAGCAGCTTGACCACCTATGCCAGGAACTCCGAGGGCAGCTGGCAACAGCAGCAGGAGCAGCTGGCGGAAACCAATACCGCGCTCGCCAACCTGAGTGCCTTGATGAATCAGTTGCTGGAACGGGGTGACCACCCCGAGGGGTCCGGCCGTACAGTTACGGATCCAGCTCAGCTGAAAGACCAGCGCAAGCGCGACGCCGGTCGTAGTACTATTGGCGGATCTAACAACAGGCCCACTAATAGTCAAAGGGGAGGTCAGGTTCCTCCTACAGAGCCGGTTAGCAACGATCAGTCGGTACCTCCAGCGAACGCCGTGGCGCAGATAACCCTGGAGGACATTGGCAGGATCTTCGCTGACAAGCTCAGGGAGCTGCAGGGGTTGCCCGACGTCGACAAGACGTACGAGAATCCGTTGACTCCCGAGATCAATGCGGTGCCCTTCCCGGTCGGTTTCAAGCCAATCCGTTTTACGCCGTTTACTGGCCAGACATCCGAGGATGCTGAGACGCACATCATGCGTTTCACCAACGAATCAGGTCAATATGCTGAGAACCCGATCATGAAGTTGAAGCTCTTTCCTACATCCCTGGCAGGGGAAGCAGCTATCTGGTATAAGCGTTTAAGGCCTGGGTCAATTCCAGACTGGAAGACCATGGAGGTCATGTTCAGGACCATGTTTGGGGTCGTGGAAGCAAAAATCGGACTGAAGGACCTGGCAGAGACTGAACAGAGGCCTGACGAGTCCGCCACTGATTATCTGCGACGCTTCAAGCTGGAGCTAACTCGCTGTGAGATGGAAATCCCAGAGGAGCACGCCGTGCGGATGGCGATTGACGGCTTGATAGACGAGATCCGCCAGGGGTTCAGGCAGGTTCATGTAACCACGATGGCGGATCTGACTAATCGTCTGGGTCAGGAGCAGCACTATGTGGATCGGTCCAGGGAGAGAAACGAAAGAAGGAAGGGGATTCCGATGTCCTACTATCCGGGGACTCTGAAGCCCAAAACTCCAATTCCGACCGCGGCTCAGACCGTGGCAGCCGTTCAGGCGGATGCAATTCCTAGGCCAATCCTGACATGGGTTGATGAGGAGAAAGTAGGGGTCGAGGTCGCAGCCATCGAGAGGACTGATCAGAAGCCTTTGCAGTCCCAGGTAGCGAAGCCGGTCAGGGAGCCTATTAAGCTAGTTACTCCTCTTCCAACCAAATCAGCCTTTGATGCATACACCTATAACGCCCATAGAGCTCACGAGATTTTGCAAGAGTTGTTCAACCAGGGGCGTCTGCATCATGACGGATTTACCCCCAAGCCTGATTATATGGCGGGGAAGACATACTGCAGCTATCACAATATGAACAATCACAATACTAAGGATTGTGTGAAGCTGAAGGACCAGTTGCAGATATGGATCAATGACAACGTCCTGCAATTGGAGAATCCTAAGGAGCCTCAGTGGACAAAGGCTAAGGGTGCACCGCGGGTGAATGCTATCGAGATCAGTGTTGGTCCGAGTCTGCCGCAGCAGGGTAGGAAGCGGGTTTCCAGGTTTCAGGAGTATACTTACGACGCAAACAAGGCGGAGGAAATCTGGGAAACCATGGTGTACCATAAGGCGCCAGAAATTCAGGAGTTTTACCAGGGCCATCCTATCAGTGGGAACGGCGGGTTTACGTGTCTCTTCCATAGGTCCTTTGACCACTCTAGTTCTGAATGTGTAGGTCTGAAGGATCAGTTGCAGGAGTGGCTGAACGAGGGCAAGCTGGGGTTCGACGCCAGCGAACCTAGGCCCTGCCCAGAATTTTGGGTTGGGGCGATTGAAGAAGAGGACATGGTGATGGTCCCACGCTCCAAGCTCTGCCTCACGTGCAGACTAACGACAGGACAGCCGATTACCTATGAGGAGTTTCAGGCAGCCTTGAGGGAAGCGGAGCAGAAGGCTGAAAGGAGAGCCCTCGAGAAGGCCAAGTTAGAGCGTCCGCCGCCCGAGAAGTCAAGCAGGGAGGGTTACAAGCGGATGAAGTACCATCACGGGTCCGAGGACAGTTGCGCCAGCAGGGCAAGGCCTAGGCAAGGTCCAGGACCGTCCGAAATCAAGTCAGCTACGGCTGGGGGTTCGCAGAAGGCTGCGAATCCAGAGCCATCCGCGAGGGTCTATGTTCCGCCAGCATCTAGGAACGATCCGAAGGCGGACACATGGTATACCCAGCGGGCCGGCAAGGCTGTTGAGCTTGCAGCGGTGACTACCCGGAACGAGCGGAGACGCTTTGGCAAGGCAAAAAGAACCTTGGCGGATCTGGCATCGGGAAGGGTAACCGAGGAAGAGCTGTCAGTACCCGTGGAGCGGGTGGAGGAGATCCATAAGCGCTACAAGGTGAGAACCAAATCATACATGGACTCTAGGCGACAGCGAACCACGGACGTTCCACCGGCACCTCGAAAGAGTGTGCACGATAGGATAGCTGATCTGCCGAGATCCGCTGGGGCACCCCAGTCCAGGCCAAGGAGAAAGCTGGTTTTCCCTCCTGAGCCTTCGGAGACGAGGAGGTCCCCTCCAAAGAAGTCACAGCCGGAAGCTGCCGGGAAGCAAGGGGCTTTGGAGGCCCAGGAAGATGTGATGGTGATTGACACCAGCAAGGGTTCCACCGTTATGCGGTGGATACCAAAGGAAAACAGCGCGTCATTGGCGGCGAGCACGAGCAACGTGGGGGTTTCTGAGAGGGAGGTTGTTCCCAAGGAATCCAGATCAGTTCCGGTGGAAACGAGCGGGCGGTCCGCTACCACATCGCGGGCGAGGACAAAAGGGCCTAAGGCGCCAACCAACTTCGTGGAGTACGCGGCTAAGAAGCTGCAGATGATGGTGCCAACTCGGACGTCCTCGGTCGCCCCCAGTATACGGGCTGACTCCGACTTAGGAGACCTAGCCCTGGATAAGGAAGAGGATGTGGTCGACTACGAAGATGAGCCTGAGGCGGTAGACGAGGGTGAGGTGCCAATGGACGAGGAGCAGACCGGGGATGAGGCCATGACGCATCATTGCAACATGGTCTTCATTCTGTCATCTGCTTATGCTCTGCCAGAGCCTTTGCCCACTGCTCACTTCATCACCGACGAAGAGGCTTCTCATCCTGTTTACTCAGTACAGGAGCCTGAAAAGGGGGCTCAAGCGGAAGCTGAGCCCGGGGTTTTTCGGTCCGGTCATCGGTATCCGGAGGGGGCCGGAGACCTTCTGAAACAATGCGTGATGTTTGCCAAGCCTACGTTTGACATGTCCCAGCATCTGAAGCCTCTATACGTGACAGCAGAGGTGCAGGGCATGAAGGTCCGCAAGATCTTGATAGATACAGGGGCTGCGGTAAACGTCGTCACCACTACTCTTGTGGAACAACTGAAGATCCCGAAGGACAAAGTCATCCAGACTGTCTCCAGGGTGAAGGGGTTTTCGGGGGAGGTAACTCCAACCGCTGGGGTGGCTGTGCTCCGAGTCAAGATAGGACCCTCTGATGCCCATCACGCATTTTACGTGGCCAACGCAAACGCTCCCTACCATATGATCCTGGGGAGGGATTGGATCCATAAAGCGCTGGCAGTGCCTTCATCTCTCCACCAAGAGATGATCATGTGGGATCCAGTCACAGAGTTGCCAGTGCTCATCAAGGCGGATGAGCGCCCGTATTCGATAGCGGCCATCCAGTTGGAAGCCAGCTATTACAACAGAGACATGAGACCCCTCCGGATTGGGGGAGTCGACCATAGGGGGCATCCACTCGGGGTGACCCAGAATGAGCTGTCTCAGTGGGGAATTGCCCAGGCTATGGCGGATTGTAGTCGGCCAATTTCCATTGAGCTCCGTCCCAATACTTCCAATGAGTGACGCCTTCTCGCAAGAGGAGTCGGAGGCCTTTGCTAGCTTTCTGCAGCGATTGGCGATTTATCGATTAGAGCGAATGGCTTGGGAGGAGGTGGCACTGGTGGAGTGTATTGAGGAAGAAGATTTCGAAGTTTCAACAGGGGTGGAAGTAATTCAGCCTGCTCCAGCAGCGCTAGATGATACCCCGCCCAAGGTACGCGATCCTGTCGAAAAGATCAACCTGGGGACAGAAACGGAACCCATGGAAGTGGGGATCAGCCAGTACCTTAGACCAAAGTTGAGGCAGCAACTGATAGGGTTGCTGCATGATTATAAGGACTGCTTTGCCGAGAAGTATCAAGACATGCCGGGGTTATCAAGAGAGCTGGCTTGCCATCGCATCCCTATCAAGGAAGGATGTAGGCCAGTTAAGCAAGAGCAGCGGCGGATGAACGCTGACACGGCAATGGCGGTCAAGAAAGAAGTTCAAAGCATGCTGGACGCTGGGATAATCAGACCAGCCCTTTATCCGGAATGGTTATCCAACGTCGTCCCTGTTCGGAAGAAGAATGGCAAAATCAGAATATGTGTGGACTACAGGGATTTAAACGCTGCATCTCCTAAGGATGTTTATCCTATGCCCATAGCGGATATGCTGGTGGATGCAGTAGCGGGGCACGAGTTGCTCTCATTTATGGATGGGACGGCAGGGTATCACCAGATTCCAATAGACGAGCCAGACATTCCTAAAACCGCCTTCCGCTGCCCAGGGTTCACAGGAGCGTTTGAGTATCTCAGTATGCCATTCGGTTTAACCAATGCAGGGGCTACATACCAGCGTGCAATGAACGTAATTTTCAGCAGAATTTTGGGGGACATCCTTGAAGTCTACATTGATGATGTAGTAGTAAAATCCAAAAAGAGGGAAGATCACATTGATTCGTAGATATGGATATCATTGGCCATCCATTTTGAAAGATTGTCATAGTTTCGCTCAGGGTTGTCAGGAATGCCAGCGACACGGGCCAGTGCAGCGGGTTCCTAACATTCCTTTGCAGCCCATCATCAAGCCTTGGCCTGCTAGGGGCTGGGTATTGGATTTCATAGGGGAGATCAATCCACACTCATCTGCGCAGCATAAGTTTCTTTTGCTGGGTACCGATTTCTTTACTAAGTGGGTTGAAGCTATACCAACCAGGAACTGCGATGCAGATACGGTCATCCGCTTCGTTTTCCAAAACATAATCTGCCGCTACGGCATTCCAGAGTGTATAGTAGCGGACAGGGGGGCAGCCTTCATGGCTGAGAAGACCCAAACTTGGTTAGCAGATTATGGTGTCCAGTTCCTCCATTCTTCTCCTTATTATGCTCAATCCAATGGCCAAGCGGAAGCTACTAACAAGGTGATCATATCCATTCTAAAGAAGATGCTAGTGGATAGCCCGAGATCATGGCACACTCAACTTGACAACACGCTTTGGGCCTATAGGACCTCTAAGCGGACGCCTACAGGTACTACCCCGTATTCGTTGATGTATGGCCATGAGGCTGTCCTGCCAATGGAGATCAATGTGGCTTCTTTACGGGTTCGCGAGCAACATCAACTCCTGGGTGAAGACTATGTCCAAGCCATGTTCCAGGAACATGAAGACCTCGACGAAAAACGACTTGAGGCCTTGGACACTATCATCCAGGAAAAGCAGCGGATCGCCAAGGCATATGACAAGCGGACCAAGGGTAAAACATATGGCGAGGGAGACTTGGTCTGGAAGGTAGCTCTGCCCCTAGACGAACCGGGTCGTGGTAAATGGAGTCCTCGCTGGGAGGGTCCATTTGTCATCGACCGAATCATGGGAAAGGGGGCATACCAGCTCCGAGACTTGGAAGGTGAAGTTCATAGAAATCCCATTAATGGGCGATATCTTAAGAAATACTTCCCAAGTGTTTGGGAATTCGAGGTCCCTCCGGCAGACGACGGGGCTGGACAGAATTCTTAGCCCTCCGGCAGTGCGCTCAGACGGCAGTAAGTTAAGACGGTACATCCGCCTGGGGTGTTCCCGCCGTGTTCGAAGTGTTCGTCTTTTTCATTGCGAAACCGTGGGGGTTTTGTTCTTCTTTTACCTTGTCTTATTTCAACATCCGCCAGGGGTGTTGATGTCCTTATACTTTTCATTAACAATCAAATTCATATCTTGGTAAGTGTTAAGTACGAAAATTGCAATTTGCTTTATTCTTACGCAGGCTTTGCGGCCAAGGGCATTACAAGGAAAAGAAAATACAACGAGAGCTACTAGCTAGCTCTGATACCATCCTACGTCTCTCTTAGTCTTGGGGGACTGGCGGATTCCTCGTGCTGCTGCTTGATCTTCTTGCCCAAATCCTCTTCTTCTTCGGAGCTCTGCTAATTCCAGGAGGGGAAAATGAGTTGGAAAAAAGGGAAAGATGAGGATGCAGTGGCGGCGCTTGAGGAAAAACACACAGTTCCGCTGAGGGAACGTGTGGATGGGTTGCTAGGGGTGAAGGTCATCGAACGTGTTGATGACATTCATCCAAGCACCTAACCGGGTCACTAGCGTTAGTCGGGCCGGGTGTTGTTTCAGCACCAGGAAGCACGGCTTCAGGCCGCCTAACGCTAGGTGACCGGGGTTAGGATTTACTTAACGCTGGGTGACCGAGGTTACTGGGGCATTTAACCAGGATTGCGGTTTCTCTGGTGGAAAGGCTTGTGGCAGCCAGAGGGCTACGCCAATCGCTAACCACTCTACGATTGCCATATTTGTTCTAAGCAGGGTGATCTGGTGAGGTTTTTTGCTGCAACCAGGGGGTTCCTTTTATACTACATATGCGAGAGGATCCAACGGTTGGGGGTCACGCAAGCTTTAATGCTTCGATCTACCCATCTTTATGCATCTATCCGTTTTCGGCGCCTGCTCGCCTGGGAATCGATGCGTGATCAATAGGGTTTGACTGGCGCCT
Organism: Potentilla sterilis; assembly: GCA_963682095.1. Taxonomy (NCBI): domain Eukaryota; kingdom Viridiplantae; phylum Streptophyta; class Magnoliopsida; order Rosales; family Rosaceae; genus Potentilla; species Potentilla sterilis. The sequence continues at coordinate 1,100,575 of OY821755.1, forward strand.
TCTCGGTTCTCCCCACCATTTCGGTAACTGTCAAATCCTGCATTTATACCAGTTTGTGTTTCCCAGGCATCTGCTTAGGGCTACCTGGCGTGGGGGCTTCGTGGGCCGGACATGGGTTCGACGACGAACGGGCTTTCACCTTTTCGTCGAACCTAGCCCATCATGGGGAAACCACTTGGGAATCCTATCTAGTTTACTCGGCTTGGTTCTGGCTTTGCCCATCCGCGCAGCCCAGCAAACTAAGGGGGCAACATAAGGGCAATATCCGACTTATCTTTTTCGAAATTTTTGAAGTTTTTGAACCTTCTTTAGGGCCAAGCCTGGTCGTCCTTTGAATAGGGGTTTTTAGGAACATCCGTGTTGGGGTGTGCCCTAAAACCTTTGCCGTTGGTAAGAATTGTGCGATGCAAGCCTTGATTCTAAAATTTTTGTTTTATTTACAAAAGTAAAGGGGGCTTTGCGGCCACGGCGATTACAAAGGCAAGAAACTAGTAGTACATATCCGCCAACTAGCTCTGATACCATCTTGGTATATGGGGATCCTCGCCACCTCCTTCGATCCGAACGCGGGCCGAACAGGGGTTGTAGAGTAAGATCCTGAGAGATCAGCGGATGAAGCGTAGAGATAGGGGTGGCAGAGACTGTCTTGATGCCGAAGCAGAGTGGCATATAGACGTTCGCCACCCATAATCTCTCGATCATGCAATGAGTTCAATAGCCCAGCGTTGTCCACGGTTATCCAATACCCTTCATGTGGAGGTGGACAACTGGCCTATTGAAGCTCATTGCGCCTCTCTCCGGAGAGGAAGGTACCCCGAACCGCATCCATGCTGGACTTCCGGCCGATGCGCTAGAGGGGTGCCAAATCGACAGCTACCAATCTATAATCACATCCGCCCGGAACATAACATGGAGTGTTATGGTTCGAGATTTGTTTAACATGGGGTGTTATGATTTGGGGTGTTCAGCGGAACATCCGAACTAGATCGGGTGGCAAGGATCGAGGAGGCCATAACGGCTGGTAGCAGAACCTAAAGGAAGAAACGCTGAATAACATTCTAAGGCAGTTTTTTGGGGTTCTCGGGTCTAGCCAGGGGGTGTTGCTTTTATAGCCTTACTTAGAAGCAATCCAAGGGCTGAGATGAACTTGCGCATTTATTGGGCAGTTGGAGGTTGAAACAGTTTCCCGTTTTAAAATTCAAATGCAAATTCATGGGAAAAAGTTCTGCAGTTTTCTGACTGCATGATAAGACTGATGCGCAGGGTTTGGTTTGCGAATCAAACCGAATAGGGCTTGGTAAATGGGCTCATATCATTAAACTTAGTAAATGAAATACATCAAGCCAGTTTTTACGGGCTAAGGCCGAAACTCATATAGATGCAGGCCCAACCGTTTGATGGTGGCCTTGGTCTTGCCTACCCCACGATCAAACTCAGCTGTTTCCCTCTTTGCTCGCGTCCGCTCCTCTTGTAGCTTACTCCCCAGGGCTTTCTGTTGAGTTATTTCGTTGGCGCGCTGGATTTGTTTCTGGCGGAGGAGGGAAATTTGCTCTTCAAGTCTAGCTATCTCAGCCGCTTCGGGGTTGCTAGTAGCCAGGGCAACCAAATCTTTGTAGGCACGAGCAGCATCCGCGAAAGCGGTCTCAGCTCCCTCAAGCTTAGCATGCTGAGTAGACCGGACAGGCAAACGCTCGTGCAGGCTCCTTAGCTCCGCGGGCAGCCGGAGGAGAGAAGCGTTAGCTTCAGCTTGGACCTCGGGAGGCAGTTGCTGGAAGTGGCCTTTGAGGATCTCAAGGGCAGAGGAGAGCTCGTCCGCCACTTGAACATCGGCAGGGTCCCTCTCTCCTAAGCGTTCCAAGAATCCCCACGCCTTCTGTACCTCTTCAGGTTCCTCTTCTGGGCTTCGAGGAGAAAGGAAAGGGTCTTCGGCCAAGAGGGAAGCAGAGTCAACTTGCTCCGGAACCGCTGAACCCGATCCGCCAGGGGTCGCGGATGGCTGATTCAATGGAGACGCCGCGACCAGACCTTCGGCGATTGGGGCCTGCGGCAGGGAAACTTGTGCAGTTACAAGTCCCACAGGTTCCGCGGAACCTGTGTCCGTTGCCTGCGGGGCGGAACCGAGGGTCTCCACATCATCATCACTATCATCCACCTGTTTATAAAAAGGGGGTTAGGAATGGTTCTAACTAAGAAAAATCGCTCTTCAAGTGGACTTTACACCACATACCTCAACAGCCGCTGAAAAGGGGATTTCCTCTGGCTGACTCAGAGGAGAGCCCTGCAGCCCTGCTTTTCCTTGCTGAGCTGTATCAACGAGAGCAGCGGCAGGGGTTGGAGTTGGTTCAACCTGGGGGGCAGCATCCACCACCAGCGGGGTGGCATTCTCGGTTGCCACTATCTCTTCTTCCACCTGCTCATAATCGAGGAGGATTGGAAGCAATTCAGACCAAGGGAGGTACCAATTTAGAGCATAAGGGATATATACCTCCGTCAACGGGGTCTCTTCGGGCAGAGGAGATCCGGGCCACCTTGCTGGTGATGGCCGATCGGCTTCAATACAAGAGTCAGCAGGGGTTGAATCTTGTTCAACCTGGGGGGCAGCACCGGCCAGAGACTCCGCACCGGCTAGAGCCTCTTCCTCTGCCGGAGATAGGACATCTGCAGGGGAGGATGGCTCGTCAGCAGCTGGTTGGTCTGCGCCCCGAATCGGCTCCTCCTCTTCTTCTCCTTCTTCTACGTCCTCTTCGGCCCCGTGCTCTTCCTCCCGAGTCGAATCTGAGGTCAGCGGATGTGGAGTTGAAGAACTGCCAGGAGCGCCACATAGCATGAGCAGAGGCCTATCGGTTGGGGCCTCCGCCACGGTAGCATCTGGGTTTTCCTCCGCCTCCGGTCCAGCCTCTGCAGCAGCACGGAGAGTCAAGACAGGTTGGATAGAACTCTGATTAACTGCGAGGGCTAGGCTGGAGGAAGTACCTGCAGCAAGACAGCGCAGAGGAACAGGTTGAGGAAGACTATCGCCGCAAAGCTCACGAATACAGAAGTCCAGATAGTAATCGTCGGAACTAGAGGAACCTGGTTCTTCGGAAGGGTTAGAGGACTCACCAGAGGAGAGCTCTATTACCGCAGGAGTTCGGCTGGTGGCGGCGGCGGACGAGGAACGCTTCCTCTGAAGTATCTGCAGGGAGGGATAGAGATGGGATATCTACGTTATGTAGGTATCTGTTTGAGCTCATAGTTAGAGACGCAAGGGGAAAATGGAGCTTTAAAAGAGTACTTACGGGTATGTCCTCCTCCTCATCTGATTCCTCATCCGCCTCAACAATAGTTTTGCTCTTCTTGGAGGGCGGAAGAGCTTTGCATTCGGCCTTCCGTTTTCCTTTGTCCATTGGGGTTTGCTCAATAGCCTAGTTTATTAAACAATCGAGATTACGCGAGAATCATGGGCAAACCGAAACAGTAGTTTCAAATGGGGGCATATTACCTTTCTTAGGGACGGGTCAACGTATAGGGGACCGCCGTGTAGCACCTCTTGGTCAGCTGGGGTAAGTTGCCCACCCCGAAGGTGAAAGAATCTTCGGAAGTAGAAAACGGGTGGTTGGCGGAAGAGCGGGCTTCGCATGCGCGACCACCAGACGCGATAGGGGCCAGTTGCGTCCGTGGAGGCCTGCAGGTTAGGGTAGCATTCTTCGTTATGTATGATGAGAGGCTGCAGGCATGAATTGTCACTGGCACTTGAGGGTCTTTTGGACTTTCGGCTATTCCTCCACGCTGAGAAAAGATTCAGACTTCTCAGCGGCGGATAGGGCAAGGTTTGAATAAGACCAAACTGCCGTGCAAAGAAGTGAGGCGCGTAGAGCTCATGGCTCGGATAGCCTTTCTCACTACAGAGGAGTGGTAGGTCCGCCATGGAGACGCCATGGATGAAAATCCCTCGGCCTTTAGCTGCCTGAAGACTGTTAGGGAGAAAGCCTCGGGCTAGTCCGCGGGGATACTTCACGTGGATCAGCTGCTGTGCCTCTGTAAAAAATTCCCGAGCGGATGTGTTGAAAAAGATGTCGAGGCAGATGGCATAGCTGAGTTCGGGATCAGCGGCACAGCCGGCATACTCTTGCCCCACAACTTGGTCAGGCCTAGGAGCTCTCTTCGTGGCCGGAGAAAGTTGGGGAAAGTACATCTGGCACCAGATATCCAAGATCCAGAGCGGACCAGATTGTGCACAATTCATGGGCACGGCGGATATCTGGTGCAGACAGCGGTAGAGGTGTGCTAGAACGCATTGGGCAAGACCAATCTCTTGGCCGGAATAGATCACCTCCGCCATACGGTGGTAGTGCTTGGTCATTTTGTTGGTGGTGGAGCAGAACACGAATTTGTTTAGCCAAAAGGACAGAAAGGCTATCCCGCTGAGCCTGTCGTCACCCATCTGGGAGGTTTCGTTCCTCCACTTTTCAAACCCACTGGGCTCGAATCCCCAAACAAGGCTAGAGGGAGATGTCCTTTCGGGATAGTAGCCCTCGTCGAAGGCTACAGAGCCGAGAGGGAACCCGAAGCCGGCGTAGAGGTCTAGCAGGGTCACGGAGGCGTGACCGAATTGGAACTCGAAGGCATTAACCGTGGGGTTCCAAAGGCTGATCAACGGAACTAGGGCGCACCTGTTGCCTCCTTTTGGGCTGAGGCTGAAGCAAAGCTGGATTGCATCAGCGACCCCGGCTTTCTTCCAAATTGCCCCGTCGAGAGGAAGCCGTTCTTCATACCAGGTGGTCATGTAGGACCTAACCAGAGGCCAGGCGGAGTGGTTTACGGTGCATTGGTGAGCGTCTTTTTGAAAATTTGGGCACTCCGCCGGTTCTTCAGAGCGGAAGAGCGCCGGCAGCGGGCGCGCCGGGCTGTCGAGCATCTGATGGGCTCCGTTGTTATCATCAGGATGATAGCCCACCACAAAGGGACCTAAGGTGGCACATTCCTCATGGGGAAGACTAAGGTGGGTCCGGTTCTCCTCTACTTCAGAGCATTTGAGGAGGGGGAGAAGTTGAGTCTGGGCTTGCTCCGCCAGGGGATAGCGAATATCAAAGTTCTTTTTGGGAGCCATCAGTCTCCGATCTGGGTTTCTTCTGATTTCGGGCTAGGAAAGAGGGAAGCAAGGTGGTACGAAGGAGAAACCGAGGGGTCTCTGTTGGAATTTATAGGAATCCGAAAGGGGTTCTTGTTTCGTGAGGCGCTGGGTTTCGCAGCAACCAAGGGTTTTAGGTGAACAGTGTCACCGTTTCGAATTGGGGAATCGTGATTGGCGAGGAAACCGCGCAACAGTCCAGTTATTTATTTAATGGCGATTGAGGTTCAGTCTCTCTTCTATCTCGCTATACCTCAATATCGGAGACTGGGGGGCAATGTTTGGACCACAATTGAATTTATGTCAATTGGGCTTCCGCCCCAAGGCCCAGTAGGGGTTTTGATCAGATTCAAACCCTTGGAAATCGGGCTTTCCCGCTTCAACCAAAGAGGTTGAGTTCGAGGGAGAACGTGGTTGCTTCCTAATCCGATTGGGGTTGTTTCGTAACAATCCATCAGTGAAAATATTTGTTAAGATTGAGAAGCAATGTAGCAATGATTTCACTACCTACGCTGGGCTATCAATCACTAACAACTATAAGCCACGCTGCACCATGCTTTAGGGAGGTTGTTAGAGGAACCGGCCATACTGCGCAATGATGAGTGATGAACAGTAACAGCAGCATAACAAGCAAGGTCGAGACGTGTTGCTCCGATCTTCGAAGCTTCAATACCAACTATACCTCTGATAATATCTTCGCTGATTTGATGGGAAGCAGGGTAGGGGAGGACATTCCTAATGAGTCTCAAGGATCCGCCGAACTGGAGTTGACAGCCCTAGGGGTCCTTGAGTCATATAAATATGAATCTGCCGGCATCTGGAACCAGGTTCTCAACCAAAAACAAACAACCACAAGTTCTAGCGCAACGCTAACTTGCCAAAGCCTCTCCGGAGCAACTCACGCAACCCGCCTCCGCCCCACGATCGATCTAATCTCGTGCTTGTGCCGAGCGCTTTGCTGGGTCTACTCACGCAACTCGCCTCCGCCCTACGACGGATTCAACCTCGTACTTGCGCCGAGCATTTGCTGAGCCTCACGCAACCCTCCTCCGCCCTCTTACGATCGATCTAATCTCGTACTTGCGCCGAGCATTTGCTGAGCCTCACGCAACCCTCCTCCGCCCTCCTACGATTGATCCGCTCTCGTACTTGTGCCGAGCGTTTGCTGAGTCTATCGAGTCAGTCCGCCACCCCCGGTGGCAATCGAGTCTGTCAGTCCGCTACCCCTGGTGGCAATCGAGTCGTCACTCCGGTGACACACCCGTGGTCTTGGAACAGCTCTGCTTTGCTTCTCCGGATCAGAGTAAGATCCTCAATCCTCAAGGGGTTGGGAAGAAAATCCTGGTAGAGAGTTCTATTCAGGTCTTGTTCGAGCCCTGTACGCCGGCTTAGTCAGCGCCCGCGTAACAGTCGCTTGACCAGGAAGTCAGAGTCGAATTGGGAGCAGACGAAGCGACTCGCTCAGGGGGTCGCGCGCAATCGAGTGGCACCGCTCCAAGGGTGCTGGCACGCCTAAGCACAACACAGAGACACAGCAACCGACCACAAACCAAACAACCGTGCTGACTGTTCGCCGGGTGCTGAACCCGCCACGAACACAACAGAAAGTTAACTGAGATGGATTTCTGGACAAAAGTTAACTAGCAGACTTGGTGCAATTTTTATTGGGAGAAACTAACCAAATTTGGATGTTTTTGTTTTCCAAATTGATTCCTATGGTTATTCTGTTCTGACTAAAAGAATAATTCTACTATCATTCTCTGTAGAATTTGAAGAGAATGCTATTTTATTTTTCTGTGCCGTATTATTCTGTTTGTGCTCGAGTACTTGAACTTAGTACGTTCTTCTCCCCTAACCATTTGTATAGTTCTCATCTTAAATAAACCTTCTGACTCGGAGAGAGATCTATATATACTATGTATTTCTTGTAAGCCTCTTAAGAAACATTCTTCGCTTTTGATTATAAAACTGGGTAAGATATACAGGCATGTCTACAAATTGTTCAGTACGTAAGTCAACCAAACCGGCCAATTGCAAATTGCTGGTGGCAACCACGTCTTGTTCCCCCAAAGATCACAGGCGAATCAACTAAATTAACAGAAACAAAATCACCCCTAAATCGTGTGCACCATCTTCTCTAATCAGGCCTTACCTACTTAATCCTCTATATATAGAAATAGATCATTCTTGTATCATAATTGTCTAGCTTCACCCTATAAGCCATGGCCAACATATCCCTTCTCCTACTGCTTCTTTGTTTACTAGCCTATAATGCTCCAACACTAGAAGCAGCCTATTCCCCAAGCTACTCCTACAACCCCAAACCCGTAACAACAAAGAATGTAGTCGACTCATGCTGGCGGGGAAATCCCAACTGGGCAAGAAATCGCCAAGCCTTGGCTAACTGCGCGGTAGGCTTCGGTAAAGATGCCATAGGAGGGAAATATGGGCGTATTTACGTAGTCACCACCTCGTCTGATGACCCCATAAACCCTAAACCGGGCACCCTCCGGTACGGTGTGATCCAAACGCAGCCGTTGTGGATCGTCTTTGCCAAAGACATGGTTATCACCCTCAAGAATGAGCTCATTATGAATAGTTTCAAGACCATAGACGGTAGAGGAGCTAAAGTAGAGATTGCATATGGACCATGCATAACTGTTCAGGGTGTTAGTCATGTTATTATCCATGGAATAAGTATTCATGATTGTAAGCCAGGGAAGTCCGGCATGGTTAGGAGCACTCCTACACATGTTGGACGTCGCCTTGGGTGCGATGGTGATTCCATCAGTATCTTTGCTTCTTCGCATGTTTGGGTTGACCATTGCTTTCTGGCTCATGGCGCTGATGGCCTCGTTGACATCACCCATGCTTCCACGGCAGTCACCGTCACTAACAATTATTTCTCCCAGCACGACAAGGTAAGCAAGAACTAGCATTTGGTCTAGTAGTAAACTTCGGTTGATATAGCATGTAACCTATTTTCATTTTTGTAATTTTTGTAATCAAGTGGTGCCAATTTTCAGGTGATGCTGCTCGGACACAATGATAAATTCACAGCAGACAAAATTATGAAGGTCACAATAGCCTTCAACCGATTTGGGGAAGGCCTTATTGAAAGGATGCCTAGGTGAGAGGGGCTATTGGATGATTGATATATTGTAGTTACTGCACAGATATTCTAGTACGTTCACGTACTGTTCGATAGAGATTAGTCTTAATGGTTTGATTGCTTTGAAATAACAGGGTCAGATTAGGCTATGCCCATGTTGCCAACAATAGATATGATGAGTGGAAGATGTACGCCATTGGTGGCAGTGCTAATCCAACCATCTTCAGTGAAGGAAACTACTTCATAGCTCCTGACAATCATGATGCCAAACAGGTACATTATCTATCACAAGTTCACGAGAATGAGTAGTTTTTGCTTAACATTGATGAGGAAGCAAAGGCACTTCAATTAGTACATGAACATTGAATTTGGATATCGAATCATATATGTGTGTTTCGGCTTCACAGGTTACGAAAAGAGAGGCTTACGGGGGTTGGAAGAATTGGAAATGGAGATCTTCTAATGATGTGTTACAAAATGGTGCTTATTTCATTCAATCTGGATGGGGAAGTTGTTATCCAATGTACACTCGAACACAGAAGTTCAAGGTCTCTCCAGGATCGATGGTTCCTGCTTTGACTTCAAGTGCAGGTCCTCTGCGCTGCATTGTTGGTAAAGCATGTTGATTTTGCTTTCTACCAACTCGGCCGTTTATGTTTTTTGTAACTGAACTTCTTTCTCTACATTGGCTTCTTGGATGTAAGAAGCATGTTTTGTACATGTAACACTTGACAGTGAGAACAGCTTCTTGTATCTACTGATCTATTATCAATACTGACTTGACGAACAATGGTACTAACATAGCATATATAGTGTGTCGACCGATACTGTCTTCGATCACTTATAATGTCTGTCCAGATTAATGAAAGCTTCCACTTAATTAATCTCATGATAGACAACCTTTCTCTGATGTGGAACAATTGTTCTTCATCTACATCCCAACACTAAGTACTAATCAGAACGACTATAGTAAGATATTGAAGAAAGAAAGCAGAGAATCAAGTCGATATGCAAAAAGCAATCAAATAAATCAGGAGGTGTAAGATCCACTACGGTTCTCTTTCAGAAAAGCCTGTTCTCATTGCTTTGAACCCCACATGTTACTGGTGCTTTAGCTCTAACTTTCCAGAAGTACCAAATTCCTGCCCCAATTCCAAAGGCTCCTGCTACTGAAACACCAGAAACTGCCCCTGCAACAATAAAAAACATGCATCCAAGTTAGCTCACAAATTCACAGCTACTTAACTAAATCTGAAACTCATGGTCAAAATAATTACCTACAATTACACCTTTCCTCGTATGCCTAGAAATGCTATCATCTGCACAATGGGAGACAAATTATCAACTGATCTACTGTGTATCATAAAACATTCAGAATTGACAAATGCCTCATATATACTTACCATTACAATAAGTAGTCACATTTCCTCTCTCACATAGGCACAAGAAACTCTTTGTTTTGGTGTCGAATCCACATGTACCACCTCCTTTGGATGTGTCCTGGCACTGAAGGCAACGTGTGGTAACCGGAATATCAAAATCCACCCGAATACCATATTCCGGGACTTGATCATCAGGCTGTGTCTCACCGGTGTTTCTCCAATGCACGCTAGTATAACTAGCGCAGTATTTCAACATCAACCTTAGGGATTCAGTGGCTTTGGGATAATAAGAACAGCAAGTACTTTTAGTCAATGCTGAGGCACACTCAGGTAAGTGCCTGCAAAGATAACTAGAACTATCACATGACGAGTCACACTTTTCAGGGTACCTTTCACAGAACATAGGCTTTGGCTGAACAATCACATTCTCTTCACTACAATTGAAGAAAAGGTAGTCATTTTGAGAAGAGAGTGACAAATGTGTACTAGTGTCGAGGCTAAAAGGCCTAGTTGGTCGAAAACTGTCACCGTCTAGACAATTCCACATGAAAGGATCGGTGACAAGAATGTGAGGATCGGAGTAGCTTATGCTCTTGACAGGGTACCTGCCGGAAGGTGTTCGAAGCTCAAGTTTACCTGGCTCGGAGCAGACAAGAAGGTGACTGTAATAAGGGCTGCCGCAGCCTTCATCAATGCCGAAAGGGTAGTTAATCGGAATGTTACCACAAAAAGGTCTACATGGGGTGGCATGAGCTGCTGTGAGGCTGAGAAGTTGAAGGGCAGTGAATAAAATGGATTTGCAGGTGAAGAGAGAAGCCATTAGAGACATGAAGAGCTAGATAGGCTCAGTGATGGTCACCCAAGTAATGATTTGGGAGTATAAGCAAAGTAGTTAGATGAGTAAAGTGATAGGTGTTAACTTTAATATCTTTCTCTTTTGCTCTTTAACTTTGTTCCTCTGTTAAGAATTCTTTTTCAGTTGTTAATTGCTTTGTTCTTTTGCTTTGTGGAAATATTGTTGGAGTGAACATATTGAACAGTAACTATGGGCCGGGCCAGCATATGTGTTCAGTATTAGACGGACTGAAGAAGTCCAATCCAGGATCACATTCTGTTTAAAAAAAAAAAAAAAGAAGGAAAAATATTATTGACAGCTGTGGGATTTGAACCCACGCCCTTTCGGACCAGAGCCTAAATCTGGCGCCTTAGACCACTCGGCCAAACTGTCTTGTTGTTTAGTGGTACAATTAAATTTAACTAGTTTTGCCCATTTTTATTTTATATTTTGTTTGGAAAGATTTATAGAGAGTTCGTTGGGAACTTATTTACAGATGAAAATAGTGGAAAGTTGTGCGAAATGTAGTTATTTAATTTATTTATTCATTTTAAAAATAAAAAAAATTGGTTATTTACCGTGATGTCCTTCAAATATTAAAATTTAATTAAAAATAAAATATGGTGTGAGGGTGTCCATGTCTTTTCACAAGCACTTTGGCTAATAAAGTGGGTTTTTTTTAATAATAGTATAGATTAATACTCTATTAAAATAGAAGTAGAGAAAACGTGTGCCAATGTGCCATGAAAGGTGAAATTATTGAAGGATCCATGAAGAATGGAGGAGCCGGGACCATAAATCTATGGCGGCACAAAATTTCTCTTCTGCCGACAACTCGTTTGTCAGAAAAAAATAAAAATAAAAAAAAAACACCGTAGTTATCCGCTCTGGGCACCCAGCAATTTACTCTGGGCACCCTTGGTGCGTCTTCTCCAATCGGCATGCCGACGCCTTCGTCGTCTATTTCTTCATCGGCGTTGTGATACCAGCCGGATCCTAGCCTGGGGTCGTCGCTGCATCAGCCCTTCGTCATCCCCAAATCGATGTCGTTCCTGGTGTATCAATTCAGTCCCGGGTCGGAATCTAATCCGAATCGATGGCGCCCTCTGTCACGACCGCCTCTCCAGCTCAACACCAACGCCGCGAAGCAGCCCGGAGACGCCCCAGCCCATTAAGATCGGACCTCGATCCGGTTTCCCTCTCAAGTAGACGCCCAAGTTGAAATTCTTCTGTGAGCACCTAGTCGTGAATTGGCTCCGCCCCTGGCTGGGACTAGTACTGGCATGCATGTCCATTGTGAAATTTCCACATCTTCTACGTTCTAAGACAAAATAATTATAATATTTTTGAAATTACGATAAAAAACAAAATAATAGTGTCTTGCATATATAAATGTAGAACGTACATTCAAATCTTAGATTTATCTCATAGAAAAAAAAATATTGATATCTGGATAAGTCTAAGCTACATATATCTTCTCTATGATGAAAAGAATAAACCGAACATCCTCGTTTTTCATCGACTAATTGTATATGCACGCGGGTATACAAGTTCTTTTGGTCAAGAAACTGGCAAGGTGTTACTGTTAGACCACTTAGACAACCGCGGGGCCAAGCTGGAATGGCTTTGAAAAGATTTCTGGCTAATTAGTCGACACACGAGCGAGTCGTATCATGGCGTATCCCCATGCATGCATCTAGAGACTGCTAGATCCATCTAGTAGCATTATGATTGATCTTACTTTACTTGGTCTGCACATATGCTCCTCCGTCGTAGAAAATTCTGCCTAATTTTGGGAAAAAGAAGAAACTGAGTCGGAATTTTACAGCCAAATACCCATCACAAAGTCGTAGTCTTCAAGTAGTGATCGATGAATTGGAGAAGAAAGGGGGTCAAAAAGATGGTCCTCGACTTTAAGAACATCGACCCGAATAATAATGTACGTGTGTGAAAGGCATAATGGTAGTCGTAGTATCATAAGGACTAGTTAAAACATATATATATTTAGTTGTGGTTTATCAAAGTCCACCGGCTTTTGCCTAATTGTCTCCACAAAGTCTACGACGGCCGACCTTTCTCATTTGAAAGGTCCAACCTAGACCACTGGGGGGGGGGGGGTCTCGTTGTTCATGATCAGACTAATCATTCCCACTTTGCACCGTTCTTATTGATACCGTACGTAATCGATCACTCAGTGATATTGATAAGTGCGTGTGTCTTGATTCTTGAACTTTGGTTGGAAAAGAATGGCAATTCGATTGGATTATAGCTGGGGTTAGTTAAATTGGAAAACCAAAGCGAGTATTCTAAAACTTAAACAGTACTGATGCTATACTTTCAGCACACTTCTTTGTATTGTGTAAATTAAACGTATATATGATCCGTATCGATTTCCAGTTGATAGTTGCGATACAATCGATCTAAGATCTACAAATCAAAGACATTATTTAGTCTTGATGAAATGATCCACTAGCTTGCTAGTTCTTGAAGCTCAATCTGTCCTAAAGAATTTCAATTCCGCTGTTCTTATTTTGTTAATCTCTGTGCTTGGCTTGGTCTGGAGTTCAAAGTACCAAGCTAGCACTTTGAATCCTAGCCAGCTGCTAGTCTGCTACCTAGCTTCATATGACAGTGGATCTTAGAGGACAGGGTTGGTTTCCGGCTCCCTCATGAGGTCGTCCTCTTTTGTCCTAAATGTCCCCGGAAAACTTAGAAAGAAGGCCGGCCGAAACGTAAGTACACAACTCACACTCAAGGGCTCTGAGGTCTACTCTAATAATATCCCAGATATTGGATTCATTGCTTCAGTTAATTTGATGTCAACCAGTCACAAACTTGCGAAACAAAAGAAACCAATACAAGTACTTGTTGAGCAGTGACCAGCTCCATACCTATTTTTGCCCGAACCGAACTATATGTGTGACATGTATCTCTAGGTTGACTGAATATAGCTAGTTATAATTCAACTTAGAATATAGTTCAAAAATAGGTGCCACAATACTTGTAACATATAGAACCATGACTATACTTAAAATCTTAGGGTCAAATTAGATACTAAAAATTAATGAGTGGCACTCTTTTGGGGTGAGATTAATCCATAGACATCGAGGTCCTTTTCTTCATTTTGATAAGATTTAGACCTCATGAATCCTCCACCAATCGTACCCCAAAGCTTGTCATCACTATAAGCTAGCAAGGCCAAGTGGCCGAGGGACTAACTGGTACTTCGATCAATCACATCTCTTTCAAGTATACGTCTCTTTCAACTTCAAGCTAAAATTTCTTGATCAACTGGACCTCAATCAACTTCATTATATAATTTGACTAAAGCCACCACATGCGCATGACTAGCTAGCTTAAATAAGAGCCATTTTGGACGTGTTCATATTATATAACATATAAATTACTTATGAAAGGTCTTTGATAGTGAATTTCAAGCAAATCATTCAAGATATTAGATATTTTACATTAGTTTCTTGATTAATAATTTGAGCAGAATGTACGTAGTACTGTATTAGGTAAAATAACTTTCTTAATTTCCTGAAGTTTCAAGTATTTGATCCGTGCTCGGGGTCACACTCTTTTTTCATCATCTGGAGTAACTCCGAGCATGAAAAATGTCAAGATTGAACAATTTCTTCTTCACCTCGCCACTTGCAGAACATCGATCACTTGCATCATGAATGCAGGCATTTGACATCAAATCAGGAGCCTTTGTCTAACTAGCTTTCAAAATTTCAAAATTTCTTTCTTGCGAAATTTCAATTTCTTATACAAGTGATGCTGACAATTGACGACTAATATCAGGAACTGTGTGCTTCTAATTAGTTGACAATGAAGGATGGGTTTTCTCTTCTTTAATTTTATAATTAACTAAGCCAATAATTCGGTTTGTTTTATCGCAAGTATATAGGCTGTAATTGTCATGGATTTGTCGGCCATAAATGGATTTGGAAATTTGTTAGAAACGCCTTGATAAACAAACAGAACTAACATCAAAATCCAGGCATAGTTGTTGAAACATGCAATAGACTCTTGCTTGTCATATCAAACACGAAGAACCATCGAGGCTATTTACCTAAGAAACCAAGGGAAAACACCCAGATATTCAAATCACTTGTGTGAAAAGCATAATCGAATTATAATATAACTTGTGCAAATGATAAGAGTTTCAGTGCCGTTCGCAGCATGGTTCTCAATATATAGCAAGCTATAGTCTTCTTGTGCTTCTTCTATAAATTTCTTCAAAACCTAGCTGTCCAGATCGACCTAATTAACCATATATTCACCAAATTTATACGTCATGGAAGTAAGCCACGAGGGGAGTATCAGATCGTCAAACACAAATCTTAGTCAACTCTGTCCTTTTCTTCAATGTTGATTTGGTTTTCCGATCGATGTGAAGAGATTTTTTAAGAAGTAATGCTTAGTTTAATATGTAAGAAGGAAAATGGATACTGACTTTGGAAATGCCAGCTATTTTGGATCATTTCCTGCCATATGCTGCAATCTTTTGTTTAGTATTCTCAGTCAGAAATATCAGAAATATTAAAACATAGATCTATAGGGGATTAGGGTAAACGCTCCAATAATTATATATCTACTTTCCACTATACTGTCATCAAATTACACCCGTCAAGTATTATTTGGTGTAGTGGCATATATATATATATATATATATATATATATACTATTATTAAGTAAATAGGTTTTGTTAGCCGAAACGTGTGTAAAAATACGACTAAACTCTTACACCATAAGTTATGGCAAAATAAATTTTAATAAACAAAAAGGATAAAACAGTATTAAATAAAATAATAATAAAAAATAGAAAAAAATAATTTGAGATAAGTTTTTATCCGGTTATAACTTTTTATCCACTATCTGCATAATTTCATACAAAAGAAAAATATTTATGCTGAGAAAAAAAAAACACAAGAAAATGTTTCACACACCGTGCAAAAAACTTTTAGCTATAACTTCAAATTGATATGAATAAGCATATGTAGTTCTCTCCGATCTTGGCTTCAATCTTGCTTGTAGATCTTTGAATCGATTGCCTATTGTTCCGTTGTATTATACTTACATAGTACGTTAATAGTTTCACAATTAATATCTTTGTATTATTTCTGTACAAACCACCAATCAATTATAAATTAGTTGCAAACCTTACCAAAGAAAAGAAAAGCTAGGGCACGTACGTACGTACATAGCTATAGATAGAACCAAACGTAATGGTACCATGTTTAAAACCTGTTAGCTAGCTATGACAATTGACAACATATATAATATGAGATAACAACAAGTTCTCAACTACCCTCCTTGAATATATGCATCTTAGGTAGATAGCTAGCCTTACTTCTTCCATTGGGCGCTGTCTGTTTGAACTTGAACACCCTAAACGTATTCCTTTTCCAAATGAATACCGACAAAGAGAAATCTGCCACGATTTCCTGGGTCGAGTTAGGCCAAACAGATAGAACACAATGAATGACATGAATGAACAGCGAAAGTGAATGCATGCTTGCATCAGTTGCATGGGATCAAGTCGAATAATATTCAATCTTTGCGCCGACGACGAAGAAAGAAGAAAGCAGCTTTCCCACGCTCAAAAGCGCAAAAGAGAAAGGAAGACGGATTAGGGTTTCAAAAGCTGGATGTTGAAGTTTCTTATTAATTCTTTCCCGAAAGAAACCCTGCACTGTGTCTGTCTCTCTCTCTGCATGTTTAATATCCATGGTCAAGGTAAAACAAGGAAGCTGATCCCATTGGGCATCATGTCTGTGTTATTCTTTGTTGGGTATACGATGCGAAACCCTCGGCAGCTATAGTTTTCAAAGGGGACGTTAAGTTATAAAAGATAGACAAAGAGTTATGGAGACTGAAGCAAGAGAACGTCACCAGAATTTGAAATTGGGTACACCAAGAAAAACTGAATGGATTAGGTACACGAAAGATAATAATTGATGAATAATAATTAGCTTTGCTCCAGCCGTACTTGTAGGGATGGATTTTCTTGAGTTTCACCGATCACCAAAGAAAATTTCTAAGTCTACCATGCAATATTGAATAGATTACCCTACTCTAGCTAAGCTCTTTGAAGAGATTTTAATATTTATACACTATTTATGTGATCTTATTAAACACATAGTTCAAGTCGCATAAGATTTTATTTTCATATGTCAAAATCTATAAGTCTCGCAACCTTGTTACATTATAGTATTGATCACAAATTCACAATATATAGTACTCAAATAACACGACACCATAGTCTAGATTGGATGGATTCATAATGTTTTTGACTTAAAACGCGCATGATTGTATAATCAGAAAGAAATATGGTTACGATTGTTAAGTTGTTTTCCGGTTTCCAACTATACCGCTCGTAGGCCAAGTGACAAAGGAAAATTTGAGTTAAAAGTCTAGGTTTACCCTTTCACAAATTTTCAACTCTCCATAGGTAAGAATTAAACTCACTAATCAAAGTTTCACCACTATATATATAATCAAATACGTAGACTTTGATTTCATTGGCTGCTATATGACGATGCCTATTACATCATTTCCAATTTCAGGTATTATCTACACGAGCCACCAAACGAGGAAGTAGTGAAGAAGACAAAGTAAAACGAATCTATCTAACCATATTCTAATTTGTAACCTGATCTAGTAAATTTAGTAATTAGGGATAAAATTAATTAGACGGAGAATAGAAGAAGAAAGTCTAAGCAAGCGACCCGGTCCCGATCTGAAACGTGAGAGTAATGTGACGGCATGTGGACCCCACATTAGTCCGGGCCGCGGCCCCACCCGGTCATCAGTCATCCCCAAGTTTTAGATTATTGTGTGTAGGGAGAAAGAGCCGGGCCGTCGAAAGCATTGACTTGGGCTTTTGGCCCCACTTTTGAGTGGGCCCCGCCTTAAAATAACTCATTTATTAATTACATTCTTATTTAACCACCTAAAATGCTGGAGTTGTTTGAGGCTAGCTGTGGAACCCTGACTGCCGTTCGAATCCCACCTACACTCTGATTGAACTCAATCGATTCTTGGTGACTCGGAGGAGTAAGTGTTCTAAAACTGAGACCGATTGAGTTCAATCAGATTCTGGTGGTCAGCAGTGTTAAACGTTCTAAAACTCAACTTATTTTTGATGGCTAAGAGATTAGGAGAATTAACCGTTCTAAAACTATCCCCGACCCGAATGAGTTACTTAGTTTGGTATTGAGTTTTGAGAAAAAAATCATTTATAATTATCATTTTGAGTTGATTATGCATGTGTTTGGTAAGTTTTTTTATAAAGTACTTATTTATAAAATTTAGTTGAAAAAACCACGATTTTAAAAAACAGGTCAGATGTTGCTTATTTAAAACTCATATTTTCTATATTTAAATTTTTTCACATCAATACCAAATAAAACCTTAATATGCTCTAAAAAAAACCGTGTGATTTCAATATCCTTTTCTTCCTTCCCTTTTCTTATTTCCTCACGTGGAACGCGCCGCACACTTCGGGGCGGTGGATTGGATTTCTTAAAAGGGAATGAGTCAAACTCTTTCTTTCGGAAGTGTGGACGAAACCCTACTGTTAATTCCGGTCCGGGTCGCCCCGCCTTTTTGGCTTTGACAGATGGCAGGGAAACCCTGACGCACCATCTGACGCAACACACACATCGAATTCCGCCTTACTATTAGTACTAGTACTAGTCGTCTCTCTCTTTAGGTTCTTCTACGTCCCAATAGTCCAGTCCTCCATACCCTTTTTATAGGCGAGCACATTGCACCGGTAAAACACTTCACACATAATAGACTACCTCCACACCCTTTAAAAGTCTCTCTCCGATCTTGCTCATCTCTCTCTTCCGTGTCTGTACTCCTTAGATTTCTGTTTGATTTGATTTTATGGACAAAGGATGGGGTCTAACCCTTGATTCCGACTCCCTCGGCTTTTTCCTCAACAAGCCTCCTGCTTCTGCTTCTGCTCCTCCTCCTCTCAACAAGAGAACAAGCCCTTTTGGTGATAGGATGTTTTCCGGTATTGAATTCCCGGTCAAGACGAGACCGGCAGATGAGAACCGGACTGCCGAGGTCGATTTCTTCTCTGACAAGAAGAACAAGAACGATGATCATGAGTTGAAATCCAACAACAACAATACGAGTGTCAGTGTCAAGAAGGAGAACTGGTCCGGTTTGGACGCTGTAAACGTAAGCAGACATGAGTTTCAGTTTTGTTGTTCATTTTGTTTTTCTATTTTTGGAGTGAAACTGATTTCGTATCTTATTACAGACTGGCTTGCACCTTGTTACTGCAAACGCTGGAAGTGATCAGTCGACGGTGGATGATGGGGTGTCATCTGATCCGGCGGATAATAAAAGAGCCAAGAATCATGAGGTAAATTAAGAACTTGAATATGATTGATGAAAATACCCAGAATTATGATTTTTATTTTTATTTTTAGAGGAACCAAAGTTGACCCTTGAATTATTGATCATCAGCTGGCACAGTTGCAAGTTGAGCTGCAGCGTATGAATGCTGAGAATCAGAGACTGAAGGAAATGCTTGGTCAGGTGACCAACAACTACACAGCGTTACAGATGCATCTTGTGGCAGTAATGCAGCAACAGCAGCAAAACCAAGCCGCAGCTGATCAAACCTCACAGGATCATGAGCAGGTAATTGATTCTAGTTCATTTTCATACCTTGATTATATATATGACCTATATTAATATTACTAGATGTTGATGAGTTTGATTAGTCAATATCAATAGCTTGACTCTTATTTTGTTTAAACAGAATGAAGGAAAATCTGAAGAGAAGAGACATGAGGTTGGATCATCTGGAGCAGTACTGCCAAGGCAGTTTCTGAACTTGGGTCCAAGGGATGAAACAAAGACTGATAATGAGGTTTCGAATTCTTCATCGGAAGCCAGAACTCGATCGACTTCACCACCTCAAAACAATGTTAGTACTAATGGCAAAAGAGTTGGTAGGGAAGAGAGTCCTGAGTCTGAAACACAAGGCTGGCTGCCTAACAAGGTCGCCAAGCCCAATTCCCCACCTAAGCCGATCGATCAGGCCACCGAGGCCACCATGAGGAAAGCTCGCGTCTCAGTTAGAGCAAGATCAGAAGCACCTATGGTAAGTAAAGTAAATCAATTGAACTTTGTGACTTAACCTTGACAAATAATATATACATTAAGCTAGATAAAAGGGAAATGATCACATAACTTTTCAAAATTATATGGTGTCATACAATCAGAATGGTAGATACTTGGTCAATTTTCATGAACATATCTTATATGACTTAAACTCAATTATTTCAGATCACTGATGGCTGCCAATGGCGAAAATATGGACAAAAGATGGCGAAAGGAAATCCATGTCCTCGTGCTTATTATCGGTGTACCATGGCCGTTGGTTGTCCAGTTCGCAAGCAGGTATGTTACTTCCTATTTATTAACCATGTTCGTTCAATTTTTTTGAAGTGAAAAAAACAATGAGTTTGGAGTACACACAAGCTAAACAAGAAGTGTTTATCATTGTATATAGGTACAACGTTGCGCTGAAGATAGGACCATATTGATCACAACTTACGAAGGCAACCACAACCACCCGCTGCCCCCAGCAGCGATGGCCATGGCGTCCACCACCACGGCTGCTGCTAGCATGCTACTTTCGGGGTCCATGTCAAGTGCAGACGGGATCATGAACCCGAACAATTTGCTAGCCCGTGCAATTCTTCCTTGCTCATCTAGTGTGGCAACAATCTCGGCCTCAGCTCCATTTCCTACTGTCACATTAGACCTCACCACCAGTCCACAACCATTACATTTCCAAAGACCTCAACAAGGCCAGTTCCAGATGCCTTTCCCAGGACAACCCCAGAACTTTGGATCATCAGGCTCAAACCCTCAACTACCCCAAGTTTTTGGACAAGCGCTATATAACCAGTCTAAATTTTCCGGCCTTCAACTCTCCCAGGAACTACTAGCTCACCAAGCACAACAGCAGCAACAAAGTCAGTCATCCTCATTTGCTGACACAGTGAGTGCTGCCACAGCTGCCATCACGGCTGATCCGACCTTCACTGCCGCCCTAGCCGCCGCTATCACCTCCATTATCGGCGGATCGTCTCATCCCAACAATAACAACTCCACAACCTCAAACAACAGCAATGGCGCCAACAACAACAACACAATCAACAGCTTCCCGGGAAACTAAACTAGAATTAGTGGGGGTATTTGTTTGTTCGTTTTTCTTTTTGTTCAAAGTCTCAGTCAGGTTCTTTGGGGAAGAAGGAGTTAACATGTTGATACCGTTTGTTCTTTTCTTGTGGGGAGGTTTAGATCGATCACCACAACTCCATTCTTTGTTTTGTTTTGTTTGAATAATTTGATTCAAATTTTTCAGTAAATACACACACAGAAAGAGAAGAATTAGCTTATATAACTATATCTTTACCTATTTACTATCCTACATGAATGACGAGCAGTAGTTCCATATATATATTGTGTTCATTCTTCTTCTTTATTCTCTATAATAGTTTGTTCAAACTGTGATAACTTTGTTCACGTCAATCTTGTTTCGTTGAAACCGCCATGAACCTTGTTCACGGCAATCTGGTTTTCCGAGAAACCGCAGAAGAGAGAATATTGCAGTGATTCGTCGGATATTCTGGCGAATAGTAGGTGGCGGTCAACTAATTCGGCCTCTTCGGATTTGACACGTAAAAAAGGGTGTTGTGCACGATCAGATTCAGGCGTGGACCTAACTGAAACCATAGACTTGGGAGAGACTTCCAGGCAACTACGTGTGTATTAATCAAAGGCATGAATCTGAGGAGAAGAAGGAGAGGAGGTCAAATTCATACAAATAAAGAAAATATAATGGCTGCCAGTTTTGTTGGGTAGTAAGTTTCGTGGATTGTTGGCGAAAGCTTATTATACAATTGGATACGTTGTTGAAATTTTGTGCACTTAGTTTGACATCACGTCATCATAGCAATGAATCCCAATCCAATCCCAATCCCAATCAATCAGTCAATCAATCATGTGAGTTTTATAATGGGTAGAGAGGTATATAAAACTTTGTGCTAATCAAACGTGGAGCATTGTGGGCTGTGCACCGTACCTCATCCACCGTACTAGCATCTTTTACTCCTTGATGACTCTTTCCACATCTTCATCTTCAATCTTCCTAGCATTTCGTATGCTTGGAGTCTAAGCTACAAAGATAAGAATATTCTTTCTCGTTTGTGCTTAAACAAAGCTTAACTCTTGAATCGAAATATATAAGATAGGATAAGAATCAAGTCTAATGTCAACTCTCATGGTTTTCCACATCTTCATCTTCAATGGAATTTGTGAGGAAGAAGATGAGTCTCGTATAGCTAGTCTCATCGTGTTTCTTGTAGAATGATGCAACTTTCAATGACTTGCAATCTTGTACATTTGCATTCTAGAATCTTGTAGACCGGCATTGTAGACTTGTGGACATGTAATATGTTGCTTCATTATCAAAATGAAATAATTTGACGAAAAAGAAGCATGAAAATGACAAGCCAACGTGCACTTTCGTATTACTAAAGATGGTAAGGTTATGATTTTGACAATGTAAGCTACGAATAAAAGTGCGGAAGAATCAAACAAATTCTCAAATTTCTCATCACCAATATTAGATATGCATTTAGTCGTCAACATGGGAATATCGTACATTTTGAGGCTTGAGGCTACACGATAAACTATATAGTAGTTAAAAAAATAGAACATCAACTCGAAACCTACATTCTTTCGAATTTCAAAGATAGAAATCCTATCATGGCCGCCTCACTAGCGTTACCAAGGATCACGTTGTAAGAGTACTTCACTTGTTGCAAGGAGAACAACCCCCGGCTTCCATTTCCCGGTCACATTCCTCCTTGTTTTTATCGTTTCGTCCTTCTTTTCTGTTTTGGGCTTATGATTTTGAAGGCCCGTAATGTAACTGGGCTTCTGTACCTTTCTTCAGCCTTTTGGGCCATCTTTCGAAGCATTTATTAACCCAAATCAGAAAAGCAACAAAAGCATTAAAAGGCGGGACCTGAACAAGTCCAAGGCGCCAAGTAAGCCAAAAATTTAAGGTTAGGTGTCGCATGTCCACGCAATAAATATCCCATAAACGGCACGTCGTCGTTACACGCAAGCCTTTTAGCTGTAAAACTAAAGCCCCACCAAAACGCTGAAATCCCGCGTCGTTTTATCTCGCGTCACGCAACAAAACCCACCCTCCCCACCGTCCGATACCACCCCTTCAGCCGTTACTCACCGTTGATTTCGTGAACCCACAACAAAATACACGCAAGACCGGTCACGAGAGCTTTTCGTGGCCCCACTGAATCCTCTGTTCTCCTTTCTTCGTTTTAAAGTCTCTTCCTGTCTTCTCGTTTTCTTCACCTCGCCAACTTTCCTCTCCGCTCTCAACTCCGTCGTTCTAGAACACACCGGTGATTCCACTCATTTTTTTGTTATATTTTCAGCGATATAATAAGAACCAATGGTAATGCTTATGTAAAACTAAAGTCATCGAACTAATTTGGAGTTACAGGTGATTATGGGTACCAGCTTCCGAGGGATTGTGTTGTGTGTGTTGGTTTCTAGCTTATTGTTGCTGTCTGTGGCGTCGTCCGCGCCGGGTGATGGGTTGTATAGGATTGGGTTGAAGAAGGTGAAATTGGATGCGAATGAGCGGCTTGGTGCAGGTGTGGAATACAAGAATGGAGAGGACTTGAGAGTTAGGAAGTATGGTTTTGGTTCTAATCTCGGAGATGCTGAGGGGGAGGATATTGATATTGTTAAATTGAAGAACTACTTGGATGCTCAGTACTATGGGGAGATTGCTATTGGTACTCCCCCTCAGCCGTTTACTGTGATTTTCGACACTGGTAGCTCTAATCTGTGGGTTCCATCGAACAAGTGTTATTTCTCGGTGAGTTGTGTAGTTGTGTTTGTATATCTGTACTTTGAAATGAAATGAAAGAGACATGAAGATGATGGTTTTGCTTTTGTAATGCAGGTTGCGTGCTACTTCCATGCCAAGTACAAGTCGAGCGCATCGAGTACATACAAGAAGAATGGTTCGTTTTTGTGCTCATTGAGAATTGTTTATGAATGTTTGTTTTATTATTTCGTTAGAAAATAATTGATTGCATTATTGATTAGTCTGAACATTGGTTTGGAAGAACCTTAGTTTTTTTTTTTAAACTATGATTCCTGTTTAATGATTACTTGAGGGAACTTTAGTCTTTCTGAATCCACAATTATTCAGAAAGTTCTTGAGAGGTTTTTAAGGTTTTTAACATGAGCGGTTTTGACACAGCGGTAGACTTACAGTGGCTGCGGTAGTTTGATCATCGCATTGATTGAAACTTTAGATTTGTGGATGAATTTCGAAACTTCTTTTTGTTAATGTACACTGATTTGCTGCCTGGTACTGTGCAGGGGAATCTGCTTCCATCCAGTATGGTACTGGATCTATTTCAGGTTTCTTTAGTAATGACAATGTTAAAGTCGGGGACCTTGTCGTGAAGGATCAGGTAATCATGATTTTGAACACACTAACTCCCTCCCTCTCCTGGCAGGAGTCCAGTGTTATCATTTAACCTGACTTGTTACTCTTGATGATTATCAGGAATTTATTGAAGCAACTAGTGAGCCTGGTCTAACATTTTTGGCTGCTAAGTTTGATGGGTTATTGGGCCTTGGATTTCAAGAGATTTCGGTTGGAAATGCTGTCCCAGTGTGGTAAGCTTCTGTAGCTTTGGTTTTGTTGATTATCTTTTACATGAATGAATAACTGTAATATTAACCGTTAGAGATGGAACATTGAATGTTGAATGTCTTTTAGGTACAACATGATTAAGCAAGGGCTTATTAAGGAACCAGTGTTTTCTTTCTGGATGAACCGCAATGCGGCAGCACAAGAAGGTGGTGAACTTGTGTTTGGAGGAGTTGATCCCAATCATTTCAAGGGAAAGCACACATATGTTCCTGTTACAAGGAAAGGCTATTGGCAGGTTGGTATTTCAAACAATTGTATCTATGTGATGTGTCTGCGTGTTCTCAGCATAAGCTGCTCTTTGTTATGTCACCTTTACTTACTCACGTCTCTCTATGATAGTTCGACATGGGTGATGTTCTTATTGGTGATAAACCAACTGGTATGTGCCCTCTTGATACCTAGTAAAATAACTAATCGAGTCAATAGAGATGCGCTTGTGTTTTCCTCCCAGGAGAGAGGAGAAGATAGGAATTCCATTCACAACTTCCTATTTTGGTTCTGACATGAGCATACTTCTGTGCAGGATATTGTGCTGCTGGTTGTAATGCAATTGCAGATTCTGGAACTTCTCTTTTGGCTGGTCCAACGGTAGGCACTTCCAGTTTGTTTACTTTGCTGTTAGTGAACTTCTGTTCGATTTTGTATTCTGAGAAAATAACTTTATCCGGGGCTTCTTTGATAAGGTGGTGTTCAAGTTTTAACTTCTGAGGCTGAATATTCCCATAGAAGCACAAAATGAGAAAACAAGTTGTTTTGATTTTGTAATTAAAGAATTAAGTCCTAATCATCTTTATCTAATAAAGCTTGATTATAAAAATTATACCATTTCATTTTTCCGGTCACAGCAGATATGAAGTGCAATATTGGCATAGTTTGTGATTACATTATTAATGATATGCTGCCTTTTCACCCTGTCTTTCTCCACTCCCGATATGAAATTGCAGACAGTGATTACCATGATAAATAAAGCCATTGGAGCCAATGGGGTAGTTAGCCAGGAATGCAAGGCAGTTGTTCAAGAGTATGGCCAAAGCATTATGGAAATGCTCTTGGCTGAGGTAAACTACTTTTTTCAGATAGATATCTTTTCAATGGAAAGGAGAGAATCATATTCACTCTGGCTTGCATAATTTCTCCAACAGGCTCAACCAAAGAAGATTTGCTCCCAAATTGGAGTCTGCACCTTTGATGGGACTCGTAGTGTTAGGTCAGGATTTAAACATGCTGAGCTCGTTTTAATTTTTCTTTTCCAGCTTTATCAAATTCTCTCTTATATTTCCTCCATATATTTGGGAGAAAATCTGTTTGTCTGCCACTCTTTTCGGATATGCAATAATCTTATTGGTTGGCAATTGTGCATGTACAGTATGGGCATTGAGAGTGTGGTGGATAAGAATAGTGGAAAATCTTCTGGAGTTCTTCGTGATGCTTCATGCTCTGCTTGTGAGATGGCAGTTGTCTGGATGCAAAACCAGCTTCAGCAGAATCAGACCCAGAATCAGATTTTGAACTATGTCAATGAGGTAAAAGTAGTAGTTCGTTGCTTGATGTAACAGTTCTTATTGACATTCTGTACCTTGATTTACTGACTCAGAATATTATACTTCTGCAGCTTTGTGACCGAATGCCAAGCCCAAATGGACAATCAGCTGTTGACTGCCAACGTCTCTCTTCCATGCCTATCATTTCCTTCACCATTGGTGGTAAAAATTTTCCACTCCACCCAGAGGAGGTATGACAGCCTCTAACTTTTGTTTAGATGTGTCTAAATTTTCCTTAGTCTTTCATGTATGTTTCCTGGTTCCCTCGGTCTTAATTCTAAGATGATCAATCTCTCCAAGACAAATCTCGGAAAAGAATGTGTTGAGAATCCAGTCGTACTGAATAACAATTTCATGTCCGTGTTCATGACTTTGTTGTGATCTCTTTCTATGTCTGAGCAGTATGTACTCAAAGTGGGCGAGGGTGCTCAAGCCCAGTGCATCAGTGGTTTCACTAGTATGGACATTCCTCCTCCCAGGGGGCCTCTCTGGTACGACCACATTATTTGATACTTGATTCCGTCTTTGATTTACGATGCATTGTTTGTCGTGTTTTTTGAAAGTGAAATGTCTTCAGTTTGAATTCTAATTCTACTGATCTAATGTGATGCAGGATCCTGGGAGACATCTTCATGGGTCGCTACCATACTGTCTTTGATTATGGTAAAATGAGAGTTGGATTTGCAGAGGCTGCATAAAGAGATACCTTGGGACTCTTATAAATTATAATAGCTGAAGTTCATGTTACATGTTTAATTACTTGCTATGTGCATGCAATTGTACCTGTGTGGGATGGAAGCAGTTGTTAAAACTTGAAAGTTGAGGTGGTGGTGTTCTTGCTGTAAATAAACTGTCAGCAACCGGTTATCCAATGTTGTGCTTCAGAGTATTTTCTGTTTGTTTATGTATATAAAGTTATAAACTACCGTAAAAGAAGCTATGACCAAATTAAACTAGTGTAAGAAGCGTTACATATGGTTTTAATTACAGATCAAACGAGCTAAATGATAATGACCCTGTGACTTTTGCCGATCTATATCAAGATTTACATGGGAAATCACCCGACCATATCATCATATTCCTCCTTGGAGTGAAAATGAAATCGCTTGAGCTGTTAATAAGGTCCCATAGGATCTATCGTCAAAGCGATGAACCTTGTAACCCAGTTTCGGTCATGTCTATCCCAAGACAGGAAATGCTCTGCTAATTAGTTAAAACGAGAGCGTAATCCACCTCTCTTGTATATCATGTACTCCAAGCCAAACTCAACAATGGTAGCAACAATTATCACCTCCTCTCCAACCCATATTTGTGGTCACAGAAATTCCATGCCAACTCAAAAGCTTTGACAAAGACTGTTAAATTGGAGATAGACTATTACGAACGTACTGATCATCGATTGCTCAAGCATCACGGTTCTTGCAGCTGAAAGCCTTAAACCTTCAAATCACGCACACTAAATTTGGGGTCAGATAAGTCGCATATGTCTGATGCGGGAAGCGTGAACACGATAGTATGAGGCTCCGTCAAGCGTCGAAAGTCACGTGAAATAATGCTAGAATGCACTAGCTATTACGGCAAGACCGTAAGAAATATAGAGAAATCTCTCTAATAAGAGGGTTTTTATTGATAACAAATGATTGATCAAGTACATATAATGATAGTGCTTATATAGGCACCCAAACTTAATACAATCACAATCCTAATCAAACACAAATTCCTAAGAATCCTAATTGAAAAAGAAATAAATAATTCTAAATAAAATAAGAATTCTAATGAAAATCAAACTAACTTAAAAAGATTAAAATGTAAATAAGATAATTAAGACGATATTTTTTTAGCTTTAAATTTTGTCCTACATCAATGTCTTTGCCTAGCTATGTCAAAACAAGTTAGAAGCAACAGTAGTATGTTGTTAGCATGAAGAAGAAGAAGAAGAAGTTGAGGAAGAAGAGCGTGATGCATGCGGGTCTGAAAATCTTTGCCGAAAGCTGTCACGTACATCATAGCTTGGATTAAGAGGTGAGAAAGGCATGGAATAAGGTAGGTGGCATGTGAGGATGAGGGACTAGAATCATTGGCTACTTTGCTCTTTATAAGGGACATAGCACAAGGAAAATGAAGCATATTATACAAAGCGCAGACGTAAGATCACAGCTAGATGAGAGAGCCAACCGTCCAAAGGAAACTAGAGTAGCTGCAACTCCAACTCAATTACCGGAACGACCAAAATTGGATTGGTTGGTGGGAGATAAGCTTGAGAATGTGAGTTGGGTTGGCTCGGCGGCTTTTCGGTGGCTCTTTCAACTGAATCCCAACTCACTAATCACTATAGAGATAAACATTTTGGCCTTTTAGGAGTTGGATGCTAGCTCGCTCCTTAACACTTTCCTTTTTATCTTATTCTCTTTTCTCTAGTTGGTTTGCTTAATTAGGTGTATAATGCCCCCTCAAAGAAGACTTCTAATGGCAAGCTAATGTTCATGCATGTTGAAAAAAAAAAAAAAAAGGACAGATATTTTGGCAACCTTATTATTATTTATTTGTGAGTTATATTTCAATACTTAATTGATGAACTTAAATCGAAGAACATAGTGAGTAAGTAAACTTATTCCAAATTGTTTTGTGTCTCTCCACTTGAGGTGATTGTGCACAGCTGAGTATGGTGTTGATCAATAATCTAAATAAAAAAGTATCATATTGCATTCAGATGTGTATTGAAATAAATATATTTTAGTAATTTTGAGAATATATAGTTGTGTTTAACCAAATCACAACCAGATACGTGAGCAAATTCACGCTGCTCAAATCATGTCAAGCCCTAATTGCATATTTGACAACATTGTTGGAAAAGAGAGAAGCAAGAAAACGAAGAGTAGTAGCACAAATGGACTTCAATAATGCTAGTGGAGGAACTTAGACTATTGAAAGACCAAAGAGTCGCTAACCGAAGTCAATCGATCTACAATTTAAACCTAATATAAACAGATCGAGATCGGAATCGGAATATCCCATCAAAATAATCCAATCCATTGTACGTACCTACAAACTATATAATACAGTTCATGCTCAATGCCTCATTGTTGATCAAGTAAGCACTAAGATAACTAGACTTTGTATACTTAATCCCCATGACTTACTCCACCACATGCCACCACGAGGACAGCATAATCCATCTAATTAACTTAATCATATTTTCCCAACTAAGCTAAGTAACCGCCGGCCAAAGTGAGCTTATACCAGTTGCCGTTCCTTTCACCACGTGGAATCCGATCCTCATACGAGAGATAGAAGAACGACGGCGGCCGTCCATCGGTGTAAAAGGCGGAAAGGTTTTTCTAAAGGCCAACCATGCCCTACAACCTTTGTATATAACTATATATATATATACACCTCCCACCAAACAAAACAGTCCATTCTTCTTCTTCTTCAACTGCAAAATCATCATCAACCAATTCTTCAGACATAGAAAATGAACTGGACTAGAGGCCGAACAATCGGCGCTGGCTCCTCGGCCACCGTCTCCATAGCCAGGTCTTGTGATTCCGGGGAGGTTTTCGCGGTGAAGTCAGCAAGTCTCGCACATTCTCACTCCCTTCAGGTGGAGCAGGAGCTTCTGTCTACTTTGAGCTGCGCTCAACTCGTGTCTTACAAGGGCTGCAACATCTCCATGGAAAACGGCAACGTTCTCTACAATCTCTGCCTCGAGTACGCATCGGCCGGCACGCTTTCTGATGAAGTTCGAAGGCAAGGCGGGTCACTTAGCGAGTCCACGATGAGATCCTACACGAGGGAGATAGTATTGGGGATGGAGTACCTACATGCTAATGGAATTGTACATTGTGACATTAAGGGTCACAATATTTTGGTGACCAATGAGAGTGCCAAATTAGCAGACTTGGGTTGTGCTCGACGTCTAAATGGTAATCATGGCTCGGCTGAAATAAGTGGCACTCCTCTTTACATGTCACCAGAGGCGGCGCGTGGAGAGCAACAAGGGTTCCCGGCGGATATATGGGCTCTAGGATGTACAATCATCGAGATGGCTACAGGGCAGGCGCCGTGGCCTTCAGTTTCAGACCCGGTATCGGGTTTGTACCGTATCGGGTTTTCGAGTGAGGTGCCCGACATCCCAAGCTCTTTGTCAAAGCAAGGTAGGGAATTTGTGAGCAAGTGTTTGAAGAGAAACCCATCGGAGAGGTGGTCAGCTAGTGAGCTACTCAAGCATCCTTTTCTTCTGGAGGTAGAAGAACCATATTGTTGGAATAGTCCCACAACTGTGTTGGATCATGGTTTCTGGGACTTGGAGAAGTTTGATGTTATGGAAAGGGAACAAAGTTCCTGTTCAAGTTCAGCTGGGGAAAGAATTCGACGGTTGAGTGAAGGGAATGCCGATGCGGCATCGTTATCCGGTGGTATGCTCCATTGGGCTTGTGATGGAGATTGGGTGACAGTGAGAAGCAACAAGGAGGTCGATATATTTCCACAAAATGCGGATCAAGATTATGAAGATGAGGCAACAGAGACACATTCTAGTGCTAGTTGCAATGAGTTGGGCACTTGCAATAATGGTACTTTTAGTTGTAGGGATAGGAAGTGTTGGCCTTTGGAGGCCTCAAATTCCAAATGTAGCAAAAATGTGTTTTGTGTAAACCCAAACTTTCATAATGAGGAATTCTGGTTCTTTGTGCATGAAATACGTACTTAATGATGTCGATACGTTTAAAGCCGCAAGGCAAAGCAATGGAAATACCTCAAATCCGAAAACTATATATTAGCATGCATGTCATAAGGAGCACATGCTAATAGGAGCAATGAACACCAAAAACGGACGTGATTTTTATTTATGATTTTTAATTCTGAAAGTTTGGAAAATCGGAAGAAAAAAGAAAAAAGGGATTCATTGGTTAAGACTTAAGACAAAGAATTACTTGATTTCGTTCTGCTAGCTGAATGTGACAATCTCCAGTTCATGGACATCAATTGATTTCTTAACATTTTGTTTTCCTTAATCAAACTATTACATTCAAGAAGATACCCTTCACTTCGAGCAATCCTTGTCGCTTCTGCAGCATCAACAACATCTTTCGTCTTTCTCTCGTATTCTTTTTCGAGCTGTATGAGTCTCTTATCCGACGACAGCAACCTCTTCTTTAAATTGTAGTTCTCGACAAGTACTCGATCATGCTCGAGACGAAACTGTTCAAATTGTTTCTTTAGAGAAAGAATGTTCACTTCTGCAGCATTGAGGTCTTCGGTTTCAATACTGAGTTCATATTCAAGCTGTTTGAGTCTGGAGCACCATAACTGCAATTGTATGTCCTTTTTCTCAAGAAAAAGAAAGTACTCTTGTTTGAGGATCTTAATATACCGGCATAGTCTCTGTGTCATATGAAAAAAGACTAGGAATAACCCTGCAATTGTTGGATGACATCAAATCGATGGCGGGTTAGCAAATCAGTATTTGCTATATAAAAGAACAAATCATAGAGATACATATGAACCATTATCGAACCTAAGTACGTAGAAATTCACCTAATTCCTATCCCAATTCGAAAAATCAAATTCTAAGAAATGAAAGCTAGGGTTTGTAGTATATATATGTTATACTCTCTAACCAAATGTCATCTCAAGAAAGAAGAAACGAAAAAGAAGCAAGATAGAACAACGTACAGCTACGATCAGAATCAAAATCCCTGGAAGGAAGATGTATGAACAACAGAACTCAAAGTGAACCAAAATAGAGTATTACCTATGAGAAGTAACTCAGAGACGTAGTTCCTAGCCGTAGCCTTGTCCATGATCCTAACAAATAGCACCAAGAAGACCATTCTGGCCTGGTTCTTCACTAACTTGGAGGGGGTCATAGACAATATTCTCACCGTTACGGTGAGAGTTAAGAATAAAAGAGAAGAAAGCAGCAGATCACTCATTGTTATTCTTTGGGTATGGAACTGGAAAGCTTCAGAAAACAGATCGGTGCTATGTTAGGGAAAGGAATTTTTTTTATGTATTGTGGAGAACTACTCTTTCCATGTCACCGCAACGGAGTCCTGACTGGGCCTGCAGCTAAACTTAGGCCTATCTCCATTTGGGCTAGCTCCAAAACAAAACAAGAACAAGGATATCCTCTGGAATTGAAGAATTTGATCATGAATTCTCTATTTTGACCTAATTTTATATACTTATATTTTGTTGGGATTTGTGGTCGTACGTCTAAATAGTAATACACCTTTTCAGTTGGTACTACGAAGAGAGTCATAAGTGCGTGCATGGTCGTCAAAACATATAAATGACTAATATTACGTAGTTGATATGCACAGCGTGTATGCATGAATTTATGGTTACTATGAACATAAATTTGAATGAAGAAGAAATATAAAATTATTTATTTAATAATTTGTTCGTGTTCAATATTGTAGAATTGAGGTTTTGAAAGTAGCAAGCTAGCTACCACAGAAACTTCATTATCCATCCATGTTTAACAGCATTTAGTGATAATTTTGCCAAACAATTCACCATAACATAAGGTGACTGGTACAAGTTCATATAAAACGCAGTAATGAACAAAACATATCAAGTTTTCAAGACAATATATCAAGATTTCATGTACTTGAAGAACAAAATTCACGTGTAGCTAGCATAAGTTAGAAACTATGATAAATAACAAAAATATAGAAAAAGAAGTGAAACACCAAATATCTGAAGGTTTGGTTTGTATATATCTGTAGGTGTCACCATTTCCCAATCCAATTGGTTCTTTAAATTTGTGTTCTCCTGGCCTCCAGTAAACGAACAGAGTCAACAACGAGTTCCATATATTGTCTCTTCACGACGGCAGCATTAACTTGTTCAGTCTTTCTCCTAACTTCAGATCCCAAATGCTTGTTTTCCTGAAGTAAACGACCATTATCGAGAGCCAGTTTTTCAGACTGTTCCTTCAGAATTTTAGCTCTTCTTTCCAGTGACTTCAACTGATGACGATGTTGTTTAATATAGGTACACAGCTCTTCCATCTTCGAACCAACGATACAGAGTAGCGCTGCAAGTGGGCAACACAAATCAATATATGAGTATATATATGTGATATCATATATAAGATTATAACTAAATAGATTTCCAAATCTCTTTCTAAATCAACAATGTATTGCTTCAGAATCCAATCTGTTCTTATTCCAGATACCATGATTGAGATCATTCCTGTGGATGTAAACTGATGAAAACGTAACGTTAACATATTCAATACATCAATTAATCAAACATGAAGTAAAACAAAAGAACAATCTTTACAGCCATAGATAAGTTTCTAGATTGGAAGAATTGATCAATATTTATAACCTACCTATTTAATTAGTTCAAAAACCTTTTAACAACTAATTAAACCCTAACACATCGAAGTTTTGCTAGAAGCAACACTCTGTAGAAGGAACAATAAGAACCAGGTTTTTGTGTTTATGTGTCCGTTAGAGTATGCTAGTGTTATCAAAACTGTAGAAATTAAAAAGAAAAGTGTGAGAGTTTAGTTAACTCCAAAATCGTAAAAAGTTGACACAAAGAATTAAAGATTTTAAAAGTTTACCAGTGAGAAGTAAATCAGAAAGAGCATTGTGATCAAATATGAGCTTGAACGATGTCGTAGATAAAAATACAAGGTCCGACGAGAAAAGAACTCTGGCGTCGTGATCAACCACCGCCTTCGTCGACCAGGCTTTAACGCAAAACCTTACCCGCATCAAAAACGAAAATATGAGAGAATACAGCAGCAGATCGCTCATTATCAGTACGAAAACTGCAGGCTCCATAATAATCAAGTATGTGTATTAGGGTAGAAAATACATTATAGGGTTCACTGTTAAATTTGTAACAGTGAAGTAAAGATATAGCGTCAGTTAGAATCCGAATTCGAATAGGAAAAGGATTAGACGCGAATAAATAAAATTGTTTCCTAACAGATAGAGATCTCTATTGGCTTTCGGGATCGGGGTGCTCATCCGTTGGTTAGGGTTTTGGATTTTCAACATTGTAGGTTCTTTCTTCGTTCATTTGAATGTAAGACCAACAAAGACCAAAATATTGTTCAAGTTTTCTTTCATAACTAGATATAGACATATAATACAGGTACTTTCCGTATAAATGAATTGCAACCGTAGTCTCTCATATATACCACAACGTTATCTGAACAAAAATGGATATCAATTCCCTTGTAGGAGTTGTTGCGCGTTTTACATACATGTTTGGAGAGTAACAGAGGTTTTCAAAAATTAAAACCCACTGGCGAAAGGCTGCAGGTCACCATTGATATAACAAAATATTTCAACTTTCACACTGAAATTTGTAGTCAAAACAGATTCCTATGAAAATTTATTACTGCCTCAATGTGACAATCTCCAGGGCAATGACCTCAATTGATTTTTCAGAGTTTCGTTTCCATCGAGTAGCAGCTGATCAAACTCAGCAAGGGGCCCTTCTATTTGATTCTCCTGACTAAAACTATCGACTACATCACGATGTAGCATTGTCTCCCTTTCACGTTCAAACGCTAGTTGTTGTTGTTCGAGTCTTGCGCCAAGAACATTAGTCTCTTGTGCCTTTTTCTCAAGTTCGGATTCTAGCTGTTTCACTCTTGTTCCCAGTATAGTAATATCTTTTGTCTTCGACTCAAGTTGCGACTCTAGCTGTTTGATTATTCTGCACAATTTAGTCGTCTCATTCATCTTTGCCCCGAGTTCAGATTCTTGCTCTTTGATTCTCTTGCACAATGTATTCGTCTCCTTTGCCCTTGTCCCAAGTTCAGTACCTAGGTCGTTGAGTCTAGCACGCAATAAGCCCAACTGGTTTTTCAAAACTTGATTTTCGTCAAGCAATTGTTTACTTTGGGCAATACTATTAGCCTCTGCATCATTAACTTTTTTTCTTTCTAATTCTAGCTGTTTGATCCTTTTATCCGCCATATCCAACTCTTTTCTTCGTACACAAAGCTCTCCAACATAGCGTTGCAGCCTGTCGATCATAATTGAGAGGAATAAAAAGGCCCCTGCAAGTCAAGTAGCTAGGCAAATCAAATGAGTTTAGGGTTTAGGGTATTATATATATATATATATATATATTTGAAATCGCTAGCTTTCAGTGGAACAGGAGGAGTAAGGGAGTTCGATCGATCAGTTATCATATTACCTGCGAGTGTTGCTTCAGAAACGTGGTTCTGGTCCATACTCGGGATCAACATAATGCTGTAAAGATGGGGAATGATCATCATCACCAAGAAGATGGACAAGAAAAGCAAGAAGACTACTCTCGCGAAGGTCCTCATGAACACATCTCGTACCTTCATCACCATCTCCTTCAATGGGGTCTCGAACAATACAATCACCATGATCAGAGTGATCTCTGAGAATATGAAAGGAGATAGTAGCTGAAACATCACTGTCAAATATGGCGTGCAGGGCTAGAAGTTATAATTGAGCCACAGATCAAAGGGAACGATGTAGTTCTTTTATTGAAGGGTAGAGTTTTCAAATATTTCACTTGGGTCTCAAGAAAACTCGAAAAAACATAAGGAAGCATATATGAGGAAATCAAAATCAAAAGTCTATATTATGTTTATGTCAACGTAAAAAAATTCCTTATTCTTGTTGTTATATAAAACAATTCCTTATTCTACAAGAACAAGAAAAAGGATGCAAATTGTGTTAGCAACCCAAAATTCCCAAAAATAATCCATCACTAGCTACTAAGCAGCTTGCGTTTCAAGATATAGACAAGACTTCCTAAGATAATCACATGACTTCGTGATAACCATGTCGAACATGTTAAGAAAATACAATAAGAACACCCAAACATTGAACACGTCCTTCTTGCACCTGAGTGAGACAATCTCCAATCATATACCCTCAATTGGTTTTTAACAAATTCATTCTCCTCATGTAAGCGATTATACTTGATAAGAAGACCGTCACATTGTTTCTATAGAGAAGTACTATTGGCTTCTGCAGCATGAACATCTTTTTTCTTCATCTCAAGTTCAGATTCAAGTTGTTTGATCCTTGTGTCTAACATAGTCCTCTCTTTGTTCTCTTTCTCATGTGTAGAGTCCAGGTTCCTGAGTCTTGTGGTCACTATAGTCTTCTCCTTCAACTGCCTCTGAAGTTGAGATTCTACTCGTCTGAGCTTACTCCGCAATATAGTCAATTCATACTCCCCTATTAGTTCTCTTTTGTTGTTTTGTATTTTGTCCATCAAGAGAACGAGGAATGCCGAGAACCCTGCAAGTTGAATTGGAAAATCAAATGAGCTTAACATATATATGGATGACAATGTTGGATAAAACACTAAAAGTGTAAACAATCCATTTGTTTAACACGTTGAATGTTGTTCAACCAGACAACAAAGTTGTTGCGCAAGATGAACCATACCAATTGAAGGTGTAAATTAGGAGGAATTTCGATTCAAAGACCTAACAATTAAGAGCATTTTTTATTGCTTAGCCCAACCATAAGGGGACTTTCGAGTGACAGTCCTAACAGTTCAATAGGTAAAGGTAATACTAACTAGGAGAAGTAGAAAACATTACCAATGAGAGTGAGTTCGAAAAGATAGTCGCGGATCTTTTAGATCATAATAACATTGTATACGCAGGACATGATCGTCAGCAAGACGACGAATAGGAGAAGCAGCAACACCTTCCTCGCCGCCGTTTGTATACGCAGGGCAATACTAGAAATCACCGGCAGTTTGGTTTCACTTCAGGGAGACATTTTTATAGCTGTGAGCTCAATTCGAGGATTGAAGGTAGTAAGAAAGCTTGTGGAAGACTGCATTGCTCATAATCTTCGCCCTTCACGGAAGCAAAAGATGTTTCGAAGGATGGATAAAAAGATAGATCAATGCAGGAGTTCTGAAGTTTGAACAGATTAACAATGTTCCGAAGTTATGAATTTTTATAGAAAAGATGAAATTTGAAATCAGAGACGTTCACTTATATGTTTTGTGGCACCGGAAGACTGCTATATGTAGTCCTACTAGTAAAATTACCTTGTAAATATAGGCATATAAGGTGTACTCTGTCTAACCAGAAAACTGCTACTGACAACCAAAGTGTAATCATGCAAATCAAAACACAGTAACCAAAATCATTCAATACCAGGCACCATTTATTTGTATTTCGGCCCCTAAATCCAAATAGTTACAAGAAATTCGACCATATATATTCGAGAAAGGGAGAACTAAAAAGAATCTAGTCAAAAATCTGATATACTACCTTCAAACTGTACCAAATTTTTCAAAACAAAATTGCTTCATTCTACTTCAACAATCAACTTCTTTTAAAGGTTCATCCAACAAAATGTAATAAGCCTCTACTTCCTTCCTTTCCTTTTTCTTTTTTCACTTCTCTTTTGCTGTCCCATTTTCTCCACACTGACACTGTTTATATCACAACTGACATGTAACAAATAAATCCATCCAGCAACT
Source organism: Potentilla sterilis (assembly GCA_963682095.1). Taxonomy (NCBI): domain Eukaryota; kingdom Viridiplantae; phylum Streptophyta; class Magnoliopsida; order Rosales; family Rosaceae; genus Potentilla; species Potentilla sterilis. The sequence continues at coordinate 1,137,840 of OY821755.1, forward strand.
CCCAAACATCTAGTATATGAAAAATAAGAAATCTAAAGAAGTTAAATAAAGAAGTATCCAAAGATGCCCAATTCCTTATGAATCTTTCTTGCTACCTGAATGCGACAGTCTCCGGTCCAATGACTGTAATTGGTTCTTAAAATGTTGGTTTTCTTCAAGTAAACGATCATACTCAAGAAGGAAGCCTTCAGATTGTTTCCTTAGAGCATCAACATTGGCTTCTGCAGCATGAGCTTCTTTCGTCTTTGTCTCAATGTCAGATTCTAGCTGCTTGAGTCTTAAGCGCAATGTAGACATCTCATTCTCCAAGGCTTTGATCTCGTCCGAACCACCACCTTTTCCATCCTCAGATCCTCGTGTCTGCTTCTTTATGGTCTCCATGGTCTTTCTTCGTACACGAAGCTCTCTAATGTAGTGATGTATTCTGTCTATCATAAGAACAAGGAATAGGAAGACCCCTGCAAATGGTAACTCAAATGGTTGAATCAATGGCCAACAAGAATACCCGTGAGCAAGATATCAGATACCAACTATTACATCAATTAACATCAACATGAAACACTATTTAGTTTCTACTGAAATGAAGAAAACTGGAGAAAATCAATGAAGACAACAAAACATATCGTGAGATAGTACAGAAAGAGAGATGCAGAACAAACAGAAGTCCATAAACAGTAGTTACAACTTACAAGTACATGAGTAACAAGACTAATCAGACATTTTTGTGTCTTAAGTCTTAACAGGTTAACCATTTTACTGATGGCACAATGAAAACTGAAAATGCATTGTTGACAAACCTAAGGCATTTCAGCACATTCTAATCCTTCCACTTACATTAAAAAATAAGAGTACCATTTGTAGCTCTAAAGGGTTGTGTGGTATTAAATAGGCTAATGAATCATGAGTGGCTTCACAGTCTAATAATGCACATCTCATATATGACATCCAGTGAAACAAAATGGTGTTCTTACTGATCTAACTCTGAATCAACAAACTACAAAGAGAGTTCGGATAATTGAAGTTTTCGTATCTGATTATCTGACAACTGGAAACTGTCTGAGTGCAAATATGATTATGAACTGCCAGTAACTTCATAAATATGAAACCACCAACACAGCAATTCAGATTCACACAGACTCCTAAGGCACAAAACGAGCTAAAATGTCACCAACTCAGCATGATGCAGAAAACACATCATTTTCACTTCCAAGTTAAAAGCATTAATATCAAAGTTACATTCTTTATCATTCAAATCATTCCCAAACCCATGAAAGCAATCAAATTGGAATACCAAATTAACCAAATGTCACCAATTCCAAAAACTGGGAGTTACCAACATACCCATTAGAGTGGCTTCAAGGAGGTGCTTAAACATGAGGATCTGATCCGTGGGACTAAGAATCCCAACTGCATCGAATCCACTCTTCTTGATCTTAATCACACCATAGACGCTTGTCAACAACACCACAAACACCGTTCCCGCCACCGTCTTCACCACCACGGGTCCACGTCCCCGCTTGATCTGATCCAGGCCCATTATCACCACCTTCCTCAATGGGGTTCTGAACAAACACGCCAGAATCAGAGCCATCTCTGAGATGATCACTATGAACAGTAGCTGAATCATCTTGAACAAAAACAGAGTGTGTATCAATCAATGTCTGCGGCTCAAAGTGATTGTGGGTTTTTGAGATTCAAGGATGGACTGTACGGGTTACACGGAATTAATCAAAGAGAAAGAGATGGAGTGTGATGAAAGAAAAGAGAAAACAATTAATCCTCCATGTTCAGATGGAGCGGTCCTTGAGTAATTCAGATGATTGAATAAGGCTTAGTATATATATCTTATCTTTTATATTAAAGCACTCCACACTTGCCATTTGGTGTCATCATGTATACCACGTTAGGCTATAGAAATCCAGGTCTACATCTCTGATCTTTCTTCGTCTTCCTTCTTCTGCTTTTCAATTTACACATCAGTTAGTTGTTGGCGTGGGTAACCCGAACAATCATAAAGCCGCAGTCGGCAAGTAAAGAAAGCACTATGTAATCGTAAAAGAAGTAGACGAAAGTTGGTGTCGGAGATGCATGTGTCACTAGTAGTAAAGTATGCCAATGTTGGTGAAAGGGTAACTATTTTATTAATTATACATACGTTTGTCATAAGCTATTAAACTTACTTTTTTTTTTGTTACAAAAAGTGGTGGCCGAGTGAGCTACCACTCTGAGCCGGGAGGGGTTAAAGGTTAAAGCTCTTCGAATGCGATTCTTTACCATGCGGAGGATCGAACGAACCTAGCCCCAACCACTTGACCAAACTTACTTTTCTTTTGAGAAGATATTGAGTTACATAACTTCGCTCTAAATACTAAAAACATATAGTTGATTGAATTTTCTCCGTCTCAGCTTCAAACTATTAGTCCGCTACTAAGCATGGTGATCTTGTTTAGCATTTAACCTGATGAACAACCATGGTCTTTGGCTAATGATGTTGACAATGATTAGTGTGTATTATTATGTGCAAAATGAATATGTTGCCAAAATTAATTTTTTCGAACATTTCCAGACATGATTCATAGATTCATAAGGAGTACAATTGCAGTAAAGTGAGGTACATATAGCAGACAATAAGTGAAATCTACGTTTTGTGCAGTTTTCTTAAGCATTTATAGTTCATTATCATGTTAACATCAAATGCACACTATACATGCCATTCAAGTAAGAACAAGAAAAAATGAATTGCATACCGATAAGAACTTATCCAGCACGAAAATTGTAGTAGTGCAGTTTGTGAGATTGCCATATACATATACCCTACTTATTTGATGAAGATACATATAACATACTTATTGATATGAATTACTTCATTTGCTTGCACACCGCTTGCCTCTCTTGGATAAAATGCAGCAATGTTAGCAATTGTGAACAAGATTAAGCGAGCAATTACAGATTGAGCAAGTTAAACCAAACACCAAGATCAAGCAAACACTAAGCATGAGGGCAATACCTCCAAAACACCCAAGTATTAAACACGAGTGTCCTTATTACGAAATTTAAGAGTTACATGAAACAACTTCCCACTACCAACATTAGAACAGAACCCCAACCACCAACAACACTAATTCTCCACTCTTCCGATTCTTAAATTGATAGGATAGTTCACAACCTTCTGTCCATCTCCGCCATCAGCATTCCAAGCTTGCTTAAATGCCTCCATCACATCCTCACTCAGAAGCTCAACACCCTTGTCCTTAGCCATCTGATAAGCCGACCACGACCTTATGTACGTGTAAACGTCATCCAAACACGTCAATCTCTCGGTAGCAAACTCGAACGGTCCTGTACTGCCTTCTCCGCTAACCGGTTCAAACGGAAAATCAATGGTGCTGTACTTCTTGTCAACTAGTTTACGTGCCCGATCCCAGTAGGGTTCGACACTTCGACATCAATGGAATAGAACCGATCGAAGACAGTGTAGATTGTTGTTAACTCTAGGCACCGTGTAGCACCATGCAGCAATGACCCCATTAGGTTTCTTCAGTACCCATTTAACTTGTTCATAGAAACTTGGGAGGTCAAACCAGTGGAGGGCTTGTGCAATGGTCACTAGATCAACGTACACTTGATTTTGGGACCAATTTTCGTTCAATTTCGGGTATGGTTAGGACTGCAGGAGTGTGCTCATAGCGAACATTGGGGGGTTTTGGAGCGCATTCAAGTTGCTTTTGGCTTGGGTCTGTGGCCACCACATTCTTGAAGATCTCAGGGTTATATTTGAGGAAGGTAGAATGGACCAGTGGTTATGAAATTGGCAAAGACGAATAGGGAATCAAAAACCTCAATGGCGCAGTTGTATTTTGACCAAAGTAGTAGAGTTTCTAATGCTTTTCTCTTCACATCAGGAAACATCAATATCAGGGCATTGGATATCAATTTGGCAACTTCTGTTAGGCATGTTTATTGGGCTTAGCCAAGATTTGTATTAGGAACTCATCATTCATGTGGCCCAAGTAGGTAGAGTTATCGAAGTAGTTATTATGCATGATTATATAAGTTTACAGGCTCACCCAACATTTGCTTTCTCCATCTTGCCGGTATGCTCTCTTTTCACTCTACCTTGCTCAATTTGCCTGGACTTACAAGTTGTTTTTTTTTTTTTTCAGTTTAAAATAGTTGTTGATCTCTTTCAGTTGTATGGGTGTGTGACTTGTAGCTAGGTTTTTTCATTTTGATAGTTCAGGTGCTTTCTGTGTCTGGTTCAACTTAGTTACTCTGGGTTTTCAATTTCAGTTTCATAGTACTGGAACATACCCCACTACTTAAATGGCTAGTTGGGTTGTGAGTTTTCACTGAGATTCTCAGCCTTACATGTTTTATGTTTATGTGGAAATGTGGGTTTGTGTTGGTCCTTTTGTTCTTCTTATTCGTTATTTTGCATCCCTAGCTTAAGGTTTACCTACTTGTGGATACATGCCATGCAACAATAGAATATTTGCAACTACTGATTCCAGATTATGCCTATAGGTCAGCTTGTTGTAGCCAAAAGGAGAAATGGATATAGGCCAGGTTATTAAATCCGAAGCTTCTAGTATAAAAGTCCAATTGGATGCAATAGTTGAGAAGAAAGAGGCCCTCAATAGCAAGCTAGAATAATTAAAGTCTGCAAGAGAAAGAGCAAGACCGCGACCTTCAAATGCAGCAGTTGGATGAGGAAGAAAACAGTCACTTGTGAGATAGCCAAGTTAGACGAGGAGAAAGAGGTGCTGTCGACAAGATTGTGGGCAAAATTTACATAAGGCTTCCACAGCCTTGTCGATAATGAACCGAAATTAACCATTGTACATCATGATAGTGCTAGAACAGCTTGCTTCCATAAGAGAAAACTGATAAGATCTTGAATATGATAATTTCTATGAAGAAATGGATCATTCCTCATGAGGTAGGATGACAACCGTACCAAATTTTATTACCCTAGCAACAAGTAAACCTGATGTAGCTTCCCCACCTGTTACTGAATTAATCAACTACTCTTTTCTATTACCCTTGCAGCAAGTAAACCTGATGTAGCTTCCGCACCTGATACTGATTTAATCAACTACTCCTTATGTGCAGCATTGCAGCAAGTGGCTCTAATTTAATGTTGCGTTATATTAGTTTATATCTACACAACTGTGTACGCTATTTCCTTGATTTGTAGTTCTTTTAAATTCCTGAAAATCTTAACAAATCTGCACTCAATATTTGTCGTAAACTGTTGGGGTTACATCCATTTTTCTTAATCCTTTTCTCAGTTTTGCTAATGTCATTGTAGTCACTAGCCCTCAGTGGCATCACTCCTCATTTTTGTGATGTCAAGGTCTTTGTATATATCGTTCATTCAACTACTCAGGTAGGGTAGTGATCTGGGTGCTTAGTGATGCAAGTGTTTCAGCATCTGAAGTGGTTTCTTCTTTTTGTGGGATCGAATTACATTATCGGTATCTCTAAAGTATTGAGTTAAATCCAAGTATTTTAGCGAGTTCTTGCATTATATCTTAAAATCATATATACATGGGGTGACTGGGTTGCAATTCTTGCACCACAAACATTGACTTGAGATATGCACACAAACACAATGTGCATGCTAACCATGCTTTGTGGATTTTCAACAATAGTAAGCCATCGATCCAAAGCTTTGTTTTTACATATATACAACATGTGTTTATTTCTCACATGCAGTTGCGGTTATCAACCACATCCCGAGTAAGCAATATACAGCTTGGCAGTACCTCTTTGATTGCATTCAGTCAGATTCAAATCACACTTGTTTAGTTAAAAAAGAATACATAATCATAGATAGAGGTGCAAGAATAGTTGATATTATGAATGATGAGCAGAGTTCAAGAGGAGGCAGGATCACACATTTTTAGCAAACTGCTGCATACATGAAAATGGGATCCATCACTTATTCATAGGGTTTATGATTGCTAAAGAGAGACATCTGTGAGCTAAGACTACATGTCAATCATGGGGAGCAAGAACTATCTTGAGGACAACTAAAAATTAGTTCTCTTCACTTGGCCTTTGGTAACTTCACGGATCTTGCTTGTAAATTTAGGAATATTCCCCTGAAACAAAGTCAGGAGAGTAAACATAAAGCTAAAAACAGTAATTTTGATGAAAAAAGAAGAAGAGGGGGCATTATATCAAGAATGAACTGCAAGTATATGCGTATATAAAGTAGATGGGTCTTTAGATTTATTGTTCATACCAGCAAAACCCAACCAAGCTCTGGAAGATGACACGAAATTGGAGTGGCACATACTGGTGATTTATCCACCCCAGAACAGGCCAGAACTGCATTTCCATCAAGGATTTATCAAATATGAGTTCTATTATCTTAGAATGCTAACAATGACATGATAAAATTATACCGTCCATGCTGTGTACTGCACTGTCGGAAAATCCTTCTTAATTTTAGTTTTCACATGCATCCATTGTCTTCCTGCGTTTTTACATATTCGTTAGACAATGAGCAACAAAATTCATTAATCGTCACTGCAAACGTTCATATTAGCTCCCAGGCATGCCTCTCACTTTCTTTGAAAATTTAAGAGCTGTTTAACTCTAGAATAATTTTATAAAAACTCAAATCTTAATCAAATATAAGGGCTTCTAGCTCGGAACTACTGAGCTTAGACTGCAATTTCACATGTCAATATTTTAGACACAAAATTTAAGATCAAGGGCTTTGACATTTACTTACCCTCCACAACCAGCCCATAGTAAAGCATGAAAAACAAGTTATTCCAAGGAGAAGATGTCAATTGTTCCAGTAGTACCTGCAAATAATTTCATGAGGACTATGATCACAACCTCTTAGTTAAAGAAGGGTGACATTGGAAACGGAGCTTAAATACTGATGATTGCGAGTATGAAGGAAAGGGACTAGGATTCAGTAATTCCAACATTGAAACTTTTTTAATGGTTTTACAGAACAACAAACCAGAGAATGAAGATAAGAGCATAACTCTACCTTCTTGGCTACTGTTTTATTATCTTTCTTCCCCTTGAAAATCTTATCCAGTATTAAATGCAGGAAATGCCCAAATGGTCCAAGATAAGCAACTCCAAAAAGCTGCATTCAAGTATGCAAGGTTATATCCAACAAATAAAAAAAATGCAAGGTTGAAATGGAATACATGTAACAATGCTATATAGAAATTGACATGTGTGCATAAACTAGAAGGTGAATCCTTGTTTCCTTTAGCGCATTAATAATTCTTGCACTAAGTAAAGCCACTCCTTAAGCCCTAGTAGTTGTTTATCAAACTATAGCAATTGCAGGTTAAGACTGCATAATGAGATTAAACCAACAACCAGGCTGCACTTTGGCACTTTCTCATTGCAGTTGCATACTTTTCCTTTGCTTTTTTAGGTCGCAAAAAGGATTAGTGATGTTGTTTCCTTTTGATTGTATGCTTCCATACCCAGGTCAGGTTATCTGGTGAAGCAATGGTTGTAGGCATCCACTCAATTGAAATGCACTCCATTGAAACCAACTTCATTACTACTCCAAACATGTAAAAGTGAGTTTGCAGCTCTTATTCTGGACAGACATTGTAGTATCATTACATCTGACAACAGCAAAAAAAGTAAACCAGCCAGGAATGGGGAAGAAAAATGTCCTTTATACTCAGACTTTGGTAGTGATAGGTTTTGTAGTGCTGATGAATTGAATTTGATTCTCAAATTTTGGGCAATCCTAACAACCTTTCAAGTTCAGTGGTCCACTTACAATGGAAAAAACTAACAGGGCCTAGTTTTTCATATGCATTTGTTTGCCTGTTGGTCCAATTTAGCTTAGAACATATTTGATCAGTTTGAAAATTGAGCTTCACGAAATGCAATGTGTGTTTATCACAATGATGAAGTAGAAATATCACAAACAAACTAAGGTCAGCATTTCATATTCACCTAGATGAACTGCAGGGATATCATCCAATTACGCAGAATTGGAGGAAACACTATAACAAGTGCACACATAGAAATTGAACATACACATGTTTTGTGAAATTGGTAAAACAAGAGAACCACAGTCAAAGGTGAAGGAAAGGACCATACCACTTTGAGAACAAGCCTTCTTAATTGAAGTTTCTGAATCCCCGTGAGCTTCTGAGACGCAACATCACTGATAGCTGATAAAACCCCAGCTGTAAGTGCCTGTCCAAATACCAAAGACAGTGTCACCAAAATCCCAAATCAACAAAATGGTGCTACAGTAATGGCCAATATCCCAACAAATACTACAAATTCATAATTGAGTGAGAAAAAGTCAATATCTTTGAAAACCCAGATGAGAAAAACAGTCTAAAATCACAAAAAGTTTCAATCTTTCTGAACTTTTGATAAAAAAACAAAGCAAACCAATCATGGGTTTCAGAGGAAATCAGTGAAAAAAAGATGGGCTTTAACCTTAGTTCTTAAAGGATGTCGCTGAAGCTGAATCATGTACTGCTGAAACCCCTTCTTTGCTATCGAACCCATGCTTTCCTTGTTACAAAGTCTTCAAATTCCTCTCTTGATTAAGCTCTGAACTGTTTCAGAAATATCTTAGTCTTATATTTCAGGGACTTGCTGACAGTTGTCCTACAATTATTGTTCTTTGGGATTTGCCGTAGCGGATTGCTCAATATAACGTAAAAGTGTTACTGCTGTTTAATGAAGAATGCTGCGCATATTCATATTCATATTCATATTCTTCACCTTTTTAGATTTTACCAATCAGACTTTTCCTTGTGTTTCCTTTCCGGCCCGATTCTTCTTTCTCTGTTTTTTTTTTGGGGTGTGAAAATACGTCTCTTTCATTCTTTGTTTTCAAGGATCTATGGATTGTAAAGGTTGACACACATGTAGTGAGGTTTGAAGTTTGAAGTTTTAAGTTGGAAAACTGAAAAGTCAATCGATTCCAAATTGGAACCGCTCAAATTAAAGCGGCTACGAGTTATAGCATTTCCCGTTTGCTTTATGCAGGATAATTCTCAAGTATTTTGTGGGGTAAGTTATGTGGGATTTAAAAGAAGGGTGCTGTTAAATTTATCCAGTAAAATTTTAAGTAGACCCAGCAAAATAGTTTTTATTTTTTATTTCCATTACTACCCCTTAAGCATATGTAAATATGTAATCAAGAGAGGAAAAGTCTTCCATTATCAAGTTCAGAAGGCCAGAGCTTAATCAAGAGAGGAAAAGTCTTCCATTATCATTGCTTCATCTTCTTCTCTATCTTTCCTCTTGGTTTTGTCTCTGTAATCTTGGAGATGATGAATTATCAAGATGAAACCTAAAAAAATTCAAGTTACGGAGCTCGCAAGTAGTATTGAATTGCTGCACATCCATGATTTCATCTCGACCAGTTCGTACTCTCATATAACTATTTATATATACAGTTTCTATCTAGAGCGAATCTTCACTTTAAATTTACTTTGCGAAGTTCAGTTTTTGACACATTTTCGGTCATATTTTAACATCTCAAGCGTTCAAATGTTAGAACCTAATAAATAGATCGTCTCTGCCAAATTTCATTCAATTTGGTGATCGTTAAGGTATCAAAACTATATCAAATCAATGAACAAACCGAATTTGTTCAACCTGAACTGTTCGTCTAAATCACCATAATGAAAGACCAAACGATTATCAAGTTGGATGAAATTTTGCAGAGACGATCTATACATTAAGTTCTAACATCTGAACGGTGGAGATGTTAAAATATGACTGAAAAATGTGTCAAAAACTGAACTTCGCACGATAAGTTCAAAGCGAAAGTTCGCTCTAGATAGGTATATGTCAACCAATTAATAAGGGGGTTGTTCAGAAACTTTCAATTGTTACCAAAGAATTCTATTATGGTCAAACCAACAAGAACATGTACGAGGCTTTTGAGAATATCAAAATAGGTCCTCCTCCCCTAATGGAGATGTTAAACTATGACCGAAAATGTGCCAACGAATGTTTAGTCAACATTTTAATTGAACAGACTAGAGGTAAGCCAATGAGAAAATCTAGAGAGGACGAACAAATTTACGGCAGATGAGATTTTTTTTTTTTTTTAAATTTAGTTAAAATAAGGGGTAGAATCAGAAGGTTAGGAAAACAAAAATTGTTGCTGGGTACACTTAGAATTTATTGGGTACATCTAGCAACACCCACCCTTAAAAGAAACAAAATTGATTCATTTACCCTATTTGTATATAACGTTTGAAGAAACTGAGTTGTAAAGTGTAAACTGCAAATTGATTGTTATGCGAAGATATGAGAAATGGTGCAAACATAATTAAGCTGGAAATGGTGCATTATTTTTGTTACCTTCACCTTAATTAGAATCTTTAAATATTTTTAAATTATAAAAGTTGAATTAAGAGAGCATGAGATTGAACTTTAGCAGAAGAAATTTGCAATGGAATTTCTCTCATATACTTGTGGCAGTTTCATAACAATGACATATCACAAATCTTATGGATGAATATTGAAAATGGTATAAAATACACAAGTCATCTCCATTCTCCAAGCAATGAGGCAACGGAAGGATTTTTGATTAACCAAAAAACAAAACAATACAAGAAAGACTACCCATTTAGTGTACTCCCAAGCTTTGACAACATGGTAGTTGTTCACTCGGTCGACCAAGAACACCAAGTAGTGAAGGTAGTGAAGGACCATTTCAAATTTCAAGTTGCCATTAGATTTATTCAGAACATGAGAGTACTACGCAAGCAAATGCGATTAAATCGAGTACTATATTGCATGAGAGAGTTTGAGAGAGAGACTGAGGAAACGAAATGGTGGATGAAATATTTGAACAGGAAAATAAAAAATGGTGAATGGGTCAGCTTGGTCAGAATATGATTAAGTCTACCACCCATTCAATTCAGCCAGTCAATAATTTCCAAATCCTGACCTCTTCTTCCTCTTCCTTCCATCACTATAAATACCACCACATTGTTCCCTCTTCTTCCATTATCAACTCCTCCTCGATCTCCTCTCCTACAACAAACCAAAAAGCTCAAATCTTTTGCTCTTTTATCTTCTTATAAACTCACACAAAGAACACCCGAAAGATAAAACCGAATCAAGATGGCTTCTTTGCAAACTTCAAGTCTCTTGTTCCCTACATCTTCAACTGTTTCTTGTTCCTCAAGAAGAATGATCAATGCTGCAATTCATGTCCCCAAAGTTCCCAGACTTCGCTTCACCAACCCGAAAACTGCAACAAAGTTGGTACTTGAAGGTCTACAATTGAGTGATGGGATCTCAAACACATTCCAAGTAGCTCTACCAAAGCGCCAAGAATCATCGAACCACTTTCAATCTACTACTACTTCTACAGCTACCATCCAGCTCTATGCAATCCTAGAGGAAGTAGCAGATAGAGTTGAGATGCACATCAATGTCGGCGAGCAACGTAACAACTGGAACATTCTTCTGCTCAACTCCATCAACATGATGACTCTCACAGCCTCAATCATGGCTGGAATTGCAGGCACTGTTGGTGCTGGAACGCCTATCTTGGCCTTGAAGTTGTCTTCCGCTCTTTTGTTCACTGCAGCCTCAGGAATGTTGCTTATTATGAACAAGATCCAACCTTCACAACTAGCTGAAGAACAGCGTAATGCCACAAGATTATTCAAGCAAATCCAAACTCAAATACAAACTTTACTAGCACTTCGTGAGCCGACAGAACAGGATGTGAAGGAAACAATGGAGAAGGTCTTGTCTTTAGACAAAGCCTACCCTCTTCCATTGCTTGGAGCTATGCTTGAAAAGTACCCGAAACAGTTTGAGGCAGCTGCTTGGTGGCCTAAAAGTCATGGAGTTCAAAATTCAAGCGAAAAGAAATCGAGGATGGGAAAGACTAATGGGTGGAGTGAAGATCTTGAAGATGAAATGAGAGAAATTATTTCAGTGGTGAAAAGCAAAGACTTCGAAGACTACGAGAGATTAGGTAACTTGGCATTGAAGATCAACAAGGTTTTGGCTATCTCAGGTCCTTTGCTTACTGGAGTTGCAGCCATTGGGTCTGCTTTTGTGGGTCACAATGATGTTGCAGCCATTGCAGCAGTGGCTGCTGGTTCATTGAGTACTGCAGTCAATGCTTTTCAGCATGGTGGTCAAGTTGGGATGGTGTTTGAGATGTATAGGAACTGTGCTGGCTTCTTCAACAAGTTGGAGGATACAATCGACGCCACACTTGGGGAACAAGATTTGGAGAAAAGAGAAAATGGTGAATTGTTTGAGATGAAGATTGCTCTGCAATTGGGAAGAAGCTTACCTCAGCTTAGAGAACTTGCAACAAAATCAGCTTCATGCAGGAGAAATGGGACAGTTATAGATGAAATGGGTTCCAAACTGTTCTAATAACTTAATTAGCTTCACATTGTGTACAAACAAAAGGGAAAATTCCTTTGATTCTTTGATTCTTTGTACAAAAACATGTAACATAGAGAAATATTAATTATAATCCTCATTTTCTGAGTACAACTTTTGTAGAAAAAATGTGTTCAATTTTTCTAGTTCTTTGCATCACTTGCTGTCATGCATGAGTGAGAAAGCTTTTTATATGTTTCTTGTTTGTCAGATTAAGCTTTGTCTTCTATTTGTTTAACGACTGCGTTTTTTTAGAGTCATTGACCGGTGCTAATATATTGGTCAGTAGCTAAGAGAGAGAGGAGGGAGTTTTGATTATTTGGAATTTAGTCCTTAACCCAAAATTAACGAAGAGATGAATAATATAATAATCATAATGTACAGTAAAATGGTCTGCGTTGGTTGGCTATATCAAGTGCTAATGTTGACATTTGATGCCGAGTATTACCTTGAAGGCTTGGACTTTGCCCTTATGGAGAGTTGAGTGAGTCACATCCGAAAATTCCTCATAGACTGTGTTCAATGTAATTTTCATATTGTAACTTGGTCAATCACTCAATGACATCTTACTTAAGTAAAAGAGAATAACAAGAATCAATGAGAAACTAGAGAAAATGAGATAATATGGTTTCTAGTTCTAGCGATTAAGAGCATTTATCTTATATTCTATATTATGTATGAACTTCGAAGTTTTCTCCTACAAGATTGTTTGATTAGGATATTAAACAGATACATCTGTGAGATTCAGAATACAGATACAACTCTACAACTTTCTGGTGTCATCTTATTAGTTTGTCTTCTCAGAACATGGTTTTGTCTGATAAAACTATTGACAACCATAACTAAATGTAGTTCACCAACTTGTAAATTTGCTCTTTTTCTCCAGTTTCTATATATTTCCATCTTTACTTCGACAAGGAATACTGGTAAAACAGTCGATTTGATTCCATTTTTCATTTGGGTCCGACTTTCTTTGGTCAATCTATATATGTTGAAAATTGCGACAAATAACGAGTAAACACTCGGAGCCACATTCAACCTTTGACATCCAACTACATATATATCATTCTGCCTTTGACATCCAATTACAGATCTACATTCTAACCTTAATATATAGCAACTTATCATGTAGGCAATTGAGTGCTGAAAACGCTCTCAAGTCTGAAGCGATAAAAAAAAAAAGGATTTATATCATTCTCGAATGCAAAAGCAAATTCATCGTTTTTAAGTTTTAGAAGTGTATCATCCAAATTTGCTGCGACATCTATTAGTAACCATGTAAGTATATAACTGTAGTCTGTAGATCTCCAGAGACTGTACTGCATAAAAGTGAAAGCAACCAAAGCAATACATGCACATTTCATTTCAATCCAGATTCATAGAAAGTAAAGAATGGATATCAGCATTGACTGCAGCAGTGGAGGTTTATAACAAAGTCAAAAGGACTACCATTAAGGCCTCCCCCAGATAAAATACTGCACTTGAATTAGGTTGGCTTGTAGTATTTTGTTGGTACAAAAGGCATTTTAGTGACAGTTCCATCGTAGGCCTTTCCTCGCACAACAATCTTAACTTTGGTTCCAGCCTTGTGGTTTCCAGATTTCACGTACCCCATAGCAATATTTTTCTTCAGGCACGGGCTGAATCCTCCACTTGTGACTTCCCCAATGGTTTCGCCTTTCTCATTCTGAATCTCGCTGTGGCCTCTAGCAGGTGGACCTGTAGAGATGAAACCAACACGCCTGATTGTAGGACCTTCAGCGAGTTGCTTGAGAATTACCTCTGCTCCAAGAAAGCCACCTTCTGCCCTTCTTCTCTTGCCTATAGCCCATGTGAGGCCAGCCTCCACTGGTGTTATGTGTTGCTCCATATCATTACCATATAAACACAAACCAGCTTCCAATCGGAGACTATCACGAGCTCCCAATCCAGTCAGCCTCACCTTCCCCTCAGACTTCTCTAAGATTGCTTTGGCAAGATCCAAAGCATTCTCATCAGGAACTGAGATTTCGAATCCATCTTCACCAGTGTACCTAAAATTGGCAGCAAGAAAAAGTATCAAACAACCTTCTTGACTTACTCCATAACAGAGTGGAAATGCCAATTGGAAAGGGGAACCAAGAAATGTGGACTAAACAGTAAAATTAGGTATGCAAAGTAAAAGTGGTTACTTGAAAAAGGATAGAGAAATAGGAAACATACCCAGTCCTTGTGAGAAAGCAATGTGCCCCATTGATATCCAAAATTCGGAACTCTCCGAAATAAAACTTGCTCAAATCCTCTTTTGTCAAGTGTTGAAGTGTTGGGGCAGCAAGAGGACCCTGCATGGAAAATTCAAAAACACTTAGCATATCTCACTATAAAGGATATAATCAGCGATTGTAAATTCAAGCTGTGTCCAATTCTGAGCTTACTTCTCTTCACTCACACAGATATTTCACAAAATTGTGATGCATTACTACAGTTGCATATTCACAAAGTAGAGAGCAGATGAATCAAACAACTAAAATCATACAACTCAGTATAACAGCATAAAGATACTGACATTTATTGCTAAAAAAAGATATTGTATCAACAGTAAGTGAAGCCAAAGGATTCACCTGAAGAGCTAGAAGAGATCTCTCATCATGGATGTGCCATGAGACGTCTCCCCCTTTGGCCTTGAATGCCTTCATGTGCTCCTCAATGTGAGCCAAATCCTTATCCCTACATCCAGCATTGACGACCAGGTATATGTGGTCATCAGTAACCTTGGTGACCACAGAGTCATCGATTGCCCCTCCCTTCTCATTTGTAAAGACAGTTAGTGTCCCGGTTCCAGGGGCCAGAGAAGCAACATCGGCAATGACGAGCTTTTCAAGGAATGGAATCGAGTCCTTCCCCTTGAGGCTCAGCCCACACATATGGGAGACATCAAAAAGGCTACCATTCTCCCTGCAGTTCACAGTGGAGTCCATAATTGAGTCCTTATACTGAATAGGCATGCCCCATCCAGCAAATGGCACCATCTTCCCTCCATTGGCGACATGGAAGTCATAAAGAACTGTCTTTTTTAGCTCAGCTTCTGAGGCAAAGTAGCGACGTGCTACACTCTTCTTATCACCCTGAGCAAGGCGCCGGGTGATTGACTGACCAAGCTGCCACAAATTACCTCCTCTCATCTTCGCAAATATATCTGAAAAACAAATCCATAGTATGTCTTAGGTACACATTGCAACATCCAGATACGTCTCAAATGACCAGAATGCACCCAAGTTCAACAAGACAGTTGTTCCAAATGGTAATTCAAGCAAGACCCCCATATCTCAAGTACAACAATCAATACATGCTACAATTTCATCGAAAAATGCTGCATAGCACTTCATCTCATAGTAGGAATTGCATTCAGGCATTAGCATAATCACCAAACTGAGATACACGCACTTTAAACTCAACAAACTTAATACAATGGTATAAAAAACACAGCTGAAATCACCAAAGTTGAGGTCTTTACAAACCACCGCTCAATAAAGTTTCAAACTTTACAGCCAGAAATCCACCAATGCAATCCCAACAACCTCTGATGAACCATAAACTTGCTTCTGAAACAACCAGATTCAACCACAGAAACACGCATTCCAATAAAACAAAATGACTGTCATGAATAACACGGATCCCCATAGTCACTAAAGAGTGATACTTTAATACTCAACGACAACCACATAGATCTAACATTACCAAAATGAGAGAAGGGAAACAAGAAACTCACATGGTGTAAAGGGTCTGCTTCTTCTTCAAGTGCAAGCAAATCTGAGAGCGCAAAACAGCATCTCTGAACACCTAAAGAGGTGGGCTTTTTATATATTTGAGTACAAATACGAGACACAATGAGAAAGATTAAATTTTTAAAAGAAAATAAAGGAAAAAAAGGGTTGGTGGTGTGTAGTGGGTGGAGGGTTTCACTTCCTAATCGAAACAACACCCCATCGCTAGTGAGTGGTGATAGCACTACCTAACAAAACACACCCTCCAATGATCCTATCACTTCTCAGTTTCAGTGTTTCACTGTTTCATATATATTGGTGATTTGATGCTTCTCAGTCACACCAGAGTTGCTGTGGACTTGAATCATCTACGGCTGTTGGTGTGGTGGAAAGTCTGATATGATAGAATCTGTGTCGCTCATCTTGTCCGAGGTTTTACAAAAGCAGTGTTGGAGGGGTATAGGTTGGTATATGGTGGAACTGAGATCAGGTGATTATAGTTTTTCATTGGAATTGGCAAAAAAATATATCGACCACAGTGGGAGTCGAACCCACGACCTTCTGATCCGAAGTCAGACGCGCTAATCCACTGCGCTATGCGGTCAGTTTTTGTGAACAAGTTTGGTATTTTAGAAGTTATCGATATTACGACATCCCAAGTACTTACGGACTCTATCTCCCTCACTATGTGATATATAACTCATACATGTCATATAACACACTACATATAGAGCTACTCGATCTGTACGCAATCTCATGAAACGCGTAGAACGGTAATGCTTTGTTGTTCGTAGTTGGCTACGTTTGGAATATGTTGCTTCTATGTTGTAGTTTAAGATTGAACTCGCTCAAGCATTCTTGTCGATCTCATCTCTATTAATTAAGCAGATTTCCCTTATGGAACTGAAGTACATGGAGAATTGGATTATTCCTAAAGTTTGTTTAAAAATTACTTATATCCCATGTATGCATTGCATTGATCCTACCTGGCCAGTCTATTTGGATTATATAAGGTAACAATATTATGCCAGTGATCATGGTTAATCTTGCATTGTGATCGTTGCAATGATGTAATACTGGAGGAGATCGAATATTGCAAAGAAAGGTAGATTTACTTTTCAGGAGTTTCTACATTCTCTCTGTAAATTACATATGTGCGATGATTTTAAGACAGACTAAGTTCAAGAGAGACATCATTCACTACTGAATTCGCAGCGTCGCTTAGCCTGAACTGCTGAGAATAATAAGCTTTTGGTGACGATTTGAGTGATGGACACGTTGCGGCATCAATTGTTTCACCACATAAAACTTCAGGTTTATTATGATTGCTTTGGCAACCAGCATCGACTGATGACAGTACTGTCACTTGATCATTGCTCTTCTGGAAAAGCCACATGTATGTATGGAATAAATTAACTGTACACTCAGAGCCAAGACATAGATATAGACAAGAGAGAGAGAGTAGTAGTAGTACTTGAGCATTATCACTGCATCTTTTGACTAGATCTGTGAATATGAAGTAAGAATTCTGTTTGCAATTCTCATTGTTCCTGTAAAAACAACCCGGCAAAGTTAGAAGGCTTTACAGATAAAACTTACGATCAATTTGAACTAAGTAAGACTCCTACAAGTTCCAACTGAGTAAAACCATAGACCAAATTAGAGAATTAGATTAATCAAAGACCATTTTCCCAGAGTGCTGGTACTCTTGTGATCAGTTCCTTCAATGCAGCAAATGCTTCTATTGCTGTGGCAGGGTGCACTGTCGTACATGTTTCTCATCATCCAATTGCTCCTTTGGCAATAAGTAGGGGGACTAGCAGTACTCTTGATTGGATTTAGCAATTGTGAATTGCTCGAGTACGAGAGCTTTGCATTATCATGCCTCTCTGCTGCTATAGCCGCTTCTGCAATGGAACAAATTTCATTTTCAGAGAGCTAAGTTAAATAATACAAGTCGATTACACATTTTGTATATTAGTTTAAGGCCTGGATAGAACATGATCAAATCCCTCGTACTTACAATATTCACTGACTCAAGCATAAGGATTTAGATCAAACATGTACAGATCAAACCAATGACGAACTTTTAATTGTTCAACAATACAATTAGTCAAGATCGAACATGATAAGGCCGGTATAGTACTAGGCCTAATTTATTCATGTCTCTGCGCCATGAAGGCATAGATGAACAAATGGTACACAAATATATGTACCTTGTATGCCTTTTTCATGCTTCATGCTCCTGTACATCTGTTCATGGCAAACCTCAAAGTGAGAAAGAAGGTAATAAAGTTATAAAAGTTACTCCCCCTAATTGTTCTTCTTCTTCCCCTCTCCCAAGAGGAAATAAGAAACTCGGAGAAGAATTTAGAGCAGACCTGAAGATGACTTTTTATATGAGATATGGTAAGGCCCTTCACATTCATGATCTGCAGAATCAACTTTGGAGTAGCTCCTGTAATGATGAGAAAAAGAAATATTATATATAAAAAAAAAGAAAAAGGGTAACACTAAGAAACTTAAGAGTGCTCAACATGAAAATAAGAAAGAGCTTAGGCAATTACTGTCTTCTCCTCCAAGCCTTTCAACTGCATGCACAAAACAGCGGTGAAGATCAGGTGACCAACGAAGCCGAGGCACTTTGGAACGAACATAAGGTCTGACTGTAGTTGATGATTTCAGTAGGCTCATCTGCTGGGCTGGAAAATTAGTATAGTGATGGACTCTCATTCTTTGAGCTGCAGTTCTCATATCTTGATCACCAAATGACGAGTAGTTCGGAGAATATACCACTTCTCCATCATCAAGTGAAGAAGACGAAGAGCTCACATGAGAACTCAGACGATCAACTGTCTCAACTCTCTTCATTTCTTGGTATATTTTGGAGTGTTGGAAAATATTGCAACACACAAAGGAGAAGATAGAGAATAAATAGTGCAACCAGGGTTCCTCATTGTGTCCTTTAGTGACAGCTTTTCCCAGCCTCAGAGGGACACTTTAGTCCTTAGGAGTTTCAATTGGGAAAAAGAAAAAACGTACTCAGCACAGAATTTCAGACCTGCCCTGCAGAAGGGCCAGTCGGTTGTGGTTTGAGTTCAAAATGTCTTCATGCAAGTTTGGGTGAAACTGAAAGGTAAAAAGTGAAACAAGTCAAATATCTTCATATCCACCCTACAAAATCTCAATGCTATCTGGCCAGGTAAAACCTGTAAAACTGAAAGACAGAAAGAGAGTCAGCAAATCAAGTAAATTAAACGTTATAAAAGAGAAGTGAATTGGTTTGACAGTAGAAAACAAAGAGATCAGAGACGTTGCAAGTATGAATGAGATGGTGACAGAAGCAATGCATGTCGTGAAGGAAGCATACCAAAAACGCCATCAAATTTTCAAACCACCTTTGTCAGTAACCAGTCCTCAATATTCTGGAGAAATCGACCCCAAATATTAGTATTCTATAACATTCAAACCTCACTCCCTGAATCCAGCCGAAAAAAGAGAGGAAGTTTCACTATATATATATATCTCAGGCAGTTTAATTTAGGGAAAAAGACCATTTGAACAAAATGGGTTTAAAAATTGCCCATTCCAATGTTTATATCCCACTCCAATGAATCTTATTAAAAATACCTAAATATCCTATACTAAACTCTAATATCTTTTTTCTCATTTTCCTCTCTTTCTCTCTCTAGCCGATGATCTCCAGAGCATAAGTAACTGGCTCAACTCAAGCATCGGAAATTCCGGTTGATTGTGCCGCCATGTGAGCATAAGATCCGCACATGCATATATATTTTGCCGGTTGATTGTGCCGCCATGCAGTGTGGGAACAAACTGACAAGCATCGATTTGAGTGGATCTCGAAATTTGAAGGTCTCTCTCGACATAACTGGCTTTCCAAATCTCAAGCCACTACATCTTGGACGTTGCTCAAGTTTAACGGAGGTTCACCCATCCACTTTTGCTCATAAAAACCTTGTTTTTTTTTAGTTTAGCATGTTGTTATAGGCTCAAGAGTCTTCCGAGCAGCATGCATATGAAATCTCTGGAAGCCCTTGCTCTTATTTACTGCAAAGCACTTGAGATGTTTCCAGAGATCTCGGGAGATATGGAGGCACTATCACAGATTGATTTACATCGAACTGCAATTAAGGAGTTACCGGCGTCAATTGACCGTCTTAAGGGGCTTCAATCATTACACATGTCTGACTGCTACAGCCTTCTATGTCTTCCAGAAAGTATCTGTAATTTGACTGCTACAACCTCCTCCTCCTCCAACATTAGGGTTTTGATCGAATTGGGAATACTATTATTGGGGGTCAGTAATCGATTACTGGGGGTCAGTAATACTATTGACGGCGGGTCCTCCTCCTCCTCCAACATTAGGGTTTTGATCGAATTGAGAATCGATTACTGGGGATCAGTAATGGATTACTGGGGGTCAGTAATCGATTACTGGGAGTCAGTAATCGATTATTGGGGGTCAGTAATCGATTACTGGGGTCAGTAACGGGGTCAGTAACATGGTTACTGAAAAATATGGAATCTGTAACCTGATTACTGGGGGTCAGTAATCGATTACTGGGGGTAAGTAACTTGATTACTATGAATCAGTAACTCCAATAACCTGATTACTGGGGGTCAATAATCGATTATTGGGGGTCAGTAACATGATTACTGGAAAATATGAAATCTGTAACATGATTACTGGGGGTCAGTAATCGATTACTGGGGGTCAGTAATCGATTACTGGAAATCTGTAATCTGTAAATTATTTACTGAGGGTCAGTAACCATCGTCCAATAACCTGATTATAAAAAAAAAAAAAAAATTAAAAATCGGGCGAAAAAAAAATTTGGTGACCGGAATCCGGCGACCGGCCATGGGAGGCCGGAGGGAGTTGAGTGATATTTCGGCAAAGTTCGTTTTTTATCTTCCACTTTCTCAGCAAATTATAATTCAAAAATATGTTAGATAAGACAAAAGGACAAAAAAGGAAGAAAAAAAATTAAATTTGTACTAGAATTGAAAAAGATTTGTTCAAATGGGCAATAGAGTTGTTACCTTATGTTGAATAAGGGAGAAAAATAAGATGGTCATTGAAATTGGTAATGAGGGGGTCCTTTTTATACTAAATGGACATTTTCCCCTTAATTTATCAAAACACAAGGTGATTGAGCATTCACATTGATCCCGAAACAAACACATTCCCAATAAAAAAAATGAACTAGCAAGAATCACAGCGAAGGGTGTTGCTACGTAGACATGCTTCGCATGTCGGGCTTCGCTGCCTCGGAGACACGTCGGGGACGAAGACGTCACGGTGAACGCCAAAATGCACGGTGGTTATGTAAGCAAGCTATGCAAAGCGGGCTATATTTGGACAACTAGGTGGAGGAAACGGCCAATAAGTGATTACATGGTCATGGTGTTTTAGAGAGATTGAATCAGGTGGAGAAGGCTAGTTTGTCGCGGTTGTATTTCTTATGTAAGTCTTGTCTAACAACACTTGTTGTCCATGATCAAAAGTTAATTCTTGAACAAGATAGTTTAATTCTATTAATTTTAAATAGAAATTGATTGTATATTTATTAATAGCCGGCAAATCTGTCAATAGTTAGAGTCAAGCACTTACAACAAGATAGTTAGTGGGGTAGACTGGAAACCTGTTATAAGTTTAACTTTTAGTTATTATGCTCTCTAAATTTAGTTAGCGAGATAGTTAAAACTTAACATAAAATAATAATAAAGAGTCTGGTGTAACTGCAATTTTCCGTAAAAAGTTAAATATACTCTCTAAATTAGCTAAAGAGTTATAATAGAGAGTATGGAAAAAGAGATAACTCTGAGTATTGGAAGATCGGAGTCAATGTTAATCAATTTCATAACCATTTCAACAGTTTTAGACTTTAAGATAAGAATTCAAGATCTCAAGTACATATTTTGGTTTTCTAATTAGAGTTTTTGGAATGTTTCTGATTTAGTATATCTTCTGAGGTGAAAACGGATTAGCTGCGAATATTGTAAGTGGAGTTCTTCCCATTATTGAAATGGATAACTACCCATTTGGCAAATAATGCATTATGAAATAACAAGGAAAATTTCCAGATGCTCAAGGAGAGCACCCAATAACAGAATAACTTGTAGGATGCTAATTACTCTTCACCTAATTTAAAAACTAAGTACTATGTCACCCTCTAGTGACATACGTTTGCCTTCTAATTATGCATCTAATTCATTCATGAGATTTCAGAGAGGTCTGGTGTGGCGACCTCTTGCCCTGCCACAAAGAATAGCATTTCTTGGAATTGGTAATTCATCTCTCCATGAATGAGCAGGAGAATATACTCTCAGATAGAACTGTTGTCCCAAGTACTGCCTTGCCCAATTCTGAGACCTCACATTCCACATTCCAACATTGTCCAATGCTACGGAGATTGCAGTCCATGACTTTGGATACACCTGCACCCCAAACCCCAATGAAGTCGAGTCAATAATATCACAATACATCGGGTAATGCTAAGAATGATCACATTATTAAGTCATATTAGCAGATCACAGTAGTTGGAAGGCAAGGTTCGGTGGTTACATCACTTGCCTCGCAATAAGTCTAGCTAATATGGCCCTTTTAACACTAATATACTTCTTACCTGAACAGTGGATCGTGCAACTGTGTCTCTCAGATTGTACCGTGCTCTACTTGCTTGAGTCCATTGTCCTCCATCCATCCTACAGATTGTCCATTGTCAAATATGGAACTCAATGAGACAAGTAACTTATTTTCGAACAAAAAACAAACTGTATGATCTATACTCTTACCCCAGTACAAAGAATGAATAGCCATCAATGTGCCATGATTGAACAGAGTCTTCCCAATTTTGGAAAACAATCTCTACAAATTCTCGGAAGTTGGCGTGCATGACTGAGGTTTGCAGGTAGCCACCATTTCCTCCTGGAGGATTGGTAGGAATGCTTCCGAGATTGAAAACTCCCGGAATGTTGAAGTAATCAGCGAGTTTCAAAGGAGTGTCAGGTGGAACATAGGAGACACCATTGACAGCATACCTCTGCTTGCCATTGATCCAGGGTGCAGAGTTGGCAAGCATAATTGTCCTGGCTGGCTTGATCATTCCATAGTGGTACGAGCCTTGAGGATTAGGCCTAGGTCCACTAGCTGTCAAATTCCATCTGGTTCAAGACAGCCATCAATATGATCAATGTAGCCAAATTTACATCAGAAATACCATATGAAACGCTTAACCTGCATCAACATTTACCATGTGGAATATACTTACAATAATCAAATTATTAACCTTTTTATTAACTATACATATAAGCCTATAAGGGATGCATCAAGGTATAGCTTCAAAACAAGTTTATCTATGTACCTTATAGATCTTGCTTGGTTGAGGGACCAAGCAACCTCATTGGTAGGCCCCCAAGGGGTAGGACCAGAAACTCCCTTGCGCGAATTGCTGTAATGAAGAATGGCTGTGGTGGTGAGTATCTTGGTGGTGAAGCGTGAAGAAACAACCACATAGTAGTCCTGAGCAGGCTGATCAGCTGTAACCAAGACAGAATAGGACTGCCCCAGATGGATGTCAAGTGCATCATATGTGTTTTGAAGTGTATGAGATCCTTCTACCTCCACCAATTTCATCTTATGCCCTTGAATTCGGAAGTTAAGGGATGTCGTAAGCCCTACATTTGATATCCTAAACCTATACGTCCTGCCTTCATAAGATGCACACAGATTGAATTATGAGCAAACATAATTACCATAATTATGTTTTGAAGTTCAAACTTCATAGATTAAGAGCTGTTTTCAATGGTGGGATATAAAGTTGTTTTTTGGACACCTACCTGGTTCAACATTGAATGTGTATCCATTCCATCCACGACCGTTGATGAGAAGACCATCAGGCAAGGGAAGATTGCGACCACGCTCCAAGAAGTATCGTCTCAATATCTAAAATTTGAAAATTAGACCATTAGGAATATTAAAGAAGGGAGCCAAAATGGTGTTTGAAACATTGTATGTCACAATGAAATTCTAATCAATCAGTTGCTTACATAATGATTAGTTTTGAACCAGTCGCCAGCTAGTACAGTATGGTCTCCAGCAGGATTGGGGAAAGGAACTGGAATCTTAGGACGGCTCCAGATTCTGATGCCACCAAAGCCTCCAGCAGCTTTGTGGAATAAAAATGAAGGGAAATAGAAAAAGCTACCAATCTGATCCTTCACTTGGATATTGTAAGTGAAGTTCCTTCCTGGTAGAATTGGGCAGTTTGTGCCATACATTCCATCCTGCCATGAGTTCCTTCTTTGCTGTATACCATCCCTATACAACAATACAAAACATCAAACTTAGGTTGCACCTTAATGACATCACTTCAACTTAAATGAGCTAACAATGTGTCAAGTTTCGAAGACTACATATGATGATGGACTTGAGCTGAAAGTCAACATTGATTTCAAGAAGCCTAGTAGAACCAGCTGTATATTTTTAACCTTCAGAAGTTTTCTTATCTTTATGTATTAGATTGGAAGTCACGGTCACCTCTCTACACCTCTCTCATACTTGAATGTTGGCTCATTGATATCATAAATTGAGAAGGTGACTTCCTGTTGAAATTGAATCTAGATTATTTCATTTGCAGCAGGGTGGGCTTTGGGGTGGCTTGTGTGGCTTAAACAGTAAATGCATTTCTAAAAATAAATGTTGTATCTTTATTATTTAACAAAATGTAGATGTGGACTGGAAGAGATCTAGCATGTGAACGAGGATGAGATATCACATGGTACAAAGATTATGTAAGGGCATAAAATATATATCATATGCTATCATAGAACTCAGTTGCAGAAATATAATTTAATGGATTTTGGTAGAGGCAATAGTATTCTTTCTAAATGATTAAGTTTGATAACTAAGATTTCACCATTAAAGAACATCCTTAGAGAAAACCAGATCTTATGTCTGTGACTATGAAGATGAATTAACAAAACCAATCAGACATAAATTTCTAAAGGAGCAAACAAAAGGAAAAAGTTGCATTCTTTTTTAGTTTTTTCTGCTCTCACAATATCAACATCATGAACATGCTCAGATGCCAACTTACCAAACTAACCCCAAGAGCACTTCTGTAATACACACTTAAGCCACACTTACTAGTATAGGAGCAAGGACATATTAGTCATTAGAAACAATTAAGAGGGAGGAAAAATTGTCTGTTTTGAAACTTTTTGAAGCAATAGATCTGGCTGAGGTGAACAATTGGATAAAGAGTAAAACCTAATTCAAAAACCAAAAACAAAAAAAAACAAGAAATAGGATAAGAACTGTAGCAACCCAGATGTAGCATTTTCTCAGCAAACAAACAGAACAGAAAGCAAGAAGAGCAGAAGCAGAGTAATTTACCAGGATAGAAGAAATGGTTCACTCAAGTAATTGAACACACTGATGACCAAGTTCATATTTGTCACTGCATCAATTTGTGGCCCTGGAAACTGGCCATTGATCAAGATCCCCTGCATCAATTAATCACATTTTTGTCAAGCAAAAAAGCAAACAACACTTTCCTTTTCATCCCAAAAACCAGTAAATATTCTTTAAAGAAAGCACAAGTATATACCTGTTGTTTAACACCAAGAGGATAAATGTCGCCGTAAGTGATTTTCCAGGTGAGGAACTTATATGGGTCTTCACCATTAGCTCCATGAACTAAAACCAGAACCAAAGCAATGCAAAAATAGTAAATCCTATACTCTCTCATTTTCTTCTATCTACTTAGCTCAAAATTTGTTAAAGAATGTCTATAACAATGAATCCAATGTAGTAGCTTAGATCTATAGGAAGAAAAGGTAGAGAGAGATAGTCCTCCCTCACCAAATCTAACTAAGATTCTTGCTCAAAAGTGTTTCCAAGATAGAAATGTGAGTACTGCTGTGGAGCATACACTTCAGCTCATATATGCAAGCTAGCAAGAGAACAGTAGAAGATGTCTCTTGTGAGCTGTCAGTGGATTCTTTCAGTACAATGAGTGAGATCAAGTGGTGCATGTGAATTTTCACTCCCCAATCAGAGACCATTGAATTCTGAGTAGGTGTAAGATTGAAGTCTGGAATTTACCAAGTTACCCGATTCACGTGCCTTTAAATTTGTATATAGTTCTTGTCCCTGAAGCCAATAATTACAAAAAGAAATGAGCTTTTATCATGCTTACCAGAGAAAGAGATTATACTATTTCTCTCAGATTTTTTTTTCTTCCAGTTTTACTCTGATTTGTTAAGTGAGTCTGTCACTGTTTAAGATGAATAAAGATCCCAACTTGTAGACAAGAGTGATCTGACAAATCAAATTTTAAAACACCAATGCATTTGGTAGAGGCAGATCTTAATTATAATATTTTGAATGAAATTTCGCCATATCAGCTGTAGCACTATATCAAATATGCCTCAACTATGTTGACATTGGTGATATAATCTAGAACTAGAAATGGCTGTGTTCTTGTTATTATTATAAGGGAATTAGAAAGAGTTAATGGACTTTGATTCTTATATTTAACACTAATTGTATCATAGTAACCAACGACTAGCTGTTCTTGAACAAAATGATGAGGTTCAATAGTCTCTGTATTAATCTTACTATAAGGAGAAAGAGGAAAGGTGAAAGAAGACATTGATCTGTTTCTGCAATGGGGAAGAAGAAAATGAAACTGAGCAGCCAAGGTCCTTATGTAAGTTGATCATGCTTTCAGACAATATTAGTGTACAACTCTATCATTCTCTCCTCTATTTATTAGAATTTGGGTGTTTAATTTGATTTGCATAGGTTACATTGGACAATGGATTGGTGAAACTTACAGTTGTGAAGCCTCAAGGGTATATAACTGGTATTGCTTATGGTGGAATGGACAACTTTCTAGATCCTAAGTCCAATGAAACAAGTAGAGGGTAACCATCTAAAACTATGTTGCAAAATTATTATGGCAAGGAGATGATGGTTCTGACCAATATTTCAACACTGAAAATTACATAAGCATAGACTACATCTTCATATATGGGCATGATATTGCACATAATCATTACTGCTAGCTTATTGACCAGTGTTCGTTTAAGCATCGTGCGTTCAAGCCCTAACCACTTAAGCTTGTCGGCACAGTGGTAGTCGAGTTTAGATAGACTTTTCTACTTGACACACTCATCTATACTAATGTGCAGATATTGGGACATCAATTGGAATTTACCAGGAGGCCAAGACATATACGATTTGTACGGTTTCGCTCTACAAGAGATTGAAAATTTATATAATTTATATTCTGTTTTCTTGAACACCTTTGATTAGTAATTGCCTTCTACAGTATGAAACTATGAATAGGTCAAATAGTCTAATTATGTGTTATAGACTAATTGATCCATTGTGCATTACAGACTGAAAGGAGCTGAATATAGTGTTGTCCAGATGAACAAAGAATGCTTAGAAGTTTCATTCAAGAACACTTATGATCCATCATCAGTTCGGGGCACAAATTTGCCTCTCAGTGTAGATATAAGGTTATACTTCAACATAAAATTTGATGTTCACAGATCTTTTGTTAGAGTTTTCTCATTGACAAAATGACCACTTTTTAGGTACATAGTAAGGACTGGTGTTTCAGGCTTCTACTGCTATGGAATCTATGAGCGGCCATCTGACTGTCCCGCTTTTGATCTTGCTCAGACAAGACTTGTGTTTAAGCTGAGAAAAGAGAAGTAAAATCTCTATATAGTTCCTAGGTTGAATGGTTTCTTGTTTGTGTTTATATTCGTAGTTCTTTGTTTAAACTTGTATTAGGTTCCACTACATGGCTATAACAGATGAGAAACAAAGGGTGATGCCTATGCCTGAGGATCTGCTTCCAGATAGAGGCAAGCAACTGATTGTACCAGAGTCAGTTTTGCTAGTAAATCCCATAAATCCAGATCTCAAGGGGGAGGTGTGTACATACCTGAAATCATTAAATTCCGACAATCAAATGAAGTACATTGTCTAAAGTCTGCTATTTCGATGAGGCTGAATGCAGGTTGATGATAAGTATATGTATTCTATGGACAACAAAGACAGTGGAGTCCATGGATGGATAGGTTCTGGCCCTATTGTCGGATTTTGGACCATCTTTCCGAGCCAGGAGTTCAGAAATGGAGGACCAACAAAGCAAAACCTCACAGTTCACACTGGTCCAACCTGCCTTGCAGTAAAAGCAATCACTCTTAAACTGACTTTCATACACTCAGATGGTACTAGAATCACTTAATTTACTTCTATATGGTGCAACAGATGTTTCAAGGGACACATTATCTTGGGTTAGATATGGTAGCTCAATTCGAAGAGGGAGAGACATGGAAGAAGGTGTTTGGACCTGTCTTTATCTACCTTAACTCAACACCAGATGCATCAAAAACCCACAATTTATGGACAGATGCAAAGAAACAGGTACGGATTATTCACCTCCCCGCTAGCAGAACTTTGCTGCCTAATTTCAGCACCTCAGCATTTGGCGATTCGCTTACTTGTTGATGTTGTTCTTGGCTCATCCTAGAGGCTGTTTGAAGAGACACTGTGGCCTTATGATTTTGTCTCATCACCCAACTACGTTGCTGCTAAAGACCGTGGTTCGGTTTCTGGAAGATTGTTAGTGCAGGACAGGTCAGTACTCTATCTAAGTTAATCTAAGCACCATTAGTTTTGTGTACTACTCACACTGTTTATATATATATATATATATATATATATATATATATATATATATATTGTGTACATGAATCTAGGTATGTTTCGACCTCTCTCATTCCTGCTAAAAATGCATATATTGGTCTCTCGGTTGCAAGTACTGCAGGCTCATGGCAACTAGAAAGCAAGGTAGTTACAAACCAGACGCTGCTCTTACACTTTTGCACTCTATAGACACTTGAGAACTTGTGATTTAACTTCTGCGCAGGGCTATCAGTTTTGGGTACAAACAGATTCAAATGGAAACTTCACTATCAAGAATGTGATCCCTGGAGTATATGGACTTCATGGCTGGGTTCCTGGTTTCATGGGTGATTACCTTAACAATGAGCAGATCACTATCTCTGAAGGTATTTACAAAACACTATTACAGAATGAAATGTTCCTAAACTAGTCATCACTTGATAATGTTTTTTTTTTTTTTTTTTTTTTTTTTTTTTTTTTGAAATGCCGCAGGAAAACAAACAGAACTTGGAAATCTGACCTATGTTCCCCCCAGAGATGGTCCAACATTATGGGAGATTGGCTTCCCTGATCGGACAGCCATAGGTGACTTTGTTCCTGATGTGAACCCAATGTATGTCAACAAGTTGTTCATCAACAGCCCCGAAAAGTAAGCAAATCTATCCCCTTCCCTAAAATCAAATTGAATTGATCAATGTTACGATTCCATGATGGGTTGTTTACATTACAGGTACAGACAATATGGCTTATGGGACAGATACACTGATATACACCCTGAACTTGACCAAATCTACACTATAGGAATCAGTAATCCCAAAACAGACTGGTTCTTTGCTCATGTGGACAGGTCTTTAATCACTCTCCTTTATAACCCAAAAGTGCTTTTCTTCTAGTTTCAAACTTAAGAACAATTGGCTTTTATAGGAGAGGGCCAGGGAATAAGTATGTTCCAACAACATGGACAGTCAAGTTCAATCTCAATTCAGTAACTACTGGCACTTACCAGCTCAGACTGTCCATTGCTTCAGCAACCCGCTCAGACCTTGAGGTAGGGATAGCAAGCAGCACAAGCCTTCTCACCTGATACAATAAACAATAGAACTACAAAGTTTACTCATTCCTACAATTAATAAATATGTGCTTGCAGGTCCATGTTAACCATATGGATACAGGGCACCTGGTTTTTCAAGAGTTTAACTTAGGAACAGATAACGCAGTTTGTCGACACGGAATTCATGGATTCTATTGTCTTTTCAGCGCCAATTTTCCCTCAACTTTACTTGTGAAGGGCGATAACTCCATTTTTCTCACACAGGCGAGGGGTGGCGATTCACTATGTGGAGTTTTCTATGATTATCTAAGACTAGAAGCTCCAGCAACTCCAGACAGCTCTAAAAACTTATACCCCCCTATTGAGTAGAACCTAGAAAGTATTCAAATCATGTGATGGTGAACAAGTGTTTTTCATAGATGTTGATAATAGTCATAATACAGGTTGATTTGTCGTAGCATCAAGAAGTCAGACAAAATTATTGTAATAAAAGTGGCAAGATCCCGTCTTTTAGTTCTTTAGTTTCTATGCTATTCAAGTTTTATACATTTTATATCATTTACCGATGCAAGTTACAAGAAGAGGGGCATATATAATTGAAATATGAGAGGCATTCCTATAACAAGAATCACAGAGTCTAAACAAAATACTAACCATTCAGTTTGGCAGTTGCATCAAGTGCACTGTTTCATCCACAAAACTTTATACGTACAAAATGTGAAGGCAACAGCCACCTTCTATATTCAAAACACCATGCAAATCATGCATGGAAGGACTGCCAATCTGCCGCAAAAGAGAAAGAACCATGAATCCGGGGATGAACACTATGATTCACATTTCACCAAACTCATATTACTGACCACAGATTGTCAAAAGCAAGCCATAATGATCACTAGGCAAAACAGGGAGCTCCACCTTCTTAATCTCCCCTTTCACTTTCTTTTCCTTGATATATGAGAGACCAGGTATTGCTTTTGTCCCAATCATTTCAATTTTGCTCACCCTAAAATCTCGCAGACAGCAACAGAATCGATCTAGTCGCTTCCGCAGTGACCTGTTACCCGTCAACATTTGGTTGGACTTGGTATCATATGTAAATCCATCTTCCCCCGGTTGTAACTCTGCCCAAGCATCAATCCAGTTATCAGGTAAAGGAACTTGACCATCCAACTTGTCATCCCAGTTCATGTCCCCGCAAAAGATCACATTTGGGTTCTTCTTCAAGAAGTTGAGGGCCTCCTTTGCCTGATCTACACGTTCCTTGCTGTACATCTGATCCCATTTTGGAGGGCCTGGGCAAGGACTCTCAAGATGGCTAGTGGCAACAACGAGCTGTTTGTCCCCCTGTACTTCAACTTCAGCGACACAGAGTTCTCTCCCCATAGCAGAGTATGAAAAGGGTCTACAGCTGAAGGCCTTCACTTGCAATTTGCTTAACTACACAAGTGTATATTATTCATCGGTCAGATGATTTGATGTTTACTAAAACATGCGAACAACTCATGAAATCAGCAGAACGCAATCCAACAACAAAGAAACAACTAGATAACCATGATACTAGTAGACAAGTAAATACTCTTGGAGTGTGATAAGAAAAGAGATATTAAAGTTTCACCTGCATGCAAAAGTAAGGCTGTGAAATCTCCATCTGATTTGGAATTGAGCATTGATACATTTTCCACCAGTTGGATTGTCGAAAGATGTCGTATATATCAGGGGTAACTTCCTGCACAACAAAGATCAGGCATCAGATAGATGGTAAAGGAGGATTGTAATTGTCTTTCCATTACAGAAAGAGAGGAAAACCTGAAGGCAAATGACATCTGGGCAATGCTGTAGGACAAGGTCACCAATAGCTTTCATTCTCTTGTTCATTTCTAAGTCTTCACGAAACCAAACATTGTAAGTCAAAACCTTCAGTGTATTCAAACCCATTCCAGAACTAGTGCTCTCTGCAAATATTAAACATTCATAGTGAGGAACCCAATGAGCTTCACAGAGTACCTGCAGGAAAAACTCGACCACAGTAGCTTCTAAATCCAAGACAGGCAGTACAAGTACAACTCTAGTGAAGAAGCTAAACAGTTGAAATAAGCTCCAGCCAAATGATGACATAAGAAATCACCCAAACTTGTTACTAATGTTCTCAATTTAACACACCCAGACACAGAGTTATTAATGATCAATCAAAACATGGAACTGTACTTGGTGGAATCCATGGAAACATATTCCTTTTCAATTCTAATAATAGCAATCTTGACCACAAATGCAATGTTTAAATCTTTCTTGACTATAAGTGGACATCTGGATATATTAAAAATTACTTTATATATGCAAGTTCTAAACTTTCAGAGACATTTGTTCAAAGAACAAATGGTGAACATGACAACCTCATCAATATACTAATTCACTTGGGCATTCATGTCCAAAAAAATCCCCATCATAGACACTGATACATGAAACACTGAAATCCTTCAAACTTATACCACTTGGGATTTCTGAAAATATAACTGATGACTCACAAATACAAGTCAAATAGCATAATACATTGAACATTATGACGTAATACAATCAAAAGGCCATAACCTAGCGTTGCATTTATTACATATAAAAGCCCCAGATCTTTGTTTTATAGTGGACAGTAATTAGAAGAAATTGTTTGTTATGGCTGCCTCACCCGTAGAGAAAAAGTTCAAACTTTAACATTGACCCAATAGAAAAATTTCACACTTATCAGAGCAGGAAACACATCAAAGCCCATGAAACCCAGAAATAAAATTTGAAACCAACCTGGTACTGTAACCTTCTTATCAGAGACCTTAACTCCTCGAAACAGACTGAATTTGGCATCATCCTTTGCCGACTCAACTAAACCAGTGCTCTCTGCAAACATTAAATAATCCATAGTGAGGCAACAAAAAGTGGCGATGCCGGGTACATTCGGGAACACCTCAACAGTTTAAAGCAAACACTTAACCACAGCATCTTTATTTTGAAGAGGAGCATAAGTAGTACAATTCCAGAATAGCAGTCAAACTGATTCCGCCCAAATCATAACTTCAAAATTAGGTTGTTTACAATGTAGTACCTAAAAGCAGTCTTCAGATTATCAATATGAAGTTCAAAACATGCAAATTTACATGTTCCTTTTCATTGGTTCCATTGGCAGTCCTAACAACAATGCAAATTCAGATCTGTTTTGACTGTAAGAATAGGATTGTTAGACATGCCACTTCTCAAATTCCAGAAACCTTTACTCAAAGAACAAATGGCCAACATGACAATACAATGGCTACTGGAACAATTGGAAATTTGGGATGGCAATTATAATAAATAGCTATTCCACCTATTCACAGATTAAGTCTACCCCAATGTAAACTGCAGAAACCTCATGTGCAGTAGCAAAGCTCACATCTTAAATAAAATAATACCAACCCAATAAAAAAAGTTCACATCTTTACTATTCACAGCTTCACCAAATCATAGCAGGAAAACTAATCAAACCCAACAGCACTTGAGAAAATCAAAACTAACCTGAAACTTTACTCTTCTTCTTAAACACATTCAATGTAGCAGAATCCTTAGCAATCTGAACTGGGTCTTTGCCAAAAAAGAAACACAAATTGAAAAAGTTAGCATCTTTACCACACTATCACAAAAAACAAAAATCAAACCCAGGTAAAAAACCAACCTTTCTTAGCAAACTCATCTAGGTTCCCCTTACTGAAACCCCCAGAGCCCTCATCATCCTCAACCCTCTTCCTCTTACACCTCTGCAATGGCAAGAAAACAGACCCCACCTGATCATCAACCTCATCGCCATGTTCATCACTCAGATCCTCGAAACTCGAGATGGGTGCCCTCGTGTCACAGACCTCACAGGTGGAGAGTTTATAAGGGTTCAAAAAGGTGCAAGCTTTACAGGCCCATTTGGGAGCAGAGGAGGAAGATGAAGATGGGGATTGGGGTGGTGAAGATAGGCAGATTTGGCAAGTGGGTTTTGGAGATGAGAGGGTTTTGGAATTGAGGAAGGTGCACTTTTTGCATTGCCAGGACATTTTGGGAAGTGAAAAGTAGGAGGGTTTGGGTTTAGGGTTTAGGAGATGAAGAATTGGGAAAGAGAGTGAGGGCTTTATGAGTATTGTAGTGATCAACAGCATTGTGGAGAGTTTGGGTGGAATATAAAGGGAGAGAGGCCCGCTTTTGAAAATTGAGCGCTTTGTTTTTGCAGAGGTGGGTTTTGATCAAGAACCTCTGTTTTGTTACCTTCACAGTATGGAAATATAGTGTACAAACTCTATTGTGTATATCAATTGCGGGGATAGCTCAGTTGGGAGAGCGTCAGACTGAAGATCTGAAGGTCAGGTGTTCGATCCACCTTCACCGCATTTTTTTTGTTATGTATTTTTCATCATACTATCATGCATTTCCAATTACATACAGTGAATGAATTCAACCTTTATCTTCAACTCTATTTCTATAAATTTGGTTCTTTGTACATCCAATCTGGTTGTTTGCATATCCAATTTCATCTGATGAGTTTGTAATCTGAGGATCAGAGGTGGATAGTGACATTTTTAACATGATTGAAACATTATCTTGATGATACCATGATTGAAACATATTTCATATCATTGCAATAGATAATAGTATCTGAGAACTATTAGCATACCTTGCCACTTTTGGAGTCTACTGAAGTTGACAAAAAGAGGAGCCTCCTTTAATCATAAATTAACAGTCAATTTCACCCAGATGGATGATCTGAATACAAGAATTAGGAATGTGTTGGTTCAACTTTGTCTTCCCCATTTCTTCTCCTTTTTGTTTATATCCCTTTTGCTGATTGCGACATTGACTTCTTGAGAGAAAAGTAGCACTGTTTGGTAGTCTACCACAGAAAGATGCATATATAGAACACGCACCCCCTATGCAAATTATTACCGATTATCAACAAATACAATAAGGTAATAATAATACATTCAAAATTTATCATACTTCTACCTCAGCTGGGAGTAAAGAATAACAAACTAGGGGAAATTACAAGAAAAATTACATACAACAACCAGCTGATTCCACTTGGTCTTTTACTGCTAAAGCCAATGAATTTTAACCTCTCTGCTGCACCACTTACATGAGTTGAGTTCACCACCTGCCTTGTCACATTGCTCGCTTGTTTACTGCACAAATACAAACAAGAATAATAGCTTGTTAAACAAGTTAACCTTGCTGTGTAAGACCGAACATAACCACCATAAACAAGTCTTTCAAGTCTCACCTTCCAGGAAATATACAGCGCCCTTTACCTGCAAGTAAATTCCCACACAAATAAAAAAGAACTGGATTATTATCAAGTCTTGACAAAGTATACAAAATACATGGAGCCCATTTGGCCCCAAGACAATCTTTAGTAGATCCAAGGTCACACAGATCATGCAAATCTGTCTGCAAGAGTACAAGCTCTAGAATCTAAGGGAAAATCATACTTTCCATGCATATAAGAAATGCAAATCATTCACAAGAGACAATTGCCCTGTCAGATGGGAACCACACAGCACTCTTGAGTCTCAGAAATCATCAGAGTTCATGACTTGTTACTTGTTTGTGTACTAGTCTGTGACTACTATACGTCTATACTATTCCTATAGCTTTACCAAGTAATGCAATGATAGGAATCCAAGCTTCTTGAAATTCAAATTCAAGCCTTCAGTACTTAGCTGTTGCACCAAACACTATGCCATTGATCCAAATTCGGTGTTTACCACACTATACTCATTAATATTACCCCAAACATCTACTAAGCTAAACAAGTGTTGAAAGAACTAAGCCCTCAATATCAAACTACCAACGGAATGAGAAAATGTGAAATGCAACCTTGAACTAGAATGTTGAAGTTGAGGACTTACTTGGATCAGTGGTGGTAATGGTGGCTACACCTTTGAAATCACAAGACCCAGCAGCCTTTCCTTGCTTCTGGTAATAGCTATCAAAAGCATAAGAAGCATGGTTTTTCACATTGTTAGGAGAATAACAATTCTCCCCAGGCTGAATCTCTGTGCAATTAGCCCGCCCCGGACCACATGCCCAATCCAAAGCTGCTTGCAATGTCTTCCCATCAACCCCATCCATGGCAATGCAAAATGTCTGGTTTGTTGTATCATTAGCCAAAAAAGTCCCACTCCCCGAAACATGTAGCAAATACACAGCACTCGAATTGCCATAAAACAATCCCCAATTGGCCTCAGACACCGGCGGAGACCTCAAATCTTCATTGAACAGCTCATAAATGTACACACTCGAGGTAGTCTCAGGATGCAAAGGAGTCCCAGTACGATCCAAAACATGCTTGATCAAATTCGAGTTATAAGTATCCGCATTGTCAACAGTAGCATAAGGCTCCTTAGAATCCGCCTTCGAAGGCCAACCACTCTCAGTAACAAGCACCATAACATCAGTCACATTCAAATTCTTCATCGAAAAATAAGCAGCATCAATCATAGCATCCAACACATTAGTATAATGCAGCAGAGTATTAGGATCCACCATCTCTTTCGAAGGCGTCAAAGGCTTGAACAGAGCATTGTCCAAAGGCACAACACCTTTGTTCTGCATATAAACATAGTAAGGATACAGATTCATCATCAAAGGAGCCCCTGTTTTCGACAAGAACCGAAGCAGAGGAACCACAATGTCTGTCCAGCTCTGGTTGAAAAAAGCCTGAGACGGTGGGAAAGGGTCTAGAATGATCGAGGCCGCACTCGGAGTCGAAATCTTGACCTGGGTGTGCAGATTGGCAGCTACTAAAGCACTGTAGAGCGACTCAATTGCAGGAACAAGCATAGGAGCTGAGGACGGCACTGTGGTGAGGACTTCGTCCCCAACAGCAATGCCGGTGATTAGTGTTTGTGGGTAGAAAGCGACGACGTTTCGACCGACCCAAGAAGCGGCGGTGGTGTTGGAGGAGCCGATTGCGATGAGCTGGTTATTGGGTACACTGATGATGACCCGGATCTTGGTTTTGGCCAAGGCTTTGAGAATGTCAGGGTCTGCATCGTAGAGCCTGATGTGAGTGATTTTCTGGACTTGGAGAAACGAAACCAGCTCTGTTGGGCTAAGAAGATTCGAGACATCTGTTCCTATATTCACTCCGACAAATGGCTCTCTATATTCGCTGTCCTGAATCTGCTGCTTGAGAGTTGCGAACAGTCGCGAAGATTCCGCTGTAAACAAACAAAAATGTTTTACTTGCCGAATTTATAGTTGAATTTTGAGACATGAAGTCGGAAGATGATAGTTGTTAGTTACCTTTGGAGGATGTGGAGAGTTGTGGAGTGAGAAGAAGTAGGAAGAAGAGGTAGAGGGTTGGGAGATGGAGGTTAGTGAATGCCATTGGAGAGGAGGAGCTTGTGGAGCTTGGCTTCCTCTTCCTCTGTTGCTTCTGGTTCAGCTACTAAAGAACCTTGCATTATCTTCTCAAACTTTCCTGTCTAATTTTGTGTTGTGGGTCTTTTGTTTCTTCTTATAGATATTTATTTCTGTTTCTGGGTTTTGGGTTGTTGACCCAAAGAGATTGAATCAGTGTGGAGAAGACAGGAGGACAGTGATGCAGGGGAAGTGAGTTTTGAGGGGTTACTAGGGAAATGTCTGGAATGGCCCTTGTAGAATTTAGAAAGAAACTTAAAGAGGGTTGTTGCAACTTTCCTTGATTCTTTTCCCTTCTGATCTGGTTGGTGCCCCAAACAGGGCTTAGCAATAAAGGAATTAATATAGTTGAAAACTTGAAGTGGAAGAACTTTCTAATGTTAAGCACCTAAAAATTACAGGTCTTTGTTGTGACAGATTTAACAAAGTTTCAAATATTCTGAAGAACTATAGAACATCATGCAGGTCAGAATTGGAGCATAATAATTATACCAGTCTTGTGTTAAATAATGGTGTCAAAGGAGTAAAAATGGGAGAGACAATGCCAGCCAGAAATGCAGAAGCAGTGTTTGAAAACAAAAGCACAGAGCATCTCCGGTGCTGGAATCACCAGAAGTTAGTGAGTCACGAGCACAAGTTATAGAGAAGGTGGGTCACCAACAAATGCTTGTTAGATTTGATAAAACAAAGACTCAAATGTCAGATAGGTTTCTGTAAGTTTCGTTTTCATTCTTCTTCAAATAGAGTGCATTCCTCATTAGAGTAAATTCTAACTGACCATAGTACTGACCTGTGTAATCTGATATAAAATTCATACCTCATTAGTTTCTTTCTTTGTTGCTTGAGGAAAGGGAATGTAAAATCTAGTTCAACCAACACTGGGTATTCTCAACTGTGACATTGAAAGCTAATACTGTATTTCAATTTCTGTTGAGACAGCTATGAATATGTGTATTATCAGGATTATAGAAACATGAGAGATGCTTTCACTATATATAATGAGGGTAGAGAATCTGAGCAATATTTTTTTTTTTTTTTTTTTTGGGAAGGGAATCTGAGCAAAATTGACATTTGGGAAACCCAGAAATTTGTAACTAGAGCCCACCACTGAGTACCCAGCAATAATATAACTCTGTTTTCAGCCTTTACAAGAGTAACATTTTCTAACCAGACACACAGAGTGAAAGGAACTTGCACAGTTGCAAAAGATTGAAACTTTAGGTGCTCTACTTGTTGAAAGTAGAAACTTGAAAGAGAAGAGACGTGAAACAAAACAACAACATCAGCAGTGAGTCATTACTCATTAGTAACAACTCATGGAGGCTAGGGTTAACATAAGGTGGTGCAGCAGAAGCAAGCAAAACTAAGACACAGACATCACCGGCAGAGAACCATTGACAATTTGACATCCATAAAAGAAAGTCAATATTTATACAAGCACCATTAGCATGACATCTAAAGATCTAGCACTGCACTGGTGGCAGATTCAACAAAGTTCCCACACAAGCATATATCTAACACCTAAATATGAGTTCAAGAACCAAATCCGTCTATCACTAAACACGGCTTACAAAGGGTGATTCCTTGGTCTGGCATCAACTGTTGTCTGGAGAAGGTTGATCACGATTTGGACATTGTCGACGCAAATGGGTGATACCACAACAATTGCAAGACGTCACGGCAGAATGGCTAGAAGAAGGCTCTGCATGAAAGTCAAGAGGAGGCTCATCTTTAAGACATTGACAAATGTGGCGTGGGAGCCAGCGGCCGTAGTTTAGTTTTTGTTGTTGCAGCGAAGGACTAGATGGTTCTTGTGCCTTGTTGCCTTTGTTCTTTCTTTTGTCACTCATGGAAAAAAAAAAATCTATATCTGTCGACAGAAGACAAAAGAATCAGTAAAGGATCTTCAAAATACGTACTATATAAAAGGCAAAGCTATATCCCATAAACAAACAGATACACAGGCACAACTCTAGTAGAGCAATTACACAAGATCTCGCAACTTTATTAGACTTGCACCTTTCTGTTTGTGAACTTGTTCTAAATTAGAATGAAAAGGATTGAGTTGATTTTAATGTCTATTGCACTTTCTCACCAGAAATTGCAGACAACTCCTAACAATCTTATCATCCGTAAACCGGCGAGACTAAAATTGAAGCAAAACAAAACAACATAGATGAAACTGAGACATAGCAGCCGAAACAATTCAACTAAAATTGAACCAAAACAAAACAACATACATGAGACTGAGATAAAACCCTCGTCCCAAAGATCCTGACAATACTCCTCCGTCGGCCTCTCCCACCGTCGGGGATCATCCAGGTCGAATTTCGTTAATATGTCTCACGTACATGGTCATGGTTCAAAGTGGGATCTATTAATAAATGGCTTTTGGATTTTATAAAAAACTTGACTGGTTTCTGTTCAGGGCCTGGGCTTTTTTTTTAAGTTTATAGCAAATCGTCTTAAACTGTTACTATTGTTTTTTCCTTCTAGCATTAGGAGATGTTAGTCTTTGAGGGAAATGAGCAGAAGAGTGAGAGTTAACTAAATTTGAAAATAAGGTCTTGTTCTCAAAATACTTGATCAATAAATGGAGTAGAGAATCCGAGCAAACTTGACATGTTGGAAACCAGAAATTTGAAACTAGAGCAAGGAACATTTTCCCAAGTGGAAAGAACTTGCCAAAGATTGAAACTTTTTAGTGCTGTTGAAACTTGCAAGACAAGGGAAGTGAATGCTCTGAAATATGATACATTCAACAAGAAACATTCTTTCCATTTCGACATTCAAAACTGACTCATACAAGACGATCTCTACCCAAAGAGTGAACCCCAAAACAATGCAAGACCTATCTGTCCCGAAGTGACTGCGACTTAAGGTGAGAATGCAAGGTAAATACAGAGCATCCACGATATGAAAACATAAGCATGATACAATTTCTAATCATCGATTCTGAGTAGAATCAATGAAGCTTTATCTTTCGACTCCGGCTGGTTTGCCAACTCAATGTTGACTACACCTTTGAGGCATGAAGAGATGACTTGGAGCTTGAACTTCTGTTCAAAAGTTTCATTACCTAAGGGCATTGATGAAAGCCATCAGTGAATCAACACCCCTCTTCTCTGATGGGTACTTGATTGGCCGAGAAGAGTGTTACGGGAAGAAAAGTATTGTAGGGAAGCGTCCAAGTTGAAGTTCTTTCGGGGCATACTCCTTCTGGTCACCATCCGCTCTGAACTTTCCTTCCTTCACACCACTCCCTACCAACTTGTTGGCCAACTCATCATATGATGCTTCCATTCCCTGATTAAATTGGAACCACGGCGCACAGAGTACTACAATCCATGGTTCTTGCCGGTTCTCAAGTTTTGCCAAATTCTCTATTCCAAGCCGGCTCAAGATGACCAAATTCTCATCATATAAACTTCTACCTTACCTAATTTTGTATAAGATTATAATGCATACTAATTTCTTACAAACAATAAATCCTTGTTGTATTCTCATATCAACACATTGCCTTTCTAATCGAGATAACTTAGCCTGCTTCTGAAAGTCGGATAATCTGGGGGTTACTGGGCATACATTATAAGGAGGATTGGTTTTCTAATGTTGGCTAGGCTTATTGGAATCTGTCTTTTATTTATTTTATTTTTTTTTCTGGAGGCATCTGCCTTTTTTAATTAAGCTCATTCATTTTCCAAAAAAAAAATATTTTTGTTACTTTGCAAGGTTTTTAATGAGGCAACACTTCATGCACCATTTTATCTTTGACTCGGCACAAGGCTAGGGGGAGTGTTGAAGGAAAAACACATTGTGTGTCTTCGTCAATGTAACTGACGAGAGAGAATTATGTAGTTAGCATTCAATACTTATTACTGAAACGATCAGTCATTATTGTCATAAATATACTTACTATTTCCGTTGTTATACTCACTCTATATGAAGGAGATTATCAATAAAATGAGTAGACCAATTCCCATTTTACTGTTACAGTTTTTGGTTTTTCTGTGTGGAGATTCGGGTTGCTGAACAAGTTTAGTCATGAAAAGCCTCACGCTGGATTTTTAGGTGTTGAGATTCCGTTTCTCATTCGTTTTATCAAAGCCTCGTTCGTTTTATTTCTTTCAGCGTAATTTATACTTGAGATCCCGAACTACTGATGATAGTTTGGCTAGCTTTTGTTTTGCGTCAAATTCTTGGAATAATTCAAGGTAATGGTGTGTCTTTTCGGAGTGACTTGTTTGTTGTTAATGGTCTTCTGTTAGCTACTTAGTTGTATGAGCTATGTGGTTTATTTCTTATTGCAATGATGGGCTCTATTTTGGTTGTTATATTTTGTGTGGAGTCGCAAAGTGGTGATGATGGGCTCTAGTTAATTTTAGTTTTTTCTATTTTCTCACTATACATGTGTTTTTTTTTTTTTAGGTTCTCGTTCGACTCAAAGGAACGGTGGCCTTTGGCTTCATATACAGCGGTGGAGTTGTGCTCGAAGCAGAATCTAGGATTAGCTCGGTCATTGTGGAAACATGTGTTCGTCACGAGTTGATACGTACGTAACATTTTTTTTTACTCTCTCCTTACTAGTTTATGAACTTTCTTATCTAATATTATATTAACTATGCAGAGCGAGATGACATGCCTAAATTAAGATAGATTCGTGGCAGCTTCAAGGGAACAATCTTTGGTACTCTTGTTGAAGTGTTAAAATATGGTTGGAGCTGCATCATCATTTGAACAACATCCAAGTAAATATATATAACATCTGTGTAATGTATGACTTAAGTGAATAAAAATCTAATTGAATTCTCTATAGGATCCTCAACTATGGTTTGACGACTGATGATGTAAGTTTTTAAGCCTCATAGGTGGAATGATTCACCTGTGGTAATTGAATTAGATGCAAGTCTTGCTTGTTGTGTTCTAATAGCCTTGATTCACCTAGATGCTTGATTCACCTTGTTGTTAATTAGTATTTTCTTTTTCATTGTAGGTTGATGAGAATCCCTTTGGCAGGCTTGCACTTGGGGAAAAGTTAAAAAAGGCGTGTTCAGTCACTGTGTGTATAAACTTCAGGGCTCTCGCCCATCATCAGCCAAACTTATGTTATCAGCAGTATGGGTTTCGGGAGGTTACTAATACCTTTGAGCTTCCTTCGATCACTGGCAAGAATACCATGGATGATGAAAAGTTCAAAGAGTATAGAGATTCATGGGAAAAACGTAAGCAGCTGAGAGGATATTTTCTTGGTACGCGTTGCTTATTTTATATGTTTTTATCTTTTTTCTCACTAACTTAACGTAATGCCCATGGAAACAATGCCCATGGATGCTGACGTATTTTTACATCTACAGATGGTTGGAACCAATGCCCATGGATGCTGACGGAAGAGGGTGGGGAATCAAGGACTGAAGAAGTGGTGACTGGGTATGAGGAGAATAAAAACTTGCTGGCATCATAATTTTTTTCCCTTACTGTTTCTTTCCCATTCGAAATGGGAGAGTAACCTTTCCCTTACATTGCATTACTTGCAGGTCACCTCAGGTCGAAAATATGCGGACGCCGGGGTCTGCATCAGGGAATGAGGGAATGACGGGGTGGATGCTGACGGAAGAGGGTGGGGAATCAAGGACTGAAG
This sequence comes from Potentilla sterilis, assembly GCA_963682095.1. NCBI lineage: Eukaryota > Viridiplantae > Streptophyta > Magnoliopsida > Rosales > Rosaceae > Potentilla > Potentilla sterilis. Next base: position 1,180,826 of record OY821755.1, read on the forward strand.
AAGTGGTGACTGGGTATGAGGAGAATAAAAACTTGCTGGCATCATAATTTTTTTCCCTTACTGTTTCTTTCCCATTCGAAATGGGAAAGTAACCTTTCCCTTACATTGCATTACTTGCAGGTCACCTCAGGTCGAAAATATGCGGACGTCGGGGTCTGCATCAGGGAATGAGGGAATGACGGGGTGGATGCTGACGGAAGAGGGTGGGGAATCAAGGACTGAAGAAGTGGTGACTGGGTATGAGGAGAATAAAAACTTGCTGGCATCATAATTTTTTACCCTTACTGTTTCTTTCCCTTACTGCTCCACTACTACTTTTTTATAGGGATGGAACCGAAAATACAATGTCGCCACCCTTGTCAAAACAGTTTAGCATGGGATTTAAGGAGCCGGAGGAGACTGGGTATGAGGAGAATAAAAACTTCCTGGCATCATAATTTTTTTTCCCTTACTGTTTCTTTCCCGTTCGAAATGGGTATGCTTTATTTCTAATAGTGAACCTTTCCCTTACATTGCATTACTTGCAGGTCACCTCATGCCGAAAATATGCGGACGCTGGGGTCTGCATCAGGGAATGAGGGAATGAGGAGGTATGACTATTTAAATTTTTGTTAAATGAATCTGATGAAGAGAATGCTAGTTTTAGGTTCTGTGTGTAAAGTGTCTGTGTTTGTTAAAATGGTAGGTTGGTATATAGAAGGAGGAGTCGACAAGCACCACCGTCGTCGAGATCACGACCACCACCGACGCTGGTCCAAGATGTGAGTCATCAGCAGCCCCAACCACCACGTAATCGACGTTTTACAAGATCATTTTCAAGTGGTGGTAATGATATTTGTATAATTTGTTCTTGTTCGTTTACTTAAACGCTTTCAGTTTGGATGTTAATTTGGATGCAACCCATTCAGGAAGAACTCCTGTGCTTCGTCACAACATTCAGAAAATTTCGTCATATCTTCATACGCCAACTTCTGGGCACATACAAAAACTTCTTCAGAAGAAAAAAAGGTAAAGCATTCAAAGAAGGTTAATGTTCCAGAGTGCTGGAGGCTTTTGAGTATTTACGTATCTATTCACGCACGTAGAGGACAGAGATAATGGAGTATAAGAAAACGTACGGTGAGACTGAGTTTTGTGGCATGATTATCGTTGGCTACACAGAGAATGAGGTACTCTTCCTTTATTTAAACAAACACTACGGGTGGCATCAGTGCATGATGCAATGCTGAAGGCTTTTGAGTATTTGCGTATCTACTCACGCACGCAGAGGACAGAGATAATGGAGTATCAGAAGACGTATGGTGAGAATGAGTTTTGTGACATGATTATCGATGGCTACACAGAGAATGCATTGCCAGAGGGCATCAGATTCGGCAGAGCGGATTTCAGTCCTCTACTTGGGCTCTCACAAGGTATATTTGTTTTCCTTAGCTAAAATTTCATGATATTCAAATGGGTACTTCCGCATGTTTGTTTTCATTGAAGATTAATGGTTGTTAGTTTGGCTGGCTTATGCGTCGAAGTTTTTCACATATTTTACACTCAGCGAAAATCACTTGTTGTTTATAAACATATGAGCTTTTGTTTCTTGATTTGTTCATGGTTTACTCATATGGGTCCACTTATTTCGTTTATACTCTACTCTACTCTTCTTCTTCTTTTTTCTGGGGAATCTGCTTCTTTTAATTAAGCTCATTCATTTTCCAAAAAAAATGTTTTTGGTTTTTTTGTGTGGGGATTCGGGTTGTTGACCAAGTTTAATCATGAAAAGCCTCACGCTAGGTTTTGGTGTTGGGATTATGTTTCTCATTCGTTTTATCAAAGCCTCGTTCATTTTATTTCTTTCAGCGTAATTTATACTTGAGATCCTGAATTACTGATGATAGTTTGGCTAGCTTTTGTTTTGCGTCAAAGTCATGGAATAATTCAAAGTGGTGGTGTGTCTTTTCGGAGTGACTTGTTTGTTGTCAATATGGGAAGTCAGTGAAAATCATATATGTTCATGGTCTTCTGTTAGATACTTAGTTGTATGGGCTGTGTGGTTTTATTTCTTATTACAATGATGGGCTCTATATTGGTTGTTATATTTTGTGTCGAGTCGCAAAGTGGTGATGATGGGCTCTAGTTTTACTTAGAGCTTTTTCTATTTTCTCACTGTGTTCTCCTTTTTTTTTTTAGGTTCTCGTTCAACTCAAAAGAACGACGGCCTTTAGCTTCATATACAGCGGTGTAGTTGTTCTCGGAGTAGATTCTAGGATTAGCTCGGTCATTGTGGAAGCAGGTTTTCGTCACGAGTTGATACGTAAGTAACATTTTTTTTTTACTCTATGCTTACTATGATTTATGTTTTAGTTTATGAACCTTTTTTTATCAATATTATATTAATTATGCAGAGTGAGATGACATACCTAAATTAAGACAGATTCGTGGCAACTTCAAAGGAACAATCTTTGGTGCTGTTGTTGAAGTGTTAAAATATGGTTGGAGCTGCACCATCATTTTTTAAGATGAAATTTCATTCAACCACGCAAGCCAAGATGACCATTACATATCCACCCGCTATCATCTCTTTCCAGGATAGGACAAAGCTTCATGGTGTACAAGCCACCAAAATAATACATAAGTTAGACCACCTATAATGAAACTACCGCACATTGGACATGAAACAAGAACCTAACTCCATGACAGAAGCATGGATAATAGGTATAAGTTCAGACATAACAAAAACACAAATAAAACTCCATGTCCAAAGATCAAAGGGCAAGGGGATGCAAAAATAAAGAGAAGCATTAAATTTTTTCCTTGCCCTTAGAGCTAGGGCTAGGAGGTGTGCCACCATATAAGTAAGTTAACACATCAGCAGCAGAAATTTTCTTTGACTGAGGAGGGTTCTTGTTCCTAGAACCTTGCGGGCGTCCCGGTCTTCTTTTCTTGTTGACTGGTTCAGCCATGCTCAGGTCCGGGGTAGTCTCCTTGCGGATTAGAGTCTCGTTTTGTGACTCCACCAAGCCTAGAGATTTAATAGAAAACATTGGAAGTTTTACCTTCTTTGTAGGTGCATCAGATTGAGTACCTGCCATGAAATCTTGAAGTGACCTCTGTAGTTTCTTTGGGGAAGGAGTAAAGGCACGGCCACGTTTAGTTGTGGCATTCTCAGAGTCTGCATCCGCATCACTTCCGGCTATTGGAGCCGGCTCCTCCAACGAGACCAAACCAAGGCTGTGATGACCCGGCCTTAGGGTGGATTGTGTGGACCCAAACCTGACCTGGCTAGGAAGCTAGCAGGTAGATAGGTCACAAATCTCACATCGCCCGAGAGAGTGTGGATGCGATGCTTATATGTGCAGGGTTAGCACAATATGATGAGACGCGTTTTGGGGGCGCAGTGGCTTCGGAGGGGATAGGAACTCCGAAGTTAAGCTTGCTCGTCCCGTAGCAATCCCAGGATGGGTGACCTACGGGGAAGTTGCTTGTGAGCTCCCAGAAATAAAACCATGAGGGGTGATTCCCAAAGCGGACAATATCTCAAAGTGTGCCGGACTGTTACAAATGGTATCAGAGCCTGTCCTCGGCCGGAAGTGTGCCGACGCGGACGTCGGACTCTTGGGGTGGATTGTGATGACCCGGCCTTAGGGTGGATTGTGTGGACCCAGACCTGACCTGGCTAGGAAGCTAGCAGGTAGGTAGGTCACAAATCCCACATCGCCCGAGGGAGTGTGGATGCGATGCTTATATGTGCAGGGTTAGCACAATATGATGAGACGCGTTTTGGGGGCGCAGTGGCTTCGGAGGGGATAAGAACTCCGAAGTTAAGCTTGCTCGTCCCGTAGCAATCCCAGGATGGGTGACCTACGGGGAAGTTGCTTGTGAGCTCCCAGAAACAAAACCGTGAGGGGTGATTCAATATCTCAAAGTGTGCCGGGCTGTTACAAAGGCTATTGTCCAACAACAAAGCTATCGACTTCCTATTGATTATCATAAGCTTCCGAGGTTTACTGCTCCCTTCTCCAAACAGCGATTTGGCAATAGGAGGTATGTGAGAAGGGTGATCTCCCTTAAAACAAAATACCCCATTCGAAGTAGGAGGGAAATCCGCATTGAGCTTAGGCACCATCGGATGGGTAACTGAATTGATGGGTGCATCCATTGCGGCAGTACAAACCTCCTTGTCATGCCATATGTGGTTACAAGATTTGCATCGTCCATTGAGGTTCTCATAGTAGAACGATACCTCCTGTTCAACAGATACAGAGAACTTGATTACCTTTTGGAGAAAAAAGGGTCGATCTAGGGCATGAGAAACCCTAACCCTAATGGTCTGATTTGCCTTCCAAGCTTTGTCGTCCATTCCAAGAAAAGTTCATGCAACCATGGCGACAATTTTAATCCACTTTGGACGTTCAAATTTTGGAGGCATGTTGGAGAGATGAACCCAGAAGAAAAGCTCGTTCATCGGCTCTGTGTGGATATCATGAATACCATCATACTCACGGAATACCACCGGAGCCCGTCCAAAATACCATGGTCCGCCAAGCAGGATTCTCCGAGCATCCCGCAACAGATTGAAAGCAAACAGGAACCTTGCTTCCTTCCGATCTTGAACCTGGAAGGAGTCTTCTAGTTTCCATATGCGCTTGAAGTGAGATCGGAGGTCTGAGACGTTGATATGTTTACGGGTCAGGGGTGTGCTAGGAGGAAGAATTGCCCTCCTTCGTCCTCCGTGTGATCATCTTCAGCAAGGAAACTCGACAGGTCGACCGATTCCTCGCTAGCTATGGCTAGAGATTGCGCAAAGCATCGGGAGACAGCATCAATGGTAGTCATATTCAGGAAAGGAGAAGAGAGGGAGAGGCTCAAGACCCACAGGGTGGTCGTCGAGATAGACTAGAAGAGTTCTAGTTGGAGAGCGCACGACGGGCACTTACTAGGGCTTTGAGCTGCACCATCATTTGAACAACATCCAGGTAATTATATATCACATTATCACATCTGTGTAATGTATGATTTAAGTGAATAAAAATGTAATTGAATTTTCTATAGTATCCTCAACTACGGATGGCATCAGTGCATGATGCAATGCTGAAAACTTTTGAGTATTTGCGTATCTATTCACGCACGCATATGATAGAGATAATGGAGTACGGTGAAAATAAGTTTTGTGGCATGATTATCGATAGCTACACAGAGAATGATGTACTCTTACTTTATTTAAACAAAAGATCCATCAAGTTGTTAAACAAAACAAAAATGCTCTTTAATTGTTGTTAGTTATAGCACATGTGTAAAGCATATTTAATCGTATATTGTATAATTGACCACAGGGCCACAAGCTTGCAGTAGTTTGGCTCGATCATACTAGAGTTTATTGGAGCATGGACGGATACTGCAGAAACACTAGGCTCCGAAACATACTTTGAATTTCAACATTCATAAACTGACTAAAACAAGACCATCTCCACCCAAAAAAAATAAGAACCTAAAACAACGTAAGACCAATCTGTCCCGAGGGCACGGTAAAGACGAAAGACAAAGCATCCACGATATGAAAACATAAGCATGATACAATTTCTAATCATCGATTCTGAGTAGAATCAATGAAGCTTTATCTTTCGACTCCGGTTGGTTTGCCAACTCAATGTTGACTACACCTTTGAGGCATGAATAGATGACTTGAAGCTTGAACTTCTGAGTTCTGGAATTACTAGGCTAGTTTCTATAAGCATTTCAAAAGTTTCATTACCTAAGGGCATTGATGAAAGCCATCAGTGAATCAACACCCCTCTTCTCTGATGGGTACTTGATTGGCCAAGAAGAGTGTTACGGGAAGAAAAGTATGGTAGGGAACTAAGGGAAGCGTCCAAGCTGAAGTTCTTTCTGGTCATACCACTTCTGGTCACCATCCGCTCTGAACTTTCCTTCCTTCACACCACTCCCTACCAACTTGTTGGCCAACTCATCATATGATGCTTCCATTCCCTGATTGAATTGGCACCACGACGCATAGAGTACTACAATCCATGGTTCTTACCGGTTCTCAAGTTTTGCCAAATTCTCCATTCCAAGCCGGCTCAAGATGACCAAATTCTCATCATATAAACTTCTACCTTACCTAATTTTGTATAAGATTATAATGCATACTAATTGCATACAAACAATAAATCCTTGTTGTATTCTCAGATCAACACATTGCCTTTCTAGTCGAGGCAACATAGCCTGCTTCTGAAAGTTGGATAAACTGGGGGTTACTGAGCATACATTATAAGGAGGGTCAACAACTCAACATAAGGTGGTGTAGCAGAAGAAAGCAAAACTAAGACAGAGACGTCACTGGCAGAGCACCATTTGATATAGATAAAAGAGAGTCAATACAAATAACGTCTGGATTTATACAATGACCATCGACATAACATTAAACATCCAAGTACTGAACTGGTGACAGATTCAACAAAGTTCCCATACATATAACACCTAAAAAGAGTTCAAGAACCAAACCCGTCTACCACAATTCACGGCTAACAAAGGATGAAAGCTGTGATTATTCTTTGGTCTGGCATGAACTGTCGTCGGTGCTGGCATCTTTACTTCGGTTATGTGTGTGGAACATTTTGATGACGAATTGGACAATTGCGACGCCAATGGGTGACACCACAACAGTTGCAAGACAAGACGGCAGAATGGGCAGAAGGGTGTGCATGGGAGTCATTAGTATCAACGCCCTTTGCCGGACATGGTCGCTTTGCTGTTCTCTTTGAAGGAGGAAGCCCAGCACGAATGTGGCGTGGGAGCCAGCGCCCGTAATTCTTTTCTTGTTGTTGCAGCGAAGGTGTACATGGCTCTTGTGCCTTATTGCCTTTGTTTTCTCTTTCTAAGTGAGAGAGATAAAATTCTGGAGCTGTCGACAGAGGACGGAAGAATCAGTAACGAATCTTCAAAATGCATATTGTTTGTAAGGCAAAGCTATGATCCCAAAAACAAACACAACTCTAGAATGGGAACTATGGCGAACTTGCAGATAACTCCCAACAACCAAGATCATATCAATTCACATAAACTAAAATTGAAGCAAAGCTAAACAACATAGATGAGACCGAAACATAGCAGCCGAAACGATTCACATAAACTAAAATTGAACCAAAACATACCTGAAACCATGACCAAACCTTTGTCCCAGTATTCCCGACGTTCGTCAGCTGGCGGCCTCACCCACCGTCGGGGATCGTCCAGGTCCAATTCCGTTATTCGTCTAAAATACATGGTCATGGTTGAAACTGGGAGGTTTCAATTTCGATTGGAAAATAAAAAACTGGGAGGTTTCAAGATCTATTCTGACCAAAGGAGAGTCTGGGGGCATCTAGATTTTTATATACCCGCAGACTCTCCTTTGGTCAGAATAGATCTTGATTGGTTTCTGTTCAGGGCCTGGGCCTTTTAACTTGATAGCATTTATTTTGCAGGTTTCCTTCTAGAATCGGGAGATGTTAGTCTTCGAGGAGAAGAGAGTAAGTTGACTATATTTTAAAATAAGGTCTTGCTCTTAACATACTTGATCAACAAATAGAGTAGAGAATCTCTGAGCAAATTTTGACATGGAAACCAGAAATTTGAAACTAGAGCAGGAACATTTTCTTACCAGACCCCCAACTGGAAGGAACTTGCCAAAGATTGGAACATTTTAAGTGCTCTACTTGCTGAAAGTTGGACTAGCAAGACGAAAAGTAAAATACTCTGAAATATGATACATTCAACAAGAAAAACATACTTTCCATTTCGACGTTCAAAACTGACTCATACACCGATCTCTACCCCAAAAGAAAATCCAAAAAGACACGACCTATCTATCCCGAAGTAACTGCGACTTAAGGTGAGAATGCACAGCATCCCACAATACGAAAACATAAGCATGATACAAGTTCTAATCATCGATTCCGAGTAGAATCAATGAAGCTTTATCTTTCGGCTCCGGCTGGTTTGCCAACTTGACGTTGACTACACCTTTTAGGCATGAAGAGATGACTTGGAGCTTGAACTTCCGAGTTCTGGAATTACTAGGCTAGTTTCTATAAGCATTTCAAAAGTTCCATTACCTAAGGGCATTGATGAAAGCCATCAGTGAATCGACATCCCTCTTCTCTGATGGGTACTTGATTGGCCGAGAAGAGTGTTTCGGGAAGAAAAGTATTGTAGGGAAGCTTCCGAGTTGAAGTTCTTTCTGGGCATACTCCTTTTGGTCACCATCTGCTCTGAACTTTCCTACCTTCACACCGCTACCTGCCAACTCGTTGGCCAACTCATCGTATGATGCTTCCATTCCCTGGCAGAATTGGCACCACGGCGCATAGAGTACTACAATCCATGGTTCTTGCCGGTTCTCAAGTTTTGCCAAATTCTCTATTCCAGGCCGGCTCAAGGTGACCAAATTCTGGGAAGTGAAAATGTCAGCTGTGGCAGTTCCGTTGGGATTGGCAGCTCCATTGCCATTAGATTGACCCTCTTCCTGTTTGAGATTACCTTTGTGAAGACCGCACTCCTTTGCCTTGGCATCCTCCCACCACCATCTTCCTTCTCTCTCATGTTGTCCTGGTAGGACTGACCTTGTGCATGGCTCACAACCAATTGAAATGTATCCCTGGGAGTGCAGTGAATTCACAGGCACGTTCATGGCACGAAGGAAGTTCCACACATCATTACCCGCAACATTTGCTACTGGATTCCACTTCACCAGGCTGCCAGCCCCACCATCCAAACCTTCAAAAACAGGGTCAACCTGGACAACAGGAACTTCAGACCTGGTACCTGGAGATTGATCTTTCCTTTGGCCAGTGATCCAGGCACGAAGACCCTTAAGGGCTCTCCTGAGGGGTCTCACCTTCCTCACGCGGCAGCATTCCTGGTGTCCATCCTCATAGAAAGAGAACAGCCCCTTGCTCCTTACTAGTGCTTGAACTTCAACAGAGTCTGGAAACATGTATTCAATGTGGATACCATAGTGCTTCTCCACTGTGTCAAAGAACTGATATGTTTCCGGGTTCAGCCTCCCGGTATCCAAACTGAACACCCTGTATGGTCTACCAGTTAAATGCGCATACTCAATCAAAGCAACATCCTCAGCTCCACTGCATAAAACAGAGATTTTTGTTATTAACGATAATGAAATGGCTACTATATACTAGTTATTAGTCACAATACCAAGTATTGACTCAAGTACTTGAAGCAATTATCAGCAGAAATAAACTATCTATACTCGCATCTAGCTCACTAGGGAATGGCAACCAAATCTCAAGCACAACTAGAATTTAGAGCAAACTGATAAGTCTCAAGGGTCATATTATGATACAATCAGCTAAAGCACCAACTTTTATCAACAATCCCACCTCATTCTGGATAATGTATGCACAAGCTTATTGAAGTTTCAGTGACTATATTATTATAATTATTCAAACCAATTGCCCCTCTTAATAATGATTACTTTAATAACTCATCAATCTAAGTATTAAACATGCTAGTAAGACTATTGCCCCTCTTCATACACATACCACACTCCACTATAAACCCTATAAGCCATGTCCTATGCTCAAAACTTTGATCCCAAATTTCAAACTAACACATCAACACAACAAATTGCTCCACATTTCACTACCAAAGTTCACTAATTCTCATCGAAAACAAGACGATCCCTAATCGATGGACTACCTGAAGGCAATAGCAATGTCGTTGCCGAATTTCTCAAGCGCCTTGTCCATAATCTGAAGAGGAGAAGCACTCTCCAGCTCCTTAGCCAATTGCTCAAAGTCCTCCACCACCTCCACTTTCTCAGCCTCCTCTGCAAATTTTTACCGCACAATCCAATGTCAGTAAAAACCACAATTCACCACACAATCAAAATTCACCGCACAATCCAATGTCAGTAAAAAACCACAATTCACCACACAATCAAAATTCACCGCGGAATATTTACCAGGCGCAACAATCGTCGCCGCGAGCGGCACAATCGAATCGCTCCGCTTCGGCCGAGCGTTCAGAGCCTTCACCGCGCTCCATCTCTGCGAAGAAAACGTCGCCGCCTGGCTCGGCAAGCGAAACGAACCTAATTGCGGAGCTGCAAAACCCTAACTCTGTCAATTTCCGATTCAAATATCCCAAATTGAATCAAATGAAATGAAATCAGTAATGATCTCTATACCTTTGAGGTCGGATGAGAATGTCCGAGCAGAAATTGCTGTAGAAGACGAAGAAGTAACAGCTAGAGCCATTTCTATGAGAAAAATTGAATCCAAGCTTTGGTTTTTCTCTCAGGTGAATTGAGAATTTGAGAAGATTGAAATTGAAGAATCTTGGTTTTTAGAATAAAGGTGTGTAATTGTTTATATAAGAGGTGAGATTAAAGGGGCGGCCTTTTAGGTTCATTGAACCTGGACGTGATTGTGATTCCGTTAACCCCCTGACTGAAATAGTATTTTTCCGTTACGTGGCTTGCGGTTACTGGTGGACTCTGTCAGCTTTGTCATCGCTTTCGTCACGTGGTGGGTGGGACCCGCGGGAGGAAAGTTCCCTGGTCCTGGTTGAGACGTACTCTAGTAGAGAGCCGAGCCTTCCTCTCCCTTGGTGGTCAATTTTGACGGAAACTTCTGGTCTTTTTAGCCCCGAAACCCTAATTTTTTCTTCTTCTTTCCATCTCTTTCAGTGCAATAAGAAAACTTTCTGATCAGACATTCGGGTTGTTCTTGATCTTTCATGCAATGGTGATTGGTATTTGACGTAATGATTGGTTGCGCTTGTCCTTCCTCTCGATTTTTTGTTGTCGTGAAGTACAAATTTTTGTATCCTGTGGATGTGTAACATAAGCGTACATAAGAAAATAATGAAATAAATTTATTGATGAGGTTAGAGATAACATGAAAAGTTTCTGTGGGTACAAAGCCATTTCGTTTTATTGGGGAATTTTAGTTCTTGAAATTGATCAAAGCATAGAATATGCATGGTGCTGGTATATTCAATATACTAGTGGGTGGAATATTCTCTCCAGGCAATTCGAGCTCTTTTGTCGCAATAATCATGCTATGTCACCACTACATTGTGTTTAATGATTTCATGTTAACGTAGTCCACGAGTTGATCACCCAATTGGATCGAAAAATTTGCCCTTCTTTCTCTAAAGTTTCGAATCGACCAATTTCAGTTTAATGAAAAACATACACCTACTCAAAAATGGCACATATGATGTAGTCATTAGTGAACTATATACTCTCAGTCTGATTATCTTTACAAGCATAAATCGATCATCTTGAATTTTCTAAGATGGGGTGGCTCCTGGTAAGAAGAAGATCAGAGGAGGGCAATGGTAACTTTCGCATCATGGGTAAAGAAGACAAAATTGTACTGTGCAATTTTATATAAGATCATGCATTAGCATTAAGAAATGTTTGAAATCGATGTTTGTTGACAATAGTCATAGTACATTGATTCCATCTATGAAATGCAGCATAATTGCGGCGGCCAGCAGCCACACGCCCATGAATATGACTCTTGGGGCTCTGGGAGGATGCATCTGCTTGCCACACGTTCAATTTGTCTGTCTAATTGTGACCTAATTAACAATCTGCCAAGATTGCCAACTTCATACTTGCCTTAGTTGGGAGTCCACTGTCCATATTGTATAGTAGAGAGAGCAAAAAAGGGACCAACGTCCTGAGATGCAGATGAGAATAGAGGCTGTCTTTTTGTTTGAATTGCCTAGCTACACACAGTTTGCTAGTAATTAGAGTGGCATCTTCAACTCGATCAGAAATTACATACAGTATATAGATACTTGAGGGATACGACATCAAAGAGATTCTTGATCGATCAACAAATAAAAATTAATAGATACAGGACTAGGCTAAACTACATGCATGATCCTTTGTAGTTTGAGACTCGAAAAATACTTTGGCCAATCTGCAGGCTCAAGTAGCTCTCCGTATTTGTTCGACGAAATCAAGCCTAGGGTATAACTAAAAATCACTCTCCATGATAAACAGAGTTCCAGTTGTGTGCTCAATTGATCATCCTGCTATCACTTCTTATATCATAGAAGTCCAGATATTCACAATCTTTTGAAAGGTGACGTACTAAGACTACGCCATGCTCCCATGCTGCGCCTACAAACCCATCACACCCACATTTGAAGACAATGTCAAGAGGCATATCAGTAAGGTCTATGCAGTAAAATTTCTCCCACCCTTGGCTATAACTGTTCAACATCTCAAATTCAGTTTCAGAACTATTACAAATAACAAGGGTCAGAAATCCTCTCATATGAGTCAGGCAAATTGGTTCGGAATGGGATGAGAAGTCCACCAAATTCTTCTCTCTCAATATCAAAATAAAGTATCAAATTCTTTTTCATGTCACATAGAGCATTATGATCCACCAACCGATGTATTTTTCCAGAAGCATTAACGTTCGTGTATGTTCTACAACGACAAGAGGAACCAATGGTATATGAGCAACAGTAAATGAACTATTTTTTGGCATCCCACTTAGAGCTCACATTATGTGTTAGTCTATATATGTGACATAATCACGTCATTTAATGAAACACTCTGATTGGGTGGTGACACATCATTTGTATGTCACGTAGGCTGATACATGAGGTGGGCTTTAAGTAAGATACAAAAATGTGGTTCCTCTAGCATTATTCATGGTGTATATTCTACGCCACAAGTATGTTTGTGCCCAATACATGAACATTAGTTAAGAGTGGAGAGGATTTCGAATGATATATAATAAACGTAGACAAACTTGTAGTTGCTAGTAAATGGATAAAATCCCATACCATATATATTAGACGATTTGTGGTACTTCTAATCCACTTCACATACTTGTAGCTTTAGAAGTTTTGACCTCATACTCTTATAGGATCGTGTAAGAATAACGTACTTCCGCATACTTCAGCAAAACCAAGCAAACTAAAATAAACAAACACCAGCTTATACCCGTATGACCATCTACAATCAAGATCAAAACTCAGAACCCTAAGTACTTAGAGGTGGGAATTGCCTTACAACTGATCTTTATTGCCCGTTCCGACGCCGTCGCTACCCATAACCGACTTCCGATACTTGGAGGGCGGATACGACTACCTGTTGTACACCGTCTAGGGGTGAGCATCCAAACTCGGTCCCGTGATCCCGTCACAATCCCGTCTCGAAAATTGACGGGACAGGACGGGACTCGAAATCAAAAATGAGGATCCCGTCCTAATCCGTCCCATATTAAAAAAAAAGGGACGGGATCGGGATCACTTAATTAAGACCCGTTAAATCTCGTCTCGTCCCGTTAATATATAAAAATTAAAATATTTATTATAAAACTTGTATGTAGTGGTTTTATGTGACCCGTTAGATTGATCAAGATAAACTATTTAATATAAAAAGTCACTCTTTTAGCGCTTTATTTGTGCATCCTTTCTAGCACTTTGATTTTAAAGTCTTCAAATGTTAAAGAGGTGTTCTATTTGCACCTCTAAAAGTGTTGTGTATACCTCCACTACTTAGTATATACCTCTATTTTACTTTTTAACTTCTAAGAAAACCTAAGTGTACCTCTTTTTCTTTACTATAATGCCCCTATACCTATTTCTATCGAGGGAAGAAACCCAGATTAGATTCAGCTTTCTTAGTTCGATGAACTCAGATCAGGACTAACCATATCCAATCCTCTTCATGACATCCCACCACAACAATCGAGCTCTTAGTATCCTTGAAGAGCTGGCTGAAACTCTTCTCAATCTGGTAGCACGATAATTCACTGGGATTACGATGAAATCAGAAAGTTGCGAAACTCTTCATATTGCTATTTGGAGAATAGAACCACCTGGATTTGGCTTTATTGGTTAACGGGTTGAATGTTTTAGTTAAGACTTAAGAGTTATACAGCCTGACAAAAGATAAGATATACAGATTCAACTGGCGTCCGCCTGAACTAACAAAGAGCAAGGTATGCTATTCTTCTCTAGTTTGGGTTATTGCTTACTGTATCTGAAGGTTTGAACTTTAACTTGTTAATTATTCCATTCAGCAATGCCAAATTTGAGCTTCTATGTGCATGGGCGACGCTATAACCTGGTCTGCATATTGCACTTTGTTTTGTCATCAAGTCCTTCTTCGACATTGGTTTACACAGTCATGAAATTATTTTGGTGAAGGTTGAAATAGGTAGGATCTACCTGAAAGCAGACATATAATTTGAAAAGTTCTCCACAGTATAATTTACTTTGAGAGTTAAAAGAAGAAAAGAAAAGAAAAGAAGAGAATAGATTGTCATACGTGAGGGAAGTAGAATGAGTACTTTTTTATTTTATTTATCTATTTGTCTTTATCTGTAATTTCATATGAGTTGATAAAGTCAAAATAAATTAAAAAAACTAGCGGAGGTATACACGACTCTTTTGGAGGTGCAAATAGAACCACCCAATGTTAAATCTTGATTAGATTTCATCGGAGCAAAGAGAAACCAACGAAAATGATCTAGGTGTTGTTTTTCTTTATACAATTTTTAGTTTTTTTTTTTCGAGATCCCGAATTAGTCATGGTCCCGTCCTTTTCCCGAACGGGATTTGGGGCCTCCGGTATCAAGTATGGAAAATATCAATCCTAAACCGTCCCGTCCCGAAAAATAATTACGAGATCAAAATCAGTATTAGTCGAAACCTGGCCCATGCCCAGCCCTAACACCGACAACTACCAAACTTATGGCCCTGCAGTTGGAATTTCGGTGAGGACCCTCGGCACCGGGGGGAGGGTGACCTTTGTTGATCCCAACGTTCCAATCATCACTATCAATTTCGCGAAAGTAATGTTAAAAGAACCACCTTTTAGAGATCTCCACCTTTCACCTTTTTTTTTCCTTTTACTTTCTTGATTTTATGATTTGATGACGTGGTTACGCCACATCAGATGCCACCTAAGGTGGGCTCTATGTAGTTCACCTAGCATTTCTCATTTCGCGGCGATCCTCTTCCCTGCGTGCGACCACGTTCGGGTTTATCCCTACTATGCTAGGTGGCAAGCCGAAACGCTCTATATTGCACCGTCGACGAGCCGGATGCACGTGGATGCCCACTACATGGTGTTATACGACTCTCTCATCTTTGCGCCGGAGGAAGTCATCCCACTGCCAGTTGTAACAATCCAACCCATACACTTGAGATATTGTCCGCTTTAAGCCTACTGGCCGGCACGGTTTTGTTCTTGAGGTTTCACCCCAAAACGCGTCTCAATGTATCAAGCGGACTCTGCATATATAAGCACAACTTCCAGTCTCCCCCGGGCAATGTGGGATGTGTGATCTGCCTACCTACTAGCATCTCTAGCCAGGTCAAGTCAGAGTCATCACACCGGTGAATGACGTTGTGCCATTAACGACCTATACGCTGGCCGAGAAGCGTTCTTAGCACCTTGAGGAGTTCTTCATCGATATTTCTTTAAAGAAATTAAAGTAAGAGTGTAATCCAAAATCTCAAAAAGTGATTGCCAATAAAAGACTAAAATCCTTTTTTTTTTAGAGAGAGAGGTTGGTTGTTGTTTTTATGGTTTTCTAATGTTTGCAAGTAGTTGGGCCTCTGCTCATTCATTTTCCAAAAAAAAAAATGTTTTTGTTTTTCTGTGTTGGGATTCGGGTTGTTGACCAAGTTTAGTCAGGAAAATCCTGAAGCTGGGTTTTGGTGTTTGAATTTTGTTTCTCATTCGTTTTATCAAAGCCTCGTTCATTTTATTTCTTTCAACATAATTTATACTTGAGATCTTGAATTACTTATGAGATTAGTTTAGCTAATTTTTGTTTTGCGTCAAAGTCTTGGGATAATTCAAGGTGGTGGTGTGCATTTTCAGAGTGACTTGTTTGTTGTACATATGGGAAGTCAGTGAAAACCATATTTGTTCATGGTCTTCTGTTAGCTACTTAGTTGTATAGGCTGTGTGGTTTTATTTCATATTGCAATCATGTGCTCTATTTTGGATGTTATATTTTGTGTTGTGTCGCAAAGTGGTGATGATGAGCACTAGTTTTAATTTTAGCCTTTTCTATTTTCTCACTATACATGTGTTTTCCTTCTTTTTTTTTTTTAGGTTCTCGTTCGACTCAAAGAAACGATGGCCTTTGGCTTTATATACAGCGGTGGAGTTGTGCTCGGAGCAGAATTTAGGATTAGCACTGTCATTGTGGAAGTAGGTGTTCGTTACGAGTTGATACGTAGGTAACATTTTTTTTTACTCTCTACTTACTATGATTTATGTTTTAATTTATGAACAGTCTTATCTAATATTATATTAATTATGCAGAGCAAGATGACATGCCTAAATTAAGACAGTTTCGTGGCAACTTCAAGGGAACAATCTTCTGTACTCTTGTTGGCAGTGTTGACATATGGGTGTCCAACCCACTATAACCCGCTATCCGGTTATAACGGGTTGAGCTCGCTAAGACCGCCAACCCATTATAACCCGCCCATTTACCAGCTCTACAATTGACATTTGGCATCAGGACTTATACGCCTTTGCGAGTACTTCATTTTCATCACTTACCAAAAATATTGGTTGGTGCTGGAGTACATACTGTACTTGGGCTGATCCGAAGAAATAAGCATAGGCGTGTAGAGGTTTTTGGTTCGTTTTGACGTTTTGAAATCGGACCAACTCAAGAGTCGGCCACTGATTGTTGCTGCAACATGGCAAGAAAACAATAATTAGTTGTAGATTAGGTTCTTTCCAAATTCCGAAGTAAAATTAACTTTGTCTATCACTATGAAACTTACAAAGCCTCATATAACTATACCTCTATAATTTCATCGCCCTCTTTATCAAATGTCAGGTACAGCTATCGTTGGTCGGCACTTTCTAACCATGATTTGTGATTGAAAAGGTAGAAAAAAAGAGTTCCAGCTCTGCCAAATACCTCACGGAGGGAGTAAAGGTTGGCTGCACTCTCACAAACTCAACCACGGAGTTGGTTGCAGTATCGATGAACCTCTCAGTCACTTCACCACTGTAAAAAATGACGAAGGACAAGGAGCTGGGGCCGGCAAATTCGACATCCGTCGCCATCGGGAATCCGATAAGCACAATGTGCTGTTCCTCGAGAGGCCGTACAAGGAACCTCTTCGGCAGGATACGAACATCATGCTCCAAATTCATTTCTAGGGTTGAGCTTGGTGATTTGGGAATTTATAACAAACTCATTTTATTTAAAAAAGAGATGGTATGACTTTTCTAGTTGGTGATGTGTTTAGGTGACATAGCATGCCACTTATGATTGAGGCAAAAAATATTAGGGCTCAATAAGGCCCCAAATCATTTTTCTAATAAATACTAAATCTATGTAACCATATTGCTATGTTGTTTCTTGATTTCCAAGTCATTATAAATGGCCAAGATTGCATGCCTTAGTAACGTAGTGTCTTTCTCAAACTCTATATACGCTGTCACGGCCCCACCCACTTTGAAGTTTGAACATTGCTCAATCACCCTGAGAAAGACAAATGGTAAATGCTTTTAACATACAAAACCAAAAAAAAAATGTTTGATTAAGTTATTGGCACAGTGTAAGTACCCTTTAACAATTTACTTAAGAGATTCAATAACAATTATAGAAAAGAAGATGAGTTTATTGAACGACACAAAACACAAGAGTCCGAAATTTAAAAGAGAGCATCATATAAGACTAGGCAAATTTACTTGATCCTTCGTATTTTCAGCTCCGAAATATGGTTTGGCCAGTATGTTGGCTTGAGGAGTTCTCCATCCATATTTCTTTAAAGAAATTAAGGTCGGAGTATAATAAAAAAAAATCTCAAAAAGTGATTGCCAATAAAAGACCAAAATCCTTTTTTTTTTTCTTTTTTTCTTTGAGGTCAAATAAGGTCATCCTACTACCGGTGAATGACGTTGTGCCGTCAATGACCTATACACCGGTCGAGAACCGTTCCCAGAACCTCGCATGCTATCCCAAACATGTGATTACCTTCTTTTTATTTCTATAAACTTTCATGTTAGAATATCGTTAAACCAACACTTTTATTTCTCAAAATTACCAAATAAGCTCTGGGTACAAAGAACAATAAAGAATAAATCAATCTTGAAAATTGAAATAGTACGTATAGTTCACTTACATACCCAGTCCGAGTCAGTACAGTTCACACTAGCCCAAAAGATCAATGGGAAAGTATGTTGGAGCTGCACAGCTCGAATAAATGCAGTTCCAACAAAAACTTTTGAAGCTGCTTGAGCCTTGCAATGGTGACGAGAACGTTTCAGTAAATTTTTAAGGAAAAATGATAACCTGCACCATCATTCACATCGTTCATAGTTAAAATTAACATATTTAAAACAATTCAATTGAGTTATTGGCACAACACCCCAGGAAAGAGAAATGGATCGGTGGCGGGGGAGTGAGAGAAGACATGGCGTGAAAAAGTGAGGATCCGATCAGCTGGAGCGGAGATGACGAAGACGGTTACAGGGAACGAATTATGTGGAAGAGGGTCTGGATCAGAGAGAGAGAGAGAGAGAGAGAGAGAGAGAGAGAGAGAGAGAGAGAGAGAGAGGGAAAAGATGAATGAGACAAAGACAATAAAATAGTAGAGGACCAAGGGGAAGGTCATCACGGTGGTGATGTGGTGGTGATGTGGAGGGGATGGAAAGCGTTGTCATGTGGCGTGAAGTGAGTGGTTGTGTGTGTCAGTGAGGGTAACCAAGCTGTTTTTGAAGTAGATGCTGTCTTGGGAGTGATACTGTAAGAAGTGGGGAGAATTAAGAAATTGAATGAGAAAATACTACGGGTATATTTTTTTTCCGTTAAAGTGAGCACCAAGTATGAATGTGATAGATTTGGATATTTATTGCCTATAATTGAGGATAAGGGTAAATGCACTTTTTGTTTTTATTTAACAGACAATGCTAAAAAAAAGTTGTCTGATTAAGGTATTGGCACAGTGTAAGTACCCTTAACAATTTACTTAAGAGATCCAACAACAATTATAGAAAATAAGATGAGTTTCTTGAACAACACAAAATATAAAAGTCTGAAATTTAAAGAGAACATCATATATGACTAGGCAAATTTACTTGATCCTTCGTATTTCCAGCTTCAAAATACAGTTTGGCCACTCTGTAGGTTTGAGGAGTTCTCCATCCAGATTTTTTTAAAGAAATTAAAGTCGTAGTATAATCCAAAATCTCAAAAAGCGATTGTCAATGAAAGTCAAGTCACTTAACTTGTGTTACCACTTCTTAGATCATAAAAATGACGGTGAAACTTATGAGGTGAAGTTGTGCAGCGATAATTTACGAAGGCTAGCCATGCTCCCAAGATCCCGCTACTTTTGTGTCGAAAAGAATCTTATGAAGAGACATATCTAACTCAGAGCCTCCATTTCTTAAGAAGGCTCATATATTATCCAGTGTGAGCATGTTTAACGTAATCGAGTTGCAATGATGGTGAGTAGCAAACTTAACATCTTCACTGACCAAAGTTCAATTCCCATTTTTGTTCGATTTTTCTTTTTACATTTTCATTGTAGTTTTCTATTTTATTATTTCTTCATTTTTATACAGTATTTAAAGTTGTTTATATTATGGGTATTTCGCACCCTGTTTTTTTTCTTTCTTTTTTTCTTAATTTTACTACCTTAATTTCATATTATTATTTTTATTTATTTGATCATATCCTTTACCTTAACATAGTTCATTGAATCTCTCTGTTGGTCTAAAAGATTAAATTCGTCTCTAGTATCTATTGAAAAATAATTCATCACTGGATAACTTAATTAATACATTAAATTTAAAAATACAAAACGAGTCATATTTTAGTTATTACTTTGAAATTAAGGGAAGCTAGATAAATAGTTACTTCAGCCTTTTATATATCGGCCTGCAGAAAATTTCTGGCCACTCTGTAGGCTTAAGCAGCTCATCGTAATCTCTTAAAGAAACCAAGCTTGCTGTATAAGTAAATATAAAATCCCATGATGAGTTGATGACTAATCGTTCTCTTGTGCCACTTCTCATATCATAAAACATCAGATAACGAATCATGAAGAAATTCGACACGTCTACATGGGCTAAACACCGTAATCTCTTATCATGTATTTTGGCGACGATCGTCGACTGCTCATCTCCTTCTGGGACACCATACCCATGCTGTTAATGACCTCACTGATTCTGCTGATCACCAATGGCGCCGAGTACTGCATATATACAAGTGACCATGATAGCTTGTTCAGCTTCGGGGGTTCCTGAATCATCATAAACACCGTCATCGTGAACCTCTATCGATCTCACTGTTTCGTAGAATATCACCTCTTTTGGTTGATTTGTAGAGGTTAAACTTGACCGGAATCTGCAGCTGCTGCTCATCGGTCATGGTTGGAGGTTTTGGTTACACTTCGTCACACTTCGTCCTCCTCGCACTTCGTCGCCTCTTCCTCGCCTTCCCGTCGAGCTTCGTTGCCTCTTCCTCGCCTTCCCGTCGAGCTTCGTTGCCTCTTCCTCGTCGCGCTTGGTCTCCTCTTCCTCGCCTCCTCGTCGCGCTTCGTCGCCTCTTCGTTGCCCTTATGTGGAATAGTTTACTCCTACCTTTATACTTTTTACAGATTATCCATGCAACAAAATGTATTATGTGTACAGTCTAAACTAAAATTTTGATCTAAAATAGAAGTCATATTGAATCTTCTTTTTTCAGGCATATGGATCATGGAGGGAAGACGAAGTAATGTGCTCAATTAAGCGACTCCCTCATATAATTTTCTTACGCTTTTTGTTAGCACGCCACCTGTGCAAACTGAAGACTATAACAACCAAAATACTCAAAAAACCAATAGCTGTAAGACTGCCAATTAACTCTACCGGTTTTCCTTCACCTGCAAAGAATAAACCAGATCAACTGACAAAACAAATGAAAATTACTGGTACGCTAGTTGAGAAAGAGCTACTATCATTTACCTAGTTCTGAGTGTGCTAAGCGGACAAAAAGATCTTCTCCAAAATAACAGTTTATAGCAAGATAGATCTGGAGATAAGCACAACTAGTGGAATCAGATTGGAACTCAAACTCTTTGATCGATGGATCGAGCTGAGTTTGAGTTGTCCTAAATGTACTATAATTAAAGGACAAAATACTGGTCACTCCTCTAACTTTCACTAATTCGATAGTTTAGTCCTTAAGGTTTCAATTTCAACAGATCACTCCTTCAACTCTCTAATTTCGAACAATCTACTCTCTCCGTCAATTCTCCATCCAATTGCACCGTTAAATGAGTGATGTGGCAACAGACACACTGTGTAATGTCATCAATACCCATGTATTCTTCAGTTTTAACCTTTCTCGACGACTGCTTCGTCGGTAAATGGATTCACTTTTCTTTGTTTAATCTTTGCCGACAACTTTTTAGTCGGTAGTATTAATTCTTATCTATGCCGACAAAGCTATCGTCGGTAGAGATAAGAATTAATACTACCGACAAAAAATTTGTCGGCAAAGATTAAACAAGGAAAAGTGAATCCATTTACCGACGAAGCAGTCGTCGGGAAAGGTTAAAACAACTCTCTCATTCCCTCTGCTCAAATTTCTCCACCATCGTCCTCTCTCGTCCGGCCACAACAGATCGTGTTCCACCTACCCAAGTGCTCGCCTCGCTCTCCTCTAGAACCCCGTGCCAGCGGCGAGCTCCGACGACCACTGTGCCGCCCACAGCCGAGCCTGAACGCCACTGCCACAGTCGACGCCAAGGCAGGCGCACCACCGGCCGATCAAAAGCTCGAGGCTTCCATCGTCGTGTTCTCTTCCTTCCTCTGAGCAAGCTTCAGACAACCGTCGAGCGCGAGGGAGGCGGCAGCGGCTGAGAAACAACGCGAGGGAGGCTACAGCATCTCTGCCGACAAAGCTGTCGTCAGCAGAGATAAGAATTAAGCCTACCGACGAAGAAGTTGTCGGTAAAGATTAAAACAGAAATATGAATTCATTTACCAACGAAGCAGTCGTCGGGAAAGGTTAAAACAGAAGAATACAGGGGTATTTATGACATTACACAGTGTGTCTGGTGCCTCATCACTCATTTAACGATGCAATTGGATGGAGAATTGACGGAGAGAGTAGATTGTTCGAAATTAGAGAGTTGAAGGAGTGATCTGTTGAAATTGAAACCTTAAGGACTAAACTGTCGAATTAGTGAAAGCTAGAAGAGTGACCAGTATTTTGTCCATAATTAAAAGGAGGTCCCTATGCACACGAATAAAATACTTATGGAATTTACTTATAGATCCAAGAGATTCTTAACAAATAAAATGAAAAGATACAAGACTAGGGCATATTTACACGATCCTTTTTAACTTCATCTTCTTAAAATACTTTGGCCACTTTGCAGGCTCAAGTAGCTCTCCATATTTGTTCAACGAAATCAAGCCTGGAGTATAACCAAAAACCTCTCTCCACGAATCACAGAGTTTAAGTTGTGTGCACATTCTAGCATCAGTTCTTAGATTGTAGAAGTCCAGATATTGTTTACGTGAAACATCATCACGTAGTAAGACTACTCCATTCTCCCAAGCTGCGCCTAAAAACCACTCACTCCCATGTCTGTCGTAGGTAGTGCAAATAAGCCTATTAATGTCTATGCAATAGTATTTCTCCCACCTTTGGCTATAATCCCTCAAAGTCCATATCTCTAATTCAGTTTCAGAGTCGTTATTACCAATAACAAGGGTTAGAAATCCTCTCATATTAATCAGGCAGATTGGTTGGGAATAGCGCGAAAAGTTGAGATGAGGAGTCGACCATCCAAACTCCTCTCTCTCAATATCAAAATTAAGTATAAAATCTCTTTTCATGTCACACGGATAAGAATGATCAACCATCCAATGTATTTTTCCATAAGCATAAACGTTCATGCATATGCGAGTTCTACAACGGCAAGGAGGAACCGAGGGTATTCGACGCCACAAGTTTGTGCCCAGTACATGAACATGAGCTAGGAACAGAGAGAATTTCGAATGATAATAACCGTATATAAGCTTATGGTTGCTAGTAACTGCATCAAATCCAATACCATGTATATCAAACGAATAGTAGTTCCGATCAATTTCACACACCGGTAGCTTTAGAAGTTCTGACCTAATAGGATTGTATAAGAATAACTCACCTCTAGGTAATCTAAAACCAAGCAAACCAAAATAAACGAATACCAACTGGTACATTTGAGATTGAAGATTTAGATCAAAACTTAATACCCTAAGTTGAGGCGGGTCCAAGTCTCGTATGGTTGTCTTATACTGTAAATGCATGGCAACAAGGGCAGGATTGCTGACTATGTCACTCAAGGTCCTCGAGACACATTGCAATCGTAAAAGAGATGTAGCCGGTAGTCTGGAAAAGACGTCGATGAGAATATCAACTGGGAGGTCCATCAACTTTGCACTCGGCAGATCTTCAACAGTAGTGAGTACTGTATATGCCAGTTAAATTTCCTACCCAGCCACTCCATAGTTTCAAGAGCACGGTGCTTAACTTCACGTTCAAAGCTAGAATTAGTATGGGGAAAATAAGTAGAAGCAGAAGAAGCATAAGAACCATTCTCTTATGAATATTAAGTGACAGAGATCGAAACGGGTTTCAGACTTTCAGTGCTTTAAACCAGGTCGATCTGAATATAATGTAACCGAGTCATATTTTTATGGGGAAGAGATATTCTCATAATCTCATCCATGATGGATTCGTATCCTTGATCAAATAAATCTAAACAGTACCGTATTTAGCTCCTACCTACTTTCCTTGATAACTTAGAAGTTATGGTAAGTGTTGTTTCTTGATCTCCAAGTTATTATCATCGACACAAGATCGCATAAGTCATTATCAACGGCCAAGATCTCATAACAAATCTAACCTAGTTATCCTTCTCAAAGTCTATATAAGCAGCCACCCCCTTTGTTCATAGCTCAATCAACCTTGCCCTAATACAGCTGTTCAAGTTCCCCTCGTCATTGTAAGAGATGAAGGTGGTTGCTGCTTATATGCTGGCCGTTTTGGGTGGCAACGCCAGTCCCTCTGCCGATGATGTGAAGAAAATTCTCGGATCAGGTACATGGGTTTGTTTCTTTTGTTTAAGTGCGATCGTGTAGGTCAATATTTTTTTCTCAAGTTGTGTTTGTTTCTGCGGATCATCGAATGATCACATTCAGTCATTCAAGCTCAATTCTTTTGTCGAAATCATTCAAACTAGTGCTGTTACAATCATATTAGTTTTGAGTTTTTTGTATGATCTTTCATTGTTATCTTATTTTCGTCTGTATTTTTATAGCAATACAAGTCTTGCATTTATGGCAATTTTGCATGTTGAATTAGTAACTAGTATCCCTAGGCTGTGGTTTCAAGATCTGATGGAATTTGTTTGCAGTTGGAGCTGAAGCCGATGTCACTAAGATCGAGTTGCTCTTGTCCCAACTCAAAGGAAAGGATATCACCGAGCTAGTTGCTTCCGGAAGAGAGAAATTGGCATCTGTGCCTTCCGGCGGTTCAGCTGCCGTTGCAGCACCTGCTGCTGGTACTACCGCTGCAGCTCCTGCTCCTGCTGAGGAGAAGAAGGAAGAGAAGGTTGAAGAGGAGGAGGAGGAAGATGACGTAAGTCTTAATTTGCTCCTGTTTTGTTAGACCTGCGTACTGAATTGTTCTACATAAACCTAATTGTTTCTCTTCGTTTCGTGCAGATTATCAACAATCTTTTTGACGATGACTACTAGAATCACATATGGCGATCTTGACTCTTGAGTACCGGACTTACTAAAACCTCTCAATGGATGTAATGCCATTGAGGTTCCTATCATGTAATCGCATTTTATAATAGCTATTTTAAGATTGTTCACCTAGATATGGAAGTGTTGTAAGACTTTGGTAATATTTAAATTTCAAATTATCAAAATTTTGATTTATAATTTCAGTTAGGAAGGTTATATCTCGGAATTCTTCACAGCTTGTGTTCGTTTGCTCCTACTGCTAATTGTGTTAATTACCTAATCATTTAGAAACAAAATTCCTATGCTCAATTTAATTATCAAAATTATGTAAGCACAGAATGAAATCGGCTTCCGAATTATCGAAATTAGTCTTATACCCGTGCGATGCACGTGTGTTGTTTGTTGTTGGTCAATATTTTTTCTTTTCTTTTCTGAATTAGGTCTTTTCTTATGTGCTAATCTTTTTATTTTATTTCTTGTAATATAAAAGATAAATTAGGCAAAACACAATTTAGTGAAATTTTTAAACGCTCGACTTTCTAATAATAGAGATAGAGATACTAATGTCACGAATACAAATATATAACGCAAGTTAAGCACATAAGTATGTACCACTTTGTGCCTAGTACATCAACTGATCAATACACAAGCACCGTTTTTCTAAATGGCCCAAAATCAAGGCCCAAAATCAAAAGAGCGAAACCCTACACGAACCGTGCTATATATAAAAGCCACACTTGGCCGAAAACCCTAAGGGACAGTCAAAAAGCTCAATCTACCGCCGCGTTTGAGAGCCTTAGCTTTTGAGAGAGAGAGAGCAGAGATGAAGGTTGTCGCCGCTTACTTGCTCGCTGTTTTGGGCGGCAACGCCAGCCCCTCCGCCAAGGACTTGAAGTCTATTCTCGCCTCCGGTAAATTTCCGATCTTAAATTTCATTCAAAATCTCTATAAATGTTTACGCTTTGGATTTTGATTCCTATTTCTAGGTTTAATAGTTCATTTAGTCCTGTTTGTTTGATTAAATTGATATTAGCTCAGGCACTGAACGAAAAATTTGAACTGATTCGATTGGAATGGAAATCTTGAATTAGAATTGAAGCATGTTGATGATTGGAATCGAATTGATGGAAATTGTTGTGATTGGGATGGAATTGTTGAATGCTAGGAAAGACTGTTGTGATTTTTCGGTAATGTTCGGTAATGTGGTTAGGGATTGCGTTGTTGATTGTGTTTATGTGGATTGTTTATACAGTGGGAGCTGAAGCCGATAACGACAGGATTGAGTTGCTATTGAAGGAGCTCAAGGGGAAGGATATCACCGAGATCATTGCATCAGGAAGGGAGAAGTTGGCGTCCGTTCCCTCTGGTGGAGGCGGAGTGGCTGTGGCTGCCGCTCCAGCTGCTGGTGGTGCTGCGGCGCCTGCTGCTGCTGAGCAGAAGAAGGAAGAGAAGGTTGAAGAGAAGGAAGAGTCCGATGATGTGAGTTCACATGCTTTTTCTCATTTTGGGCGGTCGTGGTTTGTTTCCGATTTGTTTGCTTTACAGGGGTCTAACTACATTGTTGTTTGATTGTGCAGGACATGGGCTTCAGCCTCTTCGACTAAGAGATTTTTCAGTTGGTATGCTTGCATCAAGGCGAGTTAGATCTTTTAGATAGAACTCATGTCATAATGGTTTCAGTCTGTAGTTTGATATGGTGTTTAGACTCTAAAACAATTTTGCTTTAATGTGGTAGTGATGTTAAGACGGTGTTGAGCTAAATTTCTCTTTTTATTTGATGGATGTTTATGGTTGTGTGACTTACTAGCTAGTAGTTTGCGTGCACAACTTTATGGTTTGCCTGTGTTCGTTTAAATCTTGCATATGCTCGCACTAGCAGACATTAGCTCGCACTTCATGTTCTGAGCATCGATTACTAACCTTATTATTGATTACTAACCTTAGAGGAATTGGGCATCAATTCAACATCTTCTATCCATATGGTACAACGGTGAACGTGTATAGAATCTGCTTGACAACTTGTTGATGACAAGTGCCACTGACTAATTTCTACTAGTCATCTTCACTGGAGCTAATGGGTTTAGACTTTAGATACTTGTGTATCATGTCGACACAATCCGATCTCTTTGTTCTGTTCTTCCTCGTTTATTCTTGTTCTTGTTGTTGTGGCCTTTTGGGATCTCAAGGTTGAAGGTTTTACACTTTTATGGATACTTGTTGGTCACATCCCGTGATTGCAATCCCCTTTCTACGTAGCATAAGATGTCTTTTGTCTGTGCTTCCTAGTTATTTAAGCAAAATACAAAGGAACTACTGAACCAGGTTAGCTTTTATCATGTAATCACGACTGGGGTTTTGATAATAGGCTCATACAGTATTTGGTGGATGCTTTGTCCAGGAATAACTTTCCAATTTTGGTAGAATGCTAGGTCCAAGGTATTTCTCTTTGATTTATCTAATTTCATATATATGGATGATTTAACACTCCTATGCTGACTCTCCACAACCAAAAAGCGAAAGCATTCGATGTGAACATTACGAATATGTCCCAAAACGATTCGAAAACTCTTCCTTTCTGTGCCAGAAACTCAAAAAAAAGTGGTTCATTGCTCACCATAACTTTTTTCCTGCAAAAGACCCTTCAATCTTCATCATCTTAATAGTCACTCTTACGTGGTCCTTCTGATGTTAGAACTTAGAACACCGAGTCTACAATGTATATTCCAATTGCCGTACAATTCTAACAATATGAACTCAAATCATATCTGGTAGCTATGATGAAATAATTTTTATCATATGAAAATGAGGGAGCCTACCTCTCATTCATGCTGCTATATACTCACACTAAGATCTAATAATAAGTTACGATCTACTGAAATGATAAAAATTACAAATTATAACCATCGTTTTTTCATTATAGAATGATCGACTTTAATGAAATATCTTAAACAAACTATATTATAGAGTATCATTGGATATCTCTTGATTTAAGATTGAATATGGATAATTTCTGACTAAGACATTGTATAATTCATTATTGGACAAACTACAAATTAGTACATGACAGCAATTTGTTTTACAAATAACTCACTTACATATTTAATTGAACAAATTAGGACAAAAATTTACAAATAAATACCATGTGCATAACAAGCTGCCACATGTTATTAACTAATTTACTCTTTTGTCCTTAATATTTACAAGCATGTATTTAGTCCTAATTACTGCTACTGTCTATTACAAAACTAGCTGCTACTGTCTATTACAAATCTAGCTGCTACTGTCTATTGCAAAACTAGCTGCTACTGTCGACTAGGAAACTAACTGCTACTGTCGACTTGGAAGACACCTGCTACTGTCGACTTGGAATGTACCTGGTACTGTCGAGCATGAAAGTAGCTGCTACTGTCGATTTGAAAGGTGTTACTGTTGGCTGGAAAGGTCCCTGCTACTGTCGATTATGTATCAAACTGCTACTGTGGGAATACACTTGCTACTATTGACTATAAATCTAGCTGCTACTGTCGACTGAGATACTAACTGCTACTGTGGTTTTTGGTGAGCAAAATTCAAAATTTCAAAATTTCTCAAAACATATGCAATATGGTACTTAAATGAAAGCCCATGACATAAGGAACAACTTTATATATTGGCTCACCTCCAAATTGCTGGTGGTTTAGCCGGAAAATTTAAATTTGCTTGAAAAAAACTTAAAAAATGAGGAGAGAGAAACTTGTTAGATCTGGGTGGCAGTTAGTAATTTTCACGAAAATAAGGGTATTTTAGATATTTTTACATTAATTACTTAATCAATTTTGGTCAACTTATTTTTTGGGCTTGGACTTATGTTCTAATTTGTATAAGAAATATGGAAAGTGAGTTTTTAGTTAATTCAAATGTGGTCAGGTACTACTAAGTAATTCTCCCTTCATTATTTTATATGAGAGTATATTTATCACGATCATTTACCCTTTTTATTACCTTGGATGGTAATCAAACATTCAAACCCAATTACTCTAATTTTTACCACCCTCCTTCCTTGAGCTAACTAGATACCCACCTATCTTATTCCATGATTTCAGTAACATACATTCTTCATTTTAAGTAACAAAAATTATATGAGCCATATAGGCGTGAATACTGCAGTCTGCAGTATAATGTATAGTGCCGCAAATAAGGCCAGAACAACACACGTGTTAAACAATTCCACTATTCTCCACTGACGTGGACCAATCCTGCTCTCGCCACGTTGCGCCTAGAATGTCCGTTGAAGACATACAGAGACAACCGACGGTCAAATAATGGCGCGGTTCACTCCGTTTATCCTCACCCGCTAAAACCACCCCCCTTATCTCACAGACACCTCTGATTGGCCAATCCCCTCCGATCACCTATAAATATAGCTCGAATTTTCCAGTCCATATCATATCACAGACTCTTCTCACTCTCACACTCTAAAAAAGAAATGGCCGAGACTGAACCCAAAACCGTCGCGCCGGAGCTTCTCGAATGGCCCAAGAAGGACAACCGCCGCCTCCTCCACGCCGTCTACCGCGTCGGCGACCTCGAGCGCACGATCAAGTACGTTTTCTAAATCAACGACGATCATGTCCTTTTTCGTAATTTCAATTTTTCGTGATCGGAATTTTTGGTGCTGTTCAGGTTTTACACGGAGGCTTTGGGGATGAAGCTTCTGAGGCAGAGGGATATTCCGGAGGAGAAATACTCAAACGCTTTCCTCGGATTCGGTCCCGAAGAGACCAACTTCGTAGTGGAGCTCACCTACAACTACGGAGTCACGTCCTACGATATCGGTACCGGATTCGGACATTTCGCTATCGCGACTCCCGATGTAACAGTTGATTTAGATTTGGGGATTTAATTTCATATTTTGTTTCGGTGTGGATTTTTTTTAAGCTGGTTGTTTGTAGGTGTATAAATTGGTGGAGGATATTAAGGCGAAGGGAGGGAATGTGACCAGGGAGCCTGGTCCGGTTAAAGGTGGGAACAGCGTGATTGCGTTTGTTAAAGATCCTGACGGTTACACTTTCGAGCTCATTCAGAGGCCGGAGACCCCTGAGCCGCTTTGTCAGATTATGCTTCGTGTTGGTGATCTTGATAAGTCTATCAGCTTCTATGAGAGGGTAATGCTTTGCACCGATATTTTGAGAGAGACTGAAAAGTTTGTTATGGTTTGTTTCGTAAATAAAATATGTGTCGAATTGTCAATAGATGTTGCATTGCATTTTACTACAGATAGGTTTATGTTTCAATCTTGCTAGTGTTCAGTTTTGGGAGTTTAGGGTTGCATTACTTGAGCTAGCACAATGGTTTTGGATCCAAGTATTGGCATTGAGAAAAGTCGATCACTGTGATGTGGTTATTGATCTTGTACTGTTTCTTGGCATTATGTCTATGCAGGCACTAGGATTGAAGCTTTTAAGGAGGATTGAGAGGCCTGAGTACAAGGTAAATTATTTCCAACTACACATTGTTTTAGCAATGTATATGAATTGATTCTACTGTGATTTAACATTTTTAAGTATGAGATGAGATACCTTATTGATTTTTCCCTATTTTGGTTGTTGGATACATTTTACAGTACACCATAGCTATCCTGGGATATGCTGAAGAAGACAAGACTACCATCTTGGAGCTGACTTATAACTATGGTGTGACCGAATACACCAAGGGAAATGCGTATGCACAGGTAATTCAATATTTCTATCATGTGCTCTCAGATTACTCTTGAAGAAGTTCTGTTTTACGAGAAATTTCTGCCTTCCTAATACTTATTCATCAACCCCAGATTGCTGTTGGTACTGATGATGTATACAAAAGTGCTGAGGTTGTAGACTTGGTCACAAAAGAGCTTGGAGGAAAGATAACAAGACAGCCTGGACCAATTCCAGGACTCAACACCAAGATTACCTCTTTCCTGGACCCAGATGGTTGGAAAACTGTAAGTCTTCACTTGTGCACAGGCTGCTTAGCATTTTCTTTAGTTGATTGATTTCAGAAGCAGTGCTGATGGAACGGGATACAGTGTTGTATTACATGTGTAGTTGCATAAATATCTGTTTAGTAGTTGATTTTGGAAGCACTGCTATCTCAGTTGGATGCATGTTTGCTTTGTTGATTGCATACATGATACATAACTTTTTTAGTCATTTGCTTGTACTTAGTAGCGATGTTGTCTAAATTGCATATATGGATAGTAGAGTTCAAATACGATATGTTGTAGCTATTTTAATGTTTTTCTTACCCTGTTGTTTGCCATTCTTTATTTAAAGATGAATCTCAAAATCACCTTAACGTTTGCGGGTAGTGGAGTTGCAGGTGGAGCTTAACAAATTGATGTTCTCAGCTTAAAAATGTGATATGCATGTTGTTTGGCCCTCAGGCTGTGTTGGTATTTAACCTGTATAGTATATATCTGGCTAGTTTGATGTACTTTTTGCACTCACACAATGTTTCATCCCTTATTTTATTGTAGGTCCTGGTTGACAATGAGGACTTCCTCAAGGAACTGCAGTAAGCAATAGTGGTTGTAGTCCTTTCGCATATGAATAAGATGTAATCCAGCTTCTATGTTAGTAGTAGCCAGTACTGGCTGTCTGAATGTCATTATCCGTTTGAGTGGTTTTCAGTTGTAATAGCCGTGCGACTTTTGCCTATGTTTAAATGGCCGTTAATCATGCTCTTGCCTTCTTTAATATGGCTGTCACTATGATTGTCCTGGTTTATGCTACTAGTATCTCAGTCACCATGTTTGCTAGTTTATGCTATTAGTATTGTCTTTCCCATGTGGTAAAAGGACTTTCTAGTTGAACCAATTTATCAGGTTCTGTAAAGAACTGGTCCCTTTATCAGGTTTGCAAACTTGCAAATGTTCACTCGAGTGTTTCTCCAGTCAGTGTGCTTCCCAATGGACCAGTTCAATAGTATTGAGTTTAGGATTTCAATGGACTGATAATTTCGAGTTCTGGCAAGTGAAATTACCATTCTGAATAGAAATTTGCGTCAGCTTGACTTGTGTTTCAAGAAATCGTAGTGATTTTGAGTTACGTTTAGCTGGGTAAATTGTATACAGATCATCATCATCTGAGAGTAGGAATGGGACTCTCAAATGGGAGAAAATAATAACGTGCGGTTTGCAAATCGTGTGCCAAATCATGGTTAGTTTCCACTGAATCAAGGGATGGATTTCTAGATTATCCTAAATAAAATTCCGACCAAAATAGCACTAAAAACTACATTTTCCAGTGGTCATTCCTTTTACTTGGAGGATTACTACAGTCTACAGCTATCTCAGTTTAAATTACATTTTCCAATACCAATCCTTATACTCGTAGGTTAAGTTGTAAGAGTGTTTAGCATGTGCCAGTTCCCTACCCGATGGAGTTTTAATATATTAAAGCTTTCTAAGAATTTTGATATGATATTGTTTTGCTTGGTTGAATTTATATTTATAGTCTAATTTTTCGGTATGCTTATCTCAGGAAAGGTGTATCGGGATATAGTAGGCAGTGCGTACTATGTTGCTCCTGAAGTGTTACGGCGTAGTTATGGAAAGGAGATAGATATCTGGAGTGCTGGAGTGATTATGTATATTCTACTTAGTGGAGTACCTCCATTTTGGGCTGGTAAATACAGTTCATTGTTTTCTTTCTAAACACTGAATGTGCTCTTATGTGTAATTGTCTTACACATCACATCTCTAACTTAATGCTGATGCAGAGACTGAGAGGGGCATCTTTGATGCCATATTAGAAGGTGTAGTTGATTTTGAGAGTCAACCGTGGCCTTCAATATCAGAAGGTGCGAAAGACCTAGTTAGAAAGATGCTGACACAGGATCCAAAAAAGAGAATTACTTCACTGAAAGTTCTTGGTAAGTTATATCCTTAAATTATAACTAAGTAGAACATGTTTTGATTGTTATGCTACAGTGATAAGTAAAAGCAAATAAAACACAATGCCCTCGTTTTACTGCTGGTCTTCTAACTTGTTTCATGATTCAGTAATTGACTAAAATTTCATATTCTGTATGGTTAGAGCATCCCTGGCTCAGAGTAGGTGGAGAAGCATCAGACAAGCCAATAGATAGTGCAGTGCTCTCTAGAATGAAGCAATTGAGAGCAATGAATAAGCTTAAGAAGCTTGCCTTGAAGGTAATTTATTAAACTGGGTTTTGAAACTCCTACCTACACCTATAATAAAATGAAAAAGTTGCCTTTCAGCTCGAACATCAGTTGCATTCTTGAGATTTTTTTCAAGATAGCTGTTAGTTTTACAATGAGAACCATTATATAAACTTGAACGGAAGGAAAAAAGGGGGAAAAGCTGAACTCTTCTTGTCTTATTACCTGAGTCCAGATGACTCCTTCTGTTCTTCAACCCTTATATTGCTCAATAATGTTGATTCGTTTTGAAAATTCCATGAATTAGGTGATAGCGGAAAATCTATCTGAAGAAGAAATTAAAGGTCTTAAAGCAATGTTCACCAATATGGACACCGACAAAAGTGGTACAATAACCTATGAAGAACTGAAGACAGGATTAGCTCGTATTGGGTCACGGCTATCAGAAACCGAAGTCAGGCAACTTATGGATGCTGTAAGTTATGGCTTGCCAGAGCTCAATCAGTTTATCGTCAGCTATTATGCATTGATTTTTCATGAATGACTAGCACTCTTGTAACTCCTGTCTATACATTTCAGGCTGATGTTGATGGAAATGGATCGATTGACTACATTGAATTTATATCTGCTACTATGCATAGACAAAGACTAGAGAGAGATGAACACCTGTACAAAGCATTTCAGTATTTTGACAAGGATAGCAGTAGGTGAGTTGACAAGTCTTGATACAAAACTCTATCAATCTTAATGGGTTTCTGCTTCTTATCAAGTCTTAACTACTTGATACGGAAGCAGAAAGTATTGCAGGGTTTATATTCTTACATCATTTTCTCATAGGGGAAAGTTAAACAAAACGAGAGTTCAAAGATCTGTATATATTCAATAATCTGACTCTGTACAAGCATATGCATATATATAGCAGAAGCTATGCTATTCTAGGAATACATTCATTTACAAGATTATGATCCTACAATTACTCCTATATCCCAATAGTCTGATTTGATCCACAATCTACTCCCTATAAAATGCATATTTTCTTTCCTTTAACAAAAGTTAATGAGTTCATCACTGTCAATTGCAACTGACAGGTATATAACAAGAGATGAATTAGAGGCTGCTATGAAGGAGCATGGTATGGGTGATGAAAACACCATTAAAGAGATAATTTCAGAGGTTGATGCAGATGTTGTAAGTTCCCTAAAACTTTCAAATGTTCTGAACTTTTTCTTTGTTATTTTTTATGCTGACCTATTAGTACCAATAGGACGGGAGGATCAATTACACCGAATTCTGCACAATGATGAAAAGTGGAAATCAACCGGCACAGCACTCTTGATTAAGCTCATGTGAGTATTTCAGAATTTATCTATGAACTATGAGCTGCTTTAGTGCCTATACTGTGTTGGGAGGTATCGGAGCATGATTTTACTGGGTAGTGTTATGTAGACTAGACTCTACTATACTAGACCATTGTGAATCATCTATGAATTGTGCAGTTTGAGATTATGAAGCAGAGTCTGGAACTTTTAATTATCTTGTGTTGCGTTTGTGACATTCTATGCATCTATTGTTTATCCTTTTTTTATTTTTTATTTTTATTTTTTATTATTACATATATAGGTCGAGTTCAACCTCTGAAACTTTTGCCTGAATATGCATTTTTTGCATGAGTCGAGTTAACTTGGACCTTTTTCCTTCCTTCTTTCCTATTGTTGTTGGGTACATTCTGAAATGAAATACCAATCAAGAAATTTCCGTAGATAGTAATTTGCACAGACCTAGCGTTGCTTGCTAGAAGAGGAGGCCTAGAGTAAATTGGTCTCAACTCGATCTAAAATTGTAGAAAATTAGGGAACTGATTTGTAAAAGCACATAAAAAGAAAATTACTGATAATCATTGATTCAATAAGAACAAAATTTCACAACTTTCCCTAGCTCAATTGGCCGTGAAGACAAACTAATGAGATTAAAGTCCACACTCTAGATCTTGGACACTCATTTAGCTCTGAGTTCTATAAGCCATACTCGCTACCTTTCCCAGTACAATTTTGACATTGAGACGACAAACTTCATTCGCTCTTAGGTTATTGTAAGCATTAGGTGAGACTAGGCTCTCTACATATTCCACTGAATTAGGATTGAGAGTGTACATTTTATCATTCCCTTCAAAATACAAGAATGAATTTTTATTTGCATTGTAGGAAACCAGATGCCCATAGAGGCCGTAGGAATACAAAAGAATTTCCCCATTTTCAATAAACCATGTCAACGGTTTTGTGGCTCTGGTTATATGATTTATATCCTGTACCGTAACCCAGTCCCGTGGAATTTTGACCGTTTTGGTCCATGACTCTCGCACCCCATACTCCTTCATCACCCAAATATCATAACTTCCACCATCGACATTAAGTAGGCATAAGCATAAGCACCCTCTTGAAGCCCCCACTTCTAGTTGATAACTCTTACATCCTGATATTGGTAGTGCTACTTCCTTGAATGTTTCACTAGTTAAATCAAACGAAACAATTGCTCCGATCCAGCCAATTTTTGCAACGTTCCAGTGTAGAGCTCCACTAGCAAAAGCAGAATGTGCATGCGTATTACCAATGTGGAATCCAAGAGGAGAATCCTGAATCCTTCTCCAAGAATTCGACCGTAAGGTGTATATTATGGATTTGTAACATCTTTCAAACAAACCTTGAGATATACTTGGGCAGGGAAGCAATATTAGCACCTTGTAGTCGTCACTATTGTAGTCGTAACCAAATCCGTATCTCCAGGGTTCATTAATTCCTATCACATCTGGTACTCCTACTTCAGAAGTGCTCGGTAACACTTTGAAGTCTCTTGTACTTGGGTTCCAGAGCAAAATCGTACCAGTTAAAACTTCTTTTAAACAAATCAAACCATCACAAGAACCCATGACGCACAAGCAATTATCCCCCCCAATTCGGATGTCTATTGAAGTTTCATCGAGCACTATGGAACCATTAACTGAGTAATACCTCAAGTCGTAAAGCAAGCCAAAAGGATTCATGATTATTCTCTGGGTATTACTAACACATAGTGATAAATGTCTTCTCACGAAGTGCTCACTAGAGATTAAGGAGCACCATAACTTGCATACAACCCTAAATTTCAGTAAGGTTTTGACGGGGAGTTTTTCAAGTATTTGAGTCATGACCTCAAGCGGAAGGTAAGGCACCATTGATGATCCTTCTATCGGCTTTTGACGCTTTTCCATCAGTGCTTCTCTTCGACGACGTACGCCTCACTAACAAGATATAATATTTCTCTATAGGATGCTATATATATAGAGAGAGCACGATTCCTAAACCTAAAAATATAAGGGCAAGCATCCTCTCCTATCCTTTTTTTTACCTAACCTTACCTAACTTCGATCTGACGGTGGAGAGGCCTTGCAGGGGGATGGGGCTTGTTGTGAGGTGGGGTCTGGGTTGCTGTGAGCTGTTGGATGTGCCACATGAGGATCCAACTCCCAAGAAAAGCTAGGAGAGGATCCTCTCCCAAAATATAAAGTCAAAATAACCTATTCCTTGTAGAATACTAGAAGCAAATTCTAGTTAACTAATAACCTTGATCTAATTCGGAAATTCTTGTATGCACGGTTGTGTAGGTACACGGCGCAATCTTAGCCATTTAAAATACTTTATACACATGCCCCACCATGTATTTATATGAAGTCATCTAATCTTAACCATTCAAATGGTATGTGTGGCTTTCCTAACCTATTTTACTCTAGAGTTGATACATAGTATCTTCAATACACGGCGTGTACGTACACATACAATTTGAATGGTCAAGATTATATGACTTCATATAGATACATGGTGGGTCATACGTATAAATTATTTTAAATGGCTAAAATTGTGTGGTGTACTTACACGGCCGTGCATATAAGAATTTCTGAGAAGACAAAGGGGTATATAAACATCATGAAACCCTAGAAACGTCTCAGCAGTAGGTACATCGCAATAGAGACAATGTCAGTGATAAGGGTCACAAAGGAGGTTCTGGGTCTCTCAACGGGCATGCCCTTTCGTGAAAAAGGTGGCTGCCTGTTCTAATGCCGCACGGACTGCATCTATAACCTACTTTGCATACGAGACGATCCCGTTGTCAAACTGGAAGTGAAATACCGCTTCGTAAATTCAAGCTTCTGGCTCGGATTCAATGGCATCTAGTTCGGGTACCCCAGAGATGAGAGCGACTTCTAAAGCCGGATATAAGATCCCTACGTAAATCTAACTAGGTATCAGCTCTGTGTGTTGACGGACATGAAAGTACTCCCTCTCCTAATCAAATAGGGAACACAGAAAACATATTGCAGTGACCAGCGAATCAGGCAATCAGCGATCGTTTTACTTGTAGGATTCCTTCACTTTCTCACTTTAGGAATTCTCTTCATCTACGGATTGTCCCTCAGATTAGCTATATAATGAAAAGTAAATAAATTGAGAGCGTTTATATGCATTCACTCTCTATTTCTTCCTGTCTTCGTCTGACTTCCAAAAACATTCATACAGAGAAACAACAGGTGAAAGAGAAAGCCAGTTGTTCATAGTTTGAGTTTTCTGTGTTAAGAGTTGTTGATCATGCTTCGATCAGACATAGTTCCGCTTCGACAGAAAGAAGAGCACTCCAGTGAACCCCAGATGGTAAATGATGAGAAGTGGAAGTTAGGGGGAGAAATCTCGAGGAAGGACTGCGTCGAATATGTAAGCACCTTGCGGAACTTCAACTCCCATGTCTACCAAGAGTTCGTCCATCTCATGAAAGACTTCAAGCCTGAGAGTGACGACTGTATTCGAACTTTGAAACAGAAGGTGAAGGACTTGTTTAAAGGGTATCAGGATTTGATGTTAGGGTTCAATGCCTTCTTGCCCGAGGGACATAAAATTAAAGTCCCGATCCCAGTTAAAGTCCAGACCAGCAGAAAACTCCCAATAGTACTTTCTCGAAAGAGAAAGCGCTACAATGATGTCTGTGGTGCTGAATCTGATGGCTCTAGGCTTCAAAAAGCGATCGATTTTCTGAACAAGGTTATACAGAGATTTGGCCATGATAATGAGGAAGGGGGTGATGTATTTCAGTCCTTTTTAGATTTTTTGTTGAGCAAACACCGGAATAGATACAAGTCGTCACCCAGTAAGTCCATCATTGCTGCTGAATATGAGCTTCAGATTTACAAGAAGGTTAAAACACTTTTCGATGACCACCCGGACTTGGTTGAGGAGTTCACCCAATTTGTACCAACAGTGCCTTTACATCCACTTTCCTCACTCGTTGATTTCGCTAGCTGCGAGAGATGCACTCCAAGCTACCGTCTTTTGCCAGAGAATTTCCCCAATCCTGCTTCCACTAAAAGAACAAAGCTTGCTTCTCAAGTATTGAATGATCGTTGGGTATGTGTTCGTAATGCTAGTTCGGAAGGAGGAGTTGGAAGAGGAAAACAAAAGATATTCAAGTGGGAAGAAGAAAGGTCCGAAGTTGATTGTGCGGTGAACAATGTGAAGTCAACCTCAAAGAGCATCAGAGAGCTCATGGAAAAGATCGAAACGGGTAATCCATCACGGATCTATATTGAAGACTATCTCAGCCAGCTGAACTGGAAGTGCATTCAGAGTTGTTATGGTGCGCAAGGGCTCAAGGCCATGGATGAATTGAGGAAAGATATTCGAGTGGCTTTGCCTTTGTTGTTGAAGCGGTTGAAGCAACTGGAAGAAGAACTGAGGAAACAACGCCCCAAAAGTTTATAGATGCAGGTAGGTTTTGTAGTTAACATGATGATTAGGCACCCAGTACATGCTGTAGTTGATCTGAAAAGAAAGGCTGATAACTTGAGTTCTGGACTAAGTTAGTTCATACAATGAAGTTTATGTATCAAGTATGGACTAATGACGTTCCTGATTGAATGATTTCCTATGTCACTTGCTTTTCTTATGAAATATGTCTGCATTTGCTTGTCCCTAAATCCTTCTTAGCATAACAGTAACAGTTCATTGGCATTAACATCCACACAAAAAAAAAGATCAATCTAAGATAGATAGAATTGCAAATAAGGAGACCGACCCTTCTGGCTGCAAATGAGTATAAGCCGTACACAAGAACAAAGTATTTTTCATCCGAGTAAAATTTTATGGGTAAGGTAAAATTTCAAAAAGTTTCACTGATTTTGAGAAGCATTAAAACCATCTCCCTTCTTTAGTTTCAGAAAACTAAAACACAAGGTAAAATTTCAAGAAGTTTCACTAATTTTGAAAAGCATTAAAATCATCTCCCTTCTGTAGTTTCAGAAAAACTAAACTTGCAAGCCTCAAGTACGTACAGCTAAGATAGAAAGATGTACCCCCAAAGCTTGTTCCCTCTGTAGTTCAATTTATAATGATGTTCCGCAAACAGTACACCTATTTCACAAACAGTACACCTCCACCCGGAGGATAGAAAGAATGATGGGAATTTTAGAAGAAATGAAGCTTTGAAAGGAAGTTTCTAATTCAAAGGATTTTATCCTCATTGGAAAGCTCCTCACTTGGCCTCATGATTTTCTTTTCAGGTCCCAATATGTACAACATTGACGATTGCATGTCTGGCGTTTCTTCTATGGAATTTTGTCCATCGGATAGCAGCCAAGGACACGAAGAAACCTTGCAAATTCCTATAGCAAATCGAAAAAGCCAAGCCTTTAAATCACTCATCTGCCTATGTTCAGTTTTATTACCAGGCTGTGAACAGTCAGAGAGAGAGAGAGAGAGAGAGAGAGAGAGAGAGAGAGAGAGAGAGAGATTATTTCTAACAACACAGTACAAACACGTCTTTATAAGCCAAACAACGTGAATAACATTTATAACAGACTGACCTGCAAATGTCCCAAAGCATATTGGGCACGCGGATCTGCCATAGATGCTTCAAAGTCAATGTAAAAGAGGTAATCGAAATATCTGGCAAGACAAATCAGTCAATTTTGTAACATGGGGGCTTCCTTTAATCTATCTAGAATCATCTCATGACTCCAAATTTAAGGTTCTTCCTCTTAGCTTTGCTCTCATAACCGCTCAATCAGTATTTTGATTATTTATTTGTGAATTAGTTTAGTGTGATTAGATTTCTAATTCAATAGTTGATTACACTCACCTGGCACTTCCTTCATTAGAATCATCAACAACCCTTAGTGGACGTTGCTTCTGGGGGCGACTTTCAATCTGAAATTGGTCCAAAACAAGAAGATATGAGTAAAAGAGATAATGTTGAAAACAGAAGAAAAGAGAGATTTTAACTGAGGTTACCTTTGTCAAATTAATGCCCCTAAGTGCAAACACTGCCAAGGCTTTGAATAGGACACCAGGACCTTCTTCTAGAGTGAAAACGACGCTTGTCTAGGAGCAAAGTTATACATAATTCAGTACATTAATGAAACAAATGGATAGATGTCAATACAAAATAAAGAAGTAAACCTTGTACTGCCGCTCAGTTCCCGGGATTATTGGTTCTCTTGCAAGTATCAGAAAGCGAGTAATATTATCATCATCATCCTGTACAGTGGAAAGTGGGAGAAACTGACTCAAGATGACCATTATATTTCACAACAATTGACATCTTAAATTCTTTATAAAAGGTAAATGCTTTCTAGGATAAAAACAGTGAACAGAAGGTGATGGGCACCTAGGCTCTTTGCACTCAACTTTTAATGAGAATTAAATGCTCCAAACGAAAGGCAGTTTAGACGTGCAACTCGGGAAAACTTGACGGAATTTCTTTACAGACATCATGTTAAACTAAATTCATGACACATAAAATGTGGTTTTTACCATATACTGAACCCGAGGGGAAACATATTTGAAAGAACAGTCTTACTTGAATCTTGTCACAGAGAATCTGAAGCCCATAGATTTCTGCAGCTCGAGAACTTGCAACAGCACCAGTATCTCTTATGCCATTTGAGGCCACCATCTGTACAAATTGTCAGTCATTAGAATTTGAACAGCTTTTGTGCCTTTTAAAGTACTTAGATGGAATATAGATAACAGCAATGACAACCTGTGCAGCGAGCGCAGTGTCGTCGGTATTGACTCGGACGATACCTAAACTGCTTAAAGTCATTTCGCATTGAGCAAGAGCCTGCAAGCGCAAATATCCGCAACAAAACTTTGAAGACCTGGGTCTTTCCTTTCAAAGATTATATTATACACATGCATGCATGTGAAAAATTACTTTGTGCCAATCCAAATTTTGAGCACTACTATTCATCATGAATATTTGCTCTCATGTAGAGACTTCTCTTTTTACCATTCTAGACTTCTTAATGTAGCAAATGGGCACTTGATGGGACAATGATGCGCATTCATGCCTTAAGTACTGGACAAACCAGACAGTACATGCATAATATATATATATATAAAGCTAATAAGTGAGAGACCAACCTGGGGATGGCTTATAACACGTTTTAGTTCCTCTTTTTCTACACCAGGCAATCCCAAGAGGCAATGGTTCACTAGAAGTTGCACCTCTCCAACTATGTGCAATCTATGGCGAAGGAGCAAGTCATAATTACGGTGGATGCTTCCACCAACAGAATTCTCAATAGGAAGAACTGCTTTGTCCACTAACCACAGTTCAACGGCCTGTTACATAAAAGGGTAGCTAAATCACAACTTGTTATCATGATTGAAAATTTTCAATAGATTTAGCAAAATATTTGGTACAAAATTCAGTCAAGAAGGTTAACCTTAAATGTAGCTTCAAACTGGTCACATGGAACAGTTTCACACTTCGGGTAAGCTTTTAGAGCAGCAGCCTCACTATATGCCCCCGGTAATCCCTACAACAGGCAAAAAATTCAGCATTACAACAAAAAGAACATGGAAACACCAAACAGAATGAAACAAACAAGGAGGGCTACCTGATAAGCAACTCTAACTTTTGAACCATCATTTTGCGAGAGAGAAATATCAGCTGATGTCAATGGTTCTGCAATAAATCACATTCAACCTTTGAGGTCAGAGAATGGAACAATATTGTAAGGAATGAAACAAATAATCACAGCATGAAGCAAAAGACTAGGCCACTGTAACATACATGATTGTAAGGGTTTTGACCTATTTTGGACCTGAAATAGATACAAATTTATATCTAATCTAATGTGCTACATACATGCAGGTCCTATGGTTTCCCAGAGAGCAAATCTGAAAGTCCTATTTCTAAGAGTGAGTGAAACTTGGGGGTATTTCATATTTAGCTCTGTGATGGTGGAAATCTCCTAGTACTCACCTGCTATGTCATAAATTAGTTGCATTTTGCTCTTAATTCATTTCATAAAGGTTCTTAATTTCGTTTGATTCAGTCCATTTGAAATCTCAAATCAAATCCTCTTCATTATACACCAACTTATAATCAAACACGAAAGCATTTATATAGATGTTCTGCTGTAAAAGCATTGTAAACAACTCAGTTTATTGTACATTGCCCCAACAACTAGTCATATCTAATTTCTATTGATTGCAAAACACCATTGCATGAGCAATTAAACATCAAATGAATCAAAAGTTAAGATCT
Organism: Potentilla sterilis; assembly: GCA_963682095.1. Lineage (NCBI taxonomy): Eukaryota > Viridiplantae > Streptophyta > Magnoliopsida > Rosales > Rosaceae > Potentilla > Potentilla sterilis. The sequence goes on from OY821755.1 coordinate 1,223,296, forward strand.
TTAGAGTAAAAACTCACTAGGCAGAAGGTTCATATCCTTATGAAAGCTCCTGGCCTCAATTTCCTCAATCCTCTGAATGGCTCCGGCAGATTCCATCCCAGGCAAATTTGGCTTCTCATCTTCAACAGGGGTGATAGCTCTCTGAGCCATAGAAACCTCCAAACAGCAACATTCCCATTTCTTCAAACTCAAATTAACACACAGCCCAGAACGATTAGACCTCAAATCTGAAACACCCTGATGAGAAAACGAGGTTCTAGCACAACCCCAGATAGGAGCACCCTTCACAGCCATCACCAATATCCCCCACAAAACTCACCAAAACTCTCCAAAGATCAAAACTTTGAGGCACAACCAAGCTTATAAAGAGAAGGTGTGGTTGGTGTCACATTGTCAAGGTGAGCAACAATGGTAATGGGCGTTTTGGACCCCACCAAGAATTAGTGTACCAGAGGGTTTTCTGTGCTGTAGTGTATTAAATATAGAGAAGAAAATGTATCTGGGTACTAGCAAAGTTTGAAACGTTCAGGGCAGAGACATAGAGAGAAAGAGAGACCGACAAGTCACAGTGAGTAGGAAAATAGGGGGTAGGTGAGCAGAATGTTGTTGGCTACACACTCAACCTGAGTTTAGTTTTGTTTGGAAATTTAAAACAAAAATGAGAGAAGGGAAGCTGGTTCAGAAGTACATAGACATCTTGAGTACATGCAACTATGCAAAGTATATTTATGGAAGGCTCTTTTCTCTGATTGGCTGTGTGTCTGTATAGTCTCTTACATTTTTGATTTTTGTGTGAGAGAGATGTGGAGGGAGAGGTTGGGACTCGAGGAACTGAGAGAGAAAGGAAAGCTGTGAGGGTTGTGTGACTTGTTGGGCCAGTCCAGTCATTGTTTCTTAGTGGTTTATCCAATGGTTGATGGAGAAGGAGAACCTAACATCGTGGTGTTAGTAAATGGAGATCCACACTTCATGGGAAATGAAAATCCTTTTTGGTTTTTAGATATCTGAGATTGTTAGTGTTTTCAAATATTACAGTAATGGAGGTCTTCACGGCCGCGGTTTATCGGAATTTTTCTCTGAAATGAGGCGCGAAAGTGATTAGTGACAGAACGGTCGAAATACATAAGGAAATATTTGAATTTGATAACGGGTTTAGGGTTTAGGGTTTTAGGGTTTATCGGAATTTTTCTCTGAAATGAGGCGCGAAAGTGAATAGTGACAGAACGGTCGAAATACATAAGGAAATATTTGAATTTGATAACGGTAACTTATTTGTTCCACACACGTGTCATCTTTTAATTTTAGTGACGTTTATTACATATTTCAATGTTGATCTCACTGCATTACTCGTCGTGGACAGGAGGAGTCAATAACTCGATCCATAATATTGGAGAGAGATCTATGCATTGTTATTTCCAACATCTGACAGTCTGACACGTGATGATCTATAACATAACGCTTAAAATTAAAAGTCGACGCCATCCAACTATCATAATTGAAATTAAAAGTCTACGCCATCCAACTATCAGATTCACAGTTGGATAAATTGAACACTCTGATTTTGTTTGTTCAGGATGGGAAACTATGGTATGGGATGCACAATTTGGTTTACATTATCATGTCATTCATTGATTCATGTGTCATATCAAATTATTGACCTCATCAAACTAACTTAGAGGTGAGGACACCTAGTATGTTAAATTGGTATATCTGTCTAAGGTATTATAATGGGCTATTTGTTGCATTGGTGGTTGTACATAGGGCTGGGCATTTGGTCCCATAATCCCAATCCCGTCCCGATCCCGTTCTAAAATGGGACGGGACGGGACGGGATTGAAGTTTGAAAAATACTAATCCCGTCCCGTCCCGATCCCGTTCTAAAACGACGGGACGGGACCGGGATTACCTAAACAAATCCCGTCCCGTCCCGTCCCGTCCCGCAGAAATAAATAAATAAATAATTATATTATATATATATATACTTACTTAATCTAAGTTGGGAGGTCATAATCATATACACTCATACAGAAATTATAGAAAAAGTATCATCATCTAGACCTTGAATCCTTGATACTACTGTATATGACTGAACATATGTTCATGTTGATGATGATGAGGAGGCTAATTAGCATTTCTACTAACTGTTTGCCCTAAAAAATGCAGTTCCAAAATTAATGAAAGCAAGTAATGAACAGATTTTAGCAAGAGAAGGTGAAGATATATGAGACTTACAAAAAGACTAAAGCCGGTGACTCCGGCTATGGAGATGGCTATGGCGGTGCTCGAGAGAGCTACCTCACCAAGGTGGCCAACCATCATCATCGAAACGATCTGCAACAAGTACTGGGATAGAAGCACAGCAACCATAGGTCCTGCTATGCATCCCAACTTCTTCACTTCTTCGAAGAACGAAAACCATGTTAGAATACTAGTACTGCCTGACCCTTTTCTTTCTAGTTGATCTTTATCTCTTGGTAATAATCCCTCTTCCATGTTTGTGATTTCAGTATTTGCAGTCCAACTCGGTCGAAGTTTCGGCACTTACATGCAGCACATATATGTATATCTCTTTTGGTCAGGGATCCCGTTTTAGTCCCGGTCCCGTCCCGGTCCCGTACGGGATCCCGGGCCTGCGGGATCAATGTTCAAAAAGCCTAATCCCGTCCCGGTCCCGTCCCGTTCAAATTCTCGCGGGACGGGACCGGGATCAAGCGAATCCCGGCCCGTCCCGGCCCATGCCCAGCCCTAGTTGTACATGCATTAACACACATGACTTATTCTCATTATGATGTGCTAATGTGCTGGGTTGTCATCACCTCTGTCCTTAAACAAATGCACCATGGAAATCAAGACCAAAATCTACTTTGGTTTAGACACTGTAGTTGAGGTAAACATAGTCATAGTGAGAGTACAAAGTCAACATTTTGCTTGTGGTTTAAGCAAAAATTAAGGCTTGGTTATGCTAATCAAGAATCTCTTTTCTTACCAACCCCATCACCCTTCCCTTCAAACAAATCCTATTGCCACATTGTTGGTTTTATGGGCCTTAATCCAAAATGAAGTGGGCTAGTCAATACTGAGCATTTCACAGATTTCAGTTGGATAGAAATAGAATCAAAGATGAAATACTTCTATAGTTCTATCTATTCATTAATGGTCTGTTTGGATGAGGGAAAATCAGGAGGAATTTAATTGAAATTGAGGATTTCATACTTCTTAAAAGCCAATTCAGTCGTTTGACATTATCAAATAGGAATTCTAAATTTATGTGGAAAAGAAAACGAATGAATTCATTGTTTAAATTTCTCTCTTGAATTCCTCACAAAATATGTGTCATTTACAAATTACTTTGCAGTGTTTAATTATCTTTCTAAAATAAGACTTCTTATATTTTATTTTTTTATTAATGTTTTAAAAACTTTCTTAATCTATAACACATTTCAAATTTTATATAAATATAACCAAACAATAGAATTTGTAATTGATGAATTTCAAATTAATGGAATTCAAGATGCCATCAATTATAATTTTTCATGGATTTCATAATATTCTCATCCAAACACACCATAAGGAAAGACATTATAAAAGGACTTAACTGTTCTAAACGATTTGAGCACGACCAAGATACATCATGATGACCATATATTGAGTGAGCGTAGGGAATTGTGAAGGCAGGTGTTCGACAAATTGCTTTAAATAAACTCATTGATGTTTGATAAATTACCTTAAAATAAAGTACGGCAATCAAATATTTCGAGAGAACTCGTCACTCATCTTACAATTTATAGAAAAATTCTCTCGAACCCACCATTATGGATTTATGGATAGTTTAATTTCCTTTGTTAATGAACGTAGTTCCCAAATCACCCACATTGTTGTGACGGATCACTTTTGTTGCGGATGCCACTGCGGCTTTGGAGTTTTGGACATATAAAACCTTCCAAAATCAGGTTGTTTCCTCTATAATCTCCCCTACTGTTGGAATTGCTTGTCTCGCTTTACGGCTTCTGTCCTGAGCAGAAAATGAAAGTGCCCCATTGGACTTGCGTACAAGAACTGATCGAATAAGGTCGAAATCAAGAGCACACATGAGATGCTCTGGAGCCTGGAGTGAACTCTCATTAGTCTAAATCACACTAACTGGGTGTTTCTGGTGATACCAGTCTTTGAGTGTGTCTTTTGCTTTTAACAGAAGCATAGATTAGAGTGATAACCAGTTATGGGTTGGTCCAGGTTAAGGCACACAGGCTCCCTTGTGCTCTTCTCAGTGTGACAAACTGACACTGTTTGTCCGCGACAGACATCCCATGCTTTGGACGCTGACTTTATACAGCAACTCTCGGCCCCATCAATCATTCTCTAAAATTTGCCACTAAAATTTGAATACACCAAAACACAAACCAGAGCTTTACCATATTTGTTCTTTTTATTTCTTTACAATTGATGGTACAAATAAATAAAAACGGATCTTTCATTTTTCATTCAATCTGATTCATTTAGTTTTTTGTTCCGATAATGTAAAGAGCATTGAGTACATTTAGTTTCGGTTAATCCACACTTCAGTGTTTAAACAATAGTCTTTATTGTAAATTAGTGTCATAATCCAAAATTTATATCACATACAAGAGAGTCTCAACGATACACTTTAAAATGTCGGTGGAGGTGGCTGTACAAAAACGTAGTAAACAAGGCTACCCAATAGAATAAGTGGTTGACTTTTACATAATCGCGAAAACTGTTTTTTCATCGTCACGTTACGGACAATACACGCAATGATGCAGTATCAACGTTTTTTCTGTTTTATAAACTCACAATAAGCGCAACAACATTTCTTAAAACAATAAATTGAAACAGACACCCTCCGGTCTTCATAACTTTTCTTCAGTTTGTATTTTTTTTGAAAATTCAAAGGAAGTTGAGAAAATAAATAATCAACGACATAAAGAAAAAGACAGAAAATCAAAAATAAATAAAGGAGGAAGCAGAAGAAGAAACGGGAGCAATAAAAGTGGCTCTTAAATATCCACAGTCGCTGGCTGTCCCGAAGCTCAGTATATCACCAAAAGTCGCGCCGATGTACGGTTTCCAACACACTGCCCCAAATCCCAAAAAGACTAAATTACCCCTCCACCTCCTAACCCCCTCGTCTTTCTCCCATAACATTCTCTTTCAGTCCTCCACACTCCTCCAAAAAACTTCACTGAAAAAAAGAAGTGAAACTGATTCTAAGCTCTGAAAAATGTCAAAGTCGTCGTCCTCCTCGACGGCGTCGTTTCCGCCTCTCAAACCCGACGACTACTCCCACAGCCGCGTCCATTACGCCGTCGTTTTAGCAGACCACGTCACTCTCTCCCGTATCGTCTCCACTCTCCCCCGCCTCGCCGATCCAACTCAGATCCACACCGAGTCCGACTCGCTATCCCAGGAGCGAGTCGCCGACAAGATCTCAGCCGTACTCGACCGCCGCGACGTCCCCCACCGCGAAACACCACTCCACCTCGCCGTCCGCCTAAACAACGCCGCCGCCGCCAAGATTCTCGGCTCCGCCGGCGCCGACGTGTCCCTCCAGAACGCCGCCGGGTGGAACCCCCTGCAGGAGGCGCTCTGCCGGAGAAGCTCCGAGATCGCGTTGATACTGCTAAAGCTCCACCACCGCTCCGCCTGGGCCAAGTGGCGCCGCCGCCTGCCACGTGTCATAGCTGTGCTCCGTAGAATGCGGGATTTTTACATGGAGATCTCGTTTCATTTCGAAAGCTCCGTGATTCCCTTCGTCGGGAAAATCGCTCCTTCCGACACGTATAAGATCTGGAAGCGCGACGGTAACCTACGCGCCGACACGTCGTTGGCCGGGTTCGACGGCTTGAAAATCCAGCGCGCCGATCAGAGCTTCCTCTTCCTCGGCGACGGCGACCAAACTCACGACGTTCCGGTGGGGTCGCTCCTCGTCCTCAACCGCGACGACCGGAAAATCTTCGACGCGTTCGAGAACGCCGGGTCGCCGATGACGGAGTCCGACATCGCCGGATTCTGCTCCCAGACGAGCGTCTACCGCCCCGGCATGGACGTCACCAAAGCCGAGCTCGTCGGCCGGACAAATTGGCGGCGGCAGGAGAAAACCGAAAGCGTCGGAGAGTGGAAGGCAAGAGTGTTTGAAATGCACAATGTAGTCTTCAGCTTCCGATCCCGGAAAGTCGCCAATGCTGACAATGCTGACGTGGCGGCGGGGAGCGAGCAGGTCCTCCCTCTCGAGCTAGACGAAGACGACGACGGTTTCTTAGTGGCGGAGAATCCGAGTTTATTTGGAGTCCCCGACGGCCGGAGGCACAGTAGCTTCGTCAGGGAAGACAGGGAGTTCGTGTCGTTAGGGAGAAAAAGCGTCGACGTGACGTTTCAACCGCCGCGGAGGTCCATGGCGGTTGAAACGTCACGTGTGGCTAACGGACAATTTTCCGTTACGGCGGCGCCGGTCCAGACCAAAGAGAAAGAGTTTGTGAAGAGTTTGAGACCCTCTGTTTGGCTAACGGACAATTTTCCGTTAAAGACGGAGGAGCTGCTGCCGTTACTGGATATTCTGGCAAGTAAAGTCAAGGCGGTTAGGAGAATGAGGGAGCTGCTCACCACCAAGTTCCCGCCAGGGACCTTTCCGGTGAAGGTAGGGGCATTTACGACATTTTCTAATTCAAACGGTCTAGGGACCCACTTTTTAGATTTTGGGTCATGGGTCTTGAGTCGTCTTCTTTATTTGTCTGTTATGCTGTTTTGTTTCTTTTCATGCTTTGAGCTGACTAGAACGGTAGCCGAATGAAGTGAAGACACGTGGTATTATGTGAGTGCAGAATACCAAATATGTCCCCCAAACCCAATCCTATTGGCTTCCTATTTTGGTCTATAATGTACATCTAGAAGCTTTTTGTGGGCCCTCTGCGGTCGGTGAATCGGACCGTTCAGATTCACCGGTGTTCCGAGCCTGGGGACCTAAACCCTAAATTTGATCCCTTTCTTTGCAGTCAGGCATGGCCGGTGGGGCCCTCTTTAATAGACACAGAGAAGAGTTTACTTTTGTTTTAGAGTTAATCTGCTGACGTGGCACGCTTTAAACTGGACTTTGACTTTGTTTTTTTGTTATTGTTTGACTTGACAGCTGGCGATACCGGTGGTGCCCACAGTGAGGGTGGTGATAACATTCACCAAGTTTGTTGAGCTACAAACAACAGAGCAGTTCTTCACTCCAATGTCGAGCCCTAGGCAGTTGTTACGGGGGCAACATCAAGAGGAGGAGCAGAAGAGCAAGTCGTCGTCGCAGAAGGCTTCTGCGACGTCGTGGCTGAGGCGGAATAGTAGTCAGTCCGCATCGGCCACGAGCAAGCAGCAACACCAGCATTCTGCCCCCACGGGGTGGCAGGAGCCGGAGCCTTTTGCCATTCCTAGTGGTTATACTTGGACGAGTATTGACGATAAGTCTCGGAAGATGAGGAAATCGAAATCGATTAGGAAATCTAAGTGACGGTGGAGTTGATCCAAAGGAGAATTGGGTGTGTTATTGCTGAAGTTGCATATAGATGATTGTAGATATTCCATCAATGTAATTTTCAGTCATTTTTCCTTTTACCGTGGGAGTTCAATTATATGGTTTATTTATAGAGTTGCGGCAACTTCTTACCCTCTCAATGATGTCCTGCATCTTATCTAACACAGTACATGATGTTTTGCACTAGTTTGCTTAGCTTTTAATTGTTGTGAGGTTGTTGTTGTGCTTTTTGATTCCCTCTTAAACTTTGGTGCTTGGCCACTTATGAATCTAAACTTTAAAATTTTCGTTATTGGACCAACTGCAAAGAATATTGATCATCTCTAGCCCTTGCTAGGCCTCTTGATGGTTGGTTAATGACAATGCTACTCGGTTTATGGTGTAGTAAACCACAAATATCAAAGATATCGAGGGTTTGAATACGCAGGAGGAAGCGTTCGAAAAACAATAATGGGAACTTGTGAAATGCGAATCACTAAAAGCTTGGAAAGATGGGGAATAATTAGTTGGAGTGATGAAGCTAGTGAATGCATAATGAAGAGGATTAGCAATATCAATTAGCTATATAGCTGTAGGTTCTGATGCTCTGCAGCATCTTGAGTTGCCTTGCTGAGTAAGGAGAAGAAGCTCTTGTAATTGCCTCTCTGGATGAACAGAAGGAATGCACTAATTCAGGGAAAATGCCAAACGTGTTGGCTTTGATTCAGCGGAAGGGAAACTCAAAACTAGTGAGTTGGCTAGTCCCTTTATAAAAAGATAGAACAATATATAAATATGATGGAGAGAGCCAGCCTATCATCCACATGTGGACCTTTATTATTGAAGCTTCTCCATGGTCTCTGTCTAAGCACCCAAGTCTTATTGCTTAGAAATCCTCCCTCCCTCTGCTTAAACAACTCCTTCATCTTTCTGAATCTGCACGCTAACAATCTCCAGGTAACTCTGTCCCTCTATGAAATAGCTAGTTGAATGCTCTTCTTGAAGGGTTTAGCTTTTCTGTTTTGTTTGCTGCAAACAAATTTTGGTACCTTCAGATCTCTATGTCTTTAGCTTTGTATAGTATGATGTGGTTTAAACTTTGCCTGCATATACTTGATTATCATGTTACAGAACCTTCGAAGTAAACCAGTGGATCCAAGATGGGATCTGATCCATTTTACTTTAGTTATCACAGAAGATATGGAAACTAAGCTATACTTTTACATCTATGCATTATTTTGAATGTTCTTGCTTGGATGTTGGAGTTTCTGCACAATTTATCCATAGATAAAAGCCACTAAAGTAGCTGGCTTTTTCTTTGTTTCAATATAAATGGGAAACTCACAAGACTTGTATTAGGAAGGCGGTGACGATGTTTCTATGTTCTATGCTGTTCCAGACTTCCAGTAGTGGAAAGTATTTAATTTTTGGATTTGCTTTGTTGGAACAGGTAGTGAAATGGCGGATGCACCGGGGTGGGCGGATCAATGGGGCGCCGGAGGCATCGGCGCATTGGAAGATGAAGACAAGAACAAAAGCCTGGAAGAAAACAACAAGAAGAAGGGAGAGACCAAGTCTGGACTTAACAAAGCTAAGGTTGCAGCAATAGCTGGGGCTGAAAAGATCAAAAGTGGCACAACCAATGGCATCAAATGGATCAAGAATCAGTGCCAGAAGAAGAAATCTACCAAGACCCCAACTGAAGTTTAAGCATTAATAGTGTTTGCTTGTCTATCATAATGCCTCTGTTAAAACTGATTGGTTTATTATTGTACCCCATGCCTTCTCTACATTTGAGAAAGCTTATCCTTTAATGCAACAAGCTTGAGTCATTCTTTGTACATGTGCATACCCCATTTCAGATTCTGCACATTCCCAAGCAATCTTAACAGTGAGTAACTACCATAGTATCATAGAAAACAGATTCTGCACATTCATTCCAATCAATCTTAACAATAAGTATCAACTGCCCTGATATCATGGAAATCAATTATGCATAACAACTGAGCTCATACGAAATTTAAAGACTGGAAATTAATAACATTTGAGAAACCAATTCTCTGAAACGTCTTAGATGTCATAAAAACAAAATACTACACCAGAGAGATCAATCCCAGCAGTCTCCAAGGACCATGATAAACTATAAACTAAAGTAGATAAGCAGCTCGTTGCCTCCAGCTACCGAGAATTTACATTTTTTAGCTCTATTCACATTCACACTTTCTTCTCAAAGACATCCAAAGACATTCTCTCCACTGTAGGTCATGTAAAGGAATCCATCTTCATCCTTGTTTTCTTCATATATTTTAGACATCACGGCAGCTGTAATAACATTGCAGGAATTCAGAAGATATATAAATTTACTATGGCGACTTTGGGACAAAATAACAAAAAGATAAAGACAAACACTGCAGCTCACCTTGGGGAGGTAAAACACTCTTGACAAAGATAAATATAGCCTTCTCTGCACTGAGCTTGATCCTCTTGCGAACAACATAAACAAATTGTCCAACAGTCAAATCAGCAGGTACAAGGTATCTGCAGTCAGATAAAACAATGTTAGAACCCCTTGATCTTGTGCATGGTATTAGTTCTTGAAGTTGCCTTGACAGTATATACAATCATCTATGTCATCCATCTGGTATAACATCATATACTTCTATACTACACAAAATGGTAGGAAAATAAAGACTCAGTAATAGATGTAATACTCATGGCCATTCCTAATACCACATCTCAGTGCACATAAACTGCATGCACACTTCAAAATCCCCAATATACTACAAAGGCATTGGCATTTATAAACACATTTAAGCAAAACAATTCGAAAGACAAGACAATCAAATCACATTCCCTTTAAAATGTAGTAACAAATGTTAAAAAAGGAGAAGAGGAGAAGCGACTCACTTATTCTTGTCAATTTCAGGAATGTCACTCTTTCTGGCCTTCTCCACAATCACCGGTACTCTGTCCGGATACTTCTCCCTGATTCGCAAAGCTTCTGCCTGCCTCCTTTCTGAAACATCCAAGTCCAACGACATAAGATTAAAACAGAACAAACAGTGAACTACAATCACTATATGAATTCTTCTACTGATCTTGTATCGGAAAAATTTGTTCTAATGATCTCCAAACAATCACAGGGACGATGTTTCCATAATGAAGGAACACACAATTACACACATTTTGATCATAATTGAATAAAAATTGAGTCTTTATCCAACAGAAAGCACAACCTCCCAAAAATTCAAAATTCCATAGTAGCAAACAAGTATGATCATGAAAATTAACACAAGTAAATCATAAAGAACTAAACTTTAACCTCTAATCCCACAAAAAAATAGGGTTTATCCACTACATACCAATCTAATTAACCCAGAAACGAAAATTAACATACCAAGATCATGATTTTTCTTGAACAAGCTTATGTCCTTGCCCATGGCTAAACCTTCACTACGATCTTCCTCTGCAAATTTCAAACAACAAATCATCACAAAGATTCTAGCTTTACCCAAAAAAATCCAAACCATAAAGATCGAAACTTTAAGCTTCTTGCAAGAAATAACATACCCAAATTGACACGAAAAGTGAAGAAAACGATTGGGGTTTTGGGAAAAGTCACAATCAATCGAACAAGGAGCGAACTGGGTATTTATATATGGTAAAAGAAGAGGCTTTAGGCTTTGTTATGGTTCGTTTCCGAATCCTACACGACATCAAAGACTTGCAAACCTTCTCTATCTATATCTCTTTGTTTGAGTTTTATGCGTGTTGCAAGCAAACTCTATCTGGGTCCGCGTCACCAAGTAGTTGGTGAAACGACGTCGGTTTGGTCTTAAGAAAATATTTAACTTGGCCTAAATATTGATTAAATTTTTAGACCTAGATAATACACTGAAATTAGAGACAAAAAATTGAAGGGAGAAGAGATTGAAAGTTGTGATTTGTAACAGTGCATACCTTTCTGCTTTGGATTTGGTTGAATCTTAGGTTGAGAAGATCAATCAAGAGGAGGATCGAAGATCAATCTGAAATTAGGGTGTAATGTCATCTACTTATAGGGTTTTAGAAATCTTGGCCAGCAAGTAAATCATTCTCCCCAAGATTACTCAAGAATAATATAAGAAAACAATTAATTCTAACAACTGCATTACATAAGTACTCTCAAATGGAGAATTCATGTGAGTTCAATATCTCATAGAGAACAAGCATCATCTTAAAAGAACTTACCTCTCTTGGGATGATGTTAGTCCTCAAAGGTGAAATGGACCAATGTAGATATGTAGTACTTGCTTCTTAGGTTTCTTCTCTCTAGGTTTTCCTTGAGGGTCACAAGCAAAAGGTGCATACATATGATAGATGCTGGCACTATAGCCAACACTGCTGCCCATCTTCATCAATTCGATTTGATTCGATTCGATTTAGTTTGGCATTTGAAAGTTGAAGTCTCTCCAGCTCTTTTCTCACTTCATTTATGTGACCCACGAGAAAAAACACACAGAGATGGACATGAGTGCTTTTATTATTACTCGGATTCTACATGCACCAGACTACCCAGTTAGCTTTTAAGTAAGTGTGACTTATATTTGGAAATTAAGAGCAAGCAAAGGAGTACATGCCACATGTTTGATGTTTCAGGCATTAACGTTTGCAAAACGTGGATTCTGACAATGCATAATAAGTGCAATATGGCAAATGTAGGTAGGTAAGCTAGCTACTACAACTCAAGTTGTCACTATATGTCGAATCCATGCCTCCATCAATGAGTCCATCCTTGAGGTCCCTTCATCATTCAAATTGCTAAGATTTTCAAGCAGCTAGCTACTAGAGATTTATATTTGTGGAATTTTTTTTTTCCGGATAATTAGTTGTCTAGCACGGTATAAGAAGTCCGTTTAGAGAAAAGTTATAGACTTTGCATTTGAAACATGAATCACAGTTCATATTAGAGTTTAATATTTCTCGATTTTTTTCATAAATAGTTGTCTAATGTTATAAGAAACTTGTTAAGACTTTGTATTTGAAATACGGATAATTGTGACGAAGTGGGATAGCTCAAGTGGTAAAGAGCACCACTACTTATGAAATAGTATGGGTTAGAGTCACGATAGAGGGTATGTGTGAAATCCTTAGATCCTCTTAAAAGAAAAAAATACGGATCATTGTACATGTAATTCTTACTCTTTTTATATGAAAGTTGTGGTGAAGAGGTTTTAGGTTTTGTGTTGGAAGATCGGATCTCTGTTACTTTGATATATGCTTATTTTTGACTTAAAACCAGTAAAGAGTTCAACTCTGAGCTCCCAATTTCAAATTGGAACATACAAAGTGAATTCTTTCCCACCTATATTTTAGAGGGGGTCCTCATAATGAATGAGAGGTTGGGTTTGGAGAGGAACAAAAAATAAATGTTGACACTTTTTCTAGGACCAAACAGATTCTTTTGTTGGATGTAATTAATATGCTTATCAAGGTAGACAGTCACCCACTGCAGTCTAGCTCTCAGAGATTCTTCTGGGCATATTGATAATGGTTATGGAGCCATGACTTAAGCTTCTACCATAACTCGAGTGACTGAGTTTCATTGTTTGATCTGTCTAACAATCTCATAAAGCTATGCAAAAGCCACAGAAGTAATGTTAGTAACTCTAGATAATTTGTTTTCTTTGGTTTCTATTAATCCTTAAACTTGAGGAGACAAGAATTAAATGATTAGATAAGATACGTTGAGAGAATTAGTAGAACAACGAGATAAACAAAGTGCTCGATGAATTGCTTAAAAAGGCTAATGCGATGCTATATGCTAAATGTATGAGTATGCAGGAGTGTTTTCTTATGAATAAGGAAGAAACAGCATTACCAATTTCCTTCCTGGCCATTTGCATAAAAATCTGCATATGGTAATGTTAGGCATTTTTGGATCAAATGAACAATTAGGTAGCCAACCAATTCTAATAATGGCTTTTGTATCTTCCATTTTTAGGACACTAAATGGTCTGGGGAAGAGGTATTGATTCAATGGAAACAGAAACCAGAGGTGCAAATAGGTATAAAATCAATGAGCATTGCCATATATAACATACTGGTCACAACTCACAACCAATTAATGCTAATGGGGGGAGGAGGTTTCGATTTCTTCCACTGTTTCTGTTTGGGCAAAATTCAAATGGGGGAGGAGGAAGAAAAATAACCAAAAAATTTAGAAACAAACAATATATATATATATATCCACATCACTTGCAGTCTCCTATCTCCATCAACCTCATAAATAAGCAAAATGAAGGCTCAAAGCTTTGGCTCATGAAGCACCCTCTTCTCCCTTTCTTTTCTTCTAATTTAGCTTCCAATTTAATGTACCCACCTGCTTTTTGTTGTAGGGTTGGTGCCAAATTCAATGCCATCATCTTCAAGACCACAACCTTCTGTCATCCCTCTCTCATATTTAACATATGAGATTCTCTCACACAACTCAGAAAAAACATTCATCCTATTTTCACTCTTGAAGGAAAACATAGCTTACCCTTCTTCATTTCTTTTGCCTCCATCTCTCTCTTTTTGTTTCTTTGAGGCTAATCAGTTATCACTGCAAACACTTACATACATGCTTTGATCATGTATATCTAAGATGAGTTAGCACCACTACTCTCTCTGTGTGTGTATGTTTGTTTGTTTTTGTTGTAACTAGAATGTGTTCTCAGGTACGAAAATGGAGGAAGTTTGCTGCTTTAACATGAGATATTGGTGCGGTTCAATCAGAAATCAGCTCTTTGCTCTTAAAGTTCTACTATTTGATTGAGCCGTGCCAATATCACATATCAAATACAGCTTCTAATTCTTCAAGTCTGCACCTTTTTCTTCAATGAGCTTGATTTGAATGATTGTTTCTGGTAATGTGAGCTAGCTACCTTCATGGATAAGTTAGAATCTGATATGAAGCTTGTTCTTATGAATATAGTTTGAGCTATATCTTATTTGGGTTAATCTGATCTCTGATTTATAGCTTCTCTTTTATAAAAACCAAATGGTTGATCTGAGGTGGCTCACTGTTTGTTAGGTAAGGGAAACTTTTACTGTTTTGTAATAGTGTTAGATTTACTTCTACGTAAAGGTCCAACACTTTTGTAGACAATGTGATATGGAGTAGATGATAAGATTCGATCCTATTCTTTCATTCACATTATTGCAGTTCTTAAGGATGCATTATCTATTTGTTTTTGATAGAATGCCAAATCATCTGTTAGATTCCCATTGCTTATTTGCTTGCCAGAATCAGAATGGTGCTGCAGGGAATTGTAGAGGCTCAAATTCAGCTAGATTAATTCATTTCTAGCAGTCTTTCAGTGCATAGAAATGGTCCTGAATCAATGGGGCTGAGAGATTGGAGTTAAAGAGTTGTACAAATAACAAATATTCAAAAGGATAGATAGTATATCATTGATGTATCATATATGTATTTTACAATTTTAGGCATATGGTTATATGACTCATATCACCTAATTTTATCATAAATTTCATATTCCAATGATCTATCATGGTGGAAATTACCGAGTTTCTTTGGTGTATCTTGAGTTTCATATCCATGATCATTAACTGATGAATTCTAAGATTCAGTATGTATTATCTACTCAAACTCCATGTTTTGTACTTCACAAACTGGAGTGTCCCTTTTGTAAGTAGGAGTAGTTCTCAGTTAGAGAGCAATATTTGTTTAGTAAAAAGAAAATAACGATAAGTCATATGAGTAACAATGTTAAAGTGCATTACAGTCTGCAGAAAGGGAGACAGTCACTTACTGTATATGGAAATCTAACTTATATTGTCCTGTTGATGAAATTGAACACATTATTTTGTAATGCTGCTTCATCTGATCTCTGCATCTGTGTCTATAAATTTGGTTTTTCTTTTTCTGAAATTCGTACAAGCGTCTATAGATTTGACATCCATACAAATTGTGAGAACAAAATAAAGTCTTTGAAATAAATCAAATGCATAAGGTAGATTTCTAGACCAGAAGAAAGAAAAATTACACGAGGTAATTAAGGTGGTCGGAATAACATCAAAACTTAAGGCAGCATTTACATTAGAAAAGCCCTGATATATTGATGTAGGATCATGTCGTTTCCATATTCATCTTGTATCGTTTGTTTTGGTGAATGACAACCCTACCACTGCTTTATGAATGAATCTTGAAACACTTCCTATTGAAAGTGGGAGTATGTTTTCTTCAAGTACTGTTCTGATTGCTTAGACAACCATGTTGACAGTCTGAATCTCAACCTAGATAAGGCAACTGGATTCATTGGGGTGACATAGAGGAACATAAGGCATCACATCAGCATAAGAATCCAAGTCTTTTAATTCATAATATTTACAAGACCAACACAGAACATAACAGTATAACCATCAAAACAAACTCAGTGGATGAGCTCCTCTGGTTCAGGTGTTTTTATCAAAAACACCACCACTGGATTGCGAAAAATGGATCAATGTTTCATATTCATAGTTAAGAACTTAATATTAAAGTGTGTTTGAATGATATATACCAAATAGTGTTATCAGTGATCTATAACCAAGCATATAACTCTTCCATTCTCTTCTTCTCGCTTCTTTCTTTCTGTTCAAACTTCTCAGGCGGAGAGACACTGATACTATGCCTCTTAATGCATCCCATTTGTCAGCATATCTCTGTTTCATGTAGCTTAATGTTTCCCATTTGTCAACATCAGTCTGGTTTCTGCTATCTAATGCTTCCCATTTGTCAAGAAACGTATGTTCACTTTCTCAAGAGGGATGAGACTGATCACGTTTCTTCTCAACTTTGAGTTTAAACGCTTCAGTCGTCATCAACTCAGACACCTCGACCAGTCCGCTTGAGAGCCTACAAAAGCCACAAGATCCCACAACATTTTCACGTCAAATTCAGAGCATCAAACCCTTGTTATAGAGCCCGTCTTAATTTGTTCACTACTCGAAAAGGATAGGGTTTAGCCGTTTAGGGCATCATCCAAGGCCTAAAAGGCATTGGCACTCTCTTGTCAGTCTTTCCAAAATACCCTAGGTATATTTGCTTTTTGCTAATTTTATTTCTGCCTGAATCATAATCCTAGTCCTAAAGTTTTCATTTTCATGTGTCACTTTTGTTTTGGTTTAGTTGCAATTTTAAACTGATTTAGTTTCGTGTTTGGAGACTTTCCGTTGGGATCAGTTGATGTATCATTCTATTTCTTATAATGTCTTGGTTGATTATCAGGAAGATCATGGCTGCTGATGAATATATTTGACTATTATCAATCGGATTATCATATATGATCCAGTAATGCCATATGTATTAGATCCATTTCTAAATCCTTTTGAATACACAAACTAAGTATAACTTACTAGTTTGTAGCAGCGAAATACTACTTCACATGACTACACTTACATGGGTATATTGTTAAGTTTTAGATTTAAAGACAACAATGCTTACATGAGGTAGAATAAACAAACTATTGTAGCTCTTCTACTTAATTTCCTCTACAAAGTACAAACTCAGAAACAGTGAACCATGGTGCATATATATCTACAATTATTACATGTTTTGAATCAGTTTCCTAATTTAAACTCTATTCCTTTTCGGTGTAGGGAAAAAAGAAGCAGAATTGACAAAGGTAGTGATCCAAAATGCAAGCTGGCCAAGGAAGCTACGGACCTCCTGAAGCTTCTTCTTCCAACCCTCCGGAGAAGCGCAGGCGCGGCCGTCCAAGGAAAAACCCTACACAGCCAACTCCAGGAGCCACCGATGCTCCTGCGCCGCTGAGTAACCGTGCCGTCATTCCTCCGGTTGGGACGGTGGTTAACGCAGTGGTACAAGCAACATTTGAGGATGGGTGTCTCCTCAGCGCTAGATATGGAGACACCATTTTAAGGGGTGTCTTCCTCAGGCCAGGTGCTTCTACTCAAGTGAGACCGGAAAACGACGTGGCACCGGACCTGCCTATGATCAGACGGCAGAATATTCCGGTGCCAACTGGAAATGCTCCACGTCCTCCAGTTGTGCCCACCAGTGCTTCTGCTGCTCCTCCACGTCCAACTCCTCATGCTCGAAGAGCCAGAGGCTCATCAAGGGCTGCATGGCCTGAGGACCCTCTGTTTGCTAGAGGCAACTGGGTCCCTGTGGTTTTGCAGCCTCAGTCACCTGAGGTGAGACCCCTGCGAGTAGTAATGCCAAGTCAAGATCAGACGTCGGCATCCTCTTTGCATCCACAAGAAGATGGCAGAGATAACATATAAGAGCAAGTCCAACAAATTCCCTATAATAGGGATTTTACTTAAATTTTAGGATTTTGGACTCTAAATCTCCTCCAACAGATTCTCCATCTCATTCCCTAAAATGAGGATTTGGATGAGAGAGAATATATGCATTCCTATATTTGTAGAGAGAGAAAGAAAAATTTGCAGAATGAAAAATTAATGATCAAATCAATTTGACACAGAAAACTAAAAAGTAATCATTAATTATAGAATTTTATATGGAATTTTATTTAAAATAAATAAATTTATTATTATAGAATAACTTAAAAGTAATCATTAATTACAATTTACAATAAATATTGAATATTTATTATTGTGTTATAAATGTCAGAATCTGCAAAATAGAGAATCTGTTGGAGTTGGAGCAAAAAATTATAGAGAAAATGAGTTTTATTTTCCCATTTTAGAGAAACTTTTGGGGAACCTGTTGGACTTGC
Organism: Potentilla sterilis; assembly: GCA_963682095.1. NCBI lineage: Eukaryota > Viridiplantae > Streptophyta > Magnoliopsida > Rosales > Rosaceae > Potentilla > Potentilla sterilis. The sequence continues at coordinate 1,241,530 of OY821755.1, forward strand.
TCTAACCTAGTGAATGGAAAATGAGTTTATTTTATTTTATTTTATTTTATGTGAGCCTAATGTATGTATTCTTAAAGTAGATAACCTTGATAATTAGGGAGAGGCATATAGGCTAGGGATTAATTTTGCTTCAAGGAAACCTTTGCACTCACCTCAGTCATTTGTATTCAAGCCATCTTGTAGTTTATTTTGAAGTTGTTGGATTGGTTGCTACTTTAAATCATGTAAACTTCGATTGGACTATTATTAAAAAAAAAAAAGAAAAGACAAATCTGAACAGTTTATAATTCAAAACTTTCGAAGTTCCATGTTTAGATTTCAATGAAAATTATATTAATGCTCATTGCTTACCGGTTCTTCAGCAGTTCTTTGAACAAATCTGCTTCCACAGCTTCCATGGCGTCCCTGAGGATGCTGTACTTCCAACTGCTTAGTTTAAAAGTCATTCCATCATTGCTTAGTTGCTTACCATATTTGAATTTCAATGAAAATGATGAGATTAGTGCAATCTTTAATTAACAAAATACAATTGCTTAGTTTAAAAGTCATTTCATTGCTTAGTTGCTTACCATATTTGAATTTCAATGAAAATGATGAGATTAGTGCAATCTTTAACAAAATACATGCCAAAAACTTAATTGTAACTAGATGAGTGAGATTTGGACCTAATTTGAAATCCAATCAATATTTTAGCTTTATGATGGAACATGTATTAGATGTTAAGAAATAATGCATATATGTGAAATGGATAGTTGAAACAGTACTACCTTTGGTAAATTCTTGATTCGATTGATAACCTTTCGCAAAGTTCGGCACCAGCGTTCATCGTCGTCTTCATCTTGGTTTTCTACAGCTGCCTCACAAATCTCAATCATGGATTTACAAATATGTTGTAAGAACGAATATGTTCATGCCTCTCCCATTAGAGTGTTTGCTTAATTTATAGATAGGAAGACAACTTCCAAACGCCACTGGTTTTGACAAAACAATGGGCTAAACACCTAGTGGTTTTGGCGAAACAATGAATTAATTAATATTGTGTGTGAATTCTCGTGTGAAATTTGAATTACGACCGCTTTTGAACGCTACTAGTTTTAGTAAAACAATGAGCTAAACGACTAGTGGTTTTTGCGAAACAATAGTGTGTGAATTCTCGTGAGAAGTTTAGGCGTTTTAGGCGTTTTCTTGTCAGTTTCAATTTAACGTTACTCTAATTAATATAATTGTTCAATATGGTGATGGACCAATAATAATAAAAAAAAACCAAATATGTATATATATATATATATACATACACACACATACATAAAGTTTCTATCCAGAACGAACATTCGTTATGAAATTAACGTGTGAAGTTTATTTTTTAACACATTTTTCGGTCATATTTTCACTTCTCTACCGTTCATATTTTCACCCCTTTTTATCTGCTTGATAGGGCATAGTTGTTGACATAGCATCATTACACTTAGGATGTAATATTCACAAGTGTTTAATAATCTCTCTTTCAATAAAAATTGTAAATTGTTTACTAACTTTATTTTGTTTTTCAATACAAAAAATAAAATAAAAAATGTTCTCGAAGTAGACAACGTTCTTCCAAGATAAGTGGAATCATTGGCTCCACTTGATGCCTCTGGTTTGCTTTACATAGAAGTGGAAGGCAATGCACTCTTAGTGATTAATAGTTTTTATGATAGTTTTTGTGATCTAAGTTTTGAAGGACGCAATATTGATGGAGTTTAAGAATTAATTAAGTAATTTATGTTCTGTATGGATTTTTTTAATGAAAGGCAATAGCATAACTCACCGTCTAGTAAAGAAAGCCCTAAAGTTTTATCAACCTTTTAGTCCAGATTTGAATGACTGTTTCTGTTAGTTAGGGTGGATTTCCAGTATGAAATCTGAAAAGCTTTGGTACCTTTACCAATTTGGTGATGGTTTCCTCTTGTTTTCCACAATTCATTTCAATTGATTCATAGTCAAAAGTTCTTATTTGATTAGAATATGAAAGGAAAATAGAGCTAGTAGGTTCTTACTTAGTTTAACGTTCTGCCCCATTTGTGTCCACATGGTTTACTATACAATGCAATGGCTTCCACGCATTCGTAAGTAGGAGGCATCGCCTTCCATTCTCTTACTTAATTCAAGGCAGCACTTTTTTTTTTATTTTTTTTTATTTTGTGATTCAAACTAGTAACTCTACTAATTTTGAAGGCTAGTGGCACTGGCCATGGTAGAGAACTTACAATATAGCTCCCCACCACCAAAAGAATGGAGGTGTTAAAATCAGTAATTCTTATAGTTATTGGGAGACTGAACTCTTGAATTTTTTTTCTTCCTTTTCTTGCTTTCTTTGAAAACTCCTGAGCTATAATTCTATATTTTGGTATTACATACATTCCCTATTGCAAAATAGACTTAGGCCGCCGGGACAAAAAGTTAAATCAATGTGTATGTCTGTCATGTAATCTGCACATCCTTCATGAGACTGGAAAGAACAGCAGCTAAGTCATTCCAAAAACCTTGCATTCCAAAGAGCATTCTTGTTTTCACCACAACGCTGGTGAACATCCATCATTCTCTCAACGGACCTGCAAATTCCACTGCAACGCCAATCAAATGAAGCAGCACAGGTGTTGCCTGACATACCCTTCCACACACAATCTGCAGTGGTACATATCATACCATCAACTCTACTGAAGTTCATATAGAATATAAATTCAAGGTGCAAATATAAGAGGAAGTTTCAAATTACCAGGTGGAGTACCACAACAAAGTCTCCTATCATCCACTAGGTCCACGTCTAAGCCAATGAACCAAGATCCTAATGAAACATCTTCATTGGCATATTTGTGCAGCACATCCCTTTGAACAATCATAGGAAAATGGAGAAGTAACTTTCAGCATAAATATTGAAGGCTGTCATAGGCAGGAGGCCACAGCCTAATAATCATGATAGAACATTGAACATGTCCCTCTACAGTATCTATATAACACTGCAACTCATTCGATCATGAAACAGACTTGGTGCTTAATTAAGATCAATGAACAAAAACAAAGCAGGAACTTACTGGTTGACTGATATGTAAGTTGCCAAGTCCTTTGAGATAGCATATAATTGTCCTGTAGCATGACGAAAATACTTGTTTCCCACCTCCCCAAATTTCCAAAACTCTGGTTCATAGTATTTCACGCCCCTGCCGTAATGAAAAAAAAACTATGAAATTGTGCTTTGCCAGTATCTCTATGACTCTATATACATCCAGCTAAATACTAGAGCCACTTACTTTCGAGAGAGGACTGGACCTGACTTCATGCAACCAATGTATACCCGTGGTTTCACATGGTGTCTATATAGAATTGTCCCAAGTGTAGCTGTGGTATTGAAAGGAAAAAATTCACTAAAAAAAAAAAACAAGAAGAAGTAAAAGTAAAAAGGCTTAAAAGTAATGCTCAGCAATGAACAACTATGAGAAAAAACTGAAATGGTACCTAGATTTACATGGACATCATCATCAACTTTGATATAGAATTCAGCATCCCACAAAGCAACAGCTGTGGAAAAGTAGGTCTTTGTCTTGGCTGATAATTCCAGGTAGCCCTCAACATGGTTCTACATATAGTATGAAATAAAGCTATGGTGGCTATCTAGATACCTATTAAGAATAATTTTGCAGAAGACTGCCCAACAACATAAAAAAACATCACATACAATCAAACTTGGCTGGCTAAACAAAAAATTACCAGCCTCAAAAAGTCTCCATGGACGAGCTCCTCTGCTTCAATAGCTTTATCAAGAATACCACCAGCTGACGCACTATTAACATTAGAAACATAGACATATGCTCATTTTCTGCAAATCCATAATTGAAAGAAATGTGTGCTTAAATGAAACTCGATTAAGGTGTAGAAAGTCTCACCTGTGGCCTATAACAAAGCGTATGAGTATGCCCTTCTCTTCTTCTAGCTTCTTTCTTTCCTCACCTGGTGAAGAAATTTCAATGAGAAACCGGTAGTCATAACTAGACGATGAAGCACATCAACACCAATCTGTCATTAATGCACCTTGTGGCATCCAAGTTGCACGTACTGAATCTCTTCTTTTCCGGCTATTAAAAGCTGTATTGATCCCTATAACCATAAAGTATTTCTTTTTTGAAGCTGATTGAACAGCCTTCAAGTTTCCTAACACAGGAGAATCATGATGTACAGAAGATTCTTGAACTGCCATAGCAGCTGATAACTGTAGAGTTTTACAAAGAGTTTATCATGTGATTATGTTTCTTTATTTAATATCATTTGTGCCAGACAGTTTGTTAAGTAATCAAAACCTGACCACATTTTCCAAAAAGATTCATTAATGAAGAATATACTTACAATTTTCTGATTACAATCCTCAGCTACGGTATTTATCCTTTCAACTGCAATTCTAGATGGCCATGAATCAGGAACCATCCACAACCTGATAAAAATGTCATCATTGTTATGATTCATTAAATCACTAATGTCATACTATCTTGAGTTAGATGTAAATAGAAAGAAGCAGGCATCATACTTTTCTGATTACTGGAATCTATGCATCATCTGCATTGATGCCAGAAATCGAATGCAGACAGGCAGCAAATTGTGCCCAAAATAAATGAAATTATGCCTACTGAACATAAACACGAAATATGTGAAGGACTGCATTGCCCTATTGTAAGATATAGCATTATAGCCTACTGTTACCATAATTCAAACATAGTTACATCTACTTAGATTATGAATAACGGAATAGACATATACTTGTGGTTGATTAGAGCAAAAATAGCATTTTGTCCAAACTACCGACAAAATTCAACTAAAATTTCAACTTTTAATCAAAGATCCCCATTTCAAAGACAGAGAATCCAACTCAGCTAAACACCTATAATATATTTCAACAAGTTTCTTCCACTAATCCCAAGTAATCCCTGGGTTTGGAAGATACCCCATTTGGCCAAAATGCACAATGTACTAGAACCAATCACCATAGTAGCTTAAAGATTGAAAATTTAAAACAAGCAATGGAAACCCATCAAAGAAAATTACCTGTTGGTGAATAATATCCCAGCAAAGAAGCTGCACAAGCATAGCAGAAAAGCTAAGTTCCTTGAAATCACATTCCTTATTGTTATCTCTCCTCCCCATCCTCTGCTCTTTATAGACATTCTATTCCTGCAATCTCTGCTTAAACCTGCACAAACAACACAATGAAAGAAACAAACTTTAAGAAAAAGGAAAGAAAAATAATCACATTTTGAGAAACCCAGAAAAAGTTTCCAACTCTGGAAGAGGAAGGTCACCTCCGTCGAGCTGAGTCGGTTTGAGACACACACACCCTCTTCCTCCCCAACAGAGACAAGAGAGGTGCATTGAGAACGACCCTATAACTTTCCCTCTTTAATATACCAAATTACTAAACCGTCCCCTTTGGCAAAAACGCTTCTCCACCATGTAAATTGTAATGAAGATGAATGTTATGCAACTTTTGGTGCATGGACCCATAACAGTAACCCCAGGGTGAGGTTCTTAGTCAAAACCTTAAGTATTAATCAAGTAAAAAATTGTACGACTTATTAATGCATGCAACTGATGCAAGTGACCCTTTAATTACATATTTCAATGAAAATAATTACATTTGTTGACCAAAAAAAAAAATCCAAATTAAACTCACTTGGCTAGGTTAGTAGAGGCTAAAATCCGTTTTGCATTTCATTTTAACTCTTAATAAGTCAGTTTCATTTAGATAGATTGTTTAGTTGATAAATGTGTATTAACTGCAGGTTGTTCCTTGAGCATTTCCTTAGTGTGATTCAGTTCCAGTAAGAAAAACAAATTATAAAGCCATGGAAGTTGAAAAATAGAAAAGGTCCAAGATTGGATCACCTCTAAACGTCATTAAAAAGACAAAATATACTTTTATTTCTCTGATCAAAAGAGACAATATGAACTTGTACCAGAATGAGAAAATGACAAATTAAAAAACTTGCTCAAATCTTAAAATAATTTGGAAAGTGGTCTATGCTGCAGAAGTCTATCAAGTTACTCTTAGTGTATCTAAAACTGCAAAATGGCACTAGAAATGAGTAGAACATGAGCCATAAGCTGTGTGTATATTCAGAAAATAAATTTACACAAGAAGTAGGTGGGCACTGAGCTCTGAAAGGGAAGGTGGAGCTTTTTCTCACCAAAAATGAAAAGAAAAAGAGTTGCTGATAATATTAGGACTGTCGGCAAAAGGGGAATAACCAACCATTTGCCGAGTGGTGAGGAATTTCTGAATCAAATTATTGTGTTTTCAGAATCATTGGTACCATAATACTAGAATCTGTCCAAGAAAGAAGACTATGAAGGTGCTTCCCTTGTTGATTTTTATACACAATTGTATGGTAGAGGCATTTTATACATTATTGGTGGCCCTATATTCTGATGGAAAAAAGATCCTTAGATCCTTGGATGGATTTCAGATCCTTAGATCCTCTCTATCTCTTAGGCTTTTAGGTTCGAGATGGAACAAAGAGAGTACGTTGCATATGAAATTCGTTGAGAAACAAGTATACTACAGTTAAGTGCCGTTTTTTGTTCTTCAAGTTATTCACCGGAACAATCATCATGGATTGAATTCGGAAAGAAACTCCTTTGTGGGGAAGGTTAATCTTAGCTTGCTTAATTCACATATTCCATCGCCTTATTTCACCCATAACCTTGTGATCACTATGACGGTAAATGTCCACAGGTTATGCCAAGAGAGCTCATAAGACTTGCATTATATGATGATAACCTGGTCATCAATATATGATATGGTAGTATTGATAGGTTATGCAAGAGAGTCCTCGAAAGCCAATATGATTCAGTAAACAGAAAGGAAATGAGAAGGGCAAAGCTTTTAAGAAGAGTTGATATATAATGCATGAAGGAGCCTAAATTAAAGCTTTTGTTTTGTATGAATGATACAAGATAGGCGCCCTCTCAAGTAGAAAAAATTGCAAAAAGACAAGTAAGTTACGAATGTAACATGAGATATGTTTTACTTAGTACATAGATTTTAATATAAAGACTAAGAAGAGAATTACTTTTTTATATTTGTGTTATTTAATCGTTAAAGACATATAATGTTTATAATATTTCATATGTGTAAGTGTTAAATATTGTGCAACGTATAAATCAGTTTGAATATTAAGTGACATTAACATACACAAAACATAACCGGAAAAATAATATTAGCATGGCGCAACAAGGCTAGTGTATATATAAACTAATGCTTAAAAAGCAGCCTAAAGTAGACAAGTCATTGAAGGATTTAGCTCATTCATATTCATATTATACCAACCTAAATTAAACACAATACTTGACTAGCATACAAAATCTCAGAGGCTGCCAATTGTTTTTAGACCTTTCTTATGGAAAAGCACACCACAGAAAGGCACCTCTGACTTCTTTTGGGGACTCGCTCTATCCAGTCACCCCCAACATACTATAATTGTTAACAACATACAAATTAAGCAAAACCCAAAACAAAATAAGGAAAGATTACATGGAACCCAATAATAACCATAAGCCTAATTTAGGTGAAAGGTGAAGGAATTGCATGCATTACTCTAAGAAACCAGTTTTTGTCAAAATAGCATTCCTTACTTTGCTGAGGTCTCTTCCTTTGAGTGTCCTACCAATTCCTTCACAAACTGAGAAAGATGAAATCTGGCTTCTTGCTAGCTTTCTGGCCATCCATTCATGTGGAGGCACCATATCATCATCATCATCATTTCCATCATCATCATCACCATGGAAATTGACATACCCACCATAATCATCTTCATTATTGACCCATGAACCATTAATCTTGACAGCACTAGAACTTTTCCCATAAATCTTGGACCAATCAGGAATGTTGAGAGGAGCTGATTTCTGAACCACTTTGGCTTCATGGGTACTTGGAGTGTTGTTATTTGCCCTTGGGATTGTTCTTGGAGCTGTGGAGAGGCGCCATGCAGAAGAAGAACCAGAGGAGTAAGCCTCCTGCGTAGAGTTGGAGTAGCTCCTTTCCTGCACAACACCCCACACTTCTTCTTCTTCAAACTCTTCACTTGAACCCGCAACACCAAAACCACTGCCTTTTCTCGTCATTCTATCCCAATCTGTCATTGCTCTTCAGTTGCTTTGCTCTAAAACATAAGAATATTGAGAGTTAAGTGCTTGAAAAGCCGAACAGAGAAAAAACAGAGGCCGCTCTAGTTAAAATACAGCAACTATGAATATAAACATAGAAGCCCAACTATTAAATAATCTCAAATGGGTAGCCAAAGATATAAACTTTAATTACCCTTTTAAATTTCCTTCACAAGAGATGAGGGGTAAACATTAAAAAGTTGAAAAACAAGTGCTTTGAGCAGAAGCCAAAACAGAGGAAACAGAGCTAGCACAAACCAGAACCATGGTTCTGAATATAACTAGAAGGAAAAAAAAAAAAAAAAAAACTAAATTCATTGGTTTTAATCAGGTGGGTGAAGAGATAAACTTTGGTTGCTCTTCTCTTCTTCTTGGGAATCAAAACCAGAAAGGGGGATGAGAATAATATCAAGAATCTACCTTGCTTTTGCATCAATATTCAACAAAAACCCTGGTTCACAAAAGAGGCAGGGGTTTTTACAAACCAACCAGGACAAAGCAGAAGCTGTGGAAGCCTTTCTCTCCTGGTTGGCCCTCTCTTATTATTAATACCTCCAAACAAGATCACAGACTTCAAGGTCCGGGTACACTGCTGCAGAAGGTCACAGTGGATCAGAAAACGACAAGGATGTGAGTGTGTTTATTTTTAACCATTTATGATTGTGATTTGTGAAAACTGAGAAGAGAAGGAAGGGAGGGACTGGTGTGGGGAAGCTAAAGAAAATGATGGCTTTTGATGAGAATCTCAGTTATAGTCCACACTAATTTCTAAAACTTACCTGTAAATAGGTCAGTGTGAGGTTGGTTTCTAACGAAAAACCAAAAGTAAAGCCCACAGAAAGGAGGAGTCACTGAGAAAACAGAACTGGAAAGATGATATAAAATATCAAAATATTATAGTTTAAGTGATTTTGAGGATTTGAGTGAGGCATTGGGCAAAACCCAAAAACCAGGTATTGATCTGATCATTGCATTTTTACCATCTGTGGCAAAGAGTCAGATTTACTGCTGCTGAGATGGAGACTACTGGGTTTATTTATATGCCTGTAAAGATTCAATTTTTAATGAAAAAGGCTGGAGCTTGATTGGGAAAGGTGAGGAAGAAGGATTGGTCTGAACCAAGAAACTTAACTCTCTCAGTGCTTCAGTGATTTCTGCAAACCTTATCCCCCAAAACTCGATACAGGAGTACAACTCAGCTCTCAGTGTGATTCACTATAAATGAGAGAAAGTAAGTAACTTCTTTTAAGGATGCATAGCAGCATAGGATGGGGTAGTTATGGAGTAAAAGCACTTTGGTTTGACTTCTCAGTGACTTATTACTCACCAAACTGACCAAATCTCACTCAAAGTGTGACAAAGTGTTTTCGAGTATTGAAATGTTATAGTTTGAACTTTGGGTCGCTCTACTACAATTCATTTGGATGAACATTGTAGATATTTCAGAGCACTATACAACTTTCGATCACTCAACTTCAGTAAATACTAGCTTTATCACACATACGCTACATGTGCAAGTGTTTTGTTTTGTTTTTTGGAAAAGAAAACGGTTATAGGAGAGATAGTAGGAGAGATGAAGAGAAAATAGGGGATTGTGAATTTCTTTTCATTTTATTTAAAAAAACTATTTTGTAAATGTCATTATTGTCCTTGTGATTTAATTCATTTTCAAAGTTTTTTTAATCTTTCAAGGACTTTTCTGTAAAAAAATTCTGTTTTGACTAACAAAACATGTTCTGTTAATAATAGTATAGATATATAGGTGTTCCGGATAACCGGTTACATTGTTGGAGTGAATTTGGTTGAAGAATTGAAGGGTCTTCTCAAACTCAAATCAGTAACATTTGTAGGGCAATGACCCAAGTGAACCTGGGTCAAGTTCAACTGCCTTATTCAATTTTGTTCTCTTTCCTTCAATTCTGGAGTTGCAATCACATCCTTCATGGCTTCATATAATGTGCAGCTGGCTTTGCTACTTTACCCTCGTCACAGAGAAAAAACAAAACCGTGGCTATTGATATTTGGTGCATTGCAATTTTGCCAAAAGCTGGGAACTTTCTGGGCAAAACTGAAAAGTAGCCAAACCTTCTCACAGTAAGTTAATATCTCCGTCTACCCTGCTCAAAAGTTGTTACCGAAGTTAATAGAGATGGATCATTCGTATCTGCTTAGAAATCAGAAATGAAACTTCATTTTCTGTAAGAAAATTTTACTATCTATTAACGTATTTTCATATCAATTTTACAATGTATGAATGTACTGTGCTAATTTGTATCGATACGTCAATGTCTATATGTACAAATCCTATGAAGTGTTGACAAGTTATGTTAAACTTCATTGTGTAAATTTAATGTAAGTAGCTAACTTTATAGCAAGTACAAAGAGCCTTATTAATAATCATTGAGACTTGGCGGGTGGTAGGTCTTTGACTCAATTACTCTAAAACGTACTTGGCTTTGTTTTATATGAACTCCACACTGTTCTTGTTTCCTTCATAGGCTTCTCATGCTATATACCCTGTTCCCAGATTCCCAATACAAATTGAAGAGCTAATTACATTTCTATTGAGATGGAGTCCCAAAATTATCTGTCAAACAACAGAGTTAAACATTACCCCAGTTTATAAGTGTTCTAACGAAATACATTTTGATAAAAATACCATACCATCATTGCCCAAATGCCATGAGTATTTAACCAAGGATGGAAATATGTCCTAACCTATTTATGACGAAATGGGATAACTCAAGTGGTAATGAGCACCATTACCTAGGAAGTAGATTATTAGGTCATGTGTTCGAGTCACGATAGGGGTAGGTGTGAAATCCTTAAATGCTCTTTTAAAAGAAGAAAGAAAATGTCATAACCTATTTAAATTTGTCAACAAAAAACGATTTTCAATTGACATCTTAAATTCCAGAAGTGTTACAAATGTTGCTCTTCATTACTCGAGGTTGGAGCATTAACCATTTCAACATTTATGAACAGCAAGATATAGCACTAGTATTCTTAGAGCGATACTTATCCTAGGAAAACTAGGATAGAGGTCAAGACAGATTGTGATTTTGCTTACTAGGATTTCAATTTGATTGTTGTGGAGTGCAAGACAATCATATATATGGAATCCTAGTGAGATGCATTTAGTGGAGAAGAATCGAGTTATCACTTTTATCTGAGATGGCTTTTCTAATGATTGAGGAAAGAACTCATTTCTACCATCCATTGAGGCCAATGAACTGCTTGATTTGAAAAGTGCTTGTAAGATAGGCACACTCAAACCTGTTTGATTCCCAACTTTTTTTCCTTTTTGATATAAAAGAGGTTTTTGGAACCCGGTGGAAAATGAAAAGCAGCCACTGAATGTTGCATGTGTCCCAAATCAAAATCTAATGTAAAGTGTCAAATCATTTTGCAAGTACTGGTCCTTTCAATGCCAGTGAATCCTGAAGCAAAATCTATCGTTGCCAATCAGAAAAAATGACTTATCAAACTTTGAAGTTCCACTCAAAGATCTAGGTCCTGAAAGATTAAGCCATTTCATCTTTCAAGTACTTCATCATTATAGATCCAGACCATATTTCGTACTGATTCTAGTGGTTTTAGAATCTCTTTGTGCTGTCTGCAATTCACAGAATGAAAATGTTCAAACTTGTAAAATGTCCATACTTTTCACGTTCTCTTTACTTCTTCATAATCATCTATGGCACATTGGACTATGATGGTCAACATTTCATTGCCTAGTACAATTTAGGCTAGAATGATGTACAACTGATGTCACCTATTGACATATTCAACAGAAAACATGGTTTGGATGAACCATATTTCAGCTCTACACTTAAGTCACCTTTTAGCGTTACTTCACTCTGGTGGAACTATATGCAGCTAGGTAAGCTATTGAAACAGAAAAATGATTGTGATCTACAATTGAACCTGTACAATACTATCCTGCAGATTTGAGTTTCTATTCTTCACTTCCGTGCTGCGTGATACAGCTCCATATATTCAAGAGCTGGCCGATTCCAAGACCAATCTTGCTCCATCACTGTCTTGCACAACGAGTTGAACCAATCCCGACCATCATACCAGGCAGAGATAGCCCTGAAAAGACAATTAGTGAGTACTTTCCAATGAATGCAAAGGGACACTCCTGCAATATCTGTTTGAAAGGACACGAGACTAGCCCAATCATCAGTAAAATATAAATGTACTCACCTATTTAGAGCATAATCAACACCAGCAGCATCAGCTCCGTCAAAACTGAACCCATTTGGTTCAACACCCTGTGCCTCTGCTCTCTCTTTATCATGGTCAACATCGAATACAGTGTCATAGAGCCCTACCAAGAAAAGAACATGAAAATGGACAGTCAAAATCAAAGTATGTTAAGACTACAGATGTACTTTTTACATCACGGAAGGAAAAAAAGAAGAGTCAAAAACAATGTGAGCTATCAGAATTGTTTAGCACCAAACCACTAAACAAAGAGTGATAGTACAGATCTAAATTTCCTCCCTAGTTGACATAACAGGCTACAAAGCCGTGACTACTCATCAGTTAATGATAAGGTATGTGCATACCTCCGGTTTTTCGAACAACAGGTATGGAACCGTATCTCATTGCTACAAGTTGAGTCAGTTCACATGGCTCGAATATTGAAGGAACTAGGATGAAATCAGAACCAGCGTATATCTATGATAAAATCCACTTAGTGTTATTATCATATAAGAACGTAAAAGAGAGAGGTCTAAAACTGAGTAAAACAACACTCGGAGCAACTGACCAAAGTCAAACAAAGACGAGCACGATCACCATGAGAAGAATGTAACTGATTGGCCAATTTTACAAACTCATTTTGGATACGAGGATCTGGAACTGAACCAAGCAATACAACCTGCAATTAATTTTGTTTAAGTTCAGTATTTGCTTTGACAGACTAAGAAACAAAAATGATGATTGTGTAACCTAAATACACACGTCAAATGTGTAGGCTACTACTCGTAGAGGCCATTTATAAAGAACAGAACTAAGTTATATTAATGATGGACATCGAATGGGAGAGAGATGAATGATAACCAGTCCATTGCGTTCCAAGGTACGCCAAATGGCATGCTTGATAGGATGGATTCCTTTCTGCTGAGTTAAGCGAGTAATAATACCTACTACAGGAAGATCTGCTGTTTTCAGACCAAGTCTTTGTTGCAAGGCTTCCTTTGCAGCTTGTTTGCCTTCAATAACATTTTCAGAAGTATATGATATCTGGAATGAAAAGGATCCAATATGTTAGCAGAGAGCTTATACTTTTTCCAAGAAACATATCAATCAATCATAATATCTAATACAAGTTTAGAGTGATGAAAAAAGCAATTAAAGAAGATTCTGTTTACTTACAGGTAGGAATTCATCATTGTATGGGTCCCATATATCTTGGTCAATTCCGTTTAATATGCCATGGAACTTGTAAAGGTGTGGAGCTACTGCAGGATTTCCAGCAATCTCCTTCGAATACGTTTCTGATACCTGTGTATAAACATGACTAACTCAGTTGGGATGACAGTGACTGAAGAATAAGATACCATAAACATCATGTGAAAAGCTTGGATAGCTTCAGGAAATTTAACCACTTACAGTAGTGGACTTGTCTGAGTATGCCACAGCTTTTCCAATATAGCGCGCGCCAAATTCAAGAATATGAATTGTGAACACAATGCGAGCTTTACTAAAACCATAATGCACGTAATGATCTTTATATAACCAGGCAACAGGTGCGCTAGACCAATCATGGCAATGAATGATATCCTACCATCATAGAGCACCAATTACATACAATTTGATATCCTCAAAGCCACCCAATTCAAAAGAACTTTGCTCATATAAGTGCTCACACCTTTACAAAAGTCTATATAATGTGCATAAGAGTAGTAAAACCACCCATGACAACTAGTAGAAATTAAATTTGGTAGTTCTACTACAATATATTAATATTACTTCTTAAAGCCAAGACAAAATTACTTCTCAACAATCAGTTTGTTCACGAGTAACTCACAGGATGGGATCCTCTTTGGAGTAGATACTCTAGAGCAGCATGGCAAAAGAAACCAAATCTCTCTGCATCATTCTTGCAACCATATATACAGCCCGTATAAAACAGTCTGCAAAGACAAATGTGAAAAGCGTGAATTTTTGTCAATTATGCATTGCTAAATTTTGGTACCATGCGCTATATACAATATAATTATATTATCAAACTGATAACTGGTTATACATAGAGTGAAATACGTATCAACCTTCAAATTAGAAAATAGATACACAATAAACTTGACAAAACATATATGCTACTTTGTTATATTGAAAATTGCAGCCAGAGAGCAGGCAGTACCCATTTTGAGGTTCCAGAAAGTAGACCGAAACTCCTTCCACTTTCCCAAACCAAACTTTGATTTCAGTACCACCCCAAGAATAGCTACTGTTATATTGGAATTCCTTAACCTGTATAAGAACACAATATACTATATATTAGGAGGGTAAAAAAGAAGAAAAGAAAAAAGAATCAGTGCAGAAAAACAAATCTCACGAACAGCAAATGTCAGAAGAATATTCAAGATGATTGTATTGTATATCATAAGCCAAAATGAAGGGAAAAAATGAAAATAGTTTCCAAATCAAGACCATAAATCTCTTGAAAACAATTTTCCAAGAGAAACAACCCGCCTTTTTAACAATTCCGTGGAAATTAAACTCAATACACAGGCAAAAATGAACCCACATATCAACAATGCAATGAAATTGGCCTCTAAATCAGGCAGCCAAACGGCCAAATATAAGACATAGTGCGATTTTTCACTAAAAAAAGTAAAAACAAATAAAAAAAATAATAATTAAAAAAAAATACATTACGCTCCATGCAGGAAGTGAAAAGTGTAACAAAGAAGATGACATATATTAAAGAGAGAAATAGCAATGAAGCTTACATTGCTAAGATTCAAACAGTCATACTTGGGAAGAATGACATCGACATGGTGATTTAAGTCTTGCACAGCTGGGGATAGACTGGTAACCACATCACCAAGGCCTCCAACCTATTATATGACAAAAGGGACACACAAAAAGAAATAAACAATATCAGTGGATTCTCTTCAATGAAGAAAATGTTGAATGCATCCTGTTCTTAGAGATACTATAAATCATGGCGGCCAAGATAGACATCATCCTGGGTCTTGACGTATTATCAGGGAACTTAGAGACCACTAGATATTAGGCAATGGAAGTCTGCTAAGGCCAGTAACCTGCTAACTGATGTGATACCTCATAAAGATTAGTAAGATACCTCAAAGACAGCATGAACGTTTGGTAGTATAAAGATTGAAAAACGGGTGAAGCACTAATGACAGACTCTAATACTCTAGATACAAAAAAATTTCATCCAACCATAGTTAATTTGTGGACTTGCCTTTGCAATTGGTGCCATTTCAACGGTAATACGCACAATGTGCATTGGTGACTCCTTTGAAACTCCTCCAAACACTGGAATGTGATAATCCATTTCATTCTTGTTGTCAAAAAGTCCACCTTCTTCACTCTCAGAAAAGACAAAGTCCATCATGTATGCATCCAGTGGAACCATAACTGCAGAAATACAACCGAGAATGACATGGGTGCAAAACAGGCTAAATAAGCATCAACCAATATCAATATTCCTAGAGGTTCTACTATTCACCTCCGAATATGTTCATTTTTACTCTAAGACAATGACTTTAGTAAAAAAAAAATTTTTTTTGACAAACTCCCTATGCTAGAGAAGCCTTGCAAGAAAGTTGGCAAAACTATTTACTAAGAAGTAAGTTTGGCATGTTACTCTAAGAATCACATCTCACAGAAGTGATGTATACTGTAACTTTGATTGTCTTCAGAGAGGAGTGAGAAAAAAGAATACATAAGGACAAGAAAATCTCCAACTCCTTATAATGAAAAGCTAGACCATGTAAAACTCTAACTCACCAGTGGTTTTGACATGGGTACCATTCTCTGCAGGTACCATTTTCTGTGGTGGGACCACTGGTTGAAGGAGCATCTGAACCAAACCTCAGGCTTTCCATTCAGAACAGTATTGGCAGGATTGTAGAAAATAGTCGCCATGCTTCCAGCTTGGATATCAAGAGGCTCAGTGTAGACTATATGCTTTTGAGACAGCAGATACCCTCTCAGAGTTCATTCCTTCATTTCTGCTTTCATAAGTGCTTTTTCTTGGCCTACAAAGAGAGAATAGAAATGGAGTTGGGAATTATTACTGATATAAGATATAGATTCAAAAAGTAAGATCCACACTTTGGCAAGTTAAAGATAAACAACACCTAAGAAACAAATATAAAGAGAGGACATCTCATGTACCCAACAGCAATAATTTCAGAATAGTTTACATAATTCACACTTCCAGTAAAATAACTAGCAATGAAATGGACCAACCATCCACAACACATACAGGGTTTCCCTGATTTACATCATGCAGGCATCCGTCAGATCATACTTAATATTTACTGCACTCACCTTGGCACGTTTGGCCTCCTCCCTTAATCTTCTCTCCTCCTGGAGCTTCCTATAGATCTGGTGTTCTTCTTCAACCCAATATTGTTCCTCAGGAATGGACTTTGGAACAATAGCATGAAAATCATGACGATGGTTGTTATCATATACAGTGGCATTCTGAGGTGGTCCATCAGCCAACAGCTTGCTCAGGTACAACAACTACAAGGATCAATATTATCTCACAACTCTCAGATAGATTAAATTAAAAGAATGAATAAAAACCAGTTCCCAGATTTTACTGCATTCCAAGAATCAGAAAAGAATACAGCATAGCAAGCATATTGTTTCCATGACATACCTCTGGCATACCACCAGTCACCGTCCTTTTCCTCAGATCTAACAAGTTTCAACAATTGATAAGCCAGCACTCAAACCATTATGTCCCCCATGAATCCATAGTTCTTTAGCATTAGCAAGAGGACCTGAGCTTCGGTTATAGTACAACCTCACCAAATCCTCACCTTTAAACTCTTTAGGTTCTATATACCAAACATCTGGAACAGACCTCACGGCTTTTTTTGTCAATTCTTGCACCAATTAGGAGCTGGCCGGAGTTTGAGCAGTAATCATATCCGTTCAAACTCAAAACCCTGAACAAATATGATGACATCCTTGACTGTCAGAATATGAACTTCAACACCATGATCGGAATTACACAAGTATTGTGAATGATTCAACTTGAACCAAATTCTTGAAATAAGACTTTGGGATCACTTCCACAAATCCAATTAATCTTCAGCTGCTGATAGATTAGCAAGCAATAGATTGGATTGTTCCGAAAATAACCAGACTAATGACTTGAAATTAATTCAATTCCTGAAACCAATTTTCATTCGATAACTTGAGAGATACCAAAGTGACATCAAGTTACCTCATCAATTTTAGTGGTTGATACTCATACTGTATCAATCACGTACTTCTGGACCCCTTTGCCTGCTTCAATGCATACATTGTGTTTGACCGTACGAATCCTTTTTTTGGCACAGTAGATGACCGACAGGAAGACTTGATCATTAGGAAGACTTGATCATTAAGAAGACTTGATCAACTAGTAGGCATCAATTAATCTGAAGATGCAAACAGTGACTGATTAAGAAGTAATATCTTCAAATTTGATTCATCAAGAGGAATTTAAGATGCATATGTACTTACAATCGATGTTCATCCCATGTTGTTACTATGACACACAGACCGACAGGAAGACTTGATCAATATGCAGATGACATGGAGTGATGCATTTATCCTTATAAATGACTTTGTGTCTTAACCTGAAGTAAGATAAGAAGATTATCAATTGTATATTGAAGGAAACAAAATCAGAAGACAAAACAAAAGGAGGAAAATGGGAGCTTAATCAATTACCAGAGAGCTGAGAATGAAGCGGCAGAGCTAAATCTTGTTCTTCTTATCCCTCTCACGCATTTCATCAATCACCTTCGTTCCAGACTCCGTCTTTTTTTACAAACACACTACCAATTTGGATGTTTGGGATGTGAGAGATGTTGGGCCACACCGTGCCTCCTCTGTAACTTTCCGAAAGAATATTGCTGCGTTTGATGATCAAATTCTGGAGCGGCGTGCTCCGTAGGAAGTCTGGCAGTGTGTTCAGCTCGTGACATCCATCAATTTGTAAAGTAGAAAGGCATGGCATTACCTTAATACTTGCAAGTGAATCTGGCATTCCTTCCCACTCCACCCACTCTGGCAGACCAAAGAACAGCAGGTTCTTCAGATTTGGGAACAAAGTGAGTTGTTCAAGTGATGAGGATGAAGATGAGGATGATTCTGTGATTCTCGTTGACTCAAATCCCACCTTTTCCACTTTCTTCAGATTCCAAAATTTCAGTATTTCGAGGGACACCAATTTCCCCAAAACCACAAGAGGAACATATTCACACCTAAGGCAGAAAGAGAAGGTAAGGCATCTCAAATTATTTAATGACGACATGTTCATCCAGTTGGGGCACAGTGTGGCGCCGCTGTACCGTCCGATACGCAAAGATTCCAGATTTGGATTTGGCTGTAAGGCATTCAGCATTTCTTCCTGGATGATACTGTCGCTATCCTCATTCCAAAACCACAGTCGCAAAGACACAAGATGTTTTTTGTTCACCAATTTTGCTTCCTCCGCATCACTCTTGGCGCCATCATTCACAGCTGGGCCCCGCCATTCTATGAGAAGCTCCCCCTGAATCTGATCCATGTTTCCCAAATGACTCAAGTTGAAGCCATCACTGTTGGCCAAAATATTAATTCGATCTAGAATTTGTAGACTCGTCAGCTTCGCAATTGATTTCGGCAACTTCAGATCACAACTACCCTGAACATGGAGATGGCGCAATTTGGTCAGCTTTCCCATGGCCTCCGGTAACTCTTGAAGATCTTCGCAGTCTTCAACTCTCAAGGTTTCCAAATTGATCAAATCACACAAACTGTCGGGTAGTTTCTTCCATCTGTTCTTGGACAAATCCAAATACCTCAAGTGTACCAACCCCCCAACCTCGTTTGGAAGTTGTTCCATACCATTTCCACTCAAATTCAAGGTCCTCACGCATTTTAATTGTAAAACAGACTCTGGTTTGAGACTAGAAAATTTACAATTAAAAGTTACGAGAGTCCTTACATTGTTAAGAGAAACAGGAAATGGACACTTGGGAGCACCCGTGATGGTTAGATGCCGAGACTTATTCCCTATTGGTAACTCTAGTTTGTTTTCACCTTGTGCCTCCAAAATAAAACAATCACTCTTACTCAAAAATTGGAGAAAATCGTGAACAATGTCATGCATTTGGCAACATATAACGTAATCTAATTCATCTTTCTTGAAATTCTGGAAGAAAGATCGCATTACCAAGTTATCAAAATATGATTCTCCAATGTCAATTGAACTAAGATAACCTTGTGATATCCACAACTCAATCAACGTTATTTTGTCAATTATATGGTCTTTTGGAAAAATAACACAATATAAAAGACAACGTTTGATTATTGGAATTAAATCATAATAACTTAGTAATAGCGGTTGAAAAACTTGCTTCTCAAAAACTTGCTTCTCAACTACATCCAACTCCCATATCTCACTTTCTAAAACAGTCTCCCATTCTCCCTTAGTTTTCTTAGAGCGCATTAGACCCCCTAAAGTCTTGGCAACAAGAGGCAACCCTTTGCACTTCTTTACAATGTCCTTACCCAAAGATTCCAACACTTTTACTTCATTTCTTTCCCTCTTAGCCAAAGCAAAGTGATAGAATATTGACCAACAACACTGTTCACTCAACTTCCCCAAGTGTATCATATTAGCAGTTGTTGCTCCCATCACCTCAGCAACTCTCTCTTTTCGTGTGGTGACTAATATTCTACTGCCTACAAGACCACTTTGTAGAGATTGCTCTAATTGTTCCCACTTCCTAGGGTCTTCATTCCACACATCATCTAGGACAAGCAGAAACTTTTGGCCTTCTACATTTCTTTCTATACACATCAATAAAGATTGCAAATCATCTGAACTTGGAGCATCATCTTTATTGAGATTTTCAATAATAGCTCTAGCAATCTTAATCTCATTAAATGGGTCTGAGACACAAACCCATATTCTTTTTGTGAAATTTAACTTAACCTTTTCATCATTATAGACCATTTGGGCAAGAGTTGTCTTCCCCATACCCCCCAACCCTATTATAGGAATAACTAGGAGGTTCCTCTCCTCTTGACTACTCTCACCCACCAACTTGCCCATAACTACTTTAGTTTCATCTTCTCTTCCAAATGTCTTGGAGAGGTCGACAAACGATGAAGTTTCAAACCTCTCAGGTTGTTCAAAGACTCTTTCTGTGTTTTGAAAGTTAAAGCTTTGTTTTTCTATTGCAATCTCATTCAACCTATCACTCAGATCTTGTATTCTAAGAGCAATGTCACGACGGTGGATCACTCGATTGACTTGGCCAAAACAAAAACAGTTGGACGGTACGAAGAAACATACCTTCTTTTTGGTCACAGAAATAGCAGCACTACTAGTACTACTTTCACTTTCTTGCTGGTGATGATCAACTTGCTGTATGAGAATCTCCGTAGACCACTCATCAAGCACGTCGTCCATCTCGTACGACACATCTCTTAGCTTCTCCAGCCAGACTCTAACGATGGCTTCCTTGACTTGCCTCTTATCTGCATCCTCGAGCACAGCTTGAATAGATATCAGATTGCTGGTGATCTTGGCAACTTCTTTCTTCACTCCCACAACCAGCCTCACCTCTTTCTCTATTTGTTGATAAGCTATTGAAGCCAGTTGTTTCAGTAGCACAAAAACGAGTGCTTCAGCCATTGTTGAAGAGTAGTGCAATTAATTGATAGAAGCTCAGAGAAAAAAAGAGAGATGGATGAAAGTAGCTGAGATGGAGTGAGAACCTGCGTCTCTATATATACATATAAGATATACATAACCATTGTTAGGTGATTACTGATAATTACGTGGAGCGACAAGTCCGCAACCACATGGGATGGCCTCAAGTGGGAAACTGATAACCTTGAAGACAGTCTGCCGACTCAAATATTAGAATATTCAAATTTGAGGACGATTATGGAGCATGAACGTGTTTTAAATACTTAGGTCTTGTCACCACTAATATATATATGTATCCACTTGCACCGCAGAGGGTGGATCATTGCATTTGTATATGCAATTGGGAAGAATATCTGAAAGAAAAACAAAAACACGTTTGGTGAACTCTAATAAAAGACGGAAAGGTTGGTCAATGGTCACTATAATAGAAAACAAAAACATGTTTGGTGAACTCTCAACGGAAGAAAATAAAATCACTAAACAGAAAGGCATTTAGAAAATAAGAGATTAAATACCAGAAAGAAAGAAGAGCCGGCAGACAAGTGGGGATGACATGATGAACTCAATCTAGTTTCCCTTCTTGTTGGATTTACACTTCTTTTTGTAAAAGCTCTTGAACATGAACATGAAACAAAATTTCTTGAATTAAGACACTGTGGTTTCACAATGCAAATTAATCCCCCTGGCGGTGAGATCGATCATTAATCTTCAGCTGCTGATGGATTATTAATGATTTATAATAGATATCCAAACTAGTTACCTGAATGATCATCCAACTGAAATCAATTCAATTCCTGAAACCAATTTCATTCGATAACTTGGAAGATACTAAAGTGATACCGAGTTACCAAAAGAGGTTTTTGGAACCCGGTGGAAAATGAAAAGCAGCCACTGAATGTTGCATGTGTCCCAAATCAAAATCTCATGTAAAGTGTCAAATCATTTTGCAAGTATTGGTCCTTTCAATGCCAGTGAATCCTGAGTCCGGAAAAATGACCATCAAACTTTGAAGTTCCACTCAAAGATGTAGGTCCTGAAAGATTAAGCCATTTCATCTTTCAAGTACTTCATCATTATAGATCCAGACCATATTTCGTACTGATTTTAGTGGTTTTAGAATCCCTTTGTGCTGTCTGCAATTCACAAAATGAAAATGTCCAAACTTGTAAAATGTCCATAATTTTCACGTTCTCTTTACTCTTCATAATCATCTATGGCATGGAATTTTGGCTAGAATGATGTACAACTGATGTCACCTATTGACATATTCAACAGAAAACATGGTTTGGATGAACCATTTTTCATCTCTACACTGAAGTCACCTTTTAGTGTTACTTCACTCTGGTGGAACTATATGCAACTAGGTAAGCTATTGAAACAGAAAAAATGATCGTGATCTACAATTGAACCTGTACAATACTATCCTGCAGATTTGAGTTTCTATTCTTCACTTCCGTGCTGCGTGATACAGCTCCATATATTCAAGAGCTGGCCGATTCCAAGACCAATCTTGCTCCATCACTGTCTTGCACAACGAGTTGAACCAATCCCGACCATCATACCAGGCAGAGATAGCCCTGAAAAGACAATTAGTGAGTACTTTCCAATGAATGCAAAGGGACACTCCTGCAATATCTGTTTGAAAGGACAAGAGACTAGCCCAATCATCAGTAAAATATAAATGTACTCACCTATTTAGAGCATAATCAACACCAGCAGCATCAGCTCCGTCAAAACTGAACCCATTTGGTTCAAGACCCTGTGCCTCTGCTCTCTCTTTATCATGGTCAACATCGAATACAGTGTCATAGAGCCCTATCAAGAAAAGAACATGAAAATGGACAGTCAAAATCAAAGTATGTTAAGACTACAGATGTACTTTTTACGAGTGTTACATCACGGAAGGAAAAAAAGAATAGTCAAAAACAATGTGAGCTATCAGAATTGTTTAGCACCTAACCACTAAACAAGTACAGACCTAAATTTCCTCACTAGTTGACATAACAGGCTACAAAGCCGTGCTACTCATCAGTTAATGATAAGGTATGTGCATACCTCCGGTTTTTCGAACAACAGGTATGGAACCGTATCTCATTGCTACAAGTTGAGTCAGTCCACATGGCTCGAATATTGAAGGAACTAGGATGAAATCAGAACCAGCGTATATCTATGATAAAATCCACTTAGTGTTATTATCATATATGAACCTAAAAGAGAGAGGTCTAAAACTGAGTAAAACAACACTCGGAGCAACTGACCAAATGTGAGAGTGGCTCATCATAAGTCAAACAAAGACGAGCACGATCACCATGAGAAGAATGTAACTGATTGGCCAATTTTACAAACTCATTTTGGATACGAGGATCTGGAGCTGAACCAAGCAATACAACCTGCAATTAATTTTGTTTAAGTTCAGTATTTGCTTTGATAGACTAAGAAACAAAAAGGATGATTGTGTAACCTAAATACACACATCAAATGCGTAGGCTACTACTCGTAGAGGCCATTTATCAAGAATAGAACTAAGTTATATTAATGATGGACATCGAATGGGAGAGAGATGAATGATAACCTGTCCATTGCGTTCCAAGGTACGCCAAATGGCATGCTTGATAAGATGGATTCCTTTCTGCTGAGTTAAGCGAGTAATAATACCTACTACAGGAAGATCTGCTGTTTTCAGACCAAGTCTTTGTTGCAAGGCTTCCTTTGCAGCTTGTTTGCCTTCAATAACATTTTCAGAAGTGTATGATATCTGGAATGACAAGGATCCAATATGTTAGCAGAGAGCTTATACTTTTTTCAAGAAACATATCAATCAATCCTAATATCTAATACAAGTTTAGAGTGATGAAAAGAGCAATTAAAGAAGATTCTGTTTACTTACCGGTAGGAATTCATCATTGTATGGGTCCCATATATCTTGGTCAATTCCGTTTAATATGCCATGGAACTTGTAAAGGTGTGGAGCTACTGCAGGATTTCCAGCAATCTCCTTCGAATACGTTTCTGATACCTGTGTATAAACATGACCAACTCAGTTGGGATGACAGTGACTGAAGAATAAGATACCATAAACATGATGTGAAAAGCTTGGATAGCTTCAGGAAATTTAACCACTTACAGTAGTGGACTTGTCTGAGTATGCCACAGCTTTTCCAATATAGCGCGCGCCAAATTCAAGATTATGAATTGTGAACACAATGCGAGCTTTACTAAGACCATAATGCACGTAATGATCTTTATATAACCAGGCAACAGGTGCGCTAGACCAATCATGGCAATGAATGATATCCTACCATCATAGAGCACCAATTACATACAATTTTATATCCTCAAAGCCACCCAATTCAAAAGAACTTTGCCTATATAAGTGCTCACACCTTTACAAAAGTCTATATAATGTGCATAAGAGTAGTAAAACCACCCATGACAACTAGTAGAAATTAAATTTGGTAGTTCTACTACAATATATTAATATTACTTTTTAAAGTGAAACTACTATGGTGCCAAGACAAAATTACTTCTCAACAATCAGTTTGTTCACGAGTAACTCACAGGATGGGATCCACTTTGGAGTAGATACTCTAGAGCAGCATGGCAAAAGAAACCAAATCTCTCTGCATCATTCTTGCAACCATATATACAGCCCGTATAAAACAGTCTGCAAAGACAAATGTGAAAAGAGTGAATTTTTGTCAATTATGCATTGCTAAATTTGGTACCATCCGCTATATACAATATAATTATATTATCAAACTGGAAACTGGTTATACAGTGAAATACATATCAACCTTCAAATTAGAAAATAAATACACAATAAACTTGACAAACAGATATGCTACTTTGTTACATTGAAAATTGCAGCCAGAGAGCAGGCAGTACCCATTTTGAGGTTCCAGAAAGTAGACCGAAACTCCTTCCACTTTCCCAAACCAAACTTTGATTTCAGTACCACCCCAAGAATAGCTACTGTTATATTGGAATTCCTTAACCTGTATAGAACACAATATACTATATATTAGGAGGGTAAAAAAGAGGAGAAAAAAAAAAGAATCAGCACAGAGAAACAAATCTCACGAACAGCAAATGTCAGAAGAATATTCAAAATGATTGTATTGTATATCATAAGCCAAAATGAAGGGAAAAAATGAAAATAGTTTCCAAATCAAGACCATAAATCTCTTGAAAACAATTTTCCAAGAGAAACAACCCGCCTTTTTAACAATTCCGTGGAAATTAAACTCAACACACAGGCAAAAATGAACCCACATATCAACAATGCAATGAAATTGGCCTCTAAATCAGGCAGCCAAACGGCCAAATATAAGACATAGTGCGATTTTTCACTAAAAAAAGTAAAAACAAATAAAAAAAATAATAATTAAAAAAAAATACATTACGCTCCATGCAGGAAGTGAAAAGTGTAACAAAGAAGATGACATATATTAAAGAGAGAAATAGCAATGAAGCTTACATTGCTAAGATTCAAACAGTCATACTTGGGAAGAATGACATCGACATGGTGATTTAAGTCTTGCACAGCTCGGGATAGACTGGTAACCACATCACCAAGGCCTCCAACCTATTATATGACAAAGGGGACACACAAAAAGAAATAAACAATATCAGTGGATTCTCTTCAATGAAGAAAATGTTGAATGCATCCTGTTCTTAGAGATGCTATAAATCATTGCGGCCAAGATAGACATCATCTTGGGTCTTGACGTATTATCAGGGAACATAGAGACCACTAGATATTAGGCAATGGAAGTCTGCTAAGGCCAGTAACCTGCTAACTGATGTGATACCTCATAAAGATTAGTAAGATACCTCAAAGACAGCCTCAATGTTTGGTAGTATAGAGATTGAAAAACGGGTGAAGCACTAATGACAGACTCTAATACTCTAGATACCCTAAAGTATCATCCAACCATAGTTAATTTGTGGACTTGCCTTTGCAATTGGTGCCATTTCAACGGTAATATGCACAATGTGCATTGGTGACTCCTTTGAAACTCCTCCAAACACTGGAATGTGATAATCCATTTCATTCTTGTTGTCAAAAAGTCCACCTTCTTCACTCTCAGAAAAGACAAAGTCCATCACGTATGCATCCAGTGGAACCATAACTGCAGAAATACAACTGAGAATGACATGGGTGCAAAACAGGCTAAATAAGCATCAACCAATATCAATATTCCTAGAGGTTCTACTATTCACCTCCGAATATCTTCATTTTTACTCTAAGACAATGATTTTAGTAAAAAAAAAAATATTTTGACAAACTTCCTATGTTAGAGAAGCCTTGCAAGAAAGTTGGGCAAAACTATTTACTAAGAAGTAAGTTTGGCATGTTACTCTAAGAATCACATCTCACAGAAGTGATGTATACTGTAACTTCGATTGTCTTGAGAGAGGAGTGAGAAAAAAGAATACATAAGGACAAGAAAATCTCCAACTCCTTATAATGAAAAGCTAGACCATGTAAAACTCTAACTCACCAGTGGCTTTGACATGGGTACCATTCTCTGCAGGTACCATTTTCTGTGGTGGCAAGGGACCACTGCGGTGGGACCAATGGTTGAAGGAGCATCTGAACCAAACCTCAGGCTTCCCATTCAGAACAGTATTGGCAGGATTGTAGAAAATAGTCGCCATGCTTCCAGCTTGGATATCAAGAGGCTCAGTGTAGACTATATGCTTTTGAGACAGCAGATACCTTCTCAGTGTTCGTTCCTTCATTTCTGCTTTCATAAGTGCTGTTTTCTTGGCCTACAAAAAGAGAAGAGAAATGGAGTTGGGAATTATTACTGATATAAGATATAGATTCAAAAAGTAAGATCCACACTTTGGCAAGTTAAAGATAAACAACACCTAAAAAACAAATATAAAGAGAGGACATCTCATGTACCCAACAGCAATAATTTCAGAATAGTTTACATAATTCACACCTCCAGTAAAATTACTAGCAATGAAATGGACAACCATCCACAACACATACAGGATTTCCCTGATTTACATCATGCAGGCATCCGTCAGAGCATACTTAATATTTACTGCACTCACCTTGGCACGTTTGGCCTCCTCCCTTAATCTTCTCTCCTCCTGGAGCTTCCTACAGATCTGGTGCTCTTCCTCAACCCAATATTGTTCCTCAGGAATGGACTTCGGAACAATAGCATGGAAATCATGACGATGGTTGTTATCAAATACAGTGGCATTTTGAGGTGGTCCATCAGCAAACACCCAATCCAATACAACAGCTTGCTCAGGTACAACAACTACAAGGATCAATATTATCTCACAACTCTCAGATAGATTAAATTAAAAGAATGAATAAAAACCAGTTCCCAGATTTTACTGCATTCCAATAATCAGAAAAGAATACAGCATAGCATTTTGTTGTTTCCATGGCATACCTCTGGCATACCACCAGTCACCATCCTTTTCCTCAGATCTAACAAGACTTTCAACAATTGATAAGCCAGCACTCCAACCATTATGTCCCCCATGAATCCATAGTTCTTTAGCATTAGCAAGAGGACCTGAGCTTCGGTTATAGTACAACCTCACCAAGTCCTCACCTTTAAACTCTTTAGGTTCTATGTACCAAACATCTGGAACAGACCTCACAGCTTTTTTTGTCAATTCTTGCACCAATTTTCGTCTCCTATCAATCTCTGCCTTTGCCTCTGCTCTGTCAGCTTCCCTTGCTGCCTTCTCTGCTTCGATTCGCCTCTGCTCTTCTGCTTGCCTTTCCCTCTCAGCTTGCTCCTCTGCAAGTTTCTCAAGTTCTTTACGCTTCTCCTCGAGTAAGAAATCTTCAAATGCAAAGGCGTCCATTCCACTTTCTATATCTATGCAGAAATCCTTCTCATCATTATTGTCATAAACATCTTTTCCATTGAAGAACACAAAGTCTATCTTATATGCTTCGGCAGGAACATGAAATTTACAAGACCACCAATCTCCTTTGAGATTTGTTCTGATCAACCGAAAGGTAAAAGATTTCCAACGCCATTCATTAAATGCTCCCATCATGACTACTTCATCTTCACTCTTTAGGGTGGAAAGACTTTTATTAAGAAACACTTCTATATGTTGGTCAGGTTTCACCACTTGAGGATAGACAAAAAGCTTGTTCCCTTTTGAGAAGTTTTCCTCGGCTAACCTCTCAATCTCCTCCATACGTTGTTTTTCCTCCATCTCCAATTTTAACTTCAAAGAAGAGTCATCAGTTAATTTCTTATCAACATCAATGCCTTTATCTCTACTCCCATTCTCTACCTCTTGATAGCTTCTACCAATAGCTGATTTTTTGCTAAGTGATGCAGACTCCTCAACTTTACGATTAGTTTCATCCATCCTCTTTACATCAACTTTCGGCCCAGAAACACTGGCTGTCGAAGATGAAAAACCTTTTTTGTCTCCAGTATTTCTTTGACTTGTTTTCACGACGCTAATCTCTACTGGAGGTTTGGGAACTATTGCCTTTAGACCAGAGCCATTAGGCCTTGAACTTGATACTTTTCTCTGTCTCCTCCTAGAAAAATCTACCAAGTAACAGAGCCAAATTGCATCAATAACAATAAATCTGGAGCCCAAATAATCAACTTCATTGAAATACAAAACCAGATCAGCTACTTACCAGCTGAACTAGCTGAAATTTTACAAGAAACCCCACTTGTCAGGTCTCCTTTGAACCATGGAGAGTACTGAAACCATAAGAACGACAACACTTCAGTGATTGATTCATAATCACTATCTCGAAAAGTAAAAGGATATTCTCCATTACTCAAATTAAGAAGTAACAAAAGTTATCATACTCAGTCCAATAGAACAGTGAACCAAATAGAGAATACCCCACCAAGAAAAAGAGAGTTTCATCAATAAAGCTCCCAATCAAATAACACACACCAAGTTATTCAGGACCAAGTTACCAAATTTCAACCAGATCAACAAACCCACAATTCTGATCCCAGCAAACACTTACTTATTGAGTTTGATCAAATTCAATACAAAATAACTCAATGTTATTAAAAAACACCAGAATGACAAGAACAAGATGCATACTTGAAAATTTAAATAATGTAATGAATAAACGAAAAGATGAATAATTTGTGATGAGATTGACATACTCTTCCATGAGGACAAAACCCAGTAACTGGTTTGAGCTTCAGATTGGTTCTTCTGTTTTGGAACACAGTTTTGCAACTGAGTGGCCTATGAGCTTGCAAGGACACCTCCATGACTGTTAACTGAAACAGAATGTCTGTTTCTGTTATGCTTCTATCTTCTTCGAAGTACTTTCAATCCCAGAATATAAACTGATCACTGCTTCTCGAAGGGTGTGCTAATCAATATTAATGAATAAACAAATAAATGAAAGATCTTGATTAATATATATAAAACGAACCAAACTAACAGTGTGACTAGAGCTGCTTTATGTGATGATTGACATGAGTAGAAGGGAGTCCTACTATCTCAGCCGTGCGTGTGTCCAATGAGGAGCGTTGGGATTTGAGGTTTTGACGTGGAAGGGTTTCTGGAATTTTCTCGAGGGATTTTAAGGAGGATTTTAAATGGCTACGGGATTTTGAGAGCTATTATTCTTGTGATAGAGTACCCCAGCAGAATTGATGGGGACTAATCAGAAGTTGCCACATCAGATGTCAACATGCCACGTCAAGACAAAGCCTACTTGGAAGTTTTGGGAGGATTCTATTAGGGATTAAGTGCTTAATTCACCTTTACATTCTAGGTTAGATGTGTGTGCAATTGCAAATCACTTTCCTCAAGTGTTTAGATATTTTAGATATTGATACTTTAGATATTCATTATATAATAAATACGTAAATCAAACTATGACTGGTATAAAAATACGAATAAAACTTGTAAAGTTTCATCCAACAAAAAATAAAATTTTAACCAAAAGAGATTAGAAGTCGAAGAGATTTGAATTCTAGCCAATTACATTGTGAAGTCTATTCATAAGCAAATTGAGATTAAATTTCAAAGCCAGAAAACAGAGTCGAGAACCATTCAGACCACAAAAACCAGTTTTGCATACTCAAACTAAACCTCAAATCCACGAACAGACAATTAAGAATTTCAAAACACACCAGCAGCATCACTTTCACGTCCTCATTGTTGACGGTGATCTCTTGAGAATATGCTAGTGTATATGTCACTTCTACTCTAACATTCAATATATGTTCATCAAGAAATGAGAAATAGGAGGTAAAAAGCATCAAAGTATGAAGAACAGAAAGAGAAGAGTGTAAAGATGAGGTTTCATAACACTTACCCGAATTAGATTAGAGTCTAAATGAAATTCAGAGAAGGAACTAAATGGTTTAAGGGAAGGTTTGAGGAGAAAGAGAGCAACGAAAGAAAGAGAGAAGAAAATGGTCAAATCAGAAATTGGGAGGCCAATGAGTAGTGAAAAAACCGAACAATGTGGAAGGGTGAAGTGCTTTTGTTTGGTTGAGATTTAAAGATTGCAAAGTGGCTCAAATTCTTCAGAAGGTGTATGCTCCATGGTCCAAAACATTCAGTGGGAAGGCTAGAAATGTTTACATGAAGCCGTCAGTACGAAAAAGTTAGAAAATCTCAAAAATTAATTACTAAGAAAGTTCGGCTCGAGATTTCTGAGGTTTTTTTATATCAAGAAATGTCTAAAATATGATGATTGACCAAACGAAAAAATTTCGTGAAAAAATAAAGACATGAAATTTTTTGACCAAAACCATGATTTTTATTTAAAATTGTGGGTTATACACGGTTATTTAGCAAAAAATACTACGTTCATTTTATTCCCCCAAAATTTTCATATTTATAATTATGATTTTTAGTGTAATACTACAACTGACGGATATCAAAAATTCTAATCTGATTTATTTTTATGTTTTTTTGAAGTTAGAGAATCGAAAAATTAATAAAAATTTTGAATGGGAGATTTTTTTAGGCCTATCGCTTGGAGCAGTTTCTATAAATTAATATATTAGGAATGACAAGATTTCTCAAGTTATTTTGCATATATATAGTGCTGTTTTACATGTTTCAGACGGGAATTAATAAGTACTCTCTTGGATATAAAAACTCTTATTTCTTCGGTAAAAAAAAAAAACTCTTAATTCTTGAAATTTCAGTTAGATTACATTAGATTTGATTATGAAGAGATGCATTAGACTATGAGATTTGATTATGGTTAAGAGTGACCCCCGCTCCTTTCCTAATCCGAATAAATTGATACCCGTTGGTTCAATGCACCTCTTCGTAGACCGTTGCTTCCCGCCAGCAACTTCCCCTTTAAAAACCGTCAGCAGGTGCAGACCAAACAACTCCAATCCCACTCCCATTACTCTCTTTCTCGTCGAGCACTCGTAAGTGACCATCAAAACCATGAAGCAAAGGCTTGGAAATGGAGGCTCTACATCCTCACCAACAAAGAAAACACATGTAGGGTTTCACAAGTACCTAAAGCCTGGGACACTTGCCCAACTTAGGGACTCGAAAATCACCGCAAGAAGATCCCAGAGACTACAATATGTTGACCTCAAAACTGGGATCTCTCTCTACCAACTTCTTCTGAGTTCAGTGTCCTCATCATCGTCGCAGGCCGGAGACGATACTCTACAGCGAAGTCATGAAGAGATCCCTTACTTTCCTCATGCAACCGTACTCAACCGCCCTCGATGTCTACAACGAAAGAAATTTGTAGCACTTGCACCTGTTCTTTCGGATAGTTAAAGAGATCGAGCATTATAGTGCTTGTTTGTTAACCATATGAAGCATACAAACACATACTATACACACATACATGCTGCAACTACTTATTGTTCCTGCTCTTTGTTCTTACTCTAATTTGATTTCTCAAGTATTTCTAGAATAGAAGTTACTGATATGTTGTGCAACTTAATCGGCTATCATATATGGACGTTGTGATTTGGGTAGTATAGCAATGAAAGACACATTGAGGTTCTGCTCAAGAATTTCACATCCTTTTTCAGTAACACATCTACCAATGAAGCATATCAATATCAAGTAAACATAACAATGAATTAGGAGTTCAACAACTAACAAGCAATTGCAATTCTATATCTGATTGATGAACGAGACTTGAGAATAATCCTTAATTACATTAGCAGAGTATTATTATATAAACTATGATGTAGAAAAATTGACATACATATGTGGTGGAATGGAATGCTCTTAAATTGGTTCCAAAACCAAAATAACATCTGGCATCGCACGTTCTCTTTGTGCACACAAAGTTTATACGCAGCGCTGAGAAAAATTACAATAAGTATGACGAAATCTGCATATATAACGCAAGCAGTAGCCATGTCATGTCATACCAATTTAGGTTAAAGCATTGGCACCAGAAACAATCTCCAAGATCTCTCCGGTGATTTTCGCCTGGCGCTGCCTGTTGTAAACCCTCGACAAGTTCTTCTTCAACTCGACTGCATTATCCGACGCATTGCTCATAGCAGTCATCCTAGCAGCTAGCTCACTGGCCAATGACTCCTGCAATGCCCTCAAAACTTGACTGTTAAGGTACAAAGGCAGCAACGCATCGAGAATCTGGACCGGATCCTGCTCAAACTGCAGAATGGGAGAGAAATCCACGGTGGCTGTAGTGGTTGAATCTCTCTCTACAGTCAATTTCCCTTCTTTTGTTGTCAATCTGAAGAACTCATCTTCAGCAGCATCTACACAAGTGCCATTAATGTCGCAAATCTCTCCTTTTGGTGAGAGTGGCAACAAGGTGTGAATCACAGGATCAGACTTCACCAACGACACAAACTTGGTGTACAGAAGCTCCACCTTGTCGACTTCCTCACTAACAAAAAGGGAGAAAACGTCATCGGCAATGGCCTGTGCTTCCTTAGCGGTTGGGAGATTAGTTCCTTCAATGAACCTATCAACCGGAATATAAGGCCGACGTCCAAAGTAGGAGTTACCCTTCTTGCCAACACTTATAATAGTATACTCAAGACCAAGTGCCTTCAACTCTGCGATCCTCCTCTCGGCTTTTTTGATGATCATATTGTTGAAACCTCCGCAAAGACCACGATCACCTGTCACAACAACAAGAGCGACCTTCTTGACAGGTCTAACATTGGTGAGGGGTGCATCTATGTCTTCTACTTGGAGCTGCTCATTGATGTTGTAAAGAACTTCCACTAGAGTTTGCGAAAAGGGTCTTCCATTTACGACAGCTTCTTGAGCTCTGCGGACTTTGGCAGCAGCCACAAGCTTCATGGCTTCAGTGATCTTCTTGGTGTTGGACACGGAGGCAATACGATCACGAAGCTCACGGAGGCCACAGGTGACGGTGGACGACTTTGAGGGGTTGCCGGTGAGTGAGTTCTGAGAAGGAAGCTGGAAAGGGCTGAGGCAAGAGCGGAAGGAGAGGGTGGAGGTGTCAGTGAGGGAAGGTTTAGAGGACACCCACATTGTCACATTTGAACAAGACATGGTTTTGATCTACTGTAAGTTTCTGAACCAACAAGCTAGCTCTCCCTGCAAGTGAACAGAAAAAGAGGGGGTCTGCCTTGTGAGGTTTGGTTTTTTCTTTTGGATGGGGTTTTGGTTTGTGAAGAAGGAAGCTTATCTTCATATGTTTACTTGCTGAAGGTGTATGGAGGCAAAGAGTGGGAATGAGTGGAGGGAGAGGGAAATGGATGAGGTTTTGGGATAAGGATTTTGACCGTTGGTGGATCACTTGGGGCAGCTGTTTGCTTCTCTCTTAATCATTCATTACTTGGGAGTAGGGCTATCCGACGTGGCGTGATTTGCAGCACTTGAGGGACTCCCATCTTTGATTCTTCAATGGTATATGCGGCTACCCGAGTCAGGATTCTCTCTGTAAAACTCAGTTCAGTTCCGGTAAAACTAGAGGTTCAATTCCAAACGCTCTATAGTGCTCCCCAGTATCAAAACTAGGGAACCATTAGACTGCAAATTGTGTGGAGAATACCCAACTCGATGAGCTAATCCAACTGCTCCAGACTAAGCAGTATTGCAGTTTTATAGAACACTCCATTCAATGCTTTGATATTGGATAGGTGGTTTCAGTTTTAAAAAGAGATATATGAAGGGAATGCTGGTCTACTGACCAGATGAAAACATGGTGTAGCTATGTATAGAAATGTATGTACATGATATATACATCTACAAAAACAGACCCTCAGGTCTATGGTTTCTTGGGCTATGAAACCACTGGCTAATGTGAGTTGGTGGGAATCCGAGAAGTAATGGCTCGTCTATATCCTATACTAATCAGCGAAGCAATAAACAAATGAAAACTGTGAAGTCAGTTATCACTGCTGGAGTTTTCTACAGTCAGACTTATGTTCAAATTGGGTCTGCATACCCGTTTCCTGGGTTTCCTAACAGGGGGAAGTGCTAGAGGACCTAAGCTCAGTTGTTGCGCTATGTCAACCACTTGTTTCTGTGAATTAGCTCTTGTTCTCGGTCTCACTTTCTTACAAGACTTGACCGGACGAGGTGGCGCCAAATCTTTCGCAGCAAGACATTCACTAGTCATGCTCTCCTCACGATCTGCTGAATATGTATCCAAACTTAACCATGAGGAATTACTAGCATCATCTATTCCTTGATTTGATAAACCCAACTCTAAGGATGGAATCCTATGAATGTGTACAGTGTCAACCCGCTCTGCTGTTGCAGATCTTTTCTTTGTGGAACTTGCAACATCCTATGTAAAGATAATAGAAAGTTAAAAGATGAGATTTCTAAAAACAATGAGATCAGACTTGCGAAAATGGATAAAACGCAATAAGATCAAATCTTATCACTGATAAAACAAAAGGAAATAGTTACCTTGTTCTGCATCTCAGAAACTTGTTCACACGCTGATCCATCTTCCTCTCCTTCAGAATCTGCCATCTCCTCACACTCAAACTCAACATTTTCTTCACTTTCTTCAGCAGAGTCGCTCAACTCTTCCTGTTCCATCTCAATATCAGGTTGAGACTGGTCACCCATTTCATCTCGGTTGTATCTACCCATGTTATTACTTGGTATCACAAACGTATTACCGCCAGAAACAAACTTGCTACAACTAGCAGAAGAATTTTCAGCACGGTTATAAAATGTAGTATTAGCACATTCAGCTATCACAGTTGTTCCAGTACCAGGAGGCATTCTTGATTCAACCAAATTATGTTGATTCACTTCTCTAGTTTTCAAAGCTTTTTCCTTACTGGATGTAGAACTTAGGTGCAAATCCAGTTCAATACCCACCTCATCAGGACTAGGTTTAGTGCCAGTAGCCTCTGGAACCTCAGTATGATAGGAATCAGATGGATGTTGGACTTGATCATAGTTGCCCCTTGAACCAACAGAGAGGGGTGTAGTTGAGCATGTTGTTACTGCAACATTATTTACATTCTCAGTTCTTTGCATAAGTGGATGGAAATCAATGCCGCGTGATATTACATTGGATTTCTTCAATGATCTGACAAGACCATCAACCTGATTTTCTTGGTGAGGATCATGTAAAAGAGTTAAATGTAGCTGAGGCTGGTTTGCTGATAGAAAACTGTAAGAACCGGAATTACTAGCGCTGCAGTTCAATGGGTAATATGGCAAACGTCCATCTTCAGGGGGCTGGAACAGCAAAGGATGCATCTGAAGATCAGAACAAGTATCTCCTCCTTTTTCTACACACTTTTCCTTGAAGATTTTTGAGTCTTCTCGGCGCAAGTTTGTAACACTTTCTTTCAAATACGGACTTGTATTCTGTCTAGCTGCTGCGGAGTTGAAGGTTCCAGACCTTCCAACTTGAGAAAGTTGAGAAACTGCATTCTCTTTTGTTGCACCAAAACCACCTCCATCACCAGCAACATGGGAAGCTGCCCCCCGTACATATCCTTTAAAGGCAGATTGTGAGACAACACGAACGGATGGTGGAAGATTCACAGGGGGCAAGTCTGGTGCTAGTTTAACCAAGTGTGCACCAGTAGTTCTACGAGCTTGATATGTTGGATAACAAAACTGGGATCCGGAGGTACTTGAGGTCGAAATAGGATGACAAGGTTTTGTGGCACTAGATGCAAATTGTTCAACACCAGTCATATGAGATGAAGGATTCTGGGGATATTTCGAGGCAGAAAGAAGTTGGTGCATATTACCAGTCTGGGATTGAGGAACTTCTTTATGCCCATAAATACCAGTGTGAGGGTTTCTCTCTCCACTGGAAGTACCCGGTCTCCAATCTGCTAAAAAGGCCTCATGAACGTAAGTTTCACCTGGATTTTCCATAGGACCATCTGCACTATTGTTCTCTCCATAAGATTTATCAGCCTGACAGTCCTGCACTCAACAGCATATTCAATTAATTTCAACATCTAACACTCAAGCTCAGCTGCACTATTAAGTAATGGTGAAGCTAGATTTTTCAGCATTCCAAAAAGGACAAAGTTGGGAATGGGAGCATACTTCCAACACATTCATGATTACCGAAAAAAATTACAGATAGCTGTTTCCCCACCCAACACCTTTCCTGAAACCTTACCATTTCACCATTTCCCACCTAGTCTTCCTGAGACTAATTAAATTAATGATTCTACATCGTCTACGAGTTCTAGGCCTCAATATATTCATAGCATTCAGGAAACATTATAATATAATGAGCTGAGACATATAAGTCTAGCACAATTGCAAAACATTGGAAAACCACACAGTTTTATTGATCATACACATCATAGATAGCTTATACAAGACAAAGCCAATATAAAGAGGTATAAAGTTCACACCAATAATTTAAAAGCAGCATACCTCTTTCTCGGATGAGCTTTGCCAACTTGGCATATCTGCTTTTTTATTTTCTCTTCTTTTTAAATCATATAACCGCCGCTTCTCCTTTTTTGCTTCATCCAGCTTATATGATTTCTGAGTTCCAAGAGCAGTCCGCCACTGCCGGGGTAGTAAGGATGGATCTCTATGTGGGACAACAAATTTCCATACGGCCATCAAATCGTATTTATAAGCCTTGAGTCCCTAATTATTTGGAATATAACACAGCTAAATCATACAGGACCTGATACATAAAACATGCATACAGGGAGGCAAGCTAACAAACTGTATATGTAACTATGCATTTCAAGTGTACATTTAAGATAGTAAGATGCATCCTGAATGTCCATTTCTTATCTAACACTGAGAAGCAGTTCCTCATATATGGACCTTTTGTTACGGAAGGTACAAAATTTAAACATTCAAGCATGATTTGATAGTACATGATCAGTTTTCCAAATCAAATTAGTGATAGTGTTCGGCCATTAAAAAAAAAAAAATTCATAGGCCTCAGAATAGTATTACCTCCTGAATACAGGATATCTCTTCTGCGGTCAAAGGTGAGGTTTTCATCCTCCGAACTGCCTGCAAGAAGCAATAGAATTCCACAATTACTAACAAAATAAACAGGAACATCGTCCAGCTACTAATATACTACACAATCCTGGGTACAGAAGTGTAACTTGTTGGTAACCTGAAATGCGCATATTGATTGAGTATTTGAGACGAGGTCATGGAATAAAACCAGCTAATTAACTAGCCATATTCTAACAAATGACCACAGTGACAGTAGGATCTTTTCATTATGGTGAAAAGATTAGAGAATAAACGATTAGAGAAACAAGTGGAGGGTGAAAACATCACTTATCCATTTCCAGTATGATAGCAACCTACCAAACAAGAATAAAAATCAACAGAAAGAAAAATACTAAATCCTTCTTATACCTTTATGGAATTTTCTGGTGCCCTTGATGAGCAACGGTTTTTCTGCCTCACAAAAATCTGTAACAGAAGCAACTTTCATGTCACATAAAAATAGGTCATTCTTGCTGAACTGCCACACTGATGTCAAAACATTTGGTTTAACTGTTCATGAGCATCAAAGTTACAAGAAAATATTGTGACCACTAAGAGTCGAGAAGAAGATTACCTGGTGCTTTGATTTGCAAGGAAGAAAACGTTGCTGGATTGCCTTCCAATCAGTATTATATTCCATTAACCCCAATGCCAATAACCTGCATTGTTATTACATATAAAAAAGAAGAATCATCATAAAGGTGTCCCATAAACAAAAAAGAATGAAGAACGTTGAATGTTATTGAGTACAAATCGCAATTGTAACTCATGACATGATAAGAAGTATCAGATACGAATGCAAAAACCGTCTTGCTGACATAAATGAACAACAACCCCATGTAAAGATATACTTAACAGACCCTTTTGCTTATTCAAGTAGAAAATGGATCTGACTCAAAGCTATATGAATTACTAATATCTAGAATGAACTGTTTAACTTTGATTTCAAGATTCAAATTAAAGTTGTCTTCCCATATGACTTTATAATGTGATGACACCCCAACGGATACTCTGATTTCAGACAAATAAAACAACTCAGCATAAAACCCAACTCATAAGGAAGAAAACATGCAACTTACTCATCTTCTGCGTCAGTGAAAAGCACCCGATTTGTGACAGCTGCTGGGGGTGGCTTATGGGGATATAATGCTGGGTTGAACAAAGGATAGAATCTCTGGGCCAAATTTGCAATTTCCCTTGGGACTAAAGCAACTGATTGCTTCTTGGTACTTTCAACAATTGCTGCTGCCAGTGACTTCTTTGGTGGTTGACTAGGTGAACATGGAACCATATTGACAGCTGAGGAACCCATCCCACTTGCAACTTCACAGTTGGCTTGAGCACATAATGGGAAGTTAGAAAGGGGAAACAAAGGCTCTTTTTCAAGGCAAATATCAGAAATTGTTTCCTTGTAACGCCGCCGATTCCCCTGGACAGCTGTCAGAAAAAAATTGCTGGCAAAAGTTATAAGGATAAACCTCTGAACATAAATATGATTGCAAAACAATGGAGGGAAGAAAAAGTAGAAACATTCATTA
The DNA here is from genome assembly GCA_963682095.1 of Potentilla sterilis. Lineage (NCBI taxonomy): Eukaryota > Viridiplantae > Streptophyta > Magnoliopsida > Rosales > Rosaceae > Potentilla > Potentilla sterilis. The sequence continues at coordinate 1,280,581 of OY821755.1, forward strand.
ACATACCAGTATCAATATCATCCATGTATCTCCCAATCAAACTAAGTGGAGCTACATCCAGGACAGATAGCACAGGACCACTTATAGAAGGAACCCAGAGAGGAGAAACATTTGGGGAAACTAAAATCTGATTATTGGAAGGAGACAACACTGCATGTATATCGGCGGTGAGGGATGACGATAAAGTGCTCTGTATCGGATGGGATTGAGATGCTTCAGTTAATGGGCTAAAGCAAATATTAGGATATGGTACAGTTTTCCATGCCAATACTTCATCGCGCTTGTGGAGCATCTCACAGATCAATCTCTGAACCTGGGAGGAAATATGCTGCCGGGAGTTATCAAGTACACACAGAGAAAATACTTGAATAAGCAGTTGCACATGTTCATAGATCAAATGGTGCAACTGGCCAATCTGGTGAGCAGTGAATCCACTTTTAAAACGATCACCTATTGTAGAAGACAAACAGCTTGAAGCCGTCCCAGGTATTGAAGTTCTCATGTCCTGAGTATAAAAAGTGGAAATTGGTCCATGTGGCAACACTGGTAAAAGTGGACGCAATGACCTCTGCGTCTGTCCTAAGTTCTTCTTAGATCGAGCAGAGGACTTTCTTTTCTGCCTAGTCTTAGGTCGCCTTCCAGCTCCCTCATATACACTATTTTTATCCCTTGTATTATCATCCACATCACTATCAAGAAGCTCTTCTAGTTCTAACTCAAAGTCTGCATCATTCTCCTCATCCTCATCATCAGCAGCATTTTCATTTTCTTTCGTCAACTGGTCGTCATCTTCTCCACCCTGTAAAACAGCAGTGAGAAATTTCCTGTACTCTTCTTCATCATCAACATTTTGGAGATCGTCATCATCATCTGTTTCTTGAAGAAAAGTTTCCAGTTCATCAAGTGTAAAACTTGCTAAGGAATAGCGGGCTCGTGTGCGTTTACAGATAGCATCTTCACCCTCATCATCTAGATCTAATGTGGACGTCCTGGTGTCTGGTTGGCTACTCAACTGACCTTCAGTAGCATGATTAACATCAAGTCCCATACTTGAGCCATCATCCTTGTCTTCCCCATGTTCAATTCCAGAATCAAAGTTTCCCAATTCATTATCTGACACATCTTCAGACGAAGCACCAGTTTGCATCACCATTTCTTCTTCCTCATGCTCAGAATCTTCCGCAGCACAAGCCCCCTCCTCACAGGCCACATTCAAAGAATCAACGCCATTGTTTCCATTCACATCTTCAACTTCACCATCTATACCTTCTACTTCAGAGCTCAGACTAGAAGAAGCCTCCGGTGAAACAGCTCCTTTGAGAAAAGGATTGAAATCCACATCTTCCTCCTCATCCTCATCCTCATCCTCATCCTCTTCCTCCTCACATCTCAAAACACTCTCATCATCTTCATTCAACTTTTCACTAACATAAACAACCTTCTGAGGACTTACACCCCCAACTTCGGTCGATTCTTCATTCGAACACGAAGACATTTTCGACATATGTCATACACTGGATCCTTAAATTAGGATCCTCAAAATACTCAACTGAATCCAAAAATCATACAATGACAGAACATCACCAACATTGACAATCAAAAAGCCCTAATTTCCACCTGAATCATAACAGAAGATAACAATCGATACATACATCAGTGATTCACAGTCAATTCATACAAACAATTGGCCAAATGGGCATCTCAAATTCTCAATAACTAAGCTCAATGCAGTAATTATTCACTTAAACTCTTCAACCTAAATTTAACCACATTCCCAAAAAACACTAATAATAATTGAGCAAAGATCAAAACTTTATAACAGAAGATAACAATTGGGCAAATGGGTATCTCAAATTCTCCATAGCTCAGGTAATTATTGACTTAAATTCTTCGACCACATTCCCAAAGATCAAAACTTTATATAGAAAAAGAAGTAAATAGATAGAGAAGGCCTCACCTGGTTCAGATTACGAAGCTTCGTAGTTGAATTTGGGAGGGTTCGGATTGAAATTGTCCCAATTGTGTAGGGGTGGGTTAGGGACTTAGGGTTTAGATGCGAGGACGACCCGACCCGATGTCCGTTAAGCTCGCCGCTCGGAAGGAATTGGGTTTTTGATAAAGCGTTGCGTTTTGGTGTGTCGTTTGAAGTTTTAACCAAAATAAATTGCAAGGGACAACTTCAGCCGACGGATTTTCGTCGCCAAAGAAAAGTCGTGAGTGATGGGAAAACAATTATTGGACGAGGAGAATACGAGAACAAGAATCGATAAGGAGAATACGAGAACAAGATTCGATAAGGAAAATACTTATATCCATACCGGTATGAACGGTGTGCATCTATATTCTCTCTAATTTGTATATTTTAGGCAATAAAACCAACGATTTAACCGTTTAAAAGTGGAATTAATCGATAAATATCATCTCTGTAAAAAATGAATGTAAACACATATCATTTACTTAATTAATAACTGATAATTCTTTGTTTCTAAGATTTACAGTTTTCTTAATGCATAACTACAAGGAAGCGACAATTGATTGCTTTCTGGAAGCATATATAGTATTTGATTAGCTAGTGTGATTGCTGTATATATGCATGACTACAGTGAAATGGATGACCAGATTAATATGTAACCATTCCAAGCTAGTTGTAATTGTAACTGTAGTTGTATAAATTGCTTAGAACTTCCAAAATGCATAACTGATCGAGCTCTGTTTTTTGCTTTTAACTGTAGTCTCCAACGATTGTTTTAGTCGTTAGACCATATGGAGACATATTAGGGTTCATGAGTTGTGAAAGTCTGCTTCCAAGTGCGACCTTTTAATATGTAGGAATACTGTGGAGGTAGATTATCCAAGGCCATGGCCAGTTATAACAACTTGAACATGAGTACTAAAGCTTTTCTTTCGGGTTAGTCAAAGAAACGAGGGAGAAGAGATAGAACTGGAAAGCCGTTGGCACTTGGAAACAGGTCGTGACAGAGATAGAGTAAAGATCAAGTATGTAATAAGCATCAATTAGAAAAAAGAAAAGGCAGGAAGGAGTTGTTATCATCAGTAGTTCAGTACAAGTAATAGTTTCATTTCAAACAATATACAAGCAGTGTGTGCACTATACAAGCAATGTGTTCCATATTCTATATCAGTCCTGTTGATGAAGGTCACATATGACAGAACAGAGAGAAAAAGATCAACTGGAAAGATTGAGGTTATATATGAACATGCCTGCACACATTTGCAACACACATTTGCAGCACATGCATATCAACATTCCATATATTCCCAGAGTTGAACAGGCGGTACCCATTTTGAGGTTCTAAGTAGACTGAAACTCCCGTTCAACACCTTGTTTCAATACAAGACAATTACAAATCTCCTAAAATTGATTTACATGGACTTGTTTTGTCATCCAGCAGTGTCATCCATCAGTCTTTGACTCATGTCACTCTTGCAGAGACTGAAGCAACCTCAAAGGGGTAAACTCGGACCTCTTGTCCCCGATGTAAACTGCATAGTCCTTCTCCTTGAGCACCTCATTCACACTCGCAGCATTGCATAATGTAACAACACCATAGCTTGGTTGATCTCCTGGCTTAGTCACCTGAAGTGCCAGACCTGAAACTCCTCCATACCTGAAAGCAGTGTCAAAACAAAGAAGCTAAGAACGAATAACGAAGGAACAAGATTGGGATATGTAAGAACCTTCTTAAAAAACACAAAAAATCCCCACTGAAATTGGGAGACCACAATAAATTAAACAAAGAAAACCAAAATCGTATAATTGCCTGCATCAATCGAAATCACAAAGGCACAAACAAGGAGAGGAGGCAAAATAGACCATGGAAGAACACACAAACATTGCCCAATTTCTCTCTCATCCTCCAATGGCGGTCCCCTTCCCTCCGGAGCCACCCATCTACAGCGAGCCGAGAAAAAGAAAAAAGGATGAAGAACAAAAAGGGTTTATACCGGTTGAAAGTCCGAGAGAGGAGCTCGGCTGTGACCTCCGCAGCGCCCGGCGTAAAGAAGATGAAAAAAGAGTAGGGAGATTAGGGTTTGAATGGAAATGTGAGTTGATCTCTTGAGAAGGAATACAAATTAGAGAGGAAATGGTTTCTTGATTTACCGATCAAGAGTTTGTTTTGATTGCTCTCGTTCTCGTAAGATTATCTAATTTCCTCTCTAATTCATCCTTAAAAGTAAATGTTATTTAATAATTTCTAATATCTTAGAACTATAGCATCAAATATATCTCTAGCAATCATTACAACAATCACACATTCTATTTGGATGTTATAATCTAAAGTTACACATTCTATTTGGATATTGTAATCTAAAATTGCAATATGCCTATATTTAGGTCAAACATGAACAGATAGTGTGACTTAGAAACATGATCATACGAAACATGATCATACTTTTTGTGATGTTGTAATTGTGCGCTTAATTAGAACTTGCAAAATGCATAACTGATGAGGGGTGGTTTTTTCTTAATTAGTATGACTCACGCTCTTCTGGACCTTGGTGCATGTTGGTGCATGTACGTCCTCATGCACTCCTCACCGAGGGAGGAATCATCTACATCAATGCATGATGTTAAAATAGAAGAAAAATGTGCGGGTTACTTGTTAATGTTCATATCCTGCGCGCGCTGTAATCTATATTATTATTAACAGAAGAGGTTTTGTTAGTTAAATGTAATCTATATTATTATTAACAGAATAAGTTTTGTTAGCTAAAAATATTATGAAATTACGCCTTGATCTTTGCTTCATATGTTAATTTAAAATTATGTTTAATAATTAAGGGAGAGAAATGTAGCTAGTAAAATCAAAACACACAAAAATTGAGAAATAAAATTTCTTACTCTATAGGTAATTTCCCACTATGTGCAGTTGTGCATCCACTATCTGTAATAACTTTCAACCTTTTTGATAAATATCTCTTTTATCTGTTTATACATAATATTATCCACACCCGATGGGTGTGTTTATGACCAGTGTTCACTACTGTAACATCTTGTTTAATTGGATCTATATCATGCATATAACGATTTGTAGTCGTTACTCGTTAGACGACCATGCATTGGCCATGGCCATATATTATCCTCAGATCGATCGATGAATACGAAGTACAATCAGATGCCCTATCTGTTCAGCTGTCACAAAATACTAACAAATATACATCCAAAAAGTTTCAGATGGTCAAATTAAGTTTGTCTAAAAAAGATTGGTAATATATGTAGCAGGTTCGAAAATTTTGTGCAGCTTAAGACGATCATAAACCGTAAATGAAAATCAACCACATACTGCCTGTTTGTGTGCATCTAAGCCAAATACATTATCTGTTGAATCATGCAAATGTGGTGGCAAGGGATATCTATACCATCTTCTCTATAGCCAGGGACGGAGCTAGGATTTTAAAATAGACTGGGCTGAATTTTCACTTGATGAGACTCCGAACTATGAGTGTATATATTAATTAAAAAAATTTGCAATCAAAATTAACTAATTAAAACAAGATCATATCAATCTTAATCGAGAATATGAAGGTTTAATCGTTAAAGATTCAATTGATTCCATGAATTTAGCTAAATATTGTAGGTACACTGAATAATAAAAGAAGTACATATAATGATTTTATTTTCCTAATGAGACATTGTTATTCCCTTCTTTTGGGTACCGATTTAATCAAGTAACTTTCTGAATTTATTTCCTTATTGACAAGAGATTTATTTGAATTAGTTTTTGCTTAATTTATGAGAAAACTTTCTGAAAAATTGGTTTTTGCTTAATTCGGGTTCAGTTGGGTGCATATGCACGAACTCCACAGTAACATCTCATAGCTGCATTCGAAATGATAAAGGATGGTTAATTATATTAAGATAAAATTCAGTTTAGTACCCTAAACTTTTAGGTAAAAATCAGAATGAGCCCTAATTTTGAAAATAAATCAGAATGACCCCTAAAGTTTTATTAAAAATCAGAATGACCCCTAAACTTTTTGAAACAAAATCAGAATGACCCCTAAACTTTTTGGTAAAAATCAGAATGACCCCTAAACTTTCATATGTATTTACTTCAGAATAACCCAATGAGGATACTAGGTTATGTTTTTATATAAAGTTTAGGGGTCATTCTGATTTTTACCAAAAAATTTAGGGGTCATTCTAATTTTGTTTCAAAAAGAGGGGTCATTCTGATTTTTAACAAAATTTTAGGGGTCATTCTGATTTATTTTCAAAAAGAGGGGTCATTCTGATTTTTACCTAAAAGTTTAGGGTACTAAACTGAATTTTGTTCATTATATTATTAAACCTAGGGAATTTTAATTAGATGCACACAGTTGCAAATACCATTCTTTAACCTTGATCCATGTACCTGTTGAAGTGGGTAATGATGTCCAGATAAGTGACTCTCTGGTGAACGTCAAATTCAAGAGCGAGCACCTTCTGCTCTTCATCATCAGCAACTGTGATGGTGGTTTCAACACTTGACACCTTGATGACTTGGCCACCCTCAACTGTGAGATTGGAGACTCCTTGACCAGCCAGGATTGAAACGATAGAGTATGGGCTGGTAAATTGAACTATGGCTTTATTGACATGAATGTCATCTCCAAGGTGAATCATATCAACCGGGTGTCCCCAACTATATATTACGGGCAACACAAATGAAACTAAATTAGTATTAAATATACAGTAAAAAAGAAAAATAAAATCAGTAACATAAAAGATCTGAATATATAGTTGAAAAAGAAAAAAAAGCATAGACATGAATACAATATATAGTAAGCAGAATGTTGCAATCACATACTTTAGCACATTAGATAGTGAGGTCCAAAATACCCTAATATGCTTATGTTTGGTTGAATAGAGTGGTGGTTCCTCCCTGATACTAAAAAGATTATCTAATTTCCTCTCTAATTCATTCGTAAAGTAAATATCGTTTAATTATTTCTAATATCTTAGAACCATAATATCAAATATATCTTAACGATCATTACAACGATCACACATTTTATTCGGATATTGTAATTTAAATTTGCAATATGCTTATATATATAGGAGAAACATGAACAAATAATGTGACTTAGAAAGATCATACGAAAATGCTTCAGTACCCACATGGTCCAGTTTAGTTGGCAAGTTGACTGTTCTCCTTAAGCAAGTTGAGGGACTTGAGGCAGAGGTCTCAAGTTCGAGTCTTGTGTATGGAAAAGACTATGCGGAGAGGGCAAGCCCACCTATTTGGTGTACTCCAAACCCGGAGGGGGTGTCGCTGCGTCTTTGGCGCGGCACTGTGCTGGAATTCGGTAACTGAAACCATATTATCTTCAATCGGGTGCCCAAAACATGGGTCCAATCCAACAAAGAAAAACCGAAATGCCGAAACTACCCTCAACCCCAACCTCTTCTTCCCTCCAACCGCTTGAGAGTTTTGGAGGGGTTTAGCAGCAGACAGAAATAAAGCAAAAAAATGGAGTTCGAGAAACGAAAAGCGGCGACGCTGACGTCACTGAGATCGGAGGTGACGGACAAGTCGCCGAAAGGCACGGTGGACACTCCGATCATACCTCTCATCGACGTCATCAACCGCCACCGCGACTACTTCACCACCAGCTCCTGCTCCGGCCGCATCTCCATCCTCTCTCAGCCGGCCCGCCGCACCACCAAGAAGAAAGCCTCCGGCGGCGCGTGGCTCTACATCTCCCACGACCCGGCCGATCCAGACTCCGTCCTCGACGTCGTCTTCCGCAGCCCCGATCCGGCTGAGCCGGAGCTCCGAGACGACCGGAACGACGTCGTTTTCAGATTCGAGCCGCTTATTATCGCCGTCGAGTGCAGGGACGTGGCGGCGGCGCAGCTTCTGGTGTCGAAGGCCATAGCGGCCGGGTTCAGAGAGTCCGGCATTACGAGTTCAAATAAGCGCGTGATTATCGCGATTCGGTGCTCGATACGACTGGAGGTCCCGCTCGGGAGTAGTCGCGAGATTATGGTGTCTCGCGAGTATTTGAGGTTCCTTGTGGGAGTGGCAAACGAGAAATTCGAGGCCAACAGAAAGAGGACCGATGCTTTTCTGGAGGCTCTGCTGAGTGAGAGCGGAGGCTTTGTGGCGGTTTCGGATGGTGGAAGTTACGAGAATGCCCTTTCAGGTATTGGTTTTTGATGACTGTGAACTGCTGAGTTGGAATTGAATTGTTGTGTGCATTTTCGGAAAGTTGAGAGCTTTATTTTTTGAGCAAATGTGTGTTGCAGGACACCTTTGATGTTAATGTGAAAAGCAAAAGTCTGAGTCTTTGAAACATTGGCAGGGTCGAATGGAGTTAGCGGTTGCGCTAGTCTTTCGGTTGTTGAGATGGAGGTTTCCGGGGAGTCTGAGGAGAATCTTTACTTGTGGGGACATTCGGTTTGCATGTTGAGGGAGAAGGCCGAGAGTGGGATTCTCGTGTTTGGAGGATTTGGAGGTGTTGGAAGACACGCGAGGAGGAATCAGTGTTTGCTGGTTGATACATTGTCTGGTAGTTTAAGAGCGCTTTGCGTGGAGGGTGGCCCTTCTTCGAGATTGGGCCACACGGCTTGTTTGGTTGGAGATTGTGTGTTTGTTATTGGTGGCAGGGCTGATCCTGAGAAGATTTTGAGTGATGTATGGGTCCTCGATACACAGAAGAAGGAGTGGAAGCTGTTGGAATGTTCTGGTGATGTGTTTCCTCCCAGGTAAATTTCTACTGGTATTGTCTGGTGATATTGTCTTAAACACATTTGAGTTGATTTATATTTGTAAGTTATACATATGCAGGCATCGACATGCTGCAGCCGTTGTAGGATCAAAGATATATGTGTTTGGTGGGCTTAACAATGATGCAGTCACTTCTTCCTTGCATGTACTGGATACAGATAATATGCAGTGGAGAGAGATACTTGTCAGTGGGGAAGGTCCTTGTGCTCGACATTCTCACTCAATGGTGGCATCGGGATCGCAGCTTTATATATTTGGAGGATATGATGGTGAGCAAGCACTTGGAGACTTGTACAGGTTTGATACCCAAACATCTAAATGTAGATGGAAAAAATTGAAGTCGTCTGGGAGAAGTCCCCATGCAAGGTTCTCGCACTCCATGTTTGTCTACAAAAATCACCTTGGAGTTATTGGTGGATGTCCAGTTAGACAACATTGCCAAGAGTTGTCAATACTTGATTTACGGCTGTGCACATGGAGGCATGTGAAACTGGAATCCACTGGCGAAGATTTATTTGTTCGTAGCACTGCCAATGTTGTTGGTGATGATCTTGTTATGATTGGTGGCGGGGCATCTTGTTATGCATTTGGTACAAAGTTCAGTAAGCCAATGAAAATCAACTTGCTTCCCTTGAAGCTTAGAGACGATAATCTTAAACCACTGGTTAGAGTGCATGCTGACCAAATTGATATCGTGAAGAGCGAAAAGGGAAGACATCAGCAGGTTGAAAGTGTAAAAACATTGAGCGAAGCTCCTGACCTAATTTCTAAGAGTGAACCAATGGCTGATGGCATAGGTCAACAGGTGGATGCATATTGGGTTCTGAAACTTGAAAAGAAGTATGCGAAAATAGGAAAGGACATACTGAAGAAGTTTGGGTGGTTAGATCTTACAAGGAAGGTTTACTCCATTGAAGGTGGTTTACGTATTTGTTACCCTGTGAGCGCAAAGTTTGCTGATGTACTGAAAGGAAATCAGCAGCATCATATGGCAAATTTATCTGAAGGACAGAGTGATCACATTTGTGAACCAGCTACAGGAGCAAAATGTTTGGTTGATGAGCTCACCTGTTCGAAAGCCTTAGACATTCTAAAGGAATGTGGTGCCACTTTGCTGGTAGATGAAGTCGTTGAAGTCAGAAAAACTGCCAAGTCTCCCTCAAAAATCATGAGTGAAGCCGTGGCGTCTCTGCTAAAGGATAAAGGCCTACCTGCAGGATTGTTGGAGGAGCTGCCAACCAGGTTTGCACATTGTCACAAATAGGACTAGTAAAGCAATACTTCTTCTAAGAAGATAAGGTAGCAGAGCTGTTTTTGAGTTAATCAACTGGGCTACTACACACTCTTCTTTAGTTACTAAAATCATATTAAAAAAGAAATTGTCTTAAACTCTTAATATTTGTTCCAAAAAAAAAAAAAAAACTCTTAATGGATGGTTGGTAGTTTATAAGAGAACATCATTGGATGCAACTTTCTCCCAGAAGTTTCACATTTGAGGAAAGCCTATGTAGATAACGGTTGACTGGGAGCCTCTAGATACAATGACTGTGTGCTAGTGATACTGATATAGAACCATTTTGTCCTTTTTAGATGGGAGCGCCTTGGAGATATTGTTGTGCTTCCGGTAACATCATTCAAGAATCCATTATGGGACTCAGTTGCTGAGGAGCTTTGGCCTGTTGTTGCCAAATCAGTAAATGCTGCTCGACTTGCTCGTCAAGTAAGTAATATACACAAGTATTATATAATATGGGGTTCACTCATTAAATGCCTAAGCCTGTCAACTAGTAAATTATTAACTGATATTCATGACTTAATTGTGTCAATATTACAGGGCCGAGTTGCATCATCTGGTACAAGAGACAGTACTTTGGAGATTCTTATAGGAGATAATGGGTGGGTTGATCATCGTGAAAATGGAATTCTCTATTCTTTTGATGCTACCAAGTGCATGTTCTCCTGGGGCAACCTTTCTGAGAAGCTCCGCATGGGCTCTCTAAATTGTAGAGATGAGATCATTGTGGATTTATTTGCTGGAATTGGATATTTTGCACTGCCATTTCTTGTCAGGTTTGTTTTGACAAATATTCAATATGGTAATATTTCCCCTTAATTATATGAATAGAAGTTTATTGAGTTGTGTTTCTGTCACCTTACTCTCCAATTGGTGATTTCTTAAGTTATGGGAATCTAAATGTGTAAACCTTAAAATGATAAGTAAAGCTGGTCTGTAATTTTTCTTCTTGAAATATGCAAGTTGGGACTTGGGAGGCACCAAAATGTTATAGTTGTGTATCATAGATGTCAGAAAAGTACATATCAAACTCTTCTTTATGGGCATATAATTTTCCGGGTGTTTCAAGGATTAGTATGTTAGGAAAGTGTTTGTGGAACTCATTGCATGGACTTTGATGTTTTCTAAGCTTAACCCATCAAATGATGGTTGGTGTGACAAATAGGCATACTGCTTGATCATCTTTAGACCTTGGGATACCCTAAAGTTACCTTCATTCTTTAAAGATTGCACTCCCTGAGTATGTTTAATGTTGGTTGATCAGGGCCAAGGCAAAACTAGTTTATGCTTGTGAATGGAATCCTCATGCTGTTGAGGCACTCCTGAGAAACGTACAAGCCAATTCTGTCAGTGATCGATGCATCATTCTTGAAGGGGATAACCGGATAACTGCACCCCAGGTATGACATAATTTTTAATACTGATGATCAGTTGTCTATTAGTTTGAGATAGGTGGCTCCTTTTTAGTTTTCAACTTTCAGAAGCCAACTTTTTGTGATGTTTGTTTTCTCCTTCATTGATAAAATGCTGTAGTCTTCAGGCATCACCTGGCCCCATTTAAAGGTAGGTTGCTATAACGTTATTGCTTTGTCACAGGGAGTGGCTGATCGGGTCTGCCTTGGTCTCATTCCGTCAAGTGAATCTAGCTGGGCTACTGCTGTTAGGGCATTAAGGTGATTATGGATTTTCATGATTTTAAATGTCTTCTGCAACACCCCTTCTATGGACCCTAAACATGTTGATTGCAATTCTGGTAACGCAGGGGTGATGGTGGAATGCTACATGTGCATGGGAATGTGATGGACTCAGAGGAGAACTCATGGACAAAACATGTATCAGAATCAATAGCTGAAATTGCCAGATCTCAAGGTGGTGATTCTGGACTCAATGGACTTTATGTGTATCAGTTTCAATAACCATTCCATTTTCCGGGGTGTAAGTTAACTTGTGTTTGTTTGCAGGTCATTGCTGGGAGGTTTCCATAGAACATTTGGAGAGAGTAAAATGGTACGCCCCACACATCCGACACGTTGTGGCAGATGTCAGATGTAGACAGGCCCTGAAATAATAAATAGGCACCGGTGCTGATCAGTTGAAAGAAACAAGCTATTCAGGACCCATCAAGTTTATTAAGGGATCCCACAATGCAGTAGGTATGGCTTGGACTAGATTGGTCTGCTTGAGAAAAATATCAGAGATGATTGTTTGGTTTCTAGGTACTGAGTTCTTAGTTAAAATCTTCACTAGCAAAATTTTCTATGTCTTCTATCTACTGGCACTGTAATTCCTATAATTTTAGACTAAGGCATAGGTTCTAATTGATTCATAAACCCCATCATTTTTGTTTTGGTCATTATTGATTCATTCAGACCGTATCACTGACTAGTATGTGGTACGTATACATGATGCATACATGTATATATACTTTTGTGAGTTTGTCTGGAGCTTCCCTGTTGGGGGTCCACTTGGAATGGAATTCATCTGGAATAGGAATCGGAAGGAATGAGAAACGGAATTGAATAATATGGGAGGAAGGGGAATGAAACTATTACGATTATTGTTGTTTATTTACGATAATGAATTGGAATTAAATTTAAGTTAATTATTAAAATGCCTTTTTAAAATATATTTTTAGTATGAATAATGAGGATATTTTCGGTAGAAATTTTTCATTCCCAGTTTTCTCTCATTCTCACCTCTCCTCTCCGGAATACAAAACCCACTCTCTTGGAATTCATTTCCAGTTTCAAAAGTGGGTCCCACCACCATTCTCATTCCCATACGCAAGTAAACGCCTGAATTGAATCGATTCCGGGGGAATACAATTATATTCCGGTGAAGTAAACATGCCATCAATTCTTAGTCATACGTGTGGTGGATAGGCTCATGTGTTCAAGTATGTATCACTATCAACTTTTTCTTTCTAAATATAGATCGGACTTGCCAAAGAATAATCTATATCCTTTATATAAAAGAAAATGTGGAGCCTTGTATATTAAAGATACCATCAATGGAGAGTTGGAGACACAATTGCAATAATGTAATCTATAATCAAATTTTTTTGCCCAGATTCCATATGCTCATGCCACATGGTAGGAACTAGGAAGTGTGATACTGTGATAGTAAGTAGTAACACTGAGCGGAGTAGCCTTCAGTAATTCTTTCATGTACCAAAAATAGCTACATGAAAATGCACCATGGCAAAATTGCTCCTATTTTTGTTTCTTATGCTGATATTTCTTGCTCCTACTTGTTTGTTGTCCAGTCATACTCATTCTATTGTAAATTCAATAATGTTGGATTGCTGTACTCAATTATTACAGGAAACAGATTCACAAAGCAATGTAAAGTAATAAAAGAATAGATCGATTTGCCTGGTTTTCATATATTACTATGACTAGGAGCATCTTCAGACCAAAATAAAATTACGCCACGTCCTCTATGTATATTTGTATAGGACAATTACCAATACATAGGGCATGTGTGTACCAATTGATGAATCCTGCTCTATAGACTAATAGTTTATCTCGTTCTGGGGTACATGATAATCAATGGGATTCATTATGAGTTGCCCTACTCATTGTGGATCTCTAGAAATTTGGTCATGAAAGTCATCTAATTGGAAGTTTTTATATGAATAAACAGGTTGCTTATTGTAGATCATAGTCCAATTTAAGGGTTATTCACTGATTCTAAACTGATGCTAGCAAAGTAGCAATAGGCTTCCCAATTCCAAATTGGTTACTTAGTCAATGAATTAGATCTACATCCATGTCTTCGTTATCATTCAGAGACAACAAGATAGCATAAACCTTCATAGTAAGATAAAATCTTAGATCTTGATAGATTATCATGGGTTCGAGTTACTATAGGGAAAGATAAAACCTTGCTCATTTGGCTTCAGACGAAGTGAATCCCTAACAAATAACATGATAAATCTTACTCATATGGCTTCATTGTAAGAAGCTTAACTACCTAAGTTAGCGGAAGAACTCAAACATGAAATTTTCCAGTAATATATCCCAGTGTGAGAATGATCAAATCTCAGTTAACAAATTTGGTTATATGATTTAAGAGTGTCACAGACTTGTCAATGCTGGTGGGCGAGCTCCATTTTCATCATCTCTGAGCTCACGGCATTCATGCGTGGGAGACACACAGGGGAACTTATACAGTTTCTCAACTCAATGCAAAGTGTCGGTGGTCACAGTAGTGAAGCAACAGTTCATGAGCTTTGTTTATGTCCTTGCAAATTAGTTCATTTTACTTAAAAGACTAGTGGTATTATTATTCTAACCTATTCCCTAATGAGCTCTGATCTTCTAACTTTTTCCCTATTCTAGTATTAGACTATTAGCACTCTACCCTATTCTTTGTATTTGAATTATTCCTTCCAACCTGGTTATTGTAACTTTCTCATTCTTTAATCCCAGATCCTTACTGATTTTAATCTTCAATTTTCTTTAGAAAGATATTTAGTTTTATTTTCCTTGAGAACAATTTGATTGGATAATGCTTCCTTTCCTAAAGATAATCCCACTGGATTCCTTTTTTCTTTCTTTCTTTGTTACTGCATGTCATAATGCTGTTGCCTTTAGCTTAAGTAATCAATTTAACTATGGTGTTTAGGCTTGCATTGATTAAGCTATAATCTCAAGCCAATAGTGTAATGAGGGATCAGAAGAATTACTTGCTAATAAAACTATTTGAATTGGTTAAGTACTTGGTTAGAAAAGCATTTGATCTGGTTCCCAGTTTAACTGTGGAAACACACACTTACCCTACAGGAAATGATACAGATCCAAGCTTCCTTTTCTTTTTACCCTTGCTTGGTATTCTTTATGTCTGCTATTTTTAGTCATTGTTCATGAATCATGATAATGACTTGCTGAGGCTTTTTGTTTTTGTGAACAAGTTGTGAGGTCATCTTTTAGCCTGCCAGTGTTGAGTTCAAATTTGCCAAATGGATCACCAAACTCAATCATGAAGCTCAAAATAATTAAGAAATGAAGTTGGTAGATGGTGAGCATCCAAATTTGGAAGGAAATTACTGAAAGATAAATCTATCACCAAATTCTAGTACAATGCCATCTGAGGTGATTTTTCTCTTTTTACACAAATGCTTTGAAGGTGGAGTCTTGGAAGTGAGAAGCTCAAATCAAGATCCAAGATGCAAAACTAGAACCCCCCCCCCCCCCCCCCCCCCCCCCCCAGAGCATTTTCTGTGATCTGCAACAAGTGTTACAAAGCTTACTTGATTTCAGCAGATAATGCCATAAAAAAAGTCAGATTTAGAGTGAATGCAGGCAGTGAAAAAGATGAAAAGCCTCAGTAGTGAGTCATCATAACCCAAAACTACAACAAGTGTCCCTATTTTAATACCGTCTGTGTCCATCTTGTGCTTTATTTAAGCAAGTATCCAAGAATCAAAAACCAAAGCAGGGACTCATCCAGTAACTGCCAACTTTACTGAAATGGGTTCCAGAGCTCTCTTCTTCTTTGCCTTGCTATCTCTCTCAGCTGTGCTTTGCTTTGCTGAGAGCAATGAAGAAGATCCAGGTCTTGTTATGAACTTCTATAGTGACTCATGTCCTCAGGCTGAGGAGATCGTCAGAGAGCAGGTCAAGCTTCTCTACAAGCGCCACAAGAACACTGCTTTCTCTTGGCTCAGGAACATCTTCCATGACTGTGCTGTCCAGGTACATAACACAACTCCTCACTTCTTTAGCATTTGGTTATTTGTGGTTAACTTGTGAGTGATATTTTTTCTTTTGAATTTTTTTTTTTTTTTTTGGTGCAGTCATGTGATGCTTCACTACTTTTGGACTCAACAAGGAGGTCCTTGTCTGAGAAAGAAATGGACAGAAGCTTTGGGATGAGAAACTTCAGGTACATTGAGGAGATCAAAGAAGCAGTAGAGAGGGAGTGCCCTGGAGTTGTTTCTTGCTCAGATATTCTTGTCCTGTCAGCCAGAGAGGGAGTTGTTAGGGTATGTGACTTGATTTTGTTCATCTCTTTTGTAAAAACACATAGATCTGAAGTTGGTATGACTAAATTTGAGTACAAGTGACTAAAGCATGTTGATCTTGTTGTATTTTCAGCTAGGAGGCCCATTCATCCCTCTCAAAACTGGAAGGAGAGATGGTAGAAGGAGCAGAGCTGAGATCCTTGAGGAGTACCTTCCTGACCACAATGAGAGCATGTCCACTGTTCTTGAGAAGTTCTCTGCCATGGGCATTGATACCCCTGGAGTTGTTGCCCTTCTCGGTATGACTCGCCAAATTTGTTTACGAAGTGATGTTCATGTTGAGAATATTATTAGTCAAGTATCTAGATTTTTGGAAATATAACCACTCAAATGCTCTCTTCAGTGCTCAAATCGCTTCAAGTGGTTACATTTCTAAGAACATGTGGCATAATATACTAGTTTTCACTGTGTTTGGTCTAATTGTTATTCTTGTGTAACCAAATATAGGAGCTCACAGTGTTGGAAGGACACACTGTGTGAAGTTGGTGCACCGTTTGTACCCAGAAGTTGACCCAGCTCTGAACCCAGACCATGTCCCCCACATGCTCAAGAAGTGCCCTGAAGCTATCCCTGACCCCAAGGCAGTCCAGTACGTGAGGAATGACCGTGGTACCCCCATGATCTTCGACAACAACTACTACAGGAACATCTTGGACAACAAGGGTTTGATGATGGTGGATCACCAGCTCGCCACAGACAAGAGGACCAAGCCCTATGTCAAGAAAATGGCCAAGAGCCAAGACTACTTCTTCAAGGAGTTCACCAGAGCCTTCACCATTCTCTCCGAGAACAACCCTCTCACCGGAGACAAGGGTGAGATCAGGCAACAGTGCAATGTGGCCAACAAGCTCCACTAGGTCGATCAAGAGCGAGCTAGATTTGTGTTAAGTGCTTTTCTTCTTTGGTTATACAAAGGAGAAAGAGTAGCTAGCTAGTGTGAGACAGCTGCTTGCATAATAAGTTGGTTTTTCTTTTCTAGAAGTTGTTCTGTTCTATGGCAACTATCATCAGTGCACTGTTTTTATGATGTAGGTTTTCTCTCCTTTTCTTTCTGTTGTTGTTCTTGCAATGATGTTGAGATTGATGTATGTATGTATGTATGGGTGATTTCAACATGTGTGATGCATGGATTTCAATGGTAATGTTATTGATAATTCATGCTTAAATATAAGAGCAACTTTAACAATTTTTTTGTGAGTAGTTAGTTTCCTAATTCTGCTGAAACTGTTTCTGTGAACTCTACATACAATTAGAGAAGAGTAAAGATTTCATAAATGTTTGGATGTATGGGTTGTTTCAACATGTTGATGCATAAATTTCAATGCAAAAGGGTTTAATATTTTGAAGATTCCTGATCTATAAGGATGAGGGGACCTTGCCTTAAAGACAAAGATGGATAGGATAAGATTCTTTAAATGTTGGATCCATTGTCATATACTCATATCTGTTGGTAGGTGGAGTGTGTCTATAGATGTAGGGTTAACATATATCTAAGGCTTTACATTATTGGCATATGCACAAGGATTAATTATTACAGGTTTCCAAAAGCATACTATTAAGAACACTGGACAATTTGAACATGCCAAACTAAAGTGAGAAAGGAGCTTAAGCAATGTGCATTGTAGAGAAGTGGCCCAATTTGACTGTTCAGAAGTTCTAAATGTTTGCTTGGATCATTGAGTATTGCACAGCAAGCTAGGTTGTACATTTGAGCAGAAGTTACATACCCACTGAGAAGTTGAGGACCAAAAATTGCATCACAATGATGTAATTTATTAAGTTTACTCCAGTTATGATAGTTTACAAGGATGACAAATATGATAAGCAGATCATTATTGCACCTTGCTAGTTCTTCTTTGGCTCTATACTGCTTGAACTACAATCATAATCACTATCAGCAGCTTCCCCTGAGGCCATGCCATTTTTTCCTGCTACTTCTTCTGATTTGGGGATCAATGGACCGCAGGTTGGATGATTGTAATAAGGCTGCGGAGGGAGGAAGTAGTTTCCAGCAGAAGGGTAAGACCGGTAACCATATGTAGATTGATAAGGTAGTCCAGGAGAAAATGTGTTTGGGGGATGCCAATATACCATAGGCATGAAAGTGTTTGACGGTTGTGGAGGGAAAATGTGATAGGGGTTTGGACTGTGATAAGAGATATTGGTACCAGCATTGGTAATCACAGTGTTGGAAATTGGTATAGAAGCTAATGGGGGAATAGAGGCTTGATTCATTAGTCCAATTTGAGGTGTGGAGCTTGATATTGTACTATTTGGGAATGAGGTCTTCTGCTTATTATGAGGCTTACTGTTAGAGTGAGTCTGTTTCTTCCCCCTTGTTTTTGTTGAAGAAGTCTTGCCACAAAACTGCTGAGAACCTGGAGTAGCCTGCTGAAACAAGTAGATAGTTACAAACCTAGAAATTGACATACGTAAAAATAGTTAAAATATATTTGCTATGATACAATATAGAACCAAAGCCAAATTATAGTTTGTATCCCTTCTTGAACTCTAGGAATCAAATCGACAATTATTCTTCTGGAAACTGATCGAGTTTGTCAAATGTTTATTAAAAAAAGGAAGTGTTCAGATATAGGAACTAGAATAGCAATCTTACAGTCTCATCATCTGTCATAGGATGTGCAAGAAATAATTCCTCTCCTTCAGCATCCTCATCTGTCCTGCAAGATAAAAACTATGCTTTGATTAGATATAAGATTAACATGACGCTGCTTAATCCCATTGATACATCTAGTTCTGTTATTGGTTCAAGCCACTAGTATAGTTACTGGTCCTAAAGTAGCCAGATAACTTCATGCTGTTTTAAAGCTAGCTAGTAAAAGATATTCATATCTTTTTAATTCTTACTTCTGCATACCTATAATATTTCTGAAGCAAGTCTAAGTTCCGGTATTTGGTTTCCCTTTGAACCAGGTCATCAGGAAAACCAGCCATGAAAAGAAGTGTGATTCCTAAGGCTTTGAAGAAGAAGCTCCCGCTGCGAACATGAGCTAGCATTGCCATTCGACACATCAATGGCCCAAAAGACTTTAGCTTGTTTCTTCCCATACGCTGTCTGACATATCTGGGACATATTACAACAGACACTTGTCAAATAGTCTACAAATGGAAATAACCCTCAGAGGACTTCAAGTGACCATGGTTTTTGTTGAGAATATACATCCCACATAGGAAAATGAGACCTAGCCTGTGGGTTTATAAGGGTTTGGGCTACTCCTTCCATTGCCAATTGGTTTTGGATTGGAACCCCAGACTACTTTATCATGGTATCAGAACGGGTTACCCACGTCCACGTGTGAAGCCCAAATGGCCACACGAACTCCACGTCACCCAAAATGTTGTCCACGTGTATGACTTGAAAATTCGTCACACGTGCGGGGGCGTGTTGAGAATATACATCCCACATGGGAAAATGGGACCTAGCCTGTAGGTTTATAAGGGTTTGGGCTACTCCTTCCATTGCCAATTGGTTTTGGATTGGAACCCAGACTACTTTATCAGTTTTCATCTCTCAAGCTTAGATATCAGTTACTCAGATAAGCTTACTCATTCTGGGGAAGGTTTCTTGTCCTTCCACCATACTTGATGCATAGAAATAAGCATGATGGGCAGCTAGGATCCGATGGACGCATAGCCTTCTCTTCCTCAAGTATTTGTACTGGACATAGTATAGGGTTCTTTCTGTTCGGATAAAATATCTTCCTTCGAACACCAGGATTCTCATACAGAACATGCTCCTACAGGTAAAACATGACTTAAATATCTTGTTTTCTGATGAAAAGGGATAAATGGATCAATTACATAAGTAATATGACTGATCACAAGAAATGGCATCTAATAAGAGCTGAATGCTATCATTCATCTAATACATCACGTAAGCACCAAAGTTGATTAACACTTAAATGTGATGATCAAATTGTCTCGAAATCACAACCAAAGAAGAGACAGCATTGATATTGTTAATTTCTGTCATTATTTGTATAATATCATCTAGTAACAATAACGTACCTTAAGGGCAAAAATTAAAGAGTAACGAGTTCAAAGCTCTAATTTTCTTACCCCAGGATCTGTTGGAGATATGTATCGCTCGCCCTTCCTTAAAATGCTAAAATGGTTGAAGTCTAATTCATATATATCTTCACAACCATGCCTTATACCAAGAGATGCAAAAACTATGATCTTCCTTACTGTGTGTGAATGAGCATTTTTTTGTAAAAGGGATTCTGAGTCTATTATTCTCTTCACTTCTTTTGGGCAAAATGCCAATTTTGGAGGCTTTTTATGTTGTGATAAGCTCCCAGATCCTGTATGAAGAAACTCCTTCGCCGAAGTTGGGAAACTAGTTGGTACTTTGAAACTTCCAAAATCCTTAGGTTCTGTCTTGTTTTGGTTTCTAATTTCCATCTCATCACACATTGGTCCTATTGGTAGTTCTTCATTGGTTTCTCGGTTTACATTTGGAAACAGTGGATCACCTGCACCTGAGAAAGTTTCTGCACATTGTGCACCTGAACCCTTATCAGCAACTTCAAAAATCAATTCATCAACAAGTAGTCTTGAAGTTTCATCAGCTTCTTTATGGTCATTGTTAATACCATCTTCTTCTTGATAACCTTCATCTTCAACATCACTATCATCAGATTCATCACAATCTGGAGTTGAATCACCATCCTTTGCTTTTTCAGAAACCAAAACCTGTGTTTCCTCCATGCTCATCCAGTTGACTGGACGGTCATTAACAATTGGATCTTCAAGGGCAAAAGATTCAATATGATGCTTCTTCTGTGCAGCAATTTCATCTTGGAAAATAGTAATGCTACCATCCTCAGTTGTGTTACTGCTGAGTGCAATCTTCTGTCTCTTGAACTTCTTCAAGTTTCTTTCCATTGCATTTGAGCAACTGCCCTGAAATAAAAAAGTAAGGATGTGGCCAACATAAAAATTGTGCAGTATTGATATGAATGAATGAGGACTGCAAGTCCACAGTTTCTCTAACCATCCAAAAAGATGATGATGAAAAAAAGGATCGGTGATACTAACATGATCATCAAAATCAACATCTTTCCCTATAATCAGATTGGCCGGAATGTACTAGCTAGACATGCATCTAAGTGGTGGAAAGTGGAAACCAATCTCTTTCTGATACCATGCTTCTTGTAACAGTATGACATTATAAATGAGCCAAACTCTTAACCAAACAACAATGTTTTAAGGTACTAGATTCTCTATTAACTTGCATGTTTCAATCTATACTAAATAGAAAACAAAGCACCAAAATACTATCAAAGAAAAATGGGCAGTTCTACCTGTCCGTTTGTCTGAGGAGGTTCATTCTCTTTTTCCTGTATTCGAGCTTCTAGAATTAGTATCCTCTGCATAAGTTCTGCATTTTTCTGTCTTTCCCTTTCTAATTCAGCTGAAATCTCTGCAATAACATCAATACTCTCTCCTTTCATTCCTCTCTCTATCACGCATAATGCAGAACTATTGACCAATCTAGCACAAGACTGAAGCTTCACCATTAGCACAAGACATGCACACTAATAAATCCTAGTTAAACAAATTCTTCCAGGATGAAAAATCTTGAGAGAAAAAAGTAAGGAAGCAAAACCCTGATGCCCCACCAGAGTGAAATTGCAAAATGGCTCAAGTGACTGAGCTTTGAACACAAAATCTATATCAAAGAAGTTGGCTTTTTTGAGAAAGCATATGCAGATTACTGATCAACATTGAAGATTTGTCACTGAAACAGAAATAAAGAATGAACAGGAAAGAAAGGTGAGACTAATCGAAATATGAGGAGGCTTTTGTGCTTGATTATTTTTGCTTCAGTTATGTAAGAGGCAAAGACATGCAAGACCACGTGCACCCTCCAAACACATTTCTGGAAAATATGGTCTCCAATCAATAATCAAAAACAAAAAAAGAAGACGAAAACCAGTGTGAATGACACTCCTGTTTAGCACTGTAGAACTGTTTGCAGAAGCACATATTGTTGGCACTGTTTTTATCAACTTATAATTAATTCAACTTCGATTAGCTAGGAACTAAAAATGAACTAGAATCCAACAAGAGCTCACCTGTTAAAGCTTTTTCTTTAAGCGCTTTGAGTCTCACAATTTGATGACAACAACTCACAGTTGTGTTTTAATATCAGCTGCACTGTCTTCTTATGTAAGTGGTGAAGCAGCTGGTACCCCATTTTTCAGCAACGCAAGAATAGAGCATCCGAGGCACTTTTCACATATAAAACACAACTATACAATATGCTAACAGTTTGCTCACCAAGTAAAAAACATAAATAACTTATCCCTTTGCTTTACCTGATCCAACTAGTCTTTTTATAGCTCAGTCCTCGTGTGGATTATGCTCAGTTTTGCAGTCTTTTATCTATTATAATAGGCACAAAGTCCTCAAGTGCAGGATTAGCAATGGAAGGGTGTCGTGTCGTGTTCGTGTTAGCTTCTTTCAAACACAGATCTAATAATTTTTCTGTGGTTGAGATGAAGAACTCGCTGATGCACTGCTTCTTGGTTGCCTTTTATGAAGCTCAAAAATTCATTTCAAGCAATTCATCGAACACATTGTCTTTCGACTCTCGTAAAGTACCACCTCAAGGAATCTGCAACCTATCATGTACTTATGAGAACTATCCTGATTATGGATTAACTAATGAAAAATGAACAATCAGGGTTTGCAAATACAGAAAAGAACAGATAGAAAAATTGAGGTCTGTCTTGACTAGCGAGTTCCATTTACCCCTTTCCCAAGGTATGTATATAAAAGATGAGAGTCACACGTGCATACAATATAGAATTACAACCTCACGTGCAACGGGAACTTGAATGCTTGTCTCTTTAATCACAATTTGTGTCAGGGAATATGAAGGTGAGTAAACCTTGGATACCATCCTACTTCTAATTTTAAACAAAACTATAATCCACCATTTGGGGCACCCACAGTTGATTACTTTAGTTGCGCCATTTGAACCTATATCCTAAATGTGATCATAATTAGAGCATCTCTACATTTTTACCATCTCAGCAAAAACGGTAATAAAAGACCAATAAATCATCTCCAACCGATTAGTTAAAATTGATGTGGATTTGACATAGTCCCTTCATGACATGAACAAAGGCTAATGTAATTTATTTTTTTTATCATTTCTCTCTCCTCTCTCTCTTTCCTTATTTCTCTATCCTCCCTCTTTCTTGATCATCTTTCTCCCTCATTCATATGAAAAATTAGTATGATAATATTTGAAAGTAACATTTCGGTTGGAATAAAAATTTGTTAAATTTGACAATCCCACATCAGAAGTCAAATTCGAATTTGACAAAACTAAAATACATACTCCATTGGAGATGCTCTAAGGCAATACATTTACTCTTTCAAATGATGACTAAGGGTTTAGGGGTGCCCAAACTCATAGACTTAAACAAATCCTTGTTCAGGTTCTGTGGAAACTGTGCTGCAGAGCTGGAGAGGTTAAAAGAAGTCCTATAATGAGTACACACACTCCCCTTGATTAACTGGCTTTCTAATTTTCAAGACAAATAGTATTCTAAGAACCCTGCAGGGACTGAAATGAAGGGTGTCAAGTGGGTGTAGTATATGTAATTTGTTTCTTTTGTGGAGTGTGTAAAATGAGATTTAAAAGACTTGTGATATTTACCATAGCAGGTGCACTGCCACTCCTCGATGGCTTTGATGCCAATCCAATGCCTGGAACTCCATCTGTCCGACGGAGCGTTTATCTTTCTTTACATAGAGCTCATTCTTCCTTAATTAATACCTTTGAGGCCGCTGATACATGATTCAATGTTAGGGTTGTAAAAACCAAGTCTAGTAAAAGTGCTGAAGTTCAACCGATAAATGAATGTAGATTGTACTTAACTACATATATATACATCGAAAACCCTAATAAGTCTCTCCATGCTCAAAGATTTGTCTACTAATTGATAAGCTGCGAGCCTGCGACGGAGATCAGAAAGAAGATCAACTTCACGTACCTTGCAAAGCTTGTCAACTCTAGAGTAAGTTCGTTCAAGTCCAGGAAATCAACAGAGAGGTTAGAAAAGTCATTTAGATCGATAAAGGTTTCTACTTAAATAAGGTTTCTACAAGGAATAGGTTATTTTTACTATGTTTTTTTTTTTTCCATGAATCGTGCTCTCTCTCTCTCTCTCTCTCTCTCTATATATATAAAGCACCCTATAAGAGACAAGAATGTTTGCTAGAGGATTTTGGTGAGATATTATCGAAGAGAAGCACTCATGGAAAACCTTGTATCGGCAACTTCAATGGTGCCTTACCTTCCGTTCGAGGTAATGACTCAAATACTTGAAAAACTTCCTGTAAGAACATTGTTGAGATTTAGGGTTGTATGCAAGTTATGGTGCTCCTTAATCTCCAGTGACCAATTCGTCATAAGACATCTATATCACTATCTGCCAGTAATACCCAAAGAATAATCATGAATCCTTACGGCTCGCTTTACGACTTAGGGTTTTACTCAGTTAATGATACCATAGTGCTCCATGAAACTTCGATAGATATCCGAATTGGGAGCCATACTAGCTTTTCTGTCATGGGTTCTTGCAATGGTTTGATTTGTTTGAAAGGGGTAACTGGTACGACGTTGCTCTGGAATCCGAGCACAAGAGAGTTGAAAATGCTACCGAGTACGTCTGAAATAGGAGGGCAACAAATTAATGCATACTGGAGATATGGATTTGGTTACGACTACAATAGTGACGACTACAAGGTGCTACTACTGATTCCCAACCGTGCTATATTTTCTGATAACGTTTTTGGTGTCAGTTATAATTCCTTAATGTACACATTACGATCGAATTCTTGGAGAAGGATTCAGGATTCTCCTTTTGGTATCCTCATTGGTTGTCCGCATGCACCTTCTGCTTTTGCTAATGGAGCTCTACATTGGAACGCTGCAAAAATTGGCTGGATCGGAGCAATTGTTTCGTTTGATTTAACTAGTGAAACATTCAAGGAAGTGCCACTACCAATATCAGGATGTCAGAGTTATCAACTAGAAGTGGGGGCTTCAAGTGGGTGCTTATGCTTATGCCTACTTACAGACGAAGACGTCGATGGTGGAAGTTATGGTATTTGGGTGATGAAGGAGTATGGAGTGCAAGAGTCTTGGACCAAAACGGTCTAAATTCCGAGTTACTTGGAGTATATAACCTTGAAACCGATGGCATGGTTTGAGGAAAATGGGGAAATTCTATTGAATGCAAATGGGAATCTATTATCCTACAATGCAGATAAAAATTCACTCGTGCAATTTCCAAGGGATGATAAAATTCGCTCTATGTATACTAATCGTATGGGTGTGGGATATGTAGAGAGCCTAGTCTCACCTAATGCTTACAATAACCTTGCAGCGAACGAAGCTTATCTTCTCGATGTCAAAATTGTAGAGAGAATGGTAGCTTATTACAGTTACAGATCAAGGAACTTTGTCCAAATCGACTCTAATGGAAGACTTGCACTCACAGCTGAATCTACTAGTGTCGAAGATCTTGAGGACTGGACACCACCGCTGCCGTTGAAACCCTAATGAGCGCCGTTGAACCCTTGCTATATATATGTCTAGTTTTATTAACAAAAGAATATTTACTACAGAATACGTACGGGGTGATGTTAATCTCAAAATTTGTATTCAGGGCCAAAACGTTGTATGCAGAAACTCCCGGTTTCAAATTTTCCGGGTTTCAATCAGTGGAAGACAATGTAGCTTCGTTTTAAGTTTTGAACTTATGCAATCAATAACCATGTGTGTGTTTCTTGTGATGAAAAATTGCAAATAACTCGATCGATTATATGAAACACATAGAATGAGATTTAGAGTGGTATTAGAGGTCGCTGATACATCAATGTTAGGGTTGGTTAAAACTGTAAACCAAGCAAGTCTAGTCAAGTGTGTACTATAATTGTAACCTAATTACTGATAAGCTAATATTGAAAAAAGGAGATCAATTTCACCTTGCAAAGCGTATCAACTCTAGAGTAAAATAGGTTAGGGAAGCCATTTAGATCAAGGTTATTAGTTGACTAGAATTTGATTCTCGTATTCTACAAGGAATTGGTTATTTTGACTTCCTTATATTTTTAGGTTTAGGAATCGTGCTCTCTATATATATAGCATCCTATTAGAGAAATATTTATCTTGTTAGTGAGGCGTCGTTGAAGAGAAGCACTGATGGAAAAGCCGATAGAAGGATCATCAATGGTGCCTTACCTTCCGCTTGAGGTAATGACTCAAATACTTGAAAAACTCCCCGTCAAAACCTTACTGAAATTTAGGGTTGTATGCAAGTTATGCATGGTGCTCCTTAATCTCTAGTGAGCACTTCGTGAGAAGACATTTATCACTATGTGTTAGTAATACCCAGAGAATAATCATGAATCCTTGTAGCTTGCTTTACGACTTGAGGTATTACTCAGTTAATGGTTCCATAGTGCTCGATGAAACTTCAATAGACATCCGAATTGGGGGGGATAATTACCTGTGCGTCATGGGTTCTTGTGATGGTTTGATTTGTTTAAAAGAAGTTTTAACTGGTACGATTTTGCTCTGGAATCCAAGTACGAGAGACTTCAAAGTGTTACCGAGCACTTCTGAAGTAGGAGTACCAGATGTGGTAGGAATTAATGAACCCTGGAGATACGGATTTGGTTACGACTACAATAGTGACGACTACAAGGTGCTAATATTGATTCCCTGCCCAAGTATATCTCGAGGTTTGTTTGAAAGATGTTACAAATCCATAATATACACCTTACGGTCGAATTCTTGGAGAAGGATTCAGGATTCTCCTCTTGGAATCCACATTGATCATACGCATGCACATTCTGCTTTTGCTAGTGGAGCTCTACACTGGAACGTTGCAAAAATTGGCTGGATCGGAGCAATTGTTTCGTTTGATTTAACTAGTGAAACATACAAGGAAGTACCACTACCAATATCAGGATGTCAGATTCATCAACTAGAAGTGGGGGCTTCAAGAGGGTGCTTATGCTTATGCCTACTCAGTGTCGATTGTGGAAGTTATGATATTTGGGTGATGAAGGAGTATGGGGTGCGAGAGTCATGGACCAAAACGGTCAAAATTCCACGGGACTGGGTTACGGTACAGGATATAAATCATATAACCAGAACCATAAAACCGTTGACATGGTTTATTGAAAATGGGGAAATTCTTTTGTATTCCTATGGCCTCTATGGGCATCTGGTTTCCTACAATGCAAATAAAAATTCACTCTCGTATTTTGAAGGGAATGATAAAATGTACACTCTCAATCCTAATCCAGTGGAATATGTTGAGAGCCTAGTCTCACCTAATGCTTACAATAACCTAAGAGCGAATGAAGTTTGTCGTCTCAATGTCAAAATTGTACTGGGAAAGGTAGCGAGTATGGCTTCTAGAAGACCTGCACTCAGAGCTAAATGAGTGTGGACTTTAATCTCAATAGTTTTTCTTCACGGCCAATTGAGCTAGGGAAAGTTGTGAAATTTTGTTCTTATTAAATCAATGATAATCAGTAATTTTCTTTTATGTGCCTTTACAGATCAGTTCCCTAATTTTCTACAATTTTAGATCGAGTTGAGACCAATTTACTCTAGGCCTCCTCTTTTAGCAAGCAATGCTAGGTCTGCAAATTACTATCTACGGAAATTTCTTGGTTGGTATTTCATTTCAGAATGTACTCCAACAACAATAGGAAAGAAGGAAAGGAAAAAGGTCCAAGTTAAGTCGACTCGTGCAAAAAATACATATTCAGGCAAAAGTTTCAGAGGTTGAACTCAACCTATATATGTAATAATAATAAATAGATAAAAAAGGATAAACAATAGTTGCACAGAATGTCACAAACGCAACACATAATCTCAAACTGCACAATTTATAGATGATTCACAATGGTCTAGTAAAGTAGAGTCTAGTCTACATAATACTACCCAGTAATCATGCTCTGATACCTCCCAACACAGTATAGGCACTAAAGCAGTTCATACTTCATAACTCACTTCTCTTTTCAAATTTTGAAATACTCACATGAGCGTAATCAAGAGTGCCGTGCCGGTTGATTTCCACTTCTCATCATTGTGCAGAATTCGGTGTAATTGATCCTCCCATCCTGTTGGTACTAATAGGTCAGCATAAAAAATAACAAAGAAAAAGTTCAGAACATTTGAGAGTTTTAGGGAACTTACATTATCTGCATCAACCTCGGAAATTATCTCTTTGATGGTGTTTTCATCGCCCATACCATGCTCCTTCATAGCAGCCTCTAATTCATCTCTTGTTATATACCTGTCAGTGAAATTGACAGTGATGAGCTCATTAACTTCCCCCTATGAGAAAATGATGTAAGAATATAAACCCTGCAATACTTTCTGCTTCCGTAAGCTGATCAAGTAGTTAAAACTTGAAAAGAAGCAGAAACCCATTAAGATTGATAGAGTTTTGTATTAAGACTTGTCAACTCACCCACTGCTATCCTTGTCAAAATACTGAAATGCTTTGTACAGGTGTTCATCTCTCTCTAGTCTTTGTCTATGCATAGTAGCAGATATAAATTCAATGTAGTCAATCGATCCATTTCCATCAACATCAGCCTGAAATGTATAGACAGGAGTTACAAGAGTGCTAGTCATTCATGAAAAATCAATGCATAATAGCTGACGATAAACTGATTGAGCTCTGGCAAGCCATAACTTACAGCATCCATAAGTTGCCTGACTTCGGTTTCTGATAGCCGTGACCCAATACGAGCTAATCCTGTCTTCAGTTCTTCATAGGTTATTGTACCACTTTTGTCGGTGTCCATATTGGTGAACATTGCTTTAAGACCTTTAATTTCTTCTTCAGATAGATTTTCCGCTATCACCTAATTCATGGAATTTTCAAAACGAATCAACATTATTGAGCAATATAAGGGTTGAAGAACAGAAGGAGTCATCTGGACTCAGGTAATAAGACAAGAAGAGTTCAGCTTTTCCCCCTTTTTTCCTTCCGTTCAAGTTTATATAATGGTTCTCATTGTAAAACTAACAGCTATCTTGAAAAAAATCTCAAGAATGCAACTGATGTTCGAGCTGAAAGGCAACTTTTTCATTTTATTATAGGTGTAGGTAGGAGTTTCAAAACCCAGTTTAATAAATTACCTTCAAGGCAAGCTTCTTAAGCTTATTCATTGCTCTCAATTGCTTCATTCTAGAGAGCACTGCACTATCTATTGGCTTGTCTGATGCTTCTCCACCTACTCTGAGCCAGGGATGCTCTAACCATACAGAATATGAAATTTTAGTCAATTACTGAATCATGAAACAAGTTAGAAGACCAGCAGTAAAACGAGGGCATTGTGTTTTATTTGCTTTTACTTATCACTGTAGCATAACAATCAAAACATGTTCTACTTAGTTATAATTTAAGGATATAACTTACCAAGAACTTTCAGTGAAGTAATTCTCTTTTTTGGATCCTGTGTCAGCATCTTTCTAACTAGGTCTTTCGCACCTTCTGATATTGAAGGCCACGGTTGACTCTCAAAATCAACTACACCTTCTAATATGGCATCAAAGATGCCCCTCTCAGTCTCTGCATCAGCATTAAGTTAGAGATGTGATGTGTAAGACAATTACACATAAGAGCACATTCAGTGTTTAGAAAGAAAACAATGAACTGTATTTACCAGCCCAAAATGGAGGTACTCCACTAAGTAGAATATACATAATCACTCCAGCACTCCAGATATCTATCTCCTTTCCATAACTACGCCGTAACACTTCAGGAGCAACATAGTACGCACTGCCTACTATATTCCGATACACCTTTCCTGAGATAAGCATAATGAAAAATTAGACTATAAATATAAATTCAACCAAGCAAAACAATATCATATCAAAATTCTTAGAAAGCTTTTATATATTAAAACTCCATCGGGTAGGAAACTGGCACATGCTAAACACTCTTACAACTTAACCTCGACTGCTAACAAACTGGGTCCTCAGTAAACTACACAACTTTCTTCACAAAGATAGCTTCTTGACTTCAAAATATCTATAACTAAGTTGCAGCTTACAGACACAGTACTAACAATTTACTTCCAACTCTTACACCACTATAACAGAATCCCAAATTCAATCAGTTCTTGGTACCAAAAATCAGAACCACTATTGGCAATAACACACATTTTTGCAGCAATAATCAAGCAAACAAACAATTAGTTAAAAGTTAAAACAATAACACTGATATAATCCAATGCCATAACTTATAACAGGAAAGAAGAACAAAATCTCATGAAAGACTAAGAAACTCACCATCCTCAATAAAAACAGACAAGCCGAAATCCGTAACCTTGAGCATTGCCCCTTCCCCCTTACTAGACAGCAAGAAATTCTCTGGCTTGAGATCACGGTGCATCACAGCCATAACATGACAGCTGTGTACAACATTAACAATGTCCCTCACAATCGCGGCAGCTGCCCTCTCCGAGTACACTCCCTGAGCTATGATCCTATCGAAAAGCTCCCCGCCGGCGCAGAGCTCCATGACCAAATGCACAGAGTACCTGTCTTCATAAGCACCCTTGATCTCCACAACGTTGGGCTGGCCAGACATGTGTTGCATAATCTGTATCTCCCTCTTGATGTCATCTCTGTCACTCTTGCTCACCAGTTTGCGCTTCAGGATTGACTTGCAGGCATACGTGTCACCTGTGGACTTGTCTGTGCACAAGTATGTGATCCCGAACTGGCCTCTTCCTAGTTCTTTGCCCAAAGTGTAGTACTGCTTAATGTCATCAAAGGGCTTCTCAAGAATGCTGTTTGGTGGCACTTGTGGTTTCACTGGCTGTGGGTTTGGTGGTGGAGGCGGTCGGTATTGGGGTTCGGGTTCGGGTCGGGTTGGTGGAGCTGACACTTTCTGAGGTTGTTGGGTTGGAACAGACCAGGTTTGTTGTTGTTGCTGATGTTGTTGGTGGTGGTGATGTTGTTGTGGGTGGTTGTGAGAGATTGGTGTGGATGAGGACACATAGCCATTAGGGGCTGAAGTGGGTTTAGGCTTGCTGCCACAGCAACCCATTGTTTCAAATCAAGATCAATGGATGAGACCCAGTTTTGGATATGAGAGCAGAATCAAATCCAATGCAATGTAGGAAATGAGGGGATTTGGGTGAATTAAGAAATAACTGAAGAATTGTCTTTGAAATTTGGTGGTTGACTCCTGAGCTGAGTTTGAAGATGAGTCTGAAGATGCGGATACCAGAGAGAGAGAGAGAGAGATGTGGAGACAGTGTTGGGTGTATTATATAGGGCGGACCCGCAGAAGTAGTAGGAAACGTTTTACGCGGTGGTTTTATGTTGGCCACAGTAAATACGCGGGGACGAAACCACCAAATACGCCAAAGATCAGAAACAACGCGCTGCTTGCATTGTAACAAAAGTGACAAGACAAACCATGACTGTATTGTGGTGTGGAATTGAGAATGAGGTACCTGGAAAATGCAGTTGAGAATAGTACGCGTATCGTGGCAGTAGATAGCTGAATCGAAAAGATTGTTTGATGAGGTGATAGTGTCGCATTACATGTCGGATCACCGAGACAAAGAGTGAGTGTTGAGGTGTTTTAGCTAAGCAAAGTATATAGTTCTCGATCATTTCCGACACTGATCGATCCCATGTACATCTTCAGGGTTTAGTACATGAATGACTTTGGATGCTTAAGAAGAAGAACTCCATAGGCATTGGAATTGATGAGTGAGTTTTGTTTGTGTTTTTTACTTACTTCAGATGTTTGAACTAAATGAACGATTGTCGTTGAATGATAGAAATCCTACAATCCTACGTGACTAGAACATGTATCGCGACCATGCCAATGAGCGTTTAATTGTACGATTCACTTCTGTCTATTATAAACCAGATCTATCTGATAATACTGCAAATGTGTTTGACGAAATGTACCAAATAGTGGTGTGTTAAAATTGAGTACGAGATTATTTCATAATTCTAATAAAGTTGTCTTCCCCAAGCTATCCAGCCGTGCTCACCCCCACTAGTAGTGGTTACTTCTTCATATAATGTCTAGTGTTAGATGTAACTGATGAAGAATATGTATGTATCTTGCTCACAGCCTCGAATGGCTTACGAGACAATGTCAGCACTGCACTTGGTGGGAAGCAATTAACCGACGTGGGCAAGCTATGCGGGTTTCACCTGAAATAGGAGGCAGCAGGTGTATCTGTGACAACTCACAACTCACAACTAATGGAAACCAAGTGAGGGACTGGGGGAGTTGCTGTATAACCTAGAATTCTGGAAGCTAGGCCCGACTTGTGGAGTGATGAAATGGTGAAGCGCCCAGAGATGAAAGTCTCTTGCATCTTGAATGTTAGGAATGCATATATTCACTATATGCTCGTACTTTGGTACTTCGAAGTTCGAAGGCATCCTATAGCTACAGAAATGTGGTTGTACATCCTTGTTCTAATGTTTATTGGGTCACTATAATCATTTGTCAATCACGTATGATTGTTTATAACAACTTAAGTACAACAATGTTATCGAAGTGAATTGTGAGCTTTGATCTTCTTGTACATCATGAACTCTTACAGCATTTGGGTTATTGTCCTTGAAATAAAACAGAAGATCAAAGCTTTGTGCCTCTATCAATCGTTACTAAGATCATTATGGGAATCAGACGCACTGAATATAAGATCACCATGATTCCGAGAAGGCAACTTAGGCAAGAATGCATTGGGCTTTCACTCTGTATATGATCTAGTTCCTATTTTCTCTTATTCTAATCTTTAATGGGAGATTTAACAACTTGGTAGAAGATTAAGAGTGTAGGACTGGATTTCATCTTCCAATTCATTTCTGATAGTTTTTTAAGTATAAGCTCAGAAAAGTATATATATACAAAGATGTATAACCAAATCGCACAACCGGATGCATATATAACTCATTTATGCCCAACGAGATTTACTTGAAAAGTTCAAAATCAACCCTCCGTTTTCAATCTTAAAGATTCTACATATAAGGTGACCATATTTGAACTTAATACCGTTTTGGTTCTATTTTATATAATCTTTATTTTTTTAATATTATAAATTTATATGAGTTTAAACCGCAAACAATCACACAGACAAAACAAGTATTTCCGATTTGTCATTCACAATCCGGCCCTCACACAAACTATATATTAATCTAATATTCTTATTCGCATACATTTCAGGGAGAGTTTACTAATGGCTTTGAACAACATGGAATGATGGACCAATTCCAAACTTGACCTAATAAGCACTAGACAAGGAATAAATGCCATAAAAGGATGAAAACTCAAGTCCAAAACTGGAAATCATGGACAAAAACTGAGGGGTCATCCCCAACTGACTCATAGCTAGTGCAGTGTTAGTGTAAGAAAATATGATTGTTTAAAGTCTAAAGTTGCTTGTATTTAAGATCAGCTAGTTTATTAAAGGCAGTGGATGATGGAGGGCATATGCAAACTAATGGCCCAACTTTTTCCAGAAAGAGACGCGACTGCTCCCTTTTGTTTTTGTTGGTTCAGAAGAACACAGCAGAAGACGATGAAGACGAAGAAGCGAGAGAGGAAGAGTGAGCGCCATTGGTTTTGCTTGCTTTGTGTTGGTGGGTATTATCAACGTATTGGCGACCAGACTTATGGAATTTGGATTCTCTTGTGCTCCTAGATTCCCCACTTTTCAAACAATTGACACGACATTAAAATTTCACGACGGTGAGATGGTAGATCGATGGAGTGAGAGGATGAAAAATGAAATACTACAAACCACATAAATTCTTTATTTGATACGATATTTTTATTTTATGCGGAAAAATAAATTAAAAAGATTGTTTCTCGTAACATCGCATGTATTTGAACCAATTCTTATTGAAATGACATAAGGACTTTATCATGCTTGAAGAATCTATCAACAGTCATATTTTATAGTTAGTATGATAATTAGAGTCATTCTGTTTTCTTATATCAATCTTTTTCATCAATCAATTCTTATGTTCTAAAAAGAAACCGATTATCGTTCTTTAATAATAGTTGATTTATCAACTGCATTAATTGCAATTTCCTCTTACATAATAAACTAATGATGTGATCGACTTAAATATGATAATAAGAAGTTACAAAACATCACCATTCGGTATCAGATTATAATCAACGATACAAAACACTAGTTCAATCAACTAGTGCTCGAGCAAATAGGATGCCAAATTGTACTAAACAACAATAACACTTTCTTTATATCATAAGTAACTAAATTCTATGCTCAATCTGAAGAAAATAATCGTAACTGTGTTTCGAGTACTTGCAGAATTTACCATGTTACTCGAATTTGGGATCTAAACCTTAGAGGAAATGAAGTTGGAGTTGTCAAATCATAATCGGCACGGTAACTTTCTAGTTCCTATTATGCAGTCATTAGTCCCATAGTGCTTATCATAAAAGAAAGAAATAGATTATGTTTAGGATCTTGAATGACTATTTCATTAGGATCTTAATGACTAAGACCTTTTACTTTAAATTTCTTCAATTTTTGTTTTAGAAGACAAACATGAACTAAAATGACGAGAAATTTATCAACTGCGAACCAAAATAATGAAAATGTTACCGCTAGATAAGAAATTGATTTCCAAAATTCAACCTAGCTACTACCACAGTAAAATCCCAAATTTAGAATTCATGCTTGAGCTCACTCGCAACCGAATCTACACGATCAGTTGGATCATTCATTGCCCAAACCAAGAAAAACCAATTCAAAACCCCAAAACAAATCATTTTCAACATTTAAACAAACCTTCCTCCTTTCTATTTTAATTTGCTACACTAACCGCACTTCCCAGTGATCTTAATTAACCATCGAACCCGGTCCGGCTCCAAACCGCATCCCTCACCCGCCTCATGTCCCGGCCCTTCAACGTCCGGCCAACCCCCTCGAACACCGACGTCGCGCCGCGCGTGTACTCACGCGCCAGGTACTCGTGTGGGGGGATCATCTCCGGGTCGTTGCTGCTGTCCATGCCGTCGTCGAACTCGTACAGCGAGTCGGCCGAGTCGACCCGGAGAATCTTACTCCAGTCCGGCACGTTCACGGGGAGTGACGTGGCCATGTGGCGTCCACGTGGGCTGGCCACGCTGTCATGTCCGCGGAACTGGTGCACGATCCGAGGCGACGACGCCGTCTTTCCCGATTCTTCGACAAAAGCCAACGTCAGCCCTCCGCTAACGTTGTCATCGTCGCGAGGAATCCGCCGGTTCCTCCCCCTCGCCGCAAAGCCTCCGTTAGTCTCGGCCGTCACGCGTGGACTCCACTCGCTCTGAGAGTTGTCAACCTCGTTGTCGTCCCTCTCCTCCACGCTCTCCACCATCGACCAGACATCGTCTTCGTCGAGCTCCGGCGACTCTTGGGCGTGGCTGTAGCTGCTGTAGCTCCCGAGAAAACGTTCGCTGCGGCTCTGCGTCAGTTTCCGGCTCTTCGCCATAGGGCATAATCAGATTCCGGCAACGGAAACTGAATTTCCCCGGCGACCCAGTTGAAGAAAGAAAAAGAAAAAGAAAAAGGAAACCCACAGTATAGTGTTATAACTCCATTATGTATATCTACTATGTATTGGCTTGCGCATAAGTTGGGTTTGTAGGGGTGAGCATGTATATATAGGGTTTTCGATTTACCCATTACTTCATTTCATTTGAATTTGAGCAACATTTTGTATGCATTTAACGTAATGAAAAGAACAACAAGACGTACGGTGATTGGTGACGGCAGAAGAGGCCAACGAGCTCACCAACACTGTAAAAAATAGGGCAACTCGATCAAGGTAGTCATTTTTCTATTTCACGCGCTCTCTTCTGTGTGAGCATCCCACTTGCCTATCTCATGCAATAGTAAGGAGTGTGTACTATTAGTTGACCTAGATATGGATAGATTGAATTTTGATATGTATTCGACGTAATACAAAGTTATTTTGAATTAAAAACAGAATTCGACTAGGATGATCGATATTTATAGATGTAGTAAATAGTCTAGTGTGATATGTGCTCAACTATTTTATATACGATATGAAATTATAAAAAAGATGTGTAGATACGTACACGTCAAAAATTTAATACTCAAATTAATTCATTTATATCTGATAACTCGTATATTCAATTAGTGACGAGACTCAGTACTGATTGATGATCAGTTAATAAGATAATGTAACTAATTTTTTTTTAATAGACTCAACCCTAAACCCTAAGTGATGCTAGAATTTTCTATACACGCGCCATATATGTTTCATTCCAATATCCCGCATCAATATTCACTCTTCTTGTTTGACTACGTCAATTGACAAACGGATCCAAGTTTCCGTCAGTCCACGTGGCCACAGACCTCCTCAGCGCCCACCACGTGGATGCTTCCAACCCACCTGCGGGACCCAGCAGCAAAGTCTCAATCAGCGACACGTTGATGAACAGTGACCGGTGAAATAATCTACCTCAATCAGAATAAAAGTTTAGGATGTTGTGGGGAACAGGCTAATAATGATGTGACTAAGAAAGTTAATCTCTTTGATAATTCTTGGTTAAGTCTTAAGAATGTAATCAGCTTGTATTTAGTGGTTAATATAATCCCTAATCCCCCCACTAGGGTTTGAAAAAGCAAAGTCATATTTGCACATTGAACGGTCCACAATGCGGAGGGGGTCCTCATCACAGGACTACTTGTCGTTTGTGGGAGTAAAAACAAGTGAACGTTCTAATCACTGTTCATATCCAAGAAAAAAATTGTGTCCAAAATAAATATTGTAATACAGTATATGCTCATGTCACTAATTTGTTGTAATTTGACTGAATATAGTAGTGCTTAGGTCCCTAAGATTGTTCATTATGGTATTCTAGAAACTAATGACCTCACTAAATTAACCCATCGTTTAGCAAGTGTATGGTGCAAATTGCAATGTGAAATTCAAAAGGTTAATCGAATGCTATATGTTTCACGGACGGTGGTCATTTCATTAGTACGTGTGAATTTCATTAGTGATACAAAATTGATGCAAAATTACTTTCTCTTACAATGGTCATATTGTTAAATATTTAGTTATGTACATGATTGTAGCAATCTATATAGTGGGGAATATTGCATCAAGTGGAGTTTGTATAATTATTGTCATGTAAGAGTTTTGTCGTTCTAACTATTTATGTAATTATTCGTATTTTATATGAGATATAAGTAGTGTTCTCCACTAAAATACTATAATTGCTACCTAACATAATGTTAAATTTTCCGGCGTTCTAATTAGTAAAGCCGGAAAATTCTTATTAGTAATAAGCCTATCGACTCTTTTAACTATTAGATTACCATGTAAAATTGATGTATAGGATCGATCAATTATAACAAACTATTCAATGTGGCATGAAAAGGGTTCCAACTAGGGAGGGTCCTGAATTTTGGCATTACATATCCCTTCATCAACATTTCATACTCTTTTTGCTTCAAATTTAAGATGAGATGTACCCTAAATGAAGAGTTACGAATTAATTTCACATGTCATAATTATTAAGATAGCTACGATTTGCTTTTGTAATCCAGGTTAGGTCGCCATAAAAACCTTGAAAACTCTGCAAGGAAAGGATAGGGATCGATAATGGTTTTCGATGAGATAGATTTCATTCTGGAAAAGAAAAGAGAGTGTGAGTTTGTGGCTGTACAGTTAAGGACCCCCCTCCCCTATAGTCGTCTACATATACACCGTCCTCTTTCTATGATATGGGATTCTGCTGTGTACGTGGTAGGTCCTCGGCGATCAGTGACCGGACCTTTTCTGGGGCTCACTATCCCGCAAATGGTTCGGTTCTGCTCGACCCACCAACCCAAGTACCGGACCCGACTCTACCCATTTCCGTGATAGACCTTTCGCAGCTGCCATCTAGCATCCTATGCTATTTACATCGCCGATCGAGTCCGGCCAATAAGAGAAGCTGTCTGCGTCTGTAACATCAACGGCGGCGATTTTACTGGAGTGGAACATTTACTATTTAAGAAGTACAGTTTAAGGTTCTTTTTTTTCCTTTAAGCTCTTAAACTCGCAGCAATGACCCACCACCGTTTTTGCTTTTTATATCAGAAACCCTAAAAAGGAATCGCCGGCCATTATCAAAAACCCTAAGCTCATTAAGTGCGTCATGCATTGCGAAGTATACCAGGTCGATCTCTGTATATTATATGCAGAATCAGAATCCCACCGGCTATTTGTTCATGGTGTGCAGATGGCATGGCTACGTTTTTATAATTATAGGGTTTTCGAGATATATATAGTTTATTAGTTGTTTGTTGGATCCAGAGAATCGCAGGGTTGAGGGAGAGGAATATATGATTGTACTAGGGTTCATCATGGGATATTATTTCATTGTAATTATGTTATAAAAAGTCACACTTGAACACTAGTTTTTTCCTTCGATCGTGACTATTAGGACTAGTTTAACATGAGATTCTTGTACTATCAATATAGTTAAACTATGATTAAGGGATGTATCAAAGATCGAGCTTTTGTTTGGTTGTCAGGATTGGCCGGGTTGGCTACGCCAATAATGAACTATAACATGCATGTACGTATTATGTAATACCTGATGTAAATATAGACAAATATATTCTTGCAGCAGATATTCTGATACGTACTGCGTATGTACGTACATTCATTGTGGTGGTTGTTATTTTTTGCTTCCTGCTCACTGACGTATATACGCGGTTAGATTAAGAATGCATGAAGTTTACAAATTAGAATACCTTTAATTTTCGTTTATATACTAGGGTTATTCTTATAGGGTCCTATAGGTATTCTAATTTGGTCAATTCATTTTTGATGCGTTTATATACCACTCCAATCGTTGATAAGTATTCTATAGGTAAACCAAATAAATTTATTTTCCATAGGACCTACGCATATTTATTTGGTCAATTCATCAAATTATATATATAAATATGCGTAGGTCCTATGGAAAATGAATTTCCAAACCAAACCATGCCTTGTCTTATTCTTATAGAGTCTGCAATTATTGTACGTAGCAACATCATTCTAACATTTGGGTTACAATATCCATCTCGTGTCCTTTTCAGCTTGGTTTGATAAATTTAGCCTACGATTAATTTAAGCGAGTAATGTTTGCTTAATTAGATACCATGCTGGCCAATATCATTGATCTAAGAGTTACTATTAGCTTGATTGGTTTTAAGATGAAAACCACATCGATCCTAATAATTAGCTCCACTTAGGTCTATTTGAATCTATACAAAGTTGATATAGTACTCATTTTC
This sequence comes from Potentilla sterilis, assembly GCA_963682095.1. Lineage (NCBI taxonomy): Eukaryota > Viridiplantae > Streptophyta > Magnoliopsida > Rosales > Rosaceae > Potentilla > Potentilla sterilis. Next base: position 1,320,017 of record OY821755.1, read on the forward strand.
CCGTAGCTAAGTTATGCTCAAGTTGTTATTTCTTAAGTAATTAAGAAAATCAATAGGAGTAGCGATTTATATTGCAAAATAATTGAGGCCAAGTTCTTGGAGATATATATTCTACCTCAGCAATCTCTGTCAGAATTAACTTAAGAGAAGGGCATAGGGATGTCACAGTCATACGTTTTCTAAAGAGTGAGTTCGATCTATCTGCCACAAAAATCTCAAGGCCAATTTCTGTGTATTACTCATTGATCATGTTTACCATCAACGATTGGAGTTGGCATGGTCGACAGATCGTTTTCTGTTCTATGGAGTAGTTACAATCAAATCGACTGGGTCACCTATTGGCTTCTCTGTCATGTACCAATTGGTAATCTAATCAAATCGACTTTGGGATTGGTCGATTTGGTTTCTCAAAGTATGAAACTTCATCTGTATATGTAGTAAAACTTGGAACTAAACCAATTGATGAATGATTGTTTTGATTGAACGTACTGTTCAGGTCTTGAATAGTTGATCCTAATGTTGGTACTTGTTCAATCTTTCATGCAATGATTATTATCACTTACCATACACATATGGTTTGAAACATCTTGCATGTCAATTTCCACTGCATTGATGATCATATGATCATGATATATATAAGAACCTACACACGTAACTTATTGTTCCTAGCTTGTTGGTTAATTATTTCTCTGCCGCTTGTAGTTCGATAATTGCAACTATTTACCACGTTCGATCTCCTTTAACGAAGATTTTCTTTGCCCAAATCTTGATCTTAACTAAAAGTGATACAATTAGTTGGGAAGAGGTTGTTCGCAAAAGTAGAAGTTCCCCACTCTAAACCTCCTTTTCCATAAACCAAATCAATCTAATTAAGTATTTCCTGCATGATCGAAGCCACCTTTAGTTAGTATAATTCTCTTCTCCGTTCAAGATTCCAGCTAGGGATGAGAATATTTCGTTCAATAATAGTTTCCACTTCCAACTCTCTAATCACTCTAACTACTGATTGTCTAATACGATTAATTGAAAATTATTTGGGAGAATCTTGACCCTCTCAACCCATAAGGGCTCCAACTTATTCAAGCACATTGCCGCATCACAGAGACACCAAGCAATACAGAGAACCATGGTACATTCATCCACTGGCTCCATATTTTAATTTATGTAGTGGTTTTGTAGGAAGTAGTTTTGTTCACTCACTCAGACTTTTTCTATTAGTACCTGCTGTTCTTAGAAGCACATAAAAGGTTTTTGTAAAAGATACAAGTGCTTCCCGAAAAGCACTCGGAAACTCCTAAGAGTGCTAACCAAACAAAGGTTGTAGCTAGCTATAACTCTGCTCAAAGCGCTTTTAGGATACTCGATCTTTTAAGTTTTAACCGAGTCGATCGACATCAGTATCACCTGGACAATCACAGTGCGCGATCGATCCTTATTCATACTGATTTCATAGCATGATCAATGAAATCAATTGAGAATAAAGTAGAATGGTGTGAGGTCATTTTGATTCTGCTAGTTAACAACCAAGTAGTTGTCTCCATCAGCAGTGAGTACGTACGTACTCTTTTGCTAGTTTTGCGAAGACAGTTCAGAAAGTGTATCTTTCACTTCGTGGTTATTAGTTAAAATATGCTCATCCCACTGGCATGACATATATGAGGCCTAGTCTTTGTGGTCGTAATATATATGCTGCACTGTGCCGACTGCCAAGTCCATTTCTTCATCACGTAGTGGTTTATACAATCATGAACTCAGGGACAAGCACTCCTGTTTGGCCAAAAACAATCATGCAAGTAATATAGTTCGGTGCAAGGTCCTTTTCGATACGTAATTTTGCCACTAACCGATTCTTATCTCTTCACTGTTGATCATTTTGTTTCAGTACCCAGGACGGTTAGATCAATAGTGAACCCCTCTATCTCAAAATCGGAAGTTTCTGTAAATGGTGGTGGCCTAATATCTATCTCTATCTTACAAAGGTGGGGTTTTGTACAATCACGGAAGTTGTAGCATTGCATTTGTCTTTGTCTCTGTGAAGAAGCGAGTAAATGATTTAGTCACCTATAAAATCATACTGTTCTTGTTACGTATGCAACTTCAAACAGGTGCTGAAGAGTACAACAAGAAAGCCACTCTTCAATTTCAGTAAGAAAGAATTTGGTACTATACACAAATTTATCAAAGTAAATGAATCTCAGAAAAAGCTTTTCATAGATAAAAAAGTTTCAAATAATTGACCAGACCTATAACAGGGTCTGTAAAGTTGAGTGCAAGAATACAGTGCTACTTTGAAGCTCATACAAACTTCCTTCTATCCACATAGAGCTCAAATCCGAGGTTCTTAATATGATTGTAGTCCAACCCTGATTTGCATCCCACAAACATGAATGGCCAGCCTTCCATTTCCTTATGCATAGCTTCAAAATCAATCTGGTGAAATTCATCACAGTTAACCAAAAACACAACAGCATCTGCCTTAGACCATGCCTCAGGCATTGTAGTACAAACGGACAGATTTGAACCAAGTGTTTTTGGAAAACGATTCCTGAGTTTGTTCTTTTTCACTTTACAATCAAAACAATTCCTGATCTTGTTCTCATTCACTCTAGGATCAAAAATTCTAACCTTAGAGCCTTCTTCCAAGAGAGCTTTACATATGTAAATTGCAGGCGAGTCTTTTGTATTCTGTGTCCTTTTTATAGGAGAAACCAAACACAGCAATTGTCTTCCCTTTCAAAGTAATCATTGTATCTAACATCAAAATTACAAACCTCTTCTTTTTCTCCTCGTTCAACTTGATGATCTGATTAAGCAGCTCTGACTCCAACTTGAATCCACTACTAAGACGGTCTGGACGGATACAGCCAATAGGATGCTTAAGTAGAACAGACTTTAAATACAAAATATCTTGGATTATTGGTCCTCCAAAGCCAATAGCATTCATATAATTTTCAGATTCTGCACATCCATTAATTCTGTTGACATCATTTGAGTCAACACCTATGCTATCAAAAAACCTAGGCACACATTACCAAATAGGTGCATCATGGCAGGATTTACACTACACCAAAGCTTCCTCATCTCAGCAATTTTGCGATCATCAACAACTTGAATCCTTTCAACAGGAACATATCTTGAATAAAGTTGTTGTAACCTAAGCACATCCTCTCCATGAGCATGATTCCTTGCAATAACCACCCTCTTCGGGTATCTCAAATCTCTTACTGCTGTCCCTTGTGAAATAACGTCAGGATTTGAGAATACTGAAAACTTCAAGCCCAGTGGATTTTGGTAACTTATGATATCCTCAGTCCAGTTACGAAGATTGAAAGGCATAGTCCTCTCAACTATTATCTTTCTGGTAGTGGACGGCTTCTATTATCTTTCGAATAGCAAATTCCCAATCAGTCATGTCCAAACGGCATTCTGGACCAACAGGTACATCCACAGCAACAAAGACAACATCAATCAACTACTGTATACTAGACTACGAATCAGAGGAAAATCTTGACGATTCGCTCTTGACAAAATTGAGTCTTTTTTAAGTTTCTTATTTTAACTTCCCTAGTTACTTTATTTAATGGGTTATTTCCCATTTCATGAATGGAGACTACGAAGATTGACAAGCGATATCTAGAGCTATCACAAATTCTATATAATGATAACGCGAGACATATATATATAGAAATGTAGCTACTTATTCTTCAAAAGATTATGATTGATTTCCTTGTTTTTCCTTCCTAAAATTATTTCACAAACACTTAGCGACGAAGAATTGGATTCAATAATTAGCACAGGAATTTTGTTAGAGATGAAGACATGTCAGAGATGGATGCTTGGGGCGCGCGAGTTATATTTTTTTATGGTATGAAATTATTTTCTGTAGTGGAAAACGACAACCTTAGAGCATCTCCAACAGCTTCCCCAAAATTTTTGCAAAATAGGGAAGCAAAAGTTAAAATCTCTAAAAAGTTTATGCTTCAACTCCTACAGCTTCCTTATTTTGCAGATTTATGCATTTATTACAACAACAAAATATTAACTATTTAAAACAAATCATTTAAGAAAAAGTAGTTTTGAATTATAAAAATTATTTAAGCAAGATAGATATTAATGTTGCTGAAAATTGGTTGGTTGTGAGTTGTTGGAATACGTGAAAATTAATATTGTAGTTATCTCCAAATTATTTTAGAGATTCTGTAAATTTGGAGAATGTATTGCTTTCTTTCATCTATTTCCCTATTTTAGAGAATGAGATGGAGAAGCTGTTGGAGTGAAAAAAGACCTAAAATCATTAAAAATTGAGAAAATCAAGAAAATGGAGAAGCTGTTGGAGATGCTCTTATTTTCGCTTATTCTTTCTTCCAGAGTTCCAGTTATATATATATATATATATATATTACCACCATATAACTAATGCCATGCATTATGGCATCGGATCGACGGTTTAGTTCTAATGCAGATTGAGTTGTTTGTCTTGAAGATATATACATGCATACATATACTAAACGTCTAAACTACATGGATGGCATGGAGTTTCTGGACTGTTTGCTTTGCTACAGTAAAAGAACAATATACTTTAGACAAATTTATGATGCGTGAACAATAGACAATCAATTGAATTCATGTGTTGGAACTTTAAGAGTCATTAAGTTTTGGTATTTTACCTTAATTAAGTCAGTTTTTGGGAGAAGTATATATAGAGTCTTTTGGAGTTCCTAGGTATTAATGTTGTGTTCCTATATATATATGTACCATGTACTAGAGGCCAAGAGGCAGACTTGAATATATGAATTTTCCCAAATATTTGGGAAAATTCATATATCACAAAAAAGAGATCAATACAGTAAGTATTAATACTTACTGTATTGATCTCTTTTTGGTGAGTGATTCCCAAAATCCTATTTTTTTGTTGAGTGATTCCCAAAAACCCCTATCTTCTGGTTGAGTGATTCTCAGGTCAAACCTCATCTCATAAACTCTTTATATTTATCCTACATCAAGTGGTACCAGAGCAGATGATCTGTTGCCTATTGTTGGTGGGTGCATTTTCCTTGTAGCTATGATGGAAGAGATCTTGAGGCGGCTCCCCGCTCAAGACGGTGGAAGTAATTTTGGTGGTGGAAATCGACATTCATTCCATATCCCGGAAGAACAAGTTAGTTTTGACTACGAATGTTCAAATTCTATCTTTACTTTTTCATTCGATGAAAATCTGGAACAAGAAGAAAATAAGAGTGTCGTGGATTTTAGTAGGCCACCAATTTATGATTGTTACTATGAGGCTTGTTGCTATTGTGTTATTGGTGATGACAACATTGGTGCCAATCATGGATTTTCAAAACCAAGGCATGAGCATGATTTAATCTCGGATGATAGTGATACAAATTTGGGTTTTGGAAGAATTACCTACAAGAAAGAAATTCACACCTTTGTTGATTTTGTTGGGTTTGAAGTTTTCAATTTTCATATTCCCAAGATATTAATTGATATTATTAATCTCATAAAAAATGGTGGTAAGACTTTTGGGTTATTTGGTGTTCCTTACAAGTCGTGGTTGAGCTTCCTGGAAACTATGGTGTTCATGCTACTTTCAATATTGCACATCTTCCGTCTGAAAACTCAGGGACGAGTTCACATGAAGCAGAAGCGAATGATACGGGAAAAGACCAACCAATCAACCTGTGAGGATGTGTGGATTAGTGAAGAAGAATTGCATATGATTGACAAGGCTGCTTGGGAACAAGTCTTCAAAACTCCAAACTCGAGGACGAGTTTTTTCCAAGAAGGGGAGATTGATGCATGAACAATAGACAATCAATTGAATTCATGTGTTGGAACTTTAAGAGTCATTAAGCTTTGGTATTCTACCTTAATTAAGTCAGTTTTTGGGAGAAGTATGGAGTCTTTTGGAGTTCCTAGGTATTAATGTTGTGTTCCTATATATATATATATGTACCGTGTACTAGAGGCCAAGAGGCAGACTTGAATATATGAATTTTCCCCAATACTTACTGTATTGATCTCTTTTTTGTGAGTGATTCCCAAAATCCTATCTTTTGGTTGAGTGATTCCCAAAAACCCCTATCTTCTAGTTGAGTGATTCGCAAGTCAAACCCCATTTCATAAACTCTTTATATTTATCCTACATCAATTTAGATACCAAAAATATGCAGTACGTAATTAATCCACAAGTATTTCAAACTTTGCAAAAGAGAGGTTCAAGGTAGGCGTGTGTTAAAAGATTTCTTGTCCATACTAAACTAACTTATGATAAAATGTTCAAGTTTAAGTTGGTTTTGACGTTTCGTCATGGTCGTCGTGTTCTCGGAACGAACAAAATCTTCCTGATAAAGTTGCCCTTCTCCATGCGACGTCTTTAAAGGCAAAAATCTTATCGTAAGTTTTGACATAGCCAGTCTCCATTGCAGGCCATAGACACTTGCTGTCTGAACTACTCCTTCTGGAGTTCTGTCCGGAAGGGCACAGGCTGCATGCACAGCCATATATGAGAATGAGACATTAATATATTAGAGGCACACAATATTAAAGCAGCATCTACGTACGTTCTACAACAATGTGAAGAAGAACATTAACTCTTGAAATGCTTAACAGGAAGAGTCAAAAAGGTATTGGCAAAAACAGAAAGCTCAAATCACTCGGAGGACTGCAATTGATCGTTTAAGTCTTTCAGAGTTGCTATCTTGCAGTTTGCATGTAAAGTTCTTGTCAAATTACTGATACCTAAGTGTCTCTGGAAGGCTTTTTTTTCAGAGATTGAATTACTCTCGTCATTTTTTGTCTAATCTAGCTAGTACACATGAGGGAAGCTAATCAGCTGCCCTTGCTAGAAAAAGTTTACACTCAGCTGGAAATCCATCCATGTAGTGATTAATGATTAAATCTTCATTCATGCGTTTATATAAATTCACAACAAACAGCTCAAATTTCAAGAATAATTAAGAAAATCATAATAAAAAAATATAAAAAATTAAAAATTTATTTTTGAAAACTAATAAAATAATCCGATAAAAAAGTAATTAATAAAATAAGAAAATAAACTTCTATAAGAAATTCGAATCAGTTTTAATGAGAATTTAAACAATCAATTTCTTTCTTTATTTTCAAGAAAAAAAATATTATAGTTTTCTTTTATATAATTCTGAATTAAGTAGTAATTTATGTTGAAAAAATTATGATTTTTATTTCATTAAATTTCATCTTGTTCTTTTTTCTTCTTCATCTAAATACAATAATGAGAATATATTAATTCTCCATTTTATTTAGCATTTTCATTTTTAAGAATTTGAAAAGAACAATAATAGATTTGTAATGATTTTGCAAACTAACATATATAGGTAGTCGATTTAAACATCTACAAAACGTCAATAGAAAGTAACATACTAATTATAATAACCTTACTGTATAGTCAAATAATAGGGCATTTTATGATTTTTAGTTCAAAGGTATTTTAGATAGTTTGAGTTGTGTATTTAGTAAAAATATGACATTCATAATTTGAATGGGTGGTGTATTGAGTATGTATGTGTATTAAGTAGTTTGTGGAGTGTATTTAAAACATCTCAAGTCAAAATAGGAAACATAAAAGGATTGTCAATTTGTCATGAGTGGAAGTTTGACCTCGTTCAGTTTCAGACGTTCAAATTTCCGCAAGTTATCAGACTAGCAATAAATAACGATGTTAAAAAAAAAAACATAAAAGAAAAAAAATCCTAGTTTGATTCAGTTTCCTAGTTTTTCCCTTACAAGAACAAACGATGAAAAACACCAAGCACCCTATATAAAATCAATTTAACATACAATTTGGGCCCGCATCCCAACTCGCAAAACCTAATCTGATTGCGGAAGTTTAATATCTTTCAGTTTCAGACGTTCGAACACACAACCATGAGTACTATATGTAACATTACCCGCAACCTCATGCATAAGATTCTTGTTAAGCTCTTGAATTTTGTTTCAGAGATTTTCAGGAGAATTATCAACAATTTTCTAGGACTGATCCGTATGTTCCACATGACAAAAAAATTGTCAATTTCTCTACTATGATTGTTTACGACTTCAATGTCATATTCTAACCTAAAGTCATTTTTTTCTTTCACACATAATCGATCGCGGCGTATGCTAGTCCAATTGACCAGGATTCGAACCTAGGGCTCCTAAGTGAGGCTGACCATAAGAAAGAAGATAATGAATCATCACCTAACAATTTTATTCGTAAATTTCATCTTCACCTAACAATTTTATTCGTAAATTTCATCCAATGCAAATCAATTTTCGGTGTTGTTTTTATAATATAATAATCGTTCTTATATTTGTTTTTTTTCTTTTCAAATTGAGAAAGAAAGCAAAAAAAAAAAAAAATTCAATTATCCCTGTAGTTCAAGACAAGAATGCATGAATATGGTAATTTCAACTAGTGGAAAAAGGATTGGAACTTGGATTAGGACTTACAATTTCTCTCTAATATAAGTAGGAAAAGGAATATGAATTTTTGATATAGGAAATCATAATTATAAGTCTGAAAAAATAAGATAATATATACTTCATATTACAAGAGAATATGTGGGTACAGTATTAGGGAAGTCAAAATAGGACACTTAAAATGATTGTCAATTTGTGCATTTAACTTAATTTTTGATATTGTTCAGTTTCAAACGTTTAAATTTCCGCAAGATATGAGACTTTGCGGTTTATGAAAACGGATTGGAATTTGGATTAGGACTTACGATTTCTCCTCTAATGTACGTAGGAATAGGATTATAAATTATTGATACAGGAAATTAAGTTTGAAAAATAATATATTTTCATATTACAAGAGAATCTACGGTTACTCTAGATATATTCATGACATTAACCAACTAAACAAAGTATCACAATTAATTAGGGAAGTCAAAATAGGAAACTTAAAAGGACTCAATTTGTCATGTGCGAATCGTCAAGATTTTCCTCTTATTTGTAGTATAGTAATTGATTATAAACAATGTAAAAAAAACATACATGAAAAATAAAAAGAATCCTAGTTTGATTCAGTTTCCTAGTTTTGCCCTTACAAGAACAAACTATGACAAACATCCTATATATAACCTATCTAGCTTAGAATTTGCCTTCTCATCCCAACGGGCGAAACTTAATCTGATTGCAGAAGTTGATTTCTTTCAGTTTCAGACGTTCAAACACACAGCCATGAGTATTATCTGGAACATCACCCGCAAGATGCACAAGCTGTCGAATTTTATTTCAGGGTTTTTAAAGAAAATTATCAATAATTTTCTGGGGCTGATCCGTATGTTCCGAGGGACAATAGGTTTGTTTCTCTATCATGACTGTTTACGACTTCAATGGAAAATTCCAACCTAAAGCCATTTCTTTCTTTCTCACAGGATCGATCACGGTGTGTGTTAGTCCAATTGACCAGGATATGAACAAAGGGCTCCTAAGTGAGAGGGATCATAAGAAAGAACATACTGAATCATCTAGCAATATTATTCGTATGTTTCATCCAATCCAAATCAATTTTTGGCGTTGTTTCTTGTAATATAAGTATCGATCTTATTTTTGTTTTTTTTTTTTCTTTCCCTGATCTTAGAGGAGTTGCAAAGAGCTACCAAGGCTGAAGAACCCGAAGCTCCTGGAGAACCTTTGATTCAACCCAAAGTTAAACGAGAATACGTGTTTTGTGGATATTGTTATAGCGGAGATCATAAAGCAAAATTTTACCCATCTAAACATTATATATGTAGAGATTGTGGTACTCTCACTACTGCAGGGCGCGATTGAAGCGACGACTTTTGGTCGTCGCCTGGACTAAAAAGTCGTCGCCTCGGATATGTGCCGACGAAACTCGTCGCTTCACTGTCGTCGCTTCACAGTCGTCGTTTCGATTGTGAGGCGACGAATAATGTACAAAATATCGTCGCCTCAGAATATCAAACGACGACCCCGAAATTCGTCGCTCAATTCGAAGCGACGACTTCAAACTTCGTCGTTCAGTTCGAAGCGACGACTTCAAACTTCGTCGTTCATTTCGAAGCGACGACTACAAACACTTCGTCGTATATTTTCCAGCGACGAATATTGTCTGTCGCTTGACTGTTTGAGGCGACGAAATTTGTTTCAGAATGCGTCGCTTCGTCTGACGTTTCACAGAAGAAAATGTTGGAATACAACATGGAAGCGACGAAGTTTGCTTGTCGCTTCAGTTGTGATGCGACAAATATGGTTCAATATTCGTCGCTTCGTTCTGAGTTACAGATTCAAAACAAAATGTTTCTGGTCAGTTTTGCACTCATTCCAGGTTCGATCAAATAACAAAAAACCTGCATTCAAATCACATACACCACACATCCAACATTACACACACACATTACATTAGCAAACGTTTAAAAGTTTATTTAAATCTAGAATATGTTACATAATTACGATGCCGATAATCCTCGAGATTGTTCTAGAATATCCATCAAGCTACAAAGCTATTTTAGACTGAAAAAAATTGTCCTACTCAATGTGTTCACCGGAGATACCTAAACAACCACTAGCGCATGAGGATTTGTCAGGGACTGGAGTTGTTGGTACCGCAACGGCTTGGGCTTGGGCCGCCATCAAAATCTGGAGGTGACCCTCCATCTCTCTCATACGTTGTTGCATCTCGGTGTTCTGTTGGATGGCGGTTGCTAGTTGGGTCCTCAACTCCTCATGTTGTTTGGACACGCGTGCACCGCCTCTTTCTTTTGGCGGGCGTCTTAACGCTCCCCCTAACCCTGCAACAATGGTAAAAGAGAAGTCAAACCAAAAACCATTTCGCTTCTAAACAATGAAACTTGCAAAAGATTTGGGTGAAAAAATAAAGTACCTCGGACCCTCGTCCCCGGCTTCCCACCCAACTCCTTCTCCACTATCGCCATCTGGTCGGCCACGCTAACGCCGCCCGTCACCTGACTGCCGCCCGCTTCATCACTGACTCGGCTCGCACATAGCTCGTCCATCTTCCTCTTCACCGCTGCCTGCAAGTAAAAACAATTTGAGACTCCGGTTATGATACATTGTAATTCAAAAAAAACATAAATCACAAGCCGATGACAAAGTGACTTACCACTTTCTCTTGCGCATTCTGCGACTTCTGATACACATCGCATACCGTCTGCAGTATAGGCGCAGGATGCCCTTTCTCCTCGTTCGCAGCGACCCGGTAGCTGTACGGAGTGGTGCCGGAGTGGTGGTTGATTGCATACCCCTTCTCCTTGCCCTTGTTCCGGTTAGCCGCGTTCCGGGCACACATCCTCTGCAAAACACAGTTGATCATATAATTAATATATCAGATTAGGGAGAACTAATAAACTAAGCGTGTAGCTATAAATAAATATTCTTTACCTTGTAAGCGTCGTCCTCAAAGTGGGCTTTGAGGTACTCCCACTGCTCCGGTCGGTGGATGAACTCCCAAGGCGTCGCCTTTGATACTTCGACGTAGTGCGTGTGGCAGTCGTACTTCCAGTCCTTGTAGATCTTGGCGGCGGTCTCGTCGATGTATCTCCACATGCCTGTCTCGGTGGCAGGGAGGTCATACCACATCTAGTAGACAACAATTGTTCAAAAATGCATTAGAAATTGAACATCATATTTCAACTTTAGAAATATTGAGAAAAAAAATCCGAAATTATTCTAAAATAGAAATTTTACCTCCATATAATGGGTAAGTGCATCTCTGTGCTCGTCAGCCAGCTCTGCATATGACGGCGCCAGCATTGGCACTTTGGTCCGGACGGCGCAGCCGATGTCTCGGGACATCAATGTCCTCCACTTCAACTCTGCAGGACCCTTATGCTCTTCCGCGTACACAACCTTCAGAGGTTTCCCGCCGTTTAGCCCCTTCAAGTATGCCGTCTTTGTCCCCGTGATGATGTCAAGCTTCTCATTCTCCACTTCAACTCTTTCCCCCGTTGACATATTAACAATCTCTGCCAATATTATGCACAAATCAAACAATATGCAATAGTAACATTAACATGTCAATTTGTGTTCATTAGGTTCAACCAAATGCTGACGAATTTCAGCAGCACGATCAAGTCCATACACATACCATATTAGTCCATACTGTAGCATGTAACATAATCACAATGTGTGAAGTTTATCCAATTATTTCAACCAAAACCACATTCCGGACAGTGTAAAAGGGTGTGCATTGATCAAGTTCAAATGTGTAAGATATATAGTTCAATGGTTAGTATATTCAGTCTTTAACAAGGACATGTCGAATGTGAATCACTAAAATATAACCACAATGCTTTTATAACCACAATTAAGTTTCAGGTACATGTAGGAAGGTGTTTAAGAGTGTGATTGACAAAGGCAAAGGGAGCCTAGGGAAAACAAGAAAGGGAACAGATCATAGATGGTGTTAGGCGAGAGAGTAAATGAAGGAGAAATAAATAGAATCAGAGGAGAAATAAGAATGAGACTCAACAATCATATATAGAGGTGAAAATCAAAGACTGATGAAGATAAAAGGAGAGGCTTGTAAAAATGGAAGTTTGAAACAAAACGAGAGATTCAAAGGGCTGTTGTAAGAAACAGGCAAATGGTGGAGACTTACATATATGAATATATATATATATATATATATATATATATATATATATATATATATATAGTGGAAAACATTGAAGCTTGAAGCCTTGAAGGTGAAAAAAGGAGGGATTTTCAAAATCTAAAAGCAAAGGTGATAATGTCTCAGTCAAAGAGATCTGAACTTGTTGGTAGTTCAACTCCATTTACATCACAATCTCAGCATATATGTATTTACAGCAAAATCATAATTTCCAATACAAGACAATCAGGTCTTGATTTGAGACGGATTAGAGGAGAAGATTGAGGTATTCTAACAAAATTCCTCCTAATATTCATACATATATACACAACACATAGAACATTAGAATAACTGCAGGGCCTGGCTGAGCATATAGGCTTTCAACATCAAGGAATAATCAACAAAAATTAAATTCAACTCAAATCATCAACTCAGTAATAATACTCTGCAGTTCAGCAGAACACAGATGCACATGCACAAAGGATTTGGTGATAAGCTAAACTCATACATATTAAACGAAAAATCTTTTCTAGTTAAAGATCATGAGGTAATTCTTGAAAAATGAACTCTTCGTAAATGTAGAACTCGTCTTTTGAGTTCTAGAGAAAAATAGCAAAATGATGACTGCTCAACTTGATGCTCATAACAAAAACTGCCAATTGGATAGGGAGCAAAACAAGGAGCAGAACAACAACTTACTAGCTGCTATAAAAAAGGTCACAGATGCTCTGGTAAGAATTGCAGACAAATTGTCAACAGAAAAATCATAAAGAAGCTGCATGCAGTGTATCATGAATCAGAAGTTTGGTTAGACTTCTTAATACATCTTTACTTTCTTCTTTGTGCTAGTAATTGACATGAAGCTAGCAAATTTCGCTCTTTTTAAGTCTTAGCAACAATGTTTGATCTGTTCTTGACTAGTTACTCTAGTTAATCTGTCCTATCTAGCTACTTGTTCTTCTTGCTAGCATTCAGTGTATTGTGGATGATAGGTCTGCTTAAGAGTTATTAGTCATTTTTACTTTCTTCTTGTATCAGTCATTGACATGAAGCTAGCAAATTTCATCTTTATTAAGCCTTATATATTAATAATGTTTAGACTGTTCTTCATAGTTTATTCAGTTGCTTAATCTCTTCCTGTCTAACTAGCTATTGAAACAAAAACCAAGGGAATTGAAGTTCAGAAGAGTTTCTAGCCATCTAGCCTATGCAGAATGTGTGCATTGAAAACCAAGCTTGTTTTGTATGCAATGCTAATTTAACAAATTCATTTACTCTTAACTCTTCCAATCCATACACTCAATCAAAGCTCAAAATCAACAACCTAAGAAATTTAGGTTCCAAATTACTATAAACGTACCCGGCTGCTTCGGACCCCTCTTGGTCCGAATGCGTAACGGAGGACCGGCCTCGGTGTGCCCTTCCACGGCGGCAGCCCCGGCTCCAGCGGTGGCGCCAGCGCCAGCTCCGCTTCCGCTAGCTCCGCTTCCGCCAGCTCCGGCTCCCCCAGCGCCGCTTCCAGCAGGGCCCAACCCCAGCGCGTCTGTCTCGTCCAAAGACGGGGCCGGTACCAAGGTCCCCACCGCCGCTCCCGTCATGGCTGCATTTGCCGTATCCGAGGCCGTCGCCGCCGCCATCTTCGCCGCCGCGGCCGCCTCTCTGGCGAGAGCTTCTGCCGCCATCCTCTCCCTCCTCGCCTCGAGCTCCTTCTTCCTCTTCTGGGCACTACAACCAGGTGCCATTGCTGATTTGGGGAATTGGGGTTAGGGTTTGAGAGATTGGGGATTGGGGTTAGGGTTTCGGTTTAGGGTTTCCGTTTAGGGGAATTGGGGTTAGGGATTGGGGATTGGGGATTGGGTTTCGGTTTAGGGGAAATGAGAGAGAGAGAGAGAGAGCGGGAAAAATTTGCCCAAATGAGGTTGAAATCGGGATAATGAGGAAGACGAGTCTGAAACTCAGTATATCAGATATGAAGCGACGAATTTTGAGCTACCACGTCGCTTCACTTTAAATGAGCATAATTCGTCGCTTCATGTGGTTCATGCGACGAAATTTACTTTAATCTTCGTCGCTTCAGGTGTATCATGCGACGAATTTTGTTCAATACTTGTCGCTCCATATGAACTTTCTTATGCTTATATGTATCTTTCTACATTTTATATTATTTAATAATCGAATTATTTAGACATGAATATCAAATTACAACACCGCGTGGTTTACATCATCATCATCATTATTTGTTATTACAACTGCATGTTAACATATTTACTAGTACTCTTCCTCGTCGTCGTCCCCGCTTTCATCGTCTTCATCTTCCTCGTCATCATCGAATTCATTGTCTTCATCTTCCTCGTCGTCATCAAATTCATCGTCTCCATATTCCGATGCCTCACCGTTTGATTCTTCATTCTGTTCGTGTACTTCTAAATCGAGTTGGAGATTAGATGTATCAATATGGTAAAATTGCATTGAACTAAGTGTGTCCTCTTGGTAAGGCTCTGGAATTTGATTCCCTGAAGGAGGCCTTCCACCTTCTGTTGCTAGGACTTCGGCACTGTATACATTTCGGTGCGACATTTGTTGCACCACCTTCCAAGTACCACCTGCCATAGGATCGTCCAAGTAGAAAACTTGTTTTGTCTTGACAGCAAGACAGAATGGTGAATTCTCATAGTAACTAGTATTTGTATCCACTGAGATCAGACCATGATCTACCTTGATGGTGTCAATGTCTTCGGCGGTCTCATCGTCAGTGGTGTTGTGCCATTTAACTTTGAACAATACGACCGAGAGATTGTCTGGATAACATACCTCGACGACGTAGTCAAGATGGCCATAGAAGTGTTGGGACATGTTGCCAGCTTTCGTGGTTAACATCACCCCGCTATTTTTAGTCACGAGCCTTCGATCTCTATCGAACGAAACATATTTGACACCGTTCACATAGCACGCCTTATAAATCCGAGTGAATTGCGGACCTCGAGCCAATGACCATATTCCCTTGTTATAATTAACGTCTTCAGCATCACGACGACGGGTTGCCTGAAAAAAAAAATGGTGTTAGTGTTATACCATTACGGGTTTAGGAAAAAAAAAAACGTCCCAAAATTTTCGTACATATCGTAAGAACCATCGGTGGAAACTCCGCCTCATGAGACGCTCGTCATACTCGTCACCATGTTTCTCTATGTACATCTGCAAATGAGTGTACATGTACTCTTGAGCCTCGTCTGTATCGGTCAAAATTTGCCAATGAGCCTCAGCCGTTTGCTGCTCTGTTAACCTGATATTGTTGGTAGTATCCATAATACACGGCTGCACTAACTGCGAAACGCAGCTAATATTCCATATTGGGGGATAGGGTTGTTCTACATCTTCCAATTGCAAATAAGACTTACAGTACGTCACTGACTCCCATGATATGTATCTTTCTGCAATACTCCCCTCCGGATAACGTGTATTACTCATTGACTGTTTATAATCACCTAATTGCCTATAAAATGATGAAAATAATTAGTGCATATACCTTTCGTAACTGTAAATTGAAAAAGAAAAAATGAAACAATTTTTTTTAGTGCGTATACCTTTCTGTCGGATACATCCATGTAAAATGTACTGGGCCTGTAAGCATAACTTGTTCGGGAAGGTGAACCATGAGATGAACCATAGAGGTGAAGAAATGTGGAGGAAAAATCAACTCTAAATTGCACAGAATGATCACTATCTCATCTTTCATCTGTTGGACATCTGTCTTCTGCAACTCCCTAGCACATAATTTCCGAAACCAATTTGACAATGCTATCAATGGCTTCACGACGTTATTTGGCAAAAATCCTCGGATAACCACTGGAAGAAGACGTTGAAGCAGGACATGGCAATCATGCGTCTTCAATCCATATAACTTTTTCTCGGATAGTTTCACCTTATTTCTCAAACTTCCCGCATAGCCAAGTGGATACCTAACACCGCGAAACCATTCTAATACTTCTTCACGGAGATGCTCTTCAACTAAAAAGGGTGCATGAGGAACCTTTCCCGTCCTCTTTTGAGCTTCCGAACACCACTGCCTTTTGCGGATTTTCCTTTTCTCCAACGCTTCGCGGGCCCTTGGACCATCCTTGGTCTTCCCTTCAATTGCAAGAATGGTGGCAAGGATATTATCACCCACGTTCTTTTCAATGTGCATGACATCTAAACAGTACCTGTGTAACAAAGATGACCAATAGGGAAGGATCCAGAAAACGCTCTCGTGGGTGAAACATTGTCTGTTGTTTGGATTATAAGGGCCATGAAAATCAGGATGCTGGCTAAGAGTGGCGTAACGGTGTGACCTAATTTCCTCCAAGATTTCATCCCCGTCAATATGAGCTGGTCTTTTTCGCCACTCTGGCTTTCCGTTAAATGCCAAACTTGATCGCATTGGTGAATTCTCGTCAAGCCATTTTCGATGCCCTTCATAAACGATTCTCCCACAAATATGCTCCGCCGTCAGCTCATGTAGACAAATTGGACATGCCTTGTACCCTTTCACTGTTGAGCCTGCAAGCATCCCTAAACCAGGAAAGTCACTTATCGTACACATCAGCGCTACCTTCATCACGAATACATCATTGTCGACTCTGTCAAAAGTAGGGACTCCATTTTCCCACAAATCTTTGAGCTCGTCGATCAGTGGACGAATGAGTACACTAAGGCACTTTCCTGGAGATTTAGGGCCAGGAATCAAGACGGCAAGCATATTATATTCCTTCCTCATACACATATTAGGGGGTAGATTAAATGGCATCACAACCACCGGCCATGTACTATGCTGGGTTGTCATTGTTCCAAATGGACTAAAACCATCAGTTGCCAGTCCAAGCCGCACATTTCTTCCCTTAATGTCGTCGAAACCGGGAAATGTCATGTTAAAATGTTGCCATGATTCTCCATCAGATGGGTGCCGGAGGGTACTTTCATCTACTCGCCTCTCCTTGTGCCATCGCATATGCTTTGCTGTGTGTGGAGACATAAATAGGCGTTTCAACCTTGGAGTGACAGGGAAATACCAGATTACCTTTTTTGGAATGGCATCCGTATCTGGCTTATATCTTTCAGCACCACATACTGGACAAGTCCGACGGTACTTATCTTCATCCCCTCTGAATAGGTAACAGTTGAACTCACAAACATGAATTTTTTCATATCCAAGGGAAAGATCCTTTAGGATTTTTGTAATTCTCGTATAACTGACAGGGAAATTTTGTTTTTTAAAAAACTTATGCAACCATCTGCACAATTTATCAAGACTCGTATCCGACCATCCGTGTTCAACTTTAATTTCCATTGCATGTAATATGGCACTTAATGCAGTTTCTTCACTCCCTTCATATAATGGGGTTTGAGACTCCTTTAGAAGCCTTTCATACTTAGCATAATCATCATCTACCATGTCATTGAACTGAACATCGGCGTTTTCTTCAACGACATTATGCGGTGCATCTGCATGGTATCCAGGATAGTATGGAAATACATCTTGTATAATCTCCACAGGTGGGATCACTGAAGGACCGACAACACTGGAAGCCTGGGCTCTGTCTTGAAGCCACTGTCTCCGTTTACTAATCATTGCCGGTTGAGCAGAAACTTCCCCGTGTAGGTGCCAAACTGTGTAAGTCGGATCCAAACCATGGTGCAAGCAGTCATGATAAATCTCTATCAGTCTCTTATAATAAGGACCATTTCTGCAAACTGCGCACGGACAAGGGAGAAATTCGATTCCAGCAGTGCGAGCGGAAATAAAATTGATGAAGTTAACTAAGCCTGTGCTGTAATCAGGGTGTGTAAAGTGAAGATTCATCCAAGATTTGTCGGGGACATCATCCATGTTTCCTGTCATAACATAAACAGACAATATGCATAAGGTTAGCACACAACATTTATGATAAAATCAAAACCTGTCCCAACACTTCTTCTCCTTATGCCTCCGGGTTGGGTCCTATCCCCTTCAGGCGAACACGAGTTTGTTCATCCTTTTGTTATTCATGTGGTTTCAGCTACAGTTTTGGGAAATTTCGGCAGCATCTCCCTACAGTTCCTCAAGTGCACAAAAATCTAAACAACCTAATTTGCACTCGAGGAACATTGTAGAGAGACAATGTCGAAACTATATCCCAAAACGTAAACTGAAACCACATGAATAACAAAAGGATCAACAAACTCGTGCTCGCCTAAAGTGTCCAAAAATGGGACAATTCGAGAATCAACAACCCATCTCGATCAACTAGATGCGTTGTTGATTCTCAAACGGGAGTTCTAAGCTGATAAACACCACAATTATATATAACACGAAACAATAAATTTACACACGGCACCACACTCCCTCACTAAGCCACTCGCATGTTTCAGAAACCCTAACTACCACAATCCACACACAACACAAACAAATTACATCGTAAAATTCTAATTTCACTACATTTCACTCTTTCACAAAATGTCATTTTCACTATATTTGGATTTAACTAAATTTTACGGTTTCACTAAATTAAGCTGAAATTCAATTTCATTAACTTTCCCGATTTCACTAAATTTCCCCATTTCACCCAATTTCTCTAAAATTCAATTTCACTAAATATAACAATTTCACAAATTAACTAACATAATCTCAATTTCACCAAAATCAACCCCAACTCCAGCATATATTCAAACACCCAACACTAAAAACAACACAAAGCACATTATAAACCAAATCCAACCCAAGATTTCAAACACTAAATTCAACCAATCAAACCAAAATATGGTGATTCCAGTGAAGATGATAGATTATACTAACCTACAAAGCAATTGGAAGAGAACACCCAAGCTTCCGGACCCCGAAATTGACGAAATCAGCAGTTTTGGAGATTTTTCGCAGCTGCTACAGTGTTTTGCTGCATTTCTTCGACCTACTGTCTTCTGTCTAAACTGAGGGCTTTATAGCAGATATAAAAATTTGAAGCGACGAAGATTGTACCAAATCCGTCGCTTCATGTTTTAAGGTGCGACGACATTTAAAAGTCGTCGCTTGGTTTCATATTTCAGCGACGAATATTGACAATTATCAAATGTCGTCGCTTCACTAATTTTGAGCGACCACTTTTGATCAAAATTCGTCGCTCACTACTTCTGAAGCGACAGGCGCAATATCGGTCGCTTCACTGTGTTGAGGCGACGAAGATTAAAGTTCGCTTTTCAATCTGCGTCGCTTCATAACTGATTTCCAGTAGTGTCTATTCCCCTGTGAGAAGAAAGACGTCCATGGTGAAGAACGTAAAGTACTAAATTATTGTTTTGATTGTAGATATTGGGGTCATTTATCTGAATCATGTCCTGAGAGAGATAATTTGGATGTAGACTTTGATCCTTCTCCGATCTAATGGTGAGAAGATACCTTTTAGGTGATTTATGTATCAAAACATACTTCATTTCCAATTTTATTGAATCCAAATTCAGCTCTAGAGTTTTCAATTTGAAATATGCAATTGTTTGTAATTTTTTCTTGTTCGGCTAGAATGCTCGTACATGGATGAAGAGTCTCCTCTGATCATAGAAACAATTCTCTACAAACAAACCAGCCTATGTATCCTCTGTTTGTAATGATTTTGCAAACTAACATATATAGGTAGTCGATTTGAACATCTACAAAACGTCAATAGAAAGTAACATATTAATCATAATAACCTTACTGTATAGTCAAATAATAGGGCATTTTATGATTTTTAGTTCAAGAGTATTTTAGATAGTTTGAGTTGTGTATTTAGTAAAAATATGACATTCATAATTTGAATGGGTGGTGTATTGAGTATGTATGTGTATTAAGTAGTTTGTGGAGTGTATCTAAAACATCTAAAGTCAAAATAGGAAACTTAAAAGGATTGTCAATTTGTCATGAGCGGAAGTTTGACCTCGTTCAATTTCAGACGTTCAAATTTCCGCAAGTTATCAGACTAGCAATAAACGATGTAGAAAAAAAACATAAAAGAAAAAAAATCCTAGTTTGATTCAGTTTCCTAGTTTTTCCCTTACAAGAACAAACGATGAAAAACACCAAACACTCTATATAAAATCAATTTAACATACAATTTGGGCCCGTATCCCAACTCGCAAAACCTAATCTGATTGCGGAAGTTTAATTGATGTAGGACGGATGGCAGCCAACATTGAAGATCAGATTGACCGTTGCAAGTCAAAACCCGTTCGCCAGAAACGTCCGTCCGCCAAGGGTGGTTCATCTGCCAGGCTACATCCGCCAGGATTTCATCCGCCAGAGCAGATCCGCCAGACGACATCCGCCAGACGTCGTCCGCCAATATTGAAGGAGCCCGGTTCACTACAGTTTTGGCATTCGGCGTCCGAATGACGATTGTGATACCATTCCGGAAAGGGAACGACGCCAGGAATCAAACTCGTAGCTTTGCCACGACGTGGGGGCCTTTTCAAGCTTTCGAGTTCGTTTAGGACTCCAAAACAGCAGTTTAAGATGTTTTCAAGTTTTAAGTTTTCTAATTTGTTTTGGACTCGTTTTGTTTTAATCCCTTGGGCTTTTAGGTTTCCTTGTTAGAGTTGCCCTAGGGTTTTCTTTTCAGTATTTAAGCACCCCTTTGGGATCGCATACAAGCAGTTAATATAATTTTATCAAAAACCCTAAGAGTTTGTCTCTTGTTTCTGGTGGATTCCAGACCTATCCTATAGAGTACAACGTTGATTGTGCTCTCCATCTATTGAGGGTTCGACGTTGATCAACCCTTCCACCCTTCTACTGCGTCATTAATATCTTTCAGTTTCAGACGTTCGAACACACAATCATGAGTACTATATGTAACATTACCCGCAACCTCATGCATAAGATTCTTGTTAAGCTCTTGAATTTTGTTACAGGGATTTTGAGGAGAATTATCAATAATTTTCTAAGACTGATCCGTATGTTCCACATGACAAAAAGTTTGTCAATTTCTCTACTATGATTGTTTATGACTTCAATGTCATATTCTAACCTAAAGCCATTTTTTTCTTTCACGCATAATCGATCGCGGCGTATGCTAATCCAATTGACCAGGATTCTCACCTAGGGCTCCTAAGTGAGGCTGACCATAAGAAAGAAGATAATGAATCATCACCTAACAATTTTATTCGTAAATTTCATCTAATGCAAATCAATTTTCGGTGCTGTTTTTTTATAATATAATAATCGTTCTTATATTTGTTAATTTTTTTTTTTTCAAATTGAGAATGAACAAATTGAGAAAGAAAGCAAAAAAAAATTAAAAAAATCAATCATATCCCTGTAGTTCAAGACAAGAATGCATGAATATGGTAATTCCAACTAGTGGAAAAAGGATTGGAACTTGGATTAGGACTTACAATTTCTCTCTAATATAAGTAGGAAAAGGAATATGAATTTTTGATATAGGAAATCATAATTATAAGTTTGAAAAAATAAGATAATATATACTTCATATTACAATAGGACACTTAAATGGATTGTCAATTTGTCATGAGCGGAAGTTTGACATTGTTCAGTTTCAGACGTTTAAATTTTCGCAAGATATGAGATTAGCAATAAACGATGTTAAAAAATAAATAAAAGAAAAAGAATCCTAGTTTGATTCAGTTTCTTAGTTTTTCCCTTACAAAAACAAACGATGACAAACACCAAATACCAAACATCAAACACCAAACACCAAACACCCTATATAAAACCAATTTAGCATACAGTTTGCGCCCTCATCCCAACTCGCAAAACCTAATCTGATTGCGAAAGTTTAATATATTTTAGTTTCAGACATTCAACCATACATCCATGAGTACTAGCTGTAATATTACCCGCAACCTCATGCATAAGGTTCTTGTTAAAATCTCGAATTTTGTTTGTGGGTTTTTGAGGAGGATTATCAACAATTTTCTAGGACTGATCCGTATGTTCCAAGGGACAAAAGGTTTGTCAATTTCTCTACTATGATTGTTTACGACTTCAATGTCATATACTAAACTAAAGCCATCTCTTTATTTCACACAGAATCGATCGCGGCGTATGTTAGTCCAATTGACCAGGATTCGAACCTAGGCCTCCTAAGTGAGGCTGACCATAAAAAAGAAGATAATGAATAATCTAGCAATTTGATTCGTAAGTTCATTCAATACAAATCAATTTCGGTGCTGTTTTTGTTAATATAATAACTGTTCTTAATTTTTTTTTCTTTCCGATTTTAGCAAAATTGCAAAGCGCTACCAAGACAGAAGAACCGAAAATACTGGAGAAGTTTTGATTCAGCCCGTAGTCAAACGAGAATACATCTTTTGTAATTATTGCTATACAGGAGATCATAAAATTAAAGTTTGCTCGAAAAAACATTATATATGTAGAGATTGTGGTGCGCTATTTTCCTGCGAGAAGAATGACATACATGGTGAAGAGAGTAAAGTTTTGAATTATTGTCTGGATTGTAACAAGTGGGGCCATTTGCCTGAATTGTGCCCTGAGAAAAATGAATTGAATTATTGTCTGGATTGTATCAAAACATAGTACATTTCCAATTCTATTGAATCCAAAATAAACTCTAGTTGTCTTATTTCTAATATGCAATTTTTTTTCTTTTCTTATATATCATCTGTATGCGACTGTTAAAGAAGTTTCACTCATCAATAGTGCATCACATGCGTCTGAGATTAGAGTCTATGAAGAGATCCGCAATTATAGGCAATTAAATGTTAGGGTGCTTTAGATCAAAGTACTATTAAATGATCTTAAGAAAACACCATATCTTGGTCATTCGAAACTTTGATCTATCCCATAATCATATCATAGTATATGATCATACCTTAATTTTAAACCATGTCTTTGACTCTGTATTAAAATACTTCTTGTTAAACTAGTCCTAAGATACCAGAGTTCAATTTTGTTCCGTCACGGTTTTCATGGTGCAAGTAAGATCTTTCCTATGTGGTTGCCACTTTCTTTGAGTTTGTGTGCCTCGGCTGCTTCTTTAAATGTAAAAACAGGTTTGTGGATCACAGCTTTCACATGGCCTTCCTCAATTGCAGGCATCACATTCTCCTGAACCTCTTTAACAATTGCAGCTTTCATCTCTGGAGTTCTGTATACCAAGGAAGCCGCTGCATGCACAACAACCATATACTGTGTAAACTGACAGTAGCATAAAAAGAGACAAGCTGATAATTTTAACAGAAGACGAAAACACTGTCTAGATTAGGAACATTGCAATTCTATAGTCTTATACTCTTTATGTACTTGTGATAATCTGAAAACACTGGCAGGTCATGAGTTAACTGGTATAATTATCAGATCACTTTCAGATATGGGTTTGTAGCTATCGAATTGCACGAAAAAGTAACAAATTTAATCTACCACTTATATAAGCGAAGAAGAAAAGAAAAATGTGTTATTTGGCTGGGAAAACTTGCATAAAAAACCAAGTCCACCAAACCATAAACATGTGATATTATAGACAATCCAGTTTAATTAGTATGTACCATTAATGCATTTGAAATTTGAAAAGCGACTTTGTACTACTCCATAAGAATCGTATTGTGTCATCCAACAGCCACCGATATCAACAAGCCTCCCACCTTCCTTCAGGCATTCAAGGTTTCTTTCAAAGTAGGAGGACCCAGCAACACAATCCAAGATGACATCAACACCTGCGATTGCACAAAATCATATATATTTCATCTACAACAATGAGTTATTGATGGTACAAGGTAAAATGATCGTTCTTAGCTAAATTATAAATTTGTGGATGATGCTACAAGAAACATACCTTGGCGATTAGTCCTGTCCATTATCACTTTAACAAAGCCCTTCTCAACGTTGTCATCCTCATCATTGTCATTCTCAACGTTGTCATTCTTATAATTGATGCAGACGTCAGCTCCGAGAAGTTTACATTTAGCTATTTTTGCCTCAGTACCTGCTGTTGCAAACACAGTAGCTCTGTAGTACTTAGCCATCTGAATCGCAAAAATACCTATTCCACTACAGCCTCCATGAATCTGCAATCAAATAAACTATCAGGAGACGCATGAAAGCGATCCACAGGAGCAAACGAATAACAAAAACAAGTAATTGACTTTAAACGATAATTTTATATCTATTCTGTCAATGAAAGTTTAATAAAACAACCTAAACATATATTGCATTAGTTAAAATGAAGTCCAACCCGAATCCACTGCCACTCCACCAACATCAAAGAGAAAGGAGAAGGCTATGCTTCAAGCACTTTCAATAGATTCTGATAGCTTTTCAAATTGCACTCATGGTACCAATTAGCCTTGTCTGTAAATTAGGCCCAATAAATTGGAGCTGTTAAACTTGGGGTATTCAAGTCATTCTTAAACACCCCATTTGTGCTTGAGAGTGATGCACCAAATTGTGTCTGTCTTTAGAATTCATGGTTTCAGTGAAGAGGATATAGTTTACTAATCTTGCATTGACTATGATCGAAGCTTCCCACTTTGCCACATTGGTGATAAACCATGCAGAGAAGATCAAGCAAATATGGATGGACTGTTTTTAATTCTGTAGGATTTTCAGAACTTCAATAATATTCAAAGTGTTTTACGTAGTCGGCCTTATAGACTTATAGTATAAGAAGGAGCTATGCATGAAAACCAAATCATTTGGAGTGTTAAACTTATAGACTTATAGAGTTATAGTATAAGAAGGAGCTATGCATGAAAACCAAATCATTTGTAGTGTTAAACTGAAATATATTTCCATCAGCATTCATATAGCAACACATGTGTATGATTAATTCAGTGAAAAAGATCCAGAAATGATGAATTTCCTCGAAAGTAAATTGAATTGAAGCTCTCAATGTACTATTTCAGAATCCAAATCCAGGAGAAGAGAATCATTCCTAGCTGTCAGTTCTCCTACTTCTGTTGTCACAGGACTAATAAAAGAAGATAATTATCATACTAGTTAATGTGCTGAAAGTGAGTAAGACTTTCATGGTGTCTAGAACACATATAATTCCAACATCAAGATCAGTTCAGTTTCTAGGACAAGATATATAAACAAAAGTTGGTTAGAGGAACAGTTAGTCTATGTAATTCCTGTTAGTAGTGTGCCATTGTATCCTTGTTAATATATCAGATTATAATCTACTAGTCTGTGTAATCTACTGTACAGAAGTCTAGCTCGACGAACTAGTGCTCGAGGAAATGGGGGTACCAGATTATACTAAAGAACAATATCTCTTTCTTTAACATAAACAGTTCTTAAATTTCTTTGCTCTTAAGAAAAAAAAAAAATTGTAAGTGGATGTGTTTCGTGCCTGCAGATTATCACTACGATACTCAAATTTCGGATCTAAACTTTTAAGTACTTCACTAGTTCACTTAAACTAAGCTTCCAAAAGGAAATGAAGTTGGACTTGTCAAATCATAAACGTTAACTTCCTAGTTTATAATATGTAGTCATTAGTCGCAAAGTGCTCATCAAACAGATTAGTGGCTTCCAGTTCTCTTAGTACAACCAATATATATCAAATTTAGTATAGAATTATATAACAGTAAAGTAGAATAATAACGAAGTTACCAAAATTGTTTCCCCAGGAGAGAGTCGACTCCCATCTTTCTCCTTTACAACAGTCTCATCTACCCTTTTCTTCATGAACAATTCCGCCCAGACGGTGCAAGCAGCTTGAGGAATAGCAGCTGCTGCGTCGAGGGGAAAATTTGTTGGGATTTTCAGAAGGTGTTTTACTGGAACAGCAACATACTCCGCATAGGCACCACCAAAAACAATGGCACACACCTACGTACGTACATATTAACGAAGATAATCAACTTATCAATTAGTTAACTAATTAATTGTAGCTAGGCAGCAGGGAAATAATTAAGCTAGACCATAACGCCTACTTAATCGAACAAACCCGAAAAAACGAAATTGATGAATGAAGCGCCCAGATTGCTCGTCTTTTACCTTAGTTTGTATTCTCCACTTTTGCTTGTCTTTGTTGGACATCCCCTCACCATGAGCACTGATGGTCCCTGAACATTCTAGTCCAAGATACTTGCTCTTGATTCCGTCCCTCTCAAGCTCCGTAATCTGAGGTGTCTTGCCTTTCTTCCTCTCTTCAACGTCCGGTCGATTGACTCCGGCATAAGACACCTTAACAAGAACCTCGTTGCGTTTGGGCACCGGTTTAGGCACCAGTTGCACTTGGAGGATCTCCGGTCCACCACCTTCACTTTTGGC
Source organism: Potentilla sterilis (assembly GCA_963682095.1). Taxonomy (NCBI): domain Eukaryota; kingdom Viridiplantae; phylum Streptophyta; class Magnoliopsida; order Rosales; family Rosaceae; genus Potentilla; species Potentilla sterilis. Next base: position 1,346,857 of record OY821755.1, read on the forward strand.
AACGACGGCACGCATGAATTGCTCCTTCTTTGGGGCAGCGAGGACCCCCTGGGTACTCTCTTTCCCTCCCTTGGAGGACTGGCCGGACTTCCCACCACCTCTTTTCTTGAACATTTTACCACGTAGTCGATCAGAGAGATCTCTAGAAGCTTAAATAATATGGTGAGAGAGTGGCTATGACGGCTATTGAGAAGGAGCTGTACGTGGTTGTTGTAGACTTTAATGGCAGATTGCTGATTCGGTTTCGAGTCTCAACAACTTAGGTCAAGTAGCTTAGCAAATGCACGGCATGTCGTTTCGTTTCGTTATTGAGCTCAAAAGTGGGCTGTTTTAGCTACTCTCTTACTGATTTGTAGTTTCTCTTCTCAAAAGCCTACTTTAGTATATCTTGATTGTTGAAATAGGAAATGCAATTTGTCACGTCAAAATCTCCTGTGATAATTTTGAACCCTGCTAAGGAATCCTAGTTAGGATTTTCCTTAACAGGGTTACAGTTATTGGTTTATATACAGCTAAGGAACCCTGCTAATTAGTAAATTATTTTTTGGAAAATTATTTTGATTTTCTTGTGATCAACTGCACTAAGTAAATTATATTTATTTACAGTCTAGCTCATAGCTATTGGTTTTTTGAGTATTTTGGTTGCTATAGTCTTCAGTTTGCACAGGTAGCGTGCTCACAAAAAGCGTAAGAAAATTATATAAGGGAGACACTTAATTGAGCACATTACTTCGTCTTCCCTCCATGATCCATAATTCCATATGCCTGAAAAAAGAAGATTCAAGATGACTTGTATTTTGGATCAAAATGTTAATGAGTTTAGACTGTACACATATTACATTTTGTTGCATGGATAATCTGTAAGAAGTATAAAAGTAGGAGGCTAGTAAACTATTCCACATAAGGGAAACGAAGAGGCGACCAAGCGCGACGAAGAGGTGACGAAGCGTGACGAGGAGGCGAGGAAGAGGCGACGAAGTGTAACCAAAACCTCCAACAATGACCGATGAGCAGCAGCTGCATTTTCCGGTCAAGTTTAACCTCTACAAATCAACCAAAAGAGGTGATATTCTACGAAACGGAGAGATCGATAGAGGTTCACGATGACGGTGTTTATGATGATTCAGGAACCCCCGAAGCTGAACAAGCTATCATGGTCACTTGAATTGTATGCAGTACTCGGCGCCATTGGTGATCAGCAGAATCAGTGAGGTCATTAACAGCATGGGTCCGGTGTCCCAGAAGGAGATGAGCAGTCGACCATTGTCTGGAAAATACTTGATAAGAAGGTGCCGATCATGGAGCTACCTTATAATGTATTTCGACATATATGACACGACTTTGGAATTGCAACAGTACTGGAATGTTGTTCAGTATTTTTTAGATTGGCATGATGAGGTGTGTATATCAATAATTATATATTGCCTCTTACTCAAGTGTTGCTTCTTGTTCCGTTCCAACTCTGTGTTTGTTTATTGGCAAAATCAGGACAAGTTGAATTAACAGCTCGGCGATTGGAATCAACTAGCATGATTAATCATCATAGAGACGGTCTTCGAGAATATATATATATAAAAGCATGCATGATCAGATGCCGAGAGCAAAGAGATTCCATTATATTTATCTAATCCATGCCATTTATTTATCTAATCAATTGTGTTCCACTGGTTAGGAAGATGCCGAGAGCAGCAAAGAGATTGCCCCGGAGCAACGGTTGAAATCTACCAAAGTCGATGGACCTCCCTGTTGACATCCCCATCGACATATTTTCGAGACTGTCGGCCACATCACTTTTACAGATCCAATGAGTCTGCATGCCAGGATCTTACGAGACCTAGTCATCACCGTAGAGCTCATTGCCAAGCATTCACTGTATAGGTCTACCAATCCAGACTCAGACACGCCTCTAGTTAGTGTTCTTGGTGGATATTACAGTCTTGGTGTTCAGTACAGGCACAAGCTAGAATTTGTTTACTACGGTTGGCTTGGTTTTCAAGACTTGCATTGATCTGGAGATTGGCCACTGTTGTTATACGATCCTATGAGGTGAGTCAGGTGACAACTTCTAAAGATGCCCTCAGAATGTTTGCCGGGGGCGTCTCCTGATTTCTATGGTATGGGATTTGATGCAATTACTGGCAGCCACAAGCTTCTTCATGTTCAAGTATTACCAGCAAGCTTCCTCGATCGGGTTGATTCAGAATATGACATTAGCTCTCAAGTGGCACGCGTGCAACTGGGCACAAACTCGTGGCGAAGAATATCATCAATCTGTTCCTCCTTGCGGTGATATAAAAGCCATGTTTTTATATTTTCATTGAAACATGTATTGGTTGGTACATCATGACTGTTCTCGCCCATAACCACATACAAAGGTATAATTCATTTCGGGGTGGCGCTTGGGAGCATGGCACAGCTTTAGCCCATGTAGACGTGTCGAATATATTCATGATTCGTTATCTGATGATTTATGATTTGAGAAGTGGCACAAGAGAGCGAAATGCAATTTGTCACGTCAAAATCTCCTGAGGAATCCTAGTTAGGAAAATCCTACTTATCATAATCGATTGAAATGGTGAAACTTAACAGTCTCATAATTAACCGTGTATTTTTTTAAGGGAAAAAGACCATTTGCACAAAAAATTTGAAAAACTTGCCCATTTCAATGTTACCTACCCATTCCAATGAATCTTGATAAAAATACTTAATTACCCTATACTAAAACCATATATAAATCTCTCTCTCTCTAATTAGGGTTTCACTTCACCCTCCTCCTCCTCTCCTGTACCACCACCTCACCACCGGAAACCACAACCTATGCCTTCATTTGCTCCACCAACTCGGCCTCCACCGCCGCCCACTTCCTCAGACGAGGCTGATCTGCCTCATGTTCCTCCTCCGTCGGATTGGGGAAGAGCAGCGAAGGGTGTCCATATCTGGACTGCAGCGAGCTTCAGACGATGGGCTTCTTCGTCGAGGTCGAGGTCGAGGTCGAGGGGCGGCGATCCGGGTCCAGAGGCTTCAGATATGTTGTATTGTGGGAGGGAGATGTGTTCTTATAGGCTTTTTCTGGTTATAGGAGGAGGAGGGTGGTGTTGCTTTTCGTTGCAGTGATGAGAGTAGAGCTGATCGAGGTTTGGGATTTGGGTGTGGAGTGAAGATGTGGGGCTGAGATTGATGGAGATGAAGAAGAAGAAGAAGAAGAAGAAGAAGAAGAGGAGAAGGGGAGATAAAACCCTAACCCTAGAAAATGGTCTCCATCACTATATGGCAGCAAAGCAATGAAGGAGTGAGGCTAGCGGCAACGGCGACGGAAAGAAAAAAAACTAGGGTTTTTTTTTTTTTTTTTTTTTTTTTCTCTTGGTTAGGGTCAGTAATCGATTACTGACCCTCAGTAATCGATTACTGGGGGTCAGTAATCGATTACCGGGGGTCAGTAATCGATTACCGGGGGTCAGTAATCGATTACCGGGGGTCAGTAATCGATTACTAGGGGTCAGTAACCTGATTACTTCATGAAATCTGTAGAGTTTCATTGTATTGTATGTGCAAGTTCTTTATGTTATTGTCAAGTTATCAATGAAATCTTAGTACCAGTATAGTGTGGATGTTTTGTGATCAAAGTTTTACAACTTCATGAACTCTGGTTATGGATTACTGGGGGTCAGTAATCGATTATTGGGGGTCAGTAACATGGTTACTGGAAAATATGGAATCTGTAACCTGATTACTGGGAGTCAGTAATTGATTACTGGGGGTCAGTAATTGATTACTGGGGGTCAGTAACCTGATTACTGACCGATTACTGACTCCCAGTAATCGATTACCGGAGGTCAATAATCGATTATTTACTGTAATCTGTAAATTATTTACTGAGGGTTAGTAACCATCGTCAATAACCTGATTATAAAAAAAAAAAAAAAAAAAATTAAAAATCTGGCGAAAAAAAAAATTCCGGCGAAAAAAAAAAATTGGTGCCCGGAATCCGGCGACCAGGCTCCGGCGACAGGCCATGGGAGGCCGGAGGAGTTGGGTGATATTTCGGCAAAGTTTGTTTTTTTATCTTCCACTTTCTCAACACATTATAATTCAAAAATATATTAGATAAGACAAAAGGACAAAAAAGGAAGAAAAAAAATTAAATTTGTACTAGAATTGAAAAAGATTTGTTCAAATGGGCAATAGAGTTGTTACCTTATGTTGAATAGGGGAAAAAAATAAGTTTGTCATTTGAATGGGCAGTCAGGGGGTCAAATTAGCACCAAATAGACATTTTCCCTTTTTTTAATGCAATCAGTTAAGTAAATTATTTTTATTTACATTAAGAGTACGGTACATATTAATTTGGATGTAAACTATGCATGCAATTGCATGGGGACGTACGTAGTAATTGAACAAAGAATCGAAACGATAACTGATAATCAAAAGGAGAAGATCGAGGTGGTGAAATAACTTAATACAGGAAACTATTATTAAAGTTATCTCTAAAAATATAAAATAACGTAGTTCAAAGTTTAACTGAAATGTTACTATGGGACAAAAATTAAGTAAGAACAAAAAATTCAAAAGAAAAACTACCTCCAACTATCGAATGCCTAATCCTCCTATAATATGTACCGGCCACCAAATTGGACTTATGTGAACCTAAACAACCCCAATCGAAGGGTTTAACAAGTTGTTGGCTTATCTAATTATCTGCGTAATTTCAGGCAAAACATAATGATTTCAAAGATGGAAAATACCCATTTCCACACGTAATTAACCATTAAATCACACAAACAAAAACAATGGCATATATAAATATAAACTATTTGTTTGTTGAAGAAAATATTATGAAGAAATTGCATGTGCACGTAGGGTCCTTGGGTTTTGCAGTTGGTAGTCTAACTAGAACATTTCCATGTGCACCATTGATTCTTGCGAAAACTGACCTGAACTGAAAAATATGAATCTGTTTCTGTGGCTCTTTCCCTCTTAACCTCAACAATTTGCTTACCTGCCTTGTCTCTTTCTCCTTCATAAAACCCACCACTACCTCCGTTGCCTTCTCATTTCCTATATAAGCTTACCCCCAGCTCCCCTTGTTCCATATCACTCAAGTGTTTTAGCACTCACTACTCAATAGCACTCTCCACCTTCTTCTTCTTCTTCCTCTTTCACTCTCTCTCACTCTCAAACACAGAATGGCTTTCACTTCATGCTTGGCCATTACTCTTCTGCTCTCTGTCCTCAAAAGCCAAGAGGTCTAACATTCTGTGGCAAGTATCCATCAAATTGCCTGCTTATGAACTCGAGCAAACCTTCAGAGCTCCGATTCAAATAGAGTTGGACACTTGGATCTACAGTCAACAACAACTGTTTTGTAAACCTTGATACAAGGTCCGAATCAGTTCTGAAATTGGCACCAGTGAGTGCATATGCTTTTGAAGCATCACCTGCGGAGCTGAATACAAGGCGGTGGAAGGACAACCGCTGCTTCTGTTGCCATTGCTGCCCCAATTCACGGTGAGCTACACAGTGGGCTGCTACTACCCTAAGACCTTTCTGTCTACAAAAATTCAAAATAGGACAATGAACATTTATTAAAATTGGTAACATTTCTAAGTGCTCTACATTCAGGACGAAATAGGGATAATGTATTAATACCTGAAGTGTTGTACAAACTTGCACGCACGAATAGGTTTGATAGTGCTATCAGAAATGACAATTAAGAAAAGCGTTTTCTTTTCCTCGTAGATGTCGTAATATTTTGAGTAGGCTTCAAAAGGATTCTGGACAGGTTCTACTCTTATTCCATATTTACTCACGATCCAAACTGGATAAAAATATTTTTAAAAAATTATATATATATATATATATATATATATATATATATAAGATAAAACGTACTCAACAAAACAAAATCGATTTAAACTTAATAAGGGCATTTTCAACAGCTTCCCTATTTTTTTTTTGTAAAATAGGGAAGCAAAAGTCAGAATCTCTAAAAAAATTATGCTCCAACTCCAAGAGCTTCCCCATTTTGGAGATTTTCACATTTATTACAACTACATTCATATTTATTTCAACAATATAATATTCTTTTATTTATTTATTTTCAAACATGCAATAAATAATCAATTTATTTATTTTAAATAAAAATCCATATAAAATTCTATAATTAATGATTACTTTTTAGTTTTCTGTGTCAAATTGATTTGATCATTAATTTTTCATTCTGCAAATTTTTCTTTCTCTCTCTACAAATATAGGGATGCATATATTCTCTCTCATCCAAATCCCCATTTTAGGGAATGAGATGGAGAATCTGTTGGAGGAGATTTAGAGCCAAAAATCCCCAAATTTAAGTAAAATCTTTATTATAGGGAATCTGTTGGACTTGCTAAGATTTACCTCGTAGGGATCCACCACTAAACCTGTCATAGAAGGTTGCATTAAATAAAGCTTCTCCGGCCAAGTTAGCAGCAACGTTAGCGGACATGTATTTGTCACTAGCAAAATTAAAGCACCTCAAATTAGTAGCATGAAACCCAATCATATTCAAATAATCTTGATTATTACAAGTAATGTTATTGATGCCAAAAGAACAAACAGTAAACAAGAAACTACTGCTGAGTGCAGTACATACCAACGGCCCCCCTTTCGAAGACTATTAGTAGCATAAATGTGCCCAGATCCCAGTACTCCATAGGTTGAGGAAACTTCTCGTTTCACAACACAGTCATGTATTATAAACAAACGATAAATTTGATCGTGACGCTGCAAAAGATAAAAACTATATGAGTATAAGAAAAAAAATAATAACGATAAATTTCAAGGGAGGAAATTATTTATATTACCTCCGGATCCCAGCCGGCAATGAGGAGTCCAAACTCTTTACTCTGGCCACGTAGACTCATTAGATGCTTATAAACTGCTTCTACTACATCTGCAACTGTAGGTTCACCGCCATAATATTCATCGTCCTCGACCTGTGACATGTTAAGCAAAATGTTAAGTATATATATATGGACTATATTTATAATATAAAAGAAAAATGCATTCGAAACAACTGAAATTGTTATCGAAGTTTTGTTCTGGGGAGGGGCCTTTTACCGAGTATGGAAATTTCTTCTGAATATATCTGCTCAAATCACGACACTCTTCACGTTTGCCCACGAGTACGGAAATTATTTTTGTAGATATTTGAAGCATTTTGTACATGTAGTCTTCAACTGAAAATAATAATCATTAGGAAAAAAGGAAACTATTAAGTACAAACTCACGGGAGTATCTAAACACTAAGATACAAAATAAAGAGTTTTAGTTTACTTTGAAGCTCTTTATCAAACTCATCCCCTTCGTTCGAAGCCCTAGACTCAGTTCCAACTACGATGCCCTCTTTGGTGTAAAAAGCTAGAGCAGTTGACCCCTTGAGGTACTTGTTGTGTTCTGAAGGATGCTGTTTTGAAACCATGCAACCCATGTTTCTGTCAAGAGATAAAGTTTATTTCAAAATAATGCAGATAAGGTAGAAAATATTATTGAAGACAAAACTAGGAGATCGTTGGAGAGACTATTAGTTAGAGTAAACCAGTTGATAAGAGGATGTCCCAGCTCAGAGTATATATCACTACAAAGTATATTAATTTAAAGAACATATTACTAATCTACTACATGCTTTGTGCACATAAATAAGAATACCTGAGAGAATGACCTACTACAAACACGAACTCCACCAAAGTATGAGAGATACACGAAGTCGATATATATCCTCTCAAGTATACCAGCTGAGTAACTACGCCTGAAAGTTGGATACGGTGATTGAATTGAATGTTGAACTAGTGCTCAGTTATATAGAGCACTAACTTAATAGGAATAGGAACAACAATTTGAGAAAGAAAGTAAAAAAAAATCATCCTTGTAGTTCAAGACAAGAAAGCATGAAATCCTTGTAATATGAATATGGCAATTTCAATTAGTGAAAACGGATTGGAAATTGTATTAGGACTTACGATTTCTCCTGTAATGTAAGTAGGAATAGGAATATAAATTTTTGATACAGGAAATTATAAGTTTGCTAGATATCGCTTGTCAATACTATTCGTGACTTCCAATATTCATGACATTAACCAACTAAACAAAGTATCACAATTAATTAGGGAAGTCAAAATAGGAAACTTAAAAGGACTCAATTTGTCATGAGCGAATCGTCAAGATTTTCCTCTGATTTGTAGTCTAGTAATTGATTATAAACGATGTAAAAAAAAAATTACATGAAAAATAAAAAGAATCCTAGTTTGATTCAGTTTCCTAGTTTTGCCCTTAATTACAAGAACAAACGATGACAAACACCCTATATATAGGACCTATCTAGCTTAGAATTTGTGTTCTCATCCCAACACGCTAAACCTAATCTGATTGCAGAGGTTGATATCTTTCAGTTTCAGACGTTCAAACACACAGCCATGAGTAATATCTGGAACATCACCCGCAACCTCATGCACCATAAGGTTCTCGTCAAGCTGTCGAATTTTGTTTCAGGGTTTTTGAAGAAAATTATCAACAATTTTCTGGGGCTGATCCGTATGTTCCGAGGGACAAAAGGTTTGTTTCTCTGTCATGACTATTTACGACTTCAATGGCAAATTCTAACCTAAAGCCCTTTCTTTCTTTCTCACAGGATCGATCACGGTATGTGCTAGTCCAATTGACCAGGATATGAACATAGGGCTCCTAAGTGAGGTGGACCATAAGAAAGAACATACTGAATCATCAAGCAATTTTATTCGTATGTTTCATCCAATCCAATTCAATTTTTTGTGTTGTTTCTTGTAATATAAGTATCGATCTTATTTTTGTTTTTTACTTTTCCTGATCTTAGAGGAACTTGAAAGAGCTACCAAGGCTGAAGAACCCGAAGCTCCCGGAGAACCTTTGATTCAACCCGAAGTTAAACGAGAATACGTTTTTTGTGGATATTGTTATAGCGGAGATCATAAAGCAAAATTTTGCCCGTTTAAACATTATATATGTAGAGATTGTGGTACTCTATTTCCCTGCGAGAAGAAAGACGTCCATGGTGAAGAACGAAAAGTACTAAATTATTGTTTTGATTGTAGATATTGGGGCCATTTGTCTGAATCATGTCCTGAGAGAGATAATTTGGATGTAGACTTTGATCCTTCTCCGATCTAATGGTGAGAAGATAGCTTTAGGTGATTCATGTATCAAAACATACTTCATTTCCAATTTTATTGAATCCAAATTCAGCTCTAGTAGTCTTCAATTTGAAATATGCAATTGTTTGTAATTTTTTCTTGTTCGGCTAGAATGCTCGTACATGGATGAAGAGTCCTCTCTCTGATCATAGAAACGATTCTCTCCAAACAAACCAGCCTATGTATCCTCTGTTTGGGATTTCGCAATGGTTGGAATTACACACGCATTTTTGTTGTCATTCAAAGAGCCCTCTGCAATTTCATTGCGCGAATGAATGAGTTTAATCAAACAGCAAATAAAAAATACGTACGATCCGCATCCTCAAAGATCCATATTATATTTGAGAAGCTGAATGAAAGGTTTTCATTCTCTTATGAGATGCAAAACACAGTTGAAGCCTAGAAATAGTACGTGGTTGTCAACTTACCATAGAGTGAACTTGTTTGCTTAGCTATTTTAATCAAAAGATACATTCTCGCCGTGATCAAAATGCCCTTTTCTCTTTAATTTTCGCCATTCGGGTATTATGATTCATGCTTGCTATTTAACTCTCAGCTTTTCTCATATGAATCACATCAGATGAGAAGGGGTACTAGAGCCATATCTATATATAGGTATGAAAGTAATCAGTTGGTTTTTGGTTAAAGATTTCTTTTCAATACTGAACTAATTTACTTAAACGATAAAACGTTCAAGCTTAAGTTGGTTCCATCATGGTCATGCGCATATGAACATCTAATCGTTTTTTAGGGCAAAAGGCTTAGTCGTAAGCTTTGGCACGGCCGGTCTCAATTGCAGGCCATACATACTTCCTGTCTGGCTTTTTTTCTGTAGTTCTGTTGCACAACAATCTGAACAAGAACATTAACTTTGGAAATGCTTAATAGGAAGAGTCAAAAGGCTACTAGCAAAATTACAGATCGAATTGTGAATCGCTTCCAAATAAGGTTTCTTCATAGCTAGCTTCACGATAAAGTAATGATTATACTACAATGTACCTGTATAAAAGAGAAAAGAAAACCAAATCAACCCAGCTAGAAACGTCCTCTTGGCTGGTCTCATGTCCAGCGACTCCAGTCAGCCTACTATCTGCATTTCTTCGCTATCATGATAACATGATGTAACCCCATTTGATCGAAAGCCTCTTCTTGTCCTCGTCCAAAACTATCTGAAAACTGTTGAGCATGATTTTTTTTTTTTTTAATATTTTTTTTTATCCTAGAGTGTTTTGCCTTACCAGGAACAATTTTGAGCTCTGTGTCTGGAAAGCTTTTTATATGATAGTTGGCTACACAGTAGTAGCGTTTACTTGCAGTTTGTATAGTCCTGTTTGACCCTATAATGTCACTGGAAGGTTTTCTGAGATTGAATTACTTTGATAATTTTTTGTCTATAGCTGATTACCCACCCTTGCCGGTTACCAGCATGTATGCAGTTTAAGATAGCAAAGTAAACAGTCAGAAAATCTATCCAGGTAGTGAGTAATGATTAAATATCCATTCATGCATGTATACATACACAACAAGCAACTCAATTTTCATGCAAGAAAAGATTAATAAAAAAATAGAAAACCAAAACCAAATATAAAACGCAGACTTGAAATTGAAGAAAACTACAATTGTGGACTTAAGTTCCATACGAACTGTGATAAAAAACAATCTAGGTACAATATTGACTCCTGGTATGAGCCAAGGAGTTCATGTGCATCAACTACATCATTTACCCGTTCATGGTTTTATTTCTTAATGAGTAAAACCATGGGATCGAGTATCATAATCATTAGATCACATCTTCCTATATGATCATACCTTAAAGTTAAACCATGCCATGTCTGTCACTGTATTAGAAGAGCTCTTGTTAATACAACTAGTCATAAAATACGGAAGTTTAATCTTGTCCCATCAAGGTAATTTCCCTGGTTTAAGTAATATCTTGCCAATGTGGTTGCCACTTTCTTTGAGTTTGTGTGCCTCGGCTGCTTCTTTAAATGTAAAATCACGTTTGTGGATGATAGCTTTCACATGGCCTTCCTCAATTGCAGGCATCACATTCTCCTGAACCTCCTTAACAATTGCAGCTTTCATCTCTGGAGTTCTGTATACCAAGGAAGCCGCTGCATGCACAACCACCATATACTGTGTAAACTGACAGTAGCATAAAAAGAGACAGGCTGATAATTTTAACAGAAGACAAAAACACTCTAAAGATTAGGTACATTACAATTCTATAGTCTTATGTACTTGTGATAATCTGAAAACCATGGCAGGACAGGAGTGTACTGGTATAATTTCATAAAAATGGGTTTGTAACTATCATGATAAAGTAACCAATTTTATTCCACAACTTATATAAGAGAAGAAGAATAGAAAAATAACACAATGGCTGGGAAAACTTGCATAAGAAATTAACTAAGTTCACCAAGCCATAAACATGTGATTTTATAGACAATCCAGTTTAATTAGTATTTAATTACCAATAATGTATTTGAGGATTGAAGAGAGCTTTTGTAATACTCCATAAGAATCGTATTGTGTCATCCAACAGCCACCAATTTCAACAAGCCTCCCACCTTCCTTCAGGCATTCAAGGTTTCTGTCAAAGTAGGAAGACCCAGCAACACAATCCAAGACTACATCAACACCTGCGATTGCACAAAATCATATATATTTCATCTACAACAATGAGTTATTGATGGTACAAGATAAAATGATCGTTCTTAATTAAGTTATAAATTTGTGGATGATGCTACAAGAAACATACCTTGGCGATTAGTCCTGTCCATTATCACTTTAACAAAGCCCTTCTCAACGTTGTCATCCTCACCGTTGTCATTCTCAACGTTGTCATTCTTATAATTGATGCAGACGTCAGCTCCGAGAAGTTTACATTTAGCTATTTTTGCCTCAGTACCTGCTGTTGCAAACACAGTAGCTCTGTAGTACTTAGCCATCTGAATCGCAAAAATACCGATTCCACTACAGCCTCCATGAATCCGCAATCAAATAAACTATCAGGAGACGCATGAAAGCGATACACAGGAGCAAACGAAAACAAAAACTTGGGGTATTCAAGTAATTCTTAAACACCCCATTTGTGCTTGAGAGTGATGCACCAAATTGTGTCTCTGTCTTTAGAATTCACGGTTTCAGTGAAGAGGATATAGTTTACTAATCTTGACTATGATCGAAGCTTCCCACTTTACCACATTGGTGATAAACCATGCAAAGAAGATCAAGCAAATATGGATGGACTGTTTTTAATTCTGTAGGATTTTCAGAACTTCAATAATATTCAAAAGTGTTTTACATAGTCGGCCTTACACTACTAGAAATATGGCCTATGGGGACATTTGTTTAGGGACACATAAATGTCCCCTTTGGTACCTATAGGCACATTTATTGAACAAAAGGGACACATAACACATATGTGCCTATTGCTAGTGTTCCTATTGCTAAATGGAACAAATACAATATGTGTCCCCAAATATATGAGTGGGCCCCATTGTATTTCAAACTATCAAAATAGAATACAATACCATACATTTGTACAAATACTTTACCAATTGGGGACACTTTGGCTATATGTCCCTATTGGCTCAATTTTTATTACTTTTGGCACCCCTTCCCTAATAGGGACTAAATTGCAAACCCAGAATCAAAATATATATATATATATATATATATATCAAAATAATATTAAAGCATTGATAAGACCAATTTGTTCTCCACACAAACAGTAATATCCAATATCAGTGCATATACCAACAAATGTACTTCCAAAAATAACATATTCTCTTAGCAGGAACAGAATCCACAATTGAAATATTTAGCACTCACATCCACTTGACCTGGGCTGATTGTTGCTTCCAACATCAATAGTATCCGGCAAGTATCTTCATGAAATGGATAATTTCACAGATGCACAACCAAAAGGAAAATATGTCAAAAAAGGTTAACTCTACATAAAAAAAAAAGGTTACTGTATGATATATGTAATACTTAAAACCAGAGACATGTACGGCAATTAACATATGGAGATGGTTTCTTGTTCACTTACATCTCCTCCTCTTCCCCGCTTTTCAGGGCATCCCTTGCTATGCACTGGAAAGCTTCTTCCACATTAATCCCTTCCTTGGTAGAGGTTTCATAGTACGGAATGTCTCCTTTTGATGCACACCAAGCTCGAGCCTTTTATTCTGGCACCTAAAAAAATATAAAAAGTGATGTATAGACTTGGAAAAATATAAAGGGAGAGAGAGAGAGAGAGAGTTGTTTCTTATAAAGACACATACCACTCTACTATTTCCACCATCTACATCAATCTTGTTTCCAATTACAATAAAAGAGTTTTCTGGATTAGGACTAGCCTGCAAAATATTTTCCAAGTCAATATAGAAATCTCAGTTTCCATATGCTAATCGCTAAGAAATGGAAGTTGAATTAAACAATAACTGGAAGAGCTTGCAACAAGTCCAACAAGAAATTAAAGACAATACCTGAATAAGGAATTCATCCTTCCAATTGTTGAGGTTATCAAAAGATTTCATCGAATTAAATGAGGAACACATATACACATAATGAGGAAAGCTTGAGATGATATCAATATGATTGAACAAATATGTAAAACAAATAAAACATAAAAAGAGTATAGTAATTTTAAGTTCCAGAGCTACGACTTGAGAATAGTAACAGTATATCCATTAAGGCATTAATCGAAAGGATATGTTGGGGCACTCATCACTAATTTAATGACAAAAACTACAATAAAAATCAAGATTGAACATCTATAGATTATGCTAGGAAACTTACAGGGGGTGACCAAGAAGTTCTGTGAAAGGCTGCCACATACCACGAGAATTTTCAGCCTTGGATTGAATAGCTCGTAGCTTTGGGGCTGTAACCATCTTCATTGCCTTTGTAATTTTTTGGATATTCTTTATCACTCTTCGTCCAATTCCTCACTGTATATAGTATAAAAAACAACATTATCTTTGGGCTTTACTCAAGTGAAAACCAAACGTACATAAGGTAAAAACGATAACAAGTTGATGGCAATGATTCATACCAATTTGAGTTGAAATTGAGCGCACTCCGAGTGGTGCCTTCTGCCCACCCAAACCAAAAGATATAGTTATATCAAAGTGATGTAGTCTCATCTTGATGTATGACTCATCCAATATAGCCTAGTAAACTCAGATTAAGTTTAGTGCCAACATCTCAACTAACATCCACAGGAATATCAAAATGAACCATATTGTACTGACAGAATCACATAATCGCTTAAAACATACATATACATCCTTGAACACATAATTATCAAAATTTAGCAAACGAGGATTGGAGTGTAAGCTTTCACATTAAAACGCAGTCCATCCCATGCTAAGACGATGACAAATAGACACGAGAGCAATGAAATGAGACTGTAAGGCTGTGCAGCGATGCAACCAAAACCCATTTTATTGACTAAACCAACCTCCAACTATGTAAACAAAAGGTTACAACTGCTTATTTGTATCTAAGAGACTGGATCAATAGAATTGATAAGTAATATCCAACAAAACTCATAGAATATAGATGATATGACCCATTTGCAACATACCCAGTTCCTCATAGTAAAACCCAACAAGAAATGAGCAAAATTTCACAACCTGGAGAGCTGCTTGACATAGTCTAGAACTCCAATCCGCAAGAACTTTGGAGAGCTGCTATGCTTTAGCCCCAAATCTCGACCTAGGGTTTCGAAAAATTGGGACTTTTCTCAATTGGGTTATTGATTCTGGTTCTCAGACTGAGGGGATTGAGCGTGAAAGAGATACGATCATAATTTCGGGAGGGTTTTCATAATTAGGGGTCGGAATTAGGGTTTCGATATTGGGCGAGAGGTGGAGCACTTAGAGAGGGGAGACGACAACAGAAAAGCATGAGGTGGATTCTAATTAAGTGCCTGCCTGATAGATACCTATATATTCCGTATGTAATTGGTATTACGTCGTAGATAGTGGGTTGGTATTTGTATTTGTACTGATTGACAACAATGGGGACACTTATATGTCCCTACATTTACAATAGGGACATTTATATGTCTTTAAATTTAGAATGGGGACATATGCCATAATGTGTCTCTATTTGTTACTGAATGGGGACAAATGTTTATATGTTCCTATTATAAATGTCCCCATAGCCCTATTTTCTAGTAGTGTTATAGACTTATAGTATAAGAAGGAGCTTCTTGAAATCCAAAGAACTCAGAGAAGGTGTTTGGGACAAAATTCCCTTTTTTCATTCATAGGAAGAAAAGAATACAAGAAGAAGACTTTATACAGGTATAAAGAAAAACTGAACAGAGTAAGGTATGGACTAAAACTAAGGAGCTAGGATTCCACCATACTGCAGTGGGTGAACTCCATGCTGAACAGGAGAGCAGTAGGTGGACTGGCGAACACACCAGGAGGACTGGCGAGTACTAGGAAACTCGCCAACCACCAGACTCGCCTTGTTGTGGCGAATCGCCAGAACCTGGCGATTCGCCACATCCTGGCGATTCGCCACATCCTGGCGAGTCGCCATCCACTATGGCGAAAACAAGCTATCTAACTAGCTAACTTCAACACTCCCCTTCAAGCTTGGTCCAAGAGATTGAAGGACCCAAGCTTGCATAGAATGTTTTGAAAATGAGCAGAAGTTAAAGACTTGGTAAAGATATCTGCTAGTTGATCTTCACTTTTCACATACTGTGTGGAGATGATGTTGGCTTGAACTTGATTCCTTATAAAATGGCAATCGACTTCGATATGCTTGGTTCTTTCATGAAACACAGGGTTGGAGGCGATGTGCATAGCAGCCTGGTTGTCACAATGCAGACATATAGGGGCAGAACATAAAAAACCTAGGTCAGTGAGGAGACCTTTGAGCCAAATCAACTCACAGGCTGCTGAGGCCATTGCTCTATATTCAGCTTCTGCACTTGACCTTGCAACCACACTTTGCTTTTTGCTTTTCCATGTAACCAGGTTTCCCCCAACAAATGAGCAGAAGCCCGTTGTGCTCTTTCTATCAAGGGCATTCCCAGCCCAGTCTGCATCTGCATAGCCAACAATATTGTGATGGCCATTTTTCTTCAAAAGAATTCCTCTACCCACTGAACCCTTTAAATACCTCAGAATTCTCTTGACAATATTCAGATGAAACACAGTAGGCGAATGCATAAACTGACTGACAATGCTAACGGCATACGAAATATCAGGACGTGTGATAGTGAGGTAGATCAACTTCCCTACTAACCTTTGATATTCACCCATATTCCCAAGAGCATCGCTGTGAGTGTCCAACTGAATCTTACTATCAAGAGGGGTCTTGGCGGGTTTACATTCAAGAACTTCAGCTTCCTGAAGAAGATCAAGAACATACTTTCTTTGATTTAGAAATAATCCTTTTGAAGAAGAAGCCATTTCTATACCAAGAAAGTATTTTAATTTACCAAGATCTTTCATTGCAAATCTCGACCGCAAGGAATCTTTCAAAGAACTGATTTCCTGATAGTTATCACCAGTGATTATTAAATCATCAACGTAGATAAGGACTGCAAGTTTTCCCTTGACGCTGTTTCTGAAAAATAGTGACGAATCAGCATTACTTCTGCAAAAGCCAATTCCCTCAAGAACTGAGCTAAGTTTAGCATACCAAGCTCTAGGAGATTGCTTAAGACCATAAATTGCTTTGTGTAGTTTACACACCAAATTTTGATCTGCAGATTGAGGGTGACCAGGAGGAAGCCGCATATAGACCTCTTCTTCCAAGTCTCCATGTAAAAAGGCGTTTTTTACATCCATTTGATGTAAAGACCAATTGTGATTTACTGCAAGAGATAAGAGAACTCTCACAGTATTCATTTTTGCAACTGGTGCAAAAGTCTCCTTGTAGTCCACTCCATACGTTTGAGTAAAGCCACGAGCAACCAGACGAGCTTTATGCCTCTCCACTTGACCATCTGATTTGAACTTGGTTTTATAGATCCACTTGCTTCCCACTGCCTTCTTTCCTGTAGGGAGGGGGACAATGCTCCAAGTTCCATTTTCATTTAGGGCCTTCAATTCTTCCTGCATTGCCCTATGCCAAACTGTACTTTCGCTAGCTTCATTGAAACTTCTAGGTTCATTGACCTCATCAATGGCACTTAAGAAAGTTGCATGAGAAGTTGACAGCCTTTGATATCCCAAAAAATCAGAAATTGGATATTTCACATGGAAGCCAACATAGTCTTTAAATCTTACAGGAGGATTCCTATCTCTTGTAGGATTCCTTCTGGGAATTTGAGGTTGCACAGATTGAGGAGCAGCGGCTAAAACTGGTTCTTCAGTATGGGCAGGCTGAGCAGGGCTATCAAAAACTGCATTCTCATGCATTTCTTCTATTTCCTGATCATTGGAATTAACTTGCTCATTAATTTCACCAGAAGGTTTTGATAGTTCTGCACTTGTCAAAGGTGCAGGAAATAAATCACTGAATGACTCCCCCTGACCATCTGCATCAACAACTTTCTTAGGAAAAAACAGAACATCTTCTTCAAATTTCACATCTCTAGAAACAACTATTTTCCGAGATTCATGATTGTAGCACTTGTAACCTTTCTGAGTAGTAGAATATCCCAGAAACATGCACTTGACAGCTCTTGGCTCCAACTTATCCCTGTGCTTATCCTGAACATGCACATAGCATACGCACCCAAACACTTTCAGGTGATTCAAAACAATCTTCCTGCCCTTTAGTACTTCGAGGGGAGACATAGAGTTCAACACTCGACTTGGCAGGCGATTAATGAGGTAAGTTGCAGCAAGGACTGCATGGGACCAGAACTTCTTTGGGACATTTGCATGAAACATCAATGCTCTAGTTTTCTCAAGTAGGTCTCTATTCTTCCTTTCAGCAATGCCATTTTGCTGAGGTGTTCCAACACATGATGTTTGGTGAATGATTCCGTTTGAGCTATAAAACTGTTGCATTTTGTTGGACATATACTCTGAGCCATTATCTGATCTAAAGATTTGAATTTTGGATGAATACTGAGTATTGACAAGATTGCAGAAAGATTTGAACACATCAATAACTTCACTTTTCATTTTCAAAAGGTACAACCAAGTAATCCTGGTGAAATCATCTACAAATGTTACAAAATATCTAAAACCATCTACTGATTTTAGAACAGGACCCCATACATCAGAATGGATGATTTCAAACGGATTACTAGCTCTAGAAACTGACAGTTGGAATGGTAATCTAGTGAACTTAGACATGTGACACACTTCACAGTTAAGCTGTCCATGACTCAAGTTTGGAAACAAAATAGATAACACTTTCTCTGAAGGATGAGCCTAGCGTTGATGCCACAGTTGATACTCTGAAACCCTACTGGAACTGACTTGGAGGACCTGAGACTTCTGGGACAGGTAATACAGTCCATTTTGAAAAACACCTTCACCAATCGTCTTCTTGGTGATCAAATCCTGAAAAATAACATTTTCGGCAGAGAAAATGACCGAACAATGTAAGACTCTAGAGATTTTTCCAACTGACAGAAGTTGAAAGGGAAATGAAGGTACAAATAAAGCATCAAGTTCCAGCTGTTTTTGAAAAAGATTAACTTTCCCTTTTCCTAATACTGGGACCCCCTTCCCATTTGCAACGGATACAAAGGAAAAAAAAATTTCAAAGTTGTGCAAGTTTGATAACTTGTTTGTCATGTTATCAGTGGCACCAGAGTCTATGATCCAACAATCATCTTCAACACTAACAAGTAAAGCAGTTTCAAATGCCTTTAAGATACCTGGGCGATCACGATTGTTGACATGATCTGAATCTGCTAAAAAACCAGCAAACTGACTTAGGAGAGCTGTGTGACTTGAATCCTGACTACCCAACTTCTGCTTCTGTTGGAGGAAATCTGCAAATTCATTAATGAGATTACATGGATTTGCGGTGAAGTCGACAGGGACAGCTGGTGCCACCGAGCTAGAGGTCATATTTGCTCTAGGAGTGAAAGAACTGGTGCTCCTGGGGATTCCCTTGCCCTCCTTCCTTGCTTTCTCTTCAAGAAATTTTACTTTCAGCTCTGGGAACAGGATCCAGCACTTCTCTCTAACGTGATTTCCTCCACAGTGAGTACATTTGCCACCAGTGCGCTTCCATTTCTGATTCCTATCGTCCGACTGCTTAGAACTTGTAGCATAAGCACTTGACTCAGTATGGTTGGACTTAATATCAACATTCATCACTTGCCTTCTGGTTTCTTCTCTTTGAACAGTGCTGCAAACCGCTCTAAAGGTGGGGAGTTCAGCATTCATAAGAATGTGACTCCTCAAATCTTCATAATCAGTGCTAAGGTTAGCCAAGAGCTGGAAAATTTTGTCTTCCTCAGCCCTCTTCAGCAGTATGGCTGCATCAGTAGTATGTGGTCTGTACACGTCTAGTTCATTCCACATGCTGGTTAGACTTCCAAGATATTGAACAAAGGAGTTACCTTCTTGTTCAAGGCAAGCGATGTCCTTCTTCAGTTGATAAACTCGAGCTGAGTTATTTTTGTTCCCATAAAACTCTTCAATATCCTTCCACATTTGACTTGCTGAAGTGGAGTAGCTGAAGATCTGAGCCAACTTAGGTTCCATGGAATTGATGAGCCATGATCGAACCAGTTGATCAGTGCTTAGCCAGGAATTAAAGCTGCTGGAACCAACATTTGGAGCTTGAGTAGTACCATAGATAAAATCTAGCTTGGATTTTCCTCCAAGTGCCAGAGCCACTGCTCTTGACCAATGAAGGTAATTAAACGAATTGAGTAGGACTGAGCATAAACGTTGATTCGTGTTGCCATCACCATTGTAACTCGAATCAGAATTGGGGTTGTTGACAGATCCAAAAGGATTAACATCAGAAGATGCCTCGTCAGTCATTTTAGGCTGAAAATAAAGGCACGGAACTTCACTCTCACTTTAAGCAGAGGATACACGAGAAATGGACACAAGAACGCAGAGGCAGTAGCAGGATACTAAATATCCTGCTCTGATACCATCTTGAAATCCAAAGAACTCAGAGAAGGTGTTTGGGACAAAATTCCCTTTTTTCATTCATAGGAAGAAAAGAATACAAGAAGAAGACTTTATACAGGTATAAAGAAAAACTGAACAGAGTAAGGTATGGACTAAAACTAAGGAGCTAGGATTCCACCATACTGCCCATACTGCAGTGGGTGAACTCCATGCTGAACAGGAGAGCAGTAGGTGGACTGGCGAACACACCAGGAGGACTGGCGAGTACTAGGAAACTCGCCAACCACCAGACTCGCCTTGTTGTGGCGAATCGCCAGAACCTGGCGATTCGCCACATCCTGGCGATTCGCCACAACAAGGCGAGTCGCCATCCACTATGGCGAAAACAAGCTATCTAACTAGCTAACTTCAACAGAGCTATGCATGAAAACCAAATCATTTGGAGTGTTAAACTGAAATATATTTCCATCAGCATTCATATAGCAACACATGTGTATGATTAATTCAGTGAAAAAGATACAGAAATGATGAATGTTCTCGAAAGCAAATTGACTTGAAGCTCTCAATGTACTATTTCAGAATCCAAATCCAGGAGAAGAGAATCATTCCTAGCTGTCAGTTCTCCTACTTCTGCTGTCACAGGACTAATAAAAGAAGATAACTATTAAACTAGTTTATGTGCTGAAAGAGAGTAAGACTTTCATGGTGTCTAGAACAAATATAATTCCAACATCAAGATCAGTTCAGTTTCTAGGACAAGATATATAAACAAAAGTTGGTTAGAGGAACAGTTAGTCTATGTAATTCCTGTTAGTAGTATGCCATTGTATCCTTGTTAATATCAGATAATAATCAACTAGCCTTTGTAATCTACTGGACAAAAGTCTAGTTCGACAAACTTGTGCTCGACGAAATGGGGATACCAAATTACACTAAACATCAATATCTCTTTCTTTACCATAAATAGTTCTTGAATTTCTTTGCTCTTAAGAAAAAAATTGTAACTGTATGTGGTTCGTGCTCGAAGATTGTCACTGCGGTACTCAAATTTGGGATCTAAACTTTTATGTACTTCACTAGCTAGTTCACTTAAACTAAGCTTCCAAAAGGAAATGAAGTTGGACTTGTCAAATCATAAACGTTAACTTCCTAGTTCATAATATGTAGTCGATCATTAGTCACAAAGTGCTCATCAAACAGATTAATTAGTGGCTTCCAGTTCTCTTAGTACAATCAATATATATCAAATTTAGTATAGAATTATAAACATGCAGTATACTAGAATAATAACTAAGTTACCAAAATTGTTTCCCCTGAAGATAGTCGACTCCCCTCTTTCTCCTTTACATTCCCCTCATCTACCCTTTTCTTCATGAACAATTCCGCCCAGACGGAACAAGCAGCTTGAGGAATAGCAGCAGCTGCGTCGAGGGGAATCTTTGTTGGGATTTTCAGAAGGTGTTTAACAGGAACAGCAACATACTCAGCATAGGCACCACCAAAAACAATGGCACACACCTACATACATATTAACGAAGATAATCAACTTTTCAATTAGTAAACTAATTAATTGTAGCTAGGCAGCAGGGAAATGAGCTAGACCATAACGCCTATTTATTCGAACAAACCCGAAAAAACAAAATTGATGAAGCGCCTAGATTGCTCGTCTTTTACCTTAGTTTGTATTTTCCATTCTTGCTTGTCTTTGTTGGACATCCCCTCACCATGAGCTGACGGTCCCTGAACATTCTAGTCCAAGATACTTGCTTTTGATTCCGTCCCTCTCAAGCTCCGTAATCTGAGGTGTCTTGCCTTTCTTCCTCTCTTCAACGTCCGGTGAATTGACTCCGGCATAAGACACCTTAACAAGAACCTCGTTGCGTTTGGGCACCGGTTTTGGCACCAGTTGCACTTTGAGGATCTCCGGTCCACCACCATCACTTTTGGCAACGACGGCATACATGAACTCCTCCTTCTTTGGGGCAGACGAGGACCCCCCGGTACTATCACTGCTCTTACTCTCTTTCCCTCCCTTGGACGACTGGCCGGACTTCCCACCACCTTTTTTCTTGAACATTTTTCCACGTAGCCGATCAGCTCGCTCTGTAGGTTCGATCAGAGAGATCTCTAGAAGCTAAGCTAGCTTAATATGGTGAGAGAGTGGCTATGACGGCTATGGAGAAGGAGCTGTACGTGGTTGTTGTAGAGTTTAATGGCAGATTGCTGATTCGGTCTCGAGTCTCCACTACTTAGTCAATGCTATCTCTTGTCCCGACTGAGACTTGGGTGGGCCCGGTCAATCTGGTTACACTCCTCTTCTGAGATAGCTTAAGCAAATGCACGGCATGTCGTTTCGTTATTGAGCTTAAAAGTGGGCTGTTTTAGCTGCCCTTTTACTGATTTGTAGCTTCTCCTCTCAAAAGCCCAGTTTAGTATATCTTGATTGTTGAAATAGGAAATGCAATTTCTCAAGGTGAAACGTCAAGATTTCCTGTGATAATTTAGAACCCTGCTAACGAATCCTAGTTAGGAAAATCCTACTTATTATAATCGATTGAAATGGTGAAAATTAACAGTCTCATAATCAACCGTCCTTTTATTATTGGGATGAGATAAATTATTTAACTGTTTGATACAATCAGTTAAATTAACAGTTTCATAATCAACCGTCCTTTTGTTATTCAGATGAGATAAATTATTTAACTGTTTGATAAATTAACAGTCTCATAATCAACCGTCCTTTAACTGTTTGATGCAATCAGTTAAATAAATTTTTTTTATTTACATTAACAGTATTAAATGGTGAAACTAAACGGTACATACTAATTTGGATGCAATATTTGTCTATTGTGAGTATTAAACGGAGGAGATCATAAAACTTTGGAATGCCGGAATAAAAATTACATATGTAGAATAATAACTTGGATGTGGAATTATAATCCTTCAAACATAATCTCACATTATAATTTTCAGTCAATTATGTAATATAATTGAACTAGTAGCTTTTAGTTGGGAGTTTCTCAATCTCGTTTTATTATTCTGTGTAGCTGAAGGCCTCCTTATGTATTGTTCTGACCTTCCTTTTGTCTTTGTCCCAAGAGAAATCATTCAAATTTTGGTTTGTTGAAAGTAGCCTGTTCAACAAAACAAAGAACACGTAAACTGCTGCTATGTTGATATAGTTGTATATAGAAACAAGACGTGAAGTACTTCATCAAAGTAACACATACAACATATATAAAACCGAAACAGAACAAGAAGTTACATAGCAAACTTAGGACCCTTAGACAGCTCCCATTCTTATACTTGTTCTTTTGTTGGACAAAACCTTGTGCCTTCTTCGCTCTTTTTTCCATTCATCGTTTCTTTATAGAAGATATCCTTCTCCTCTTTTCTAATTGTGTCTCCAATTTTGATATTGAGACGCCGAGTTTTGTTGGCAACAAGGTTACTGTATGCATTGGGTGAGACTAGGCTTTCTTCATAACCGACACAACATCCTCGAAAAAACCTTATTGAATCTTTGACTGGATTGTAGGAAGCCAGATTCTCAGGTAGATTCAATATAATTTCCCCATTTTCCACAAACCATGTAATCGGTATGAAGCCATAAATATCCTGCAACATAGGGATTTTGAGTGCTTTGGTCCAAGATTCTGGCACTCCATATTCCTTCATCACCCAAATATCATTGCTTGAATCTTTTGTGTCACGCACAAGTAAGCATAAGCACCCTCTTGACGCCTCCACTCCCTCAAGTTTAGAAGAAACTCCAACATCCTCTGGCAGTGGTACTTCCATGTATGTTTCACTTGTTAAATCAAAAGATACAATCACATCATCCACATTAAATTCGTAATCAGTGACTTGTGTATAAACACGTGCCCTCCAATGTAGAGCTCCACTCACAAAGGTAGAAGTAGTATCCATAAAACTAGTACGAAGAGGGGAGTTCTGAATCCATCTCCAAGAATTTGTTCTCAGTGTGTACAGTATCGATTTGTAACAAAAGTCACAAGAGTCATAGGGAGTACGCATAGGTTCATCGCGCACAAGCGCAAGCACCTTGTAGTCATCACTATTGCAGTCATAACCAAATCCGTACTTCCATACATGGACTGCTGCTCCTACTTCAGGAATACTTGGTAACATCTTGGAGTC
Organism: Potentilla sterilis; assembly: GCA_963682095.1. Lineage (NCBI taxonomy): Eukaryota > Viridiplantae > Streptophyta > Magnoliopsida > Rosales > Rosaceae > Potentilla > Potentilla sterilis. The sequence continues at coordinate 1,371,257 of OY821755.1, forward strand.
TCTTGTACTTGGATTCCATAGCAGTATCTCACCACTGAACTCTTCATTCACCCATATCAAGCCATCACAAGCCATAATACGAAAACGCCTACTATCTCCTATTGGGATGTCAATTGAAGTTTCTTCGAGCACCATTGAATCATTAACTGAGTAATACCTTAAGTCGTAAAGCATTCTTTTTCGGATCGAAAAAATTCTTTGTGTATTACCTGCACATCTTGATAAATGTCTTCTGATGAATTGATGACTTGAGATTAAGGAGCACCATAACTTGCACACAACCCTAAATCTCAACAACGTTTTTACAGGACATTTTACAAGTATTTCAATCATCACCTCCGGTGGAAGGTAAGGAACCATTGATGAACCCTGTACTGGCTTTTCTATAAGTCCTTCCCTTCAAACAATCAATGTTTTTTCTCTACCGAGAAATTCAGTTCATGTCATTATATAGTGAGTGTTACGATTGCGGGTCAGAAATATTCCTTGTTTGTTAAGGATTCTTTAGTTCTGAAGACTAGAGATAAGTTATTCTAGTCTATCTAGGAAAATTAAAAATATAAGATTTCAATATAGTTGAAACTAGCAGTAACTTCACGAATCCACAATATATATAATTCAACAACCATGCATAGGTGAACCTGCTGCAGCAATTAGAGAAAGTAAGTCCACTCAGTGAGAACTGCATCATGAACAGGGTGAAGCCCAGCACTCGTAGATCACCATCGCTACATACCAGCAACTTCATTTAGCACCTTGCACTTGAATTAGCAAGCATGCTAGAGCAATTATAGCGTCACTCTCCAGCTAAAGGTGATGCTATATATCCAACTTGAAAAGCAAACTCAGTCTCAATAATAATGTCCATCAGCTTCGCAAAAAAAAAAAAAAAAAAAAAAGAACTCCTATGGCCTAAAACTTGGCAGAGACACCAAGATAACACCCCCTTTCATCACCATAAACATCGCACAAGCAGCAGGCCCAAGATTCCCTCAGTATTAAGCTTGATCCATGAAATGACTGGGGACTCCAACATACCAATCAGCAATGGCGCTCTTATTGCAGATAATCAGCAAGTTCAATACATTGAGTTGTGAGATATGTTGGCCAGGTTAATTCCTATGATATTAATTAAGAAGGTATTTATTGCATTGATCGGTTTCTATGTCTTACCAATCGAAATAGGTAAGATAATTGATGTCCTTTAACATTGGATGGTGACCAGACCTAAGCCTTTAAAACACGTTCAAGCTCCTCAAATTTGACTATTCTAATATTTGAGACCATCCCATGTGATTGTCTTCAAAGCTGTTTCCCACCTTCATGACTATTCTACATATATGTCTATATAGACGCAGGTTCTCAGCTACTTTCATCCATCTCTCTTTTTTTCTCTGAGCTTCTATCAATTAATTGCACTGCTCTTCAACAATGGCTGAAGCATTCGTTTCTGTGCTACTGGAACAACTGGCTTCAATAGCTTATCAGCAAATAGAGAAAGAAGTGAGGCTGGTTGTGGGAGTGAAGAAAGAAGTTGCCAAGATCACCAGCAATCTGATATCTATTCAAGCTGTGCTCGAGGATGCAGATAAGAGGCAAGTCAAGGAAGCCATCGTTAGAGTCTGGCTGGAGAAGCTAAGAGATGTGTCGTACGAGATGGACGACGTGCTTGATGAGTGGGCTACGAAGATTCTCATACAACAAGTTGGTCAAAAGAAGGTATGTTTCTTCGTACCGTCCAACTGTTTTTGTTTTGGCCAAGTCAATCGAGTGATCCACCGTCGTGACTTTGCTCGTAGAATACAAGATCTGAGTGATAGGTTGAATGAGATTGCAATAGAAAAACAAAGCTTTAACTTTCAAAACACAGAAAGAGTCTTTGAACAACCTGAGAGGTTTGAAACTTCATCGTTTGTCGACCTCTCCAAGACATTTGGAAGAGAAGATGAAACTAAAGTAGTTATGGGTAAGTTAATTGGTGAGAGTAGTCAAGAAGCGAGGAACCTCCTAGTTATTCCTATAGTAGGGATGGGGGGTATGGGGAAGACAACTCTTGCCCAAATGGTCTATGAAAAGGTGAAGTTAAATTTCACAAAAAGAATATGGGTTTGTGTCTCAGACCCATTTAATGAGATCAAGATTGCTAGAGCTATTATTGAAAATCTCAATAAAGATGATGCTCCAAGTTCAGATGATTTGCAATCTTTATTGATGTGTATACAAAGAAATGTAAAAGACCAAAAGTTTCTGCTTGTCCTAGATGATGTGTGGAATGAAGACCCTAGGAAGTGGGAACAATTAGAGCAATCTCTACAAAGTGGTCTTGTAGGCAGTAGAATATTAGTCACCACACGAAAACAGGAAGTTGCTGTGATGATGGGAGCAACAAATGCTAATATGATACACTTGGGGAAGTTGAGTGAACAGTGTTGTTGGTCAATATTCTATCACTTTGCTTTGGCTAAGAGGGAAGCAAATGAAGTAAAAGTGTTGGAATCTTTGGGTAAGGACATTGTAAAGAAGTGCAAAGGGTTGCCTCTTGTTGCCAAGACTTTAGGGGGTCTAATGCGCTCTAAGAAAACTAAGAGAGAATGGGAGACTGTTTTAGAAAGTGAGATATGGGAGTTAGATGTAGTTGAGAAGCAAGTTTTTCAACCGCTATTACTAAGTTATTATGATTTAACTCTAATAATCAAACGTTGTCTCTTATATTGTGTTATTTTCCCAAAAGACCATATAATTGACAAAATAACGTTGATTGAGTTGTGGATATCACAAGGTTATCTTAGTTCAATTGACATTGGAGAATCATATTTTGATAACTTGGTAATGCGATCTTTCTTCCAGAATTTTGAGAAAGATAAATTAGGGTATGTTGAACAATGCCAAATGCATGACATTGTTCACGACTTTCTCCAATTTATGAGCAAGAGTGATTGTTTTATTTTAGAGGCACAAGGTGAAAACAAAATAGAGTTACCAATAGGGAATAAGTTTCGGCATCTTACCATCACGAGTGCTCCCAACTGTCCATTTCCCGTTTCTGTTAACAATTGTAAAAGTTTAAGGACCCTCGCAACTTTTAATTGTCGGTTTTTAAGTCTCAATCCAGAGTCTGTTTTACGATTAAAATTCGTGAGGACCTTGAATTTGAGTGGAAATGGTATGAAACAACTTCCAAACGAGGTTGGGGGGTTGGTACACTTGAGGTATTTGGATTTGTCCAAGAACAGATGGAGGAAACTACCCGACAGTTTGTGTGATTTGATCAATTTGGAAACCTTGAGAGTTGAAGACTGCTACAATCTTCAAGAGTTACCGGAGGCCATGGGAAAGCTGACCAAATTGCGCCATCTCCATGTTAAGGGTAATAGATATGATCTGAAGTTGCCGAAATCAATTGCGAAGCTGACGAGTCTACAAATTCTAGATCAAATTAATATTAAGAGTGATGGCTTCAACTTGAGTCATTTGGGAAACATGGATCAGATTCAGGGGGAGCTTCTCATAAGCTGGTGGGACCCAGCTGTGAAAGATGGCGCCAAGAGTGATGCGGAGGAAGCAAAATTGGTGAACAAAAAACATCTTGTTTCTTTGCGACTGATTTTTTGGAGTGAGTATAGACACAGTATCATCCAGGAAGAAATGCTGAATGCCTTACAGCCAAATCCAAATCTGGAATCTTTGAGGATCGAAGGGTACAGAGGCGCCACACTGTGCCCCAACTGGATGTCGTCATTATATAATTTGAGATGCCTTACCTTCGATGACTGCGGTGGGTGTGAATATGTTCCTCTTGTGGTTTTGGGGAAATTGGTGTCCCTCGAAATACTGCAATTTTATTTCATGAAGAAAGTGGAAAAGGTGGGATTTGAGTCAACGAGAATCACAGAATCATCCTCATCTTCATCCTCATCACTTGAACAAGGCACTTTGTTCCCAAATCTGAAGAACCTGCTGTTCTTTGGTCTGCCAGAGTGGGTGGAGTGGGAAGGAATGCCAGATTCACTTGCAAGTATTAAGGTAATGCCATGCCTTTCTACTTTACAAATTGATGGATGTCACGAGCTGAACACACTGCCAGACTTCCTACGGAGCACGCCGCTCCAGAATTTGATCATCGTAAGCAGCAATATTCTTTCGGAAAGTTACAGAGGAGGCACGGTGTGGCCCAACATCTCTCACATCCCAAACATCCAAATTGGTAGTGTGTTTGTAAAAAAAGACGGAGTCTGGAACGAAGGTGATTGATGAAATGCGTGAGAGGGATAAGAAGAACAAGATTTAGCTCTGCCGCTTCATTCTCAGCTCTCTGGTAATTGATTAAGCTCCCATTTTCCTCCTTTTGTTTTGTCTTCTGATTTTGTTTCCTTCAATATACAATTGATAATCTTCTTATCTTACTTCAGGTTAAGACACAAAGTCATTTATAAGGATAAATGCATCACTCCATGTCATCTGCATATTGATCAAGTCTTCCTGTCGGTCTGTGTGTCATAGTAACAACATGGGATGAACATCGATTGTAAGTACATATGCATCTTAAATTCCTCTTGATGAATCAAATTTGAAGATATTACTTCTTAATCAGTCACTGTTTGCATCTTCAGATTAATTGATGCCTACTAGTTGATCAAGTCTTCTTAATGATCAAGTCTTCCTAATGATCAAGTCTTCCTGTCGGTCATCTACTGTGCCAAAAAAAGGATTCGTACGGTCAAACACAATGTATGCATTGAAGCAGGCAAAGGGGTCCAGAAGTACGTGATTGATACAGTATGAGTATCAACCACTAAAATTGATGAGGTAACTTGATGTCACTTTGGTATCTCTCAAGTTATCGAATGAAAATTGGTTTCAGGAATTGAATTAATTTCAAGTCATTAGTCTGGTTATTTTCGGAACAATCCAATCTATTGCTTGCTAATCTATCAGCAGCTGAAGATTAATTGGATTTGTGGAAGTGATCCCAAAGTCTTATTTCAAGAATTTGGTTCAAGTTGAATCATTCACAATACTTGTGTAATTCCGATCATGGTGTTGAAGTTCATATTCTGACAGTCAAGGATGTCATCATATTTGTTCAGGGTTTTGAGTTTGAACGGATATGATTACTGCTCAAACTCCGGCCAGCTCCTAATTGGTGCAAGAATTGACAAAAAAAGCCGTGAGGTCTGTTCCAGATGTTTGGTATATAGAACCTAAAGAGTTTAAAGGTGAGGATTTGGTGAGGTTGTACTATAACCGAAGCTCAGGTCCTCTTGCTAATGCTAAAGAACTATGGATTCATGGGGGACATAATGGTTTGAGTGCTGGCTTATCAATTGTTGAAACTTGTTAGATCTGAGGAAAAGGACGGTGACTGGTGGTATGCCAGAGGTATGTCATGGAAACAATATGCTTGCTATGCTGTATTCTTTTCTGATTCTTGGAATGCAGTAAAATCTGGGAACTGGTTTTTATTCATTCTTTTAATTTAATCTATCTGAGAGTTGTGAGATAATATTGATCCTTGTAGTTGTTGTACCTGAGCAAGCTGTTGGCTGATGGACCACCTCAGAATGCCACTGTATATGATAACAACCATCGTCATGATTTTCATGCTATTGTTCCAAAGTCCATTCCTGAGGAACAATATTGGGTTGAAGAAGAACACCAGATCTATAGGAAGCTCCAGGAGGAGAGAAGATTAAGGGAGGAGGCCAAACGTGCCAAGGTGAGTGCAGTAAATATTAAGTATGATCTGACGGATGCCTGCATGATGTAAATCAGGGAAACCCTGTATGTGTTGTGGATGGTTGGTCCATTTCATTGCTAGTTATTTTACTGGAAGTGTGAATTATGTAAACTATTCTGAAATTATTGCTGTTGGGTACATGAGATGTCCTCTCTTTATATTTGTTTCTTAGGTGTTGTTTATCTTTAACTTGCCAAAGTGTGGATCTTACTTTTTGAATCTATATCTTATATCAGTAATAATTCCCAACTCCATTTCTATTCTCTCTTTGTAGGCCAAGAAAAAGCACTTATGAAAGCAGAAATGAAGGAATGAACTCTGAGAGGGTATCTGCTGTCTCAAAAGCATATAGTCTACACTGAGCCTCTTGATATCCAAGCTGGAAGCATGGCGACTATTTTCTACAATCCTGCCAATACTGTTCTGAATGGAAAGCCTGAGGTTTGGTTCAGATGCTCCTTCAACCAGTGGTCCCACCACAGAAAATGGTACCTGCAGAGAATGGTACCCATGTCAAAACCACTGGTGAGTTAGAGTTTTACATGGTCTAGCTTTTCATTATAAGGAGTTGGAGATTTTCTTGTCCTTATGTATTCTTTTTTCTCACTCCTCTCTGAAGACAATCAAAGTTACAGTATACATCACTTCTGTGAGATGTGATTCTTAGAGTAACATGCCAAACTTACTTCTTAGTAAATAGTTTTGCCAACTTTCTTGCAAGGCTTCTCTAGCATAGGGAGTTTGTCAAAAAAAATTTTTTTTTTACTAAAGTCATTGTCTTAGAGTAAAAATGAACATATTCGGAGGTGAATAGTAGAACCTCTAGGAATATTGATATTGGTTGATGCTTATTTAGCCTGTTTTGCACCCATGTCATTCTCGGTTGTATTTCTGCAGTTATGGTTCCACTGGATGCATACATGATGGACTTTGTCTTTTCTGAGAGTGAAGAAGGTGGACTTTTTGACAACAAGAATGAAATGGATTATCACATTCCAGTGTTTGGAGGAGTTTCAAAGGAGTCACCAATGCACATTGTGCGTATTACCGTTGAAATGGCACCAATTGCAAAGGCAAGTCCACAAATTAACTATGGTTGGATGAAATTTTTTTGTATCTAGAGTATTAGAGTCTGTCATTAGTGCTTCACCCGTTTTTCAATCTTTATACTACCAAACGTTCATGCTGTCTTTGAGGTATCTTACTAATCTTTATGAGGTATCACATCAGTTAGCAGGTTACTGGCCTTAGCAGACTTCCATTGCCTAATATCTAGTGGTCTCTAAGTTCCCTGATAATACGTCAAGACCCAGGATGATGTCTATCTTGGCCGCCATGATTTATAGTATCTCTAAGAACAGGATGCATTCAACATTTTCTTCATTGAAGAGAATCCACTGATATTGTTTATTTCTTTTTGTGTGTCCCTTTTGTCATATAATAGGTTGGAGGCCTTGGTGATGTGGTTACCAGTCTATCCCCAGCTGTGCAAGACTTAAATCACCATGTCGATGTCATTCTTCCCAAGTATGACTGTTTGAATCTTAGCAATGTAAGCTTCATTGCTATTTCTCTCTTTAATATATGTCATCTTCTTTGTTACACTTTTCACTTCCTGCATGGAGCGTAATGTATTTTTTTTTAATTATTATTTTTTTTATTTGTTTTTACTTTTTTTAGTGAAAAATCGCACTATGTCTTATATTTGGCCGTTTGGCTGCCTGATTTAGAGGCCAATTTCATTGCATTGTTGATATGTGGGTTCATTTTTGCCTGTGTATTGAGTTTAATTTCCACGGAATTGTTAAAAAGGCGGGTTGTTTCTCTTGGAAAATTGTTTTCAAGAGATTTATGGTCTTGATTTGGAAACTATTTTCATTTTTTCCCTTCATTTTGGCTTATGATATACAATACAATCATCTTGAATATTCTTCTGACATTTGCTGTTCGTGAGATTTGTTTTTCTGCACTGATTCTTTTTTCTTTTCTTCTTTTTTACCCTCCTAATATATAGTATATTGTGTTCTTATACAGGTTAAGGAATTCCAATATAACAGTAGCTATTCTTGGGGTGGTACTGAAATCAAAGTTTGGTTTGGGAAAGTGGAAGGAGTTTCGGTCTACTTTCTGGAACCTCAAAATGGGTACTGCCTGCTCTCTGGCTGCAATTTTCAATATAACAAAGTAGCATATATGTTTTGTCAAGTTTATTGTGTATCTATTTTCTAATTTGAAGGTTGATACGTATTTCACTCTATGTATAACCAGTTATCAGTTTGATAATATAATTATATTGTATATAGCGCATGGTACCAAAATTTAGCAATGCATAATTGACAAAAATTCACGCTTTTCACATTTGTCTTTGCAGACTGTTTTATACGGGCTGTATATATGGTTGCAAGAATGATGCAGAGAGATTTGGTTTCTTTTGCCATGCTGCTCTAGAGTATCTACTCCAAAGTGGATCCCATCCTGTGAGTTACTCGTGAACAAACTGATTGTTGAGAAGTAATTTTGTCTTGGCTTTAAGAAGTAATATTAATATATTGTAGTAGAACTACCAAATTTAATTTCTACTAGTTGTCATGGGTGGTTTTACTACTCTTATGCACATTATATAGACTTTTGTAAAGGTGTGAGCACTTATATGAGCAAAGTTCTTTTGAATTGGGTGGCTTTTCACATGATGTTTATGGTATCTTATTCTTCAGTCACTGTCATCCCAACTGAGTTAGTCATGTTTATACACAGGTATCAGAAACGTATTCGAAGGAGATTGCTGGAAATCCTGCAGTAGCTCGACACCTTTACAAGTTCCATGGCATATTAAACGGAATTGACCAAGATATATGGGACCCATACAATGATGAATTCCTACCTGTAAGTAAACAGAATCTTCTTTAATTGCTTTTTTCATCACTCTAAACTTGTCTTAGATATTATGATTGATTGATATGTTTCTTGGAAAAAGTATAAGCTCTCTGCTAACATATTGGATCCTTTTCATTCCAGATATCATATACTTCTGAAAATGTTATTGAAGGCAAACAAGCTGCAAAGGAAGCCTTGCAACAAAGACTTGGTCTGAAAACAGCAGATCTTCCTGTAGTAGGTATTATTACTCGCTTAACTCAGCAGAAAGGAATCCATCTTATCAAGCATGCCATTTGGCGTACCTTGGAACGCAATGGACTGGTTATCATTCATCTCTCTCCCATTCGATGTCCATCATTAATATAACTTAGTTCTGTTCTTGATAAATGGCCTCTACGAGTAGTAGCCTATGCATTTGACGTGTGTATTTAGGTTACACAATCATCCTTTTTGTTTCTTAGTCTATCAAAGCAAATACTGAACTTAAACAAAATTAATTGCAGGTTGTATTGCTTGGTTCAGCTCCAGATCCTCGTATCCAAAATGAGTTTGTAAAATTGGCCAATCAGTTACATTCTTCTCATGGTGATCGTGCTCGTCTTTGTTTGACTTATGATGAGCCACTCTTACATTTGGTCAGTTGCTCCGAGTGTTGTTTTACTCAGTTTTAGACCTCTCTCTTTTACGTTCATATATGATAATAACACTAAGTGGATTTTATCATAGATATACACCGGTTCTGATTTCATCCTAGTTCCTTCAATATTCGAGCCATGTGGACTGACTCAACTTGTAGCAATGAGATACGGTTCCATACCTGTTGTTCGAAAAACCGGAGGTATGCACATACCTTATCATTTACTGATGAGTAGTCACGGCTTTGTAGCCTGTTATGTCAACTAGGGAGGAAATTTAGATCTGTACTATCACTCTTTGTTGTTTTTGTTAATTCTATCAGGGGCCCTCCCCTCCCGGGAATCTTTATGTATATCTTGATGTTGAAGAAATAGAAGGAATTCGAAGAGATGGCATTAATCTCTCCAACAGTATCTATAAGCTATCTGGATGCCATATTGGGAACTGTTGTTCAGGTAAAGTTTCAATAGTCATTCATGCTCCCATTTTATTTCCATCATTAAAGATTAGCAATATGTTTTTTGCAGTCATTACATAATTTAAAATTATCTTAAACAATTTTTTGGTAACCTTGTTCATGATGCTTACTGCTCATGCAAACCGAGTGTGCTTCTGCACTTTTAGGACCAATTAATTGATCATATGTGTCTTGGCTTTCACAAGCTGAAATTCGTTTACTGGACCAACTTGACTTACCATCTTGTTTTGGTCCGTGTTTTTTTTTAATCCTCTTTTCCTCGCTCGTATATCTGGCATGACCATTGATGGAGGTTCTGGCATGAGTAACAGGTTAAAACAGTTGAAGGATTAACAACACTACAAATTCCACCGGGTACCCAACCAGGTGACATTCTAGTCCTGTCCAAGAAATGAGTGCCAAAGCTCAACAAACCATCTATTCGTGGTGACCATGTGTTTACAATTAAAGTAGCCATACCGAATCGTACCAGGTAACAGTCCTATTTTGTATAGGGTAGCTGACACTGTCACTTCTTCATTTTCCTGTCCCTGTCCTCTTCTCAGTTCAGTTCAGTGTTATATTTTTGGGGTATGTTCTATAGAACCATATAAGCTGTCCGAGTGTCAGAACATCCTTATGAAAGTAGAAGATAATAACATGCTAGTTTCTTTTCATTTAGTGCCAAGGAACGTGAATTGCTTGAAGAACTTGCTTTACTTAGTAATACTACCGCCAGTCGTTCCTGTACTCGACCCAAGTCCCAGCCAGTTGGTAAGTGGTCACCTTTATCATTTGAGAATGTGCTCTGTTTGTGTGTGCATATATGTGCACTATCCTGAGGGATTCTCAAGTCCCTTGGTAAACCTATTTCAATTTCAATTTTTTTTTAAAAAAAACTTTTAAGTTCTCCTTTTCTACTCGAGGTCATGGCGAACAATTGCTCTTGGTTGTTTTTGTTCTAGAGGATGTTATTCTCCTTTATCAGGGATCTTACTAGATGTATACACAATCACACATCAAGATTCTGGTTTCCTGTCCATTGACCACTATTCTGAAAAAGAATTGCCACATGACTTAATGAGTCCCGTTTTGCTAATATCTAAAGGCTTTGCATTCGACTTGCTTGCAGGTCAGAGAGACAGGTCGATCATGACGTTCTGCAGCTATGTTTCCCCTTCAGCAGCAGTTACAATTGAGACAAGCTGAACACATTGGCGCCAGACTTCCACAGAAGATCCTAGTCAAGAATTTGATCATATGGGTGGGGTTGTCTAGCAATGCTTCAAAAACAGAGGAGTCCGCAAGTACTGGCCCATGATTTATTTATTGCTTCCAACAATTTGATCATGAGTTTGACCAGGAAGTGTGGATCCAACAAGAAGCAAAACAAGATTTGAGTTCACCAAGGACACTTGTGTGCCAGCTCTTCTTTCTTTCCGGTATTTCATCCCTCATTTCACAAATTTTTGTGAATCTTTTTCTTTGTCAATTTGGAGTTCACGAGAAATGTTTTTATCTTCTTTTTTACGTACCAACGGACCAACCCATCCTTAGATAGCCTGGAATTGATAAATCATCTCGTTTTTGTTCAGGTTATAGTCATCTTCTAAGGATGACGAGCGCATACATGTTGAAGCTCCAACCTAACCGAGCAACTCATTATTGGCAAGTAATGATCCCATGAATTGTATCTGATTTTATCAGCAACTGATCAAAGATTTTGTCTTGCTCAAACAGAGGAAAGACTGAATGTGATCCCATGTATGTATCACATGAATTTACCTTCAAAATTCATCTTCCAAATGGATGTTATATATGTAGCATGAACAGCACATCCGAATATTCAAAGTATCAAAGAAACTTTGTGTACCAGACAATGATGTTTTAGCACACCCAGAACAATAATGAACTTTCATATGAATGAGAAACAATACATACTCTAGTCCCCTTATTCGTTTCAAAGCACTCTTCCAGTCATTTTATAACCATTGGCAACTGTTGCAGAGAAAAAACTGTCTGTTTGCTTATACATTCTCTTGTCATTATACTTCCCGAGATAAGCGTGATCTGACACGAGTCCCTTCATGCTCAATATTCATCTGCAACTCAATTAACAACCTGCTACAATCACCTATGCTATGACTTTAATCAAGTCTTATATCGATCTGAGAATCATTGATTTCATTTCATATCTTAGTCTTGTACCATGGAGAGAAAGAGAGAGAGAGAGGGCTAACATGAGCAGATTGAATTTGTCTTCATTCTTTTACCATCATACCCACAACCTAATCCACCACAGATGAACAAGTTTGGAAATGCTTAATAGGAAGAGTCAAAAGGCTACTAGCAAAATTATCATACTGCTATGCTTTGTTACATCTTTATACAGAGAGGATAAAGATCCCATCCCAAATTTTAGGTCTCTCTATGGTAAAGCAAATCAGCTAATTACATCAGATTCCTAATAACATGGGAATCCTAATTACACAGGATTTCTTTCCTCAATAGTAACCCCATTTGAAAGCCTCTTCTTGTCCTCGTCCAAAACTATCTTGAAACTGTTGAGCATGATTTTTATTTATTTATTTAAAAAAAAAAAAATTATCCTAGAGTGCTTTGCCTTACCAGGAACAATTTTGAACTCTGTGTCTGGAAAGCTTTTTGTATGATAGTTAGCTACACAGTAGTAGTGTTTACCTGCAGTTTGTATAGTCCTGTTTGACCCTATAATGTCACTGGAAGGTTTTCAGAGATTGAATTACTTTGATAATTTTTTGTCTATAGCTGATTACCCACCCTTGTCTATATCAATTGAAGTTTCTTCGAGCACCATTGAATCATTAACTGAGTAATATCTTAAGTCGTAAAGCATTCTTTTTCGGATCGAAAATATTCTGTGTATTACCGGCACATCTTGATAAATGTCTTCTGATGAATTGATGACTTGAGATTAAGGAGCACCATAACTTGCACACAACCCTAAATCTCAACAAAGTTTTTACAGGACATTTTACAAGTATTTCAATCATCACCTCCGGTGGAAGGTAAGGAACCATTGATGAACCCTGTAATGGCTTTTCCATAAGTGCTTCCCTTCAAACAATCAATGTTTTTTCTCTTCCGAGAAATTCAGTTCATGTCATTATATAGTGAGTGTTAGGATTGCGGGTCAGAAATATTCCTTGTTTGTTAAGGATTCTTTAGTTCTGAAGACTAGAGATAAGTTATTCTAGTCTATCTAGGAAAAGTAAAAATATAAGATTATCTTATATGATTCTGATACAGAGGCACAGAGCAAAGTAAAAACTGCTTACAAAGGGTGAAAGCTCCAAAGAATGCCCGCAGTAGATTTTGATTTTGTTGCTGATCCAAATTTTGGAGCACGTTGATCACGGTTTGGACAATATCGACGCATGTAGTGTGAAGATTACGAGTAAAGAAGGATAATGGAGGAAATTGAAGCAATGTGAGTTATTCATAATTTAATTTTCCATTTCACTGCTGTGTTGACCTGTTCATGTAAACTTAGCTCGATCAGTAAAGCACACTGAGTTTTGCTTGTTATTTGGCTACCCCTGCAGATATACACGTATATCAAGACGGAAAAAAGGGAAGAAGATAGAGGAATGTATATATGCTTTTATCTTCTATGCTTGCGTAGCTGCAATTTGACATTCAATTGTGTAGTAGTTCCATAAAAACTGCCACTCATTTACAAGGTGAGTATTTAAAACTTGAATAAATGGTCACTTAAACCTCTGTTTAAGAACATGGCGCAGTTGGGATCTCTGGCTTTCCATTTTTTCTTCCAAAATCTTGGCATTTGAACTGTTCTTTTGGACAGCTCGGGGCCATTGAATGCGTCCTTTCATCCCTCGAGTGATGTGCGGATTCGCCGTGTCCGGTGGGAGCAAATGTTTATTTGAATCCCTGTGTCTGGTCTCATGTTCAGTCAGCCTACTATCAGCATTTCTTTGCAAACATGATGTAACACCATTCGAGAGCCTCCTCTTGTCCTCGTCCAGAACTATCTTAACTTCAACATTTGTCGGGCATGAATTCCAAAGCATTGACACAGAAGGTGGCTTCTGCTCTGATTGCTGCGTCAATACTGAACAAACTTCAATGATCTCAGTATCTGGTGAGGAATGACCTGCACTATCTTTATATTCACTAACTCTCCTGGATACATTTCTGCACTGGCTAACCCTGTCCCTGACTATGGAGGAATCACGTCCTCTCAATGAATGACCAGAACCCGGATGTTCACCATGACTCCCGTTTTTTTCCCAACCTCTAACACTTCCTTGCACACCACCACTATTGTCAGGACTCAATGGATGGAAATTCAAATCATGGCTAGAAGCACTGTGGCAAATGCAAGGTTTAATATCTCTCCGTGTACCTTCATAGGGTTGGAACTCTTCAAATGTAGAGATTATATCATCTGATTTCAGAGTAACATTACAGAATTTTTCGATATCTTGAATATTCAACGACTTAACTTCTTGTAGAATCAACTCAGCCTTTCTCAAGTCTGGCATATCCAGGGTAGTGAACCTTGCCCTCAAGAAAGTTTCAACGTCTGTTATCAGCTTGTTCACCTGATGATATTTATCTTCAAGAGCTAGTTTTACATCTATCAGCCTCATCTGCACTCGTTCTTCACGCCAAGCCTCAGCCATCTGCAACATCTTTCTCTCTTCATCCAGTTCATCGATAATTTTCATATTTTCTCTTTTCAATGCCTTCATTTCAGCCTTTTTTTCTCCAATGTACTCAGCTAGTTCGCTACAAACTTGTTCCATGAATCTTCTGTTTTTTTTCTCTTCCTCATAAATTTTCTTGAACTTGTCTGCAGACAACTTTGCATTCCCTAACCAACTGACCAGATTGGTCCCAAGATTTTCCATCTTATGATGACTTCTCTTTTCCCTGCCTAGTTCTTTAATCAAGTCCTTAATAACTACACAATCTCTGTGGCGATCTCTGCGCCTTTGCAATACTTTTTCCTCTTCAAGCTTCCTCAAGAAGTGTCGGACTTTCTTCCTGAAAGACTTCTGCTTAACTTCAAGCTCTCGAACGCACAATCTCGCCCGCATTAGTTCATCACTCAATGCCGAAACCTTACGTACAGTAGTCGCTCGGCAATCTTTCACATACAACCCCCGGATTTCATTCGAGCAGCAAGGATCCCACTTTGTTGCCCTCTCCAATCCCAATTTCGGACATGTCAAAGACGACTCAATCTAGACAAAACCGAAGTTAAAAACAACATCAAAGATCAAACATGACCTCTAACCATTCCCAAAAAATAAAGGTGTATATATGCTAGTACATTCATAACATGAACCATTCAAGATCCATGTACTGCTATCTGTAACATCAATGCATATGCATCCAACTACATTCTACATACAAAAAGAGTAACTGAATTCTCACAAGACTCGAAATTTATTCAAAATTGAACACCTAAACAACAGTTAGAAAAATTGAAACCTATCTAAATAATCACAATGCCAACACACAATTGAATTAATCACAATCACAACATGTACACAACACTAATCACTAAGCAACACCTCAAAATTCAAAATAATTACACAAAAAATATATCAAAATTTAATTAGAATTACCTCAAGGTGAGCTCGGAAATGATCATCGGAACCGGAATCGAGCTCTTCACGCCGTGAAATGCTGCTGAAGTGGAGCTGCCAGAGGCCGGCGGCCAGCTTCCGAGCAGAGGTCTCGGAGCCTCCGGTGGGTTTTTCGTCGTCGTCGAGCTTCCAGTGGTGAAGCGGACTTGACGGAGGTCGGTGAGTGTTTCGCCGGTACGGCGTCGTTTTACGGCGACGAGAATCGGCACCGACTGAGTGGTTCATTCGGTGATCAAATTATTATTGTTTTGTTGGGAGTGGAGTGTGGAGTGTTGGTGTTTATATAGATGATGATGATGGGCACGTGTCGTGTTTATTGGTCTTTCACTTTTCAGTTTTCAATTTTGACCGCTTGGTTTTTACTATTTTGAGTAAAAGGTAAAGAGTTTTGCAAAAGGAGTTGATTAGGATTGATGCAATAGGGAGATTGAAGAATTTCGATGATGCTTGTTGATGTGAGCTATGGAGATAAGCCTTTGACACATAATCATGTACACTGATTCGAAGTATTGGAAATAGTTTTTCGAGCATATATTTGATTCGAAATTTATTGATGATGAGTAGGCGAGAATGTCATTTTGTTAATTGATGTGGTTATTGGCCTTCTTCGCTACCCGATTGCATGCAAGGGAATGATCATTTGTCGTACAAAGGTTAATATTAGTGATGTTACTAATGTTCGGTGTTCATTTGAAGAACTTTAATCGTCACACGACTTTATGTTGTGTGTGTACTTGTAAAGTTATGATGTTTAGGGTCATTTGTTTGGAATTAGGCCTAGGTTTGAAGCATTGGCTATGCTAAAATCATAACTATGATATTATTTACTTTTTGCATGGTATTTGGTACTCAATACTGGTTAAGGCATTAAGATACTGTGGTAGATGTTATGGTGAATCCCATACCTCATAGATCAATTAGGTGTTGCTAATCATCTCCCCGGCCATCATGGGTTAGAACCTTAATCAAGGTACTTAATAGTTTACTCTTAGCTAGGAAGAAAGTTAAGACAAATTAGAGGACTATTGTCTAAATTAGTAAACGCCAGAACTTGATCAAGCACATATAAATACATATAGTTTTCTCAACCCTACGTCAAAGATCCCATCTTACCTTATGTTCACATCACCTTCCTCGTCTTCATCAATCATTTTAGTATGAAAATATCCCCTCCCGAAATTCTAATTCACACAGCAAAATCAAACTACTACATATTATTCTATGATTCTCCCTTCCTTCTAGTTCCAACTTCCAAGTAATTAAGAAACAGATCGAGTTTTGACTCTTGACCTTTCCGGTTCTAGAATTCTAACAAAGCCGCCATGCAGACAAATCACAGCGTGCCAAATCCAACCTAGCTCAGCTACCCAGATCTTTCTATACCATTAATCAAACTTTAATCACCAGCCAAAACCGTCCACCTTGATTAGAGTAATCATTTTCATTAAGCTGCGGCTTAATCAGTGCTTGCACGTACTTGTCCGTACGTCCCCGTCAAGCTAATAATATTGCTCATGATCGATCATATGCAGTCGTTTCTTGGAAGCTGACGATGTTTTGTCCCGGTCTCACCCACCTGGTTCTATATAAGAGACAAACCCTCCCCATCTTCAACCTCTCTCTTTCTCTGAGCTCTACATTTTGCTTGCTGAAGTTTTACGAATCATCAGGCTCTGTTAATTAAGTAGCTGCCTAATGGGAAACTGCTGTGTGAGGCGTGATTCCGCGGCGGTTTGGGCCAACGACGACGACGACAAGTGGGTGAACGTTTGTCAGCTCCACCAGTCGGAGCAGCCCGAAGAGGAGAAGCTTCTCGGTGAGGATCGTTTTAGATCTTCAGCTAATTCGTCGTCATCTTGTAGAGGAAGGCCAAGTAGTGGCGGTGGAGATCATCAGGTGAGGATAAAGATGACAAAGCGTGAGCTGGAGGAGTTGGTGGGATTCAGAGGTGGCGCCATGGACGTGTCGTCGGTGGATGAACTATTATCGAGGGCGATCAGCGACGGTGAAGATGAGGAAGTGGAGGAGCATCAACGGCCGTGGAGGCCTGCCCTCCAAAGTATTCCGGAGGTCGATTAGCTTATTATTTCTTTGGTCGATTCTTTCTGTCGGTTGTTCATTTTGATGTGTATGATTCGTTCTTCTTTTAAATTAGTTTATGCTGCTCGATCAGTATATATCCAACTATCCATCTAGAGATTACGTAGAGAAATTCTTTCCTGCATGAACATAGTAAATCCTTATTTCGGGTTGTTTTTTCTTTCTCGACATATATTCTTATTTCGGGTTATTTGTAACCCTTGCAATCTAGAAAATCCAAGTAACAACATGCGCAAGATGCCAACACATTTGCATGAGCTAGCTACTAAGACCAGCATATATTTTCTTGCCCTCGGACCGACTATTATGTCTACCTACTAATTGATCGAACTTTGACTTTGGAGTTATAGGGTTAATCACTATTTGCACCGTCAAATATTAAAAAAAAAAAATTATTAAAAATAAAGTAAGCTTTCATAGATTACCGATGTGAAATTTCGCCGGCTCACTCTTTATTTTATGATTTACATGCATAGGTCAATTTGAGTAAAAATTATTTTTAATATAAAATTTTAAATTTTAAAATAGTTAAAGAAATGTAATATAAAATGGGCTCTATTTGCACCTCTAAAAGTGCTGTGTATACCTCCACTACATAATATACCTCCATTTCACTTTTTAACTTCTAAGAAAACCTAAGTGTGCCTTTTTTTTTTTTTTTTTACTATAATGCCTCTACACATATTTTTATCTATACCAAATTTGTTTCGTAGACTCGACACGACCAAACTCTCTCCTTCTCTCTTTCTCTCCAAGAATGGCTACCAAATTCATCACCAATCTCTCTCTTTCGATCTGCATGTGGCGTTATTATTTCTCCTCTCATTAGCTATACATACTTATTTAACTAGTTTCAATGATTATGGCTTAATTATTTATACTCTGATGTTATAACTAGTAATATATACTATGATGTTCTACCACAATACAAGTATTCTCATATTGAAGTTTGAGATATTAATTTTCCAATACGTGGTCGTACGTGAGGGAGGTAGAAAGAGCAAAAAAATAATTTCTTTTATTTATCTATTTATCCTTATCTGTCATTTCATATGAGTTGATAAAGTCAAAATAAAATAAAAAAACTAGCGAATGTATACAACTATACACAACACTTTTGGAGGTGCAAATAGAACATGCCCCAATATAAAAACGAAATGGTAAAAAAAAAAAAACAATGGATAAAACTAACGTTTGGAAGGTGCAAATAGTAAGTACGTACACTACCAGAAAAAAGGCTTTTCCCGACGAAATAAAAAAAAACTACCAGAAAAAAGGCTTTTCCCGACGAAATAAAAAAAAACGGCCGACGAAATAAAATTTTCGTCGGCTATTCCCAAGAATGGCCGAAGAAATTTTTTTTCGTCGCTAAAAAAAAATTTCGTCGGCTATTCCCCTAGAATGGCCGACGAAATTTTTTTTTTGTCGCTAAAAAAAATTTTCATCGGCTATTCCCCTAGAATGGCCGACGAATTTTTTTTTTCGTTGGTAAAAAAAAAATCGTCGGCTATATTCATATTAAAGCCGACGAAAATTTTTGGAAGTATGGCCGACGAGTACTAGATTTGATTTCGTCGGCTATGATTAAAAAAAAAAAAAAACAGCTTCCATTTTCTATCACTATCGACAAACCATTGCTTCGTCCTTCAAATGCAAATGTGTCGTGAAATAAGATATGACCGAAATAATGAAATACGTCTACGGTTGAAAAATGACAAGATTCTGACAAAATCTGTGTACCGAATGTTGCGGTTAACTGTTTTTTACTTCTGTTTTCCTATGGGTAGCCTGACGGTCGGTAAATATTTTGAGGAAAATTTTTATACGATTAGTTGCGTCTCATCGATTTCAAACTATTATCTGTTGAAGGTCAGGCCAAAAAACGTCATTTAGACAGGCCAATTACCATTTGTAAGCGTTTAAAGGGTTGACTCACCCGGTTGACCGTCCCGATCGAGCCTTTAACGTCGTCAGATGTAGTTGGATTTTTTTTCATACATGTATTTCATCTTACCGGTGATATCTGACGGTTGGAATAGAGTTTCCAAACTTTTAGATTCAAATTCGGAACATATGCACTAATGTTCCTTAACTTGTTTACTAAGTGTTTAAGTGAATGTATAGTTTCAAATAGTTACTATACGTACACTCTTCAAATGCAAATATGTCGTCAAATAAGATATGACCGAAATAATGAAATACGTCTACGGTTGAAAAATGACAAGATTCCGATAAAATCCGTGTGCCGAAATAATGAAGTCAGTCAAAACCCGGTTTACTGCAGATTTGGCGTCCGGCGTCCGAATGATGATTGTGATACCATTACGGAAATGGAACGACGCCAGGAATCAAACTCGTCGCTCTGCCACGACGTGTGGGCTTTTTCGGGCTTTCGAGTTCGTTTAGGGCCTCAAAAACGGCATTTTAGTATGTTTTCATAGAATAGCCGACGAAACATTGTAATTCGTCGGCTATTCTTTGAGTTTAGCCGACGAAACTTATATTTCGTCGGCTAAACTCCTTCGATTCGCTTATTGTCCACCGTTGGATGGCTCAGATCCAACGGCTGCTGATTTTCCAAAGCATAGCCGACGAAATATTTATATTTCGTCGGCTATACTCTTGCGATCCGCGCCTTTTTATTGTCCGCCGTTGGATGGCTCAGATCCGACGGCTGTTGATTTTCCAAAGTATAGCCGACGAAATATATTAATTTCGTCGGCTATTCTCCTTCTAAATCTTTTAAATCCTCCCGCCTTTTTTCTCTCCTCCTTCCCTCCCCCTCCCCCTCCTCCTCCTCCTCCTTCTCCTCCTCCTCCGGCCTCCTCCGGCCTCCCCCTCCTCCTCCTCCTCCTCCTCCGGCCTCCTCCTTCTCCTCCTCCTCCTCCTTCCCCTCCTTCCCCTCCTCCTTCTCCTCCTCCTCCGGCCTCCTCCTTCCCCTCCTCCGGCCTCCTCCTCCTCCTCCTCCTTCCCCTCCTCCGGCCTCCTCCTCCTCCGGCCTCCTCCTCCTTCCCCTCCTTCTCCTCCTCCTTCCCCTCCTCCGGTATTTTTTTTTGCCCAAAATGCAGTTATAGCCGACGAAATTGACATTATTTCGTCGGCTATAACTTTAAAATATTAATATATTCCGAGAAATAGCCGACGAAATAGCTCAAATCGTCGGCTATACTTCAGAACAAATAGCCGACGAAATCAAATTTCGTCGGCTATAACTTTAAAATATTAATAATTTTGACCAAGCATAGCCGACGAAATCATTTTCGTCGGCCAAGGTTGGAATGGCCGACGAAATTGAAAATTTCGTCGGCCATTGGTATTACCGACGGCGTATTTCCGACGACTTATAGCCGACGAAAAATTCGTCGGTAGAGGGTATAGCTGACGAAATTTTGGCATAGCCGACGAAAAAAATTTCGTCGGCTATTCTCTCATATCTGGTAGTGGTAATTAAGCTAGCTAGCCTATAACTTGCGTATCAAATAACCATATTTTCCAATCAAAGAAATGATCTTTTGCTTTAACCTGGAGCTAAGATTCATTATAGCATTGGAAAGCTTTATTCCATATGTCGCTCCTTTAATTTGTCACTTGGATGGAGATGGACACGTACTGTTTAATGACTGATTAATAGTAGTCTCTTAAGCAGTGAAAGTAAGTTGATGACACACTTTCAGATTTTGTTATTATGCTCAATATATCATAATAATAAAGAAACATGACTTGCTAGTTAAAATATAATTTTTACTTTTATACTCTTAAAATATTAAATAACTTTATGAATGTATCTAATTATAGCGGATAAAAACGTAAAAGTCAAGAATAATTTTCCTCTTATTTTTCAGAAATTAACTCCCACTTCTAAGCTGTTAACTACCCACTTCTCCACATCTATAGGGTGTGAGCAGTTTCTAGTTCCCATTATGCAATGCTTATTGTTGAAGACAAGCTATAGATTCCCCCACTTATACATCATTAGGATTCTCCCTCAACTTCCATTATGCTAACCATCATTATCGCTTGCTTTTCCAACCAAAGTGTAATTCATTTCCTAACGTTGAACCAATCAGTAACCATCGACACAAAACACATAGCATCAAGTTGTGACATTCCGTGACACATTTGATAGTATTGACATTCAAAAACACGTCTCTTTCAAGTTTTAAGTATGACTTAAGATTACGAGAACTTAACTTATTTGAAGAATAGTCTTGTTGCTTAAAAACATGTTAATACTCGGTCCACTCCTTCCTCTTTCACTTTCATTTGTACCCAAATGTTGAATTATAAAGGATTCTACATCATCGATAACCTAGTCGTTGTAGTATAGTGGTAAGTATTCCTGCCGGTCACCCCGGTGACCCGGGTTCGATCCCCGGCAACGGCGCTCCTTTCTTACCCCATTTCTCTTCTTTCATTCTCAAGCCCAAAACGACGTCGTTTCGAGAGAGAGAGAGAGCTGAGAAAGAGAGGAAAAGGCCGCGGGTGGCGTTAATGCGCCAGCTCTCTTCTATCTCAGTTTCCGGACCCAGCGTGGGTCCCACCTCCCCCGCAACCGGTACAGCTATTTACTTCTTCGCTTCACTTGCTGTCTCTCTCTCTCTGTCTGTGGTGGGCCCCCACACACTGGTGGTGGGTTCTCTCTCTCTCTCTCTCTCATCAAGCAGCTCATCTCATTCATGGCTGCTGCTGCTCCTCCTCCTACTACTCCTCGTCTGCTCACCTCTCAACTCTTCTTAATAACAACAATTACCACTCTCCCTCTTCTTCCCAAAATGCCCTTCTCTCAACTCCAACTCAAACTCAAACTCCTGTTTTTGTTGTTGTGACTGAGGATAATCTAAGCCATGAAACAGAGGGTGTCTTCCAACAAGCTCACTACTATGTCTTGTCTCCAGTTCCTTCTCATCTTGGTCTTATGTGAGTACTATTCAGCTCTCTTTCTAATTCTTCTCTACTTTCAATTCTCTATCTGGGCTCTGAACCCATGATCTTGAATTCTGGTCATTGTTAAGTTTGTGCCAATGTAACTGGGTTTTTGGAGAAATTGGACTAATTTGACTAGGATGTTCTTGTGTCTGATCTTTCATCTTTAAATCTATTGCCTATCTTAATAGACTGTTGGGGTTTTCATTGAGTAAAGTATCAATCTTTGAATAGTTCCAGGATTTACAATGCTTCCGTTTTAGGACTGAACTGTGTAACTGACTTGAAATATATGCATCTTAACAATTTGTGATGTTAATTTGTGTAATTTTGCTTAGTCATGTATTTTACTTACCCTTTGGTTTGTTGGTTTTATAGGTCTCCATGTATATTGTTGCAGCGCTTTGGATTCTCGTAAAGAACCTGTCTTGGCAATTAGGCAAAGAGATAGTATGTTACCTATGATCTCGCCTACCGCGGCTCCCAAGCCATTTCTTCCCCTTCTTGCTCCTTCGCCATTGGCACCGTTCACAAACATTACTGTTCCAAAAGTGTCAGGTACTTATGTTCCGTCCTCTAATGGTCTAATTGAATTAGATTTCATTAGGCATTCTGAAAGTGTTGTCTTGTTTCTGTGATCATGCTTGTAATACTTTTGATCTGTGGTTTTAGGACAATGTATGTTGAACTTCAGTGCTTCTGAGAGTTTGATGAGTACGACCGCAATTGATTGTTGGTCGGTTTTTGCACCATTGCTGGCAAATGTAATTTGTTGCCCACAGTTGGAGGCTACTATCACAATCCTCATCGGTCAGTCCAGTAAATACACCAATGTGCTTGCTTTGAATGGGACGGCTGCCAAATATTGCCTATCGGATATTAAGGAGATTTTGGTTAGCCAGGGCGCAAATGACACGCTTGCGCAAATATGCTCAGTTCGTTCGACTGATCTCACAGATGCTTCTTGCCCGATCATCGATGTTACTGAATTTGAGGAGTCAGTGGATACTTCCAAGTTGGTCGCCGCTTGTCAGAAGATGGACCCTGTGAAAGAGTGCTGTGCTCAAACATGTCAGAATGCCATATTGGAGGCTGCTACGAGGATTGCTTCAAAAACTTCTGATGTTTTGAGCACAGACGGTGGTCATGGTGTCTTACCTGATCACATAAGTAGAGTCAAGGACTGCAAAAACATTGTCCTTCGCTGGCTGGCAAGTAAATTCAATCCTTCTCATGCCAAGGAAGTTCTAAGGGGACTCTCAAATTGCAAGATTAACAAGGGTGAGTTTCTAGTCGGCCATTTACATTGATATGAATTTAATATGTTTAAACTTGGGGTATATGCTCAACTACTTTGATTTATTTGAGCTCTAATTTATCAGAACTCGTGGTTAAGACATAAGAGAATGTTCTTTATCTTAAAGAAACTAGTCTTAAGTTGGAATAATGAATCATGTGGTTGTGTTTGATGTCCGATTCAGTTTGTCCCCTGGTCTTCCCCAATATGACACATGTTGCACTCGGCTGTGGGGATGATATAAGGAACCAGACAGCATGCTGTACGGCCATGGACAGCTATGTCTCTCACTTGCAAAAGCAGAGTTTCATAACCAACTTGCAAGCTTTGGATTGTGCTGCATCACTGGGAATGAAGTTAAGAAAATCAAACATTACTAAAGATGTGTATAGCCTTTGTCATATTAGCCTTAAGGATTTCTCCCTTCAAGGTTACTTCTTTCTTCTAGTCCAGCCTTTTTTTTTTTTTTTTGGAAACTACGCATTTCTTATCATGATCTTAATCAATTCTTCAATGTCTTCTGCATGTCATGGTGATGGCAATCAACATTTTGTACACCTCAGTTGGAAGTCAAGGTAAATAATTCATTTCTTTTATACTATGAAATGTTGTAATATAGTCAAATAGTTGCTTAGCATTACCAAAAGGGTGGGCACATTCTAGATTGGAATGCTGTCCTTTGTTATAATTATTCAGAGGGCCAGCCACTTTATCTGAATAATCAGCTACATTGATGAAATAATATGCCAGCTAACTATACTTTTTAGCTGTCCTTATATGGATTGATATGTGTTAGGGCCTTAGAAACAGGCTACTACTGTCAGGATATGTCATCCTTTCATAGATTTTGTCTAAGGCATATGTGAAAATGATTTGCTCTTCCTTACATCAATGAACTACGACCAAGTTTGATAAGCAAATACTTTCGGGTGGTGTGCTGAATTTCTTTGCTCTCTACTGTTTTTTCTGTTTCAATCCTCTAAACTGACATATGTATATTTTTGTAAATGATAGCATCCGGATGTCTTCTGCCTAGCTTGCCTTCAGATGCAATATTTGAAAGTTCAGGGGTCAGCTTCCTTTGTGATTTGAATGATAACATTCCAGCTCCGTGGCCCACTTCTTCTCAAGGAGCAGCTTCAACATGCAGTAAAGGTATGTATAAGCAATTAGCATTCCTGGTACTTTGTTATACCCTTGCATATCCTTTCCTCTGTCTTATTTTAATGATTTCTGCCTCGACTTGTTGAAACTTCAGGTGTCAAGATTCCTGCACTCCCTGCAGCAGCATCAGCAGAAAGGGGTGAGTAAAGCTATTCATTTACCTCTGTGGCATCATTCTTCACCTCAATGCTAATTGTGTTGTTATAAGCAGTCCACCGGTCCCCTACTGCTGTTCAAAAATTTAAAATAGCAAAGTTTAAACTACAGTTTGCCTACATGTGGACATCTCACTGTATTTCTTGTTGATTACGTGTCATAGATCTTCAATTTGTGAATTTGTTTTCCTTCTAACTTTTCAGTTGTTTCTGAATATAACCTTAAGCATGTGTTTTCATGTCTGCCAGGCTATTACAACAATGTTTTGATGCTTCCTCTGCTCATTGCATTCGCCATGACCCTTTTGTTGTTCTTGTAAATGAGTTATCCCTTGAGGAAAACTTGTCATTCCCTGAAAGAAGATTCAAAAATGACTTAAGAGGATGATGCAAGTCAACCCCAATCTAGTCGATAGAAGATTGTCGTGAACTGGGGTGAGTAAAACTAGATGTGAGGTCATTTTAGTATGTCCTGATGATATTCATTCATGATTCTTGCCTGTTTCTGTAATAATATTTTTGTAAAAAGATTTAGGAAGTTGGGAGATAAGCTTGTATTGTAACTGATATCATCGAGATTGCTTGTAAATTGGATTGTAGCCAAAATACATAAGTTTTCTGTTTTGCTCTCTGCATCATACCATCTGGCTTGTATACTTTTGACACCAGACCAATTGTTTCACTGTTGCAGCTGAATCCCCTAGCCGGTAGGATTTTCAGTGCTGGTGATCAATCTAATTGAAACTATATATACCAATCAATGCACTGCATCTAAAACGAGAAAATAGTAGAATTGACCAGCGTACCAACGACGGACATAACTTTTGTGCTTGCTGTGCATCTAAAGCCTTACTATTCAGTTCTTTATTTGCCTTATTATGCAGTACGTTTTTGGTTTCACCTAGTACGTACCTGTGATTACTAAATACTATTTGTAAATAGAGCAGGTTTAGTACTGCTGTGATGAAGATGGACGCTGAAAGCAAAGGTTTGATGTATTAAAATGATTCAAGAAAATAAAATGACAGGAAGTTGACCACAAAGAATCTGCTTATCAATGTGGAAATGACTAATCTGGTGATGTGTCTAGGCAGGCTAGGAGAAACTAGGATTTGGCCAAGTCCGCCCAATTTGAAAGTAAGTGTTTAGGTCCACAATCTAACTACTAGGAACCAAACTACTTTCTCAGCAAATCGATCACTGCATTAGCCACCTCAGTTTCTGTGGCTAACTTGGCAATCTTGAACTTGCCGGCTCCTTTCTTGGCAGCACCGCATCGGTGTCTACGGCCTCGTGGTAACATCAAGGCCGATATTTGTTTTCCTAAACTTAGTAATCAATAACACTACGTACTGGATATGTACTGGTGAAGTAGAAAGCCTAGCTAACAAGAGCTAAGCCAACTCATATGATCGCTATATATATGTTGGTCCATATCGATCATACGTACATGCTGAAGCTTAATTCATCGCATGCATTGAAAGTACTAAGTATATGTCATATGTTAACGCTAACTGCATGTCATATCATCATATATACGTCCTTGTTTGGTAGTAGAATTTAGCTAGTGATCATCGACCTGCTTCAACCTGGCTCAAGTACTATGGTCCATGCGTCAGCTGCTTACAATTTCTAAATACGTACACCTGGTGGATCAACTTCCTTTCCACCAGCTAGCGAGTTGATCTGCATATATAACATATCGAGAAATATAAATAGCATCGACCTATAAGTTGCATGTTTTTTTTTTTTTTTTTTTTTTTTTTAACTTTCACTTGTATGTCTTCTTCAATTATAATGATGATCAAGGCACCTTCATATATATTGAACTCCTCGTTAAACTGTCTTTCATGAACAACGATTCCAAGAATGACGTCGAGAAATAGAAGAAAAATTACAATATATCGATCGGTCTTTCTTGTCTAGGATGTTGTAAAGTGAAGAAAAGAATATTGGCCATATATGCATGCCACTGCAAGAATGCCGCTTCAGGAATAACATTAGAAAACAAAGTGGAATTGGATTCGTGATTTAGAAAAAGATCCATCTCATTCTATTCTTCATTCATCAATCTTTACCCTAGTTTCTTCCATTTAAATTTTAGTCCTTTAGTTTGATTCGTCAACAAACAAAACAAAAACTTTATGTTGTTAGTTTGCTTAGAGCAACTCCAACCAATGAGTTATTTCTGCCAAATCACCAAAACGGTAACAATTGACATAGGTTGGAAGACTCCTATATGTTTGTTGTACTTTCTGTACGAAATGAATTCCAGACTTTATTTTTGTTTTCTTTGTTTGTGTTACCTACTGCTACTCTTTGGGCTTAATGAATCATTTCAGACAAAACATATCAAAGTCCTTCTCTCAATTTATTTTTGTTCTTGTTTTTGTTCTTGAATTAAGAGTTACAGAAGATCTCAGTTTTCTTTCTTGTGTTTGCAAGAGTTGGACACAAGAACAAATTAATAAAAAGATGGAAGGAACTTGGCTAACCAGCCTTGGTTAGCTAGAGCTAACACAAGCCAATGAGGAGAGGCCACGTGGCGTTTTTGATAAAATAAAGGACATAGTAGGGGCTGAGTAGGTATTTGCAGGGGCTGAATGAGTATTTATATTATTATTTAATTCATTTGCCTCTCCTCATTAGCTTGTATTAGCTCTAGATAATATTAAAAATATTAAAATAACATTCAAATTAGACATTACCATTGGAGATAGCATTAGTCAAAATATGAACATGTTATATTTACCAAATCATATGTTTTGAATTTAATAAAAGAAAATGTCTCATTGGTTTGGTTGGAGTTGCTCTTGGATGAGACTCATGAGAGTAACTAAAGAAGAGAGCCACATATGTACGACGGCGATATGTTTGACCGGTAGAAGTTGGCCGGCCTGTACCGCCGCCACGCATTCTTTCTCTATTAGGGTTGCTCATTAAATCTTTAATCGGTTATTCTTTTTGAAATATAATCATGAGAAACATATATAGAATACAGACCACACAAACCACTCAATATACATCAAAGTTCCACAGTCGAGTAGTTATTTGTTTTGAGTTCGAATGCATGAGATTCAAAATTTATTTAATTTTCTTAAAAAAATCTGTTTTTTTTTTATCTATTAAACGACCATATCCTCAAAGTCTTTCTAGGCCTAGAGACTAATCCGCGCCAGGAGATCATGTCAAAACGCTTCTTCCCCCTGGCCACCAAGAATAAATTGGGATTTAAACTCTAATTAGCGTCGGCGGGATTCGAAACTGGATACGAGGGATTCTCACACAAAGACTCTTACTAACTCGACCAGCATTCTTATATCATCACACACCATATATAAGAGGTATAAAAGGAGGTAACGGGCCTCTAGTAGTTGAAGTACTAAGAGATCGATTTAAAGAAGGATCGAGAGCTCGAGCTAGGTAGATAGCATGGACTACTCTAGTGATAACAATGAGCTCTCTGAACCCATCGTGAATTACAGAAGATCTTCATCTGTTCAGCAAGTGAGCTCGGAACTGGAAGAAACGCTATCCAACACCGAACTTCCGTACTTCCACCGTCTTCGACGTGCCACCTGGGTTGAACTGAAGTGCCTCTTCCGCCTCGCTGCTCCGGCAGTGGTGGTTTACCTGCTAAACAATGTTATCTCCATGTCCACCCAAATCTACTGTGGCCATCTTGGAAATCTCGAACTCGCTGCCTCTTCTCTTGGCAACACTGGCATCCAAGTCTTTGCCTACGGCCTCATGGTATGTATAACACTATAACATGATACAATTACGTCTATTGATACATATTATCTGATAGAAAATAACCTGATCGATGATCAACAATTTTTAGAATATATGCTATGGAAACAAGATTTACGAAATGAATAGTTTAAAGAGAGATGGATAATCTAGTAATATGACATTTGTAAATTATGTGTAGCTTGGAATGGGAAGTGCAGTGGAGACACTGTGTGGTCAAGCCTATGGAGCACACAAATATGACATGCTAGGCATATATCTGCAGCGTTCAACAATCCTGCTAATGGCAACTGGGATCCCAGTTATGTTCATCTACATCTTCTCCAAGCCCCTTTTGATTGCACTAGGCGAATCGGCCACCATTGCCTCTGCAGCCGCAATCTTCGTTTATGGACTTATCCCCCAAATTTTTGCCTACGCTTGCAATTTCCCCATACAAAAGTTCCTTCAGGCTCAGAGCATCGTGTTCCCGAGCGCGTACATATCTGCGGCCGCGCTCGTGGTGCATGTGGTGCTGAGTTGGGTAGTGATTTATGAGTTGGGATGGGGCTTGATCGGCGCATCCCTGATGTTGAGCTTTTCGTGGTGGATTATAGTGGTGGCGCAGTTTGTATACATATTGGTGAGTCCAAGATGTAAACGTACTTGGAGAGGTTTTAGCATGCAGGCTTTTTCTGGACTCTGGAGTTTTCTGAAGCTGTCAGTTGCGTCTGCCATTATGCTTTGCCTCGAGACTTGGTACTATCAGATTATCGTTTTGATTGCTGGGTTGCTTGACGACGCTGAAATTGTCTTGGACGCTCTCTCTGTTTGGTAAGCAAGTGTTTAAAGAAAGATTATGTCGTCTCTAGCTATATACTAATTTTCTTCTTGACCTAGCTCTTAGAGCATATTCCTATTTTTCCTTGGTACTAAATTTCTGGGAACGACTTGAAGGTCCACAAATAATTTTGCTCTTTTTAGCACCACCCAAATGAAAAAGAGAGTATTGCTATCATGCTATGTGGTGGTTACTAACTAGCGAAGCTGAAGGTAGCTACAACAACTAGTCAATAATCTGTGCTTTGAACAAAAAGAGATATCTTTCTGCTTATATTCTACTAATACTACTATGATCATGATCTATTTGTTTTTGGTATCCTATCTTTTTTACATGTCAGTCTTATAACGATAATAACGTTACAAAGAAGTCTTTGTTACGTTATTATCATAATTCAGTGTCGACACTGAATTATTATCTATGCATAACAGACGACGTATTGTTTGGCTTAGACATTTTCACGTATAAAATGAAAATTGTCATGATAAATGTTAAGAATTTACATACAAGTTCATGTTTTATCATCAATAGCAAAGAAAAGAAGTTTGATAACATCCGTCCTTGTAATAACACTAGTATATATAATTGTTTCATCCTTTTTATTCATCAATATTTATCGATCTAATGGCCAGAATACTTAACTAATGCAGCATGACCATATCTGGATGGGTGTTCATGGTTGCTGTGGGTTTCAATGCTGCTGCAAGGTCAGTTACCAAATGACAAATAGTTGCCATTTATAGAAGGAAACTTTAAGACCCTCTATATATTCTGTTAGGGTTTATAGCAGATATATATGATCGATCTGGATCCTCACAGTAATAAAATGAATTCGAATGAATGAACAGTGTCAGGATTGGGAATGAGCTCGGGGCAGGACATCCAAAATCGGCCGCATTTGCAGTAGTAATAGTGACATCGAGCTCGTTTATCATCTCCGTAGTGTGTGCCATAGTTGTGCTTGCATTACGAAATGTCATAAGCTACGCGTTCACTGATGGTGAGACTGTGTCCAACGCAGTCTCAGCCCTATCTCCGTACCTTGCTGTCTCTATTATGCTCAACGGCATCCAACCTGTTTTGTCTGGTACGTTTTCCTTATGTTTTTCTTTGTGATATTTTCTTGCCAGTGAAGCCCTAGCCTAATCCAGAGACCATAAACTTCGCTACAGAGTTTTGAGAAAAAAATTATTAAATGGTAGCTCTATTTCGTGGTCCATCTTGAATATTTTGCCTTAATTCAAAGCTAGAACAAAGATTCGAAAATTAAGGACGTTCGTTCCGGACCTAGCTAGCTAATATTCAAGGTGAAGAGTTTAAGTTTGTTTTTGCTACCCGTGTAGCAAAAGAACAATTTCTCCAAATCTCGGAGAAAAGTAGCTCCATCCATTAGATATGTAGAACATAGTGAATAATTGGCGCTTGTTATTACTTATGACCACTTTTGATTGATTAAGATGGCCAATTAGCTAAACACCCTTTAAACTCGATCTTTTCATTTGAATACACCAAAGTGAGAGATAGATTCATGAATAAGATAGTGATGTTGTTTGAGTGGTGCTACAGAGGCCAGTCCAGCTTGGTCTCTTTATAGTGATCGATTGCCAATGGGGACGTCCATCACAATGAGCATCTGGTCCTTTCATGGACCAGGGTTGTTACACTAATCATATCTAGACGGGACATATATTCTACCGTTATTCTCATTTTTATTTGATGGAGGATCTTTAATTAGCTAGCTAGCACCCATATATGCATTTCTATCTTTGATGATGAAGATTTATTTGTCCATGTCCGAAGCTGACATATAAATCAGCAAAGGCAAAAGTTTACACGACACTCAAGATTCAAAGATGCAACACTTGAGTTTATCATAAGTTTTTTGTCTGTCTTCTATGCATGTATATATTAACTTCCGGATCTCTTTCTAAGCTTGCGACTAGTAAAATTTAAAACTCATTTCCAAAACCATTTAGCTAATTAACATTACGATTACGTACGAAATGATGGTATCAAATAATCTAACAGTCAAGACGCTCAAATATATATGTCTTCTTCAATATATATGCTTGTAGTTGAACATCACCGTCGTTCGTACGTGGTCCTTCTCAATTTGTTTTTGCATTGCTAGGGTTTGTTTGAGCTGCATGTTATTCATAATTAACATAATTTAAAATAACAGGGGTAGCTGTTGGGTGTGGATGGCAAGCATTTGTGGCATACGTTAACGTCGGGTGTTACTACATTGTCGGTATTCCTTTGGGTTGTGTTCTTGGCTTCAAGTTCGACTTTGGAGTCCAGGTATAACTTCTTTAATTATGCATGCACATATTTAATTATGAACAATCAGTGGTTTTACACCTTTCTCTTTGTTCTTTGTTCTTTTAGGGCATATGGTCTGGAATGATAGGAGGGACATTCATACAAACAATGATCCTACTGTGGGTCACATTCCGGACTGACTGGAATAAAGAGGTACTTAATTAAGTACTAATTAGTTAGGATTCACCAGTTTATTTATTGTTACTTTAAACCATGCAGATAATTAACTAATTGTCACCATGCATGCAGGTCGAAAATGTAAAGAATCGTTTGGATAAGTGGGATGACAAGAAAGAGCCTCTTCTCACAGAACAGATAGGATAATGTTTGAGCCTGTACTGTTTGTTTACGTGCATGGAGAATCTTTTGCTTTGATTTTGAACTCGAAGAAATGTATTCATTGTTAATTACTGATTAGTAGTGTTTGCTTAAAGGGAGGAAGAAAATAATTTGTCCATGCAAGCTAGAGTACACAGCTACAGACAGATCGCCTCCATATATACGTGACGGTTGTTTCCAGAGTCCCAGTACTCCTTCCAAAGCACACACACTCGTTTCCTTTTCCTTTTAATAGAAAAACTTCGAGTGATCGATAGTGCAAATCAGATAGGGTTTAGGATTATGTTCCTGACATGACGAGGCACGCCACTAAAAGTATCAATGAATTATTGCTAAATATGCCTTCCCTTTTTTCTTTTCTTTGTTTGATTCAGCCATTCCTTATTCGATGAGCAACTCTCATCACATACGTTTAACTGTGGGGTTTTTACCAATAGATACAGTTCTCAACTTATAATTATTAATAGCAGGATTGTTTTTTAAAATTACAACTATCAAGTTTTCATCCATGTTTAACAGAATCTGTTAATCCATAAATTATGAAATTATCCTTTTTACAATACTACTGTAAGTCAGTAGCATTGAACATTTCTGATGATCAGTAGAATTAGACATTTTTTAGGATGACTAGTATTCCACCAACTGTTGTAAACTATTTGAATGTTAATCATACTGAGGGTCAGTAGTAAATCGCGTAATGCTACTGACCCTCAATAATGTTATAAAAAAAAGTAAAAGGGCAATTTTGTAATTATTATTTAACGGATTCTGTTAGTTAATCCGTTAAATAGATAGAAACTTGTTAGTGGTAATTTAAAAAACAGGCTTGTTATTAGTAATTATGAGCTCAAAAGTGTAGTTATCGGTGATTTTTTACTTTTTTTTTTTAATATTTTTTATAGAAAGTGAAAAAGGCTTTGCTTACTCAATCGATCGCACTTGCAAAGTTGCAAAACTTTTGTGGTAAAACTAATGAAAACTCAGATCTAAATTGATCGACAAAGTTAAACAACACCAAATTACAGCGGCAGACGATCTTAGATTCACCGACGACGTGTCGAAATTGAACACACTCTCATATATATGGCCCCCCCTTACATATGTTTGATTTCAATTAATATCGCCTGCTTCTTATAGTCCCACTGCACCTAGCACACACCACAAACACTACGTACTATGAGTTCTCAAGAAGAGCTCCACCAACCCATCTTAAGCTCTGAACCGGAATCTGGATCACTAGCCTCCGTTAGTCATGGCGAGGAGTCATCATCACTTGAGAAGGTACTATCCGACACCCAGCTGCCGTGCTTCAAGAGGCTCCGGTTGGCCACATGGATTGAACTCAGGCTCCTCTTCCACCTCGCTGCCCCTGCCGTCTTCGTTTACGTCGTCAACAACACCATGTCACTTTCAACACGTGTCTTCGCCGGCCACCTGGGTAATCTTGAGCTTGCAGCTGCCTCCCTAGGCAATAGCGGCATCCAACTCTTTGCCTACGGTCTCATGGTACGTACAGTATATCTAACAAGAGATTAAACACTACTTCAAATTACGGCTCTTACTTCTTTAAGGTCTATTGGGAAGTGTTTTCGTCGAAATATGATCCTTCGAAAACACTAAATGGTTCACATTAGCATAATTGATTAGCTGAAAGCACTTATACAGTTATGCCACTTCTTAGAAAACACCTCAATTCGTACTTATTTTAGATCTTTTACTATTTCTTGTAGTTAGGTATGGGAAGCGCAGTGGAGACTCTATGTGGGCAAGCCTACGGTGCCCAAAAGTACGACATGTTAGGGATATATCTCCAAAGAGCAACCGTAGTCTTAAGCATCACCGGAATTCCACTTCTCGCGGTCTTCCTCCTAGCCAAGCCCTTATTGCTCTTACTTGGTGAATCATCTGCCCTATCCTCTGCAGCCGCGGTTTTCGTTTATGGTCTGATCCCACAAATCTTCGCTTATGCTATCAACTTCCCCATCCAAAAGTTTCTCCAGGCCCAGAGAATTGTGCTTCCAAGTGCCTACATATCTGGGGCTACTCTTGGGGTGCATTTGTTGCTAAGTTGGGTGGCTGTGTATGTATTGGGGTGGGGGTTGATTGGTGCCTCATTGGTTTTGAGCTTGTCTTGGTGGATCATCGTAGTTGCTCAGTTCATCTACATTCTGAAGAGCAGCAAGTGTAAACAGACATGGACTGGGTTTAGTTTGCAGGCGTTTACGGGGTTGTGGGAGTTCCTGAAGTTATCGGCTGCATCAGCTGTGATGTTGTGCTTGGAGGTGTGGTATTTTCAGGTGCTAGTGTTGATTGCTGGGTTGCTAAAGGACCCTGAGCTTGCGTTGAACTCTTTGGCCGTATGGTAAGAAACTTTCTCAAGTCTTAATTAACTCCATGCATTTTATAGTTAGCACACTGCTAATTAACAAAAAAGGACTTCAGAGTTGATTATCAATTTGCAAGTGATACACAAATGAAACATTGAAACATGCATTTAACTACTCGAGTAATTTATCGGTCGCGTCGGCGGTGTATCTTTGTAGTACTTAGTCATAAGAATGATAAGATTATGGGGCATTTGATTATTACAAGCAAGCAAACTTTGCTTTTAATTCTAACATAGTCGATCGGTGGACCGACGGGACGTTACATTTTCAACTTACATAAGAATATAAACGATTCTACATGATTATAAAAGGACACAAGCTAATTATTCATCAGAAAATCCTATTCCAACAGAGACGCGCGCGCACGTATATGAGGCATCTCCAATATTCTGATATATTGATAGCTACGTACATTGATTGATAGAAATACCTTCTGAGAAATATCGTTAGTCTCTAAACACTAATGTCTATTGCTTAATCCATGGTTTACTTTAACCGCGCAGCATGGCGATAAATGGAGTATTGTTCATGGTTTCAGTTGGATTTAACGCAGCTATAAGGTAAATGATATATCTTCAAAGTTGTAAACTATCAGTGTTAATAAGTTAATGAACAAGTATATGCAGTGTGCGAGTAAGCAATGAGCTTGGTGCTGGGAATCCAAAGTCGGCAGCCTTCTCGGTTGTGATAGTAACACTGGTGTCGTTGGCTATTGCTATAGTTGAAGCTGCCATTGTGATGTCGCTCCGTGATGTAATCAGTTACGCCTTTACCAGCGGCGAAACTGTTGCCAAAGCCGTCTCTAAACTCACTCCTTATTTGGCTGTCACTCTAATCCTCAATGGGGTTCAACCTGTACTCTCGGGTTAGTTCTCAAGGGGTGCTCTTAGAGATCGAGTTTTATGAATTCACTACTTTTATACTCATTTCTTCAAAGTTATCTTGTTATGATGATATGTATCTTTTGGCTGGTGATGTATAGCAAAGATATATATGTATGCCGCCTTCATATAATTTTGTCGTTTTGTCCTTTTTTTTTTATTGTCTTTTGTTATTTTTGTTTTGCTTGCATACATTGTTCGTCTGTATTTGCTTATCATATATCGAGCTCATATTCTTTGATCAATTCAAGAATCTTAAAACATCATCTTTTTTTCTTTTCTTTTTTTTCCTTTCAAGTGCAAATTAGGTTAGAACACAATGGAATTTTCTTCAGTACCCTCATGTATATGATACCCTTATTTACAAATTTAACGACAAATTTTGTTGTCATTGTGGTAAATTGAGTGATTGTTTTGATAATTGTAGTTCTGTTACCTGTAATTACTTCACTTACGACATATTTACAAGTTTATGAACAAATGGTTGTCAATGTTGTAAATTTGTTCAATTATATGTAAAAATATAAAACATCTGTTGTAAATTTGTTGTCAATGTTGTAAATTTAGTGTAGTAAAATGGTAAATATTGTTCAGTTAGTTGTAAATTAAAGATATGGTATACATTAAGGTACTGTAGACGACCCCACAAACAATTACGTTGCGATCGATTTGCAGCTAACTGATCGATCAGTACGTGTTTATTGTAGGTGTGGCTGTGGGGTGTGGATGGCAAGCCTTTGTGGCATATGTGAATGTGGGATGCTACTATGTGGTTGGAATTCCATTAGGCTGTGTTCTGGGATTTAAGTTCGATCTTGGTGCTCAGGTAAATACTAATGGCGAAGGAAAGAAAGACACATTTTTGAGATGCAATATTTGCAAGATTGAAAAGCGAAGGAATAACTCAAATGTTAATGTATGAATGCAGGGAATATGGTCTGGGATGATAGGAGGAACATTGATGCAGACCATCATCTTATTGTGGGTAACATTTCGCACGGACTGGATCAAAGAGGTAATTACTTAGATATGTGACTTCAATTTCTTTAAGTTTACTGGGATTTACATCTTAGATTTACTTGGATTATTAGCCCTTTTCCTCTTTTCTATGTACGACCACTCTTAGTTCACTATATATAGTTAAATAGGCTAGAGATATATTTTGTTTAGGAATTATAATGGATTGATTGTTTCAGGTGGACACGAGTAAAGAGCGGTTGGAAAAATGGGACGACTCTAATAAACAGCAGCAAGAACAATCTCTTCTTAAAAACTGATCAATGAAATTGATCGACGCCTCAAGTTTCCAAGAACAACAGTTGGTTAATCAATCTGGATCTCAACTCTGATTTGTAGCGATTTGATGAATACCCTCTCTGATTGTATTGCGGAATAATATGATATATTTCATGAAAATAAGGTGGAAGTCAGTGAGGTGATAAAAGAGCGTGCATGCCAATATGCCAAGCATGATAGGAGGGAAACAATATAGCACACAAAGAGTGGCAAACATGAACTTGATGCGCCCTTGTAATTCTAATTAACAGCTAGCTAGCTAGTTAATTAAGGTCCTTTTTTCCATGGGCATCGATTAATCCCAACTCCTAAAATTATTCACGTACAGAAACAATTCATACATACAGGCACCCACCCCTCTCAATTTTTGGAGAAAAAATTAGCAGGTTTATGTATATACATATAAGTAGTTTAGTAGCACCCTTGAAAAAAAAATTAAGTCAACCGTACCTTTCAATTAAACAAAAACGACAAAAAGAAGCATTGATTTATTATCAATTGATAATAAAAGACAAGTAACTATTAGTGAAGTGTAGTCGTGTGCCGTATTCAGTATTCTCTACTTCACTTCTCTTCTCTCAGGTCCTCAAGATCACCTACTCTCATTCTCCCAACCTTATTCAAGGTAATTTTTCTTCTAATGGGAGGGCTCGGCTTAGATTCGAGGGAGAATACTTCTCAAAATGATATAAAATTTATGTGATAAATTTTTAAGATTAATTTTCTTGTCGAATCTAAGGATGATTTAACCCCCCTCAATTTTTAATCCTGATTCCGTGCTTGCATACATATAAATTAGCTAGTCTAGCTAGAAAGTTCTGGGCAACCTAGCAAGCAGAA
Source organism: Potentilla sterilis (assembly GCA_963682095.1). NCBI lineage: Eukaryota > Viridiplantae > Streptophyta > Magnoliopsida > Rosales > Rosaceae > Potentilla > Potentilla sterilis. The sequence goes on from OY821755.1 coordinate 1,408,901, forward strand.
CCAAACAATTCCATGCCAATGCCCCAAACATTATGTGTGAAGATTCTATTACATGAAGGTTGAGAGAACAGTCAACTATATATGACACAGTACTGCAGGCGTGGTATGAAATACTTAAAAAACAAAGAAATTTGTCTTCAGGGAGTTGACTTGATTGGCAAAAAACTGTGAATAATTTCGAAACATATCTGCTATTCCATCACTTAATTTCCAACCAGGCAAACTATCATACACAGATAATGAATATCGGTATGGCACTGCATTGACTGCAATACATAATGCAGCCATGTTATGGGTTTCATCTAACCATGTTAGATAGATCCATATATACTGCAAAGGAGTCCTATAGAGCCATTAGTATAAAGGTCAAACATAGAAAGAGTAAACAAAATCAAATTATTAAGATCCTATGCGCTTGCTATATACTATGAAACTACTTGGAAAAAAAAAAAACCAGAAGCGTTCAAACCAAGCTCGCGATCGTATATATTTCTGAAAATGATGGAGAACAAAGTTTGAGACGTACAACACAAATTTAAAGGGCAAGATTACAAATGTTGAAGGCTGGCAATGGCTCCTCTCCGCGGCCAAACAAGCTCTTGCAAGTTTTCAACTGCCTAAAAACTTGTTTATAAACGACAACTCTTGCTGCAGATATGCTTAGCAGCATGCTCTTCCTCAACTTCTTCAGTCTCATCCCGAACTTAACCTTCAACTTCCGTATTCTAATCCTCAAATTTGAAGGCCTTCTCCGATACTCGGCTTGCTGCATCACTTTGTAGACCAAGAACTGCGCTCGTCGATGAATGACCTCTTCCGGGTCTTCCTTATCGATCTTCGAGTATCCGTTTCGCTTCCTTACACCGGCCATTGAATTTCCTTTCAAGAAAATCCGGCAGCACTGTGCTTGAGAGTTTAGAAAGAGAGAGAGAGAAGGAGGGTGTTTCGTATTCTGTAAGCTCAAACGGTGTTGAGTGGATTTTATAGAGGGGATTATTGAAGAATTGGTACTGTGAGTGGGGTATAAGGTAGGAGGTCACATTTGGTGATGAAGCAGATGAGCATGTGCACTACTCATTTTAGTAGACAATTGAATACAAATTTAAATAATGGTGGAAAAACCTGCAGGCATTGCGCTGGCCTTTTCGATCATCAACATGGTGTGAATTAATTTAGTAAGACCTGCTCTCAAATAAGAGAGGATGACATTAGAAAAACTTCCTCTCGTTAATTATAATTTGCAGAAGCTATAAATAGTCACCAAATTATTAGGTTTTTTGCTAGCAAATGACCAGATATTAGGTTTCTTAATTTAAATGAAGTATATAGAGGGTTAACAGATCGGGACCTTAGGATTTGGATCAGATGCCAATGAGGAACATAAAGAAAGGGAAATGTAGTCGCAAACCATGTGGTAATTTTAAGTGATCAATTTACAGAGCAACGATTGTGGCTGGTGTTGGGAATGAACGTCAGGATTTAAGCATAGATTAGTTCATGCATTTGCTTTAGTACATGTATTGGTACAACATTGAACACTGTGTAGCTTAATCATCATGGGCGTACATATAGGGACATGAATGTGGGTGTCAAATTTTGTTAGATGATGTAAGTTGAGTAGTTGATAATCCAGAAATCACTCGTGATGATGTCAAAATAATGCAACCACAACCGTAAGGCAAAATAACAAGTTAGGATTGCATGCATCGAGAATTTAAAGTATGTGTTCTTCGTGCATTACATGTTATTTGTCGTTAAAATTAGTTTGTTATTAAATCGAAATCAAAACACAATAACCTACATTTGATTCTTGCGAACAAATATTCAAGATCAAATCGGAGTAATATCGAATTGGACATGTCATCCACATATATACGTACATGTCCCTTCTACTATTCGAATGATCAACTTAAGACATAAGTTTTGAATCATTCTAATTTCCAAAGATAAACAAGCACACCGTCAAATTAGTACACTCGATCGAGCTTGGAAAAGTTGCAGGCTGGCTGGCCATGCCAGCGCCCCCATCAGTGGGTGGCCATTGAAGTCAAATAGGGCAGAGATGAAACATGAGGCTTGAATTGCCATGTATAGAACAGACAGAAACCTCCACCGGCGTGAGGAGATCTTCGAAAAAACAAATAGAATATGGAGTCAAAAGAGAGTGATGGCTTCGAAATATACAAGTGGTTTCGCAGGCCTTTCTATTTCACAATTTTCAAGTCAACCCCTCAGACCTGACCTCCACCGGCCCCGATCGATTTGCCTGACAAGAACAACAACAGTGACAACGTTATCATTATTATAATTCAAGCCTGAAAATTATGTAAGTGTATTTATATATATCTGTCATCAAATATTAGAAAAAGATGACGTTTCATCCATTACTGGTGATGAGTATATTAGAACACCATGCCTGCATAATTGCGTTTAATATTTTGGTACTTCTGTTTGATGTGTTGTTTTTGTTCAATTTCATATATACGTCTATCCCTCCAGGATTCTTTCTTGTAGTAATATATATAACAATTAGTAATTATTCATTTGGTGTGAGCTAATCTTTCAATGATTTCATATAAACAATTTGCAACTGTTTTATGTACGAGAGAAATGTAAAATGTAAAATTGGAATTTAAATGACTTGACGGTAAACTTACCTAAAGAGAATGGGAAAGTGTTTCGTTATTGAGCTTTAAAGTGGGCTGTTTTAGCTGCCCTTTTACTGATTTGTAGCTTCTCTTCTCAAAAGCCCAGTTTAGTATATCTTGATTGTTGAAATAGGAAATGCAATTTGTCAAGGTGAAACGTCAAGATTTCCTGTAATATTTTAGAACCCTGCTAAGGAATCCTAGTTAGGAAAATCCTACTTATTGCAATTTGTTGTTTAAAAAGAAGAATGAATTAGAAGTCGTGGGATACACAGATGCTGATTGGGCAGGTGATAAGACTGATAGACTGATAGAAGATCTACTTTTGGATACTTCACTTTTATTAGAGGAAATCTAGTGATTTGACGTAGTAAGAAACAAATTTTTTTTGCTAGATCAAGTGCATAAGCAGAATTTCGAGGTATGACATATGACGTATGTGAATTGTTATGGATTCATAATATGTTAAAGAGCTTAGGTGTCAAACTTAAGAAGCCTATGGGCTTGCATTATGATAATACGTCAACAATTGAAATTGCTCATAATACAGTTCATCATGATCGAACTAAGTATGTCGATGTAGATCAATTTTTTATCAAGGAGAACTTAGACAGGAAAGTCATTTGATTCCCTTTCGTATATATAAAAGACTATTTGACAGATGTTCTTACAAAAAGAGTGTCAAGAAAAGTATTTGATGACACAATTGACAAGTTTGACATGATTGATATCTATGCGCCAATTTGAGGGGGAGTGTAGAATATTCTATGATATTTACTTTCCTTATATGTATAGGTAAATTAATTAATATAATCTTAGAATATATTATCCTTGTAGATGTAAGTTTGTATCCCTATGTGGCTATGTATACCTCTTTTATAGAGAAGAATAAAATATAAAAACATTGAACCCGATTCATATTCTTATTTTCTACTTGAGAGACAACCTCTAGTTCAGTATGAGTCAACTAAAATAGCGGCACTAGATATTTTCCTTCCTCCTAGATCCCTTCAGCAATGATCTTGAACGAGCCTTGTAGTCAGGTATTATTTTATTTGTTGAACTTGTATTGTAAGATTTTACCAAATTAATGATCAACATTCACATGCGCATGCATCCAGTGATTTGTATCACCTACAAAACTAGTGGAGTTCAGGGATTCATTAAATGTAAAATTCCATTTCCCATAGAGATTTAAGGAAATCCTTATAGTTATACTGATTCGATTTCTTTTACGATGTTGTTTTATATATGGAAGTGTACTATCTTTGAGCTTCCAGAAAGTTTGATACCAAACAGAAATTAAATATACGGGAGAATCCAAGGCATGAAATGAAAAGGAAACAAGTAAAGAATATGTCTCATCCTTCAGAAAATGAAACTGGAACAATTGAACAAGAAGTGAACGAAAGACGAAGGAAGAAAGAAAGTTGGCCAGGAAGAAAGTACGTACCGAAACTAGTAGAAATGATAAAAAGGAGCAAGGAATCATATTCAGATATAGTGGAGCAAGGAATAACTTGAGCTCTCCATTGCCTTGAGTAAGTGGCGATGCTAGCATTGCCATAGAAGCATTATCCATCTTCATCACTATAAAGTTGTTTGGGCAAGAATATGTATAACACCACAATCCCAACCCTCAGTTTGTTGCTCTTCCTCAATCCTGATTGTATCGTTTTCTTTTCATATTTCTTCCCTAGTTTCCACCACAAGTACTACAACTTTCGATGGCTGAAGCACTCATTTCTGTTCTCATAGAACAACTGGCATCAATCATCCATCAACAGGTAGTACAACAAGTGAAACTGGTTGTTGATGTTAAGAAAGAAGTTGCAAACCTCACAGACAATTTCCAAGCTATAAAAGCTGTGCTCAAAGATGCAGAAGAGAGGCAAGTAAAGGAGGATTCTGTTAAACTGTGGTTGGATGACTTGAAGGACGTGTCCAACGAGATGGAGGACGTGTTGGATGATTGGAACACTGAAATTCTGAGGCTACAGATTGAGAAACAAGGGAAAGAAGCTGGAAATGCTGTTGATTCGACTAAGAAGAAGGTATGTCTATGCATTCCTACTGCTTTCTTTTCCTCTGGCCAAGTTAGTAGAGTAATTAATCGCCACGACATTGCCACGAAGATTAAAGATCTCAATGAAAGGTTAGCAACAATTGCTAATAGGAGGAAAACTTATAGATTTCAGTACACTAAAAGTGTTACTGAGCATGTTGAGCGACAAAAGACTACTTCTTTTGTTGATCAAACATTTGGTCGGGTAGATGAAAAGGAATTATTGGTGGGTAAGTTGTTGAGTGAGAGTAATCCTCAAGGGCAGAGCCCACTTGTCATCCCTATTGTAGGGATGGGTGGTATCGGAAAAACAACCCTTTCCCAACTAGCCTTTAATGATGATAGGGTTAAATCCAATTTCTCAAAAAGAATATGGGTTTGTGTCTCAGATCCATTTGATGAGCTCAACATAGCCAGAGCCATCATTGGACAGCTTGATGGAAATGTCAATTCTATTTCAAATGACTTGGAAGGTGTCTTCCAATGTCTGCACAAGTCTATTGAGGGGAAAAAGTTTTTGCTCGTCTTAGATGATGTCTGGAACCATACGAAGTGGGAAAAATTGAAACTACCTTTACAGAATGGTGTTGTAGGTAGTAAGATAATAGTTTCAACACGAAAAGAAGAAGTAGCTAGGATGATGGGGGCGCCTGGTGACACGATCAATTTGAAGGTGTTGAGTGACGAAAATTGTTGGTCATTGTTTGCTAGAATTGCTTTTACCAATAGGCAAGAACATGAGCGTGAAAAATTAGAACCTATTGGTAGGGAAATTGTAAAGAAGTGCAAAGGGTTGCCTCTTGTTGCCAAGACTTTAGGGGGTCTCATGTCCTATAAGAAAACAAAGAAAGAATGGCAAGATGTTTTGAGTAATAAGATTTGGGAGTTGGATGTAGTTGAGAAGCAAGTTTTTCAACCGCTATTACTAAGTTATTATGATTTAACTCCAATGATCAAACGTTGTCTCTTATATTGTGTTATTTTCCCAAAAGACCATATAATTGACAAAATAACGTTGATTGAGTTGTGGATGTCGCAAGGTTATCTTAGTTCAATTGATATTGGAGAATCATATTTTGATAACTTAGTAATGCGATCTTTCTTCCAGAATTTCGAGAAAGATAAATTAGAAAACGTTGAACGATGCCAAATGCATGACATTGTTCACGATTTTATCCAATTTTTAAGTAAAGGTGATTGTTTTATTTTGGAGGCACAAGGTGAAAACAAACTAGAGTTACCAATAGGGAATAAGTCTCGGCATCTAACCATCACGGGTGCTTCCAACTGTCCATTTCCTGTTTCTCTTAACAATTGTAAAAGTTTAAGGACCCTCGCAATTTTTAATTGTAAATTTTATAGTCTCAATCCAGAGTCTGTTTTACAATTAAAATACGTAAGGACCTTGAATTTGAGTGAGAATGATCTGGAACAACTTCCAAACGAGGTTGGGGGGTTGGTACACTTGAGGTATTTGGATTTGTCGGAGAACAGATTGAAGAAATTACCCGACAGTTTGTGTGATTTGATCAATTTGGAAACCTTGAGAGTTGAATTCTGCAGACATCTTCAAGAGTTACCGGAGGCCATGGGAAAGCTGACCAAATTGCGCCATCTCCATGTCAAGGATAGTTGGAATCTGAAGTTGCCGAAATCAATTGCGAAGCTGACGAGTCTACAAGTTCTAGATGAAATTAATATTAAGAGTGATGGCTTCAACTTGAGTCATTTGGGAAACATGGATCAGATTCAGGGGGAGCTTCTCATAAGCTGGTGGGACCCAGCTGTGAAAGATGGCGGCAAGAGTGATGCGGAGGAAGCAAAATTGGTGAACAAAAAACATCTTGTTTCTTTGAAACTGAGTTTTTGGGATGAGGATAGCGACAGTATCATCCAGGAAGAATTGCTGAATGCCTTACAGCCAAATCCAAATCTGGAATCTTTGTATATCGAATTCTACAGCGGCGCCACACTGTGCCCCAACTGGATGTCGTCATTAAATAATTTGAGATGCCTTTCCTTCTTTAGATGCGATGGGTGTGAATATGTTCCTCTTGTGGTTTTGGGGAAATTGGTGTCCCTCGAAATACTGCGATTTTCAATTTTGGAGAAAGTGAAAAAGGTGGGATTTGAGTCAACGAGAATCACAGAATCATCCTCATCTTCATCCTCATCACTTGAACAACTCACTTTGTTCCCAAATCTGAAGAAACTGCTGTTCTACGGACTGAAAAAGTGGGTGGAGTGGGAAGGAATGCCAGATTCACTTGCAAGTATTAAGGTAATGCCATGCCTTTCTACTTTACAAATTAGAGATTGTGACAAGCTGAACACACTGCCAGACTTCCTACGGAGCACGCCGCTCCAGAATTTGATCATCGTAAGCAGCAAGATTCTTTCGGAAAGTTACAGAGGAGGCACGGTGTGGCCCAACATCTCTCACATCCCAAACATCCAAATTGAAGCAGAAGAAGAAGATATGGAGGAGGAGGAGGTGGAAGAAGAAGAATCTTCTGATTAAGCTCTATGGTAATTGATTAAGCTCCCATTTTCCTCCTTTTGTTTTGTCTTCTGATTTTGTTTCCTTCATTATACAATTGATAATCTTCTTATCTTACTTCAGATTAAGACACAAAGTCATTTATAAGGATGAAGCACGTACACAGGAATCTCTAGTTTAACATTGGACTAAAATGCATCACTCCATGTCATCTGCATATTGATCAAGTCTTCGTGTTTAAGACACAAAGTCATTTTGTATCCTCTCATTTTTGTCTTTCTATATTTGTTCACTGTTTATACTTTGTTCAAAGTAGTTTACAGAACTGTAATGGAAGCATATGCTGCACATTCTTAAGTAGATTATAAATCATTGAGCAAAATTCTTTTTGAACTTGTGCCGACAGTGTTGAAAACTGTCCATCTCATCTCTGTTGTTTGTATCATATGTATCATTTTGCCCATCATTTTTTCAAGCACAACTTCCATCTTGTCCCTGACATCAACAATTTCTGGGTTTTTCTTCCATATGAATCTTTAAACATGATAAACTTTTTTTTTTTTTTTCACACAGTCTCATACTCTCATTAGATCTGGTGTTAGTACCCTGCAATCAATATTATTGTAATATATCCCATGATTCATTACGGCAGGCCTCTTTGTGGATTTCTCATCAGTTATTTGTTCACCTAAAAAACATGGGCTGAGTAATAATTTACAAAGCAGTTTAAAAGTGATTTTTGCAAGAAAATACTACTTTAATTTATATCTATAAAGTTCTTTATCTGGGTTGCTTAGGAAGGGTTTGAGTTGTTTACAATAGTCAAAGCACTTGTTTTTGCACGTCCATCATTTATGTTTTATAACCTCCAGGATGCCATGTCCGTATGACAACATATTGATGAAGAATATTAGTGCCTCACTCTCATTTCTGTTTTGGCTCTACTGCTACTCGTGTTTTTCACTACCTTTCTGTGTTTTAGCAATGCCTTCCTTCTCGTATTGTTCAGTGATTGTTGTGATACAAAATGAAAATACCATGGATGACTTCTTAGTTGACTCCTATCTGCACATGTTCAGTTATGACATCACTTTAGAATTTTCCGAGGCTATATTTGGAGTGGAAAAAGAATTTGAACTTTCCCATCTGGAAACATGTGAAGTTTGCGCTGGAAGCGGAGCAAAAGTAGGCTCTAAAAGGAGGATATGTTCTACTTGTGGTGGGAGGGGTCAAGTTATGAGAACAGAGCAGACGCCTTTTGGCTTATTTTCTCAGGTAACTTTGGTTTTCTGGTTTCTCTGTTAGTGTTGTGTGTTTTTTTTTTCTAGAAAAAAAAATGTCGGCTAATGATCAAATTCTGAGGAAAAGTTTGGGTCTCTTTGGGATTGAATTTTGGAGACCCCAAAGTGCTTTAATATTAATAAAATTAAATATATATATATATATATTGTTGTAGGAGAAATAGATTGATAAATCTCTCTGTGTTTATTCATTGATAAGGAGGCCTTTATATAGGCATTACATCAAGTATCCCTGGCGAACAGGGATTCCCTATCTAATAGAGTATCTAGACTACAAGTCTTATTAGGACAAGACACACCACGGAAGTTACGGAGTTAACCTTCCTTGAACACTCCCCCTTGTGTCGCGTCCTCAATGGTGCATGAACCGTTGCCTCGTTAAAACCTTTGCCAGCAAACAAAAACCTCTTGGGCAAAAATAAAAGCATGGTCTAAGGAAAAAGAGTACAACGCACCAACTACAAGTATGTGAGACATGCATAACTAGGCTCCCCCTGAAGTCTAGATGAGAACTCCCCCTGATAGTCAATCAGTCTTCGAGTTCGGATAAGCGACACATTCCAATGCGCTTTACATGCTTCATAAATGTAGATTTAGGTAGAGACTTGGTGAACAGATCCGCTGCATTTTCTTCTGAGCTGACTTGCTTCACCTGGATATTCAAAGTCTCTTGCTGCTGCTGATTGTAGAAGAACTTAGGCGAAATGTGTTTAGTATTGTCACCCTTAATGTATCCCAACTTCATCTGCTCGATGCATGCTGCATTATCTTCAAATATGCAAGTTGGTCCCATCATAGTAGACTCAAGTCCACTAGACTCTCGAATGTGAGATATAACTGAGCGAAGCCAAATACATTCTTTGACTGCTTCATGTAGTGCAATAATCTCAGCATGGTTCGAGGAGGTAGCAACAAGGGTTTGCTTGGTTGATCTCCAAGATATCGCCGTATTCCCAATGGTAAAAACATAACCTGTTTGGGAACGTCCTTTGTGTGGATCTGACAAATATCCAGCATCAGCAAATCCTACCATCACATCATTTGGTGTATCTGAGTAGGAGGGGGTATCGCCAAAGCCGTATCGGGACCACGACTTAGCATCCGCGGGTCCGGATAAGTTGGCGGATATGGCTGCAGGATGGCGGATGGATGAACCAAAGCCAGTCTTGGCGGATATGGCTGGCGGATGGCAATCCGAGCCATGGTTTGTGCTGTTAGATGCAAGAGATCGACTAGGTGTCGAATCCTGATGAGTGTATCGATAGTACAAGCCCATGTCAAGGGTTCCTTTAAGGTATCGGAAGATGTTCTTGATTCCAACCCAATGACGTTGTGTTGGCGCAGAGCTAAATCTAGCTAACAAGTTCACAGAGAAAGCGATGTCTGGTCTAGTACACTGAGCTAAGTATAACAAAGCTCCAATCGCACTAAGATATGGATATTCGGCTCCCAAGATTTCTTCGTCATCTTCTTTCGGACGAAAGGGATCTTTGTTGATATCCAGACTTCTAACGACCATGGGAGTGCCTGTAGGATGCATAACTTTGTCCATGTTAAATCGCCTGAGCATCTTTCGGACATATGCAGACTGGTGTATAAAAATTCCACCACTTCGGTGCTCTAGTTCTAAGCCTAGGCAAAACCGAGTCCTTCCCAGATCTTTCATCTCGAATTCGGATTTCAAATAGCTAGCAGTCTCATTGATCTCATTTAGAGTTCCAATGATGTTCATATCATCAACATAGACGGCTATAATGGCAAATCCTGAATTTGTTCTCTTTATGAACACACAAGGGCACAACTCATCATTCTTGTATCCTTTCCCAATCAAGTAATCACTTAACCGTGTGTACCACATCCTACCAGATTGTCGGAGTCCATATAGAGATCGTCTCAACCTGATAGCAAATGAACTTCGTGGTTTTTGCTCACTTGACTTGGGTAACGAAAGTCCTTCTGGCACTTTCATGTACATCTCCGTATCTAGGTCCCCATAAAGATACGCAGTTACAACATCCATAAGCTGCATATTGAGTCTCTCTGAGACTACCAAACTTATTAAGTATCGGAAGGTAATAGTATCCATGACAGGAGAATACGTCTCCTCATAATCAATTCCAGGGCGTTGAGAAAAACCTTGCGCCACGAGTCGAGCTTTATATCGCTGGACTTCGCCATTCTCATTGCGCTTTCTGACAAAGACCCATTTATGTCCAACAGGCTTCACGTTCGGCGGTGTAGGCACAACCGGTCCGAATACTTGCCTTTTCTTTAGAGAGTCTAGTTCAGCCTGGATTGCTTCTTCCCACTTCGGCCAATCCGCCCTACGTTGACATTCATCAACAGTGCGGGGTTCCATATCGTCGTCGTCAATGACTTCTTGAGCAACGGCGTAGGCGAATGCATCATCGATATACATGGAATTTCTTTCCATCAGATTGTGCATGCATAAGTAGTTTAGTGAGATTTCCTTGTTCTCCAACATCAACAGTGAGTCTGAGGCGTCCCCCAGATGATTCAGAGTTGATTCTTGGACATAGGTATAGTCGGAGACAATCTCGTGTGACGGCGTCACAGTATCGATGATGAACGGATCGCTTTGTGCCTGGACACATGCCCTCTTTCTAGGTACATTGTCTTTGGAACCGATTGGTCTCCCCCTCTTTCTAGGAGGATCCGAAGTCGACGCCGGCTCTCCACTTGGAGGTGCCGAGCCTAGGCTGCCGATGGCACCTAGGGCTGCGGGTCCGAGACCGGCGGCGCGTGTTCGCGCATGGCGAGGAATGTTAAGCCTTGCAGGTACATTCGCAGCAGGTATGGTTGATCTTGTCACTTTCGCAATATCAGTAAAGGAGTCGGGCATCGTATCCGCCACCTTTTGTAGTTCTAATATGCGTTGTATTTCAGTCTCACACTGAGACGTACGGGGATCATAATGAGACATAGTGGGAGAGAACCACGTCAATTCCTGACGTTCATTTGGGACGGATGCGGCCCCATCTCCCCCTAACGGCGGGAAGGATGTCTCATCAAAGTGACAATCTGCAAATCTTGCAGTAAACAGATCACCTGTCATAGGCTCTATATAGCGGACAATAGTTGGTGCTTCATATCCAACATAAATAGCTGATCGTCGTTGTGGACCCATCTTTGTACGCAGTGGAGGCGTGATAGGCACATATACGGCACAACCAAAAGTACGCAGATGCGAAATATCAGGCTCGTAACCAGTTACCAACTGGTACGCACTAAATGGTTGGCTATCTGTGGGTCGTAGACGAATAAGCATAGCTGCATGTAATATTGCATATCCCCATGCCGAAACTGGCAAGTTTGTGGCCATGACAAGAGACCTAGCTACAAGCTGTAGTCTCTTGATAGCGGCTTCTGCAAGACCGTTCTGAGAATGAACGTGGGGTACGGGATGTTCAACTTCAATCCCAACTGACATGCAATAGTCATCAAAACACTTTGAGGTAAACTCTCCAGCATTATCCAGTCTGATGGACTTAATCGGATTGTCCGGGTGGTGAGCCCGAAGCTTAATAATCTGAGCTAGGAGTTTAGCGAATGCAGCATTCCTCGTGGACAACAACGCTACGTGTGACCAACGCGTTGATGCATCAACCAGAACCATGAAATATCGAAATGGTCCGCATTCTGGTGTTATAGGTCCACAAATATCACCTTGTATTCGTTGTAGAAACGGAATATTCTGTTTATTATCAATAGCAAAAGATGGTCTTGCTTGAAGTTTTGCTAGTGAACAAGCTTTGCAAAACGAACGATGAGCATTAGACATCGCTACAGAAGCATGAGAAGCAGGAGGGGACCGAACCTCTCCTTGGAACCGAGAGGCGGCCATCGACGGCACGGCCGAACCGAGGCCGAGGCGCCCTCTGTGCTTTTGTGATCGGAAAAATGGATGACCGTGGGAGCATTTCAAAATACGGATCATCAGATCACGACCCGGATGACCGAGTCTATCATGCCAAAGCTTATAAGCATCAGAATCACATAATATAACAACATGAGATTCGTTGGCTCGAATGGTTGTGAAATACATGCCATTGCGAACTCGCTTACACTTCTCCACAATGCGAGTGCGCATAGATTGAGTGGAGGTGATCAACAGATATTCAGTTCCATCTTCAACATAAGTGCTGAGGTGATAGTCATTGTCACGCACATCCTTGAAAGCTAGCAAGGTTCTTGGCGCCTTAGGCGCATATAGGGCGTCCTCTACCCGAATCTCAGTTCCATTTGGCAGTAAGAATTGAGCAGTGCCACGACCCTTAATTACGGGTCCAGTTCCTGTCATCGTAGATAACGACGATTCTCTTGGCGTAAAATCCGAAAACAATTGCCGATTTCTCAGAATCGTGTGAGTTGTTGCACAATCCAACAAACACTCAATCTCGCCTTGATACATCTACAAAAACAATGTAAATTGAATCAATAGTCTACTTTAGACTTTGGCGAACACTTTAAAGTAAGTGTACTGAAACAATATATCATCACAAAATGAAGTGCATTAAGGCCAATAACATAGCCATGACAACGACAAAATTTGAGAGAAAGAGATAAGCCGCATTTTAATCACCGAGTATCACCATTGATAATCATAGCCTAGGTCAGAGATTGAGACCGGACACCGTCGTAGGTGGCGTGGCCGAGCCAAGACCGAGGCCAAGGCAAAAGCCGGAGCCAAGCCAAAGCCGAAGCTGTGGTAAGGCCAAAGCGACCCAGAGGCCGAGCCGAAGCAAGGCGAGTGGTGAGAATCGGTCAGGCATTGAGGCAATGCGATGCGACGGTTGAGCTAAATCCGAAGCATGGCGAGTCCGAAGACACTTCGTTGCCGAGCCATTGATGCAAAAGTTGCATTTGTTCGATAGGCTATCGATTGTTGGTTTCAAAAACCGGATTCGGTGCTGAGCCAAGCTGGCGAATGGCCATGGCGAGTGAGGCCTAGTGAGTCGCGGCCAAGCGCTTAGGCTTTGGCGAGCGAGGCATAGCGGATCGCAGCCAAGTTGGCGAATCGCGGATCTCAGATCAGTTGGCGAATAGACATGGCGAGCGAGGCCTGGCGGATCTCGGCCAAGTTGGCGGATAGCGGATCGCGGATCACGGATCGCGGATCTCGGATCGCGGATCGTGCATCGCGGCTCGCGGATGGCGTATCGCGTATCGCGGCTCGCGTATCGTGGCTCGCGGATGGCGTATCGCGGCTCGCGGATCTCTCCTTTTGTCTTTGTGATATATATTTTTTTTCGGATATGAGTTAACATCACCAGAATTTTGGTGAACTCAAATTGATTATGCCATTGAGAATTGGACGCATTGAACCAATTTTGCTTTCAGGGATGTAAAAATCTCAAATCATTCGTAGAATAAGATAGATTTTATTGATGACAACTCAAAAATACATCATGGTTGTTCTAAATAGAACGACTTATCGAACAAAGTCGTGATTTATTGACTATTCTGTCAAAATATCAATCAAAATCAAACTTGAACACGTATCTCATGACCTAAGTCAAATACTTATTCATAGTCTGGAGTATCATACTCCTGAGTCCTACGTTTCTTGGTAGGTTGGAAGTCATCGATGGCGAAGTTCGTATTTTCCTCATCGTATACTTCTTCCTCAAAGTCTCCTACATAGTGTGCTTCTTGTTCTATGTATTGTTTGTGTTTCTTGTAAGCGGCTTGAATATCTCTGCTTGCTATGCAATCGCGTTGGAGATGATTCATAGAACCACATTTGAAGCAAGGAGCCGAAGCATTGTTCGGCGGATGGCCACCACGCCTGGGACCGGAACCAAAACTGTTCCTCCCTCTGGGAGCGGCGGCTCTGCCATCATCCCTTGTCCAAGAAAGCTGTCGGCCACGGCCGACGCCTCTTCTCCCTCCTCGTCCGCCACGTATTGCTCTTGGCGTACGTGGTGGCGGTGCTTGACGTTCATGAGGTTGATGCTTCTGCTTAAAAGCTTTACCACGGGCTTGATGAGATTCCGCAATGGATTTCGGTCCTCGAGGCCTCTTATTGGTGGTAAGAATCAACTCATGGTACCTCTCCTTTCTTTGAAGGACATTCATCAAATCACTGAAGGTTTTGATAGTGCCTTTCTCGCGGAGATCGCGGTACTGATGCGACAACATGGACGCAGATTCTGGGAACGTCGTGAAAGTCTTCTCCATCATATCATCATCGGTCTTTTCGACCCCACAAAAGCTCAAATCAGATTGCAAGTTTAGCATAGTCTGATGATATTCCTGGACGGAATCAAAATCCAGTAAGCGGATTTGCTCCCAATCAGACATGAGGTCTGGGAGTTGTGCGTCATGCACATTGTCGAAGCGGTCCTTGAGGATATCCCATAGCTCTTTGGGATCAGTTTTCCTCAGGTATTGCTTCTTGAGCGTTGGATGGATATGGCGCCTGAGAAACATCAGGGCTTGTGCTTTCTGTTCAGGAGAAGCGTGTAAGCTTTCATCCTCAGGAGGGTTGATGGTGGCAGTAAATCTTTTACCAATGAAAGTGTTCTCAACATCTGAGACCCACCTCTTGTATTCCTTGCCTTGGACATCCAAGATGTCAAATTCTGGACGCTGAGTGTCAGCCATCTACAGAACACAAACAGGGAGACGTTAGTATGTTTGAATACTAATCAAGTTTGATTGTTCTTTTAGAACAGTGCCAAGATATATCATGGTCACATAAATCGATGCTTAACGTGACTTCAAGTCACAATCGATATCTTCCCTTTGTTTTCTTTCCAAAAAAGAATAATACGTTATGGTTCACAGTGACATCACAGTCACAAGCATAACGGTGGCCGGTAACATCACAGTTACCCCAATAAACGTTGGCACCGGGGTGACTAAATCCCCGTATGCCGTCCCGAGAAGCGATAGAATCGGGATGAAGAAGCAGGGACACGGAAAGGTCCCGGAAGAGAAAACAAAAACCCAACTATTGAAATTTCAGAAGCGGGAACGTTTATGAAAATATTTACCTCTTCAAGGGAAGCTTGATCAAACGAAACTTGACTCTTGGGGAAGCTTGTTTTCTTCGACTTTTCTTGATTTCTTCTTAACCACGAATAAGGGTTCGCGGATCGCTTGCTTGGCTTGCGAGCAATTTTGATCGTCTGGCGGATGCGTGCAAAAAGTAGCACGCAAGGGAGAGCTGCTGGCGAGCGGGTTGTCTACCTAAAGGCAGAGGAGGAGCAGTACTCGAGGGTACAGTGCGGCAGGCGAACAGCGCAGATGCTGTTGAGAAGAGGCCGACGGTGCCGAAGAGAAGAATCGGCGGCCGACGGTAAGTTAGGGTTTCGAAAAAAAATCGGAATTAGGGTTTCTAGGGCTTATTAGACGGGAAGCTAGGGCAACGTGCTGATAACGTGTTGTAGGAGAAATAGATTGATAAATCTCTCTGTGTTTATTCATTGATAAGGAGGCCTTTATATAGGCATTACATCAAGTATCCCTGGCGAACAGGGATTCCCTATCTAATAGAGTATCTAGACTACAAGTCTTATTAGGACAAGACACACCACGGAAGTTACGGAGTTAACCTTCCTTGAACAATATATATATATATATATGCATAATATAATTCTAAGAAAAGAATGTGTCTTGGGTCAGTTTTAGAACCACTCAAAAAGTGTCTTGAACTTCCTGTACAAAAGCATTTTTGCGAAATTTGAAAAGCGCATTTAGGCCTTTCAAAAACAAGGCCAAACAGACCTGAACATGTTTTGAAACTAGTGCATATGGTAAATTTTTCACATTCTATATCTTGGTCTTTTGGCTAATTATTGCCCGTGCTTTAGAAATTTATCCTGTCTCATTCTCAATTGTTGATAATTTTAAAGTGCCTTCAATATGGTTTGGTTATTCAATCATGTTGATATATAATCTTCACATATTCTGTGGTTAGGGAATTGATATTCTTTTGGTTGATTTAGACTGCTGTTTTCCTCAATCAGCACTAGGATATTAATCCTTGTAAAGTGCAAATTTCTTGGGAAGATATGTACGTACAGTATCAGCTGTTAGTATGTGCAGACTTTGACCTTTTGTGTCCATTTTATGTCTGTATCTTGTTGGATCAAGTTGATATCTACGTCCAAGGTTTAAGTAGGAGAAACAATAGAACTGGTATGAAGGATTTGCCGCATGTCATGTAAAATGCTAACTGTGTTCAATGGTCTATCCAAACATATCTTGTTGGATCAAGTTGATATCTACGTCCTAAGATTGTTCTAGTCTTTTGTTGGGTAGGTGGCATGGGCAGGTCTATAAAATGCTAATGCAAAATCAATGAATGTCATGTAAGACGAGCTTAATTGTGACCCAAATTAAATGTAGTGTTTATGCAACAAAATGTAAAACTATACTTTGTTTTTAAATTTTCTCCGGTATGCAACTCAATCATATAAGGGTTTTACAACCTGACATGACATGAAAAATCACAAATGGTTGCCATAGACGGCGCAATTGGGATAAGAAGAATTTACATATGATTACATAAATGTCAAATAATCACTTAGCGTGCTGTCTGCACATGGGAAGGCCAAACATAAAATGATTTAGGTAGTGAGGAATGACATAATGGTCAATCCTGACTCTTAGGTGGAGCTGATTTTGCTGAGTCCTATATGTTCATGAATGCTATGCTACTTTTGTACATTTTTTCAAGTATTTATGGCTAAGGGATTACACTGATGTTTATATTGCATACCTGCATTAATGGTACCTTATCTTCTGGGAAAGAAAAAAAAGGTTGATGGTTTTAAGTTATCTTTATTTTCATTTTAGGTTTCTGCATGTCCGACTTGTGGTGGTGATGGTGAAGTTATTTCAGAATACTGTCGGAAGTGCTCTGGAGAAGGACGCGTTCGTGTTAAGAAAAGTATTAAAGTGAAGGTTCCTCCTGGTGTTAGCAAGGGAAGTATTCTCAGAGTTGTTGGGGAGGGAGATGCTGGACCGAGAGGGTAGGTGTTTGAATTTGCGTTATGTTTGGATAGACCATTGAACACAGTTCCAGGTTACTTGTGTAAGCAATATTTCCATTTTAGGCTACATGTTCTCGTGATATCTAACTATGGAAGGATCTGTAGTAACTACCGTGCTTTAATACAAATGTCAATATCTAGTAGGACTCACAAGATATTGTGAGATTGGACATCACATCTGCTTTATTTTTTCCTGCTTCTTCTCTTAAAATATCTATGTTATATTGATATATGTATTCATGTTTTTTGACGATTGCATCAAGTTTATTATCTTATTAAAGTTGTGTTATTTAAATTTGTTATGTTACTGAAGTTGCCTTATTCCTGTACTCAGAATTTGTTAGTATTTTTTTTTTTTTTTTCTGAGAGTATCAGTAAATATATCCTGTAACTCTGAACCTATATTAGTATTTATGTGTCATATTATGGTACATGGTTTTGAGTTAATTGTTGATTTTGTTAATTCTGTCAGGGGCCCTCACGGGGATCTTTATGTATATCGTGATGTTGAAGAAATAGAAGGAATTCGAAGAGATGGCATTAATCTCTCCAACAGTATCTATAAGCTATCTGGATGCCATATTGGGAACTGTTGTTCAGGTAAAGTTTCTATAGTCATTCATGCTCCCATTTTATTTCCATCATTTAAAAATTAGCAATATGTTTTTTGAAGTCGTTACATAATTTAAAATTATCTTAAACAATTTTTTGGTAACCTTGTTCATCATGCTTACTGCTCATGCAAACCGAGTGTGCTTCTGCACTTTTAGGACCAATTAATTGATCATATGTGTCTTAGCTTTCACAAGCTGAAATTCTTTTACTGGACCAACTTGACTGTATAGATCAGAGTGCTTACCATCTTGTTTTGGTCCGTGTTTTTTTTTAATCCTCTTTTCCTCGCTCGTATATCTGGCATGACCATTGATGGAGGTTCTGGCATGAGTAACAGGTTAAAACAGTTGGGGGAAGGATTAACAATACAAATTCCACCGGGTACCCAACCAGGTGACATTCTAGTCCTGTCCAAGAAATGAGTGCCAAAGCTCAACAAACCATCTATTCGTGGTGACCATGTGTTTACAATTAAAGTAGCCAAACTGAATCGTACCAGGTAACAGTCCTATTTTGTATAGGGTAGCTGACACTATCACTTCTTCATTTTCTTGTCCCTGTCCTCTTCTCAGTTCAGTTCAGTGTTATATTTTTGGGGTATGTTCTATAGAACCACATAAGCTGTCCGAGTGTCAGAACATCCTTATGAAAGTAGAAGATAATAACATGCTAGAAAGATTATGGTGCAGCAAACTCGCTGCCTAGAAACCAGGATCAACAAACTTTAAGGCTTTGGGCTTTAAACACACACTGAAAACTTTGGTTTAGGAATCACTCCCAGGGCTCACACCTTAGTCTAGGTTTCTCGCCTAAATCTAGGCTTCACACCAATCCTATCACTGGAAAACTCAGAAATATCTGAATATTCTTATTCAACAAAGCATATCATTGCCACCTTTCAAAAAAAAAAAAACACATAGCTTTGCCATCGGCACTTACACTTATTTACACTAGAGTAGATAACTGACATTATCTAGCATTAAAGACTCAGTCAGGATTCTTAATTTTCTGAAACAGAAACATAAAAGACGTAATAAAGGAAATCTGTAAACTCCTAAACTGAAACAGAAACTTGAAAGGACACTAGAGAAACCACTAGGCCTAGGGCCTTCTAAGATCAGACCTTTAAGCTGCAATAAATATCTTGAGAGCAATTACTCAAGCCTTATGGATAGGTTCTCTCTTTTTGCATTTCCTTGCTCAGGAATCGTAAAAGGTTTGGTGATGATGTCCTCATCAGATTATTTTCACTTATACAGAACTACTTTTTGAGACTTAAAAATGTACAGAATATATGGCAGTAGCTTTCAAAAACACGGCGATACTTAAATCTTGGAAACAAAAGGGCAATCAAAGAAAGAATAAAACTGTTGAAAGGCAGTGGTGTCTACTTGTGCTGTGCCGAAAATCATAAATAAGTAATGCTGTAATCTGTAAACAAAGGACACCATTATTGGAATTTAACCCCACAGAGTTTCTTTTCATTTAGTGCCAAGGAACGTGAATTGCTGGAAGAACTTGCTTTACTCAGTAATACTACCGCCAGTCGTTCACGTGCTCGACCCAAGTCCCAGCCAGTTGGTAAGTGGTCACCTTTATGATTTGAGAATGTGCTCTGTTTGTGTGTGCATATAATGTGAACTATCCTGAGGGATTCTCAAGTCCCTTGGTAAACCTATTTCAACTTCAATTTTTTTTTTTTTTTTTTTTTTTTTTTTAACTTTTAAGTTCTCCTCTTCTGCTCGAGGTCGTGGCGAACAATTGCTCTTGGTTGGTTTTGTTCGAGAGGATGTTATTCTCCTTTCTCAGGGATCTTACTAGATGTATACACAATCACACATCAAGATTCTGGTTTCCTGTCCATTGACCACTATTCTGAAAAATAATTGCCGGATGACTTAATGAGTCCTGTTTTGCTAATATCTAAAGGCTTTGCATTCGACTTGCTTGCAGGTCAGAGAGGCAGGTCGATCATGACGTTCTGCACCTATGTTTCCCCTTCAGCAGGAGTTACAATTGAGACAAGATGAACACAATTGGCGCCAGATTTCCACAGAAGATCCTGGTCAAGAATTTGATCATATGGGTGGGGTTGTCTAGCAATGCTTCAAAAACAGAGGAGTCCGCTAGTACTGGCCCATGATTTATTTCTTGCTTCCAGCAATTTGATCATGAGTTTGACCAGGAAGTGTGGATCCAACAAGAAGCAAAACAAGATTTGAGTTCACCAAGGACACTTGTGTGCCAGCTCTTCTTTCTTTCCGGTATTTCATCTCTCATTTCCCAAATTTTTGTGAATCTTTTTCTTCGTCAATTTGGAGTTCACGAGAAATGTTTTTATCTTCTATTTTACGTACCAACGGACCAACCCATCCTTAGATAGCCTGGAATTGATAAATCATCTCGTTTTTGTTCAGGTTAGTCATCTTCTAAGGATGAAGAGCGCATACATGTTGAAGCTCCAACCTAACCGAGCAACTCATTATCGGCAACTAATGATCCCATGAATTGTATCTGATTTTATCAGCAACTGATCAAAGATTTTGTCTTGCTCGAACAGAGGAAAGACTGAATGTGATCCCCATGTATACATGAATTTACCTTCAAAATTCATCTTCCAAATGGATGTTATATATGTAGTATGAACAGCACATCCGAATATTCAAAATATCAATGAAACTTTGTGTACCAGACAAAATGATGTTTTGGCACCCAGAAGTGGGAAACAATTCCAGCTGTTGGGTATAATACAAACCCAACTGTACAAAGCCCTGCCCATTCCATTGCCAGCCTAATTGCCAAATGCCCAGTTTCCTTTTAAGAAAGGCTCGTTATCATGGCCTACTACTCTTCTTTTTCTCTTTTTAATATTTTTTAAACTATCAGAACATGAGAATATCCCTCAACAAAATTTCACGATGGATAACCCACATGGTCCAGCTCAGTTGGCAAGTTGGTTGAGTTACTTAAGCAAGTTGAGGGACTTGAGGCAAAGGTCTCAAGTTTGAGCTTTGTGAATGTAAAAGGCCATGGGGGGAGGGCAACCCCACCTACGGGTGTACTCGATGCCCGAAGGGGGGTGTCGCTGCGTCTCTGGCGCGGCACTGTGTAGGACTTCGGGTAAACAGGCCATTGCGTGCCTTCTTGTGGTCCTTCCCAGTACTCTCATTTTAAAATATATATATATATATATATATATATATATATATATATATATATATATATATATAAAAATTCACGATGGATGAATGAAAAGTTGAAAACTGGTCAAATGTATCGTAGGCATACCAATACCATGATAATAAACCATAAATGTAATAAAATTATAATGAGTTGATAATCATGTACAAGTAGTTACCAACTATATAGAGTATACACATATTAACTTAAGCATTTGAGATGTTGGAGAAAATTAAAATGAACACATTCATTGTAATGAATTAGTACGTATTGTACTTAACCGTTATTGATGTTTTCACGTCAAATTAGACAAAAACTATTATAATGCTATATTGTAGGTAGAAAATATATTATTCAGTAAACACGACGGGCTGAATTAATAGAGAGATATTCAAATCCGTTAACAATTTTATTTTAAATGAGTAAGTGAGAACTAATAACTTGAAACATAGATTGCCTCAAAACACTTCAAAATTTGCCACTTTATTTCATATTAGCTTTATATTGAATTTTCAAAACTAGTTTATAACTTAGTCTTAGAGAAACATACTGAGCACATAATGCACATAGACGACAACAAATCATGGTAAAAACAAAAACAATTAAGCATCAAAGCATTTGGTAAATACAAATACCTTACCTGCCATTTAATAAGTTGGTCCATGGAATTGATCTTTTACATGTTTATGTTCACCAGCAGCTTCTGTATGGAAAGGAATAAAAATTAGCTATTTTGTATAAAATTTACATAATTACCCAAAATTACAATTTTATAGTGATATTTACCAATAGCAAGACCTAATTTTTTGATACCATCAGCAGGGAATTAACAGTAATGAGCTGTTAACCCATCCACTATTTAATGACATAATTGACCCTGAAAATTCATAAATTACAACTCATGTCATCCTCTCTTTCTTTCTCTCTCTCATACCAACATCACCGGACACGCATGGCACAGACCAAGACGATGCCGGAGGTAAAGCGAAGAGAGAGGCGTCGGCGGCGAGCCAACCGAGGCGCTTCGACGGCGAGCCGGAGAGAGTGGGGGAAGAGGAAGGGGAGATTGGGCCGTGGGACTGGGCCCAGAGATTGATGAGACGGTGGAGATTGAGGTTGGGGACGAAGTCTTTGGAGGGGAGGACCTGCATGGTGGTGGGACACGTGTCGTGGCCGGAGTCGAGCCAGAGCTGGATGCTGGAGCGGTCGTAGGTGACGCCGGTGGAGAGGCTGACGGGGGAGCACATGACGTCCATGGAGATGGGGCAGCGGAAGGGGTTAGGGACGTTGATGTGGAGCTGCTCGTCTAGCTTCTGAACCATGGCTGTGGTGATTGATGGTCAACAGTGGCGGATCAGAGGTGGGTTTTGAAGAAGAAGAAGAAGGAGGAGGAGGTGACGTCGTCGTTTTGACTGGGGCTTGTGTAGTGGTCAGTGGTGAAAAGCTTGTGGTTCGATTTGTTGGTGATGACAAATGGAATCACAATTCGATTTATACGGCGGAGGTAAAGTTTCTGAGGGTCAGTAACATTGGAATCACTACGGTTGACTGTGGAGGTTAAAGTTTCTAAGGGTCAGTAACATTGAAATCGCGGAGGAGGACGGCGGAGTACTGAGGGTCAGTAGTATTGAAGCGCGGCGGAGTATTGAGGGTCAGTAGTATTGAAGCGCGGCGGAGCTTCTGAGGCTCAGTAGTATTAGGTTGAGTTCTAAGGATCAGTAGCATGAGGGTAATTTTGTAAGAGTTAACTGATTCTGTTAGTTTTGGATGGAAACTTGCTATTGGTAATTTGAAAAAAGAATTTTGCTACTGGTAAATACTAATACAAAATTGTAGTTTTGGGTAAAAAACCCTATAAAATTTGATTGTTATAAGTTTATGTATTATTATGTTCGACGTGATTATCAATAATTTTTTTTTGAAAGTCCCAAACAATGTAGTCTATATGTAATTTCTTCTCACAAAAACATGTAACACCCTCTCTATTTGCAAGTCCCAAACAAGCCCTTAACTCATGAAACAAAAGAATAAGAAATTAAAACCTCTGTCCTAATCTCCAAAAGCCCAAAAGGCCAATATGGCTACCAAATCGATCCAACAGCTCCTCAATCTTCTCAACCCTCCTCCTCCTTCCTCCACCTCCGTCAAACCCGAGACTCCGGCCACCGCAACCACCGCCACCGCACGGCCTCATCCTCCTCCACCGCCGCCTCCGACCTCCGACGCCACCGTCTTCATCCCCAGCTACTCCAGCTGGTTCTCCTTCGACCACATCTACCAAACCGAGCTCCGATCCCTCCCGGAATTCTTCAACTCCCGCTCGCCGGCCAAAAACCCTAACCTCTACAAGTACTACCGCAACCACATCATCAACCACTACCGCTCCAACCCCGGCCGCCGCCTCACCTTCACCGACGTCCGCAAAACCCTAGTCGGCGACGTCGGCTCCATTCACAGGGTCTTCAATTTCCTCGATGCCTGGGGTTTGATCAACTACGCGCCGTCCATCAAGTCGCTCAAATGGGAGGAGAAGGACGCCAAGTCCGCCGCGCACGGCGGCGCTCCGTCGCCGAGTGCCGGAGGTGTAAAAGACGGTCCTGCCCCTAACAAGGACAAGAAGCGGACCTGCAATGGCTGCAAGTCTCTCTGCAGCATTGCCTGCTTTGTTTCCGAAAAGGTATATATCTCAATTCTTAGTGTATTCATTTAGGATTAGATTTGATTAATTCGATTTTTGCAGCGACAAAGACTTGAATTTTAATGCATTGGTGTAATGTAATTTGATTTTCGTAGCCAAAAAGACTTGAAATTTGATGAATTGGTGTAATGTTGTTTGTTTCAGTATGATATGACTCTGTGTGCGAGATGTTATGTTCGAGGGAACTATCAGATTGGTGTGAGTTCTTCGGATTTTAGAAGGGTCGAGATTAATGAAGAAAGTGGGGGTGGTTGGGCCGATAAGGACACATTGCATTTGCTAGAAGCGCTTATGCATTATGGTGATGATTGGAGGAAGGTTGCGCAACATGTTGGCAGAAGCGAGAAGGAATGTGTGGCACACTTTTTGAAGCTTCCGTATGCTGATAAGCCGATAGATGATTTGGAATTGGAGAAGTTGGATGGTGGTGGTGTGAGTCCGGTGAAGGAGGGGAGTGGGGATGATGAGGTTGGTTCGGAGAGTAAGAGGATGCGTCTGACACCTCTTGCGGATGCCAGCAATCCGATTATGGCGCAGACTGCCTTTCTTTCTGCTTTGGCGGGTGTCAAGGCTGCAGAAGCTGCTGCTCGTGCTGCCGTGACAACATTGTGTGAGGCGGATTATGAAACAAGTAGGATGAGTGTTGGACCTCCGGGGGTGAGCGGAGGTGATGCTATGTTGAATGGAGATACTGAAGCCAAACTGAATGCAATGGGTGGTGCTTTTGTGGATGCGAATTCAGAGCTGGAGAAGGAAGGGCTGGGTGTGGAGAGAGCAATTACTGGAATTACAGAGGTGCAGATGAAAGAGATTCAAGATAGGATTGCTCGTTTCGAGGAATTAGATTTGCAGTTGGAGAAAGAAAAGCAACAACTGGAGCAAATGAAGTCGATGCTATATGTGGATCAGCTTACGCTAGTGTCTCAAAAAAGATCTGCGCCTAAAACCAAAAGCTAGAATAGGGATGCAGTAGTAGAATGCAGAAATGGATGGACTTTACGTGGTTCATGAATGTTCTTCCCAGAAGAGGGATGTAGTATTATTAGCAGTGTAGTGAGTGTACTGAAAACTCGTATTATTCAAGAAGAGACAACTCAGATTCTCAACACAGAGCAATTTTTTTATCTGCATTTCTGCTTTGCTTGTCAATACCTAGACATATATGCTGTTTCTATGTCTTGTTTCGTTTCATGTATGTTTGATTTAGGTTACATATTCACCATCTTTGTGCAAATCTCTGAGGTGCCTTATTTTATCAATGACAACTTACAAGTTACGGGTGTCTGAGATCTGGCCTATACTGCTTAGATTCAACAGAATGCATGCAATTATATGTGAGTCCCGTCCAATGAACCTGATGTACTCTGCTTTTGTATGCTGGTAGCACAGAACTTTTAACACGTTCTTGAGCGTAAACCGTAATTCATAACAAGCACCATTAATGCCAAACCAGAATCAAAGTTCTGTCACAATATGTTTTGTGCCCGTTATTATATAGCTTCTATCTCAACGAGTTACTGTGGGCAAATTGGCAACAGAGGATACACATTTACATCAAATCCTTATTTTCTAGCCACCTGATCACATATAAGATCTCTTGCAAACTACACGATTACACCCATGGACATAAAGACTGAATTTCCTTGTCTATTTACAGTTCAACCCCACCGTTCCTTCAAGCTTCAAGCCAATCAATTGCTTCACCTCAGAGTCTTAGACCCAAACTTATTTTTTGAGAAGACAGAACCAAACTAGACAGGAAGCTCATTGAAACTGTCTGGGAATAACCAGATATCATGGCATTCTCATAGTCAATTCCCCTTTGCTTCCTGTTCAATGCGAGCTGTGGGATTCTTGACCTATTAACAAGTACGGAATGAATTCACCGAGGAACAGAAGAATGATAGTATTTTGACTATATTCCATAATAGTTTTATAGTACACAAGCACAAGACAACTCTTTTAAAATGAAAAGAATCAAACTGACAATTACTAAAAAAAACAGCCAATTGCAAAGCAATTATTAAACGGGAAGTAATGCGTCACAATTTTCTGCCAGAAAAAGGTAGCAAAAGTTGCTCATCTTATCAAAGACACAGATGAATGCTATATCATACAATGAAGTATCAAAATGGTTTTAAGTAAACTTTAGTATAATATAAACAAAGAAAATTACCTTTCAATAGAAGGATATGTAGTGTCAGAAGATCATTGGAACTAGATTACTTGCATATTCCTTGGACAAAGAAGCATATGTGTAAGATGATGATCAATTCTGAAATGCAAATCATGGTGAATGAAATGCATAAATAAAAAATTACCAGATATCTAACGGGGTATTCAATTTTGATGTTTGGGATGTGAGAAATCTTGGGCCAGTCCCTTCCACTGCCTTCTTCACAACATCTGGCAAGAATCCAACATCCAATGATTTCAAGACTCTGAAGTTGTGTTTTTCGCAAGAAGTCTGGCAGCATGTTGAGAGTTCCGCAGTCCATAATTCTTAAACTAGATAGACATGGCATTATTGTAATGTTAGAATCTTCTTCCTGCCACCCTTCCATTCCATTCCACTCCTCCAAGTGCAACAATCGCCATAACAGGAGTTCTTTTAATTTTGGGAACAAAATAGTACGTCTTGATGATTTTATTGGTGTTTGAGCTTCTTCCATTCCCAGAAATTCAACTCCAATCTTTTTTACTCTTGCCATATAGCTCACTGACAACTTCTCAAGGAATGGCAATTTCCCAAGAGGAGGTAAAAGCTCACACATACAATAATCAAGACTAAGTACTCTCAAACTGTATAAAGACATCATCCAATTAGGCCAGTTGGTGCCATCATACCATTTGATCTCTAAAGAATTCAGATTTTGATGTGGTCGTAAGAGATTCAAAATTTCCACATTGCTCTTTCTTCTCCTGTACCCCTCATCCCATGACTCAACTCCCAAATGAAAAAGTCTTTTATTCCACAAACGTGCATTCTCAGCCTCATTTGCACCCTTCCAATCCCCCAAAACTTTTATGGTGAGAAAACCCTGAAGCTGGTCCAAGCTTTCCAAATCCCCCAACTTGAATGCTTCATCATCTTCAGTGCCATAAACAGGACACACGTCCAGTGTTTGCAAGCTTGTTAATCTGCCAATCCCTTTTGGTAAGTAGTTCAGCTGATCACAAAACTGAATGTAAAGATGTCTTAGGTTAATCAGCTTTCCCATGCTCTTAGGGAGTTCTTTAAGTGCCCTGCAGCGAAGAAGGCGCAAGGTTTGTAGGTTGCATAAATCACCTAAACTGGTGGGTAATTTCCTCAAAGAACGATTAAATGACAAGTCCAGATACCTCAAGTGTATCAAATCACCAATGTTCTCTGGAAGCTCTTGGAGGCCATTGTGACTCAAATTTAATGTTCTTAGACATCTCAGTTGTGGAATTAACTTTGCGTCTTGCAATCAAAAGTTGTGAGAGTACGCAGATTTTTGCAATTCTGAAATGAAAAAGAAGATGGGAATGGACCCTCAGGTGCAGACATTAAGGTGAAATGGCGTAACTTATTACTCACATGTATCTCTGTTAAGTTGTCTGCACCAGATAATTCCATAATGAAGCATTCTTTCTCGGTGAGCCACTGCACAAAGTCGTGAACAATATCATGCATTTTGCAACTCGTAGTAAGCTTGTCAACTTCATCATCCACAAGATCTTGGAAGAAAGAGTGCATTACTAAGTTATCAAAAAATAACTGACCTACAACTTCTTTTTCATGGTTCCCTTTTGAATGAAGATAGTCTTGTGACATCCAGAGCTCGATCAAGATATTCTTATCAAATACATAATCCTTTGGAAAAGTAGCACAGTATAGCAGACAACGTCTCACAGCAGGGGTCAAATCATGATAACTGAGAAAGAGTGGTTGAAAAACTTGTTGCTCAAACTCTTCCAGGTCCCAAATTTTACTGTCCAAAACATCTTGCCACTCTTTCATTGTCTTCTTATAGCGCATGAGACTCGCTAAAGTCTTAGCAGCAAGTGGCAAACCCTTACATTTTTTCACAATTCCCTCACCAATAGCTCTGAAGACAGTAGACTCATCCTTTTTCCTGTCAAGAAATGCAATGTGATTGAACAATGACAAACAATTTTGCGTACTCAACTGCTTCAAGTGCATCATATGAGTGGTTGCTCCCATCATAATAGCGACCTTCTCTTTTCTTGTGGTCACTGTTTGGGCCACAATTGGAATTTATTTCAATTGGGCTTTCACCCCGAAGCCCAGAAGGGTTTTGATCAGAGTCAAACCCTTTAAGATCGTGCTTTCCCGCTTCAACCAAGGAAGTTGAGTTGGAAGGGGAACGTGAGTTGCTACCTAATCCGATTGGGGTTGTTTCGTAGCAATCCATCAGCGAAGATATCTGTTGAGATTGAGAAGCAATATAGCAATGATTTCAATACCTACGCTAGGCCATCAATCACTAACAACTGCAGGCCATGCTGCACCATGCTTTAGGGAAGTTTTTAGGGGAACCGGCCATACTGCGCAATGATGAAGGTTGAGCAGTAACAGAAGCATAACAAGCAAGGTCATGACGTGTTGCTCCAAACTTCGAAGCTTCAATACCAACTATACCTCTGATAGTATCTTTGCTGATTTGATGGGAAGCAGGATAAGGGAGGACACTCCTAATGAATCTCGGGATCCGCTGGGCTGGAGTTGACAGCCCTAGGGGTCCTTGAGACGTATAAATATAACTCTTCTGGCATCTAGGAAAAGGTTCTCAACCAAACACAAACAACCACAAGTTCTAGCGCAACGCTAACTTGCCAAAGCCTCTCCGGAGCAACTCAGTCAATCCGCCTCCGCCCCACGATCGATCTAATCTCGTGCTTGTGCCGAGCGCTTTGCTGAGCCACTCACGCAACTCGCCTCCGCCCTACGACGGATCCAATCTCGTACTTGCGCCGAGCATTTGCTGAGCCTCACGCAACCCTCCTCCGCCCTCTTACGATCGATCTAATCTCGTACTTGCGCCGAGCATTTGCTGAGCCTCACGCAACCCTCCTCCGCCCTCCTACGATTGATCCGCTCTCGTACTTGTGCCGAGCGTTTGCTGAGTCTATCGAGTCAGTCCGCTACCCCCGGTAGCAATCGAGTCTGTCAGTCCGCTGCCCCTGGTAGCAATCGATTCGTCACCTCGGTGACACACCCGTGGTCTTGGAACAGCTCTGCTTTGCTTCTCCGGATCAGAGTAAGATCCTCAATCCTCGAGGGGTTGGGAAGAAAATCCTGGTAGAGAGTTCTATTCAGGTCTTGTTCGAGCCCTGTACGCCGGCTTAGTCAGCGCCCGCGTAACAGTCGCTTGACCAGGAAGTCAGAGTCGAATTGGGAGCAGACGAGGCGACTCGCCAGGGGGTCGCACGCAGTCGAGTGGCACCGCTCCAAGGGTGCTGGCACGCCTAAGCACAACACAGAAACCAACACACACCAACCAGTGCTGACAGTTCGCCGGGTGCTGAACCCGCCACGAACATTTTGGCACGCCCAGTGGGACTGGTGTCAAAGATTGCGGGATCTACAAGGGGTAATCCTTACGTAAGGGTGACCATGTCTTGTTTGAAGATTTCCCACAAAGGGCTGATCCAGCATGGAACAGCTGAGTGTAGGGGATTAACTGACGCAGAAGTTAAGGAAGTGTTTGGCGGGACTTTGGCAGACGCAAAAGCTATTGCTGCTGCCCTTAAGGCCCTGCGAAGCAAAAAGGGTCTGAATCCGGTTTCCGAGCCACCTGTTTCGGAGATCGAGGAGGAGACCACTGAAATCACTGCCGCTTCTCAGGATGACGACCGCGCTGTCGGCTTTGTTAACCGGGAAGCTACATCTGGTTTCTTGGAAACGGGGTCCGCGGATGAGTCCGCTGATCCGAATGCGTCACCGATGGTACAATTCACAGGGGAGTCTGCAACTCCCACGGAGGTGACGGATACCCTGAAGATGTTGATCGAAAAGTCTTGCCATACTGACGAGGCGCTGAAGAGGGCCAATGATGTGGTCATTGATCTAAGTGAATCCGTTAGGCGCATGCAGACGGAGCAGTGGGGGTTCACTGCTAATTTCAAGTACCTCGCCGAACAGCAGGATCGGCTGGGGAACGACTTGACCGCCTACGCCAGGAACTCCGAGGGCAGCTGGCAACAGCAACAGGAGCAGTTGGCGGAAACCAATGCCGCGCTCGCCAACCTGAGTGTCTTGATGAATCAGTTGCTGGAACGGGGTGACCACCCCGAGGGGTCTGGCCGTACAGTTACAGATCCAGCTCAGCTAAAGGACCAGCGCAAGCGCGACGCCGGTCGTGGTGGAATTGGCGGATCTAACAACAGGGTCACTAATAGTCAAAGGGGAGGTCAGGTTCCTCCTACAGAACCGGTTAATAACGATCCACCGGTAGCTCCAGCGAACGTCGTGGCTCAGATAACCTTGGAGGACATTGGCAGGATCTTCGCTGACAAGCTCAGGGAGCTACAGGGGTTGCCCGACGCCGACAAGACGTACGAGAATCCGTTGACTCCTGAGATCAATGCGGTGCCTTTCCCGGTCGGTTTCAAGCCAATCCGTTTTACGCCGTTTACTGGCCAGACATCTGAGGACGCTGAGACGCACATCATGCGTTTCACCAATGAATCAGGTCAATATGCTGAGAACCCGATCATGAAGCTGAAGCTCTTTCCTACCTCCCTGGCAGGGGAAGCAGCTATCTGGTATAAGCGTCTAAGGCCTGGGTCAATACCAGACTGGAAGACCATGGAGGTCATGTTCAGGACCATGTTTGGGGTTGTGGAAGCAAAAATCGGACTCAAGGACCTGGCAGAGACTGAACAGAGGCCTGACGAGTCTGCCACGGATTATTTGCGACGCTTCAAGCTGGAGCTAACTCGTTGTGAGATGGAAATTCCAGAGGAGCATGCTGTGCGGATGGCGATTGAGGGTTTGATTGATGAGATCCGCCAGGGTTTCAGGCAGGTTCATGTAACCACGATGGCGGATCTGACTAATCGTCTGGGTCAAGAGCAGCACTATGTTGATCGGTCCAGGGAGAGGAACGAAAGAAGGAAGGGAATTCCGATGTCTTACTATCCGGGGACTCTGAAGCCCAAAACTCCAATTCCGACCGCTGCTCAGACCGTGGCAGCCATCCAGGCGGATGCAGTTCCTAGGCCAATCCTAACGTGGGTGGATGAGGAGGAAGTGGAGGTCGAGGTCGCGGCCATCGAGAGGACCGATCAGAAGCCTTTGCAGTCCCAAGTAGCGAAGCCGGTCAGGGAACCTATTAAGTTAGTCACTCCTCTTCCAACCAAATCAGCTTTTGATGCATACACCTATAACGCCCACAGGGCTCACGAGATTTTGCAAGAGTTGTTCAACCAGGGGCGTCTGCATCATGATGGATTTACCCCCAAGCCGGATTATATGGCGGGGAAGACATACTGCAGCTACCACAATATGAGCAATCACAATACTAAGGATTGTGTGAAGCTGAAGGACCAGTTGCAGATATGGATCAATGACAACGTCCTGCAGTTGGAAAATCCTAAGGAGCCTCAATGGACAAAGGCTAAGGGTGCACCGCGGGTGAATGCTATCGAGATCAGTGTTGATCCGAATCTGCCGCAGCAGTGTAGGAAGCAGGTGTCCAGGTTTCAGGAATATACTTACGACGCAAGCAAGGCGGAGAAAATCTGGGAAACCATGGTGCACCAGGGGGCGCCAGAAATTCAGGAATTTTACCAATGCCATCCTAGCAATGGGGATGGCGGATTTACATGTCCTTTCCATCGGTCTTTTAACCACTCTAGTTCTGAATGTGTAGGTCTGAAGGATCAGTTGCAGGAGTGGCTGAACGAGGGCAAGCTGGAGTTCGACCACAGCGAACCTAGGCCCTGCCCAGAATTTTGGGTTGGGGCGATTGATGAGGAGGACATGGTGATGGTCCCTCGCTCCAAGCTCTGCCTCACGTGCAGGCTGAGTACAGGGCAGCCGATTACTTATGAGGAGTTTCAGGCAGCCTTGAAGGAGGCGGAGGAGAAAGCTGAAAAGAGAGCCCTCGAAAAAGCTAAGTTAGAGCATCCGCCGCCCGAGAAGTCAAGCAGGGGAAGTTACAAGCGGATGAAATACCATCACGGGTCCGAGGACAGCTACGCCAGCAGGGCAAGGCCCAGGCAAGGTCCAGGACCGTCCGGAGTCAAATCAGCTACGGCTGGGGGTTCGCAGAAGGCTGCGAATCCAGAGCCATCCGCGGAGGTTTATGTTCCTCCAGCGTCTAGGAACGATCCGAAGGCGGACAGATGGTATACCCAGCGAGATGGCAAGGCAATTGAGCTTGCAGCAGTGACCACCCGGAACAAGTGGAGACGCTTTGGCAAGGCGAAAAGAACCTTGGCGGATCTGGCATCAGGAAGGGTAACCGAGGAAGAGCTGTCAGTACCCGTGGGGCGGGTGGAGGAGATCCATAAACGCTACAGGGTAAGAACCAAATCATACGTGGACTCTAGACGACAGCGAACCGCGGACGTTCCACCGGCACCTCGAAAGAGTGTACACGATAGGGTGGCGGATCTGCCAAGATCCACTGGGGCACCTCAGTCCAAGCCAAGGAGAAGGCTGGATTTCCCTCATGAGCCTTCGAAAGCAAGGAAGTCTCCTCCAAAGAAGTCACAACCGGAAGCTGCCGGGAAGCAGGGGGCATTGGAGGCTCAGGAAGATATGATGGTGATTGACACCAGCAAGGGTTCCACCGTTATGCGGTGGATACCAAAGGGAAACAGCGCGTCATTGGCTGCGAACACGAGCAGCGTGGGGGTTTCTGAGAGGGAGGCTGTTCCCAAGGAATCCAGAATAGTTTTGGCGGAATCAAGCGGGCCGGCCGCTACCATATCTCGGGCGAGGCCGAAAGGGCCTATGGCGCCAACCAACTTCGTGGAGTACGCGGCTAAGAAGCTGCAGATGACGGTGCCAACTAGGGCATCCTCAGTCGCCTCCAGTATACAAGCTGACTCCGACGTAGGAGACATAGACCTGGATAAGGAAGAAGAGGTGGGCGACTATGAGGATGAGCCCGAAGCGGTAGACGAAGGAGAAGTGCAAATGGACGAAGAGCAGGCTGAGGATGAGGCCATGACTCACCATTGCAACATGGTCTACATTCTGTCATCTGCTTATGCTCTGCCAGAGCCTTTGCCCACTGCTCACTTCATCAACGACGAAGAGGCTTCTCATCCTGTTTACTCAGTGCAGGAGCCTGAAGGTGGGGGTGAGGCAGAAGCTGAGCCCGGGGTTCTTCGGTCCAGCCATCGATATCCGGAGGGGGCCGGAGACCTTCTGAAACAATGCGTGATGTTTGCCAAGCCTACGTTCGACATGGCCCAGCATCTAAAGCCTCTATACGTGTCGGCGGAGGTGTAGGGCATGAAGGTCCGCAAGATCTTAATAGATACAGGGGCTGCGGTAAACGTCGTCACCACTACTATTGTGGAACAACTGAAGATTCCGAAGGACAAAGTCATCCAGTCTGTCTCCAAGGTAAAGGGATTTTCAGGGGATGTAACTCCAACCGCTGGGGTGGCTGTGCTCCGAGTTAAGATAGGACCTTCTGACACCCATCACGCATTTTACGTGGCCAACGCGAACGCTCCCTATCAGATGATCCTAGGAAGGGATTGGATCCATAAGGCGCTAGCAGTGCCTTCCTCTCTCCACCAAGAGATGATCATGTGGGATCCAGTCACAGAATTGCCAGTGCTCATCAAGGCAGATGAGCGCCCTTATTCGATAGCGGCCGTCCAGTTGGAAGCCAGCTATTACAACAGAGACATGAGACCCCACCGGATTGAGGGAGTCGACCATAGGGGGCATCCACTTGGGGTGACCCAGAATGAGCTGTCTCAGTGGGGAATTGCCCAGGCTATGGCGGATTATAGCCGGCCAATTTTCATTGAGCTCCTTCCCAATACTTTCATTGAGCTCCTTCCCAGATCTGAAGCAGCAACTGATGGGGTTGCTGCATGATTTTAAGGACTGCTTTGCCGAGAAGTATCAAGACATGCCGGGGTTATCAAGAGAGCTGGCTTGCCATCGCATTCCTATCAAGGAAGGGTGTAGGCCAGTTAAGCAAGAGCAACGGCGGATGAATGCTGAAACGGCAATGGCGGTCAAGAAAGAAGTTCAAAGCATGGTGGACGCTGGGATAATCAGACCAACCCTTTATCCGGAATGGTTATCCAACGTCGTCCCGGTTCGGAAGAAGAATGGCAAAATCAGAGTATGCGTGGACTACAGGGATTTAAACGCTGCATCTCCTAAGGATGTTTATCTTATGCCGATAGCGGATATGCTAGTGGATGCAGTAGCGGGACACGAGTTGCTCTCATTTATGGATGGGACGGCAGGCTATCACCAGATTCCAATATACGAGCCGGACATCCCTAAAACCGCCTTCCGCTGCCCTGGGTTCACAGGAGCGTTTGAGTATCTCAGTATGCCATTCGGCTTAACCAATGCAGGGGCTACATACCAGCGTGCGATGAACGTAATTTTCAGCAGAATATTGGGGGACATCCTTGAGGTCTACATCGATGATGTGGTAGTAAAGTCCAAAAAGAGGGAAGACCACATTGATCATCTCCGAAAGGTGTTCACAATCATGCGAAAGCATCAGCTTAAAATGAATCCGGCCAAGTGTGTCTTTGGGGTTTGTGCTGGTGACTTTCTAGGGTTTGTAGTACATGAGAGAGGCATCGAGGTGTCTGGCGACAAAGTACAAGCTGTGTTAGACGTGCCAGCACCGAGAAACAAGAAGGAGTTGCAGAGCTTGCTTGGAAAAGTCAACTTCCTCAGAAGGTTTATATCCAACTCAGCAGGCAAGGTGGCACCCTTCTCGTCTCTACTCAAGCTCAAACCAGGAGAAATCTTTGAGTGGAGTCCTGAGCACCAAGCTGCTTTTGACAGGATCAAGGAGTATTTGGCTAGTCCGCCGGTCCTTCGACCGCCAACGCCTGGTATCCCTCTCAAACTGTATATTTCTGCTTCTGATATCTCTGTCGCAGGGCTGCTAGCCCAGGATGAGACCCTGGCAGAGGGAAGGAAGGTCGAATATGCAGTAGCCTACGTCAGCAGGACGTTGCTAGATGCAGAGACCAGATATTCACCAGTCGAGAGGTTGTGTCTAGCCCTGTATTGCGCGGGCATTAAGCTCCGCCATTACATGCTTTCATTCACAACAATAGTGGTGGCACAGACTGATTTGGTGAAGTATATGCTAACGAGACCTATCCTAAGGGGAAGGATTGGCAAGTGGGTATTAGCCCTGTCAGAGTTTTCCCTGCAATACGCGCCACTCAAGGCCATGACGGGCCAGGCTATCGCGGATTTCCTGTTACACCATCCTATTGAGGGGGAATTCACAGAGCCACCGGAGTTCGTCGACGTGATCAGATACCAGCCTTGGGTCTTATACTTCGATGGTAGCAGTACCAGTAAGTTGGCGGGCGCGGGGGTTTGTATCCAGAATCCAGCAGGCGCCAAGTATTTGTACTCTTTTCAGCTGGAGTGGACGTGCACCAACAACCAGGCAGAGTACGAAGCCCTACTCATTGGTTTGGAGCTGTTGCTCGACCTGGGGGCACAAGAAATTGAGGTACTTGGAGATTCCATGTTAGTTATTAATCAACTGTTGGGGGTCTACAAGTGCGTTTCCTTCCATTTAGTACACTACTACGAGCGGGCTATTGAGCTACTGGATCAATTTATTGATGTTTCCTTAGACTATGTTCCGAGGGAATTAAACTCAGCGGCCAACGAGCTGGCACAATTGGCCACTGGAATCAGCCTAGCCCAGGGAGTGAAGGAAAGAATCCTTAAGGTGGAGCGCAGAACTCTACCATCCTTTGCTATCCGCCAGAGAGAGCGCGGAGGGTGGTCGGTCGCTACAGTCGAGCCTGTCGATACTGACTGGCGGGTACCGATCATGGCGTATTTGCAGGACCCATCTGCACCATCCGAGAGGAGAACCAGACATCTCGCAACAAATTACCTTCTCAGGGGAGACGAACTCTTCCGTAGAGGGGAAGATGGAGTCCTATTGAGGTTTATCTTTGGCGTCGAAGCCAAGCGGATCATGAGAGAGGTACACCTAGGGGTCTGTGGTTCACATCAGTCCGGACCCAAAATGAGATGGCTTATTCGCAGATATGGGTACCATTGGCCATCCCTTTTGAAGGATTGTCATAGTTTCGCTCAGGGTTGTCAGGAATGCCAGCAACACGGGCCAGTGCAGGGGGTTCCTAACATTCCTTTACAACCAATCATCAAGCCTTGGCCTGCTCGGGGTTGGGCATTAGATTTCATAGGAGAGATCAATCCACACTCATCTGCGCAGCATAAGTTTCTTTTGCTGGGCACCGACTTCTTTACTAAGTGGGTTGAAGCTATACCAACCAGGAACTGCGATGCAGATACTGTCATCCGCTTTGTGTTCCAAAACCTCATTTGCCGCTACGGTATTCCAGAGTGCATAGTGGCAGACAGGGGGGCAGCCTTCATGGCTGAGAAGACCCAAACTTGGTTAGCGGATTATGGTATCCAGTTACTCCACTCCTCTTCTTATTATGCTCAATCCAATGGTCAAGCGGAAGCTACTAACAAGGTTATCATATCCATTCTGAAGAAGATGTTAGTGGATAACCCGAGATCATGGCACACCCAACTTGACAACACGCTTTGGGCCTATAGAACCTCTAAGCGGACGCATACGGGTACTATCCCTTATTCGTTGATGTATGGCCATGATGCTGTCCTGCCAATGGAGATCAATGTAGCTTCTTTACGGGTTCGAGAGCAACATCAGCTCCTGGGTGAAGACTACGTCCAAGCCATGTTCCAGGAACATGAAGACCTCGACGAAAAACGGCTGGAGGCCTTGGACGCTATCATCCAGGAAAAGCGGCGGATCGCCAAGGCGTATGATAAGCGGACCAAGGGTAAAACCTATGGCGAGGGAGACTTGGTCTGGAAGGTAGCTCTGCCCCTAGACGAGCCGGGTCGTGGTAAATGGAGTCCTCGTTGGGAGGGTCCATTTGTCATCGATCGTATCATGGGCAAGGGGGCTTACCAGCTCCGAGACTTGGAAGGCGAAGTTCACAGAAATCCCATTAATGGGCGATATCTTAAGAAGTACTTTCCGAGTGTCTGGGAGTTCGAGGTGCCTCCAGCGGATGACGGTTCTGGACACAATTCTTAGT
The DNA here is from genome assembly GCA_963682095.1 of Potentilla sterilis. NCBI lineage: Eukaryota > Viridiplantae > Streptophyta > Magnoliopsida > Rosales > Rosaceae > Potentilla > Potentilla sterilis. The sequence goes on from OY821755.1 coordinate 1,446,218, forward strand.
CCAATACGCTCGGGAGGCAACAAATCATAACGGCACATCCGCTAGGGGTGTTTCCGCCGTTTAACGGTACATCCGCCAGGGGTGTTTCCCGTTTCTGAAGTTTTCTTCGTTTCATTGCAAAACCATTAGGGTTTTGTTGTTTCTTTTGCCTTGTTTTATTTCAACATCCGCCAGGGGTGTTTGTGTCCTTATACTTTTCATTATCAATCCGATTCATATCTGGGCGAATGATTAGTATAGAAAGTGCAAATTGCTTTATTCATACAAAGGCTTTGCGGCCAAGGGTATTACAAGGAGAAGAAAATACAACGAGAGCTACTAGCTAGCTCTGATACCATCCTACGTCTCTCTTAGTCTTGGGGGACTGGCGGATTCCTCGTGCTGCTGCTTGATCCTCTTGCCCAAACCCTCTTCTTCTTCGGAGCTCTGCTAATTCCAGGAGGGGAAAAGGAGCGGGAAAAAAGGGACAGATGAGGATGAAGTGGCGGCCCTTGAGGAAAAACACACAGTTCCGCGGAGGGAACGTGTGGATGGGTTGCTCGGGGTGAAGGTCATCGAGCGTGTCAATGACATCCATCCAAGCACCTAACCGGGTCACTACCGTTAGACTGGCCGGGTGTTGTTTAAACACCAGGAAGCACGGCTTCAGGCCGCCTAACGCTAGGTGGCCGGCACTACCAGATACGGAAGAATAGCCGACGAAAATTTTTTCGTCGGCCATTCCATTTTTTCGTCGGCTATACCCTCTGCCGACGAAAATTTCGTCGGCCATAAGTCGTCGGTAATACGCCGTCGGTAATACCAATGGCCGACGAAAAAAAAAATTTCGTCGGCCATTCCAACCTTGGCCGACGAATTATGGCCGACGAAAATGATTTCGTCGGCTATTTGTTCGAGTATGGCCGACGAAATTTGGTTTCGTCGGCTATTTGTTCGAGTATGGCCGACGAAATTTGGTTTCGTCGGCTATTTGTTCTGAAGTATAGCCGACGAATTGGGCTATTTCGTCGGCTATTTCGTCAGAATATATTAATATTTTAAAGTTATAGCCGACGAAATAATGTCAATTTCGTCGGCTATAACTGCATTTTGGGCAAAAAAAAATACCGGATCGGAGGAGGAGAAGGAGGAGGAGGAGGCCGGAGGAGGAGGAGGAGGAGGAGGAGGGGAAGGAGGAGGAGGCCGGAGGAGGGGGAGGAGGAGGCCGGAGGAGGAGGAGGCCGGAGGAGGAGGAGGAGGGGAAGGAGGAGGAGGCCGGAGGAGGGGGAGGAGGAGGCCGGAGGAGGAGGAGGAGGAGAAGGAGGAGGCCGGAGGAGGAGGAGGAGGAGGGGAAGGAGGAGGAGGAGGAGGAGGCCGGAGGAGGGGAAGGAGGAGGAGGAGGAGGAGGCCGGAGGAGGGGAAGGAGGTGGCCGGAGGAGGAGGAGGAGATGGAGGTGGCCGGAGGAGGGGAAGGAGGAGGAGGAGGAGGAGGAGGAGGGGAAGGAGGAGGAGGCCGGAGGAGGGGGAGGAGGAGGAGGGGAAGGAGGAGGAGGAGGAGGCCGGAGGAGGAGGAGAAGGAGGAGGGGAAGGAGGAGGAGGAGGCCGGAGGAGGGGAAGGAGGAGGAGGCCGGAGGAGGAGGAGGGGGGGGAAGGATGAGAGAAAAAAGGCGGGAGGAAGATTTAAAAGATTTAGAAGGAGAATAGCCGACGAAATTAATATATTTCGTCGGCTATACTTTGGAAAATCAACAGCCGTTGGATCTGAGCCATCCAACGGCGGACAATAAAAAGGCGCGGATCAAGAGTTTAGCCGACGAAATACAATGTTTCGTCGGCTATACTTAGAGAATAGCCGACGAAAATACAATGTTTCGTCGGCTATACTTAGAGAATAGCCGACGAAATTTGAATGTTTCGTCGGCTATACTTAGAGAATAGCCGACGAAATTTGAATGTTTCGTCGGCTATTCTATGAAAACTTACTAAACTGCGGTTTTGAGGCCCTAAACGAACTCGAAAGCCCGAAAAAGCCCACACGTCCTGGCGTCGTTCCCTTTCCGGAATGGTATCACAATCGTCATTCGGACGTCGGACGCCAAATCTGCAGTAAACCGGGTTTTGACTGATTTCATTATTTCGGCACACGGATTTTATCGGAATCTTGTCATTTTTCAACCGTAGACGTATTTCATTATTTCGGTCATATCTTATTTGACGACATATTTGCATTTGAAGAGTGTACGTATAGTAACTATTTGAAACTATACATTCACTTAAACACTTAGTAAACAAGTTAAGGAACATTAGTACATATGTTCCGATTTTGAATCTAAAAGTTTGGAAAATCTATTCCAACCGTCAGATATCACCGTTAAGATTAAATACATGTATGAAAAAAAATCCAACTACATCTGACAACGTTAAAGGCTCGATCGGGACTGTCAACCGGGTGAGTCAAACCTCTAAACGCTTTAAAACGGAAATTGGCCCGTCTAAATGACGTTTTTTTGCCTGATCTTCAATAGAGAATAGTTTCAGATTGATGAGACGCGACTAATCGTATAAAAATTTTCCACAAAATATTTACCGACCGTAAGGCTACCCATAGGAAAACGGGAGTAAAAAACAGTTAACCGCAACATTCGGCACACAGATTTTGTCGGAATCTTCCCATTTTTCAACCGTAGCCGTATTTCAATATTTTGGTCATGTCTTATTTCACGACACATTTGCATTTGAAGGATGAAGCAATGGTTTGTCGATAGTGATAGAAAATGGAAACTGCTCTTTTTTTATTTTTTTTTTAATCATAGCCGACGAAATCAAACCTAGTATTCATCGGCTATTCTTTTGTCGTTTTCTGTCAAAAATAATCGTATAATTATTTTTTTAAAAACTTATGGCCGACGAAATACTTAATTTTCGTCGGCCATTGTTAGTAAAATAATTATTTTTAAAAAACGTATGGCCGACGAAATAATTAATTTTCGTCGGCCATTGTTCGTAAAATAATTATTTTTAAATAATTTATGGCCGACGAAATAATTAATTTTCGTCGGCCATTATTCGTAAAATAATTATTTTTAAAAAAACTTATGGCAGACGAAATAAAAAATTTTCGTCGGCCATTCTTCCAAAAGTTTATAGCCGACGAAAACTTTAAATCGTCGGCCATTATAGGAGTATAGCCGACGATTTTTCATTTTTACCGACGAAAAAAAAAATCGTCGGCCATTCTATGGGAATGGCCGACGAAATATTTTTTTTACCGACGACAAAAATTTTCGTCGGCCATTCTTGGGAATAGCCGACGAAAAAAGTGTTTCGTCGGCCGTTTTTTTTTTTTTCGTCGGCAAAGCCCTTTTTTCTTGTAGTGCGGGGTTAGGATTAACTTAACGCTGGGTGACTGAGGTTACTGGGGTATGTAGCCGGGATCTCGGTTTCTCCGGCGGAAAGGCTTGTGGCAGCCAGAGGGCTTTGCCGTTTGCTAACAACTCTACGATTGCCATATTTGCTCTAAGCAGGGTGATCTGGTGAGATTTTTGCTGCAACTACGGGGTTCCTTTTATACTACATGTGCGAGGGGATCCAACGGTTGGGAGTTACGCGAGCTTTAATGCTTCGATCTACCCATCTTTATGAATCTACCCGTTTTCGGCGCCTGCTCGCTTGGGAATCGATGCGTGATCAATGGGGATTGACTGGCGCCTTCTCGGTTCCTCCCACCGTTTCGGTAACTGTCAAATCCTGCATTTATACCAGTTTACTTTTCCCAAGTATCTGTTTGGACTACCTAGCGTTGGGCTTACTTTCCATTTCTAGTGGGCCGGATAGGGTTTCGACGACGGACGGGCTTTCACTTTTTCGTCAAACCTAGCCCGTGCTGGGGGAAACCACTTGTGAATCCTATCTAGTTTACTCGGCTTGGCTCTGGCTTTGCACATCCGCGCAGCCCAGTAAACTAAGGGGGCAACATAAGGGCAATATCCGACTTATCTTTCGCGTTGGATTTTTTGAAACTTTTCAGCTCTCTTTAGGGCTAAGCGTGGTTGTCCTTTAAATAGGGGTTTTTAGGAACATCCGCGTCGGGGTGTGCCCTAAACCTTTGCCTTTGGTAAGAATTATGCGATGCAAGTCTTGATTCTAAAATTTTGTTTTATTTACAAAAGTAAAGGGGCTTTGCGGCCATGGCGATTACAAAGGCAAGTAACTAGTAATACATATCCGCCAACTAGCTTTGATACCATCCTGGTATATGGGGATCTTCGCCACTTCCTTCGATCCGAACCCGTTCCGAACAGGGGTTGTAGAGTAAGATCCTGAGAGATCAACGGATGAAGCGTAGAGATAGGGGTGGCAGAGACTGTCTTGACGCCGAAGCAGGGTGGCACATAGACGTCCGCTACCTACAATCTCTCGATTATGCAATGAGTTCAATAGCCCAGCGTTGTCCACGGTTATCCGATTCCCCTTCATATGGAGGAGGACAACTGGCCTATTGAAGCTCATTGCTCCTCTCTCCCGAGAGGAGGGTACCCCAAACCGCATCCATGCTGGGCTTCCGGCCGATGCGCTAGAGGGGTGCCAAATCGACAGCTACCAATCTATAATCACATCCGCCCGGAACATAACATGGGGTGTTATGGTTCGGGATTTGTTTAACATGGGGTGTTATGGTTCGGGATTTGTTTAACATGGGGTGTTATGATTCGGGGTGTTCAGCAGAACATCCGAACTAGATCTGGTGGTAAGGATTTAGGAGGCCATAGCGGCTGGTAGCAAAACCTAAGGGAAGAAACGCTGAATAACATTCTAAGGCAGTTTTTTGGGGTTCTCGGGTCTAGCTGGGGGGTGTTGCTTTTATAGCCTTACTTAGAAGCAATCCAAGGGCTGAGATGAACTTGCGCAATTATTGGGCAGTTAGAGGTTAAAACAGTTTCCCGTTTTTAAAATTCAAATGCAAATTCATGAGAAACAGTTCTACAGTTTTCTGACAGCATAGATAAGACTGATGCGCAGGGTTTGGTTTGCGAATCAAACTGAATAGGGCTTGGTAAATGGGCTCATATCATTAAACTCAGGGAATGAAATACATCAAGCCAGTTTGTATGGGCTAAAGCCGAAACTCATATAGATGCAGGCCCAACCGTTTGATGGTGGCCTTGGTCTTGCTTACCCCACGATCAAACTCTGCTGTTTCCTTCTTTGCTCGCGTCCGCTCCTCTTGTAGCTTACTCCCCAGGGCCTTCTGTTGATCTATTTCGTTGGCGCGCTGAATTTGTTTCTGGCGGAGGAGGGAAATTTGCTCTTCAAGTTCAGCTATCTCAGCCGCTTCTGGGTCGCTAGTAGCCAGGGCGACCAAATCTTTGTAGGCACGTGCAGCATCCGCGAGAGCAGTCTCAGCTTCCTTAAGCTTGGCATGTTGAGTGGACCGGACAGGCAAACGCTCGTGCAGGCTCCTTAGCTCCGAGGGCAGCCGGAGGAGAGAAGCGTTGGCTTCAGCTTGGAGCTCGGGGGGCAGTTGCTGGAAGTGGCCTTTGAGGATCCCAAGGGCAGAGGAGAGCTCGTCCGCCACTTGAACATCAGCAGGGTCCCTCTCTCCCAAGCATTCCAAGAATCCCCACGCCTTCTGTACCTCTTCAGGTTCCTCTTCAGGGCTTCGAGGAGGAAGGAAAGGGTCTTCAGCCAAGAGGGAAGCAGAGTCAACTTGCCCCGGAACCTCTGAGCCCGATCCGCCAGGGGTCGCGGATGGCTGATTCGATGAAGACGCCGCGACCAGACCTTCGGGGGTTGGGGTCTGCGGCAGGGAAACTTGTGCCGTTACAAGTCCCACAGGACCAGAATCCGTTGCCAGTGAAGCGGGACCGAGGGTCTCCACATCATCGTCACTATCATCCACCTGTTTATAAAAAGGGGTTGGGAATGATTCTAACTAAGGAAAAATAGCTCTTCAGGTGGATTTTACACCACATACCTCAACAGCCGCCGAGAAAGGGATTTCCTCTGGCTGACTCAGAGGAGATCCGTGCTGCCCTGCTTGCTCTTGCTGAGCTGTATCATGGGGAGCAGCAGCAGGGGTTGGATCTTGTTCAACCTGGGGCAGCATCCACCACCAGTGGTGTGGCATTCATGGTTGCCACTCTCTCTTCTTCCACCTGCTCATAATCAAGAAGGATTGGAAGCAATTCAGACCAAGGGAGATACCAATTTAGAGCATAGGGAATATATACCTCCGTCAACGGCGTCTCTTCGGGCTGAGGAGATCCGGGCCGCCCTACTTGCTCTGGTTGATCAGCCTCATGTGGGTCAGCAGCAGGGGTTGGATCTTGTTCAACCTGGGGGGCAGCACCCGTCAGAAACCCCACGCCAGCTAGAGCCTCTTCCTCCGCCGGAGATAGGTCAAGTGCAGGGGAGGATGGCTCGTCAGCCGCTGGTTGGTCAGCGTCCTGAATCGGTTCTTTTACTTCTTCTTCTACCTCATGCTCCCCCTCCTGAGTCGAGTCCGAGGTCAGCGGATGAGGGGTTGAAGAACTGCCAGGAGCGCCACATATCGTGAGCAGAGGCCTATCTTTTGGGGCCCCCGCCATGGTAGCATCTGGGTTTTCCTCCGCCTCCGGTCCAGCTTCTGCAGCAGCAAGAGGAGTCAGGACGGGTTGGATAGAACTCTGATTAACTGCGAAGGCTAGGCTGGAGGAAGTACCTGCAGCAAGACAGCGCAGAGGAACAGGTTGAGGAAGACTATCGCCGCAAAGTTCACGAATACAGAGGTCCAGATAGTAATCGTCGGAACTAGAGGAATCTGCTTCTTCAGAAGGGTTAGAGGACTCACCAGAGGAGATCTCTATTATCGCAGGGCCTCGGCTGGTGGCGGCAGCGGACGAGGAACGCTTCCTCCGAGAGGGAGAGGTCTGCAAAGAGGGATAGAGTTTGGATATCTACGTCAGGTAGGTATTTATGAACCAATACCCAAGGATACAAGTAGCTGAGGGAGAAGTTGAATTCACTCACAGGTATGTCCTCCTCCTCATCTGATTCCTCATCCGCCTCAACAATAGTCTTGCTTTTCTTTGGCGGCGGATGGGACGTGCAGATAGCTTTTCGCTTCCCCTTATCCGCAAGGGTTTGTTCGGATGCCTGTTTCATTAAACAAGTCAGGAATTAGGCGGGGTCATCTGACAAACCAAGATAGCAGTTATAAGGGAGGGGTACCACCTTCTTGGGGGGCAGGTCCAACTGCAGCGAGTCGCCCTCCAGCACTTTCTCGTCGGCAGGGGTGAGGTGCGGACCTTGGTTCCGAAAGAGCCTCCGGAAGTAGAAGACAGATGGATGATTGAAGAGCGTACCTCGAAGATGGGCCCACCAGTGCTGATATGGGCCAGTGGCATCCATGGAAGCCTCTACGCTTGGGTAATAGTCCCAGTTCTGCTGGATGCCAAGAGGCTGCAGACGAGACCGATCGCTATAATCAGATACTGGGGGGCAACTCCCGCTATTCCGCCACGCGGAGAAATAGTTCACACTCTTCAACGGCGGGTAGGGCAAGAGTTGTATGAGGCCGAATTGCCGGGCGAAGAAGTGAGGCGCGTAGACCTCGTGGACGGGATGTTTCTTGTCAAGAGGAAGGATGGGAAGATCGGCCATAGAGGTACTCCAAATGAAGATCCGTCGGCTGGTAGCGTCTTGCCTGCCAGATGGGAGGAAGCCCCGGGATAACCCGCGCGGATACTGCAAATGGATCAGCCGCTGCGCCTCAGTGAAGAACTCGTCGGCAGTTGTGTTGAAGAATATATCCAAGCAGATAGCGTAGCTGAGATCCGGGCTAGCGGCGCAGCCAACATACTCCTGCCCCACAACTTGATCGGGTTTGGATTTCCCCTTCATGGCTGGAGCAAGTTGGGGAAAATGCATTTGGCACCAGATGTCTAGGATCCAAAGCGGGCCTGATTTGGCACAGTTCATCGGGTGGGCGGATATCTGATACAGACAATGGTAGAGGTGCGCCAGAGCAAATTGGCCAAGGCTAACTTCTGCGCCAGCATATATTATCTCCGCCATGCGGTGGTAGAGCTTGGTCATTTTGTTGGTGTTGGAGCAGACCACAAACTTGTTAAGCCAGAAAGATAGAAAGGCTATTCCACCGAGATCATCGTCCCTCTGAAAGAACGCATTTTTCCAATTCTCAAACCCACCAACCTTAAACATATCAATTTCGCTCCGTGGGTATTTCCTCTCTGTATAGATGTTCTCATCATAGTCCCCTAGGCCGAGCGGAAACCCGAAGCCAGCGTAGAGGTCTAGCAACGTCACGGAAGCATGGCCAAATCGGAATTCAAAGGCGTTGACCGTGGGGTTCCAGAGGCTGATCAGGGGAACAAGAGCACACCTGTTACCTCCTTTGGGGCTGAGATTAAAGCAGAGCTTGAGCACATCCGCGATTCCGGCCCGTCTCCATCGGTCTTTGTCAAGGGGAAGCCGGGCTGCGTACCAGGCTTTCATCCAGGGCCGGACCAGAGGCCAGGCGGCATGGTTTACGGGGCATTGATGAGGATCTTTCTGGAAATTTGGGCATTCCACCGGGTCTTCAGAGCGGAAGATCACCGGCAGGGGGCGGGCCGGACCGTTGAGCACCTGGTGTGCTCCGCCATCATCATTAGCCTCGTAGCCCACTACATGAGGACCTAATGAGACGAAGTCCTGTTGGGACTTTTTGAGGCAGGTCCGGTCATCCTCTCCGGAACAGGTGAGGAGAGTCTCGAGCTGTTTTTTGGCTTTGGCCGCCGTCGAGCAGCGGATGGCGAAGTTCATAGTGGGTGCCATCGCAGGCCGAGCCGGGGTTTCTTCCGATTTCGGGCTAAGGGAGATGAAAGAAAGTTGGGTTGAAGGAGAAACCGAGGGGTCTCTGTTAGGATTTATAGGAATCCGAAAGGGGTTCTTGTCTCGTGAAGCGCTGGGTTTCGCAGCAACCAAGGGTTTAGGGGAACAGTGTTACCGTTTCGAATTGGGAAGTCGTGATTGGCGAGAAAACGGCGCAACAGTCCAGTTATTTATCTAGGGGGGCTCAGTCTCTCTTCTATTTCGTTATACCTCAACATCGGAGACTGGGGGGCAATGTTTGGGCCACAATTGGAATTTATTTCAATTGGGCTTTCACCCCGAAGCCCAGAAGGGTTTTGATCAGAGTCAAACCCTTTAAGATCGTGCTTTCCCGCTTCAACCAAGGAAGTTGAGTTGGAAGGGGAACGTGAGTTGCTACCTAATCCGATTGGGGTTGTTTCGTAGCAATCCATCAGCGAAGATATCTGTTGAGATTGAGAAGCAATATAGCAATGATTTCAATACCTACGCTAGGCCATCAATCACTAACAACTGCAGGCCATGCTGCACCATGCTTTAGGGAAGTTTTTAGGGGAACCGGCCATACTGCGCAATGATGAAGGTTGAGCAGTAACAGAAGCATAACAAGCAAGGTCATGACGTGTTGCTCCAAACTTCGAAGCTTCAATACCAACTATACCTCTGATAGTATCTTTGCTGATTTGATGGGAAGCAGGATAAGGGAGGACACTCCTAATGAATCTCGGGATCCGCCGGGCTGGAGTTGACAGCCCTAGGGGTCCTTGAGACGTATAAATATAACTCTTCTGGCATCTAGGAAAAGGTTCTCAACCAAACACAAACAACCACAAGTTCTAGCGCAACGCTAACTTGCCAAAGCCTCTCCGGAGCAACTCAGTCAATCCGCCTCCGCCCCACGATCGATCTAATCTCGTGCTTGTGTCGAGCGCTTTGCTGAGCCACTCACGCAACTCGCCTCCGCCCTACGACGGATCCAATCTCGTACTTGCGCCGAGCATTTGCTGAGCCTCACGCAACCCTCCTCCGCCCTCTTACGATCGATCTAATCTCGTACTTGCGCCGAGCATTTGCTGAGCCTCACGCAACCCTCCTCCGCCCTCCTACGATTGATCCTCTCTCGTACTTGTGCCGAGCGTTTGCTGAGTCTATCGAGTCAGTCCGCTACCCCCGGTAGCAATCGAGTCTGTCAGTCCGCTGCCCCTGGTAGCAATCGAGTCGTCACCTCGGTGACACACCCGTGGTCTTGGAACAGCTCTGCTTTGCTTCTCCGGATCAAAGTAAGATCCTCAATCCTCGAGGGGTTGGGAAGAAAATCCTGGTAGAGAGTTCTATTCAGGTCTTGTTCGAGCCCTGTACGCCGGCTTAGTCAGCGCCCGCGTAACAGTCGCTTGACCAGGAAGTCAGAGTCGAATTGGGAGCAGACGAGGCGACTCGCCAGGGGGTCGCACGCAGTCGAGTGGCACCGCTCCAAGGGTGCTGGCACGCCTAAGCACAACACAGAAACCAACACACACCAACCAGTGCTGACAGTTCGCCGGGTGCTGAACCCGCCACGAACCAATAATTCTACTACCTTTACCGCAATTCTGCATTAAGGGTAACTCTAAATGTTCCCACTTTGTATGATCTTGGGTCCATACATCATCCAGGACAAGGAGAAACTTTTTCCGCTCAATGGATTTACACATACATTGCAAGACAGCTTCTAACTCATCTGAATTTGAAATACCATTACCATCAGTTATGGCTTTGGCAATCTTGATCTCATCAAAAGGGTCCGAGACACAAACCCATATTCTCTTCTCAAAATGAGCTTTAACATTTTCATCATTATAGACTAGTTGGGCAAGAGTTGTCTTACCAACTCCTCCCATGCCTATGATTGGGATGACAAGGAGCGCCTTCTCTTCTTGACTACTCTCACTCAATAATCTGCTTTTCAAAACATCTTTCTCATTTTCACGACCAAAAACTTTGGATATATCAACAAAAGATGAACTTTTATATCGCTCAGGTTGTTCCAAGCTTCTTTCTATGGATTGTAAGTTATATGCTTGTCTTTGATGAGCAATGGCAGTTAGCTTATCATTCAGATCTTTTATGTTGAGAGCAACATCACGACGAAAAATTACCCTACTGACTTGACCAAAGCAAAAGCAATGAGAGGCAATAGAGAACCAAACCTTCTTCTTGGTAACATGAGCAGTTTGATTGTGGGGTTCTTGATTCTCAAGCTGTTGTCTTAAAATCTGAGTGTTCCACTCATCCAGCACGTCATCCATGTTAAAGGACACTTCCTCCAGTTTATCCAACCAAATCTTCACGCTTGCATGCTTCACTTGCTTCTGCTCTGCATCCTCAAGCACAGCTTGAATTGCTTCAAGTTTCCCAGTAAATTCTTCAACTTCTTTCTTAACATCCAAAACCAGTCTCACCTCTTTGTCTGTGTATACGTAAGTTACTGAAGCCAACTTCTCAAGAAGCAATATGATCAGTGCCGCAACCATTTGTAGGTTTTAGAAACTGGATCACAATGAAAAAACGAATTAACAAAACGGCACGCCATTCAGAACCAATAAACCAAACATGAAGCTTAGAAGCTTACCCGGATCTCAATCTGTCAAAGGTCTCCCCCCCCCTTTTCTTTCTTCTGAATTTCTTCTTGTTGTCTACTTCCTCTGCTCTCTTACTTGAAGAATTGTTGCGTTTGCTCTTTTTTTTTTTTTCTTTCTCTAATGATCGATTTAGGTTACTATATCTGAGTTTCAGTTCTTTTTCTTTTTGTGCCCGAGTTGGTGTTATCAGAACACTAACATAAAGTTTTTCGTTCTGCCGATACTGCTTAGATTTCACAAAATAAACCAAAACTGAAGTCCTGTCTATGGAACCTGAAGTAGTCTACTACTCTATACCAGTCAAAAGTAAAAACAAAACAGATACTGAACAATGGGCACCTTTGACACATTCTTGAGCTTAAAACGTAATTCATTCCAAGCACGTCGATGCCTAACAACAAGCAAAGTTCTGTCACAAAAAGTTTTGTGCCCGTTACTAGTGCTGCTTCTATCTCAACAAGTTACTGTGGACAATCTGGCAACAGAGGTGCGAATCTTTGAGGTGCCTTATTTTATCAATGACAACTTACAAGTTACTGGTGTCTGAGTTCAGGCCTAAACTGCTTAGATTCAACAGAATGCATGCAATTCTAAGTTAGTCCCTTCCACTGAATCTGATGTACTGTGCTTTTCTATGCTGGCCTAAAAGCAAATATAACACAGAACTGTAAAATGGGCAACTTTAACACATTCTTGAGTTTAAACCGTAATTAATAACAAGCATGTTAAAGCCAACCCAGAATCAAACTTCTGTCACAAATATGTTTTGTGCCCGTTATTATGCTGCTCCTAAACTCAACAAGTTACAGTAAGCAAATTGGCGGCAGAGGATAAGCATTTACATCAAATATATATGTACATATTTTGCATATTCTAGTAATTTTGATGCATACAAGGTCTCTTGCAAACTATCATGGACAAAAAGATTGAATTTCCTTTAACTCATCTTACAAGTATCTACCCCACTGTTCCTTCAAGCTTCAAGCCAATCAGTTGATTTACCTCAGACCCAAACTCGTCAGGAAGCTCATTGAATACTGCCTGGCAGAAACCAGATATCATGGCAGCCATGGCTTTCTCATAGTCTATTCCCCTCTGCTGAAAGTAAAATAGCTGGTCTTCACCAATTTTGGACGTACTGGCTTCGTGTTCAATGCGAGCAGTGGGATTCTTGACCTGTTAACAAGTACAAAATGAATTCCTTGAGGAACAAAGACTAATAGTATATGCCATGATAGTGTTACATTACACGAGCACTAACTGGAAGAAAAGTGAAAACATAATAGGAAGAACATAATAATTGTGTTGGAAGCAAAGGAATCAAACTGACAATTAATACCAAAACAGCCAATTGCAGAGCAATTACTATGCCTGTAACCTTCACACATGTCATTATCGACTGAAAACTAAAATACTAGAAGCATGTAAAGGATGTTACAGTTAACTCATCATTGATTCTCTATAACTTTCAACTTAAACCCATACTTCATTGCAACAATATGTATGGTCGTGGCTTATCCTCTGACTGTGAACACTATAGATGATCAAGGGAAGAGTACCTTAAAAACTGAATCACTTCCAATTGCTAGAACCTATTCTAACCTTCTCGACAAACCGACAAATACTAACTATGTTGTTAACCATGTGGATTGCATCTGAAACAAGAAATCTCCAGACAAAACACCAGGCTCACCAACCTTCCATCTTTAGGAACCAAATCAACAAAATAATCCAAGTCAAATACATTGGGCAAATGTACGGGCATGCTGAAGCCAATTATTATGATTTTTAGGAGCTTCTCCAAGTGACAGAACTCAAAATTCTGGACTTGATTCTTTTTGATGATTTTCCCGGTTCTCCAACTTTGAAAAATCGTAAAACAAAATCGGGTTGAGATTTTTGAGGTCTGTCAATTCTAAAATTGCTTAAAAATCAGGATTTACCAATGGGAAGATTTTGGCGAGAAACTGAGGAGATGAAATTTTGGCAAAAAAACCGTGTGCTATATATAACCCACAATTTTGGGTGAAAATCATGATTTTGGACCAAAATTTTTTGTTGGGAGATTGGTGGAGGAAATGCTTCAGCATAATGGTAGAGTAGCATAAAGTAATGCAATGATATTATCCAATGAAGAATAATCACACAATAGGCAAATTTGTATAACAGTATAACACTACAGAAACCTACACAAACATAACTAAAAGAGACAAGATCAAGTACAGTTACCTCAATGTAAGGGTAGGTGTTGGCAGCAGCCTTATCTCCAATAAGCATGGAATCACACTGCGAGGAATTCCGAGCATTCTCTGCCTGCGAAAACACCTGCACAAGTCCCCGGTAACAGTTCCTTGAATTCCCAGCCGATATCCCCTTAGAAATAATCCTACTCCTCGTATTCTTCCCCTTGTGTATCATCTTCGTCCCGGTATCTGCCTGCTGATAGTTATTAGTCAAGGCCACCGAGTAAAACTCCCCCACAGAATCATCCCCCTCCAGAACAACACTAGGATACTTCCAAGTAATCGCAGACCCGGTCTCCACCTGAGTCCAAGATATCTTCGACCTCGCCCCTGCACACCTCCCCCTCTTCGTCACGAAATTATATATCCCTCCCTTCCCTTCCTCATCTCCAGCATACCAATTCTGCACCGTCGAGTACTTAATCTCGGCTCCCTCAGCACAATACAGCTCCACCACCGCAGCGTGGAGCTGGTTCCGGTCATAAGAAGGAGCTGTACACCCCTCCAAATACTCCACAAAGCTCCTATCCTCCGCCACAATCAAAGTCCTCTCGAACTGCCCCGTCTCCAACGCATTAATCCGAAAATAAGTACTAATCTGCATAGGACATTTAGTGTCTTTCGGAATATAACAAAACGACCCATCACTAAACACAGCAGCATTCAAAGCAGCATAGTAATTGTCCCCGGCCGGCACCACTTTGCCAAGATACTCCCTAACCAAATCCGGATGCTCCCTAATCGCCTCCGAAATCGAGCAGAAAATCACCCCAGCCTCCTCCAGAGTCTTCCTATGCGTCGTGGCAATCGAAACACTGTCCAGCACGGCATCCACCGCGACATTCGCCAGCCTGTTCTGCTCGTTCAGCGGCACGCCCAGCTTATCGAAGTACTTAAGCAGCTCCGGGTCGGCCTCATCCAAGCTGTTCAAGCTCTCCTTCTTTTTCGGCGCGGAGTAATAACACATGTCCTGAAAATCGACTTTAGGGTAGCGATTGTCGGACCATTCTGGCTCAATCATGTCAAGAAACCTGTCGTAGGCTTTGAGTCGGAACTCGAGCATCCACTTCGGCTCCTGTTTGATTTTTGAGATGGAGTAGATCGTGTCGCGAGTGAGGCCCTTGGGGATCGAGTCGGAGTCGATTGTGATGTTGAAGCCGAATTTCTCGTTGTAGTCGCGGTTACGGAGGAAGTCCTCGATGGAGAATTTCTCGGCGTTCGGGTCGGGTTCGACGTCGGCGCGGACCCGGAGGACCCGGGAGGAGGAGGGTTTGTGGGTTTGGAGGTTGAGGAAGTTGGTGGTGTTGGGGAGGAAGGGTTTGGGGAACTTGGGGGAGTCGGAGGTGGGTTGAGGAGAGAAGAGGGAGATGTTGTTGGATAAGAGAGAAGCCATGGTTGAGTTGCTCTCTGCTCTCTCTAGACGACTCTGCGAGAGTTGAAATGAGGCCACACAATTCATATAGATGGCTCGTGTTTGACACGAAATTCTTTTTGGGCTTTCGGGTCGTCGGGTCTTGTGGTTGAAGGCCCGCGTTTTTTGTTGTTTCCCCATTGGCCCAAGACTTTTCTTTTTATTACCAAAAAAAAAACGTGTTCTTTTTCTGTATTTTGTTCATTAGGTCATGACATGTAAGATTATGTAAATTGTGTCTCCTTTTTTATGAGATTAAGTCATGACATGTAATTCTCTAGTATACTATTGTTTTGAGATTGTTCACCAAACACCTTACTTTTCTCTAAACGCCTTACTCATTAAAGCAATGATGTCTTTCACCAAACACCTTACTCATCGTGTATAAAGTTAAGTTTGAGTTTTGAGTACTCATTTCGTCTCCTAGTCATGGTTCAAAATTTAGAGAAAGTATAAGAACACAACCGAGTTATTGTCTAGTGTTTACTAATTTTGTTTCACTTGGCATATTATATATATTTTTTTCTTTAGTTTTTTTTTTTTTATTATTATTATTTTTTATGATGTTGGGACATGAAATTTTAGTGGGGGCTTAAAGCCTTCAATATGGTATTTTCTAATTTCAGAACATTGTAAAAATCATAAAGAGAAAAATATAATAAAAAGGAAAAAAAGAGAGAGGGGGTATTCCCGCGTCCCAAAACCCCGGACTAGTGAAATAGGTCCTTCCCGGATAAACAGAATCTCACTCTCCCAAAAAAATTAAACACACCCCAAGAAAACCAAAATCCAGAAAATAAAACCAAACTCTGCCACCACCATTTTTGGATTTTCCCGATTGATTTTGACTTCTCAATTTCCTCGCCGGCTACTTGTAAGTTCTTCAAGCTTTGTTCTTTATTGCAATTTCAATTTCGCTGAGGTTGATTTGATTGCTAATCACTGTGTTTTGATCATGATAGCTTTAGGGTTTGATCTGAGGATACCAAAGATTCATCCTTTTGTGTTATTTATAAGGGGGTTTTGATCACTGAGCTGAGATTAGATATGGGTTGGGGTGAGTGAGATGAGTAATGTAGTTGAAAATGAGGACTGGTTCCATCAGAAACAATTTTTTTTTTACTTTTCTATAATATAATTTTTGTTTGTGTGTTTAAAGATTGAATCTTTTTTTTATTTTTTTATTTATTTAGTGTTGGCTCATTGACATGTGCCTAGTGGGTGATTCTTGGTTTATGTTTTCATTTTATTGTTTTTTGCTCGGATTTTCATGTTCTGTGTTGACTCTCTGTCATAATCAGCTTGTTTTAGATTAATTTGAGTAAGATATTGTCATTAACTTGTTACTAAGAGAGATCACATATAATCTTAGACTTTTGAAAGGTTATGAAATATGAATGTGAAATATCATCAGACATGTGTTGCATGAAAGGAATAAAAATAAAATAATGAACAGGAATGAGTAATATCAGATATGAAACTATTGGATTTTCCGTACTCTTCTAATATATTGTATTTAGCTCTTATTTATTGTATTCAGAAGTTGTTGCAAATAATGTATTGTGTCTGCTTAATGAGAAAGTATGAACTGTTAGTAATTTGAATATATTGGGCAAAACTCTGGTTTAGAACTTTAGAATTGTTGGCCGTACCAGGGTGGAGGGGAATTAGTGGAGTTGCATTTGATACTCACTGATTATATGTGAGGATATGTTCACAACTCGCTTCTAACATTTTGCAGTAGCTTTGTGTTGTGGGAATTGTGATAAGGTGGCTCTTTGATGAGTTCTCTGTGCTTTTAGTTTCAGAGGGATACAAAAGCTTTTGATGATTAGGAACAGTAGTGGATGGAACTATAATGGTTAATTGTTGAATGTTGATATAATTGATGGCTCTACAAGGGAAAGGTTTGAAACTAATGAATTTTCAGAAGCGGGAGTTGGGAATATCTTCACTCCGAAATTCCTAAGCTTCTGGGAACAAGAGGGGTTCGGATTTTGGGGCAGTTCAGTTTCACCCTGTACCCTAGGTGGATGTTCCTGCTTCTGATGTTTGTATGGATTGGGCTATGATAAGTTCAGGACAGGCTAAGATTGTACTACTTTACATGCCGGAAATTGGATCTTTTCCAGTTGTTATTAGCCTTCCTTATATGTAAGAACCATTCCCCTCTCTGCCTCTACACTTCATCCACTGTTTATATGAATACATGTGTGTGAAGGGGTCTAAGTTTACTGTTGAATCTTTTAGTCCTGGTCTAAGTTTACTGAGGGTGCTACATTTTAATGGCCAACCTTTGTTTTGTTGTTTTTTTTTTTTCTTCTTTTTTTTCAACATTATAAAACAATTCCCGATGGCCATATCTACTCTTAAAAGTCTTATTGCTACTTTTCATGACTACTCGTTTCTTGCTGAGTATATACCAGACTATTCAAACATCAGAGTGCAACAATTCATTGACCAATTCATTTTATTGTTGTCATATAATATTGTTTTCAGTCACCATTTATTCATGTAGATAAGCAAGACTATAACATGATTAAAATCTTATGTTTCCTTGCAGTTGGAAAGTTTTGAGAACCAGGGCATCCTTTTTTACAGTATGAATCAGAGTCAAGGAACAAGCTCATTAACTTCGCAGGATCTCCCTATGAAGCGGAAACGTGGACGTCCACGTAAGGATGAGAATTTAGTTCATGGAGAGAGCATGCCTGCAATACCAAGACCTGATAGTCTGAAGAAAAACAAACAGAGTGCAGGTACTAACGATGATGCTGAAGATGAAATGGTGGGTCGGATGGTTTCTGGTGTTATTGAAGGTTCATTTGATGCCGGCTATCTTCTGAATGTTAAGATAGAAGACACAGATACTCAGCTGAGGGGTGTAGTATTTCTACCGGGAAAGGTCACTCCAGTTACTGCAGCAAATGATATTGCTCCTAATGTTAAGATGTGCAAAAGAAAAGAAGTTCCAATACCAGCTATGAATGTGCAATCTCATCTTTATGGTTCTGCCCAGCCATCAGAGCAGAGTAACAAGCAACCTGTTGAGGTGAGAAACCAAATTCCTGCAGTTCCTGACCAAATTCCATCCCGTATTCCTCAGTGTGGCATTGCGGAGTCTTTTAGAAGTCAATCTTGCTCTGGCATCCCGGAGTCTCTTAGAAGCCAATGCATCCAGAAATCTTTTAGGAGTCAATCTTTTTCTGGTATCCCGGAGTCATCCTCTGTTGTAATTTCTCCTGCTTATAATTTGCCAAAGAATGATACCCCTACCTTGGGAGGTAAAGTCATACCACAGCAACCTTTGGAGCCTATACTTGAAAACATATCCACCCATGTAATGACAGTGTCCGAGAATGACAAAGTTGTTGAACAGGAAAAAGTGTTGGAGGAAGTTGAACTGGCCACAACAATAACAGAGCCAACTGGTGTGGAAGACAACAAAGAATCAGAAACAGAAGCATCATCTGAACCAATTGGTGATGTACCAAGTATAGAAACAGTAAGTAAGGATCCTCCAACTCAACCTCAGGCTGTGGGTTCAGAAAGCAGTGCATTGGTTCAGGATGACATAAAGAGCCTGAATTTTGAACTCAACCATACTCCTGTATATGCTGAAGCTGCTCCTGCAATAGCTGTCATACCGAGTGTTGAAACTGTATGCAAGGCTCCTCAAATTCAATTTCAGACTGTGGATACTGAAAAGAATCAATTGGTCGATGATGAGGTAAAGAGTGGGAGCGTTGAAATCAATCAAACTCCTGTATTTGCTGAATCTGCACCAAGTTCTGTCATACTGGGAGTTGAGAGTGTATGTAAGGATCTGCAAATTCAACCCGAGGATGTTGGTTCTGAAAAGAGTGCATTGGTTCAGGACGTGGTGAAGAGTCTACATATTGAACTCAACCAAACTCCTCTAGTTGCAGAACCAGCATTCGCTGCCAGTAAACCAGTTGAGAATCTGATGGAAGAAGAGGCCGCACCAAAGCTGAGTCAGGTGTTAGGGAGAGAGACTGTCGCATCTGTAGGATCCATTCCTTTAGCCATAAGTGAACCTCCTTCTGGTGCTATTGACAGTATGGATTGTGATATTGCAGATGCCATTCCACCCGCACAATCTTAGATCAACTCCGTTGCACCAGGCTGGTTGGGCCGGTTTTTTATTTCGGTCACAATTTATGCTTTTCGAATGATGTTGTTCATGTTTTTCAATTGTTTGATGGTTAACTCCAGTTTCTTTTGGAGAGCTATCTGCAGACAATCAAGAAGTTTGCTGTTTTTCGCCTTTCCCATTTGTTGTTTTGCCCTCCTGTAATGTTGAGCATCAAATGCAGGCTAACTATGCTGGGAGCCTCGGAGTATATGTAGATTGTGATGAAATGTTGAAACATGGCGCCGAGGATTTTCATTTTTATTTGTTATGAATATGATCGTACTTAACATTGAAAAATCGTATAGAAACTCTAACACTGAAAAATTGTATAGAAAGCTTGCATCATATAAAAATGTCATTACAGATAATGGTCCTGTTAGTCCTACTCAATGATCTTGCTTGCGATTAAAATTTACAAATATAACATCTCTAGCCAGCAGGAGTCCTGTGATCCTCTAAACCGACTTGTCAAGGAATCATCAACTTCAGCTTGAAGCCAATAGGGGCACTCATCAACTCAGTGATCACCCATATTCCCACACTCAACACATTGTTTGACCATTTCAATAGAGCGGTGCTCACGGCCATCATCATCATCCTCGTCATTCTTTTTACAAGGGCCGTAACAGTCAAGACAACCCATTCCCATTCCCTGTGATCTGTCAGGACAATCCCAGCATTTGTGACCGACATGGCCATGACTTATCTCACAGTAAGGAGTAATCTTTCGACAAGTAGAGCCTCCCGCAGACTTTGATTCTTGTGAATTGCTATCGTTTCGCGATTATTTTACTGTACTTAGAAAAAATGAAATATTTTAACAAAAATGCCATGATACTGATATTATTGAAGATAATGATCAAGTAAAAGAGGAAAGGATCTGACTTATTGATGAGGAAGAGTAACAGAATGCAGTTTTCCAATTCTAGCTAGAAAATCTCGTTGTAGTCCTGTAAGTTAGGGATTACTGTAAACGTGTACATGAGTTGTTAGGGTTCGATGTTGTATATATATCCTGTAAGCAGTCCTTGATGAATTAGATGAATTCTTTCACAAACACAAACTTTATTATGGTATCAGAGCGCCGTTCCTCGGCCTAAAACCTCGACCAAAACACAACCTCTCTCTTGACAAATCCTACAAACCTCGACCAAACCTCTTCTCTCTCGATAAAATCCTACAAACCTCGACCAAACCTCTTCTCTCTCGATAAAATCCTAAATACCTCGACCAAAACCTCATCTCCTCTCTCGGCAAAACCAATTCAACCATGGACAGTGATGAAATCAGAGCTCTAGCGTTATTGAAGGAGAAAATCTTGAAAGAAGCAGCAGCCTCTCCTTCAGGGCCTCCTGCACGCACACCTGAACCATGGGATTATTCTAATCACCCTCTCTATCTCCATCATTCCGACCAACCAGGTGCTATACTAGTGCCTCAAGCGTTGATGGAGGACAATTATGATGAATGGGTTGGATCCATGAGTATGGCTTTGACGATCAAGAATAAGATCGGCTTTGTCAATGGTTCTAGCACTCGACCAACTACTCAAGATGATGAGCAACAACAATGGGATCGTTGTGATACGTTAGTCAAAACTTGGCTAACTGGTTCCATGTCGAAAGAAATCTCCAAAAGTGTTAAGCACTGCAAGACAGCTCAGGCAATCTGGACTGAGCTTAAAGAGAGATTTAGTCAGACAAACATGGTGCAATTATTCAACCTTGAGAATGCTATCTATGCGTGTCTACAAGGTTCAGACTCGGTGACAACATTCTATACAAAGCTCAAGAGTTTGTGGGACGAAAGGGACTCGGTGTGTGGCCTTACGGTATGTAACTGTGAAGATGGAGTGAAACTTGGTGAGTATGTCAAGAACCAACAAACCATGAAATTCCTCATGGGACTTAATGAAAGTTACGATGCTTTGCGGAGTAATATTGTCTCTATCGATCCTCTTCCTAATGTCAATAAGGCATATGTAATGGCGTTACGCCAAGAGAAACAAGTGCAAGCCTCAAGTCACAACAAGGCCTCGGATGCAGCAGCTTTCTTGGTTCACAAGCCAAGCCGTGACACCGAGAGGGCTCCTGCAAAGGCCCCTGAGCGAGCCCCTGGCCGCAACAAGAAACCTGTCAATGCCACAAGGTGGTGCGACATTTGCAGTAAAGACAACCATTCCACAAAATTCTGCCGTGCACATTTAACGTGTGAATACTGCAATTGGAAGGGACATGATTTTGAGCATTGTCGTAAAAGAAAAGCAGATGAGGAGGCTGCCAGAAGTTCTAGCCGAAGTAATCATGTACTTGCCATGCCAGATTCTAAGGAAAACCTGAATTTTCCTTTCTCCAAGGAGGATTGCAAACAGATCTTGGAACTCTTGAACAAGAACAAAATCTCCACCGCTAACCAAGTCGGTAAAATTCTTCCTCCTTTTGATGAAATTTCAGGTAAAGCTTTTCAGATTACTTGTAATGATCAAAACAGTATTTGGATCCTAGATAGTGGTGCCAGTGATCACATTATTTGTGATAGTAGCCTACTCACCGAGTCATCCGTTGCACATAATCGTTTTGTCAAACTTCCAAATGGTTCTAGGGCACAAGTCAGTCATACTGGTTCAGTTACCTTCTCTTCCCAATTCACACTTCATAACGTCTTATGTGTCCCATTATTCTACCTCAACTTGATTTCTGTTAGTAAGTTGTGTAGAGATTCCTTTTGTATCACCATATTTCTTAAACACGTGTGTTACATACAGGACCTACGCTCGGGGAGGATGATTGGGACGGGATCTGAGAAGGAAGGACTCTATTGCCTCAACACAGTTCAGCAAGTCACATGCAATGCCGTTGACAGTAGCTCTCAAACGCTCTGGCATCAACGGCTTGGTCATCCATCCTCTAGGGTTTATCCTTTATTTCCTTTTCTTTCTAATAAGTCTTGTGATTCAAGCAAGTGTTCTATTTGTCCGCTAGCCAAACAAACTCGTACTCCATTTTCTTTGAGTTCAATTTCAAGTACTTCTTCGTTTGTTTTAATTCATGTTGACATTTGGGGAGGTTATCATGAACCTTCAACGTCAGGTGCTAAGTATTTTCTTACAATTGTTGATGATTTTACTCGTTGCACTTGGGTCTATTTGATGGTACAGAAATCTGAAGCAAGAAAGTTTTTGATCGATTTTATACATATGGTTGAAACTCAGTTTGATACAAGAGTCAAAACAATTCGTAGTGATAATGGTTCCGAGTTTAAAATGCCTGATTTTTACTCATCCAAAGGTATTGTGCATCAAACGAGTTGCGTCAACACACCACAACAAAATGGTGTTGTTGAACGTAAACATCGTCATCTACTCAACATGGCTAGAGCTCTTTTATTTCAAGCGCAATTACCTACGTCTTTTTGGGGAGAAGCCATTCTCACTTCCACCTATCTTATTAATCGAACTCCCACTCCTCTTCTTAAAGGCAAAACTCCCTTTGAAAGGCTCTTCAAAAAGGCACCAACATTTGATCATCTTAAGGTTTTCGGTTGTCTTTGTTTCGCATCAACACACCCACGCAAACCTACCAAATTTGATCCCCGGGCTACCAAATGTATGTTTCTTGGGTATCCAAATGGCCAAAAGGGTTATAAAGTTTTTGATCTCGCAACTGAACAAATCTTTGTTTCTAGAGACGTGATCTTTTATGAAGATACATTCCCATATCCGTCTTCTAGTCATTCTCGGGTTTCAACCAATCCTTCTCTTTTGCCAACTAGGGTTTTCGATGAAGATGCAAACACTGGGGTTTCGGGTAGTTTTCTTGAGCCTAGGGTTTTGGAGTCTAGGGTTTCCTGTCCGGGTCCTACTCTTTCTAACCCTACCAATTCAGAAAATCCTAGCGTACCTAACACTCTTCAAAACCCTATTCTCTCATCCGAACTGTCTAATGAGCTTCAAAACCCTACTTCATCTCTTTCACCATCTACACTGCCTTCTTCGAACACTTCTACTCATCCACCACAACATGCTTCCGCTACAGAAACTCGTCGCTCTACTCGTCCAACTCGTACTCCTGGTTACTTGCATGACTTCCATGTTGAGACAACTCTGCCTTCTCGTTCTCTCCAATCAGACTCAACGAGCACAGGTATTCCCCATTCCTTATCTACTGTTTTATCTTATGATCACTTATCTCCTTCCCATCGAGTCTTTAGTGCACAATTATCACTTCTTAAAGAGCCAAATAGTTTTTCCGAAGCAGCCAAACACAAAGTATGGCGTGATGCCATGTTCCAGGAACTTAAAGCTTTACAGGAAAATAAGACATGGAGTCTCGTTCCTTTGCCTCCCAACAAACGTCCAATAGGTTGCAAATGGGTGTACAAGATAAAGCTCAATCCTGATGGAACAGTTGAGAGGTACAAAGCACGGCTTGTGGCTAAAGGCTATAGTCAAGTTGAAGGAGTTGATTACCGGGAAACTTTTGCACCGGTTGCTAAACTTACTACCGTTCGAGTCCTGCTTGGACTAGCTGCTCTCCGTGGTTGGCATCTCCACCAATTGGATGTCAACAACGCTTTTCTTCATGGAGATCTCACTGAAGATGTCTACATGCACTTGCCACCTGGATTTGGCCGAAAGGGGGAGAATGTTGTATGTAAGTTGCATAAAAGCTTGTATGGTTTGAAGCAGGCATCTCGGCAATGGTTTATTAAACTGTCACTGGCTCTCAAATCTGCGGGTTTTCATCAATCATGGAGTGATTACTCATTGTTCGTCCGAAATCAAGATGGCAAGTTCACAGTGTTACTAGTATATGTGGATGATGTTATTCTTGCAGGAAACAGTCTAGAAGACATCACAAGTACAAAGAAGTTTCTCTCAAGCAAGTTCAAATTGAAAGATCTAGGAAAGCTCAAATACTTCCTAGGAATTGAAGTGGCTAGGTCTCGGCATGGCATAGCTTTGTGCCAAAGAAAGTACGCACTTGAGATACTTGAAGACACAGGTTTCTTGGCATCTAAACCTTCTCGTTTTCCAGTTGATCATAATCTTGTTCTGACACAATCAGAAGGAAGTTTATTGGCAGATCCTTCACAATACAGGAGACTTGTTGGACGTATGATCTATTTAACAATCACAAGACCGGACTTGGCATATGCAGTTCACATTTTGAGTCAATTCATGGACAAACCTCGGCAACCACACTTGGATGCTGCACACCAAGTTCTTCGGTACATTAAAGGAACACCAGGTCAAGGCATCCTATTGCCTTCAATTGGAAAGCTTGAACTAACAGGCTTTTGTGACGCTGACTGGGCTAGATGTAAAGACACAAGAAGATCAATCACAGGTTATTGTGTAATGCTTGGGAGAGCACCAGTTTCATGGAGAGCAAAGAAACAAACTACAGTTTCACGATCTAGTGCCGAAGCAGAGTACAGATCGATGGCTACCACAGTTTGTGAAATTACATGGTTGAGAAACATTTTGCGAGACTTGAATGAGAAGCAGTTTCAGCCAACAAAGCTGTTTTGTGACAACCAAGCAGCCCTTCATATTGCATCTAATCCAGTCTTTCATGAACGTACGAAGCATATAGAAATAGATTGCCATGTAGTACGAGAAAAGATGCAGCAAGGAATCATTCAAACTGCTCACATAAGAACGAAGGAACAACCAGCGGATTTGTTTACCAAACCGGTAAGTTCAGCACAATTTCAAACATTACTTGGCAAGTTGAATGTGATCAATATACACTCCAACTTGAGTGGGAGTATTGAAGATAATGATCAAGTAAAGGAGGAAAGGATCCGACTTATTGATGAGGAAGAGTAACAGAATGCAGTTTTCCTATTCTAGCTAGAAAATCTCGTTGTAGTCCTGTAAGTTAGGGATTACTGTAAACGTGTACATGAGTTGTTAGGGTTCGATGTTGTATATATATCCTGTAAGCAGTCCTTGATGAATTAGATGAATTCTTTCACAAACACAAACTTTATTAGATATACCAGATAATTTCACTATGAAGAACAAAAATGAATCTTTACCAAAACTTGACATAAAAATCAATATTCCATAGATATTATCCTATGAATTTATCTTTTAAGTTCTTAACTACACAAAACCTTCGGTATGCCACACACACACACATATATGTAAGAGAGCACAATTAAACTATAGCTTATTGATTCTACGAACAATGTAATTCAATCATAGCTTAATTATTCAATTATAGGATTGATTAAAAGGCTTACCAGTATCGTGTACCTCTCCCGGTTGTGCATTATCAAGCTTCGGACGCTTCTCCGGCGGTTGCTCCGGGATCAGACCCTGGCCGGATTCATGTCGCTTCTCCGGCAAGCTGACAACGGTGCTCATGGCGCACGCGTCTATTTACACAGTTTACGTGTAAAGGTGAGAGAGCATTTATAGAAGGGGGACATCCATGGATGTTTTGGGCCAGGCTTTAAATGATTGAGCTTGTGTTCCTAGATTGGGCCGACTTCGAGTCCACTTAGACTATTACTTCGGTTCAAACACCAGTGTGCATGCATTCCAGGCTGTCTCTAGTCTCGACAATCGGAAACCAAAAACCCTGAATAAACCATCTCAAAATGTCAGCATCTTCAGCAGAAATCGTATCCAACATCGAAGAGCTCCTCAACCAGATCCTTATAAAGGTACCTGCTCTACCTCTGATACGCTTCCAGTCAGTCTCCAAGCACTGGCTCTCTCTCATCTCCGACCCCGACTTCCGTCGCCGCCACACTCACCGAAACCCTAACCCCAAAATCTCGGCTTTCTTCTCTTCCCAAACCAATGAGGACATGTTCAAGTCCATCCCTGTCGAAAGTCCATCTGGTAATCCCTTCAAAACCCTTGTCAATTTGGTCCCTGATGCCTCCGAGTTGACCATTCTTCAGTCCTGCAATGGGCTCTTCCTCTGCCATAGTTATGAAGAAACAAAACATCATCCCGTATACGTTGTGAATCCCACCACCAACCAATTCAAGGCTCTATTTAACCCAAGCATCGAACGACTGAGATACCCAGATGATTTCGTACGTTATGCATTGGCTTTTGATCCGGCAAAATCGCCACATTACAAGGTGGTCTGTTTTACTAGCTTTAGTGGGAGGGGCGCCGGTTGGCACAAAGTCGACATATATTCGTCCGAGACAACAAAGTGGGAGCCTTTAGATATTCGTTTCACACAGCATGGTTCCAATGTGCACTTTGACCGCAGGAGCAGGGAAGGCGCCGTGTACTGCAACGACGCGGTGTATTGGATCAGAGAGGGATGGCATGTCGGACGCTTGTCTTTCTGCATACTTAGGGATGGTAGGCGGGAGTTCGTAAGACAGAGAGATGAGTTGCTGCATTACTTTGACATAAGCGAGAAACGTTTGGGGGTCATGGCCGTTATGCCCCCTGTCGCCTCGGTAGTTAAGAACATTCCACTGAAGAACTGCTGGTTTCCAACTATCAATCTGACATTGACTCAGATATATTTTGGGGAGTGCGGTGGCTGTTTGCACTTGGTTGAGACTTATAAGCATTGTATGGTGCAATTTGATGTGATGGAGATGAAGAGGGACTACTCTGGCTGGTTCGTTAAGTATCATGTTGATCTTAACCCGCTAGTCACAGCTCTTTCTGGACTGGATTGGAATGGTTTTTGTGTCTTGTGCCTTTTTCAAGAGGAAAAAGATAATGGGGTTGTGGATTCTTCAACTGAAGTTTTGTTGCACATGCCAGGTATGGTCATAGCTCATAATATTGGGAATGGGACCTTCAAGACATACGTTGAGTTAGCTAACAAGCAACTTTTTCTAGCTTCAACTGAGAAACGTCTGTATGGCAGAGGATGATATTTTTCCTTTCATGGAGACTTTAGCTTGTTTGTGAGGATGAAATCTTTACTTATCCTATACATGTTATGTTTTGTTGCCATGTAAGTTATGCTTTCTATTAGAACTACCTATCTATTTATCACAATGGTTCTTTCTGAATTCATTTATGCTTTTTCGTAATCATATAATGTTGTGTATATATTAGAAAGTTCTGTTACTGATTGCAGTGGTTCTTTCTAAGTTGTCAGTTATTTGTGGATTGTTATAATCGCATTAGTACAAGAATTTTCCATAAGAGTAGTTAGATAAACCTAGCATTTGGGAACTTGTTTTGATCTGTGGGAATTGTTTTCCCAGGTGTTCTATTGCTAGTTGAAACCAAGCAAAATTTAACCAAGCTTCACCGTATTTGAAAACAGCATATGGATAATGTATACAATCAGTAAAGCTAGCTATAGGGAATGTGGATGTCCTCAACCCTACCTATTTCTGAGTCACCTCAATTATATGTCCTTTATCAAAACCACTGCATCTACAAGTTTAATCCATTTCCATCTAATTGAGAACTCAAACTGTGAAATTTATCGTTCATATTGATTTTCTCCTCCATCTTGGAACATACTTTCAGCTTCTTGGATTTGTGATTCTCAACGTATGTGTCTCTTAACTAGCTACCTCTAGTCAGCGCCAATGATATACAGTAATAGTAAATTGGTAAATTAATAAGATTGGTAAACCTCTAGTCATTGCGAGTTTTGGATTCAACTGTTCAAGGTTCTTATGCACAGATGCCATTTATGTTGGTATTAAACCAGTGCAAGGGGGACATACTTAGGAGATTGTTCCTATAAACTAGCTACCTGTTGTTCTAGTCTTCGAACAGAAAATGATGCCTGTAAAGGTAGAAGAAGGTAATAATCGTTTTACTTTTATGTTAAATGATGCCTTGATACTTTTATGTCATACAAAGTAACTAAAACGATAAAAATTCAATCTTTTCCGGGTAATCTGTTCATCCTTGCTTCCTAGAACTCTTGAACAACAGATATCTATTGTTAAAACTATGATCGCTGTTGTGACTGACGACACTGAACATGGTCAAGAAAAAAAGACTCGAGGACATTTGCAGGTTCATTTTAAACATTCAAAAAATGTAAACAATGAATTCTCATATCATAGACTTACATAATAACGCTCTAAAACTAACTGGTTGAGATGATATAGCGGGTGAAATTCTTATATGTTGGAGCCATTCCAATTAAAAATCTGAAGGCCAACGTACATCTGCTTCCACTTCTAATCAATGCCGACTACTTGGTGCTATGTCTACAAGTACCTCCCTTAAGCACAAACTCTAAACCACAAAGATTTTGGAATCCAAACAACAAAATTGCTAGCTAGGAAAAAAAAGATGAAAACGAGTATGGAAGAGAAATTTCAAACCAATCAAAACAACATCATGATCAGCCTCGCCTTCACAACATCATTAGGGTAGTGTAATACAGGCTGAAATAGCCTAATGCGCTGCAAATCTTGCAGTGGATGTGCTCCTCAAACGCTCAAAGAAAGCCGGTAACACCCCATCGTTGCGAAATTGTTCATAAGCATCCAGCTGTACGAGAATCAGAAGCAGAGAGGGGTAGTTCACCTGTTCGGCCAACTTGAACTGAAGCAACTTGATACTGTAAAGTCCCAAAATGTGTGATTACTATTTAGGCACGAAAAAAATGTGGGCTGTAAAGTATGAATATACAGAAATCAGAAATCATGCATAGTGATGCAGTGATGCCTCCTATAATATACGATTCAACTTGTTACGGGAAACTGTGTTTTCTATATATCTCGTAAATTGTAACCCTTGACAGAAAGACTGAAAACAAGTATAAACTGATGACAACCTGAGTTAATGTCATCACATTGTTAGTATTTTGGTTGCAGCAAGATCTATACCTTGAATGTGAGAGTGATGAATCTCAACTATTGAATTATAAGACTCCAAGACATGTTTATTCGTCGATGCAATTTTGCACACAACTTTTCTCGTACCAAACAATGTTTTGAGTAGATTGAACATAAATTAAGAAACTTAAATCTGTGAAAGTAACCTTACAATATATCATTACCCAGCAAATTGGCAATGCAGCAACACTTGTGGTTTAACACAAAAACAAGACGCCGTGATGGTTTTCCTTAAAAAAGAAATATAAGATGCAGAAATATAACCATCTTCATAGATCAGAAAATCATACCTCTCCCGAGAATGATTAGTATTCATGCAATCATGCCCTTGAGTCTTTTGAAGAATGATTCTCTCTTGGAGCTACCACCTGCAATGTCACTTGGAGCTTCCCTTGCCTCTGCCTCTGCCTCCGCCTCCTCCGAGTCACAATCTTCACGACTCCGCTTCAAGATCTGGGTTGCTGCTGTATTGAGGAGGTCTTTCAAATCTTGCTCGTACAACAAACGGGCCCCACACCTCTTCACCCAATTCGAGCATGGATTATCAGGATTCTCTTTGAATACAGAGAACCTAACAGAGCAGCTTGTGGGATCCTGGATTTCACGGCGAGGCATAAAAAAGACCCAAAGATGATCTCGCATCACATGCCTTAGATCTCCGACATTCAGCTTGTAGAGGGGAATCCCAGCAGGCGATAAACAATTAAAAAAGAAACGATTATAGTCCAGAGTGTGTGCAGGTTCTTCCTGATCGGCCAAAACAACACAAAACAGAACACCCATCCACTCTGATCTACATGATTCCCGATCCTGAGGCAGCTCCACAGTCAATGACTCTCCCTCGCTTTGAATATCAAACCACTTTGAAATTTTACTTCCAGGACTTACAATATTGAATGAGAAGAAGTTCGAAGAGATTTCCTATACCAAAAGGAACAATTATACACGGTAAATGAGGAGAAAGAGAGAGCCAAAAAGACGTATAAATATGAGTGATGCAGCATATATACCTGAGCAGCCAATCTCCTTAGCATTGAAAATATTCTATTATTCACGCCTTCCTTGTCAATCAATCCAAAGCAATTCACAGTTCTCAATTCAAAGAACCCCAAATTGTTGAAAGTGCCCTGCTGTGATGGTTCTGACAACCATTTTAAGGAATCACAATTGTCTGCAAATACATCTAATCGGCTATTTGATGGGAGATCCGGTAATTCTTGAAGCCTTTTGCACCGATTCAAATCAATGAGATAAAGCTTAGAAAGGCATTTGATGCTTGCAGGAAGAGTAACAAAATTATTTCCAGCAAGATACAAGCGTTCTAGAGACGGCATGCAGTAGCCAATATCGTCGGGGATAACTCCTTGACAAAGATTACAACCACTTACATCTAACGACCACAAAGACGGTAAAGCCCATGTAGATGGCAACGCCATGCCCAAAGGCTCGGGACTCTTCTTTCTCACTAAGGAGTGAAACGTCCTTCTTATAGACGGCTTCAAACACTTTGTCTCCTCCGTATTTTCTACAAATATCTTCAGTTTTGGGCATCCACCAATATGGAGTTGTTCAAGAGACTTCAGAATTGCAGTATCCGGGAGACTTTGGAGACTTTTGTTTTTATTTAAATTCAGACGTGTAAGGCCGACCAGATGTTCAATTGATGCAGGCAGTTCCTCAATAGCAGTCCCTATTATGTGGAGTTCTACCAACTTTTTCATCCCTTCTCCAAATTCTGGAATCTTTACTTTTGAGCAGTAAGAGAGGTTGAGAGACTCGAGAGAGTCCATTTCAATCTCACGTGGGAAGCTCTTAAGGTTTTTACATTTCGAAAGTGTCAACCATTTAAGCTTTTTCAGGACTGCAATGGATGGATGGACCTCAACTAAGCCCTCACAACTTTCAAGATCCAAATTCTCAAGATTCGGAGTACCTGTGAAGTCTGGGGTCTTCTTCAAGTTTTCTGAGTAACTAAGATCCATATGTTTCAAATTAGGCAGGTCCTGTACAATGAATGGATCAAATGATTACTTTTGGGAAAACTTAAAATTCTATTTTGAAGTAGAAAACATGGTCAACATCGTTACCTGTCTCCCAAGCCAAAGCTGAACAAGTTTGCTTCTTCGCATCTCAAGTTTAGCAAGTAAATTTGGTCGGAAACTTGCTGGAAGAGTTTTGGAAGGATACCAATTCCATTTGAAAATTATCAAGGAATTTGGGAGGAATTTGGGGCCTGAACTAATTATTAGATTATCAAATTCGAGAAACATTAGATTTGGCATCTTAGAGAAGCAATCCCGATTCCAGTTTGAATCTGCCTCTTCTAATTCTGGTAACCTCAAGCGGATGCCTTTGATTGCTTCTGATCCCTGATATTAATTCAGAATAAATAAAAAGTTAATTCCAGACGGTCCGATATGCATCATGCAAAAACAAAATGTACTTTTAATTTTTGTATTTAAACCTGAATTGTCTGTATAATTCTTACCGTATTTCTAGTGAAAACATGAAAGATGTCATCACGATGACACAAACGGCTGCGAAGACCAGGCTCTTTTTCCTCTTGACGAACAATTTCCTCTGCCATTTCTTGTATCAAACCATGCACCCCAACATTGTTGTACCGATCAATAATTAAGAGAGATTTCTCGATGAGAGCATTTATCACAATAAGAGAATTAAAACGATAACAAATTTGTAGCAGTTGAATAATATGCCCCTTCTCCAACCCATCGTAGAAGAATGCAATGTCCAAGAAAATCTCCCGGTGCCTATCATCCAGCGCATCATAACTCAGTTTGAGCGTATCAAGAATTGTCGGATTAGGAACCCTCTTTAGTGAGTCCAATACACTATTCCATTCATCTAAAGTTCTCTGATACAGAGAACTTCCCAGAATTTTAAGAGCTAATGGAAGCCCTTTAGCATAATCTACAAAACACTTGGACAGCTCTAGAAACACTTCCTTTGGTTGGTCTTTTTTAAAGGCTTTGTGACTGAAGAGCTCTAGAGCTTCACTGTTATTTAAACTCAGTAGCTCAAATGATAAATCTATACCATGCTCGGTGAGGATACGTTTATCTCTAGTTGTAACAATGACTCTGCTCCCCTCACCAAACCAAGATTTTTGTCCCGCCAACTTTTGTAGGAGGTCACAGTTATCAACATCATCAACAACAACAAGAACCTTTTTATTAGACAGGAACTGTTTAATGAAAGTGGTTCCTGTGTACTCATCCCAAACTTGTGAAACATTTTCTTTCAAGACTGGGAAAAGAACATGTTTTTGAAGCTCGACTATTTTAACTTGAGACTTCCTGACATCAACAAGAAACGCAGCCACTTCAAACTGATGGGAAATTCTCTCGAACACTAGCTTAGCAAGGGTAGTCTTACCCACTCCGCCCATACCCCATATTCCTATAAATCGAACATCGTCTTTCTCGAGATCTAAAAGCAAACTCATTCGCTCAAGTCCGAAGTCAATTCCGACTAACTTTTCATCGGAACCTGACAATGCGATTGTTGGACGTACTTTCTCCCACACACGTTTCACAATGACTTCTATAAGCTCACTTTCAGATCTAACAAAAAATAATAATAATCATCAAGCTAATAATATATATGTATGATAGCATAACATTCGTTTAGCATAAGGAGTGAAGTTGAAGACTTGAAGTGCTTACTTATAATTCTCTGAATGCCATCCAGAGAGATCGGCCACTTTCCTTAGAGCTTCTCTCCACCTCTCCACCTTCATTGGGTCGTTACTGAATTTTACTTCATGCTTAGTAAAGGCTTCAGCAAAGCTATTCCTTTGATGTCGAACGTCGGATGGATCCACATTCAAGAAAACCGGCAGAATTCTGTTTTCTCCGGCTTTCATGGACTCGATAATTTTGGCAAGTTCATCCAAGCACCAAGTGGAAGAAGCATAGTTTGGTGAGAGAACAACGATTGCGAGATGTGAATTTTCGATTGCCAGAATGAGCTCCGGAGATATCTCAGCTCCGATTTCAAGCTCTTGGTTGTCTATGAAAGTCTTGGATACTTGCCAGAACTGCAGTTGGTTGTATAAATGAGAGATGAAACCCCGACGGGTGTCATCACCCCTGAAGCTCAAGAAAACATCGAAGTTCCAACGGGGAGGTGAATTAAGCCAAACCAGAGATGAGGAGGCTGTTTGGGGGATCAAAGCCATTGGAAACAACCCAGATCAAGAATCAAGGTTTCGAAGTGAATGGCCACAATGAGTGGAAGACTATGGGAAAGTATATAATGGAAGAGAGAGAGTGGCTATTTCTATACTATGGGAAAGTAGTACTGAAAATTTGTCGCGTTTTCTTTACTTTTCTCCTGCTATTTCTTCTCACCTTCCTGTGTTATTTCTATGAAGTTCTCACCTTGTTGCGTTTGTGGACTATACTTCTTCTAGACGACTTGACTCGTCTAGATTCATCTCATCTCATCGAGTTAGCTAATAAGCAACTTTTTCTAGCTTCAACTGAGAAATACGGCAAAGGATGTTATTTTTCCTTTCATGGAGACTTTAGCTTGTTTGTGAGGATGGAATCTTTACTTATCCTGTACATGTTATGTTGTTGTTGCTATGTAAGTTATGCTTTCTATTAACACTAACGATCTATTTATCACAATGGTTCTTTCTGAATTCATTCATGGTTTTTCGTAATCATATATAATGTTGTGTATTAGAAAGTTCTATTACTGATTGCAGTGGTTCTTTCTGAGTTGTCAGTTATTTGTGGATTGTTATAATCACATTAGTACAAGAATTTTCCATAAGAGTAGTTAGATAAACCTAGCATTTGGGAACTTGTTTTGATCTGTGGGAATTGTTTTCCCAGGTGTTCTATTGCTAGTTGAAACCAAGCAAAATTTAACCAAGCTTCACCGTATTTGAAAACAGCATATGGATAATGTATACAATCAGTAAAGCTAGCTATAGGGAATGTGGATGTCCTCAACCCTACCTATTTCTGAGTCACCTCAATTATATGTCCTTTATCAAAACCACTGTATCTACAAGTTTAATCCATTTCCATCTAATTGAGAACTCAAACTGTGAAATTTATCGTTCACATTGATTTTCTCCTCCATCTTGGAACATACTTTCAGCTTCTTGGACTTGTGATTCTCAACGTATATGATGTGTCTCTTACATTTTACTTGCTTTAAACTGCCAATGCATCAATTGTAACACAAATTTGCAAACACATTCAGGATTTAGGATTCTTCAGTAGTTGAATTGGTAGCTGAATACATATGATGATAGATACTGAAAAAAAAAAAAAAACAAAAAAAAAAAACAGTATATTGTGTCATCTCATGTTGGGGTCTATTGGCACAGTATTCTCTTATAATGGTTCTCAACTTGGTGGGATTTGTTAATTCCACTTTTCAGGATTCACTCGCGCACCGACCTATGTCCATGCCTGCTTCAAGACTGCGTGATGATTTGATGCTTCAACATCTAACTTCAAGGTTCCCCTGACCACTTCTCATGACGGAGATGATCACAACAAGGCTTGATATTGATGGAGAGGACCATGGAGGTTACAATGAACAGAGCTGGTTGGTGAGGAGCTCTGAGCGCGAACCTTGAACTCATTCGAGCTCCTGTATTTGCTGAACACGCACTAAGTTCTTTCATGCCGGGGGCTGAGACTATGCATAGACCAAATTCAAGCTGAGGCTTTGGGTTCTGAAAAGAGCGCATTGGCTCGAGATGCGCTAATAATGAGCCTCGATCTGGAAAGAGTGCATTTTCATGCACTTCTCTTATCTCTACGTTGGAAGCAAGTTGTTGATCGTTATAGAAACTAGGCACCTGGGACAATTTGGGATTGGGTTGGTACGAAGATATGTTTTGACGACATCTTGGTGAAAGATACAGAACTGACGGGGAATTCTCCCACAAATAAGTTCAAACACTTGGTGTAAATGTAAGCATAACGACATTTTCCCTCAAAAACACACTACCAAGCAGAAATATTCGAGAAGGCTTCCTTGAATTGTTAAAAACTTAGTGATACAAGATTACATCCGACAAAGTAATTCTCAGAAAACAGAGAAAAATATCTCAACCAGTATCTTAAAATTATTTCAAGTAAAGTTGAAGGCAAGAAAAAGCTCACAACACAATACTCAACTAAAACCGACTTGCTGCTGCTGTTGCTGCTGCGACTGCTGGTAATTCCCGTATCCAGCAGGATAGCCTCCGTAGTACAAGTTAGGGTCTTGGGCTTGGGCATATCCATATCCCTCAGGGGTAGGTGCATATCCATAATAGCCAGTATTCCATTGGTTTGGATCTGCCTGAGCCTGTAAAAAACCATCGGATACATATCAGTTAGGGTAAGTATAGTAAGGTAATTCCATTAAGTTATGATGTTAAAGCAAAGCACCTGCTGCTTGTTTGAAGGACTGCGACCCCAAGAAAGTCGAATATTTTGTCCACCGATTGTTGAGTTGTTTAATCCTTGCAAAGCCTCTTCAGCACGGCTCCTAATGTATTAAAAACACAAACACAAACTAATAGTCAGATTGTCTGATATTCAAATCCAAAAACATATGAAAGAGACAAGAGTTGTGTCAACAACAAAAAAAAAAAAATAGAGTTGACAAGCTGATCAGCCTACCTATCTGCAAACTGAACAAACCCACATCGCTTGCCTGCCGGTATCTTAACATGAACCAGCTCACCATACTGGCTAAAAACTTGCCTCAAATGGTCATCGGTAACGTTAGCATCCAGATTTCCAACAAATATCTGCAGAATAAATCATTGATGTCACAAAATGTTGCCAAAGGATAAGTTTCTGAAAAAAGAAATTAAGTACCCACAGTTGTGTTATTTGGATCGGTCTCATTCTTTGCACCTGGGGAACTCTGATACGAAGCTGCATGTTGAAAAAGTAAATTTCAAATAACAAACTGATAGCCGTGGATGCTACCATAATAACAAAACAAACAAAAAGTTCAATATCCTATGGGGTGACGAGCAGTACTTTAACATATCTCATGTCTAGTCCTTGAAGCACTTGAACATACGAGGGAACATACATTACTAAAACTTGATATGCTTCAACCTAATCCTCACTGTACTACTTAGCAGAAGTTGAGGAACAGAATTGTTTCAGGAACCGGATGCATATATGAGGATTTGTGTCACCAAGTAACATGAACAACAAGACTGTGGTGCCACCTAGAATTACTTTACAACAAGATTCTGGTGGGCTTAAATATTGGGTCCTAGAGGTCCGGTCTAAGCCACTTAAATAACAGGTAAAACCAAGTGCAATTCCAGTACAACGAAAAGATATTGAGACATAAAGACCAGCCCACAAGTACAGTTCGAGGCAAGTGCTTAAAGCATTTACTTTAAACATTAATCAGTCATGTGGACATGATACAATGCCCCAAATAGTCAACATGTGACCATAAGGAGTATGAAAAAAAAAAAATCAAATGACAGCAGGTAGCTGTGTGTCAGGAAATAAGTAAATTCAGACAACAGGACTTCTTTACCAATAAAACGATCAATCTTAGGTGGAACAAGACAGAACAGGATGTAACTTCACAAGAAAGTTCAACCAACTAAAAAATCCACAATGTAGCATAGCAAATGCCACATGAGAATAAAGGCCAATACATTAAATGTGAAACTGACCTAAGTGAGGCCACGCACTAAAGGGGTAACACTTTCAGCTGTAATCAGTGGCACACCCTTAGATGGCAGAGCCTCTTGACCCCCTGCTTCGAGACAACAGGAGTTCTATAAGTTCTCATGTTTTTAATATCATTTACGCTGCCCAAATTTTCTAGAGAAATTCAAGGAAAGTAATGTCTTGAAAATTAACTCTCATCTTTAGCTGAAAGGAAGAAGCTTTAGATGACTTGAAAGTGAGGTTTGGAACACTGGATATCACACAAGAAAGGGAACACACAACACTAACATGACATGACCTAGTTAAAAGTGCACAAATGCACAATGGTGGGAAAAAAGAAAGAAAGAAGCAAGACAAAGGAAGAAGCAACAAACAAGAAGTTGGTACTTCGCAGACAGCAAAAAAAGCAAGAAACACCACAACTATAACATACATACCTTTTGAGTATTGCTGATTGCCACCAGCATTTTTGTTTGCAGCTGGCCCAATTCGCATAGGTCTTGAAGAGCAAACAACTCCATTCATCTCAGTCATTGCCCGCAACTGCTCACTCTCATCTCCAAACTTAACAAACCCATATCCTTTGGTGCGTCCAGTGAGTCTGTCAATAACAACCTTAGCTCCCTTGCATGATGGATAACGGGCCTTGAACATATCTTGTAACATGTAATCCGTCACATCCACAGCCAAATCCCCAACAAATATTGTATAATCAGGCGTATCATCAGATCGCTTCTCCCCTGCAGATGCCCAGTTCAATCTGAAAGGCTGGCCACCATTTGGCATAGGGGTACCATTGTACGCCTGAAGCACTCTTTCTGCAGCAGCTCGACTATTAAACTCAATAAAACCATAGCCCTCGGATTGATTAGTTTGCTTATTGCGGATAACTTTCACACTAATAACCTGAAAGCACATAACACAAACACTGAATGTTACAACTTGACACAAATACTAGCATTAATTAAAACAACATGAAGATTAATGACAACTACATAATGTTGGAACAAATTTTGAACGCCGCTATATCAGTTACTTCACATAGAAATGAAAAATAAGTTCTCCAGTTGAAAAATGTATATCATTTACCATCAACTACAAACACCAAATAACTTGCAAAAGAAAATCAAGAAGAAAAAAACTGAAGTTTCAAACCCGACTCTCATCACAAACTCTCTATAATTCAATACATTGTACAGTACTGTATATCTTCAAACATTTCAGCACAACTCATCACCAATTCATTGTCATCCAAACCACAAAATCAAACCCACACACACTTCGAAACATCGAAAAATGAACAAACCCAGCTCATATAACCAATCAAAACACCAATTCCCAACACGACAAACCTAAAAATCACATCTTTGAGCTCAAAAATCACAATACAAAACCACCGCAGATCTAAACACATAAAATCAAGATAGAATCTTTCAACAAAAATTGAACAAAACCTAAAACCAAAACTAAAAAATCAAACCTCGCCGGTATTGGCGAAGATGCTTATAAGATAGGTCTCTTCCATCCAGTACTGCAAGTCGCCGATCCAGAGCGTCCGGACCTCGTCGGCGCTGGCGGGCTGGCCCTGAGGCGGTGGGGCCAGGTGTGACTGAGCGGTCCACATCGCCGCCGTCGGGACAGACGGCGGAGGCGGCATCATCATGTAGGGCTGGACGGGGGGCTGGACGGGGGGCTGCTGACCGTACTGCTGCGGCGGCTGCTGTCCCATTGACGGCGGAGGTACGCCGGAGCCGGGTTGCATCATGATGACGACTGTGAAATCTAGGGTTAGAGAAGAGAGAGAAATGAAAACCCTAACCGTGGAGGTGAGGAGAGAGAAGAGGAGATAGAGAGAGTGACGAGCGAGATTATCTCTTTCATTTAAATATTAGGACAGGCACGTGACCTGGTTCATGTCACGTGTTGATTGGTTTTGGGCCTGTATACACTTTGGGCCGATGTTTTTATCTCGGCCCATGCACGATAAATTTAGATTCAGTTGTGAAATGAGCTTGAACTAGAGTTTTGCTCGAGTAACATGGTACAGTTGGAAGTCAGACGCAATGCCTACTCATTTGGTCCGATGTACATGATTTTTGGCTCACATTTTAATGTTCTATGTAAAACAAACAAATGATCAGGTGATCCAAGTATGTATCGTGCCCGTAATTCACGGTTCTTCGAGGTTCAGTCGTGATACGAGTTTGAGCGTGAGTTTCGCTCGACTCCATTCAGTTGTAATACAAACTTAAGCGAGTAGTGTTTTCTACACATATTTGGACATAATTGGTATAGGCAATGTAGATTGCCTAACCTTTTTTTTTATTTATTGATTTTGTTTTTTCTAAAATGATGAACTAGGTTCATTGTCATATGAGGTTGCACATAACTTTGCGCAACTGCATTAGGTCTGCTGTATTTTTTGTGCCCTAACTTGTGTAATACTATCAACGACCAACTAGTATCCGGTAAAACTGTAAAAATCGTAAAAGCCCAATTTATGACGGCGCCAGACAAATACGTAGAGTGGCATTACTGCATCTCCCCACTTTTTGGGCCAAACACAAAGCTCAGTTACAACTTGAGCTTCACCTTCATTTTGTACTTGGACAGTGTGATGCCGCCACACCAAACCAGTTCACTCCTTCGGATCTGACTCTCTCTATCTCTTAAGCCTTTAGTCAGCTTCCAAAACTGGTATGAAGTACTGACCTTTTAACCTTTTCATTCATCAAGTGCATGAGATTTACAGCGATCCCAATGTGTAGTTGATCTAGTAGAGCTCTTGAAGTGATCTGAAACTCCCATGTGTATGATCTAGTGCTTCTTTTCATTGAATTTGGAATTTGTAGAATTTTAGAATGTGGAAAAAAGACTGTTGCTTTGTTATGCTTGAGCTGTGAAGTCAAGGTTGGAGCTTCTGGTTTTGCTGTATTAGAAGCAATTGTGACGGAATGAAGATGACTTTTTGGGTGTTGAGTTTAGCATTTTGACAAATTCATGGTGAATTAGAGTACTTGGATTCGCGTTCTGTAGCGGGTTGCTGGTGTTGATAGGGAAATAGTTGGATATTGTATTGGGAGTGGAGATGGATTTGCATTTGAAGAACTTGTTTGATAGATTCCAGGAGCAATTTGGGACCGGTCCGGGGCTTGGTCCCGGATCGGGGACATGCCTTATGAATGTGGAAGGTATTGCTCCAAATTTTATTAAGTCCATGTTTAAAGCTGCAGCAGCTCTATACAGGACTGATCCGTGGAAAAGATTGTGTCCGGCTCATCTGTTTGGTGTCCGGGTTGGGAAGGATACGGATTGGTCTGGAAAGAAACAGCTTTTCCCCTGTGTTCAGTTCATTGGAGGGGATGGAGGGGATATTGGATTTCACATGTTCCGGTCGCAGAGTGATGCCAAGAGGATGACAGGCTCAAGAGAAACAATTCAGTCTCCAAATGTGGAGCTTTTGAGGGTCACTTATGAGCGTGACTCGGTGATGTTTCCTTCAAATCGGAAAATGATCAAATCTCTATCACTGGAAGTTTCGGGGAATGATCGCTTCCCTGTTGTTGATGTTGCCCGCTGCACTTCATCAGGAACTCTTAGGTTCAGAAATGCAACTCTTGAAGAGATTAGGTTTGTGTATGCATTCATGAAGGCCATAGCTCTTGTGCACCCGTTGCTGCAGGCAGACAAAGACGGTGGTCCAAAGTGGTCGAGGTTGATGTACTATGAACCATTTATTGAGACTGTTGATGTTCAGTGGCCACAAGAAATGTCTAATGGGTATAATCTTGTAGCAGTTACAATCTCACACCCACCTGGCCAGGCATATGAGGAAAAGGCTAGTTCGACGGCTACCTCAAGGTCCTCAACTCCAACAAAGTATGCAGAACCATCAAAGGAGGAGACTTTTCTTGATTTAAGAGTGTATTCAAATGGCAGCTTAAGGCAGTGTGCAGCATGTGAGAAAGAAATCCACAGTGAGCAGACTCTTTGTTGTGGACGGTGTCGTGCTGTGATCTACTGCAGTTCTGTCTGCCAAAAGCAGCATTTGAAGGAAACACATAAGACCATGTGTGGTCTTTACAAGGCAATGATGGAAAGGGAAGAAGAGCTGGCAATGAATATCTTCATGTTTCCATCTGCTGCTGACCATCCTTGTAAATGGCTTGAATCATTGGGTATCCATCAAAAAGGCATGTGGAGGAGAAAGTGCAGTTGTTATTCTCACTGCCCTTATGGCCTTCTTCCTGTAAAAGGTGGACTCTGGGATTCTTGGGGAGGTCTTGATGATGAAGAGTTTCCACGCGACTCGTCTTTCCATCATCATATGTCAACTCCAATCCTCCTCTCCGGTTGGTCAGAATACTATAATCTTCGGTCACTGCCACTGTCAAGCCCGGTTGCTGACATCCTCTCCCACCCACTGACAGTATATTACATATTGACAACGCTCAACATCAGTTCAAAGAACCTACTACTGAAAGGAAAAGAGGTGATTGTTCACTACATAGGGCCAGAGGGAGAGTTGGATTGGATGCCAGCATTTGCTGAAGTTGGTCATTTGCTCAATGGATTAGGTAATATACAAATTGTAATGGTCGGTCCTGAAGTTCCAGCAAATTTGTCAGGCACAACTTCTGGAATAGGCAGCAGAGTGAGAGTGAATCTCATTAGGGGTGTTTATCAGGAGGAAGCCACATATCTCCCTTCACCCCATGCCATAGTTGCACTCAACTGTGGATTGGAGGACAATTCAAGTTGGGGTGGAGCTCTTAATTTAATCAAGTCCATGGGTGTACCAGCCTTCTTCACAGACCAATCTGAAATATCTTGTAATGATGCTAAACAGGTTCTACGAAGTGCTGGACTCCATATCACACATCCTGTGACACCAAACCCTTTCCGCTCGCCAGTGAAACATCAGGGGCCTTCTAGCAATCTTCCTTGTTACAGCAATGGTTTTGTGCTTGGGGTAAATACATGAGTTGGATGGTGCCATAAATTTGACGACTTGACTTGAACTTGTTTCTGATCAATACACTTGGTTCTCCTATGACTGTCTGGTGCTGGCAAATTGAGAATGATCTGCTACTGAGAAATGGGGTAACTAATGCCTATCTCCATCATGAAGCTGATTTATTTAGCATTTTTTGTTTTGTCAATTCAATTGTAAACTAAGATTCTGCTGTGATTTATTCTTATCCTATATACTTGTTCTCCATGTCCTACAGCGTTTGGTTTCTGATTAGTTGTTCTCAGCCTACTTGTTTCAAAATTTGCTGTAGAGATAGTGATGTACTAGCAACAGTTGTATGATTAAGCATTCTTAATCTAGGGGTCAACATTCCAAGCCAAATCTGCCTACTGAATACATAAACCCTTAATTTGATATACCATAAATAGATATAGTTGGTCTGGCAATTCATCCTGAAAAAGTTCACATCAGTCATCCTCAGATATTTGAGGCCTACCATACACCTACTAATTGTGCCAAGCCATTGCATATACTAAACAGCGGCAGATATGCCATTTCAGAACCACAAAATATAGAAACTGCATGTGATTCAACCCCCAAAGATAGAAGGGTACTGCTGTCAAATTCTGAAATACCCGAATATATTTCTTAAACCCTACTTGCCACTTGAGCCATAAAAGCCAAACCAACCTTCAGAACCAACTACCTTCCCTTCCCTCTCTATTAAGCCTCCTCTTTATCCCCACTCTTGGATTGCAGCCCTTAGCTTGTACCCTGCAAATTTACTTCCTCTTGTATTATAAGCAATGGAGCTCCCAAGCCAAAACTTTCAGCTTTACCAATATGTCTTCCCCTCTCATCTTGTTTATCCATATCATTTAACCCCAGAAAACTATGTGCACTGGACTGAAACCCCAGAGACTCACATTTTCTCAGCTGACCTCCCTGGTAAGATTTTAACAATTATATTTTTTGTGATCAATCTTTCTTTGTTTTCATTTGTTGTTGTTGTGCTAGTTCTTATGTTTCTATTGGGATGAACCTTTGTGTATAGGTGTGAGGAAGGAGGAGATAAAGGTAGAAGTGGAGGACTCAATATACCTGATAATCAGAACACAGAGACTTGAGGATTTTGGTGATGAGTCTCCCACAGAGGCTAAGAGGAACTTCATGAGGAAGTTTCGGCTTCCAGGTCAGGTCGATATCGAGAGAATCTCAGCTGGATATGAAGATGGAATCTTGACAATCACAGTGCCAAGGTCACTGAGGAGGAGTTTCTTTAGTGAACCAGCAGACGTGCCAGAAAGGCTTGATGTTCTTGCAAGAGCTGCTTGATTTCTCAAGCTCAGAGAGTTCAAACTTTTTTTTATTTTTTATATATCATAGTTTATTAGATGCTAAGATTTAGAAGGACTAGTTCCCAACTTCTCATTCTCAGTGTACAAACGTTCCAAGACTATTAGTTGCTCAAAAAAATAATTAGTTCTTCGAGTTCT
The DNA here is from genome assembly GCA_963682095.1 of Potentilla sterilis. Taxonomy (NCBI): domain Eukaryota; kingdom Viridiplantae; phylum Streptophyta; class Magnoliopsida; order Rosales; family Rosaceae; genus Potentilla; species Potentilla sterilis. The sequence goes on from OY821755.1 coordinate 1,489,447, forward strand.
TCGGTTTTAAATAATTTCCATCAAAATTATAACACGAGTCTCGTCATTTACCTATATTTGAACCACATTTGGTACTTCTCTTAGGGTGTGTTTGGTGCAGCTGGATTTTTAAGTAAAAGTTGACTTATATTTATAAGTATAAAGTGGGTATGAGCAACTTCTCTTTTTCTATTAAAAATAGTTCATACTTTTTCAAAAATCTACTGACATTTTGTGTTACCAAACAGAAAATTCTTCCGTGCTTATAAGTAGATGTATTATAAACCTTAATATTTCCGTAAATACGAATTACCAACATATAGTCAGGTTACCCAGGTACCCTTCATCGAAGCAAAACCATCTTATCCGGATCACAGATTTTAGTAACTAGTGCAGAATCCACGAATGGTGAGAATTGAGAAATGTCCATTCGTACACAAGATTTGGTTCTTCAATAATTGTGCTAGATATTTTTTCTGAAATCAAGAAGATAAATTGTGGGCGGCAGTCACATGGGGACCAAAACAGATCAGTGTCCTTTTCTAGTTACCACAGTTCAAACCAACTCATGTGTGCCATTCAGATGATACTGATGTAGACTGAACTACAAGCATGAAATAAATAGACTGAAGAGTACAGTCGACAATCTGCACTACTTCATTTCACTGTATTTCCTGCATTAACCATTAACTAATTACTACCTAGTCATTAGTCACCACCGCGGCTTTTTACCATTCGTAAGTGTCATTCACAATCCTTGTCCTTCACATTGAACTTGTAAATTCAATGGCAAAAACACACATAAGCCCATACCTAGTTAGCTAAACGAGGTTGTTACACAATGCTGCCATTTTCAAAAGCCTAGTTTTCCGTGGCCATTTTCAGAATCACAACAGCCTCCTTTAGTCTTCTCTCTGTGTTGTCTCTACCATTTGCGAATCGGGCATTCCTGCGTTGAGACAGTGGTTATTAAGTTAACCATAACGGATAGAACACAGATCATACGAGTAACAACTCCATTGAGAACAAGTATAACCGTAAAATGAGAACAGATAGATTCTTTGCTAAAATCTGACCTCTTCTCATTGCATGATATCCTACTAAGCTCCTCCACAAGACTGCGCAGTCTTTTCAAATGGGAAGGTAACTTGCGTACAGCTTCAGCACCTTTGGAACTATAGCATATCTTTTTCAGAAGTTCAGAGGCAATGAAGAAACCTTCTTCCTTGATCCTGAACAAAACACACCAGCCATTAATTCAGAGATGTTGAAAAGTGCATCACATTCAATTTTGAGATGAATGGAATACAAACCTCAGCAACTCCCAGAGAACAGTTTCTACAGACCCCTCACAATCAATTAGTACTTCAACCAAGTGTGGATAGCGAGCAAGGTTTCTTAAAGTTGATAGGGCGTGCTTTAGGACCTCCTGATCAGGTATGCTTCGGCTGCCTGAGCGAATAAGCTTCAGCAAGGTTTTGATAGCTCCAGCATCCACAAGTCTTTCACAACATTTCTGAGAATACCTTGTAGCCATATCTATAAATACAATCATAAAGTAAGTACATAAAAAGATGATATTGGTTAACATCCCTGATTCAATATCAGTTAACTGAATGTAACCTATCAGTGAGAGCATTACAATGAAAATATAACATACAGAGAATTAGGGGATTTCGCAAAGGCGTTCATTGTTTAAATCTGTTTCAAGGAAAGGCGATAGACAACATGACTAAAATTTCTTACTCCAATAGCAGGACGATAAAGAAATAAATAATTGCAACTCCTAGTACAAGGCAGAAAGTAAAACCAAATACGTGGTTGTTGCATCACATTCATACACATGTGATTACAATTATGAAATGGAGCTCTATGTACAATCATTGATACTTACCCAGAGTGGCACAAGTGTGGAGAATGTTGCTCATACTTTTCATTCTTAGTAGTTCTGAAAGTGCAGCAACAAGTCTGTTGATAATACGCATGCTATCGTCCACACTAGTAGAAGATTTCAGCACTCTCAAGCGTAAATCTTTGAGCTGTTCCCTTGACTCTTTTTTCCGTGCCTGGTAGCCTCTCCAGTATGACTGCAACAAAATACAAAAATAAAAATTAAGAACAAACATGAAACAGTAAAGATTCAACATTATAAGCTGCAACATTATCTTACTTGTATCACAACACTACAATGCCTCTCTCTAGAAGCATGTTGCCTAGCTAACCATTCTCGAATACGAGACTGAATAAGTAATGCAGACTTTGTTCTTAGTTTAAGCGACAGTACACTCCACCACCACCTTTGCAATTTCACCACAGAGCAAAACACTATATTTAGTTCGACACTAGTATAGCAGCCACTCGTGGTCTTTATAATACCTTCATGGGGGATGACAGGGTGAAGACATGAAGCACCTGAAACAAAAGCCAAATAAACCATAACTACAATGGAATTCAAACAAACTGAACCCCTCAACTATCAAATGTAGAATCTGATCAATTACATTTGTAAGAACAAAGTGGAAAGAATTGAAATTAGTACCTAAGAGATTACTTCGACTAATCTTCCCCCTGACTATCCGTTGAATTTCCACAGCAGCTTGTCTATGACGTTGAAATGTCTGCCGGTGCAGCAGAAATCGTATAGTACTTTGGATCTTCACTACAGCTTTTCTTTGGCATAAGAAATGCCTCCTTCTCAACCAACCACGGCAGTATCTCTGAATTTTAATTAATCACCCAACTCAGATATGAATCATGTGATATTTACACCATAAATAAAAAAGAAAAAGAAAAAGAACCACATTCCCACAGAATATTATTTCAGGGAGTCAAATTAGTTGCAGGCAGAAGATTCCCCTAGTTAACATAAAAGAAAATTTAGTTTCTCTCCCTTTTGTTTTGGGGGTGGGGGTGGGGGTGGGGGTATAACTAAGGGAGAGGAATTGTCACCCTCAATCCTATATACTCAGAAGAGACAGATGAAAAACTTACTTGGATAGTCACGATAAGATGCCTACGTTGATTCGCTTCTCTTCGGGCAACCCATCCACGTACATAAGATTGAATGATAGTGGCTGACACAGTTGCAATTTTGTATTGCTGATAAGCCTTCCAACATCTTGACATACGAAAAACACTTTGGATTTTTATAGTTGCGTGCCTTTGAATGTGAAACCTCCTCCTCAATAGCCAACTACGAAAATGATTTTGAATTTTCTTAGCAGCAAAGTGCTTATTGTGATGAGAGTCACAGACATAATAATTCCAAGCAAGTTGGATTTTAGCTGCTGCCCGTGTTCGAACATCTAGTGCATCATTTTCCTGAAACATATTTGAGGATTTCTGAATGAGAGGGCCCTCATGAATACATCTTGATCTTGCAAGCCACCCACGAGTATATCTTTGGACAACAATAGCAGCATTTACTTGATCGTGAATGTGTGCATCATGAGTTACCATACTTATATCTTGATGTCTTCGCATGAGCCATTTTCTTGCAGCTTGTTGGATAAGTAATACTGACTGTATCCTTTTTGCAGCATTTACTGGAAGTATAAGATATGAATTCCTCAAGTCAGATAGAGAATATGACATACAAAAACAAAACTTTTGGATATTGGATCATATGTATGTAACAGTAATAGAAAATTACATAGTTCCAGTACAATATTCTCCGAATGGAAAAGACACGGGAAAATAAGTAAAGGATAAAAAGTTATCTAGTCTGGTCTCAGTAAACTGAAAGAATGAAAGACCAAAAAAAAAAATTACTGTGCCTCCATGATATTGTGAAATCAAAAGGTTAAGTAATGAAACTTAACCACAGTTGAGTAATAATGTAAACCACTAAAAGTTTTTAGAAAACGAAATATATCAACATATGCCCCATTTCTATATATTAGAAATACAAACAAGAATACTCCATTTCTAAACAGGAGCTAAAGAGATTAAACTACTATATCAAGATGCTGTCTACATCATTGCACCAGAGGAGAGGTCTTACTATTACCTCTTGAAATGTTAATTTCATCTTTGTCTGTGGATACGTTCTGCAAAGTAGGAGCTGATCGTTTTGGAAGTTTAAGGTTCTTTTCAGCCATATCTTGCCACCAAGCCTGGATAGCCTTGAAGTTTCTCACAGAACCTGTATCTGTATATAACCACAAGGCTATTTTTCAACAAAGGAATAAAAGTTTTTATTTAGCTCTATCACTTCATGGAAAATTATATCTTTAGATGGCTCTAAACACTTTCATAATTAAACAAATTGAAAACATAAAGCCACCACTGAAAAGAAATAAAGGGCTAATATGTTTTATTCATGTCTTACTATACAAATCTGGACATGTCTATGAATGTTGTACCACTAACCTTTACAGACTTCATTGTTAGAGTAGTTCCTTAAGGTAATATATGGAGGACGAATATGCACACACTATCCTACTAAAATAGAAACTACAAGAAAAAAAAATAGATACCTTCAGTACACAGACCATATGTTTCTTCTTGGATCGGTGCTGGTTCAGGTCTTACAGAGAAAATTCTCTCAGAACTTTGGCAATCACAGCCTAATAGTTTATGAAAGTTTAACTGATCCTGCAAAAGAGATAATAAATATTAAGCATGATTGCATGAATAATGACAGCATCCAATTATTATGTTTCTGGGGCAGGGTTAGGAAACAGCAATAAAGCATCATCAATGGGAATATGTATGGTATTACCATGTTTTTCTTCCCAATCAGTTGAGATGAAAGGAACACCAACAGGATCACCACACTACGATCATTAGGTACGCCATTATACTCAAGAATGTCACTTATTTGCAGTACCTATCAAAATAATTAGAGGAAACTGTGTTACAACCAAATCATAAGATATTTTACAATTCTCAACTTCAATTCCAACAATATTTTGACCTGTTCTACAAGTGCTCAAGTAATTATATATGGCGAAAGCTAGACAGGAAGCTAAATGGTTGAATAAGAATTAAGCAACGAAACTAGCACAAACCTCTGGAAAGTTTCCCAATAGAGACATCAATTTCTGTGATAATAAAAAGTTGTGCACGGCATCTGAATATTCGCTGGCTAACATGATTGATTCTTCGTGATTTGATTTATTAGGATCCTGTCACATACATATTCAAACAGCTAAGAAGAAAATTAACTAGAAATCTATGTTCAAAAAATCTGCAAGGAAAAAAAAATAGAGCACCTTCGATGACCAAGCACAACCAAGTTGCTTACGGAAGTGATAATCCAGCAAGCACCATACTGCTTTTCCATCTACCAATGAAGAAAAACTGTCGATCTTGCAATCATAGATCTCACAGATTGCCTGAAACCCCAACAGTGGTGATTGTCAAGTTTACAGCAGTAAAATTCATGGTTTTCCACCGTAACTAGCTATGATCCCCCAAATGAAGCTCTACATCCCATAACCCCAAAATAGATCCCAAAATCAGCACTCGTAATCCATTTATAGGAAACTGATGCAGCATGCATGCATCTTAGCGAACTGATGCAGCATGCATGCATCTTAGCGAATTCGATTACAAAAGAACACTTATTTAGTACCAACGATAAGAATATGCCAAGTATATATCCCCAAAGCAGCAATACCTGGATCCAACTTAAAAGCATTTCCAGTGGAGGAGCATCAACATTCATGAGGGTATCCTGTGAAATAGAAAAGGAATGAACACTGTCAAGGTGACTTCAAGTTTTGAACTCTATAACATGTAAACGAGAATAAATGCGAAATTAAAAAAAAAAGAACAAGAAAAAAAGAACAAGACAAGAAACAGATGCATGGAGCCGTACCCTATTTCCCCGAATTTTGCATATTTCATCAGATAATGTTGTTTTCTTGACCAAAAGAGGTAGCTGACAAATTCATGTGAAGAATGTTACTAACAAGAATAGATCAAAGCTCCTAATTAGCCTTCAAATGGAACAATTCTAAAAGAATGAGAGAGAGAGAGAGAAGGAACCTGCAAATGGACAAACATGTTCCAAAGCAAGGAAATGGTAAGTTCCTTGTCCCCATCTGCAATGTCATCTTCCACAATCATCATGCCATCATCGTGTAAAACAACACCAGCCTCCTTAAGATACTGCAGGGCAGTGCCACAATTTGCCAGGTGCTTCTTATGAGTATCTGATGGAACAGCCATTTTCTGTTCACGCAATGGAACATTGAAACATTAATCAACATAAAATACTTGCCTAAAAATCAACTGAACATGCATATTCATTCAAAAAATATAGAGTTAGAATAACAACCATTAGGATAGAGGAGTCGTCCAGCAAAAGTTGAATGGCTCTACAGAGGCGCAACCCATCTTGAAGATCAGCAAATAAATCTGTAACTCGAAAGTCAAAATCCACGATCGGAGACTGCACAATAACAAATTTCGTAAATGAATTACTAAATTGGGAAGATAATTTTTTACACGACATGCTGAGATGACTTGTAGTCTCAACCTCTATCGATAAATACATCAGAGCTTAAAAGATACTGAGTTCACCACCCAAATGCAAATGGAGTCGCATGCATAGAATAAACCACCTACCTGTTGATGAGATACTTTATATCCTAGAATCACCAGATGTGCTGAGACGTTACCTTCTCCAAGCATAATATCAGATGAGAGAAAATCTAGTTTTAAACGACAAAAAGAGAAAAGTCAACCCTAAATCACAATTATAAAACCAGTTACCTGAAAAGATGAGTGCATTGAAAATTACCATGGATCACCTGTTGACTGGATTTGATACTAGACTGTACAGTAAACAACAAAGGAGAACCCCCATCCACTCCATCAAGACCATACTTAAGAGAAAGACAGCTCTGACATTTAGCTCTATCCAGAATAAGAACAAGCAACAGAAACCTCTTCAATATGACATTTCCCAATGCTTCATAATAACCCGGTCGGTAAAGACCCTCAACCTTCTTGTTGTAAGCATACTCTTTAGCTAGACCAGCATGTGCAAACAGTTGCTTCTCAATGATCATTTTCAAAAACGCGACTTCCTCATCAGAGTTAACATCTCTGTCAGACAACAAAGAATCACCACCAAATATAATGTACAGTCCAATCCGAAGCCAGATTGGGTTATAACTCAAAAGGACTTTAATTGCCTTCTTTCTCAGTCCAACATCAGTCACTAAAGGGCAATGCACCTTCATCTTTAACCTCCCTTCATCGATATTCTGAGAATATAACAAACACACTACATGTTTCAATTGTCTAACAGAAAAAATGGCGACATCATTTCTAACATTATAACTTTCCCAAAAAGCAACATATTAATTCTCTATGAGATCCTCGTTAACAAAATAACAAGTAAATGAACTAAATCGAAAAAACAAAGCATAAGAAAACCGGCATGAAATTACACGAATTCGAACCTTCACTACTTGAATAATCGAGTCGAGAACCTCCTGGCAACTCCGAAGGCTCAAATAAAACCGCATTCGCAGAACCAAATCATCAAAACTACACAAAAGCTTCAACGAACTCTGCAATTTCGAGTATTTAAAGCTCGAAAACGCCGCCGCACTCTCCGAATCGCCACCTCTCCACGACGAGTCTCTCTGCCGCTTCGGATCCCTCCACGCCGCGTCGACTCTCACCTCGATCCCGGAGCCGCTGTCCCTCTTCCCCTTCCGGAGCGTCTGGCCGTGATCCTCGTCGGCCGGAAAGTTACAGCCGCAGGATCTAGGGTTTTCGAAGAGGAAATTGAGCCAGACGGTGAGAGATTTCGCGAGCGACTTGAGGGACTGCTCCTTGCGGATTTGGACCTTGCGGGAGGACTGTGACTGCTCGAGCTCCACGGCCTTGAGTCTGCGGCGTGCGGCGGTTGACGGCGGAGGACGGCGGCGGAAGGAGGAGGAGGTTGTGCGGGGGGTGTTTTTGGTGGCGGTGAAGAATTGGAGGCAGGGGGAGTGGAAGTCGGAGATTCGGGAGGGGCGTTTGGGGGTTTTGAAATTGGAGATGTCTTTGAAGAGAGTCGAGTGGGGCTTGTACTGTGACGGCGACGGCGACGGCGGTTCGGCGGCGTCCATTGGATGAAGGCGAGAGAGAGACAGAGAGAGGTTTGAGGGTTTTGAATTTGAAAAATGAGGGAGAATCATCAACTACATCGCCGGATGTAGGAGGAATTTACAAATACACCCCTAACGGCTTTCCCATTTGAATTTTTTTTTTCCTTTATTAATTAATTCAACTTGTTAAAATCGTTGATTATAAGATACGTAAATTATAGAGAATTCGGACACACACCGTCTATACTGACATGGACACAAGTATTTTCCTATATATGACACACCCCAAGCATCTGCAATAACGTCCAACCAGCGCAGTGGGCCCCACCTCCGGTTGAAATTCCCTCTCACTCATTAACATATCTATCGTTTGTGAGTTGGAAAGGTCGGCTACACACAGCGTCACTAGGTGTTTAAAATGTTTAGATGTCTTGCAGTACTCCTCTAATAATCCCAAGACTTCCAAACTCGCATTTTTTCCAGTTCAATGTAATCCACCATAAGAAAAATGTTTTGATACTTATCATCACTCGACTGACACAAACATTAAAGAGTCTCTAACCGCTACACATTGATTTCTCATATTTCACTTGTTCAACAAGTCGTGATTGAAATTCAGTCTTTCCGATTTATAAAGTCAATTTTAAACTACAAAAGCCCAAATAAAGAAAAAGACCCAAAACATGCCCATGTGCCTATGAGCCCAAAGTACTTGCAGAGTTGTGTTCCTCTACCATCAACCGGTCCAACACTGACGTTGCAGCCTTATTGGTGCGTGTCCCGCACTCGCCTTCCCATTGGCCCAGCATTTGTCAGAACAACACCAAAGCACTGTGACGCGTCATCTCTGTTTTGGCATCTCCTTCAAATTCTCCGTCATCTTCTTTACAAAACAAAAAAAAGAAACCCAAAATTCTCAAACCCTTTTAGGTTTTTAATCCCACCACCTCAAATTTCATCTTCAGATTAGAATTGAATCGCGAAAATGGCCCAGGCAGTTGAAGAATGGTACAAGCAGATGCCGGTGATCACCAGGTGGTATCTCACCGCCGCTGTCGTCACCAGTATCGGTTGCTCACTCGATGTAAAAGCTTCAATCTTTCTCTTAATCTTTGTGGCTATTCAATTGGGTTTTGTTTGATTTCAATTGGGTCTTGCTTCAGCTTCAGAATTTCATGAATTTTGATTCAGATGATTTTTATGATAATTGTGTTTATTGAAATCTGGAAGCTGGGTTTAGTTAATCAAGGGATGAATTGTATTGGGTTAGCTTTAATTTTTCATTTACTAATGTAATTTATATTGAAGTTTGGAGACTTATAGTTCTTTAATGGTGGAAATGTTTACAGATAATATCGCCTCATAATCTTTACTTGAACCCTATACTAGTGGTGAAGCAGTATCAGCTATGGCGCCTCATCACTAATTTCTTGTACTTTCGGAAGATAGGTGATTGTTACTATTTGTGTTTGTTAAGTGTTTGTGTGTTTAGTTGTTGATGTGATTTGGTTTTGTAACCCCGGCGGTGTTTTGGCAATGGCAGACTTGGATTTTCTGTTCCACATGTTCTTCCTGGCTCGGTACTGCAAGCTTCTTGAGGAGAACTCGTTCAGGGGGAGGACAGCTGATTTCTTATACATGCTCTTGTTCGGAGCGTCTGTGTTGACTGGGATAGTTCTTGTTGGAGGAATGATACCTTATTTGTCGGAGTCGTTTGCAAAGATTATCTTCCTGAGCAACTCGCTGACTTTCATGATGGTTAGTTGCTTTTTCTTTGTTCCGACAGTGATGGATTTTAAACTCAGGAAGATTTTTAGTGTTTCTCAAGGCATTTTGCTTTCCTGTTTTACAGGTCTATGTGTGGAGCAAACAGAACCCTTTCATCCATATGAGTTTCTTGGGACTCTTTAACTTCACCGCTGCCTACCTACCATGGGTCAGTATGCTTGAGTATCTAATGTTTTTCCATTGGAAGTGTTAGTAATGTAGCTTTGATATAACATGATCTTCTCCTCCTTGATTACGAGTCTAATGCTTTTCTTCTTTGCTTCAGTTTCTTCTTGGCTTCTCTGTCCTTGTTGGAGCAAGCGCATGGGTGGATCTCCTGGTATGCTATTCTCATTAAGAATTTCCGTTAGCATTGACATCTCGGTTTAGCATCTCATAGTAGAGTAACCCTGAAATACTGTCGTGCTGTCCCTAACACCCTAGTATATGTACAATCACTTTTTGTATATTTCCTGTGCTTATGAGGCTAACTTACCATTTACACACAATATATTACTATGAAGTAGGAATGAACATAACCTTCCGCACCACTCTCAAACACAAATGTTTTGTTACTAGACATTATTTTCATTACATCATGACTCAAAGTTATTGCCATCTGTAATAATTTAGTTGATGGTATGCATTAGTTAGATTTGGCAGCTTGAAAATAGTTTGCCTCATGTTTTAAAAGTTGGTGATGACAAATTGTGCAAGAGCCGATATAGCGGCATGTCATAGTTGGACAATATCTCAAGATACTAGCTTTTTTACTCTATAAACATTAGACCCTGCTCATTTGAATTTGATGAAGTTATTCATGTATCAATCGTTGATATTCATCTTGATTGATTTTGATTCAGGGAATGATTGCTGGTCATGCGTATTATTTTCTGGAAGATGTCTACCCCCGAATGACCGGTCGCCGGCCTTTGAGAACCCCTTCATTTATCAAAGCGCTCTTTGCAGATGAGACTGTTGTGGTGGCACGGCCAGCAAATGTGAGATTTGCGCCTCCGCCTGTTGAGGAAATTCACCAAGATTGATGTGACCTTCAGGAAAAACAGGTTGTTGATGGGGCTTGGCTGGAAATAGTCATGGCTTTGGCTTCTAGGATGGATTGTGTGCTCTGTAATATATAGAGATATACACTGATATGCTAATTACTTTTAGTGCAATTGTTAAAATTCAAAGCTCATGAATGCACTATCAAAGGTGCTGTCTTTGTGATCTTGTGTTCATAGTTTCTTTCCTCTAGAATTCTACAATTTCCACTGGCGAATTTGGTTTACCTTGGTGTTTTACTTGCCTTGTCTTGTATATCAATCCCCAAGTTCGTCGACCAGAAATGCATCAAATTCTCATGTCATTTTTTTTTTCCGGGAAAATGAAAATTCTTATGTCCTCATTTCTCTGCGTTCAATGCATTTTGGTTTGAAGGTATCAAACAAAAGTAACAGATTTTAGTGATGGATTGTAAGTTTGTAACACGAAGTATTAGTTCACATATTGATTTTCATTCCAATGGGATTAGAGAAAAGACCTTGAAGCACCGGGGCTCAGCTCTGAACTGGTCACGTGTATACCGGGCCAGACCTATGGAGAGTATCATGCAGCTTAAACACATTATGGTGTGAAACTCTAGAAACAAAAATGGAGAGGACACCTAGAAAATATAATGCCTAATTTAGATGCACGGTTTGTCACCTTATCAAATAACTTGTGATCTAAAGGATGTAAAAAGGTTATCATCAACAAACAAACTGAAACAACCCCTACAACATATAAATTACATAAACATTTTCCTTTTAAAACATGATCGCATAGACCTGTAACTGTCAAAATCACCATGGAATTAAATTGCACAATCTTCCTTGGTAAAGCTGCAGAGAGCTGTGTAATATACATACATCTAAACAAAAAATTTGCCGGCAGCACCAGAATCTGGATTGTTTTATCTGGCTTTCCTCAAGTTGCTCAATTTTCCTTAGCATCAAACCTCCAATCCGTAAAGAATAATAATGGGGCAAAAATACCACAAAGAATGAAGATACTGAGCTGAGCTAGCGTATTGGATGATACTGAGCTGATACTCTCTTAGGAGGCAATTTGCGCAAGATGTAGAGGACTAAGGCTGAGGGCAGGATCTCAACTAGCTGCAGAGGACACAGTTAAAAATTTGAATGGGAAATACCAAATAAAGTAAAGATAAAAAGCTTGGTAGGCTACCATGTAGTAGATGACATTCAAAACAGGATGATCCATAACATCAAGTGTTGCATCTTCATCAATAGCGGACAACACATCCTGCATTGAAATGATAGAATTAAAAACTGATGAAAGAAGCACCTCATAAAGCAAACCTAGAAATCGGTATGGTCATATTCATTTTACTGTCACAAGACTGTCCAATTAATAACTGTACGGGCCAAAGACCAAAGTCCATACAATGTGTTTGTATCAGAACTACCATGTATATGTAACTTCTTTCCTGTTAGAAGTAATCAAAAATCCAACTCCTGTACCTAGCCTCGGATGAGTCCTAGATCCTAAAAGTTATAACAAAATGTTATAGCTCTCTGGGTTCTGTAAATTGTGTAGGAACATGAATGAATCCCATATTTATGAAAAACAGAAGTCTGTGTCTAATATGAAAATGTTATAGATTGTTATTCTTCTGAGATTAAATCTCAATGCAGATATATTTTCGTAAAAGTCTAGATGCAAGAGACTAAGATTAAGCCTTACCACAAAGCATCGTATGAGAAAGCAGGTGAAACATATGGCTGTAACAGATCCAACCTGCAATTAGAATCCACTTATTAGCCAATAGAATCAGTCTAACATAATTGTTGTTTGGCATTAGCTTTTCTGTTTATACTTCATAACCCTGAAAGTTGATGTACATGAAAACTACAAACTAAAAATATGTCACAAGATTCTTATCAAGCTAGGTCTAGCAATCAGGCGTTCTACTCTAACAGACAAAATGTAAAAGCAAGGAACAAACCTCATGAAGTTTCTTCCTTCTCCCTTTAGATTCAATTGGGAAACGTCTCAGCATGAAAAATAACCTGAAGTCATGGTTTACAATCATCCACCAAATACAATTCCATGGCCTTATAAGAGCAGAAAAATACATGAATGGACACATTCAAGATGCTTAAAGTACTATATAATTCAGAAAGCTCACCTTCCTCCATAGACTAAGAAACCTAGTGCAGCCACAAATGACACAGCTAATACAAAAGAAAAAAAAAATTCAGCATGCATGAGTAAATGACAACGGTAATCGGGAGACTGAGAGAACTATCGGTACTCGAAACAGGCCTTACCTGCAATAAATATCTTTCCGATGAACTCCACAACGCTGTTGTCATCAAACCAGAGGTATACCCAGAGGCAAATCTGAATAGACATCAGCAATATATCAAAAGGTGCATAAAATCTTTGTGAAGTCCCTAAAAACTGAATCACACTCCATGTTGTTAATAATTTAATACTAGGAACCATGAACTACACTATCTGCAACTAAATTGACATCTGTCTACAAGAAGTTGAATACAACCTCCATCCATCAAGGAGGCAAGCAACATGTACTTCCAACAGTAGATTCTTAAACAAGCATGTATAAGGACCAGAATGCTTGCAGCCACTAACATTCTATATTTATTAGGCAAATCAGAATCATTCTTCTTTCCTTTCTATGTAATCCAGACACAAAATTGGTTAAACATTTGGCCTAAAAGTCCAAAAAATCTTAACAGTTATAGAACTTGTTCTCTCGACCTTATTTGAAAGAACACTGGGGATGAAGCAAATAATTAAAGGGCCAAAGTACAATGAGATCAAGGAGATTAGCAAACCAAAACTGGTTGGCAGGTGAGTACGGGCAATATGTTTAAACACGTCTGAAATGCATTTCTTAATGACTTTCAGTTAGAAATTAATTAGCTGCTAGTAATGTTTATATAGACAAAACTAGAGGGACATAAGATGTAGTGATTACGGCCCCGGCTCTAGAGCAACCTCGTGATAATATGCAAAGAAAGTGGGGGAATACACATTGCAAGCCAACACTTTAGCTGGAGCGCCCAAAAAATAGACCAATTAATGATATGTCAAAGCAACATATGCAGTACAGTAAAATCAATAAGATGGAGCATACCTGTACGAAGTACATTCCAGCATTGACTGAAATATAAACAATCCTGAGTTTATCTGTCGGTAAACTTCTTGCCTGCTCGTAATAGTAATTGAAAACAGTCAGACCCCAATCGGTCAAGAAAATGACCACATTCAGAAGTTCTTTATCCATGTAACACAAGATAATGCTGCATCACTGATACCATGCAAGAGAAAAATAGAGCACTTGCCTGGTGATATATCTCTGCCCAAAAGAGGACAAGAAGTGTGTAAGTTGAGAAGAATAGCAGTCCAGGAAGATCCAGTAATACCAATATCAACACCTGGTTCAAAATGCAGTCATCTGAGTTTAGCATATAACTCCAATATTCATTGCTTTCATTTTATTTTCTTGCTTCTTTCAAATACCAAATGCCGCCTTACTGTCCCTTGAACCCCAAGTAAAATCAGCAATCGACAACAAATAACAAAAAAATTTGTATCCAAAAAGTGTATGCAAGAATAATCAGTTGATTAAACCTAAAAAGCTATCGAAAGAATTACACTGGGTAGGTATAAGGTGTGGACTAACTGAGCTAAAAAAGACTAACCCTTGGTTGCAAGAGAAAGACTTGCTTGTGAAATCCAAAAACAATTGCGCGCACTGCAACAGTAAGAAATCGATCAGAGCTCAACATAACAACAATACAATACAAACCGAATAAAAACAAAAAGCATTATAACAGGCTCCAAATGGCAGTAATGCTAGTTTCTCACCTCCATTGACAATGAAATTCATAAGATGAAACACCTTCTGCGTCGTCCAGCCATACTCCGGCACTCTCAATTCAATCCTTATTAGTTGAAACTGTACATCACAAAAAAACACAAAGTGCACATTTCAACTTACTCATACTCACTCTTCCACAATCATCCAACACTAATTAGTAAACCTAAATTTCACACTTTAAAAATGACAATGACAGCTACCGCCACTCGAACCACTACAAACTCTCAACTCATCTAGAACAATCTACTACAACACTGATCCAAAATCAACTAATGCAAAATCGAAAAACTCCGATCCCAAACCTCAACTCAAATCCACAGCAAAATTCAAAGCAGCGAAATCAAATCACAAAGTAAAAACAGAGAGAGAGAGAGAGTCAGACCAGAGCGACGGAGGAGACGAGAGCGTAGGCGGCGCAGAGGAAGTAGAAGATGCCGTCCTGCCACTGAGTCGACTCGTTAATATCGTCCCACCAGCCCAGCACCAAAGCCGCGACCTCCATCGGCCCCGAGCTCAGCAGCGCCAGTGGTGGCATTCTCGTCATTTCGCACTCCTCCGAGAGAAGCCGCGGTTCACCGGAAAAGGTCAAAACGGTTTTGAGAAGCGGAGACCAGCCTGGAAACTAACTAACTGCCTCTTCTTCTTCACAGCTCAGTAATTCAATTCGAGAATTAGAGAGAGGGAAGAGAGCGAGTGGGTCTCTACCTCTCTCCACTACCAGACGGTCCAGAGAGAGAGAGTGAGTGTGAGCTTTTTGGTCCTCTCTGTTATCTCACCTAAGCTTCTACGCTGCCTCGGAGCGGTGGTTGTTGTAATTTTGGGTATTTTATTTAATTTTTTTTCTTGTTTAGGCCAATCAGGAAATAAAACAAGGGATTAGGCCAAAATAAAGAAAGATGGTCCTTCATTGATTAGTTACGAGTTTTACAAGTTACTGTCGACTTCACAACGTCATTGATAGGATAAAAATAAAGTTTACTTCCATTGGAATATATTTTTACTATTCGAGAAATTACCATGGACATATCAAAATATCATTCATTTAAAAAGGTAAAAGGTAAATAAAGAAGAAAAAAATTATTTAAATTTTTCTAAACACACTATCAACCATTTCTATTAATTAAACAAATTCTCTTTATGGAACTGTCAACCTCCTGATGTCAGTAATGCACTTTGTTTATTAAATTACTTATATAGAGACATTTATTTGGATAGAGAATGAAAAAGTAAAAATATAATATTGAAAACTATTTCTTATAACAAACTCTCCCAAATAAAACTTAATAAAAAGATACGGTAGCTAGTATTTGTTGAACCTAATTAATATATGTTCGACACAATATATTTACGAATATTTTCTAAATTTTATTATTTTATAGAAAAATATATGATAACAAAATTACAGCTCCGTCCACACTATGAGCAGATTTAACATTTTCTAAAAATATTTATTTGATAAATTAAAAAGGATAATACACTAGGGTAAACTATAGATTAACAATTTTTTGTTTTGTTCATAATTGAAGCTCTTACCCGGGTTCCCAAATTTTTTTTACCCAAAGGTGAAAGAGAAATGGGCTGAAGGCCATTAGGCGGCAAAGAAATTTAACATGGGGCGCGTAAATCAGGGAATTATTAGCTGCTTTTGTTTAAATTCAAAAAATGAAAAAGAATGGGAAGGTGTGGTGATGAGAATCACGTGACGCAGGTGAGGAGGAGATGCGATGGAAGATACCCTGTCTGTGGGATCCACAGATGGGATGGGGCTGTTGGAGTACTAATTTCACATGTAGGTGACGGGAAGCTTCTTGATTGGACTACGTGGCAAGGACGGTTTGGCGGTGTTGGTTTGCGCCAAAACTTTAATTCAATTATTCAATTATGAATATGAATTCTCTCTCCCAAGTGTGAGTGGCGTCAGACACTTTGCCACGCTCATCGACTTCTCTATTTTTCTCAATTTCTCTAAAGCTAATTTTATCGCGTGTAATATTATTTTGATCATTTCATCAAAAAAAATATTAGTTTGATTATAAAATTCAAACTTCTCTCGGTTTTGGATTCTGATTCAACCATTAGAGTTTAGTTCTTGTCACATTTTGTTAATCATCACCAAATTAAACGAGATGTAGTATCAAAATTAAGAAAATAAAGAATGAGGTAGTGAGCAAACTCAATTACAGCATCCAAACTTAGCGAAGTCCCTCGTGTTCCAATCTCGTAGAAGATAACATTACATAGGAAAAACTAAAATACCTCCTTATTAGTACGTATAATTCCGTTTTACTTTCGTTCAACACATACACATTTATTTACTTATTTTAGTATAAAGTTTGCTATTATATATATATATATATATAAGTTATTACATATTCTCGTAATTTGGTGGAGAAAAAAAATGTAGCAACGACATTGAAACTTTAATTTCGGATGGTAATGAGGGTAAAGTTGAAGTCATTAAATCAATTTTGACGAATATGGTTATAGTTTGAACTCAAATATTAGTGTTTATAATTAAAATAAAATGATAACGAGAGAGAATAATGTGGAAATGTGGAAAAGACATGACCAAGTGCTTTAGAAGAAGAATATGTCCCTTTCTTTGGACTTAGTTATTTGGCTACATGTCCATACACGTATCCAAAAATAAAGTGCTTATCACGAATCGACATTAGACACTGTCTTTCACGATTTTGACATCAATATGATAATTGTGCTTTTTGAAACTTAGTTAAACAAACAAAGTAGATAGAGTTGCCTATATATCAAGTCATTCCCGCACTTCATACAAGATATATATAATAATATCTACCACCTAATCTTATTAGTACACTAGTTTGATGTTGGTAGAGGCGTGAATTAGAATTGTTGCGAGTCATGACCGGTGAAACAACATTCTAAAATAAAATTATACGAAAATTAGAGCTACTTTGATATTAGCATCAAAATAATGTTATAGCGATATAGTTATAAAGACGATTCAAAATATGTTCATGTGTACCAAATGATATCGTCGATCGAACAACAAGTTTCATAACATGCAATGTTGCACACTTGCATTCATGTTATCAGTGAATAAAGTCACATTCACGCGCAAAACAACACTATAAAGGAGAGCAAGTATTACCGACTTGGTTAATTAGCTAGAATGTCAACCATATTTTTCGAACAACATATTTCACCTCAAGGATCTAAATGTGAAACTTCTCGATACATTTTTATGACATAGAGCACACCTAATATACAATGATATATACGAGTCGATGGTAGTGATTCTTCGTCATGATATTTGGTCATTCACTAATCAATGTCATATATTATTATCGTGTGATTTGGATGGCTTAATATTTAATTAATCACTGTGTTGATTGTTAATTCGTTCAAGTTCCCCACGTGTAGAAGGAGTTATCTAACTGCAATTAGATGCAGTTATATAAATCAAATGTTAGTTTTGGTTGTAGACCAGAATAGTATGTAGTATTTACTATGTACCTGTCAAGAGTGCTACTGTCCCAACTTTATGGTCTACCTGCCCATCAAAGCTTGCAAATTAGTTGTTAATGCTGGTCACACTCAAGGGTTTCCATATATAAAACTAGACACCAATCATGTCCATGTGAGTCGGCTCATCGTGACAAGATTACTAGTCAATATTTTGATAATTAGAGCACGAGTTAAAGACACATATATGATTTTGAGAAGGTTTATACTCGAGTCGAATGGAAAGATATGATTTTGTTAAGTTGTGTTATGTCAGATTTTTGAGAGCGAAGATTCGATAAGTAAAAGTTTTTTATTGTTGGTGCACAATGTGATATGATCGAAAAAATGTAAAACTAGATGTTAAACTTTTTGTGTATTTGAAAAAGCCTCGAGTGTGTGGCACTACACAAATGGGTGTATTTCGACGTATAAATGCTGTTGAGTCCCTTAAAAAAATTGAAAATGGAAACCCGGTGAGGCTATGAGATGGAGCTTACTAGCTTAGTAGATTGATTATTTGATGAGTCAAACTTATATGATGTTGGTTGATAATGAAGTGATGAATATAGAACCAAATATGAAAACTTTTATAACAATTAAAAATCGTTTTTTGTGAGTGCCAAAAGTTTATTTTGACATATAAAAGCCACTCAGAGGTATTTTGAATACTTGGTTAAATGAGGAGCTGGGGTTTTATTATATAATTATTTCCAAGTGTTATGTTCACAACCAGGGATCCGTGGCGCAATGGTAGCGCGTCTGACTCCAGATCAGAAGGTTGCGTGTTCGATTCACGTCAGGTTCAAATCCCTCTAGACCCGGATGTTATTTTTAGCTTCACAGATTCTATTCCCTTTTTCTTTTTTGTTGAAAAAAAAAAAAAACGAAGAGCACCCCAAAATCTGGGTCAGATGAAGGAGAAGTTCTTTTTAAACCAACATACTGTATGTGGAGTGAAGTTGAAGATAGCCTGCCACAGTGAATCTGACGAAAGAGGGTTTTGCAGTTTACTTTTAAGATTACAGAATTGATATTAACAAGCTTCCATGTCTATGTTTCATGGAGCACCATATCACTCAAGATACAATCATATCTTGGAAATTTTAGAAGGGATATTTTACTTTCAAATAGGCTAGCAGGAATTATAACTCTTGGCTGTAGTTTAGATCTAATCTCAACCCTAGGTACGTAGTATGATGTAATAGGTATACACCTCGATCTTTATGCTATGATAAGTAGAACAAATTTGTCTCCCAATTAGAAACTCGGAAGAGCACACTGCATAATTGAAGCTCAATATTGTATATACAGTAGTAAATAGATTAGTAGGACTCGTAGCAATAGGAGGTTGTGTAACAATGCCAGTTTATATATAATCCAATCACATAGTATCCTCATGTAATCCTAAGGAAGTGGTCATGGAGGTAGAACAATTCGACTTGGTTGGACATGACCATCCAATATGTTTCTCAGGACATTGTTCGTCATTGTACACCCACCATTCTCAATCTCGAGATACTTGAGATTTGGAAAAGATTTAGCGAGTATGGATGCTAAATTCTCGTCCATCTTCCATCCATACAAACTGAGCTCACATATAAATTTGCAATTAGAGTCTAAAACATTAAAATTATAAGCCGAAATATACATGCATACTTTTCTCAAATTCTTCCAGTTGGGTGCCAACTTGCCAAATATATTGTCCATCAACTCTGTTGGTAAAATGAGATTCTGCAGTTCTGGTGTTCTGCAACGTTCATCCATAAGCATAAACGTTAGTGTACCTTATAAAACCCAGAAATTGATAATTACCTTTCACAAATAAGAAATCCATATATATTAAAGAAAAATCTAATTTTGAGTGATATTTATGCAAGTACGTTATTAGATCCTAATTTCGAGTCACGACAAGAGAATAAGTGTGAAACTCTTTAATAATTTTTTTTATTTTAAAAAAAAAAAAGTGTGTAAAAATCGCATTTTCAAAATCTACGGCGGATTTAAGATGTAAAAGAGTGATTACAACCAACTTCACATGTCTCAAACAACATATCCCACCTCAAGAATCTAAATGTCAAGCTTCTCAACTATTTTTATAACATAGAACATACCTAAGAGGCTAAGATGCTTTGTAATGACATTTGGATATTCAATCATCAATGCCCTAAGTGACAAGTAGTACGTAAATTATTGCTGTGTGATTTGGATGGCCTTAATATTTAACTGAATACTGTGTTGATATCGTTAAATAGTGTTTGATCAGTGGCGCAATGATAACGCGTCTGACTCCAGTTCAGAAGCTTGCGTGTTCGATTCATGTACGTTGGGTTCAAGTTTTTTTAATAACGGGCTTTGAACAATTTGCTAGACCCAAAGAGAACCAAATCCGCGCCACTCTTCCTAAAAAAAAAAATTCCGCACCACACTGTGAGGACCAATTAAACGACATTTCGTGGATTGTGTCTCTAAGCCGTCGATAAGCACCCAGATTCAACGCACCCAGATCCAACGACCAGTACTCACTCCCCAATTTAAACCCAGATATCACTCCCCAATTTTAATCCCCAATTTTAAACCCATATCTCACTCCCCAATTTTAAACCCAATTTGTGTAAAAATCGCATTTTCAAAATCTACGGCGGATTTAAGATGTAAAAGAGTGACTACAACCAACTTCACATGTCTCAAACAACATATCCCACCTCAAGGATCTAAATGTCAAGCTTCTCAACTATTTTTATACCATAGAACACACCTAAGATGCTTTGTAATGACATTTGGATATTCACTCATCAATGCCCTAGGTGACAACTATTTTTATAACATAGAACACACCTAAGATTCTTTGTAATGACATTTGGATATTCACTCATCAATGCCCTTTGTGACAAGTAGTAAGTAAATTATTGCCGTGTGATTTGGATGGCTTAATATTGAACTAAATACTGTGTTGATATCGTTAAATAGTGTTGGATCAACACACCCGGAGGTGACTGTCACAATTGTTGATTATGATGCCAATCTCTTAGAAAGATGGGAATTAGGGGCGATTAATATCATTGAGCCAAATTTTGAACAGCTGCTTCTTCAACCTGCTGTTCATTAGCCACAACTTGTACCCTGTTTTGGTTCCGACGAAAGCACCTCCTGAGTCAACAAAGGATCAAATATGCGAAGTCTTGCACCGTCTCTGAGAAGAGTTCTGCAGGTCTCTATTGCAGGTGAATTTGTAACATCAGCCATGCCCGCCTTATACGTAACCCCAAACACGGCAATCACTTTGTCTTTGAGTGTAACCATACTATCTAACACGAACTAGACAAAATCCTTGTACCTTTTCTTTTTTCCCTTGAGCATTTCATTGATTGCTCTAGCTTGTATTCCCAAGCCATTTTTCTTGAGAGCGTACCTAAAGTGCAATCAACTCCTGACCACCGATTCCTAACGTCGCATTTAAGGGGGGTGTATTGTGTATGGAATTAGTGAGAGTTTAATAGAAGTCATTGAAATCTGAAAGTACAAGTGTATTCGATATAGACTTTTAAAAGTCCATAAAAATATGGGTGTATTCAATTAAGATTTTAAAAAATCAATATGGAGTCTACCAAAATCTAGGGGTAATCATTATGGACTTTTTAAAATGAATCAAAATTTTGGGGTATTCAAAATATCATTCATTTATATGGAATTGGAAAATCATGGAAAATTGTGGACTTTCTAGAGTTTAGTATAAATACAAACGCCCAAACAATTGACAGCCTCAAGAGCAAAGATTTTGAGCGAGAGAAAAGTCAATCGAGGTTCCTCTATGTACGCCAAGGTTGGTGTTCCATCCTCTCTTTTTCTTGATCACTTTTCTAACTTTTCTATCTTTTCTAATCTTTTGTGATAAGAGAACTGACATGTTC
Organism: Potentilla sterilis; assembly: GCA_963682095.1. Lineage (NCBI taxonomy): Eukaryota > Viridiplantae > Streptophyta > Magnoliopsida > Rosales > Rosaceae > Potentilla > Potentilla sterilis. The sequence continues at coordinate 1,511,553 of OY821755.1, forward strand.
ATATTGTTATTGTTGTTATTGGTTTTGACTTGTTTTGTTTTTCATATTTATGAAACCCTAGACCCAATTGTTGTCGCATATAGTTCTTTGACTTTCATGCTTGTTATTCTCATATTGTTAATTAATTTGGTGTTGATACTCATGATCTGAGTTAGTGCATGTGTTATGCTATGTTGCTTATAAATCAATCAGTTGTACAAAAAAATGTGTTTATGTACGTGTACCATCATTTTTTTTACTGCTTTGAATGTTTTGATTGACAAAAGCTTGCATATATAAATGATTAGTTTTAACAATTATAATGAAAACGATAACAATGAAGAAAGTGACGATGAAGGAGAAGAATGATCTTTTCATTGTTATAGGGACTCGTCCGCCAACATGAAATTTTGTTAAAGTATTTTTTTTCTTCCATTTTTTTGGTATTTTTTTTGTTTTGTATTTGATACATTTACATGTGGTTTTATTCGTTACATTGAGATATTTTTCCTTTATGTTCTAATTATAGTCTGTTATAACATTATTTTGAGGTGAAATCTGTAGAAGTCGTTCATAATGAACTCTGTGGATTTTCATAAATCAATAAAAGTCTGTAATCAAAATCAATGATTTTAAAGAAATCGACATAAATCTATGTAAGTTTGTGGTCTTTTTAAAAAGTCTGTGAACTATTCTGAAAGTCTATAAATTAAAAAAAAATATTCATACAAATCTATATACAATACACCCCTTAAGTATAACTGTTTTCAACCCTATAGTCAACACCAATAATTTGTCTTACCTGATTGAAGTTAGCTCCCGTTTTGCCGCAGAGGTCCGCCACCATATTCACAGAAGACATTTTTGAAGTAACAATCATATTTGTTGCAAGTTTTGCAAGCTCGACGGAGACATATTCAGCTAGTATGTTTATCCTATTTGGATCCTCAACTATATTTGCGTACATTTCTTGTAGCACAGCCACATCCCCAACATTAGATTTTCTTGCAATGATTACTTGATCGAGGTTTAGCAAGTCTGCAATCGCCTGGCCTGGACAACACAAGTCTGGATTTGAAAAAACTGCAAACTGCACTAAACCTTGTTGAATTTGATTACGTTGGCCCAATAATCGTATAGTGTCGTTAGAAGTGTCGACAGGCATGGTTGATTATTCCACTATGATTTTAGAAGTTCCAGAAGTTGTTACAATGCTTCCGATGGCTCTTTCCCACTCCGAACGATTCAATTTAGAACTAGATGCAGAATCATATCTCTTAAGACTCAACACTAATAAATATCATTTGCGCTTCATTAATACATTATTGAACTAAATCACTGAAAGTTAAGTTTGCGTTCCATATGCCCAAGCACATGCTGCTATATGTTTGGTGGCTACAAATATTCAGTTTGATTTCCCAGCAATGCGTGACGCTATGATCTTCCCACCCTACTTGTTTCTTGCATGTGATTTACAAGGTATCAACTACAATGATATCAGAAATCTTGGATTTCAGCTGTATGTCTCTGCAAATCAATTCAATTAGCACCTCTAGAACCCTCTGCCATGGAGTCATGACCTCTAGAACTCTCATATTCCTTTCCCTTTTCCATCTACCTCTTTCTCTTAATTACTTCATCTTTTGGCCTCAACCCTCTGATTGACCTCCAGATTCTTATTCCGTTCATTCTTATCTACCCATCATATCACTTTTAGGCCTTGGTTGCCATCTGCCCCGTTAACCATAGTGTGTTCCACCTTTGCGACTCCAAAGATGACTCGCTCACGAGCTCTGTTTCTTTCCCTTTCACTGAAGAATTTTTGTGTAATCTCTTTCGAGGTAAGTTCAAATCATCCTCTCTGTTCAATCAAGATTACAGGTTTCTAAGTTTGATAGTTCGTATACCTACTTGATCTCTTTTTTTGTGTTTAAACTTGGATTTTAAGCTTATTGTTACTATTTTATCCTTTACTAGTTATTGGGAGAATGGTAGAGATTATTTGAAAGATTCTGTAATGCCACCTCCATATATTCTTGACATTAGCTATGTTTCTTTTTTTTGTGTTCAATACGTTTGATGATATGATTGTAGACCCATTTTCATGCCTTTCATTTGGAATAAGTCTACAAGCTACCACTTTTAAAGAATCTCAGCTTACTGCTACATTTAGTGCAGAACCATCTTCATCGATTATTCCAAAATGAGTATCCTTAGTTGGAACTGTCGTGGCTGTGCTAGAGAGGGTTTTAATTCTCAGGCCACGTTTTTGAAAAATATCTATGATTTTGAGGTACTGTGCCTTTTAGATACCATGTTATTAGAGGAAGATGCTAATGATCTAGTAGTTTCTAAGTTATCTTTTTGTAGATCTGAATGTGTTCCTCCTGTTGGTCATTCAGGTGGTATGTTGTTGTTATGGAACACATCTAAGTTTAATAGATTAGTTATTACTACTCATGATCTCTATATTTATACTTACTGTGTTGACAATGGTTCTGGCAAAACTTGTTTTATCACTTTTGTTTATATGTATCCTCATAAACCATCCCAGCAAGCTTTATGGCAAGAACTTTTAACCTTACAACCTCCAGGGACAGATCCTTGGATTTTAATGGGAGATTTCAACTGCATTCTGTCTTTGGATGAGAAAAGAGGTGGGTTAAGAATTGTAAACCGTTATATGACACAATTTCATACTTTTCTGAATAATGCTTCTCTTATATCTTTACCATTTAGTGGCACTCTTTATACTTGGTCAAATAAACAACATGATAATGAAATTTCAGAGAGATTGGATAGAGCCCTAGTTAATACTTCTGCTCTGTCCTCTTTTCCTAATATGCATCTTACCAATTTCTGGTTCAGACCATGGTCCTATACTCTTTACTTTTGATAGAACTGCTCCTACTTACTTTAGGCCTCGAAGACTTGAGGCAATGTTGTTTAAACATCCAGATTTCAAGAATGTTGTCTCTCATGCTTGGAATAACTCTGCTACTGCTTCCAGAGGTTTGTGCTAGTTTCGTTGCTTAATTCTTATACAACCACTTAACTTCCTGTCTAGCTTTTGCCACATATAATTACTCGAGCACTTGGAGAACAGGTCAAAATATTGTTGGAGCTGAAGTTGAGACTTGTAACATATCTTATGATTTGGTTGTAACAATAGGTACTGCAAATAAGTGACATTCTTGAGTATAATGGCGCACCTAATGATCGTAGTGTAGTGATCCTGTTGTTATTCCTTTCATCTCAACTAATTGGGAAGAAAAACATAGTAATACCTTACATATTCCCATTGATGATGCTCTATTTCTGTCTCCTAACCCCTGCCCCAGAAACATGATAATTGGATGCTGTCATTATTCATCCTTAATATTTATTATCTCTTTTGCTGGGTCAGTTAAACTTTCATAAACTATTAGGCTGTGATTGCCAAAGTTCAGTGAGAATATGCTCTGTAAGACCTGAACCAGCACCGATCCAAGAAGAAACATATGTTCTGCGTACTGGAGTTTTTTTTTTTTTTTTGGCCTGTAATTTCTGTTTTACTAGGATAATGTGTGCATAGTTCGTCCCCTTCCGTATGTTACCTTAAGGAACTACTCTAAACAATTAGCCTGGAAAGGTTAGTGGTACAACATTCATAGACATGTCCAGACTTGAGAGTGCAGAAATCTTCTGCTAGTGTGGACGATAGCATGCGTATTATCAACAGACTTGTTGCTGCACTTTCAGAACTTCTAAGAATAAAAAGTATTTGGGTAAGTATTAATGATTGTACATAGAACTCCATTTCATAATTGTAATCACATTTGTATGAATGTGATGCAACAACCACGTATTTGGTTTTACAACTTTCTGCTTTGTACTAGGAGTTGCAATATGTATTTCTTTATCGTCCTGCTATTGAAGTAAGAATTCTTAGGCATGTAGTCTAGCATATATCCTTGTATGCTATACGTTCATTGTAATGCTCTCAGTGATAGGTTAGATTCAGTTAACTGATATTGAATCAGAGATGTTAACCAACATCGTCTTTTTATGTACTTACTTTATGATTGTATTTATAGATGTGGCTACAAGGAATTCTCAGAAATGTTGTGAAAGACTTGTGGATGCTGGAGCTATCAAAACCTTGCTAAAACTTATTCGCTCAGGCAGCCAAAGCATACCAGATCAGAAGGTCCTAAAGCACGCACTATCAACTTTAAGAAACCTTGCTCGCTATCCACACTTGGTTGAAGTACTAATTGATTGTGAGGGGTCTGTAGAAACTGTTATCTGGGAGTTGCTAAGGCTTGTATGCCATTCATCTCAAAATTGAATGTGAGGCACTTTTTCACATCTCTGAATTAATGGCTGGTGTGTTTTATTCAGGAACAAGGAAGAAGGTTACTCATTGCTTCTGAACTTCTGAAAAAGATATGCTATAGTTCCGAAGGTGCTGAAGCTGTACGCAAGTTACCTGCCCATTTGAAAAGACTGTGCAGTCTTGTGGAGGAGCTTAGTAGGATATCATGCAATGAGAAGAGGTCAGATTTCAGCAAAGAATCTGTCTGTTCTCTTTTTACAGTTATACTTTTTCTCAATGGAGATGTTACTCATATGATCTGTTTTCTATCCGAAAGAAGCAGAAGCTATTCTTCGATGCTCTGTTGCCCTCCACACTAAACCCTAAAGTAAGTTAATTTCTTCTTACTCTTTGCATTGTTCTATTAATGAGTTCTTTAAACTTGTGGAAACAGTTTTCTTGATTTGGTTAATCTTTATTTTCTAAGTTCATTCATCTCATGCTTTATGTGGAATCTCATTGAGTATTGTCCAAATTTTGGTTGCATTGAACGCTATGGATAATGGGTTAGTTTCATTGTGAAGAAAAAGTGTTTAAACCCTTGTTTTCTCTGCAATTTGTCTTCTTGTTTTGTTGGTATACATTCTATTAATTCTTAGGCATGAGCTCTGGAACGCAAATTCTAAGCTAGATAGGTTATATATAGGGTGTTTGTCATCGTTTGTTCTTGTAAGGGCAAAACTAGGAAACTGAATCAAACTACGATTCTTTTTATTTTTCATGTATTTTTTTTTACATCGTTTATAATCAATTACTAGATTACAAATCAGAGAAAATCCTTGACAGAAACATGGGTTGCATGGTTTCAAAACAGCAGGCAGCAGGTCCTCTGTCCCTATATCTCTATTCCCTTCCCCGTTTATCATATTTCGTCTGATAAAAGGGGAACGGAATAGAGATATCAACTGGTTATCAACTGGGATAACCAGTGGTTTTTGATCCACAAAATCTCTCAGTGGTTTTAGTTAAACGGTGATAAGCGTGGCCCGTGGATTAACTGTACCGATATTGTCCCAACTTAGCCACCTTAAAAGTGTTGGGTTTTTAATCACAAAAGGCCTCGGTTCAATTGAGTATTATCCACCCACTTATAAGTTGTATTTTATTTGTCACTTTTCTGATGTGGGATCTCTCCTCTCCAACACGCCCCCTCACGTCCAACCTGACTGAAGGTTGGCACGTGAAACTATGTCACCCTCTCCACTCGAAACACCAACCCTCACATGCAACATTACAAGTCTTCATGTGTATTATGCCTAAACCAACCCGACCTCCAACCCGGCCAACAACGGGCACCTGGTGACAATAAACTCAATCGGACTTCAGCCGTTGGTAAAGGGGCATGGCACCACAACTAGGCCCATCCCAAACTGGGGACGAAATTGGAGAGGAACCCGCTCTGATACCAAGTTAAACGGTGACAAGTGTGGCCCGTGGATTAACTGTACCGATACTGTCCCAACTTAGTCACCTTAAAGGTGTTGAGTTTTAATCACAAAAGGCCTCGGTACAATTGAGTATTATCGACCCACTTATAAGTTGTATTTTATTTGTCACTTTTCTGATGTGGGATCTCTCCTCTCCAACACACCCCCTCACGTCCAACCTGACTGAAGGTTGGCACGTGAAACTATGTCACCCTCTCCACTCGAAACACCAACCCTCAGGTTGGACGTGAGGGGGCGTGTTGGAGAGGAGAGATCCCACATCAGAAAAGTGACAAATAAAATACAACTTATAAGTGGGTGGATAATACTCAATTGTACCGAGGCCTTTTGTGATTAAAACCCACCACCTTTAAGGTGGCTAAGTTGGGACAGTATCGGTACAGTTAATCCACGGGCCACGTTTGTCACCGTTTAACTTGGTATCAGAGCGGGTTACCCACGTTCACGTGTGAAGCCCAAACGGCCACACGGACTCCACGTCACCCAAATAGTTATCCACGTGTATGGCTTGAAAGTTCGCCACACGTGCGGGGGCGTGTTGAGATATAAATCTCACATGGGAAAATGGGACCTAGCCTGTGGGTTTATAAGGGTTTGGGTTACTCCATCTATTGCCAATTGGTTTTGAATTGGAAACCCAGACTACTTTATCAGTTTTCTTGCTCACACGATGGGGATGGATATCATCAACTGGGATAAATCATGTCCACAATACGCGAGTCCCTTCTCTCTTTTTATTTTTGATAATGCAAAATGGTTCATCAAACATTACCGTGATCTGACAATAGTTTAAATAATTTATTTTGTTTAAACAGAATGATTTGGAATATCTGGGGAAGGTTCTAGCAGGTTCAATTGTGGGTGGAGCTGTGTAATAAAGTATGGCAGCATAGTTTTTCCCGAGATAACCAGACCCAACATCATACTGGCTCTAACTATGATATTCACTCCTGTCATTATAGCTGCCTTGAATGTATAAGCAAAACAGTTTTTTTTCTGCAACAGTTGCCAATGGTTATAAAATGACTGGGAATGATTTGAAACGAATAAGGGGACTAGAGTATGTATTGTTTCTCATTCATATGAAAGTTCATTATTGTTCTGGGTGCCAAAACATCATTTTGTCTGGTACACAAAGTTTCATTGATACTTTGAATATTCGGATGTGCTGTTCATGCTACACATATAACATCCATTTGGAAGATGAATTTTGAAGGTAAATTCATGTGATACATACATGGGGATCACATTCAGTCTTTCCTCTGTTTGAGCAAGACAAAATCTTTGATCAGTTGATGATAAAATCAGATACAATTCATGGGATCATTAGTTGCCAATAATGAGTTGCTCGGTTAGGTTGGAGCTTCAACATGTATGCGCTCTTCATCCTTAGAAGATGACTATAACCTGAACAAAAACGAGATGATTTATCAATTCCAGGCTATCTAAGGATGGGTTGGTCCGAAGATAAAAACATTTCTCGTGAAATCCAAATTTACGAAGAAAAAGATTCACAAAAATTTGGGAAATGAGAGATGAAATACCGGAAAGAGAAGAGCTGGCACACAAGTGTCCTTGGCGAACTCAAATCTTGTTTTGCTTCTTGTTGGATCCACACTTCCTGGTCAAACTCATGATCAGATTGTTGGAAGCAAGAAATAAATCATGGGCCAGTACTTGCGGACTCCTCTGTTTTTGAAGCATTGCTAGACAACCCCACCCATACGATCAAATTTTTGACCAGGATCTTCTGTGGAAGTCTGGCGCCAATGTGTTCAGCTTGTCTCAATGGTAACTGCTGCTGAAGGGGAAACATAGCTGCAGAACGTCATGATCGACCTGCCTCTCTGACCTGCAAGCAAGTCGAATGCAAAGCCTTTAGATATTAGCAAAACGGGACTCATTAAGTCATGTGGCAATTATTTTTCAGAATAGTGGTCAATGGACAGGAAACCAGAATCTTGATGTGTGATTGTGTATACATCTAGTAAAATCCCTGAGAAAGGAGAATAACATCCTCTAGAACAAACCAACCAAGAGCAATTGTTCGCCACGACCTCGAATAGAAAAGGAGAACTTAAAAGTTAAAAAAAAAAAAAAAAAAAATTGAAATTGAAATATGTTTACCAAGGGACTTGAGAATCCCTCAGGATAGTGCACATATATGCACACACAAACAGAGCACATTCTCAAATGATAAAGGTGACCACTTACCAACTGGCTGGGACTTGGGTCGAGTACGTGAACGACTGGCGGTAGTATTACTGAGTAAAGCAAGTTCTTCAAGCAATTCACATTCCTTGGCACTAAATGAAAAGAAACTCTGTGGGGTTAATTTCCAATAATGGTGTCCTTGGTTTACAGATTACAGCATTACTTATTTATGATTTTCGGCACAGCACAAGTAGACACCACTGCCTTTCAACAGTTTTATTCTTTCTTTGATTGTCCTTTTGTTTCCAAGGTTTAAGTATCGCCGTGTTTTTGAAAGCTACTGCCATATATTCTGTACATTTCTAAGTCTCAAAAAGTAGTTCTGTATAATTGAAAATAATCTGATGAGGACATCATCACCAAACCTTTTACGATTCCTGAGCAAGGAAATGCAAAAAGAGAGAACCTATCCATGAGGCTTGACTAATTGCTCTGAAGATATTTATTGCAGCTTAAAGGTCTGATCTTAGAAGTCCTCCCTAGGCCTAGTGGTTTCTCTAGTGTCCTTTCAAGTTTCTGTTTCAGTTTAGGAGTTTACAGATTTCCTTTATTAGGTCTTTTATGTTTCAGTTTCAGAAAATTAAGAGTCCTGATTGAGTCTTTAATGCTAGATAATGTCAGTTATCTACTCTAGTATAAATAAGTGTAAGTGCCGATGGCAAAGATATGTGTTTTTTTTTTAAAGGTGGCAAAGATATGCTTTGTTGAATAAGAATATTCAGATATTTCTGAGTTTTCCAGGGATAGGATTGGTGTGAAGCCTAGATTTAGGTGAGAAACCTAGACTAAGGTGTGAGCCCTGGGAGTGACTCCTAAACCAAAGTTTTCAGTGTGTGTTTAAAGCCCAAAGCCTTAAAGTTTGTTGATCCTGGTTTCTAGGCAGCGAGTTTGGTACATCATAATCTTTCTAGCATGTTATTATCTTCTACTTTCATAAGGATGTTCTGACACTCGGACAGCTTATATGGTTCTATAGAACATACCCCAAAAATATAACACTGAACTGAACTGAGAAGAGGACAGGGACAGGAAAATGAAGAAGTGACGGTGTCAGCTCCCCAATACAAAATAGGACTGTTACCTGGTACGATTCGGTATGTCTACTTTAATTGTAAACACATGGTCACCACGAATAGATGGTTTGTTGAGCTTTGGCACTCATTTCTTGGACAGGACTAGAATGTCACCTGGTCGGGTACCCGGTGGAATTTGTAGTGTTGTTAATCCTTCAACTGTTTTAACCTGTTACTCATGCCAGAACCTCCATCAATGGTCATGCCAGATATACGAGCGAGGAAAAGAGGATTAAAAAAAATCACGGACCAAAACAAGATGGTAAGCACTCTGATCTATACGGTCAAGTTGGTCCAGTAAAAGAATTTCAGCTTGTGAAAGCTAAGACACATATGATCAATTAATTGGTCCTAAAAGTGCAGAAGCACACTCGGTTTGCATGAGCAGTAAGCATCATGAACAAGGTTACCAAAAAATTGTTTAAGATAATTTTAAATTATGTAACGACTTCAAAAAACATATTGCTAATTTTTAATGATGGAAATAAAATGGGAGCATGAATGACTATAGAAACTTTACCTGAACAACAGTTCCCAATATGGCATCCAGATAGCTTATAGATACTGTTGAAGAGAGATTAATGCCATCTCTTCGAATTCCTTCTATTTCTTCAACATCAAGATATACATAAAGATCCCCGGGAGGGCCCCTGATAGAATAACAAAATCAACAATTAACTCAAAACCATGTACCATAATATGACACATAAATACTAATATAGGTTCAGAGTTACGGGATATATTTACTGATACTCTCAGAAAGAAAAAAATACTAACAAATTCTGAGTACAGGAATAAGGCAACTTCAGTAACATAACAAATTTGAATAACACAACTTTAATAAGATAATAAAGTTGATGCAATCGTCAAAAAAACATGAATACATATATCAATATAACATAGATATTCTAAGAGAAGAAGCAGGGAAAAAGAAAGCAGATGTGATGTCCAATCTCACAATATCTTGTGAGTCCTACTAGATATTGACATTTGTATTAAAGCACGGTAGTTACTACAGATCCTTCCATAGTTAGATAGCACGAGAACATGTAGCCTAAAATGGAAATATTGCTTACACAAGTAACCTGGAACTGTGTTCAATGGTCTATCCAAACATAACACAAATTCAAACACCTACCCTCTCGGTCCAGCATCTCCCTCCCCAGCAACTCTGAGAATACTTCCCTTGCTAACACCAGGAGGAACCTTCACTTTAATACTTTTCTTAACACGAACGCGTCCTTCTCCAGAGCACTTCCGACAGTATTCTGAAATAACTTCACCATCACCACCACAAGTCGGACATGCAGAAACCTAAAATGAAAATAAAGATAACTTAAAACCATCAACCTTTTTTTTCTTTCCCAGAAGTTAAGGTACCATTAATGCAGGTATGCAATATAAACATCAGCGTAATCCCTTAGCCATAAATACTTGGAAAAATGTACAAAAGTAGCATAGCATTCATAAACATATAGGACTCAGCAAAATCAGCTCCACCTAAGAGTCACGATTGACCATTATGTCATTCCTCACTACCTAAATCATTTTATGTTTGGCCTTCCCATGTGCAGACAGCACGCTAAGTGATTATTTGACATTTATGTAATCATATATGTAAATTCTTCTTATCCCAATTGCGCCGTCTATGGCAACCATTTGTGATTTTTCATGTCATGTCAGGTTGTAAAACCCTTATATGATTGAGTTGCATACTGAAGAAAATTTAAAAACAAAGTATAGTTTATCATTTTGTTGCATAAGCACTACATTTAATTTGGGTTCACAATTAAGCTCGTCTTACATGACATTCATTGATTTTGCATTAGCATTTTATAGACCCTCCCCATGCCACCTACCCAACAAAAGACTAGAACAATCTTAGGATAACAATGCTCTAGCTTAAAATACAATTCCATAATTAAGTTGGTGACAGAACATGGCAACCATAACCTATCCCATTTAAATCAGGAAGAATATGACTTGCGGCAAATGCTTCATACCAGTTCTACTGTTTCTCCTACTTAAACCTTGGACGTAGATATCAACTAGATCCAACAAGATACAGACGTAAAATGGACACAAAAGGTCAAAGTCTGCACATACTAACAGCTGATACTATACGTACAAGAAATCTTCCCAAGAAATTTGCACTTTACAAGGATTAATATCCTAGTGCTGATTGAGGAAAACAGCAGTCTAAATCAACCAAAAGAATATCAATTCCCTAACCACAGAATATGTGAAGATTATATATCAACATGATTGAATAACCAAACCATATTGAATGCACTTTAAAACTATCAACAATTGAGAATGAGACAGGACAAATTTCTAAAGCACAGGCAATAACCAGCCAAAAGACCAAGATATAGAATGTGAAAAATTTACCATATGCACTAGTTTCAAAACATGTTCAGGTCTGTTTGGCCTTGTTTTTGAAAGGCCTAAATGCGCTTATCAAATTTTGCAAAAATGCTTTTGTACAGGAAGTTTAAGACACTTTTTGAGTGGTTCTAAAACTGACCCAAGACACATTCTTTTCTTAGAATTATATTATGCATATATATATATATATATATATATATATATATTATGTATAAATATTTAATTTTATTAATATTAAAGCACTTTGGGTCTCCAAAATTCAATCCCAAAGAGACCCAAACTTTTCCTCAGAATTTGATCATTAGCCGACATTTTTTTTTTCTAGAAAAAAAAAAAACACACACAACACTAACAGAGAAACCAGAAAACCAAAGTTACCTGAGAAAATAAGGCGTCTGCTCTGTTCTCATAACTTGACCCCTCCCACCACAAGTAGAACATATCCTCCTTTTAGAGCCTACTTTTGCTCCGCTTCCAGCGCAAACTTCACATGTTTCCAGATGGGAAAGTTCAAATTCTTTTTCCACTCCAAATATAGCCTCGGAAAATTCTAAAGTGATGTCATAACTGAACATGTGCAGATAGGAGTCAACTAAGAAGTCATCCATGGTATTTTCATTTTGTATCACAACAATTACTGAACAATAGGAGAAGGAAGGCATTGCTAAAACACAGAAAGGTAGTGAAAAACACGAGTAGCAGTAGAGCCAAAACAGAAATGAGAGTGAGGCACTAATATTCTTCATCAATATGTTGTCATACGGACATGGCATCCTGGAGGTTATAAAACATAAATGATGGACGTGAAAAATTAAGTGCTTTGACTATTGCAAACAACTCAAACCCTACCTAAGCAACCCAGATAAAGAACTTTATAGATATAAATTAAAGTAATATTTTCTGGCAAAAATCACTTTTAAACTGCTTTGTAAATTTTTACTCAGCCCATGTTTTTTAGGTGAACAAATAACTGATGAGAAATCCACAAAGAGGCCTGCCAATTAAACTTACTCTTAACATGAGGTTTGACATTTTAGAAAAAAGAAAGAAAAAATATCGAATAGAAGCAATTGTATTGAGAATCGCCATTGTCGAAAAGAAAGGCCACCTAAACTCAATATATACAATTTCTCTATTTTTCCTGGTTGCACTAGGCAGAAAATGATCTTAATCAAGAACCAATGGGTGTTGTATGTATAACTCACCGTATACCTTCACCCTTAGTAACAGTACTACGACGATGTGTTTCAAAACGAGTATCCATATCAGGGAAAGGATTGCTTGACCCGAAAAATGTCTCAAATAAATCGAAAGGATTAGTCTGCACAAAAACAAAACAAAAAATTGTAAGTTTTAAAGATATAATATGCATCATCAAGCAACTGGTTAGGGAAACTTTCACAACTCTATAGTTTCTTATTCAGGTCTATTCCAGTAGCACATAATAATACCGTAAGCCCTGTCAAAAATAAGAACAACATTGCATTTAAGTAAATTAAATATTCATTAAATAACTCCGATTAACAATTGGAGAAACAAGTAGATATAGTTTTTTGAGATTTATATACTTCTCCAAGAAATGGACATATTCTAAGAAACTAGGAAATCAAAAAAGAAACCAGTACTGAAAGTACCAAGAACAATAACCAAGAAATCAACCCAGATGTAAAACTGGGCACACTCGAGAAACAAACCAATGGTCCAAAGTTAGCATACATACTCTAAACAATTTTTCTATGGAGAATGTTTACTTTTCCAAATATTTGTGCTCTATAGAAAATGTTGCAAAGACACTGGCATATAGTCTATAGTTCCTTTTTACTGATATATACAAATGTTGCTGGCGAAGTAGCATATACTGGAATATATAAGACCGGTCTAATTGTGAAGAAAAAGACGAATCAGTAATCATGAGAGAACTTGGAGCAAAGTAGGCTATTATGTGAAAAGACCAAAATGTATATATTTGTTGTGCAAGTCTAAGTATTTACATTTTTTTTTTTGAGAATGAAGTCTACGTATTTACTGTGCTTGCTTAAATCCTGAGATAAAGACAGAATGACCAAACGGACGCCAGATTGTCCCGGAATATATCTTACAAATAGATTCAGCATAGCAATATCATTGACATGCAAGTTTGCACATGCATCAAGAAACTGCCACCTTTTCAAAAGGTATAATGTACAAGATGAAATAGAAATACAAAAACAAATAATAAAAGTCTAAAACCAAGTGCACTACCGTATAGGTTGAAGATCCACCACTCATGGTGCTCTTAACTCCAGCTTCACCATATTGATCATATAAAGCACGCTTCTTATCATCTGATAGCACCTGACAGTGTTGTACTTCAGAATTCAAAAGACAGTATTATAAATTTGAAATGACGTAATGAATCATGTGATATATTACAATAATATTGATTGCAGGGTACTAACACCAGATCTAATGAGAGTATGAGACTATATGAAAAAAAAAAAACAAAAAAAACAAAAAAAAAAAAAGTTTATCATGTTTAAAGATTCATATGGAAGAAAGACCCAGAAATTGTTGATGTCAGGGACAAGATGGAAGTTGTGCTTGAAAAAATGATGGACAAAATGATACATATGATACAAACTACAGAGATGAGATGGACAGTTTTCAACACTGTCGGCACAAGTTCAAAAAGAATTTTGCTCAATGATTTATAATCTACTTAAGGATGTGCAGCATATGCTTCCGTTACAGTTCTGTAAACTACTTTGAACAAAGTATAAACAGTGAACAATATCTAGAAAGACAAAAATGAGAGGATACAAACTACAACAGAATTTGAAACAGTAAAGTCAAGTGAAATGCAAGACCCATAAGTGTTTTAAGTCTAAGAAAAAAATTACACAACAAAAGTAAAAAAAAAAAATTCTTTTTGAAATGTGAAAATTTATTTCCAATATTTTTCAAGCTTATGTGTTCTTTTTTCTCTGTACTTTACGAAGTTTATGTAGTAAAAAAAAAAAAAATTGAAAGAGAACTCGCACCACAAGTATACCCAACACAATGCACTGCTGCACTCCCTATAAAACCCATCTTACAGCATTTAGTTCATTGCTTCACGCCTTAATCTAGACATGCAACAATAACATGTCTTCGATACAGATTACATAAAGCACTGGTAAAATGAAAAAGAAATTAACCATACCTCATATGCAGCACTGATCTCTTTAAACTTTTCGGTTGCTCCAGGTTTCTTATTGACATCAGGGTGGAACTTCAGAACACAATAATAAACGTAAGTGGTCGGAATCACACTAAAGAACCTCAGATAAAATATACTAAATACCGAATAAAGTTAACTGTAATCACAACATTCATATTCCTTTTGACACAAACTAGACCACTGACTGACGATAACCGAATCATATCAAAGCTCAACTAAAATCAAGCTCATAACATCCAAAATAGTTCACTACAGGTAGTCAACAACTTGATTCAGTTATAACAGTTGCGTTGTGTAAAATTCCAGGTCAAGTAAATTCACAAAGCGGTAAAAAATTCAAAGAATAGCTCCTCTACCTCATTCAAATTCCTTAAAACACAAAACTAGACCAGCAAAGCGAATCAAAGCTAAACTAAAATCAAGCTCATAGCATCAAAATTCATTGACTAAAGCTACTTAACAACTTGATTCAGTTACCTGATCAATTTTAATAACAAGACGGCAAGTTATGGATGTGAAGTTCCTATTTCCGCCTAGCCACGAATAACAAAACATCATGTACAGGAAAGAAACATAACAATGACAGCATATACCTTTTTAGGAGCTGGCCGGAGTTTGAGCAGTAATCATATCCGTTCAAACTCAAAACTCTTAACAAATATGATGACATCCTTGACGGTCAGAATATGAACTTCAACACCATGATCGGAATTACACAAGTATTGTGCATGATTGAACTTGAACCAAATTCTTGAAATAAGACTTTGGGGTCACTTCCACAAATCCAATTAATCTTCAGCTGCTGAAACTCATACTCTATCAATCACGTACTTCTGGACCCCTTTATTTGCTTCAATGCATACATTGTGTTTGACCGTACGAATCCATTTTTTGGCACAGTAGATGACCGACAGGAAGACTTGATCAACCAGTAGGCATGAATTAATCTGAAGATGCAAACAGTGACTGATTAAGAAGTAATATCTTCAAATTTGATTCATCAAGAGGAGTTTAAGATGCATATGTACTTACAATCGATGTTCATCCCATGTTGTTACTATGACACACAGACCGACAGGAAGACTTGATCAATATGCAGATGACATGGAGTGATGCATTTATCCTTATAAATGACTTTGGGTCTTAACCTGAAGTAAGATAAGAAGATTATCAATTGTATATTGAAGGAAACAAAATCAGAAGACAAAACAAAAGGAGGAAAATGGGAGCTTAATCAATTACCAGAGAGCTGAATCTTGTTCTTCTTATCCCTCTCACGCATTTCATCAAACACCTTCGTTCCAGACTCCGTCTTCTTCTTCTTCTTCTTCTATTTCCACCTCTTCTCCTCCATATCTTCTTCCTCCTCTTGTTGGATCCAGACTCCTTCTTTTTGTACAAACAAACTACCAATTTGGATGTTTGGGATGTGAGAGATGTTGGGCCACACCGTGCCTCCTCTGTAACTTTCCGAAAGAATCTTGCTGCTTACGATGATCAAATTCTGGAGCGGCGTGCTCCGTAGGAAGTCTGGCAGTGTGTTCAGCTTGTAACATGCATCAATGTCTAAAGTAGAAAGGCATGGCATTACCTTAATACTTGCAAGTGAATCTGGCATTCCTTCCCACTCCACCCACTCTGTCAGCATGTAGAACACCAGTTTCTTCAAATTTGGGAACAAAGTGACTTGTTCAAGTGATGAGGATGAAGATGAGGATGATTCTGTGATTCTCGTTGACTCAAATCCCACCTTTTCCACTTTCTTCATAAGCTCAAATTGCAGTATTTCGAGGGACACCAATTTCCCCAAAACCACAAGAGGAACATATTCACACCCACCGCATCTAGCGAAGGTAAGGCATCTCAAATTATATAATGACGACATCCAGTTGGGGCACAGTGTGGCGCCGCTGTACCTTTCGATCTTCAAAGATTCCAGATTTGGATTTGGCTGTAAGGCATTCAACATTTCTTCCTGGATGATACTGTCGCTATAATCACTCCAAAAACACAGTACCAAAGAAACAAGATGTTTTTTGTTCACCAATTTTGCTTCCTCCGCATCACTCTTGGCGCCATCATTCACAGCTGGGTCCCGCCAGCTTATGAGAAGCTCCCCCTGAATCTGATCCATGTTTCCCAAATGACTCAAGTTGAAGCCATCACTCTTAATATTAATTTCATCTAGAATTTGTAGACTCGTCAGCTTCGCAATTGATTTCGGCAACTTCAGATTCCAACTATCCTTAACATGGAGATGGCGCAATTTGGTCAGCTTTCCCATGGCCTCCGGTAACTCTTCAAGATCTCTGCAGTCTTCAACTCTCAAGGTTTCCAAATTGATCAAATCACACAAACTGTCGGGTAGTTTCTCCCATCTGTTCTTGGACAAATCCAAATACCTCAAGTGTACCAACCCCCCAACCTCGTTTGGAAGTTGTTTCATACCATTTCCACTCAAATTCAAGGTCCTCACGAATTTTAATCGTAAAACAGACTCTGGATTGAGACTTAAAAACCGACAATTAAAAGTTGCGAGGGTCCTTAAACTTTTACAATTGTTAACAGAAACGGGAAATGGACAGTTGGGAGCACTCGTGATGGTAAGATGCCGAAACTTATTCCCTATTGGTAACTCTATTTTGTTTTCACCTTGTGCCTCCAAAATAAAACAATCACTCTTGCTCATAAATTGGAGAAAGTCGTGAACAATGTCATGCATTTGACATCGTACAACGTATCCTAATTCATCATCTTTCTCGAAATTCTGGAAGAAAGATCGCATTACCAAGTTATCAAAATATGATTCTCCAATGTTAATTGAACTAAGATAACCTTGTGACATCCACAATTCAATCAAGGTATTTTTGTCAATTATATGGTCTTTTGGGAAAATAACACAATATAAAAGACAACGTTTGATCATTGGAGTTAAATCATAATAACTTAGTAATAGCGGTTGAAAAACTTGCTTCTCAACTACATCTAACTCCCATATCTTACTTTCTAAAACAGCTATCCATTCTCTCTTGGTTTTCTTAGAGCGCATTAGACCCCCTAAAGTCTTGGCAACAAGAGGCAACCCTTTGCACTTCTTTACAATGTCCTTACCCAAAGATTCCAACACTTTTACTTCATTTGTTTCCCTCTTAGCCAAAGCAAAGTGATAGAATATTGACCAACAACACTGTTCACTCAACTTCCCCAAGTGTATCATATTAGCAGTTGTTGCTCCCATCACCTCAGCAACTTCCTGTTTTCGAGTGGTGACTAATATTCTACTGCCTACAAGATCACTTTGTAGAGATTGCTCTAATTGTTCCCACTTCCTAGGGTCTTCATTCCACACATCATCTAGGACAAGCAGAAACTTTTGTCCTTCTACATTTCTATGTATAGACTTCAATAAAGGTTGCAGATCATTTGAATCTGGAGCAACATCATTGAGCTCTTTAATAATAGCTCTAGCAATCTTGATCTCATCAAATGGGTCTGAGACACAAACCCATATTCTTTTTGTGAAATTTAACTTCACCTTTTCATCATTATAGACCATTTGGGCAAGAGTTGTCTTCCCCATACCCCCCATCCCTACTATAGGAATAACTAGGAGGTTCCTCGCTTCTTGACTACTCTCACCAATTAACTTACCCATAACTACTTTAGTTTCATCTTCTCTTCCAAATGTCTTGGAGAGGTCGACAAACGATGAAGTTTCAAACCTCTCAGGTTGTTCAAAGACTCTTTCTGTGTTTTGAAAGTTAAAGCTTTGTTTTTCTATTGCAATCTCATTCAACCTATCACTCAGATCTTGTATTCTACGAGCAATGTCACGACGGTGGATCACTCGATTGACTTGGCCAAAACAAAAACAGTTGGACGGTACGAAGAAACATACCTTCTTTTTTGTAACAGAAATAGCAGCACTACTAGTACTACTTTCACCTTCTTGCTGGTGATGATCCACTTGCTGTATGAGAATCTCCGTAGCCCACTCATCAAGCACGTCGTCCATCTCGTACGACAGATCTCTTAGCTTCTCCAGCCAGACTCTAACGATGGCTTCCTTGACTTGCCTCTTATCTGCATCCTCTAGCACAGCTTGAATAGATTCCAGATTGCTGGTGATCTTGTTAACTTCTTTCTTCACTCCCACAACCAGCCTCACCTCTTTCTCTATTTGTTGATAAGTAATTGAAGCCAGTTGTTCCAGTAGCACAGAAACGAATGCTTCAGCCATTGTTGAAGAGCAGTGCAATTAATTGATAGAAGCTCAGAGAGAAAAAGAGAGATAGATGGATGAAAGTAGCTGAGAACCTGCGTCTATATAGACATATATGTAGAATAGTCATGAAGGTGGGAAACAGCTTTGAAGACAATCACATGGGATGGTCTCAAATATTAGAATAGTCAAATTTGAGGAGCTTGAACGTGTTTTAAAGGCTTAGGTCTGGTCACCATCCAATGTTAAAGGACATCAATTATCTTACCTATTTCGATTGGTAAGACATAGAAACCGATCAATGCAATAAATACCTTCTTAATTAATATCATAGGAATTAACCTGGCCAACATATCTCACAACTCAATGTATTGAACTTGCTGATTATCTGCAATAAGAGCGCCATTGCTGATTGGTATGTTGGAGTCCCCAGTCATTTCATGGATCAAGCTTAATACTGAGGGAATCTTGGGCCTGCTGCTTGTGCGATGTTTATGGTGATGAAAGGGGGTGTTATCTTGGTGTCTCTGCCAAGTTTTAGGCCATAGGAGTTCTTTTTTTTTTTTTTGCGAAGCTGATGGACATTATTATTGAGACTGAGTTTGTTTTTCAAGTTGGATAGCATCATCTTTTGCTGGAGAGTGACGTTATAATTGCTCTAGCATGCTTGCTAATTCAAGTACAAGGTGCTAAATGAAGTTGGTGGTATGTAGCGATGGTGATCTACGAGTGCTGGGCTTCACTGTGTTCATGATGCAGTTCTCACTGAGTGGACTTACTTTCTCTAATTGCTGCAGCAGGTTCACCTATGCATGGTTGTTGAATTATATTGTGGATTCGTGAAGTCACTGCTAGTTTCAACGACTATATTGATCCTACTTCTTGGGTGTGTTTCTACCGAGGTCACCTGCACATCCTATTCTAGCTGTTTTTCATTTTGTACGTTTTCTCTTGTTATAGAGTTGCTCTTTGTATCATTTTTCAGGAAGTGGCTTTGGCCTAATATCCCCCTTCCTTTTGTATCTTTTTTCTCTATCTATAAAAGTGATAGTGAGGGTGAAGAGTCAGTCCTTATTGACGCAGCTGCATGAGTAAACCACATGAAAGATCGTGTCGTAATAATTTCCAACTTAAGATATTGACTCAATGATTTCCAAGAATAATTAGACTGGTCTTAATGTCTCTTTGCATATGAGCCTGTAGCTTTAAAGATTATTATTTTTACATCCACCTGGTTCCTATCTTGCAATAATTCTTTCTTATAAGCTATCAACCAAAGGGATCCTCTGCTTAAACAACTAAGTCAATCTGAGAGGCTGAGATTCCACCTAAGGTGAAAATCTATACCAGGTTAAAAACAGCACGTACTAATAGCAAAAGTCTGAGTGAACAAAAGTACTTCCTACAAAACCACTACATAGATTGAACTATGGAGCCAGTGGATGCATATATATACCATGGTTTTCAAAACCTGAACAGTACGTTCAATCAAAGCAATCATTAATCAATTGGTTTAGTTCCAAGTTTTACTATATATACAGATGAAGTTTCATCCTTTGAGAAATTAAATCGACCAATCTCGAAGTCGATTAGATTAGATCACCAATTGATACATGACAGAGAAGCCAATAGGTGACCCAGTCGATCTGATTGTAACTACTCGATAGAACAGAAAACGATCTATCGACCAACTCCAATCGTTGATGGTAGACATGATCAGTGAGTAATACACAGAAATTTGCCATGAGATTCTTGTGGTAGAGAACTCACTCTTTGAAAAACGTATGACTGTGACATCCCTATACCCTTCCATAGATTGCTGATGTAGAATATATATCTCCAAGAACTTGGCCTCAATTATTTTGCAATATAAATCGCTAATTAAGTGGAGCTAATTAAGATTCGAAGATATCCATAAGAACAAATTATAAATATGTTTAAACTTTGGCACATTAGATGTGGTAGAGCAAAACAGCCTCTAAATTGTTTATTTTTGTTGTTAGTCTACGACATCTCTGGTTTTAAACTTGATTCAACTGTGAGTCTCAGCAAAACAGTAGAAGTACTTCTTCGAATCAAATAGCTCAAGATTCTTATGACCATCCAATATGTTTCTCATAACATTGTTCGTCATTGTACACCCACCATTCTCAATCTCCAGATACTTCAGATTTGGAAAAGATTTAGCGAGTATGGATGCTAAATTCTCGTCCATCTTCCATCCATACAATCTGAGCTCACATATAAATTTGCTATTAGAGTCTAAAACATTAAAATTATAAGCCGAAATATACATGCGTACTTTTCTCAAATTCTTCCAGTTGGGTGCCAACTTGCCAAATATATTGTCCATCAACTCTGTTGGTAAAATGAGATTCTGCAGTTCTGGTGTCCTGCAACATTCATCCATAAGCATAAACGTTATTGTACCTTATAAAACCCAGAAAGTGATAATTACCTTTCGCCTTTATATAAAAATCCATAAGAGCGAAGTAAAGAAAAATCTAGGGCGTACTTCTCAGCGATCAAAGTGAGGATATCATTTTTGATGATTGTAGTGTCATTTTGACGGTAGGGACGTTCAACAAATATAGCCTTGTGCGGAAAAAAAATGGTTGTCCAAAGGCTGGCGGGTCGGCAGTTCAACGCAATCCTGAGGTAATGACACAACAGCTTATGGCTAGTTTTCCAAATATGTGAATCAAGGACTCGGAGATCAAGCACCTCATAAGATGGAAACACTATATCAAGGACTGCCAATTTCCATGAGTGGCTGACTGTCGCGTAGCAGGTGAAGTGTGTGTAACTTGACCAAAACCAATTTGGACCGCAAAGGCGAGCAATGATCTTCACTAAAATATCGTGTGGCAATGTATCCCACGATCTTACATCTTCCTGTGCCAGCAGGTTATGTTTTTGTTGCATATCCTTCCTCTGACTCTGATCACATTGACAAGTCTCGATTGTGCCCATCCTCCTTCTCCTCACCTTGCATTCTTTGCACAGCATCACATCTGCAGGATCATCATTTCAAAAGATTACGACTTTCTCTCATGATACCTCAGCATTTAAAACAATTTTCAGTCAAGTAGCAAGAGTATCAATATATAATTCATGTCAAGTAGCAACGTAACCCTATTTTATTCATGAAGCTAATAATCAAGGTCAGAGTCACAGTCAAATGATCTAGAATGAATAAACAACACATGGAGTTTGCGTCACTATAGCTTATATTGATCTCGTCGATCATCATGCATTCTCAGGAAAAAAAAAAAAATATATTGATCATCATGATCGATTCAAGCACATAAGAAAGAGCTTACCTTGTATATGACCGTTCTCGGACAGGAGCTCACTAATCTCAAATATATGAATGGAATAGTTCCAGCAACCAAAAAGGACCTCTAGTTTATCATCAGCAAATATCCAAGACCTTTTATGCAAACCCTTTTCCCGGCCATAAACCACAACCTTCTTCACCGCCTTGGCTCGGGCCATTTCACGACCCTTTCCAACAATTTCCTGAAGCCGTGGAGACACTAAACACATCTCCGGCTCCTTTCTCTTTCTCTTTCTTATACATTTCCCTTCATTCTCATCATCTTCCCCATCCTCAAAAAACATGTCAAATCTTTCTTTAACGAAAGAACGATCTGGGGCTGATAGATCGGCCCCGAAATTCTCCTCCAGATATGCCGGCGGACAGTTGCGGCGGTAGCCTTTTCCAAATCCCAAGTAACGATGATTTCCGTTAGCACGTCGAGGAGTTTCAAGTTATTGACTATACCTTTAACCGGCATGATCAAAGTTGAGAGGCCTAGCCTGATCCTGATCCAACATATATATATGCGCAACGTACTCCATGAGTCAAATTCATATATAGTATTCACAACTTGAGAAGAAGACTTTAAACTCTTTCATGTATCATACAATTGTAAGAACTAAACCCTAACAGTGTGGGATTATTGTAGCGAACGTACTGATTTTCAAAGAATGGCCGGCATGGCAATCAGTTGATCAATATATTTATTTTTGATAAATAGATGATCGAAAGAGCAAGATCGAAACATACGGTTTCTTTCTTAGAGTAAATCACTTATATATAATAAGAGGAATTTATAAAGAACCTTGAAGATGAAGTACGTAAGTCATTTGCGCTGACATTTGCGATCGAAGACTATCAAATATTGAACATGATAATTGTAGGTGTGTGTTTTCATGAGAAACTTACCAGTATGCACCGGAGGCAAACAGATGGACCCAGAAACAGATCGATCTCAAGAACGTCTGCAGGTATGAGTTTATATATATTCAGAATTCTAGATCATGCCCTAGAATAAAAATAGTTTGGCCCATTAATCAAGATGATTCTATTAGATAGGCAATTAAGTTTTAAAATATAATAAAAAGGCTTGATAAGGAATAGAATATGATTTTGGATCTTTTATCGTTGTTAGCATTTCAAGCGCTGCTGGTGTGTCTGATCAAAATAAAGAAAAAACACTGAAAAGGAAGTACCAGATATTTTCTTTACCGGCACTCGGTTTTACAAGCAATTTGTTCATCTCGCTACACGATGGGTTTTTTTTATGACTGAATACACCATGAGGTTTACACTTTAGAGACTTTACACTACAGCTGAAATCTACGATCCTCCTTATATAACACTGTGAAAATCCATAATATAAATCCTTTGATGTTTACAGTTGGGAAAAAAAGGGGCCGACTACTTCATTTGCTGTTAGTCTGATGCCTTTTAATTTACATCGACTCGGCACCTCAGTCGGGCAGTTGAGGCTCTGCCAAGTCCCTTTGAGCAATGGTATATTCTCTAGTAAAACCCATGTCGTCTTTACAAATAATGGTCCAAAAACAAGCAGTTTGGCTACTTGTAACCCATTAAGCTTAAACAGATCATAGGCCTATCTTCTGCATCTGAGAATAAGCTTACTCTATTTCACCTTGATCATCCCTTGGTCCCTTTTTTCGCCCTCTTGTTCTGCCTAACCTCATCCTCGGTTAAGGCTGCCATTGCCACCTGAAAGCAGTTACAAACCATATATAATTAAGTATATAAAACTTTACTCAAGTAACCATCACCGAGAAAACTTACCCACACACACCACTCCCCATCATTCAGAAAAACAAAATGTCAGTAAAAACAAAATTGTATACCTTTTTAGGATTATCCAAGAAGGACCTGATGATGCTAGCGGGAATTGTAATGAGATCCTGAATTAAATTGACCAGATCTTGAACAACATTCGTCACATGATCAAATCCAGCATTCGCACTAGCCATCAATTTGTTCTGAAATTTTCTCAGCATGTAGATCCTCTTTGCTCTTTCTTTCTCTTTCTGGTACATTAATCTCAATTCCTTTAAAGAGGCTAACTGATTAACGTCTCGTTCTTCCAATAGACGTCCAGTCTTTTCCATTCTGAAAGACAATTGATCCGTCTCTACTGAAGCTTCAATATACATGATCGATAAATCAGATATCTCATTCTTTGAAATCATCTCGAAGAGCACAGGGACCAAATTCTGTTCCAGCCACATCCTTATTTTCTCTCCACCTTTCTGATAAAGTATTAAAAGCAATCAAAAATTTATCCTCCAAAGCTCAGGACCACCAGTAATTTTTTTTTTATTGTCATCAATTCTTATCATGTTATACAATGATTATAATAACCGGAGAGGGGAATTCACACACATTCAAATATTCATTCCAATACAGTAAAAAATAATATTTAGTCAGGTTTAAGTGCGCTCTTGAAAATTTCTATACATGACGTATACGTCAGCAAAACATTTCAGAAAACAGTTCTCACAATATTATGCATCAAAGCAGTTGGATAATTTATGGTGAAAAATCTACTCACATTCACCGTCCCTGGGTGTTCACGATAAATGATGGTAAAAATTGTATTTGGTTAGAAAGGGGAAAAAGTAACATAAATTATATCCAAGGTAGGAATCTATCTACAGAGGCACTAAATGTGCTATGAATCCCCTCAATGCATATGAGGTATTGTTTTCTAACATCTAAAGGTGTTGTTTCTCCTTTTTCCTTTATATATATTCTTTATTGTTTCAACAAAAAAGATCACAATTTATGCAAGACTTACAATTCGATCTCCAGGCCAAGCTGATCTCCGCACAATAATATCCAATGCAGCTTCAGAGGAGTAAATGATGAGGCCCTTCTGGGTCATGTACACGGCAAGGTCCCTTAGCTGGAGCCTAGCAACAGCCTTCAACTGTTGAGAGGAAAGAGACCTAAATCCAATCACATCATCTACGTACTCAAGAAATTGAGGTCCAAAATGATTTTTTGTCTGCAAAAGATAAGATGCACAAGTGAGTTCGGCAATATGATAATGACAGCCCATAAAACCAAATAATATCAAACATCTACTCAGGCTTACCTCCCTCAGAAGTGATAGGTAACACGAATTATGATTTCTTTCCCATGCATCATCAAATAGTCCTTCTTTGACAGGAAACTTTTGAACTTCATCAGCACATTTGCAATTCCACGGCCACAATTGATCACATCCAATATTTGTTGTCATGATGATCATCGTATTAGTGAAGTCAACTGTATTCCCATTACCATCTACTAGATGACCAAAGCCTATAATTCGGGTCAAAAGCTCCATAATAGACACAGGAGCCTTGTCAACATTGTCAAACAAAATGACACCTAGATGCCTCTTCTTAACACCTAGCTCTCCCTTCTTGCTGGACTCAATCTGGCTACTGGAACAAGAAAGAGAAATGAAGTACGGCTAAATACGGAAAATTTCAGCTTAATAAAGAATTACAAAAGAACACACCATTCACTGAACACATTACCTACAGAGAACAGCAAGAAGGCGTGATAAAGAATTTGGTTCTGTGTACTTTTCTAGATCAAACTCGGTTAGCATGTCTTTTTTACCAAAGACTAAAGTGGCCAAAAGTTTGGCAATTTCTGTCCTCCCACAACCGGATCCACACATAAAGATGAAGGATCCAATAGGGCGTCGTGGAGGCCTCTGCCTCGATAAAGCAGCACTGACTGCAAGCAGAACATGTTCTTGTCCAATTACCCTTCTAATTGATTCATGGTTCTGAAGTACTAGTGATTCGGGGAGCAACTGTGATGGTGGAGCATCTATCAACGTGCTCGCTGCCTACATCACCATAAATTAAAAAACTATTAAGAACAAAAACAAGAGTCAACCAAATTTCAGTTTTCAAGTATGTAAAGAACACTATCAAATGCTAGATTCTTATGTCTTCTAACCAGCACAGGTAGCAAATTCTAGCAAGGAAAATGGGAGTAAAGTAAAAAAACTATTACCATTGCAATAGCATGCGAGCTAACGGTCAGCTCATGCTTAAAATCTTTGCGAGTTGTATAGATAAGCTCAGTCACATGTTCATCAAGCCACCGCAACATCCCGGAGAAATTTTCCTTTGATCTATCCTCATTTAGATAATAAACCAGCCCTTCGCGCATCCTTTCCAACAAAAGTGCCTCCCGGGCTCTAATGTCATATCTCTGCCGTGAAGCTTGTAATTCCAACCACTTGACCTCCAACTTGTTCCACAAATCGATCAGTTCTTCACGTTCCTTAGCCACCTGAATCAAAACCATCCCAATATTACATATTCCTTACTCAGAACTGAGAAGGCGTATAGGAAATAACCAATGTTGCTAACTAGCAAGCACAACTTACTCTATCCCTCCACTTTTGGGTGGATGGCTCTCTTTCTTTTTCGATTTCATTCAACTCAACAAGTGCACGAAGCAACCTGTACTCCCCCACCTCTAGTTCATCCTCTCCTTCTCTCGAGTAGTCAAACTTATGCCTCAATCTTAAACAAGCCTCCTCTAGAAGCTCTACTACCTTCATTTGCAAAATCGCCCTCTCGGTATCATCCAGCGTCCCTCGACAATTAAACTGAAAAACTACAGAAAAACAAAAAACAATGACACATTTACAAATCCTCTCACTAAAATTACACTATCCACCAAAATCACACTATCCACCAAAATCAGCAAACATCATGCAGTTGAAGTAATAATAAAACTAACCATCAGGGTA
This sequence comes from Potentilla sterilis, assembly GCA_963682095.1. Lineage (NCBI taxonomy): Eukaryota > Viridiplantae > Streptophyta > Magnoliopsida > Rosales > Rosaceae > Potentilla > Potentilla sterilis. Next base: position 1,538,529 of record OY821755.1, read on the forward strand.
CTGTTTGATTATTCGACAAGCATCCACCACGGCCTCTGCTTCGATTTCAACACCAAATTCCAGCTCCAACTTCTCCTGATCCTCCACTTCGATTTTCGCCACAAACTCCTCCATGCATAGCTCTGCTTCAATCTCTGTCATACCTGCACATTCACCATCACCACATCAAAAACACACACAAACACAAACACAAACCCCCAAATTCTCGTGCAAAAATCAACAACATAAAAACACAAACTTTGACTCTATCCTCAACCTAATCACACCCAAAAAACTCGAAAAATGATCAAACTTTCGGGTTCAACTACTATAATCAGGTTCAATTCCAAAACCCAAAACCAATTCCCCTACCCCAGAACCAACCCAGCTTCAAAGTTCGTACCTTTTTCCGGTGAGGCAATCCAATTCGTCGCCAGGAAATGAAATTAGTGAAGAAAGACACAGAATTTCAAGGACCCAAAAAAAGGCCCCAAATTTGAAGAATGGGGATTAGAATCTAAAACCCTAATCGGAAAAGAAAGAAAGAGATCCCATAAAGCCCTAATGACTTGTGTCCGTACAGTTTTGGGGTAGTCGGGGAACGAGAGGGAGAGTGAGGTTTTAACTGCCAAAATCACCAACCGACCTAACCCGGCTTCTGAACCGGTTGTGATTTTTCACTGTTATGTTGTTATTCGGGTCTAAAACTCTTTGGTGGTGTGACCCGAATCCATATAATATGACGTGTGAAATGGGATTGGATTTGTATTTCCATATATAAATAAATTTTTGGACCTTGGATTATGGTAAGTTTTGTGGGTTCATTGCTCGTTTCCACTTTATCGGATTTTCTGGCGGATTCACGATTTAAGTGCAGTAAATGTTTTCTTTTTATTGATTGCTAAACTGATATGATGAGAATTCGAATGAGGTTGCTGACACTGCTCGGACGTTACACACCTGTGATTTGAAAGTACGTTACAGACTTGCAATTTGAAAGTCTTTGGTTGAGAAGCCGAAACAATATCTTAAAGTTGGAAAGTTCAGTGTGTTCACCGTTCATTTCTTCTTTATCAGATTTTTGGCCGTATTCACGAGCATGGCGCATTTAATGTTTCCATATTGATTTGTTAAATTGATATGACGAGAAACTAGGTGAGAATACTAACATTACTCATACGTTACACACCTATAGTTTGAATTTATATATTTAAGAAGTCGGAGCAATTTATTAAGTTTTATAAGTTCATCATTTATTTCTGCTTTATTAAAATTTTGATGATTTCATGTGTTACGCGCATTAAGTATATTGGCTGTTAAATTGATATAATAAATAAAAAAAACTCAATCTTCCTAAGTTCCTAACTACTACCTTACTAGCACGAGACACATCTATAATTTGAGGTCCTTAAAGAAAGTCTAATTTTGGGTGCCCTCGTTGATACAAGCAGGTATTAGACACCACCATGCCTTCGTACTCATACATTATCACTCAAATTACTAAGGGACTCTCTCCTTTTTTTTTTTTTTTTTTTCCATCTCCTTTACATGTACACTTCTACTTGATAAAGGATTCCTAAAATAGACCAAAGTGAATGTAGTCCAATGAATAGAAAGAAAAAATCACATTATTCTGTTGTGCTGTGTTTGCCTTCTGAAATGGCATCAAACAATTTCATCATAAATGATTAAAATGAATGTTTTTTACTCTTTGGGGCTCAAAAGAATGGAAGACATAAAATATGAAACCCTAAATTTCTGAAAATCAATCTAGAAATGTGGATTGCCATCACATCCTTAGATCTTTTGGGCTGATCACATCAATTTGAGATCAAAGCCCAATATCTGAAACGACCCATACCCATTCCAAATGGGTAAACCAATCAAAAACCAGTCCAGGGCACGTAAAAGTAAAACTGATTACAGTCATTCACTTAATCGATCCTTTTTTTCGAAGATGATGGACGACGCCGTGATGCACATACCAGAAGAACCGCCGACGAAGCGACCGGAATCCGAGCAGGTCCTGAACACAGAGCAGCCGGTGGTGAAGCGTCAGAAGCTTAGTGACCCTAAACCGGCAGAGCCCGTTTTCGATACTGGTATATATATATATAACATATGCTTTTTATTTAAATAGGTTTTAGGTTTTCGACATGCACGAATATCATCTGCAATTTGTTCCGGCTTCCTCCATCTATTATTAAAATGCATTTGGTTTACGTACGATTCCAAACTGCAGGTTTCCAAAAACTAGAATTTGATCGATCTGGAATCCAAAAACTAGAATTTGATCGATCTGGAAACACGAACAGTGCTATATATATATATATATTGGATTTTTTTTTTGGTATAACACGTACTTAATCGAATTTGGTTCTGTAGAGGGCTTTTGATTCATGCTTTGCTTTAGGGTTCCCATATATGTTACGTTTCCTTTAGAAAATCAAAATTAGGGTTCGATCTGAAGACCTGGAGCAGTTTTAGCTTTTAACTGAATCGGATATTTTGTTATAATAATCGAAAAGTGGTTGAATTGAAAAGAAGAGAACCTACAGGAAGGAGTCTTAAATGAAATCAGGCTAAATACCAAATTATATGGCTTGCTTAGATTAGTAATGTTGATGCCAATAGCTGTGTCGGTTTGGTTTTGTGAATGATTTATAGCGGAAACAAATACTTTGTGTTTGCTGATGGGTTCATAGATTGCATCTGCAGCATTAATTCTTGCAAGCTCCTCTATGTACATCAAATTTTCATGTTTGGTCTTTTATCTTATGACACTATTATTGTTTAAACCTTGTCTTTGGCCGGGTGCTGTAGCAACTGCAGAGCGATAGTGATAGCGACTGGGATGACCCTTTAGTGCATATTTATGATGAAAGCTATGGCTATTGTCTCATCTGTCGGAAGATTGTCAGCAGTCACACACCAGAAGAGTGCCCCAAGAAGTCGAGGGGATTTGGAATGTTTTGTTTTGTTTGTGAAGGCCCCTGTAAAAGTAGTACCGATGAACACAAAGAAGATCAGGCAGAACGTATCAAGACCTGTAGTAATTGTTACTCCCAGGGTCGACACTGGACCCAGGGGCTATAGTGACTATGAATCCGAGTAGCATGGCTCATCTTTCAGAGAAACTCCTTCTGGTTTTATCTGCTTTCACAAGGTCTCATATGATATGAGAGAACTATCTCAAGCTGACGTTGTAAAATCCTAATTAGAAACATATCGAAATTGAGTCAGATTTGTGATTCCAGTTTGACTGTTGTCTGTGTTAACTTAAGACCTCGTTTCTTCCCCAAGATTTCCTATTTCCAGTTCCTCGATAGATGTGTTCATCAATTTTTCATGGTCAGAGTATATAGCTCTAATGTGCTTTGATTCGTATTGTGTCAGGTTATCTGTTTCAGGCGGTGATTACGTTCTCATTACAATGCCTATATAACACAATAGAAGAAGAAAACACAAAAGCCCAGAACATTAATACCCCACAAAAGTCCAGACACTTCTTCAGTGACTGATGAAGTTGGATGGTAACATGGGTAACATTCAAAGATACATAGAACTCATGCTTGTTCAATCACAGTTCATGGTCTCAATTGATGCGAGAGATGCTGCAGGCCCTTTTATGTTTTTTACATAAATAGGTTTTAGGGTTTCGACACGAATTCATATCATCTGCAATTTGTTCTGGCTTCCTCCGTATGTTATTAGGATGCATTTGATTTACGATTCCAAACTGGTTGTAAAGAATTTGATCTGGAAACATGAACTGTACTATTGGAATTTTTTTTTTGTTTGACACGTACTTAGTCGAATTTGGTTCTGTAGAACAATGGCGGTGTTGATAATGCTTACTTCTTTTTGCAGAATTAATTGACAATCAGTAGTAAGCAAGGGTATTAAATCAAATAAACGTGCCGGATTGCTTAATTCTGTAGTGTAGTGCTCTTAATTATATGCATATGGCTTGATGATGCACGTAAATGTAAGTTCATGTTGCCAAAAAATTCGATTACTAGTGCATGGCTACTGTATTTGTTGATGCCTTCGGTATTATCAATAGTGAGACATAGAGCATAATATTTGGCATATTTTTGTGTATGTAGCAATGGGTCTGCAAAGCGATATCAAAGAGCGAGACAATCTATCCCGAGGAAGAGCTTAATTTCGTATTGTCTGATCTGTTGTGAAATGGTGGATCACATAATTTAGATTGTTCAAAGGGTTCTGGAATATATTGCTTTGTTTGTGAAGGTCCCTGTAAAAGTAGCAACGACGAGCACCACATCAAGAATCATTTTGAGACAATCATGTTTTGTAATGGTTGTGGTAGCTAGGCTAAACACTGGACTGACGACTTCCCGTACGATCGTGAACTTCTTAGTCCGGACACTTACTACTTCAGTGAATCCGATGAAGGTCGATTCTGACATGGTGACCTTTCAAAAATACGTAGCAGTTTTGCTGGTTCAATCCGTAGCTGCATGGCATAGAGAGTGTTGCTGCGGATGATGTTCCCCTTATTAGAAATAAAGGATGGGATTAAGTTGAAAGTGTGACATCGATCACTTTGGCTAGCTATTCCAGTTTGGAATGTGTTTAATATTTGGATAACTTGTTATATGTTCCTTATCTGTGGTAATGGTATCTTGTATGTATTTGAATGATGACTATATTTCGATCCGGCCAACAGAATTAGTTCATTAATTTTTTCTTGTTTTGTGCTTCTCTGAGTTCTCTAGCTCACTAGAGGAGCATACGAAATTATATTGAAAATTCTTCTCTAGTTTTCCAACTTGAAGAGCGGAAAGATATTATCAAGGTAAAGCTTACAAAGAAATTGATCAGCTGCTCGTTCTGCTGCAAAAACACTGCAGAAATGCAGCTCTCATGAGCTGCCAAGGGATTAATAATAAGCTACTTTTACTTGGACAAGTTTAATATCCTATGGTACAAATAGTGAGGGCATGTGAGACTGATAGTGCAATCATGTCCCGGTGATCTATAGGGTTCCTTGTTGTACATTAATCACACGCAAACACAAAGAAACAAAAACAAACTACCAAATTAAATTGCAAAATAGAATTGATCAGAAAACCACGCTAGTGACATTACCACAGTATAGCACTTAATTAATAGTTTGAAATTGGCAGGGCAACTCCAGAAGATTGCAACTCTCAAAGGTTCAGGTCCTAAGACATAGATTACCAACAGATTAAGGAGTGCATGCAACAGTATCAGGAGTTAAAAATTACAGCAACGTGAATCATCTCAATGCAGGATTCTGGAGGATTGTAGTCTAAGTCCAAATCATGACTCTTAGGGCACGTAAGAATACATAACTTGATGTCCTATTGATCTCTTGTCGCTTTTTGGTAACCTCTTAAGCATTATCAGCAGGAACTAGCAGTATTTTTCCAAAATGTTGGCCAGTTTCCATAAGCTCATGAGCCTTCTCTACTTCAGAAAATGTGAAGGTTTTGGAGGGGAATGAAGGTTCCAACCTGTGATTTTCAATATTATACCATACTTTTTCTCGCACCTCCTTGACGATCAACTCCTTTGATTCTTTACTTCTGTGTTGGAAGGCACACGCTGCATTGACATGCTATTATATCAGATAATGTCTTACACTCTACTTTACAATTTACATATTCCGTACTTAAAAGAATAAAACATGGTTAATAAAAAAGATAGGGAGTAGTTTTCATCTGTTTAGAAAATGGGAAAAACCTAGCCTCATAAGTAAACAAAGAAGAGAAAAGGGCATTGCAACACAATAATTAGACAAATGTTGCTGAGAACAAATGCCCAAAACAAAGCAATAAGAGCAACATCAGTGCAACTTTATGATCAACTAGAACAATCAAAGGTTTCTGACATTTTTGCTATAAATTTGAAAAGAGCAGAGTAAGCACTAGTATGATAAACCAAATATAACCAACTCAGTGTCGAGCTCATCTATTAGTGAAGATAAGAGAGATCTAGTCCGAAGCCAATATATACTTCTCCTAGTTCTGATAGGACTAGATAATCTCATATCTTTTCTGAAGTTATCTCTTTGTAGCAGATGTATCTGATAAATCTTGTAACTAGATAACTGATAGTTATCATCTGTAACCGTAGCATATCAATCCTGTAATCTGAACTCATATACATAGAGCTCGAGTCAGGCTAAGTAAGTCAAGCCTTGATATTCTCGAATTCTATTCTCTTCCTCAGGTCTTTCATAGTATAGCGACAAATTGAGATTATGATATATTAAAAAACTGAGAAAGAAAATAAAAACATTAGTGAGGGAAACTTGATTGATAGAAAGCAAATATTTTGGTTTTTATTTTCCCACTTTTTTTTCTGGCGAGTATGAATCGAGTTTAGTACGTACATCTAATGAATTTGCGCGGTTTGCTTTCATCCACCGAATTTGGAAGTGAACTAGCAGTGTCCACCTTATTTAAGCAAAAGTTACCGATGGAAATAAGTCTCCCAGCCTTATTTAAGCAACTTAAGTTTCGTTGATGATATTCAGGTCCAAGAACATTCAAGATCACATCAACACCTGCATTACTGACATTAGGAGATTGACAGTTCTATAAGAAGAATTTACTTAATTAATAGAGATATATGAAATATTGATGTTTATTATGATCATTCATCATTCAATTAAATTGTGAAGAAAAAATAAATTTATAAATTTACATAGATGATGGATGATTATTTGTGACCACAAACACTAAAAAATGTGTGGCTGAAAGCTATGATTCTAATAGTATTACATGATACATAACTAAAAGTATTGTTAATGTATATGTAGTTGAAACTCAATCAAAATAATCACCATATATTAGAGTGGTTTCAAAGTTACCAAAAGTGTCTCTCCAGCAGATAGCCTTGGTTTGCCTCCAACTTTAGGTAACCAAAAAGTTAGAGGAGCCAGTTCATTGGTTGTAAAAAGGTTTGACCAGACTGTACATGCAGCATATGGTAAAGAAGCAGCATTGTCTACAGTCACACCAGCTGGGACAGGAAACACTTGCAGTTCTGGTACAGCCACTTTCTCGGCATATCCGCCGCTGCTAAGAACCGCGCAAACCTAAAGAAAACAAATTGGTTTTCTTAAAGGGTTATGTTCCCAACAAATGTGATAAGACAAAACTGGAATTGAAATGAAAGAAGGTACGTACCAATGAAGGTGTATTAAAAGGAAACAACAATGTAAATGGAAAACAAGGCAGAAATGAAATAATGCAAAAGTTTGTTGATATTTCATTCATGCCCCAAACTGAAAGGGAATACAGTCTAAATAGCACCGGACTGCTGTCTTTGCATCAGTACATTTGCCTTGACTAACAGATAACTCCTACATATGGAAAAGTAGAGTAAAATGGATCTACTGCAGTAATAGTAGATAGGGTTGATCCTATCAAAATGTCTAAGTATACCCAGTAACATGTATTTTGCTCCTAACCTTCCAATTCTACCCCCTTTTTTCAATCAAATTAAAAAAATAATAATAATAATTCTTCTCCATTCATAAATTGTCGGGTTATCCCAGATTTTCTTATTGGCTCACTCTATTCCGTTCAATCATTATGTTGATAGGACATTCTTCTTTGATCTTCTCAAAAATGGTTCAGATAATCTCACTTAGGGGAGGGGGACATCTTTTAATCTTCACAAAAGCCTGGGACTGAGGTTTATGTTCTTGTTTTTGACAAGAACGGATCAATTGGTAAAGACTGAAAGCATCAGAGATTCTAACAATCCTACTACACTAATTGGTTGGCCTATATGTTACATATATGATTGATTGATTATCCGGCAGAAGAATTCATCAATTATGAATACATAAAAGTATAACTGGTCGAGGTGGAATCATAAAAGTGTAGTCATTCAAGTTGGCTTGCTCTGATACCAATTGTTATGCGGAAGCTTCCAACAGTCTCACATACACAGTCTAATAATACCGATACTCCCCCCACTTTAGTCACCCGGAAGAGATCGGGTATGGGGTTTTAACACAAAAAGTCTCGGCATTAGTGTGTGACATCAGTCATTATAACCCAAGGATGACTATTCACTTTTCCAATGTGGAATTCCAAATGGCTCTAATCTAAGCCAACATTTTCCAACAATCTCCACCTTTGCGTGATTCGAGCCATCACCAAACGTCTCACGATCCGGATACGAATAACTCCACATCGACCACAATCGTTTAATTCAAAATCTTGTGATCTCAATCAAACGTGGGCTCCACCAAATTCGATCGTACGAGACACCGCAACTTGGACTACGATACCAAGTAAAAAAGAACAAGGCAAACTATGAATTTATAATATATACATCTCTCTTAGAATGGGGTATATCTGTATATAGGGGTGGGCGTTTTGGCCCGAGGGACCGAAAAACCCAAAAAAACCCGAAACGGGCCGGTCTCTTGATTTTAAAAGCCCGAACCGAATTTGGGCCCGAACCGAAACAAGAACTTCGGGTTGGTCCCGGGTCATATTTTTTCTTGGCCCGAAAGCCCAAACCGGCCCGATACTGTTAGGTACTGCCATGTGTCATGATATGATTGGTCCACAATTAATTAAAAAAAAAAAAAACCTAGTCAGTGTCTCAGACTCTTTGTGCAGCCTCACAGTCTTCCTCTTCCTCTTCGAGTCTTCCAGTTCCACACCCACTCACCAGTCACCCAGGCACCCACCCAACCCAGCCTCGGCCTCGCCTTCCTCTGCATCGCCGCACCCAACCTTGCCTCCCTCGCGCCGCTGCTCCGCTTCGCAAAGTCTCAGGTCCCGAAGAGATACCGAGCCAAGCAGCCAGCACCGGAGATCAATAGCGCCGCCACAGGCGAGAATCCGCTCAAGCCAACACCACCATCGTCTTCCCCATCTCATTCTCAACCTCTCCATGCTATTGCATGTCGCCGATTTCCCCAAAATTCTAATTCGTTCTTAAGCTCCGATCAACTCTCCGATCATCTCATTCTCATCCTCTTCAAAACCCAATTCAATTCCTCCTTTGAGTCATCTCTGCTTCGACCGGCAACCCACCATGCCTTCTGGTCTGGTCTTCGGCTCCCCAAAAGTGGGACAAGACGATATGTAGAAGAGGAAAGGGACCTTTCGGGTCAGGTCGTCGGCGGATTTGGGGACGAAGATGCGGTCGGAGACTGGTGGGTCGGTGAAGATGGTGACGTCTTTGGATTCGACGGCGGCGAGCGGCTTGGAGGCTGCCGGAGATGGAGGCACGAAAAAACGCGAACCCGGCCCGAACCGGTCCGATCGAGTTTTGGTCGGTCCCCTGAGTTTAGAAAGCCTGAAACTGCCCGAGCCCGATATTTCGGGCTTTGGGTCGGGTTCTCGAAAATTTGGGCCCGGCCCGTGCCCAGCCCTATCCGTATATATACAAGGCATATTTTAACCTACTAGAAAACTAATTACAACTAAATATCATACAATAATCATAACTCCTAATACAATACGGCATGACTCACGCCAACAATCTCCATCATCCGAGATTACACAAAGAAACAAAGATGAGAGAAAGGAAAGAGAGAGAAGAATAAGACGAAGGAATGATAATGGAAGAGGCAGAAACCGTCGACGTTTTAGAGTTAAGAATAATTGCAGTTTTTCTTCTTTTATGTTTTCAGGGGCAAGAATGGAATTAATAGATAAAATACATTTTGCTGGGTATACTTAGACGAGGAGTTATAAATACACTACATAAACTACTTGATACACACCCATAATATTTTCTAATTAAAATAAAATTTTATAATGATATGAAATAACCAAAACATCCATATATAACAAATTAGAAAATATAAAACAAAATAAAATACAGAAATCAATATCAATTTTTAAAAACTAATTAATGTAGTAAAAACTAATTAATTTTTAAGGTAATTTATGTTAAGAGATCGATTTGGTGTCCTCATTAATTTTATCTTTTTCTTGTTCTCTTCATCCATATACGTTTTTGACTCCAACTTCTTCATCTAAACACACTCCATGAGACATTGAGATTTGTGTTCTTCATAGTGTTTATTATTTTATGTTTTATAATTTTAAAAACAGTAATAAATTTGAATAATTTTTTAAGAATAGTACAAGAAATCAATATTGACGTATATATTGATATATGTTTAGAGAATATAAGATATAGTCAAATAATAATGTATTTTATGTTTTTTGTGGTTATTGACATTTTAGGTACTTTTTTTGAATAGGAAGTCAAGAAATTTATTATTCAGTAAGCAGTATAAAAGATAGCACACTCATATAGGGCCGACAATAAGAGCTATCTCTTATGACTCACCAACTTATACTAGGCTAAAGAGCCAAGAATACACATACATTTTCTCTCGATAAAACACAATGAAATTGCAGTGTTAGAATACTTAGTAGCAAGATTAAAGGGTAACAACCAAATATGTTAACACTGTGACTAGATTCAAAATCAATCCAATATAGCAGGAGAAGAAGGCTGAGCCTCCTGTCCTGCCAAGCTACCTGTCTCCATATCAGCGACGCCAGTAGTCTGCAGCGTATCGCCCTTGTCATTAGATACACAAGATGGATCATCCATCACAAAGTCATTTTTCGGCTGTTTCTTCTTAAACAACCTCTTTTTGGTTCTCGAGTCTTCAACTTCTCCAACCAAGACCTCTTTTGGTTTATTCTTACTTCCTTTGGGGCGACCCATTTTCTTCTTTTTTGGCGATAGCAAGAGCTAGCAAGTTCTGTGTTTCACCACCACCAGACGATTTTCCTCGGACTCTAGAGAAGCCTGAATATACTTTTTCCAAGGTCGTCTCCAATCAGACGTTGACTTACGTTTGAGTAAATTAATCAACGAATATTCCTTTGCCACAGCTGCAAAGGTAAAAGAAGACATCTCATCAACTCATGCTGATAGAGTTTCAGAGTTCAACACATCAACCTGCTCAGAGAACAACACCGACACGGCGTCTATCACCTTCAAATTCTGACTCTCGGTACTTGCTCCCATTTCAGGTTCTTCTACGCACGTATCCATTTCTGCAAGAAGAGGAGGGATTGCATCTGCTAGGCCAAAAGGACCTCGCGTAGGTAGAGAGGGCATCACATTCTCAGTAATACTCAATTGAGCAAAAGCCGGTTCAGGATCCGTACCCGACACATTCTCCCGTTCTGTGAACAAGAGTCAGTCACATCCCATCGCATCATGCAAAAACAGTCCACAGTCACGGTAAAAACCATAAACCTTTTCATAGAACAAGTCAACATCAATTGTCACAGTGGGTGAAAAGTCATATTGCATCTTCAAACAAATTCTCCGGCGCACATCAAACTCCACTTTGATTCTTTGGACCGGTTCCCTTCGAGACAAGGCTGCCTGATCAACCCCATATGACAAAACCCAGGGAATCGCCGATGGCTAGCAGAGCAATACGGTTGCGCAGCTTGAGAGGGATGCCCCAAAGCGCCACCCACGCCGCCAACGAGAACAAGGGAACAGTTGCAACCGGAATCTCACCATCATAATCATTCAGGAGCAACATGGTAGATCTGTAAAACCACGGACCGCCCTTCAAAACTCTGTTCCAATCTGCCGCCTGCTCGAATTGGAATAGGAAACGATCTCCAACTTCATGGACAAATAGTCCTTTCCTTATTCTCCAGATTGTGGGGATCGTACCCTTGAACCCCGGGTAGCGCTGATGAATACCCAAAAGACGTCCGACCAGACAAACGTGTTTGTCTAACAAAGCGAATCTGCCCTAGTCGACGGTGATTCTCCCATACACTGACAGCCCGGACGAAGACCAGCCATGGCGATGGGCAGGGAACATGTAACGATTTGGGAATTTTTCAGGTTTTGGTCTACGCGATCCATCCTCTAAGCACTGGGGCGGCGGAGAGAGGAGGGTGCGCGATAGGGTTTGTTTGGGATTTCCACATTAAGAGTTTTGGGGAGTATATATAAAAGGGGTTTTTTACCCAAAACTACAATTTTGTATTGGTATTTACCAATAGCAAAATTGTTTTTTCAAATTACCACTAATAAGTTTCCATCCAAAACTAACAGAATCAGTTATCTCTTAAATTACAAAATTACCCTCATTGAGCCTAATGCTACTGATCCTCAGAACTCAACCTAATATTACTGATCCTCAGAACTCAACCTAATATTACTGATCCTCAGAACTCCGCCGTCATCCGCCGCGCTTCAATACTACTGACCCACAGAACTCCGCCGTCCTCCACCGCGCTTCAATACTACTGATCTCAATGAGTAAAATATCGGATATCGAAGAAATATCGGTGTTTCAAAATACGGATATTTCGACGGAAATATCGATAAAATATCGATTCATTAGAAATTTTGACAAAAACGACGGAAAATATAAGAAATACATGGAAATTTGTATTGAAACTTTCTAATTAAGGTTGTTTTATGCTATGTTATCGATCATATGTGAGAAGAAAATATTAATAAATTCAAATACATATCAATTTATTGAAATGTTATATGAATTACTATGTGAATCGAGCTGATATTTATTGAAATATGATTTAATATATATAATTTATGCTTGAAACCTAAAATGAGGCTAGACTATCACACCCTTTAACATTATTTGTACATAATATTTCACAAAAACAACTACATGAAGTTTTTTTAAAACCATACAGAAATTGATATTATATAGTCGTTGACCCGTTGCCACTAACCATTATATAGTCGTTGAATCGCTACATAAAAAAAAACTAGCTTATTAGAACATCATAGAAAAATCATGCCAATAAAATTGTAATTACATACATTATCATGTAAAATGATTACATTACTATTTTAATTATATGTTACAAAAATATACATTATAGTAAAATATATAGTGTAAGACACATTACAATTAAGCATGCATGAGTAAGAAACTTATTAGGAAATCAAAACATAAGTATGATAAAATTAGCTTTTGAAGGTAAGTTAGAAATTAAAATTAAGTGTTGAAAATTATGTGTTTTAAATTGTTGAAAATTAGTTTTTGAAGGTAAGATAAAAAGTTTCTGGAAAATATCAGAAAATATCAGAAATTTCGCAGAAATATCGGAAATATCGGCTAAATATCGGAAATATCGGCAAATATCGGGAAATTTTGACGAGAAACTGAAAGAATTGAATCGAAATATCGATTCAACGGAAAAACGAAAATATCGGCGAAATATCGCCGATAATATCGATTTTTAATTCCTTGACTGATCCTCAAAAGCTCAACCATAACCAACACACAAGCAAAAATCCCAACACACAACTAGGGGTGGGCGTTTTAGCCCGAGGGCCCGAAAGCCCGGCCCGAAAAACCCAAAAAAACCCAAAACGAGTCGGGCTTTGATTTTCGAAATCCCAAACCCAAAAAAGCCCGAACCGAAAGTGTGCAGGCCCGAACGGGCTCGGGCCTTATTTTTCTATGGCCCGAAAGCCCGACCCGGCCCGATATATATATTCCAACCCTAGACCTCTTCTTCCTCAGCCACATCAGACCTCACCTCTTCTTCCTCTTCGCATCAGACCTCACCTCTTCTTCCTCTTCTTCCTCTTCTTCCTCTGTTCACCATCTCAATCACCATCAGCCCAGCCTTGCCTCGCCTCGCCTCGTCCAGCCCAGCCTCGCCCTCGCCTTGCTCAGCCTCGTCTTCCACCATCGACATCACCCATCACGATTAGCCTAGGCTACTCAGCCCTCAGCTTCGTCTTCCACCATCGACTTCACCCATCGCGAATTCGCGATTAGCCTCACCCTTCAGCCTCGCTTGAGTTGCCTCACTCTTCGACATCACCCTCAGGCCAACAGGCCCTCAGCCCTGGACTCAGCCTCAGCCCTTAATTTAAGGTAGACTTCAATCAGGGATTTAGGGTTTCTCAATTTCAATTTTTTTTTTTTTTAGATTTCAATATCAATTTCTTATTTTCTTGATTGATTTCTCAGTTCCAATTCTTCAATGTGTGGCTCTGTGCTTTTATTTAGGTAGATTATCAATGTCTGTGGCTCTGCCTAAGGCCTCGCGTATCCTCTGCTCTTAGTCCTGAATCTCGCCTCCGATCTGCAGGATCTCTCTCTCAGCCTCTCGCTCGCCTCTGTCCTCAGCCTCTCGCTCGCCTCTGTCCTCAGCCTCTCTCTCTCAGCCTAAGGCCTTGCCTCGCCTTGCCTCCGATCTGTAGACAACATATTTTTGGGCCCGAAAAAAGCCCGAACCGACCCGAACGGCTTTTGGTCGGTCCCCAGATCTCAGAAAGCCCGAACCGGCTCGAGCCCGAAATTTCGGGCTTTGGGTCGGGCTCACGCCCAGCCCGGCCCGTGCCCAGCCCTACACACAACAATCAAATCGCTACAGAATAAAGTGATCTGAATCAACATTGAGCAGGATTTCAGATCGGGAAGCTAAAAATCAAAATAGGACAAGAAGAAGAATTGAAAATTGAAAAAGGATCAGTAAGAGAGAGAGAGAGAGAGAGAGAGAGAGAGAGAGAGAGAGAGAGAGAGAGAGAGAGAGAGAGAGAGAGAGAGAGAGGCTTCAGATGAAGCGGAGTCAGGGAGGAAGAGCCACCAGGACGTGGTTGTCGTCGGCAGTGGGAGGAAGATGAAGCGGAGTCAGGGAGGAAGAGCCACCGGAGAGGGACGAAGAGCCACCGGAGTGCGACGAATAGCCACCGGAGTCAGGGACGAAGCGGCGGCAGAGGGAGGAAGATGTAGTGGTTGCTGCCTCGCTCGCTGCCTCGCGCCTCCGCCCTCGCTCTGCCATCGCCACCCGCCGCCCAGCCTCGCCCCTCGCCCCCCGCCACCTCCAATTAGATCTCAGAAATTAGGTTAGGGTTCTTTTTGAGAATATGTGGATATATATATGTGGTATGGGTTGTAAATTATAAATTTTCAGGGTTATTTATGTCATTAAACAGTAAAAGGGTTAACAGCCCATTACTGTTAATTCCTGCTAATGGTATAAAAAAATATGATATTGCTATTGGTAAATATCACCACTAAAATGTAGTTTTTGATCATTATTTATATATAAAATTTCTCTACTTAGACATTTGTTGTATACATTTAGAAGCACCCTTCTTAAAACATAAAGTAAACACATAAAATTCTCGTTTTCCACATTGAACAATTTTGTTAGATTTTGAAAGAAAAAAAATGAAAAACCATTTGGCCGGTGTGTGATCATTATGATTGACTGTCCATTTTTATACATAATTAAAGATCTCTAATTTGACTGACTTTCCTGGATACTTAAAGATCATTAGAATTTAATAAAAAATGGGAACAATCGCAATGTTTTTGATTACTGTTTCGGAGGCAGTAATGCTTAATTAACTCACTAAACCAAATATTTGGTTGGATGGTTTCCGGTACTTTCGATTGATAAAAATGTACTGTACGGAGTCCTTATCCAGCAAATATACAATTTCACTAATGACAACTTACATAAATTCCTTACTTACTCACTAAAGCTAGCTAGCTACTGCAAAGCAAATCTCAAGTTTTATGTGGAAATGGGAGGAACCAATTCAATTATTAATTCTTAAAGTTGCCACAAACTAAATGATGAAAAAAAAAAAAAAGTAACAACAAACTAAAAAAAATTTAAAAAGTTACCAAAACTAAAAGAAAAAGAAAATATACCTCATCGTTAATATTCCAGTTTTTCACATCTTTCCCCATTTTCTCTATTGTTCCGGAGCACTCCAGTCCCAAGCACAACCTTTCTCCATAAAACTTTTTCCTCTCAGTTATGTCAGATCCATTGACCACAGTAGCTTTTACCTTTATTAAGACTTCATCATCATTAAGGTCTGGATCAGGCACTTCTTCTATTTTCAGTTCACCAGACTTAATAAGAAATATGGCCTTCATCACTGAAATTTGAATCAGAAACTTGCCTTTTAGACATTCACATAATCTAGCGTAAACATGGAAACACAAAAGTTATAATACATGAAAGTTTCGCAGCAATATAATCGCACTGAAAAAGCACTGATTAAGCTGCATGTAGTTATAACTAATTATAAACCTAGTCATGGTCTGAATCATAATAATATTTCTCCAAGCTAGAGCCTAAGTGGATTGGTCCTTTGTTGCACTAGCTAGCTCTATTTGTCCTTTGTTGCACTAGCTAGCTCTATTTGTTTTGTTTTTTTTTTTGCTTGTATTGCATGCAGTGGCGTAGTCAGAATTTTTCAAGGCGGGTCGAATTTAAATAAGCACAATTATCTTATGTATCATTAGACAATACTTTATTTAATTTAATTTGCAAAGACAAATATATTGCACTGAAAATTTAAGATGCATGCCTAGCAAAAGCACGAGAATATAATCATTGGCGGAGGCAACATAGGACTAGCATAGGCCTATGCGTACACTCAGATTTTAGTTTTAGTTCACTGTGATGCAATTGTGCCTACAGTGAGATCAAATTTTTTTTAATAGTTTTACCTGTAAAAGGTAACTAAAGTAAAATTGTTTAACAACCTATAATTCCTTTGAAGGTATTTGTGTACTCTACTTATTATTAAAGCTTATTTAACAAAACCTATTTACTCTATATGGTGTACTTAATTGTCAAAAAGTATTTGTGTGAACAAAAAAAATGTGCCCCAGTCACTTTTTTTTCTCCCTCCGCCACTAAATATAATAGTTCAATTACTCGATCTTGACAAAGTTTAGTCTAGCTTGGACTCTTGGTGCAAAGTTTCGCATATATAGAACACATGTATGAAGCTGATCGATTCTAATAATGCATGAGCCTATATTCTCATAAAGGGAAAATTTGAAGAACAGTACGTGAACTTTTTGCCACTGACAATTAAGGTCTTTTAAATTTCAGAAATAGCACATTAGTGCATAACATTGAAAATCCGACCCAAATTAAATACATGCTGTTAATAATGGCGTTAATCTCATGCCATCATTCATTTTCTCATAGAGTAGGTTGGTCTCTTCAAATTCTCTCTCACAATTCTACCAAGAAGGCCACAAGCCCTTCACCAGGCCACCTTTGCTCCGTCGCCCAAGAATCGTAACGCCGGACGACATAAATTCAATTAAGGTCGTACGAACTACACATTCTACTTGTAAATTTTAAAATTAGTAAATTGCCAACAAAACAATATCCCAAAAATGAATCGAAACTTATAACTAATCTTTTTCAAACAGCATATCCATTTTTTATTTTTTTTTAGAAGAAACAGCATATCCATTTTATCCTCAAAAATTAAGTAAAACAATATATCTATTCCCACCATAAAAACCCAACTACTTCTAGTCGAAGTAGAAGTTTATACACAAAACTCAGAAATTTTCAAGAAACTCTAGCAAATTCATGCACCCAAATCTTTATGCATTCAACACTCACTTCAATCGGGACCCAAGAATTTCTCAGCAACCACAACTAACAAGAGCAAAAGTCAGATCAGAAACCTAGGAATTGAAGAAAACAAAGACAAACAATTAATGAATGACTAGATTTGAAGCTAGGAACACACCAAAAATGCTTTGAGAGATCCCAATGATCAATCTAACATATCCAAAACCCCCAATTCCTTCATTCCCTAACACCACACCACAATAGCAAAGACAAGTCCAGAGCTTGAAGCACCTAGCTGGTTTCGGTTTCTAGAAAAGACAAGGTCCAGAGCTTGAAGCACCTAGCTGGTTTCGGTTTCGGTTATGAGTGTCGGTAAGAAATTTATTTAATTTTTTTTTTCTTAACTAAACGCAGCCCTAATTTTGTATACCAATTTGAAATTTCCAAAAAATAAAACCCAATTAGAAGACTGGTAAGAATTTTTTTTTTTTTTTTTTTTTTTTTTTCGTCTAAAAGATATTAGTTTAAACAAAACCAGAAATCATTTTACCTCGTCTTGACGAATCTGAGCTGCTCCCGATATCCTCTGTCTCCAATAAAACACAAGGGAAGGGCTGCTGTCGGGATCTTTCCAACAACTTTTAATATAGTGGCCGAGTGCCACGTTTCGGCCACTGATAGGTTCTATTATTTCGGCCCAGACAGGCCCATATAATCCCCTATATAAAGTGTGATATGCTGTTGTTTGATTGGAAAAAACAAGCAAACCGAAAACCACCGAAATATACAGAAATATCTCTGAGTCAGCTATGGGCCGCACAATTGAGGGGACGCTGGCGAAGCGTCCGGAATCCGATCTGAACCCGACCACGGAGCAGCCGGAGCAGAAGCGTCCGAAGATCGGCGATCCACAGCTCCCTGTTGATACTCGTATGTTTTCCAATGATTCATGCTTTGTTTTATTTTTTTTTATTATTATTATTATTTTGTCTGTTGGAGAATTTAAAATTGGTATCCAAAATTAGGGCTTTTGATTCATGCTTTGCTTTAGGGTTCCCATATATGTTACGTTTCCTTTAGAAAATCAAAATTAGGGTTCGATCTGAAACCTGGAGCAGTTTTAGCTTTTAACTGAAAATTGGATATATTGTTGTGATAATTGAAAAGAAGAGAACGTACAGCTTAAACAAAATCATCTGTATGCATATGGGTTGCTAAATACCAAATTATATGGCTTGCTTAGATTAGTAATGTTGATGCCAATAGCTGTGTCGGTTTGGTTTTGTTAATGATTTATAGCGGAAACAAAGCCTTTGTTAGAGCAAATAATAGTTAGCTTTATGTTTGCTGATGGGTTCATAGATGTTGGAAAGAAAAAAAGATGGGAATAGGAAATCTGGAATTGGTAGAAGGGTTTATGCTGAAGGTTTATGAGTTGCTACAGCAGAGCTCTTTAATTCTATTAATCTGAATTGAGAAGAAATAGAGGAGCAGGGACATATTTATATTCAGCTTAGGACTCTAGACAATTCTACTCTAGAAAACTTAAAACACATTGGGGACTCCAACCAACTAAATGTTAAACTGGAATCTAGAGATAAACAGAGAACTCTAGAGTTAAGGAGAAAGTACATTAATTCCAACAATAGATTGCATCTGCAGCATTCTAGCAAGCTCCTCTATGTACATCAAATTTTCATGTTTGGTCTTTTATCTTATGACTATTGTTTAAACCTTGTCTTTGGGTGCTGTAGCAATGGATCTGCGGAGCGATAGTGATAGCGACTGGGATGACCCTTTAGATGCTAATTATGATGAAAGCTATGGCTATTGTCTCATCTGTCGGAAGATTGTCAGCAGTCACACCCTTAAAGAATGCCCCAACAAGTCGAGGGGATTTGGAATGTTTTGTTTTGTTTGTGAAGGCCCCTGTAAAAGTAGTACCGATGAACACAAAGAAGATCAGGCTGAACGTATCAAGACCTGTACTAATTGTTACTCTAAGGGTCGACACTGGACCCAGGACTGCCCCTATTCTGATAATGAAGATGCATGCTAGTAGTATGGCTCATCTTTCAGAGAAACTCCTTCTGGTTTTATCTGCTTTCACAAGGTCTCGTATGATATGAGAGAACTATCTCAAGCTAACGTTGTAAAATCCTAATTAGAAACATATCGAAATTGAGTCAGATTTGTGATTCCAGTTTGACTGTTGTCTGTGTTAACTTAAGACCTCTTTTCTTCCCCAAGATTTCCTATTTCCAGTTCCGTGTTCATCAATTTTTCATGGTCAGAGTATATAGCTCGAACGGGCTTTGATTCAGGTTATCTGTTTCAGGCGGTGATAACGTTCTCATTACGATTTTTTTTTTTTTTTTTTAAGTCCACAGCTGTGAAATCATATTATATTTAAAGCCTTTACCGACATTACTTGTGGAATGCCTTGCGACTTGGCTACCTCTGTAAATGGAAGATGAACACTCTGTAGAAACTAGAAAGGGATTTTTGCTCTTACACACTCAACTACTCGAATTTGGACGACAAATTAGATTTCAAAATATCTGCAATATGTACACAACTACCTAATATATGCAATACGTTGTGGATCTTAGTAATATCTGCAATATGTACCGAAAGGCGAAACCAAGAAATTGCAGAGGATCCAAAACATTGTTCTCCCAATACTTTCAAACTGATATTCTTTGTACATCCAAAAACTGTAGTTAATATCCAAAATAATACACATTGTTACATGCTTCATTCTTCAAGGTTGTGTTGAAATTATCCTATAAGCATTTTGGATTGGGCAGTTTTTAATCATGTATTCCACAAGCTCCCTAGAAGTCTCCTGGATTCTCAATTCCACTGTACCAATACTTCCACCAACATTAAAAGTTAGTTTGTAGGAGAACTTTGATAAAACAGGTGCATCAGAAGTCTTGTGACGATAATTCTTCATCTTCGGGCTACTTAACACCTTTTTAACCTCATCACTACTAGTGAACACGAGTCGATGAAAAAAAAACTTCAAGTCATGTGATTTGCGCTCATCCACTCGGTGAGCGACCAATATGTCTCCATCCAACCTATAAAATATTGAAAATAAATCAATGCATACACACACACACCATATTCATCTACATTTATTAACAAAAATTCACATACCTGAACAGTTTTATGAAAGCATCAGTACTAATAAGTTTTGCCTGATCATTGACTTCATAGATCATGAATAACATGCGTCCTAGATCATAGTGATCGAAGTTATCCCGGTATGCAAGCAAAGCTTTGCGAGGCTTCTCAATGCTAATTCCCACATTGGTCAAGTGAAAACCTAGAGAGCAACAAATATAAAATACTATAAGTGAAAAATGAATGAGTGTCTATTTCTTAAATGAAAAGCATAAAGAGAATTTTTACCATGTATAGTTCCACCACTGTTTTTGTCGTAAAATGTGCCATTAGACGCCGCTTTGATAACTAAATTCCAAGAATCAGTCGTGGACAAATTGAAGTCATAACTGAAAAAGCAGCTCAAGTTAAACAAACAAAATAAAAGATAACAAAGTAAAATATATGGATGAAAAATTAATGAAACAACATACCCGAAAACTAATATATCATCTGCATACCCATATCCGGACCCTAGTGATGCGATCTCACGATCTTCTTCTCTCACCACTACCTCTCCTTTTATAAAAAGACGATAAATTTGAAAACCCTATATCCACAAAAAGCCGAGAGTTAGAATCTAACCGTGTATATATGAGTAAATGATATAAAAGTTACAAGTGCCATGATATTCATTACCTTTATGTCATCATAACCAACAATTAGGGTTCCAAAGCTTTTGTCTTGTTTACGGAGTGTATCCAGATAGTTGTAGGCAATCTCCACTACTTGTGATACAGCAATATCATCATCATTACGAACCTTTAACTGTGTAATGTAAAAAAGTAATTAGTCAAACAAGTGAGACATTTCTCATTCATATAAGCTACTATGAATTTATTGACAGAAAATATGAGCTTGGTTTTGGTGCTTTTACCGTTTTATCAACATGTAGCAGCATCTTCTGACAATCAAGGGATTTCCCCACTTGTATGCAAAGTACCTTATCAGTTAGATCAGTCCATTTGGTGGCTGTATCTGAAACTAAAAGTGAAATATTAGAAAAACTATTCAGTTATAAATATAAATGAATCTATTTAAATATAAGTAGGGGTAATTATAACCTACTCTTAGGGCACCAGTTAGCCTTTCTTGCATCTTTGGGAATCCATTCTCTAGATGCTCTTGACTCCACAACAGCAAAGATGCCATCCTTGGTACGAATAGCCAATGCTGTTGTACCCTTTCCGTCTTCATCGTCAATAATGTCGTTTTGATTCATACCTAATGCAGTCGGGATAGTTTCAAAAGTACAGAGAGATTAACAACATTGCAATAATATATGTACCCAAAAGAAATATCTACTATTAATTCCTTTTATTTTTCTATCAAGTGAGTGTGTATTCTTTGGGAAAATTACATTTGCACAGACACTAAGAAAGGAACCAATACTGCAAAGTAGTTGCATTCATATGGATTATATATATGGGATAAAGAACTTGAATTCTGGCACAAAATGACATTGAGATCAGAAAATGTTATAAGGGAGTTTTTCTGCAGAGATATGAACCTACTTTCCAGGTTGTCATAACTTTAAGTTCAAAGATTGCAAGCATATGTCAACCAGAAACACTGATAACAGTTTAATGAACACTAAGCAAAATAATATTTACCGGAAAACAGAGATAAATACACAACCCTTTATAAACTTTCTGACAATTTTAGAATTGGTTCAGCATTGCCTATATAACACAATAGAAGAAGAAAACACAAAAGCCCAGAACATTAATACCCCACTCCAAGGAAGCGATGAGAACTCAAAGCAAATAACATGTACATAAAATTCAGTCATCACTCAAAACACAACCAGTGAATATAGAACAGATAGACTACACAACTGCATTTAATTCACAGTAAACAATTACAGGAAGTAAACCAAACAAAAGCATTCAAAAGGTTATAATGGCAGGCCAGTTAAGTTCATAAAAATGGATCCCTCTTCACACATGTACTTGAATCATCACTATTGCAAAGCAAATTGGAGTACCAGGCCTCGAATAGACAACATTCTGTTTCTACATGGCTATAGTTTCCATCTTTCATTAGAGAAATTCAGGGAGAAATTACTTTGTTCATCTCTTGTTAGCCACAAACACTACAAATTTGACTTAAAAGTTCAAGGCTTTCACACGAAACTGTATCAACATAGCTAAAGCTTTCATCTTTATAAAATAAATTTGAGAAATAAGCATAAAAAACACAACACTTTGTTTGTACAGGCTTAAAGTTTGCATCTTTAACTAGAGGAGCTCAGATTTGTTCATCTAGCCACAAGTGAAAAAATATGACTTGAGTTCAAGGCTTTCACTGTTTCACACAAACACTTTCAACATGACAAAAGTTTCCATCTTTATCTTCGTTTCTAAATAAATTAGAGAAATAAGAGTGAAAAACACAATTGGACACAAAGATAGCAAATCTGAGGAAACCAGAGATCTATAAGTCACAGTTTGAACAACAGCAAATCTCTGACACACACACACAGACACACTCACACACATATATATATATGATTCCAAGCTTTTTCCCATTTGGCAGTAAAAACAGCAAGAATTCATTAACAACAAACAGAAAAGAAAAAACGCCCGAGCTCTCAAAATAGAAAATGATCAACAAGAACTCAGAACAATAAAATCCAGAATGAGAAGTTGACTCGATTAATTAAAGCTTTGAACTTGACATTTCATTACCTGTCCCGCCGACGAAGGCCAACGCTTTTGGGTCTAGGTCGGCGTCGGCGTCGCCGTCAAGGACTTTGTTTCTTTTCTGATAAACCTTTTTTTATGTTGGACAACGGATAAACCCTTATGATCAGTCCTTTTGTATACCCTTCCCTTCCTTACTTCGAGCTTTTTTTCTTCTTTTTTGTTATATGTCCGGTTCACGAAAATTTTAAGTAAATTTGACATCTTTATGGCATAATATCACTATCTCCGGAGAACACAATTTGTTTGTTTGTATTTTTTTTTTTTTTTGGGTTTTTTTATATTTCATTATAATGTTTTGATAAAACTCTAGATAAAGAAATTATAGTCCATGTTTGAATATTAAGGAAGGTATAAATCCACTCGTTTCAAGGATCGTTTTGAAATTGCCATCTTATTTGTGGTACTCATTGTATAGCATAAATTTATTTAAAAATTACCGTTTACTTGCCGGTGGTGCTAGTGTAGCTAAATAGAATTTTATGATTAGTGTTGATACCAGTTAAAACCTCCTCTGCTTCAATTATTTTATCAAATAAAATGGTAATGACTAATCATGGTATCGAGGCGGCTGATTTTTCTTATTCATGGTATCATACATTCTTCAATTTCTCATGATTTTTTATTTTCTTATTCATTTTTATGGGTAAATCACGTGAACATTTATCTATTTCTCACTGAGTATAATATTGGTATGTATTACAAAGTTTTTATCAAATTGTGATATAAATAGATTATTACTAATGGAAGTCCCTTGGCTTCATGCATGTGGTACATGATTATGACATGAAGTTAAAAACTGTATCCAAAATGCAAGAGTGCTCGACAATACAAAATTCGACATCGTAGTTATTTATATTCACCATTAGTACACGTTACTATTTTCTCTTGCCATTCCATATAAAACAAGTCGTGTCATATAGATGTTCCTGCATTTCGTTGTGAATCTTATATGTATGTTGCTTCCAAGACTTGGAAAGAGAGTGGTAGAATCCCAAAGGGTATCAGGTTGCTCGTTCTTCAAACTTCTTCATGGAAAACAACCGTCTTTATGTTGGCATTTGAACTCGACAGAAGTAGTCGCAGTTTGAAAGATTCTTAGTGATACTTGAAAATTTTATACTTGAAAGACTCGCACAACAACTGAAGGTCAAGATCATTTCACAAAGTTGGTAAAGACGAAATTTCAGAAGCAATAAATCAAGTACTTAAGTTTTCCTAGTTCAACTAGGACTTCACCATACAATAAGTTGACTCAATTAAAGCTTTGAACTTTACGGTTCATACTATGAGTTTTACAAAACCAAATATGTAAAAGCATATGGAGATTAAATTTTGCCTGTTTGTTTGAAGAAAGATCGAGCTGCTTGCCTGCTTCCGATTCCCTCTCTCTCAACAAATACCTATAAAACACAAGGCTCTTGGGATCTTTCCGACCACCTTTTGATCTAGCACCCAAGTGACACAGTTCATTATTAGACTGGCCCACTTTGATCTCATCATGGCCCAATCATCTCATCTGGCCCATCAGAACACATATATGACAAAACCCGAAACCTCATAATCTCAAGTCCGCCATGAGCCACACAACGGAGGGACCGCCGGCGATGCGACCGGAATCCTATGAGATCCCGAAATCGAATCAGTCGGAGGCGAAGCGTCTGAAAATCGACGATCCCCGATTCGCCATTGATACTCGATCGTATGTTTTTGAATGATTCAAGCTTTTCGTAATTATATATAGGGCTTTCGTATGTTTTCGTTTAGTTTAGAAAATCAAAATTGGTGTTCCAAAGTAGGGTTTCGGTCTGAAGACATGGGGAAGGTTTAACAGAATTGGAATCGATAAATGGATGAATAGAATGAAGATTAAATGTTATGAATATGGCTTTGCCTAATACCTGGCCTGCTTAATTTGTATATGCAGCTAGGAGTCTAGTTGTGCATGCATGCATGGCTACACTGTTAGTTTGGTACTGTGAATGGTTCATAGCGAAAAAATACAATGCTTTGTTAAAGGAAATAATGTTTAATCTGCAGCTAGCTAGCAAGCTCTTCTATCTGTAAGACTAGCTGTAACTTTAAACCATCAGATATTCATGTGTGCTCTTGTTTCTTACGACACTATCGTTTAAACTGTTTTTTGTTATGGGGGCTGTAGCAATGGAAGTGCAGAGCGATAGTGATAGCGATTGGGATGATATTTTTGATGATACTTACGATGTAAGCTTTGGTTATTGTCTCATCTGTCGTAAGATGGTTAGCAGTCACACACCTGAAGAGTGCCCCAAGAAGTCGAGGGGATTTGGAATATTTTGTTTCATTTGTCATGGCCCCTGTAAAAGTAGTACCGATGAACACAAAGGGGATCAGATTGAATGTATCAAATCTTGTGATAATTGTGGCTCGCAGGGTCGACACTGGACCAAGGACTGCCCTTTTTCTGATAGTGACGATGAATGCAGCTGATTTTTCAGAGAAACTCATGCTGGTTTGATCCGCTCTGACAAGGTCTCATATGATTTGTGATCTCAGGCTGACATTGTAAATTCCTGATTAGAAACATATCGAAATTGAGTGGGATTTGTGGTTCCAGTTTGACTGCTGTGTGTGTTAACTTAATTTTTTTTTCACTCAAGATTTCCTAATTCCAGTTCGTCGATAGATGTTTCAGTCAATGTTTCATGAATAAAGTATATATATACGGTATATATAGAACTAATATTGCTGTGTGGTAACACGGGTGACATTTAATTTCAAAGATACATATAACTTATACCGGTTTCAATCGCAGTTGCCTGATCTTAGTTAAAGACTTCATCATCTTTAAGGTCTGGAACGGGCACTTCTTCTGTTCTCAGTTCACCGGACTTAGTAACCACATATTATGACCTTCATCATTGAAATCTGAATAAAAAACATGCCTTTAAGACATTGACATAATCAAGTTAAAACATGGAAACACAACAATTTTCATAAATGCAAGTATCGCTATGTCTCTTGTTCAACTAGTCCACCTATTCTTTTGTTCTCAATTTTACGTCTTTACCATCCCAAAATGCACAATTGGGTCTAAACGAAAAAAAAAAAATTTAATTAAATAAATAAATCTGTGAAATTACGTTTTGAACTTACATTCATATTTAGGTTTTGTTGTCATCTTGGCCCAATCAGCCAATTAGCTAAATTATATAACAAAAACCCGAAACCTCATAATCTCAAGCTAGTAGTCATGAGCCACACAACAGAGGGACTGTCGGCGAACACGATACAGCCGGAGGAAAAGCGTCCGAAGATAGACGATCCCCGGCACGCTGTTGATACTCGTATGTTTTTTGAATCTTGTATTCATGCTTTTCTTTTAGGGCTGTCCATCCTTTTTGTGCTTCGTTTCGTTTAGAAAATCAAAATTGTGTTAGGGTTCGGTTTGAAGATATGGGACAGTTTTAACCGAATTGGAATCGAAAAGAAGATTAGATCAATGTTTTGAATATGGCTTTGCCTAATACGTCCCTAACTGGCCTGGTTTGTATATAGGACTTGTATATATATATATATATATATATATATACATGTATGTAGCTAGAAGAAGTAGATTAGTAGTTTAGTGTCCATAGTGCACGCATGGCTGCATTGTTAGAGGAAACGTTGATGTCAGTAACCGAGTCAGTTTGGTACTGTGAATTGTTCACTGCGGAAAAATTACTCGTTCATTTAGCTGTATGTTTGCTGATGGGTTCATATATGGTTTGCATCTGCAGCTAGCTAGCAAGATATTCATGTTGGCTCTTGTTTCTTACAAATACAACACTATCGATCGTTTAAACCTTTTTCTTTTTGGGTGCTGTAGCAATGGAACTGCAGAGCGATAGTGATAGCGACTGGGATGACCCTTTAGATGCTAATTATGATGAAAGCTATGGCTATTGTCTCATCTGTCGGAAGATTGTCAGCAGTCACACCCTTAAAGAATGCCCCAACAAGTCAAGGGCATTTGGAATGTTTTGTTTTGTTTGTCATGGCCCCTGTAAAAGTAGTACCGATGAACACAAAGGAGATCAGGCTGAACGTATCAAGACCTGTAGTAATTGTTGCTCGCAGGGTCGACACTGGACCCAGGACTGCCCCTATTCTGATAGTGACGATGAATGCTAGTAACATGCTAAGATGGCTCATGATCTTAGAGAAACTCATGATGGTTTGATCCGCGCGCTCTCACAAGATCACAGATGATATGAGGGAATTACCTCAGGCTGACATTGTACTTTCCTGATTGTAATTGAGTCGGATTTTGTGGTTCCAGTTTGACTGGTGTGTGTTAACTTAAAACCTTCTTTTTTTTTTTCCTCAAAATTTCCTATTTCCAGTTAATTCGTCTATAGATGTTTAGTTTAGTCAATGTTTAATGAGTAAAGTAGATATAGAACTATGCTGTGTGGAAACACGGGTGACTTTCAAAGATACATATAACTTATACCGGTTCGATCTTAGTTGATATGCAAGAGATCGATACTAAAGATCATGATCTCGAGCACGATTAAAAACTTCTGACTTTTGCAGTTTTTTGTGTTAACCTATGACCAATGTTTATAATGCTAACAAGCACTGAACATATTACTCAGTACTGTAAAGCCGAAATTATTTGGCCGAAACCAAGTTCAAGCTTGTTTGTTTTTAAATATTTTTTTATAACAGGAGAATTGGAGAAGCCAAATACCTAGCTAACCAGACATAGGGGCGACATGAGTAACGTTGTTAACTTGCTGGAGTAGCGATAAGATCTCGGCGAAGATCAGATCCCGGAGCAACCGACTGGTATGCTTTTGATTTACGTTTGTACCTTCTAGGGTTTGTGATGACATGAACAGTTGTTATTGAAACGATCAGTCCCAAAAACTCATACGAATCAATAATAAGCTGTGAAAAATTAAACTGATTTTGAATTAAAAAGAACATAATCTATAGGAAAGGGCCTCAAATTGAATTAACCTGCGAGGTTGCTTACTTTTCTAGTGTATATGTTCTCATGCAAATATATGGCTTGCTTAATACCTGGACCTGGCTTGTGAGAGAAATTGATGCATGTTCTTTATGACATCAATTGATCAATTTTTGCTCTTTTTCATGTGACACTCTAAACAATTTATACCTTTTATTTTGGGTGCTGTAGCAATGGAAGTGCAGAGCGATAGTGATAGCGAGTTGGAAGACACTATAGAATTTGAGTATGATGAAAACCTTACCTATTGTATCATCTGTCGTAAGATGGTCGACCTCAGTCACACCCCTGAAGAGTGTCCCAAGAAGTCGAGGGGATTTGGAATATATTGTTACGTTTGTGAAGGCCCCTGTAAAAGTAGTACTGATGAACACAAAGGAGATCAGAGTGCATGTATCAAGTCCTGCAATATTTGTGGCTCGCAGGCTCGACACTGGACCCCGGACTGCCCCTTTCAGTCTTTTGCTGACAGTGACGATGAACTCTAGAAACAAGGTCTGCACTCACAAGCTCTCATATGATATGAGAACATTTCCTCAAGTGGTCATTGAGTCGGATTTATAGTTTCAGTTTTGACTGTTCTGTTAACTTAAGACTAGGCCTACTCGAGACCCTCTTTTCTTTCTCAATATTTCCAATTTCCAGTACGTGGATGGATGTCCTAGTTCTGTAGCTCATGTTTCATGTCTAGAGTATACATGGATGCAATGGACTAGGATTCGTATTGTGTTTTAACCTGTTATAGTTAGTGACAACATTCTCATTACCGGTCTTTTTTCAGAAGTTCTCAGCTGTGAAATCATATTAAAATTCTGTAACGCTTGTCAGACGATATAATACTTGGAATGCTTTGTGAACCTGGCTTACTCTGTTAAAATTAGGAAAACAAATTAGACATCTAGTATATGCAAGATGTAAACATCTTCTCAAACACCTTACTACGCAATATCCGATATCTGCAATACGGTTTCAATATCTGTAATATTTTACCAAGGGGAAAAAAAAAAAGAAAAAAAAAGGAATTGCAGAGGAACCAGAACATTTTTTTGATTCCGAGTGCCAAGTTTCGGCCTCTGGTAGTAGGGTTTACTAATACTAGCAGGCTGGGACAGTTTATTAATTACATCAGGGTCCAACCGTCTCATCTGGCTCAAAAGATCACTATTTATGTGTATTATCCTTTGTTTGATTGGATAACTCGTGTCTCGATGCCACTGTCTTCCGCGCTATGTGAACCCTGTCTGTTGCTTCCAAGACCCGAAGTAGTGATATGAATCCCAAAGGGTCTAAACCATGCAGCTTGCCTCTTCAAACTTCTT
Organism: Potentilla sterilis; assembly: GCA_963682095.1. NCBI lineage: Eukaryota > Viridiplantae > Streptophyta > Magnoliopsida > Rosales > Rosaceae > Potentilla > Potentilla sterilis. The sequence continues at coordinate 1,568,062 of OY821755.1, forward strand.
AATGGAAATTGAAAGTCAGTATGTTGGTTTGAAGTCGGGCGAAAGTTGTTGCCGTCTGAACGATTTAGTATGCTGATACTTAATCAGCATTTCCGAGCAACAGATGCCGATTTCCTCAAGTGTTGTGCTCCATATGCTGCAGTGGAAGCCATTGTTGTTGATGCCACCAACCAACTGCATAAATTTGAGACAGAAAATAGGTTCTCAGCGTATACTATATATATAACAAAGAAGAAAAACTGATAAATTAGACAGCCAAGTTCTGCCGAGTCACCTCAAGTATGTAACATATGACTGAGTTTCTTGTGTTCCAAACTCTGGCTGGAGTAGAGCTGCTGCGACTAAAATCAACTGGAAAACTGTGTTGACCTGTGATTATCCACAATATACATTAGGAAATAAAGGAATTTACCCAACCAAGTAGCAAATCATGAACCCATTTCAGCACAGTGTCTAGCCATGAGGACCCGTGAATAAAAACAAGCTCACCTTGCTAATAAAGAGAGGTTCCACCTTCTGGGGACGGGTTCCATCCAGGTTGAAGAAGTCTGACCACCTTTTCCACTGACAAATTCAACATTGTCAAATGAGAAACTAGAATTTCTGGCCAAATATTGATACAAGGAACAAAAAGTTCTCACCTTCCACCCCAAGCTACTTGCTCTTTGATACACTGCACCACCAACAAGGCCAACATCTCGCAACACAATGATTCCAACAAGACCAGCTGCAAACACAAATTGACCAATTTTCAGAACCAAACCGCACCCTGATTACTTATCAACTAATCAAAGCAACGATAGACATACGATACCAATATAAAAGTAGAGCTAGGAACTAAAGACTAGCAAACAAAAATTGGGAAAACCGAAAAGTTTGGTGAGACTCAAATGCCAAAATATCCAAAATGCAACTATGAAACAAGAATCCTTGCAGAATAAGAAATATAGCCGACAGAGTAAGTACACCCAGGAGATTATAGCCCATAACCAAACTCTGGAGTGCACAGCACCCTTCTTTGGACATTCCTTTATTTCAGCCCTTATAGCCTACAGATAGCTAGTTCGAATCCGTAGTATATAGGTGACATTGGTGTTTGCATGCATCTCATGCTGAATGATTGGAATAATCAACAAACAACAGCAGCCTTATCATCTTAACAAAATAAACACAAGGGGTCGGTTAGTACTTACGGTGAAGAAGATCCTTATGCACCATCGTCAATGCAACACACCCAATAAGAACCTGCACCACAACCAATTGCCATACTATCAAACATTTACACAATGTAGGTAAAATCAAATATCAACAAACTACAAAAAGTGCAAACAAGTTCACGCAAATCCTTACTAAGCCATATACCTTATCTGCAAGGGGATCAAGGTACGAGCCGACAACAGAATTAATCTTCATCCTCCTCGCCACATATCCATCCAGCTACACAATGTACCATAAATCAAACACTAAACAATCAAATTCCATTGCAGCAAACACACACATTCATCATTTGCACTAATCAATTGGAGTGTAAATCGATTCTAACCGAAAACGTTCCACATTTTCATACCCAGTCACTTGCTCCAGACACAGCCAACCCCACCATTGCACCAGAATACCACTCATTCACAATCATCCTGTATATAATTTTCAAATTCAATTCTCAAAAACCAAAATAATCTCAAAAAATAAAAACTTGAATAAAATTCAATTAAACTTTGAATCAAAGAAACAAAATTGAAGTGTACCATCCAAGAACAGGACCGGAGACCATCCGAGCCATGGAGATCAAATTAGGCCAATTGACGAAATCGCCGGCGGCGTCGTTCAACTGCGGACGATCCGACACGGCGGGACCCGACCCGGAGGTCAGTTCGGGCGGGGAGGTCGGCGTTCTCTTCTTCCGGAGCAAATTAAAGTTCAAAGCTTCGATCTTTTCCAAAACGGCGGCGTTCCGTCGGAGGTGGAGCGGCGCGGCGGACTGAGAGAGCTTCCACGGCGGGGAGGAGAGGAAGAATGGGCCGCTGTGGGGTCCATGGAATGGAAGGACGATCCAATTGGAGAGAGGAGAAAGGAGGAAGGTTCTGGAAATCTGAGAGCGAGAGTGAAGAAGAGGGGAGGAGGCGGTGGTGGTGAGGAAGGTTCTGGATGATTTTTTAGGGTTTTGAATTAGGGATCGGAGGAGGGACCGGAATACCGCCATTTTTTCCGAGCGCCAAAAAGCATTGAAGAAAGAACTGGTCAATACTCGATCAATAGTCAAATTAGGTTTTTGCAGGGGTTTTAGGAGTGAGGTGGAAACGACACGTCGCAGATTGCGTAGCGTATCTCTTTCTTGAACGCTTGGAAGGAGGTCAACTTTTTTTGTTTTTATTTTTTTTTATTTGAAGACCCTAAATTTGATAACAATATATTTGACACAATGCGTAATGTCACTAGAAACAAAAAACAAATCAAAATTAGTAAATATGAGTCGAATTCAAGACAATGAGCTAATTCGTTATAGCGTACAGTTTTAATGACTAAATTCGTCTAAGAATATAGAGAACTAACACTGTTACACAAAACTTGGTTGATGTTACAAACACCTAGTAATTAACAACTTCAACAAAATTTCGTTTCAGGTTCAACCTATTATTGCCAATTCCTATGTCATATTTGTACACACATGCATGAAGGATTCGTATTGAGTTTGCAGAAGGTAAAGGTGAAGAGGAAACCAGGGAGATTAGGATATGAAAATGAATTGCTTCTCTTGTTGCAAGCGGGTGCAGGATGATACTCCGAAATTTCAAGTCAGAAAGACCGGCCGAAGGCCTTATTCTAATAGTGCTAGGGCATTGGACTCCGTTTTCGCAACGCTCTCCTTTAAGTCAGGTACTGTATATACTTCATGAAAATTCTACAATGCATTAATGCGTCGATACATATATGTAAATCAGCTCCGATATAATGATGCATCAGAACATGCATGAGTTGGTCTACGCAAAATATTGAATACACCCAGGAGGCCTAAAATGACTTTCAGCTTCATTTTCAGAGTTTGTAAAGCATGCTTAAATATATATGTGCAGGTAGCAGCAGGTGCAGATATATACGCAATGAGATACTCAAGGTGGGAAGTGCAAAACAAACCGCTCGGCTTTTTACGTTGAATGAGCTTGATGCTGCAACTGAGGGCTTCAATCCTGATTGTTTGGTTGGGGAAGGAGGATTTGGGAAGGTGTACAAAGGGTACATAGAAAGCATGAAACAGGTCAGTTATATCTCGCGCACAGATCATATATTCGTAAAAAATGTCAATGGATTGCACATTTGTAAGTCGTTTTGTTGATTCATTCTGTTTCAGGTTGTGGCGGTCAAGAAACTCGACAGGAAAGGATTGCAAGGAAGTAGAGAGTTTTGTGCTGAAGTTATCATGTTGAGTCTTGTTCGACACCCGAACCTTGTCAATCTAGTAGGGTATTGTACTGAAGGAGAGCAGAGAGTTTTGGTGTATGAATTTATGGACAATGGATCTTTAGAGAATCACCTTCTAGGTATGCACAGAAGTGATGTTTCTGATATTGCTTTGATGAAATCATATTGGAAATTTAACAGAGTTATCACATTTTGTGTGTGTTTTAGACATAGGTCCAAATCAGCAGCCTCTTGATTGGTACACTAGGATGAGAATAGCTGAAGGAGCAGCTAAAGGACTTGAGTACTTGCATGATGTTGCCAAACCGGCAGTGATTTATCGTGATTTTAAAGCTTCAAACATATTGTTGGATATCCAATTCACTCCGAGGCTGTCAGATTTCGGACTTGCTAAGCTAGGTCCAACAGGAGACAAGTCCCATGTGTCTACAAGGGTGATGGGAACTTATGGCTATTGTGCACCAGAGTATGCTTGCACAGGACAGCTCACAAAAATGTCAGATGTCTACAGTTTTGGGGTTGTGTTTCTTGAGTTAATCACCGGAAGAAGAGCTTTCGATGAGGCAAAACCAGAGGAAGAGCAGATCCTAGTCAGTTGGGTACGTATGTTACCAGTCAAGAATAATCAAAGCCTGTTTTATTTGAAAGTTCTAGTGTCAAATGCAACTGTGTCTGTAATGAACTATTGATCAACTTTTAACTTCCTGATGTAGGCACAACCACTGATGAGAGATAGAAGTAAATTTTCATTAATAGCTGATCCGTTGCTCGAGGGGAACTATCCGGTTAAGGGTCTGCATCAAGCTCTTGCAATTGCAGCAATGTGTCTTAATGAGGAAGCTGATTGCCGACCTACCATGTCTGATGTTGTACTTGCTCTCGAGCATTTATCCAAGCCAAGAGATGAAGTTGTATTTGATGATGAATCAAAACACAGCCACGGTCAGTTGACCAATGTCCAATCTCTAAAACGAAGGAGTTCCAAAGCGGAGCTAGATCTATAGCATTGGCATTCAGCAGGGTGCAAGCGGAAGAAGTTGCACTGCAGATTAGCTCAATCCAGTTTTCATTGCATAAAGCCTAAGAAAATCGTATTGTTTGTATTTTCGTGTTCCTATTCTGCTCATATCTTGTCAATTGACAGAGCTGAATATCTATGTACTACAAATTTTATGGTTTGCACTCACGTCTCAAGATAATCCATAAACCTATTAATCTACCTCATTTATTAATTTAAGTTTTTGCTGCATAATTGGTTTGTACTTCTCTTTGAAATGACACATCTGCTGCAACCTCAACAATACAGTCATATAATTACAATATGGGAACCCTGAGAAGGTAGAAACTAGAGAGGTTGACTGGTACAGTCCTATACTCCTATAGCAAAACGGAATAGAAAGCTAAGCAAAAGAAGAAAACTCTAAATGTTCAAGTTGTTCATATCATCCTTGAGGCTCCTGTAATTGAACCCAGGAATGCCATTTACCCTATTGTTTTCTACAACTTCAGCTGCAGAACACATGCTTGATAAGAACCCCCTGCTGCCAGACCGTTGCCTCTTCCATTTCCATGACATCCTCAAGAACCAGAAACTAGGCCTGCTAGAATTACAATTCCTGGAACTCATGTCCACCATTTTCTCCCGGGGCTTCACTGAGCTTCCACGCCGGTCTACTTCAACCTTACCAAAGTACTCAATCTCCCTCCTGACAAGAGATCCCACGGTGCCTCGCGTGCCTATTGCAACTGGAGCTGCTGCAGCCATTGTTTGAGTCTCAGGAAACTTGCCTTCTGTGGTGCTGGCTTTATACTCCATGTTTTAGGTACAAAGTCAATCAGTGATGTAAATAAGAAGCTTGGGGATGAAGAAAGTGGTGGCCCTGAGGTATTTTTTTTCCTAAGGAAGAAGGATTGCTTTGGATTTGGAGCATCTCTGCTCTGATATTTATAAATCTCTTGATGAATTGCTTTTTTGGTAAAGTGGACACCATCAGATTTTGCATCATTGGGGCTTCCGGTAGGAGATGGATCACCATCATATCATCCTTGTGTCTGCAATCAAACCATGCATAATCTGCGGATCAAATTTCTTACCTTTTTGACTGATGAGAGATCCTTTTATAGATTTTGAGCTTCTACACCTGAACAAGGTTCTATTCATTTCAAAACAATCCTTTTTTAATTTCACAGATGCCACGAAATTTCGGACTTCTTTATACTTTCCTTGCAATCTTTCCTAGGGTAAAAGGAAACACAGAGGTGAAAATTTTCTCTCTTGCTCAAGTGCTTAAGGGATTATAGGTGCTAGACATATTATTCATTGCATTCTTTTGCTTTTCACTAATTGTTTTTCTGAATCAGATGTGGGAATGATGCATTTGTCTAAATGGTGATCAGTTGAGGCTTACTTCATCTTCCATGAGCCTCTGTTGAATACTTAAATAAGATATGAGTTGAGCTGGGAAGTGTAGGGCAATGCAATTGATTGAACGCAGAAAGTCCAGTGACTAAAATCATTTCTTTTATTTGGTAATTGAATAGAAGATGCCCTGTGAAGGCTGTAATTGAATAGTTTTCAGGAATGGTGGTCGGTTCGATATAGTTTATTTGAAGCTAAGTTGGTTCCGTTCAAGTGCCATCTATGAGGTCATCATTTGCCATGATCCATCATCATCATTCAGAATGAGACCACTCTGGATAGAAAATGAACGAAACAAGACACTGAGATTGTGCTCGAATTAGGTCCTTTTTTTATTCTCTTTTTAAAAAGAGGATCTAGGGGTTTCTCACCGACCTCCTGTCGTGACTCAAACCCAGGACCTGATAGCCTACTTCGTAGATAATGGAGCTCTTTTTACAACTTGAGTTATCCCATTTCGTCAATTAGGTTCGTTTAACATGACTCTTCGCAGAACAATAATATTTCTTCAACCTCTACAACACCTACAACTAGTCCTAAAAGAGTGCTGAAGAATTGAAAACTTGGCAAAGTAGCTGATCAGAAAGAAGGGAAGATGAGAATATCTGAGCCGGAAGACGGTATAAATGCCAACGCCCTACTAGTTTATGGAACAAGTAAACAACAACATTTCTATTTTCTTTTCTGATTATAAGCCTCAAAATTGGAAGTTCCCTCTTATTTTCTTGATATCCACCATACTCGTCTATGTTCTTATTATTCCTTTTCTATATTTCCTATCCTCGTTTTGTGTTTGAACTTTGTTTCAATGTATGAAATGTAGTTTACAATCTACTGTATATTGGGAAGATGACACATATACCTCAACTTCCGATGTGAGGCAAGAGCATGTTTTAGAGCAACATCCACACTCGCACCCTCTCGAAACAGTGAGTCATACAAAAGGCAGACGAATTGGGACACTTCTTCCTCATCATCATCCCCAAAGCCGATAGAGCGGTTTTCATTTTCACCATCTTCCCAATCACTAACCGGACTTTCAGGTTCGGCCACCTCATCTTCAACTTCATCTTCTTCAGCCTCCTCCTCACCAATCTCAAACTTTTCAAGAACACTGAAATCAGTAGACCCGAATGTCAACTGTGTTTCTTGGGGCTGTATTGAAGAAGATATAACCGCTTTGGCACCAGAGTCTAAAAATGCTTTGATCAAAGCTGGCGTAGGCCCATTTGTCCCTGTACAAATAATGATCCTGTCTCTCCAAGCTCCAACCTAAATCATGAATGACATAAAGGCATCAATTCTATCACTTAGATCATACACCCATGTTGGATGGTTATCATAACAAAAAGTAAATGCTTCAAAAAGTGACTATGGCGTACCATCCATCGAACGTCATCAGGTGTTAAGTGAATAGAGGGGACAGTTCTACGAAACAGATACGCTCCGATTTCTTGGCCATCTTCCATTACCTTAAGAAAAAGCAACCATAATTAATAATTTGGCAACTTCTATCAAGTAAAAACAAATGTATTTGATGCTTAAGGAAACATACTTGAGTTTGGCGTCCCATATAACGGTGAACAATACATCCAAGTTGGAAGCATGGTTTACATGCAACCAAATCAGAAACGGTTGAAATATTGGAAAGAGGTGATCCAGCCTTCTTCCGATGGTTTCGCATTATTGATAACAAGCTCAACTTAACACTCTGCAGAAAGTTATCTGCAAGTTCTCCAGGTTCAGCAACCACAAACACATCATTTTGCCAACTGCAGAAATACACAGGAAGGAGTATTAGTGACAACTGAAACTATATTGACTAGCAGTTATAGGTTATAACAAATTAACCAGTAGCACTGACCTTAAAATCGAGCCAATCGAGTCATTTTGAAGGGCCAAATGCACAATGCCCACTTGTGGCGAATTTTGTAACTTCTCATGCAATGACTGAACGGGTACAGAAAGCTGCCTAGGTCCTGAAGGAGACTTTGGTGGTGAGGCAGCTCCCTTTCCAGGTTGGCCATCTAAGCTCAGAGGTGGGACCATGTCAATTCGGCCACCCCTCTGTGGACCAAAGTCGGGACTGTAGAAAAGTGGGCTTGATGGGACGCTTGCAGGAAACAGAGGTGACTGAAATGGTGTTGGGAATGTTGTTGCTGGCATCGTTTTCACAAACCCTGATATTCCTTGCATTAAAGATACCCGTATTCCATTACGAGCACAAAATGATTCAAGTTCATGAGCATGATTCAAAGCTCGACCAGAATTGGGGCTATGCGAAGCCTCAACAAGTAGCACATTACGCCTCCAACCAAGAGATGGGCTTTTCACATCTGACAGCAAAGTAGCAACATTAGTCAAGTTTCTAAATCGCTACAAATGCATACAGCAGAATGAAGACAGGAATGTTAGCATCAATACCCTCATTTGCCTTGGGGAAATGTTGGGATCTCAAATTCTCGGACCACTTATCGTCATTATGGAATGGCAGCAGTAGTCTCTCACAGGCATCCTTAAGTGCAAGAGAACTTTTCTGAATATATTCTTCCACTGAGGCTTCCAATTTCAGCCAGACTGCTGGATCAGTCTCATCCAGCTCCATATCACAACGTTCATCAACTGAAGGAGTAAAGCATAGAAAATGCTGGTTGAGAAGTATATTTTAAACTAAAGCTCACTCTATAGTTTATGGGTACATGAAATAATCAAGGTTCGATATGATTATAAAAAAAATTCAGACGCAAAAAAATACCTGGATTAAACCGAAAGTATTGCATCCCAGGGAGCATGGGTAGCAATGTACTTAAGGCTTCCTCCACGCGTTCCACAGAGCAAGAACTCTCTATCAATACTTGCCCAGTATCAAGATAACGCCAACCACCTTTTCGCACCTACAGTAGAAGATTCAGTATCAATAGATAAAGCAAAACAATGACAATGTTTTTTAATCATTTTCCATTTTTTGCATCAAGTTCAGCCACATTACACGTCTTCCCAGTGCTTCTTGCAGAAAAGTCAGCGAGAAATGAAACTTCTCTTAATGGTCCAAAACTTCTAATACCTATATCGGTTATGACTAGGAGAGGACAGAATAAATACAAGCTATCGGGTACAGGAGCAGCATACATTTCTATATGTGCTACCTGTACCACCCAGGTGACCTTTTTTATACCACAATTATCTTGCATTCCTGCTGAATTAGAAAGCTTCAGCAAGACATGGCTTAACAATATGCTTCTTTCTCTCAAGATCAAAGAACCAAGAGCCATGCAAATACAGAACATATTCTGTGGGAAATGTATTGAAAACTAAAGAATATACATACAACCAAGAAGCTCTGCCTGAATGTTCTCTACAGAATATCAAACTGACATTTGATCAGTCTGACATAACTAACTTCAAAAACAAAGGAAATATCATGATTTACCTTTGTCGGAACAGAACCACAGCCAATGGAAACTAAACAATCAATTTTTGTGTCAGGCCATAAAAGTTGTGCTTCTCTGATGGAAAAGATAGTGGGATTGTTTGCCACTATTGCACCATCTTGCCAACGATGAATATCTATAATGCAGGTTACATGTATTAAAAAACAAGATCGAGAAATTTCTTAATTCGTAGAGATAATAAAAGTTCCACATTTGAAAAAAGAGAGAATACCATCTGAGAAATCATCAAGATAGTATGGCGCAGCAGATGATGCTCTTATAGCCTGCCATATTTGATGCTTACAACTTCCCATAAAAGCACTGCGTTTATAGCCAAGTTCAGTGCCCAAACTAGTTGGTTCTTGCACAGTGATTCCTGAATTCTCCGAAACTACAAGCGCTACTTCTGGTGTTCCCACAGGGTACTAAAAAAAGAGTTCGAGATTCCTTGTTAGTATTTCAAAAGTGAAGCCATGTTGTGTGCATATACAGTAATCTATCTATCTCAAACCTGATAATTCCGGAATAAGAATGGCTGAGCTGGTGTCATGCTGACCAAAGTTGACACTACAAAAACTTTGGGAATGTTTTTCACTGCTGACTCTATCATCAGATCTCCATCCTCATCAGCACACATTTCCTTTAACAATCTCTCAAACTGATCTGCACTATGCTGCAAAGACAATATGTTATAGCTACCCTTTTAAAATTCGAAGCACAAACACCACAACAATTTCAAACTAATGACTAATTTATTGTTTAGACCTCTTTAAACTACTACCTCCACTACTTGAAAAAGAAGAGGAGGTACAGAATAGAACAGACAATTAAGATAACAAACAAAACTATGGTCTTAAAATAGTCTTCCACAGTACAAGTGGGAGGAGGGGGGATGTTCCTTTCATCTCAAAAAAGCTCTTGTTTGAAGATAATCAGGTATATGTTGGAAAATATGATTTTCCAAGACATAGCTTCCACAAAACAAAAGTAGTAATAAAAGTTAAACAAAATAAAAGTAAGTAACATGTGATGGTAGCTACAAACATATGGAACATAACATACTTTAGATCCATGTACAACAACTCTAAAACTCTGCGATGAACTCTTATAAAGCTGATCCAGCTTCTCTCTCCAACTTGCAGCTTCATTGTCCTTTGGAGCAGGTTCAGCAAAGACAAGTTTTCCTGCAAATTTTATATCAGAACTGATAAATACAATTGATCCATGAGAAAAGCTACATGTTAATAAAGCGTTCTCACCAAGGTTTTTGTATATTTCTTCACACTGATCTAATGACATTAGCTTAATGCCAAGAGCAACAGCAAGCATGCCACCGGTTGATGTGCCACATATGAGGTCAAACAACTCATGTATGGGTTTTCCAGTTCCCTTCTCAATTGCTCTAAGAATTTGCACAGTTGCTAGACCTTTCATACCACCACCATCCATTGAGAGTATGCGCAATCCTTGCTTTGGCACCTGTCTCCCCCTTATGGCACGCCGTAGATTTCCATTTTCCCCTACAAAAGGCATAATGTGACAAAATTTGTCACTAATACTCTGAACAAAACTTTACTAGAACAATCAAACCTAAGAGACGAACCGAGAATTGCCAAAGCACGAGCTGCAGCTTTGTGAACACGTGGATCAGGTGCAACCGACAAGCGCATGAGAAGTTCACACAAACTTTCAGAAGTAACCAGAAGACGGCGATTCTCCAAACAGAATGCCAAATTCCCAACTGCTAACAGAGCTAACCTTTGCACCTAATGAATGATAAATCTCAATAATTGACAAAACAATAGAAAGAAAGTACGAGAACCACTAGCTGAAGGAAAAAGGAGAGACTTGCCTCAGGGGTTCTGTGGCCACATAAGTGTTTTAACGACTTCAATACATCCTTGGTCAGCATTTTCTGAGCTACAGCATCAGATGCAAAAGCCAGCTTCACTACAACTTGTAATACAGATATTACTCCCTCTTGGAGAACAGATCTCAGAACCGTCTCAATGGGTTGCATAACGTCGGCTTTGATCAACTGCATTGCAACTGAAACATCTGCAGCAAGAGATGAAAGAGCAGAACATGCTTGTTGAACCTGCCAGAAGTTGGAACTCTTAGATTATATCCAAGAAAGAGTGTATAAGCAAGTAAAACCATTTCCAGGACAACTAACCCACATACCACATGGCGGTTGTCACTACTAATCATACTAATAAGCTGTCGCACTGCATTCTCATCTTTACCAACAACGGCACGGTTCCCTTCGTCTTGCATTATTTTTGCTAATGCAGATGCTAGTAATGGGTGATGACAGGAAGAAAATCGAAATATAAGAGCAAAAAAGGCGCTTAGCTTATGCCTAGATGCACCAAAATAAGAACTGTTTTCCATCTGCAATTACCACAAAAATTTTATTATCAACAATGCATAATCTGAGATTGGAAGTTTCAGATCTCAGAAATTTCCAGAGATATTGCATTAATCATTACCTCTATCTGCACATTCACTGATCTCAAGCTGTCATCTGCCACAATCCTGATATTTGCGAGAGATAAATGATGAAGTTTGTGCAGGGGCAAGATTTCGGGAAGAAATTCAAGAGGGTTTCCGAATAGCCTAAGTACCCGGAGCTCAGCCATAGCCCTGTCACAGAACTGGAAGGAACCATTAGACTCAGAGATAACACATTCACGAGCATGGTAATGGAGACTGGAGTATGTAAGCTAACTAAAAATGTTGAAGTGATGATGAAATGACCTGAAATCAAGCAGAGGCCGTATAAGCTTGTTGTGTTCCAACGAAAGTTCAACTAATCCAACACATTGTCTCAGTTCCACTGCTTCCAAATCCAACAAAAACCAAACAAATGTATACATCAATGACTCCTACAGGTTTTCAACTAAACAGTCATGCAATAACACTTATGAAGACATTTCAAACATACCAGGTACCGAAACCAGCATGTTGTAGTCAACCCTGAGCACCTTTAAGCTTCTCAATTCACCAAGTTCAGAAGGCAAAAGTGCCAGTTTATTGTTATCAAGGTACAGCTTCTCGAGCAGAGGCAGTCTGGTTAGCTCTACCGGGAATACCTGCAAATAGTTTGCAAGCAGTATACTTTAAAATCACACAAATCATCTCAAAATTTTCACTCACAAATAGTCTGCATTATTTTTCTAACAAGTTTTAGTTATAAACTACAGTCGAAAAATTGTACATACTGAGAACATCAATGTAGCTTTCTATGTCGAACATAACTAGTTTCCGAAAACTAAACCAAGCAATGTACCAAAATTCATAGCCTGATCAATTGCTTACATACATTGCATACATAAAGAACCAAACTTTATCAACAAAGAAAGTAAAGAAAGACTCACCGTCAAACCACAACCACAGAGACGGACCGCCGTCACGCACTGCCAATGCACACCGCAAGCCGCCGCGCCTTCAGCGACAGCTGGCATCGACGAAGTGAAATTAGACCTCAACAACCGGGTCAAGACTCCGGTTCCATCATTCTGCTGACCCGACCCGCCCGTCTTGGCCATACTAACCGCCCTCAACGGCTCTCTCCGCCTCACAACTCTCATATCCACACTCACATTCGCCTCCTCCGCCCTCAGCTCCACCACCACCGTGTCCTGCGGCATCGGCAGCGCCACCATGAGCTGCGACTGGAGCCGCAGCGCCACCTGGTCCTCGTCGTCGCCGGCGGACCAGTCCAGATCGATCCGGAACCCCGGCTCCTGATCCTGCTGCGACACTATCGACGAGCTCGACGACGACGCCGACGCCGACGACGCCGTGCCGGAGGAATTCTCCGGCGACGGCGGGTCCTCGGTGCCGTAGGTGAGCGTGAGGTGGAAGATCTCCGACGGACGCTTCCATCCCAAGCCCCAGGACATTGTGATCGGACGGCGATCAGGCTCCGAATTCGATCTGATCGGACGGCTGGGAGCTCAGCTCAGGTCGACTATCATTTGGCTCTGAGGAAATGAAAATGTTGAAGGCTCGATCTTGAAGATTGAAAAAGAGAGAGTGAGAAATTACGAGTCTTGTTTTGGATTTGGGTGAGAAATGTGGGGTTTCAAATTAGGGTTTTGGAGAAGAAGAAAAGAGAATTGGGATTAATGGCGGGAGAGAAAAACAGAGAGAGAAGAGAGCGAGGTTGTTATATATATGAGAGCTTTCTGAGTTTTACACACACCGACTGTGAGAAATTAACTGTAAAAGCATAATATTTCTGGGCCTCTTTCGCTAATACGACGTCGTTTAGTGGTTCCATTTATTAATTTTTTTTTGGTTCCAACTATTTTCCTTTTCTTTAATCTTGATCTTTCGAACTATATGTTATATGTTACACCGTCGTGTTCTTGGACACTCGGAAATAAGAAAAACAGTATCCGAATTTGAACGGTTAAAACGAACATTTGTTCTTGGTGTCAAATTTTATAATGTAAATTTGTAATAACTGAATAAAATGGTACAGTGGTTAAGTACGTTAGTGAATAACCTTGTTAAGTGTGGTTAATTAACGATTTAGTGGTTCCCTATTTTCAGAATTCTCAATGAATATTGTTTGTAAAGATGCATTTGTGCTATTCATTTAGGATGATTTTTCTTCTTATTTTCTTTGGCTAGAAGAGCGGAGACAGTTTCAAAAATCAATTGTGCTTCCCTTCAAATCTTAAATGTTAGAATAGACAATTTCAAATCCAAAGAAAACCTTTTGGCCTGGGACTTTTCATGCATCCAAAACTTGCTTTCTTGAGTGAGACAAGGCTATACCCTAGTCATGGAGATCCCAATCATGCATGGTAAGTCATATCAAAGTCACTGTATTTGATGGAAGAAAGGCAACATATATGGAGAATTACGTTTTCATTTGAATCATTGTTGACATAATAAAACAAACAATCTTTATTTGAATGAAACATTTCTCATAACAAAATGCAAACTAAACTTAAAGATTATTACAGTCTCTCTCAATGATTCCAATGGCTTTGAGTAAGTAATTCAAGCCCGAATCAACTACAGCAACGTTCATAATAATCAATTATAGTAAGGGTTTGTGATCCCAGAAACCTTCAAACTATGTTGAAGAACATTCATTCTACTTATTCGTAGTCTTCTTCCTGAGCTTTGCTTCATAGTTAATTTGATGATAACTTGAAGCAAATCCACCAACTTTCCACTCTGTTTTTTGTTTTATTTTTCTCTCATGAAGCTAGCTTAGCTGATGAAACCCACTTTGACCACACTCCACGTCTTCTTATCTTGTTACCTCGCACTTCTACTGTACTCGAGTCTAACAACGACTCAAGAATGAAAGTTACAGACTTACATATTGCCTTCACCCTACGAAACTCGGCAATGGAAGATACTGAAACCCACCCTTTGTCATCCATCAACGAAATCAGGTAGCGATCTGGCATATTCAAATTTTCGTCACTAAAGTAGTACTCTATTTGCCTCACAATATCACCCTTTAGCAAGGCTGCTGCACCCCCTGAAGAAGATCCCATACTTGGCATAAAACTTGGAGCATGACAAGAAAACTGAGGTTCAAGACAAGGCCAACTTCCAAAAGCGCCAAAGCAATTTGGTTCTATAGGAGGATTATAAAAAGTGGTAGGATAGTACGGTGGTTGAGGCATAATTTGGTGTCCAAAAGTTTGCACTGGACCAATGTATCCACCAAGACATGGCTGGTAGTTGAACCCAGAAAGAGGAAGCGCCTGAGGTTTGTAATGTTGCATAGGAACAAAAGGAGGTGGTGCGTATGAGTTTGCACCACGGTTGTGACCAACTTTCTGATGCATCATCATCATGAAAGAGGCTAGTTCAAAAGGTGATCAAGAAGGGCAAAATGTATTTGAGGTTAATTGTATCATAGTCTGATCAGACCATGCTTTTATATAGTTTTATAGTGTCACAATCTAGTCCATACTTCTTTAGGAAGTCCATTTCCTTGTGATACAAGGTCCCGCGAACTGAAGGTTCCTGCTGGTTTAAGGTAGGTTGGATTAAAATTGTAACATTACTACTTCCACATGGATTTGTATTCTAGTTCTCAGATGTTACCTTGTGATTCAAGGTTTCCGGAAACTGAAGGTTTCTGCTGGTTTTAGGTAGGTTGGATTAGGATTGTAACATTCCTACTTCCGCATGGATTTGTATTCTGGTTCTCAGATGTTATGAACTGATTTGAAACGCAGTAGTTTTATCCTAGCATGAAAATATAAAAGAAAAAAGGGGAATTTTGATTTACACCCATTTTTTAAGAGGCGTTTTAAATAAAACCCACTAAATAATCTTATGTAATAGGTATCTAAAACTTGTCAACTCTACTACATATTATATCCTATTTTTTGTAAAATTTACACAAATTGTCCCCATTCAATTAACATCAACACAATAAATAAGCTTAATTGACTCTATGGATTAAATACTTTACTTATGGGTTTTTCTTCAATACTAACCATTCTGTTTTTCAATCAATTTCATAATTATTGTAAAAATCATGAAAATTTTCTACATCTTATGAAAAAGTTTGGTGAAAGGAAATTCATTCTCTATACATAAGGTAGAATCATAAAATAGATACATAATTGGATGTATGTATATGATATCTAACTATTAGAGTACTATTCTAGTGAACTTAAGCATCTAATATATATGAAGTTTATTTCCGTATATTTGACACCTCTATATTAGATTCTAATTTTAATTATACCTCTTTGTTAGGTTTCCTACTACATTATACCTATGATTGTGGAATACACACACACACACACACACATATATATATATATATATATATATATTACTACAATCAATTTTTGTTTTTAGTTTAAAGGTTATGTTATGTACTTAAACTCTACTTAATAGGTACATTAGAAATAATTTGAGTAAAAAGTGTGATCTCTCGATCATAATAATATACCTAAGAAGAAGAGAAAAATTAATTGAAGGACAAGATCAACATGTACCTTACAATTAGATATCATTCGAGTATGTACGGAGACACCAAATGTGAGCTTAGAAGTGCAAATGCAAACTAATCCCTAGAAGAAAACTCTTTCTCTCATTTCTTCCCATTCTCCATCCTTTTTTTTTTTTTTTTTTTCTTTCAGAGTATTTCTTCGATTAGGCCGTTGGGACACATGCAAGAATACTATACATACATGTCTTCTTCCCTTTCTTTGATGCAAGAAGAAAATTCCTTCTCAGGATTCAAACCAAAGTTTCATTTCATCTCATGAAAGAAATTCTAAAATTTTATTTGAAAATACACCTATACATTAGGGAATAAAAATCTATTACAAATGAAATACTTCTATAAAGAGCATATATACACTCAAGGTATGAAATTAAGAATGTAATTAATTATCATACCAAGAATGTAATTAATTATGATAAATTTAAATCGAGCTAAATTTTAGTCACTCAAAATATGAAATTAAGAATGTAATTAATTATGATAAATTTAAATCGAGCTAAATTTTAGTTTGGTATATGAAATTCATATTCATGTTAAGATTGAGAATATACTAAATTTAGCTTTCTACAATCTAAAGGGTAAAAATGTGAAGACAGACAAAAATGAAGAAAAAAAATAATATGGAAATATACTGATAATTGGGTGTATATCTTAAAAGAGAGCTACTTATTTGGGTTTTTATCTAATTTTCTCAAGAAAAAAGGACAACCACTTCCTTAAGTTAGACAGTAGACATGCCCCTAAACGTGAAAGAAAATGACACTAGTATCATCATCAAGCTCTCCCGGTGAAGGATCACCTTGCTTCGGCGGCGGTTGATCCGGGTTCTGGCCTTGGTCAGATTTTAGTAAAGTCCCCATGATAAGAGCTAAGAACTTGCCGTTGAGAATTTAGACAAGTAAATACACTGTTTTTGTTTTAACGGTATGCTACTTGGTACTATAACGGACGGAATCAGAAGAAGCATTATTATTCTCTATAGTTAATAACCAAAGCGAAATCAGAATGCAAGTGTGTCGCACTATTATCAACTTCTTCTCTTAACAACCCAGCGTAAAATAGCCAACGGTATTAGAAAGAGTGAGAAATGCAAATAAAATTTGTCAATTGATAATTGAATCAAGATTGTGCATTACTTGAAGAAAAGAGTATCATTCTATAGATGTCAATAACATTTGATGATAGGACTTATGAAATGAGATGCCCTGCTCTATATGGTGCTCTAAAAATCGTCTACGAGTATATTATCAGCATTTCTGCATATAGCCCCTAAATCATAGGTTGAGCTTCTGTTCAGCAAACCTGAAAATCTCCTTTAGTTCTCTTTTCACTCCATCATCGGCGAATATAAACTCAACTGCGTTTCTTGTTACCTGAAATATTTCCCTCCTTCCAAGACCTAAGTATTCAAGAAAAGAAACGGGCAGCAGTTGAGCTTCTGTTCTATTTTACATATTAAATGCACATTATGCACTAGTAACATCAGACATACCAAATGCAGAAGCAGCAATATTGTACTCGTTGGAAAGGCTGGTAGAAAAGACCCCAGAATCATCGGTGCAGAGGACTAGAGGATGCTTTTTACTGTAAAGATCAGCTGCATCATCATTTAAACTTGTTACTAGAGACGTCAAAGAAGGCAGAAGCTAGGGTGTTGTTAACAGAATGGTAATCATAGAACCAGAAGAACTAACCAAAATGATGAACATCAAGTGAAGGAATTGTATTGGTCCTGATGTTAGATGTCAAACAAATCTCAACCTGAAAATGAAAATACAAGTGCTGATAAGATATAATATAGAAGCTGCTAACCAAACCTACTAAAACTATAAAACTGCATCTAAAGCAAACAGTCCAATGACTGAAAAAGCAACAGCATAGAAGATAAACTCCGTTGTAAATGAGTAATCAATTAAAAGGTGCTTGTCTATAGTTTCTTCTGATCAGGTGTATTAGCATTTAACAGGAGATGAACTGATGATAGATTTAGGCAAACGTCTTGATCTCCAATTTATTCATTAAACATCAAAAAGGATATTTCACAATTGAACTAGTGAAACCACCAGACAAAATAATTTAGACTTCTCCCTGGAATCTATCCTATCTGAGTCAAATGGACTCTTAACTAGATATCTGTTGCAATGAAGGTTACAATCAGCAAAGTGATTGGCGTCACAAATTTTCTTACCGGAATTTTAGAAGATTTTAACTTTTCCCATTCTGCTTCTTCAAAGCAACAGGCATGGCCAATCCTCTGTGGTAGAAAATCTAGCATTGATCGTATCTCCTTCGGATTAGGCACCTACAAGTGCTTCAAGCAATAAAGAAGTCAGGGTAGCTATAATGACATGAGCGGTAGCATTTGAAGAACAATCTCACCTCTCCGCAATGAAGGGTTACATAAAGACCCTGCTCTCTAGCAAATTTTAATGCTGGCAAATATGTAGTCCTGCCACAGATACCATATACGTAAGCCTATAATACAGATAGTAATGAAGGGCTCATGCAAGTAACTCTGGATAGCGTGATTAAGTACCATTCACCCACAATCGGATTCCCAGAAAGATCAATACCAACTACCCCTGAATCTCTCATTTCCAATGCAAGATTCACCTACAGTAAATGACATTATTCAAATGAACTTGTCCATTGATAAAGAATAACATGCAGCCAACATTTTTGTGACATTACAGTTTCCATTGCAGCCTCTGTGGTTCCCCGACGATCAATGCTCAAAAGAAGTCTCAAATAAATCTTTTTCCTTGTACTTCCATTACATGTATCATGTATAGGTGGAGAATTCTCGGTAATTCTGACATCAGCATCATGAGGCCTGAAATCAACATCAACTGTATTCACAGCCTTTATACCCTCCAGTACTGCTTCCAAGTAAGAGCGTTTGGTCATTCCTATGGACTCATTTTTCTGTATAAAATGAAATCCGTCATTCTCTTCTCAAACAAATACAACATGCATAATCTCAGAAGGTTAATTCATCATCCACCTAGCTCAGTTTTCAAAATATCACCTTTGGAGTTGTTCTTAGCTCCAGATACACAACATTCTCAGTAGCAAAATCTTCAATAACCTGTTCCAACAGAAAACTTGATATCAACTACCCACATTGAAGTGTTGGAACTCAAGATTGGATAGATTGGAAAGTTCTCATACTTCTTTGGTGATTCTTGTGATAATTTTGTGATCAGTAGTAACAATGTGGATCAGGTCAAACAACCTGAACACTTCGGTTAAAGAACGGTCATCTGATTCCAACAATACACAATATTCCAATGTTAAGATTCATAAGAACTATTTCAAGTAACATTGGCAACAACCATATTTCCAAATCTATTAAACTATTAGGTGATAATTTCCAATATCCAATTCACATGTCTATTTTCCAACTCTTTAACCCATCCCAAGCATGAAAGAATGAAACTTTAACACTAGAAAGACAGGTTTCTCAAGTTTTCAAACCAAAATGTCTTCTAGCAACCAAATAGAAGAATACGCAACATAGTCAAACAAAAGATGATACCTTTCTGTATAACATGTTCAAAATCAGAGAAAACTATGACACCCTTCTCACCCAAACTTCTAGCAAGTTCTCTGCACCAAAAAAACAAAAACTGAACTTCCTCAAAACAAAAGCAAAGCTTTAAAAAGCAGAAGACAAACCCACTACAAGTTAAAGTGAGAAAATGGGTGCTTACAGCAAAGTAGAGTCTCTGATAGATCCATTGAGATGAGCATGAAGCTCCACCTTTGGCATTGACACCCACTTCTCCATGATTCTAATCCCACTTCCCAACACACTCCAAATCTCTCTCTTCTGTCCTTATCTTTGCTTCAACTGACAAGAAAGCAACAAGTCAAATGATAGGGGACTCATAAGTCATGATTGGACATACTTTGGGCCAAGTCCAACATACTTTACATGGCCCATGACCCGACCCGGTTTAGTGACCAAAAATCTCAGATAAACCTCTCAGTCTCTCATCTCTAAAACCAAGCAGGGTTCTTTTAGTTTCAGATGGGCTCAATGAGTCTGGCTTCACTTCTGGGTAATAGTTGCCGGAGTCTGATTGCTCCGGTGACCCTTGTGCGCACGTTAGCACTGACCCATGTTACTCTGAGTGAACAACTGAGGAGCTACCAGCATGTGAAGGTGGCTTGGTTTTCCAAGAGATCAAACAAGAAGAAGAGAAGGGTGGCTTGTGAGTCTTTGAAAGAAGAGGTTACTTACCCAACTGCTGCTTCTTCTGTTTATGGGTAAGGTAGAAGAGTTTCCAATGATATGCAGATTTTGGGTTAATTTGTTGTGTAAAGTAAATATGAAGATGAAAGTTTATATCTTTATCGTTTTAGAATACAAAGTTTTTGTTTTTACTAATGGGAATTTTTTAACTGTCATATTACATTGTCTGAAAGATAGTTATCATGCATTTTCAGAGTGGCATAGACTGTTACCAACATTTATATAGCTGCCGAGTTTTAATCACAAGCTAGTACATTTGTATGTTTAAGCATTTAGAACTTGTTTTTATCCATTGTTCTGATCAGTTTGAAATTATAGTATATGCTAACATTTCAGTGGTTCTGACTTTGATACTTTACCTTATTTCAGCTACCCATATACTCGTTTGCTTCCATGTCCATCACAGAATGGACTGCCAAGAGTTGAGCACTTGGTCGTTTCGGAAGGGGGGCCTGTTCTAGAATATATATGCAAGAATTTGGATCTTCCTGCTCAGTGAGTGCTGCTCCTTTTCTTCTACTTATTACTCTTTACTACACGAATCTGGATTATCATTTCTGTCATTGTCAAGTTTGAGTAATATATACAAAATAAATTTCATTGCTCGAAGGTTTGTTGCAGATCTTATCCAATTTGGAGCTGTGTATTATGCCCTTGTATGTCCAAAGCCACCTCCAACTGCGACCCCCGAGCAAATGAGGATATATAAAGAAGTTACAGCACCCTCAGTACTGAAAAAGAGAGATTCTATTAAAGGAAAAACTGTAAGAGAAGCACAGAAGACTTTCAGGATCACACATGCAGACCAATTTGTTGAAGATGGAACATACATACGTGTGCACGTACACCCAAAACGTTTTCCTAGGTAAAACAAAACATTTAACAGGTCTTTATCATCACGTTTACTGGTGTTATTGCTGTTCATATCATGATTTTGTTCAGGTGCTATGAAATTGACTGGAAATCAAGAGTTATAGCTGTAACTGATGACTATGTGGTGTTGGACAAACCTGCTGGTACAACCGTATGTATCATTGTCCAAACCTTCTTTGTAGTATTTTGTTCATCCTATACCTTCATCTAGCATTATTTTATCTTATGTGTTAGCTATGACTGTAGCAATTTTTTTGTCAGGTTGGAGGAACCACAGACAACATCGAAGAAAGTTGTGCAACCTTTACCTCCCGTGCCTTAGGACTAACAACCCCCCTGATGACTACACATCAGATTGATAACTGTACAGAAGGATGGTAATGTAGATCATATAAGTTAATGTTCTTGATGTTTTTGAACATAGAGGGTGATTCTAGTTGCTCACTTGCAGTGTTGTCTTAGCTAGAACCAAGGAGTATTGCTCAGTTTTTCATGGAAAAATCCGAGTAAGTTTTGCAATTTCATGCACTGGCATATATTAGATTTAACTAACCTTAGTTACTGGGTGGAGAGACTACAATAACTCACCTTAGTTATTGGGAGAGGAGACTACAAAAACTGATAGGCTGAGGGGTTCCTTATTACTGTGGCAACCCAGAGCTCTTGTTCTCTTATGTTATTGAGCTTATTTTCTTGGCTTTTATCTAGGAGAAAAAAGTGAAGAAACTTTATCTTGCTCTTGCTGCTGCTCCTGTGCCCCTTGGAACAATTACTCACTACATGCGTCCTATAAATGTGGCCCCAAGACTCATTTCAGAAGGTAATAAGAAATAAGTCCATTCAAGCACTGTTTCATCACATTGGCTTTCATTTCCATTTCTGTTTTCTTTTCTGGATTTATAATACTTAAGGAGGATGTAGTTATGATATGTAACATGACTGAATGTTGTTTCAAATCATATTAAGGAATATGTTTTTTATCCCTATAAATGTTATAAAAAACTAATTGAAGTGCTCATTAATTTGTTTGCAAACCAGCCGGAGCAATAAAGCATTCCTTTATTTACTTTAACACTATAGCAACAACTTGGAAGATAATTTTTTCCAAGCTCTGTATTTTCTGTTTCATTGGAAACCTTTTTCTTTCCTCAGTGAACTCAGGAAAGTTGTGATATGCAGATTCCATTGAAAGGTGGAGTTTGTGTCAACTTGAGGTCATGGAATGCAAGGAGGTTCCTTGGCCAAATTCTGTAACTGAAGAGGAATATGGTGTGGAAGACTGTGGGTGGCCTTCAAAAGATTATGCATATGAATGTAAAATCAACCTTTTGACTGGGAAGACTCATCAGGTTTGGACCAAAGGTGTATTAAAGTACTGTCATTTTATTCTTCCACTCTGATTTGGCTCAGGACTGTGATCACTGATCAGTGTCTCTGTTTTTTTTTTTTTTTTTTTTTGCAATTGACTGAGATAACTACATTTATGGTGCAGATTCGAGCACAATTGGCTGCTTGCGGCGCTCCTCTAGTGGGTGATTCCATGTACATGCCAGCTGCAATCGCAGAGATGGCAAATCCTGAGGTAAATCCGTTTGGCAAACACAAGAAACACTATACTGATGAAAATGATAAGGAAGAAGCTGTTACTGAGTGGATGGCACGGCACGGAAAAGAACCAAATGTTGCTATTGGTCTTCAAGCTTGTCAGATATCATGGGATGATGGCGAGCACAGTTATGAGGCTAGAGCTCCTTGGTGGAGGTATGAATAAATTTAGAATTTGGGATATGATTCATAGGAATTAGTTGTATGGTGTTGTATGTTCGTTTTGTATGAGTTTTAATCATATGAATTCTGATTTTGATTTGTATTGCTGTAATCTTGGGTTGGTTCAAAACTCGATTCTGTGAAGTGAATTGCAAGAAAAGTTCAAGCTCAAAATATCTCTTCTGCCAGAGATTGAATTCGCAATTCAATGCTGTAAGCTTGTTGACTGAGTTACAACTTTTGCTGATATTATGAAAGAATTAGTGACTCAATAATCAAATAACAAAAATTAAATCATAGAAAAATAGCAAGGGATCCGCCTGTTTAAATAAGAAAATACAGCTGAATCAAAATGTTAATCATGGAGAACAAACGAATCAAATCGTAGAAAAATAGTAGAGATTATCTATCTGCTTAGCTGGAATATTTTATCATGGTGAAGACCAAATCAAGAGAAGTACTAATCATAATCATATTCAAAAGATTCCATGAAACATTCTGAGCAGAACCTTCTGCCAGCAGTTTAAATTTGTATTATCTCAAGAGAAAGACCTGATTGTGTTGAAGCATGGGATCAGATTTTAGACAAATAATCAAAAACACATATTTGCTGCAGTCTAATAAACAAGTCTAACACCCTGGTTTAACTGGATTATCTGCATTTTTTCGTAGTAGGCAGATTGTAGTAGCTTAATTGTTTGCTTCAACATGCATCCAACTCCAAATTTGGAAGACTCAATAGTCTGTCAGAGAGCTGGTAACTGTCACTGTCAGTTCATAGTTTCATACTACACAGAGCTACTTCGGGCTTAATAGTCTGTCGTATAAAATAGATTAGCCATCCCTCGCTGATATGATGTTATGCTTAACTAGGATTTAATAAGTGTGATATTCCCATTTGGAATAGATAAATGCAAAGCTTAGCTTCCCAGTTGCTTTGTTGTATTAATACCTCCGAATCATGAAGAAGAATCATGAAGAAGAAATATATCAGAAAAGTATCTTCCCCCATAAGTTTCACCAGCAAATATTGTATCAATGATTGTGAAGGTGAGGCAATGTGGGAGTTGGCTTCCTTGGGCAATGTCATTGATGCTTGTTCTGGGGAGCCACATTTCTCTACAACATGAAGATGGAGTCAAGGTTCTGACTAATACTCCTAACCGAGTTGTGTTGGATAATGGCCTTGTCCAAGTCACTTTCTCCCATCCCGGTGGAGATGTTGTTGGAATAAAGTATAGTGGAATCGACAACTTGCTTGATGTCGAGAATGGGGAGAATAATAGGGGGTATTGGGACGTGTAATGGAGCAATCCAGGAAAGAAGCAGCAGCTGATTCTCGACAGACTCAGAATTGTTAAATATCTATGTAATCTTATGCATGAAAACGAGGTTGCCAATTTGTCCAGGAAAGTAGACAAGGACACCCTCACACCCCTATCATTGTCAAAGAAAAGTCGCACTCATGTTACAGAAGCTCACATATAAAGAAACCGCAATGAAAATGTACATGATGTATACTTACACAACCAACAGTCAACTTATAAAGCGTTGACGCTTATGCAGGGTTGTGTTGCTGAGAGCATGTAAACCCAGTGAATTTCATTTTGTAAACCAATACTACTAAACAAGCAAACTAGCCCCTCAACAATTTCGACAGTTTTAGAAGCACTGTGGTGCAAAATGGTTCTTGTTTGTTGTTGACATTTTTAAGTCATTGTATCATTTTTCTATGCACACAATGATTTGTCAAAACTTGTATGCTCTAACCATATAAATCAAATCCATGCATGGGTTCAAGACTGATCTTGATGACACAGAACCACGGACCTCAGTGAACCATATAATCTTACTGGGTAAAATTCTTGCCCTCGATATAGAAAAACGGGGCTTACCGTTATGAAGAGCTATACACTAACCATGATCTAATATACAACGTGAAACTATACACTCCGGTTGGCATTGGCCTCGGCCACTTTATCTGAGCTGCAGATTCGGTTTAACAACCGGCGCGTTGCGCAACCTCTTTTTTCGATAGGGGTGATAGGGGAGGACAATGCTATAGCAAGACATGGTATCCATGGTTTGTACTGGTTGTTCAATGTTAACGTACCAAGCTCTCTACTAAGCAAAGGAAACAACACAATGTACCTTACTCAATCGAGAGATGGATCTGCTTTCCGAGGAGTCATGTATGACTACATAAGACTAGAAGCACCTCCATTACAAGAGCGCTTCTCAGACGCTCCAGCACCGTTGATGGTTCGAAGTAGTATTGTGAATATTTTTATAGTAGTGATGTACTTGGTTAATAAATTTGTATGATTTGATCTCATATTTTCCGTTGATGGAGCCAAGGTTGCATATCTGTATCATTTGTATGATTTAGAACTACAAGAAGATCCTGTGTGCTTGTTAAAGATCCTCCAAATTTAGATTCCTTAATGATCCCATAAGGCCATAATTATAAATGATTTATCAAACCACCAACTGCAGGAATCATATTCCTTGATGTTGTATTTCTTGCTATGCACTGTGGCTCAGTAATGGCAATCTTATTGATCCTCTTAATACGATCGATATAAGTAACTGATCTATAGATTGAGGAGCATTGTCATTTGCTTTCTTGATCATTCACGAGCACTTAAAATCTGCAGGGTGTTATTAGCAATAAATTGTCTGTACCAAGCTGCAGAGAGTCTTGGAGTTCTCTTCAGAGTACCATATTCGACACGATGAAGTCCAAAACGTATTGTATATCCATCTGTCCACTCGAAATTGTCAAGCAATGACCATACGAAATACCCTCTTACATCTGCTCCATTAGTTCTGTCCATGTTTTCAGAAATTCTGTTAGCCTTCACCACATTTGAAACACTTCTGCATAAGCCAAGATGTTCAGACTTTGTTGTGCATAGTTGAGTACATACCTCATTGTATCTGCTAGGGCCTCTAAGTAACTTCTCAGGTACTTCACTCTCTTGACATCACGGAACAGTTCTTCGTCAGTGGAATTTGGATTCTCCTCCTCACCATACCCTAAAATAACCAATTTCAATCTAATCACTAAATTCTTTTATATTAACAATGGGGTTGCTTTTTATTCAAAGATTTTTGAGCTTACCATTTTCGGTAATAAACATCGGTGTATTGTTGTACCTCTCTTTTATGTTTGTTACTGTCTTCTCCATTCCTTGAGGATACACATATAGCCATTCAACTGAAGTCTATTTCAACAACAACAAAAAGGTCATGTAGTTTTCAGAATATTAGTTTTATGGTGATTCTGAAAAATTGACAAGATGAGATTACAAACCGGTTCTCCAATGTAGACTCCATCTTTTAGTGCAGTTTGCAAAGCATAACCCTCTATCCTTGAAGCTCCTTTTCCTGGTTCACATGGTGAAAACATACAGTCTTTTGTGTAAAAACTGGTGTAGTGATTGATCCCAATGAAGTCTAATCCATTCTTCAGCATCTCCAGATCAAACTTGGAAAACACAGGCAAATCATCTCCTAGAAGCACATGCATTACTGCAGGGTATCTTCCATGTAAAATTGGGTCTAAGAACCTGCATTGAACATTTTAGTCATATACTAGGCAGACCACGCGTTAGTATGTGTTGTATTATATGAATATAGTCATCCTCTGTCCTCATCAGTGGTCATTGCCATCCTCCCTCGTGTTCTCACTTGTTCCATCACTTGAATTAAGGAAGCTATGGCTCATCCTTAAATCAAGGAAGTTAACTTGTAAAGATAGCTAACTTGTAAAGATAGCTGTAAATCTAGTCAATAGATATTAGGTAGTTGTTTTAGTTATTGCGTATTGCCTATATAGCTGGGACGAGTTTCCCCTTTGTAACTTAAGCTTTTGATAATACAAGAGACATTCCTCTCTATCTGTCTCTAAAATTATTTATGGTATCAGAGCCGGACCTTTCTTAGGCCTGTCTCTTTCTCTTTGCTTCCAGCAAATTTCTCCAGTTTCTGTGTGAGTCATGGTTGATTCATCATCCAATTCCGGTAGCAATGCAAGCAGTAATCCCAGCAATCCTGTGGTTGTGGAAACTGTTGCTACTGAAACTATGGCTCGAGTTGTGTCTGAAACTGATTCCAACTCCAGCAACAGACTAGTGTCAGTTCTGTTGAATGAGTTTAACTTCCTTAGATGGTCTAATGCTGTTACACTAGCATTAGGAGGAAGACAGAAACTTGGCTTTGTCAAAGGAACTACAATTGCTCCAGCAATCAATGATCCATTTTATGATGGATGGCTAAGTAAGGATCAGCTGGTAAGATCATGGATTCTCAATTCCATGGAGCCTCATCTGGCAGATATATTTCAATACTCCAGCTCTGCACAAGATCTGTGGGAATCAGTGCAAGAAATGTATGGAAATCAGAATAATGCTGCACGTATTTATCAGTTAATACAAGAAATTGCAGAGCTGCATCAAGGTGAGAACTCTTTCATTCAGCATCTAGGATGCCTTAAGTCCAAGTGGAATGAGCTCAACCTTTATAGACCTCATACCACAGATAATACCATCTTGCTGAAAAGAGCTGATGAAGACAAGGTCTTCCAATTACTTGGAAGTCTTGGTCCTGAGTATGAAGACCTAAGATGCCATCTTCTGATGAACACTGACCTTCCAACATTCTCTAATGTCTGCACCATCATTCAAAGAGAGGAGGTGCGCAGAAAGGTGATGAGAGTTGAAGTCATGGCCAGTAGCTCTGAAGCAAGGGCATTCTCTGTCAATCAGAAGTCTGGACGTTTTAAAGGAAAGAAAACTGACTGGAAATGCAACCACTGTGGCTCTACTACTCATTTGGAGGAAACTTGTTGGATTCTCCACCCAGAGCTCAAACCAAAATTTGAGAAAAACCTCAAGTACAAGCAAGGATCCAGTAGCCACAAAGCTCATGTTGCGAGTACATCTGCAAACTTCCCTACTGAAACATGTGGTAAAATTAACTTCACTTTCAACCCTTCTGCTCTATTGAATGATTTTGCTGCCTACTTGAAGAACAAGAAAGAAGATGGAATGGAAATATCTGAAGCAACTTCTACTGCCTTGGTGGGAAAGTTTGCTGGTTTTTTGGCTAATTATGACCATGTCAGTAGTGATGACATTCCAGGTACCATTGAAGCTTAATAAAAGCTAGCTTAAGTGGAGATGTATGGATAATAGACTCTGGAGCTACTGATCATATGTCAAACCGGTTTCAGTCCCTTCAAAATTTCAAAAAATTCCCTTTTCCTTTGAATGTGTCAGTTGCTAATGGTAAATCAGTTCCTGTTCTTGGAGAAGGAAAACTAAAACTCTTGTCTGACTGCATAGAATCATGTGTCTTCTATGTTCCTGATTTTCCATTTCAACTCTTGTCTGTCAGCAAATTACTCAAAACTCTAAAATGCCTTGCTGTTTTTTCTGAAAAAAATGTTGTGTTTCAGGACAATATTACCAAGAAGAAGATTGGTGAAGGATTTCTTCTAGATGGTCTATACTATCTGTCAAAATGTCCAGTTGCAGTCTCAAAATGTTTTCAAGCCCTCAGTGTCAATCCAGTAGCTGATGAAATGCTTTGGCATCAGCGTTTGGCTCATCCTTCCAACAAAATCTTGTCTACTTTGTTTCCAGATTTTTGTAATGGTAAAACTCTGTGTGAAATTTGTGTAACTTCAAAATTTTCTAGGCTTCCTTTCTCATTGTCTCAATCAAAAACCAGTAAATGTTTTGATCTGGTGCATTCAGATATTTGGGGTCCTGCCCCTATTGAGTCTGTTAATGGATATAAATATTATGTTATATTCATTGATGATTTTTCTAGAGTCACCTGGATTTATCTCCTTAAATTTAAAAGTGAGTTGATGCATGCATTCACTGATTTTCACAATCTTGTGAAAAATCAGTTCTCCTCCAACATCCAAGTCTTGAGATCGGACAATGGGGCTGAGTACACTTCTAATGCCATGACTAAATACTTGAGCACAAATGGAATAATTCATGAAACAAGCTGTGTTTATACCCCTCAGCAAAATGGAATTGCTGAGAGAAAAAATAGAGACTTGTTAGAAAAAACAAGATCTCTGATGTTTCAAATGAATGTCCCTAAAAAATACTGGTCATATGCAGTTCTTACAGCCACATACATCATTAACAGGCTGCCTACTAGAGTCTTAAATGCCAAGTCTCCATGGCAAGTTCTCAAAGGCAGAAATATCAATCTGTCTCATCTCAGGGTTTTTGGGTGTACATGCTATGTGAGAATTCAACCTAAAGACAGGGACAAGCTTGAGCCTAAGGCAGAAAAGCTTGTGTTTATGGGATACTCATCCACTCAAAAAGGCTACAAATGTTACAATCCCAAAACCAGAAAACTACAAGTTTCCAGGGATGTCAAATTTGATGAGGGCACCCCTTTTTTCCAGCAGCCTCTAAATAAGGATGAGGTGCAGTGTGAATTCAGCATTACCTCTGGTAGTTGTGCATCCCCTGTGTCTGTTGAATATAGTGTCACTCAACCTGTGCAGTCTAACTCAGGTGGAAGTGATCCTGAAGATGATGTGTCTGGCTGTCATGACCTAGAGCAGTCTAACAGTGAAGAGAATGATGCTGAGCCTGATCATCCTGAAGTTGTCATTCAGCCTAGGAGAAATCCTCCTCGGACTAGGAATCTTCCTCCAAAGCTATTGGAGTATGAAACCTATGTTCCTAGGCATCCAACTTCTAACTATATCAACTACAATAAACTGTCTCCACGACATCATGTTTTTCTAAACAAATTGTCAAGTGTTGTTGACCCCAGGACTTTCTAAGAAGCTATGCAAATGCCTCAGTGGAGACAAGCTATGGATGAAGAAATCAAGGCACTTGCAGAAAACCAAACTTGGAGTGTGGTGTCTCTCCCAGATAGAAAGAAGGTTGTAGGTTGCAGATGGATCTATAAGACCAAGTTTCGGTCAGATGGCTCCATTGAAAGATGCAAGGCTCGACTGGTAGCACAAGGGTTCAGTCAGACATATGGGGTGGACTACAAGGAAACCTTTGCCCCTGTGGCAAAAATGAACACTGTAAGAGTTCTTCTCTCTCTTGCAGTAAATAAATCCTGGCATATTTATCAAATGGATGTTAAAAATGCATTTCTACATGGAAATCTTGAGGAAGAAGTATATATGAAATTGCCTCCTGGTCACCCTTTATCATCTAAGCCTAATCTCGTGTGCAAGTTACACAAGACTATCTATGGTTTGAAGCAATCTCCAAGAGCTTGGTACTCAAAACTGAGTTCTATTCTTGAGAGGGCCAACTTCAAGAGAAGCTACTCTGATTCATCTTTGTTTGTGAGAAAAGGCAGTGCTGGCACCTTAGTTGTATTGATCTATGTTGATGATCTAATAGTTACAGGTGATAACTTAGAGGAGATCAATTATCTTAAGGCTTCTCTAAGGGATAAATTTGCTATCAAGGATCTGGGAACCTTGAAATATTTTTTAGGCATTGAAGTTGCAAGTTCAAGAAAATGCCTGTTTCTAAACCAGCGCAAATACATTCTGGATCTTCTTACCGAAGTGAAGATGTCTGATTGCAAGCCTTCTAAGACTCCTCTGAGTGTGAAGCTAAAGTTGTCTGATCATGGTGAGAAGTTGTCTAATGTGACTACTTATCAAAGAATCGTTGGCAAGTTGATATACCTCACAATCACAAGGCCAGACATAGCTTTTGCAGTGAGTTTAATTAGTCAACACATGCATTCTCCCACTACTGAGCATATGAAATTGGTCACTAGAGTCTTGAGGTATCTCAAAGGCTCAGTTGGAAGAGGTATTCATATGAAAAGGCATGGTCATCATGAGATTATAGGTTACACTGATGCAGATTGGGCAGGCAATGCCTTGGACATGAAGTCAACTACTGGCTTTTGTACATTTGTTGGAGGCAATGCTGTGACTTGGAAGAGTAAGAAGCAAGCAGTTGTTGCTCGAGCCAGCGCTGAAGCAGAATATCGAGCAATGACTTCATTGGCTTGTGAGCTCATCTGGTTAAAAGCTGTTATGAGGGAATTAGGGTTCCAAACTTCTCATCCTGTTTCCATGTATTGTGACAATCAGTCAGCTATGCATATAGCTGCCAATCCAGTGTTTCACGAAAGAACCAAACACATTGAAATCGACTGTCATTTCATACGTGATCAAGTCCAGTCTAAGGTGATTCAGACGCTATATGTGAGCAGTGAAGATCAAATTGCTGACATGCTTACTAAGCCCTTGGCCTCGGTTCAATTTCAACGATTTCTCTCCAAGCTTGGTTCAATTGATCCTCTTGAACCAGCTTGAGGGGGGGGGGGGGGGGGGGGGGGGTTGTATTATATGAATATAGTCATCCTCTGTCCTCATCAGTGGTCATTGCCATCCTCCCTCGTGTTCTCACTTGTTCCATCACTTGATTTAAGGAAGCTATGGCTCATCCTTAAATCAAGGAAGTTAACTTGTAAAGATAGCTAACTTATAAAGATAGCCGTAAATCTAGTCAATAGATATTAGGTAGTTGGGGGGGGGGGGGGGGGGGGGGGTTGTATTATATGAATATAGTCATCCTCTGTCCTCATCAGTGGTCATTGCCATCCTCCCTCGTGTTCTCACTTGTTCCATCACTTGATTTAAGGAAGCTATGGCTCATCCTTAAATCAAGGAAGTTAACTTGTAAAGATAGCTAACTTGTAAAGATAGCCGTAAATCTAGTCAATAGATATTAGGTAGTTGTTTTAGTTATTGCGTATTGCCTATATAGCTGGGACGAGTTTCCCCTTTGTAACTTAAGCTTTTGATAATACAAGAGTCATTCCTCTCTATCTGTCTAAAATTCTTTAGTATGTACGCATGGCCAGAAGAACACACACAGACACACTCGAACAGAATTTCATACCAGTTGAAGTAGAAAGACTGAGCCCTCTCAGCTGCTAATTTGTCTTCTAAAGAGCTGCTGATGGGTTCAAACCATATAGAATTCATCACAATCCCAATGCTCCCTCCTTGTTTTTCCTGCATGTTACAGACATATTATTCAACTGAACTTAATAATGAGTTAGTATTGAAATCTAAGACATGACATTTGTTAAAGACCTGATATTTGGTTCGGTATATATTCACAGCAGCTGCATGGGATAAAATGATGTTATGAGCCGCAATGAAAGGCTCTCTTACTGAGTCTCCACTAGTACAATTTCCATAAGGGAGAGAGCAACGAGATGGTGGGTAAGTCCCAGACCTATATCCACGAATGACCATCACATTGGGCTCATTGAAAGTGGACCAGTACTTGACTCTGTCTCCAAAGAATTTGAAACATATATTTGCATAATAGCTAAAATCTTCCCTGCAAAATGTGAAATATTGTCTCATTATTAGTGACTTCCAATCCCTATGAAACTGTTTTTGGAATTGAGTGCAGGTAAGGGAACAGATGCTGCTTACTGCAGTAGGGGACTCAGCCAAGATCCATATCTGTCTTCAAGTTCCTGAGGTATGTCGTAGTGAGTCAATGTCACAAAGGGCTGGATTCCTAAACCAGGATACAAAATATGTTTGAGGAAAGGTATGATGAGTACATACACTTGATACTTGGTAATGCAGCAAGTTAAATAACTATGATGAGTACATCAACAATGGTAACAAGGAAAACCTCTAAGCAGAAGAGCGTCAATGAACTTGTTATAGTGATCAATGCCAGCTCTGTTCACTTTTCCAAATCTTCCTTCTGGTTCATAGTTATAATAGAGATTGCTAAGCATAATGCTGCATTAATCATATTGAAAACTTGATCAAGCACTGAAAAAAAGCTTACTGGGTAAAATTCTTGCCCAAGATATAGAAAATCGGTAGCTGTTGACTCCAATGTAATTCATGATATCCAAGTCTTCCTGTTTTCTCATATCGATGCAAAACCGATTATCATCGATTAGTCTAATACAGAGTAGTTATATAAATCGATGACATTACTGTTGTTTTGTTTACTTGTCATCCCCAGCTGGTAAGATTTTCCTTTCTACCACTATAGATCAGTGCAATAAGTTCGAAGACATTACTACACATTTACTAGCTACAAACAGTAATGACCTTACTAGCTGAAAATCAGTGGAGAAGTTATCTATCACAAATTCTTATCAATTCTTGAAGGGTTTCGAATCCAAATTATAGCGACCAGAAAATGACAAGTAGGGTTTGCAATTTATCACGTAGGGTAGTTCAGATTCAAAATCAACCATCTATAACAAAGCATGCATCTATTATTTTGCTCATTCCTAGACTAAGAAGATCTGCAAATCTCCTTATGGGGACACCTATAGAGTAAATCCAACTAAGGGTCAATTCTGTTTTGAGCTTGGGAGGCATCCAATAATATGGATGGCAATTAGTTGTACATGATGGCTTCATCATACAAATGAATGAATAGTTCTAGTGGTTCGGTCTTATGCGGCTATGCCTGGCGGCCCCAGGGGCAGAGGGCGCTAGGATCTAAGCGGACGCTAGGTGGGTGCTAGGCGAGGATAGGCATGCTAAAATTGTGCTAGGCGGGCTATAATCAGGTGCTAGGTGGGCTGAAAATGTGCTAGGCAGATGCTAGGCGAAAGCTAGGCGAGTGCTTGGTAGACCTTGGCCAATGCTCGGTAGGTTCTTGGCGGTTTCTAAGTGGATGCTAGACGGGCTTAAAGTGTGTTAGGCAGATGCTAGGTGGGGCTAGGCGGTTTATTGGCGGATGTTAAGCGGGTGCTAGGCAGGCTTATAGTATATGCTAGGCGGGTGCTAGGCGGACTTGAGTTTTATTTTCTATTTATTTTGTGATCGGATGGAAAGTGAAACATGAACACATAAAAGTTGGACCTATGAACAAATAAAAAGGAAAAATTACTACTACTCATGTAAAAGAGGGATCCTGCGGACAAAAAAAAATCAGAATCTGACAGAATGACAGAAATGTAAGGTTTAACATCATTAAATCAAGAGACTAACCAAAAAAAAAAACATCATTAAATCAAGAGACTAACCTGATAAAGATGGTACTGATCAACAGCAATGTCACCATTAGAACCATCCAGAATATTACCTATGGCAAGCCAACATACTTTAGCATCGAATTTGGATGAAAATATATGCATCGAAGCCATGTAAATAGAAAATTATCAAGCACTCTAACCAGGCTTGTGACTGAAGACATCCCAGTTGTTGAGACCTTTACCATCATTCAGAAAAGCTCCTTCAAACTAAAATATATGAAAACAAAGATGAAAATCCTTATATCTATAAACAAACTGAGTTTTATGGATACAGAAGTTCACATGCATACCTGATAAGAAGAGGATGCAGTTCCAAAGAGAAAGTAGTTGTGGGGGTTTCCTTTCAAGGATATGTGATTACATGACACAGCGAACATCGAAAAACACATTATCTCGATCATAAGGAAAGCATGAAATACTGATAAAACCTCCATAGCAAAGAGAGCACGCAGAATAATCAAGAAACTAATCAAGCTATGAGATTCACAAATGAAGAGGCCTCTCTTATATATAGTGAAGCAGCAATGCCTTTTGATGCAACTATGCTGCAGTGAGGCCTACATTACTGTGAAGCAAATGATTAGGAGGGGACATTAACAGTGAGGATAAACTGAAATCATTATTAGATTGACAAAAGTTGCATGATTGCAAAACTGCTAAGGACCCCGAACCAATTATAAGCAGCAAGTCCTGGCCTACAATGATGTAGCACAAGGTCGACTAATAAGGATTGCCGTATAATTGGTCAATCAATCCAGAATTGTTGAATATCTATGTATTCTTTTGCATCAAAACGATATCTCCAATTTGTCAAGAAAAGTAGACAAGGACACCAACCATTGTTAAACAAAAGTAGCACTACTCCTTCACATTGAAAGAAACCGGAAAGAAAATGTATATGATGTATACTTACAAAACATTAGCACT
This sequence comes from Potentilla sterilis, assembly GCA_963682095.1. Classification (NCBI taxonomy): domain Eukaryota; kingdom Viridiplantae; phylum Streptophyta; class Magnoliopsida; order Rosales; family Rosaceae; genus Potentilla; species Potentilla sterilis. Next base: position 1,603,221 of record OY821755.1, read on the forward strand.
TATGCAGGGTTGTGTAGCTGATAGCATGTAAACCCAGTGCATGAATTTCAATTTTGTAAACCAATACTACTAAACAAGCAAACACAAACAAGCCCCTCAAGCAATTTCGACAGTTCTAGCAGAATTGTTGAACGACTGCTACTCAAAAGTGTTTGCGCCTCAGGCCCAAGGAGTGCGCTTCTTGAATATGATAAGGTCTGAAAGTGCCATCCCAGGCTTGTTGTTGACAGTTTTAAGTGAATGAATAATGTACCATCATTAGCTAATGATGATAAAACCATATTATTGATATTAGAAAGTGCAGAATAACCAAGACACTAAACAGCTATCGGATTCACAAGCAGATAGAGGCCTCCCTTATAGCGCATCAACAATACCTTCTGATGTAACTATTGTGCAGTATGTGAGGCCGACATACTGCACAATAGTAGAATACCACAATCTCATGTTGGGTCTCTCTTTCTTTCATTTGTGAAATACCAACAAGTATCAGGGTTCGTGATGGATAGGACCGCTAAGTGCTAAGTTGCAGGTTGGGGAAAACTGGGAAGCAATCGAACCAAATTAACCACTCAAGCGACTGATAGGACTGATAGCACATAAACCAAGTGATTTTCATTTCGGATAGCAACTAAACAAGCAAGCACAAGCAAGTACAAGCAAGCCCTTAAGCCCTTCAAGCAATTTAGACAGTTATTGAAGCAATGTTAAACAAACGCTACTCAGTAGTACTGTTTATGCCTCAGGCTCTGTCGTGCAAGATGGTTCTTGTGCGTGTTGTGTGCATTTCGTGAACATGATCAGGTCTGGAGGTACCATCCCAGGCTTATTCTTCACAGTTTAAGTTACTGTATTGTTTATATGCATACATTGATCGAGTTGACAAAATTTTAAATCCAACTCTTATTGTGCCGAAATGGGCCTCAATAGACATTGTTCTTATTCACTACAAAATCTACAATACAATTTCTCAGCTCTCAAGGTACCAGTAAACAAAAACACTTGTATACTCTAACCATATGAACCAAATCTGTGGTTCCAAGACTATGATCTCGATGACACAAAACAATGAAGATGAGATGACCATATACTCATATACCCTTTTGACTGACTGTTCAAAACTTCCATATATCTATAGGCAGAGCCGCAGAGCAATCTCATCGTATCTCGTCATTGTCTATGTTACATGCTAGCTTTAATATCTCCAAAATTCCTTACTTCTTCTTGTTGCCCTTGTTGCCCTGCACAAAGTTAATGGCAAATAGTCAGCTAAATATGCCAATCTGCCAACTATATGGAACATTCTAACTTTCAGAAAATTTGGAAGTTGAAATTAACTAGTTGATTTTAATTGTGCGTTAAACATCATACTATATGAAATGTTACTGCACTTCAACTTGGGGTCACCTGGACATGAGATATGAAAAGGTTGGAAGATTGGAATTTTGATTGCTCCCTTATTCTTTAGTGGCCTTTGAAGATGTTTACATATCGATAGATTACATTTTGATTGCCCCCATAATACTTTGTGGCCCTTGAAATGTTATAAGGCCACCTTCTGTGTTTGTCCCCATATGAACAAGTGGAATTGAAGAATGCAAAAAGATGGCATAAAATGAATCTTGTCCGTGCATAACATTAGGCATTTTGACCCCAGACAAATTTCGAGATTCTGAACAAATATTGTAAGATTGCATACAGAACAGTCATTTAATCGATGTGAAAGTAAATTTATATTAACCTGTGAGTAGAGGAAGGTGCCAAAGATTGCAATGGCTGCTCCGAGGCAATTGACCGGTTGAACAGGAGTCCGGAAAATGATGATGGAGGAAACTATGACGGATATACGCTTCATTGTGTTCCCAATGCTGAATGTTAATGGAGAAATTTGATCGAGCGACATGTAGGAAACCTGGTTATACAAGTGATAGAAGATGCTCTGAGCCGCTACCCACCTGTTTCAATACATTTGCAGATTTCTTAAGCTAGGTAGTCCCTTCAAGATCCAAACTAGCACATAATGAAAGCTCAGTTTAGAGGCCCTTGTGTACAAGCAACTAACAACTAAATGGACAAAAGCAATCACTTTCACCTAGCCAATTCTAACCTACAGCAAGAAAATTCAGAAGCCAATTTCTGCAAGGCACTTATTCAATTGTATGCTTTTCTAACTTTGAGTTCAGATCTATATTAGATACCAAAAACTCAACCATTCTTCTATGTCTACTAGTCTAAGCATGCAATGTATCTCTTTAACTCCTTTACATGCATTTTCTAGTTCACAGTTGAAATGGATCAGGCATATCAAAACAAGCAAACCATCAATTACAAATATACACAGTTGTAGGTGATTGTATTTTTACCATACGAAATTGGGACCAATCTGTGCAAGGGCTGTCTTCCATCCAGCTGCCCATGCCTGGGGACCCTCGACGGCAATGGCAAACGGAATCAGGATCAATAGAGACAACATGGACAGACAAGCATAGTAGTTCATGCCACTGACAGACTTCCCTTTCATCCCTTTCTTCGAAAATATGTTTCTAAACACAAATGCCAGATTTGATATCATAGCCCCCATAAACCCTGATGAACAAAGCAGCATAATTTGGTACGCATCAGTAAAATCAACACAAAACAGCACAACAACCATAACCCTCAACACCCTTTAAAGTAATACTATTGTAACATCAAAATATGTGATGAATGTAGAGTTTCCATCAATCCAAAGTTATCATAAGTTCAACAAGTTTTCTCACCAATCATGTTGAAATTGAGCTCGGTTATAGCAGCAAGCCCACATCCTCCGATAATTGGCAACAGTGAGAGGTAAACCGAAGTGGGAAATGTTTCGCCTAACAAGAACCTCGAAACCAAGACACTGAAAGCAGGTTCACCACTCTTGATGATATGAGTGAATGAAACTGCAACCTTTGCCATACTCACAGTCGCTGCTACATGCCCAATTGAATGTGCCACTGCAACCTATAGAAACACAAAATTAACAAACCAATCCAAATCAAAACAACAAAGTTCAAATATTTACAGATCATAAAAGCTTTGGATACCGGAAACAATGTCTTCCAGAAGTCCATATCTGTTTTGGGTGCTTCAGCAATCCCAACAGCCCAAGAAATGAGCATCATCAAAGACCCAGTTGCGAGTGACAAAGTGGATGTCAGCCATGGAAACGGAAACACATTCAAAACCTTCTTGTTGTAAATATTGAACACAACATTCAAAGCCCACCAGGTCGCAAAGTAAATACTAATCTTCAACGTCTGAGCTGTCTCCTTCCGAGCCTGCTGGTCCGGCAGGTCTATATTGATCTCAATCGGGCGTGATCTGTCTGCCTCATACGCCTCACACCTCGTCGAATCGCGTTTCTGGGTCTTGGCCACCAATGCAAAACTCTCCACTGAAGAAATGTGGAGCGGCTTGTGGAAACAGAGCATGCTCTGTTTGGCATTCTGAATATTGGGGAGGGAACAATATTCTATTTTTGTCAATGAACATTTCTGGGTGGAGAAATGTGCCGACGTGAACGTCGGGGTTCTGAGCCTAACCGAAGAGATCATATTTAGTCGTGTTAATGGAGGTTCTGGGATCGTTCTTACTTGGAAAAAAGTGATGATATGTTTTATAAGATGGAGAGGGAAAAGAGGTTGTGGGTTTGGAGAGAAACCAGAGAATGTAGGGTGAGAAAAACAGAAGGAAAGAGAGGGAAAGTGTATGAGTGATTATAAGGAGAGCTTTGAAACGGTCTTTCCTGAGAAGAAGAGCAGAGGGGAGTCTCTTTATATATGACGAGGGAGAAGAGGTGAAGCAAGTTTCGACCGTTCAGTGTGCGTGTTTGTGGGCAGTGAAACACTTGTCTTTCGATTGTGACGAGAACTCTAATAAGATTTTTTGGCCGTTGAGTTGTGTTTCTCTTTTAAAAAGAATTCGTGTTATATAATTTTGTGTGTCCCATTGGGTTTGGAGTTTTTGACATTAATCTCTCTACTATTTAGACGAATTGAAAGTTTAACAACTCTCCACTATTTAGACGAACGGAAAGTTTAATAACTCTCATTATAAATCAAACCGATCAGACAACGAATTTAATTCTACATCCAACAAACACGAGTATAATATATTACTCATATCTGTCATATTTTGAGAGAATCTATAAATAATATGTTGTTCTAGGAGAAATAGATTGATAGTAAACTCTCTCTTTATTGATTGATAAGGAGGCCTTTATATAGGCATTACATCAAGTATCCCTGGTTATCAGGGATTCCCTATCTGATAAAGAATCTAGACTACTAGTCTTATTGGGACAAGACACACCACGGAAGTTACGGAATTAACCTTCCTTGAACACTCCCCCTTGTGTCGCGTCCTCAATGGTGCATGAACTGTTGCCTCGTTAAAACCTTTGTCAGCAAACAAAAACCTCTTGGGTAAAAATAAAAACATGGTCTAAGGGAAAAGAGTACAACGCACCAACTACAAGTATGTGAGACATGCATAACTAGACTCCACCTGAAGTCTAGACGAGAACTCCCCTTGATAGTCAGTCAGTCTTTGAGTTCGGATAAACGACACATACAAATGCGCTTTACATGCTTCATAAATGTAGATTTGGGTAGAGACTTGGTGAATAGATCAGCTGCATTATCGTCTGAGCTGACTTGTTTCACTTGGATATTCAAAGTCTCTTGCTGCTGCTGATTGTAGAAGAACTTAGGCGAAATGTGTTTAGTATTGTCACTCTTAATGTATCCCAACTTCATCTGCTCAATGCATGCTGCATTATCTTCAAATATGCACGTTGGTCCCATCGTAGTAGACTCAAGTCCACTAGACTCTCGAATGTGAGATATAACTGAGCGAAGCCAAATACATTCTTTGACTGCTTCATGTAGTGCAATAATCTCAGCATGGTTCGAGGAGGTAGCAACAAGGGTTTGCTTGGTTGATCTCCAAGATATCGCCGTATTCCCAATGGTAAAAACATAACCGGTTTGGGAACGTCCTTTGTGTGGATCTGACAAATATCCAGCATCAGCAAATCCTACCATCACATCATTTGGTGTATCTGAGTAGGAGGGGGTATCGCCAAAGCCGTATCGGGACCACGACTTTACATCCTCGGGTCCGGATATGTTGGCGGATATGGCTGCAGGATGGCGGATGGATGAGCCAAAGCCAGTCTTGGCAGATATGACTGGCGGATGGCGATCCGAGCCATGGTTTGTGCTGTTGGATGCAAGAGATCGACTAGGTGTCGAATCCTGATGAGTGTATCGATAGTACAAGCCCATGTCAAGGGTTCCTTTAAGGTATCGAAAGATGTTCTTGATTCCAACCCAATGACGTTGTGTTGGCGCAGAGCTAAATCTAGCTAACAAGTTCACTGAGAAAGCAATGTCTGGTCTAGTACACTGAGCTAGGTATAACAAAGCTCCAATTGCACTAAGATATGGATATTCAGCTCCCAAGACCTCTTCGTCATCTTCTTTCGGACGAAAGGGATCTTTGTTGATATCCAGACTTCTAACGACCATGGGAGTGCCTGTAGGATGCATAACTTTGTCCATGTTAAATCGCCTGAGCATCTTTCGAACATATGCAGATTGGTGTATAAAGATTCGACCACTTCGGTGCTCTAGTTCTAAGCCTAGGCAAAACCGAGTCCTTCCCAGATCTTTCATCTCGAATTCGGATTTCAAATAGCTAGCGGTCTCATTGATCTCATTTAGAGTTCCAATGATGTTCATATCGTCAACATAGACGGCTACAATGGCAAATCCTGAACTTGTTCTCTTTATAAACACACAAGGGCATAACTCATCATTCTTGTATCCTTTCCCAATCAAGTAATCACTTAACCATGTGTACCACATCCTACCAGATTTTCGGAGTCCATATAGAGATCGTCTCAACCTGATAGCAAATGAACTTCGTGGTTTTTGCTCACTTGACTTGGGTAACGAAAGTCCTTCTGGCACTTTCATGTACATCTCCGTATCTAGGTCCCCATAAAGATACGCTGTTACAACATCCATAAGCTGCATATTGAGTCTCTCTGAGACTACCAAACTGATTAAGTATCGGAAGGTAATAGTATCCATGACAGGAGAATACGTCTCCTCATAATCAATTCCAGGGCGTTGAGAAAAACCTTGCGCCACGAGTCGAGCTTTATATCGCTGAACTTCACCATTCTCATTGCGCTTTCTGACAAAGACCCATTTATGTCCAACAGGCTTCACGTTCGGCGGTGTAGGCACAACTGGTCCGAACACTTGCCTTTTCTTTAGAGAGTCTAGTTCAGCCTGGATTGCTTCTTCCCACTTCGGCCAATCCGCTCTACGTTGACATTCATCAACAGTGTGGGGTTCCATATCGTCGTCGTCAATGACTTCTTGAGCAACGGCGTCGGCGAATGCATCATAGATATACATGGAATTCATTTCCATAAGATTGTGCATGCATAAGTAGTTTAGTGAGATTTCCTTGTTCTTCAACATCAACGGTGAGTCTGAGGCGTCCCCCAGATGATTCAAAGTTGATTCTTGGACATAGGTATAGTCGGAGACAATCTCGTGTGACGGCGTCACAGTATCGATGATGAACGGATCGCTTTGTGCCTGGACACATGCCCTTTTTCTAGGTACATTGTCCTTGGAACCGATTGGTCTCCCCCTCTTTCTAGGAGGATCCGAAGTCGACGCCGGCCCTCCACTTGGAGGTGCCGAGCCTAGGCTGCCGATGGCACCTAGGGCTGCGGGTCCGAGACCGGCGGCGCGTGCTCGCTCATGGCGAGGAATGTTGAGCCTTGCAGGTACATTCGCAGCAAGTATAGTTGATCTTGTCACTTTCGCAATATCAGTAAAGGAGTCGGGCATCGTATCCGCCACCTTTTGTAGTTCCAATATGCGTTGTATTTCGGTCTCACACTGAAACGTACGGGGATCATAATGAGACATAGTGGAAGAGAACCACGTCAATTCCTGACGTTCACTAGGGACGGATGCGGCCCCATCTCCCCCTAACGGCGGGAATGATGTCTCATTAAAGTGACAATCTGCAAATCTTGCAGTAAACAGATCACCTGTCATAGGCTCTATGTAGCGGACAATTGTTGGTGCTTCATATCCAACATAAATAGCTAATCGTCGTTGTGGACCCATCTTGGTACGCAGTGGAGGCGTGATAGGCACATATACGGTACAACCAAAAGTACGCAGATGCGAAATATCAGGCTCGTAACCAGTTACCAACTGGTACGCACTAAATGGTTGGTTATCTGTGGGTCGTAGACGGATAAGCATAGCTGTATGTAGTATTGCATATCCCCATGCCGAAACTGGCAAGTTTGTGGCCATGACAAGAGACCTAGCTACATGATGTAGTCTCTTGATAGCGGCTTCTGCAAGACCGTTCTGAGAATGAACGTGGGGTACGGGATGTTTAACTTCAATCCCAACTGACATGCAATAGTCATCAAAACACTTTGAGGTAAACTCTCCAGCATTATCCAGTCTGATTGACTTAATCGGATTGTCTGGGTGGTGAGCCCGAAGCTTAATGATCTGAGCTAGGAGTTTAGCAAATGCAGCATTCCTCGTGGACAACAACGCTACGTGTGACCAACGCGTTGACGCATCAACCAGAACCATGAAATATCTAAATGGTCCGCATTCTGGTGTTATAGGTCCACAAATATCACCTTGTATTCGTTGTAGAAACGGAATATTCTGTTTATTATCAATAGCAAAAGATGGTCTTGCTTGAAGTTTTGCTAGTGAACAAGCTTTGCAAAACGAACGATGAGCATTAGACATCGCTATAGAAGCATGAGAAGCAGGAGGAGGCCGATCCTATCCTTAGAGCCGAGAGGCGGCTATCGACGGCATGGAGGCCGAACCGAGGCCGAGGCGTCCTCTGTGCTTTTGTGATCGGAAAAATGGATGACCGTGGGAGCATTTCAAAATACGGATCATCAGATCACGACCCGGATGACCGAGTCTATCATGCCAAAGCTTATAAACATCAGAATCACATAATATAACAACATGAGATTCGTTGGCTCGAATGGTTGTGAAATACATGCCATTTCGAACTCGCTTACACTTCTCCACAATGCGAGTGCGCATAGATTGAGTGGAGGTGATCAACAGATATTCAGTTCCATCTTCAACATAAGTGTTGAGGTGATAGTCGTTGTCACGCACATCCTTGAAAGCTAGCAAGGTTCTTGGCGCTTTAGGCGCATATAGGGCGTCCTCTACCCGAATTTCAGTGCCATTTGGCAATAAGAATTGAGCAGTGCCACGACCCTTAATTACGGGTCCAGTTCCTGTCATCGTAGATAATGATGATTCTCTTGGCGTAAAATCCGAAAACAATTGCCGATTCCTCAGAATCGTGTGAGTTGTTGCACAATCCAACAAACACTCAATCTCGCCTTGATACATCTACAAAAACAATGTAAATTGAATCAATAGTCTACTTTAGACTTTGGCGAACACTTTAAAGTAAGTGTACTGAAGCAATATATCATCACAAAATGAAGTGCATTAAGGCCAATAACATAGCCATGACAACGACATAACTTGAGAGAAAGAGATAAGCCTCATTTTAATCACTGAATACCAACATTTAGAGTTAACATAGCCTAGGTCAGAGATTGAGACCGGACACCGTCGTAGGTGGCGTGGCCGAGCCAAAGCCAAAACTGTGGTAAGGCCGAAGCTACCTTGAGGCCGAGCCGAAGCAAGGCGAGTGGTTAGGGTCGGTCAGGCATTGAGGCAATGCGATGCGACGGTTGAGCTAAATCCGAAGCATGGCGAGTCCGAAGACACGTCGTTGCCGAGCCATTGATGCAAAAGTTGCATTTGTTCGATAGGCTATCGATTGTTGGTTTCAAAAACCGGATTCGGTGCTGAGCCAAGCTGGCGAGTGAGGCCTAGCGAGTCGCGGCCAAGCGCTTAGGGGCATTGGCGAGCGAGGCTTGGCGAGTCTCGACCAAGCGGCTGAGTGGCCATGGCGAGTGAGGCATGGCGGATTGCCATCAATTTGGCAGATAGCGGATCGCGGCCAAGTTGGCGAATAGCGGATCGCGGATCAAGTTGGCGGATCGCGGATCGCGGATCTCTCGTTTTGTCTTTGTGATCTTTTTCGGATATGAGTTAACATCACCAGAATTTTGGTGAACTCAAAATAATTATGCCATTGAGAATTGGACGCATTGAACCAATTTTGCTTTCATAGGGATGTAAAAATCTCAAATCATTCGTAGAATAAGAGAGATTTTATTGATGACAACTCAAAAATACATCAAGGTTGTTCTAAATAGAACGACTTATCGAACAAAGTCGTGATTTATTGACTATATTATGTCAAAATAACAATCAAAATCAAACTTGAACATGTATCTCATGACCTAAGTCAAATACTTATTCATAATCCGGAGTATCATACTCCTGAGTCCTACGTTTCTTGGTAGGGTGAAAGTCATCGATGGCGAAGTTCGTATCTTCCTCATCGTATTCTTCTTCCTCAAAGTCTCCTACATAGTGTGTTTCTTGTTCTATGTATTGTTTGTGTTTCTTGTAAGCGGCTTGAATCTCTCTACTTGCTGTGCAATCGCGTTGAAGATGATTCTTAGAGCCACATTTGAAGCAAGGAGCCGAAGCATTGTTCGGCGTATGGCCACCACGCCTGGGACCGGAACTAAAACTGTTCCTCCCTCTGGGAGCGGCGGCGCCGCCACCATCCCTTGTCCAAGAAAGCTGTCGGCCACGGCCGACGCCTCTTCTCCCTCCTTGTCCGCCACGTGTTGCTCTTGGCGTACGTGGTGGTGGTGCTTGACGTTCATGAGGTTGATGCTTTTGCTTAAAAGCTTTACCAAGGGCTTGATGAGATTCTGCAATGAATTTCGGTCCTCGAGGCCTCTTATTGGTGGTAAGAATCAACTCATGGTACCTCTCCTTTCTTTGAAGCACATTCATCAAATCACTGAAGGTTTTGATAGTGCCTTTCTCACGGAGATCGCGGTACTGATGCGACAACATGGACGCAGATTCTGGGAACGTCGTGAAAGTCTTCTCCATCATATCGTCATCGGTCTTTTCGACCCCACAAAAGCTCAAATCAGATTGCAAGTTTAGCATAGTCTGATGATATTCCTGGATGGAATCAAAATCCAATAAGCGGATTTGCTCCCAATCAGACATGAGGTCTGGGAGTTGTGCGTCATGCACATTGTCGAAGCGGTCCTTGAGGATATCCCATAGCTCTTTGGGATCGGTTTTCCTCAGGTATTGCTTCTTGAGCGTTGGATGGATATGGCGCCTGAGAAACATCAGGGCTTATGCTTTCTGTTCAAGAGAAACGTGTAAGTTTTCATCCTCAGGAGGGTTGATGGTGGCGGTAAATCTTTTACCAATGAAGGTGTTCTCAACATCTGAGACCCACCTCTTGTATTCCTTGCCTTGGACATCCAAGATGTCAAATTCTGGACGCTGAGTGTCAGCCATCTACATAACACAAACAGGGAGACGTTAGTATATTTGAATACTAATCAAGTTTGATTGTTCTTTTAGAACAGTGCTAAGATATATCATGGTCACATAAATCGATGTTTAACGTGACTTCAAGTCACAATCGATATCTTCCCTTTGTTTTCTTTTAAAAAGAATACGTTATGGTTCACAGTGACATCACAGTCACAAGCATAACGGTGGCCGGTAACATCACAGTTACCCCAATAAACGTTGGCACCAGGGTGACTAAATCCCCGTATGCCGTCCCGAGAAGCGATAGAATCGGGATGAAGAAGCAGGGACACAGAAAGGAAAACAAAGGGAATATCCCCGTTTCGTGCTATCCCTTTCTGAAATTTCAATAGTCGGAAGAAAACAAAACCCAACTATTGAAATTTCAGAAGCGGAAACGTTTATAAAATATTTACCTCTTCAAGAGAAGCTTGATTAAACGAAACTTGACTCTTGGGGAAGCTTGTTTTCTTCGATTCTTCTTGATTTCTTCTTAGCAACGAATAAGGCTTCGCGGACCGCTTGCTTGGCTTGCGAGCAATTTTGATATTCTGGTATGCGTGCAAGGGATAGCACGCAAGGGAAGGGGGGGCAGGCGGGCAGCGCAGGTGCTGCTGAGAAGAGGCCGACTGTGCCGAAGGGAAGAATCGGCGGCCGACAGTAGGTTAGGGTTTCGAAAAAAAAATTCGGAATTAGGGTTTTAGGGCTATTAGACGGGAGGCTAGAGCAACGCGCTGATAACGTGTTCTAGGAGAAATAGATTGATAGTAAACTCTCTCTTTATTGATTGATAAGGAGGCCTTTATATAGGCATTACATCAAGTATCCCTGGTTATCAGGGATTCCCTATCTGATAAAGAATCTAGACTACTAGTCTTATTGGGACAAGACACACCACGGAAGTTACGGAATTAACCTTCCTTGAACATATGTCTAGTTCTATCACAACACTTTTTTGTGCAATGAAATCTTAAATTACATAACTCAATGTCTCAATAGCTAGAAATTTTTAGTTTCTTTCAATACCTCACATCTCATTAACTAACAAAATATCATACACTATACTCTTTGGTATCTTATTGTTTCGATATGATATTTTATTTGAAAGAAAACTTCTTAAGATACAAATATGCGCAATGTTGAGTGATATCAACAAATTGTAATATTTCATAATATGTGTGAATATGAGAATAACAATATTCGCATGTCAAAGCATCACCATTACTGAATGATAAGAATCATAGCTCTTTGTAACTTATCAATGAAAATGATATGCTTCAAATTTTCGCCATGTTCTTAGTTTGAAATCTAGTAAATTTGCTACTAACTAGGATTTTAGCATAGTCAAATTTCTCTTAAACTTAAACAAGATGTTTAAACTAATGTTTGAAGTTTAAACGTTTCTCTCCTAATACAATCTTTGAGCCATTCATTGCCGAAGAAAAACAAAATTATAACCAAAATCTTAGAAAACAGATTGCCAAAACTCTTCAAAGTTTTCTTTGATCACATTTAGTCTGCTCAATTTTCATAACAACTTCAACTTAGTTGATTCATTAAGGGTTGTCAGCTAAAGAAATGTAGAGTATCTTCAGTACACGGCGTGTATCTACACATACAATTTGAATGATCGAAATTAAATGACTTCATATACATATATAGTGGACTTCATATACAGTCTGAAAGAAATGTGCTCCCCGCCCCTCCCTCCTCTTCTTCTTCTTTGACCCCCACTCCTCCCAACCAAAATATCAGCCATCACTATTTGATATAACAACAAAAACCCCTCTGTTCTCTTTCACCCACGCACCAACCTCCATTATAGACGTCTAAGATTGAAGCAACCACACACAACATCTGTCCAGCACTCTATTCTAGACCGCTAAATGAATTCCAAGTCCCATTTGATCTAACAGGTAAACGACAACGTTCTGAGTTGAATGATTGGATGGCACTAAAGAGAAACAGATCTTGATGAGAAGGAGATGGACACCTGGGGCCTTGCTGGTAGCTAGTCATTTCAGGGCTTGAAGCCGAAACTTGCATGCTAAATCTGTCTTTGTTCATTTGCTTGTAACATGCCAATGCTGCTCATTTCCAATGTTGCTTTCAGATTTTTGAACGATGCAGAGAAATTCAGAATTAAAGGGTATTTACCTACAGCTCAACGCAAGCTCTGGTTGGGGTTGTCAAGAATGAAAGGTCGTTTTTATGGTAGGTGACCCTTTTCATTTTGGGTCCCAATGCACATTATATTAATGCAGTTCCGGTTTTCATATATTTTCAGATAAGGTAACTAAGTGGTTGATGCTCTAACTAATATTGGTTTATCTTTGTCTGGCATAACATGGTGGGATGTTCCCCCTCATCCTTCCTTTTTGTCGGCGAGATGAACTTGGTCTGCCAAATTTTCGAATAAACTGAGCAGTCTTTTTAGTTTATAATGTTTTGGCACATGTCTTTTGTATGTACGTTATGCAAGACCTTGATCTTCCATTTGGTTGTAACTTTTTCTGTCTCTTAATAAATTGGGATTGGTGATTCCGATCTCAGTTCTAGCCAAAAAAAAAAAAAAAACTTGCAGATGCTAATATGGTATATTTGTATGAATATTTTGAGCAAGCCATCCAATGTTCCTCGAAGTAGCCTTTACGATTGGTTCTGATCTAGTATGTTTGGATTTGCATCGATTAACAAGTCTATAACAACCTTTTGATGTGTTGAGTAAGGATCACCGGTCATCATGGAAATCAGAACATTTAGGCTTAGTTTGGTATTGAGGTGAAAAAACTCAAATATGAAAAAACTGTGTTTTAAATAAGCAACACGTCACCTGCTTTTTAAAATCGTGGTTTTTTCAACTAAATTTTATAAATAAGCACCTTATAAAAAACTTACCAAATACATAATCAACTCATAATAATAATTATAAGTGATTATTTACTCCAAAATGCAATACCAAACTAACCCTAAGCAAATTCGTTTACAACATAGAGTCATTATATTCTTCATGAAAGTTGACATATACTGCGAGTATCCATTTTTTATCATAAAAAAAAATAAAAAAATAAAAAAATAGCACTCGTCAACAGTTTCAAAAGCAGCATGTCAAAGATTCAGGCTAAAGTCTAGAGCACAAATCTAAACCTAAATGACTCAAACAAGAAGTTCAAGAAGTTCAAGAAGTAATAACAGGCTCACAGCTTTCTGATAGTCTTGCGCATGTATGTGATCCTCATCTCCATAGAATTCATAGACTTAAATCTTTTTCAGATGTGAGAAGCATGGAGGCAAGGTCTCCAATACTCCATCTTCAGCAACATTTGAGGACGCCTGCATCTCCTCTGGCATAACAATTGAGCTGTTTTAACAACATTACAGTAAACAAATACAAGAGAACACATTACAGTACTTCTGAAGATACCTGAAGGAATATCAAAGTTTGAAGAGAAGGACATTTGTGGAGCATCGACAAGAACGCTTTGCTACCGATATTTACACTTCCTTCAAATTCCGAAGTGATTAGATCATTGAACACAGGCAGCTGGGCAAGTAGTGCACCATTTAGAACCACCTAAGTACAATGAGGACAATCATGAAGATGTAAGACAAGTTATTCACGGCTAATGTATCAATTGCAATTTTTAAAGCAACTGATACATCAAATTTCAAATATAACAAAGTTGATCCTTTAACACTGTTCATTGCATTTTACTGTTCATCGCATTATACTGTTCATTTTACTGTTTAAAAGCGTGCGAAGTGTGCGAAATTTTGTTATGATCTCTTCTTCCCTCGCCTCTTTTTGCAAACCCATAAAGAGATCTCATAGCAAACCCAAACTGAGTACAAAGATTTACTAGATATATCAATGACACTACAACAACACAATGAGAAAAAACACACTACTGAGTTAAAGCTGATCCCGTATGGTAGAAGCTGCTGAACATGATGAAAAGATATGTGTTCGTGTTCCAGCTGAAGAAGAGTGCAAGTAAATTAGGTGAAACAACCAGCCTTGAATTTACAATCACATACATTTCCTCATCGAAAACGGACACCACAAGTAAAGCAAAGAATTGGTGTAAAAGCTAAACCCTTTGCATGAAACACTTCAGAGGCAATCAAATTCACATAAACTCAGCAACCCATCACTTAAAAGATGCAAGTCTAGAGCATATCCATATCAAACAATTCAAAGGTTCAAACTTTCAAGCAGCCCACCATGAATTATTAATCAGTCTAATAAGAAAAGGACTGATCAAACCCATTTACTGGTAAATTTCAAAGATCGGTTCACCCACATACAAGGTCAAATTTGGATGGCCGAAAACCTCAACCCAAAATTTCATTACAAAGCAGCTGGTATCAAAAATTGTGAAGGTCACACAGAATCAAACCAGAATTGAAAACCCAGAAACAGTAATAAAAAACCAAGGCCACCAAACCATAACAACAATAAGAAAGTTCCAATCTTTGGGTCTGTTTAAACGCGTTGAAGGCTTCAGACCCTCACCCTACCTTGACCGATGTTAAACAGAACATGCCCAGCAAGAACAAAATTTTGACCCATAAAAACCACCAAAAATCAAGTCTTTCAAATCCAATCTTATCACCACCAACCGATCGATTCAAAACAAAAACAGCAGAAATCGAAAAACTTTAAACATACCCAGATGAAGAAACCGATCTATGTTCCAGAAAAGGGACAAATTAGGCCAGAAGATGATGATGAATTTCCTCTCTCTCTCTCTCTCTCTTTCTCCAGAAACATGAAATAAAATAAAAAAGAGGGTTGGGAGAAAACAACACAAAACCCACCGAGAGAGAGCAATGGGGTTGGAGAGAAAGGGAGAGAGGCTTTGGCTCTTTGGGCGGATGAAATGAAATTGAAATGAAGTGTCAAGAGAGAAAGGGGATTAAAGAGGGGAGGAGGAAGGGGACAGTAATCTTTAATTTACGAAATAACCCAAAGAGAGAGACAACCGTGGAGAGAGTTATAGAGATAGATTGCAGTTTCCTAACAAAGAAATATGTATTTCTTACACACCCATAAAACCAAATTTAAAAACAACAAAACAAAAATCAAAACCCCTACACCTCCACCTACTAAGCCTAAGCTCTGACGCTAAACTGTTAAAAGAGGAGGCTATGATGAGATTAAGATGGTTCTAAAGGTGCCCTTACCGTTTCACTAAATACTTCAAAAAATTTTATATTAACCTCTCAGTACATTTCAAATATAACAGAGTTGATCCTTTAACACTGTTCATCGCATTTTACTGTTCATCGCATTATACTGTTCATTTTACTGTTTAAAAGCGTGCGAAGTGTGCGAAATTTTGTTATGATCTCTTCTTACCTCGCCTACTTTTGCAAACCCAGAAAGAGACCAGACCTCACGGCTTCACTCTTCTTCCCTCGCCTCCTTTTGCAAACCCAGAAAGAGACCAGACCTCACGGCTTCCCCTGAATCCCCTCAGACTCGATCTCATAGCAAACCCAAACTGAGTACAAAGAAGAGACATGAGAGATTGAGTAATCGATGAGCAATGAGGAAGCCCTCTCTATCGGCATCGATTGGTGTTAAGATGAAGAACAATAACGAGATATGAGAGACTAACACATGAGTGTTCTAGGTTGACGGGGTTGGGTCCATTGTCCGATTTGGAAGATCACCACCGACATCGTGTTTTTTCTGGGCTGGGATCTCTCCAGACGACCGATCCTTGCCGATATTGACGGATCCTGGTCGATTGGGAACGCTGAGCCGACGTTATCAATTCAATTTGCGGAGCTACAACCAGGTATATCTCTATTTGTTGTTTTGATTATATACTATTGGGTTTCTATTACAATCGAGTGTTGAGAATTTTGCTGGGTACGTTAGGTTTCGATCCGAGTTTGCTTGCTCAGTTGCTGTTTTATTGTTGGTTTTTTTTTTTTTTTTTGGAACTTGCTTCATATATGAATTATAGAGTTGAGATATTTGTATCCCGTCCTATGTCTACTTATTGGTTTGATTATAAAGTTAAGCAACTTAGCTTACAGTAGCTTACATAGTATAGCTCATTTGAAAAGTGTTGTAGCCACTATATATATATGAGAAAATGGTCACTGCTGTGCAAAAAATGGAACTTTACTCTCAGCCTTTTCTTACTCTGCCTCTCTTGCAATCAATCACCACTGTTTTGGATAAGATGGTCTCAGCCTTTTGCTCTCTCACAATCAAAACCGTATTTTGCTTGATTTCAGATCAGATAGCCTCAGCCTCTTGCTCTCTTATATAGCAGTTTTTATTCAATGAATCAGCTTTAGTTATGTATTGTAATATTCAACTTATGTTTGTAAACTTTGATGCTTTAATTTGGAGACATTTTATTTGTTAAGTTGAATGTATATTATTCTTAATTCTTATGATCAATGTCTAGAGTTGACGAAATCGATTAGATTTGCGAAATCGCTAACGAAATCACCGCGCCTCGCGCGCGGGCTTTCAACCTAATTTACTATATAACATTCGCGCTGAAGGTCGTGCACTGTTCCTAAGAACAGTCCCATTATTGCCCCAGTTTGTGAGATAATTTACGAGGATGCCACCCGTTTTGCCCTCAGTTTCGTTTTAATTACAGTCATGCCATTCATATAAAATCGATGTTGATCGACACGCGGCATTTATTCTCCCAACCCTTCAGTTTCGGCATTTTTTCTCCGGTCGCTCTCCAACCTTTCGGTCTCTCTCCTGAAGCTTCCAGTAGTCGTTCTTCCTCTTTCTCCGCTCCAGTCTGTTTGAAACACTCTCTTCATCTGTTCTTTAAGGTGGGGTTGGGATTTAAAGAGGAACTTTGGTTCTGGGTTTTGTTCTGGTGGATTTGTAGATTTCCATCT
Organism: Potentilla sterilis; assembly: GCA_963682095.1. Classification (NCBI taxonomy): domain Eukaryota; kingdom Viridiplantae; phylum Streptophyta; class Magnoliopsida; order Rosales; family Rosaceae; genus Potentilla; species Potentilla sterilis. Next base: position 1,620,662 of record OY821755.1, read on the forward strand.
CTTTGTTTTCTTATTCATCTCTGTGTTTTGAAGCTTCCAATCTGTTTTTGGTCACCATCCAAAAACAGCTTTTTCCTCTCTTTACTCTTCAATCTCCCTCGCTTCCGATATCGGCCGGCAACACAAAATCCCCAACCCTAAAAGCTTTCGCCGCCTCCTTCAGTTATAATTTGGTGAGCTTTCCCCAATTTTTGTATCGATATCATCTGTTCTTCAATCTTATGGTCACTGTATTTCTTGGGGCTTTCCTCGATCAAGTCATCAAGATATAAACTATGTTCGCCATGGGTTTTCTTCAACGAACATCAAGGATCTAATTTAAGCTCAGATAATTTATTTTGTTTTTGAAATAGGTTTGTAAAGTGTTCCGATCATCACCTGTGATCGAATAGGGTTGAAGAATGATGGGCATGATTTGGGGAAAAAATTTATTTTGTCCGCCAATTCTTGGCGTCCTCATGTTAGGTACGACTTGATTTCATTTCAGTTCGCATTTCAATTTAATGAAGCTGTACAATTGTTTTTTTATTTTGATGAATTGTAGGAGTGATTGTTGTGAGAGTTTGCTATTTGCAATTTATGCTGCTTCAGTTTGGGCATCGACGAACTCAGGTATGTTGACATGAACATAGACTTTGACAAGTTGGGTGTTTCACATTTGAATTCCGTTTATAAAAAAAAAAAAGTAAAAAAAATTTCCAGTGGGTCACTTTCAGGAGTATGATGTCTGTTTGATATTCAGGAACCTAATGGAGTAATGGGAATAGTGGCATCTAGCTACTGCTATATGCGAGCAATTCATGCAACAAGATAGTCTCTTTTTTAACTTGGTTGTTGCATATAAGGATTGTGATTTTTATTCTTACTCAGTTGTTTATATAGTATAATAATATTAGAAAAGTAACCTTTGCAGTTTGCACATCTCTGTTGGATTTGGCATTTTCTGGAAATTGCAGTTGATTGATTGCTCATGTTGATTTACGATTGCAGAAGAGGGTTATTGGACCAAATTGAAGTCGCGTGTAAGGGTAAATGCTTGCAAAGTTTATATATTCACAGGTTCATACCTCATTTATTGTCAATTCATGTCAAGTGAAATGCATACATGAAGTATATGGTTCAGGATTTGTCTAGACACAAACATATATGAATAATAAATTTTTCCTAAAATTTCCTATAATTCTATACTAAAACTGAAGAAGAATCATTTTTGTAAATGTGAAGCTTAATAGCTTACTCTAAGTACACCGTGCAAAGATAACATATTGATTACATGCAGTGTTATCATGACAGTATAATTTTTAAAGAGAACAATTACAGAAAATGTTTTCATATAATTTACCAATTTTGTTTTAGTAAAGCAGGAAAACCATACTTAATAGCATTACTCATAGACATAGGCATTATGAGCATATACAGATGATTCAAGCTAATTGTTTAACTTAACTTTGGAAAAGGAGTTGGTTCTGGGAAAATGTACTACAATTACTGTGTTTAAGGTTAATTGTTGGAGGAACCAAACAGTGTTTGACGATGTGTATGATTAGGTTAATGATCTTAATTTTTCTACCTTATTGTCGATTCATTATTTTTGGCATTCATAAGACATGTTCCTTGAAACTCTTCAATTAGGCACCATCAGTTTTAACATTTGTCTTTGGTAATATGGAAATACTGGTTAGATATTCTTATTGATATGCTGATGATGGTGGGGCGATCCACGACCCCTTTCCCTACCTGCGTCGCCGGATTCCGAGTAAGAAGAATGTTTTGGTTCGATCGTTTCTGCGGTGATAACCAAGAAACAAACCCTCTCTCTCTTTACCCAGTAATGACTCTCCGTTTCCCAATTTCTCTCTATATCGTGTCGGGGAGAAGACGCAGAAAATACACGCAACAACACGTCGAAACAGGCTGAAGACAACGAAGTCCAGAAACCCGATGGCAATTTTGTAATAAAACCCACATGCAATGAACAGTACCCAGTGGGTAATATGGATTATAACATATTACAATATGTCATTCTAAGCATTTTTTTGGGGTTTTTAATTATGTTTCTAATTTAATTAAATCTTGATATTAGACCTTTTTAAGCGTTTTTTTTTTTTTGTTTTTTTATCTCTTCATATTCAAGATGGTGCTGTAGATATTACGTATCAACAAAATGTGTCTTAACATGATAGAACAAACATCTGATTCTAGAGATGTATGTAATACTGGTGGAGATTAAATCCGTAATTTACTGTGCTAAGTGTATTCTAACATTACTTTGGTTTTTTTTCCCCCCATTATTTTAGACCTTTTTTTAACTCAATTTTTATTCTATAATTGTTATGGTTGTCATAGATATGTCACATCAGCAGTTAAGAACTACCAGCAGAAAATCTTTTCAAGAACATGTTTTCAATGAATATAGAGATGTAGTTAACATTGAGGGAACAACAGCTTATGGGAGTATTTCAAATGACAGTGAAAATATGATAGGTAAGTTATGTGAATACATTATGCGTTGGTGTATATCAATATGCTGTTATTTTCGTAATATCCAGATTTATTTGTGTTTTTGTGTGTTTGTTATATTTCTTTTTTGTTTTGATTTATTGATTATGGTTTTTGCTGAAGAATAAAAGGTGACAATTGTATTAGCAAACTACTTATTCTTGACTTTTTCCATTTTCAAAGTACTTTAATTCATCCACATATATAACAATTATTCAACCACATTCATTTAAATGATAGGGAACTCATGGAATTGACATCTTCCACATCAAAGCAAGTTCAAACCGATAAGCAGAAGATGGAGTAAATGTCTTTTTCCGTATCTATGGTATGTTAATATTAGTAGCATTGTACATATGGCTGCAACAATGTCATTTTTGAAGCAGTTTTACACTCAACTACAACACTGTCCACGACCTCCAAGTCTCCCTTCACTAACTGAAATTATCATTTTTGAATCACTAGGAGGAATTGTACTTTTGTGTTTGCAAATATTGTTATGTTTAATTCTTGGACACTAGCTATGAACTATCTAAACAGTTGTATCTATAAATCCTATTAGTACTAGCAACTTCATTACTGTATGCTGTTTTTTCAAACCCGCTGCTAATTTACTATATGCTATTCGCGCTGAGGGTCTTAAACTGTTTACGTATTGTTCGGCAGAACTACTGAAGTATTAAAGTTTGGGTCTCTATTAAGAATTTTCACCATAATTGAGTCCATACAAGTTGAAAGTTTGTTTAAGGTCAATTCTCTTAGCTGCTTTGATTTCTGTTCTGAACAGATTTAGAAGATTTATTGCTTATTACCGTTTCATGTTCTTGCAATTCAAATCTATCAAGATTGGGATGTCATGTTAATGAGCTAAACAGTTGGGGACGAAATGTGAATTCAATTGAATGAGAAATGAGATTTTCAGTTCTAGAAAATTTGTTTTCTGTTTGTTTGTCATTTGATAGTTATCCACATTGTCTGTGGTCTCCAAGACACAACTCCGACTTCGAATTTTTCCTTATAACTTAATTGTTTCTTGGAAGAACACACACAATAAACAGACATCCCTTGCTTCAGACTTTTAAGCTAAAAGCTTTTACCAAATTGTTTGTTGATTTCATATACTTGAAGTGAGATATGCATGGTATACGAATAATACAATAGTTTGTGCCTAAAGCTTGCTTCAGTATCTTTAATATTATATACAATGTTATACAAAAGATTGAACAACATCCATTTTGTTGTACTGCTAAACACGAGTGAAAAGCATTTCCATTTTTTCTCCTTTAGTTCATCTCAAATTTATCTCTTCATAAGCCCTTCATGCACAAAGCCGCTGCAAAGCGCGGCCCTACACTCTAGTTTACTATATAACAGATTTGGGTTTTCCCCTTTTACTGTTCCTACTTGAACAGTATGAACAGTAGCATTTCCTTTTTTTTCATGCTTTTTTTTTTTTTTCCCATGCAAAGCATGGTTGAATCCTCTAGTTGATTAACAACTATGACCAAGAAAAGAGAAGCAAACTTACCTTTTAGATATCACAAGTGATAGTTAGATGCTCCACAGTAGAAATCCCTCTAAGAAGATTATACAAACAGTAAGCAACACGTCTCCCCTTGGGAGAACAACTAACATCGATAATTTTAGCCTCATTCAATGAGAATGAATTGCAAAAGCAACGTTCATTTAGGAACTCACCCTCATAAACAAATTTTTAGAGATTATCTGCAAAAACCATCATCTGACATCCAACAGAAGACTTTGAAGCTATCGCAACTTCCATACCTCCTTCTGTCATGATCAAGACCCAAAGCTTGGGTGCAACAATACTAACAAACTTGATATTCATCCAATTGCATTCTCTTAAAGATAATTCCTCCAGGACTGGGAAACCAGAAAACAATTGCTGGGTTAAGTAGTTATCAGAAAACACCACAGACTGGAGACTCAAGCACTATAGACTTGAGAAGCAAACAGTCCGAGGAACCTTCAAAACACAGGGCATATCTAGATACAAGACAACCAGTGTTGCAGAAGTAAATAAGGAATCAGGCAATAAATATGGTACATCGATCATTTGCAGACTTATTAAAAGCTCTTCAACATTCCGCCTTACTATAGCAGAGATCCATGCATTATCACAATGTGAATCTCGTAGCACTGGAAAACTAAGAAGAAAAGCTTCTATATTAGCAGGGCCAAGAAGAAAAAGCGCTCTATCCACAGCATTTCCCAAGAGATCCCTCTTAAGTAGCGGTCCATCAAACTCAAAATGAGGAAGAGACGTCCACAGGTGTTCCCATCTTTTGGACAGTATGCTTGTTCTAATAGCCTCTTCTGTTGGGAGCAGGGAGAGAGTATTTAAAATAAGGGCATCAGGTAAACTACTTAAACTATTGCTGCCTCTATCAAACTTCTGCCTGTCAGGGTTTAGTTTTGAAGACATTGCATCCATAGTTCAGATCGTTGTCCTGCACTACCAAACAACCTGTCAGATCAGACAAATATGACTCTTAACACATATTACAGGATGGTAGTAAACATCTTAGATAATGATGTATATATTCAGCTGAAACAGGAATCACTTCAGTGGACACACAATTTTTCAGAATTTTGTACCACTTTAACATGAGTTGCAGAACTATTGCCATCTGAACCCCAAGGTCTGCAGTCCTATATACTTCTTGTTCCCTGATACTAAATCGACGAGCAGCATTGACATTGTTGCAATATTAGCATTTTGGTGGTCAATAATACTTCATCTTTCTCCTCATACACCAAAAACCCACACATCAATCATAGTCGTTTCATTTTTCTCTAGCAATGATCAATATTACAGGGTTCACGAAACCGAGAAAACTCCTGCATATTTATGCACTGGTGATCTGTACTGCAAGAATGTTGATTTCACAAAATTCATGAACACTAGAGTTTCAAGATTGGAGGGAATGCACATAAGTACGGACTTCACTGCCATCATTTCGACAAAAAAGAAATTGTTCCTACATGATGGCATTCACAAGACTATGATCACAATTTCATTAAACCAACTACACATCCCTAATTCAAGAAATTGTGTCAATACCAATATACGGACTGAGGATGACCAAGAAATCCATATGCATTTCATCAATCAATAAAAAAGTTAGCATATCTTTGAACCTCAAACAATTAAAGAACCGAACTTTCTTCACATTTTACCTAAACCATAGTAAAAATTTCCTCATGAACAACAATAAAGGTAAAAGCTTTTGAAACAAACATCATGGCAAGTGGTAGCAAACCCATTAGTCATAAGTACAAAGAGCACCCAAAAGATTTTTGATCTAGAAGACAATAAGGAACTGGGCATATCCTGTAAACAAATGAGGGGTTTATGATTTTGCAAATACGATTACCCAAAATTAATTTATAATTAAAATAATAATTATAAATAAAGAATGCCAACGGCTACCGACGAATATTAAAATGATAAGGAAAATCGAATTAGTTGAAGTCGAGTCGTGTGTATCACACACTTTCCTTAAGACAATTACGCCGCCTCTATCGGTGCAAAAGGCCTTTTTTGGCGTTCGTCTCCCAGGATACAACGACCTTTCGAGTTCTTGTGGCTGCACTGCTACAAGAACACCTACGAACTGCTAGTACCTTCCATCTATCACCAGAATAAAACAAGAGCACAAGAGCAGAAAATTGAATACTCTCGATGTTGTGTTGGTGTGTTGGTCTCGGTATTGGTGTTTTAAACTATGGAATAGGAGGCCCTTTTTATAGTGTGGGAAATGGCCAAGGCTATTAAAATCAATCATCAATATAGGGAACTCAATGGTCATGAACATCTCACTCAATGGTCATGAACATCCCACTCAATGTTCATAATACACATTACATCATATGTTACTAGAATATCAAAAAATTTTCTAGTAGCAACTGAAGAGTCACTTGACTCTTACCATTTCCCTTTTTCAATAGCCAACTTTGGATGACAATTTTTCATTCATCCCAAAACCAAATTTGTCATATGAACACATAATATTGTAGTCTTCATTAGAAGAATACAAATCCAAGTTCAATTCTCATTAACTATAAGTGTAACACACTTTAATTAATCCATTTAAATTTGGTTTCAAAAAGGGTTTTTAACCCATTTTTCCAACAATTCCCCACATGAATAAAATTGGCCACCAAAGACTCGATAGAATTGGTGATAGATTTCTATGGTCGAAACCTGCATAGGATAGGTAGGTTTTACCCTTTGAACCTTCCCTTGTGAAAGTATGATTACGTTACTAACTAAACAGTAGACGCGATGTCCTTGAACTATTCGTTATTTTGTGTAACTGATAGCATACCTCACACAGGAGTCTTCCTGGTACATTGCAGTTCTCACTATTGTGCCCGTTTTGGCCCTGGACACACGCCTGGTTCTGTAAGAGTTTGATAAGAATTGTGCCCCAACAATTCCCTTAGAAGCGGCCCCACTTCTCTCTTACATAGGTGATCTCTTAATTAAGAGTAACCCGCATTACTCCGCTCGGATTTCCCGACGCATAAGAATCATTAAAAGCTTTAGCTTAACCTCATTCTTTACGGGCATCACTGTTTTTCATCATAGGAATGGACCTGGGAAAACTCCCCACAGTGATCCGACATTATCTCTACAATTTAGTTGTCCCTTTGAACCTAGATCTTGGGATCTCCAGTCAGCTAGGTTGGGTATCCACTGTAAAGATTTTTTAATTCATGGGCTTTAGTCCCATTCCTCTTGATGATTTATTAACTAACTCTCTAGTTAACCATTTGGTTAGCGGATCCACAATATTATCTTTTGACTTCACATAGTCAATCAAGATAACTCCAATAGAGAGTAGTCAATTGGTATTATGTCCTCGAAAGATGTGTCTAGACTTACCATTACTTTGTGCCCTGCTGATTGCAGATTGATTGTCACAATGCATACAAATTGCAGACACAAGTTTTTGTCTATTTTTAGAATATCCTCAAGGAATTGGTGTAACCATTGTGCTTCTTCCCCACATTTGTCTGGTACCACAAACTCAAAAATGGTTTGTTTGGAGGATTTCCATATCACTGTTCCACCTTTTAGTGTGAACACATAACCGCTAGACTATCGTGTTAGATATCCATTTTTCATCTCAGTATCCTTCTAGGACAACACAACTCAAATATTACTCGTGTGTCTCTTTGACTTGCTCACATAAGCAATATCCATATTTTTCATGTCAAATATGAAATTTAACATATCTCTAGTGGATTTAATCATCTTATTATTGCATTCAAACAATAAACATGTCATTACATATCCACTTGCTTTCAAAATGAGTTAAAGTATCATAAAGCATACTTTGACCCTTGCCAATGTTAATTAGTCTACATAGAGCACCATAATTATCATATATCTTGGTCTATCATGCCATATATTTGGATGGCTCAACCATATTGGTGAAAATAAACTTTATTCATTCTTGGACAAATGTCATTTACAAGAATTAAATAATCCACCACTCATGGTCCTATTTTATTTTATAAACTTGGCTTGGTCATACCACAGCTCTAAGTCTTTTATTCCACAGTCATAATCATTGACTTCATCCATGCTCTATTCGTTGGACATATTTTCAACAAGTGCATCAAGTGAAGCCCATTCAATTTCTCAGATTTTTTCTCTTTGTGAGACTGAGACATGTATCCAGACAATCACATCCATGGTCGGCATCTTGATCGACTCTTGGTTGTTTCAGTAATTTTTTCAATTCCGAAAACATACCCATAAGTGATAATTAATATAATCACTTATTTCTTAATTCAATGTGTAACCTACAAATTTCGTAAGACAATAATATCCGTATAGGCAACCATTCCGTAAGACAAGTATACAGGCAACCAATTCCGTTTTAGGCAACCATTCCGTAGGACAGGTATACAGGCAACCAATTCCGTAAGACAAGTATACAGGCAACCAATTTTGTTTAAGCAACCATTTGGTAGGACAAGTATTAGTCAATCACATCCGGTTGGCACCTTGATTAACTCTTTGGTTGTTTCAGCAATTTTTTCAATTCTGAAAACACACCTATAAGTGTTAATTAATATAATCACTTATTTCTCAATTCAATGTATACGTAAGCTACGAATTCCGTAAGGCAACAATTTCCATATAGGCGACCAATTCCGTTAAGGCAGCCATTCCATAAGGCAACAACAAGCTTCGAAAGAACCTTAAATCCATTTAGGCAACCATTACATAAGGCAACAACAAGCTTCGAAAGAACCTTAAAACTGTTCCATAAGGCAATAACAAGCTTCGAAAGAACCTTAAATCCATTTAGGCAACCAGAACCTTAAATTCGTTTAGGCAACCAGAACCTTAAATCCGTTTAGGCAACCAATAATCCGACGGATCATATAAGCAAAATCACATGGTCAATAATTGTCTTAAGCTGTAAACAAACGAGGGGTTTATGATTTTGCAAATACGATTACCCAAAATTAATTTATAATTAAAATAATAATTATAAATAAAGAATGCCAACGGCTACCGACGAATATTAAAATGATAAGGAAAATCGAATTAGTTGAAGTCGAGTCGTGTGTATCACACACTTTCCTTAAGACAATTACGCCGCCTCTATCGGTGCAAAAGGCCTTTTTTGGCGTTCGTCTCCCAGGATACAACGACCTTTCGAGTTCTTGTGGCTGCACTGCTACAAGAACACCTACGAACTGCTAGTACCTTCCATCTATCACCAGAATAAAACAAGAGCACAAGAGCAGAAAATTGAATACTCTCGATGTTGTGTTGGTGTGTTGGTCTCGGTATTGGTGTTTTAAACTATGGAATAGGAGGCCCTTTTTATAGTGTGGGAAATGGCCAAGGCTATTAAAATCAATCATCAATATAGGGAACTCAATGGTCATGAACATCTCACTCAATGGTCATGAACATCCCACTCAATGTTCATAATACACATTACATCATATGTTACTAGAATATCAAAAAATTTTCTAGTAGCAACTGAAGAGTCACTTGACTCTTACCATTTCCCTTTTTCAATAGCCAACTTTGGATGACAATTTTTCATTCATCCCAAAACCAAATTTGTCATATGAACACATAATATTGTAGTCTTCATTAGAAGAATACAAATCCAAGTTCAATTCTCATTAACTATAAGTGTAACACACTTTAATTAATCCATTTAAATTTGGTTTCAAAAAGGGTTTTTAACCCATTTTTCCAACATATCCCCCATCAGATATCACAAAAATGGAAAGGGTTAACACAAACTCAGAAAAAAAGGATTTATCTTTAAGCTGAAGCTTTAGAAGTAACCTGTTTTTCGGGGTTTGCATGGTGCTTTTCTTGGTGCCTTTGCTTCGATTCTAATCTTGATATTCCTAGTTCCGTTGAGGCAGAGGTCATGACTGTGATTCAAGCTACTGAGCTAGCATGGGTTAGAGAATGGAAACACATATGGCTTGAGGTGGACTCTACTCTTGTCCTTGATTATCTCCGTGCTCCTCATCTTGTTCCTTGGCGTTGACGTGTTGCTTGGAGTAATTGTTTACACTACATCTCACAGATTCAGTTCCGGTCTTCACATATTTTTAGAGAAGGTAACTAAGTGGCTGATGCTCTTGCTAATATTGGTTTGTCCTTGTCTGGTATGTCATGGTGGGATGTTCCTCCCCCTTCCATCCTTCCATTTTGTCGGCGAGATGAACTTGGTCTGCCAAATTTTCGGATAAACTAAGCAGTCCTTTTAGTTTATATTGTATTGGCACATGTATTTTGTATGTCCGTTATGCGGAACCTTGATCCTCCATTTGGTTGTAACTTTTTATTTCTCTTAATAAATTGGGATTGGTGTTTCCAATCCCAATTTTCAAAAAAAAAAAAAAAAAAGTCTGCCTGGCTATTTCAGTTTCGACTTCACTTTACAGCTGCAGTGTACTCACTACTCTTTGACCAATAAAAGACTCAGGACTCAAATGGACCCGGTCCTTCGTTTGGTGTAATGGACCAGTAGTTAACCCGGAAGTTTTTGAAGCTGCTACACTAGACAGTATTTCAAGTCTTTAAATATGAGTTATGACCACTCAATCCCACTCTAGAAGTCAAAACTCAAAACTATACTTGCCATTACTACTGCTCAAACACTTGTACCATAGGTAATGAAGCGGACATTATACAGTTTATACTCATTAGAGTCGTGTCAAGATGCTTGGTTCAATTATTTTAGGAGCATTGTCAAAAGAAAATACCAAATCGAAATGCAACATTACAACAAGTTATTCATTATTGGTGAACAATCCCCGACAACATAACAACCGAACGTAACTACTTGCTCACCATACCATAAGACTAATGTAGGAGCATCAGATTTAAGTCAACAAATCACAACGAGCATCGCCAAATAGGAAAAACAATGAAATACAAAATGTAACGAACATTCATTGTTCACGACAAACCAATTACACAGTACATAAAACAACCAAATGCAACTTAATCACCCAACACTAAAAATAGACTCTCTACCTGCACCTGAGATTCATAATTATTATTTTTTTTTCATTGTTTCATATTTTGTACACATAAAAATTCCGATTATTTTTCTTTTTGAGTTTTTTTTTTTAAGAATTGAATGCCCTTTGGACACCTTGGGTTTTAGGGTTTTAAAGTTGGTATATAGGTTTCCATATATAGCTCTATCACCTCTTTTTTTCCCAATTTGTCCAAAAAAGGACACCCCATTCACCACAGGGCGGTTATAAACGGCTTGTCGTTGGCGGTCATGAGTTTTTTAACTGCATAAAATGGCAAAGAACGACGAGAGCATGAGACTCCGTCACGAGGAAAGTGGCCAGTTCAGAACCCGCTTCTCCTTCTCCTCCTTCTTTCTATGGTGGAAGCAACAAACCCTAATGCAATCCTCACCCTATCGCGGTGGGACAAACCACAGCCAATCCTAATCCTAACCCTAACCCCTACCTTCTTCTTCTTCCCTCCCTCAAATCCCCATGGAGCTCTCCCGAGAAAACCCTAGACCCCTCCCCTTTCCGGCCACCAAGCCCATGCCAATCACCGACCTAGCTCCCAAGCCGCCGCCGCCGACTCCGATCGTCGACCGATACAAAGCCTTGCTCAAGCAGCGCGACGACGACCTGAGAGTCTCGCCCGACGACGACGTGTCGCCGCCGAGCACGGAGGAGATTGTGCAGCTTTACGAGCTGTTGCTCTCGGAGTTGATTTTCAATTCGAAGCCGATTATTACCGATCTCACTATCATCGCCGGCGAGCAGCGGCACCACGGCAAGGGCATCGCCGACGCCATCTGCGCCAGGATTCTCGAGGTCTGCTCGCTTCGAAATTAGGGTTTTGAAAACTCGGTGTTGTAATTTTGGGGGTTTCACTAGGAATTGTAACAATACCGATCTTTATGAGTTCAATTTCATGTTCATAGTTGATTTCGAAGCTGTAATCTTTTCTTTCTGTCAATTTGTGTTTATGTTGATTATGTTTTACAGTCTTGATAACACAATTAACCAGTAAAATTTCATACTCGATCGACAACCTAAAGCATAATGCATTAGCCGAAATTTTAGCTGTACACTATGCCGGATAAGTAAAAGACTAGGATCAGTGCTAATTTTGTTGTAGAATTTAATCGGAGCGAATGTGTTAAGCAGGATAAGAAGTAGTTCCAAATGCTGTTTGTAGTAGTCGATTTTGAAGATTGGTTTAATTGTTTGAATTCTGGTCTGTTGCAGGTCCCGGTGGAGCACAAGCTGCCTTCGTTATATCTTTTAGACAGTATTGTAAAGAACATTGGCCGAGACTATGTCAGATACTTCTCTTCCCGTCTACCTGAGGTGATCTTTTCTAACTTTGAACTGTGGTGTAGTTTTGTTTCTCTGATTGTATAATATGTCTAGAAAAAAAGCTGTTGTCGACGAGTCATGAATCTAGTTTCAAACATTTGTGTAGGTCTTTTGTGAGGCATACAGGCAAGTGCACCCCAACCAGCACTCTGCCATGCGCCACCTCTTTGGCACTTGGTCGACGGTGTTTCCACCTTCAGTCCTTCGCAGGATTGAAGCACAGCTGCAGTTTTCTCCACAAGTAAACCAGCAATCATCAGGTTTACCTCCTTTGAGAGCATCTGAATCTCCTCGGCCGGCTCATGGCATCCATGTCAATCCAAAATATTTACGTCAGTTGGAGACCTCAAATGTGGATAATGTAAGCTATCCTGTGAAATCTTTCTTTTTATCTTCTGCAAAGACACGTCCTCACTTACCTTTTGAAAGCTTTTTGTGTTGGGATTTATATTCAGATTATTCGATAATTCTTCAGTCTTACCTAGACTGTGCTATCTAATTCTTCAGATTATTTAAATATGAGTACCTATACTATAATCTCTAAGACACACTCATATATGTTCGTTATACTTTTGCTTTCAGTCATCCATTTTGTGTACCTAACCAGTTATTGGCTTTCTTGTATGTAAATTGTTTGTTATCCTGCATAATATCAGGAGTATTGAAAGCATGCTTTGACCCTTGAATTGGAAAACCTGCTAGTTCTATACCTAATGGCTTTGGGTTACCAAATATATAACCACCGGTGAACAACTGCGTCATGTGTAGTTTATTGACAATTCTATATAATGTTAAGCATGCAATAGGAACTTTAGAAGTGCAGTTGTGTTTGACAAAAAAAGAAGAAGAAGAAGCAGTTATGTTTGATAAGTATGATTCTGATGATGCACTGATTTAATCCTCGCAGGTTGGACCCCAAAGATTAAGCTCAGATTTTCCCGTTGGCTCCAATCGGATGCAGCCATCTTCAGCTGTCAGACTTGCTAGATCTTCGTCACCTTCAAATATCGGCATCGATGAATATGAAGTAGAAAATTCTCCTAAAAGGTTTGGTGACCGGGCATCTCCATCTAATTCTGTGTATGATTATAGAGTAATCAGAGATGAGGAGCCAAGCGAAAGGCGGAGAAAACATTATCTCAATGGTAGTCAGAACCGGTTAAATAATGGACTTGAACATCAAAGACCTAGAGCTTTGATTGATGCATATGGAAAAGACAGTGGGGATAGAAGTTTAAATGATAAGCCTTTGCATGTTGGGCGGCTTGGTGTAAATGGTTTAGATCACAAAGCAACTTCAATGTCATGGCAGAACACTGAGGAGGATGAGTTTGATTGGAAATCCGTCGGCCCATCGATAACCAAGCACACTAGGAGTGATGATTACTTTCCTTCAAATGTACCATCTTCCAGAAGCTATAGAGCCAGGCCTGGCCTTGGAACACTGAATGCAAGCTCCTTAGATTCAGATATTGGGAGTAATTGGTCTACACAGGCATACCTACCCTCCGAACAGTCGCCTGTCGTTGCTGAAGATCCAGTCCCCCCACTATCTGTATGTTCCCTTTACTTGTTTGTGAACCAATTTTGATTAGTTAACATGGAGACCACATTAAGTTGATGTTTGCAGAAGTATCTCATTTCGTTATTTGCATTTCAGTTTATCATAATTGCTCATATGATATGCCTTGCGGTTTGGGCCTTTGTGTGTCATCTGTAGTCTGGCTCCAACAAGTTGGTAGTTTGTGTGCCAGATTCCAGGTCTCCCTATTTGTGGTACTATTCAAAGGTCTTTGTGGATTCTTATTATCTACATAGGGACTTCTTTGATGATGTATAAAGCACAACCAGATAACTTTTTAACCTGAAATCCTTCTTCGAAAGTCTGAATCCTTCACTCAACTGAGTATACTTGCTTTTCTGAACAAAAAAATTGCCATGTCATTTTAGGTTTTCCAATGAGCAAATGTTTCTTACCTGAGCCCTTGTATAATTGGGCTTTCTAACTTTCTTCTGAAGTAACATGAAAAATGATTCTGATTCATTTGAGCTCATCTCTTAAAGCTTCAATTTTGTTCTTGCAGTTCAGTCGTGGATTCACGGGTAGATTCCAGTCTGAGGTAAATCAGGATTCTCGCCACCCTCAAGAACCCTGGAATATGCCTTTCCATCCCTCTCAGCCTTCACAGACTCTTCTTAATTCCAAAGAACTAGGTAGGAATTTCCAGATGCCTGGTATATCTCTAGGTGGTGAGAAAACTGATGTTGATTCGCGACTTCACGGGCCAACATCAAGAATGGGCTCTGGTGCTGACTTTGTTAATGCTGACTCCCGATTAGCTATACCAGTGTCAGTGGGTTTAAGGCCTCCAGTAAACGTGCACAATTCTCAGCCCCCACCTGTGCACCCAATTTTTTCATTGCCAAACCAGAGGAGTCAATATGGTTTCATAAATTCTGTCGATACTGTTAAAAATCATGGCCCATATAAGTCTATGTATATGCCTGAGCAGCAGTCGGACGGTTATGAAAACAAAGATTTGGGGTTGGCCAAGTTAAGTCAGTTGACTAGTCTGAATGCCAGACTCATACCTGTTAACCAGCGAAACCAGGCTCAGGTCAGTCCTTTCCAGCCACAATATCATCCACATCAGGAACCACCTTATCCAGTTGTACCACGCGGATACAATTTGCAAGGGCAGGGTGGTACTGGTATAGCAAATCCTCTACCTCGTCAACCGTTGGGCTTACCAACTCACTATACCCCAAATGCTTTGCAACATATGCGAGGGGAATCGTTGCCACCTCTACCACCTGGTCCTCCTCCACCCATGCAAGGTGTATTTCCTGGTCAAAGGGTTGGTCCGGTAGTCTCTAACAACCAGCAAGGGAGTTCATATACTGGTTTGATTAGTTCTCTCATGGCTCAAGGTGTGATCTCATTAACAAATCAAAGTGCACTGCAGGTATTTGAATTATATCCTCTGTAATTTTCAGTTTTGAATTGTCGATTTTCTACATTTATATTGGGTTGTATCTCAAACACTATGAAATGTTTAGGATTCTGTAGGAGTTGAGTTTAATGCGGATCTTCTCAAGGTGCGTCATGAATCTGCAATAACTTCTTTGTATTACGATCTCCCAAGACAATGTACAACCTGTGGTCTTCGGTTCAAGTGCCAAGAAGAGCACAGTAGTCATATGGATTGGCATGTGACAAAGAACAGGATGTCCAAAAATCGCAAGCAGAAACCCTCTCGTAAGTGGTTTGTAACTACAAGTATGTGGCTCAGTGGTGCAGAGGCTTTGGGAACTGATGCAGTTCCTGGCTTTTTGCCTGCTGACACTATTGCGGAAAAGAAGAGTGATGAAGAAATGGCTGTTCCTGCTGATGAGGATCAGAATTCGTGTGCATTATGTGGAGAGCCTTTTGATGATTTCTATAGTGATGAGACAGAGGAGTGGATGTATAAAGGTGCTGTGTACTTGAATGCACCTCACGGGTCAACAGCAGACATGGATAGGTCACAATTAGGTCCGATAGTGCATGCCAAATGCAGGCCGGAGACCACTGATGGATCCCCTGGAGGTTTTGGACAAGATGAAGGGGTATTTTTCTAAATTTTATTTCATTACTTCTATATTGTTCACATATCTTTCAGGATAATATAACTCAGGACTAGTGTGTGTTCTTTTAGTGGACAACCTTATCTCAAAACAAAATACACCCTAGTTTATACTTTATAATGCTCTCACCAATATGAGCTTTGATCTTTTTGAAGTCCCGCATATGCTATTGTGTTTTTCATATGCCTACACATGATTCAAGTAATTGACAACTTAGCTTTTCAAGTGATGTCTTGATATTGAAGTAATATGGGGGATATGTGATTCAAGTACTATTGTCTCTAATATGTATGATATATTGGGTTGGTTCATGCTGTGCTTGAAAACGATATTTATTCTGGCTTTTTTGTTAACTTGCAGGGAACTATTGAAGAGGGTAGTCAAAGAAAACGTTTGCGGAGTTAACATAGTTAGGAGGACTCCCATGTCCACTGTAACTTAATACAAGTTTCTTCATTTTTATGGTACTCTCTTCAACTATTTTTACAGTATTGTTGGAGTAGCGGCATATTGGCTTCAAGCCAGCTTGTACATGTATAGTAGAACTTGTACCATGGACATTATCTTGCAGCTAGCAGAGGTCACCAATTATCTTGTCATTGTGTTATCTGGCTTTCTCTTTTACCGTCTAAACATCCAGATTGACAATAAATATTCACAGTTATTGTCTTTATAGTAGGTTTCTTTGTTTCTAGCTTTTTAAATATAATTTAAGTAGTGGTGCTTTAAATTGTAGTATGTTCAAGGGAAGGAGAATTATTGGATCCATTCTATTGGATGGCCTTCTGCAAAACAAATTTTCGCCGTCTTGCTTGTACATTCTGCAGGGAATACATTGTGGAACTACCAGTAAACAAAGACTTGCAAGGCTCAAGTGTGAAGCTACTGATGTCCTCTGTTAAAACTTTTCTAGTTTCGTTTTTACTTTCATTTGTGGTTTTAGGGTCATGACAATGTAAATTATATATTGAATTGATTGTGGTGAAGAAACAGTACATTTTTTCATTTAATAAACTGTATTCTGGATTCTGCTCAAGTTCAATTAGTAAAGTTTTATATATTTGCATCATGACAATGTAAATTATATATTGAATTGATTGTGGTGAAGAAACAGTACATTTTTTCATTTAATAAACTGTATTCTGGATTCTGCTCAAGTTCAATTAGTAAAGTTTTATATATTTGCATCAATGTGTTCATGTTTCTATTGTTTGTTACATAGCTCATTGAATATATGTTTCTTGTGTCATCTCTCATACAAATGGTGCTTCTGAGTTCCGACTCACTGGTGGAACTGAACTGATAATCCCATATCTGATCGACCTTGGTCCTGGCCTCCAGGGTCTCTCTCTACCAAGCAATGAGGCTAAAACTATCCCCATGGTATGCCATGGAGCTTGGTTAACGATGTTTATGCCAAAGCAAAAGAGCCAGTTAGGCTACTGGCGGTGGGTCTCGGCAGTTTAGTGAGCATGGAAAGTAAGGCAAATAGTAGGACTTGTTAACCCCTAAACCATGACTAATGAGCTTTCTCGGAGTGACGAAAATCGACACAGATAATTTCTTATAAAAACTCTCTAAACTTGAGAAAACTGGAGGACTTTTTGGCATTCCGTTAATTCCAAAATGACTTAAAAACCATGATTTAGAGATGACACAATTATGGTAAGAAAATTCGAATATGCAATTTTGGCAAAATAAAACGTGTCCTATAGTTCACGGTTTTGGGTGGAAACTCATGGTGTGGAAATGTGAAATGGATTATTATATATTTATGCATGGGTAGTGTAAATTAGAATTTATATTTGTCTTTATCATTTTTACATTTACATTAATATCGAACCCAGGGAATTATGCATTTCCCTCAGGCACTGTGTGTACTTTTCAAGAACCTCTACCGGCGGCTCTACGTACCTCACTTCTAAGACTAATGCAGCATTTATGTATATACTGTAGCCATTTTACTCTAGCTAACTTCCAGAACTAAACTGAAGTACGGCTATTTGGCTACTTTCTTTTCCTGATTTCCTAATCATATTATCCAAGAAACGATGCAAGAATACTTCCAGAACTAAACTGAAGTACGGCTATTTGGCTACTTTCTTTTCCTGATTTCCTAATCATATTATCCAAGAAACGATGCAAGAATAGAGAGGAGAATGAGAAGAAGAAGAAGAAGAAGAAGAAGAAGAAGGAAGAAGGAAGAAGAACAGAAAGATAGGGACCGTATGCTATTTACTTATCACTGCATGTCTGCAAAAGCTTCAGCTAGCTAGCTGTTAATTTTCGATCTGCCATTGCTCAAAGATACCTAGCGAGCTATTATTCTGTCCTCTGTCGTCGTATATAATTGAACCTGTTCGTTTATTTTAGACAATTGTTATAAGTTTCTGGTGGTTGCAGGTGACATTTTCAATTCCAAAATAAATAGCTACTGCTTTTAACAACCATCGATTTTAACCAACTGTACTGTATATATGTATATAACTGCATGTGGTATTCCTTATTCTTCAATCTTTACTGTTCTTGAACAAACAATACGCAACGATAAATCTGTACTTCGATTCTTATATATATATATATACTTATACATGTATTTATACACTTTAATATTTTCCTTTCAATATATTTGTGCGCGCGTCAAAGTTATTTAATTTCGTTGGGTGGCACTGGCACAGTATCAATGCCAGTTTTCAGTGTTTTGTATTGATTTGTTATCTGGGCAGTTGCCAAGTTAAATGTTTTTGTTCTTTGCAGCATATCTATATATAAATTGCAATGATCAATTCGAAGCATTGGCTGTACTGATCCGTATAGTATTCGAACAGATCGAAATTAATCAACTTATTAAATGATCAAGTGATAAAAATATATTTCTCTGACCTACAATAATGAGGTAATATCACATCTACCAATAGCGATTGACAACAGTGCATATATATATATATATATATATAGTACTATACGTAATATACAGAGAGATAGATTAATCCGAAGTACATTGTGGTTTAAGATTTAGGGTTTTATAGATACGGTTCTTGTAGTGGACGAATACCATTTTCCGGCCGAAGGGTTCGTTGTTATGAAGATAAAATGATGAGTTAGGTTTGCACCATTTGCTGCAAAAACATTAGTACTTACGTTATAATTTGCTTAAAAAGCGATATCATCCATGCCATAACATACATATTTTTCAGTTTTCGAAAACCTTATGAGCAAAATCATTATCAGCTCAAAAGTTAATTTTATTTTCAGACGCATAAGATCGATTTCATTTTTCTTTCCACACAATGAATATTTTTCTGAGCTATCGCTAACAATGACATGTTCATGGTGATTAATTACCATTGGTACGTTAACATCTCAAATGACAATAAACATTGAACTCTTTTTTCTAGCATGAAGCAATTGGTGACTCTGGATTTTCATTATATATACAAACATAAGGGACTGTGTCGTGTATATAAATAATTGAATGCACAATGAGACAGAGAGATGAGAGAAATCTTAGATAATTAATATGAAACCTAGCCTGGAGATAGCTTTAATTCGCAAGAGCTTCTGGAGTTGGTGACGTAGTAGGAAGAATTTCTTCCATCACAGAAAGGTCCTGGTGTTAGATATAAATTATGCCTTTACATATCTCAGCGTACAAAGCTTATAAATAGTACCACCTATTTTCAGGGTCCCTTCCTGTAAATTAATTTCTTCCTGTATATATATCGTATATTAATTGATCTCAACAACTGTTTGGTTAAAACCATAAATTTTACACAATGTTTAAATCGAGGTGGTACCTCATTTCAGTGTTTCTTCAACTCTCACAGTGCTGTAAATATGAGGATGAACATATCGTACGTCGACAGACCTAGCCTGCACTGCTGCACTGCTGCACTGCTATATGATGAATTGAAATCACCCTCGCTCACACACATGGAGAAGTAGCTAGAAATTTGTAACTGGGGTAAGTTGAAATTGAAAACCTTGCCGAACTTCAACTATTTGCTGTTTCAAATCAATCATTGCGAGCTGCAGAATGCAGGTAGCTATATGTATTTGTATCAGTACGCAGTGAATACGGATGAGGCTCTTCTGATTTCACAATCAACATATACATTAACCATGGAATGCAACGATGCATCTTATCCTTCCTAGCTAGATAGTACGTTCTAGCGGTAATAGGAAACATCTATGTTAGATAAATTGTACACCTTTATATGCACAGTTTATAGCCAGATAGCTAGCTAGGTTACTGAAATTGAAAGGGATCGGACTTCAATACATTTGCATGAATACAGATCACGGACGAGCTAGATGAAGAGGTAGTGATCATCGAGATCGATGCGCGCTGCTATATGTTACATCTTGGTCGATCAACAACAAAAACGACCTTACTCGCTCGGAAAATTAACCATATTATGTATGAGTGACTGAAGGAATAGAATTGAGGATATTGGGTCTGTTTCATAGACCCAGCATTCACATAAGCAAAATCAGTTCTGAGAGCAACTAACATTAGTCTGAAATTGCATGGAACCATAATTCATATTACTTCGAAAGTCCATCGAACACCTCTTGGAGGAGCACAAACGTACACCAGATATGGAACGCAAGAGGCTTCGATGTTACAAACAGTTATGAAATTACCAATTCAACCTAGGAACAAAAGTAAACACTAAATCCTAACCCTAACCCTAATTAGGACCTACACCAAAAACAGTAGCAATGAAGGAACAAAGTTATTCTAACTTTATAATTAACATATAACCACATGCATCAAGGACTGAGTTCACTTTGAATTTTTTGTTAGGGGAAGTCAATACCCGAACCTACTACCCTTGTGGGGTGGTGAATCGCTTCTTGGCTTTGCATTCTCTGCCTCAGCAAAACACCAACCAACAAGGATATTTTAAGGTGCGTTCTTGACTATTCCCTAATTAGTCCTCAATTACTCAGCTGTAAACCGGATCATTCTTGTTTCCGTCTTCCCTTTTCCACTGCGATTAAAAACAAAAAGACAGGAAATTGTAAGAGAGGGGGAAAAGATAATTTCCAGTGCAGTATATCGATAAAAGATACAGTTGCCAGTGAGCTCACCGGCCCTTATGTAAGGAAATTCCAGGATCATGGGTTCTGATCACATGTGACAGCAGCTCTAATCCGCTCAACTGTGCACTTAATCAGATTGTTAACAGTGGCCACAGATCCAAGTGAGAGTTTTGCAGTAGGCACTGAATCAACTAGGATCTGAAATGCTACTGTCAGTAGTGATCCACCAGAACCAACATCAAGTATTCCTCCGGCTCCTCCAGCTGGTGGCCCATCAGGTAGGATAGCAAAACCCGATGGCAGAAGTGCAACATAATCAGGATCACCCCCACTTAACACGATATTCATGGCCACAATATCGACTGGAGCATATATCACATACGACCCTGTGGAATCTGTGCAGCTCTCCTGGAGAATTAGCATGTTGCTTTGGCTAGAATTTGCACTCTACAACATCAATATTGGTTTCCACATTAGTAAGTAACTATGGTCACAGCTGGCCATATATACAAGGCAGTATATTTAGACCCAACAGTGAATACAATGTTGTTATTGTTGTGTACATGGTTCACTAATTGTGTGGTCTAAAAACTATAGCACCCTCTAACACTATGTACGTACTCTTTAATAGAAATAGCTCAAAACTTACATTTACTTTCAGTAAAGAGACACTGTTTCCTGGATCACGGCCGTTAGCTATGTGTGCCATCTCTTGCACTAGGCCACCATTTGAAAGGATATCCCACTAAAACATTATAATGACAACCACACGTTTACATCAGTAAAGTTATGATCAATGCACACACTCATGTTTAAAATAAAATGCACAAGTTAGATTAAGTAGTCTATCTATGTACCTCACTCCGAGAGTTCTCATCGCGAAGAAAATCAAAGACTCTCTTGGGAGGAACTGGAAGCCAGAAGGAAGTTGCAGCGCTTAGAACAATGCCAGGAGGCCTGCCAGGATCATCCATGCTTTTCCTGGTCATGACCCTTACATCATCAGAACCTGTTGCTGACAATGTCGTCCATGCGTGTGCTGTAGAAGCACCAACGCCAGTGCAAAAGCTCAATACCATCCTCTGAGCCAGCTTCAGCATACTTTTCCTCCCTTCCGCGCTAGTTATGACTATATAATAAGTTCACAGAAATGATCAAGTTAGGGGGTACTTTGATCATGCTGGATTTATTGATAACAATTTACCAAATAGAAATTAATTACTGAGCGGCAAGTACGTACCACAGAGATCTCCAGCGGGAATATTATTGGCCATTGAACTTGCAAGACGTTCACATTGTCTATCAAGTGTAGCAACCCAGCGCTTGGCTCCAAATGCAAGACTGGAGTTTACTAGTGGTCTGTAGATGTTGTGAACAGCTCTATCATCCACTTCTACGTGTTCCACCCATATAACCTGAATGAAAACCACATATAGTTAACCATAAGTGGGTACACTTCTATTAGTTAAGGAAACATATAATTGTAAATAACATTGTTTAGAATGGAAACTGTGAAATTAACATTACCTTGGAGTAACCATTAGGCAATTCTTGGATTAAGCATCCGGATGGCCTTCTACGACTTCGTGAAATTGAACTTGGGCGTAAATTATCCAAGGAAACATCAACCACTGCCCAAGTTCCATCAGTATGTTGCTTACAGTACCTCACAAAGTAGTTCTCACGAGTCGGAACAAGCGGTGAGGGAACTTGGAACTCAGCTGACATCTTTAACAAAATGAAGAAAAAAAATATAGTATTAGAGTATAATATATGCATATTTTGAGGAGGCTTTGCATGTTACAGAAATGACTCATTCCAAACTCAAATTTAGAGAATGTTTGTTCATACCACTTGCAAGGCTCCATTGTAGTTTCCAGCTACTCCAGTTGATAGGATATCAAGGGTCATTGCTCTTGAAACAATACCACAGAACACAGTAGACCATTGGTTCTGAAGCACATGAGAAATTCAGAGACTAGTTTAATTAATCTGAACTTCCGAAGTATATATAAAATATAAGATTAAAAATAGAAATTTAGTTTAATTACCACATCCATAAGAATCTCAACAAGGTTAACGTGATTCATGATGACCAATGCTGATTCTCTTGAAGCTTCAGATTTTAAGCCCAATGGTTTAGGGCCAATACCCCTAGGAAACGTCCTCATGTATTCTTCTTCATTTAAAATGTCGTGATGAGTTGATGAGCTGTTGTCATGAGCAGGAACCCATAAAGGGTCGCCAGCCTGAGCCATTCTGATGAGTTCTTCCATGGCTGACACCGCAAGCTCAACAATCAAGGGCTTGTCAGCATCAGTAGGGACTGAAACTGATCGGAGAAGGTCAGCAGATCCATACATTTCTCCTACATAACCCGACTGAGGAGCCCCAAAACTGCCAACCGCAAGATCAAGGGAGCGGGAAGGCCCTTGAGAAGATGAAAGCTGAGAGAACGAGCTTGACATAGGCTTGCCAACGTATTTGGCGGCAATCGAAGATATCCTATCAATCTGCATCAAGCGATCACATGCAAGTCATGAACAATTCGGTAGTTTAATCAGGTACGATGAAAATTGTTCGACTTTGTTTATTGTAACAATGATACTTGCCTCTTCACGTAAACGGGCATTTTCGATCCTCAAATGTTGCTCATCAAAGGACATCTCTCCAAGAGCAGCCGGACCTCCACAGTTGGGGCATGTGGCATTGCTCAGGGCTTCCTTGTATCGATTGTTCTCAGCGCGAAGCTTGTCATTTTCATTTTTCAAAAGCGAATTCTCATGCCGTTCATGTTGGGCCTATTATGAACACGTAAGTTAGTGATCAGAGAGTATTAGTATCGATAATCCATGTCCAAATTGATATATCACAAAGTTATATTGATGGAGCTTAATGTGTGTAGAGGTTGCATCAATTATTCGATTACTACATAGGCAAGAAATAATCGCGATAATGTCTGATCACAGAACTAGAAGTGAGGTTATAAGACCATTAATTTGGAAGTAAATGATTTTTAGATAACATCCAAATTAATTTCGGGGGGTTACCTTCATTTGGGTTCGCTTATTTTGAAACCAGAATTTGACTTGCAAAGGCTCTAACCCTAGCTCACGACTCAGCTCCTTTCTCTGCTTGTCATCTGGGTGTGGACACTCCTTGAAGAATCTAATCACCAGAAACAAATCAAGATCGATCAAAAACTATTTTCACCAAATTAAGTTGAAACAAAAAACCCCTAAAAAGAAGGAATTTATAAATCACTCTCTTACGCTTCCATTTCCTGGATTTGGCGCTGTGTGTGGCGGTGGTAGCGTTTTCTTTTTGGGCGAGGTTGAGAGGGATCTAGTTCATCTCCAGAGGGAGCATCTGTTGTTTCGGTGCCGGATTTCGTCTCAAAATCATCATCCCGGCTCCTTCCCATATCACTCTCAGAGCTTTTGTGGGTCGACATGTCCAGCATACTCATATGGTGGCTGTCGAACATGCTTGGCTGAAACATTTCTACCAAATCCCTAAAATCCAATTCACAGAGCTGAAGCTAGCAATATATGTAAGTGACGTCAATCTGCCAAGAAAAACATGGGTGTCTTGGTCTGTCAGTCACATAAACCAGCTAGGGCTCTGATAAAACATGTAATACTCTATACAACTCAGACCATTTAAGCGCGGATAATTTAACACTGCAGAGGTTAGAAATAACACTTACTGAGAGGGCTAAGTAGCCAGCACAGTGACCTATTTGGTAGAGAAAGAAATAGAAATCGGTGGGAGAAATGAATCAGAATAGGATGGATGAAATAAATGGTGAGGAAACAAATTTAAAGGGAAAATGATCTGTATTCCACTGTGGAATTCGAAATAAATGTCCAAGATATACAAGCTGTAAACCTGTATATAGAAATATTGAAGTCTCTCCCCTACCCCCAGGCCACCTCCCTCTCTCTCTCACTCTGACTCTAAACGGACTTAGCGTTTCAACCAAGAAGGATTTTTCTTGTAATGCATCCCTTAAAACCTCATTAGAAATCAAAAAAAGAAAACAAATTAATATATACATATATGTATAGAAAAATGAAGAAAACCAAAATGGTCAAAGTCCTTATTATTAACCACTGGATAAGGAAAAGGAAAACTGAACGGACCTGTATATGTAATGATTAGCTGAAATAAGATGACTGAAAACTTGCACCAACCACTTTCTGTTCATTTACTCGTAACAGAAATCACTCACCGGAAACATCTTTCCGGCAGCTCGGCGTATTTCACTCTCTGTTTTCTCTCTCAGACAAAACCCTAAAGACCTTCTTCTTCTCTCTCGCGCTCTCTCTCTCTACTGGAAAGATGAGAGAAGTCTTATAAGAATAGAGTGATCGAGAGAGGTGGGGGTGGTTGGTTTGAATTTAATAGAGATGTTCTTGCAGCCCTCTTGTCTGAGCAAAGCTAATACAAGTGACAAGAGGGTAGAGATGACCTTGAGAAAGTCATCAGTGCCTTTTGTTCTTACGTGCTAAAATCCAGGGTAATCTTTCGCAAAGATTATAACCGCTCACACCCCCCTTAAATTTCTTTGTCTTGAAAATAATAACAGAAGATTCCTCTAAAAATGAAAATAATGAAGAGACAGATATCATGTGTGGAAAGAAGAAACAAGGGAGTCTTGGAGAACTGACCGTTTGAGCCTTTGAGGGGGGTCAAGGCTAGGTCGGGTCAGATCTGTTCCCAAGGCATTTTACGCCACCGGAGCGAGTGGTGCTGCTGGGTTTCTTTGGTGGTGGTGAAAGCTTTTGAAGGGTTTAAGAAGATGAAGATGAATGCAGAGAGAGAGAGAGAGAGAGAGAGACCGGACGAGAAAAAAGAGGAGATAGAATCCAAAATGGTGAGTTAGAGGAAGAAAGAGAGATACAGGTGACTACTGTGAGAGAGGAGTTATTGCAGAGCGTATTGAGAGGGTGCAATAGCATTTATGGAGGGAAGGGAGGTGAAGTAAATGCGAATACCATAAGAGAGAGAGAGAGAGAGAGAGAGAGAGAGAGAGAGAGTTTGGTTTGGTTTGCATCCATCTCATGCTTCTCATCCTCATCAAAGATCATCATCATCATCAACCCTAGCGCTGTAGCTCATCTCATGTTTTAAATTTGGTAAAGGCAGTATGGTGAAATGGTTTTCGACTTCATAACTGCCCTAACTTTCAACCTTTTCACCATCTCATTCAGTCTATAGCGACTGCAGACTCGACAGCCCTCTTTTTCCTTTTTTTTTTTTTGGTTTCCCCCTTCCACACGGACTATTTCATAAACAGCTTCTTCTGCATTAACAACTAGTTGTTATGAGATAGTACATGCATTAATCAGCTAATATGATCATATATGTGAGAGATTGTGTGGTTAATTTAGAAAAATTCACTTCATTTTATAGAGATATATAGAATTGTTTTTTGGTCAGTAAGATTTAAGTTACTCATGCACGTGTTTGTAGCGATCGTGAGTAAAGAGAATATAATAATAATATTGTCAAATTAGGTAATGAATGGTATCGGAAAACAAAAGGTTATATACATTATATTAGTAATACAAAATGCCAATTATTTTGGCAAAATAATAATATATTAAGGACTCATTTACAGAGGTTCATGCTTGAGTGTCATGGCATGGTTTTCTCTTGGATTACAGAGGTTTCAAATTCTCATCTAGCTTCCATCCCGCATATACATATATAGGGTATGTGCATATACTTCTCATAAGTTGAATCATTTTTCCTTCAAATTCCTTTATTTTTTTGTGTGAAACTTGGCAGAAAAGTTAAATCATCGCATCGAAATAATGTTTTACAGTGGATGCATGATTATGTAACTACTCATATCCATTGAAACTAGCTATTAATTTGGTCAAAACAGTGGCATTCTTATGCCTGGCCTATTGATTTCGTACGTAAGGATCTTGTTACGGGATTCATTAGCTGTTGGTATAAGCAATCTTGTCACATTTTGCTAATGTTGACTGCATTATGTAACAGTTCTGACTTTTAGATCATTTCACACAAAATTATTTAATTTCGTTATTGATGTAAACTATCAAGGATAAACCCTCATTAATCATATTAGAATTTACTTACTTTTCCTCTCTTGTGTGAAAGCATAAGAGGAGTGAGTCCTGCGTATCAAACTTTAGGGCTGCCCTTAGTTTGATATCCTAACCGACCTTTTATACAAAGGAAGTAAAGAGAAAGTTCATATATACCCTTATTTGAGATCGCTTTAAAAGAAAAGATGGTATGAGAGTTTCAAACCTACCTTTTTTAAATTATCATGACTCGAACGTAAGACTTAGTTAAGAACCTATCTCTCAATTAATAATGGTGCTCTTACCACTTCTTTAAAATCGGGCTTTGAAATCGGGCTTTTGTTGTCGTTGAAACACGATCAAGTTCGATTCTCATTGCATGTCATAAGTTCATATTGCCCTTTAGATTAATTCATGACTCGAACTTAAGCATGGTCTGTAACGTACTTCACCCTTATATTTATTTACTGAATGTGGATGAAAACAATGCAAAACTTGGAAAGAAAGGAAAAGATGGAAAACCTTAATCCTATGTTTGGTGTGATGCATGGATGGCAGAAGGCTAGGAGAAGCGGGATAGAGGGAAGGGTTTCTTAATTTATTCGTCTCTCATCATTATTTCCTTACAATTTTCCTGCCTACTAGCAGAATTATCTAGTTTGGGGATTGGGATCCAAAAAATACGTACCCACCTTCATGTACCAACTCGTCCGTACATACGCATTTGTTCCCTTAAATTGAATCCGTATAGAAATGTATACTTATCTTTATGTCATTAGAAAGATACATGTTCCCTTACCGCAATTAGCTATCTCGGTATATATGCAGACATCCGGCTCATTTTGCATTCTTGCTCAAGCTCGAGGCTAGCTTCCATCAACTTAAACTTGAGCAAAATGGCTTAGATTGAGTCCTCTTCAAACTCGATCGAGTTTATTATTATTAATATTTTCCCTTTTTTTTGTAAGGGGTGTGCAACACGAAGGCCTTTTCAAACATAATGCATTATTTTCAACAACAACAAAAACACGAAACATTCTATAAGCCCGTTTATATTATCAAGTTCAGAATAACGACCAATTAAATTTCGAACGAGAACCATTCGACTACTAAAAACGTAGGATCGATGGATCGATTGATACATCATGTATCATGTATTGACAATATGTAGCTGTGGCAGGTCATTTGTTGACAATATCACACAAAAGTATTTATAATCTGAACAACACATTGAATTAATTTCATTATCCCCTTGTTTTAAATGTTCACCCACCATATTATATATTCAATGGCATTTGCATTCATTAGTTCAATATATATTTCTCATTTCTGAAAATAAATTTGGTGGGTCACAATTTTATTTTCTTTTGTGATTAATGTTTGTTTAAAGCACGTCACCGATCAACTATGGCCCTATCAACATTAAATTGGAATCCCTGTCTTCTTTGATTTGCTTTGCTACAACAAACATATATACTGATCATTATATGCTAGCTTGTATAAAAGCAAGCATCGATCAAATCTCCCTAGGAATAAATATTTCAATATATATCATGTACTTGAAATTTTCAGTATTGTTGTTTTGCATTAATATATATATCACACATGTAAATTGCAAAGTTTTCAATATTGTTCGATCAACTCAGTAGCTTTAGGTCGCACGGTTCTAGAAGTTGTGAGATTTTTTTTTTAATTTTTTTTTTCTTTGAGAATGTGAAGTTGTGAGAATATAAATGGGCTATAGCTTGGGAGTTGAGGAATGGTTGCCTTTGGAATAAATATACACCATACTTCTACATTAGGAATTCATCTAATAATGAATTCTGAAAGCATTGCAACAACTTCATTCCTTAACTCACATGACAAGAATCGGGTAATTAAGTGGAGATGGAAAATCCTAAAAACCAAGGCCAGAACAACATAAGTGTGGTGTTGGAGATGAATCGAATGCTCAAATTCAAATAGTATTGTTCAACCTATGAATCATTTTATTTTGCAAGCTATATACAATTTAGACCAACAATGCAATCGATAGCATAATGTGTTAAACTGCATATATATATCTAGCAAATGAACGTACATTACCCTAACTTGAACAAGGTTGTGCAGGCAGAATCGATACTCGGAGGTACAACTGTAATCGAGATGTTACAATCGGTAGTACTATGACCTTTTTTATGAAATATATTCAACAAACTCCCTTTCCCATGCACTATGGTCTGTGAAGAAAAATTCACAACTCCAGTCATCAAGTCTTGGAGGAAGCTCGAGTCGGATAGAAGTCTATCAGCAAATATATCCATAGACGTTGTTATGTTGCACTTCTTATGAGACGGAATCGTACCATCTTCGAATGGAGCCTCACCGATAATTTTGCCATGGTAGCTTATATGAGCTGTGCTATTTTCATATTTGAAGGTTCCGTAGTTTGGATTTTTCACCGTGATCAAAATTCCGACTGATACATTAAACCTTATTGGTAGAGAGAGCTCCACGTCGAAGCTTTCTAGGTTAACCGGCCTCGCCACAACGTCAGGTTCTTTGAGCTTCAAGACTGTGAGGAATAGAATAAGTAGAACTACTAAGATGGTGATGAAGAGAATGCCGGTAACAATAGCACAGATCTTCCAGCCTCTTTGAATAGCCATGACAAAGGAATATGGCGATTGTATGATTTGATTTTTGGGTTATGAATGATTGGTGTACGTTGCAAATACTTTGTCATAACATTGTATAACAACATTGTTATATACAACGTCATTATGATTTAAATAATGAAGGAGGAAGTATAATTCTATTTGAGGTTTGTATTTTATAGACTGGAGGACAAAATATTGGATTCGAGTGTGTAACAATGATCTTGAAAGACGGTTGAATTAAGGTGTCATTGGTTTCAACTTTGTTTAGTTCACTCAATGATTTTTTCTTTTATTTCAATGCTATGTTTCCTACGCTACATTCGTTTGGCCGGCTCATATATGACAAGCACAGAACTGGCTATTGGTGATAGTTTACCACAGCTAAAAAACTTGAATTGAAATTTGTACAAGGAGAAGTACTCTAACCTTTTATTTTGTGCATAAATCTACCTTAAGGTTATGGTTAATTACATCGCAAAAGTCAGAACTGAAAGAAAAATTACAACTATCAAATTCATATGATTCCGGTTTCCATATGACGGAATTACACTAGGAAGCGCACATTCTTCGCCATTGAAATACACTTTTGCAGGAAAGCCATCCCCTTTGGCTACTTCTATGCCCGGAGTCTGAGCCTTTTTGAAGGAGATCACAGATTGTTGCTTACCAGGAACCTTAGGACTATTAGGCTTCGTTCCATTTGTCTGCATCACCAGAAAGTTTAGGCCCTTTAACCCTTGGAGGAAGATGAGGTTACTCATATTAGGAAGTCTGGTTCCATTCATAGAGTAGGCATTTTCAAAGCCACGTCCACCACCCTTCTTCATTTGTACTGCGGTAAACCAATCTTCGAAATTTATTGGCATCCAATTGAACAATGTGATTCTAGCTGTCCATCCATCAGCGAAATCTGATAACACATGCCAATTGATGCTAACTCCACAATTATCACCACAAGGTTGTGGCCTGGGCACATGAAAATGCTTGATCTTCGCCCACGCTGCCGCGAGTGTTGATCTATTCTTGAACGGTAAAAGAAGAGCTTCAGGAGGTAGAAACATGGCTCGGGCAGAAGGGTTGCATTTCCTAGTGTTGGTACAACCACAAGCACATGTGTTGCAGGGTATGACAGATTCATTGTAGTAAGAAGAGAAAGTAACACAACACTTATTTTTCTTATTTTCAGGCTTTGTAATGTTGCAAATTACTTGCCAGCTTGCAATTGCTAATTTGGAAGCTTGAAGACCACTCGGGTCTGGAAATTCAGAAGGATCCACCCTAATAGGTTGCCCGCATTTGTAATCGGCGCTTATTACCCCGGAAACTTTCCATTTTTCGGGAGGGTACAATGTCGTTCGTTCCAAGTCAGGAGGTAGCTTGAACACTTGCATTTGGAAAACAGACTTGGCTTCAGTTGCGTTCATTACAGGAGACAAGAGACTACCATTTCTACAACAATAAGGTATCCTTCCAACTTCACTGTCGTTTGATCTCTCCCTGGGAAGGTCAGCAATAGTGGGATTCTTTTCGCAGTTCATAACCTTCGAAAAGTCCATTTCTTTGTAGTATTGTCCAGAAGCACCATAAATGCAAGGCAAATAATCCATTTTATGTGTATAAGCTCCTCTCATAGTTTGTATGAATTCCCCTCTCATCCATTCCCAGCTTATGTTCCAATGGTCCAGATGTCCCAAAGGGCTAGTGCTCTCGATTGTAACTTGAGCTTGATAATTGTTCCCATATGCTTGAATTACATCATAAGAAAGTGATAGATCACCCTTTTGGCGAGGCAAGAACTTGATCGCTTTGGAAGTGACCTTGCTTTTCGGATTCCTAACGCAACAAACAGTCATTGACGTCTCTGTGTACCAAAAAAAAATATAATGAATGGATATAATATCAAAAACCCTCTCCTCATCGAAGAAGGGAACCAAGCAAGTAAGAACATGTACAATTGATGAGTACTCACTTTTCTTGGTTGGTGTGGGGCACTTGAATCCATCGTTAACAAGGCGTATAGTTTTAGGCATTGGGGTCACAGATGGCTTAACTCCGAATTGAGTGCCACTTAGTTGAATCGTAGCCTGAATTTGGGTAAAATCTCCGCCTGTGCTTATTGAGGTTTTCAAATCTGTCTGTTGGGCACCAGAAAAGTAAGTCCCATTCTTTCCAACCTCAGCCGGGAAGTCTTCACCGTTCACAAGAACAGCTCCATTTGCAGCAACTAGAATCTCTTTGTGTTGAAAACCTACATATATCTTCCATGCTTTGAGTTCGTAAGAGCCGGTGTTGATTATGGTTGCCGTGGAATTGAAAGCCCATGCTTGTTTCTCTGCATTCTTGAGGAGTGGATATATTTTGTGGCGCGAAATGAAGTCGTAGGATACAAAAATCCCATTGCAGTTGTCTTGTGCAGG
Source organism: Potentilla sterilis (assembly GCA_963682095.1). Lineage (NCBI taxonomy): Eukaryota > Viridiplantae > Streptophyta > Magnoliopsida > Rosales > Rosaceae > Potentilla > Potentilla sterilis. Next base: position 1,652,858 of record OY821755.1, read on the forward strand.
GGGTGGTGCAGGTGGTGTTGAAGCATCACCGTCACCATAATCTTGAGCTATGGTGAAATTAGAGAATTCAATAGCAAACATAATGAACATGGGTGTTAGAACCCTCCAAGCCCTTTTCATGTCTAACTTCTCACAAGTACTAGGAAGATGACGATGATCTTATCTTGGGTGCTATGTGATGTTATGTGACATGGGTTATTCTTTATGGCTGGGAAGAATATGATAGTCTTGTTTCGATCTTAGAGTCAATGTTCCAAAAACCAAATGCAGCATTGAGAAATGGGCGTCGAAGGGGAAACTCAAAATTAAGATCAAGTGCGAGATTGATAGATTTGTGGAGAATAAGTCAAGTGAAATCTCCTCCCCTAAGTTAGTGCTGTATTTGGCAAAGACAATGGTAAGCGGTCATTTGAGATGATTAGATAGCAGAACTTAAATTTCCGTAAGTGTGGCATCAAGTGTACATAATTGAAATTTATAACTACCTGTATAATAATGATAAAAATATCATGGTGCGTTACGAATAATTCAAGTTAAATATATCATCAACTATTTGCTAATTCTAACCGTGACAAATACACTGATCCTAAATTCCTCGACTATTAGCTCCTTAAGTCTCAATCCATTTTGAGATTTATTTTTCAAATTCTGACTACGTACAATATCATGTTATAAATAATCATCAATCGTCATACAAGGTAACCCACCAAAACCACATTTTCAATTTACAAAATGAAATCTACTTTTTTACTTTATAACGAAGCAGAAAAATGAAAATTTGAGCCGGTTCAAATACTGTAAACTTTGCCCGGCCCGGCCCAACCCAACCCTACGTAAGGCTGGGCAGCAAGACTCGGTTGTAACCTGCCACTTGGCAATAAGGTTTCTAACTCTAACTCTGGTCTTTGGTAACTGCAGTCCGGTCTCTGGATCTGAACTTCATCGACTTGGGTATCTCGATAGATTGGGTAAGAACCTCGTAGTTTGATTCTGGGATTTCTGCGATTTTTGTCTTCCAAGGTGTTACAATTGCTTATCAGATTGAGTATTATATATGTGTGTATTCAACTGGTTTCATAAGACATCTTTTGTGGTGGAACATGGTTTACCATTGCATGTAAAATCATTGTTTGAAAATGGACGCATTGGCATGTCAAATCTATGAGCACAAAATTGATTTCATATGTCTTTTGTTGTTTGAAAATGTATGCTTCTGTCCCAATATTGAACTGAAGGTCATTTAGTATCGTTCATTTTTATGGTGACATACTGAGCTGCTAGATCATTATGTTTTAGAAGAATAGTGGTGTTGATGAAGTCCCATGCTTCTGACATACTGAAGTGTCTGAGAATAACTGAAAAATATAAGGGCAGAGTAGCATTACGGCTACGTTTCTGTTAACTAGATTAGCATGGAGCTACCAGTGAGACTGCCAACTTGGAGGGTTCAGATATATGGTGATGTTGAGAGTGCATTCCCCAAATGAAAATTTGGGAAGTTGTTAAGTAAGAAATATGAGGAGAAGAAGTTTAATCACAGCCCCATAAATTAAAAGTTGTGACAAATTAGAGCCACCTAGAAGAGAAACAGAAGAAGAATCAGAGACGTGGTAAATTTTCTGGTCAATGCATTGCTTGTCATTTGTCAATATTGTGATATAGCTATTTCAGTTTTTTTTTTTCAGTCTTTTTCCATCTCTTTTAAAAAAACAATCATGCTTTTCAGAACTTTGTGTCAATGATGACCTGCTTTCCCTTGTAATATTTGTTTGCTTTTAGTTGGTTCATCTTCTTGTCAGAAGCAACAGATTGGTATTTTATTTTTAATTGTTCATCTTCTTTTCAGAAACAACAGATTGACTATCAATTGAACGAGGTGGAGATCAAGAACATGATAGATGAACTCAATGCCATAAAATGTGTGACATAGAAGATGGTAAAACTTTTGGTCAGGCCATTGTGTGTTGATTTTATTGATATAGCTATATATACATTTTTCCCCCTTGTTTTTCTGCTTCTCATCCTTTATTGTTTAAATCCTCTCCATTTGACATGTAGGCTGCAATCAGTAGTCATCGAAAAGAAAAGGATGTCAGGACTGCTGCTGAGAAGTGTCTAGTTGCTCTCTCAGGCGAGCTTTAGTTGTTGGAACAGCAGGTAATACAATTATCTAACCTCTTCAAATCTTACAGATTTTTATTTTCTCTAATTCCCCTAAGATATACAGAATTTTGCATAATGTCGACTCCTGATGTTGGCAATCTCTGTAGGCTGTCAAGTTTGAGGATATTTATAATAGCAAACCACAAAGTGATGTCAAGGAAATGTGATGGATGAGTCCTGGAGAAACTTGACTAATGTAAGAACCTAAGAAACTTGAGCACAAGAAGTCATTAGAAGATCAATTCGCTTCACTTAAAGTAAAGATTCATCACATACTTTTAGTCTAAGGCTTTCAAAACTGCTGCTCTACTGGTCTTCCCAGTTTTAGTCTAATTGGCTTTTCTGACGTCTTGCTTGTAGGCTTCACATGGTGATGCTTTGAGCGAAAAGAATGTCTTCAAGGGCATTTGCAAGAAGTTAGAGATGACCGTGATCAACTTGTTAAATAGAATCACGATTTGAAGGCTCTGAAGTTGTGGTGCATTTTGCAGAGTATAAATTGGACTAAAGACTTGGAGGTTTGTGTTGGATGCTTATTTTTATCGTTGCCACCATGTTGGCTTGCTAATATCGCAGGCATTTTCGTTTAAGCCTTCCATCAAGGCATATATATATGCACTAAAACTATTCAGCTCTTTTCCTGTAGGTCTGCATAATTGCCTATGGTCAAAGAGGTTTTGGTAAAATATATATCTAGAGTCGAGACCAAATGGGATTCATACCTTCCAAACAAGTCATTTCCTCAAGCCCTGGTGCGGTACTAACTGTACTATATGTTACTTTTATGTCTGATTTGGTCTAGATTTGCAGACTATTCTAATTTGTTTAAAAATAATGCAGGCTTCAATGCATGAGAATTACAACAAGACTGTTTGGAGGAAACTCAGGTCTGATCCTCTTGAGAATTTGATGTACTTATTTTATTTCCTTTGTAATGTCAGACTGTCAGTTCACTTTCTGTCTGTAACTATCAGGCATATAATAAAAGTCTGTCATCCTGAAGTGATGTGATATTTGCTCTGGCAAAGTAGGAGGATCATGTTCCTTTTAGGAATTCAAATGAAGTCGTGGAGTTGTTGAAAAAGAAGGAGGAGAAGTTTGATCACAAGGTTCTCTTTTTACCAATTATTGAATGATAAGTTGGCTCTGTACTTATTTTGAACTATGAATTGTTAGTTATTTTACTGATCATTATTTGGTTGCATGGCAGGAAAACGCTTAACAACTAGCCGGATATCATAAAAACCTACAGGATTGCACTAAAGGGTACCTGATGGTGGAGAAAGAAGATCTTCTTGAGGTTGAGAGGGTTCAGAATTTATTGAATGCTGCTGGAAAGAAGTCTGTGGTTACTGGTAATTTAGTTGCCATATTTTCTGCTACCATAGCATAAGTTCATTCACCGAATCAAACTAGTCATGATTTCCAGTGAATTCCACATTTCTTGTTTTCCTAAAATACTATCATGCTTTTGTTCAGAGTCAACAATGAACTGTTTTCCATAGAATATTTGTTTGGTTTCAATTGGATCATCTTATTGTCAGAAGCAAGAAACTCATACTTATTCAAAAATAAGCAACAAATTAATACTTTTATAAAATTATTTCCTTCTTAATAGGTGGAGATGAAGAACATGGTTGTCAAACATAATGTCATAGTTCAAAGTCAGGATAGGTAGCTACAGAAACTAAGGTACATAAAATCTTGCCCTGACTCTTATACCATCGACAAACAACTGTTGGGTCTCTAGGACCAGACGCCTTACTGCTTCAGAAGTATAGAAGAAAAGATGAGCATTCAGTGGAGGTAGTGGAGGTTCTGGCTTCTGGAACTTAACAGCATTCAAGATCGGACCCTGGTTCTTGCTGTACAGAAATTTAGTCTGTCCTAGCAACAAACCTTTTTGCCCTGACTTTTATACCATCTATAAAGAATGTTTTTTTTTTTTTCTGTAGGACCAGATGACTTACTGCTTCAGAAGTATAGAAGAAAAGATGAGCAAACAGTGGAGGTCGTGGAGGTTCTGGCTTCTCGAACTTAACAGCATCCAAGATCGAACCCTGGTTCTTGCTGTACAGAAATTAAGTCTGTTATACAAAGTTCACGAAACTAGTAAGAGAAGCACAGAACAATAGCAGACAAAAAGAATGTAGTCTTACAAATAGGTTCGGATCTGTTCTTCAGATGGAAATCTTCCAGTATCAAACATGATTCATACCCTTACTCATTTTGGCTTGCGACCCAAAATGAGCGGAGGGCGTGCATCATGTTTGATACTGGAAGATTTCCATCTGAAGAACAGATCCGAACCTATTTGTAAGACTACATTCTTTCTGTATGCTATTGTTCTGTGCTTCTCTTACTAGCTCATTTTGGGTCGCAAGCCAAAATGAGTAAGGGTATGCCCAAAATTCCTTTTCGTTAACCTCACACAGAATTTCTCTGCTGTGATAGAACATTAATTGAACTGGTGCTGGTGCAGAGGAACATGCACAGCGACCACTTGGTTTGGTGGCTAGGTGGTGAAAGAGGAACATCCATAGCACCCTCTTACTGGCTAGGTGGTGAAAGAGGAACATGCACATCGACCACTTGGTTTGGGAAACCAAACTGTTGAGAAACCTGTGGTGGTCGAAAGAGAAGGCGGATTCGAAAGGATTCAGTGTAATTGTAGTAAACCAGATAAGTATTTTCTAGCTTGTGAGAACAGTCCGGCAGAAACGAAATTCTGTGAAATTGTGATGTCTTTAATAGGAGTGTCATCAAGAAACTGAGTCAGCGAGTTCAACACAGCCCTCTTTCTAAAACCTGAGAAATGGGAGAAGCTCTCTGTCTATTTCCTTGGGAATGGAATCAATAGTCTCACTGCGACTGCAACGGTGATGAGTTTGGAGGAGAAATTGGTTTCTGGGATTTGAAGAGATGGGAGCAGACATGGTGAGACCGTGACTCTTGCGAAAAGCTCTTCCTTTTTTTTTTTTTACTGTCATTTTATGATGACATTTTTGGAGTTCCACTAATCTTTTTGTAATATTAACAATAATTATCTCCTAAAAAGAATATTAAAAAAAAAAAGTGCAAAACCAATAGTTTTCCATTACGTAGTAAACCAAGCATTATATATCCGATCGGTTTCTTCAAAAGTCATGTTTCGTGCTGGATTCTATTTACTTCTATAAATAACGAAGAAAGCAAAAAGGATCATAACCAATAACGCAATGGACTTCGTCAGTAGTGTAGAACGCCCTCCTTTACCTGACCTTGTTTTCCACCGAATTCTCCAAATCCTTCGTACTAAATCTGCTGTTCGCCTCAGCTTGCTTTCCAAGCAATGGGATGGTGTTTGGTCTTCGGCCCCCATTTTGGATTTCGACGAGGGCGATGAGCCTGGTATGTATGACAACGACCATATCGATCTTAACAAGATTCTCGAACATAGAAATTTCATCAACATCGTGGAAAGGTGGCTGAAATTTGTTGAAAAAGACCAACAAAAACAAAACTTAGATAAATTCAGACTTCGCGTGATGAGGTACGTATTCGGAGATTATGATATACTAGACAAATGCCTACGTTCTGTATTCGAGAGAAGCGTCAAGGAGTTAGATATCAGTATTAGAATTAGTCGATTATTTTGGGGATTCTCTTGGGAGATCCGGTGGCAGACCCGTCAGAATTCTACTACAGCATATCTAGGGCGACCCTTGCAAGTGCAAAAACCCTAACTGTTCTGAAGTTGGAGTATGTGAGAATAAAAGATTTTCACAGTTCTAAGCCTCTAGATACAAGACTTCTGCCCAATTTGAAAATTATGTGCTTGAAAAGCGTCCGCTTTGATCCTCATGCTCTCTCCTATTTGATCTGGGAGTGTCCTTCCATTCAAGATTTGTCATTAACAGCATGCCGTGATGATTTTATATTTCAGCTTCGTATGACAAGTTCAAGTCTCAAATCACTGGAAATTGAGCATTTGCGATAATTGGAATATAAAAGTTGATGAAGCTATGAATCTTGAATCTTTTACGGTTTCATCAAACACTTCGCTCCTGGACAGTATTACCTTGAAAGGATCCTCCAACTTGAAATACATGAATGTCCATGCTGAGCACTTGAAGCGACTTACTGTAATTGGGTGCGATGATTGTTTCAAGGCTACAATCAGTACTCCAAATCTAGTTGATTTCAGTTGCAGAGGGTTTTTGAAGTCCAAGGTTTTTATTTCAGCTCCAAATCTAAAGGTTGCGGTAATCTGTCTTTGGGAGCTTTGGGATGGAGACGTACTTAGTTTTATTCAGACATTTTCCAACACTCAGAGATTTTCTTGAGAATTTCGGTCATTCAGAGCAGGTCGTCCTTTATGTTCGTAATTTTAAGGTATACGTTCTACACCATCCCAAATTTATAACTGCAATTCATCTTTAATTACATTGGAGTTTCTCTATCTTAACTAAACATTTCTGATTTTAACTTTATAGGCTATCCTTTTCCCGGAAGATTTTAGAATGAACTTCTCTTCACCATTGCATGGTGTCAAGAGCCTCTCTCTCGCGGTGCCGATTTTTCCAGAGAAGGTGAGAGATAAGAATGACCTCTGGGACGCAATGGGTTGGATGGCCCCTTCTAAAACAAATTGGCTTTTCCTTAACACTTCCCTAATTAATCACGAAGTTATGGGCAGTTAATATCGAATTTTTTTTTTAATTTTTTTTGTAGTTCTTCATTTTGAAGAGTATTTCTACCAGTTTTGGTGTATTTCTTTCTCTTAATATCAAGTCACCATCTATTTTGGGTCTTTTTTTTTCTTTTCTTTTTTTGAATAGAGGGCACTATTTATAGTCTTGCATCACTTGGAAATTTCACTACTTTTTTTTGGCCCCTAAGTTTTCACAACTGGAATGCACATGAAATTATTTTGATTGGAGATTTTATCACTGCATAAAAACCACCTTCTTTGCTAGAGGCAGTGAATCATATAGTTCAGAAAGAGAATTCTACATGGCCAAGTCCAAAAGGAGAATATCAAACAAACAGTTGCTCATAGTTCAGGAACTTTTAGATCCATCTTACAGAATATCAAATTGTTCTGTCAAATTATTCGAGTCGATCTCTCTGTATCAATCATTTGCACTTAGAAGATGACTCTAACCTCAAAGATTCTGTCTTAAGTTCCTTAGTTTCAGCCATTATGACATGCTAATCCAGGTTCATTGTCGTTCACTTGATGAATACTTTTCGAGAAGAAACATGCTTGCAGATCAACTTGGGGGTGCCTTATATAGTTATACACCTTATGAATATAGACATTTTGGTTTCATAACTTTAATTATTAAATTTTCGCTGAGCTTTCAATATGTAGATTCAGTCATTCATCGTAACATCGTTAGTAATAAAATGGAATACTTGTATTTCTCGTTTGACAATTTGAATTAGCAAAGCCATACCACCACAATCAAATCCTTCAACTCTCTGCATGCTTATTACATTAATGAGAAAGCAAAAAAGTTGGTGTCTTTCTAGACTGGTGTCACCTTTGGACAATCATCTTCCACTTTCAATTCACATTCTGAATTCATCCCAAAAAATCCTAATTGTTTTTCTAAGCTACGTCCCAAATTTTGGATCTTCATTCCTTTGCCCTTGTGGACACTGCAGAGTAATGGAAATATGGGCAGGTCATCCAGAGTACTCTTACTATGCACATTCTTAACTTTGATCAACTCGACAATCTTGAAGCGTTTCTCTATATTAGCAGGTTTGGTGTTGGCTCCATTTGCGTATATGTAGCCTTTGGCGTCTTCGTTGGTCTCGACGATCTCGATGATGAGGAAGAGGAAGATGAAGATTTGACCTTTTTCCGCTTTGCTTTCTTGGGAACATTTGCAAGGTCATTAGGAGGAAGGTCTATCAAGTTGGTTGATGGCTGGCGCATGGAATGCTCAAAATCTGTCCAAAAAGATTGACAAAACAACAACCAAAAGAGAGCGCAAACTATTATTGAAGTGATCCCAGCTCCTAATTGCCATAATCTACAATAAATTGTCCACACCAGAACTAGATTTGACACTGCAACCACACCAAAAGTCCTCCAGGAGCATATGATAGCTACTCATAGATGTGTAAACCTTACCATCCTAATGTAACATCATTTTACAACCTTTAAGATATGATATGAAACTAAACTATGCCATGAATCAATTGAACCATAAGAATTGAATACATTAGCTGCATTACTCTCCCAATTTAAGATCCATTGATCCAATGATCCCACCAATATATAAATAGCTATAAAACAATCAAAGCCAAAGGTAAGTATGTTGATAGAGCTATAGTCCTCAGGACCACCATTACCAAGAACTAGCTAGAGTATTGTAAAGGGCCACGAGCTACCATATTCCTGTATGTAGGAAAGCGCTGTCTCGTGACAGAAGAGCCAAGCCCTCCAGTTGGGGCAAAGAATCTTGAGAACTTTTTCATACCTTATTAGAATCTATTACATATAAACTAGAACAGACACTAATCCCATTTCCCCTAAAACTATTTAGCCCGTGAAAAAAAAAAGACCCTACTTGTACTTGTCTGATTAGAGTATTCATACTGCACAAGCGCACAAGATACAAACCATACTATAATGGAACATACGGACAACAACGTCATATTATTCATATGACAGAATGACACCAAGGCCCCAACAATCAGTTTCTGCATTATTTTGCCTAACCTTACATACTAGTTATACACGCATCAAAGGAAGAAACATAGGAAACTCGATAATGAAGATGAGCATACCTTGAGAGGCCCAAGGGGAAGCAGCCACGCTGCTGGAGGAGTCCCTTCGATCACCGGTGTTATTGCGACCCAGTGTTGAGAAATCTGGTTGATTTTTGAACTCATTCATCTGCAACAACGAATGAAAAACAATTAAAGAATTGAAAGAACGTCTTCTGGTTGGTAGCCTTTGTGTAATCAAGAATGAAAATGAAGAAAGATCAGTAATTTGTTAAGGTTAAGGCCACGTACCCAACTGGGTGCACTATCAGAAGGACCATCCCACCCAATGTGAGCTACATGTTTCACATCTGTTGGGAACCCAATTTCCATTTCACGCTCCTTCACAACTACAACAACAACCATATTCCCTTTTAGCCGCAGATCAGCATGAAAACAAAGCTATTGCATAGCTATACAAGGTAAATCAAACACAGAAACTAGAGAAATAAAGTTACCAAATATTTGAGAGATGTATTTGAAAATCTTGGCCATGGTAGAAACTAGAAGCCGAAATTGCCAGTGCAACAGCTCCTTGAAGAATGAAGGAAGCAAACACCAGAAATAAAGATTGGGGAGAGATGATGGTACCTTTTGCCTGCCAAAAAGTTATTATACTTAATAGGCATTTGCTTAAAAACGATTTTGAAATGAGAAAAAAAGGATAAGAGTAGTATCAAATAAGGTTCATTGCATGTGATCTGGGAACTTTCTGATCCCTGTGAATGAAGATTGGTATATGATATATATGGAATATAGCACATATATGATTCATTTGAGGATAACACAAAAACGATTTCCAATAATCATGTAAAATCAGAGAGTGCATTTGCAGACCCTGTATATCAATCAGCATTAATTACATGAAATAAAAATATGAAATTTATTAACATACCTTACTGAGAGGATGATTAGGATGGTACAAAGAGGAAGATTAATTAGTGAAGAAGCAACTTCTCCTTCACATCCCACCAAGGTAGCCTATTACCTCCACGCTCCATCTTTATCTTCAACTACTCTTGAAGCTCTCAAGGAAGCTAAAAGAACTTTAGCTCTAATCAAAACCCAATAACCAAAACACAATGAAAGTGAGAGAGCAATAAAGCCCAGAAAGAATAGTACTGTAATGGGATTTTGACAAAATGGAGAGACGGAACCAGTAGTTTGACAGAGAAAGAAACAGAGCCGAGGAGAAGAGAGTCTAACAGAAAAAAGAAAGAGGAGGGTGGGATTGGATAACAAATAATGGAAACCTCAGAAACAGATTAAGGGTGTGAAAGAATAGAGTGGAACAGAAATTGGGTGGTGCTGGTTTGCCTTTTGGTTTGGTTTTGTTTTTGTTTTGGAGAGGCTCCCTCTCCCTCTGAAAAATGCAAGAGACTTCCAAAAATGCAACAGATACTTAAATTGCGGGTGAGGATCTGAGACACACAGAGAGAGAAGCTTTGTTATAATGTTATTTGTTTGGTGCAGTCTATCTGACTAGACCAACTTTCAAAGCAGTTTGGACCTTTGTGTTTAGTCTATATAGATTGGTTACCCCTTTGGTAAGTTTGGATTTTAGCATTAAACTAAAATGAAAAGAATTGGGCAAGTCATCTTTTGATGACAAAATTGCACCATTTTTATGAGCTAAATTTTTCTCTAACTAATTTCACCATTTTAGTCCAGCTAAACTAATAAAATTTATTTTATGTATTGCCTGAAGTTGAAGATGCACAATATTTATATAATTAAATTATTTATACGAACAAGTGGAACAACCGTAGAATATATAAGATTTAAAATGATATTCAAACTAAGTATTCATACCACGACACCAAAATATTGATCCTAACATCAGTTAAACTCTAGAATCTCTTTGATTCAGTTAATCCTAAAATAGATTGCTAAACCTTAATATTTTCTTTTAATCAAACTAAATTTTAGCATCGATACAATGCCTAAACGAAATCAATATAAGTAACAAAATAGGTCGTCATACTAAGATATGAATGCTTCTTTTTTTTTTTTTTTTGATAAACAAAAGAAACTTACAAAGAGAGGGCAAATACACATTCCATAATGAACATTTTCCTTTGACCTCAGAAAATAGAAAATCTCAATCTTTTCTTCAATAGCTAGACACTATTAAATACAATTGTTCAACCAGATCATAAACTTCTCATCCAGCTGGGTATGAGCTCTCATTTTGATTCTAATATGCAAATGTCATACCCTAATTGCCTAAACTTCAATTCGTATTCCCTTTATTAATCTCTTTTAATAATTATAAACATTTTATGTTCATGTACTATTATATTCTCACCAAACATTGTGAGCGTATCAAATTGCAATCATGCTGTCCTTTATTGGAAATTCTCTGATATATGGCTTAGCTGTTCATAGATAACATGTTAAGCTATTTTGATTGTTGGAAGCACGTATATCTTGATTGTTTAATCCTTCAAATTATAGAATCACAATGTAAAGCTGCTTCATACGGGAATGTTGAATGTGGTGTTGCTCACCTAGAGACAATTCGGGTCTAATTTTTTCTATTTCTTAGCAATAGAGATCCACAACATTATCCTCCACATACTTTGTATATTCAGAATCTCTAACATTATTAAAAGGATTAATTTCAGTTTACTACTAAAAACTTTGGGTCAGGTTTCTGTTTCGTCCTTATTCTTTTAATTTAATCACGTGTGCCCTCCTACTTCTAATTTTTTATCAACCCAAGACAAAAATTCAATTTCACTTCGAACATGACGTCATCATTCGACGTGAACGAGACATGCTGGCGCTAAAAATAAAAGGTATGCCATTTGAAAAGGGTTGGAAACTGAAAAGTGGACCAGCATGTCTCGTCCACGTCGGATAATGACGTCATGTTCGAAGTGAAATTGAATTTTTGTCTCGGGTTGATAGAAAATTAGAAGTCGGAGGGCACACGTGATTAAATTAAAAGAATAAGGACGAAACTGAAACCTGACCCAAAGTTTTGGGTAGTAAACTGAAATTAACCCTTATTAAAATGTATGGTGATTAATTGACACTTAATTTTGATGAGTAGACAACTCATTGAAAACGATCAAAGTCAATTTTGATTTGTTAATACTTTCTCTAATAAGAAATGAGATTTAGTGTCCTTTTTTCTACCATAATCGCAAGGGTTATATATATCACTCAATCAGATTTATGTGCTCAAGTTAAGACTTAGTTTGGTATTGCGTTTTTGGGTAAATAATTACTTATAATTATCATTATGAGTTAATTATGTGTTTGGTAAGTATTTTATAAAGTGTTTATTTATAATATTTAGTTGAAAAAACAACGATTTTAAAAAGCAGATGAGATATTGTTTATTTAAAACTCAATTTTTCCATATTTGAGTTTTTTCACCTTAATACCAAACTAAGCCTAACTCGGCAATTGATTGTTCATATTCAAATTTCAACTTTCAAGAGAACTATGGAGTCTACTCAGTTTAGTGAATGAGGATTTCTAACTGTCGAGTTGGGATTGAAAGCTGTAGCCATTTACTCTTTTAAAAATGCCACAAAAACAACTTCATTATTGAAACAAAGCACTAGATAGATAGAAAACAAATGATCACAGCCCTTCTGTAAAAGAAACCCCAGTGGACTTCAACCATGACCCACCTTGTATGAGCCCAGCAACGGTGAAACTTTGGGCCTCTGCTGCGGTTTTAATGACATGGTACCCGGCCCAAGTTACTCTCTTGCTAGTACCCGCCCCGGGTCCACTATTTGCATATTCACCATAGTATAGTGTCTTGAGAGCAAAGTCTCCACTCCATATAGACCATCCAGTGGGATCAATGTGGTCACCAATGGTGGATTGCATCACAACTGTCCTGGAGTATTCCTTCCAGGGACGGCCTAAGTAAGATCGGACCGTCCCTTTCACCGGCTCTAAGTCGGAACTTGCGCTTACTTCGCATTTTTGAATGGAAGTCCCTGTGTTTTGGTTAGGGTCCGTCCGACCTTGTGCCGTGACCATGTTGTTTTGTCCAGTCGCAGGCTTTCGTGCCACTATCTCACAATTTTGAAACACTACGGCTGCATTTCCAAATATGAAGTCTACGGTACCTGAACAAGGGTAGAGAAATGAGTTGGGATTCACATACATTTCAAGGTAACAAACATGAAGTTGACAGGATAACCTGTTATGTAAGAGTCTCGGACAAACTGCCTATTGGAGTGAGTATAGAGGGTGTCTTGGTAAGCGTCGATCCGACACCGGTTTATCACGGATTGATCGGCTCCAACACGAAGCGCAACAGCTTGGTGCTTTGCCGGGCCAGCAGTGTTTTGGATCCAAATGTCTTGAGCTATAAATCCATCACCAACGGCAGCTGCATTGGAAGATAAAGATTGATGATGGCAGATATATCACTGGTTTAGGGGAGTAAATTTAGGGATTTGACAAATTTGGTACGTGTGCCAAGTAAAACTTGAGTCTCCCTAGTGTAAGACTAAATATAAACATGTAAATTGAGCTTCTAAGATCTTACCTAGAGTTGCAGAATTGAAAGTGGTTGATCCATCAACAACATTGAGGCTACCAGTGATGATTGTTTTATCCATACCATCTCCAACAATCATCAGGTTCTTCTTATTCTTTCCAACCTCTACATTTTCCTTATAGGTGCCCGCTTTCACATAAATGACATACCTGGTTGTGCTCTTATCTGGTGCTGCTGCAACTGCTTCTTTCACAGTCTTGTCCCATCTTTTGCCACCACAACATCGGCCGCAACTCCCTTCTGAAAGTCCCTTGACATTAGCCTCCGGTCCCTTCTTGTGACCCATGTTGGGAAATCTCCAAGTTTCAGTGGCTGATCACCGATCACTTTCTCTTTCGATGGAGAAATTTCAACTACCTTGGCTGGGAGGGCTTTTGACCTTGATATCAAGTCATTGAGCCTAGGCTCCATTATAGTCCGGGCTGATAGACCTTCTAGGCCATCCAAGCATGTGACATGGTTAGTGAGTACGCTGCTAAGCCATGTATGAACATCGTCCATGGTGTTCTTCACCTTCAAGTTCTTGAGAGCCACTCTAGAGTCAAGAATCCTTTCCATGGTGACATCCATCAGCTCCACACAATCGACAAGAGCAGCTCGATCTTTGGGATCATTGATCTTAGCATATGCATCTTTCGCCGTCTCAAGGGCTTTTTGCAAGTGTGGTGTGGACTCCTCTAGGAGCCCTTGTAGTAGATCAGCATCAGAACTCATGGCTCCAGGAGGAGTATTAACGGAGGTGGTTTTGATCATAACTTGGATGGAAACAAGTGTGATCGAGCTTATGATAGCAGCTAAGGAGAGAATTAGATAGAGAATTTTGCAGTGAGAAGTAGCTTTGGGAGCATCAAGCAGAGGCTGTTGGATTGCCATTCTTGCTTGTAGCTGATTGATTAAGCTCTTGCTTGCTTATTTCTCTTGTCCTATAGCCCTTAAATAGAGCAATACGCAATAGGGGTGGGATTAAAAACCGAAAAACCGAACCGTTTGAGCCGAAATCCGAACCGAAATCCGAATTGGGCCGAACTGAACGGTTTGGGCTTGCTAGCAAACCGAAACCGAAAAGAAACCGAACCGATTACTATTTTCAGTACGGGTTCGGTTCCAGGTCCGATCCGAACCGAAATGGTACCGAATACCGAAGTGGTTACAGCTTTACTATCATGTACATGCACCCACTGTATTATTCTCTATCATATATAACCTAAAATCCCTAATTTTTCAGACAGCTCTGCTGCCTCTTCTTCGCTCTGCTGCCTCTCTCTTTGAACCCTAAAATCCCTAATCGATTAGAAACCTCTTGCCCAGCTTGAAGCCTCGATCAATCATCAATCACTCTACCTCTCGGCCTCCCTCTCGCCTACCCTTGAAGCTTCGAAGTTCGACGGACATCAATTACTCTTCAACCGACGGACATCACCGCTCAACAACCCATCGTCGATTCCCTTGAACACAGACTTGAGGTACTCTCTCTCTCTCTCTCTCTCTCTCTCTCTCTCTCTCTCTCTCTCTCTCTCTCTCTCTCTCTCTCTCTCAGTTAGGTACTAACTCGAGCTACGCTTTGATTGATATCTAGTATTGTTGGCTTGTTGGTTTTGGTTAGAGATCGGAAGCTGTAGCTGGGTTTTGTTTTGAACCATGGTGAAAATTAATGGGGTAAGTATCTAGATTTCATATGAGTGTGTACTATAACATGAAGTATAGTTGCTGACTTTCATATGAGTATAGTTGCTGACTATAACATGAAGTATACTTTCAGTGTGTACTAAAATTATTGATTAGCATCTTATGTTTTCCTCAGCTTAAGAAGTCCAAAAAGAAGAAGAACAAGGTAGTTCCATCTATTGCTACGTCATCCATTGAGACTAATCAACTTCAGCCATCTGTTGCTGCGTCATCTATTGGGACTACTCCAGTTCAGCTAGTTGAAGTTTAGGTTGTTAATTCTACTGTGAGTACAGATCTTATCTCTGCTATTTCTTCTAGAAAGCGTAGTTGGGTTTGGGAGCATTTTACTGAGTATGTGTCTGAAAAGATAATAAAATGCAAAGGGAAACCAGAACAAATTGTGACTCAAAGGAGGGCTAAATGCAAATATTGTCCCAAGGGAAAGTTAGGAGACTATGTTGTTGAGAGTGAAAAGAATGGGACTGGAGGGATGAACAAACACATTAACAAGACCTGTAGGTATTTTCCAGGGAGGAAGTTAGTTGATAAAAATCAGAAAACATTAGTTGGGGATAAAACTTGTGGGAACAAAATGAGAGCTCACATCTTTAAACCTGAAGAAGTAATGCAAGCTTGCGTAGAAATGATTGTTATTGATGAACTGCCTTTTAGCTTTGTGGACAAGCTAGGATTTAGGAAATTCTGCCGAGTAGCTTCACCAGACTTTCAAGTACCTTATAGGAGAACTCTAGTTACAAACTTTTTAGCTCTATATGAGAGTAAGAGGAAGCAAGTTTGTAAGACTCTTCGGAAGTATAGGGTTTGCCTAACCACCGACACTTGGACTAGTGGGCCGCAGAATATCAACTACATGGTGCTCACTGCGCACTTTGTAGATGATAATTGGGTGTTGCATAAGAGGGTAATCAACTTCTGCACTATTCATAATCATTCTGGAAATTCAATAGGAAAATTAATTGAAGAGTGTTTGCTGAAATGGGGTATTACAAAAATCCTTACTATTACGGTAGACAATGCAGCCGCTAATAGGTGTGCCTTAGAGTATGTGACAGCTAGATTAAACAAGGTTAGAAATGCCCAGCCTATACTTCAGGGGAAATATATGCATATGAGGTGCACTGCACATATTTGTAATCTTATTGTAGGAAGTGGGTTGAAGATGCTTAATAAGGCTGTGTTGGGGATTAGGAATGCCGTTAAGTTTGTTAGGTCCTCTGCCCATAGACTTGATGTTTTTAAGAGCAACATTGCCAAAGAAAAAATTGCTTGTAGAGGGCTAGTTGTGATGGATGTCCCCACAAGGTGGAACTCGACATTTTCAATGTTAGAAGCAGCCCTGAAATTCAGGGCTGCCTTTGCAAGGATGGGGGAGGATGAAGAGTGCTATAGAGCCTACTTCAAGGAGCCGGATGAAGAATTTGATGAGGAAGGAAATCTGATCACTTCTGTCCCTTTAAAACCTAAGCGTGGCAAGGTTGGACCACCAAGTGAGGAAGATTGGGAAAATGCAGAGGTGTTTGTGTTCTTTCTCAAAGTGTTCTATGATGTAACTAAGAGGGTAAGTGCCTCCACACATGCCACAATACACACTACCTTCCACGATGTGTTGTCAATTGAAGCGGAGATTAGCAAGTTGTCTGACCCATCTGCTCTGCAAGTTGGAGATAACACTAAGAAGATATTGGCATATATGGCTAAAGAGATGAAGCAGAAGTTTGCAAAATACTACCATGACAGTAGGCAATTAAATCCGTTCATGTATGTGGGTGTGATTCTTGATCCAAGGTACAAGCTTGTGCACTTGACACATTTGTTCACCTTAGACGGTTATGGGGAGGAGGATGTGGTCAGTAGAACAAACCTATTGAAGGAGTTCATGATGAGCTTGTACGGGGAGTATGTGCTGCCGGAAGATGTGGCTGCTGTAAATCAGCAACTACGTCAATCTCAGAGCACAACTAGCAGTGGTACAGCCAGTAGTGGCAGTAGGGCTGAAATCATAAGTCGCTGGAATCAGTTTGTCTCCTCCACCAATGTGGCAGTCCCTACTCATGAAGTTGATAAGTACCTTCAAGATTTAGTGGAGATAAGCACTGATGACAATTATCCAATTCTGGATTGGTGGAAGCTGAATGCAGTAAAGTACCCGGTGTTGGCAAGAATTGCCAAGGATGTGATGGCTATACAGGTGAGCTCAGTAGCCTCAGAGAGTGCTTTTAGCACTGGTGGGAGGGTAGTAAACAACTTTCGTAGTTCTTTGACTCCAAAATCAGTGGAAGCTTTGGTTTGTCTTCAAAGTTGGCTACGGGGCAATGATGTTTCCTCAATCGAGGATATTCCTAACATCAAAGATACTGAGCTTTACGAGCAAGTTGAAAGAGGTATGACTTCTATAATTTCTGGATTTTTGCTGCTGTTTAATTTGTTTCTTGACTCTTGCTGCTGCTGTTTAATTTGTGCTGTTGTTTAATTTGTTTCTTGACTCTTGCTGCTGCTGTTTAATTTGTGCTGCTGTTTAATTTGTTTTGGTTCAAGTACCTTGTTTTGACTCTTGCTGTTAGTTTTGAACTTGTTGTTGTAGTATTGTGTAACTTGGTTCATTTTTGTCAATTCGTAGAGCATGCAAGTTCATTGGAGAGTACTACACGGACCGTGGAATTGAGTGGAGATGAATCAGTTGATGGCGATGATTTTGAAGAAGAAGAGAGTGATGATGAAGATGGAGGCAGTGCTGATGGTTCCGATTCAGACTAATTGCTATTTCAGTTTGTTTGTTATATTTTTTCACTACTCTGGAATATTTGGGACTGTAATAGTCAAATAGACTAATGATTTCAGCTTTGTTTGTTATGTTGAACACTTAAAAACTGTTTGGGACTTGGTCACATTAGGACTTTTGATCAGCTGGAAGTCTGGAACAGTGGAAAATCAGATTTTCGAAAAAGTAGCATTTGGTACCTAAATGGGCCGAACCGATCCGAACCCATTCGGATCGGGTCAATTCGGGTTAGCTAGCCAAAAAACGAAGTTCCGTACCGAACTCGTACCGAATATTATTTCGGATTCGGATTCGGATTCGGCCCAAAACCGAACCGATCCCACCCCTAATACGCAACAACTTGTACTAGAAGAAAATCAAACTAAGCACAGATGATAATGTATTTAAAAGTGAAAGTGTGTATCATTATGGAAGAGGTTAAGGTCTAAAGTGTAAACCGGCTGCATTGAAGAGATTCTTCGAACTTTTTTTTATCACGAGTTGTATACAACTATGCGCGAAAATGTTCATTGTTTTCGGATAAGACTTAGGAAAGCAACTGTTGGTGGATTTTGACATAATGGGGCTATCCTTTACTTTGAGCTTTAGTGCATTTTATAGCTGAAACAAAAGCTTCTTTCTGTAATCGCAATCATGGAGTCTAGCAAAAGAGAAAGCACTGTTTATTATTTGGTAGACATTCATGTGGAAAATCCAGTGCTGGTTGTAATATATTGACATCCTTTTATTATTCTACACCAGTGGAGACTCCATTCACGTTTGTGTAGCTCCTGAAATGATACTTTCCAACCCTTGTACAATTTCATTCTCTTGTATATATGATTACTTCCGGAAAAGAGAAAAGGATCCAGTTGCTCAATTAAAACATGAGGCACTGCTGCTTTGATTAGTTTTTGAGGTTCTTTTACCAAGTGACTAATAGGAAATGGAATCAAAAGTGATTGTAACCTGAGTACAAATCCATTGGCACCTATTGAGATCTCTATAAACAAATGAGGGGTTTATGACTTTGCAAATATGATTACCAAAAAATAATTTATAATTAAAATAATAATTATAAATAAAGAATGCCAACGGCTACCGACGGATATTAAAATGATAAGGAAAAACGAATTAGTTGAAGTCGAGTCGTGTGTATCACACACTTTCCTTAAGACAATTACGCCGTCTCTATCGGTGCAAAGGCCTTTTTGGCATTCGTCTCCCAGGATACAACGACCTTTCGAGTTCTTGTGGCTGCACTGCTACAAGAACACCTACGAACTGCTAGTACCTTCCATATATCACCAGAATAAAACAAGAGCACAAGAGCAGAAAATTGAATACTCTCGATGTTGTGTTGGTGTGTTGGTCTCGGTATTGGTGTTTTAAACTATGGAATAGGAGATTCTTTTTATAGTGTGAGGAATGGCCAAGGCTATTAAAATCAATCATCAATATAGTTCCTCCTCACTCAATGGTCATGAGCATCCCACTCAATGTTCATAATACACATTACATCATATGTTACTAGAATATCAAAAAATTTCTAGTAGTAACTGAAGAGTCACTTGACTCTTACCATTTCCCTTTTTTTCAATAGCCAACTTTGGATGACAATTTTTCATTCATCCCAAAACCAAATTTGTCATATGAACACATAATATTGTAGTCTTCATTATGAAGAATACAAATCCAAGTTCAATTCTCATTAACTATAAGTGTAACACACTTTAATTAATCCATTTAAATTTGGTTTCAAAAAGGGGTTTTAACCCATTTTTCCAACAATCTCATTGTTGGTATAAACATTCATACGCTCCCTCTATTCTTTGGTAGGTTGGTAACTTGTGTGGTAAGTTATTTGGTCATTGATATCCTTGTATAACTATACCAATTCGACGAATGCAAATGTGATACCTATTTGAATATAGACGAATGTTCCGTTGGCAAAAATCTCTCGACAAAGAAATTTTGTTGCCGGTAAAAGCTTCCATTGGATTGACAATTCAGTTTATGTCTGGGTTTATAGGCTGACTAAGGCTTAGTTTGGGACAGCTTTTGAGACTGTTTTTGAGACTGCTTTAGCTTTTGGGATTAATGTATGGTGTTTGGTAAAGTTTTTAAAAGCTGCTTTTGGCCAAAATAGCTTTTCCCAAAAGCTGAAATCGAAAAGCTAGAAAATAGAGCTTTGGAAAATAGCTTTTGAAGAAAAACACGGAGCAAACAGTGTTGTTCAAATGAATGCATTGTAGTTGCAATATTAATAGACTCTAATATATTTTGTGTAATATTTCCATTTGATTATGATGGAAAATACTTTGTCTAATATTTTATATGAATTGTGTTTAATATTTAAGAATTATTTGTAAATTTTTTATTTGGTCCAAACAACTGGTCATACATTGCAAAAAATTATACCAAAATAATTGCACAAAACCATAGTCTATAATTTAGAGAAGTAATATTCATTTTCATAAAATTTTAAATATTTATGATTATTTTAGTAATTACACCCACTCAAAACAATTTTTACTTAGAACTTACCAAACACAAAAAATTACTTTTCGTTCTCACAGCACTTTTGAAAACAGTTTACCAAACATCTAAACAGCTTCCTCTCACAGCAAGTTCAAAAGCTATTTTGCTCACAGCTGATTCAAAAGCCATTTTGCTCACAGCACAGCTGTCCCAAACTAAGCCTAAGAGTATCTCCAATAGAGAAGTCTTTTGATTTTGTCAAATTTTGAATTTGATACATTATATGGCTTTGTCATTTTTGCTACAATTCTACTCCAATGGATTAGTCTTTTTTGAATAGAGTCTAGAAGAAATATTTATGTTATTTTATTTATGATTGTTTTGGTCTGCGTAAGTAGAGAGAGAGAGAGATGAATAATAAACAAATAAATGACTAAAGGAGTTGAAACTGTCAAATTTGACAGTAGAGGGCTCAATGTCAAATCCACGTAGGACTACGTCAGATTTGACATATCGGCTAAAGTTGATCAGTGAAGCCATCTATTACCGTTTAGAATGCCATGTGTCATTTGACATGTTAGTTGGAGATGCTCTAACTAAGAAAGAAACCTCCATTTACATAACAAATTAATAGCAATTTTATGGGAAGGCATGAAATGAAATGTTAACAAAGAGATGGAGAACACATTTATTCCTTCACTTGTGCAAGTTACAACAATAACATATCAGCAGTAAGTTACAGAAACCCAATGGTGAAGTTTGAACAAACTTTAGCCATAATTCAGACGAAATATATCATTCTGGACAAAGAAGCTTCCTTGTGGAGTTGGAATCAAGTGGAACATCTGCAGGAGTACAACAACAATTTTAATGTTAACACAACCAAGTTACTATCAGTAAATGTGGAGAGTTTTGCAAATTATAACCTGGCTAAATCTTAGGAGGTGTTCTTCCCCCGGTAATTGGAGGCTACTGCTGACAAAGACCACAATGCCGCCGGTTGTCGGTGATGGCTGAGAATCGATAGTACTGATCAGATGCTTGCATTGATCGAAGGGTAACTGATTAAGCTTCGCAGATATATCTTCAGCCCCGAAAATCTTTTGGCCCTCAAAGCTCAACATAGAGGTTGGTTGATATAGAGTAGACAGGGAAGCTCTATCACTATCGAAAAGAAGGTAATAATGATCCACAAATGCCCTCCCCACCATTTCGACTTGGTCTTCCATTTCTTCTAGCTCAGCTCCCTCTGTGTTTGATCTACTTCTTCGACATAGAAGCACTCACAACTCGAATATAAGCCGAAAAAGTGCGTAACATGTCAGTAGGACGCCTCTTCATTAGTACAAGATGACTATCAAGCCCTTGAACTCTGATCATTTTGGCTCCAACAGGGTGTTGCAATATGGTGAAACTCAGGGATACTGGGGTCAAATTAAACGATTTGAAATGGGGAATCAACACTGCTGCATTTGTACGTTTTGTGGGACTTTTGGTAGTGCCGAAAGTATGGAATCATATACTTTCCTGAACGACCACTCTTTCCAACGGAGAAGCTTTTCTATACTATCTGCATTAAATTAACTCCATATATCTTGTGATAGATTATACGTTCTTGTTCATATAGATAGCAAGTAATTGGACTAAACATTACTAGACTCCATATTCCATCCGATAAACTATATATACAATGCTTCATTTCATTCAAACGAAGGTTCAATGAGCACAAATCCCATCTTTCAGCCCTTCTATAGAACACGAGAGAAGTGCTTGTGGGGAGAACCTAGTAGCCTTGCGACTCAACTTTGTAAAAATTAATCCTTGTATCCTGGTAATCCATGACGTTGTATCCACTGAACTCACGCATCAATAGCTCCACACATCCTGCCCATGTGTTGGGAAACTCATGTCGAAACATGAACCAACGGTCCGAGGCTCTGTCGACAAGATGCATTGTTCCAATAGGCAAGCGTCTCTCCTCTAGAATTCGATAGAAGGCGAAGTACTGTTCATCTCGGTTCAGCCACTCCACCGGGTCGCTGCCGCCAAAAGTGCTTAGTTCCAGCTTCATTTGATGCATGGTAGGAAGATTTTGGGTCCAGGTGGTTATTAGGGTTAGGTGGTGCAGGTGGTGGGGGATTTGGCGGAGGATGAACGTAGGTGTAAATCAGACGAGCTTAATTGGTTGTGTTTCACAAACATATCATCAACGAACTACGATCCTGGTTAATTAAGTTCTTTAACAAATATACAGAATATTTTGTTAAGGATTCCTACTCTATCACCCTTCAAGGCCAACTTTGTCCAGACTCCAGACTCTTCAGCTGGTGTTGGTCACCAGGCATACGATCACTTAGCTTGGCAGCATGCTTTTCGGTTTGAATAATGGGAAGGAGGAGAGTACGCTCATGGCTTTTAAACCTCCAAAATTATCATTCAAGAGAACAAAAACAATGCTTGAATGTGCGCAAAGCAGAAGAGCAGATAAAAGATATCTTCAATTCTAGAATATACTAAAAAAGTAAGTAGTACAGCGCTATTTAGTATTTACACTTCAACGATGTTTCAGGGATGCATACACAAAACAAACTTCATTTATCAATAAGAACTGCAAGGCGAGATATGAACCAGCAACTTATCTGAAATGTGCTAGATGCGCGCATACACCCAAACACTAAACATACACAAGCACCCAAAAGTCTGAAACTGTTCCAGACCAAACATACAGAATACAAGAAATAGACCTTCTGTCTACACAACATGCTTTTAACTAAACACACTGAAGGTTTAATTTTCTCGCTGGGCAGTGCTAGGCTAAGCAGGACACTAGCTCTAGCTCCAACATCTCCATCAGTACTGACAAGAAAACTCCCAAAAAAGTTCCTTTTGTAAGGAGTTGGGTTCAAACTAAGAAAACCTATGTCACTGGCAAGTTTAAAGAATTTAATCCTCCAAAGCGTCTAGCTGAGAGTCTCCCTACTCTGTCTTTCATATGGATTGAAATATATCTTTCAATGGTTCCCCTTGCATTTATCTAAAACTACCCCCACAGCTTTACTAAAGTTTTATGCCAACTTAAACCCCATACCAACAATTTATTTCAATGATCATGTATGATACCAGCACTTGCTATCATACTTTATCCTTATGGGAGCATGAACCAAGCAGTGGAACCTGTCCCCCAGCCTTCATTAACTGAGTAGTAAAACAAACAAGAGAAGAAACAACAGTGTGCAAAGCATACTCATTTATACATAGTGAGGCAAGTTATCACCTTTTAAGCTACTTTGAACCAAAAAAGCATAAAACTTTGAGAGCAATTCAGAGCCTAACAGATGACCTAAATACACAGACAGAACCCGTAACCAGCATTATAAACGCAAAGCATGTAACCAAAATAAGAAAGTTTACTATCACATAGTTTTCAAGTATTTAAACATAAACGTAAGCCTGCCAAAGCAGCATTTAACATATCAAATCATTATCCGAATTCATTCTCAAAGTCTTTCTCTAAGCATAATGTAAGTCACCTTTCTTGGCAAAACCCCGCCTCCTCACCAAACCTCAATTCCAGCTCGTAGGCCAGAAAGCATGGATACCATACCCGGTCTTCCAGTTATCCAAATACACCACCTTCTTCACAGCCCAAAACGACACCACCAGCGCCGCAAGCATTACAACACGCTGCGCATTCACATTCCTCACCTTCACCAGCACTCTGGTCACAAACGCCAGCAGCAGCCCTACAACAGTGTATAAAAACCCAATCGCAAACCCCTCAGTCCCTAACTGCATCCCAGACCCCTGGTAAAAGAACACCAGCTTGTTTGGATCGTTCCGATCGGCTAAGAACATCGGCATCTTCCTAATAATGTTATGCATTGCACCAGAAACACTGAAAAAGTATACGAAAACCGCGCCGCTGAGCCAAACCCTAGGTTCGTGGACCAGAGTCTTTCCGGTGAGGATCTTCTTGACGACGAACGGCGTCCAGATGAGGAAGGCCACGACGGCGAGGATGATCTGGTTGCGGGAGAACATCGGCGGGCGGTGGATTGGGCCGACAGTGAGCTTGGTTTTAGACTCGATGAACTCGGACATTGACTCAGCGAGTCGGGCGAAATCGCCCTGCTCCATCTGGAGGGAGTCTTTTGGGCTTTGACCCGGCCCGATTAGGCGGATGTGGGGGAGGGAGTTGACGCCGAAGACGGCGAAGCTTGACTGGGAGTCTTGGAACTCGACGTCGCAGAAGAAGAGGTCGGTGGAGGCGGGGTTGTTGGAGATGAAGGAGGAGGAGACGAGGCCGAACTCACGGCGGAGATCGGTGAGGTGGAGCTCCGGCTTCTCGTGAAGCTTGGCGGCGTCGAAGAAGATGAGGAGGGAGTAGGGTCGGGGAGTGGCGGCGGAGGTCAGGAAGCGGGAGACGGTGTGGTCGGTGAGGCGGATCACGCC
The DNA here is from genome assembly GCA_963682095.1 of Potentilla sterilis. Taxonomy (NCBI): domain Eukaryota; kingdom Viridiplantae; phylum Streptophyta; class Magnoliopsida; order Rosales; family Rosaceae; genus Potentilla; species Potentilla sterilis. The sequence goes on from OY821755.1 coordinate 1,677,700, forward strand.
GGAGGGGGATCGGGATTGGAGGGATTGAAGCTCCGATACCAGGTCGGAGTCGGCGGAGGAGGTGAGGGAGATGACGGCGGAGATGAGGAGGAGGAAGAGGAGGAGGGGTAGTTTGGGAATTGGAGACATTGTTAGGTTTGGGGTTGGGATCTTCCTCATTCTCCTCCTCTGCAATTTTAGGGTTTTTGATTTGTGAAGGAGAAGAAGAAGACTGGGATTTTTGAGTGTTGACCGTTGACTCTCTTTGGGATAGACGACATGTCGTTTAAGAACTCATGCGACATGTCGTGGAATAGCAACCTAAAGGTCTTGGCATTTGTAGTTTCTATGTTTCGTGACTGCTAGAGCTGTGTCTTCCCATTTAAGGCTTCCAAGAATAATGATCATGAAGAGTAGCTGCAAATAAGGATCATGAACTTTGATGGCATTTCTCAGCTCCTCAAGATGATGAAGCGCGGTAGACATGGTTGAAAAGCTTTCATCTGCTCATGAGTTTATGTGGTTTTAGGCAAAGTTTCCTTGACATCACATATCAAAGTGTTTCTGTGTAGCTGCAGCAGGTTTAAGCTCCATGTTCACCATTTCGTGATGAACTTTTATGGCCTTTCTCAGATATCTAGCAAATGTTATGATTGTGAAGTTTTCACCGCTTATCAGGGCTTGAATCCATATATTAACCTTTTATAAGTAGCTGCAGGAGGTTTGAGTCCCATCTTCAACATCTCATCATGAATTTTCATGGCCTTTCGCAGTTCCTTTACTTGACAAAGCCCACGAATCATGATGGTAAAGCTTTCACTGCTCATCAAATTGTGAATTCGCATGTAATCAAATACTCTCGCTGCTTCTTCAACTCTCCTTGCTGCAAAAAGCCCACCGAGAAGTAGATTGTAAGTTGTCACATCCAATCTGCCCTTCAGTTTTTCCATCTTAATGTGCAATGCCATAGCTGAATCAATCCGTCTTGTAGAGCAGTAATGTCCTACTAATGAGGAACAAGAAGTCAAATCCGGTAGTAGTCCTTTGTCTAGAACTGAATTCAACACATCTTCTGCTTCTCTCCATCTACGCCTGCCACATAGAAATGATATAAATCCAGACAAGTCTGATGCACAAGGACTAAACCCTCTTCTTCTAACATCCATTAACAACTCAAACCCCTCCTCAGATCGCTCTTCCTTGCAAAGAACATTAGCAAATGCACAATAACTACTACCGTCCACTACAATATCCCTCTCACAAATCACCCGATACACCCAAATAGCTTCCCCTATTCTCATTTCTTTAGTCAATGCCTGCAGCATACATCCATAAGTAGCATTTTGCAATTCAATTTTCTCCTCACATGCTTTCTTAAAGAACATCTCTGCTGCATAAGTTTTGTCCAAATCGCAAAGCTTCTTGACGATTGAATTATACTCCGATACAGGACTCTTCGAAAGCAATTTCTTCTCTGTCATAATCCTCATTACCCTTTCAACCACTTCCACATTCCCAAGTTTGCATGCCCCATCAAGAACAGAACTATAAGCACTAAAACCAGGGTCCAATTTCCCATCACTCATTTTCTCTAAGTAGCAAAATGCCGCATCAAAATTCCCACTTTTGCTATAACCATCCACGAGAAGACTATAAAACATAGAATTACAAACACCGAGATCCAAAAGTCTAAGAATCCTTTCAAATTTCCCATCTTTACAGAGAAACTGAGCAACCATAGACCATGTAAACTGGTCTGGTAATTCCCCATTTCTGATCATAATCCCATAGAAACACCAACCCAATCTAGTCTCATTTCCTGGCCCCATAGCATTGAGCAATGCATTGCAGGTTAAAACTGAAGGCACACAACCAAGAACACTCATTTCTCTATAAACTCCTATGCCTTCTTTAACCAAACCCTTTCTTGCATAGCAACCAAGCACAAAACTTAACACATTGGATAGAGAATCTGTACCTGTAACCTGAACCATGGACTTTACAAGCTTGGAAACATGATGTGTCTGGATTAGTGTGTCCAAGATGGGTTCGGCGGGTCGGGTGAGGCCGGACCCGAGTGAGAGTTGGATGATTTGGCAGTGGGACTTGAGGTCTGGTTCGAAACGTAAATGAGACTTGGCCCAGTTGAAGAAATCCAAAGAGAGTTGTGGGTTTTGCTTGGTTTTGTGAAGGATTTGGAGAAAGAGAGGAGGTTTTAGTTTGGGGAGGTTGAGGTTTTGGAGAAGTGGAACCCAGTTGCGTCTCTGTAAGAGAATCGATGAGATTTGGGAGGCTAACTGAGCTTGTTTGACTTGGGTTCTCCAAGTGAGGGAAGTACTGGAAGTTGTGGAATAAGCTTTGCGAAGAAGAAGAGGAAGCATTTGGTGTTTGAAGTGGCAGCTCTGTTCTGTTTCAGTGTTTTGGAGCAGAGGAGTTGGGAAGAAGAAGAGTTGGGCTTTGGGCTCTAAAAGAAAGACTTTTGAGTTGGAGTCAGAGTACAATGAAAGCCCAAGCCTGAATGACGAACCTCTTCAACAAAGCTGACAATGCTTGCTGAAACATATATGAAGATCAGTTAAACAAGAGGCTAAATGAGGGTTGATTCAGAAAGTGACAGCAATTATGCTCACTCTTATATATGTTCTCAAAGCATTCCAACAGTTTTCTCGATGTTTTCATGAGTGTTTTCGGTTTTTATTATACGTGCGAAGATAATGTGTTCGATGAATTGTCTCAAAGAAGATAAAAGTAATATATAATAGAGTAGAAAATAAGTATGTCTTGCTTCATATACTATGCTTTTTTTTAATAGTTTGAGACAATGGTTAGGCACTTGAATGCAATCATGTTCACAATATTTTTTTTTGTTAGCATTCTAATTCCCTCAAATGCACATTGGTGCCAATCCAAGTGAGATAGCAGAACACACACACCAGTAAGATGATGCAGACCCACATAATCCCAAGTCCATTATTAGCCAGAAGAGACTCAACAAGGTAGTTTATACCTATCAAATTTAGCCAATGATGCCAAATATCTATGCACATACTGTATATGCTTTGCTGATAAGCAAATTCTACTTTTTCATTACTAATGATCTTATTGCTAGCTAGATCTTGGTCACTCCAATAATAATCTCCTCCATTATTCCATTGGTGGTGGCCTCAGTTAGCATGTGAATGTATCCAAGTCAATAGGTTTTACTCAAATCTACTATTATTCATTGTTATACTTCTTGCTTGGTTTCCCACATGATACTATTTTTTATTTTCCAAGTCATTTTTCCAGTATCGCAGGCTTGTAGCATATCCTTTCTTCTTTATTGGTTATGGTGTTTAAGCATGTTGGTCATGTTTAGTTGTTTACTACCAAGAAAGCAACCTCTAATTGGGGAAACACTTTCACCATTTCCACTAAATATTCTTGTTTAATGTGATTTACTGTGTCATTTCTCACACAAAACAAAACGCAACCGACACAAAAGGAATCCCTAAGTAGTGCGGGAAAGATACTAATGGAGAAATCTTAGGCTTTTTAGGGTGCTTTCTCTTGTTTTATTGATCAAAGTACATTTCAGCTCCTCCTTTCATACTTCTTTGCTCTTTTGACATCGATTTAGTCTATGTTTACTTTTCCCGATTAGGAAATACGGTTACTTCTCATCGATTTAGTCTACGAGAAGAAGCTCTAGTGTTCTATAGTGCTCCGGAGCATCACTTACTCGGAAATATGGTAGAAGTAAAAAGACTCGAGACCCTACTGTATAAGTTGTTGCATTTACCGACAGCCAAATCCAGTTGTCTTAGATCCAAGAACTTTCGATTATTGAATGATCAATCACATTCCATCATGTTCATATATGCAGCACATGGTCCCACATTCATTTTCATTCTCCCAGTTGCCAAAGTCCATTGGATAGCAGCCTGGCTTCTTCAGAATTACATATGCATTTGTTAACCCAATTCTCTCACAAGTTAATAAGTAGTGGTCATTTTTGGGCACCTCAGCCTTTGGTATTCATAAGTCATATGCAATTATTAAGCAGACAAAGAAATGTGCATACTTTGGTTTCCTGTTATAGCCTTTTCTCCCAAGTCATTTTCAAATTGTGACCACCATTTATTAATGCACCGCTCTTCTTCCTCCTGAGAAGATCGAGCTGAAAGAAGCTCCCCAATCTCAGATTAGTTCTCTCCCTTCAACATGGAAAGAAGGGCAGCTTCTCCGATGGCAGCTAGTCTTCTCTACACTGCAGTTTTCATGGTTGCTGCTTATTGTTCTTCATCTGTATCAGCTGCACCGTCAACTTCTTTTGAAGACAATTTCGAGATAATGTGGTCCGAAGAGCATTTCAAAACCTCTGAAGATGGAGAGACCTGGTACCTCTCGCTCGACAACAATACAGGTAAGAAGGATTGAAACTTTGAATATATCATTTCTGGAAACTAGTGCATGTTTCCATTTTCACTGCTAAATCAAGTAGATCTTATTGAATAGGTTGCGGGTTTCAAACGAAACAGAGTTACAGATTTGGTTGGTTCAGTATGAAGCTCAAGTTGGTTGGAGGTGACTCTGCTGGTGTAGTGACAGCTTACTATGTAAGTCTCATTTTTTTGCTTCATTCATTTATGGAACTAAATCATTCTCCTATTTCATTGTCTGTGCAATTGTGTACTCGCTTCTTATGGTTGAAAAATTCATGTCTTTGAAACTGTTAAAAATGGTTGTGCAGATGTGTACTGAAAATGGAGCAGGGCCAACAAGAGATGAGCTAGATTTTGAGTTCTTGGGGAATAGGAGTGGGCAGCCATATCTGATTCAGACAAATGTTTACAAGAATGGAACTGGGAACCGTGAGATGAGGCACAGCCTCTGGTTTGACCCTACTGAAGATTATCATACCTATTCAATTCTTTGGAACAATCATCAGATTCTGTAAGTCTCTCTTGGCCTTAGGAAGCTTCTCTATTATAATGTGTGATCCATCTACTTCATCCAGGCTCATACATAGTCATATAACTTTCATTATATATCTGCTGGCACATGTATGTACTCACATGCTGCAAGTCCCGAAGAGATGTAATGTGTGTCACATAGTCACATGCTCCTGGTTTTGTGGTTCTGCAACTTCTACTATGTATAAGTACCATAAATCTATGATCTTTAGGTTCTTATTTGCATATTGATGCATATGCAAACTGACTTAAAAAGAAAGAAGATAAGTTCACTCGTGCATTTTAGCGCATTTCATCGAGCATCTTGCATTGTTTCTCACCCTTGAGAGAGAGCAATAGTGCGTGAAATGTAGAGTAAAGGCTACTGCCCACCAGTCCCCTCTTAATATTGGCAGAACAATTCTTTCTGTTGCTTAGTTTATAAGGTTAATTAGAACTAACACAGTTTTGCAATGTTTTTTATATGCAGTTTTTTTGTGGACAAAGTTCCCGTAAGGGTGTTTAAGAACAATGGTGAAGCAAACAACTTCTTCCCCAATGAGAAGCCCATGTATTTATTCTCGAGCATATGGAATGCCGATGAATGGGCGACGAGAGGTGGACTTGAGAAGACAGACTGGAAAAAATCACCATTTGTGTCTTCCTACAAGGACTTCAATGTTGATGCGTGCCAGTGGGAAGATCCATACCCGAAATGTGTGTCCACAACAACAAAGAACTGGTGGGATCAATACGATGCTTGGCACCTTTCAGATTCTCAGAAAATGGACTTTGCTTGGGTACAAAGAAACCTTGTTGTTTATGATTATTGCAAGGATTCTGAAAGGTTCCCAACATTGCCAGGGGAGTGTTCATTGAGTCCATGGGAGTGATGTTGAAGCTGTAGAGTTTTGAGTATGGGCATCTAGATGCATATTTGTATGCCATCTTTGTTTTTTGGTTATGAATCTCTTATAAATTTATCAAATTGATTTTGTTCAGTAAAATTCTAAAGACACATTTGACCCTGTCAAAAACTACAAAAGTTTTCTAAACTTGCTCTCTTAATTTTAGACTGCCAAATAAACTCACAAAACGCCCGTAAACGAAAATTAAAGACAATTATAAAAGAAACTCTTAACAATGAATTCATCATTAAAAAATGAAAACTACTACGAAAATAACTCTACATCATTATTACTACAATGGAAGTAACTTCTACTACATATGCTAAATTGCCAAGAAGAAACACACTCTTTTCTCACAATTAAAGAAAAATAACAATAATAATAATAATAATTTCTGAATAAATCTTAGAGTATGCTTTTTTGACGGTTGCGATTAGGCACATCCGAATTTAAGTCCTATAAAAGGACGGCTGAGATCAGCCAGCACAATAAGGAGGGTATTTAGTCAAATAAAATCACGGAGACCTTTTATCAGATTTCCAAAGCCTAAAACGGTGAGTTGAATTGAACGACTCCCAAAATCCCCAAATTCTCAAATTAGGGTTTCAAAATCCCAGTTCGAAGTCCAACAACGAACAATGGTGTGCGACAAGTGTAAGCTCCTCTTAATCCATAGTCAAAGTTGTTATCTTTTTCCTTAAAATCGAAAAGTAGAGATTGAATTTCGAATTCCCTAGTTTCTGAATCTGATCGATGTTCTAATTGGGTTGAATTCTGATTAAATTTGTTGAATTTGATAGGTGAGAAGAAGCTTGCAAAGGTTATAGTACCGGACAAGTGGAAGGAGGGTGCCAGTAACACCACCGAAGGCGGCGGCCGGAAAATCAACGAGAACAAGCTTTTGTCCAAGAAGAAAAGGTACCCTTTTTACCCTTCTTTTTATTTTTATCTGGTTTGTTTTCTTTGCCCAAATACTAGAATCACTGGTGAAATTGAGTAGTTATGCACTTGTGCATTCATGTGTAGTTAACTTGTCAATAAATGATAGCTAGGTCTTTGTATTTGGAACTTTAGTGTTCTAAGATTATTGAATGTAGTGTGGTTTGATTGAACCTTTTCGATCGAATTTCTATCTGGGATTTTGATTCTATCGGTTTTTGGTCTGTCACTGGATTGTTCTAGTGGATTGTAGGCTGCAATCAGAGTTCTTAAACTAAGGATATTATATGTTAAATTGTTGTGAATGGTCAGGTTGTAGAGTAGACTGCGATCATGTTCTTATATGCCGACTAGATTGTGAGATTGAGAGTATTTGCAAGGTATGTAGAGTGCTTTTGTGTTATCGATCAAGTCGTAGACTAGTTATACAGAAAAAGAATGAATAACAAATAGATGTTATATGTTGAGTAGGTTATGAGATTGAGGTATTTGCAAACTGTGTAGACTGTAGAGTACAGTGGCAGTTTTCACAAAGATGTATATGTGGTATTTGTAGATTGTATAGTGGGATATTTCTTTGATCAGTCAATAAGGTTCAATTTTTATTCACTAACTTTTGAGTACTCTATCACGGCTAGTTACTTCCCTGCAATGCAGATTGTTTATTTTATTTGGCGTCATAGATGCATATACTAATTACATTTGTAACTGGATCTAATGCTTTTAGGTGGAGTCCATATGGAACTACTGGAAATACCAAGTGCATTATTTGCAAGCAGCAAGTACATCAAGAAGGAAAATACTGTCACACCTGTGCTTACTCCAAAGGTGGTGTTTCTGTTAACTAATCTATTTGGTTTTGGTCTTTCAGATTTGAGCAATGAGAAATTCTAATTTATGTGATTTTTTGTGTGTGCAGGAGTTTGTGCAATGTGCGGTAAACAAGTACTCGACACCAAGGTTTACAAACAAAGCAATGTATAAAACAAACGATATGTTGGTTCTCTGTACGCACTGTGATTCATAGCTGAATTGTCTATTTGATATGGTACTGACATTTATTCAGAATCAAATGTAACACTCAGTTATGACTTGTATGTTGAATTTAATCTTTGATCATTGATATCTTCTAATTTCTATGTGAAGCAGTGAATACTATGCATTTCTACATGTCCCTTTTTAAATCAAAAGATACAATCACATCATCCACATTAAATTTGTAATCAGTGACTTGTGTATAAACATATGCCCTCCAATGTAGAGCTCCACTCACAAAGGTAGAAGTAGTATCCATAAAACCAGTACGAAGAGGGGAGTTCTGAATCCATCTCCAAGAATTTGTTCTCAGTGTGTACGGTATCGATTTGTAACAATAGTTACAAGACTCATAGAGAGTACGCATGGGTTCATCGCGCACAAGCGCTAGCACCTTGTAGTCATCACTATTGCAGTCAAAACCAAATCCGTACTTCCATACAGGGACTGCTGCTCCTACTTCAGGAATACTTGGTAACATCTTGGAGTCTCTTGTACTTGGATTCCATAGCAGTATCTCACCACTGAACTCTTCTTTCACCCATATCAAGCCATCACACCATAATACGAAAACGCCTGCGATCTCCTATTGGGATATCAATTGAAGTTTCTTCGAGCACCATTGAATCATTAACTGAGTAATACCTTAAGTCGTAAAGCATTCTTTTCCGGATCGAAAATATTCTTTGTGTATTACCGGTACATCTTGATAAATGTCTTCTGATGAATTGATGACTTGAGATTAAGGAGCACCATAACTTGCACACAACCCTAAATCTCAACAAGGTTTTTACAGGACATTTTACAAGTATTTCAATCATCACCTCCGGTGGAAGGTAAGGAACCATTGATGAACCCTGTATTGGCTTTTCCATAAGTGCTTCCCTTCAAACAATCAATGTTTTTTCTCTTCCGAGAAATTCAGTTCATGTCATTGTGTAGTGAGTGTTAGGATTGCGGGTCAGAAATATTCCTTGTTTGTTAAGGATTCTTTAGTTCTGAAGACTAGAGATAAGTTATTCTAGTCTATCTAGGAAAAGTAAAAATATAAGATTACCTTATATGATTCTGATACAGAGGCACAGATCAAAGTAAAAACTGCTTACAAAGGGTGAAAGCTCCAAAGAACGCCCGCAGTAGATTTTGATTTTGTTGCTGATCCAAATTTTGGAGCACGTTGATCACGGTTTGGACAATATCGACGCATGTAGTGTGAAGATTACGAGTAAAGAAGGATAATGGAGGAAATTGAAGCAATGTGAGTTGCTCATAATTTAATTCTCCATTTTACTGCTGTGTTGACGTGTTCATGTAAACTTAGCTCGATCAGTAAAGCACACCGAGTTTTGCTTGTTATTTGACTACCCCTGCAGATATACACGTATATTTGATTCAAGACATAAAAAGAGGGAAGAAGATAGAGGAATGTATATATGCTTTTATCTTCTATGCTTGCTTAGCTGCAATTTGACAGTCAAGTGTGTAGTACTTCCATAAAAACTGCCACTCATTTACAAGGTGAGTATTTAGAACTTGAATAAATGGTCACTTAAGCCGCTGTTTAAGAACATGGCGCAGTTGGGATCTCTGGCTTTCTATTTTTTCTTCCAAAATCTTGGCATTTGAACTGTTCTTTTGGACAGCTCGGGGCCATTGAATGCGTCCTTTCATCCCTCGAGTGATGTGCGGATTCGCTATTGTTCGCGTCGGTTTTGACACCTGTCGAACTGTCAACTCGTTGTGGATGTGGCGGACGTATGCTTCAGTCCTGATGTGTTATGCGTGGGCGTGCCAGTATCTTTGGGTTAGATACAACCTTGGTGCGGACGACCTTTGGCGAGCGGATGACGCTGGCGAGCGGATTACCCTTGCGAGCGGATGACCCTGGCGAGCGGATGACGCTGGCGAGCGGATTACCCTTGCGAGCGGATGACCCTGGCGAGCGGATGACGCTGGCGAGCGGATTACCCTTGCGAGCGGATGACCCTGGCGAGCGTACTCGTTTGCTCCCTACTACCTGACTTCTTGATCAAACGATTGTTACGCGGGCGTTGACATGCCGGCGTAGAAGGCTCGAACAAGACCTAAGTAAACATTTACTAGGATTTTCTCTCAACCTTTTGCAGATTGAGTAATCTTACTTCGATCCTGAGATGCAAAGCAGAGCTTTAATCAAGACCGCGGGAAACGGTTTGCTTCCAACCTCTTGCAGATTGGCTTGCAGATTGTTTGTCTTCCAACCTCTTGCAGATTAGGAATAGTTTGATCCAACCTTTGGCAGATCGGGACCATGTTACAGACGTTGCAGATTATCCTGGCGGATGACCCTTAGTGAGCGGATTATCCTGGCGGATGACCCTTGATCCAACCTCTGGCAGATTGGGATCATGGTTTTGTTACCGGAGTAACGACTCGATTTGTCACAAGGTGTGACGACTAGACTCGATATGTCTCTGCGATGCTTCGACACGAACGCAAGGCACTTTCGACAACAACGGCAGGTGTACGGCGACCGATGTGGTGGGCGTAGGTTTGCGGCTAGGTTGGAAGAGTGGTTTGCGGTTGGTGGAGGCAGTTCGCGAGAGACTGCTGCTGCGACCGAAACTTGGTGCATGGCTGCGACTCTGAGTTTGGTGCAGGGAAGCGACAAGCACTCCGGAGAGGCTTATGCCCCGGAGGGACTTTGGTTTGCGTTGCGCAAAGGTTTTTGTGTGGAGGAGATCCTTTTTCTTGTACACCATGATCCCTTTATATAGAGAATGCAGAACCTCAATACTTGTATATCAAGCATAATAGATTCTGAGATCAATTAGGATTTGATTACCCAAAACCATCTCTTCTTGGATTCCTAGAGGAACCCTAATTCTTTTCCAAGAAGGAAAAATACATCAGATTATTCCTTAATGAATAACCTCTTGGGCCTTGTCCCACAAGCTCGGACAAATGTAAATTTGGGCCCAAACATTGCCCCCCAGCCTTTGAAATTGAAGGCATAGTGAAATTGATAAAGGCTAGAAAGCCCAATCCGAACCAACTCTAGCGGATGCAACTTTTTTGATATTGTCCCACTGTTGCCCCCCCAGTTTACTTGGTTGTGGCGAATATAAGGAATATGAAGCAATGCCAAGAAAACTAAGTGAAGTTGCCCCCTGGACGAGCAATGTTAGGAAGAGGATTGCCCCCCAGCCTAAACTATAGCGAGTGAGGTCACCCCAATTGGATGTCCTTTCTTATCAATTCCCTCAATCCTGAGAGGTCTGATAGCGCTATACGATATGTAGTAGATCCCGCAATCTTGACACAGGTCCCACTGGGCGTGCCAAAATGTTCGCGTCGGTTTTGACACCTGTCGAACTGTCAACTCGTTGTGGATGTGGCGGACGTATGCTTCAGTCCTGATGTGTTATGCGTGGGCGTGCCAGTATCTTTGGGTTAGATACAACCTTGGTGCGGACGACCTTTGGCGAGCGGATGACGCTGGCGAGCGGATTACCCTTGCGAGCGGATGACCCTGGCGAGCGGATGACGCTGGCGAGCGGATTACCCTTGCGAGCGGATGACCCTGGCGAGCGGATGACGCTGGCGAGCGGATTACCCTTGCGAGCGGATGACCCTGGCGAGCGTACTCGTTTGCTCCCTACTACCTGACTTCTTGATCAAACGATTGTTACGCGGGCGTTGACATGCCGGCGTAGAAGGCTCGAACAAGACCTAAGTAAACATTTACTAGGATTTTCTCTCAACCTTTTGCAGATTGAGTAATCTTACTTCGATCCTGAGATGCAAAGCAGAGCTTTAATCAAGACCGCGGGAAACGGTTTGCTTCCAACCTCTTGCAGATTGGCTTGCAGATTGTTTGTCTTCCAACCTCTTGCAGATTAGGAATAGTTTGATCCAACCTTTGGCAGATCGGGACCATGTTACAGACGTTGCAGATTATCCTGGCGGATGACCCTTAGTGAGCGGATTATCCTGGCGGATGACCCTTGATCCAACCTCTGGCAGATTGGGATCATGGTTTTGTTACCGGAGTAACGACTCGATTTGTCACAAGGTGTGACGACTAGACTCGATATGTCTCTGCGATGCTTCGACACGAACGCAAGGCACTTTTGACAACAACGGCAGGTGTACGGCGACCGATGTGGTGGGCGTAGGTTTGCGGCTAGGTTGGAAGAGTGGTTTGCGGTTGGTGGAGGCAGTTCGCGAGAGACTGCTGCTGCGACCGAAACTTGGTGCATGGCTGCGACTCTGAGTTTGGTGCAGGGAAGCGACAAGCACTCCGGAGAGGCTTATGCCCCGGAGGGACTTTGGTTTGCGTTGCGCAAAGGTTTTTGTGTGGAGGAGATCCTTTTTCTTGTACACCATGATCCCTTTATATAGAGAATGCAGAACCTCAATACTTGTATATCAAGCATAATAGATTCTGAGATCAATTAGGATTTGATTACCCAAAACCATCTCTTCTTGGATTCCTAGAGGAACCCTAATTCTTTTCCAAGAAGGAAAAATACATCAGATTATTCCTTAATGAATAACCTCTTGGGCCTTGTCCCACAAGCTCGGACAAATGTAAATTTGGGCCCAAACAGCTATGTCCGGTGGGAGCAAATGTTTATTTGAATCCCTGTGTCTGGTCTCATGTTCAGCCAGCCTACTGTCAGCATTTCTTTGCAAACATGATGTAACACCATTCGAGAGCCTCCTCTTGTCCTCGTCCAGAACTATCTTAACTTCAACATTTGTCGGGCATGAATTCCAAAGCTTTGACACAGAAGGTGGCTTCTGCTCTGATTGCTGCTTCAATACAGAACAAACTTCAATGATCTCAGTATCTGGTGAGGAATGACCTGCACTATCTTTATATTCACTAACTCTCCTGGATACATTTCTGCACTGGCTAACCCTGTCCCTGACAATGGAGGAATCACGTCCTCTCAATGAATGACCAGAACCCGGAGGTTCACCATGACTCCCGTTTTCCCAACCTCTAGCACTTCGTACACTTCCACACGTCTACCCTGTCTGCGCGAATTCTCTGTTTCTGCTCCTACATACACCAGAAGAAAGTTGAAATAGCATATCTCAAGTGTAACTGTCCTACTGAAATCTATCTGAGCAATAGACCTGTTACCAGAACACACCAAGCCAGACATAACCAGCAAGCAGGACCACATCTCATTGGATACCTGCAATGCCAAGAAAAACAAATGTAATCTACAAACAACCCTTCCTTCCTCCTTACAAAACACACACACCAGCAATGAGATAATTAAGCACGAGGCATTTGACTGGTATTCAATCTCTCAAGTTACTAACCTGGTATAGATTTTCACCTTAGGTGGAAGCTCAGCCTCTCAGATTGACTTAGTTGTTTAAGCAGAGGATCCCTTTGGTTGATAGCTTATAAGAAAGAATTATTGCAAGATAGGAACCAGGTGGATGTAAAAATAATAATCTTTAAGCTACAGGGTCATATGCAAAGAGACGTTAAGACCAGTCTAATTATTCTTGGAAATCATTGAGTCAATATCTTAAGTTGGAAATTATTAAGACACGATCTTTCATGTGGTTTACTCATGCAGCTGCGTCAATTTATTACATGTACATTATTGAATTTTATAGAACTTGATTGGTTTATGAGTTCTGATCATCCATTGATATCTTGATCTCGCTACTACAATTTATGCATAGTTATGATCTGATTTTCATGCACTTGGAACATCACGATGGCCACCCCTCCCATGATCATGTAGGCCAACATGTAGCTCGGCACACTGTTGTTGGACCGGAGTGGGGACATATATCGGATGAAAGGTCTTCTATCTGTTCAGGGTATGGATGAGAGATTTGTCTTCCAGGTGAGAGTCTTGCATGTCAAGTTCAACAAATGCTAGTTTCTTTCGTCATTTTTCTGAGTAGGTGATGGTGCTAAAGGAGCAGTTAAAATTCTCGGTAACTTTTGTAATCACGTTTGGTTATGAAACTGGGAGTTCACGATATATTATGAGAACAATGTGTTTTTTTTTCTTTTTTATCTTTTTTTTATTTTATTTAAATTTTTGTTTATAGATAGAGAAAAAAGATACAAAAAGAAGGGGGATATTAGGCCAAAGCCACTTCCTGAAACATGATACAAAGAGCCACTCTATAATAAGAGAAAACGTACAAAATGAAAAGCAGCTAGAATAGAGTGTGCAGGTGACCTCGGTAGAAACACACCCAAGAAGTAGGATCAATATAGTCGTTGAAACTAGCAGTAACTTCACGAATCCACAATATAATTCAACAACCATGCATAGGTGAACCTGCTGCAGCAATTAGAGAAAGTAAGTCCACTCAGTGAGAACTGCATGATGAACACGGTGAAGCCCAGCACTCGTAGATCACCATCGCTATATACCAGCAACTTCATTTAGCACCTTGCACTTGAATTAGCAAGCATGCTAGAGCAATTATAGCGTCACTCTCCAGCTAAAGGTGATGCTATCCAACTTGTAAAGCAAACTCAGTCTCAATCCTGGTGGTAAAGATAGTGGAGAGATTCCATCTTATCTTACCGACACTTCTTGTGGTGCTGGTGCTATCTGTTCAGAGAGCTTGACCTTTTCCAGCTATGTTTCGCCTTCATCAGAAGTTACAAAAATGTGACAAGTTGAAGATATAGACAGACTTCCTTTGGAAAAATTTCATGACAGCTGTTTCCCACTTTCATGACTATTCTACATATATGTATATATATAGACGCAGGTTCTCAGCTACTTTCATCCATCTCTCTTTTCTTCTCTGAGCTTCTATCAATTAATTGCACTGCTCTTCAACAATGGCTGAAGCATTCGTTTCTGTGCTACTGGAACAACTGGCTTCAATAGCTTATCAACAAATAGAGAAAGAGGTGAGGCTGGTTGTGGGAGTGAAGAAAGAAGTTGCCAAGATCACCAGCAATCTGATATCTATTCAAGCTGTGCTCGAGGATGCAGATAAGAGGCAAGTCAAGGAAGCCATCGTTAGAGTCTGGCTGGAGAAGCTAAGAGATGTGTCGTACGAGATGGACGACGTGCTTGATGAGTGGGCTACGGAGATTCTCATACAGCAAGTTGGTCAAAAGAAGGTATGTTTCTTCGTACCGTCCAACTGTTTTTGTTTTGGCCAAGTCAATCGAGTGATCCACCGTCGTGACTTTGCTCGTAGAATACAAGATCTGAGTGATAGGTTGAATGAGATTGCAATAGAAAAACAAAGCTTTAACTTTCAAAACACAGAAAGAGTCTTTGAACAACCTGAGAGGTTTGAAACTTCATCGTTTGTCGACCTCTCCAAGACCTTTGGAAGAGAAGATGAAACTAAAGTAGTTATGGGCAAGTTGGTGGGTGAGAGTAGTCAAGAGGAGAGGAATCTCCTAGTTATTCCTATAATAGGGTTGGGGGGTATGGGGAAAACAACTCTTGCCCAAATGGTCTATAATGATGAAAATGTTAAGTTAAATTTCACAAAAAGAATATGGGTTTGTGTCTCAGACCCATTTAATGAGATTAAGATTGCTAGAGCTATTATTGTAGCTCTTAAAGAACCCGAAGATGTTGCTCCAGATTCAAATGATCTGCAACCTTTATTGGAGTGGATACATAAACATGTAGAAGGACAAAAGTTTCTGCTTGTCCTAGATGATGTGTGGAATGAAGACCCTAGGAAGTGGGAACAATTAGAGCAATCTCTACAAAGTGGTCTTGTAGGCAGTAGAATATTAGTCACCACACGAAAAGAGGAAGTTGCTGTGATGATGGGAGCAACAACTGCTAATATGATACACTTGGGGAAGTTGAGTGAACAGTGTTGTTGGTCAATATTCTATCACTTTGCTTTGGCTAAGAGGGAAAGAAATGAAGTAAAAGTGTTGGAATCTTTGGGTAAGGGCATTGTAAAGAAGTGCAAAGGGTTGCCTCTTGTTGCCAAGACTTTAGGGGGTCTAATGCGCTCTAAGAAAACTAAGAGAGAATGGGAGACTGTTTTAGAAAGTGAGATATGGGAGTTAGATGTAGTTGAGAAACAAGTTTTTCAACCGCTATTACTAAGTTATTATGATTTAACTCCAATGATCAAACGTTGTCTCTTATATTGTGTTATTTTTGCAAAAGACCATATAATCGACAAAATAACGTTGATTGAATTGTGGATGTCACAAGGTTATCTTAGTTCAATTGACATTGGAGAATCATATTTTGATAACTTAGTAATGCGATCTTTCTTCCAGAATTTCAAGAAAGATGATGAATTAGGATACGTTGTACAATGTCAAATGCATGACATTGTTCACGATTTTCTCCAATTTATGAGCAAGGGTGATTGTTTTATTTTGGAGGCACAAGGTGAAAACAAATTAGAGTTACCAATAGGGAATAAGTCTCGGCATCTAACAATCACGGGTGCTCCCAAGTGTCCATTTCCTGTTTCTCTTAACAATGTAAGGACTCTCGTAACTTTTAATTGTGAATTTTCTAGTCTCAAACCAGAGTCTGTTTTACGATTAAAATTCGTGAGGACCTTGAATTTGAGTGGAAATGGTATGGAACAACTTCCAAACGAGGTTGGGGGGTTGGTACACTTGAGGTATTTGGATTTGTCCAACAACAGCTGGAAGAAACTACCCGACAGTTTGTGTGATTTGATCAATTTGGAAACCTTGAGAGTTGAAGTCTGCGAAGATCTTGAAGAGTTACCGGAGGCCATGGGAAAGCTGACCAAATTGCGCCATCTCCATGTTAAGGATAGTGATGATCTGAAGTTACCGAAATCAATTGCGAAGCTGACGAGTCTACAAATTCTAGATCAAATTAATATTAAGAGTGATGGCTTCAACTTGAGTCATTTGGGAAACATGGATCAGATTCAGGGGGAGCTTCTCATAAGATGGCGGGACCCAGCTGTGAATGATGGCGCCAAGAGTGATGCGGAGGAAGCAAAATTGGTGAACAAAAAACATCTTGTTTCTTTGCGACTGATTTTTTGGAGTGATTATAGCGACAGTATCATCCAGGAAGAAATGCTGAATGCCTTACAGCCAAATCCAAATCTGGAATCTTTGTGGATCGGAAACTACAGTGGCACCACACTGTGCCCCAACTGGATGTCGTCATTAAATAATTTGAGATGCCTTACCTTCGCTAGATGCGATGGGTGTGAATATGTTCCTCTTGTGGTTTTGGGGAAATTGGTGTCCCTCGAAATACTGCAATTTTGGCATTTCAAGAAAGTGAAAAAGGTGGGATTTGAGTCTAGGAGAATCACAGAATCATCCTCATCTTCATCCTCATCACTTGAACAAGTCACTTTGTTCCCAAGTCTGAAGAAATTGAAGTTCTTCATGCTGCCATCGTGGGTGGAGTGGGAAGGAATGCCAGATTCACTTGCAAGTATTAAGGTAATGCCATGCCTTTCTACTTTAGAAATTAGAGATTGTGACAAGCTGAACACACTGCCAGACTTCCTACGGAGCACGCCGCTCCAGAATTTGATCATCCAACAGAGCAAGATTCTTTCGAAAAGTTACAGAGGAGGCACGGTGTGGCCCAACATCTCTCACATCCGAAACATCGAAATTGATGATGTGTTTGTAAAAAAAGACGGAGTCTGGAACGAAGGTGTTTGATGAAATGCGTGAGAGGGATAAGAAGAACAAGATTTAGCTTTATTCTCAGCTCTCTGGTAATTGATTAAGCTCCCATTTTCCTCCTTTTGTTTTGTCTTCTGATTTTGTTTCCTTCAATATACAATTGATAATCTTCTTATCTTACTTCAGGTTAAGACACAAATAAGGATGAAGCACGTACAGAGGAATCTCTAGTCTAACATTGGACTAAAATGCATCACTCCATGTCATCTGCTTATTGATCAAGTCTTCCTGTCGGTCTGTGTGTCGTAGTAACAACATGGGATGATCATCGATTGTAAGTACATATGCATCTTAAATTCTTCTTGATAAATCAAATTTTTTGAAGATATTACTTCTTAATCAGAATAGTACTGTTGCATAACAATCACTATTTGTATCTTCAGACTGCTGCCTACTGGTCATCTGCTATGTCATAAAAATGAGCTCAAACACAATGTGTGTGTTGAAGCAGGCTAAGGGGTCCAGAAGTACGTGATTGATGGAGTAAGAATATCAACCACTAAAGTCAATGAGGTAACTTAGTGTCACTTTGGTATCTCTCAAGTTATCGAATGAAAATTGGTTTCAGGAATTGAATTAATTTCAAGTCATTAGTCTGGTTATTTTCGGAACAATCCAATCTATTATAAATGACTAGTACCATTGCTTGCTAATCTATCAGCAGGTGAAGATTAATTGGATTTGTGGAAGTGACCCCAAAGTCTTTTTTCAAGAATTTGGTTCAAGTTCAATCATGCACAATAATTGTGTAATTCCGATCATGGTGTTGAAGTTCATATTCTGACAGTCAAGGATGTCATCATATTTGTTCAGAGTTTTGAGTTTGAACGGATATGATTACTGCTCAAACTCCGGCCAGCTCCTAATTGGTGCAAGAATTGACAAAAAAAAGCTGTGAGGTCTGTTCCAGATGTTTGGTGCATAGAACCTAAAGAGTTTAAAGGTGAGGATTTGGTGAGGTTGTACTATAACCGAAGCTCAGTTCCTCTTGCTAATGCTAAAGAACTATGGATTCATGGGGGACATAATGGTTTGAGTGCTGGCTTATCAATTGTTGAAAGTCTTGTTAGATCTGAGGAAAAGGACGGTGACTGGTGGTATGGCAGAGGTATGTCATGGAAACAATATGCTTGCTATGCTGTATTCTTTTCTGATTCTTGGAATGCAGTGAAATCTGGGAACTGATTTTTATTCATTCTTTTAATTTAATCTATCTGAGAGTTGTGAGATAATATTGATCCTTGTAGTTGTTGTACCTGGGCAAGCTGTTGTATTATGCTGATGGACCACCTCAAAATGCCACTGTATATGATAACAACCATCGTCATGATTTTCATGCTATTGTTCCGAAGTCCATTCCTGAGGAACAATATTGGGTTGAAGAAGAACACCAGATCTATAGGAAGCTCCAGGAGGAGAGAAGATTAAGGGAGGAGGCCAAACGTGCCAAGGTGAGTGCAGTAAATATTAAGTATGATCTGACGGATGCCTGCATGATGTAAATCAGGGAAACCCTGTATGTGTTGTGGATGGTTGGTCCATTTCATTGCTAGTTATTTTACTGGAAGTGTGAATTATGTAAACTCTTCTGAAATTATTGCTGTTGGGTACATGAGATGTCCTCTCTTTATATTTGTTTCTTAGGTGTTGTTTATCTTTAACTTGCCAAAGTGTGGATCTTACTTTTTGAATCTATATCTTATATCAGTAATAATTCCCAACTCCATTTCTCTTCTCTTTTTGTAGGCCAAGAAAACAGCACTTATGAAAGCAGAAATGAAGGAACGAACTCTGAGAAGGTATCTGCTGTCTCAAAAGCATATAGTCTACACTGAGCCTCTTGATATCCAAGCTGGAAGCATGGCGACTATTTTCTACAATCCTGCCAATACTGTTCTGAATGGAAAGCCTTAGGTTTGGTTCAGATGCTCCTTCAACCATTGGTCCCACCGCAGTGGTCCCTTGCCACCACAGAAAATGGTACCTGCAGAGAATGGTACCCATGTCAAAGCCACTGGTGAGTTAGAGTTTTACACTGGTGAGTTAGAGTTTTACATGGTCTAGCTTTTCATTATAAGGAGTTGGAGATTTTCTTGTCCTTACGTATTCTTTTTTCTCACTCCTCTCTGAAGGCAATCGAAGTTACAGTATACATCACTTCTGTGAGATGTGATTCTTAGAGTAACATGCCAAACTTACTTCTTAGTAAATAGTTTTGCCCAACTTTCTTGCAAGGCTTCTCTAACATAGGAAGTTTGTCAAAATTTTTTTTTACTAAAATCATTGTCTTAGAGTAAAAATGAACATATTCGGAGGTGAATAGTAGAACGTCTAGGAATATTGATATTGGCTGATGCTTATTTAGCCTGTTTTGCACCCATGTCATTCTCAGTTGTATTTCTGCAGTTATGGTTCCACTGGATGCATACGTGATGGACTTTGTCTTTTCTGAGAGTGAAGAAGGTGGACTTTTTGACAACAAGAATGAAATGGATTATCACATTCCAGTGTTTGGAGGAGTTTCAAAGGAGTCACCAATGCACATTGTGCATATTACCGTTGAAATGGCACCAATTGCAAAGGCAAGTCCACAAATTAACTATGGTTGGATGAAATTTTTTTGTATCTAGAGTATTAGAGTCTGTCATTAGTGCTTCACCCGTTTTTCAATCTTTATACTACCAAACGTTCAGGCTGTCTTTGAGGTATCTTACTAATCTTTATGAGGTATCACATCAGTTAGCAGGTTACTGGCCTTAGCAGACTTCCATTGCCTAATATCTAGTGGTCTCTAAGTTCCCTGATAATACGTCAAGACCCAAGATGATGTCTATCTTGGCCGCCATGATTTATAGTATCTCTAAGAACAGGATGCATTCAACATTTTCTTGATTGAAGAGAATCCACTGATATTGTTTATTTCTTTTTGTGTGTCCCTTTTGTCATATAATAGGTTGGAGGCCTTGGTGATGTGGTTACCAGTCTATCCCGAGCTGTGCAAGACTTAAATCACCATGTCGATGTCATTCTTCCCGAGTATGACTGTTTGAATCTTAGCAATGTAAGCTTCATTGCTATTTCTCTCTTTAATATATGTCATCTTCTTTGTTACACTTTTCACTTCCTGCATGGAGTGTAATGTTTTTTTTAAATTTTTTTTTTTTTACTGTTTTTAGTGAAAAATCGCACTATGTCTTATATTTGGCCGTTTGGCTGCCTGATTTAGAGGCCAATTTCATTGCATTGTTGATATGTGGGTTCATTTTTGCCTGTGTGTTGAGTTTAATTTCCACGGAATTGTTAAAAAGGTGGGTTGTTTCTCTTGGAAAATTGTTTTCAAGAGTGATTTATGGTCTTGAATTGGAAACTATTTTCATTTTTTCCCTTCATTTTGGCTTATGATATACAATACAATCATTTTGAATATTCTTCTGACATTTGCTGTTCGTGAGATTTGTTTTTCTGCGCTGATTCTTTTTTCTTTTCTTCTTTTTTACCCTCCTAATATATAGTATATTGTGTTCTTATACAGGTTAAGGAATTCCAATATAACAGTAGCTATTCTTGGGGTGGTACTGAAATCAAAGTTTGGTTTGGGAAAGTGGAAGGAGTTTCGGTCTACTTTCTGGAACCTCAAAATGGGTACTGCCTGCTCTCTGGCTGCAATTTTCAATATAACAAAGTAGCATATCTGTTTGTCAAGTTTATTGTGTATTTATTTTCTAATTTGAAGGTTGATATGTATTTCACTGTATAACCAGTTTCCAGTTTGATAATATAATTATATTGTATATAGCGGATGGTACCAAATTTAGCAATGCATAATTGACAAAAATTCACTCTTTTCACATTTGTCTTTGCAGACTGTTTTATACGGGCTGTATATATGGTTGCAAGAATGATGCAGAGAGATTTGGTTTCTTTTGCCATGCTGCTCTAGAGTATCTACCAAAGTGGATCCCATCCTGTGAGTTACTCATGAACAAACTGATTGTTGAGAAGTAATTTTGTCTTGGCTTTTAGAAGTAATATTAATATATTGTAGTAGAACTACCAAATTTAATTTCTACTAGTTGTCATGGGTGGTTTTACTACTGTTATGCACATTATATAGACTTTTGTAAAGGTGTGAGCACTTATATGAGCAAAGTTCTTTTGAATTGGGTGGCTTTGAGGATATCAAATTGTATGTAATTGGTGCTCTATGATGGTAGGATATCATTCATTGCCATGATTGGTCTAGCGCACCTGTTATCTGGTTATATAAAGATCATTACGTGCATTATGGTCTTAGTAAAGCTCGCATTGTGTTCACAATTCATAATCTTGAATTTGGCGCGCGCTATATTGGAAAAGCTGTGGCATACTCAGACAAGTCCACTACTGTAAGTGGTTAAATTTCCTGAAGCTATCCAAGCTTTTCACATGATGTTTATGGTATCTTATTCTTCAGTCACTGTCATCCCAACTGAGTTAGTCATGTTTATACACAGGTATCAGAAACGTATTCGAAGGAGATTGCTGGAAATCCTGCAGGAACTCCACACCTTTACAAGTTTCATGGCATATTAAACGGAATTGACCAAGATATATGGGACCCATACAATGATGAATTCCTACCTGTAAGTAAACAGAATCTTCTTTAATTGCTCTTTTCATCACTCTAAACTTGTATTAGATATTAGGATTGATTGATATGTTTCTTGAAAAAAGTATAAGCTCTCTGCTAACATATTGGATCCTTGTCATTCCAGATATCATACACTTCTGAAAATGTTATTGAAGGCAAACAAGCTGCAAAGGAAGCCTTGCAACAAAGACTTGGTCTGAAAACAGCAGATCTTCCTGTAGTAGGTATTATTACTCGCTTAACTCAGCAGAGAGGAATCCATCTTATCAAGCATGCCATTTGGCGTACCTTGGAACGCAATGGACAGGTTATCATTCATCTCTCTCCCATTCGATGTCCATCTTTAATATAACTTTGTTCTGTTCTTGATAAATGGCCTCTACGAGTAGTAGCCTACGCATTTGACGTGTGTATTCTGGTTACACAATCATCCTTTTTGTTTCTTAGTCTATTAAAGCAAATACTGAACTTAAACGAAATTGATTGCAGGTTATATTGCTTGGTTCAGCTCCAGATCCTCGTATCCAAAATGAGTTTGTAAATTTGGCCAATCAGTTACATTCTTCTCATGGTGATCGTGCTCGTCTTTGTTTGACTTATGATGAGCCACTCTCACATTTGGTCAGTTAATCCGAGTGTTGTTTTACTCAGTTTTAGACCTCTCACTTTTACATTCTTCTATAATAACAACACTCGTTGGATTTTATCATAGATATACGCTGGTTCTGATTTCATCCTAGTTCCTTCAATATTGGAGGCATGTGGACTGACTCAACTTGTAGCAATGAGATACGGTTCCATGTTGTTCGAAAAACCGGAGGTATGCACATACCTTATCATTAACTGATGAGTAGTCACGGCTTTGTAGCCTGTTATGTCAACTAGTGAGGAAATTTAGATCTGTACTATCACTCTTTGTTTAGTGGTTAGGTGCTAAACAATTCTGATAGCTCACATTGTTTTTGACTCTTCTTTTTTTCCTTCCGTGATGTAACACTCGTAAGAAGTACATCTGTAGTCTTAACATACTTTGATTTTGACTGTCCATTTTCATGTTCTTTTCTTGATAGGGCTCTATGACACTGTATTCGATGTTGACCATGATAAAGAGAGAGCAGAGGCACAGGGTCTTGAACCAAATGGGTTCAGTTTTGACGGAGCTGATGCTGCTGGTGTTGATTATGCTCTAAATAGGTGAGTACATTTATATTTTACTGATGATTGGGCTAGTCTCGTGTCCTTTCAAACAGATATTGCAGGAGTGTCCCTTTGCATTCATTGGAAAGTACTCACTAATTGTCTTTTCAGGGCTATCTCTGCCTGGTATGATGGTCGGGAT
Organism: Potentilla sterilis; assembly: GCA_963682095.1. NCBI lineage: Eukaryota > Viridiplantae > Streptophyta > Magnoliopsida > Rosales > Rosaceae > Potentilla > Potentilla sterilis. The sequence goes on from OY821755.1 coordinate 1,701,134, forward strand.
TGGTTCAACTCGTTGTGCAAGACAGTGATGGAGCAAGATTGGTCTTGGAATCGGCCAGCTCTTGATTATATGGAGCTGTATCACGCAGCACGGAAGTGAAGAATAGAAACTCAAATCTGCAGGATAGTATTGTACAGGTTCAATTGTAGATCACGATCATTTTTTCTGTTTCGATAGCTTACCTAGCTGCATATAGTTCCACCAGAGTGAAGTAACGCTAAAAGGTGACTTCAGTGTAGAGCTGAAAAATGGTTCATCCAAACCATGTTTTCTGTTGAATATGCCAATAGGTGACATCAGTTGTACATCATTCTAGCCTAAATTGTACTAGGCAATGAAATGTTGACCATCATAGTCCAATGTGCCATAGATGATTATGAAGAAGTAAAGAGAACGTGAAAATTATGGACATTTTACAAGTTTAAACATTTTCATTCTGTGAATTGCAGACAGCACAAAGAGATTCTAAAACCACTAGAATCAGTACGAAATATGGTCTGGATCTATAATGATGAAGTACTTGAAAGATGAAATGGCTTAATCTTTCAGGACCTACATCTTTGAGTGGAACTTCAAAGTTTGATAAGTCATTTTTCCTGATTGGCAACGATAGATTTTGCTTCAGGATTCACTGGCATTGAAAGGACCAATACTTGCAAAATGATTTGACACTTTACATGAGATTGATTTGGGACACATGCAACATTCAGTGGCTGCTTTTCATTTTCCACCGGGTTCCAAAAACCTCTTTTATATCAAAAAGGAAAAAATGTTGAGAATAAAACAGGTTTGAGTGTGCTCATCTTACAAGTACTTTTCAAATCAAGCAGTTCATTGGCCTCAATGGATGGTAGAACTGAGTTCTTTCCTCAATCATTAGAAAAGCCATCTCAGATAAAAGTGATAACTCGATTCTTCTCCACTAAATGCATCTTACTAGGATTCCATATATATGATTGTCTTGCACTCCACAACAATCAAATTGAAATCCTAGTAAGCAAAATCACAATCTGTCTTGACCTCTATCCTAGTTTTCCTAGGATAAGTATCGCTCTAAGAATACTAGTGCTATATCTTGCTGTTCATAAATGTTGAAATGGTTAATGCTCCAACCTCGAGTAATGAAGAGCAACATTTGTAACACTTCTGGAATTTAAGATGTCAATTGAAAATCGTTTTTTGTTGACAAATTTAAATAGGTTAGGACATTTTCTTTCTTCTTTTAAAAGAGCATCTAAAGATTTCACACATACCCCCTATCGTGACTCGAACACAGGACCTAATAATCTACTTCCTAGGTAATGGTGCTCATTACCACTTGAGTTATCCCATTTCGTCATAAATAGGTTAGGACATGTTGACAGTAGCCGCAGAGGGGCTACAGCAAGCCCACAGACCCGCGGCAAGTACACCAGGGCCCGGCCCAGGACTCAGGATCGGAGCACCAGCACCAGGCCTCGGGGCCCAGCGGTCTATCCTGCCTCCAAGGGTCCTGGGACCAGGGGCGCCTGCCTGCCAAAGAGGGCACCAGAATATCCAAACAGAAGGGAACCAGTCCCACATCGAAGGGCAAGGCCAGCCCTCACCCTCAACCACCTATATATGGGCCTCGACTACCACCATAAATAGGTAACTTGTCTCCCTCCCTGCTTACATACGTGCCCAGGTTATATATATTCCAACTATACTAACTTAAGCATCGGAGAGGTGAAGGCCGGCCCGCCCGGTGTTCCCCTTAGTAAGCAGGATTGCAGGAGATCGAGTCGGATTCATCAAGTATCTACCAAGACCCCCGGGTTTAGGCAGAAACAATTGGCGCCGTCTGTAATAGGGAATAAGTCTCGGCATCTAACAATCACGGGTGCTCCCAAGTGTCCATTTCCTGTTTCTCTTAACAATGTAAGGACTCTCGTAACTTTTAATTGTGAATTTTCTAGTCTCAAACCAGAGTCTGTTTTACGATTAAAATTCGTGAGGACCTTGAATTTGAGTGGAAATGGTATGGAACAACTTCCAAACGAGGTTGGGGGGTTGGTACACTTGAGGTATTTGGATTTGTCCAACAACAGCTGGAAGAAACTACCCGACAGTTTGTGTGATTTGATCAATTTGGAAACCTTGAGAGTTGAAGTCTGCGAAGATCTTGAAGAGTTACCGGAGGCCATGGGAAAGCTGACCAAATTGCGCCATCTCCATGTTCAGGATAGTTGGAATCTGAAGTTGCCGAAATCAATTGCGAAGCTGACGAGTCTACAAATTCTAGATGAAATTAATATTAAGAGTGATGGCTTCAACTTGAGTCATTTGGGAAACATGGATCAGATTCAGGGGGAGCTTCTCATAAGATGGCGGGACCCAGCTGTGAATGATGGCGCCAAGAGTGATGCGGAGGAAGCAAAATTGGTGAACAAAAAACATCTTGTTTCTTTGCGACTGTGGTTTTGGAGTGATTATAGCGACAGTATCATCCAGGAAGAAATGCTGAATGCCTTACAGCCAAATCCAAATCTGGAATCTTTGAGGATCGAAGGGTACAGCGGCGCCACACTGTGCCTCAACTGGATGTCGTCATTAAATAATTTGAGATGCCTTACCTTCGATGACTGCGGTGGGTGTGAATATGTTCCTCTTGTGGTTTTGGGGAAATTGGTGTCCCTCGAAATACTGCAATTTTGGTGGATGAAGAAAGTGGAAAAGGTGGGATTTGAGTCAACGAGAATCACAGAATCATCCTCATCTTCATCCTCATCACTTGAACAACTCACTTTGTTCCCAAATCTGAAGAAACTGAAGTGGGAAGGAATGCGAGAGTGGGTGGAGTGGGAAGGAATGCCAGATTCACTTGCAAGTATTAAGGTAATGCCATGCCTTTCTACTTTAGTAATTGGTGGATGTGACAAGCTGAACACGCTGCCAGACTTCCTACTGAGCACGCCGCTCCAGAATTTGATCATCCAATACAGCAGTACTCTTTCGAAAAGTTACAGAGGAGGCACGGTGTGGCCCAACATCTCTCACATCCCAAACATCCAAATTGATGATGTGTTTGTACAAAAAGACGGAGTCTGGATCCAACAAGAGGAGGAAGAAGAAGAAGACGGAGTCTGGAACCAAGGTGTTTGATGAAATGCGTGAGAGGGATAAGAAGAACAAGATTTAGCTCTGCCGCTTCATTCTCAGCTCTCTGGTAATTGATTAAGCTCCCATTTTCCTCCTTTTGTTTTGTCTTCTGATTTTGTTTCCTTCAATATACAATTGATAATCTTCTTATCTTACTTCAGGTTAAGACACAAAGTCATTTATAAGGATAAATGCATCACTCCATGTCATCTGCATATTGATCAAGTCTTCCTGTCGGTCTGTGTGTCATAGTAACAACATGGGATGAACATCGATTGTAAGTACATATGCATCTTAAATTCCTCTTGATGAATCAAATTTGAAGATATTACTTCTTAATCAGTCATTGTTTGCATCTTCAGATTAATTCATGCCTACTGGTTGATCAAGTCTTCCTGTCGGTCATCTACTGTGCCAAAAAATGGATTCGTACGGTCAAACACAATGTATGCATTGAAGCAAATAAAGGGGTCCAGAAGTACGTGATTGATAGAGTATGAGTTTCAGCAGCTGAAGATTAATTGGGTTTGTGGAAGTGACCCCAAAGTCTTATTTCAAGAATTTGGTTCAAGTTTAATCATGCACAATACTTGTGTAATTCCGATGATGGTGTTGAAGTTCATATTCTGACCGTCAAGGATGTCATCATATTTGTTAAGAGTTTTGAGTTTGAACGGATATGATTACTGCTCAAACTCCGGCCAGCTCCTAAAAAGGTATATGTTGTCATTGTTATGTTTCTTTCCTGTACATGATGTTTTATTATTCGTGGCTAGGCGGAAATAGGAACTTCACATCCATAACTTGCCGTCTTGTTATTAAAATTGATCAGGTAACTGAATCAAGTTGTTAAGTAGCTTTAGTCAATGAATTTTGATGCTATGAGCTTGATTTTAGTTTAGCTTTGATTCTCTTTGCTGGTCTAGTTTTGTGTTTTAAGGAATTTGAATGAGGTAGAGGAGCTATTCTTTGAATTTTTTACCGCTTTGTGAATTTACATGACCTGGAATTTTACACAACGCAACTGTTATAACTGAATCAAGTTGTTGACTACCTGTAGTAAACTATTTTGGATGCTATGAGCTTGATTTTAGTTGAGCTTTGATATGATTCGGTTATCGTCAGTCAGTGGTCTAGTTTTGTGTCAAAAGGAATATGAATGTTGTGATTACAGTTAACTTTATTCGGTATTAAGTATATTTTATATGAGGTTCTTTAGTGTGATTCCGACCACTTACGTTTATTATTGTGTTCTGAAGTTCCACCCTGATGTCAATAAGCAACCTGGAGCAACCGAAAAGTTTAAAGAGATCAGTGATGCATATGAGGTATGGTTAATTTCTTTTTCATTTTACCAGTGGTTTATGTAATCTGTATCGAAGACATGCTATTGTTGCATGTCTAGATTAAGGCGTGAAGCAATGAACTAAATGCTGTAAGATGGGTTTTATGGAGTGCAGCAGTGCATTGTGTTGGGTATACTTGTGGTGCGAGTTCTCTTTCAATTTTTTTTTTACTACATAAACTTCGTAAGGTACGGAGAAAAAAGAACACATATAAGCTTGAAAAATATTGGAAATTAATTTTCACATTTCAAAAAGAATTTTTTTATTTTTTTTTTACTTTTGTTTTGTAATTTTTTTTCTTAGACTTAAAACACTTATGGGTCTTGTATTTCACTTGACTTTACTGTTTCAAATTCTTTTGTAGTTTGTATCCTCACATTTTTGTCTTTCTAGATATTGTTCACTGTTTATACTTTGTTCAAAGTAGTTTACAGAACTGTAATGGAAGCATATGCTGCACATCCTTAAGTAGATTATAAATCATTGAGCAAAATTCTTTTTGAACTTGTGCCGACACCCGACAATGTTGAAAACTGTCCATCTCATCTCTGTAGTTTGTATCATATGTATCATTTTGCCCATCATTTTTTCAAGCACAACTTCCATCTTGTCCCTGACATCAACAATTTCTGGGTTTTTCTTCCATATGAATCTTTAAACATGATAAACTTTTTTATTTTTTTTTATTTTTTTTTCACACAGTCTCATACTCTCATTAGATCTAGTGTTAGTACCCTGCAATCAATATTATTGTAATATATCCCATGATTCATTACGTCATTTCAAATTTATAATACCGTCTTTTGAATTCTGAAGTACAACACTGTCAGGTGCTATCAGATGATAAGAAGTGTGCTTTATATGATCAATATGGTGAAGCTGGAGTTAAGAGCACCATGAGTGGTGGATCTTCAACCTATACGGTAGTGCACTTGGTTTAGACTTTTATTATTTATTTTTGTATTTCTATTTCATCTTGTACATTATACCTTTTGAAAAGGTGGCAGTTTCTTGATGCATGTGCAAACTTGCATGTCAATGATATTGCTATGCTGAATCTATTTGTAAGATCTATTCCGGGACAATCTGGCGTCCGTTTGGTCATTCTGTCTTTATCTCAGGATTTAAGCAAGCACAGTAAATACTTAGACTTCATTCTCAAAAAAAAAAAAAAAAATCTAAATACTTGGACTTGCACAACAAATATATACCTTTTGGTCTTTTCACATAATAGCCTACTTTGTTCCAAGTTCTCTCATGATTACTGATTCGTCTTTTTCTTCACAATTAGACTGGTCTTATATATTCCAGTATATGCTACTTCGCCAGTAACATTTGTATATATCAGTAAAAAGGAACTATAGACTATATGCCAGTGTCTTTGCAACATTTTCTATAGAGCACCAATATTTGGAAAAGTAAACATTCTCCATAGAAAAATTGTTTAGAGTATGTATGCTAACTTTGGACCATTGGTTTGTTTCTCGAGTGTGTGCCCAATTTTACATCTGGGTTGATTTCTTGGTTATTGTTCTTGGTACTTTTAGTACTGGTTTCTTTTTTGATTTCCTAGTTTCTTAGAATATGTCCATTTCTTGGAGAAGTATTTAAATCTCAAAAAACTATATCTACTTGTTTCTCCAAATGTTAATCCGAGTTATTTAATGAATATTTAATTTAGTTAAATGCAATGTTGTTCTTATTTTTTACAGGGCTTAAGGTATTATTATGTGCTACTGGAATAGACCTGAATAAGAAACTATAGAGTTGTGAAAGTTTCCATAACCAGTTGCTTGATGATGCATATTATATCTTTAAAACTTACAATTTTTTGTTTTGTTTTTGTGCAGACTAATTCTTTTGATTTATTTGAGACATTTTTCGGGTCAAGCAATCATTTCCCTGATATGAATACTCGTTTTGAAACACGTCGTCGTAGTATTGTTACTAAGGGTGAAGGTATACGGTGAGTTATACATACAACACCCATTGGTTCTTGATTAAGATCATTTTCTGCAAGTGCAACCAGGAAAAATAGAGAAATTGTATATTTTGAGTTTAGGTGGCCTTTCTTTTCGACGATGGCGATTCTCAATACAATTGCTTCTATTCGATATTTTTTTCTTCTTTTTTCAAAAATGTCAAACCTCATGTTAAGAGTAAGTTTAATTGGCAGGCCTCTTTGTGGATTTCTCATCAGTTATTTGTTCACCTAAAAAACATGGGCTGAGTAAAAATTTACAAAGCAGTTTAAAAGTGATTTTTGCCAGAAAATATTACTTTAATTTATATCTATAAAGTTCTTTATCTGGGTTGCTTAGGCAGGGTTTGAGTTGTTTGCAATAGTCAAAGCACTTGATTTTTCACGTCCATCATTTGTGTTTTATAACCTCCAGGATGCCATGTCCGTATGACAACATATTGATGAAGAATATTAGTGCCTCACTGTCATTTCTGTTTTGGCTCTACTGTTACTCGTGTTTTTCACAACCTTTCTGTGTTTTAGCAATGCCTTCCTTCTCCTATTGTTCAGTGATTGTTGTGATGCAAAATGAAAATACCATGGATGACTTCTTAGTTGACTCCTATCTGCACATGTTCAGTTATGACATCACTTTAGAATTTTCCGAGGCTATATTTGGAGTGGAAAAAGAATTTGAACTTTCCCATCTGGAAACATGTGAAGTTTGCGCTGGAAGCGGAGCAAAAGTAGGCTCTAAAAGGAGGATATGTTCTACTTGTGGTGGGAGGGGTCAAGTTATGAGAACAGCGCAGACGCCTTTTGGCTTATTTTCTCAGGTAACTTTGGTTTTCTGGTTTCTCTGTTAGTGTAGTGTTTTATTTTTATTTTCTTTCACTTGGGAAGCATTTTTTTTTTCTAGCGATCAAATTTTGAAGAAAAGTTTGGGTCTCTTTGGGATTGAATTTTGGAGACCCCAAAGTGCTTTAATATTAATAAAATTAAATATTTATACATAATATATATATATATATATATATATATATATACTAGCCTAATACCCGTGCAATGCACGTGTGTTGTGTATTGTTGGTCAATGAAATCTTTGTTTTTTTCTGAATTAGGTCTTTTCTTCTGTGTTAATCCTTTTATGTTATTTCTTGTAATATAAAGGGTAAATTAGGCAAAACAAAATTTAGTGAAGCTTTTAAGCGCTTGGCTTTCTAATAGTAGAGATATGCATAATATAATTCTAAGAAAAGAATGTGTCTTGCGTCAGTTTTAGAACCACTCAAAAAGTGTCTTGAACTTCCTGTACAGAAGCATTTTTGCGAAATTTGAAAAGCATTTTTGAACTTCCTGTACCATTGCTTGCTAATCTATCAGCAGCTGAAGATTAATTGGATTTGTGGAAGTGACCCCAAAGTCTTATTTCAAGAATTTGGTTCAAGTTCAATCATGCACAATACTAGTGTAATTCCGATGATGGTGTTGAAGTTCATATTCTGACAGTCAAGGATGTCATCATATTTGTTCAGGGTTTTGAGTTTAAACGGATATGATTATTGCTCAAACTCCGGCCAGCTCCTAAAAAGGTATATGCTGTCATTGTTGTGTTTCTTTCCCATACATGATGTTTTGTTATTCGTGGCTAGGCGGAATAGGAACTTCACATCCATAACTTGCCATCTTGTTATTGCCCAAACTTCCCTGCAGTCGACTTAGGTGGTCTAGGTCTCCACCAGAATGGCTCAGCATCTGTTTCAATGGTTCTGTGTATGCTAGAAGTTCTTAGGGAAGGACTGGAATAATTGTCCGTGACCATGCCAGTGTCTCACAGTTTGAGTTAGCTGCTTCTAATCCTTAAATCTGTTCTTTGCTCATGTTGAAGCGCTGGCTGGTCGCACTAGCTAGCTAGTTCAGCATCTGGGCTTGGCTCCTCTCAAGTTTGAGTCTAATTGCAAGCAGTTGCTGCAGGTATTGGTCCCTCGTCCACTGCTTCATCTATGCGAGTTACATATGTCTTGGTAGCCATGTCGTTCTTCTTTTCATAATTTCTAGGAGGATAATGTGGCTTGAACTTGCTAAATGTGCATTAGCTAATGCTCCTTGTATTAATAATATTGAAGATCTCTTTTTCTTATTGAGGTGCTGGCGAACAATTGCTCTTGGTTGGTTTTGTTCTAGAGGAAGTTATTCTCGTTTCTCTGGGATGTTGGTAGCTGGATATCTTGATGGGTATGCATACTTCTCCATATACGTAATGCCTTTGTAGTCCACAATTCAGCGTGATAGTTCGTGCATTTGTATGTAAACCTGGTGCTTTCGAGTTCTGACCATTTTGTCCTATGAAAAATAATTGGTACTTCATTTTTTATTTTATTTTTTTGGGTAAAAATTGGTACCTGACTTGATGAGTCTGATTTACTAATTTCCGTTCTAATATCTAGAGGCATGGCATTCGCGTTGCTTGCACGTCAGAGAGGCAGATCGATCATGATGAATTGTCATAATTCTCATTCAGCAGAGGTTACAATTGTCACAACTCACAAGCTAAAGTCATTGCCAGACTTCTTCAGCAGAATTTGATCATAATTTGTTCATAGAGTTGTTTTGCGATATATAGGGAAAACAATTTGGTATTAGTCCATAACAAATTATGTGTGGTGCTGTTAGTCCATAGAGTTGTTTTGCAATATAGGGCCATTTTTAGAAGAAAAACTCTATACAAATGTCTGTTGAGAAGGTGTGTGAATGCAGTGTTGCTTGGTTGTGAATACTTAATGGCAATGCAATGTTATTGTTTGAGTAATACATCTGTTTCAAAATGGTTTACTTAATCTACCATTGCTCAATTGTGACATGCATAACCGTTTGTCAAGGACCGGGAATAAATTGCAGCTTTCCGAGACTCCAGATTCCGTAAGATGATATAGGTTTCGCTCCGTTTGAGTCATGTAGTTATAAGCTTAGGTTCAGTATGAGTAATGTAGCTACTAAGTTTGTGTTCACGAAATTTGAAAAGAGCGACAGGGGAAAAACGAGGAATGAGACTCTCAAACAAAGAGAAACTTGGGAGAAAAATACAAAGCATTCAAACCTCAGCAGCATAACTGATGAGCAAGGTCCAGGATCGTTTTGCTCATGCCTGGCCGTTGGCCAATTTATTAGAAGAAAATTGATGACTTAATGGCAATGCAATGTTATTGTGCGAGTCATACTTCTCTTTCGAAATTGGTAACACCCACCATCGCTCAAATGCTGCTACATGCAGATAGGAAGTTAATTGCAGCTTTCCCGGGACTACATTTCCATAAGATGATGTGGTTCAGTTTCGGTTCATAATGTAGGCATGTAGCTGTAAACTAAGGTTCAGGAAACTTGAGAAGGATGACCGTCCAATTCAGAATGATCTGAAAAACTAGAAGCAAATGAAACAACACACTGCATTCCCTGTAAGCCATCGTTTGAAACCAGGTAAGCCAAATATCTGAGTTACTGTCAAACGAAGAAAAACTACGGAGAAATTAACAAAGCATTCAGCTCACACACTCACACCAGCATAAACAGCAAGGTCGAAAATCAAACCAAAACGTTTGAATTCGCTTCAAAAGAAGGACATCAATAAGAAAGAGCTACATCATTATGCAAACAAGCTGAGAATTATTAACAGAATATCCAATTTATTTAAAAAACTTGTCCAAATACCTCAACAAGGAGGCAATACCAAACATAACACTGCCTCAGCAAGGAAGCAATAAAAGTACCATCAAATTAAAAACATAAAAACCACAGAAAAGCATAACTGCTGCTGCTGCTTTGAAACCACCACCAGACTTCAGAAACCACCACGAAGACGGAGGACAAGGTGAAGGGTAGACTCCTTCTGGATATTGTAGTCAGCGAGGGTACGCCCATCCTCAAGCTGCTTGCCGGCAAAGATAAGCCTCTGCTGGTCTGGCGGGATACCTTCCTTGTCCTGAATCTTGGCCTTCACGTTGTCAATGGTGTCTGAGCTCTCCACCTCAAGGGTGATGGTCTTCCCTGTAAGGGTCTTGACAAATATCTGCATTCCACCACGAAGACGGAGCACCAAGTGAAGGGTGGATTCTTTCTGGATGTTGTAGTCTGCCAGGGTACGGCCATCCTCAAGCTGCTTTCCGGCAAAGATCAGACGCTGCTGGTCTGGTGGGATACCTTCCTTGTCCTGGATCTTAGCCTTCACGTTGTCAATGGTGTCAGAGCTCTCAACCTCCAAGGTGATGGTCTTTCCGGTCAAGGTCTTCACAAAGATCTGCATACCACCACGGAGACGCAACACCAAGTGGAGGGTGGATTCCTTCTGGATGTTGTAATCAGCAAGGGTACGGCCATCCTCGAGCTGCTTTCCGGCAAAGATCAGACGCTGCTGGTCTGGGGGAATGCCCTCCTTGTCCTGGATCTTGGCCTTGACGTTGTCAATGGTGTCAGAAGACTCCACCTCAAGGGTGATGGTCTTTCCCGTCAATGTCTTCACGAAGATCTGCATACCACCACGGAGACGAAGCACGAGGTGGAGGGTAGACTCCTTCTGGATGTTGTAGTCTGCTAGAGTGCGGCCATCCTCGAGCTGCTTGCCGGCAAAGATCAGACGCTGCTGGTCTGGTGGGATCCCTTCCTTGTCCTGGATCTTGGCCTTGACGTTGTCAATGGTGTCAGAAGACTCCACCTCGAGGGTGATGGTCTTTCCCGTCAAGGTCTTGACAAAAATCTGCATACCACCACGCAGACGGAGCACCAAATGGAGGGTAGACTCCTTCTGGATGTTGTAGTCAGCAAGGGTTCGGCCATCCTCAAGCTGCTTGCCTGCAAAAATCAGACGCTGCTGGTCCGGGGGAATCCCCTCCTTGTCCTGGATCTTGGCCTTAACATTGTCGATGGTGTCAGAAGACTCCACCTCAAGGGTGATAGTCTTGCCGGTGAGGGTTTTCACGAAAATTTGCATCTGCAAGAAACATAATAACATCAGACTTCCATTCCATATCAAAATCCATAAACAATAACCTCCATATATATCTGCATCATAAGAAACTACATATCGCAACAGACAGCTTCACAATCAAACAAAGAATCAATTTTTTTCGACAAACACTTGTTCCGAAACCTTATATCCTACTTCACATCACACAAAATAACTGATTTCAACATTACTATGTCAAATCCAGATCAAAATTTTACTTTACTCGAACAACAACCTCTAAATTCATCAAAATAAGATAAACAAGAATCTTTCAAAATCCCGATGACAGCTACAAATTAAAATTTTAGTTTAACCTAACCAGAAACATGTGGATCTATAAAAATAAAAAAATAATAAATAATAAAAAAAAGAGGATCCAGCAGTTCATAATTGATCAACATAACAACACAGGTAAATCTACTACGCAATTCAACAAGATCCAATAGATTAATCAAAAGCTCTAACCATCGCAGTTCATAAATTCATTAAACAATTAAAGGTTTTTTTCAAAAGATCAAAACAATCGATCATAAATCTATAACGATAAGCTCAAGATAAAGCCCTAAATCGAATCAAAGCCATCAAAATCCATAAAGAATTTTACACAATTCCAACACATGCAAAACCTAACACAGATCCAATCCACAAAGAAATCAAGAACGAAATCAAGCCTAGATCTAGAGAGAGAGAGAGAGAGGCGACGTTACCTTGAGAAAAGTTGATGAAGAACTCAGAGAGGATTTGAAGGATGCGATTAAAAGAGAGGTACGAAGAACGAGAGGAGCCGAGGGCTTGGTTATATAGGGGAAGAGGGTGGAGAGCCTGTCACGGAAACGACGAGTCGTGACAAGGAGGGGCCAATGAGTTGGAGACACGTGTATGGTGGGGATGAGGGTGATGACCCGGGTTACACGGCGAGGTTTGGTATCTAGTCGTTTTCGGAGCGCTAATATCGAGAAAATATGTCCTCATATTGATTCTTGATTTTGCTTTGGATTGATACCCAAGTTTGCTTAGGATTTGGGAATCGTGAGATACTTAAACATGAATAATCCAATTATGACTTCAGTTTTAAAATTTAAATTTTATGTTCTTTTTCACCGTTATTTTGTGAAAAAATAGTGATGAGATAAATTTTTGTGATCAAACATGTAATTTTTAAATTATATTCTTCGATCGTTATATTATTGATGAAAATATGTGTTTGGAGTTTGATTCTTTGAGTGATTTGTCCGATTAGAAACTCAATATTAAGATAATGAACTATCCCAACATCATCCATATGTTACAATTATAATTTGTCCTATGGCTACAAGATAGTGGAAATATTATATTTCAAGTGGGGATTGTTAATTATCATCGAAGTGGTGACTTTAGCAAATGGCAATACTCAAATAATGTACATCTAAATTCTGAATGTATGCAAATTTTAAAGATGATTTAAGGAAACTTTAAAGAAGAATTAAGGATATGAAAGATATGTTAATTCTAGGCGCTAGGATCCACTGGTAACGCTCCCTTGAGGTAGATGAAAATGTAGCCTCTGGTGCCAACTTCTCCGGCTCTTTCCTCTGCTAGCTCTATCATCTGGTTGGTAGAGAAGAGTGTGCTTTTGAATAATATTTCTAAGATTCCCTTCAGAAAATTTTCATTTCGCTGCCAGATATATTTTCTATTAATTTGGCTGATTAATTTCCCTGAAAAAAGAAAAAATTGTCTGATCATTTTTAGCTGCAACTGCCCAACAAATCGAGATGTACAATAGCATTATGCCAAACAATTTGTCTTTCTTCCATACTCAGAATGAAATATTATAACCTTCGGACAAGATAGTGGATGCATACACGGGAAGCTTTCTTTCTTTCTTGTTCTTACATTATCACAGACTACAACAGGTATTCTTGTATTCATGTGATTACAATGATACATGAACCATATACTATGAGTACTCACTAGTATAGTTACTGAGCATCCCAAATGTTTCTGTGAGAACAAAAACTGAAATAGTTTTCTGTCTCATAATTCTTTTTATCTTTTCTTTTGAGGAAGTGCTACAGAAAAGCTTCTTATCTCTGAACTCCACAGTTTATAGCATTACTTCAACTCCATGTTGTGGACGAACTGTAATAAACCGAAAGGGCGAGTGAACATAACCCGACGAGAGGGTGAACGAGTAGCGTTGCAGAATCATTGACAGTGCAATCTTAGCTTCAGCGGCTGCAAAGTTCAAGCCCACACAGGTACGATCGAGGTCCCAATCCAAAGGGGATAAAGGCACTTGAATTATTGTTAGTAGCTTTAGCAATCCCTTCTGAAAATCTCCCGTGGTTTGAAAAAATGCGCATCTGGTCCCCAGAATTGTGGTTCACGGTGCAGGGCTAGAATTGAGACATTTAGTTCAAGATCAGCAGGAACAATGACCTTTCGAATTCCCAGTGTTACGTCTCTTCCAGCTTTCCTTATAAGGGCACCAAAAGGAGGATACAACCTTAGAGTCTCACTGATGATCATATTCATCTGCATTCAACAAGACATAGAGCCGATCAGGATCTAGGCTTGAATACTTTCAGAAGCAAACCTAGTAGTCAGTTCATCCATACTTCATTGATTTCTTACCGTTTTAAGTTTGGAAATGCCATCAGGATTTGGATTCTGTTTTCCAAATAATTGTAGGACCTCCTTCCTTGCTTCCTCTTGCCAATCTGTATTAAGTGCTAGAAGAAAAATAGTCCAGGCAAGCAATGTATTGGTAGTTTCTTGTCCAGCAAAGTAAAATGTCTTACAATCGTCAACTATATCATCCACTGAAATTTTCTGGCTCTGATTTGCATCATGATGAGCCTTCAAAAGTAATCCAAGAAAGTCACTCCCAAAGCTGTCTTCTCCATCGCTCATTGCCTTCTTCTCTCTTTCCTTGACAATATTTGTTATGGAGCTGTGATTTCCTTTCTCGTGTCGCTCTGATTCCAACTCATCGCTGCTTTTAGATATCTTGCTGCAATTTGCATAAAACACTAAACATAAGAACAGCAGAATCTTAGGCTACAGAATCTCAGATATTGCTAAATCAACAGTTTATTCCATCAAATGTGGATACTTTCAGCGAAACGAAAGGCTGAACATTTCTGAGATTCTAACTGCATTCAACTCAAATGAACATAGAACAAATCGCCTAAGTGATTCCCAAGTTGACAATCAGTTAAAAAGGAGGTTACCTTATGCCAGGAACCTTGACTGTGAGCGCATTTTTGTTTATTAAGAAGGCCAACTTGGCAACTTCATCAACGTCTGAAAAATGACCTCTCCTTCTACATAGCTACTTCCAAAGGCTGTCTTGGCAATCACTTCTGAAGTGAACAACCGAAATTCCTCATACACCTCAATCTCTTTTTTGGTTGGACTAGGAAACACCTGGAAAGCATATCTTGTTATTAAGATATTTTGTAGAAATCTTAATCTAGCTTATCGTGTTCATTGACTAGCAACAGTGTTCCCAGCTAGATATTTGTAGAAATCTTAATCTAGCTTATCTTGTTATTAAGATATTTTGTAGGTTAATGTTGTTTCCTATAAGAGGGAAGTGTTGTTGTTGTAATCTGCAAGAATTCTCAATAGATCAAAAGCTGCATAAGTTCAGTTTTGTTCATGTTCATTGATTGTTCTTCAGTTCTTCATTTGCTACATCAAATCAATCAGATACAAAAGTTGATCTTGATTGTACTCTAACCAAATACAGAGTAGGAGTTCTAATTCTAACATTAGTGATATCGGCGCGCGCATGCAGTACAAGAATCGAAGTCAGACATCTTGGTTTGGCTAAATATGGGAGGAGGACCTAAAGGAGGCGGAGGCGGTAGCAAAGGTGGTAGTGGTGGCGGAGCTGGAAAAGGGGGAGGTGGTGGAGGATCCAAAGGTGGAGGTGGCGGAGGAGGAGCCAAAGGGGGAGGGGGTGGCCTAGGAGCCAAAAGTGGTGGCGGTGGAGGAACAACTAGTAGTGGTTCGGGTGCTGGTTCTGGATCCATGAAGGCCCCTGGAAGAGATGCTACAATATCCAGGGACGTGTTTGAGAGTAACCCTCAGGGCTACTTTCAGGACCTGCACGCTAGCAGCAAGTAGTAGTAGGTACTGACGTGTACGTGTAATGTAGATGTATGTGAATAAAAACCAGTATGTATGTGTAGACGTACGTAGTACTGGAACGTACGTAGTACTGTAGCTTTTTTCGACAACTACGTAGTAGTATAGCTTGCTTTTGTAATATGGCGTTTTTATGTGTATCACTAGCTAGTGTGTAACTATGTATATGAATAAAAAGAGTACGTAGATCTCGACTGGTACGTGCTCTTGCTTTTGTACCTTTTTGGCCTTCTCACTCTTGGAGAAGCTAGTTTAATTCGCATCAAGAACTACTTACTACTTTGTCCAAAAAAAAAAGGTACTACTTACTACTTGGTAAAAACTGATCCTACGATCATGAACCAATTTGTACAAAAGAGAAAAAGAAAAAAGAAAAAAAAGAAAAGGAGCAATGGGAGGTAATGAAAGCTGCAGGGAAAGCTCTCGAAAGGAGGAAGGAACTGAAAATGGTGGTGCAACGTCCGGTGACTGCTGTGAGATGACCCAAGGAGCACTTGCTGCCGGTGCTGTGGGACTTGCTGCCGGTGCTATTACGGGCCTAATCTTAAGTGTTTGGTAGCGATCTCAAACTAGGCCTTAGACTCCTTTACCCTTTACCACTGGACGTGACATTAGCTTAGTTAGGAAGGAAGGAAAACCTAGTCACCATGGAGACTCCTTTACCCTTTTGACAAAGCAACGTACCATTGGAGACTCCTTTACCCTTTTGACAAAGCAACGTACCATTGGAGATTCCTTTACCCTTGTGACAAAGCAACGGCCCTAAAGCTGCACCAATATGTGGAGATGGCTTTTACTCATATATAGGTAGCAGAGGATCCGTAGAAGAAACTTGTTTGCTTATCTTGTGTTCATGTGATATGTTAATTAAACATGAAAAAGACTTTAGAATTCGAGTGTTTAAACTACTTGAGAAGATCAATTATTGCTGATACCGGCCACAAACTCCAGTTAATGCTTGGAGAAACTCCTTAACCCTTTCAGCTTGCAATATATATATGCCTTTTCTTTTGACAATCTGTTGTTTGCATTGTAGGGATCCCTCTCTTTGTAATCTATTTTATTCAATCGAAAACAAACAATTTTTGAGAAGATGAAGTCATACATATTTAACAATCTAAATCATAGTCTCAATTTTTCCCGATCTAAGCAATAAGTTGACTACTCGTATACAAAGAAAATTCAAAGACATGAACAGAAGTTGATTGCTTCTAGCCTTCTACGATCCACTGGTAACGCTCCCATTGAAAATTTCAATAGTTTCACCCTGCCCGACATGGTGCCACCTAAACGACTTGTCATCGTCCATCACATTCTGCTTATAGATGAAGAAGCAACTCTCTTGCGGCAGATGAAAATGTAGCCTCTGGTGCAACTTCTGCAGCTCCTTCCTTAGCTCCCCTACATTATCAGATGCGTTCACTTCCAGAATGTGGGCAGCACCATCAGTTTCAATTTATTTTTGGACCCCGGGGATACCGCCATTGGCCCGGCAGCTGAAGCAGCTGTTGGGGACGGTCTTAAGCTCACCTCAATCTCTGCATTGTCGGATATCTCACATTCGCGCAAAGACCGGTGATCATGTAATTCGTTTCCTGTGTAATGCAACACCAAACGGCTGAGGGGAACCGGCTCCACGCCTTGAATCCTCACCTTCAACTTGGTCATGGTGTCATTTAAGTCCATTTCCATGGGAACATGCATTTTGGAGGTGGTCTTCACATTGAGCTGAACTTTCTTGGGCGGGGATGATGAGTCTTCCAGCTTGACATTGTTAGTCTGTTTATCGGAGTCGGAGTTGATAATGAGCTGAATTTTGGATTGGTGGAGGATTTCGCAGTAGTTAACGTCGTGTTCGTCGTGGAGGATCTTGCCATTCAAGACTAGGGTTTGCTGGGAAATGGGTATTCCTTGGTATTTCTGAACCTTTTCTTTGATCTCTAGCACAGTGTCGAAGTAACCAACTTCAATGGAGAAGGAGGGCCTGCCTCTCTGGGGCTCAAATGTCACATCCATTTTGTTCTGAGGTCAATCATTCTGCCTATGCATATTATCTTGCCTATGCATATTATCTTCCATTTTCTTTGATTTATACATTCAAGGGAAATTTATGGTTTATGTGCAACTGTATCCGATATTATCTTGCATATTCATGAGGGTTTAAATTCTGGATTTCATTATTTGAAAAAATCAAAGAACGTTATCCGTTTTAGTCTTACGGAATTCCAGGCTGTAATATTTGATTTTGTTACCGTTGTGGGTTTGATTGTAACAAATATTCTTATCCAAAAATAGGTCTAACGATTCAAAATTCATTCCTTACATGAATTTCTTCTATTATGTTCCTAATTTATTTTTCTACCCATATCTAGATTTGAAGATGCCATCATATATACTTGCGTGGCATGGCTGATGGTTTGGAGTATTCATAAGTGTACGAAATGTTTAAGACCAATCGGAATATGAAAAATTGTGAAAAATGTACAAGTTTCATGCATCGGTGGTTTCTTCCACGGCAGCTCACAATTGGAAAATTAAGCTGGGAAAGAAGCCTATGACATGGTAGGCTAAATGTACAGGAGATTTCAAGAATCTTGAAGAGCTGCTGCATACAGCTGAACTTGCCGCGGCCAAACTTGACCGTATACATCTTTCTTGGTGTATCGCCGATCCCATGACCAAGGAACATCTGGTAAGAAACGAAGTAAGATTCATAGAATGGGGATTCATTATTTACTGATCAAATGTAAGCAGAAGTAGTGATCGACCTTGGGTGGTGTACGGTTGAGGAGGGAGTTCATAAGGCACAGGCAATGTGACTATATCGGATGATGAATCTGTGTTTCTGTTCCCTTGCCAGTTCAGAGTCACTAGTTTATTTCTCCTTGATTCCGAATTATCTGGCTTCTCAGATTTATCCTGGTAGTCAACTGAATTAGATACTTCTACTTCCTTAGTGTTATTTTCTTCAATTTTCTTTTTCAAGTATCTTTAATTGTTGGAAAAGAGGCGAGTGTGTAGCTATTACCTCATATGGAAACCCAGTACTAGTACAAGAAAAACCAGAACTTCGTGTTTTATATGGTAGAAACAGCACCCCAAGCTGTAATGATCCAAACAAGGTCAATATATGTAATCTCTAAGCTTGGAAGGAGCAAGACTACTAGGTTCATTAAATGTATTCAATGAGAAAAATATAATTCAATATATGCTTGTAGGGTCTCAATGCTGTAACTTAGATTCAATAGCTCGATAAACTTCTCATTTTTTCCTTCAAAGATGCACATCTGAACTTCAATATTGGGCAAATTAATCGAGCAAATGCCAAAGATATTTATTCTTTCATTGGCATATACCATAACACTATTGTAGGGATGCATTTACTAATATTAAATCTGAACTTCTAGTTTATATGATTCTGATACACCTACCTCATAAGAACGAATCATGAATTGAGAATTATTCTTCTGGAGCGCTCCCCACGCAGCTTTGCTAAGATTTGCTGATGTTAGCAAAAACCATCTGTTGGGGAAATGTATGAGTTCAAAGTTTATGCTGGAACTCAGCATGAGTTGCAGCCTCGCAGGGTATGAATTATTTTTTCCCAAAAAAAAAAAAAGTAGAAGAACCGATAGCTCTGGAATGAACTCTTACGCAATTTTCTGACCGTTGTATCGGGTAAATGTCTTAATATGTGGCATTGCACGACTGAAATAAAGAGGCAGAAAGTGTCCATGTAAATATCAGAGTTTTAAACTAAGCATTTCAGAGTGTAAGATGCCACTAGAAACAGAAGACATACCACCGGCCAGTGTGGCTTGCCTTCCATCTTGCCCAGTACTTCTTCAAGAAATCTTTCTCCACATTCTTTACTGGACTTGGAACAGCATTTCCAGCAGCATAACCCTGGCAAAGAGTGGAAAAACAAAAAAAACAAAAAAACAAAACAAAACAAAACAAAAACAAACAAACAAACAAAACAACCAGTACTGATATCAGTTTCATAACCCAAACCAAGAAGCAGAATACAAAATCTAATTTACAGAAGATGACACAACGAGTCACTCCGTCCAAAAAACACTGCATATATATTAGGATTCAGAACATCGTAGACATATACTTGTTCAATCTCTATACATATCAGGATTAATTCTAAATCACAGTTCTATGGAATTTTGTTATTGTACATCCGACACTAGAGCCTTCAGATAAGTTAAAAAAGATTTGACATATAAAACCTTGACCAGTTGACCCACCGGTCAGGCGGTCACTACATGAGGTCTCTGAGACCTGGATGGTTTCTCGAAGATATCATAGATTGGAAGTGAGCTCTAGTTTAAACTTTAAAGGTTCTCAAAAGAATGAATTCATAACCTACTTGATAGTACCTCTATAGAGCATCTGACATCTTCTACTGTGGGCCATATTATACGTGGCTCCCCAAGACCGAGAGGAGTTTTATCATCCGAGGAACCTGATGACATAGAATATGCAAGCTCAGCCATCCATTTCTCATCCAAAGAACCTAGGGAGGAGAACTGCAACAACGTAAGACGCAAAATAAATAACGGTTTCATCAAATGAGATACGCTCCACTACTATTTCTATTATTTCCCATTATTATACTCCATAAGCAAATACACAGCTAAATTGTAACTCATGCTGACTTTCATTTATTTTGATCTTACAAAATCAAATAAGCACTCAGCATTGACAATCATCATTAACTATTGCAGGCACACTAAATGAGTAAAGAAGTTGTGTAAACATATGTCCATACCTGATAAGCAAGCGGAGATTTCTGAAACTCCTTATCAAATGTACATTCCTGGAGAACAGCACGTAGTTTCATATGTCCCCACCTTTTCATGTTATTACCGGTATGATATCCAGGGACAGATGCAATGAGCCTCACCTGAAGATTACACAAGAGTCAAAAGATGTACCAACTTCAACCAGAAATTAGATATCATTTATATGGACTAGTTACGCATGCAAATAAGAGAATATAATAAGAGGTACAGGGAATAGAAAACACACTGCTGCACTGCTGTAATCGAATTTCTTGAAAAATCCGGGATTTATATTGAAGGTTCCCAAGGTAGGCAAATTAACAGAAAACTCGGGCCACTGTTGACATTCAACATAGAAAACAGAGAATATCAGGTTCAATTTGAAGCAGCATCTTTTAACATCTAGGAGAATGCATGTCAAAGCTATAACAATCATGCTCACTGAGCTCAAGGCCGAATGCAATTGCAATATACATTACGCAGAAGACACCTTGACACTGTTATAGGATTGAGTAGATAAAGTCAAGATTGTATCGGTATACCTTCAGTGCACTGAGATAGTCAGTCAAGTCATTTTCAAATCCACAACCTTTGCTTGGATTACTTTGATCTTTCCATGGAAAATCTTGCATCCACAAACCTTGACTTTTGTTGTTCCAATCAACAAATATTAAGTTTGCTGTATGTACTATTACTCTCACTCCTCGAGGATAAACAAGAAGCATGGCCTTTGAATGGTGCGTCCCAAATGAAATAGGCAACGGTGGTTTGTGTAGAATCCAATTTGCAGGTTTCTTTCTCTAAAACAGAGGAGCACAGATTAAACTCCATGTGCCCGCCAAACAAAGAATCAACACAGGTAGAGCTAAAGCAAACCTTCATATAATCCAGTGTACCATCACCCTCACCATGAACAACCAATACATGTGGGATTTTTGCAACTGTTGGACAAGCTAGATCCAGTGAAGAGAAAATAACAGAAAAGACAAAAATCAGAATACAGATGAAGAATGGAAAGGATGCAAATAATTACAATGATCCAAATAGCTTATACATGGTACATGATAACATAAGACCTGAAAATGCAAACACACATCTTATGAAAGTAGTATACATTGCGACAGGCAACCATTCAAACAGAACAGCATACCAGGTACCAGCCAATCAAGGTCTACCATGTAGTTGGAAAGTACAGCAAAGAGAATATCTCCCTACACATAAAAAAAATGTTATCAACTTCCAAAAACCAAAAAGTTCCCGATCAATCCATTTTTATAGTGAAACATGAACCAAAGCTCAGAGGTAAATGAACAAGCTGTGATCATAACCTGAATCACATCTTTGATAGAAACACACGAGGTATTCGCCCACGGTGGCAGTCCTTGCACATTCAAAAGCCGAAACGTATGAGCCAACTTATCATTAGGGACACGAAAATGCCTTATCGCCTCCTCACGACCCCCACCATCATCACTCCTCCCTTCCACCTCACCCTTCAACATCAACAAAATCAAGCAAGTCACATTTTCCAATAATCACCAATTTAACACCAAACTACATAAACATAATAAAGAATAGCACCTTAAACCGCTTCGAATTCGAACCATTCTCTCCACATTGCAACTCAAGCAACCGTTTTCGACTCGACTCCTCAGCCTTCTCTTCACCAATTGAACTCTTCCCAACACTATCACCACACACTCTCCTATACCGAAACAGATACTTCCCTGGAATCAGCTCTATGACGTCATCGTCTCGAATCGTGAGGCTTTCTTTATGATACAATTTCTTCCTATCATTTCCACTAGTCACCACAACGGGATTGCTTCCCTCCTACAATCATTCAATTCTCAATCTTTAACAACTTAACAGACCAAAGCAAGCAGTTAAGAAGAGTGAGGTCAGTTTAGTAATTTTACCACGACCAAATCGGCGGAGGCGTTGGAGGCGGTGAGGGAGAGGTGGCTGCGGCTGAGACGCTTGTCGGTGAGGGAAGGGGCGGAGTTGCGGCCGATGGAGTTGCGGCCAAGGGAGAGGGGTATTTTGGGAATTGAGGCGTCTTCTTGGACGTGGTTGCTTAAGGGAACCAAGTGTCCTACCTGCACAGAAGGAAGAGAAGAAGCGTTTGGTTAGGTGAAGATAGGGAGGTGGAAGAAGATTGAGAATTGAGAGGATTAGAGAGGAGGGAGAGAGAGAGACCGGAATGTCAGCCATTGATGAATGCTTGGTTGCATCAGAGAGACAAGTAGAAAGAACATGCCTTTATTTCATTTTTATTTTGCTTATTTTCCCTTTAATTTTTGGGAAAATGCCCATTTAGTATAAAAAATGCCCCCTCATTACCCATTTCAATGACCATCTTATTTTTCTCCCTTATTCAACATAAGGTAACAACTTTATTGCCCATTTGAACAAATCTTTTTCAATTTTAGTACAAATTTAATTTTTTTTCTTCCTTTTTTGTCTTTTTGTCTTATCTAACATATTTTTGAATTATAATTTGCTGAGAAAGTGGAAGATAAAAAAACGAACTTTGCCGAAATATCACTCAACTCCCTCCGGCCTCCCATGGCCGGTCGCCGGAGCCTGGTCGCCGGAGTCGCCGGATTCCGGTCACCAAATTTTTTTTTCGCCGGAAATTTTTTTTTCGCCAGATTTTTAATTTTTTTTTTTTGTATAATCAGGTTATTGGACGATGGTTACTGACCCTCAGTAAATAATTTACAGATTACAGATTTCCAGTAATCGATTACAGATTTCCAGTAATCGATTACAGACCCCCAGTAATCGATTACTGACCCCCAGTAATCATGTTACAGATTTCATATTTTCCAGTAATCATGTTACTGACCCCCAATAATCGATTATTGACCCCTAGTAATCAGGTTACTGACCCCGAGTAATCAGATTACTGGAGTTACTGATCCATAGTAATCAAATTACTGACCCCCAGTAATCGATTACTGACCCCCAGTAATCAGGTTACAGATTCCATATTTTTCAGTAACCATGTTACTGACCCTGTTACTGACCTCCAGTAATCGATTACTAACCCCCAGTAATCATGTTACTGACCCCCAATAATTGATTATTGACCCCCAGTAATCAGGTTACTGACCCCCAGTAATCAGATTACTAGAGTTACTGATCCATAGTAATCAAGTTACTTACCCCCAGTAATCGACTACTGACCCCCAGTAATCAGGTTACAGATTCCATATTTTTCAGTAACCATGTTACTGACCCCGTTACTGACCCCCAGTAATCGATTACTGACCCCCAGTAATCGATTCCCAATTCGATCAAAACCCTAATGTTGGAGGAGGAGGAGGACCCGCCGTCAATAGTATTACTGACCCCCAGTAATCGATTACTGACTCCCAGTAATAGTATTCCCAATTCGATCAAAACCCTAATGTTGGAGGAGGAGGACCCGCCGTCAATAGTATTATTGACCCCCAGTAATCAATTTATTAGTGCTTCAACAGAGATCCAAGAGGAAGATTGCGGGTCAGTGACTCATATAGGATCTTGTGGATGGCGGACCACAAGGGGTGAGAGGCCCTCATCCATAGTTGAGATAGAGGAATCATGCTTTGGCTTTGGCTTACTGTACTTACAGGAAAAACAACAAGAGCTTTCGAAAAAAGTTGGAAGCCACTACACGCCAGCCTCAAGGCCATGACAGTGACATCAAGCAGCAAAAAGGGTCAGATTAGAAAAGCATGGCAAACGAACCATGATTTGCTAGAGCACAAGCAACCTAATTTGTTTAACATGAATTTTGTTATCTCAGAAACTCAGAAGCAACCTAATTCAATCTTATTCCCCTCAAGAACAAACCTTTTTACTAGCACTTGCAATGGCAAAACCCGAAATTTGTACTATTTGAAAACTCGCCTGCAATATCAAGTTTGTTGTGTGAACTTTTGTAACAATTTGGATTCAGTGGCCGCAGTTGTTGTTGTGGAGGTGAAGCTTATGCTCTGGAGATCGTCAGCTAGAGAGAGAGAGAGAGAGAGAGAGAGTCGGCTAGAGAGAGAGAGAGAGGAAAAGGAGAAAGAAGATATTAGGGTTTAGTATAGGGTATTTAGGTATTTTTAATAAGATTCATTGGAGTGGGATATAAACATTAGAATGGGCAATTTTTAAACCCATTTTGTTCAAATGGTCTTTTTCCCTTAATTTTTTGTTTTAATTTGTAAGTTTTCTACTTTTATAGGACATCATTTTGCTTAGTTCAAATGTTTGTCCCTTTTTTTTTTTTTTTTTTACATCGTAAAAGGGAGGTCATCCTACCGGACATTGCAGCCCCTCACTGGCCACTTTGCTTTCATGGAGAATCGAACCCCTGTCCTGAAGTGGTTATCAGTATGGAGTGTCCGACCACTACACTATTCTTAGTGGTTAATGTTTGTCCGGTTTAGCTTCTCCAGCTTTTTGTTTTTTATAATGTTATAAGTCGTCTTTGCCTCAGTTTTCCAAGTTGAGGCCATTGGTTCTTTTGAAAAATTATTATCATGGGTCACTAAACTTGATATCAAATGTTTTGCAGGTCACTAGAAGGTGACCCTGAGCTGATCATCATTAGCATGGTGTCGTCCTCAAGTTCCTTAATCTCAACCATTAGACTAACTTGTTGCCTAAGAAATTACTTTTAAGTTCAAAGCATTCTCACATATTTTGGTTGAATTAATTTCTCCATTACATTGTATCAGTATTCTTTCATATGTAGAGTCCGGTATACATTTACTCCAATAAAATCACAAGATTTGGGAAAAGAAAAGATATCAAAGGAATTTTAGTAGATTGGAGAGTCGAATATGTTAATAATGCTTCATCGGGATAACAAGTCTTACAAAACCTCGATCCATATAAACCTCCCCTTATAGGTTTCTATAAGAATTCGATCTGGTAGTATGCAACTAAAATCCTAATTAATACTCTGCCTTCATAATCCATTAAACCAACTCCATCACTCACATTCCCCTACATTTAAGTTTGGTTGACTCTTAATGTCCTGGGCTTACTTTGCCGAACATGTATTGTCAGTATTTTGGGAGTAAAAGGTAGCAAAGGCAACAAAACTTGCTATCTTCTGCGCTTCGATTCTTTTCGCATCTCTGCATAGTAGCTCTCCAAGTTCGAACCTTCCCATAAGCGTCTGTTGATAAGATCTTCCTTTCGTAAGTCATCTGAAAATCAAAGCCATTATTCAGTAAAGAGTAACTTATAAAGGGCATTTAGTTTGTAACGGTTCTGAAGTTCAAAACCCAAGCCTTTGAATGGAAATGAATGATTTTAAACATCAGAAACCAATCTTGTAGGAAAGGTTTTTTTTGTAAATAAATTGTTTTTTAAAACCGAACCGATGATGGAACAAAGCTCTACTGGGATCTCAAAGTTGATGACCCTCTACAAAGAATGCCATGAACTCACCCCCAATCAAAAAATTAAAGAGCGTGTAACACCAACCAAATATGTGCTTCCTTTACCCATTACAGGAAAACATCTCTGCGAGTTAAAGTTTCTTACCAACATTTCTCCATGCATCAAGTGGCGCACTAAGGGATCTCTGTGTCAAGTAGGAGGCATCATCCCATGAATATGGAGCTTTTTTCACCTTATATCTCCAGAACCAACAACCATGCCATAACAGCAGCTGAATCAAAAGGAAAAGAAATTGGTAATCCTTGTAATGAACTAATGTTTGACGTAAAATCGTCACAACTAAGATGGGCGAAGTATGTCAAACATACTAAAACCCTTGAAACCAAGATGGGTGAAATTTGGCCAATACTACATAAAATTTCAAACTTTCTTGAAGAACAAAATGGAATTTAACCTTGCCAATAGTGTAGGGTAACAATACGAAACGGACAGCGAGAAGATCCCACATGGAGGGTTGCTCAGCTCCTTTGATCTGCAATTCAAGTTCTTTGCTGAGATCTTCATCCATTTTTCTGTTGACAAAAAATCAGCACCCACATAAATTACATGAAGAAGTTTAAAAGTACAAGATATTCAATACTTCACACTCATGGGCACACCACAAGTTTAAGTGGAACAACGCTGCATCTTATTATTTTAGTTTAGTTGATAAGTTCTTACTTGTTTGTCTGCTTGTTACTCTTCTTCTTAGTTGTAGTCCCCCCACTACGTTCAAGTTCCAATTGCCGAAGTCTATTTTTGTAAGCAGGTGTTTTTTTAACCATGTCTATAGCCTACAATGACACGAAACATACAAAACTGTCAAAAAGAGAGAATTTTGGCAGCCTTTCATATATTATGAAACGAATAATATGAATAATAAAGTCCTGTAAGAATCCACCAGGGAATTCAAATGTCCTTACTGTAGTACAAAGCTTATTGCAACTGCCAGTAGTATATTCTCAGAGTAAAAGAAGAAAAGATTATAATATCTTTAACTATGATCTGAATGACATCCGCTATCAGGACACATGTATCAAGTGCATTTGGCTAAGTTTGTTAAGCCACATATATATATATATATTAAATTATTGATATCCAGAAAATCAACATTACTGTAATACTGGAGTAATGTAATGTTCAAACTACATAGATTTGCCCCCATACCTGATTATATCTTGTCCACTGATTGAAATACTGAAATGCTGAAAGAACCAACAGAAAGCCAACCAGTACAGCGCGAGGATCCTAGAGGGTGAGCCAAAAAACGTGCTTCAAAATATAAGCAAAATGAAATTGAAGTTGCAATATAAACTAACACAGGTTTTTAGAGAGCGGGCAAAATATCAATTCATGATCACAATGAAGATTCTCTCACCGTCTTGTGCCCATAATATGCTTGATAATAGCGAGCTGTATTGTAAAAATACTAGCAAAAAAGAAGAAGAAAAGAAACAGTCAGAATTATTACTTCAAATTCTACACATATATAAAAGCTCAGAAGACTACAAATTTTAAGTACAGGAAACTCATATTCTCCCCTTGCATTGAAAATATGGCATAATGAGTAATCACAAACAAGAAAATTGTTGATTTTCAGCAACCAAAGTATCAAACATATCCTTGACCAGAAAATGCTTAAAAATACAATAAGATTCCTGACATTGCGCTTTAGTTTCTATCAATAAAATCATGTAAAATTTTCAGAAAGCGTGAAAACATATAATGTGTGCGCTACTCAAGTGCATGAGAAGGCATACAATAGAATGCAACACAACAAAACAGAGATCCAAGAAACAGTAATATCTAGTAAAGGCCATCATATCTCTAGTTGTCTACCTAGCACACAATGCATACTACATTACATCGTAAAGGTCATATCTTTACTACATTTCCATCTATTAACTCAACGCACACTAAATTGCTCATAAATTTACCTCCTCAGGATGTGCAATTGCGTAATCATACTGCTCCCTCGACGCCTCGTCCTTCAAAATCTGCAATGCAGCAATCACACTCCATTATTAACACCACAAACTTCCACAAAATCGACTTGCATTGCATCAAATTTCAAACTGATGTATCATTCTCTAATGTAATCACATAATCCAAAGTACCTCGTAAGCATTTGCAATCTTAACAAACAGCTTCTTCGATTCCGGATCCGGATTCTTATCCGGATGACTGTGAATTCATCATCAAACACTAAATCAAAACCTTCATTCATCCAACTACCAAAAAAAATTAAAAATTTTATAAAAAAAACTCACTGTTTCAGAGAGAGCTTGTAGTAAGCTTTCTTGATCTCCGACGAGTTCGCGCTCTGCGTAACCCTACAAAAGCAGGTCAGGAGGTAAATACGAGTCAAAAGGAGGGGTAATTTGGGAAAGGAGGATGAAAATTACGCTGGACTGACCCGAGGAGATCGTAGCAGTCGTCTTCGTCGCAGTAGATGGCCGCCGATGGAGAGATGAGGAGGCAGAACAGCATTAGAGCTAAAGCGGCCGCGAACCACCGAATCGGAGGCGGTGGCGCCATGGCGGCGGCGACGATGGAGCTGTAGATATTTCAGAGAGAAATGGTTTTCAGGGAAGACGACTCTGCGTTTTGAGTGTTTTGACAAAAAGTGGAAACAAATACTACACACGCAACAAAAGGTTTTAAGTCAACAGATCTGGGATTGGAGAAGCCTGTGCCGTTGGATTCGCATAACATTTGTGATCTTTTGTACAACATCACAAAACGACGTGTCGCCAATTTACATGCTCAAATCGCAAAGGTATACAATGTGTCAATGCTGGGCGCTAGGCGGTGGGAGACCTTTGATAAGATGCTTAATCAGGATTTCTGAACATTTTGGGATCTAGGCGGGGTTAGGGAACTTAAGCGGACCTAGGCAGATCTAGGCGGCCTCTAGACGGACCAAGGCAGTCTCTAAGCGGTTGCTAGGCGGGTCTAGGTGGTCCTTGACATATTTTCTTCTTTATTTAATTTCTAATAGGTTTTTTAATATGTCAAGAGAAACGAGAATGATGAATCTTACGATATTTGCTAACACCGTGCCATTGTCATTTGCAAGGTGTATGCTTCCTTGGTGAGCTCCATACAAGCAAGAAATTAAGAAGCAACAAGAGTGAAATGAGATGACAAAACCTTTTTATTTCCAAAGGATCATTATCAAACCAAAATCTTAATTATACAATAGACAATTACAATACGTTAACTAATTAAACAAGCAACCACAAATTAACCCAAGAGAAAAGAAACGAAAAACTATTAACACCCTTCACTTATGCAACATAAACCCTAAGATTAGACAGTGTGATTATCACCCTTCACTAGCAAAATTCATGTAGTGCCTAAAACTTATAAACTAATTAGACAAGAAACCTAGGAAGGCCTACTTTAGAACCCAACTGTTTAACATCCTCTTGGACTTGATGTCGATATTTCCCAAAGCTGAATTTTCTATAAACTGAGGGCTCGCAGCAACTCTCTATCATGGTTTCATAAGATGGACAAAAGAAATATGCCGTGGAGAATCGTTCAACTTGCAAATTTGTTACAACTCGATGTTGAACACTCTTGTACACATTGTTGCTCCATGCCTAGACAAGGAAACCAAAAACATACAATGAGAAATATCTGTAATGAAATATTTGAACTCCACTCATGCCACCCTTGATGAGGTTGAGAGCATGACCTTCCAATATGGAAAGCCACGCACTACCTTCACCACCCCTGCATCAAACTCACGTACTCTAAGATTATGTAGTACTGCATTGCAAAGTATGCATAGCATAAGATAATAAATCAGTGTTAAGTACCTGAAATAGATCCCCAATGTTGATGATCAGAGCTTCTGGATTAGGCTTGACTGCAATCCATCGATCATCTTTAACCAACTGCAATCCCCCAACTTGGTCTTGATGCAGTATAGTGAGAAAGTCACTGTCAGTGTGCGGCATCAAACCGAATACCTCTGAAGGGATTGGACATGGTGGGTATCTGTTCATCCGAAGATAGCAAGTACTTGGCAAACAATTTTCGTGGAAGAATGTCGATCTGTGTCCCAACTTCTCGGCCAAAATTTCAGCTAATTTCAGTGCCAGACTAGAAACTGTTGCAGCAAACTGTTCCATCGTTGAGCTGAATGAATGTATGCACATGAAAGTGGAGAAACACAATTAGTCACGAATTAGAAACGCATCATATGTACTGCAAGGACAAAGTATATATATTGGCTTGCATAAATGGTCCTCCATCCTATATTGGCTTAAGAAAAGAAGGTTTGATCCTCCTAAGCGAAAAGCTTAAACGACGCTGCAGAAGTAGGCCGTAATAGATTCATGAACCAGATTAGTGCTGTGATCATACTCGATCTTCCATGAGTTTAATTATATGTTGATGCAGACTTGAGATTAACTATTAATCTCACTAGTTAGACTAAAACCATTAATAAATTCCTATAGACCGTAACAAGATGCATTATAACCTTCGTTTTCTACTATGCATGCATGCAATTACTTCACTAGTTTTGAACTGACAAGGGTGAATTCGGGTGTAGCAGGAGTAGGGGTGAATATATATGAATAAATAACTAATTCTATCTGATTCTGCAGTAAGGAAAGGTGTAGAAGCTTATATAAGGACAGGCCAGAAGGCTCTAGCTATCTGTAAATTTTTGTCGAGATGACAGAAGAGCAATCGTGGCAGCTGGCTGAGGAGCTAGCAGTACCGTAATTATTCGTCGTTGCTAAGATTCTAGATTCCAGAACAAATAATATACATTGAACACAGGGCATATGCAGGACGATCTTACTGGAAATTGGGGAGTACTGGAATCACAAGATCGATCTGTAATGATGACTCATGAGAGACCTTGTGGTTCCTACACATCGACTGCATGTGAAACCAGTAGATCCATGACTCAACATACCCAATATTATGAAGAGTCGGTTTCATCAACGTTTTCATTTCCATCAGACTTATCCAAAGTCATGACTGTAAAAATCAAATTGGATGAACTACTTGACAAATTTAAGTAGAAATTCTACCATGCATGTATGACATATACACACAACTACCATTTATAACCTAATTACTCATGAGAGAATCTATATTGTAACACGCTGAAGATTTTATTTATCTAAGTAAACATGATAAATCATCGAAAACTAAACTGGAATGAAAATGAAGCTATAGAAACCATCTAAACGAACCCTTAAATGACAATGAAGCTAGTCTTGAAAATAACTACAAGTACTTAAGGTGAAGGGTATGAAGTATGAACACTTGTTTGTTCTGTCGTTGATTCCGAAGGTTAAGTGGATTATTCCCATGGTAATTTTGAAGTTGGAACCAAGTAAAAAGACACATATCTAAGTATTTTCCAAAAGATACCTGAGATCGTCAAGACCAGCAGCCGAGGAGGCCGAAACCTTGTTGAGTGGAATGTGAAAAGCTTCAGACCATGATAACTGTCTCAGGCTAGTGGCCGTAGGACTCCCCCAACGGTAAGTACCTGCCGAGAAGTTGAAGTACTTGTGTTCTTGGCTCTTCTTGTCAAACGATTGTCTGAACACCTTCTCTTGCTCACTCTTCATCTTCTGCAATAGCTCGCTTGAAATCCCATGGTTCATTACCTGAAAAAATCCCCACTCCTGCGATGCCCTAGCTATCTCCGACTTGCACTCTTCACCCTCGGAGTCCCCAAGCTCAAGCCGCCGCAGATCAATCAGTGGTAGCTCGCATTCCTGGACGATTACCTTCATCGCGTCCTGGTCTTTGTTGTCTCTGTTATAGTTGCTGTTGGTAGTCGTGGCGGTGGTGGTGCTGGCGTTGTTGAAAAAGGACTTGTAGGCCTTGTGAAATGGTGGGTCCGAGTCCATGCTTAGGGGTGGAAAGCTAAGATCATGACAGGGAAGAATAATGGCAGCGGTGAGAAGGGAATGTTCGAGCAGCGATTGAAGAGAATAAAAAGCAGCAGCTACTTACAAGTAGTAACAAATTAATTAAGCTAGTCTGCTGGTTTTGGGGTTTAACTTGGAGATGGAGACAATGAGAAAAGAGATTGGGACAACACGCGTTCTATTGTTTCTTGTGTTGCCTCTAATTCGTCTTCGATGGAAACGTTATGGCGTTAACTTCTCCAACTTTTGGACTTAAGACTTCTGAGTGCATATGTCCTATTGCTAGCTAGCAACAATATGTATATTTTGGAGACATGGAAGTTATCTATTTTGCTCGCTCGATACTTTCCTTCATGCATTTAACCATTTTTCTATCTTCTCACTCTCAGTGTTATGTTAATTAGCTCAAGTGGTACAAGAGCTCAATTATCTAGGAAGTAGGCTATTAGGTCGAGTCACGACATGGGGTAGGTGTGAAACCCTCAAATTTGGATTTAGGCCAGGGTTTACACTCAAATTTTGGGCTTCTTAAGCTATTGTTAAAAAGAAATTGTTGGTTAATTCAGAACACACATGAATTTTAGGTTTACGTATAGATTTACTAGGGTTTACTTTGTTTCTAGCTAGGGTTTACTCGTTGGTCTCCCTTGTTTGTTACCTAATGAATCATTTATACTACATTGGTTAATAAGCTAAAGCTGAAAACCCTTATACAAGGAAAATAAGTCTCTGGTCGTACTAATCTGATGACCACCGACATATACATACAGAAGCAAATACATACATATCATTGCTTTGCATTCATATATGAGCCCAACATTTAGTATTTTATTGAGTGTACTGGACTTGTTGATTTCATGTTTTTACAATTTTTTTATCTCATATATATTTTCTTTATTTATCAAACAAACAACTTAAAATACAATAACTAGTATGTTGTACGCAAGTCAAATTCACAACCACACTCTGATTTACAGAGAGGAGACTGATTTATGTCTTATGTACTTCTCATATTAGTTAATTAGTTTACCTTGTACAATTTTGTAGTTTATTTGGTATAAACAGGGTGCACATAAATAACAAAAAAGAATAATAAATTAGCTATCACATTCATAGTTCAGAACCAACCACGTTTTATGGGGGCCATACGAATTTACCAAGAGTATACATGTTTTAGACATAATCTGCGCAAGATATAGTTTTTATCGATCTCTCCCTACACAGCAGAGAGGTTCAGGTTTACCCATATGATCAGTCTGGTCTGTCTATGTTCTGCTAAGCACAAATCAACAGCACAAAAGCTTTGCAAAACATTGTCATTGATCCTATACATCCATAAACCTATATTAAGGAAAAAAGAAGAAGAAGAAGAAGGTTTAAAAAACGAGGACAAAGCCAGTCTGATCGACCGACATATCTAAGAACAGTTCTGCTTCCAACAATCCATGTAATTGGAAAGCATATATATCAGTCAAGGTTTCTTAAGGCAAGAAATAAGAATACCAAACTCATCAATGAAGAAACACTGATATAGGGCCTCAATGAGGCCGAAAATTTATGACATCAATCTTAAAGTGGCATGCCATGTCACCTAGACATATCACCGATTGAAACAATCATGTCATGTCATTTTTAAATAAAAAGACAATCATATACTTCCCAAATCTATTTAAAACTCAATCAAGATTAATTTATTGGAGTTAATTTCTTACCTATTTAATAATCTTATCCTCTAAATGGAAATGTATGTGTATATACCACATTCATTAGTAATAATGTAGTTAGCAATCATATCAATTTTTTTTTTCAACAAGATTATTTAATTACCTTACATGACTAAATTAAATTTATTTATGGGTTAGAATTACTATATATATATACCATCATATTCTTCATTAAAATTTGAAGAAAAAAAAAATAGAAAATCTCTATTGATTCTTTTGGACGAATTACATATATTTCTTTTATGGATGAAAATTTCTTTTATCGAATAAATGATGAATTTTTTTTATGGACTAGTTATATATATATATATATATATATATATATATATATATATATATATATATATATATATATATACAGAGCTTCTATAATACGGACGTCCGCACGCACTGTTCACGGTGCGGATGCGGCGTATCCGGCCACCGGCGAGGCGGCGCCGGCGTATCCGGCCGGTGGACTTTGCTCGCCCCGGCCCGGCGACCCCGTCTGTGCCGGCCCGAGGTCCGTCGCCGGCCGGCAGCGCCGGAAATCTGGAAAAAACCAAAAAATGAACAGTACTTTGTCAGTTTTCTGGTTTTTTCCAGATTTCCGGCGGCTGCCGGCCGGCGACGGACCTCGGGCCGGCACAGACGGGGTCGCCGGGCGGGGCGAGCAAAGCCCACCGGCCGGATACGCCGGCGCCGCCTCGCCGGTGGCCGGATACGCGGCATCCGCACGGTGCGGACGTCCGCATCTGAAACTCTCTGTATATATATATATATATGAACTCACATTTTTGAATTTTTAATAATTTCTTTTTCAAAAATATTAAATTTTCAAAATATATTTTGGAGCTTAAATCAAGGCATTATTGTGACAAAAGAAAGAAATAAAAACTAGGAAAATAAGTTTTTTTTTTTTTAATAGAAGAAAGACAAAATCATCTAAAGCATTGAGAATGACAAGATTGTTATTTTAGTTAAGAATGAGATAATATGACTTTTCTAGTTGGTGATTTGTCTAGGTGACATAACATGCCACTTAGGATTAATTGAGGTAAAAAATATTAAGTCTCAATGATGCCGAAAATCATTTTCCTTACAAGTTTTTGGTTGGATTGTGCGGGTCCAATCAATAGAACCAAGCTATTGACCGGAAGAAAACGGAAATTGAGTAGATCCTATCGCAATAATTCATATTTATCAATAGACAAAAAATTGATCATTACATGCA
Organism: Potentilla sterilis; assembly: GCA_963682095.1. NCBI lineage: Eukaryota > Viridiplantae > Streptophyta > Magnoliopsida > Rosales > Rosaceae > Potentilla > Potentilla sterilis. Next base: position 1,735,768 of record OY821755.1, read on the forward strand.
TGTAGTGTAATGTTTATGAAATACACTGTAAACGCAAAAACAAGGTAAAAGAAGTAAGATTCAGTGAGTGCAGAAATGGCTAAACTAACTTAATTATAATATGTACCTTAATTTTGGTAGTCTGGAGTCTTCAATAACGTATCTGGTTGTTATGATTCCTTCTTTGAGTGATTGATTGACATCTCTATAAGTGCTTGCCGTTTCTGTTATATATACTGCTGCAGAAAAAAGCCAAGCTGAGGATTATTATCACTTTCTGTTGTTTGATAGATATAATGATGCATCCTTATCAAGAAAGTCGATATATAACAGTTATAACTCATGTAAAGCATGGCATATGTATATGTATATATATATATATATATATATATATATATATATATATATATGACTATGATATTTTACTGTTTCAATGGATCATATATATCCACATTTATCCTAAACATGTAGATTCCGAATTCCATCATTTCCATGGTCAATGGTGAGGAAAGTAAGAGCAGCAAAAGCAACCAACACAGATAGCGATCGATCATCGATCCAATAGCCAAGTATGAGCGCTTATACAGTATTAAGAGAAGTAATCACTCTGTACATAACTAACTACATAAAATGCACTTAAGCTAAACCACCTCTACAATGAGCAAGGAAGAAGATAGGTTATACAATATAACTAACACTGAAACTGCAACAAGTAAACGAGAAATCAATAGTAAACGTACTAAATACTTACAAATATTGGAGAGAGAAAGATGGAGTTGAGAGCAGATGGAATGGTGGTCCTATATATACAAATATGAATGTGGGATCTAACCCTCCGGCCCCTTCCCTATATCTTTTCTTTATAAGGTAGAAGGCATCGATCAATCATCGATCACTGATCTATACACTGTACGTGAAGATAATATATAAGAGGATTGAGAGTCTATGCTTACCAGAAGAACACGCAGCTCGTGGTGGTATCAGAAAATTTATATATCATCGTCGGCATACAATCATGCTTTGATCTTTATTGAGACTAGTTTCCTTCAATTTCCATATGCATGCAGCATGCATATGTGAGACAATCATAAACCACGATTCAGATTTCTGAACACTACTGCAGGGCGCGATTGAAGCGACGACTTTTGGTCGTCGCCTGGACTAAAAAGTCGTCGCCTCGGATATGTGCCGACGAAACTCGTCGCTTCACTGTCGTCGCTTCACAGTCGTCGTTTCGATTGTGAGGCGACGAATAATGTACAAAATATCGTCGCCTCAGAATATCAAACGACGACCCCGAAATTCGTCGCTCAATTCGAAGCGACGACTTCAAACTTCGTCGTTCAGTTCGAAGCGACGACTTCAAACTTCGTCGTTCATTTCGAAGCGACGACTACAAACACTTCGTCGTATATTTTCCAGCGACGAATATTGTCTGTCGCTTGACTATTTGAGGCGACGAAATTTGTTTCAGAATGCGTCGCTTCGTCTGACGTTTCACAGAAGAAAATGTTGGAATACAACATGGAAGCGACGAAGTTTGCTTGTCGCTTCAGTTGTGATGCGACAAATATGGTTCAATATTCGTCGCTTCGTTCTGAGTTACAGATTCAAAACAAAATGTTTCTGGTCAGTTTTGCACTCATTCCAGGTTCGATCAAATAACAAAAAACCTGCATTCAAATCACATACACCACACATCCAACATTACACACACACATTACATTAGCAAACGTTTAAAAGTTTATTTAAATCTAGAATATGTTACATAATTACGATGCCGATAATCCTCGAGATTGTTCTAGAATATCCATCAAGCTACAAAGCTATTTTAGACTGAAAAAAATTGTCCTACTCAATGTGTTCACCGGAGATACCTAAACAACCACTAGCGCATGAGGATTTGTCAGGGACTGGAGTTGTTGGTACCGCAACGGCTTGGGCTTGGGCCGCCATCAAAATCTGGAGGTGACCCTCCATCTCTCTCATACGTTGTTGCATCTCGGTGTTCTGTTGGATGGCGGTTGCTAGTTGGGTCCTCAACTCCTCATCTTGTTTGGACACGCGTGCACCGCCTCTTTCTTTTGGCGGGCGTCTTAACGCTCCCCCTAACCCTGCAACAATGGTAAAAGAGAAGTCAAACCAAAAACCATTTCGCTTCTAAACAATGAAACTTGCAAAAGATTTGGGTGAAAAAATAAAGTACCTCGGACCCTCGTCCCCGGCTTCCCACCCAACTCCTTCTCCACTATCGCCATCTGGTCGGCCACGCTAACGCCGCCCGTCACCTGACTGCCGCCCGCTTCATCACTGACTCGGCTCGCACATAGCTCGTCCATCTTCCTCTTCACCGCTGCCTGCAAGTAAAAACAATTTGAGACTCCGGTTATGATACATTGTAATTCAAAAAAAACATAAATCACAAGCCGATGACAAAGTCACTTACCACTTTCTCTTGCGCATTCTGCGACTTCTGATACACATCGCATACCGTCTGCAGTATAGGCGCAGGATGCCCTTTCTCCTCGTTCGCAGCGACCCGGTAGCTGTACGGAGTGGTGCCGGAGTGGTGGTTGATTGCATACCCCTTCTCCTTGCCCTTGTTCCGGTTAGCCGCGTTCCGGGCACACATCCTCTGCAAAACACAGTTGATCATATAATTAATATATCAGATTAGGGAGAACTAATAAACTAAGCGTGTAGCTATAAATAAATATTCTTTACCTTGTAAGCGTCGTCCTCAAAGTGGGCTTTGAGGTACTCCCACTGCTCCGGTCGGTGGATGAACTCCCAAGGCGTCGCCTTTGATACTTCGACGTAGTGCGTGTGGCAGTCGTACTTCCAGTCCTTGTAGATCTTGGCGGCGGTCTCGTCGATGTATCTCCACATGCCTGTCTCGGTGGCAGGGAGGTCATACCACATCTAGTAGACAACAATTGTTCAAAAATGCATTAGAAATTGAACATCATATTTCAACTTTAGAAATATTGAGAAAAAAAATCCGAAATTATTCTAAAATAGAAATTTTACCTCCATATAATGGGTAAGTGCATCTCTGTGCTCGTCAGCCAGCTCTGCATATGACGGCGCCAGCATTGGCACTTTGGTCCGGACGGCGCAGCCGATGTCTCGGGACATCAATGTCCTCCACTTCAACTCTGCAGGACCCTTATGCTCTTCCGCGTACACAACCTTCATAGGTTTCCCGCCGTTTAGCCCCTTCAAGTATGCCGTCTTTGTCCCCGTGATGATGCCAAGCTTCTCATTCTCCACTTCAACTCTTTCCCCCGTTGACATATTAACAATCTCTGCCAATATTATGCACAAATCAAACAATATGCAATAGTAACATTAACATGTCAATTTGTGTTCATTAGGTTCAACCAAATGCTGACGAATTTCAGCAGCACGATCAAGTCCATACACATACCATATTAGTCCATACTGTAGCATGTAACATAATCACAATGTGTGAAGTTTATCCAATTATTTCAACCAAAACCACATTCCGGACAGTGTAAAAGGGTGTGCCTTGATCAAGTTCAAATGTGTAAGATATATAGTTCAATGGTTAGTATATTCAGTCTTTAACAAGGACATGTCGAATGTGAATCACTAAAATATAACCACAATGCTTTTATAACCACAATTAAGTTTCAGGTACATGTAGGAAGGTGTTTAAGAGTGTGATTGACAAAGGCAAAGGGAGCCTAGGGAAAACAAGAAAGGGAACAGATCATAGATGGTGTTAGGCGAGAGAGTAAATGAAGGAGAAATAAATAGAATCAAAGGAGAAATAAGAATGAGACTCAACAATCATATATAGAGGTGAAAATCAAAGACTGATGAAGATAAAAGGAGAGGCTTGTAAAAATGGAAGTTTGAAACAAAACGAGAGATTCAAAGGGCTGTTGTAAGAAACAGGCAAATGGTGGAGACTTACATATATGAATATATATATATATATATATATATATATATATATATATATAGTGGAAAACATTGAAGCTTGAAGCCTTGAAGGTGAAAAAAGGAGGGATTTTCAAAATCTAAAAGCAAAGGTGATAATGTCTCAGTCAAAGAGATCTGAACTTGTTGGTAGTTCAGCTCCATTTACATCACAATCTCAGCATATATGTATTTACAGCAAAATCATAATTTCCAATACAAGACAATCAGGACTTGATTTGAGACGGATTAGAGGAGAAGATTGAGGTATTCTAACAAAATTCCTCCTAATATTCATACATATATACACAACACATAGAACATTAGAATAACTGCAGGGCCTGGCTGAGCATATAGGCTTTCAACATCAAGGAATAATCAACAAAAATTAAATTCAACTCAAATCATCAACTCAGTAATAATACTCTGCAGTTCAGCAGAACACAGATGCACATGCACAAAGGATTTGGTGATAAGCTAAACTCATACATATTAAACGAAAAATCTTTTCTAGTTAAAGATCATGAGGTAATTCTTGAAAAATGAACTCTTCGTAAATGTAGAACTCGTCTTTTGAGTTCTAGAGAAAAATAGCAAAATGATGACTGCTCAACTTGATGCTCATAACAAAAACTGCCAATTGGATAGGGAGCAAAACAAGGAGCAGAACAACAACTTACTAGCTGCTATAAAAAAGGTCACAGATGCTCTGGTAAGAATTGCAGACAAATTGTCAACAGAAAAATCATAAAGAAGCTGCATGCAGTGTATCATGAATCAGAAGTTTGGTTAGACTTCTTAATACATCTTTACTTTCTTCTTTGTGCTAGTAATTGACATGAAGCTAGCAAATTTCGCTCTTTTTAAGTCTTAGCAACAATGTTTGATCTGTTCTTGACTAGTTACTCTAGTTAATCTGTCCTATCTAGCTACTTGTTCTTCTTGCTAGCATTCAGTGTATTGTGGATGATAGGTCTGCTTAAGAGTTATTAGTCATTTGTACTTTCTTCTTGTATCAGTCATTGACATGAAGCTAGCAAATTTCATCTTTATTAAGCCTTATATATTAATAATGTTTAGACTGTTCTTCATAGTTTATTCAGTTGCTTAATCTCTTCCTGTCTAACTAGCTATTGAAACAAAAACCAAGGGAATTGAAGTTCAGAAGAGTTTCTAGCCATCTAGCCTATGCAGAATGTGTGCATTGAAAACCAAGCTTGTTTTGTATGCAATGCTAATTTAACAAATTCATTTACTCTTAACTCTTCCAATCCATACACTCAATCAAAGCTCAAAATCAACAACCTAAGAAATTTAGGTTCCAAATTACTATAAACGTACCCGGCTGCTTCGGACCCCTCTTGGTCCGAATGCGTAACGGAGGACCGGCCTCGGTGTGCCCTTCCACGGCGGCAGCCCCGGCTCCAGCGGTGGCGCCAGCGCCAGCTCCGCTTCCGCTAGCTCCGCTTCCGCCAGCTCCGGCTCCCCCAGCGCCGCTTCCAGCAGGGCCCAACCCCAGCGCGTCTGTCTCGTCCAAAGACGGGGCCGGTACCAAGGTCCCCACCGCCGCTCCCGTCATGGCTGCATTTGCCGTATCCGAGGCCGTCGCCGCCGCCATCTTCGCCGCCGCGGCCGCCTCTCTGGCGAGAGCTTCTGCCGCCATCCTCTCCCTCCTCGCCTCGAGCTCCTTCTTCCTCTTCTGGGCACTACAACCAGGTGCCATTGCTGATTTGGGGAATTGGGGTTAGGGTTTGAGAGATTGGGGATTGGGGTTAGGGTTTCGGTTTAGGGTTTCCGTTTAGGGGAATTGGGGTTAGGGATTGGGGATTGGGGATTGGGTTTCGGTTTAGGGGAAATGAGAGAGAGAGAGAGAGAGCGGGAAAAATTTGCCCAAATGAGGTTGAAATCGGGATAATGAGGAAGACGAGTCTGAAACTCAGTATATCAGATATGAAGCGACGAATTTTGAGCTACCGCGTCGCTTCACTTTAAATGAGCATAATTCGTCGCTTCATGTGGTTCATGCGACGAAATTTACTTTAATCTTCGTCGCTTCAAGTGGATCATGCGACGAAATTTATATATAAAATTCGTCGCTTCAGGTGTATCATGCGACGAATTTTGTTCAATACTTGTCGCTCCATATGAACTTTCTTATGCTTATATGTATCTTTCTACATTTTATATTATTTAATAATCGAATTATTTAGACATGAATATCAAATTACAACACCACGTGGTTTACATCATCATCATCATTATTTGTTATTACAACTGCATGTTAACATATTTACTAGTACTCTTCCTCGTCGTCGTCCCCGCTTTCATCGTCTTCATCTTCCTCGTCATCATCGAATTCATTGTCTTCATCTTCCTCGTCGTCATCAAATTCATCGTCTCCATATTCCGATGCCTCACCGTTTGATTCTTCATTCTGTTCGTGTACTTCTAAATCGAGTTGGAGATTAGATGTATCAATATGGTAAAATTGCATTGAACTAAGTGTGTCCTCTTGGTAAGGCTCTGGAATTTGATTCCCTGAAGGAGTCCTTCCACCTTCTGTTGCTAGGACTTCGGCACTGTATACATTTCGGTGCGACATTTGTTGCACCACCTTCCAAGTACCACCTGCCATAGGATCGTCCAAGTAGAAAACTTGTTTTGTCTTGACAGCAAGACAGAATGGTGAATTCTCATAGTAACTAGTATTTGTATCCACTGAGATCAGACCATGATCTACCTTGATGGTGTCAATGTCTTCGGCGGTCTCATCGTCAGTGGTGTTGTGCCATTTAACTTTGAACAATACGACCGAGAGATTGTCTGGATAACATACCTCGACGACGTAGTCAAGATGGCCATAGAAGTGTTGGGACATGTTGCCAGCTTTCGTGGTTAACATCACCCCGCTATTTTGAGTCACGAGCCTTCGATCTCTATCGAACGAAACATATTTGACACCGTTCACATAGCACGCCTTATAAATCCGAGTGAATTGCGGACCTCGAGCCAATGACCATATTCCCTTGTTATAATTAACGTCTTCAGCATCACGACGACGGGTTGCCTGAAAAAAAAAATGGTGTTAGTGTTATACCATTACGGGTTTAGGAAAAAAAAAAACGTCCCAAAATTTTCGTACATATCGTAAGAACCATCGGTGGAAACTCCGCCTCATGAGACGCTCGTCATACTCGTCACCATGTTTCTCTATGTACATCTGCAAATGAGTGTACATGTACTCTTGAGCCTCGTCTGTATCGGTCAAAATTTGCCAATGAGCCTCAGCCGTTTGCTGCTCTGTTAACCTGATATTGTTGGTAGTATCCATAATACACGGCTGCACTAACTGCGAAACGCAGCTAATATTCCATATTGGGGGATAGGGTTGTTCTACATCTTCCAATTGCAAATAAGACTTACAGTACGTCACTGACTCCCATGATATGTATCTTTCTGCAATACTCCCCTCCGGATAACGTGTATTACTCATTGACTGTTTATAATCACCTAATTGCCTATAAAATGATGAAAATAATTAGTGCATATACCTTTCGTAACTGTAAATTGAAAAAGAAAAAATGAAACAATTTTTTTTAGTGCGTATACCTTTCTGTCGGATACATCCATGTAAAATGTACTGGGCCTGTAAGCATAACTTGTTCGGGAAGGTGAACCATGAGATGAACCATAGAGGTGAAGAAATGTGGAGGAAAAATCAACTCTAAATTGCACAGAATGATCACTATCTCATCTTTCATCTGTTGGACATCTGTCTTCTGCAACTCCCTAGCACATAATTTCCGAAACCAATTTGACAATGCTATCAATGGCTTCACGACGTTATTTGGCAAAAATCCTCGGATAACCACTGGAAGAAGACGTTGAAGCAGGACATGGCAATCATGCGTCTTCAATCCATAGAACTTTTTCTCGGATAGTTTCACCTTATTTCTCAAACTTCCCGCATAGCCAAGTGGATACCTAACACCGCGAAACCATTCTAATACTTCTTCACGGAGATGCTCTTCAACTAAAAAGGGTGCATGAGGAACCTTTCCCGTCCTCTTTTGAGCTTCCGAACACCACTGCCTTTTGCGGATTTTCCTTTTCTCCAACGCTTCGCGGGCCCTTGGACCATCCTTGGTCTTCCCTTCAATTGCAAGAATGGTGGCAAGGATATTATCACCCACGTTCTTTTCAATGTGCATGACATCTAAACAGTACCTGTGTAACAAAGATGACCAATAGGGAAGGATCCAGAAAACGCTCTCGTGGGTGAAACATTGTCTGTTGTTTGGATTATAAGGGACATGAAAATCAGGATGCTGGCTAAGAGTGGCGTAATGGTGTGACCTAATTTCCTCCAAGATTTCATCCCCGTCCATATGAGCTGGTCTTTTTCGCCACTCTAGCTTTCCGTTAAATGCCAAACTTGATCGCATTGGTGAATTCTCGTCAAGCCATTTTCGATGCCCTTCATAAACGATTCTCCCACAAATATGCTCCGCCGTAAGCTCATGTAGACAAATTGGACATGCCTTGTACCCTTTCACTGTTGAGCCTGCAAGCATCCCTAAACCAGGAAAGTCACTTATCGTACACATCAGCGCTACCTTCATCACGAATACATCATTGTCGACTCTGTCAAAAGTAGGGACTCCATTTTCCCACAAATCTTTGAGCTCGTCGATCAGTGGACGAATGAGTACACTAAGGCACTTTCCTGGAGATTTAGGGCCAGGAATCAAGACGGCAAGCATATTATATTCCTTCCTCATACACATATTAGAGGGTAGATTAAATGGCATCACAACCACCGGCCATGTACTATGCTGGGTTGTCATTGTTCCAAATGGACTAAAACCATCAGTTGCCAGTCCAAGCCGCACATTTCTTCCCTTAATGTCGTCGAAACCGGGAAATGTCATGTTAAAATGTTGCCATGATTCTCCATCAGATGGGTGCCGGAGGGTACTTTCATCTACTCGCCTCTCCTTGTGCCATCGCATATGCTTTGCTGTGTGTGGAGACATAAATAGGCGTTTCAACCTTGGAGTGACAGGGAAATACCAGATTACCTTTTTTGGAATGGCATCCGTATCTGGCTTATATCTTTCAGCACCACATACTGGACAAGTCCGACGGTACTTATCTTCATCCCCTCTGAATAGGTAACAGTTGAACTCACAAACATGAATTTTTTCATATCCAAGGGAAAGATCCTTTAGGATTTTTGTAATTCTCGTATAACTGACAGGGAAATTTTGTTTTTTAAAAAACTTATGCAACCATCTGCACAATTTATCAAGACTCGTATCCGACCATCCGTGTTCAACTTTAATTTCCATTGCATGTAATATGGCACTTAATACAGTTTCTTCACTCCCTTCATATAATGGGGTTTGAGACTCCTTTAGAAGCCTTTCATACTTAGCATAATCATCATCTACCATGTCATTGAACTGAACATCGGCGTTTTCTTCAACGACATTATGCGGTGCATCTGCATGGTATCCAGGATAGTATGGAAATACATCTTGTATAATCTCCACAGGTGGGATCACTGAAGGACCGACAACACTGGAAGCCTGGGCTCTGTCTTGAAGCCACTGTCTCCGTTTACTAATCATTGCCGGTTGAGCAGAAACTTCCCCGTGTAGGTGCCAAACTGTGTAAGTCGGATCCAAACCATGGTGCAAGCAGTCATGATAAATCTCTATCAGTCTCTTATAATAAGGACCATTTCTGCAAACTGCGCACGGACAAGGGAGAAATTCGATTCCAGCAGTGCGAGCGGAAATAAAATTGATGTAGTTAACTAAGCCTGTGCTGTAATCAGGGTGTGTAAAGTGAAGATTCATCCAAGATTTGTCGGGGACATCATCCATGTTTCCTGTCATAACATAAACAGACAATATGCATAAGGTTAGCACACAACATTTATGATACAATCAAAACCTGTCCCAACACTTCTTCTCCTTATGCCTCCGGGTTGGGTCCTATCCCCTTCAGGCGAACACGAGTTTGTTCATCCTTTTGTTATTCATGTGGTTTCAGCTACAGTTTTGGGAAATTTCGGCAGCATCTCCCTACAGTTCCTCAAGTGCACAAAAATCTAAACAACCTAATTTGCACTCGAGGAACATTGTAGAGAGACAATGTCGAAACTATATCCCAAAACGTAAACTGAAACCACATGAATAACAAAAGGATCAACAAACTCGTGCTCGCCTAAAGTGTCCAAAAATGGGACAATTCGAGAATCAACAACCCATCTCGATCAACTAGATGCGTTGTTGATTCTCAAACGGGAGTTCTAAGCTGATAAACACCACAATTATATATAACACGAAACAATAAATTTACACACGGCACCACACTCCCTCACTAAGCCACTCGCATGTTTCAGAAACCCTAACTACCACAATCCACACACAACACAAACAAATTACATCGTAAAATTCTAATTTCACTACATTTCACTCTTTCACAAAATGTCATTTTCACTATATTTGGATTTAACTAAATTTTACGGTTTCACTAAATTAAGCTGAAATTCAATTTCATTAACTTTCCCGATTTCACTAAATTTCCCCATTTCACCCAATTTCTCTAAAATTCAATTTCACTAAATATAACAATTTCACAAATTAACTAACATAATCTCAATTTCACCAAAATCAACCCCAACTCCAGCATATATTCAAACACCCAACACTAAAAACAACACAAAGCACATTATAAACCAAATCCAACCCAAGATTTCAAACACTAAATTCAACCAATCAAACCAAAATATGGTGATTCCAGTGAAGATGATAGATTATACTAACTTACAAAGCAATTGGAAGAGAACACCCAAGCTTCCGGACCCCGAAATTGACGAAATCAGCAGTTTTGGAGATTTTTCGCAGCTGCTACAGTGTTTTGCTGCATTTCTTCGACCTACTGTCTTCTGTCTAAACTGAGGGCTTTATAGCAGATATAAAAATTTGAAGCGACGAAGATTGTACCAAATCCGTCGCTTCATGTTTTAAGGTGCGACGACATTTAAAAGCTCGTCGCTTGGTTTCATATCTCAGCGACGAATATTGACAATTATCAAATGTCGTCGCTTCACTAATTTTGAGCGACCACTTTTGATCAAAATTCGTCGCTCACTACTTCTGAAGCGACAGGCGCAATATCGGTCGCTTCACTGTGTTGAGGCGACGAAGATTAAAGTTCGCTTTTCAATCTGCGTCGCTTCATAACTGATTTCCAGTAGTGGAACCACACCAAATTGATCACAAACTACTACCTCTACATTTTCATTTTCTCTTACTCATTAGTCTTAATTAGAAGAATTAATGTTCCATTCCTGTGCATATTCGTACGTTAAGTTCCTGCTGATTTATATGAATATATAGGTTGTACGTACATTAAGTTAATTAACGAGTAGCTAATAATCCTAATATAAATATCAACTAAGATATGCACCATTGCATCTATAACATGGACCTCATTGAATTAGGAAATTACGTTGTACAATTCAGATTAACTAGGAAACCAATTATATATAACTATTCATAATAATATTCAGTCAGTATAAGGATACGTAGTTACGTACTACAGAAATATACGAGGAATTGGTCCCTAAATAATTTTCAAGAGTAAAACAGAAGAGATCTAGGTTGTACCTAAATATAGATTCTCAATTACTGATAGATCAATTAAGCACCTGATGATTAGTTTGAACACTAAAAATCAATTCTTCAAGTCGCAGTCTAATCCCTGATTAGTGTCTAATTACTGATCTATGATCAATTAGACGTTAATTCATGTTTGACAAAATAATTAAAAGCGCAATTTAGTAGAAAATGGAGAAATCTCTACAAATCCTAAAATTAAAGATAAGATCTATCTTCAATGATCTATCTTTGTTAGCGTAATTAAGCTAATGTTATGAACACCGGCCTTTTAGTATCGATATTTAGTGAAGATCTCAAGATCAACTATTTTACACAAATCGATGAGGAAAACAACGAACCTAAACATTTCAAGAAAAATTTATGACTCGAATTAAGAACAAGATTTCAAGAAGTTTTCATAAATTTGCTAAAATTAATGAAAATTATTTAAGAAACGGATCGACATATGTATCTAATTATTAAACTAAACATCATACGACAAACAAATTACAACACCCATATATAATTTGAAAATTCATTGGTTCTTTTAAACCTTAATTAAAAATCTGTAGTACGTTACCAATCAAAGGATCTTACATAGGAGTTAACATGCATATATATAGATAGGAATTTGTCAAACAACAAGAAATATATATATATATGAATCTGTCAAACAACAAGAAATATAGATATGAGGATTCGTTTACTTTTTCATATATAATTAAGAACGTCTTACCCTTGATACGAGCTTCCAAATTGCTTTCTATATGGATCAGCAGATCAAATTTTTCATGCCCTAAAAAGTCCCACGTTAACCTCTGAGAAACTCCACGCTATCTGGCTCTCTCGATTTCGTTACTCTATCATATTCAATTTTCAAGTACTTCAAGGTGAGTGATGAATGTCATTCTCTTAGAATAAGAGGAAAGGTAAAGATAAGAGTCACCTAGTGGTAGGCTGGCATGGCCAAAGTGCACCCTCAAAGACTTATATAGACTGTCAACCGGTTTCACGGCTCTTTTGACAAAATAATTAAAATTTATCTTGACTCGTGTTTTAACAAAACGCAAGTCCAAAATAAATAAAGTTATAGTGAATTTCATTAACCCTTATCTTTATGTGCTTTATTGTTAAGATTTCTTTTGTAAGAGAATTCTAGTTGTACCTCCAAAATTATTGTTTATACCTCAATTACCTATTACACCTCATTTTTACTTTTTAAGTATTGAAAAATCTAAATGTACCTTTTTTTGTTTACCAAAATGTCCTCTGACTATCTCTATCCCTACATTAGTCATCGCTCTTGTAGACTCTGCACTACTGACCAAACTCTCTTTGTCTCTGAGATTGGCTACCCGAACACAGAGAAGATGAAGATTTAATGATCGACTTCGGTAAATTATTGAGATTCCAAATAATATGGTTCATATTGAGAAACAAACGGTTCTTATTATCATTTGTTCTTACGAAAAGGTACTATAATTAACAATAGGGGCTCTTAATTGTATGATCAATTGCATATAGTTGGGGAATTGAAAAATCTGCGGGTTTCTAGAATTATTCTGTTCTGGTGTAGTATCCAAAATTTTTGTTTTGCAAACTTCATTTACCTGCCTGCATCTTTGGGTTTTTGTTTTGCTTGATCATGTCTAGAGATATCGGGTAATGGTCAAACATAAACCAAGTATAAACAAGTGTTAGGAGAACTGCAATCTATAAGGGAATCTGCTTTGAAAGTGAAACCAAGAAAATAAGAGATATAGTGTGAGGTAGAAAGAACAATTTTTTTTTTTCTCTTCTGATATTCATTTATGTTTTAACTGTCATTTTATTCAAGTTGATAAAGTCAAATAAAAATTAAAAAAACATAGAGGTATAAATAGCAGTTTTAGAGGTGTAAATATAACTCCCCTCTTTTGTATTCTAGAAATACATTATAAAAAAAAACATCTTATATTTTAAAACAGTTTTCACGTAAAGCATTAGATCCGAGAACGAACAAAGTTGCATTTCATGCCAAGAGAGGATATTTATTGATCCTTGCTAGCAGTGTAGCGTTATGTAAGAAGTGTGGTTTAAGGTTGGAGGATCGGTGCTTTTTCTGAGTTTGTGAAGATCGATTTCCGTCTATATTTGACAAAGTTATACAGTAAAACCCCTCTAAAGTGATAACCTCTCTAAACTGATAAAAAGTCTCGGTCCCAAGTCGGGACCAATGTTAAAATTTAATAACCCCTCTATCGTGATAATTAATGTTTTTTCAGAAATTCTGCACTACGAAGAAGAGTGTTGGATGTGGTAGATTGGGTGACTTTGAAATTATGTTTCTTCTCTAGCCATTGTTGAAGACTTTTTTGAGTAACACCATAGTTGTCTTTTTTGCATTGACATAGTTCTTTGCGAATCTTGTTGGTCATTGTAACATGAGGAGATTGCTTCGGAGTCATACCTATGGAAAGTATTGATAAACTTAGAGAATGTTATCTAATTTATAAGTAATTTCTTAGGGTGAAAGTGTTAACATACATGAATGTTACTAAATCTTTTGGAAATTCAAGAAACTATTGAAATTTTGGTGAGTTGAATATAGACAAAGAAATAACTATACATGAATGTTCAATTTTGGTGAGTTGAATATAAACAAAGAACTACGTATATGTATTTAGTGGCTAAAAACACAATTTTAATCATTTTAGAGCAAAAAAAATGTAAACCCCTCTTATGTGATAACCTCTCTAAAGTGATATTTGGACCCAGGTCCCAAGAATATCACTATAGAAGGGTTTTTGCTGTATTGACAATGACACTATAACTGTAAAACGAATAGAGTAGTTAAGGTGAACACTCTTAGTTTTGTTAGAATACATGTTTATTTGTAGTTGAGACTCTTATTATTATCTCAAGAAATTCAGTTGCTATGTTTTTTTTTACCTCTTCCTTTCATTATTTAAGACTAGTCGTCCTCAATACTGGCCCTCATTTAAAAAGAAAATGCAAACAAAGTCACAAATTTTTAATGAACATTTTGTTTAAATGATTTTCAATCAAGTAATTAATTAATTATATCAAAGAACAAGAGTGTTCTTATCAATTACGTGTTTCGACTTATCAATTCAAGCATTAAAATGGTTGAATATAAAATATGTGAACTAAGACTTATCGAACAACGTGATGCACTTTGAAGAACAATCTACACTTATAATATTACGTTTACTGAAAAGTACTCGTTATATCATGATCGAAATGAGATTCTCTCCTAAGGAATTCCTCCTCATACCCTCCTCGTAAAAGAATCTGGACCGTTCAATTTTAATCCAACGGCCCAGAATCCTCTGTTACTATTCACACAACCCCTGCAAAGCAATCTGAGCCGTCCAATTTTAATCCGACGGCCCAAATTGCATGAGGAGAGTGAGGAGGGTGTTTTATTAAGAGAGAATCCGGGTCCGATCGAAACCATGCCCTAAGTAGTAAGAAATTAAAAACAAAATGCAATACGGAAAAACAATCAACTCACCAAAAGTTTAATCTAATAATCGACAATCTATATATCCAGAATGGTCTACACCATATAACTTATAAAGCAGTCATGAAGTTTCACTATTACAAATTCGATCGATCCCCATAATAATAGAATCTATGTGTATAGTGTTCCACAGCCAGCACAGAGAACATCTTGGAGGTTTATGCAGATATTTTCCATTCGTAGGCCTCAAAGGAGCACCAGGCCATTTCTAGATACAGAACTTGATCGAAGAACATCGATCATGGGTGCTGTGGGTGAGAGGGACAAGGGCGAAAAGACTTGGAGGAATGAGAGCCATTAGCAGCAGCACCAGATCAAAGTGTATGGTTTGAATTCCTAATCTGTCACGAGTGATCGATCAAAATAGGATCAAACAAGGCACATGATTAGAATTGGACCCAACTGATTAACTGTAACCTCTGATTCGTGTGTCGGCATGTACGTGGCAGAATCTGGTGTCACATATTGGTGTTTCTTTTCTTTTTAGGTCGTTTCGGTGGGATGTTAATTGGTACCTTGCGACTGTACGTCGCGTCGGCAAAACTATTCATATTCAATATATCCCTCCCATTTATAATATTAAATTTCAATACCGAAATACATTATAGAGATTGGTTCTCACTTTCTCGAACACTGTTGTTCTTGTGTTGGAGGAAATACCAATCCTTCCGATCTGTAAACATGGGGTGCTGCCAACCTATGAATCATAGTAGAGTCATATACTATATAAGTATATATGAATATATTATATCAGACCCCTTCTATTAAGGGATCCAAGGGATCAATCATTTAACCTACTTTTCGATCACATATTAACATTTTCACCGTTCAACTTTCATGTTTATATGAATATATCATATCTGTAAATTTTCATTCAATTTGATAATCATTAGAGCATTCAAAATTGAAATTTACAAATAAAAACATGAACGGTTCAGCTTTGATAGATTTCATACATTCATTGATTTCATTTAGTTAGACGCCTTAACGATCACCACTTTGGCTAAAAATTTACAGGAATGATTTACACATACAAACCTAGTAATTGAACGGTGGAGATGTGAAAATGTGATCTTTAAGTTGACCTACTAACCAATCCATTAAAATGAACATAATAAGGGACTTCTTAGTGGAAGGGCTCTATATACTATATATGATAGTGGGAACAAATAATTTGAGCGTTACCACAGAAAGCAATCACAAGTAGCTGAAGATACACTCAAATCCTTATATATAGTGTCTTATAGTATGCATGAGACGGATCGAGGGTTCTACTCGATATGTACTAGGTTTGTATGTGTCATATACTACACATACAAACCAAGTAATTAAACGGTAGAGATGTGAAAATGTGATATTTAAGTTGGCCTAATAACCTAAGTTTCCCTTAAAATGAACATAATAAGAGATCCCTTAGTGGAATGGCTCTATATACTATATAGGGAGAATAGAACAAATGGTGTCTGAACTTTTGATCTTTATAAGTTTTGGTATCTCAACTTTGCAAAATATCAAAACAGTATCTGAAGTTATTCTTATATCATTTTGGTATCTAGAAACGTTAATATAACATATTCCTTTAGAATATTCTGTTAGCACTATCCAAAAAGACTAGTTTACCCTTATTTTCTGTTTTACTCAAATTTCTCTTTATTTTTATTGACGGAGCGTGGTGGGCCCATAAATTTGTTTATTTAGCATGCTACATATTTATAATTCATCATCTATACTCAAAGGTAAACAGTTAATTTTAATCATAAAGTATTTCGTCGCAACTGTTAACTTATTTAGAAAATATCAGATTAACTGAAAAAGAATTAAAAAACAAAAAAGAAAAATTGAGAAAATTAAAAAGCATCAGAGAAAGGCTTCCTAGACATAGACAAAGATATTGAGAGATAATTTTTAGATTTACACAAGGCATCCATATTTTAGAAAGACAAATTGCAGATCTTGAACAAACTTGGGAACTAGAATAAGAACCCCTTGAAATTTTGAGCCGCGGTTAGTACTACTGG
Organism: Potentilla sterilis; assembly: GCA_963682095.1. Lineage (NCBI taxonomy): Eukaryota > Viridiplantae > Streptophyta > Magnoliopsida > Rosales > Rosaceae > Potentilla > Potentilla sterilis. Next base: position 1,752,912 of record OY821755.1, read on the forward strand.
TTAGATCCGCCATGGTTGGTCAGAGCCTGTTTTGCTAAAAAACAGGTACAAAAAAAGTCTTATGCCACAAAGTTGGCTTCTCTTAGCCAATAAAAAAGAACCAAAGCATAACAATTATCAAACTTATTGCATAGAAAAAGAAAGTGATAAGTGGAATTTGTGTTTCCACTCAGGAGTCAAGATACATCTAAGAAAACCAATACTCCATTGAATACGCCTGTAGAGTTTTAAACACTCTATACGACGAGCATATTCATCTCCAAAAAGATATAGGAGTAGATGAACTTGATCCTTCCAGACCAAGCATAGTTGAATTTCTAGATCATCTGTCTAGAAATAAAACTTCTGAGAAAGCAACAGAACAACTCGAGAGGATTAATCTTAAGATTAATCAACTTGGAGAAATACCAACAAGGTTATCAAAACTTGAAGTCAAGCTCGATTACCTTAAAGAAAAGCAATATCTTTCAGATATTGAAAATAAATTAGTAAGAACAAAGATTCTTGCTAACAACATCCATCAGCAAACAGCTGAATTAAGAGAAACTCAAGAAAATTTGAAAAGACTTTTAGAAACTCTTATCTCCAGGATAGGATGAAGCAAAGAGTAGAACAAAAAGTAAAACAGAATATGATGTTGAAATGATTGCAAGAGACAAGAATTATTTTTCTGACGCTTTAACAAGAGAAATGGCAATGTTTGAAAGAGATGAAGGTCGAAATCCAAGAAGCAGAAGACCAGAGCCGGAACTTGAAGAAAGGAGAAAGCTAGACTTGGGGCCAAGAGAAAAATCAGTGCCTGAAGATAGAGAATCAAGAACAAAAGAGAAAGTTATGTGGGAAAGATACAAGAGCGGAGATAAAACTATAGGCCCTCTACATGATGGACCTGGATACCAGTACATAGTGTCATATTCCCCTGCAGAATCCAGCAAAGCCTCAGAAAGGATGCAACCAGACCCAGTAGATTGGGGAGATTATCAGAACAGCAAAACTCCTTTACAGGATGAGATACAATCTGCTAATTCAGAAGAAAGACAACTCTTAAATGAGTTCTTACAGCACCCTAGAACTACGGTCACAAATGACCGATTTCAAAGAAATTCAGTAGGACATCTTCAGAAGGCAAAGGCCAAATCTACACATGACAAGATAACATCCTTCAAAGGTAAACAACCGGTTGTAACCGGAATGAAGAAAATTTTCAATCATCCAATGCGAATTTACGAAAAACCGGTATTCAGAACCAGTAGATTCCTTCAATTCAACCAAAAGGTCATTATGGATAATATCCTAACGGCTTCTCGTGAAAAGAATGAAGCACTTGTTCTTCAAGTCTTTGAAGTATTAGCTGAAGAATTCCATAATAACAATCAACAAGAAGAAAAATAAGTTATTGAGAAAAACCTCAAGACAACATATCTTGAGAATCCTGAAAGTGCAAAAGTTCCCATGGTAGCTTTATCAGAAGCTGAATGGTTTCGTTTTCATAATCTCTTAGGATTTTGAAAATAGGAAAGCACTCCAACCAACCTTATCAGTTACCGCAGGTCCATACTATGGAAGATATTTAGTCGATGTTCAAGCAGAGCATTCACAGAAGCACAAGCTTTGGTTAGTAGAAAATGGTTTTGTTCATAATCTTTGGACAAAAACAATGAAGACTTAGAAGGTCTTCCAAAAATAATTTGTGAAGCAGTTAAAAATATTAGATCAGAATGATGTATTTTGAGATTGAAGTTTATCTCAACACCTCCAGAATGGACGATCGAAGAAGGAAGAATAAGTTACATCTTTCCATATCATTATGTCAGATTAATTCACGGTCGTACATACAGAAATATGTCAGCACTAAGCAACGACAAGCAAAACTAGAGTATCCCTTAGATGAAGTGTGATGACCCGGCCTTAGGGTGGATTGTGTGGACCCAGACCTGACATGGCTAGGAAGTTAGCAGGTAGGTAGGTCACAAATCCCACATCGCCCGAGGGAGTGTAGATGCGATGCTTATATGTGCAGGGTTAGCACAATATGATGAGACGCGTTTTGGGGGCGCAGTGGCTTCGGAAGGGATAGGAACTCCGAAGTTAAGCTTGCTCGTCCCGTAGCAATCCCAGGATGGGTGACCTACGGAGAAATTGCTCTGGAGCTCCCAAAGACAAAACCGTGAGGTGTGATTCCCAAAGCGGACAATATCTCAAAGTGTGCCGGGTTGTTACAAATGGTATCAGAGCCTGTCCTCGGCCGGAAGTGTGCTAACGCGGACGTCGGACCCTAAGGGGGGTGGGATTGTGATGACCCGGCCTTAGGGTGGATTGTGTGGACCCAGACCTGATCTGGCTAGGAAGTTAGCAGGTAGGTAGGTCACAAATTCCACATTGCCCGAGGGAGTGTGGATTCGATGCTTATAAGTGCAGAGTTAGTACAATATGATGAGACGCGTTTTGGGGGCGCAGTGGCTTTGGAGGGGATAGAAACTCTGAAGTTAAGCTTGCTCGTCCCGTAACAATCCCAGGATGGGTGACCTATGGGGAAATTGCTCTGGAGCTCCCTGTTGACAGTACATATAGTACACCGCCAAACACATCCGGCGACCTCGTGGACCGTGCAACCGGCATCATAGGTCCTACTTCCGGCATCCAGCGGGTAGACCGCCACCCCGGCTACATCTCCATTGTTCCACATCACCGGTGCCGCACCCGGAGGGCGTGCCATCGGGCGCCTGAAGTAGCTTCGTGAGTAGGGAAATATGTAATAGTGTGTTTGCATCCCACATTTGAGAAGTTGTAAAGAAGGGAGCCTTCCTTCCCTATAAATAGAAGACTTCCCCCGTAGAGTTAGCCTCCTGGATACTTGCTACTCTTGGCATGTAACCACCATCTGATGGTTTATCGGCCGATCATACTAGATTCCAAGTGGACTTAGCCGTGCCCTCCGATGGCACGGTGAACCACTATACTTGTCTGTGCCTTTACAGCTTTATTATTGTGCTTCTGTCAGACATACGGGTTTGTGCAGAAACATTCCCAAAGACAAAACCGTGAGGGGTGATTCCCAAAGCGGACAATATCTCAAAGTGTGTCGGGCTGTTACATGAAGGCTATGGAAATAACCAATATAAACAAGTTGGTTCAGAAAGATTAGTTTACCACTCTTCTTGCTAGTGGTGAAAAAGTAATGGTTGCTAGCTGTAACCATCCCACTCTAGATAACTCAGATTTTTTCAGAACCCTAGAAAAAAGAGAGATAGATGAGACTTTGGCTACCACCACGTGGATAGAAAAACTGGAAAATGAGCAAAAGCACAAGATACATTATGACTCAGATATGGAATCTGAGGAGGAAGAAGATTCGGGTGCCTCTTTTTGTGATGAAGAATTACACAACATTAACAACATGGTGGAATGTTGAGTGGAGGCCGATGCTTAAAGACAAAGTAACTTTAGGTAAGTGGATGCCAACGCATAGATAACTTTTAAGAAGATATGGAATAAGCGGTCGCCGACGGAAGCGGACAAAATTCAAAAGGAGAAAAAGATAAAATCTTATCAGCAATAAGATTCCTCTGGTCTCCTTTTTCTTAAGGCGTTTTCAATTTTAGTTTGGAGTCCGGTTTCTATAAAAGGGGAAGGAAGCTCTCAATTGGATGAGAGAGCAAGTAGAGCACACATAATCAGAGAGTCTGAAGGAAGTTGTTCTTCTGAGAGTTGTGAATAGTTGTAAAATAAGAGTGAGTAGTATCTGAAGGAAGTATTTCCAGCTGAGTCAGTCGGTGTGGTTTCCTTTATTTTCAAGTAAGTTTGTGTTTTAATTTCAAGCATGAGTAGCTAAACAACTTTTAACTGTTTACCCAAGAGTGAGGCTCTAGGTTATGTATATATATGTATGTTTGAATAAATAAACTTCAGTTGGTGCTCTCTATATCCGTCTAAATTTTAGTTTGTTTTGAAACTTTCTCAAACCCCAGGTGGCGGACTACCGCCTAAGAGTGGTTTTTGAGATTGCTTGTTTTGTTAAAATTTCTCAAACCCCAGGTGGAGGACTACCTCCAGGAGTGGTATTTGAGATAGAATTTTAGTTGTTTACTTAACTTAAGAAACCATATTTATTTGTTTTGCTAGAACTTAAGAAACTGTCCAGGTTAAGACAACAGTGATGCCGCAAGAATAGTAACCGTTTAGACAGAAGGTCGTTAGGTGAATTTGGCATGTTGAAGGCTAGCTCTTAGAATGGGTAGATGATTAAGTTTCAGTGAGCAAATAAGTAGTTGGGTTTTAAAAAAAAAATTGTATTTTTAAGAAAAAGGGGTATTTTAGTCATTTAAGGGTCAATTTTGTTGTAGAATAAACTCTGTCAAGGAATTAACAGATTTAGATACTAAAGTTAGATTAAGCTAGAAAGGTTGGGTACCGTTTTGATGTTTCTAAAATTTGAGACACTAAAACTATTAGTTTGAAAAAGTTCAGATACTGTTTATGATAAATTCCCTACTATATATGATAGTGAGAACAAATAATTTGAGCGTTACCATAGAAAACAATCACAAGTAGCTGAAGATACACTCAAATCCTTATATATAGTGTCTTATATTATGCATGAGACGGATCGAGGGTTCTACTCGATATGTACTATAATATACATCCACACACAAGCACGTATGTATAATATCCAAATTCATTGTGAGTTCGTAACAGTGTGTATGTGTATTTTATAAAACTATAAGCAAATTAATGATTTTATTGAGTAAAATGAAAAGAAAATTAATTAGTTCCATTCTTGGAAAGAAGAAGAAAAGTTTAGCTAGTCCGTCGTGATCGAAAGTGATGCGCCGCTAATTGAACAGTTCATTGTGGAATTCAATTGTAATTGCTGCCGCACAAAATGAAGGGTGATAATTAAACTTAATATTATTGATTCGATTTCAGATCAACATAAGAGCTTATGTTTTTCTTTTCCCCTTTTTAGTAATGGTGTATATAAAAGGAAAGTGCGTATGATCGATATGAATCAGAGAACAAAATAAATAAATATTTCTTTGAAATGCAATAATAGTTTTGACAAAATTAAGAGAATGAACCCGAAAGTCCAGAACAATTTACTTGCCGAGTGCAACAGAAATCTCAAGAGGACGTAAACGACCCCAGAAGGTATTTTGGTGGGCCGGCCAGTAGTACCGTTTAGTCTCTACGAGTCTTTTTCCCAACAGAGAAGAGCGATAGATCGAGAACAAAAGCAAATTGAGGAAATTAAACTACAATATATTTATCGTCAACTGCACACCGGCCAGCATTCTCAATCAAATAGAAAAAGAAACTGTTCACCAGCATTATCGTTGTGTGGAGAAATCTTTTAGTGCTACGGGAAGGACCATGTGACAATGTCTAGTGGTGCTTCATTCTAATTAAATTTTGACAAATGAAATTTTATAATAGAAAATTATTTCAGTTATTTTGTGCCACCTGAAAACTGAAATCGCAATCCTTTATACCATTCTTACTTCAGTCACAGTACGTACTATAGAGGTACAAGCAAAGTTATATATTCATGCAATTGCATGTTCAACGCCGACGGTGGATAAACCCTAAATCAGTGTACGTGAAAATAGCTAGCTACTGCAGTACTATAGATCTTATATGTAAAATTTTGCCCGCTTTTAGCAATAATATGACCACTGGTAGTTGGAGTTGGATCGGAGGCCGGGTGACCTAGCTATCTTCAATCCGCCCGTCACGTCGTTGTGGATGCCTTTTTTAAGATTCGATCGCTCAATCATTCTCCACCTTTTTGAATTCAAGGAAGGATAAAGGGTGAGGTCTTCTCAGATTGGCAATATATATATATATATATATATATATATATATATATATATAGGTCATAGAGGCGCGACGTCCTAGAGTTGCTATGCCGGCCCTCCTCCCCCGCCCACTAGTAATCGATATCACTATCATCTTTCGCTACTGCAATAATGGAGAAGGATCGAGTCTTTCTCTGCTTCTGATCATTGCTCTATTTCTATCTGTATCACGTATCTCTTATGCTTTGTCTTTCTCTCTTTTGCTACTGTCTCGTACTGATGATTCATGCCTGATCGACCCTTGGCAGATCATAGAGTCGTTAAGGTCGTGATCCTACAAAGGCTGGGCTACAACCAATAATTAGCTAATGGGTTTCTTTAACCTAACGGCAAATAAATTGAAGTAAAATTAACACAGACTTACACGAGCGGGGCGCGTATTCGAAATTTACAGTTGAGGAGTAACCGTAAGGAAAGTACGTCAGTTTTTGGAGCTTATACAATATTATACCAGTGGTGATCGATCGATCCTATCTAGTAGCTGTGCATATATGTATGGTACAGTACTCCAGTAGTCCAGTTCAGCATGCTTCCTAGAGTAACCAAGAAATTGGCGCGGTCTTCTTCTACTCCCATCAAGAAGTAATCCCCAGCATCACAAGCATTAGCTAAGTAAGGAAATTCCCCTTCCAGTTTCTAGGTAGAATCATCACTTCAGCACCACTCCTACTGCATGCATATATATCTTCAGTTTACTGTGTTCTCGTAAATCAACTATTCGACTATGCACTTCCTTTCCAACATGCAAATTAAAAATGATTAAGCTCTTTTTTCTTTTGTTTTGGGGTCATTAAGCTCTTCTGCATTTCATGCAGGTATAATCATAAACACAATGTGGCTAACTGAGTTTCTTTCCTATAAGCCCATACATGAAGCCCACCACCAATTTTTGAGACCTTCCAAAATAGTTTGAATATTATTCAGGGTTTCAAACTAGAAACGAACTTTTTGTTAAGTTCGCACTTGCCTCAAACTCAGAAGAAACTTGTTCAAGAATCAATACATTTTTTTTTTGTCGTTAAACTAAGTTCATGTCGAAAAAACATTATTCTGAAAGAGTCCCGGTGACTTCTCGATATTACGAGTCTATTTCTACTCCGGTTATCTCACTAACAAATTATATGTTCCATCGTCTCATTTTATGTGTTTCTTCATTTTCTCACTTTCCTTTCTTATTTCTTTTCTTGATCTTTGTCAGTTGTCCTTGTATTTACTTTTCGAAACCTATCAATGGACATCGGCTTCAATCTTTCAAAGTTTACATTGGTATCGATCATTAACCTCCTATATTCTCCTCGTATGTCAGTAAGAATCGAACTCGAGCTATATGCCTATATTCAACCGTTCCACCCTCCCAATCAAACCCTTACCGTCCTCGTGTTAATAGTCCATGCACATTTGCGGAAATTCTTATATGCACATTCGTGTAGGTGCACGGCGCAATCTTAGTCATTTAAAATACTTTATAAACAGGACCCACCATGTATCTATATAAAGTCATCTAATCTTAATCATTCAAATTATATGTGTAAGTACACGCCGTGTACTGAAGATACTCGGACACATTTGCTAGTTGCTACAACTGAAGATACTCGGACACATTTGTTAGTTGCTACAACTGAAGATACTCGGACACATTTGCTAGTTGCTACAACAAGACTAAAACCCAAGCAAAACTAAAATCCACTAAAAAAGATTAAATAAAAAATAATAATGATAGCTTCTTCCACCTTCTCTCTCCCGAACCACCGTATCGAACTCACCGACCTCCACCGCATTCCCAAACCTCCAAAGGCCTCATACGAACCTAACTCCGAGCCTCAGCCTCGGAAGTTCAAGCCCAGCCCTCAGCTAAACCGATGGTCCCGCGCCCGGTCCTTGCGCTCCGGTCGGAAATTCGACCGGACCGGCCAACCTACACAACTACTCGACTCAAACCTTCCTCCTCAAGTCTTACCGGAGCAAAAAGACCATACTTTAACGGCGACTAACGGCGACGATGACGTGGACATGACGGCCGGGAAGTCGATTTATATGGTTTCCGACGGAACTGGCTGGACGGTGGAACACGCCGTCGGGGCGGCGTTGGGTCAATTCGAGCATTGCTTGGTCGATCGGAACTGCGCTGTGAATACCCATTTGTTTTCTGGGGTGAGTAGAACTTCAAATTTCGTTGCTTTATTGTTCAATTAGAAATCCCCAAATTATAAACCCTAACCCTAATTTTTGATTGTGATGTAATTGGGGGTGAGTTTTTCAGATTGATGACGTGGGGCAGTTGATGGAGATTATAAAGCAAGCAGCTAAGGAAGGAGCAATGGTGGTTTATACGTTAGCTGACCCATCAATGGCTGAGTCTGCTAAACAAGCTTGTAAAATTTGGGGGTTACCAAATATTGATATGTTAGGTCCAATTACACAGTCAATAGCTTCACATTTGAATGTGTCACCTTCTGGGGGTCCTAGGAGGTACCCTCTTACAGATGAGTATTTTCGGAGGATCGAAGCAATTGAGTTTACTATCAAGCAAGATGATGGGGCATTGCCCCAGAACTTGCACAATGCTGACATTGTGCTTGCAGGGGTTTCGAGAACGGGGAAGACCCCGTTGTCGATTTATTTGTCACAAAAGGGGTACAAGGTGGCTAATGTGCCTATTGTGATGGGGGTCCCTTTGCCAAAGACTCTTTTTGAGATTGATCCGGAGAAAGTTTTTGGCTTGACTATCAATCCTCTAGTGTTGCAGACGATTAGGAGGGCGAGGGCTAAGACTTTGGGGTTTAGTGATGGAGTGAGGAGTAACTACTCTGAGATGGACCATGTTCGAGAGGAGCTTGAGTTTGCGCGTAAGATTCTTTCACAAAATCCTGTCTGGCCTGTAATTGGTAAGAAATAGGAATAGTAGTATGATCTTGTTTGGTTTTGTAGTGAAATGCTTTAAAAATGTATCAATTGTGAGCTAACTTGGTTCATGTTATACTGATTACAGACGTGACAGGAAAAGCAATAGAAGAAACTGCAGCTGTTGTACTGAGGCTTTATCATGACAGGAAGAACAAGTGCTCAATGCCAAGAATATCTAAGCGTTACTGATATAAGTTCATTCTGCTAGATTATGCCGAGTGGTAAATGGTCATATCATGCATATATATACTGTCTACTTGTCTAGCCAAGAGCTTTCTGGAAATTTGTTGCCATATACTGAGGATAGATTAGGGATTAGGCAGATCTCTTTGGCTTGCATATATGTATGTATACCCACGAACCATGTATATGAACACACATATATTAAAATATCGGATGCTATTAGTCATCTTAACTATATGCCTATCACCATTTGCATTTTTCATTCTGATTACTTAGCAGGAAAGCAATTGCATCCTCTGAATTACCCTCAGGGTTTTAATAGCCCTTAACCTCACATGCTGAATATATGCAACAAATCTGCCATGTACTTTGTTGAGGATGATAGAGCCAAATACCAACCTACTTGTAAACATAATAAAGTAAATTTGTGAGGCACAAAGACTCTGTTCTGCACTTCTGCTGCTTCTGCATTTGTGCCTTTGTGAGCTTGAACATCAAATTTCAATATAGGAGTTTTGAAATTGCACTTATCTACTTGGTAAAAAGTATTGGTTTCTAATTGAAAACCTTGTTATTTGGTAGGTTTTGCATTTTTTAAATTAGTAATAATGTATTTAATGTATTCTAGAGTTTTAGTACTACAAGTCTGGACTCTGGAGCAATGGAAAATGTGGCTGGTGAGGTATCATAGATTACCTTCCTAGTGATGCATAAAATTACTCTTTAAGCAGGGTTGGTGATGCTGACAGATTCTTTCTACATAGGAGTAGATGAGAGTAGGTGAAGAAGAATAAGTTAGATTTGAATTCAGTAACCTGTGATAGGAAAAGTCATTATTGGACTGTATAGGTTACCATTTAGTTTTGTACTAGTCTCTCTTGCAAGGCTGATTCTAATTTCAAATTTCAAGGAAAACTTGTGGGCAAGTTCCTTTTGAAGAAGGGAATTGATTGTTAACTCAATTAAGGGCAGACTCAGTAACCAGAGTCAAGATTCTTGGTGCACCAAATCTGGCAATCTATCTATAATTCAAATTGAAATGGCAAAAGGGGCCAAGAGTAAATGTCATGAGCATTCATCCATCTCAGTGGGTTAAAATTGGTTCTTTGTTTAGTTACGACCAAGTTCAATACTGCCATTGTTTGGTTCGCATTATGTTTAGCATTTGCGCCTCTAGCTTGAGAATTTGGGGATGAATCATCTCATCTTTCTTTCTATGTGGCATGGAATTGAGACTTGTATAAAGCTCCAAAGTGGAATTTAACGTTGTTTTCTAAAGCTGGGCAAAGAGAGTTCCAGAAACAACCAGGGCAGCCCTAGTTCCACCATTGCACTCCTGGTCTGCCAAACACTTCTTAAAGAAAAAGCTTCAAGTGCGCATGCTTCTTCGTCCACACCACAACATTAGTATTATTGCTTCCAATTTCAGTCACACATGGAAGCCAGAGTGCCACATACAACAAAAAGGGCCACTTCGTTGGAGTTGGATTTGCCAAAAGGGCAAGCAAACAGAAGAAGGTATGGGACTGTAAAAGAGAGAAGTGAGAGTAAAAGAGCAACTTTACAAACCTCCACTAAGCTGTGCAGAGAAAACAATATATTACACAAGAACACATCGTGTGTGTTGAGCTCATCCATCTACATAAATAAAAAGGAAGAAGATTCCTTCTCTTTGTCCAAGTGGAGTGTGTCCTTGTCTTCACTTCTAAATTTCTGTAAAAAGGAAGAAGATTCCTTTCTGCACAAATTGGCTTTGGGATTTGCTTTCTGAACACACACCATGATGGAAATGTTGTTAGCTTTGTCCATACTTGCAACTGAATCATCTTTTCTGTTCTGTATTTTTGTCCCAAATCTCTCATAAAAAAATGCCTACTTTTTCAACTGGTTACTCTTCCATGTTGGATTGTTTTCTGTCTTCAATTCCACTAGTAAGCTTACACCTGCTTCTCAACCTTCTGTCAATCCTACCAATCAAGACTATTTTCCTCTAGATTGTACTTGCCAATTGCAAGTGTGAAGTATATAAGTAAGATTGTACCAATGCTTGACCTGTGACCCCAAAAACAAAAAAAGAAACAACCTTTTGAGTTAAGTTGGATAACATAACACTATCAAGTATCAACAAGCTGCAGCTATAGAGTTTTACTTACAATGTGGCAAAGAAGAAGAGAACCCTCTTGGGATCAACTGCCCACAATGAAGAACGCCGGAAACTATTTCTCCTAACAACACATCTGCCCTCCGCGGTGGTGCCAATGTTGGCCGATGTGACCGTAATCTGATGGTGGACTTGTGCGCTGCCCGGGTGATCTGCGGTCCCTGCAACCACCGCTGGCTTTTTGGGCGTAAGAGGCCCTACATAAAGAGCAAAAACTGCATCTGAGTAATTTCTAACTGCCAACATCTGCATATCGAATAAGTCATCTATCTGGAATTTCACCACCAAATTTCCTATACTGTCTAGTGCAATATGGACCAAGATTTTCCATCACTCTGTAGTCTGTACTTTCACCAAACTAATCAGAATGCAGTTACTGTACACTCAAGTTGACCTTGCAATATCTGGTAGTACTTCAATGTCACAGCTGCAATATACTTACCGCCCCAGACTAAATCATAAGAGTTGGTCCTGCTTTGAATTATGGCTGTGGATTTGTTTATGATTATCCGACTAATCACCAACTAAACAAGATTTATGTATCTCAACTCCACCATCACAATCTAACTTACAAGTAAGACGTTTTGAAATTCAGTAGTGACTGGTGCATGATCTTTATTTAACAAATCACTCGAAAAACTAATAGGAATCGTCACTCATCTTATAAATAGTAGTATTAATACTTAAATCCATAAAAGCCAAGTGTGTCGGAGTCACCCACCTCAATGTGAGGCTGGCAGGTTGATGATAGCTTTTATATATTACCACAAATCTGGCACACACTAGGGTACGGTCAAATTTCCATTTTGTTCTTATTATTCAAAACAATCCAGCACATTCTAGTTTCATATCTGAACTAAAAAACCCAGAGAGACCATTAAGCAGCAATTACACTATGACACAGAAATAACCACTTTCACCTCAACATATTGATACTCTTCTAGATAAGAGGATTAATTAACCAGTCATTACCTTTGGGTGAAGATACAGCTGAAGCTGAAACATCTCTATCATTTGAATTTCCATCAGCGCTTATCTTCTTCTCTCCAACTCTCTGTTGCCATTTCCTTGAAAGATTTCTCTGCAACTTCATCATACCACAAGAAGAATCGTCAACAATAATTCCTCACCATTATTTTATTTTTAGAATAGAAAAAAAAAATAGTAAAGAGGAAAAAGAATAAGTTGCAGTTTCCAAGCAATGATGCCATTGCTTCAGAAACACATTTACAACTGGAAGCTCGACCAATAAAAATTGTCACTTTTTGGTGAAGGAAAGAGTAAAAAGCTCAAAACTTGATGGAAAATTAACATCAACCAAGTAGATAATGATGGAGAAATCACTTACCGAGATTCTAGAATTTGCAGTGACATCTTTATCTGTGATGCCATGGTTGAAACTCTCCATGTCAATCACAAAGCTATCAGATTTATCAGCTGTGTAGTGAAATCCATTTATATGATCCGAAACTGAGATTTTTTGTGTGCCCATTTTCTCTTCTAATCCATAAACCTCATCAATGGAACCCAAGTCCTAAAAACAGAGAGAGACAGAGTCTGTTAAATTCATTGGTTTTGTGAAATTTGAGAACCCAATGGAACGGTTCACATGAAATGAAATTCAAAAATGAAGGAAACCCAGAAAACTAGTGCTCACCAACTTGGGAGTTTCCGCCATTTCTGTGTAGTTTACGAAAGCTCAGAGGAAGAAAAAAAAAACAGGGAGATGAAGATGATGAAGAAGAGACGAGCCTCTTAAAAAAGAGACAATTACCAGCCAACAATCAGAGAGGAAGAACTAAAAAGAAAGAGAACATAACCCAAATAAGTCAAAAATGGAAGATTTAAGATGAATAAACAAATGGCAAATGAAACAAACCCCGTGATGGTTTAGAAAGGAACTGACTTGAAGCCCATGTAAGACTTTCTTTCTGATCCCCTTCAATGGGTTAATAAAAAAGAACGTATATTTTCGTTTCTACACAGACCTGGAACTGTGACAAGTCTTTCTTCTTGTTCTCTCATACTTCAAAGACAAATATTCTGAAGCAGAACACAAACGAAGAAGAAACACAACTGGTTTTTCTAGAAGGTTAGGTTACACTCTGTTTCTGATATTCGATGAAGAGCGTGGAGGAGAGGAGAAGGAGAAGAAGAGGGCACAGAAAACCACAAAAGGGAGAGAGTGAGCGAATGTGATGATGTATTTGTGTGAGAGTGATTGTGTATAAAGCGATATACATGCAGTGAGGATTGGAATTGTAACAACTTCAATCCCGGGCGGTTTTTACACGATGAGTTGGTGCTGCAATTTAGTTTCGTAACGTATTTGGTGTTTAAATTGTAGTTTATGTATACTATTATCTATACTATTATTAAATAAATTTATATTTATTATTTTATTATTAAAGAAACAGATTTTGTTAGCCAAAATCGTCGTGAAGTTACATATACATCTTTGCATCATATGTTAAAATAATATTAGTTTTAATAATTAAGGAATAAAAGAGTAAATAACAAAATCAAAAAAGAAAATAAAAATAAAAAAAGAACTCAAATCTCTGCAGGTAACTTTCTACTATGTGCACACACTTCCCACTATATGCACTCACTATCTGTAATAACCTCCTATTTTTTTTTATAAATTTTCTCACATAAAAATACAAATAAAAATCACATTTACATTTACATATACATAGCATATGTGGATAGACTAGTATTGATTTATAGAGTGGAGATCACACAAGGGCGATCAGTCTATGATGATGCTTTACACCTCCAGATTAATAGAACAAATATTTTAGAGCTACTTGACCTCTTTTACCTCATTTGTCCAAGAAACTTCTGTATTTTATGCAAAGTAAATTTTTTTTTTTTTCAGGTTTTGTGGTCGATTGATTTATTTTACTAACAAAGTTATTGTATGGTGGGTTAATTTATTTTGAATAGATCAAAATATCTCCATGTGTAGAATATCAACTACAAGTCTACAAACCCCATTAAACAAGTGATGGATTATCGAAATCTTGACTGATAACTCATCCATGCATTTTGGATTACTAGCACTACGTGTTTGACTCCAAATCACGAATGTACTTTGTGTATTTGGGTTTACTTTCAATCTACATCACAAATGATATCGACCATCTTCGTATTGTTACATCGAGCTCTTGGCTAGCGACTCTAACCGAATTCCTCATCCACCCTTTTCTTTTGGAATATAATTGCTAATATAAGTGGCAATTAATCAATGGTAAGAAACATGAAGATAATAAGTTGGGAGGCAAAAAACTAATTAAAATTCACTAAATCATCTATAATTACGGCACAAAGTGTGCATTCTATCAACCCTACTTTGTAATCTACATTATTAGGTAGTGGACCAATTCTTATTAATTCTAAACAGAATGTTTGTAAGCCCATAATTAATACAATTATAGGCTTTAGGCGCAAAGGTTAGGAGTATCATGCACAAAAAGCTCTCATTCTTTTTGGAACTCAAGGCTCCACCAGCGTTAAGCTAATTAAACCTTAAACAAATGAAATAATATTTGCAAAGAGAATGTTGATGATGATTAACAATTAAGCATAAAAGCTAGTTGCTAATTAAGCACATGCATGACCGGTGATACAATCAAGCAGCTCGGTGCGCGCGGCGGCGGAGGTCAGGGAAGCAACGGTAGCTTCTTCGATCCTCTCTGTAGCTATCTGCATGTCTTCCATGGTTGTCTGGTGTGGAATGGAAATCGTGTTCATTCTTGTCATCATCTATAAAGCAAAACAGTTTCGAATTGTAGAAACTTGTTTTCTTGTACTGTCTTGCAGGGGAAACCTAATTTATTTATTTTTCTCTTGCTTAAAACTTCAAAACCGTAAAAGTTACTGCATGTAAACAAGTTTGAAGTAATTCTTCAGATAGGGGTGGATGCAGTTTGGTTCATTTCAATCTCGGTTCCTCACCGAGTCACCCATCTCCTAGATTGGTTGAGTTTCAACTCGGTTCTGAATTTTCTTGTGCGGAACCGAACTCAATCGGTTTGTTGGATTCATCTGGTCAGAACTGATCTGAAATGATCAGAACCGATACAATATCTATAGCAAACTACAAATTAGTGAAAAACTTCAAGGAAGGATACAGAAATTTCCAACAGCTGATTTTACTTTTTCATCTCGGAAAGAGGGCATTTCTACTGATGCATACGAGTACGGTTCGGTTTGAGTACATGCAACTTTTGATTTTTACCTATAAAACAACCAACCGTACAAGTAGTTTGGTTACATATCGAGTAGTAAATTTTTGCATGAAACCAGACACCATATATTCATATATATATATGTGCTAGCTCAATGTATACTCTTTATACGGAAAATTAATGATGCTATTTCATTCTTTCATTTTCATGGTGAGCCAGAAGTCAAAAGACTCAAAACAGCAAGTATTTTCACGGGTATGCAATATCTTTCCGATCTTGATCTTATTGATGTGTACAACCTGATCTCGCTTCTTCTACAAATCAATTCAATGAAATAATGATTATCAGCTTTTTGTGCAAATCCAGATTAGGCACTCTTGTGGACGCAACCTGATTACCCTGAAAGAATTCCCATCTAAACTGGACCCTAGCTATCTATAACCTGCTCATTACTTTCAAATTATGTGTATGTAGCTAGGACGTTATACTTAAATTGACTTCCCTTCCAAGTTACCAACTTGTAGCCCTTAAAATTGACATTCCTACGATTATATATCAGATAAATACAAACTGACTGTGGCTGAAAATTAGTAGCTGCGTGTTTATGAAATGATTCCGTTGTAGCTTTCATGCACTGTAGGTATGTTAGTTTCGTCCGCTTAAGATTAAATTCCATTTCGATTTATTTGGCAACTTGTAAAGAGTTGAGAAAGACGATACCGGCCTAGCTAGTAGTAAGTGTACCAGACGTTGAAGGCAATGGGTTACATAAAACAAACCAAGGATATAAATCCCCCCACTAATTTCTATTTTGACATTTGGGGAAAGCTGAAATCGATCCCTTAGCTAGCTCGATCTATAGCAAAAAGACTAAATGGTGGTCACTGTTTTTAAGTAGGGAACACTCGTGGTTCTTAAGTAGAAAATACTCTTCGATATTATTCCCTTATTTGTTTTTATCTTTAGCTTGGTCCCCGAATTCCTTTGATTTTTTCTATCAAGAAAATAGAAACCTTGAGTTTTAGGCATCTCTCAAAGGAGAATCGAAGCAACTCGAAGCATGCAGATAGTTACAGATGAGGTGTGAATTAACGTTTATGGCCAAGAAGTGAACAGTACTCGTGGTTTAGCATGATACTGTTATCTCAATTGAAGCCATACATGGTAGTTTGGCAGTTTGGCTGTTCGATCATCTAAAAAGGACAAGCAGAAAATCTACCATATATATTATAATGAATTAAGTGTTCATGTAAGGTTATCTCTGTAATTTCCGATGTGTGTTTTGACCTAATTAGACTAGATTAGTATAATTTTTAGTTGATCGAGAATTCCTGATTGTTCGGAATACTTGATGTAATGTCTATATAAACGTCTGTTTATCCATGAATAAAATATAACTTTACATATATTTTTTTCTCCTAAAACATTAAGGAATATATCGAGTTGAATATACATTAAAACATTAAGGAATATATCGAGTTGAATATAATAATGTAGTAAGTGTATTCGTAATATATACATCAACTTGTTTCCCGTTCTACTCATCAGCCAAGTGTATTTCCATCAGTGGAAACACTGATTAGTTTTATAATTGAGTCCCATATTTCTGGTTTCTGCTTGCCTTTTCTCTTCTACAGCAAAATATAAACATTTGCAACGAAGCAAACTTAGAACTTTGAAGCATATGATTGGTCTCTGTATAATCTACAATGAGAACTAATGGTTATGAAAAGGGTTGTCCAATCAATTCCAAACTACCATGAATTTTAGAATGTGTGATCCTAATCCTTAACCCAACAAACATTCCTCTAATAATATGATTCACAAAAGATAAACAATATTGGTATATTCTAGCTAGGCGGCCAGTCACAATATATCATTACGTTATCTTCCTCTATAATGGGTCGGTGTGTGAAAATAATATCCCAACACGGCACTACGTACACAAGTCGATGAGAATATCTTTTCGGTGATCTCCCTTGGCCCTTTGCATCGCAAAATTGACACATTGGGAGCTTCCTTTATTGTTTCGATCTCCCTTAATCGCTATTATTAAAGCATAATTTGTATCCCTACAATGTTATTATTCAAAAATCATGGTACGTGATACACAGAGCTGGTGATAGATAAGTTAAGAGATGCATGGGTACTGGTGTGGGGGTGTCATAATAAGAACCCCCCACAAACCTCATAATACACAATGACAACCATATACGTACGAATTTGAATCATACATCCAACACTGCTTATATTATGGATGGTGGAGCAAAGAAAACCCGTTTCTCATATAGGGTTGAGTTCTATTTGTAGTGTTGCTAATTATTTGCTTTTGTAGTTGCATATATAACCAAGAAATGATCATATTTATGTAAGAATAAGTGGATGCGGGGTACTATATATCTTATAGGTAGATCCAACGGGTTATCACTTAATTAGCAAAGTAGAAAGCTAAATGATAGTGATTAACGGATCGTCTCATTTGTTGGATAAGAGCTTGTGTCGGAACACCCAAGGCCCATCTTGATTCTTCGCTCGGTTCTTCGGTTCTCCTTGCTCCCTGATTGATCTTGTTTCTTTCGACTGATGACTATATTGTCACCAGCGTGCAATGGTTTGGAGGTTTAATTCTGTTCGGGGGTTTTGTTATTGCATGGTTCCTGGTCGGCTGCGTTAACTTGGACGTTAATTCTGTGCCTTTCAGCCAAGAATCTGGTGGTCTGAGGGCTTCCCAGCTTCCCATGCACTCGTGGATTTCATATTGGTGGTTCGGATTAGTGGTCGAGACTCGAGAGATTAAGCTAGTGATTCCTAGGTTGTAGTTCTAATGTTAGTTTGTGTTTCCTTCGTTCTCTTAATAATAATATGTAGATGATAGTAGTATGTTGTATAAATCTTGAAGTCTAACATAGTTTTTGCTCAACATGGGAAACAAACAATAGAAAACAGACAAGCCGAGATGCTGTATATTATAGATGTACACCTTCGATCAAAAGTCAAAAACCCTGAGCTACCTTCAAATCTTAAACATGGCAGAGTTGGGAGTAACTTCAAACAATTCGCAGATAGAGTGCAGTACGATATTGACTCTCTCACTCTTCACCCCCCCCCACCCGGCCATGTTCATCGAAGTTTGCACCAACCTTATTATCTGCCAAAAGAACCCGACTGATTGAGAGTCATGCAGGAAACTTTGGGAAATTATAGACTGTGACATATCGGAGCTGGAGACAATAGAAAGGACAAGAAGACTAGAGATAGGAAGTGACAAAGTTACAAAACCATTGAATTAGGTCCCGTTGATTTACTGAAAGAGAGAGGACAGGGTATATATGTGGGCTCTTATATACAGTCATATATGTCACGTTGTCATCTCTGTATACAGTGCAGTGATAGATCTGTGGTGATTACTATGTTTCTGTTGTTTCTCTAGTGTTCACATCATGTCGTGTCCTTTTGCAATTCAAGTTTCTGATGCCAAACTTGAACATTAAATTGACATACAATCAGTATATATATTCGAGTGTTGGGAATGTTTTTCTCCATACAAATTGTTTCTTTAGGTATCGTCTTACCTTGATGACAATATAGGTTTCGGTCTTTGAGGAAAATAAAAGTAGTAATGATGTTGTAGTTAAGAGTTATTGTTCTAATAAACAGTCGTGACCTGATTAATTAAATAAATTAACCAATAATGTTAAATTTATATGTTCAAACCTCACTATGTAAGTGTGTGCGAGTTATATAATAAAATTTATAATCATTATATAAATTTTCATTCAGTTTATAAGATATTTGTAAGTTGTATAATTAAGTTATCGTTATAAGAACTATATAGTACTAATAAATTAATGTTATGTATGTATACACATGCATGCATATGTAGATGCAGTAGCAGCAGAAACCAGTTAAAATTAGCTATCCAAGTCGATCACCATTGACAAAACTCTTGATAATGACAAATCACCACATGTTTTTGTGTCGACTCTGCAAGTAACGTTTGTATTATTGGAATGATCTTGGTTCAAAGGGGTGCTGGCATTGAAAGGTGTTCTGATCGTAACGACGCATTCGATAATGACATCAGTGTCACGGATGCTTCACATCACTTAAAAATTTGGAATTACATGCGCGATTATTAGTTCTATATATCGCTTAGTTTCTAGTTGCATTATCATAAATAGCCAAGAATATATAAGAAGATGATCGAAGAGCTGACAATTAGTTGCATTAGTAATTGAGTATACACGATTGCAGGCCCATCCGGCTTTGCGTGGTGTTTTGATATATCACGTACTGGTTGTTGTTGAAACTTGCAAGATGCAACTACGTACCTAAAGTGGAGCCTCGTATTATTTCATGGATTATTATTGCTGTTCTTGAGAAAATTATATACGGGGACACAAGTGTGAGATATTTAATCACTAGGTTTATGTTTTCTTGAAGAATATATGCTGCCTAACAACTTGGATATCCTATATATTCCCCATATTCTACAAATTAAGTGCTCATCAATGGAGCAACTCTCTTCTTCTATATCACTATATGGTCTGCAAAAATATGAATATAGAATCCTCTCATCATCATGTTATTACCTTTTGGGCAAAAGGTCATCCGTACCCTCTTATTACCCTTTGTTCTTTAAGTATTGATGTTGAAAAAGTCGTTATACATCAAATATATATACTCGAATCCCGCCGACGCTAATTAGAGTTAAATTCCAATTTATTTTTGGTGGCCAGGGGAGGAAACGTTTTGACAAGATTTTTCAGCGCGGATTAGTCTCTAGGTCTAGAAAACTTTTGAAAATACCGTCGTTGATTGATTCAAAAAAAATATATATGCAATTGCATGAGGTATGTTCTAGTATCAGGATTCGTTTTCCCTTAGCTATAGGGGGATTAATTTCTCTTTAAATCAGGAAGATATATATAGTTTACTGGAGTTGTAAAGACATTCTAGTTTTCAGAACATGTTCAATTCTCGTCGGTCGTATTTCCTAGCCTCGTAATATACAAGAACATGTCTGACGCAGTAGAATAATAGAGGGTTTACAAGCGATAAACCCGAATAGTAACAAGGGATCTCAAGCGAAGAACCCTAAAGATAAACTCTGGAATCCACAAGAAAATAAGAGAAAACTCTTGTTTGATTGAATGACAATAAGATAGCCCGTCCACACCCTCTTAGAGCATCAGCAGTGGAGACTTATTTTTTAGACTAAAATTTGGGTCCAAATAAGCCTGAATAGTGATTTGAGTCCATCTGAATAGTGTATAACAAGACTTATTTTTTTGGATATTGTAGTGGTACATGACTTATTTTTGGACCTATATTTTTAATTCAATTTTTTAGACTCATATGTAGGTTCAGAACACAATTTTTTTTTACTCATATTCATACTTGAGTCTTTTATTTATGTTTGATTTAATTTTTAGGCATCTATACATTCATTCCAATTAAGTTTAAAAAAAAATTAATAAACTTAGTTTAAGATAATAGAATTTATTCATCAGACATGAAACATAAAATTAAGAATTTTTATTCATTACAATATAACAAATATCAACGTGAATTACATGTGTTAGTAAACTTGAATATCAACTCAATATATAATTTGAATATATAATGATATTATCCAACTTCAATAATAACCAATTGAACATGTAAAAAATTATTAGGCATAGTCATAAATATAGCCGTTGTCTCAATAGAGTTCAGCTAAACGATCTCATTTTGTGGGTCCTAGTTTTGAGTCCAAAGCAAATTTGCTCACACTTTGGGTCAAATTTGATCCAATATTTGGCTCTCCGACTAATTTGGGTTTTTTTTTTTTCTGACCCACTACAAGGCCTAATCTACTGTTTTGGACCCAAATTTCAAATAAGGACCCAAATATAGGTCACCACTGCTGATGCTCTTAAGGATGCTTAAATACTGATAAAACAAACCCTAGGACAACTAACAACAAATCCTAAAAGCCCAAATAAATAAACAAAACAAATTCAAAACAAACTAAAAAACATAAATTTTGAAAATAAATAAAACTGTTGTTTTAAGGCCCTAAACGAACTTCTGACATTCCCTTATCAGAAATATATCATATTAGTCAATCGGACACCAAATGTCAAATCTGCAACTCACCAAACTGCAACTTTAATTATAGTTCTACCACTGATCGCCATATTTATAACAAACCCGATTTTCCTTTACCGCGATTAATTAATTCCTCAACCTGTTCGCCATGCGCGCCCTCTACATCAATGTCTGACATTAAGGCCGGCCGTCAAGAATTAAGCTATATTCTAAGAAGTAAGAACGTGCCAGCACTAATCAAGCAATTTTAATATTGAAAACTAATTAATATTGGCAAACTAGTCTTCTAGGTAGATTTCAGAGATCAATGGTACAAAAAGTTAATCAGAAATGAATCATTGGTCATCTAAAAGGAAGCAAATGTGGTTGGACGCAAGACGTACGTACAGTATCAAATCTTTAATATTCATGCAGTGATTATTTTTCTTTACACACATAGGTTTTTTATTGGAACTCTAGATTGTAGTCCATTCCGATCGTGGGATCCCAGAAATTAATGATTGTTTTAGTAGTGTATTAATCAAGGAATCGGTCAGCTCTCTCTCTCTCTCTCTCATTCGAGTTTAAGGGTGAGCCTTTAGTTCCACATAGACCGCCTCTAAGTTTCTATCTCATTGTATTAATCAAAAACCTTATGAATTGAATAATGTTGGAGTCAGGCTAGGGTTAATCAAGACACTAAAATCAAGCATGAATTCATTCTTTGTTTCCAAATTAAATAATGAGAATCATTTGCAAGCTATATATGGTCAATCTGCTAGCTGGAGTGGTAATGTTGCCCAGTTTTTATATGATCGAGCAGGATAATTGCAGCAGCTGGTTAATTGGTTCAGCTAGCCAGCCAATTAGCACATGCATGATCGCTTTCATTCTGTTACTATATCGTAATCGTAAGATGCAAATCAAGGTCAACTCCTATTTTTAATTTGATCCCTTGAAGTAATGAAGAGCCCGAGCCTTCTAGTATATTCTGGATCTAATGCTCATGAAGCTTAGTGCATATATTCAAATACTATCCCATGAATCAACTTGGATTTATAATT
This sequence comes from Potentilla sterilis, assembly GCA_963682095.1. NCBI lineage: Eukaryota > Viridiplantae > Streptophyta > Magnoliopsida > Rosales > Rosaceae > Potentilla > Potentilla sterilis. Next base: position 1,775,344 of record OY821755.1, read on the forward strand.
TCTCTCATCTGATTATTGCATATGATTGTTTATATCCCGAGTAGTTATATCAGAGATTCAAACACGACAGCCGGAAACAATATAGTCAATCGGAACGCCAAGTAATGACAGCCACAATTAGCGGGTCTCCTAGTTATTATATAAGACTTGCTAGCTAGTATTGTAGATACACAAGAATACAACTAATTCCTAAGTAGCATCTTTGTTTCTGTGGTTAGGGCATGGCTACTTCAAAGCTTATCTTCCTCCTGATCCAAGGGATCTTTCTGCTTTCTGTTCTTGACTTTGCAAATGCACAGGGACTGAAAGTAGGGTTTTATGCAAAGTCGTGCCCGAAAGCTGAGGCTGTAGTGAAGAAGGTTATCGCTCAAACCATGGCGGTAGCACCTTCACTCTCTGGTCCTTTGCTGAGAATGCATTTCCATGATTGCTTTGTCAGGGTACGTATAACTCGATCGATCTTCCAGTATGTTTATAAGTTCTTTGTTTAGTTTTTTTCCCTATCTATATCACTTATTCTGAATATGCAGGGTTGCGACGGTTCAGTGCTATTGAATTCTTCATCGAACCAAGCCGAAAAGGATGCAATTCCAAACCTAAGTCTTCGAGGGTTTGGAGTCATTGACAGAGTGAAGTCTGCTTTGGAAAAAGCATGCCCGGGAGTGGTTTCATGCTCTGACATATTAGCCATTGTAGCTAGGGATGTGGTTCTCGCGGTAAGTAGTACAGATCATTATTTGATTGTTTAGTTTGATATACATCGATCGTTGACCATATTTCCTAACATTGATCTAATTGACATGGATCAGACCATGGGAGCACACTGGGATGTTGAAACTGGACGTAGAGATGGTAATGTATCAATTATGACAGATGCCTTGCGCAATCTCCCACCACCTTTTGCAAACATCACTACATTAAAATCAAGCTTTGCATCAAAGGGTCTGAGCGCTAAAGATCTTGTAGTACTATCAGGTATACCTAACAAAATAACAATGGCCACCAAATATAATGGATCACATTTGGTACTAAAGTTATTCGATTAATTAACTTCACTAACTAAGTGATTTACTTGATCAGGGAGTCACACCATCGGAACTTCTCATTGCACTTCCTTCAACAACCGTATATATAACTTCACCGGAAACAGCGATACTGATCCCACCTTGGATAACAACTACATTGCAAAGCTGAAGATGAAGTGCAAGCCCAACGACCAAAAGACTCTCGTGGAGATGGATCCCGGGAGTTTCAAGACATTTGACGGTTCTTATTATACTCTTGTGGCCAAGAGAAGGGGTCTCTTTGAGTCAGATGCAGCTCTTCTTGATGACACTGAGACCAAGGCTTACGTTAAAACCCATGCCGTACCTGAAGGAAAAGCTAGTTTCTTGAAGGATTTCGGTGTTTCAATGGTGAACATGGGTAGGATCGGAGTTCTCACGGGAAATGCAGGAGAAATCAGGAAAGTTTGCAGCAAGATTAACTAATTAGTGATCGATCATGTCGAGCACGGTCTATTATTAAGCTTATCGTCCTGCCCCATTATGATATATACATGTTGTATTTGTATGAATTCTTGAGGATTAATTTATGTTTTTCAGGTTGGCACCAATTAATAAGTTAGAGTTTCTTAATTAATTCAATCAAGTGAGATTCATTAAATTTAATATTTTCAGAGAATCAAATAAATATGTTATTAATTTTTGCATCAATGATTAGCATTTTTTAGTCTAATTCATTGACAACTTTAGTACAGCATTATTATTGTATTAATAGAATTAAAATAACGTAACAAATTAAATCAGAACAACGTACCTCATAGCCTAAGCATAAATGTCACAAACTATCTATCCTCCAGTAAATTAAGTAGACACAAAAGTAAGAGGAGAAAGTAGTTAATTACAATGTAGTGGATGTACCAAATATACCAAATGTAATGTTAAAGCATAATTGTCATTACTCGATCATTAGTATCTTAGAGCAATCCTTAATACGTTATTAGGGCAATATTAGGGCAATCTATGAGTACCTGTAGGCAATCCTTAAACTTGATGTTCTACAATCAAGTTTCTAAGAACCTTTGATTTGATTATTCCACGTACTATCTATATATCGTCTCCAGCTAGCATCTTTATTTTCTTTTTTTTTACTTCCTTAATTTGCATCATTTTGGGATGTAAACAAAACTAAGAATATATATATATCGGAAATTCTTGTATGCACGACCGTGTAGGTGTACGGCACAATCTTAGCCATTTAAAATACTTTAAACATAAGTCCCACCATGTATCTATATGAAGTCATCTAATCTTGACCATTCAAATTGTATGTATAGGTATACGCCGTGTGAAGATACTCTATATATATATATATACACACACATTGGAACACCAGCTCACAACATCATGCACGCACTCATGCATTCTCCAGGAAAAGTCGTATATATACCTTCTACAATTCTCAGGGAACTTTCTTTATATATGCCTTTCTCGTATACAAGTTTATGTACTGTTGTTAATGGAATAGTCGTATCTCCTATGTTGTACACGAACATAAAGCAATTGACATATGACAATGTCAGATTGGCAATATTCTTTGCTTTCTCCATGCAAAAAGACCCAAAATGCTTAAACTTCCCTTCACTTCCCCGTCACCTTCTTCACTACAAATTTACACTTCCGAAACCATTTATCCTATTCATCAAATTCCTCTCTGCATAACCCTATTCTTTTACTTCTCCTCCTCCACACCAACAAAATGTACTCCTCTCGGTTGCCACTGTCAACCCCGCAGCCCCAACCCATTAAGCGTCAGCACACTGCCCGGTACTACGCCCACCGCGTCAAAGAAAGCCTCACCACCCGGGTTTCCAAGCTTATATGTACCATCTTCTTGTTTCTCCTTCTTGTTGTTGGTCTAGTAACTTTCATACTATGGCTTAGTTTCCGTCCTCACCGTCCCAGATTTCATATCCATCAATTTTCAGTACCCGGTTTGAACCAAGCAACGGGGTTCGAAAATGCGGGGATAAGCTTCAACGCCAGCGCCCGTAATGCGAACCATAATATTGGCATATATTATGATTCGATGGACGCGGCGGTTTACTATAAGGACCAAAGGGTTGGTTTAATCTCATCTTTATTGCCAGCATTTTATCAAGGCCCCAAGAACACAACAGTCGTAGATGGATCGTTTACTGGTGCCAGCTTGACTGTAACTAGCCAGAGGTGGGCGGAGTTCATGAATGATCGTGCAAAAGGGACGGTTGTGTTTCGCCTTGATCTAACGTCGACAATACGGTTCAAGATTTCCACCTGGAATAGTAAGCGCCACCGTCTTCACACCAACTGTGATATTGGCGTAGGCCAAGATGGCCTGATCTTGGTCACTTCTAAAGATAAGAGATGTCCAGTCTATTTCACTTAATTAGTTAAGATTTCTCCTTTCGTAATTGATTTCTAGTTGCTTTTGGGGTTATTTGGTTTGATTCTTCTAAATTTGTATAGTGACCAGAAGTGGCAATTAATTTCATTTGTTGCAAGCATAATTTGATTGGTTCAATTATGGATGTTATATTTCTGGATGTTGCCAAGAGGTTTCTGTTAACTAAGAAGGAGATTAAACTGCAACAACTTTACAGGAGATTTCCTTTGAACTGAGTCGAAACAATACTTGAATTAAATAGAATCCTGAAGATATTAGGATTCAAATAAAAAGGTCAAAACAGAACAAACGAAGTCTCATATTTGAAAGAGGATTTCTAGCAGTCCTAGAGCCAGACACGATTCTCATCACTCTTAACTGATTAGAAGCTCTGGCAGTTTGAAGAAAAGCGGACTATACAATAAATTTATTGGAATTTCATTTCAACCTGACCCTGCACATATTATCACAACTGGTTACAGAACCATGCTTGCAAGATTCTCTGCTGGAAGCCACTTTCAGCCTGGAGTCGTCAAATTTGGTGACAGAAGGCAAATTCCTAGTTTCAAGCAGAACTCATTGTGCTTGTCGAGTCACTAAAGTGCCAAGTTATCTAGAAAAAAATAGAATTACATGTAGAGTTGTCAAGGAGAAAGATAATGCCTCTTATAAGAGTGAGGAACTCAGAAAGATTCGACCTTTGGTTAAAATGTGTGGCATTACTTCTGTAAGAGATGCGGCAATGGCAGCAGAAGTTGGTTCCGATTTCATTGGGATGATCATTTTTCCCAACTCTAAACGCTCCGTTTCACTTTCGGTTGCAAAGGAGATTTCGAGAACTGCAAGGGAGTATGGGGCACAACCTGTTGGGGTATTTGTGGATGAGAATGCAGACACAATACTAAGAGCCTCTGATGCAGTAAACCTTGAATTTGTTCAGCTTCATGGAGATGGTTCCCGTGCTGCTTTTCCGGTATTAGTCCAAGATAACCGTATAATATATGTTCTTCATGCTAATGAAGATGGAACTTTCTTGAACCACATTTCTACTGAAGAGTGTTCTCTAGTTAATTGGGTTCTTGTGGATAGTGCAAAGGGTGGCAGTGCCAAGGGATTCAATTGGACAAAGTTTAAACTACCAAGTCTTAGAAGCAAGCACGGTTGGCTTTTGGCAGGAGGGATAAAACCAGACAACGCTTCTGAGGCTCTTTCTACTCTCAAACCCCAAGGGATTGATGTTAGTAGTGGCATTTGTGGCCAAGATGGCATCAAGAAAGATCCGTTGCAAATATCTTCGTTTATGAGTGCAGTACATTCAGTAATCTATTGATCAATCAAGGTCTATATGTAGTGGAAAATGATTATAATATCAAGTTATTTCAACAATGAGAAACTTTTGTGCTATAGCAACAGTTGGTTATTTAATCGAAAAAAATAAAAACAGTTGGTTATAAATAGAATCCAAGAGGGAATTGTTAATTAACAAGGAAATTAAACTGGCAAGAACGTTGCAGGAGATTTCCTTTGAACTGAGTTGGGGCAACACTTTTTGAACTAATAGAATCCCGAAGATATTAGGATTCTATTAAAAAGGCTAGGATAAAAACAGAACAGAAGAGGTATCCTATCGGAAATAGGAGTTCTTCTAGTCCTAGGATAGAGAGCCTTTACATATACCTGAAACATGATTCTCTTCATTCTCTTTATAAATAGACACTCTTGCAGTTTGAAGGAAAGGGGAAAGTATAATAACCTGCAACCACCATGACAAAAGCAAAGCATTTTACTGTTACAAAGGTAGAGAGGTTTGAGATGAACATTACGAAGAGAGGAATAGTGCCCAAGAAAACTGCCGAAAGAGAGGACTCTCCACTTGGCCCTGTTCCACCAGAGGTTGTGATTTGCTTCCTTTGTTGCATAAACAGCATAGTAAATCCGGTCAACTGATTTGCTTTCATTACTATCTGATTGACATCCGGATTAATTATGCTATTAGTTCATCTTTACTTAGTTTGTAAGGCATTAGTGTCATCAAATGTGTATATAACATGCAAAGGAATTTATGTATAACCATTTTTTTTTTTTGGATTTTGTTTCTGGTCTTCTCTGTTGTCATAGGATCACCCTTGTTTCAGATAATTAGGACTGCCACAAGCGAAGGCCTGGTGTAAATTGGCCACAACTGAGTCTAAAAATGTAGAAAATTACTGTATTCCTTTTTAAAGAGGAAAACACAGTCGGCTAGTATGGAACCTCGTATTGCAGAAGCAGGCTCAAGTCCAGGCGACCAGCACAGTAAAATTCAAGACGAATTAATAGCTTTACTTTACTCTTTGCATTCCTCTCATTTTGAATGACCTATTTTACCTTTATGTTTAGAGAATGTCCTTTAGGCTTTTCAAGTGCACCTTTAGGGCATAACCCCGCTCTGGAAGAAAAGAACATACCCTATTGTAACTTAGATAGCAAGTAATCACATGTAATATTCTCTCGACCGAACTTTCCTTCTGCAGTTACACCACTTTCCTCTGTTCTTCTCAACTCTCAGATGTACATTTCTATTTAAAATTCAGATGTCAATCTGCTTCTCATTATTCTGAAAATGTGCGATAGTGAAAACAAGCATTTCTATTTGTGTGTCCTAGAAATTTTGGCCCTTTTGGGTCTCCTGGCTCTAGTTCTTTGGCTAAGTTTACGCCCAAAGTCCCCTAGTTATACCATTGTGGATATCACCATCCCAAATTCTGCTTTGGAGAATGGGGCACAGAATGGCTCTATTGTATACATCCTTGAAATTGAAAACTCTAACAAAGACTCCAGCATGTTTTATGATACATCACTCTTGACGTTCTATTATGGGCAGGATAAAGTTGGAGAGAAATCCATAGCTCCTTTTCATCAAGGGAGAGGCAAAACCCGTTCAGAGTTGGGTGATATCGATGCCAATGCACAGGTGTGGAGAGCTGTTCGCAATTCAATATCAAATGCAACTGCGGAATTCAAGGTGACTTTGCTAACTAAGATCCAATACAAAACATGGGGAATTAAGAGTAAGCGTCATGGGCAAGACTTGCAAGGTACAATACCAATAGGTAAAGATGGCAAGCTTTCGGGCAAGAAGAAGAAAATCAAGCTAAGCCATGCTTCCAAGAAACTGAGGAGGAATAGTCGTCGATTATTAGATTAGATGTTATCAGTATGTAAACTAATTTATAATATAGCTTTTATGCTTTTGTTTTTGTTTCATACTGATAATACCACAATTCCTTAATCTAGTTTATACTTCATGAGTTTCTGCAGTGCATACTGTTGCAGTCAACATATTGCCTAGAGAGTGGAGACTATATATATATATATATATATCCCAATTCAGATAATTACCTGGTTACTAAGCATAGTCAAGTTGTTCACAAGCTCACAATGACAATACATGGGTTTAATATCATAAGGTGGAACCTGGTTCCTTTCTGCTGATATTAAATGGTCTGCTATTTTGATGTCCGAATGTGGATTGGAACTTGTCATGGCCAATTGTGGATTGGAACCTGAAAAGAGAAGAAAGTACATTATCTGCATATCAATCCGATAACACGGGAAAATGTACAGCAAGTGATTTGGTGCAGATTAATAACCACCTCTCTCTTCTCCTTGTCAATTCTCAGATAGACTAAAATCAGGTGTCAATCTGATACTTGGGAAAATGTGTGAAATCAAAAAGACGCATTTCTATGCGTGTGTTCTAGGAACTTTGGCCATTCTGGGTTTTCTGTGGCTAATCTTTCACCCACAACTTCTTGGCTATACCATTGAATATCCCAAAGTCTGGTTTTGAGAGTAGGGGTCGGAATGGCTCTATTGTAGATGCCCTTTAAATTAAAAACTCTTACACATATAACAGTATTTACTATGATACCTCGCTCTTGACGTTCTATTATGAGCAGGATAAAGTTGCGAGAAAACCATACCTCCTTTTCATTAAGGAACTGACAGAAGCAGACGGCACATAGTGATTGATTATATGGATGCCAATCCACAAGTGTGGAGAGTTTATTGCAGTTCAATATCGAATTCAACTGCAGAATTGGAGTTGGCTATACTAACTAGGATTCGATACAAAACATTTGGAACCAAGAGGCATCGTGTACTAAACTTGCAAGGTTTACTACGAATGGGTAAAGACGGCAAGCTTTCTGGTAAGAAGTAGAAAATCAAGCTAAGACATGCTTCTAAGAAAGTGAGGACGAATAGTCTTCGATATTAGGTATTTCATCTAACCTAGTTTACAATGTTCTTGATTCTATTTCTGATCATACCTTACTACAGAGAAGTATCGCTTCTGAGCTTCTTTTTTATTGGTATAAATGATAAAAATACAAGAGCTGCTTAAAGTTACTCGCTGGAAAATATCAAAATAGTTGATGGAGTTTCTATGACACATAGTAAAGCAGCAAATAGATTGCAGCAGTGACAGTCAGAATCCTTACATATAGTAACTAGCTCTTTGGCGTACCATTGGGTTCAAATGCAAAAAATTTCTACCAGGAAGTATGTCAACGCATGAAGTTTTTAGCTTCTTCATATAAGTAATATGCTTCTTCTCCACTAGCTCATGCCATCATCAAAGGCTTAGTAGCATGAGGTGATACTAAGGGTTCGGCTTTGTTGATGTCCTACTTTGGATTGCAACTTGTCTTCGCCACTCATGGATTGGAACCTGAAAAGCAACCAACTAGATTATCCACATATCAATTTATTACCACTTGCAAAATGTACAACAATCACCGTGCACCATTATGAAGAAAGCATATTCATTTGTATCATTTTCAAGATGATACTTACAGCCGGAAAGCCACCGTAATCTCCAGCTTCTTTAATGTCCCTCGTTACACAGCTAGTAGCAGCTAGCTGTACCTGGAAATTCCATATATTTATATTTTTCAACCATACTCCTCAGTCAATAAATATGGGCGGGGATGAAAAAGAATCAGACTATAAGAAAGAGAAAGTAACTGTATTAGGGATAACAGCAAAACTGATGCAATATATATCTAGAATATCACGTTGTAAACAAGTCGCAGGACATGAAAGATTAGGCACTCGGCTGGCTCTTATTGCAAAATTGCAAATACCTTTGATACAATGGAGACATGGTCACGAACTGCTACCCTTCCTCCCATAGTCACATAGTCTCCTACCCTAAATGAGGAGAAAGAAGATGGTCATAAATTAGCATTGGCAGATTTTTGAAAATTTGATTCAATCATTACAGTGGAAGTGAATCATATACCATGGCTTAAAATGAGAAATGAAACTAGGAGAGGGAGAGATAGAACATACGTCACTGAGCCTGCAATCCCAACTTGACCACAAAGCATGCAATTCTCCCCAATAACTACATTATGACCAATCTGCAAACCCAAGCAAACAGGTCATTGTAGATCGTTAACAAAGGAAAGGCAAGTCTTTTTTGGGCCATGATGGCAAAAGCTTACCTGAACTAAATTATCAATCTTCGAATGATCTCCTATAACCGTATCTCTCCAACTACATCAACCAGGAAAGTCACTTATCAGTATTCAAACTTATACAGAACCAGAGTACAAAGTTTCAACCGCTCCAAGGCGCATAAACCGTACCTTCCCCTGTCGATGCATGTATTTGCACCAATCTCCACACAGTTCCCTATCCTAGCATTCAGCAACTTGGGATGGAGAGAAGAACAAGAAAGAAGTACAATAAGCACCTTAATAATGCATAATAACTTTTACACTCCCATGTAGAAATGGAAAGAGACGAATGTTACGAAGGAAAAATCACTCACTTGAGGCTTCTTCAACATATTCCCATGCTCATCCACCATAAACCCAAATCCTGTAACCAACATTGAAGATCAGATGTCTATATGAACCAGAAACATCAAATTACTACCATAACAACATCGTTTACTTCAATCCAAGTGAAACATTAGCTGGATAATATGTATTAAAGCCTAAAGTAAACAACATTACCATCTTGACCGATGCAAGCACCATTGTGGATTATACACAAATCTCCTATAGTGCAATTACTAAGTGAAACATTGTAGCTGTAGAAATCAGAAACCAGACAACTCTATCAAAATCAAACAGGTATAGTTATAAACCAAACAAGAGTCCAAAATCTCAGAAATCTGATTCACTACCCAATTTTCGTCGATTGCCCAACTGAAACACCAGGTCCAATAACAGCTCCAGAACCAATACGAACACGTTCACCCACAACGGCTTTCGAATGCACAACAGCACCAAACTCCACAAAAGCTGTTGGGTCAATGCTGGCAGACTTGTGAAAGCACCCACCTCCATTAGGCCAGCTTCGGAAATCTTGAGGTCCAGTTCCAACCCCATCATTACCTAATTTTGCAAAACAGAGCATATATTCACACAAAAGGTAAGTAACAAAGTAACGCCAAAACTGTCAGAGACATTTACACAAACAGGTGGTGGGTATTACCAGACGAATCAGACACAGCAATGGAACCATAACAAGCTCCGAAACCCAACTGAGACAAGACTCGAACTTGTTGTGTTGTGTTTCCCAGTGCAGCTGCAACTCTTCGGAGCACTAGTGCCATACCCCACTACTGATTCGAGGCAAGTCCACGGTAGTCCAACCTTTGTCGGCTAGGTGAATTGTCTGTTTTACCCCTTTGTTTTCTCTCAAATATTCCGTCGGTATTTTTCTAGTTTTACTTCTGTGTTACGTTCTCCAACATTCATCTTCTTCTCCAAGAACCAACTTTCATTTATACGAGACCCGACGACCCGTTTTGCAGCGGCGGTGGAATATGTCGAGGTGGTAATTGGGTAGGGTTTTCAGTAAAAACCCCAACACGACTAAACCGGCGACGTCCTTCTCAAAAAAAAAAAAAAAAAAAAAAAAAAAAAAAAAAAAGTATATGGCCGTTTAACTCGTTTTAAGTATTATTCGAACTCATTCCAATGACTTTCCTGGAAATTATAGCCAATTGAATACTCGGAAGTCAAACACTCTGGCCCAGAAATTACTTGTACTAAAATACAATAAGCTTACGCCACTTGTATAATAAGTTTATATTAATCTGCTCAAACTGTTGTAGATTTGTAGTGGATGATGGTTATTCATAGTTCAAGAACTGAAAATATGTTTGGTTTTCCAGAATTGGTTTTGCTTTGTTCCGTCATCATTTCACTCTTTTGTAATCTTGCTTATGCTGACCCTCCATATAGGCTATGCTCAACAAACACTTCCATCTATGCAGATAATAACAGCACGTTTGCGAAAAACCTCAATACCCTTCTCAATTCATTACCTTCCAATGCTTCTGTTTCCAAGTTGTACAATACATCGTTTGGAAATGAGCCAGATAAAGTTTATGCACTCTACATGTGCCTCGACTATCTTGATCTGCATTCCTGTCATGATTGCATAGACATGGCGCAACAAGACATTACGAACATATGCCCCATTAATCCCGATTCCAAAGAAGCTGTTGTATGGGAGGAGAATGTTAGCATCTGTATTGAACTCGTCATTAAGCCTTTAGTCGAATACAAACTGAAACAGGATTCATTAATAGGAGATGTAATGTTCTGCTCATTCTTGTTGTTATAAGGGTTAAGTATATCAAATCCTTATTGATAGAAGAGTCCATGTCAAACACTGCATTGGTAATCAGTGTTAGTGTTGCATAAGGTTTCTGTTTAAGAGAATAACTTGGACAGCAAGTTGCATCCTTATGGGGGATTGCTTGCTGATTCAAGGGACTCTATATATACAATGTTTTAGTCCCTGCTCTCTACATCGATCTCTGACATTCAGTACCAATCCCATTTATGGTGTCAAAAGCTTGTAGAGAGGAGAAGACTAAGACAAAGAAGAACTACAACATTGACGTGTTATCTGCTGAATTGGAAGCCATGGATATTCAACAGGATGAAGGTAAGCTTTCTGTTTTGATCTCAGTTCATATTGATGCTTTATGTAATGTGTTTGTGTTTTGCAATTGGTATTGTTAAGCTGATTAAGGTATACAGTTTGGTATCAGAGCCTAACAAATTGCAACATGAATCGTCTTAAGAAAACATAATGCATGAACTGAAAATCCTGCGTTTTCTCTCAAGAACAGAAGAAAATTTTCTGCTTCTGTAAACTTAACAGTGTCATTGGGCCGAATCGGGTCAAACCGAGCCCAAAATCCGCAAGCACTAACCCAGAACCCGATTTGTATTTAAATCCCAAAGTCGACCGTTATGTTCAACGGTCATATTTTGCAAAGGGATCAGGGTTCTTCAGCTGGGTTGAAGGTGCAGAGATTTCGCGATCTCTTAAGGGATTCGAGTCCCTATTTGGTGTGGATTAAGCAAGGAAACTGTAAGTAAGTCAATTAAGTTTTAATTTCCGCAAGATTAAGAATCATAACCTTAAGAACAGAAGTAAGAAATTCTGGAATTTTTCTGTTTTCAAAGCATGTCTATGATTATGTAAATTGCAAGAACCCTAGAAGCATTCCCGGCATGCAAATAAGTTAGGTAGATGAAGGACCGGATGAAATTTCAATTGCCTGAGCATGTTCTATGTGGGATTATATGAAGCATGTTTTGATATGAGTGAATTTTTATGTGGTTGTTTCTGTATGTTAGAGAACCTCCCGAAACAAGCATTAAGAAAATAAATAGACAAAACAACCTAAAACTTCATCTATTTTTGATCTGCATTCTTGTAAAATGGCAGAATGTTGCATAAAGCAATTTCTGCAGAAGGAAGAAATTCTTAGCAAAAGATCAAAACTTGTGCTTTCTGATTGTAAAATTTTAAAACTATCATAACTTCCAAAGAAGTGTGTCTTTTCTTGTTTTAAAATCAGAAACAGCATCACACATATATTCTGAATTCATATACAGGTTCTTAAAGCTTTTCTTCTGTCTAAAGATGTTGACTGCCTTAAGAACAAATTGAATTTATTCTGTATGGTCTGATGATTAAGAAACTTAAGCAAATATCATGTTTTCTGCTATAAAAGTGATGCTTGATATTAACTACAGATAAATTGGGATGTTAAGTATTTTCTGCATTGGTTGTGTTACTTGAACTGATTTGGAATGTGACACTTGTATGCAGAATTTTTGTTTTTCCTCAACTTGAAAAGTTAGAAACTGTCTTGAGTCAAAACTAAATTTTTTCTTTTCTTCTGCTCATTAGAAGTTGCCTTCTTGAACGTCAACAACATTCGTATGCTCACTGGATCAAACTTTAAGGCCTGGAAATCCAGCTTAGATCTTTACATGATGACTCACGACAATATGGATATGTGTTTCACACATACCATGCCTTTTGCACTAGTTGCAAACAGCACCCTAGAGGATAGGAGGTATCATGATGACTGGTATAGGTCAAACCAAAGGGCCAAGACTCTTATGAGGAATTCCTTAACATCTATAGTTAGAGGAAGCATTGAGGAACCTGTACTAGCTAGAGACTTCATGGTGAACATTGAGGCAAAGTTCAAGGAAAGCAACAAGGCAGAAGCAGCAAGGATTGGAAAGGAGTACAATGAACTGAAGTACAATGGAATTGGAGGAGTTAGAAACCATATCATGAAGCTGATTGAACTAAACTCTCGTCTCAAGGAGCTGGAGCTTGGAGTGAAGGATGATCAGTTAGTACACCATGCCTTGGACTCACTGCCATCCAGTTTTAGTGTTCTCAGGACGAGCTACAATGCACAGAAGGAGAATTGGACTCTAGATGACCTAATTTCTATCTGTGTAGATGAAGAATCTAGGATGAAGAAGGAGAAGCAGCCTACAACCTCTATAAACCTAGTTCAGAAACCTAAGTGGAAGAAGTTTAATAAGCTTAAGGTTAATAAAACTATAGCTAAACCTTCAAACAGCAATAAGGGAGTCAAAGTGGACAAGCCATTTAAGTTCAAGTGCTACTTTTGCAAGAAAGTAGGACACATGAAGAAGGACTGTCCCGGATTCAAAGCATGGCTAGAGAAGAAGGGTATGATTAATCCTCTTAATCTTTTAGAAACTTTTTCTTTAGAAGTTAATTTTGTTAACATAGCACCTCATTCTTATTGGTTAGATTCAGGAAGTCCCTTACACATTACAAACTCTTTGCAGGGCTTCATAAGGAAGAGAAAGCCAAGGAATGATGAGGTCAACGTCTGTGTTGGCAATGGAATGCGTGTAGCTGTGAAGGCTGTAGGCACTCTTAGATTGGACTTAGGTTTCGGCAATGTTTTGGTTTTAGATAAAGTTTTTTATGTGCCCTCAATTAAGAGGAATTTGCTTTTGGTTAGTCTTTTAGTTAAACTTGGTTGTAGTTTTCTCATTGATTCTAGTGGAATAAAAATTTTCAAGGATTTTTCAACCTTCTTGATTCAGAATTGTTCTACTTTTGCTACTGGTATTATTGAGAATGATTATTTGAAACTAAATTGTTCTCTAAGTCAGCAAGAATGCTTACATATTGAAAATAAACCAGAAGATTATGCAGCAAGTAATAATGCCATTGTTGGTGTTAAGAGAAGCTTGCACAATGAGAAATCAGCCAACTTATGGCATAGAAGACTAGGGCACATATCTAAAGAAAGATTGCAGAAGCTTATCAAAGACAAAACTTTACCAGAACTAGACTTTAGTGATTTAGGAGATTGTATCGAGTGTTGTAAAGGAAAAATAACAAACTTAAGAAGAAAAGGTGCTTACAGATCTACAAAATTACTTGAGTTAATACATACTGACATTTGTGGACCTTTTAGACATCAAACAATTTGTGGAAATGTCTATTTTATAACATTCATTGATGACTTTTCTAGATACTGCTACATTTACTTACTGTCAGAAAAATCACAATCACTTGAAGCTTTCAAAATCTTTAAGGCTGAGGTTGAACATCAGCTAGAAACAAAGATTAAGGTTGTGAGGTCTGATAGGGGGGGAGAATATTTTGGTAGATACACAGAGCAAGGTCAGCATAAAGGTCCTTTTGCATTATATTTGCAGGAACTTGGCATTAAGGCTCAATACTCTACACCTCATAACCCTCAGCAGAATGGGGTAGCAGAAAGAAAGAATAGAACATTAATAAGCATGGTTAGAAGCATGATGTGCACTTCTGGTTTACCAAAAATTCTATGGGGAGAAGCATTAAGAACAGCAAATTATATTTGCAATAGGTCCCCTAGCAAGTCCATAGAAAAGAATAAAACTGCTTTTGAATTATGGACTGGTAGGAAACCAAGTTTACATCATTGTCATGTTTGGGGTTGTCAAGCTGAGGCTAGGATATATAATCCCAGATTAAGCAAGCTTGATCCAAAGTCAGTAAGTTGTAACTTTATAGGATATTGTGAAAAATCTAAAGGGTTCAAGTTATATTCAGCTCATCATGTACCTAGAGTTTTTGAAACTCATCAAGTTAAATTCATTAATGAAAGTATCTTCAATACAAACTTTGAGGATCTTACCTCGGATTTTGAAGAAGTTGAAGATAATGAGTTTGATATAACAGTAGCACTTGACACTCAAAATACTTCTAAAAACAAAGTTTCTGTCTCTGATAAAAACTCAGTCCAAGAAAGTGTCGACTTAAGCTTAGAAAAACAAAATCCTTCCATTACAGAAAACTTAGGTAACAATCTGAACCTAGGACATGATTCAACAGCTGAACCATCATCTGCTGTAATATCAGAACCTAATCCAGACTCTCAGCCTACTCAAACCTTGCTTCAAGACCATTTTGTGGAACCTAGAAGATCTCACAGAGCTAAGAAGCCAAGATTTGGAGATAAAAATGATATCTATGAAGTTTTTCTGAGTGAAATGGAAAGTGCATTGACTGATGACAATGATCCAACATCTTTTAAACAAGCCATAGAGAGTCAAGAGTCTGAAAATTGGCAGGAAGCTATGAATGCAGAAATTGATTCCATGTACAAAAACCAAGTATGGGAATTAATTAAACCTTCACAAACACAGAAGCCTATTGGTAGTAAATGGGTGTTTAAAACAAAAAGAGATGCTAAGGGAAATATAGAAAGACATAAAGCTAGGCTAGTAGCTAAAGGTTTCACACAGAAAGAAGGAATAGACTTTACAGAAACCTTCTCTCCAGTTTCTACAAAAGACTCATTCAGGATAATTATGGCTCTTGTAGCTCATTTTGATATGGAGTTACATCAGATGGATGTAAAGACAGCTTTTCTAAATGGGGAGCTAGAGGAAACCATTTATATGGCACAGCCTGAGGGTTTTATAGAGAAAGGGAAGGAACACTTGGTCTGTAGACTAAAAAAGTCTATTTATGGACTTAAACAAGCTAGTAGGCAGTGGTATAGGAAATTTGACTCTGTGATTTCATCTTTTGGATTTTCTGAAAATATAGTTGATGAATGTGTTTATCTTAAAGTGATTGGTAACAATTTTATTTTTCTTATTCTCTATGTTGATGACATTCTTCTGGCCAGCAGCAATGTAAAATTGCTGAGAGAAACTAAAGAATTTTTGTCAAAGAATTTTGACATGAAGGATCTGGGAGAAGCTTGTTATGTTTTAGGCATTGAGATTAAGAGAGATAGGAAGCAGGGATTATTGGGATTATCTCAGTACAATTATATTTCAAAGATTCTGAGAAGATTTGGAATGGAAACCTGCAGTAATGGAGAAGCACCAATATCTAAGGGAGATAAACTAAATAAAACTCAGTGTCCTAAAACTGATGTTGAGAAAAGGAAAATGGAGTCAGTACCATATGCTAGGCTTGTAGGTAGTCTAATGTATGCACAAGTTTGTACTAGGCCGGATTTATCTTTTGCTGTTGGAATGTTGTCCAGATTTCAGTCTAATCCTGGTTCTGATCACTGGACAGCAGGTAAAAAGGTCTTAAGATATCTTCAGAAAACTAAGGCATATATGCTTGTGTATAAACGTGTGAAAGAACTTGAACTTGTTGGTTTTACAGATTCAGACTTTGCAGGAAATTATCCTACATCCTGTAAATCGACTTGTGGCTATGTCTACATGCTTGCAGGTGGTGCAGTAGCATGGAAAACAATGAAACAATCATTGGTAGCTACTTCAACCATGCAAGCAGAAGTTATAGCATTGTATGAAGGAGTTTGTGAAGGGTTATGGATCCGGAATTTTATTTTGGATACAAGGATACTCAGTGATCTGATTGAGGATAAGTTGAAGGTATTTTGTGATAATGAAGCTGCTGTTTTCTTTAGCAGAAATAGTAAGAGGTCTAATAATTCCAAGCATATAGACCTCAAGTATTATAGTGTAAGGAAGAGGGTAAAGCATGGTGAAATTGATGTCTGCAGAATCAAGACACAAGATCAGTTAGCAGATCCTTTTACCAAAGCTTTGCCTGTGACAGTTTTCAAGGAGCATTGTAAGAATATGGGAGTGTTGTCAAGTTTTAAGGATGTTTAAGTTCAGTGGGAGCATTTTAAGTTAGAAAAGAATTTTCTGTTGTTTTGATTACAGTTTATAGTTTCTGTTTTACAGATTTTTGTATTTCAAGTTTTGGTTAATAAAGTGAAGAATTTTTCAGATGTTTCGTGCAGTATTTAATTCTTGAACAATGTGTTATCTACTGATTTTGGTTCTCAGTTCATGTTATCGAGTGGATGTATATATATGCATATATTCAGGTTAAGAAGCAAGTTTTGTATCCACTTGTGTTATATCAGCTTGCATTGTGATTTTGATGTTCAAAATATTAGGTTGGACTATATGTTAAATGATTAAATTACCTGTGATATACATTATCATTTAACTGCAATACATTAGGTTTAAGTTCATGTGGAATATGAATACAATTGCAGTAGTCTGGAACAGACTTGTTCATATGAACATGATTATTTCCAGGTTCTGTTTCTGTGTGTATATTTTGACTGAACTAAATGGATTTTGAGTGAGTTACATCTTATGCGCACTTTAGCTATTTTTGAAAAATGTTACAGTTTGTATAATGCCTTAAGAATGATGGTTCAAAGTGGGAGATTGTTAGCATCTGTATTGAACTCGTCATTAAGCCTTTAGTCGAATACAAACTGAAACAGGATTCATTAATAGGAGATGTAATGTTCTGCTCATTCTTGTTGTTATAAGGGTTAAGTATATCAAATCCTTATTGATAGAAGAGTCCATGTCAAACACTGCATTGGTAATCAGTGTTAGTGTTGCATAAGGTTTCTGTTTAAGAGAATAACTTGGACAGCAAGTTGCATCCTTATGGGGGATTGCTTGCTGATTCAAGGGACTCTATATATACAATGTTTTAGTCCCTGCTCTCTACATCGATCTCTGACATTCAGTACCAATCCCATTTATGGTGTCAAAAGCTTGTAGAGAGGAGAAGACTAAGACAAAGAAGAACTACAACATTGACGTGTTATCTGCTGAATTGGAAGCCATGGATATTCAACAGGATGAAGGTAAGCTTTCTGTTTTGATCTCAGTTCATATTGATGCTTTATGTAATGTGTTTGTGTTTTGCAATTGGTATTGTTAAGCTGATTAAGGTATACAGAGAAGTGTCAACTGCGCTACTCCAATCAGAATTTCTTTGGCAGATTGAATGTACATGACAACATCCCCTTGGCTAACACGAAGAATATTTCAGTCCCTGAAAAATTCGAGGCAGTTGTGAACAAGACGCTGAGTGAGCTAGCTAAGCAGGCGGCTTTTAATCATTCATTGAACATGTATGCCACCGGAGAAGTAGCCTTTCAGGACAAAACGGTATATGCTCTCGTGCAGTGCACTACAGACTTATCTGGGGATGATTGTGATTTGTGTCTTGACGGAGCCATAAAAGATGTTTTGAGAGCTTTCTATTTTTCTATCGGTGCGAGACTTCTCAGTCGTAGTTGTTATCTGAGGTATGAGTTTTATCCCTTCTATAATGGGGCAACGGCTGAAGCTGCTGTTGCTAACAACAAAGGGGGAGGTAAGTACTTGAAAACGTTGTCTCTATTTGGACACAAATTGTGCAACTTGTTGTATCTCTCACAAGGGAAATCAATTTTAAACTGCCAATGATTTCTCCTAAATGCAGGCAGGAAAATATGGTTGATCACAATCCTTACAATTTTGTCAGCAAGCCTGGGGATACTTGTAGTTTCCTGTGTCTGTCTTGCAATGAGAAAAGCGAAGAGAAAAGGTAACGATTGTTCTGATTTTATTTCAAACAGCTGATCCTTCAAGTCATTGTCTTATAGCAGGTTTCTTTTGTTTTTTTCAGTGAATAGAGAAACTTTGGGACAGCATGATTTGTTCCATAAACAAAATGACACAAAAGCTCAGGAGTACCCCTATATTAGTTTGGCTTCCATACATGAGGCTACTAACAAATTCTCTGATTCAAATAAGCTTGGAGAAGGTGGTTTTGGCCCAGTTTACAAGGTTGTAACATTGATTCACATGTCCAGTATACAACTATATCTATGTATGTAGTATCTGCTTGTTCAGTATCTTCTTTATGTTGATAGAGGAATGTGGTCTTAACTACTCAGGGTGTACTGAGGGATGGAAAGGAAGTGGCAATCAAGAGGCTTTCAAGCTGTTCTGAGCAAGGCTCGGAGGAATTTACAAATGAAGTTCTACTGATAATGAAACTTCAGCATAAAAATCTCGTCCGGCTCTTAGGTTTCTGTGCGGAAGGAGAAGAAAAACTGCTAGTATATGAATACATGCCAAACAACAGCTTAGATGTCATCCTCTTTGGTTAGTTTACTTTCTCACTCAGGATCTTTCAATATATTTTCTTTAAATGAATCTGAATTTAGGAATTCTTTGGTTATAATGGCTGGTTAGATTCAGAGAAACGTGCACAACTTGATTGGAGCAGACGTATGAGCATCATTAGTGGAATTGCAAGGGGAATACTTTATTTGCACGAGGACTCTCGACTTCGAATCATTCATAGAGACTTGAAAGCTAGCAATGTCTTATTGGATAATGAGATGAATCCAAAGATCTCAGACTTTGGCATGGCAAGGATTTTTGCAGGAAGTGATGGACAAGCTAATACTGCTACTATAGTTGGGACTTAGTAAGTGCTTGATTTCTGATCATCCAGTCTAGTTCTTCTGAAGCAATTAGTTTTTTAGCTCCGTTTTATATATTGGTCCTTTTGCAAAGCTTTTTCTTTTCATCTCCCAATTCTGTTTCTAAACCTCTACCATGAATTTTTGTATTGCAACAGTGGATATATGGCCCCAGAATATGCTATGGAGGGACTATATTCTGTCAAGTCTGATGTTTACGGCTTTGGAGTACTCTTGCTTGAGATCATAACTGGAAGAAGGAACACTGGCTTTCATCTACTAAAACGCTCCCCTAGCCTCATAGCTTATGTAAGTCTATGTAACATAACTTTCATGAATGTTTAGCACTTTTTTGTAGGATGGTGCTTATCCAGTCTATGATGATATGCAGGCATGGAAATTATGGGATGAAGAAAAAGGGTTGGAGCTAATTGATCCGTTACTGGTTGGTTCATGTGATCCAGAAGATTTCTTACGATATCTTCATATCGGTTTGTTGTGTGTTCAAGAAGATGCAAATGACAGACCAACCATGTCTTCTGCGGTTGTAATGTTGAAAAGTGAAACTGTAAGTCTCACTCAACCTGAAAAACCTGGCTTCAACATTGGAAGATTCACTAATCAGCATAATGAGGGAGGTGCTGATAATTACTCTATCAATGGATTAACAGTTTCTAATATCATGCCTCGATAACGAAATTGATTCATGAATGGCATGGAAATTGTAATGCACTGATGCTTTGTCCCACCAGGCACATAGTATTTGAATTGTGTATTTGCTTGTTTTGTTGACTTTACTTGATCTGTACTCTGTAGTATGTGCAATTATTCAATACTGAGCCTTTGTTCTGAATGTTATTCTGATGTAAATTCCACACCTTGAATTTCAATTGAAGAATATGTCATCTTGAACTATAAATTTGAGGGTGTGAAGAAATTTTGGTCCACCTACAGAAAATCCGTGCTGATATGTGAAATTTGAGGTGGTTAGCTAGTCATGCAGCTAAGATCCAATTGTTTGTTTATTTCTAATTATTTATAGCTAAAAATATCAGGGTAATGAATCTGATCCATAGAAATTGACTTGATTTTGTTGAAGATAAGATCCTGTTTCTTATTTGTAATATTAAAGTTGAATGGCATTTGTCTGATCCATAGAAATTGACTTGATTTTTTATTTCGATTTCGTATTTGAATTGAAATTTTACTTGACTGATAAGTTACGGTATCAGCAATGAAAGCTGCTCATGTATATGATTACTGGTATTATTTGACACTAAGATGGATCATGGATGTAGTAAGATAGATTTATTCAGAATCAAAACAACAATGTAGTCAATCAATTTTAGTAATTAAAGGAAATTAATTATATAAAATATAACTGATACATTCAAAATCAAAATTCATTGACTTCTTCGGGTTTATATTTATTCATGTCTACAGGTCAAGTCTAGTCTGCTAAATGGTGCCACTCTCTATCTGAGTCCAGCTCTTTCAAGCCGTGGCTGCTCTCTTCTATTGACTGTTGAATGGTCAGACAAATAGTTAGATGGTAGTTTTTGTCTAACCCAACTACCAACCATTTGTTTGTTTCACTAGATTCAGATCTAAACCGGAGATAATGATACCTTAATTTATTAACTGGATATGGAAAGATTTGTATGTATTGTAACCAAGTTGCCAAAGCCTTTGATTAATCAGCTAAAATTTGTGGATATAACCAATGTGGCTAACCCTTTCATTGTCAACAATTCAAATCTTCCAAATACTTATTCCTGGTCTCTATTCTCTATTACAAGGAACGTTTTTCTTGTTTTTTTTATAGAAGGATTGTTGTAACAAACAGGAATATTGGAAATAATGGAACAACCAAACAGCGATAAGAAAAACAAACACAAGAACACAAGATTTATGGTGGTTCACCCAATCAATGTGATTGAGTTACGTCCACTTTCGGAGCCGGCGAGAACTTCCACTATAATCAAATTGGAGAGAATACAATAGAGATTTGTTCTAAATCTCTCTAACCCCAAAAACCCAAATATGCTACTGCCTTGCTTTTGGTTAATTACGAAACCTATCTCTCTCTCTGTTCGGCTACAACATATATGTATATATACCCTAACACAACTAGGCAACATATATGTCCTAATTAACCTAAGCATGCTCTTTCCCACGTGATCAAGGTGGGCTACCCACAATTGGGTTTTTCTCCAATATTCAATTAAAGCCAATTTCAATAATCTCCACCTTGGCTTTACTTGAAACAAATTCTCCAAAGTAGAACTTCAACACCAAACGCCGCTCCGACATCCCCATAGGGAATTTCAAATTCTGTCAAGTCCAAGCAATGCTTGAACTTGCTCAATGGAACCGACTTTGTTAACATATCAGCAGGATTATCTTCAGTTCCAATTTTCAGAAGTTGTATGTCACCATCCTCCACCAATTGACGAATCTTGTGAAATCTGACATGAATATGCTTAGTACGATTATGAGTAACTTGGTTCTCTGCTAAATGAATAGCACTCTGACTATCACAATAAACATCCACATAGTCTTGAATTACACCCAAGTCCTCAAGCAAACCACGAAGCCAAAGAGCTACTTTTGCACCCTCTGTTACAGCCATATACTCAGCTTCTGTAGTCGACAAAGTAATAGTATGTTGCAAATTCGACTTCCAACTCACTGCTCCACTAGCAAGAGTAAATACATACGCTGTAGTTGATCTGCACTTGTCCAAATCACCTACGTAATCAGAGTCCACATATCCAACTGCACAATGATTCATCTTATTCTGCTGAAAAACTAATCCAACATCCACAGTACCAAGAATATACCGTAGAATCCATTTTACTGCTTCCCAATGGCCTTTACCTGGATTATGCATATATCTACACACCACACTTAAGGCCTGTGAAATATCTGGTCTAGTACATACCATAGCATACATCAAGCTACCAACAGCACTAGCATACGGAACTTTAGCCATATATTTTTTATCATCATCAGTGCTAGGAGACATAGAAGAATTAAGCTTGAAATGAGAGGCAAGAGGTGTACTCACAGGTTTAGTTTTATCAACCATGCCAAACCGATGTAGAACCTTCTTCAAATATTGTTTCTGTGACAAACATACATTGCCTATCGATCTGTCTCTTTCAATTTCCATGCCTAAAATCTTCTTTGCTTCTCCCAAATCCTTCATCTCAAATTCACCACTCAACTGTGACTTCAATTTATCTATCTCCACCTTGCTCTTAGATGCAATCAACATATCATCAACATATAAGAGCAAATAAATGAAGGACCCATCATGTAGCTTGCGGAAATAAACACATGGATCATAAAGACTCCTAGTGTACTTCTGACCAAACATAAACTTATCAAATCGCTTGTACCACTGCCTAGGAGACTGCTTTAGGCCGTACAACGATTTCTTAAGTTTACAAACCCAGTTTTCCTTACCAGCAACTTTAAAACCATCTGGTTGAGTCATATAGATCTCCTCTTTCAAATCACCATGTAAAAATGCAGTTTTAACATCAAGTTGTGCTAACTCAAGATCAAACTGTGCAACCAAGGCTAAAAGAATGCGAATAGATGAATGTTTCACAACAGGAGAAAATACCTCATTGTAGTCTATTCCTTCTTTCTGTGCATAGCCCTTAGCTACCAATCTAGCCTTGTACCGAGATCCTTCCTTCTTAGCAAATACCCACTTGCAACCAATTTCTCTCTTCCCCTTTGGTAACTGAGCCAACTCCCAAGTCTTGTTCTTGTGAAGAGATTTCATCTCCTCACCCATAGCATTTTCCCAATCCATCTTATCTGCATGTATTACAGCTTCTTCATAAGTAGTAGGAATTTCTTCTTCAGTCATTGGAAGTGCATAAGTCACCATATCATTAAGCCAAGCTGGTTTTGGAGCATTCCTCTTTTCTTTTCTCAATGCAATAGGTTCATCTTGCTCTGTAAACTCTTGGGTTTGAGCCTCTACTTCAGTACTTGCATCTTCATTAACATCAACTGTATCTGAATCACCTGGAGCTTCATCAACATTTTTCTCAAGCTCCACCTGCTTCAAACTCTCTATAGTCATCTTCTGTTTTTCAGAATTATTTTGTTCATTCTGATTAACCATAGCAGTCTCATCAAACGTAACATCTCTGCTCACAATAATTTTCTAGTATCTGGACACCATAGCCTGAATCCCTTCACACCATCACTAAAGCCCAAGAAAATGGCTTTCTTTGCTCTAGGATCAAGCTTGCTTTCCCTGACATGATAATAAGCAGGACATCCAAAAATATGTAAGTAATGATAATCAGTAGCAGGTTTTCCAGACCATACCTCCATAGGGGTTTTCCCCTCATTTGCAGCTGTAGGCAACCTGTTGATAAGATGACCTGCATATGTAACTGCCTCTGCCCAATATTTTTTGTCTAATCCAGCATTAGACAACATACACCGAACCTTCTCTAACAATATCCGATTCATGCGTTCTGCTACTCCATTTTGCTGCGGTGTTCCTCTAACTGTGAAGTGCCTCACAATGCCCTCTTCTTGACATAACTTCAAGAATGGATCAGACTTGTACTCACCTCCATTATCTGACCTGAGCCTCTTAATTTTTCGACCGGTCTGAGTCTCAATCATCTTCTTCCACTTCACAAATATATCTAAGACTTCATCTTTATGCTTCATGGTGTACACCCATACTCTTCTAGAGAAGTCATCAACAAAAGTAACATAATACTGCTTACCTCCCAAAGATGTAGTCTTTGTAGGTCCCCATACATCTGTGTGAACATAATCTAAAACTCCTTTAGTCTGGTGAATTGCTGTACCAAACTTCACTCTAGTCTGCTTTCCAAATACACAATGTTCACAAAATTCCAATTTGTAAGTCTTTGTACCTTTCAACAAGCCTTGCTTCACCAATCCTTGCATAGCTTTCTCACCAGCATGTCCAAGACGCATGTGCCATAATCTGGTAGTGTCTGCATCATCTGTAGTCTCAGAAACTGCTGCTTCACTTGTCACTATACTTCCCTGTAGAAAATACAAGTTTCTTTCTCTTGTACCCTTCAGAATCACAAGTGAACCATAAACAACTTTAGCAACACCATTATTCAATATAATTTTGTGCCCATTTGACTCCAAAGTTCCCAAAGAAATCAGATTTTTCTTCAAGTTCGGAACATACCGAACGTTTGTCAATTCTCTAACACTCCCATCATGCATCTTCAGACGAACTGTACCAAGCCCTTTAATTCTGCAAGGACTATCATTACCCATAAGAACCAGCCCACCATCCAATTCCCTCAAAGTAGAGAACCATTCCTTGTTAGGACACATGTGGTGGGTACAACCAGAATCCATTATCCATCTGTCATAATAATCAAGTGTCAATAAACTTGCCAAAGCAACATCAATCTCAATGTCTTCGAAGTAACCTGCACTCAAAGCAAAATCAAAGTCATCATCATCTTCAATTTTCGCCACATTCACTTCTGAGCCCTTCTTGTCTCTGTTCTTCAACTTGGGACAATCTTTCTTCCAATGCCCCTTTAGACGACAAAAGGCACACTCATCTTTTGCAGGAAATTTACCTCTTGACTTGGAACGAGATTTACCTCTATTTCCACCAAACTTTCTGTCATCAGATCTTCCTCTGACTACAAGTGCTTCACCTGATACCCTGCTTTGCAATTGCTTCTCCTTCTTTCGACACTCATTATTAATCAACGAATTGCACACATCATCAAATTTCACCTCATTCTTTCCATGCAACAATGTTGTAATTAAATGTTCATAATCATCAGGAAGAGAATTTAGCAAACATAAAGCTTTATCCTCATCATCAATCTCAACATCCAAATTAACCAAATCTGCAATAATCTTATTGAAATCACTAATGTGTTCAGACATAGAAATACCTTGTCTGTAGTCGAAACGGAAAAGTCTCCTCTTCAGGTGGAATCGGTTTTCAGCACTCTTGACCATGTACTGATCTTCTAATTTCTGCCACAGCTCTTTTGCCGATGTCTCCTTCATAATAAAGAACTTCTGATCCTTTGCAAGACACATTCTAATAGAACCACAAGCCCACTTATTAATCTGTTTCCATTCTGCATCACTCATATCACCAGGTTTGTTTTCAAGAGCAACATCCAATTCTTGTTGACCCAAAAGATCCAACATCTCACACTGCCACATGCCAAAATTATTTGTTCCATCGAACTTCTCAACTTCAAATTTGGCACTGCCAATTGATGGTCTAGCTCGTGCAGTACCTGAGGAAGTCGCGCCTCCTTTATTTTTTCTATCTTCCTCGTCAACCATAATTTCCAATCAATAATCAACTCCCAGTTCAGAACAAGAGCTCTGATACCAGTTTGTTGTGCGGAAGCGTAACAAACAGGAATATTGGAAATAATGGAACAACCAAACAACGATAAGAAAAACAAACACAAGAACACAAGATTTATAGTGGTTCACCCAATCAATGTGATTGAGTTACGTCCACTTTCGGAGCCGGCGAGAACTTCCACTATAATCAAATCGGAGAGAATACAATAGAGATTTGTTCTAAATCTCTCTAACCCCAAAAATCCAAATATGCTACTGCCTTGCTTTTGGTTAATTACGAAACCTATCTCTCTCTCTCTCTCCGGCTACAACATATATGTATATATACCCTAACACAACTAAGCAACATATATGTCCTAATTAACCTAAGCCTGCTCTTTCCCACGTGATCAAGGTGGGCTGCCCACAATTGGGTTTTTCTCCAATATTCAATTAAAGCCAATTTCAATAAGGATTACAAGGAAATGTCTTTGTTTTGAATATTGTGAAGTCAAAGCATCATGATTTGAGAACTAAGTTAATGAGTTTGTCTTTGCTTCTAATTTGCTACTGGATTAGTCAGTCTCTACTGTTTTTCCCATTTCAGAAAATGGACACATTTTCAGTTATGCTTTTCATGATTCTACCACTTTTGTTACCAGCAATCGTTTCTGGTGCAGATCCTCTCTTCACTTTTTGCAATCCTGCTGCTGGAAACTACACTCCAAGCAGCCAATTTGAAAGCAATCTTAAGCAGCTCCTCGAGTCATTGTCATTCAACACTTCAATCTTCGGTGGTTTCTACAACGACACAATTGGCACTGGCCGTGACAAAGTCTATGGACAAACACTTTGTAGAGGGGATGTGAATTCCACAGTTTGTCAGAAATGTGTGAGTGATGCAAGCCAGGAAATCTTCAACGGTACTTGTAAGAGTAAAGAAGCAATTATATGGTATGAACTATGTCAAGTTCGTTATTCCTACCAGATGTTCTTTTCGTGGATGGCTTATGCTGGGAAGTATCCAGACCAAAATAATCAGGAGAAGAGTGTATCCGATGCACATTATTTTGGTGCTGTTCTGATGTATTTAATGAAAAACCTCTCCGGAGAGTCTGTATTTACTCCTCCAAAGAAAATGTTTGCAACTGGGGAAATTGAGCTTTCTGGAAATAGAACTATGTATGGTCTGGAACAGTGCACCAGAGACATTTCTGGAAGTGACTGCACTGACTGTCTGGTTTCTGCTTTAGGGGATCTTTCTGAAGAATAATCAAGGTACTGTGTTTTCACACACCTTTCTCATTGATATTGATCAGATTATATACAAGTCTAAAGCTCTGCTATTACAGTTTAGATCCTAGTATTCTGTGATTACAATTAATACAGTATCCCTGTGATTGAGCAATCAACATTTACACAATCAATCAGCTATCAATGCAAAGATTATGAATATAGACTTGAATGTAGAGGAGTGATTCAAGGAATTAACTTGAATGCTTATCACCCCCCCGCAAGCTGATAGTCCGCTGCCGGAGTGGAAGCTTGGCCATAATGTATTGGAAGCGAGCAGCTGACAAACCTTTGGTAAATATATCAGCGAGTTGGTCTGTTGAAGAGACATAACCAACTTTAAGTTCGTGCCGGACAACTTTCTCTCTAATATAATGGTAATCAACTTCAACATGGCGTGTCCTTGTGTGGAAGACTGGATTGGATGCTAGGGAAATGGCACTGATGTTATCACACCATAACATGGGAGCTTGAAGGGGAATTCCCAGGTCACGAAACAAAATACGGAACCAGGAGAGATGGGCAGCTGTATAAGCGAGTTGACGGTATTCGGCTTCAGTGCTGGAACGAGAAACACCATTTTGCTTCTTGGAACTCCAGGAGACCAGATTGTTGCCTAAGTAAATGCATGTTCCACCGGTAGAGATTCTAGTATCAGGATCACCAGCGTAATCAGAGTCACTGTAGCCTGTTATATGGAGAGAGCTTGGAGTGTAGAATAAACCATGGGTTGGTGTGGATTTCAAGTATCGAAGAATACGCTTAACCGCAGTCCAATGTTCAGTAGTAGGAGAATGAAGAAATTGGCAAACCTGATTTACAGCATATGAAATATCAGGCCGAGTGAGTGTTAAATATTGAAGTGCTCCCACAACACTTCGATACTCAGTGCCATCAGAGAGAGGAGTGCCATCATGAATACTCAACCGCTTATTGCTGGATGGAGTAGAAACAGGACTGACATCAAGCATATTGGTACGATGAAGCAGGTCCAGTGTATACTTAGTTTGAGTAAGACTCAGACCTTTGGAAGATCGTTCAGCCTCAATACCCAAGAAATAGTGCAAAGGCCCCATATCTTTCATCAAGAAAAGAGTGCGCAATTTGGAGATGATGGACTGAATATGAGTAGTATGTGTCCCTGTTATCAAAATGTCATCAACATAAATTAACAAAAATGTCTTCATATTCCCGGATTGATAGATGAACAAGGAGGGATCAGCGTGTGATGACATAAACCCCAATTCTTCCAAGAACGCTGTAAAACAAGAAAACCAAGCACGGGGTGCTTGTTTGAGCCCGTACAAGGAGCGTTGCAATTTGCACACATGATTTGGATATTTGGAATCAACAAATCCTTGAGGTTGCTGCATATAGACATCTTCAGACAAATAACCGTGCAGAAAGGCATTTTGAACATCCAGTTGCCGGATGGACCAGCCATAGGAAACTGCAATGGCTAATAT
The DNA here is from genome assembly GCA_963682095.1 of Potentilla sterilis. Classification (NCBI taxonomy): domain Eukaryota; kingdom Viridiplantae; phylum Streptophyta; class Magnoliopsida; order Rosales; family Rosaceae; genus Potentilla; species Potentilla sterilis. The sequence continues at coordinate 1,803,973 of OY821755.1, forward strand.
CAATCGAATAGAAGAGTGTTTAATTACCGGACTGAATGTTTCGCCATAGTCAACACCCTCTTGTTGGCGGAATCCTTTGGCCACTAACCGTGCTTTGTACCGCTCCACACTACCATCTTGTTTCCTTTTTATGCGATAGACCCATTTGTTGGGCAGCACATTCATGGAAGGAGAATGAGGAACCAATTTCCATGTACCTGCTTGGAGAAGAGCATCAAATTCAGTACGCATAGCAGCGCGCCATTCGGATTGTTTGGCTGCTTGGGTATAACATGATGGCTCAATGTCATGAGTGATAGAAGTGACAGCCATGGCATATTTTGGGTTGGGTTTCACAATCCCACGCTGGCTTCTGGTGACAGGACACAGAGGTAGAATAGGTGCAGGAGGTGGTGGGGGTGTTGGAGACGCTGGGAGGGGAGGTGATGATGGGAGGGGAGGAGATGATGGGGGTGGTGGTGGGAGGGTAGGAGACGACGGCGGAGGAGGAGTCGGCGAAGGTATAGAGATGTTTCTGAGGCGGCGTTGATATTGAAGGAGAGGATGATTAGATTGAGGAGCCTGGACAGAGAGAAGAGGTTGATTAGATGGAAGAGGGTGAGATGTGATTGGTGGTGATTGAGGTATATGGGGGAGTGAAGACGTGAGTGGTGGTGGTTGAACAAAAGAAGGAGGCCTATTATGTGGAGGACAAGATGGAGAGTGATTATGTGAGGATAAGGTTTGTGTGGGATTGGTTGAAGTAGCAGTTACTGTGGTAATAGTGATAGGTGGAAAAGTTGTTGATGGAGAAGCCTTTGGAGAAGTCGAAGTGGCGCCGGATTCTTTGAAAGGAAAGGAAGACTCATCAAAAATAACATGTCGGGAGAGATAAACCCGACCAGTAGAGAGATCAAGACATCTATATCCTTTGTAGTTTAAAGAGTACCCTAGAAAAACACATTTAGTGGAGCGAAAATCAAATTTATTTTTATTATAAGGTGTGAGATGAGGAAAACATGTGCACCCAAAGGTGCGGAGAAAAGAAAAATTTGGAGAAGAGCTAAACAATTTTTCATAAGGAGAAGAGAAGTTTAAGACTCGAGTTGGTAGGCGATTGATAAGGTAGAGAGCCGTATGTAAAGCCTCAACCCAATAAGATTTTGGAACAACAGAATGAGCAAGAAGGGTTAGGGTGGTTTCGACAAGATGACGATGCTTGCGTTCCGCCAATCCATTTTGTTCGGGATGATGCGGACATGAAAGACGGTGATGGATGCCTTTGTCAAGAAAGAATTGTTTAAAAAGAGTACTTGTGTATTCACCACCACCATCAGATTGAAAGATTTTTATTTTTCTTGAAAATTGATTTTCAATATAGGTAAAAAAGCCAACAAAGATAGAATAGACTTCAGATTTGCGTTTCATTGGAAATATCCATGCATAACGAGAAAAATCATCAATGAAAACAACATAATATTTGAAGCCTTGAATGGAAACATGGGGAGAAGTCCATACATCACTATGTATTATTTCAAAGGGAAAATGGCTGAATTGATCACTGAAGTATGCCCCATTCTAAACTTTACTCACTGAAGTTTGTCCAATATCACTTTGCTCACTATCGAATTACACTTGTGTTCACTTTGATCACTCCGTCTAAATCAGCCGTTAAAATTCAAATTCTGCCGTTAAAAACAATGACACGTGCCACACGTGCCACTCATGTCCAAATCTTAAGGACATTTTGGGAATTTCAACAGGAAGGCTTGGACCTACAACCCAAATAGTATAACCCGAGCCCAACTCCCGACCCGACATTGACCCTCCAGCACTTGGCACCAAAAAGCCTTTGGGCTCCCATTTTTCTGGTAAAACTCTCTCTTTCTCTGCTTCCCCCAAAATCCCTCCATGAATTTCTTCAAGTCCGTATTCGCCGACGAACCCGATCCCCCAAACCCGGACTCCGACTCCGACTCCGAACCCGCCTCCCCCCGCAGCCAAGATCCAGATCCGACAGCCCAACCCGATCATCTCCCAGGGCATCCTCGTCGCCGATCACGAGTCCGACTCGTCCGATTCCACCACCGCCACCCAAATGAGCATGAATTCCAAGAGATATAGCCGGTTTGAATCTCAGCTCCGGGCGATCCAGGGTGACGTCAGCACTTACGTGGAGGAAGCGGAGGAGGCGGAGGAGTACGGGAGGTGGAGGTTAGGGTTTGATTTGACGGAGAAGAGGGAGGAGATTGAGGGGTTGCTGGAGGGGAATGGAGCGATGGAGGTGATTTATAAGAGGGTTGCTCCGAGTGTGGTGGATGATGAGACATTTTGGAGTAGGTATTATTTTAGGGTTTATAAGCTGAAGCAGGCTGAGGATGTGAGGGCCAATTTGGTGAAGCGAGCAATCTCGGTTGAGGTGGAGGATGAGTTGAGCTGGGATGTTGATGATGAGGAGGTGTATGAGGAGAGTGGGAGCAATGTGGGTGCCAAATTGACTACTGACAATGTTCAAGTTGCGAAAGAGAAGACTGATGGTCAGGTGGGAGCGGTGAGCAGTGTTGCGGAAGAGGCTAATGCCGCAGCGAAAACTGAGGAGGAGAGTGCTACTGAGTAGTTGCAAGGTGGGGATTCCAAGGTTGTTGGAGAGAAGGAAGGGAAGAAAGAAAGTGCTGCGACTGCTGTGGAGTCGGAGAAGGAAGTGAATGTAGAAGGGGAGTCTGGGAAGGAGTTGCCGTCAAAAGCTGATGCATCTAGAAAAGAGATTGGTGTATTGGCTGCTTCAGTCGGGCCCTCAGCAGGGCCTGAGGAAGAAGACCTTGGCTGGGATGAGATTGAGGATCTTAGCAGCATTGATGAAAAGAGAGATGAGAAGAAAGAGAGTGCTGGTGCAAGTGGTGCAAGTGAAAACCTGGGTGCCATTCTAAACTAATGAAATTCCCAAAATGTCCTTAAAATTTGCACATGAGTGGCACGTGCATTGTTTTTAACGGCATAAGCAAAATTTTAACGTCTGATTTAGACGGAGTGATCAAAGTGAACACAAGTGTAATTCGATAGTGAGCAAAGTGATATTGGACAAAATTCAGTGAGCAAAGTTTAGAATGGGGCATACTTTAGTGATCAAATCAGCCATTTTCCCTATTTCAAAAATAGATTGAGTGACAGATTGAGATAATGGGAAAGGTAATTTTGTGGACTTGCCCAATGGACATGAGTGACATTGGGACAAATTATTATTGGACAATAAAAGTTTAGAGGAGAGACGTCGAAAAATATTGCTAGAAGGATGACCTAGTCGAGTATGCCACACATCGGCAGTGACCCGTTCTGTAGAAAATGATGTAAATAGACTTGATGTATGAGAGGACGATGGACTTTGTGTAACGGGATAGAATCCTTGACTACTCCGACCCTTCAAAAGCGTCCTCCCGGTGTGTAGGTCCTTCACAAAGAAAATATTTGAAAACATTAGGATATAACATGAATTATCAGAAAGTAATTTATGGGCGGATAGAATATTAGCTGAAGATTGGGGGCAATAAAGAACATCACATAAGGTAAGAGGAGAAGTAGAGGACGGAAGAGAGGAGTTTCCAACTTTACAGATTTGCAAACCTTGACCAGATACGACGCCGCCGACAGTGTCGGATCCATGGTAGGACTGAGAGTTGTTGAGGACAGTTGGGTCATTGGTGATATGGGTGTTGGAGCCTGTATCCAGCAACCAAGCAGAGGAGTTATGAGGAGTGACTGTGCCAGCAGCCATGGCAGAGAGACGAGAGCTTGGGGTGCGGCCCTCATAGGCGAGGTTCAGGCGCTGAAAGCAGTCAAGAGCAATGTGACCATTCCTATTGCAAATCTGACAAGGACCTCGAGGGTCATTGCGGGGGAGAGGAGCCGGACCTAGGATCGACCCACCACGGGATGGAGGACGAGAGCTGGAACCTCGACTGTAGGTGGAAGGCCCAGAGAAGGCACCACGACCTGGGGTTGGAGGACGGCCACGATAAGAGCCTTGAAAGTTGCCTCGACCTCGAGATCCACCATGGGGAGAGCGGTGGGTGACAAGAGCAGTGGGTAGAGCATCCAGACCTGCCAGGTTTTGATTGTTAATCCGATTTTCAGCGCTCAACAATAGAGCCTCAAGAGCATCATAGGAGATAGGCGTGTCCCTTGCTTGTGCAGCACTGATGGTATTTTCAAACAGGGGACCAACATTGTTCATGATTATAGAGATGAGATCGGAATCGTCCACCGGGTGTCCCGAGAGGGCAAGAGTGTCAGCAACGTGGTTGATCTTGTCCAGGTAGTCTGAGATTGAGAGGTCTCCCCGTGTGGTACGAAGAAGTTGGCTGCGAAGCTGGAGGATTCGATTCTGGTTCGTGGAGGCATAGCGACGAGCCAAGGAGGCCCATGTAGTTTGAGAGGAGAAGGAACGAGCCACCGTGGCCAGAACAGAGGGAGTGAGCGACCCATTAATCCACCCAAGTATCATTTGGTCAGTGGCAATCCATTCTTCATAGGCAGGATTTACTCTATCAGTCAAAGTGCCGTTTGGGTTGCGAAGAAACGCGGTGGGACAGGGTCTGGTGCCATCCACGAAACCCATCAGATTTCGACTCTTGAGGAGTGGTGTGATTTGGGCCAGCCAGAGCGAATAATTAGTACGATCTAGCTTGATGGTGAGGAAATTGGAGATGGTGGTGGTGGTGGTTTGGGTGGGAGGTGCAGGATTTGGTGTTGGATCAGAAGTGGGGTTGGTGGTTTCATTGCTGGGAGTTTCGTTGTTGGCATCGATGTTGTTGGGGGAAGATTCATTGCTAGGAATTTCGTTGTTGGCCATTGAGTAGGGAGGGAGGGCTGGAAAAGAAAAGAATAGAATTGGATAGAGATTTGTCGTTAGACTGTGGCTCTGATGACCATGAAGAATAATCAAGGTACTGTGTTTTCACACACCTTTCTCATTGATATTGATCAGATTATATACAAGTCTAAAGCTCTGCTATTACAGTTTAGATCCTAGTATTCTGTGATTACAATTAATACAGTATCCCTGTGATTGAGCAATCAACATTTACACAATCAATCAGCTATCAATGCAAAGATTATGAATATAGACTTGAATGTAGAGGAGTGATTCAAGGAATTAACTTGAATGCTTATCACTTTCATCATGCTGCTCCTCTATTCAAGGGGGAACTGTAGTCAGTGGAAGTTGTAATGTGAGGTTTGAGCTCTACCGGTTTTTTAATGACAACTCAAGCAGTCTGTTAATTTATCAACATTCGAAAGGTTAGGGACTTCAGTTCTTCTTTGTCTGATAATCATACTGTTAGGAATATTATAATTACATTTGCTTGCAGTACATTGGATACAAATACTTTCAGAAATCAATTCATTATATATAAATTGCTGTTATAGAATATACAACCTAGCAGTTCATCTATGTTGATTATGGTTCTATTAGCAGGGGATGACTGGAAAACTTGGAAGGTGGTGGTTACAAGTGCAGCCACTATTCTATTTGCAGTTCTAATTGTAATATGTGCTGTTCATTTTCGACAACAAACGAGACTAAAAAATGTCAAAGGTACATATATGATACTCTTAGTTGTTCTAAGTTTATGTAGGATTACCTAGCTAGCAGGTTTATCTCCATTTGTATCGTTTTTCAGATGAAGAGAGAAGCGAGCATGTACTATTACATGATCTGACAAGTCCCACTGAAGTCACAATTACAGAAGGAGGCGAATTGATGACTTCTGATGAGCTTCCATTTATTGACGTAGCAACTATAAAGATAGCTACAGATGACTTCTCAGATTCCAATAAGCTTGGACAAGGTGGGTTTGGTACTGTTTACAAGGTAATATAATGCTGCTACTTATTATAGTTTTGAAAGGGCCAAGTATTATGTGATATATGTCCCTAACATGCAATTGATCTTTCTGAAAATACTGTCAGGGTGTGCTAACAGATGGGAGAGAAGTGGCTGTTAAAAGATTGTCGAGGAAGTCATGGCAAGGCTTAGAGGAGTTTAAAAATGAAGTAAAACTCATTGCAAAGCTTCAACACAGAAACCTGGTGCGGCTTTTGGCATGCGGCTTAGAAGGAGAGGAGAAACTGCTTTTGTATGAGTTCATGCCAAATAAAAGCCTTGATACTTTTATTTTTGGTTTGTTCATTCACCACTATTCTGTATTTCACTTTCATATTATACTCCCTTTGACACCATGACAATGACATGAACTTCATTGGTTTAACTACCACTGAACTTTTTAGATTTGGAAAGACGAGCTGTACTCGATTGGCAGATATATCACAACATCATTGAAGGAATTGCGAGAGGACTTCTGTATCTACATGAGGATTCCCGGCTTAAGATCATTCACAGGGATTTGAAGCCCAGCAATGTGTTGTTGGACAATGAAATGGTTCCAAAAATATCAGACTTTGGAATGGCAAGGATATTTTGTGACAACCAGAACACTGCCAACACTAAAAGAGTTGTAGGATCACAGTAAGTCTCTTCATGTGTAATTCAACTTTTTTACCATAATCGAAAAGAGATCAAGTGTGCTGACGCTTTATGCTTACCGTTTAAACAGCGGCTACATGGCTCCTGAGTATGCAATGGAGGGACTATTTTCAGTAAAATCTGATGTTTTCAGCTTTGGAGTAGTCTTGCTTGAGATTATAAGTGGGAAAAAGAACAGTGGGTTTTACCTAACAGAACATGCCAAGACACTGGTCGAATACGTATGGATTTTTAACCCCTTTGACTAATAGTGTAAGTTAACCAAGTTTAGCTGCATTGCAGGCATCAATAACTACATCACATATATACTTGATTTTTTTATCATAGGCATGGACACTATGGAAGGATGGAAACGGGTCGGAGTTTGTGGAACCTTTGGTAATGGATCGATGCCCCAAAGCAGAGGTTATGAGATACTTGCAGGTTGCGCTATTATGTGTGCAGGAAGACCCTGAAGAAAGACCGACAATGTCAGCTGTGGTTGTGTTGCTAGGAAGTGATGATGACTCAATTGGTCTTCCTGAACCAAAGAAACCAGCCATCTTTGCAATAGGTAGACTTGCTCTTATTCAAATGAGCTCACTCTTTCCAGCATTTCACCTCGGTGATGAAAGAGTTTAATTGCTCATTACCAAGATTCTATGTTTAAAACTGTATGTTTAGGAGCAACTTATACAAACATATTCTGTATTTAACTAATTCTAAAGTTGGTTTAGTTAGGCCGCCGGCGATTGCAGTTCGCTTAGTAGTGATTAGTGATTACCACTGATATCATTCCTATACATATCAATCTCAAATTGCCTTCTATTATCTCATTATATACTGATGAGGTACCCTTCCGATCAATGGTTACCCTGCTTCCCTACTCGGCTTTCCTGTGGATGGTGGTAATAAATTCTTTTTTGGTGATTAATAGGTAATAAATTGATTCAACTGAAGTTGCAAGTTTGTTATGTAGCAATTAGGAGCATTGTAATGTAATTCAGGTTTTAAGTTGAGGGAAAGCCAATTATCATATTGTTAGTAGTATAACTAATATTCATGGCACGAAACTACAAAAGTTGTGCCAATGCTGTAAGCTGTATAGTTATATATATTGTTAATAGTAGCTGCAACCTTTTCGAAATACATATACAAATAACTAAGATCAGTTATGTAAAAATTCGGAATAAACCAAAATCATTTACTCATTCGATTGCATCAAACAAATGAACAGTTTTAGTGAAAGTTGGGAGTTTCATGATCAGCCGTCTATTTGTTTGATACAATCGGTTAAGCATATGATATTTGTTTACATTTATTTTTTACAGAGATGATCTTTATTGATTAATTCAACTTTTGAACGGTTAAAATCGTTGATTACATTGCTCAAAATATGTAAATTAGAGAGAGTTCAGAACAATTTTTTTTCCCATCTCAAGAATCAAGGGCAGTCGATATTATTCTAATTTTTTTTTTTTTTTACCTATTTGGGTCAGGAATGGTCCACAAACTCATCCCAAATGGACCGACTCCCATTCAGAAGTTCAGATAATAGACTAAGATAGGCCCATCTCGGAAAGCCCATTAGGTGCTTTAGTTATCTCCTTCTTCTGGAAAAGGTTAAAGATTTACCACTCGTTTATTCTTTTCAAGAGGTTCACTGGCAAAGTCAGCGACTCGAGGTTTGGAAGTTACAGAATCCATGGGTGAACTATGAAGATCTTGGTTGAAGCTAATCTTTGGTACTGAGTCCTGATCACAAAGGTTAGTGCTTTACCTATTCTCCTTCAAAACCATGAATGCTTGGAATTTTACACCTTCACCATTGTGATTGGTTCCAACCCAAATAAGATTGGCAAGGATACCAACATCGTCAACAATTCGAAATGGATGATAAATATCTTGCATCACCCGCATCAGCCATAGTAAACAAGAAACCCACCCACCAAAAATATCCAAGCAATTAAGTTCCATTTTATTGTAAGCCAGTGAAGTCTCTATCAGTGTCTTTCAAAGTAATAGTTTTGGAGGAGAACGGGTTCCAGGAAATTTACGGCCAATTGATGGATTAGACTAAATCATCTTATGAATCCAGACACCAAAAGCTTAAATGCTTAAAGACTTGAAGCCGAAAGGTCTATTAGTCTATATAGAAATTATATTTTGGTATGATTTTAGATGATTATTTGTGCTGCAAATATTGCCAGACAACATTTCCCTAGTGTCATGGAAACCATTCTGGTGCTTTTGTTTTGTTCTTTCATGACTCTCCTTTTTGAACCTGCTTGTGCTGCACAACCTTATGATGACCCTCCTTATAATATTTGCTCCGTTGTTACTAATGACTCTGCAGGCGATCGTAAGTTTCAAGAAAACCTTGTGAGTTTACTCGATTTATTACCTTCCTACTTGTATGGTGTTCCAGTTGGAAATTACCCAGACAGTGTTTATGTTCTCTATATGTGCCTCGAATTTCTTTCAAATGATAATTGTAAGAAGTGCATAGTCGCAGCACAATCAGACATCTTGAATATGTGTCCTATGTCAAAAGAAGCAATTGTATGGGAGGACTCGTGCCAGCTGCGATACTCCAATGAGAATTTCTTTAGCAGAGTAAATGTATCCGACTACATTCTCCAAGTCAATAAACAGAATATTTCAGAGCCAGAAAAGTTTAAGTCTTATGTGAATCGGACGCTTAATGAACTCACTTATCAAGCGGCTTATAATGATACTACTTCTAAGATGTATGCCACTGGAGAAGTGCCATTTGGAGATAAAATGATATATGCTCTTGTGCAGTGCACTGCCGATTTATCTCGAGGAGACTGTAATATGTGCCTTAGAAACGCCACAGAAGAGGTTTTAAGAGTATATTTCTTCGCCATGGGTGCAAGACTTCTCAGTCGTAGTTGTTATCTGAGGTATGAATTATACCCATTCTACAATGATGGAACACAAACTTCTAAGGGTAAGTACTTTCAAAGCGTGTAGTATGCCTGTTATTATAGCATTTCTTTTCTTTCAATAAGTTATTATTATGGCTATTTTTCAAAGGAAAGCAGATTATTTATTGCAAATGCTTGCCAAAATCAGGTGCAAAGAAAATTTCGTTGATTAGAATCCTTGTTAGCGTATCAACATGCCTGGCTTTTGTACTTGGTCTCTGTGTCGTTCTTGCAGAAAATAGGAGAAATAGAAAAGGTAATGAATCTAAATGAAAGCTCACTAAATCATTATCTGATGGTGTTTGTTTTCCTCGCTCCATCTTCAGACAATAGTGTGGCTTGATGTTTACCTAACCTAATCCATAAAATCAATTCTATAGGAAGGAAGATCATAAGAGGAGCTCAGGAGTACCTCAATATTACAACTGTTGAATCCTTGCAATTTGACTTGTGTACTATCAAAGCAGCCACCAGAAAGTTTTCTAGCGATAACAAGTTAGGTGAAGGCGGATTTGGTCAAGTTTTCAAGGTACAAATCGTCAATCTTTAGAAATCCAAGTATAATTATATTGTAGTAAAACTCATATTTCACTTACAATAAGAGAATTAAGTTTTTGATGAATTGTTTTGGGAATTTCAAGGCGAAAATGAGAGCAGAAAAATGCATGAAAGATGAGTGCTTACATGTATTTCATAGTTTCAGTTTCAAGACGTAATGGATTGATTGCCTTAAACTAAGTGCTAGATATTACTCGATCATCAGGGAACACTTGATGATGGACAAGAAATAGCTGTGAAGAGGCTGTCAAAAAGCTCTGGACAAGGTGTGCGGGAGTTTAAGAATGAGATTTTATTGGTAGCCAAGCTTCAACACCGGAATCTTGTGAGGCTTCTAGGATTTTGCTTGGAAGGAGAGGAAACCATACTTGTCTACGAATATGTGCCCAACAAAAGTCTTGATTATTTTCTATTTGGTAAGTCAATATCATAATAATTTAGTTAAATTTAAAGAGATAGTAGATAATTCTTTGAAAAATCTAATTGTAATACATTTTATGAATGCATGCAAGTGTAGAATCTGAAAAGAGAGAACAACTGGATTGGTCAAGACGCCTCACCATAATAGGAGGAATTTCCCGAGGAATCCTCTATCTTCATGAAGATTCTAGACTTCGAGTTATACATCGTGATTTGAAAGCTAGCAACATCTTGTTAGATGCAAATATGCATCCGAAAATTTCAGATTTTGGAATGGCGAGAATGTTTGGACTCGATGATCAAACTCAAGGAAACACCCGGAGAATTGTTGGCACTTAGTAAGTTGTAGCTGACTATATATGTTCTTATTATATATTCTTAAGTTTTATGTTCTAACCTTTAATTGTATGTGATTCTGCAACTACTTTAGTGGTTACATGGCTCCAGAATATGCTATGGAGGGATTATATTCTGTAAAGTCTGATGTCTTCAGCTTCGGAATACTCTTGCTTGAGATCCTAACGGGAAGAAAGAACCATCTCAGTTATGTAAGGTTTTACATACATTTAACTAGAGGGAGTTATTTAAATTTAGGTAATTCGGTTAATTAAAAGTAACTAATTACACTCATTGCTCGCACACAGGCCTGGCAATTATGGAATGAAGGGGAAGTGTTGGAGTTGATGGATCCATTACTGAAAGATTCATGCAGCCCAAATGAATTCTTGAGATACACCCACATTGGATTATTGTGTGTTCAGGAAAACGCAAACAATAGGCCGACCATGTCGTCGGTTGTTCTGATGTTAAAGAGTGAAAGTATCAGCCTTTCCAAACCTGAGCGACCTGCCTTCTTTACAGGAAGATCGTTCAATGATGACTGCCATACATTAGGGGGTTCACCTAATTGCTCCGTCAACGGTTTAACAATTTCTGATGATATCCCTCGCTGAGTTATTAGATGACAAATGTTGCAGTCCCGTCATGCGTGGTCACGGATCCCTTGGCTTAATTGGCCTGGACGTAAATGGAATGCCATTGACTCCGATCTGGGTCTTCTTCCTTTTTTGTCTTTTTAAATAATGACTTTGATTAGGGTTTCTGAGATATTTTCAACATGGTTTGGCTTCAGCATGGTTGACTATAAATTTGGGTTTGGCTTCAGCATGGTTGACTATAGGTCCTTCAAGACCCCAAGTCTAGCACCCTGTAATTGTTATTACATAATATTACAGGGGTAGCTAGTTGAACGATTGAAGCACCTAAAGGGAGTTAGTAGCAAATTGCCGAAGTATGGCAGAAGTGATCCTTCAGTGACTACCCTGCTCGGCATATCCACATGTGGATATGTATTCCCTAGATGGAACTGAGTTGTTACGGCAACACGTTGTCAAGCACAAAGTTTTGGTCTTAAAATTTAAGAATAAAATACGGCTCACTCCTTCAACTTTGAGAGACTCGACAGTTTAGTCCTCGTGGTTTCAATTTCAACAGAACACTCTTCAAACTTTCCAATTTCTTGCAATTTAGTCATTCCGTTAACTCCCCATCCAATTGAGCTGTGAACTTGCTGAGTTGACATTTTTTTTTCTATTTCAGATCAACTGATAAAGGAAAAATGTCTTTAACACCCCTTGATTTATTTTCTAGATCCTTCACCTTCAACCGTGAGCTTTTTGTCTGCAACAATGGCTTCCCCTTCTTCTTCTCCCACCTCCCTCCCACAATCTAACCAGATCTTCCCTCTTTCTACATCAACCTCCTCAATGCAAGTGCAAAACTTTGGCCATGTGATTCCAGTTCGTCTCATTGAGACAAATTACCTATGTTGCATGGACACGGCAAAACCCGCCGAATCAGAGTGTCTGACACGGCCGGACACGGCAACACGACACGACACAGAAAAATACTGTGTCGGATATGCCATCTGGCGTATCGGCCAATACTGACTTTTTAGACACTTTGACCGATACGCCACCTCATTTTTGGACACGCCACTAGGGCTTTTTCGGGCCCAAAGAGAGGACCCTGGGATCGGCGTCGTCGTCGAAGGAGGCAAGGGTGATCAGGTGCAAGAAAGGAGGAGCGACTGTCAAAGGAGGCAAGGGGTGCTCTCGGGAGAGGGGAGGTGGGGGGCAGCGGCGCGCGGTGTTGGCCAGGAGCAGGAGAAGAGGAGGAGATGGGGGAGGAGACCTGGAGCGGGGCGGGGCTGGGGATACCTAGAGCGAGCTGCGGCGAGGAGCAGGAGAGGAGGAGCGCGGGGGCGGGTGCGTGGGGAAGAGACAGAAGAGAGGGGGGGGGGGGGAGGGGAGAGATAGAAGAGAAGAGAGAGGGGGGCGAAAGAGAGAGAAGAGGGTGCGGGGAGGGGGGCGCGTGTTTGTCCGGGAGGGAGGGTAGCATGATTAGGAAACTTGGGCCTGGGCTGGGCTGAAAAAGAAGAAAAAAAAATTAGTTTAAGCAGGGTTTCGGGCCGGGTCGGGCTTTCGGTCCCAAAAAAATCAGGGACTGAGCTAGATTAATTAAGTTTTTGGTGACTTATTATGAGAAGTTTAATTCTACTAAATTTTGAGAACTTTATATGATGTTAAGTTGTTTACTATGCACTTTTCTCACTTGCATTTGACTATTTGATGTTATTTCTTATAAATTATGGATTGAATTTACAACTTATAGTAATATTATCAATTTATTTTATGTATTAAAAATATATAAATTATTATTTATTTACCGTGTTCAAGCCGGGTCGAATGATCGATTTTTGGGATTTGCCGTGTCGCCGTGTCGAGTCGCCGTGTCCGTGTCCGTGCAACATAGCAAATTACCTTCTCTGGAAGTCATTGTCAGGCAACGAAGGCATTGTCAGTAATCAAACCAAAGCGAAACTTCATTTCCCATCCAAAAGTGACACTCTATATGCAAGAGTGGTGTTGAATGATGTATATTGAATTGATTCAGAATTGCTGTACAGAGTCTGCTATATACAATGTCAATGACGCTATTCTAGGAAACAGAATAATCTAGATCCTTAAGTTTCTCTAGTTATACAGCTGTAACATAAAACAGAATATATACAAATAATCCTAGAATCAATCCTTTAACACTCCCCCTCAAGTTGGAGCGTGAATGTCAATGATGCTCAACTTGCTCAAGTGTCCATGAAACGCAGGTGACCGCAAAGGCTTTGTGAACATATCTGCTATCTGATGTCCAGTTTGTATATAAGCCGTTTTAACTTCTCCTCTTTCGATTCTTTCACGGACAGTGTGGCAGTCCAATTCAATGTGCTTCGTCCTCTCATGGTAGACTGGATTTGCAGCGATGTGCAAAGCCGCTTGGTTGTCACAGAATAGCTTTGCTGGTTGAAGCGGCACTTGTAAATCTTGCAACAAGTATCTCAGCCAGGAGATTTCACAAGCAGCAGTAGCCATGGATCGGTACTCTGCTTCTGCTGATGACCTTGAGACTGTAGCCTGCTTTTTACTCTTCCATGATACAAGAGATGTCCCAAGAAAAATGCAATAGCCTGTCACAGATCTTCTTGTAATTGGGCATCTTGCCCAGTCGGCGTCACAATATCCAATTAAGTGAAGTGGATTATTTGACGAAAACAACAAACCCTGCCCCGGTGCTGCTTTCAAGTATTGAAGTAGGCGGTGGGCTGCCTTGAGGTGATCTACTTTAGGTTCTTGCATGAATTGGCTGAGGGTATTCACTGCATATGTAATGTCAGGCCGAGTGATTGTTAGGTAGATCAATTTGCCTACCAATCTTCTGTATCTAGTGGGATCTTTGAGTACTTCGCTTTCTGTTTCTGCTAGTATTAAATCAGGTTCCATGGGGACCGTTGCTGGCTTTGCCCCAAGCAATCCAGCTTCTTCCAGTATATCAAGGGTGTACTTCCGTTGACAAACCGTGATGCCTGCCTTAGATCGAGCAACTTCAATCCCAAGAAAGTATTTAAGTGGTCCAAGGTCTTTAATCTTAAAACAACTGTTGAGGAATTGCTTGAGCTTGTTGATGGCTTCCTCATCGTTCCCTGTTATCACCATATCATCAACATAAAGAAGCACCACTGTGATAGATTTCCCATTAACCTGTGTGAATAATGAATAGTCAGCCTTTGATTGCTTAAACCCAATTTCTTGAATGGCGCATGAGAAGCGCCGGAACCAACTTCGGGAAGCTTGTTTGAGGCCGTAGAGTGACTTGTGGAGTCGACAAACATCGTTCTCCCCCTGTCGACGATAACCTGGAGGAGGCAACATGTACACCTCCTCAACTAAATTACCGTGGAGAAAGGCATTCTGGACATCCATTTGATGTAAAGGCCATTGGCGCATTGCAGCAATAGACAACAAGCATCGCACTGTAATCAATTTCGCAACAGGCGCGAAAGTGTCTTTGTAATCAACTCCTTCGCGCTGGGTGAATCCTTTAGCAACTAACCGAGCTTTGTATCGCTCAATACTGCCATCAGAGTTATACTTGATTTTATATACCCATTTACACCCAATGGGCCGCTGGCCAGGCGGCAGTGGAACAAGTGACCAAGTGCTATTATCTTCTAAAGCTTTAATCTCAGTGTTCATAGCATCAATCCACTTAGGGTCATGCCGAGCCTGTTCATAGCTAGCCGGCTCTACTAATCGAGATATGTTGTGCACAAATGAACGATATTTATCCGACAATCCAGAATATGAGACGTACCTTTGTAACGGATGGCGAGTGCCGGACGCGGGTGAGGAGTCCTCCTGGCGCAGGACAGCAGAATGGTACGTTTGAAAGTCATTGAGGTATGGTGGAGGTCGTTTGTCTCTGGTGGATCGGCGGAGCTCAGGTTCATCGGGTATAAAATTTGGTTGTGATTCGGGTTGTTCGGGTTGGTCTGTGACATCGGGTTGGTTGGGCTGGTTGGTTAGGTGATCTGGTGGTGAGGGGTGATTGGAGTCGGTGTGGGGTTGAGGATGGGCCGGCGATGAAGTAGGATCGATCCCGGAGGTTGGAGCGACGGATTGGGTGTGCCGGCGCTGGTAGGTTTTGAGTATGGGAGGGTTGGATTGGGTCGGGGATGGGTCAGATGAGTGGAGAGGATTGAGGTCGGCCGGAATTGGGGTGGGAGAAGCCGGGGTCAATGGTGGAGTTTGAGGGAGATTGGTGCGGTCACCATCGGGGGATGGGGATTGAGTTTCAGAAGAGGTAAGATGAGGTGAGGTAAGTGGGTGTAGAGGGGTAATGGGCCGACTTGATGTGTTGGGCTCAGTGGATGGTATTGGGTTCTCATCAATGGGATTTTCTGGGGTGGATGTATGTAAAGGAAATATTTTTTCATGAAAAGTGACATCCCGGGAAGTAAAAAATTTCTTTCCTTGAAGGTCATAGACCCGATAACCTTTCTGCCCTAGAGGGTACCCCATAAAAATGCAACGACGGGCACGGTAATCAAATTTATCATTGGGGGTGAGATTGGTTGGATAACACAAGCAACCGAAAACCCGAAGATCGGAATAATCCGGTGGATGTTGATGAAGATGTTCATAGGGCGATTTGTAGGAAAGGAGAGGTGTGGGTAGTCGGTTAATGAGATAGCAAGCTGTTTGAATTGTTTCCCCCCAAAAACGTAAAGGTAAGTTGGCTTGGAACCGGAGGGCTCGGGCTACATTCAAGAGGTGGCGGTGTTTTCGTTCAACAACCCCGTTTTGTTGTGGGGTATATGGGCATGTGTGTTGGAAAATGGTACCGCGTTCGGCAAGGAAAGAACGCATAGATGTAAATTCTCCCCCATTGTCAGAACGTAAAATCTTAATATCCCGATTGAATTGAGTTTTGACCCAAGAAAAGAATGATTTTATGATGGACTGAGTGTTCGATTTTGCACTCATAAGGTGTACCCAAGTATATCTAGTGTAGTCATCGACAATGGTGAGGAAATAGCGAGCGCCAGAGTGAGTGTGAATTTTGTGTGGACCCCAAACATCACAATGAATCAAATCAAAAGGTGCAACTGTTTTTATTGAACTTGAAGGAAAGGGTAAACGAGACTGTTTTGCTAATGGGCAAATGTCACAAACATGCTTGGAATTAAAGATAATTTCTGGAAAATGCTTAGATAAGTGGTGAAGGGGTGCAGCAGATGGGTGCCCAAGGCGCTGGTGCCAAAGGTCGGTTGTACGGGTGATGTGATTGGCAAGTCGAGGATTTTGGGTTGGTGTGAGGTAGTAAAGACCATTAAAACGCTTGCCCAGGCCAATCGTCCTCCTCGTATCCACGTCCTGCACAATGCAAAAATCCGGGTAAAATATCACAATACATCTCAAAGCCCGAGTCAATTTGCTCACAGATATCAGATTCACACGAAATTTAGGCACATGGAGAACATCATCAAGCAATAAATCTGAAGATAACTCAACTGATCCGATACTTGCAATACGAGCTTGTTCTCCATTAGGCAAACCAACAAATTCATATTTTGACCTTTTATTACGTGTTGGTGATAAGTGTGATACGTGATCTGTTGCTCCACTATCAATTATCCAATATAGAGTTGCATGTTCATCATGTTCAATGTTATTGCAGGTAGGTGTGATAATACCTGTGGCGTTTGCAAATGGTTGATTGTTGTTACCATTTTTGAGCATGGCCATGATCTGCTTGTATTCTTCTGCAGTAAAGGTTGGTCCTGCGTTGGCTGACTCTCTCTTCATCTCCACATTGTGAGCTGTAGGCCTCTTGTTCCTGGGCTTTATATTCTTTCCATGCCACTTATGACCCGGTGGGAAGCCGATCAAATAGTAGCAATTATCAACATTGTGTCCTCCTTGTTCGCAATAAGTACAAAATTTTCGAACAAAGGAAGAGTCACGGTGTGATGATGGGTCACGCCGCTGTGTGGGTGGTTCTCGATTTCCATCATGTGGTCGGGCTATGGCGTATGCTGCTGGCGGAGCCTCCTTGCGGTTTGCTGCTTCCATCTGCCTCTCTTGTTGGAGAATCAGCCCATGGACTTTCTTTGTATCTGGAAGTGGATTCATCATCAAGATCGATCCACGAACCTGAGAGTATGATTCGTTGAGCCCCATTAAGAACTGCATCACTTTCTCCTTCTCTTCTCTCTCAACAATCTTTTTCAACATGTTGCAGGAGCAAGCAATGGGTTCTTGATAGGACCCCAATTCGTCCCAGAGTCCTTTGAGTTTGGTGTAGTAGGCTGAAACAGAGAAGGTTCCTTGGCGACATTCAGCAATTTCTTGCCGAATCTCATAGATTCTTGATTCATCACCTTGTGAGAATCGATCATGAAGTTCGTTCCAAATCTCTGCTGCCATTTCACAGTATGCCACGCTGCGACGGATCTCTGATTCAATCGAATTGAGGATCCAAGACACCACCAGATCATTGCAGCATCGCCACAATGGGTATCTTGGATCGGTTTGGGGTGGAGCTTCGATGGATCCATCGATAAGACCAAGTTTGTTCTTGGCGCTAAGGCTGCGGCGCATTGAACGAGACCACTCCCCGTAATTGCGTCCATTCAGGGATGTGCTGACGAGGACGAGTCCTGGTGTATCTGAATGGTGTAGAGTTAGAGGATCAGGTAAGTTTGCTGCCTTCTCCTCAGTGTGATGTGAACTGGAGTCTTCTGGTTTGCCTCCAGTCTTGTCTTTCCCTGTGTTTGTTTCTTCTATCTCGATCATGTTGTCGAAGTGATGATGTTTTGGTTGTGGCGGAAGGTGTTAGGCTGCCCAGAATCGGTGCTCTGATACCATATGCAAGAGTGGTGTTGAATGATGTATATTGAATTGATTCAGAATTGCTGTACAGAGTCTGCTATATACAATGTCAATGACGCTATTCTAGGAAACAGAATAATCTAGATCCTTAAGTTTCTCTAGTTATACAGCTGTAACATAAAACAGAATATATACAAATAATCCTAGAATCAATGCGGATACTCTTTCCTTTAACACTCTAAAGCACTAAAAATAAATATACCCAGCCAAATAGTACTGGTTCTGACAATGAATCCTTGGACTTTTAGAACTTCACCATTGTAATCAATTCCAACCCAAATAAGAAACCCAAGAATGCCAAGACCATCAACAATTTCCTTGCATCAGCCACAATAAACAATTCACAAGCTACGAAAATATCCAGGCAAGTTCCAGTTTTATTTTAAAACTTTGCCAGTGAAGTCTCTGTCACTATCCTTCATAGCATTAGTTTCCTGGCCAATTGATGGATTAGACTAAATTGTCTCATGAATCCAGATATTATATTTTTTCCACACTGAAAGCTCAAATGCTTAAGGTTGAACGCATACTTGTAGAGGAAAGGTCTATTAGTCTATATAAGTATATCTTGGCGTGATTTAGACGATTACTTGTGCTGCAAAAATTTCCAGACAAAAAATAATTCATTTCGAGCCCTGAGTCATGAAATCAATTCTTGTGCTTTTGCTTTGTTCTTTCATGACTCTCCTTTTTTATCCTGCTTGTGCTGTAGAACCTAATTATGATGACCTTCCTTATAATATATGCTCTGTTGTAACGACTGATTTTGCAGCCTATAGTTCGTTTCAAAAAAACCTTAAGACTTTACTCCATACATTATCTTCCAAAACTTCTGTTTCCAAGTCGTATAATGCTTCATTTGGAAATGTCCCAGACGAAGTTTATGCTCTCTATATGTGCCTCGACTTTCTTTCATATGATAATTGTAAGAAGTGCATAGTCGCAGCAGGAGAATACATTATAAATCTCTGTCCTATGTCAAAAGAAGCAACTGTTTGGGAGGAATCGTGCCAGCTGCGATACTCCAATGAGAATTTCTTTGGCAGATCAAATGCATCCGACCCCATTCTTGGGGTCAATCAACAGAATATTTCAGAGCCAGAAAACTTTAAGACTGCTGTGAATCAGACGCTGAGTGAACTCACTAAGCAAGCGGCATATAATGATTCTTTCCCTAATATGTATGCCACTGGAGAAGTGCCATTTGAAGATGATAAGATATACACTCTTGTGCAATGCACTGCCGATTTATCTGGAGGTGACTGTGATAAGTGCCTTCGGAACGCCACAAAAGAAGTTTTAAGTAAATATTTCTTCCGCATGGGTGCAAGACTTCTCACTCGTAGTTGTTATCTAAGGTATGAGTTATACCCATTCTACAATGATGCAACACAAACTTCTACTGGTAAGTACTTTTAGTGTGTCATTATGCATGTTGTTATAGCTTTTGATAACAAGAAAATCAGATTATTTACTGCAAATGATTGCCAAAATCAGGTGGAAAGAAAATTTGGTTGGTTGCTATCATTGTTATATCAGCATGCCTGGCTTTAGTACTTTCTGGTCTCTGTATCTTTCTTGCAACGAAAAGGAGAAATAAAAAAGGTAATGATATGGAGTTATGGACTGCTCGCAGAAAATTTAATTTAAAGCTCACTGAATCATTTTCTGATGCAACTCCTTTTTTCTTTTTTTCGTTTCTCCTTCTTCAGACAATACTGTAACTTTAGCTTTACCTACACTAGTCCATGAAAACCAATTTATAGGAAGGAACAACAGAGGAGCTCAGGAGTACCCCAATATCAGCTTCGCATCTATACTAGAAGCTACTTCCAACTTCTCTGAGTCGAATAAACTTGGGGAAGGTGGTTTTGGTCTTGTATACAAGGTAATAACAGTTTTTCTTGTCCACTATTTTACAAGATAACAACACTTTTTTTTTTAGTAATTTTAAAACTTATGCACTGTAGGAAAACTGAATGCTTGTATTTATATTCTGTTTGGTATGATTTTGTTTGATTTTATTCCTAATTTCTCAGGGTAT
This sequence comes from Potentilla sterilis, assembly GCA_963682095.1. Classification (NCBI taxonomy): domain Eukaryota; kingdom Viridiplantae; phylum Streptophyta; class Magnoliopsida; order Rosales; family Rosaceae; genus Potentilla; species Potentilla sterilis. Next base: position 1,824,232 of record OY821755.1, read on the forward strand.
CATGAGTGATGGAAACGAAGTGGCAATAAAGAGGCTTTCATGCTGTTCTGAGCAAGGTTCAGAGGAATTCACAACTGAGGTTCAACTGATAATGAATCTTCAACATAAAAATCTTGTCCGCCTTTTGGGTTATTGTGTAGAAGGAGAGGAAAAGCTTCTTGTCTATGAATACATGCCAAATAGCAGCCTAGATGTCATTCTTTTTGGTGTGCTAATTTCTTTTTCTCTCTGTCAGTTTAATTTATCTTCGGAGTTTATACAACTAATATAGACAAAGTTCAGAATTACATTTTGTGTTAATCAATTTTCCACATATGATGAATAGATCCAAAGAAACGTGCAAGTCTTGATTGGACCGGGCGTAAAAATATTATTACAGGAATTGCAAGGGGAATTCTCTATTTGCATGAGGACTCTCGCCTTAGAATCATCCATAGAGACCTGAAAGCCAGTAATGTGTTATTGGACAATGAGATGAATCCGAAGATCTCAGATTTTGGCATGGCAAGGATCTTTGCAGGAAGTGAAGGACAAGCTAATACTGCTACTATAGTTGGGACTTAGTAAGTGCTTGATCTCTGATCAACCAGTCTTGTTGTACTGAAGCAATTCAGTTTTTGAGCTCCTTTTTACATGTTGGTCCTGTTGCAATGTTATTTTTGTTTGTTTTTATCTCCCAGTTCTGTCTTTAAACCGTTTCCATGACTTTGTATATTGTAACAGTGGATATATGGCTCCAGAATATGCTATGGAGGGACTATATTCTGTCAAGTCTGATGTTTACGGCTTTGGAGTACTCTTGCTTGAGATCATAACTGGAAGAAGGAACACTGGCTTTCATCTAATAAAACGCTCCCCTAGCCTCATTGCTTATGTAAGTTTATGTAACATAACTTTCATGAATGTTTATCACTTTTTAGTAGGATGGTGCTTATCCAGCGTATGATGATATGCAGACATGGAAATTATGGGATGAAGGAAAAGGGTTGGAGCTAATTGATCCGTTACTGGCTGGTTCATGTGCTTCAGAAGAATTCTCAAGATATCTCCATATCGGTTTATTGTGTGTTCAAGAAGATGCAAATGACAGACCAACCATGTCTTCTGCAGTTGTAATGTTGAAAAGCGACACTGTAAGTCTCACTCAACCTGAAAAACCTGCCTTCAACATGGGAAGATTCACTAATAATCAGGGAGGTGTTGGTAGTTGCTCTATAAATGGATTAACAGTTTCTAATATCTTGCCTCGATAAGGAAATTGATTCATGGATGACATGGAAATTGTAATGCACTGATGCTTTTGTCCTACCAGTCGCATAGTACTTGAATTGTGTATTTGCTTGTTGACTTTTCTTGATCTGTAATTTGTAGTATGTGCAATTATTCAACACAGATCCCCAGGTTGTGAAAATTATTCTAATGTAAAGTTGTAAACTCCCACCTTGCATTTCAATTGAAGAGTATGTCATCTTGAATGCAAGAGAAATTTTGTTGGGTAAAGTACAAAAAAATACCTGAATATTGAAGCTCATTTTAATTAAATACTCCATTTATAAATTATTTCAAATAAATACCTTTGCTATAGAAAATCTTACAAAGTTTTTCAACTCCGTTAGACATCCCGTTAAAACAACCGTTAACTTGTTTATAAGGGGTGTGTGACTTATTAACTAGACCCACCATCAAATGTATTTTAGACAATACAAACTTATTCCAGCTTAATGTCTCCTATAGTCTTAAAATTTCAGTCATTTTCCTTAACATTTAAGTTTAAATTTTTAGGGTTTACATCTATTCAAAAGTCTTGTCAAGTACGTCTGCTATTGGTTCTACTTTCTATCTATCTAAGTCCAGCAGTAACTTCATGGCAGCCCAAATAGTTATATAATCTCCACATAGGATTTAGTCCAACCCAACTGCCCACTAGATCTAAACTGAAGATAATTATACTTTAATTTATTAACTGAACATGGAAAGATTTGTATGTAACGTAACCAAGTTGCCAAAACCTTTGATTAATTAATCAACCAAAAATATTTGGAGATAACCAATGCGGCTAACCCTTTCATTGTCAACAAGTCAGATCGATCTTCCAAATACATATTCCTGGTCTCTATTTCAAGGAAATTTCTTTGCTATTCAGTATTTCATTGTCAAAGCATATCAATATTTGAGGACAAGCTAATACTGTTATAATAGTTGGGGTCTTAGTACGTAATTTTTTTATTTAAAAAAAAAAATTGAAGGCTTAGAAAGTGCTTGATCTCTCTATTTTTGCAATTTCAATTTACAGAAATAATTAGTTGATGAGATACTTTTTATATTTTGGATTTCCCCTATATGCATGTCACAAGATATATAGATAGACATGCAGGGCCTTTTACAGATCGACTCATGATCGACCTTAGACCTTCATTACACATAACTGCTAAGTTTTTGAATGATTTGCTTCCAACGATAATTGTGTAGACTCTCAATCCCATTCATGTTTCTGTACATCGATCTATTCTGAAATTCTTTATCTATTGCAACAGTGGATACATGGCTCCTGAGTGTCTTGCTCAGCACACGTTATTCCTGGTTCTTGTATATATAATACTCGAACATTCAATTCTTCCCAGTCCCTATCATAAGAAGTGTCAGCTTCCCTGGATTCAGCAAGGAAGTTTCTATGCATATCCAAGAGCCTGCAGACTGAGGGACCGTATGCAACAAGTGGTTAAACTTCCGTTATTCTGAATAATCATGGAGACCTAGCTAGCTAATGGTGTATATGTTTGAGTCTTTCTTGAACCTTTTCCTGAAAACTGATAGAGATCCAGTTTCAGTTATGATTTTCATAATTATACTATTTCTAATGCCTACTACCACTACTGGTGAAGATCGTCTTTCCCAATATTGTCCAAACATAACCAAAACCTACACTGCAAATAGTACATTTGAAAATAATCTCAACCAGCTCCTTGAGTCATTGTCTTCCAAAACTTCAATCTATGGTGGTTTCTACAATGACGATATTGGCAAGAGCCCTAATCGAGTCTATGGACAAGCACTTTTTAGAGGGGATGTGAACTCCACAGATTGTAAGAGCTGTGTTCATGATGCAAGCCAGGAAATCAAGAGTTGTAAAAGGCAAGAAGCAATTATGTGGTATGAACTATGTCAAATTCACTATTCCTCTACCTCGTTCGTTTCAACGATGGAATATACCGGGAAGTATTCTGAGAAGAATAAGCAGGAGAAGTATGTATCAAATCCGAATCAGTTTGAACAAGTTTTGAAAAATCTAATGACAAACCTCTCCGACCAGACTGCCTATATTTCTAAGCAGATGTTTGCAACCGGTGATATGAAGTTTTCAGGAAACCAATCTATTTATGGTCTACAACAGTGCACTAGAGACATTATTAGAAGTGACTGCGACGATTGTTTGAAAAGAGCTATTATTGAGCTTCAGACATGCTGCTCTGCTCTCGAAGGTGGAGCCGTTGTCAGTAGGAATTGTAATGTGAGGTTTGAGCTCGACAAATTTTTCGGCGACATTTCTTCTAAAGGTTAATTTGGGACTTCAAAAGTTTTTTTTTTTTTTTTCCTACTGATAATACATATGAAATAATTGAATATACATACTGGTATCGATTCACCATATGTTAATTGACAGAGGACAAGAGGAAGAGCTGGAAGGTGGTCGTTACATGCGTATCCACTATACTATCAGCAGTCTTCATTGTACTTTGTTTTATCTATCTTCGGCGGGGAAGAAGATCGGAAAATGTCCAAGGTACATAAATCAATAATCTTTAATTACAACATAATTATGTAGGATAACCAACTAAAATTTATCTATAATTCTAACCTTGCTGCAGATGAAGAAACAAGCCAGCATGGACTATTACCTGAATTACTAAGCCCCAGAGGAGTTGCAATTATAGAAGAAAACAAAATGGTCAGTTCTGAAGAGCTGCCATTCATTGATCTAGCTACTATCAGGAGAGCTACAGATGAGTTTTCAGATTCAAACAAGCTTGGGCAAGGTGGATTTGGTGCTGTTTACAAGGTAATACATCTCTTACAGCTCTAAATGGGTGAAGTAATGGTTTCATAGGAGTAAGACCAAATGTGTATGTAAGTTTGGAAATACTCTCAGGGTTGTCTAGATGGGAAAGAAGTAGCAGTTAAAAGACTATCAAGAAAGTCATGGCAAGGCTTAAAGGAGTTTAAAAATGAAGTCACTCTTATTGCAAAGCTTCAACACAGAAACCTTGTGCGGCTCTTGGCTTGTGGCTTTGAAGGAGATGAGAAGCTTCTTTTGTATGAGTTCATGCCGAATAAAAGCCTTGACACTTTTATCTTTGGTTTGTTCATTCACCACTATTCTGTATTTCACTTTCATACTATACTCCCTTTGAGTCTTTGACACCATAACAATGACATGAACTGCATTGGTTTAACTACCACTGAATTTTTTAGATTTGGAAAGACGAGCTGTACTCGATTGGCAGATATATCACAACATCATTGAAGGAATTGCGAGAGGACTTCTGTATCTACATGAGGATTCCCGGCTTAAGATCGTTCACAGGGATTTGAAACCCAACAATGTGTTGTTGGACCAGGAAATGGTTCCAAAAATATCAGACTTTGGAATGGCAACGATATTTTCTGACAACCAGAACACTGCCAACACTAAAAGAATTGTAGGAACACAGTAAGTCTCTTCATGTGTACTTCAACTTTTTTACCATAATCGAAAAGAGATCAAGTGTGCTGACGCTTACCTTTTAAACAGCGGCTACATGGCTCCTGAGTATGCAATGGAGGGACTATTTTCAGTAAAATCTGATGTTTTCAGCTTTGGAGTAGTCTTGCTTGAGATTTTAAGTGGGAAAAAGAATAGTGGGTTTTATCTCACAGAGCATGCCAAGACACTGGTTGAATACGTATGTTTCTTTTCCTCCTTAGACTAATAGTGTCACTTAACGAAGTTTAGCTGCAATGCAGGAATCAATAATCACATCACATATATACTTGATTATCTGATAGGCATGGACACTATGGAAGGATGGAAAAGGGTCGGAGTTTGTGGAACCTTTGTTAATGGATCGATGCCCCAAAGCAGAGGCTATGAGATACTTGCAGGTTGCGCTTTTATGTGTGCAGGAAGACCCTGAAGAAAGACCAACAATGTCAGCTGTGATTGTGTTGCTGGGAAGTGATGATGACTCAATTGGTCTTCCTGAACCAAAGAAACCAGCCATCTTTGCAATAGGTAGAGCTGCTCCAATGGAATGGTCTACCCACAATCCTTGTTCAAATGAGCTCACTCTTTCCAGCATTTCACCTAGGTGAAAGAGTTTGCTTGCTCATTATCAAGATTCTATGTTTAAAACTCTAGGTCTAATTAGGAGCAACTATGTTCAATCATATTCTGTATATTTAACTAAATCTATAGCACAAACTTGAAATTAGTCCCTGGTTATAATATGTTTTCTTTCTCTATCGCTTTGGTCACACACAATAGCACTGTAGTTGGTTTAGCTCGGCCGCCGGCGATTGCAATTCGTTTAGTAGTGATTCACTGATTACCACACTGATCATTCTGATATGTCAAATTGCCTTATATCTCACAAAATATGCCGATGAGGCACCCTTTCTTAAGCCCATATCTGCCAAGCTGAAGCCCAAACTCCACCGACCTTCCGGCCCACTATATCTGCCAAGCTGCTTGACACATGATTTTGGGTTTCGCATTTGATGCATTTTGTGTGGCCACTATGATCTCGCATTTGAATCTAACAATCCCGTTCTAGTGACTTATAATAATAATTTTTCTTTTATTCTGTTTCTGTCACTTTTAGAGGCACTTCACATGATTTCTCAATTCTCATATAGCAATACAAGTAGGGTGTGAAGAGGCTGACCACGTCTATGGACAAGCACTTCCAATCACGTTTCTGATCTGACGATAACTGGTTAAGTAAATGCGGATTTGGACAAGTTTTCAAGGTACAAATCTTGTCATTCTTTAGAAATCCAAGGATACATGTATTGTTAGGCTTAGTAGTAAAACTAATCATTCCATTTACAATAGGAAAATGAGAAGAGAAAATTACATGAAAGATGAATACATGTACGTATTTCATAGTTTCAGTTTCAACACGTATGCTACAATTATGTTTCAAACTAAGTGCTGTATATAACCCGATCATCAGGGAACACTTGATAATGGACAAGAAATAGCTGTGAAGAGGTTGTCAAGCTTCAACGAGAGTTTAAGAATGAGGTTTTGCTGGTAGCCAAGCTTCAACACCGGAATGGGCATCTGGGATTTTGCTTAGAAGGGGAGGAAACCGTTCGTACTTGTCTATATGAATATGTCCCCAACAAAAGTCTTGATTATTTTCTATTTGGTAAGGCAATATAAAATTAATTAGTTACATGTGAAGAGAAAGTACATAAATCTTTGTAAATGACTAAAATCTAACTGTAATATATCAGCTGATGCGAGTGTAGAAGCCGAAAAAAAGTGAATAACTAATTAAATTGGTCAAGACGCTGCAGGGAATCGCCCGTGGGATCATCTATCTTCATGAAGATTCTATGCGTCGAGTTATACATCGTAATTTGAAAGCTAGCAATATCTTGTTAGATGCAAATATGCATCTGAAAATTTCAGATTTTGGAATGGCGAGAATGTTTGGACTCGATGATCAAACTCATGGAAACACCCGGAGAATTGTTGGTACTTAGTAAGTTGTAGCTGACTATATATGTTCTTATTATATATATACTCTCAAGGTTTATGTTCTAACCATTAATTTTATGTGATTCTGCAACTATTTTAATGGTTACATGGCTCCAGAATATGCTATGGAAGGATTGTATTCTGTAAAGTCTGATGTCTTCAGCTTCAGAATACTCTTGCTTGAGATCCTAACGGGAAGAAAGAACCTTCTCAGTTATGTAAGGTTTTACATACATTTAACTATAGGGAGTTATCAATTTAGGTAATTTGGATAATTAAAAATAACTAATTACACTCATTGCTCGCACACAGGCCTGGCAATTATGGAATGAAGGGGAAGTGTTGGAGTTGATGGATCCATTACTGAAAGATTTATGCAGTCCAAATGAATTCTTGAGATACACCCACATTGGATTATTGTGTGTTCAAGAAAACGCAAACAATAGGCCAACCATGTCGTCGGTTGTTCAAATGTTAAAGAGTGAAAGTATCAGCCTTTCCAAACCTAAGCGACCTGCCTTCTTTACAGGAAGATCGTTCAATGATCACGGCCATACATTAGGGGGTTCACCTAATTGCTCCGTCAACGGTTTAACAGCTTCTGATGATATCCCACGCTGAGTTAGATGACAAATGTTGCAGTTCCGTCATGCATGGTCATGGATCTCTCGGCTTAATTGGCCTGGACGTAAATGGAGTGCCATTGCCTCCGATCTTGGTCTTCTTCCTTTTTTGTCTTTTTAAATAATGACTTTGATTAGGGTTTCTGAGATATTTTCAACACGCAAACATTATTGTTCTAATTTTGTGGAATCTTTTGTATGTTAATAATGTTATGGACTAGTAAAGTTCGTAAGTTGTACGTGTTTAATAAACGTTTGCGACACCAATCATCAGTCATCAGGTCGCAAACTGAAATGTGAACTTGAGGACTCTTCTGCAGCAATGGCCGGATAAAACTGGTCCCAGGCGTAGCTGGTCAAGACTCCCGTCCCCATCTTCCTCTCCTTCTACGAATGTCATCAACACAATGACCTCTCAGAGATGACATTAAATTTGGGTTTGGCTTCAGCATGGTTGACTATAGGTCCTTCAAGACCCCAAGTCAAGCACCCTGTAATTGTTATTACATAATATTTCAGGGGTAGCAAGTTGAACGATTGAAGCACCTAAAGGGAGTTAGTAGCAAATTGCTTAAGTATGGCAGAAGTGATCCTTCAATGATTACCCGGCTCCGCTTTTCAACACGTAGATATGTCTTCCCTAGATGGAAGTCATGGAACTGGTTGCTACGCACCACGTTGTGTAACGTACACATAGTTTTGGTTGGAAAATTTAAACATATATATTGTGTGGCGAATTAAATGAAATTGTGCTAATTAGCATTTGACGCTCTCACTGTCAAGACACTAATAAACTTATTTATTTGACGTTAAAAAGATAATAATCATAAAATTTATGTGTTTAAGACATTATCTAGCTATATTAAGAATATGATATTTTGACATCTTTTAGTATAATTTTTCATAATTAAAACTCACAGATGATCACAGTGACTAATAGCAATACCTTCACGTACACACTATTTATTTCTCTAACTGGTTCTTGCCTTCCCCCCAGTTCCCCAACTAAAAGCTGGTTTGACTTGACTCTAGAGTCCTGGTAGGTTGCGTAACGTATTAGTCATTGAAGTGTCTCTGTTTCATTTTCACCTAATGCCGATAAGGTGTGTACAACAAGAACCTTAATCTCTCGCACTCTCGTCCCCATCTTCCACTCAAAATACGTTTTAAAATCTCTATTTCCTTGTCTCTCTTCCTCCTCCGATTATGACCACTGAGATATCTATATTTCAACTCTGGAATGGACAATATTCCCAACAAGAAACCATTAAAGTTGGCCTTTAGCTTCCTTGACTACCAGTGCTCACGACCCAAGTCAAACACGTACCATCCAGGTTAAACATGGATAATTTACATAGATCTATTTTCATGCCAATCCAAAAACATGCAGAAGCAAGTTACCATGGCAGAAGTGATCCTTCTCTTCCTATCAGTGGTCACCCTCCTAAGCCTTCCGACGACTACGGAAGCGGTCTACCTCTCCCATTTCTGCTCAAACACCACCGTCTTCACCCCAAACTCCACCTTCCAATCCAACCTCAACCACCTCCTCTCCACTCTCTCCTCCAACTCCACACGTAACACAGGCTTCTACAACGCCACCGCCGGCACTTCCCCAAGCGACAGCGTCTATGGCCTCTTCCTCTGCCGCGGTGACGTCACCACCGCCGCTTGCAAAGCTTGCGTGACCAACGCGACCTCGGAGGTCGTGCAGCGCTGCCCTGTTGAGAAAGAGACTGTGATATGGTACGACGACTGCATGCTCCGCTACTCCAACAAGTCCTTCTTCTCCGTCGCCGACGAGTCCCCAGGGGTGTTCATGTGGAACACCAACAATGTCAGCAGCGAGCCGAACCGGTTCAACCAGGTTTTGGGGGCGAGCATGACGGAGGTGGCCACAGAAGCCGCGAATGACGGCGATAAGTTCGCGACGAGAGAGGCGAACTTCACGGGCTTGATCAGCTTGTATAGCTTGGGGCAGTGCACGCAGGACTTGTCTACGTTTGATTGCAATCGGTGTCTTCGGGGAGCTATAGCGCAATTGCCGGGTTGCTGCGGCGGAAAGTTAGGGGGCCGAGTTCTGTATCCAAGTTGTAATGTTAGGTTTGAGGTTTATCCCTTTTATCAGACGTCAGCACCGGCGCCGGCGCCAGGGGCTCGGCCTCTCTCTCCGCCGACCTCAGTGAGGAAAGGTAAAGTTCCGCTAGTATTACCAATCAGATTCATTTTGATCATGCTGTTTGAAAATTGAAACATGTGATGAATTGGATGAAAATATTCGAGACATCACATGATCGAGTTTTGTTCTGATCTGATTATGCTTGTTCATAACATATGATGTTTTAGATGTCCTAAAAGATTTGTTTGATTTAAGAATCTAGTGTGTTGGTATTGGCTAAAGTTCCCATCTTTAATATTAAAAGTATAGAACATTAGAAAATCTTTAATATCAAGGATTAGCAATTGTTAAATCAATTTTTGGCCAATTGGGTTTGCAGCTTAGTTACTCATCATTTTCAGCTTATTAATCTGAAGTGTTGTTCTTTATGCAGGGAAGAGCAAAATTTCCGGGAAATTGATTGTGGCCATTGCCGTTCCAATTGCTGTCTCGTTGGTACTTTTTGTGATCGGCTACTGCCTCATTACTAAGAGGGCAAGAAAGAAGTACAATGCAGTACCAGAACCAAATGGTATTGTATTTTATTACAGTTCATTGCAAAGTAAAAGAATTTTGTATTTCTTCTGGAATTAAGTCTTCTAAAAGTTCAGTGGATTTATTGTTATCTTTTGCAGGTGAAAATGACATTAGTAGTGCAGAGTCTTTGCAATTTGATTTTGGTACCATTGAAGCCGCTACAAACAATTTCTCGGATGATAACAAGTTAGGAGAAGGTGGATTTGGTGAAGTCTACAAGGTATGGATCATTGGTCTAGAGTTTTCAATCTCATATCCATGAATGAAAAAACTTAAATCTGAATAACTTGAGAACCTAGACGTTTTCAAGGCTGTTATATATCCAAAATGTTGTGCAAGAATGAAGATTTCATTGACTGATTAAAGTTTGTTCTTAGGGTTTGCTTTCGAATGGTCAAGAAATAGCTGTCAAGAGGCTATCAAGGTCCTCTGGCCAAGGTGCAGAAGAATTTAAGAATGAGATGGTACTGGTAGCGAAGCTTCAACACCGAAATCTGGTTAGGCTACTGGGATTCTGCTTGGAAGGGGAAGAAAAGATGCTTGTTTATGAATACGTCCCCAACAAAAGCCTCGACTATATTCTATTTGGTTTGTACACTGAAGTATCTAATAGTGTTTCTACTCTAAGAAAAATGATAATATTTCCTAGTAGAACAGCATCACTTGAACATTGATTTGAAATTAATTCCTTGTGAAGACTTGTTTACTTGAATTTGATGAGTTGCAGACCCTGAGAAACAAGGACTACTGGATTGGCAGAGACGTTACAAGATTATTGCAGGAATTACCCGAGGAATTATGTATCTACATGAAGACTCCCGGCTGAGAATTATTCATCGTGATCTCAAAGCCAGCAATATATTGTTAGATGGGGAAATGCATCCAAAAATATCTGATTTTGGCATGGCCAGGATTTTCGTTGTTGACCAAACGCAAGCAAACACTAATAGAATTGTTGGAACATAGTAAGTTTCCATTTATCAACTTCCTCATTGAGCATGATTGTTGAATCATGTTCATGCTCTGTGCATAAGTTGCTTATTGAAAAAAAAAAAAAAAAAAAAAAAGGTTTCTTTGTTACAATTTTACTAATATTTCTTCACTGATGGTTCTGCTTGCAGTGGTTACATGTCTCCAGAATATGCAATGCATGGACAATTTTCAGTCAAGTCCGATATCTATAGTTTCGGTGTCCTAGTTCTAGAAATTATCAGTGGCAAGAAAAATAGTTACTACTTCCAAACGGATGCAGCTGAGGACCTCGTCAGCCATGTAAGCTTAAGCTAACACTGTACTTCTGCTCTTCTTTGTTTGTAAGTTGATAACAGTTAAACCTGACCAAATTTATGAACTCGTGCAGGCTTGGAAACTATGGAGAGATGGAACACCTTTGGATTTATTGGATCCGTGCCTGGGAGATTCTTATTCTAGAAATGAAGTTATTAGATGTATCCATATTGGCTTACTTTGTGTTCAGGAAGATCCAGCTGACAGACCTACAACGCAATCACTAGTTCTCATGCTCAACAGCTACTCTGTTACTCTACCAGTACCTCAAGAGCCAGCATTTTTCCATAGGACTAGATCGGAGTTCATGCCAAAGATGTTGGAGTCTGATCAGTCTATCAGTAAGTCAAGCCCGTCGGTTTATGATGGATCTATCACTGAAGTATATCCTCGATAGAGTAAGTAATTTAAGCACTCTTATGTTGTAATATCTGTTTTTATTGTCCACAAGAATGAAACTGGAATTAGTTGTGGGCTTGTGGCATAATTGTATTAGGATATGCATGTTCTTTGAATTCTGGGATCTCAAAGTCAATATCAAGGATGTAAAATTCTGCTCACATGTAATGGCCTACCCCTTTATGTAGTTTTGTTCAAATTGATGAATGACTAGCTGAAGCTATATATGAAATACATACAGTTTTTGAAGATGCTTGATCTGCACCATATGGAATGTTTGCTGCTATCCAGAATTTGACTACATATCTGTACTATCGAGTGTGAATTTATTACCATACTTCAGACTGAAAATTTGATCATAATGTACCTAAAATGCATCATACATATATCAAAGATGATATTAAAGAGGAAAGAGTAAACCAATCAAGAACACAATTTGTCTGAAAATTGCACCCTCACCACTCTTGATTTCCACAAATCAAACCTTGATATGATCTTCTTGGTTCTTTTCTTCAGTAGGGACAAATATTGGCCATAAACTGAGACGACTGCAACCTAACAAAGTAACAAGTCACCAATCCTGTCAATGTATAGCTCCATCTCAACGATAATCACGTATGGCCTAATTTCAGTTGTAGTAGCTGAATCTTTCTTATACATAGTAAAAGGTGATCATCTAAAAGAGAGTAGTTATCAGAATGCCCTTCTTCAATGTGCTCATCAGTTCATGGCCCTTGTGCTCCTCGCCCTTTAAGCTTTCCTTAGCCCTGGCATTGTAATTGATACAACCTTCTCGATCTTGTTTGTATGTAATAGATGAAATGAAATACGTACAATTTGTAGAAGATGCTACCAGCGTTTGCTAACTCGTTTTAACACATATAGACTTCAGATCACGAATCTCATCATAATAAACCATAATATGCGGCATGCGTCTTGTGAGAAAAGTAAAGTCCTAACTAATCCAGGAAAAAATGCATGCGTTGTTTTACAATACGTAGGACTATCTCATTTAGTATTGGTTGAATAAGTTACACGCTTTGAAAGATCGAAAGGCAGAACATGTATGAATTGGCATGCCACTTATTCAAATGACTTTTCTCAGTCATCTCTTCTATTCTGAGTATTCTCCACTCATTCGTAATGGGACCTCTTCATTTTTCCATTAGTATGAACAAAGATTGATTGGCTGACAATGAGAGTCCGCGGCTACTTTCAACCTTCACGGTATTCACTCCTGTCAATTCTAGCTACACCTAAAACACGGCAGATAAACATTTTGTTTTCTTTTCAAATATGGTAAAAGGGAGTGATCATTATGATCCAGAAACAGATTATCATAATGCCTTCCTCTGATGTGTCCATGCCCTTTGTGTTGCTCTCCATTCTTGGTTTCCTTAGTCTCAGCATCGAAGCACAAGCTACATTCAGGAACAGTGCCTGTTCAAACACCACAATCTTTACTCCCAACAGCACCTACCAGTCCAATCTCAATCTCGTCCTCTCCTATCTCACCTCCAACTCCACCAATGGCCTTGGATTCCACAACACCACGGTCGGCGGCCATGATCCCAGCACGGCTGTCTACGGTTCATTTAATTGCCGTGGCGATGTCACCCCTGAAATGTGTCAAGAGTGTGTATCTACTATAGCAAGAGAAGGAGTCCAAAAGTATTGCCCCTTGCGCAAAATATCAATAATATGGTATGACTACTGCGTGTTACGCTACTCAAACACATCCTTCTTTGGCAACTTGGAGGGATCTCCGACAGTTTGTTTAATTAACACGGGGAATATCACTGAGCCTGACCGCTTCATGGAGCTGCTGGGACAAACTATGAACAGCTTGGTGGTTCCTGCTGCTAATGCACGTTCGGGAACGAAAAAATTTGCAACAAAAGAAGTGAACTTCACAGATTTTCAGCTACTGTACACCCTTGTGCAGTGCACACCAGACCTATCGAGCCTAAGTTGTGATCGTTGTCTTCGAGGAGCTATTTCGCTTCTTCCAGTTTGTTGTAATGGAAAGCAAGGGTGTAATATCATATCTCCTAGTTGTGATATTCGAAATGAAGTCTCTCCATTTTATACAGTTCAAGCTGCCACACCTCCACCAGCGCCATCGCCACCATCACTGCTTGTTCCTCCTCCTCCTCCAGGTTCAGTAACGAGACCTCAAGGTATAATGAATAGCAGGACTAGCTTATGCGACATGTTTTATGTCACTTCACAGTTGCATTAATCTTAATACTGACTCTATGCAGGAAATGACCAAATCTCAGCCTTGACCATAGTGGCTATTGTTGTTCCAACTGCCATAGTTCTTTTCTTGGTAGGCTGTTTTCTGACTTTTCTCTTTAAAAGAAAGACAACGAAGAAGTATGATGCTATACAAGAGCAAAATGGTAGCATGCATGAAGGTATTGTCTTTTCAATAGTTCAGCTTCATTTTTAGTTGCTCCACAAATTGATCATTACTGACACGTTTTTGTTTGAACTTACTACTGTAGAGTCTTTGCAGTTTGACTTGGCCACCATTGAAGCAGCCACAAACCGGTTTTCTGTTAATAACAGGTTAGGCGAAGGTGGCTTTGGAGAGGTCTACAAGGTAACTATAATTTGAATTCATGAACAAGATAATTTGAAAATGAGAAAATTTCAAATGGGGTATGTTGAACTCATAATAGAGCCTTGAGAAATTGATTACAACATTTTCAGGGCACACTACCTAATGGGCAAGAGATAGCTGTAAAGAGGCTATCTAGAAGCTCCGGGCAAGGTGTCATGGAGTTTAAGAATGAGGTTGTTTTGGTAGCCAAGCTTCAGCACAGAAATTTAGTGAGGCTGCTGGGATTTTGCTCTGAAGGAGAAGAAAAGATACTTGTTTATGAACTTGTGAAGAACAAAAGCCTTGACCACTTTTTATTCGGTATGTGCATGCCTTGGAAAGTTGTAAGATAATCTTTAGGGGTGAATTGATCAAATGAGCTGTGCTATGAGTGAATTGATTTATATAATCGTTCTAACCTATATGTGCATGCCTTGTGAAGTTGTAAGATACATATTCTATAGGGGTGAATTGATCAAATGAGCTGTGCTATGAGTTAATTGATTTACTTAATCGTTCTAAACTACTATATACTTTTTTCATGACATATATGGAAGCGGGATCGGACATTCAAGTAAAGTTGGATTGGTCAAGCAGATACAAGATTATCGGTGGTATTGCTAGAGGGCTTCTCTATCTCCATCAAGATTCTCGACTTAAAATCATACATCGCGATCTGAAAGCAAGCAACATATTGTTGGATGCGGAAATGAACGCAAAAATAGCAGATTTTGGCATGGCAAGAATATTTGGAGGTGATCAGACTCAAGGAAATACTAGAAGGATTGTCGGAACTTAGTAAGTAGCGGATTTTGATCGTCTTCTTACATAAAAATGATTGATATCATTGGTATTATACTATATTTTTGCTAAGTACTAACATATAGCTTTATCGATGTTGCCGGTTTAAGTGGTTACATGCCTCCGGAGTATGCAATGCGCGGACAATTCTCTGTGAAGTCTGATGTGTACAGTCTTGGTGTCTTAATCTTAGAGATTGTAACTGGCGAGAAGAACACTAGCTTTTATAATTCAGACCGTGGCGAAGATCTCTTGACCTATGTGAGTATTAGTTTTGAGTAATTTTGCATATGTTTTTAATGATTGCAAAATTAATTTTGAGGTATTCATGCCAAAAAAATATTAGGCTTGGAAACATTGGAGGGAAGGAACGCCAGAAGAGTTGTTGGATTCAAATCTTAGAGGTTTATATTCAAGAAATGAAGTAATCAGATGTGTTCATATTGCTCTGCTGTGTGTTCAAGAAGACCCAGAGGAGCGACCTACAATGCAAACAATAGTTCTTATGCTAAGTAGTTACTCAGTTACTATGCCACTGCCTCAAAAGCCAGCATTTTGCTTCCACAGTAGAGAAGAAATGAGGATGTCATCAGTAACATCTACATCATCAAATCAACACACTAGTAATTCAGCCTGTTCCGTTAATGAAGCATCAATTACTGAATTGTACCCTCGTTAGTGTTGGCTTTGTGCAAGTCATAATGTTTTAAGTTTAATTCAATTAATTGTCTATATGGTGGGATGTGCCTTCACCATTTATTTCGTTTTCAGTTTTATTTGTTTTACTAATCTTGTTCTCAATGTAAAATAAATTGCACAATAAAATATGGACGAATGAGGAGGGCCTAAAACTTGATCCATCTCAAGGTTTCAAGTCCCAAAATTCATTGTTTCTTTGCATAAGTTGCTTATTGAAAATAAGGGTTTCTTTATTACAATTTTGCTAATATTTCTTCACTGATGGTTCTGCTTGTGGTGGTTACATGTCTCCAGTATATGCAGTGCATGGACAATTTTCAGTCGAGTCTGATCTCTATAGTTTTGGTGTCCTAGTTCTAGAAATTATCAGTGGCAAGAAGAATAGTTACTACTTCGAAACGGATGTAGCTGAGGACCTCGTCAGCCATGTAAACTTACGCTATTCGATCTGCTCCTCTGTTACGTTGCTAACAGAATAACCAGACCAAAATTATGAACTCAATGCAGGCTTGGAAACTATGGAGAGATGGAACACCTTTAGAATTGTTAAAAGGCTAAAAGTATATATAGAAGTACTGTATAGAACACATATATCAGAGATGCTCTTAAAAAGAGGAAAGTGTGCGCAAACCAAGAGCACGGTTTGTCTGAAAATTGCACCCTCTTAATTTCCACAAATCAAACCTTGATAGGATCTAGCTTCTTCGTTCTGTTTTTCCAATTAAGGACAAATATTGACCATAAACTGAGACGACTGCAACCAAAGAGTGTAACAAGTCACCGCTCCTGTCAATTTATAGCTACATCTCAATGATAATCACAAAATGGCCCAAGTATTAGCTGAATCTTTCTTATACGTAGTAAAAGAGTAGTTATCTGAATGCCCTTCTCTTGTGCTCCTCGCCACTTGAAGCTTCCATAGCCCTGGCATTGTGATTGGTAGTTTGATACAACCTTCTCTGGTCACTATAGTTGTTTGTATGTAATGTAATATATGAAATGAAATACGTTCAATTTGTAGAAAACACTACCAGCGTTTGCTCGTATTAAGACATTAAACGTACGTGTTAACCACATGTAGACTTCAGATCAAGAATTCTCATAATACACCATAATATGGGACTGGTGAGACTGGTGAGAAAAGTAAACTTCTCCAGATTCACATTGTCTGAAGATTGAGACAGTGTGTCGTCCTCCTCTGTCCCCCATTTCACCAATGACTTTCCTACAGACTTTATTACCATAACACACGCCTCTCAAGTCCTCTTCCAAAGTTGACCGCCGAGTCTGAGATGGTTGCAACCTCACAACTCCCAATTTATAGCAATCATATCAGAGCAGCTGTACCGTTCTATACATATGTAAGAGGAAGTGATCATCAGAAACAAATATCAGAATGTCTTCTAATTTGTTCACGGTCCTTGTGGTGCTCCCCATTCTTGGCTTCCTTAGTGTTAGCACTGAAGCTCAAGCACCAACTTACCGGTATCATTTCTGTTCAAACACAAGCACTTTCACTCCCAATAGCTCCTACCAGTCTAATCGAAATCTCCTCCTCTCTTCTCTCACATCCAACGCCACACGTGATATTGGATTCTACTACACCACAGCAGGCGTGCAGGACTCCACTACAGAATTAGTTTACGGTTCTTTCCTATGCCGTGGAGATCTCACCCCTGAGTTGTGTCAACAATGTGTTGCTACTGTAGCCAAAGATGGTGTCCAACAGTATTGCCCCATTGAAAAAATCGCAATAATATGGTACGACGAGTGCATGTTGCGCTACGAAAACCAGCCTTTCTTGAACATAATGGATGAAGCTCCTCGAGTTTCCATGTGGAATGTTGGGAATATCACAGACCCTACCCGCTTTACACAGCTGCTGGCAGAAACAATCAATAGTTTGGTGGCTCAGGCTTCAAATGCGCCCTACGGTACTAAAAAGTATGCAAAGAAAGAGGCCACTTTCACAGGGTTTCAGCAGTTGTATAGCCTTGTGCAGTGCACACCAGACCTATCAAGCACAAATTGTGATAAATGTCTTCGAGGAGCTATTGCGCAACTTCCAGCTTGTTGTACTGGAAAGCAAGGTGGTAGAGTTTTATATCCTAGTTGTAATGTTCGATATGAAGTTTATCCATTTTATACAGTTGAAGCAGCCACACCTTCACCACCGCCACAGCCTCTGACTCTTCCTCCCCCACCTCCAGGTTCAGTAGTGAGATTCTGAAAATTAGTAGTAGGGCTTATATTATGTACTTTAGTCTTATTAATTTATATTGTTACACAAAGATTAATATTGACTGATTTAACTCTATGCAGGAAATGATCAAATATCATCCTTAATCATAGTGGCCATTGTTGTTCCAGTTGCCATAGTGTTGTTCTTATTAGGTTGCTTTTTTCTAAGAAGAAAGGCAAGAAGAAACTATGCTGCTTTGCAAGGACAAAATGGTAACATGCATGTTTCTTCTGCTCTTGTACAGTATACGTAATAATTATGCCTATATTTATTTTACTACATTTAATTTGTAGGTGGTGTAGGAGAGAGTGAAATTATTAGTGTGGAGTCATTGCAGTTTGATTTTGCTACTATTGAAGCGGCCACAGACCAGTTCTCTGTTAATAACAGATTAGGGGAAGGTGGCTTTGGAGAGGTTTATAAGGTAAACATGAATTTTGATTCATAAATATATATGCTGCATATAAAAGATGTAAGAGAAAGTACAGGATGGTTCATTAATTTTGTTTTTGTTTTTTGATTATTTATTTTCAGGGAACACTTCCTAATGGACAAGAAATAGCTGTGAAGAGATTATCTAGAGGCTCTGGGCAAGGTGTCAAGGAGTTTGAAAATGAGGTTGTTCTGGTCGCCAAGCTTCAGCACAGAAATTTAGTGAGGCTTCTGGGATTTTGCTCTGAAGGAGAAGAAAAGATTCTTATCTATGAACTTGTGCAGAACAAAAGCCTTGACCACTTTTTATTCAGTATGTGCCTTCTAACATTTGCATACCTATTATATGTGGACTGATGAAATGAGTTATTCCGAAGTTACTTATTCAAACTTGTATGTATACTTTCTTTTTAAAAATATGGAAGCAGACTCGGATATCCAAGTAAAGTTGGATTGGTCAAGCAGATACAAGATTATATGTGGGATTGCTAGAGGGATTCTGTATCTCCACGAAGACTCTCGGCTTAAAATCATACATCGTGATCTCAAAGCAAGCAACATTTTGCTAGATGGAGAAATGAACCCGAAAGTAGCAGATTTTGGAATGGCTAGAATATTCGGAGTTGATCAAACTCAAGGAAGCACCAGAAGGATTGTCGGAACTTAGTAAGTGCAGAACTTTGTTTTAATTGTTTATGTATATGCAAGTGATATATACCAATAATCTCACACCATAATTGTACTAACATAGCTTTATGGATGCTGCTGCTTTAAAGTGGTTATATGTCTCCAGAGTATGCAATGCATGGACAGTTCTCAGTGAAGTCTGATGTTTATAGTCTTGGTGTCTTAATCCTAGAGATCGTAACAGGCAAAAAGAACACTAGCTTCTATCAATCAGACCGTGGCGAAGATCTCTTGACCTATGTGAGTACAAGAGTATAAGTTAGATATTCAATTAATTCACGCATTTCTGGATTAATTCTACTAATGATATTATTACATTCGATTGGCCGCAACATCTTGAGAGCTCACACAAAACAATTGCAGGCTTGGAAACATTGGAGGGATGGAACGCCAGAAGAGTTGTTAGATTCGAGTCTGAGGGATTCTTATTCAAGTAATGAAGTAATCAGATGTGTTCATATTGCTTTACTGTGTGTTCAGGAACATCCAGAGGAGAGACCTACAATGCAAAGCATAGTTCTCATGCTAAGCAGTTACTCTATCACTATGAAATTACCTGAAAAGCCAGCATTTTTTCTACATAGTAAAGCAGAGTTGAACATGCCATCAGTAGTCACTGGATCATCAAATCAACCCACTAGCAGCTCACTCCCGTATTCTGTTAATGAAGTTTCAATTACTGAATTATTCCCTCGATAAAGTGTGAGTGTAATATATAGCACAACAAACTGTGAACAAGGGGCCGCTTTCCTTGTATTGGCTTCGTTGTATTCCAGAAGTGAAGATTATCAGACTCTTGTTAGGCCGCCTTACTAGTAGGTTTGATGTTTGAGGTTGAGCTTTTGATGTAAGCAATTTCTAAGTTTGGAGAATCAATAAACTATCTTCTCTTGGAAGAGAAAAAAAAATTCCGTATGTATTGTAGCTTTCTTGCTGCTCAAACGACGATCTGTTTGACTCTATAGTCCTTTTACTCATCTCAAGGGTTTTGGGCCTCATCTCAAGGGTTTTAACCCCCAACACTTTCCTGGAAGCCCAAACTTATGTTGGTGGATCACATAAACTTTTTATTATGGGCCCAAACGTAGTGGGGTCGCCTAGGGTTCCGATACGGCGTTAAGTCGATAACTACCCGATGCAAGCCACCTCAGCTTCATCTTCAACACGTAAATTTGATTCTTTGAGTTGGTTTATTGGGAGAAATTTTTAAATACGACGGGTCGACCACTAACGTGAAATTTTAAATTCTAAGTTGAACCACCAGCTTCGGCTGTACTCCAAAAATATTAAAGGACTAAATTCATGAATTAAAGAATTTGACTTGTTTGATTCATTGTGAGTCAGCGGTTGAAGATGTAATTACATGACGATTTTACTATTTTCATGTCATTATGATTCCCTTCTCAATCATTTTCCCTTTTCATTAGTGCACCATAATGAAATCCAGATGAGAAGTGACATTCTCAACAAGTTCACCAAACGAAATGAGATTAAAGAAGAATTGAAGTCCCAAAATTTGATAAGAAGTAACTATTACAATATATGATGTAACCAATCAATTGACCAACTACAGACTTTTCGGGTCAGCCACCGAACTAAAAAAGACTCTTATAGTCAAGGTCTTCTCTTCGGAATGATTCATGGTCCCAAAGTAGGGCATTAAATCAGAAAATCCACTAGAAGAACAATCAAATACGTAAGTCAAATTCTACTCTTAATTTCTTACATGTTCAGCAGCCTCATTAGACCAAGAAGCTATAAGATGGGAAAAAACCTGTCAAGTTAATTGCCTGTGAAGTTCCGGCATAGAATTTAGAACCATCGTTATAATGAAAAAAAAAAAAAAAAAAATTTAAAAAAAAAATCTTACTTTTCGATCACAACTATATATTTGTATAGGGCCTCAAAATGAACAAAAAGATGTCTCATATATATATATATATATATATATATATATAGAGAGAGAGAGAGAGAGAGAGAGAGAGAGAGAGAGAGAGAGAGAGAGGACCCTTCCATTAAGGTCTAGCTATATATTCGTACCATAAATGAACAATATAGTCAAGGTCTTAGCTCCTTTAACCCGGCCCGTGTGACACAAGGCGAGTTTCTGCATGCTTATAAAACAGAGTACTCCATCATTTCTTGAAATTACACCGAGGCTAAACACAGAAATGAATTCTCCAACATCGTTGCTTCTCTTTTTTGCCACTATTATAGTTGTCCTTGTTGCTCCGGCAATAGCTGACGAGGATGTCATTAAATGCACTCCCACAGCTGACTACTGCTGGAGCTGTTCCGGTAGTAATACTACAACTAATGCCACCACCACCTACAAACAAAACCTCAACAAACTCCTCCTCTCTTTGTCTTCAAACAACCAAACCAACTATGGCTTCTTGAATTTGTCTATGGGAACTGGCACCGACAAAGTTAACCTCATTGCAATCTGTAGAGGAGACCTTGCCCAAAACCAGTGTCGTACTTGTTACAGCGAAGTCAACATCATTCTATCACAGAATTGTTCTACTCAACACCAAGCAATCATATGGGCGCAGGGTTGTACTGTTCGATACTCCAACATGACCATATTCGGAATCGAAGAAGACGAGCCCCTTGCGTTGTTGTCGAGCCCTAACGTTGTGTCGAACGCTGCAGACTTCAAGCTGGTGCTTAATCCCTTGTTGAAAACTTTAGTCCAAAATGCATCGTCGGGGGATTCGATGAAGAAATTTGCAGCAGGACATGCGCCTGTCCCTGCTGGAAGTGAAACAAATCAAACCATATATGCAACTGTTCAGTGCAGTCCTGAACTGGACAAGCAAACATGCAGTGACTGCCTTGAAGATTCTATAGAGGATATTCCTAAATATTTTGACGGAAAAGATGGAGCGAGGATTCTTAAACCCAGCTGTAATTTGAGGTTTGAGAGAGGAATGTTCTATGAGCCTGGAGTTGATTCGCTTGTAAATATTTCCACAGCCACTCCGTCCCCTACAGCCACTCCCTCACCTACAGCCACTCCGTCCCCAACCACTCCAACACCTTCAGGAACTCCAACACCTACAACTCCAGCACCAACAGCCACACAAGGTATTGGATAGTTTGATTTCTTTCCTAATTGTTTACTTTTGGGAATTAACCTCCGAAAATAATGCAGAAATTTATAATCTGGCTACTTTATTTTTTTCCGAAATCTTTACAAAACAATTAAGATAGTCAGATTTCTTTCCTAATTCTTGTGTTTTTTTTTTCCAGGAAATAATACGAGTAACATAACGATAAAAGTGTCACCATCTTCCATCTTCCAATTGCTATTGGTAGTATTATGCTTATCATCAGCACTGGCTCTGGTTTAGAACAAGACGGACGTACTGGGAGGGCCAACATGGAAGTTTAGATGTGTACAAGTCTGTATTTGTGTACTTATTTAGTTTTGAACTCTTGGGTGTTGAGATTGAGATATTCTGTGTTTTGTTATTGAATTGACCGGAAATTGTAACTTTGTTTTCTTTCAAATAATGTACGCATATCGGCATATATATGTATCACCATCTTGGTATGACATTCTGTTTTAGGAAAGCTTTACCACTTGAAACACACTGGAAGATCGAGAATAAACCCTATATATCATTTTAACCGTCAAAGAAGAAGAACAAAAGAAGGTAGGACCAAAATTTATGGAATTTTCTTCGGTACTTTCATGTATATGATACATTTATTTACAAATTCGACTACAAGTTTTGTTGTCATTGTGGTAAATAGAGTGATTGTTTGAATAATTGTAGTTCTGTTAATTGTAATAATTACTTCACATACGACATATTTACAAATTTATAAATAAATAGTTGTCAATATGGTAAATTGGTTTAATTATATGTAAATATATAAAACATATGTAATAAACCTGTTGTCAATCTTGTAAATTTAGTGTAGAAAAATAGTAAATTTTATTCATTTAGTTGTAAATTTATGATATAGTATACATTAACGTATTGTAGATGATCCCTCTGTCTATACTTCCAATATAATAGGGATGGAGGAGAGTACGACCGATCTATACCTCCAATAGACAAGGTTAAACTCACCTCAGAAGACATATAGTTTTCATTCTTGATTCTATAAATGCCGAGCTTTTGTAACTATTATTTCTGGGAAGTAAAGCGATTAGTCTATAGCCTCCAATCAATCTTTATAGTTTTTAGAACTAATAATGGGTGGGTGGCAAACGGGAAGGACCAAACCTCTCTTCAAGAAACAAAACAATTGCATGTCGTCGTTAAACATACGCCATTAGTTATGCGACTAGAAGCTATTAAACTTGCCACTGAGACTTATCATGATGCATGTTTGAACTTTCAGCTCACAGAGACTTGTTCAACATTGGCATGGTGGATGAAAAGATGCTTCACCATGGCACGCACAACAATTAATGATCAATCCATATATTTTCACCTATCAATTCAATTATCAGTCCCGTCTCTATCTTCATTTTAATTCAAGATGAATATATAGTTTAATACAGTTAGTAGTCCCCTGACCCCGCGTTTTAAATTGCAGACTACTTTTCATCTCATAAATTCCTTTGAATATTTATTCGCACAAGCCCAGATTATGCCTAATTAGATTCAGATCAAAGAGCAACACATGCACTGCTCGCCGGAAATGGTTTCCTCAAGATTTAGTTTCCTCCTTTCTTCTGGTGTTCTTATACTCGTGTTCACTCAAGCCCTTGCTCAGCCAGCTTTTCTGAACAAATTCTGTTTAAATGAGAAAGGTAACTACACCACTAACAGTACCTATCAAAGAAACCTCAACGCCCAACTCATCTCCCTTCCGGCCTCTAACAACAGTAACGGCTACGGGTTTTACTATTCATTCGAAGGCGAAAACCCTGATCGAGTCTATGCGATCGGACACTGCAGAGGCGACATCGCCACCGATGATTGCCGTAGTTGCCTCAACGACTCTAGAGTTGGTCTCACAAAGCTTTGTCCCAACCAGAAAGAAGCTATTGGTTGGTACGACAATTGCATGTTACGTTACTCAAACCGCTCCATATATGGCATCATGGAAACGACGCCGGATTTCAATCTGATCAATACTCAAGATGTATCAACATCTATTTCAGAAGTGTTCTTTCAACAGCTTGAAAAGTTACTCGAAAGCTTGAAGAGTCAAGCTGCTTCGGCCGGTCCTCTTCGTAAGTTTGCTATCGGAAACACGACCGCCGGAGCTTTCCAAAATATATATGCACTTACACAGTGCACGCCAGATCTGTCGGAGAAGGACTGCAGTGATTGCTTGGAGGGTGCTTTCGGACAATACACGGCATTTGGTCTTCGAAAGATAGGAGGAAGAATTATTAAACCCAGCTGTAATTTTGGGTATGAGATTAGTAGCTTCATTGACCCTGCAAATGTGGTACCACTGCCATCACCATCACCATCACCAACATCTCCTCCTCAACCATCAATCAAAACTGCACCCGGAGGTACTTAATTAATTAAACACGAGAACACTTTACGGTACATACATAATTCATAATTCATAATTTCATATATTACAAATTATTTTTTAAGATAAGCCAATGAAGTTTCTCGAGATATGTTTACGAAAATCTTTTTAACTTTGTTTTTCGTATTTTTCTTTTCTTAGTTTCATCACTTTCATGCATGTCCCTATGTCTAAGTGTTCTGTTTTCTTTTTTTCATTTTTACAGGATCAAAGGGTAACAAATCTCGGACAGTCATCATTGTTGTTGCGTCAATCGTTGCTTTGCTGGTGGTTCTGATTCTATCCATTTACATTTGTTTAAGAGTAAGGAAGACCAAGGAAAAGCTAGAAAGGAAGTCAATTCCAGGTAACAAAAACAAAATACAGTCCACAGAACATTGATATACTCCATGTAATATTGGAAACTTTACTAATTAGATTTCTAGTTAGCTTTTTCCCTGTAATTAGCTAGGTCTGCTTGTGTGACAACTACATGTCTACATATATATGAATGGTGAACATACCTAATTTCTTTTGAATTGTTTGTTAGGTGAAGATGTTGATGACATTCAAAGTTCAGAAGCCTTGCAATTTGACTTTGACACCATCAGAGATGCTACAGATAAATTTTCAGATGCAAATAAACTTGGAGAAGGGGGATTCGGTTCGGTTTACAAGGTAATCAGTCGTACATATATGTATCCCTACGACCAAATCTATCAATTATGTGCACATTAAGCAACAATTAGCTAATTATAAGTTCTTTGTGACATTTAATAATTTGCAGGGTCACCTTCTCAATGGAGAAGTTATAGCAGTGAAAAGACTTTCTACAAATTCTGGGCAAGGAATCACAGAATTTAAAAATGAGGTCTTGTTATTGGCCAAGCTTCAACATCGGAATTTAGTTAGGCTGCTTGGTTTCTGCTTGCAAGGAAATGAAAAGATTCTTGTTTATGAATTCGTCCCAAATGCAAGTCTCGATCATATCCTATTCGGTACGACAAAAACTCTAATCTTCTTTTTTCAGTTACCATCCAGCTAATTGTGTGACATATTGACATGAGAACAAATGATATCTATATAAAAGGGGATCTTAATCTTGTTGTGCAAACATTTGTAGACCCAATTAAGCGCACACAATTGGATTGGGATCGACGCTACAAAATCATAGAGGGAATTGCTCGAGGGCTTCTTTACCTTCACGAAGATTCTCGACTTCGAATTATTCATCGTGATCTCAAAGTTAGTAACATCTTATTAGATAAAGAACTAAATCCAAAAATTGCAGATTTTGGGATGGCAAGATTGTTCGTACTTGATCAAACTCAAGGCAATACGAGTCGAATTGTTGGGACCTAGTAAGTACTAGTTCAGCTGCTTATAAGACTTTTATGCATTTGCATGTTATGCAGGATATATACTGATGTGCATACATGTTTTTGTTAAAGTTGATTACTTGAATGTTTTTATGTAGTGGATATATGTCTCCAGAATATGCAATGCATGGACAATTCTCGGTTAAGTCTGATGTCTATAGTTTCGGCGTGTTAGTTCTAGAGATAATCACTGGACAAAAGAATAGTTGCTTCCGCCATGGAGAGGATGTAGAGGATCTTATAAGCTATGTAAGTGAACAATACATGAAACTTTTTACAGAACGTAAAATAGAAGGAAAATTTTCTGATCATATATATATGTTGCAGGCGTGGACAAGTTGGAAGGAAGGGACAGCTACAAATCTAGTAGATCCCACATTGAGAAATGGCTCGAAATCTGAAATAATGAGATGCATTCACATTGGATTATTATGTGTACAGGAAAATATAGTTGATAGGCCAACCATGACTGCAATTAGTGTCATGCTGAATAGCTACTCTCTTGCTCTACCATTACCCTCACCACCCAACTTATTCATGACGAGCAGGATTGATCCACTGGCACTGGACTATAGTACT
The DNA here is from genome assembly GCA_963682095.1 of Potentilla sterilis. Classification (NCBI taxonomy): domain Eukaryota; kingdom Viridiplantae; phylum Streptophyta; class Magnoliopsida; order Rosales; family Rosaceae; genus Potentilla; species Potentilla sterilis. The sequence goes on from OY821755.1 coordinate 1,850,901, forward strand.
TCTATGGCTACTGAGTCCGATCAATCAAAAGGACGTAGCTCCTTGAACAATGCATCAGTCAATGACGATTCAACTGAATTATTCCCTCGCTAGTGTGCGAAGGATCCACTGATTCTGCACTTCCAGAGTTTTCAGGCTATGGATCAGATTCCTTTTCATATGAACTGTTCAATTCCACACACACACCACACACAAAGGAGGAGAAAAGGAAAAACAGAAGTATATGAAAATGGTATAAAATAAAAAAATAAAATAAAATCAAAAGATTTTGAAAGGAGACTACCATGAAATGGTCACTTACTATATCCTCATTGCTTCTTGGATTATCACACCAGATTGAGCAGCATGAAGATTTCATCCTATGTGATCACTTGCTTTTAGAAGTTTCCTTCTTTCTGCAGACTTTGTTACCTTGCCAAAAATACCGGTACCATTCTTATTCTTCCTTTGAGATTTCTTGTTTTCAATATCATCTGGTTTAATGTAACGTGGTTGAAATAAGGAACTCCAAGAAATCCTCTTTATCTTAAAACTTCTCCACCATTTATATTGTTTAGACACAGCTTTTTGCTTCACCAACTGTTTTTGTTCTGCATACAATGCATAAGTCTCAGTATGAACAAACAACCAAAGGATGATAGGCTCATAACAAACTTTCATCAAAGTTAAAGCCTGCAATATAGAACTAAAACAAGATACACCAACGATCTTCAATGTGTTGGTTATTCATGTCATAGTTCTACATTAACTAATCGATCATGAATAAAAAAAGAATAACACATCTAGCATTCTACCTTGGTGCTCCGAACGCATAAATATTTTACTCTGTGGCATTACTCCTGAAGGGGATCCACAATCTACAGGCAGTTGCAACAGTTCTCTCAACGTTGGTCGTCTTTGAGTAGTCTTCTGTGTAGAACCAATACAACATGATTTAGCTGAAATGCGATCACTGTCCACTTCACATATCTCATTGTTACTAACTCCAACGTCCAAATGTGTCGATTCTTCTTGTCGTAAATTCTTTATTAAAATCTCTTTTTCTTCATCTTTTTCAATTTCATGAACATCAGAGAAAGAACTGATGCATATCACCTTGTCTCCATCTTCACCTAGTTCTTTTTTTGTGGTTTCATACTTTTCATGGTAATTGGCTGCGTTTTGATACCTGTGTTCTTCATCATGCCCAAAACCTACAGAAACTAATAGTAAAGGTAAATAGACTGGTATCTTTACCAAGGGAAGTGAGTTCATTGATAAAGCTAGCAGCAATTTAAGGCTTTAAGTGGAAAGCAGGAACAAAACTGTTGAACCACATCCAGCAAATGAAATCTAAAGGAAGCTAGTCCTAATTTCCTTCACAAATGAAATCCGCAACACCACTGGAGAAAATATTACTGATGAAATACAGCTATTAGATCTGTGATATATATCAACTGGATGGGAAACTGGTCCAATAATACTAGTACTGTATGATATCAACCACATAAGAACATTGCTACGTTTTTGCAACTATTATACTTATAATAACTTGATCTCCATATATTCTTGCTCCTCTATAAGTATAATATGCACCTTGATGGATACTGAAGTTGGAATGAGATAGTTGAGCAAATGCATCTAAACTTCTGAAATAAACAGAATCAATCATTGTCCATGGCTTATATATATTATGCTTTATATGTTACAAGGAAAACAGGTCAACAGGTCATGAACAATATCACACAGTAGTGAAGCAAAGTGATTGAATTAACTAGTCATTTCCTGTATAACATTACAACATCACTACGATCTCCATCTCAAATTTCAAAAATATATGAAAAAAACTATCCGCAACAAGCTAAATTTTTATTAATTTAAATAAAAATTTCTTGCATGCATATATATATACCTGAATGAGACTTGTCGCTGGTGTATTGACGATCCAAATCCATAGTGAAAGAAAAGCAAACAGAAGAATAGAAGCTGTGGTTCGATAATTTCACAAACCAATAAACCTAGAAGGTGTTATCATTTAGTGAAGCTGCATTGATATACAAATGTGATACCCGTTTTAATTGGTTTACGGAAGGAAGAAAATTCACTGGGCCGAAACACACCAAGGAAGCCAAAATCGACTGATCGAGAAAGAATGGTGAGAAATGCAGGATTTTTAGATTTTGTGTGTTCTTGATCTGCTTTGAAGTTTGAATCTGTCGTATGAAGAAGAAGAAGACTCGGAAGTGTTTCTGTACACACCTGGGCCTTTAATGGGCCGCATAAGTCTCGAGGATGTTTTCAAGTTTAAAAAGGAAATAATTCTAAAATTAAAGTCCTGATAAGATTAGGAAACAGCGGAACTAATTGAAATAAATCTCCAGATAACATTAGGAAAGAACGAGAAGCCAACCCAGAATTAATGGGAAATAAGATTCGGACATTATAAATACCCCATCAAGGTCCCTAGGCGTGCTGAACCTAATTACCAATCCGTTGTTGTCTACCTGTGTTCTTAATCCCTTTTTATCTGCTTTTGGTTTTGAGATGGGTAACGGAAAGAGGAAAATTGACATAGAGCCGATCACCGACTACCAGTCCCGCATGGTAGCCTTCACCAGGAGAAAAAACGGTCTCTTCAAAAAAGCCCAGATGCTCGAAGAAAAGTCTGGGACATCGATTTCGATTGTTGTCATCTCCGAGACCGGTCAACCTTACCTCCATGGCTCTCCTTCCTTGCTTGAACAATATCTTGCCTCCACCACTAGCTAGTGCTGCCTCTTCCTCCACAGCTACTGGCTCTTTCACCACCACAGCTGAAGCTAGCTCTTCCGCCACTACCGTCCCTACGGGATGTTTAGAGATATAAGGAACTTGAGGCTTGGGTGAACTCTCAAGTTGAGGTTTGTACCACTAAAGAAGAAGCAGAGAGTTTGAAAAGAAAATTGTTGGAAATCAAAGATAGCGTGGACGACAGACTTGGTACATGAAAAGATTACAACTCATTATTGATATTTTTTTTGAAATATAAACAACTCACTATTGATTACACTGTCGAAAAACATAAATAAAACAATCTATATGATTAAATTTTCCAACCGTTTAACTAGCTACCCCTGTAATATTATGTAATTACAATTACAGGGTGCTTGACTTGAGGTTTTGAAGGACCTTTAGTTAACCAAGCTGAAACCAAATTTAAATGTCATTCTCTGAGAGCTAGGTCATTGTGTTGATGACATTCGTAGAAGGAGAGGAAGATGGGGACGGGAGTCTTGACCAGCTACGCCTGGGACCGACCAGTTTTATCCGGCCATTGCTGCCGAAGAGTCTTCAAGTTCACATTTCAATTAATTTTCGACGTGATTTCTGATGATAGTGATGTCGCAAAAGTTTGTTCAACACGCATTAATATACCTTATGAGTCGAGTAATCCATGGATTAGACTAAATTAACCTAAGAGTGATTTGTCTAATATAGAACCCTTAGATTAGATATAGAGTTGAGATTTAAAGAAATTAAATAAATTTAGAAGAGCCGGATCCCTTAAAGATTTCATGAAATTAAAACAATAATGTTTGCGCGTATGAAAGTATCTCAGTTCTCAATCTCTGATCAAATTCATTATTGAAAAAGAAAAAAAAAAAAAAAAAAAAGGAAGAACGTCACTAAGATCGAAGGCAATGCCATTCCATGCCATATACGTCCAGGCCAAAGCCAGAGATCCATGCATGCATGACTGAACTGCAACATTTGTCATCTAACTCAGCGTGGGATATCATCAGAAACCGTTAAACCGTTGACGGAGCAATTAGGTAAATCCCCTAATGCATGGCCGTGATCATTGAACGATCTTCCTGTAAAGAAGGCAGGTCGCTCAGGTATGGAGAGACTGATACTTTCACTCTTTAACATTAGAACAACCGATGACATGGTCGGCCTATGGTTTGCGTCTTCTTGAACACACAGTAATCCAATGTGGGTGTATCGCAAGAACTCATTTGGACTGCATGAATCTTTCAGCAATGGATCCATCAACTCCAACACTTTCCCTTCATTCCATAATTGCCAAGCCTATGTACGTGCGATCAATGAGTGCATATGTCAACAATATATATAATCTTTTGGAAATGTAACAATATATATATAGTTATTGTTAACCCTAACGTACTCCTATACCGAAAAGATTAACTAAATTAATTACTCCTGTAAATGCATGCAAAACCTTACATGACTGAGAAGAGTCAGTGTAGAAGTTGTGGGATGAAAGCCTAAGAAATTCTTTCTTCCCGTTAGAATCTCAAGCAAGAGTATTCCAAAGCTGAAAACATCAGACTTTATAGAATACAATCCCTCCATAGCATATTCTGGAGCCATGTAACCACTAAAATAGTTGCAAAATCACATAAAATTAAAGGTTAGAACATAAAACTTGAGAGTATATATTATAAGAACATATATAGTCAGCTACAACTTACTAAGTACCAACAATTCTCCGGGTGTTTCCTTGAGTTTGATCATCGAGTCCAAACATTCTCGCCATTCCAAAATCTGAAACTTTTGGATGCATATTTGCATCTAACAAGATATTGCTAGCTTTCAAATCACGATGTATAACTCGAAGCCTAGAATCTTCATGAAGATAGAGGATTCCTCGAGCGATTCCTCCTATTATGGTGCAGCGTCTTGACCAATCAAGTTGCTCTCTTTTTTCGGTTTCTATGCTCGCATTTAGCAATTATATTACCAGTTAGATTTTACAAAGAATCATGTACTTTCTCTTCAAATTTAATTAATTACTATGATATATATTGACTTACCAAATAGAAAATAATCAAGACTTTTGTTGGGCACATATTCGTAGACAAGTATGGTTTCCTCTCCTTCCAAGCAAAATCCTAGAAGCCTCACAAGATTCCGGTGTTGAAGCTTGGCTACCAATAAAACCTCATTCTTAAACTCCCGCACACCTTGTCCAGAGCTTTTTGACAGCCTCTTCACAGCTATTTCTTGTCCATTATCAAGTGTTCCCTGATGAGTAGTTGATATATCACTTACTTTAAGTAATCAATCCATTCCCAGCCATCTAAAGTTTTGAAATACTAATTGTAGTTTATGGGCTTGAAACTGAAACTGAAACTAAAATCATGAGATACACATGTATACATCGATGAGAGATTCTTACGTAGAGCAGCCGTATATACCATGTAGTGATAGGGTAGACTAAGAGGAGGACATGCATGGGGATTTATGGGTACTATATATTAAAATGTAGTAGTAAATTTGATACTTTACACAAATATCTTACATTCCTATTGGACTACGGTACAACCACACGGTAGGGAAAATCTTAACTAAGAATTTATCTTCATTCAAATCTTTCATTTGTTCTCATTTTCACCTTGAAATTCCCCAATAATTTATTAAAAATGGCATTTTACTATCTAGATAAATGGAGTTTTGAGTTTTTCTTCTAAGCCTAATAATACATTTGTTCTTAGATTTCTAAAGAATGATAATATTTGTACCTTGAAAACTTGACCAAATCCGCCTTCACCTAGCTTGTTATCGACAGAAAACTTTTTTGTGGCGGCTTCGATAGTTCCCAAGTCAAATTGCAAGGATTCAACAGTTGTCATATCAATTTCAGCTAATTAAGAAAATTAAAAGTGATGATCAGAAAATAAAAGTTAAAAGGTGAATTTTTAAGAAAATTAGCTTGAAGAGACCAAATTTTTTTTGAGAAAATAAAGTGGTAGCCATAAATCATACTGTATTAAATTGTGGAATCTCAAATTTTACCTTTTTTTTTTTTTTTTTTTTCAATAAATCTCAAATTTTACCTTTATTTTGTTGTCGTTTGGCTCTTTTTAATTTGGGAATGAAGCATCTGGCCACAGCCACAACTAGCACACAGAGAGCAACAGGAGCAAGAATGCTGGGAATGACTATGAGTGAGAGTTTACTTTTTCCTGCTACCACCAAGGCTGGCGGAGGATGTGCTGTTGATGGTGGTGAAGGAGGTGGAGCGGCCGTTTCAAGCGCCTGTGATTTGTAGAAGGGGTATACCTCAAACCTAATATTACAACTTGGATACATAACTCTTCTGTTAGGAATTCACCCTAGAATTCCTCTTGCGGAAGTGTCGAATGAGAAACAATATAGACAAACGATCGAGAAACAAAACACACGAGTTTACGAGGTTCAGCAATAGCTTACGTCCTCGGGCTGCTAGGGTTTCACTATAGAAGAAGAAGAACACAAACAAGAATACAAGATCTCACACAAGAAGTTCTCTAACTTCTCAAGACCTCACTTGTTCTCTCTTAACCTTGATGATAACTACTACTACCTATGCCTCTATTTATAGATGTCTACCTGAATCTATAAGCCATTGATAATCCTATTCCCAATAGGCATAGTAATCTATAACCAAGTAGGATACAACCAAAGCTTCCTTACTTTGATCAGGACTAGTAATCCTAATGCTAGGTGGAATCGGATCCACAATCCTAACAATCTTCCACTTGGAGCCGATTACGCCAGTAGCCATCACGCCGTTCTTCAATACTCTTCAGACATAGCACACGAAACCCATCATCACAACCAACGTCTCCATCTTCAAGCTTGGAGACCAACTGAAGCCAAGCACAGCTTCAGCTTACCTAATGGCACAGACTTAGTTAACATATCAGCAGGATTCTTACTTCCTTGAATCTTCAACAATTGCAACACTTCATCTTCAACAAGCTCTCGTATGTAGTGATACTTCATAGGAATGTGCTTAGTCCTTGAATGAAAAGCAGGGTTCTTAGCCAAGTGAATTGCGCTTTGACTATCACTGTGCAATGCACAATTCTCCTTCTTTTTACCCAATTCCTCCAACAGACTTTTTAGCCACACCATCTCCTTACCAGCCTCCGAGACTGCCACATACTCAGCTTCCGTTGTAGACAGGCTTACTTGCCCTTGCAAATTTGAAACCCAAGATACGGCAGCACCACCCACAGTATACACATAACCAGTAGTACTCCGACAAGTATCATTATCTCCCGCCAAGTCTGCATCTACGTACCCTTGTAATTCAGCACTACCTCTCTTAAAAGAAAGAGCCATATCAGTAGTACCCCGAAGATACCTCATGATCCACTTCACAGCCTCCCAATGTTGCTTCCCTGGATTACTCGAGTACCTGCTCACAACTCCAACTGCATGCGCAATATCGGGTCTGGTACACACCATAGCATACATTAGGCATCCAACTGCCGATGCATAAGGCACTTTCTTCATAGCTTCCTTTTCCTCTTCGCTCTTGGGTGACTGCTCCTTTGACAACTTAAAGTGTGCCGCCAACGGTGTGCCAACCGCCTTTGATTCATCCATATTGAATCGCTTGAGCACCTTTTCAACATACTCTGCTTGTGAAAGCTTCAGAGTACCAGCCACTTTGTCACGAATAATCTTAATCCCTAAGATTTTCTTCGCCTCACCCAAATCCTTCATTGCGAACTGATTTGACATCTCTCTCTTCAACTTCTTAATCTCGTTGAAGTCTGCCCCAACTATCAACATATCATCCACATATAGTAAGAGGATGATATAAGATTTGTCAAACCTCTTGAAGTAACAACAGTGATCCGATTGACATCTTGTGTATCCACTTTTACACATGAAAGCATCAAACTTCTTGTACCACTGTCTAGGGGCCTGTTTCAAGCCATACAGGCTCTTCTGCAGTTTGCATACCAAGTCCTCATTACCAGGTGCTATGAAACCTTGTGGTTGCTTCATGTATATGACCTCCTTCAAATCTCCATGAAGGAAAGCAGTCTTGACGTCTAGCTGCTCCAAATACAAACCTTCAGCTTCCACTAAACCAAGCACCACCCGGATTGTTGTATGTTTAACAACCGGAGAAAAAATCTCATCAAAATCGATGCCCTCTCTTTGCTGAAAACCTTTCACTACTAGCCTTGCCTTGTAACGTTTGCTCCCATCAACTTCTTGTTTAATCTTGTAAATCCACTTGTTATGCAATGCTTTCTTGCCTGCTGGCAACTCAGCTAATTCCCAAGTATTGTTGGACATGAGAGAGTCCATCTCATCTCGCATGGCAACCTCCCACTTAGCTGAATCTTTATGTTGCATTGCTTCATCATAACTTATGGGTTCACCACAATCAGTCAATAACAAATAGTTAGCACAAGGTGAGTATCTATCCGCCGGTATTCCTTTGTTACTCCTCGACGATACTCTAGGCACAAAAGAAGGTGTCGCTGGCTCATCACTAGGAACTTGTTCAGGTTGTGCGACCTCAGGAGCCTCTCCTTGTTGTCGTTCCTTCGTTACCAGGTCATGACTTTGGCTATCCGCCATAGTCCTCGGCCATCCGCCACGGCCATGACTTTGGTCATCCGCCATAGGCTTTGAACATCCGCCATGGCTTTCATCCGCCACAGGCCTCGAACATCCGCCATGGCTTTCATCCGCCACAGGCCTCGGACATCCGCCACGCCTTTGGTCATCCGCCACAGGCTTTGAACATCCGCCATGGCTTTCATCCGCCACAGGCCTCGGACATCCGCCACGCCTTTGGTCATCCGCCACAGGCTTTGAACATCCGCCATGGCTTTGGTCATCCGCCACATCTTCATTGGATATCTTTTCCAATTTCGCAAACTGCCGATCTTTTCTTACAGGACTCTCAGGCTCTGCTGCTTGCCTGTTCTTATACATCACCTCTTCATTAAAGATGACATTCCGGCTCCTTACAACTTTCTTTTTCTGCATATCCCAGAACCTATATCCAAGTTCATCACCGCCATAGCCGATGAATATGCACTTTCGAGACTTAGGATCTAACTTGCTTCTTGCACTGGACTCAATGTGAACATATGCCACGCAACCAAACACCCTCAAATGCGATAGGCCTATCACTTTTCCACTCCATTTTTCCTCAGGTAGGAGATTTTTCAATGGCGCTGACGGTCCGCGGTTAATTAAGTAAGCAGCAGTATTAACCGCATCAGCCCAAAACATGTCTGGCAATCCTGCGTGTATCCTCATGCTCCTTGCGCGCTCATTCAGAGTCCTATTCATGCGTTCAGCCACTCCATTCTGCTGTGGAGTTCCAGGAATCGTCTTCTCCATCCTAATCCCGTTCTCCGCACAATACTGTTTGAAGGTATTACTACAGTATTCACCTCCATTATCCGACCTCAGACATTTGACCTTTAATCCGGTCTCATTCTCCACGATCGCCTTCCACTTCTTGAAAGTCTCAAATACTTCCCACTTATGTTTCATGAAGTAAAGCCATAACTTTCTTGTGGAGTCATCGATGAATGTTACATAGTACTCTGAGCCACCTACGGAGAGTTCAGATGCAGGTCCCCACACGTCAGTATGAACCAACTCCAGTTTTGTATCTTTTGGCGCTCTGCCACCCTTTGAGAAACTCACTACTTTTTGCTTCCCAAATATACAGTCTTCACAAAGCCCAATCTTCACTGAGTTCACACCATGTAGTTTACCCTGCGACTGAAGTACTCCCATACCTTTCTCACTGATGTGCCCAAGTCTACGATGCCATAAGTTTGCATCTTCATTCTTCTCAACGATCGTATCGCCTTCATTGTTCTCAACAACAGCGATTATATTCAAGGTCGTATAAAGTGATCCTGTTTTGAGTCCTCGAGCTAACACCATAGCTCCTCTACTCACCTTCCACGTACCTTTATCAAAGGTAGTACGACATCCTTCATCATCCAACTGACCCACAGAAATCAAATTTCTCGTTAACCGCGGTATGTGTCTAACATTGGTCAAGGTCCATATTCCACCATTCCCGAGCGAGATCTTCACATCACCCCGTCCTACAATCTCCAAGGCTCTCCCATCAGCAAGAATCACTCTCCCAAAATTACCATGCCGGTAATTCACCATGAGCTCGCCTTGTGAAGTCGAGTGAAAAGATGCTCCAGAGTCCACAATCCATGTCTCTAATGGTGTTTCCGAAACGCTCAAAACAAGTGCATCCGAATCATATTCAGTTGTGTTTGCCATCTTTATTGTGTCCTTCCACTGGTTACAATCTTTCTTGAGATGTCCGGTCTTCCCACAATGCCAACACCCTTCAGACCACTTTCCTGTTTTTGACACGCTTCGACCTTTTCCTGGTACCCTAGACTTTGACCTTCCACGATTACTGCTTGAGTTCTTGTTGAACGTTCTACCTCTATTCTCCATAGATAGCGCAGAACTTGAAGGATCATCAAGGTTATTCACTCTTCGCGCCTCCTCATTTAGAAGAGTATCACGCACTTCATTAAATCCCAACTTCTTCTTAGTCCCAGCTCCGCTGCATATCGAGTTTACAGTTACATCCCAATCAGAAGGCATAGAAGTCAACAACACCAACGACTTGATGTGTTCGTCGAATTCAACATCCACCGAAGCCAGTTGCTCGATAATATCACATACTATCCCAACTTGCTGGCGAACAGATATACCCTTACCCATCTTCAGAGTGAACAGTCGCCTCATCAAGTTGAGTTGTTGAACAGCATTTGGCTTCTCATACATGTCGGATAAGGTATCCAACATTCCCTTCAACGAATTCTCCTTGATGACGAATCGCCGTACTTCATTTGAAAGCGATAGCCGAACTGCTCCAAGGGCCATCCTATCCATCTCGACAAAGTCTTCCTCATCCATGCCTTTTGGGAGCTTGCCGCTCAATGTTTTAGCAAGCTTCTTCATGTTCAAGTAATCTTCGATCTGCGACCTCCATAAGCTGTAGTCATTGCCGTCGAACTTATCGACCCTCTTCTCAACGTCTTCTATCGTTGTCCCCATTCCAGAAACCATGGGCTCTGATACCAATTGTTAGGAATTCACCCTAGAATTCCTCTTGCGGAAGTGTCGAATGAGAAACAATATAGACAAACGATCGAGAAACAAAACACACGAGTTTACGAGGTTCAGCAATAGCTTACGTCCTCGGGCTGCTAGGGTTTCACTATAGAAGAAGAAGAACACAAACAAGAATACAAGATCTCACACAAGAAGTTCTCTAACTTCTCAAGACCTCACTTGTTCTCTCTTAACCTTGATGATAACTACTACTACCTATGCCTCTATTTATAGATGTCTACCTGAATCTATAAGCCATTGATAATCCTATTCCCAATAGGCATAGTAATCTATAACCAAGTAGGATACAACCAAAGCTTCCTTACTTTGATCAGGACTAGTAATCCTAATGCTAGGTGGAATCGGATCCACAATCCTAACATCTTCCCCCTAATTTTCCACCACAACAAGCTGGAAGTCGTGCCATGGCATCTTCAAGACACCTACTGCAGTCTTTGGCGGAGAGATCCGGCGTGCACTGTCCAAGGGTGTACAGCGTGATAAACTCAGTCAAATTTGCTTCTTGAGTTGCAAACTTTTCGGCGGCATTGGTAACCCTTAGGAGTAGCCCATCCTTGATATTTTCTAGTACCTGGTTTAATTTGGGTGCTTCATTCTCCGGCAGGTTGCCTGTGTTCAACATGTACACCACAAATGACTGCGACGCGATAGAAAGGAATGACTGGTTAGAGTAGCGTACCATGCAGTCATCGTACCATATGACCGCAATTTTCTCGATGGGACACATTTGGACAACCTCTGAGGCTGCGGTTTCCACACAGTCTTTGCAAGCATCTGCTGAAACGTCACCTCGGCAGAGGAAGAGGCCCTCCACGGTATCTGTTGAGCTCCGGCCGTCGGCATTGATCTGGTAAAAACCGGTGTCACGGGTGGCATTAGAGACAAGGTCAGACAGCAGTTGGTTGCGGTTGTTTTGGAAAGAGGAGTTTGGGGTGAAAGTGGTGGAGTTCGGGCAGATATGATATCTATATTGATTACTGCACAACCTGAGCAATGCAAGGAAACAGAGGATCAATATTTGCGTATTTTGTAAGGGAAAATAAGGCATTTTGAGTCTTAGTTATTTTTATCACTTTAGTCCCCTCTCCCACCATATGCGTATTATAATATGTTATTGATATCGCCATATATCTCACAGCCATGTTATCAGGGCCCTATGACTCCGGACTGACAACGCCCAGAAATTATAGATTACGTGTGGAACTGATCAAAGATGAAGTCTACTCGATCTTTCCCTCATCCACGACGTCAGAATTTTGGACTAGAACATTATTATCCTCAACTCTCACCAAACAGGCTTTAATTAGTTAATGTTCTAGTCCAAAATTTTGCACCTGCAATGGTATTAGGCATTAAAAGTAGGGAAAATGTCTATTTGGTGCTAATTTGACCCCCTGACTGCCCATTCAAATGACAAACTTATTTTTTTCCCCTATTCAACATAAGGTAACAACTCTATTGCCCATTTGAACAAATCTTTTTCAATTCTAGTACAAATTTAATTTTTTTTCTTCCTTTTTTGTCCTTTTGTCTTATCTAACATATTTTTGAATTATAATGTGTTGAGAAAGTGGAAGATAAAAAAACAAACTTTGCCGAAATATCACCCAACTCCTCCGGCCTCCCATGGCCGGTCGCCGGATTCCGGGCACCAATTTTTTTTTTTTCGCCGGAATTTTTTTTTTCGCCAGATTTTTAATTTTTTTTTTTTTTTTTTATAATCAGGTTATTGACGATGGTTACTAACCCTCAGTAAATAATTTACAGATTACAGTAAATAATCGATTATTGACCCCCGGTAATCGATTACAGGGAGTCAGTAATCGGTCAGTAATCAGGTTACTGACCCCCAGTAATCAATTACTGACCCCCAGTAATCAATTACTGACCCCCAGTAATCAGGTTACAGATTCCATATTTTCCAGTAACCATGTTACTGACCCCCAATAATCGATTACTGACCCCCAGTAATCCATAACCAGAGTTCATGAAGTTGTAAAACTTTGATCACAAAACATCCACACTATACTGGTACTAAGATTTCATTGATAACTTGACAATAACATAAAGAACTTGCACATACAATACAATGAAACTCTACAGATTTCATGAAGTAATCAGGTTACTGACCCCTAGTAATCGATTACTGACCCCCGGTAATCGATTACTGACCCCCGGTAATCGATTACTGACCCCCGGTAATCGATTACTGACCCCCGGTAATCGATTACTGACCCCCAGTAATCGATTACTGAGGGTCAGTAATCGATTACTGACCCTAACTAAGAGAAAAAAAAAAAAAAAAAAAACCCTAGTTTTTTTTCTTTCCGTCGCCGTTGCCGCTAGCCTCGCTCCTTCATTGCTTTGCTGCCATATAGTGATGGAGACCATTTTCTAGGGTTAGGGTTTTATCTCCCCTTCTCCTCTTCTTCTTCTTCTTCTTCTTCTTCTTCTTCTTCATCTCCATCAATCTCAGCCCCACATCTTCACTCCACACCCAAATCCCAAACCTCGATCAGCTCTACTCTCATCACTGCAACGAAAAGCAACACCACCCTCCTCCTCCTATAACCAGAAAAAGCCTATAAGAACACATCTCCCTCCCACAATACAACATATCTGAAGCCTCTGGACCCGGATCGCCGCCCCTCGACCTCGACCTCAACCTCGACGAAGAAGCCCATCGTCTGAAGCTCGCTGCAGTCCAGATATGGACACCCTTCGCTGCTCTTCCCCAATCCGACGGAGGAGGAACATGAGGCAGATCAGCCTCGTCTGAGGAAGTGGGCGGCGGTGGAGGCCGAGTTGGTGGAGCAAATGAAGGCATAGGTTGTGGTTTCCGGTGGTGAGGTGGTGGTACAGGAGAGGAGGAGGAGGGTGAAGTGAAACCCTAATTAGAGAGAGAGAGATTTATATATGGTTTTAGTATAGGGTAATTAGGTATTTTTATCAAGATTCATTGGAATGGGTAGGTAACATTGAAATGGGCAAGTTTTTCAAATTTTTTGTGCAAATGGTCTTTTTCCCTTAAAAGTAGTAATTATGAAAACCATAATTGAAAGTGGATCTCTATCAAGTTTTCAGGAAAAAGGTTTAAGAAAGACTCCAACATATACACATTTATGTCTCTATGACTATTCAATTCGGGCAACGGAAGTTTAACCACTTGATGCATACGATTAGGCTCTTGGATTTGCGTAGGAACTTCCTTGCTAGGGACTGGGAATAAATTTTCAAAGCTTTGAGTGTTATATACAAGGACTGGGAATATTCTGTACTGAGCAAGACACTTCTGTAAACTGGTACTTCTGATAGTAAAAGGTTTTCTCTTAAAATTTAAAAATGTTGAGTTTTTCTGATGAATATATTATAATCAATCCCTTTCGTGCCTAGCTACTTCCTAGGTTGCACACTATTCTTAATATGAACAGTTTATTTATATCTAGCCCTTAAGTTTCATGAACTGTTGAAAGTTTGGCGTTTATTTTTCTTTGCACTTCATATGTGGTTTTGAGCAACTTGTAGCCCTTTTACTATGAGAAAAGTCACAGAAACAGTTGTTAATCCCTCTTTTTCTTAATTTCTCCCCTTTTCTAGAGCTTTGAAGGGTTCTCGTTGGCCCAATTTTTCTTCTGATTTCTCAGTCTTGTAATTTCTGGTAGACGATACAGTGAAGTTTATAAGAGAATAGTCTCTGTGATCTGTATTATATTCAGTTGCAGTAAACGATTACAATGAGTTTCTTATATAGAGGCTGCTTTGTGCACAGACTCAATAGGGTTTGCATATAGTTACAAGACTAACCCTGTAGAATTAGAGTACAAGTAGGAAACGTATTAACTAGAATGACTCTTTCCTTCAATACTCCCCCTCAAGTTGCAATGTATGTTGAGAACATTCAACTTGCTCAAGAGCTCTGCGAACTGCTTGGGATGTAATGGTTTGGTAAATATGTCTGCTGGCTGCTCCTTCGTCCGGATGTGTGCTGCCTGGATAAGTCCTCTTTGTATCTTCTCACGAACAACATGACAATCAATCTCTATATGTTTAGTGCGTTCATGAAACACCGGATTCGACGCAATGTATAACGCCGCTTGATTGTCACAGTATAGCCGAGCTGGACCAGTGCATGGGACATTCAAATCCTTAAGGACATTCTGTAACCAAGTAACTTCACAGCACGTAGAAGCCATAGAACGATATTCCGCCTCCGCACTGGACCTCGAAACTGTTCCTTGCTTCTTAGTCTTCCAGGAAACAGGTGCATTACCGAGGAATATGCAGTAGCCAGTTACCGATCGTCTAGTGTCTCTACATCGTGCCCAATCAGCATCGCAGAAGGCTCTCAAATTTGGTGAACCGGTAGATGGTAGTAGTATTCCTTGGCCTGGAGTTGCTTTGAGATATCGAAGTACATTGTAGGCTGCTTCTAGATGAACGTTTCTCGGTTTGTCCATAAACTGGCTAAGCACATGAACAGCATATACAAGATCAGGACGTGTAATAGTGAGGTATATGAGTCTACCAACTAACCTTCTGTAAAGACCAGGTTCAGCTAACAATACTCCATCTTCCTTACTGAGTGAAGTATTATACTCGATAGGACATTTAGCAGGCTTAGCTCCAAGGAAACCAGAATCATCCAGTATTTCTAATGCATATTTGCGTTGGCATAGAACAATACCTTGCTTCGATCGTGCTACCTCAATGCCAAGAAAGTATTTCAGAACTCCCATGTCCTTGAGCTTGAAACAGTTGGACAGGAAAGTCTTCACACTATTAATGTCGTCAAGATTATTGCCTGCAAGTATTACATCATCAACGTAGACCAACAAGGCTGTAAAGTTACCTTGTCGTTGCCGCACAAACAATGAATAATCAGACCATGATTGAGTGAAACCGGCACTCTTGAGTGCATTAGATAGCTTAATAAACCATTGCCGAGATGCCTGCTTCAAACCATATAAAGACTTGTGTAACTGGCAAACTCTATTCTCCCCCTTTCGTCCAAAACCTGGAGGAAGTTGCATGTAGACATCCTCATAGAGATCACCATTAAGGAATGCATTATTAACATCAAGTTGATGGAGATGCCAACCACGGATAGAGGCAAGGCTGAGCAGAACACGGACTGTAGTGAGCTTGGCAACAGGGGCGAAGGTCTCTCGGTAATCAACTCCTTCAATCTGACTGTAACCCTTTGCAACAAGGCGCGCTTTATAGCGTTCAACAGTGCCATCAGGATTATATTTGATCTTGTACACCCATTTGCACCCAATGGGATGCTTGTGAGCAGGCTTTGGAACAAGACTCCAAGTGTGATTGGCCTGAAGGGCCTTGATTTCAGTCTGCATGGCCTCTCGCCATTTCGGATCAAGGAAAGCCTGTGAGAAAGAAGTTGGTTCTCGCTGCATTGTCAGTGTAGCAGTAAATGCCTTATGTGCAGGTGAAAGGCGATCATAAGAGAGAACCGTAGAGAGACAATGAGCAGTACCTTGTGTGCTGACCTCGTCCGGAGAAGGTGATGGAATGATGCGCGAGGGAATGGCTGCCTCAATATGAAAGTCTTGTAGCATGGATGAGGTTTTGGTTGGCCTTGTGGATCGCCTAGGGAGAGAGACTGAGGTTGGAGCGTCAGTGGAGATATGGGGAGGAGAGTCGGTTGTGAAGCTAGGTTGAGTAGGAGGAGAGTCTGTATTGTGGTGTATAGTGCTAGCAATAATAGTGGGATCCGAACTATTGTCATCCGGGGGTGATGCAGCGGAAGTAGTGTCCTCGGTGGGCGAACTAGTACTAGGGTTTGAAGGAGGCATTTTTGGTGTGGTAGTGTCATACACAGGAGTGCTTTGGTTCTGGGAAAGAGAAGTGTCAGTGGTAGGGACAGAAGCTAAAGATTGGTATGGGAAGTGAGTTTCAAAGAAAATAACATCCCTGGAGACATGAGTTTTCTTGCTCTTTAAGTCATAAACCTTGTAACCTTTCTTGCCATGAGGATAACCAAGAAAGATGCACTCGGTAGAGCGGGGGTCGAATTTTGAAGGTTTGGATGGATGAGTGGAGATAAAACAACGACATCCAAAAACTCGTAAATGAGAGTAATTAGGAGATTTTCCATAAAGACGCTCAAAAGGTGTTTGTCCTTGAAGGAGTGGAGTAGGTGTGCGATTGATCAGATAGGAAGCTGTAAGAATCGCATCACCCCAGAACTCCTTGGATAAGTTTGCCTGGAAAAGAAGAGCTCGAGACATGTTTAAAAGATGACGATGTTTGCGTTCAGCAACCCCATTTTGTTGGGGAGTGTTGACACAAGATGTTTGGTGTTCAATCCCTTTAGAAGCATAAAAAGTAGGCATTTTAAATTCAGGACCATTGTCACTACGAACGATTTTGACTCGTGTTTCAAATTGTGTTTCAACTAGTTGAAGAAAATCAATAAGAAGGGACCGTGCCTGGGATTTGAGTTTCATGAGAAAAACCCATGTACCTCTGGAATAATCATCAACAATGGTGAGAAAATATTTTGCACCCGAAAGTGAGGGAACATGATAACCACCCCATATATCAACATGAATTAAATCAAAACATGCATTACTTTTATTAGTACTGATGGGAAAAACTTGACGAGTTTGTTTAGCTAAAGGGCAAATCAAACAATCATTGTGAACAGGACTTGTGTTTGAAATGAAGGAAAACTGAGACAAGACTTTTGAAGAAGGGTGACCGAGTCGATTATGCCATAAGATAGGATCGGTTGCTAAGGTGATGGTGGTGGCCATGCTACACGTTCCTTTCCGGTCCGGCTTGAGGCAGTAAAGTCCATCTTGCTCACGACCCATCCCAATCGTCTTCCCCGATCGTAGGTCCTGTATAACACAAACATGTCTCAGAAAGATTGTAACGAAGAACGAATCATATGCCAATTTGCTCACAGATATCAAGTTCAGATAAAATGATGGGACACATAAGACATTATGAAGTGTGAAGTCTGATGTAAATTGTATTGTCCCAATATGTGTAACTTTAGCTTTGTGACCAGACGGCAATCGAACGGTGTAGTTCACTGCTGGTTTAGAATGAGTGAAGAGTGTATCGTTGCAGATAATGTGATCAGTAGCACCACTATCAATGATCCATGTATATAAATCAAACTGCGAGATAGTCTTACCCGAGAGCTCCTCATAATTCACTTTACCGACTTGGTTAGCTGAGGCTGTGTTAGCAGTCTTCAAGAGGTTGACACTCTCTCCAGCTGCTCGAAGGGCGGCTCTTTTCTTTCTGCACTCATCAGAAGTGTGACCGTTGAAGTCACAAAAGCTACATATGAGATGAGCCTTGCAATTCTTGGTTGTGTGATTTGTCCTACCACACGTTGTACATTTCACACTGTCTATCTTGTTCCAGTTGTTCTTCCCTTTGTTTCGAGTTTCTTTGCTGGAGTAAAAAGCTGCTGCTTCAGTAGAAGATGTGCCTTTATTTGCTGACACTGCAGCTTGTTTTTCTTGTCTCAGCACCATGGCATAGGCCTTGTTAAGGATAGGCAAAGGGTCGATTCCAATAATGGTGCTTCTTACTGCAGCATAGTTGTCATTGAGGCCCATCAAGAATTTCATTGTTTTCTGCGTCTCAAGGGCAGTAGCAGCCTCTGCTGCAGCCGCACATGTGCACGGCGTTGATGAGCATAAGGCGTCCTTTTCATCCCAAAGAGCCTTTAGGTTGGTGAAGAATGAAGACACCGAGTCTCCTTCTTGAACACACTCATGAATGGCAGTCTCAATGTTGAAGAGATTCACAGTATTGGTTTGTGAAAACCTTTCCTGCAATTCAAGCCATACACTTCTCGCATCCTTGCAGTGTACCACGGACTTGCGGATCTGTTTGCTCATTGAATTTTCGAGCCAACTTTTCACCAGGGCATTGCAGCGAGTCCACTGCGTCTTTTCTGCCTCGTTGATCTGAGGACAAGATATAGTTCCATTGACGAACCCTATCTTGTTCTTGATCGTCAAGGCAGATGTCATGGATTGTTTCCATTCAACATAGTTGTCTTCCTCCAAAGCTTGCGGCACTAGGATCGCGCCTGGTTGGTCGGAGTGGTGAAGGTAGAGCGCATGGTTCGAGTTTTCCCATGCTGGTGTTTGGTTTGATGGTGCTTGGTTTAAGGATATGACATCCTTGTTGTCGTTGCCTCCTGTCATTAGGTTAGGGCTTTGTTTTGTGGTGGTGGTTTAGGTCCTCAAGAACTTAATTGCTCTTGATACCATATAAGAGAATAGTCTCTGTGATCTGTATTATATTCAGTTGCAGTAAACGATTACAATGAGTTTCTTATATAGAGGCTGCTTTGTGCACAGACTCAATAGGGTTTGCATATAGTTACAAGACTAACCCTGTAGAATTAGAGTACAAGTAGGAAACGTATTAACTAGAATGACTCTTTCCTTCAATAAAGTTGATACTTTCATGTTTCATCCAGCACATCAATAACATGAGTAATGATGAAGTGTGTACAGTTCCCAACAATGTACGAAATTTGAAACTCAAGAGACAAAAGAGAATACATATCTAGATATATTTTTCAATTGCAATTCAACTCATATATATCAGTTCTTAGAGACTATACTTTGTGCCTATAAGGCATGTATTTTGTCATGGGAGGCTGGGAGGACAGAGCATCAATAGCATGGCAATTTCAATGCCACTACCAACATCAGCTCTATTACCGTGGCACTATGTTTGAAATTGATAGTCCATTATAAGAGCTACTAACAGCACCAGCCTTATTATGGACATCACTGAATATTCCGATGGAGAAGGCAGGTTTTCCTGGTTGCCTGAGACTTACAGTTTCACTCTTCAACATTACAACAGCAGAAGACATGGTTGGCCTGTCAAATGCATCTTCTTGAACACACAACAATCCAATATGAAGATATCTCAGATACTCATCTAAATCACAAGAACCAACCAGCAATGGATCAATTAGCTCCAGTCCTTTTCCTTCATTCCATAATTTCCATGCCTGCATATCATCATTCTATGTGATTTAACCACTCACATACTTAAAAAAGTACCGTGCAATAAATTAAAACTTACATATGACGGGAGGCTAGCACGCATTGTTTGATGAAAGCCAGTGTTCATTCTCCTAGTTATTATCTCAAGCAGGAGTACTCCAAAGCCAAAGACATCAGAAAATTCACTGGGCCGAAACACAACAAGGAAGCCAAAATCGACTGATCGAGAAAGAATGGTGAGAAATGCAGGATTTTTAGATTTTGTGTGTTCTTGATCGGCTTTGAAGTTTGAATCTGTCGTATCAACAAAAAAGAAGAAGACTCGGAAGTGTTTCTGTACACACCTGGGCCTTTAATGGGCCGCATAAGTCTCGAGGATGTTTTCAAGTTTAAAAAGGAAATAATTCTAAAATTAAAGTCCTGATAAGATTAGGAAACAGCGGAACTAATTGAAATAAATCTCCAGATAACATTAGGAAAGAACGAGAAGCCAACCCAGAATTAATGGGAAATAAGATTCGGACATTATAAATACCCCATCAAGGTCCCTAGGCGTGCTGAACCTAATTACCAATCCGTTGTTGTCTACCTGTGTTCTTAATCCCTTTTGATCTGCTTTTGGTTTTGAGATGGGTAACGGAAAGAGGAAAATTGACATAGAGCCGATCACCGACTACCAGTCTCGCATGGTGGCCTTCACCAGGAGAAAAAACGGTCTCTTCAAAAAAGCCCAGATGCTCGAAGAAAAGTCTGGTACATCGATTTCGATTGTTGTCATCTCCGAGACCGGTCAACCTTACCTCCATGGCTCTCCTTCCTTGCTTGAACAATATCTTGCCTCCACCACCAGTGCTGCCTCTTCCTCCACAGCTACTGGCTCTTTCACCACCACAGCTGAAGCTAGCTCTTCCGCCACTACCGCCCCTACGGGATGTTTAGAAGAACGATATAAGGAACTTGAGGCTTGGGTGAACTCTCAAGTTGAGGCTTTTACCACTAAAGAAGAAGCAGAGAGTTTGAAAAGAAAATTGTTGGAAATCAAAGAGAGTGTGGACGACAGACTTGGTACATGAAAAGATTACAACTCATTATTGATCTTTTTTGAAATGTAAACAACTCACTATTGATTACACTGTCGAAGAACATAAATAAAACAATCTATTGTATGTAGTTTTGCTTTTTAAGCATGCCAACCTTAAGAATCTAAGCGTGTCTCTTACTGTTACACAAGCCAACCTTGAGGATTTTATGATACAAATTTACAGTTAACATATTGTTCCTCATGGCATGTTAACTGTACAAGCATATCATAACACCTATCATATGATCATAACATGTCACTTGATCACTTTCTATTGCCTTTCTATATTGCTTGTGTCACTTCCATACCAGAGGGAGTACGTCTTTCTCTCATTTAGAGGCGTACTTGATTCTTTCTGCAAACACAGGTTCGTTATCTTGGCCAAAACCCCTTATATGCTTATTCGTCCTTTCAGGCTTCTTGTTTTCCATATCTCTTGGTAAATCTACTATCTTATTTTTCCTTCGAGGCTTTTTGTTTTCTTCATCTCTTGGTAAAGCAAGTTTCTGCTCCTTCATCCTTTGATGCTGCTTCTGGTTTCCATCTCTTGGTTTTAATAATGAACTCCAAGAGCGCCCCTTGTTACCATTTATAATACCCCACCATTTATATACTTTAGGCACAGCTTCTTGCTTCTTCAACCTTTCTTCTTCTTCCTTGCACAGCTTCTTCATCCTTTCTGCTTCTGCATTCCACACTGCAGAGGAGTCAGTAGATATAAGTAAAGCATGGAATGGTATAAAAATTAGAGGATGGTCAATATGTTAGCAGCAAATTCTGTGTTAAACGAACAATATAGTGTCGCTAATTTGGTAATTGCCCCGAAAACATCTTCTTCAAACACGCTACTTCAGTTCATAGCTAGTGTCATTTAAGCATCTTAGAAAAAATTAAAGACTACCTTAATATATTGCTTTTGGTACTTCCTCAACATCTATATGGAGTCTTTTTTTTTTTTTTTTTCTGAATATCAAAAGCACCGATGCATAAAAGATAATCACATAACTATTAGTACTTACCATCAAATAGCTCGAAAATCTCCCATGTTTTACTCTGAGACACATTCTGATAAGGAGATCCATAATCTGCAGATAATAATGCTGAAGAGTTCCAGGAAGTACTCTTTTCTTCAGAACCACCTTCACTTGATTGTGCTAGCATATGGTCATTGTACTCTAAACAGATTTCAACTTTACCATCTCCAACGTCCAGATCTGTCGAGTCTTTTTGTTGCAAATTTCTCATTGTCTCTTCATTAACATCTTTTTCAACTTCATGAGTACCAAAGGATGAAGTTTTCCATCCCTCGTTGTCTACATCTTCAACTAATTCATTTTCTTCAGTGTTGAGTTTTTCATGGTGATCAGCCGAATTTCGACAGCTATGTTCTTCATCATGCTTAACTCCTGCAAAATAATTGTTAAAGGTCAATAGACTAATTAAATGTTCACCTAGTCTCATGGTGATGATCAAAGTGTTTCCCTCAAACTGAGTATAATCATATAAGAAATAAAATTAAAATTGAAACAGTCCAAATCTAAATTAAATGTGATATACATCATCAATTGGATAAAATGTCGAGTTATACCAGGAGAAGCTCTAAGATCCACTACAACATTATCACATCCAGGCAGTAAACCAGCTCCATCACCACATGGTTCGATCCCAGGTGACGGCTCGATCCTTCTCTCA
The DNA here is from genome assembly GCA_963682095.1 of Potentilla sterilis. NCBI lineage: Eukaryota > Viridiplantae > Streptophyta > Magnoliopsida > Rosales > Rosaceae > Potentilla > Potentilla sterilis. The sequence goes on from OY821755.1 coordinate 1,873,599, forward strand.
CTTTGAGGAGTTTGATTCTTTTCCCACAACTCTGCTGCCTTAGCAGAAGCGCCTCCGCTTTTGCTCCTTTGAGGCTTGTTGCTTTCAGTGTCTCTCGGTTTGAATAATGAACTCCAAGAAAGCCCCTTAACACATTTCCAAATTCGCCACCTTTTTTGTTGCTTAGGCACTGCTTTTAGCTGCTCCAAATCATCCTGTTCTGCACTTCAAATGCATATATAAATATCCGTATTTGAGTTTAAACCATATATCATTCGGACATCTTAATTTTACCTTGGCAATCCAAATGCTCAGATGTTTTCATCTGAGACTCTGAAGAATTCCAAGGAGGAGATTCACACTCCGCGGGCAGTTGCATCAGTTCTCTCAGTGTTGTCCTTTGCGCAGAACCATCACAGCTTGGTTTTCCTGACATATGATCGTAGAAAATATGTTACTTGCATTTTAAGAAACTAAAAGAAGATATACGTACTACCTTTTAGAGGGCTCTCTAAAAGTTAGTGTATCTTCTAATAGTACATATATAGTAGAGAACATCAAGAAAAAACTATTGAAGCGAGTTATAGAATGATTTTGTGTAACTTCTAGGCCAAATCACCGTCATAAGCATAGCCACAACCTAGGTAAAATAACATGATGGTTCAAATGAAGAGTTTGTAATTGTATACATGTACATACCAGAGTAAGATTTATTAATGCTGCATTGACAGTCTAAATCCATAGTGAAACAACAAACAGAGAAAGAGATTTAGAGAAAAAGGAGATGTGGTTTTGATAGATTTCGCAAGCCTTGAAACCCTAATGCATGGTATCATAGAGTGAAGATGCATTGATATATAAATGGGATTAGATGTTGATTGATATCGATTAATTAGGAAGTTAATTCAAGTCTTGGACCAAAACAGAACAAGCAGCGCATTTTGAGATGAGATATGCAGGATTTAATTTCTATTGAATACTTGATTCTGCCATATATTTTCTTTAATTACTGCACTGGCGCTCCCAATAGGCTAATGCATGGTATCAATACAGTGAAGAAGCATTTATATATAAATGGGATTAGATAGTGATTGATACCATTTAATTGGTTTAAGGAAGTTAATTAAGGTCTTGGGCCGATATAGAACAAGCAGCCCATTTTGAGAACAAGATTCGCAAGATTCTTACTATTTCGGTTTGTCATTGATTAGATTTTTTTCTTCGATAAGCCGTCATTGATTAGATTATTTAGATCTTCTCAAAAAAAAAAAAAAAAAAAAGATTATTTAGATATGCTCGCGCAGCATAATACAGCAAATCATCTCCTAATCTTTCTTTTCACCTTACCTTCTTGACATTCCATCTAATGGCTCACAATCTCTTATTTTTTTGTTCTACACTTGTGAGCCATTAGATGGAATGTCAGAAAGGTAAGATGAAAAGAGAGGTTAGGAGAGGATCCGGATCCCAAAAAAAACCCTATAGACAAACTGGCCTAGGCGAGATTGAGACACATTAAGCGAAATCTAAGGGACCTGGGCCTAAGCAGGGTTGGGCGGCCCATCTTTAAAACATAAATAACCGTAGATGTTGTGTAGCCATGTGATCGAGCTAGGACTCACTCAAATGTAGGGGAAATTCATGAGGTATCTCTTATGAAGAGATGATCCGAATTCGGATTTCTGTCGCCAATTTAGTATTTTTCTGTATAACTGAACCGATAATGAGAGGTAGTCAAACCACAAAGATCGGAAACCAAAACAAAAGAACTATCCCTTGAAGATTGAATCATTTTCCTAAAAAACAGATCAACTAGTGTCTTGCAGAAATCGTCATTTGAAGATTCCACACGAATTGGATTTTTGAAGAACATATTGAAAGAGAATTGGTTAGACAATGTGTGATTGGTAAACAAGGATCGTTCTAAACTTCTAATGAGTGTATAATGATCCATTGATGTTCCAACCAAACCCAATTTCTCAAAATGCAAAATTGAAAAGTACGTTCGTTGGATTTCCTGTTTGAAATTGGAATCCCAAGTCAGTTAAAAAGACAAAAACCACAATACTGGCTAGTAATTTCCAGATCGAGTTGCATAGCCTCACTCACAATGTAGTGCATGTAGCCATCGCAGGTAGAGAGATACCAACTAGCTAGCTTTATAGCTGCAAAGAAACACGTGAAGATGCTACAAGCTTTGGAGGTACTCGCTTGTTTTTTTGGGTAGTTTGGGGCTCACTTGTTATATCATGTCCTTTTGCTGTAGAACTTAGCTCAGAGTAATGCAAACACGTATACCGCCACTTTGTTTGTATCGATCATCCAGAGGCTTAGATAAGCTTCAAAATTGCCTCTATACCAATGTGTGACTCACCTTATAGTGCTTTCATGGTCCATTGCCCATTATAATCATTGTAATTTTTTACCTAATCCAATTATTATAAGGATCGAAACAAATCCAAACAAACATAATTGCAAACATATAAGCCAGATCCTACCAGATTTATGACCTCTTCCTCCATTTCCTATATAAGACCACTCATCAAAACAGCACCATCAAAATGTATCCCAAACAAATGAAGAACCATAAGGTTGCATTATTGTTAACTCTATCCCTGTCCATTGTCATCACCTTTACTCCTTCCCAAGCAAAACAAACTCAGCCCATCTCAGATGTTCTTAGAGTTGATGACATCCTTAACAACACATATGAATGGTTGAGCCTCTATAGAAAGCCCCATGAATCCCAGCTTGAGTTGTCTACCACACTTGTGGCGGCAGGAGTCTTGTGCTTCATAGCTGCCTCTATATCCAGTGCTGGTGGGATCGGCGGTGGTGGGTTGTTCATACCTATACTAACTTTAGTGGCAGGTCTGGACCTCAGAACAGCCTCTAGTCTCTCAGCTTTCATGGTCACCGGAGGTTCAGTCGCGAACGTCATGTACAACTTATGGATCAAAGGTAGCGCTAAATTTGGTGGCAAGTCTCTGATTGATTATGACATAGCACTTCTATCAGAGCCATGCATGTTACTAGGAGTGAGTCTAGGTGTGATTTGCAACCTTATGTTCCCAGAGTGGCTGACCACTATACTCTTTGCACTTTTTCTTGCTTGGACTACTTCAATGAGCTGTAGAAATGGGCTGGTGCACTGGAAAATGGAGTCACAAGTAATGAAGATGAGGGATGATTGTGAGAGACTGGAAAATAGGGTGACGAATAGCAGGGCAGGCGATGAAGCAGAAGGGAACAGAGGTGTTACAGAACCGCTTTTAGGAGTCAGAACACAAGAAAACTGCATGCTTAGATTTCCATGGATGAAAATGGGGGTCTTGGTTCTGGTTTGGTGCTCTTTCTGCATAGTCTACCTTCTTCGTGGCAATCGATATGGACAGGTAACAATGCTGTGAACATCAGCCTATAATTCTAGATAATCTGAGCATCTAACTTAAAATCAATGGACAATTTATGTGAACAAGGTTAGCTAATAGATACCAGATTTCAATCCAGAAACCAAAGAAATTAACATTGAAGCATTGGAAATTCTAGTTGGGAGTTGGGACACATTTATTCAAAGTGACTCTTCAATCCTTGCAGGGCATTGTAGCAATAGAGCCTTGTGGAGTGGGATATTGGGTTATCTCATCTTTCCAGATTCCTCTTGCTATAGTCTATACAGCCTGGATCCTGTGCAGAAAAGAAAAGCTTTCACATCATACTTCAAATCAGAAGGTTACACATCCACTAAAAACCCAAAATGTGTGTTAAAAGTTTGGAATTTTATTCTTTTCAACCATGATTGTCATTAAGTAACTAATTCTTGTTATATTTTCCTGTTACTCTGTGTAGGATAATGAGGAGCTGACTAGAGTTGAAGCATCAAACAAGCTAGTTTTCCCAGTAATGGCACTATTAGCGGGGATTTTAGGGGGTATCTTTGGGATTGGAGGAGGAATGCTCATAAGCCCTCTTCTTCTTCAGGTTGGGATAGCACCTGAGGTCACGGCTGCAACTTGTTGTTTCATGGTGTTCTTCTCGTCTTCCATGTCCGCATTTCAGTACTTGTTGTTGGGCATGAAGCACGCAGACACTGCTTTCATCTTCGCCATCACTTGTTTTGTTGCCTCACTTCTTGGACTGGTAGTGCTGCAGAGAGCAATCAAAGTTTATGGAAGGGCTTCTCTCATTGTATTCTCAGTTAGCATAGTAATGGCTTTGAGTACAGTTTTGATGACTAGCTTTGGTGTCCTTCATGTACGGAGTGACTATGAATCTGGAAAATACATGGGATTCAAACCGCCATGTTAAATGTTAGGACAAAATACTTGTTACCCCTTATACTATGTACTGAAAACAGTTTTGTCCCTGAGTTTTCAAATTACACTGAAACATCCTTAATCTTTCATTTTTCAACACTTTGGTCTATTCCGTCACATGACCGTCAAAATATTCCGTTAAATTTTAGAAATGACGAAAATAACCCCGTTTAAAATCAATATTTTTGTTCTTTAATTTTGTTTTTGTTCATCAATTTTTTTTTTTTGATATTATTGTTCTACTTACTATGTTTTTGGTTTCTATATATATATAAGAGGTAATTAATTAGACCCAACAAAAAATTTGAAAGAGAGGGAAAAATAAAAAAAGATTTCCAACAAGGGTGTTTTGGTCATTTTAACATTCAAAGTTTGCCGATAATGATTTTATTTGACGAAATGGACTAAAGTGTTGACAAATGAAAGATTAGGGATGTTTCAGTTTAATTTAAAAATTCAGGGACAAAACTGTTTTTTTGTGCGTGGTATATTTTATCCTAAATGTTTACAGCCCTATAAATTTTTCTCCAAGCTTTTCTTAACTGAGCTACCTATAGTAGCTGATCACAATCTTGTATTAAAAGGATGCAGTTCTGGGTACATTAAGGATACTGACTGCAAACTGAGTATAGTTCTACCAATACGTAGTAAGTTCTGAAAGAGTATTCAAATCTTGTACACAATGCTCAAGAACAGTTAACAGGTCAAAATTGACAAATTATATTAATGAAATTGATCGATGAGAAGTACAACTTATCCAAAGCAATGCATTATTGTCTCCACTTCCTTTATCATCCTCTAAATCAAATTTTATGTAACACTTTTAACAGCTAGGAAGGAAAAAAAAAGGGTGAAACAATTGGCCGGTGCTTGATTAACACTGGTCACATGTTAAATAAAAGCCACCATCTCAGGCAACTGGGGGACGGAGAACATGATCTTGTGAGGTATCAACCGCAGCCTGTGGCATGAACTGCCACATAGAAACTCCAGGGTATCCAGACACTCCAGGATATCCCATGAACGGCATCAATTTCCCGCCAACAACTTGGCCGGGGGCAGAAAATGGAGCTGGAATTGCAGGGTGAGGCAAGAAGCCCGGTTGTGTGCCTAATGCTTTTATTTGCCGCTCAAGATTCTCTTTCTCTGCTTTTAGTCTCTGCTTCTCATCACGAAGTTCATTCTTCTCAGCCTATACAAAAACATATATACAAGTCCTTAGAACATCCACTCAGCAAAATCAACAGAAATGTGGATGTCTACTCAAACAGTGTAACTGAAGTAAACATCCAGCCATAACTACTCTGTTCATCTGCTTTCTAAGGTTATTATTTTATAGAAATGAAGAGGCACACCTTCAATTCAGTTATCTTCTCCTGCAGACTCTCGCTCAATTCCTTTAGATTTTGGGCTTCCCCACGTAACTGATTCACCATTCGAACAGCATCGACCAATATAGCAGCTTTGTCAATTTTAGGTGGCCTTCCAGGCTCAAGGATAGTACTCAATTCCAGGAATCTTGAAAATATGAAGAAAAAAAAATTAATATGAGAGAGCGAGAGAGAGAGGGAGTATGAACATCAAGAATGAAACTGGAGCATACTTGTCATTCAGTCTGTCCCTCCGCATTTTCTCCCTACAGGCTTTGGAACCAGACACATTGCACGATCCGGACCTCACACTGTGATGAAAACAGTACAGATACATAAAAATTGTGTCATGGAGAAAATTGAATCATGAAGAAATGAGAGAATCAAATCGTAAATCTACACAAGACGAGATGAATACAACTTTCATCTCACATCTATAAACAAACTCAAAAACTGAACCTGTGTAGTAATGCATCAATTTCCATTTCAACGGTAATTTAAGAATAAGATTCAATATATAAGTACCGTTTGTTTGACCCAGTTTCCTTCATAATTTCAGAATTTCCAAATGAGCCATCAAAGTCCACACTGAAATGATAACATCAAACAAAATGAGTTCTTCCATGAAACAAGAATTAGTTTATCCTGGTCAACATATAGACAGGCTGTTCAGATACAACCCCCTCAGATTCTGAGAATATGAAAAAACCATTGTTTAACAATAATACTCAAAGGAAATAAATAGCTACTCTACTTCTATCAACATCTTCACACTTCACCCTCCAAAACATTCCCTTTGCTAAAACAGAAATGAACTTCCTTCATATACAAACACCACAGCAATGTCATCCTCTTAGTAACACTCATATGGACTTCAACTTTGCTAATATGATAAAACCAAGTAGAAAATAACTAGCTCAATCCAGAAGACCAAAACTTTCACCTAACCCCATAACATAAACAATGAAAAATTCACAATAATCACTTCAACACATTAATCAATTCATAATTTTGTAATCAAATTATACAAAATAATATAGCTGGATTAAACTAACCAACAACCATAAATCATCCTCCAAAATTTAATTATTATATTCACAGCTGATTATTTAAAAGACTCAAAATTGACACTTATGAAATCAAACCCAATACAAATCCTACATAAAAGTAATCAACTTTGATTCCAAGCTGGTACCTTGGGCCGGTCGGAGCGGGAAACGAATCGGAGCCCCAGAACCCGGGCGGGTCAAGAGACGGCAAGACGCCGCCAGGCATGGAGATGCTCTCAATCAGATCATAATCGAAGGCCCAATTCTGCGGCGGCGAAGAAATAGCCATGTTTCACCGGCGGCCGGAAAATCAATCTAGGGCTTTTCCGGCGGGGACTGTTTTGGGATTCGAGAAAATTGGGATTTTTTCTCGCAATGTTGGTTATGTTAAATTTTTGGGGTTACAAAATATTGGGTGGTTCGGATTTTTGATTTATATTGTGAGGAATAAGAGAGAGATTTAATGATACGATTATTGTGGGGGATATGGAAATAAAAGAAAAATAAAAATTCGATTTGGTTTTATGGGAAAAAAGCAAATGAACGAGGACCGCGCGGGGTCTTTTCATTTTTCCGATTTTGCCCACGCATCAGAGTCACCGCTCAACGTAGCATTTAGTCCTTTTTGGTAAAATAAATTTGTTACAAAGTCCTTGGAGTCTTGGTTTTTTTAAGGAAAATTGCTGTTGCATCCTTGAGGTGGAAGAATGGTTTGGTTTTTGGTGTGGAAAAGATGTAATTTTGGAGGTAGTGGCTGTGTGCATCACAACTAGAGTATGTGGCAATGATAAGCTCACAAATTTTGACCAGGTGGAGATATTTATATCTAGGATATTCCATTTTTGTTTAAAATGTCATGTATCGGAGTCGGAGATCGGAGAATAAATTTAAAGTACAATAGTTGGAGAATTAGATTACTCGCGAATATTTAATCAGATCTCGCATTGGTCAAATTTTCACGTGAAAATTAAGCGATGAACATTGATCATTGTTCGTCGCTTAGATTTTACTGAAGCGACGAACATTGATAATTGTTCGTCGCTTTCTTTTTATCATCCCATATTTTCTCCTATTAAACATAAAATCAAGAGACGACTTTTGACTCAAAGTTGGTCGCTAAAAACATGAGGCGACAACCAAACTTCGTCGCATAGAATTCCAAGAGAATAGTCAAAATTGGTCGCTGCAGATTGTAAGCGACGAGTCAAAATTGGTCACCATAAATGGCAAGCGACGAGACTAAATCGGTCGCCACAGATGGTAAGTGACGGGTCAAAAGTCGTCGCTCGCCTTGAACAACGAAGTTTGATGTCGTCGCTTGAAATATCAAGGCGACGACTATTGAATCATTATTTGTCCCTTGGAATCGAAACGACGAATCTGAAGCGACGACCTCGAACCGACGACTTGTTGTCGGTAGGGTGTTGAAGCGACGACTTTTGTGCCGAGGCGACGACAAAAATTCGTCGCTTCGGTTGTGACCCACAGTAGTGATTATATACACCACAATCCACTCAAATATCTCTGGAGTTGTTGCTTCATATAGTAATAGTTGCTGCAAATATTGTAAGATTTTACTTTTCCTTATCGGGCTCTAGTTCCTGAAAGTCCGAGACCTAAATCCATGCTCTACTCAGTTGCTCTTAAAATAATTAATCTTGTTAATTAATGGACAACATGTCAGAGAACAACTCATCGAATACAGTATCCAATACCGAATTGTTCTTCATTGCATAAAGAAGAGGATAAAGTAAGAATCAATTAGCTATTACATATATACCTGCATACTGTAAAGTTGGGCTTTACAGAAAAGCTGACTTCTGTTTATTTTTTAAAATAAGATGCTGAAAAGTAAATTGATCGAGTGTTTAGTAAACTGGCTTTTTTTAAGTGATGTTAGTGGAAAAGACATGGGCAAAGTGTTTAGTAAACTGAAAGCTGACTTGTGTTTTTTGTCTGTAAATGACCAATTTGGACATAAAAGAAATTTTAACTTTAATTGAATGGTAATACCTATTAATATTTAATTTTATAGCTAATTGAATCTTTATTATGTTTATATGAATGGTAATACCTATTAACATTGAGTTTCATTGACATCAAATGACTACAAAATGATACATTAACACCATTAAACATTAACCAGCATTACGAGCACTCATCGAGATTTGAGTGATGTTATTTCTTATTCTTTCAATTTCTTGTACACCAACATGAGTATGATGTTCTTTTTGTACATCATCATCCACTTCTATGTCACGTGCCATGTCATCGGGTCTTTCTCCAATACGGACAAAATGTCTATCCCGATTTCCATACCTCCGTATATAAATATGAAGTGTCATAGTTGCAATCACGATTTTCACTTGTTTTGAAAATGAATAACGTTGCATATTCCAATAATAGAAAGAAAGAAGTGGGCACCGTCGACTTTTGACATTTGGTTACTAATGAATACAAAGTAATTAACTCACTTGGCCAACTATTGAAAACGATCAGTCATATGCATTAACTCGATGCTCAATTATCAATCTTCCACATCGATCTCAACACATGTGAATCACGTACATGCATTATTGAATATATTAATCTCGTCACAGGCTTTGTTATTCCTGCTTCTTTCTTTAAGTTCATCAATATATTAATATATTCCTTACTACGTACGTACGTACACCATGCATATGATAAATTTAGCTATACGTATAGCTTGCATTATTAGCTAAAAAGATCGAATAAGAAGAAAAACGTGCATGATTGAACCATTTATGTGATTTGCTCAACTTCAACAGAATTTGTTGGCCAATCCACGGCTGCAAGTGAGTTAATTAATTACTTTGTATTATGTATATCAAGACGGTTAGTCGGAACCGGTACCACTTGTTTCTTTTATATTCTTGGTTTTTCTTTCCAACTGCCGTTTTGATACTGTGGGTCTTTTTATACTAAAAGGCATGCAGCTGGTAAATGATCATCGATGCTGGCAACCGCCATCAACTAATGTAAGTAAATGATCATCAAAGCAGTAACCGCCGCCCCGACGATTAATGCAATCAACACATCCATAATGGTGCAAGAAGGTTGTGAGACTTTTCATTCCGATTATAATGTTGACGTCATGCCTCAAGATTGTATCCAAATCAACATGATCAGCTCCTCTTTAGGGTTCGACGGTGAACTTTGGATCGTCTATACTTTCAAAGCCAATTAGCAGCAAACTAAACTGTTTTCTGCATCCAATAACCTGAGTGCCCTCAGTTACTGGTCGTTCTCTTAATCCATCCAGCTCCATATATATATATATCTAAAATTAACGTGTGAAGTTTCTTTTTTGACATACTTTTCGGTCATATTTCTACATCTCCACCGTTTAGATGTTATAATCTAATGTATAGCGAACCTTCGCTCTAAAATTTCATTCAACTTAATAATCGTTTGGCCTTTCGTTATGGTAATTTGGACGAACAATTTGGGTTAAACAAATTCGGGTTGAACAAATTCGGGGTGCTCATTAATTTAATATAGTTACGATACTTTAACGATGACCAAATTGAATGAAATCTAACAGAAATAATCTATAAATTAGATTCTAACATCTGAACGACAGAAGTATCAAAATATGACCGAAAAATGTGCCAAAAACTGAACTTCGCACGCGATAAATTCAAAACGAAACTTCGCCCTGAATAGAAACTATATATATATATAGGATTTTTTTCAGGTGCGGACGTCCGCACCGACTGTTCACCGTGTGGATGCGGCGTTTCCGGCGACCGGCGAGGCGGAGACGGCCCGGCGATGGACCTCGGGCCGGCACAGACGGGGTCGCCGGGCCGGGGCGAGCAAAGCCCACTCGCCGGATACGCCTCGCTGGAAACGCCGCATCCGCACCGCGCGGACGTCCGTACCGGAGAAGGACTATATATATATATATATATATATATATATATATATATAATCATCTTCTTTAGTACATATGTTGGTGTTCAATTTTGGACTTTTGAAAAATAAGTGGCAACATTGTTGTAAGATAACAAATATGTTATCATTTGATCAAATAAACAACTAATGTAAAGAGTGATAGGATAACAGGAGAGGAATGATTAGACTAATACGAAAAGGGGTAATAAGGAAAACCTCTTGGCATGCTTAGTTTCAGTTCTCTTATTTTCTTACAGAATATCAAAGCTTCACTACATATCACTGAATTGTAGCCATTCTCCTTACATACCCAATGTTCAGCAGCACAGTTTCGACTTCAGCAGCTCATGCTTCTAGCTCCAGGAAATTCTTTATTACTCCCATCATCTCACCGCCAGGAAAACGTCCAAGACATCCCCTTGCTGCCGCTATTTCATTAAACTCACAAACTGAATCACCACTGAAAGCTCGAGGCTGTTGGGTGGGCTCCCGTTCCATCTCCACATGTTCTGTCGGGTATTCACCCTCTTTTACAATTGGAAGAGGAAATGGATCAAGCGAAACACCCAATATCGTTTCCACACCTACAGCACCCACAAAATCTTTCAATGAACATATTGTGAAGGGAACTGGCTCAAAGCTGTGGTCTCCATATTCAACTGGGGTAGAGTGGTCTCCTGTAACACAAAGGAAGTACTGAAATTTTCCAGATGATTCAGTCTCCCAAAGGAGCCTGGCCAGCTGCCCTATAGCTTGATCTACAGCTTCTAATCCTTTGACTTTGAAAATGGTTGCCTTATCATGACCTGCATCATCTATAGCCTGCAAGGCAAACAAACAGAGATTTCTTTACCACTTATGAAATAAGGACCTAAGTATTGAATCCCAAAACTATCTCTCTCAGTATGAATCCCTATCTGGGACAAACAACCACGGAATCAAGCAGAGCAGCAAACATTAAAGTTTACTGGCAAGCAATTGCTATGTCACCATCAACTTCTTCCACTTCAGGAAATTAGATTAACAAAGATGTGCAAGATTCAGTGAGGACATAAATGTATTTTTATCTGGGACCAACAATTACGCAAGCAAGCGGAGTATCATACATTAAAATTTACTGGCAAGCAATTGCTATGTCACCATCAACTTCTTCCATTTCAGGAAATTAGATTAACAAAGATGTGTAAGCTTCATTGAGGACATATATGAAGAGTATTGAAATTGCACAGTGATGAGGCATAAAATCTTAGATATGACCTTTATGTGGAGGAACCCAAAATCATAGCCATCTGATCGGCCTGGTTTGTGTTCATCTTCCCCTGGCACAAACACATTGGGGCAAGACTGCAGAGGAGCTGAGAGTGCCTTGGCTATTGCAGTTGCTTTGGATGTTAGAAGTGTTCTGTAGTCACCAGTTGCTCCAGGAGCTTCCAGGATATCAATGCCAAGAGATAAACCCAATCCAGCAATGATTTTTGTTGGGGCTACCATGCAAGGCCATAACCCATGTTTCTTTGCAAATGGAGACACCTGAGATATGTCGAGTACGTAGAAAAATACTTGTAAAGATGATATACATTTTTTAAATGTGTGCCCTAAATGTAAACCATCAGAAGAGGGTCTCTTGTAAGGCCAAAATTGCTCGTATGCCTAGGGAAATTGTTGAATGGAAGATCTCTTAGGCTTTCAATATAATATAGAACTTGACATTCTTATGGGATATGTCTAGCACTTCCAGGAGCTTTACTAAAACAGTAGTTGTGGAAAGTTCAAGCATTGCCTAGCAGGCTACCAGAAAGAAATAATAACCACTGACGTCCACCGATTTCTGTTCAGCTCAAAAGATTATTTATAGGCACATATGGAGGAAGATAATAGCTAGGCAGCCAGAATCCAGAACTTACAAATCATGAGAACAGACACATTCAGGATTATGATGTATGATAATAACGAGATAGAGTAGACAAGTATAGAAACATTAGATGTTCCGGAGGAGTGTTCCAGCACATGGTGGCGGTTTGACCCACTAATAAAAGCATAGAAAGCTGTTATATGTAAGGACTTAGATGATAGCATTGCTGAGTAATGAGTCAACATGATGCAATACAAATATCACATGGGTTTAGATAACATACCTCAATCCGGATACCACAACCACGTAAAAGGACAACATTAGCTATGTTCTTCCCTTCAGAGGCCCGCTTTGCATTCAGTGGATGAGCAATGAGAATCTTTGATATTTCCTTTGACAACTCGTTAACTACTTTCGCTGTATGCCGTGCCTCATAACTACCATCTAAAGCTTCAGCTTGCAAAAGTAAACGGTTGTCCTTCAACGGGTCTGTTCCTGATATGTTTCCACTTAAACTTGGTCCTTTTACAACCACTCCACATCTATGTTCTGTTGCATACCTGTAGCAAATGAGCATTTCAAATGGTTAGGTATTTGAAAGTACTTGCAAGTTATATCGCTAGCGGTAGGAAGGCCAGTCACCTTGAAAGCTTATCAAATATTTCACACTTTCTTTTTCAACTTAAATTGAACAGATTTTTGATAATTTTTTAGCTTTCTGCATGAAGGAGGTAGGGTTTGATCAAACACTTGGATAAAAGAGATACATACATGCACATCAAATAAGAAGCCTGTTACATCAGTTACAATAAACATTTGCACTTGCACCTGACTCTCACTTCATATTCGGGAAAAGATGGCAACTTCAATCCATCTAGTGCTGCACACAGTATGGGTCCTTCTTCTTCAAAATGTCTGTCAGCCCTCCTACTGATGACTATTCCAGATTTTTCATCCAATGTTGCAAAATTTGACTGAAGAACAACAGTTTGCAATCAATATTTTGTATTTTGTGGAAAACTCCTAGAATCTAGATTAAACATAATCTGAAGGATAGCATTTATAACAACAATTACTTATCAGTTGATACGGGACCGATATCCATTAGGCTCCGTGGCTTCTGTGCCTTATATATAATGATGAACTGTATCTTTATGGAAATTTGGCAATGCATCAAGTTGAAACTGCTCATCCAGGATCATGTTGCGACTATTCTTATGAGATGCTATCATTTTATGAAGAAATGAGATGAATAAACAAATACTCACCTTAAATGCAATATCACCTGGTGACATTGCCAATCCAGCTCCCATGGACTCAAATGCACCGCGGCCCTGATAATATACCCTAGGGTTGTAACCCATCAGAGAAAGGTGAGCAGTGTCACTTCCACAACCCAGACCAACTTCAACAGGGTCCATTAGACCATTAACTCCAGCGGATGCTATGGCATCCAAATTCGCCACTTTGGCCGCCTGAAGAGGAGTCTTAAATCCCAACTTTGGTATTGACACATCACCAACCCCATCAATCAACACAAATGCCACTCTTCTCTTTGGCTGCTGGAGATGCCCCATGTATCTCCAAAAATGGAACCTTATGTGTTTTCTGCTCTCCTCCTTACTTAGCAACACAGTTTTGTTTTAAAGCAGAGTCACAGGTGCATCTCAAACCTGCAATAAAATAAAGGAAAAAGAAGCACTATTATCATTTCAGCCATCTTAACATTCATGAGAAATTTAAATTAATGATAATTTTGCTATATCAGAGTTATGGTTCAAACTTCAAACAACAACTTCTATGTTGTTCCCAATTGCTACAATCAAAATTAAAAAAAAAAAAAAATTCACCAGATCTTACAGCTTCAAATAGTTACAGAACAAAGTGGTTTGTCCAATTACCACTAATAAAGAGAAAAACCGAAACCAAAGCAGTAGCAAAACAAGTATAATCAAGCAGCTAAGATTAACACCATTTCCCAAAGCCAATGGCGGAACCAGGATGAAATTGTTACCGGGCTAATTGTAACACACACAAAAAAATCTCAATAAATCCTGACCAAACTAGTGGCGGAACTGACCAGGATGTGGTTTTCCATTAATGAAACCATGAACTAATGACTCAGTTTAACAGAGTTTCATCACCTACTTACTATCAATGGCACGCCTCGATCCCAATATTAAATATGGGATCAAAAGCATTTCCACAAATACCGCAAGGGAAATGTAGAAGAAGAAAAATAAATTTTATAATAACCAAAACATGACCTGAGCATAGTTTTAGCTCAAATCAAGTGAAACTGGAAAATATACTATTTACAAGTACCTAATTTTTTAATGCTCCTATGACATACTTCATAGAATACCATGAATAATCACCATCTTTCTAGTACACAAACACACACTCCAAAATGAAAGAGTATGATCACAATCCAGAAATCAATTACTGACTACCATGAACATTGACACCCTTATTATCAAAACAGTAAGAGCATAAACATAAACACAGAATATACACTAACATGTCATTGAACGCCCAATTAAGAAAGTAACCCAAAGAACCAAACTTCTGAAGCCAAACAAGATTTCATGGAGCCACTCCCTTATCATAAAAACAGAACCAAAAACCAACTTATCTTTAAAGATATGAACTGAAGACAGATCACGAAACAAACCACCCAAATATCCTCATAATTCAGTAAAGAGGACCTCATAATCAAAAGACTAATTTCCAAATAGAATCCAATGGAAACGGCACAGAATAAATCAAGAAAACAGAATATCAAGCATATAAGTCACTCACCAAAAGAATCCAAACCCAGAACCAGGTTTCTGATTCTAAAATCAACACTTTCCTCTCTCCTCCTCTTCCCGTCTCCATCTTCATTCTCTATTTTCTTTGTTCTTTTTTTTTACTCCCCCTCCAGACCTCCTCTCCTCTTTCCCCTCTCTTCTTTTCTCCCTCTCCTCCTCTTTCCTTCTCCCTCTGTTCTCTTTCTTTTTATTTTTCTTTCACCCACCGCCACCGCCACCACCAATTCAACTCATTCTTATCTCTTCACCAAGATTACCCAAAAGTAAAAGTAACAAAAAAAAAAATAACAAGAGTAAATGTAAATGTAACAATGTATATATATATACAATAAGAAGAATAAGCTTTAAATTCGGATACGGGATATTACAATCAATGTCACCCACACCAAACAAGAACGAAATCCTACAATAAAAATGGACAGGAGGTGAAAATTGTAAAACTCAATATGCATATCTTTGAATATTCAAAGATCTAGACTATCGAATCTTAAATAAAAGGAAGAGTGAGAGCGGGTTGGAAATTTTTTCCTCAGTTTCATAGCATTGTCATTGAATTGGGTACGTATATAAACTGAATGACCAATGAGTTTCGTGACATTTGAAATTAATCTCAAGCCAAAGAAGCATCATAAAGACCCCCTCATTTGTAGAGATGCATACTCCCTCCTAACAGACTAGAAAAGACTTGCAGAAGGAATGAAACCAAACTGATGTGATGTGAGGATTGGATCAAACTAATTCAGAAACATCTGAAACTAACCAACCCAAAAAGAGGACAAAATAAACTCAACTCAGACACATCAGTAATTAAACAAGCCCCTTAAAAAAATAGAATGTAACAAAAAAGAATTCAACCGATAAAAGCACAGATTAGCAAAAACCTGGGAATCCAACTATCTCCTCCAACTATACCAAACTGCACATACTCTGATCATGAGTTGGTAAACAATCCCTTATACACAGCAACACAATATTCAAATGTGCATGCAAATCAAACTAAGAGTTACCAAGGACATGACATCATTCTTGATGCAAGAGTATTGAGTTGTTTTACCTCTAAATAGCTTCACTGGCGATTCTGGTTTGGACCCAGAAAAAAAGAGAGTTGCTTTTGAAATTGGGTCTCTGGTTTCAGGATTTGCTGATCGATTAAAGAGGGATTTAGCTATGGCTGAAGCTCTCTATCTCTATATCTCTGCATAAAGGTTCAAACTTGAAAGCAGAGGATTGATTCTGGTTCTGATTCTCACTGAATAAAAGTCTCCCCATTTTAGTTTAGCCTCTTTGGGCCTCCCTGGTTCACTCGATGTTTTGGGCTCTCGCCCTATGGGCTTCTAAGGGAGCATTTTTCTTTTCTTTTCTTTTCTTTTTTTTTTATGAAAAGGGAAGCATTCTCAACTTTCAAGAACAAAGAAAAAATTCTTC
The DNA here is from genome assembly GCA_963682095.1 of Potentilla sterilis. Lineage (NCBI taxonomy): Eukaryota > Viridiplantae > Streptophyta > Magnoliopsida > Rosales > Rosaceae > Potentilla > Potentilla sterilis. The sequence goes on from OY821755.1 coordinate 1,890,321, forward strand.
TACCGTGATGTTTTCTATGTCTCATGTTACATTTTTTCTGATTACTATGTCTCATATTACATCGGTGTCATCATGAGGCTCTAGTTTTCCAACCTGTTTCTTAAGCCATAATTACTACCAAAAAAAAAAAAAAATTCATAATTAAACTGGCTAGAATTTATACCAGCATCTGGTGTAATTGCAGCACAGAAGTTTCTAAGAAAAAACTTTCCCCTAATACCATCGTTTCTACCCAAAGCATGAGCTTTTGAGGTTGTTTATAAGATTTGATATACTGTGCTTCATTGTGAATGAAAATTTTCAAAAAACTTGAATTTACATCGATTGTAGAGTCATATTTTCTCTTGAATAACCCAATGCCCGGTTTTAGGGTTTGTTATAGATTTAGACATTTAGTTTAAGCACAACGTAATCACCAAAATTGTATTGGAGGCTTCTACCAAATTACCCAAATAAGTATGAGCATCAATACATTTGTCTACCAAACCGATCGATGACTAGCTAGTTTGCAGTATAATATTGTTGCACTTAAGAGAAGGATTTTGAAAGAATTCATTGATATTATTGGCTATTCATGCTCTCCGAATAGCAATTTATAACATGCGGGAAAATATTTCTTCTTGCAATGCAGAAGAAAGGTACAAACTCAAGAACAAAAATCAATGTGAAAATTAAAAATGTAGGAAACAGAACAAAAAGGCGAAAGATGATCGAAATTCTTCATCGATCAGCTTCATTTGTTGCCTCCCACTGCATTCCTGACTGAATCAGCAGCTCCCTGTGCCTTCTCCTGCATCTGCTGACCAGCCTGCATGCATCACATTCAACCTATAAATTAGCGGTATGATTTCATATAAACAAATTAGGGCAAAAGTCATCTCATGTTTCACCATACATTTTGGGCTGATTCCTTGGCAGACTGGGCAGCATTGCTGGCGGAGTCCATCAAGTTGCTGGCCTTCTCCTGCAGCAAACAATAACATGGTCAAAATAACAAAACTTAACCACAACTATCACTGCAAACATGAAAGGTTAAAAGTTAGATCCTTACCTGAGCCTGGCCCTTGGCCTGGCCAGCTTGGTATCCTGCATTTTGGGAGTTGTCCATTCTGATCTGTAGGTCTTTCGCTTACGGAAACAACAAGAGAATATGTAAGAGGCTGATCGAAAACTCAGATTTGCTTAATTTGATGAAATGGTGATAGAAGAGAGGAGTATTTATAAATAGCTTCTTGAATCAGGTTGATGTCATTGCTTGACAAGTGTTTATAGCTACGTTTATGGTTGATCGATGGAAATATAAGTTTCAGGCTGGAGACAAGGACGCCGTACTACTGGTTTTGAACGAGTTTGGGGGCCGGGCCTCCGGGTATTTAACTCAACGTGGCGGAGATCTCTGTATACGGGAGCGGGATCGGGATCGGTACGTATACCGTATACGTGGTTATTTTAGTTTTTACTTAATATGGGACAAACGTTCCTTAATCCCTTCTATTTATGGTGAACACTTTTTTCTTTTTAAGTTTGAACGAAGTGTACATTGAAAAATACATTTCATATTTTCATATGACACTAAAAAAAGAATATGAATGATGTTGACAGTAGCCAGAGAGGCTACACCAGGGCCCACAGACCCGCAGCAAGCGCACCAGAGCCCGGACCAGGACCCAGGATCGGACCACCAGCACCAGGCCTCGGGCCCCAGCGGTCTATCCTGCCTCCAGGGATCCTGGAACCAGGGGCGCCCGCCTGCCAAAGAGGGCACCAGAATATCCAAACAGAAGGGAACCAGTCCCACATCGAAGGGTAAGGCCAGCCCTCACCCTTGACCACCTATATACGGGCCTCAACTACCACCATAAATAGGTAACTTGTCTCCCTCCCTGCTTACATACGTGCCCAGGTTATATATATTCCAACTATACTAACTTAAGCATCGGAGAGGTGAAGGCCGGCCCGCCCGGTATTCCCCTTAGTAAGCAGGATTGCAGGAGATCGAGTCGGATTCATCAAGTATCTACCAAGACCCCCGGGTTTAGGCAGAAACAAATGAAAAACCTTAATATTGGTGCTTGTTTGAGAATTGAGATATAGCTTAATTTGATGAAAGAAATGTTTTATTTAATTATTTTGATTTTTTTATATATATATATTTTCATTATTTCATATAAGGTTTAGAGTTATGTACATTGATGCTCAATATTATATCGATTTTAGGTTGGTAGAAAAGTTTATGTATGTAACCAAAGTTCCAAAAGTATAAGTCTATATGGGCACTGATATAGGGCCTCAGAAGCCTCAATCTTATGTGTCATGTCTTGTCATATACACACATCACATTTTTGAATAAAGTCACGTCATGTCATTATTGAGTAAAAGACAATCATATCCTCTATCAATTCAATTTATTATTGATAGCTTCTTACCTTAAAGGAGTTTAAGGTTATATTACTTAGCAAATTTTATGGGTTAAAGTTATGATACTAATTAATATATTTTCTTTCCAATTTTGTCGAGACAAGTTTACGTACTTTTTGACTTTTAAATGTATTGATTTTTTCTTTTAATTTTATGGTTAGAATTACCATATCAATATACATATCATATTCTCATTTATAATTATCGAATTTCTTTCGGAAGAATTAGATATATAAAAACTTTTCTGAACTCCTTTTTGGACGAATAATTTATGTATATATGTTGGACGATTTATATATATGTGAACTCACATTTCTTAAATATTGTAATTTCAAAAAACTTTGTATTTTCATTTTATATTTTGGTATTTAAATTTAGGTATGAGTGTAATGAAAAAGAAAATTAAAATACATATGTTTTTTATAGAAGAAAACATGAATAATTTATAACTGTTATTTTTGTGAATGATATGATTGTCTTTTACTCAAAAATGACATGGCATGATTCTGATTAAAAATGTAATGCGTCTATCACTACAAAAGAAAAGGGCTTTGCCGACGAAAAAAAAAAAACCGCCGACGAAATAATTTTTTCGTCGGCTATTCCCAAGAATGGCCGACGAAAATTTTTGTCGTCGGCCAAAAAAAAATTTCGTCGGCCATACACATAGAATGGCCGACGATTCATTATTTCGTCGGTAAAAATTAAAAATCGTCGGCCATACCCACAGAATGGCCGACGATTTTTCCGTCGTCGGTAAAAAAACTTTTTCGTCGGCTATACTCCTATAATGGCCGACGAAAAATAATTATTTCGTCGGTCATAATTTTTTTAGAAAATAATAATATTACGAACAATGGCCGACGAAAATTAAGTATTTCGTCGGCCATAAGTTTTTAACAGAAAACGACAAAACAATAGCCGACGAATACTAGGTTTGATTTCGTCGGCTATGATTAAACAAAAAAAGAGCAGTTTCCATTTTCTATCACTATCGACAAACCATTGCTTCATCCTTCAAATGCAAATGTGTCGTGAAATAAGACATGACCGAAATATTGAAATACGGCTACGGTTGAAAAATGGGAAGATTCCGACAAAATCTGTGTGCCGAATGTTGCGGTTAGGTGGTTTTTACTCCCGTTTTCCTATGGGTAGCCTGACGGTCGGTAAATATTTTAGGGGAAATTTTTATACGATTAGATGCGTCGCATCGATCTGAAACTATTCTCTGTTGAAGGTCAGGCCAAAAAACGTCATTTAGACGGGCCAATTTCCGTTTTAAAGCGTTTAGAGGTTTGACTTTGCGGTTTGACCGTCCCGATCGAGCCTTCAACGTTGTCAGATGTAGTTGGATTTTTTTTCATACATGTATTTAATCTTAACGGTGATATCTGACGGTTGGAATAGATTTTCCAAACTTTGAGATTCAAAATCGGAATATATGCACTAATGTTCTTTAACTTGTTTACTAAGTGTTTAAGTGAATGTATAGTTTCAAATACCTACTATACGTAGACCCTTCAAATGCAAATGTGTCGTGAAATAAGACATGACCGAAATATTGAAATACGGCTACGGTTGAAAAATGGGAAGATTCCGACAAAATCTGTGTGCCGAATGTTGCGGTTTGCTGTTTTTTACTCCCGTTTTCCTATGGGTAGCCTGACGGTCGGTAAATATTTTGGAGAAAATTTTTATACGATTAGATGCGTCGCATCGATCTGAAACAATTCTCTGTTGAAGGTCAGGCAAAAAAACGTCATTTAGACGGGCCAATTTCCGTTTTAAAGCGTTTAGAGGTTTGACTTTGCGGTTTGACCGTCCCGATCGAGCCTTCAACGTTGTCAGATGTAGTTGGATTTTTTTTCATACATGTATTTAATCTTAACGGTGATATCTGACGGTTGGAATAGATTTTCCAAACTTTGAGATTCAAAATCGGACTATATGCACTAATGTTCCTTAACTTGTTTACTAAGTGTTTAAGTGAATGTATAGTTTCAAATACCTACTATACGTAGACCCTTCAAATGCAAATGTGTCGTGAAATAAGATATGACCGAAATATTGAAATACGGCTACGGTTGAAAAATGGGAAGATTCCGACAAAATCTGTGTGCCGAATGTTGCGGTTTGCTGTTTTTTACTCCCGTTTTCCTATGGGTAGCCTGACGGTCCGTAAATATTTTGGGGGAAATTTTTAAACGATTAGATGCGTCGCATCGATCTGAAACTATTCTCTGTTGAAGGTCAGGCCAAAAAACGTCATTTAGACGGGCCAATTTCCGTTTTAAAGCGTTTAGAAGTTTGACTTTGTAGTTTGACCAAAAGTATAGCCGACGAAGTTATATTTCGTCGGCTAAAGTCTGGTGATCCGCGCCTTTCCATTATCCACCGTTGGATGGGGGAGATCGGACGGATGCTGAGGGACGAAGACTATAGCCGACGAATTATGTAATTTCGTCGGCTATGCCATAGCATGGCCGACGAAAAATGAATTATGTAATTTCGTCGGCTATGCCATAGCATGGCCGACGAAATCGCTTTATTTCGTTGCCTATACTATAGCATGGCCGACGAAATCGCTTTATTTCGTCGGCTATACTATCGGGTATAAGTAAAATGCAGCCGAACCCTAGCCTCCATTTGCCCGATTTTCCCTAAACAATCTTCCTCCTCGAATCCGGCCCTCCTTCATCCGCCGATCCTCCTTCATCCGCCGATCCTCCTCCCTATTCCGGCAGCCCGGCGCCTCCTCCTCCTCCTCCTTGGTTCGATCCGCCGCCCCTCCTCCTCCTCCTCCTCCCTGTTCCGGCAGCCCCGGCCGACCCTCCTCCTCCTCCTCCCTGTTCCGGCCGGCCCTCCTCCTCCCTGTTCCGGCCGCCTCCTCCTTCTCCTCCTCCTCCCCGATTCGGTACCCGGCCTCCTTTTTTTTTTTTTGTTTGTTATTTAATTGTTAATAAATTAAATTATGGTTAATAAATTATATATAATTGTTAATTTAGATATAATTGTTAATTTAGGTATAATTTATGTATTTATATGTTAATTTGTGTATAATTTATGTATTTATGTTAATTTATGTATTTATGTTAATTTAGGTATAATTTATGTATTTATATTAATTTAGATATAATTTATGTATTTATGTTAATTTAGTTATAATTTATGTATTTATGTTAATTTAGGTAGAATTTATGTATTTATGTTAATTTAGGTATAATTTATGTATTTATGTTAATTTAGTTATAATTTAGGTATTTATGTTAATGTATGTAATTTTTAGGTTTTTATGTTAATTTAGGTAATTTTTGTAAAATTTATTTTAATTGTATAATTTAGGTGTAATTGTATAATTTATATGTATAAATTGGTTATTATATAAATCGGTAAATATTAAAATATGTTAGTATTATTGGGTATTATATTAATTAGAATTTGTTATTTAATATAATATAATTTAATATTAATTAATGTATTAATGCGTCTGACTTTAGATGGCCGATGCATTTAGGCAGTTCTTCGGAGGCCGTCGTTCTAGATCTAGAGGTTCTGGAAATGCCGCCGGTTCCCCAGACTCCGAGAGGACGGCTAGCCAGCCTGAGAGGACCACCAGCCAGCCGCGGAGGAGTGTGGATGCAGCCCAGCCGCGGCGGAGTGTGAGTGCTCGGCACCAGACCCTTCTCCAGGCGGGGCGGCCGTCGAGCCATACTTAATGGATTTCGTCGGCCATACTCAAAAATACCCGACGAAATTCGTCGGCTATTTCACCCACGTTTGCCCGACGAATTTTTGGACTCGTCGGCCATACTTAACTATAGCCGACGAAATTTTTTTTTTCGTCGGCCATTGGTATTACCGACGGCGTATTACCGACGACTTATGGCCGACGAAATTTTCGTCGGCAGAGGGTATAGCCGACGAAAAAATGGAATGGCCGACGAAAAAATTTTCGTCGGCTATTCGGCCGTATCTGGTAGTGTATGTGACAAGACATGACACATAAGATTGTGGCATTTGAGGCTTGAATTTTTTAGACCAACAATCATTTTCCAAGTCTATATATGCATGACCAAGTAAATATATACGAGGGATTTATACTCAGAAGTTTCAAAACATTCTTATCTGCTTTCTTATCACTGTTGAAGAGTGTGATTTCTCTGTAACAACCTACACTACGATCAATATATAAACTCAGGTCAGGTACTCAATTGGTACGACTGGCAAACCACAATTCTCTCTTTCATTCCTAAACTCATTAAAGAGCAGTGTCCAAACCAAGGTTTAAGCTGTCTCAAAAGAACAATTGTGTAGTCTCCAATGAATAACCCCAAATCCCCAATGTTATCAGATCAAGTAATCATTTTCCCCAATGCAAACTGAAAACCTAATTTGCTCGGAAAAACTGCGACAGGCGCTTAATCGGAAAGAGAGCCATGGACGACTTACCTAGAAATTTTTGATATCCAAAATCACCGGTGATTTTCTTTCCTCTGCTTGAAGCAAAAGGGGTTATGTGCTTTCGGACCCACCCGGATGCCCGAACCCGACAAGGAGGACCAGCTCAGCCCTCTAATCCCTCTACCTCAGCTAAAGCCTGTTACCAATGTTTCAAACCTGAAGAGCAAAGATTTCTACAGTAGACAGATACACCACTCGCCGCCTTACACACCTGACACGCGCCGCTTCCACCAGTCTCATGCTTTGTTCAGGCTTCAGGGTTCTCGTTGCCTGGGTTTAGGTGTTTAGGTTTTTTTTTCTTTTTTCTTTGGATCACATCTGCTTGTTTCTCTTCTCTTCTCTTCTCTTCTCTTCTCTTCTCGTTTTGTTGCGAGACGCGGTTTAGCTCTAATGGGAGAAAACAGAGTCGTTAACAACAAAAGGAATTCCCATCAGTTTTTTAGGTGGCCACGTGTCGCGTGCCTATAGGTTGGGACCACCATCGCATGATGCCAGCTGATGTTCCGGGTACATATAATAATTCTCATAGTTTGGTATTGAGTTTTAAGAAAAATAATTACTTATGATTATCATTATGAGTTAATTATGTATTTGGAAAGTTTTTTATAAGTTGCTTATTTATAAAATTTAGTCGAAAAAACCACGATTTTAAAAAACATGTCAGATGTTGCTTATTTAAAACTCAGTTTTTCCATATTTGAGGTTTTTCACCTCCATACCAAACTAAGCCACAAACTTATACGTCAACTTATTTGATGTGTGGTTTCGAGTTAACCACACAGCATTGTTGAAAATCAGCTTATTAAAACGCACAGCAAATACTAGTGCTTGTCCTTAGCTTGAAGGGCTAAAATGTAGCGGATGTTCTGTTGCTTTCATCGACTACATATAGGTCTATAGGGTGTGTGTGACATTGATTTTAGAGTGGTTTTGGATTTGATTTGCATCTGAGCTTACGTACGAACATTATTAGGGTGATTAGTTACTCGAAGAAGTATGAACAATACATGCGCGCATTCGATCTTTCAAAAATGACAAGTTTGTATTGTAACATTGATTGTTGCATGCACTCTTAACTTGATTTTAGAATCTTTCCCATATCGCCAAAAGTCCAAACAAGATCTATGAGCTGTGTGCTTGGCAGATTGTTCGGCAATCTAGCACTTAAATTATTTCCGGAACAATAAGATCATATCAATTTTAATGTCCAATATTCATTCCACCCCAGTGGTTAATTACCATTCTAGTTTTTTTTTTTTTTTTTTGAAAACGAATTGCCATGCTAATTAGAGTAGAAAAATCCTTGGAATTGTTGAATAGCAAAGTGATCGATAAGAACCTTTCTTCTTGCAAGATCAGAAGAAAGTTACACCTTCAGAAGCTAAAATTAATCATTGCGGACAGATAAAAATGTGGGGAACAAAATTGATATGGAAATTAAATATGTTGTAAACAAAACAAAATGGCCGGCTAATGATGGCATATGGGTATGTAGCTCTGGGTTTTAGACCCTTTTCCAATTCTTCACTTTCTTCTTGTTTTCTTGTATAGACAAGGCTGAAGGCGACAAACAACTATTGCCACAGCTTCAATTTCATTAATTAATCCACACAAACTCAGCAGCTTCTGTTGGATTTTTCCTCTGGCTCATCAAAACCAGGAGAATCCCAAATCAAAGGAGAAGACTCATCAAAACCAACCACAGTAGCAGAGCTTCTCCTCTGGCTCAAATTCACTGAATTTCTCAGTCAGTTCTTCTCCTCTGGCCAAACAGTAAATTTTATTGAGAAATTGTGGTTATTGGGAATGGATTGCTTATCTGTGGTTAGGATTGGGTGTGTTATACAGAGAGCTACAAGACCTGTACTGGTTCCGATCCCAACATAATTTAGTGTAAGTGTTATAGATGCATACTCGCCCCAAACTAGCAGACTTTGGCGGATTTGATGTGCTGTGTTAATTTAGTTATGGTTCCTTCGTTGTAATTGTTTATCTTTTGTGAAGTTCGGATGTTAGATTTGTATTTATGGGTGCTTCCTTGCTTCTGTCTATCTCATATGTTGGGAGGAGTGGACTTAGTCGACCCCTGAAACCTACCAAGTCTTATTCTTGTTTCGGTTCATCGTCTTCTTCAGGGTGAATTAGGAACTTAAGAACTGTCTGCACTATACATTGTTTAGAAGTAGGTCTTCTTTGTTTGCTTTCTAAGGCATTTCCTTATTGTTTTCTTTTCCTGAATCATTCATTGTCGTAGAAATGTCCACAGCTTCGCTTGAAGTTCTATTGATGCTTAATTAAGTTAACTGGGATACGATCAGGCACATGCATACATAATTATGCTTGTATGGGATCAGACATTGTCGTCGCACAATATTATGTGAAGCTTTGTTTAGAGTTATACTGCTATTTAACTTGATACGGGATGTTTATTTGCTGTTTGTCAACTTGGAATTGAAGCCAAATATCAATAGACTGCAGTCAGTTTTTTTCTTTGCTTTAAACCTTATCCATTGTTACAGAAGGCTTTGCTCTATTGGCACTTAACTAAGTTTATTTGACAGTAATGCATTTTATCATGTTTTAGCAACATATAGATAGATATATATACAATCAAACACAAAGACTTGTATATATATATATAGAGGATCATAAGTTGCCCATGAAATGGAGCTTGTGTCTAAGATATTTGGATTTCTGTTGCTCAAGTACTGATCAGTGAACTAATAATCAAAGGTAATTGTTGTTTATTGGTTTCAAAGGCCACATTATGCTTTGATTCTAAGATGATGTGGTCTTTGGTTGCAGGATGTTATGACTGAATCAATCACTGCTTGAGCCATGTTGCTGGAGATGCAGGTGAATGTGTTGTTTGTGTTGGAACTGGCAAATACCAGCGCCATTGATTTATGCAAGTTCGTTATGGGGTAAGGCACCATTTCAGTTTTGAGACCAATTAAGTGACCGTGCAACTTGGATATCCATATGATTAAAGAAATAATCAAATCATAGTGGATCATTTTGGATAGTATCAAATCATATTGTATAAAAAACGGGGGTGTCCATTACATGGTAAAAGTTAGGCTTGACCAAGTTAGGAGAGGATTTGAGTCCCATTACATGAGTATGGGCATTGATAAGTGTGTGGTATACCTCCTTCATATCTGTAAGATCGAATCTGTACAACATATCAATCAACAGTCATTTCTTCTTTTTTCCATCCTCGACAACTACATTTATCCGTTTGTAAATTTTTATCGTTACAGCGAAAACGACAGTACCATTTTCATTTATGAGCCATTAAAAGTCGTTCTTTAACACATACTTTACTCAGTTTCCTTGTTACATCCATTGCATTATGTCAAGAATGGGAGTCTCTCATGCCCTAATTAAATAAGTAATAGTTGTTCATCAGGGCCTCTGGTGTTAAATCACTACTAAGAAAACACCATTTGTCCAAAGATGCTCAATTTATGTCTTGTATTGAGAAGTCCGTGGTGTGCAAGCCTCTGCTCTGGAATAATATTGATTGAATTTTCCTAGTAAACAAGAGACCAAAAGTTTTGTGTACGTTGATTCATATAATTCAGATGTCATTAGAATGTGAAGATCCCTATCAAAGAAACATCGGACTATGCAGACCATCCAATTTAAGAAATGTATTTAACCAAGCACACTCTTCTCTTAGAGGCATTATAGAACACACATTCAGAGTTTGGAAAAAAAAAAAGGGAGATTTTAAGGGATATGCAAAGTTATTCATTTCTAAAGCAAGTGAAGATCGTGATTGCAACTATGACATTTCATAATTATATACGGAGTTATGGAAATCGGGATATACATTTTGTCCTTATTGGAGAAAGACCGATGACATGGCATGTGACATAGAGATGGGTGATGATGCACAAGAAGAACATCATGTTCATGGTGGTGTACAAAAAATTGAAAGAATAAAAAATAACATCACTCAAACCTTGATGAGTGTCCGTAATGCTGGTTAATGTTTAATGGTGTTAATGTATCATTTTGTAGTCATTTGATGTCAATGAAACTCAATCGTTATTTGCAAAACATAATTTAAAATTATGATTTCACCATAATAATTATTAATTAATTATATTTAGACATAATTTCATATAAACATAATAAAGATTCAATTAGCCATAAAATTAAATATTAATAGGTATTACCATTCAATTAAAGTTAAAATTTCTTTCATGTCCAAATTGGTTATTTACAGACAAAAAGCACAAACCAACTTTCAGTTTACCAAACATTTTGTCAATGTCTTTTCCACTAACAGCACTTAAAAAAAATCAGTTTATCAAAGACTCGGCCAATTTACTTTTCAGCAGCTTATTTTAAAAAATAAACAGAAGCCAACTTTTCTATAAAGCCTACTTGCATCAAACATACCACAACCACTTATTTCACAAGTTGAAGACTTGAAGGTGTATAAAATATCCCAAATTCCCACTGTATAGTGGTGCTATGCAGCATATATACGTACGGACTGAACATGTCCATCGATCCTTTTCCTTATCTCTTCAGGATTAGCACCCACAATCTTGTCAACCTGTTTACCTTCCTTCATCACCAGAAATGTCGGCATAGCATTCACGCCGAGCCGAGCCGCAACCTCCTAAGAAAAATAAAATGAGAGATAGTGAGTTACATACACCGATTCGAAATCAACCTTTATAGGTGTAGAAGCTTTCAGTCCCTCTCTACAGTTATCAGATAATTATGAATTACCAAAAAGCGCAGCAGAATTGTGTTTTAAGTGTTAACTGTGAACAAACGACTAGAGAGACCCCAAAAGAGGCTTTATATGCTGCTCAGGATCACAATTATCAAGCTATAAATATCAATTTCTCCATCATAGACAAATATCTTAAAGGTAATTCCCAGAAAACGAGCTCCTGGTCCCTCTAGAACAAGCCTAGTCTTCAAATTCTTGCTGAACACCCAAAAGAGGTTTGATGTGAGTGTCATGATCACTATTACGGTATTACCTTTCTTAAACACCAGCCTTCATGGCTTATCTTTTTATTCAGTTTTATTTCGGAGAGTTTGTACGAGAAATAGTCTCAAATATTATCTTTTTACTCTTTCATCCTCTATTTAAATAAATATCTCTATATAAATAATTTAATAAACTAATAACATTACTCACAGTAGAGAGATAAATATCTCTATATAAATAATTTAATAAACTAATAACATTACTCACAGTAGAGAGTTGACAGTTTCATAAGAGAATTTACTTAATTCACAGATATATGTTGATGTACTGATATGTGTATATAAGTCGAACACTTCCACTTTGGGAAAGCAAGACAACTCCTTCTTCTTAATCTAATAGAAACCAAGAACAAAGCTTTAGTAGAACTGAGGCTTATTACCGGAACATCATCCACATCAACAGTGAGAAACTGAACATCTGGATAGCTTGAGGCCAATTCTTTAAAGAATGGGTTCATAGCCACAGAAGGCATACACCATGAAGTAGTAAAGTGCGCAACAACCTACAAAAGAACAGGCCATATTTTCATATCTGTTCATTTCCAACCAATCAACACAAGAGATCAAACAAATTGATAGAGGAATCAGAGAAGTTTAAGATCACTTACAGGGCTGCCTCTCGTTACCGACGATTCCCAAGTCTCCAAAGAATCAACCTGTATGACCCTAGACGTGTTCACCTGCTCGTCATCTACTTGGCCTTCCATCTTTTTCTTCTTCCTCTGCTTGTAAAAGCTCGAGCTTCTTTCTTTTATATATTTATTCTATGAAATTTCCCAGAATACTGTTTGGATAGCTATGAAAAGATAGAACTGGACCCACTTTCATATTATACTCCATCTGCTGCTAGATTAGAAGTAAAGACAAGGCGCCCCCTGATTTGGGTGTAGTCATCCAACATTCCAACTCATATTGAATATAAGAAGTACAACTATCTTCTCAAGTGTTTCAATTTAATAACTATCATATCATAGGAACACAATTAATAATCTCCATGTTGTCCAACTGAACCACCATATAATATATTGGATAATATAAATCATAAAAGAAAACATTCATCTGAGTTTCTGGCTGGAATTCCAAGCACCGATTACAGCTTCTCAATCATAAGATGACAATTGACATGTTAACAAGAACAAAATGTTACACTTACAAAACCATATAGGTCTAGTACAAATTAGTAGAAGCTTGAAGCAGAAAGATCTGCATGCCAATAATACAACCTGAACCCATTAATACACACAAGACGACCTTGCCCTCATTCCAAGTAACTGTGCATTCTGCGCTAGACTAAGGCAGTCGGGCTCAGACAGACAAACCAATAGAGATTCAAAATCAGCCGTAACTCAAGCGAGAATCTGAAGTACTTGGCCTTGCAGTTGTCTGCCGCCGAGGCACCCCAATTTCACAGGCATTTACCCTGTGAGCAAACCTAAGAGAACAAAGAGATTCTCCTACTGATGTAGAGTCCGGTGAGACGTTGACAAACATAAGGGTCTTCGAGTCCCCTCCTAAACAGGGCTGTTTATAACACAATTAGATATTAGAGGCTATTGACATGATCCACCATACAGTATGTGTGGAAGAAACTAGGGGTTGAGTTTAAAACAATACAGATCCATACCTGGAGAAGATAGGTGAGCTTTGAGTTCCTAAAAGGAACATGATCCTCCTTCTTTGCCAGAGCAAATATCACATCACTTAAGGATGACAAACTTTTATTAATAGCCTGATTGTTAAAACAGAATGTGAGCTGACAGTCTGAGAAACATAAAAAACAATTACACAAGCACATTAAATTCACAAGAGGAAAAGACCTGAGTTTCCTTCAAACGGTCTCCAGTTGCACCACTTCTTGATAATCGCTCACTTCCAGCAAGATCAATAAGGTTCAGAACCCCTTGAACTTGTTGTTCAGTATTCTGATATGGCAAGATATAATCACATAGCAAATATCATCAAAAAATGACCATATAAAGGCAAACAACCAGACAACAGAAACCTAAGAACTTGATCTTCACTACGGTTAAACATACCTCATTGACACCAGTTATACGCAATGTGAACACAAGGTGGCTTCTTGATGATTGCTCGTTCATGTGAGTCTTACCTACAGATCTGATACATCATAACAGAGAAAAATTTAGAATTGAAACTTTTTTGTCATTTCTTTTTCCAAGTTACATAATAATAGGTGAATGTACTATGATCACTGAGATGGAAAAACAGAATGAATTATAGAAGATAACCAGAACATACCTACTCTGAGCAGCCTGTTGTAGAAGAGAGGAAATCTCCCTTTTACTGCAAACATCAATGATAGTAAGGTCAGAAACATGTGTGTTCCCATTGGCATCGTGCTTTATCGTATATTGTTTGCCCACACCACTTTCTGTTCTTGTCAACTCTGTACCACTTGGTCGATTTGTGGATAACAAGTCGCGGATTGTTTCATTGTAAATCTCAAGCATTGAGGCCTGCATCCTATACTTCCAACCCTGGGCTTCAAGAGATTGACTTGTTTGAAATATCTGGTCTACTGACCGAGGTATCAATCCCTTTTGGTCTGGATTTTCTGGTCTACCCATCATCGTATATGTTTTACCAGAACCAGTTTGACCATAGGCAAAGATGCAAACCTACAGAAAAAGAGTCGAGTAATTTTTAGTCCATATACTTGCCTTTATTGAAGGTAAAAATAACAGTCAAAGAGGTCCAAAATGTGTAAAACTGCATCAGTGCATCATCTAAAAGAAAATATCATGATTAACAAATAGCCAAAATGTGCATGAAATAAAATGAAGAAAAAAGATCCACCTTGTATCCGTCGAGTGCACTTTGTACAAGTTGGGAGATTTCCACAAAAACATCTTGTTGTGATGCCGCATGATCAAATACTTTGTCAAATGTAAAGTGATATTTCTGCCCTGCAAAAATATAGAGCAAGGACCAAGTAACAAGTGAATATCTCCATTAAAAAGATCCCAAAAAAAAAACCATAGATATTGATTAAACAAAAGAAGTTATGACCATACCAGTCTGTACTAAGTCAATCGCACGACCAACATCTTCTGTTGATGTAGGATATGAGATGACTGGGACCTCAGCAGCATCATCAGGTAGCATTGGACGCACCCGACAGAAGACACGAATATTTCCCTTCAACTCCTGTAATACAACAAGTTTAATACCAAATAAATCTGCTGATTTTAGAAGGAACCCAGTTCAGAAAAGTTACCTGAATATCATTGTGAAGCTTTTTTCGTAACTTCTCTCCTTCCAATAATTTCTGCTCAGATTCAGCCACGCGATCTCGGAGTTCGCGCTCAACTCTCTTTTGCTCTTCAAATCTTATAGTTATTTCTGAGGCAGATAAATCAATCATCTGAAAGAAAATAAAAGCAGCTTATATGAGATAACTATAAATAACCAACAATTCCAAAACCCAATGACCATTGATTGTACCTCAATTTTCTCATGAGCGGAATCTCGTTCCTGCTTTAAAACATCTCTTTGATGCCTTAATTGATCTCTCTCATGCTTTAATAAATCTATCTGCGTCGTTTGAGATGAACATGTCTCCTGCAACAACAAAATGACAGCGATACTAAAAAGCGGGCATGGGGGGAAACTGGCAAAACAGAATAGAACTATCCAACACATACCTCCAAGTCTTTAGTTTTCCGGGCCAGTTTATCTAACTCTGCAAAATGCTTCACAACTTCAGCCTTCAAGTCATGATTCTCTTTTACATGGTGATCACGGTCATCTCTAACTTCTTGCAATTGCCCACGAAGACATTCGTTTTGCTTTAAAGCATCATCAAGTGAAGCCTACAAGCAAGAATTCAAAAAAGGGGATTAGTATAAAACTGAGGAAACCCTTGCAACAGCAGTGTAAAAGCATTAGGCCGAAATATGTGATGAATCATTACTTTTTGTGAAGCCACTTGATCTTCTAATGCCTTCTTGTGACCCCTCAAGTTGCTAAGGTTCTCTACCATAGTCAACTTCTCATTTTCTGCCCGTTTCCGGGACTCATCCATTGTGTTCACGTCACTTTGAAGTTTGCTATTATACTGTTGCAAACTCTTGTTATACTCTTGTGTTCGGTTATAATCATCCTCAAACTTGATAGCCTACAGAGATTAGCAACGTCAGAAGAAGACAGTATGCAAATTTTTGTAAATCTAAGGGAAATAAAAGTAAATAGAAAAGATCTAGAGGTTAGATGATTGTATTACCCTCTGCTCCACAACTAATTTCTGTTCCCGTATTTTATCAAGCTCGGCCCGTACTTTTTCAAGCTCGACTAAGAGAGCAGCCCTTTCTTCCTTTTCTTTTCTGTGACTACGGATTGCATCCTACATGCCAAGTGGAGATAAATAAACAATAAAGCAAGAGAAGAACAAAGGAAAGTGATAACAAAAAAACAAAACAAAAAACTGTATGAGTAGCTATATCACAAAATTCATCCGAATGCCTTGACCAGAAATTTTACCATCTTTTCTGACTCTTCCTTTGAGAGTTTCTCTTCTAGGGCAGCTATAGTTTCTCGCGATTTTGAACTTATGGCATTGCGTTCTTCTACCACGTTCTTCAGCTCCACCTCTTAAGAAAGAAACAATTTTCAAAAAATTACCAATATGTACTTTCTCACAAGAATAGGAACCAATTGAAAATCAAACAAAAATTTCTAAGAGCAGTTCATTATTGGCACATGATTCTAAATGAAAGCATGATAGTTTTTTCAGAAAGCTAGGGATGTGGAACTTATGCACTCGAAACCATGAATAGTTTGATTGAGTAAAATGAACTTTGCTACTATAGAAGACAATTCCTTTAGTAAAGCAACTAAATTACCAGTATCTGCACACTTCTTGTCAGCATCATTCAATAAACTCTGGATCCTTTCCCTATCCTTCCGTTGCCACTTAATGCAATCCTTTAGGTTCTTATGATATACAGTTAGTCGCTGGGCATTTCCCTGCCATGCAACCAAATAGTGGTTAGTAAACAATACAACATTTCATAGTTCAGAGCAAGTTTTAAAGAAACCAGTCAAGAGTTGGTGAGAAAATAAAACCTTATGATCAAACTTCTTCTCTGTATACTTCTTGCTCAACAACTCCTCCACTTCTTCTCCAGTGAACTCCCTCTCCGCGTCGGCACACTCTGAACCCTCCACACTGGCAGTCTCACTTCCAGCTCCAACTTCTTGCCTCTTGTTAACAGAGGTCAATGGCAGTCGCGGTCGCCCCATGCTACTCTGTCCATCTGTTTTCCCTGCGATCCTCCTCCGCTTGTCTAACGGAACGTCCTCAACACCAATCTTCTTCTACATAACAACACCAATTTCAATATAAACATCATGATTCAACACCAATATCAACACAAACACAATGATTTGGCAGCTCAATATGTCACTGTATCAATGCAATCTACAATTCCAACCCACACTTTCTCGGCTTCGAAAGCAACTAAATTACACTATGAAAAACAAAATCAAAGAAACAAATCTAAAATTCACAACGCAAAACCTTAAATTTTCACACTGATTCAGGCCTCAGATAACAAAATCCACAACCACCCAAGTAAATCCAAACACACAATCACTCTATTCACCTCGCAAATGTCACTTCCTATCATTTCTCCCCAAATTTCCCACAACTCAAAATTAGGGCTTCGTTTAATGCATCGCCATAAAAATTCACAATAAAAAAGGTTAGGGCTTACATTAGAGGGACTACGGGGAGGCCTATTCTGGTTGCGCGAGGCCATCGAATCGAAGCCGGGAAACTCTAATCGGAGTGACCACTCAGACCTAGGGTTGGGTAATACGGCACCGTTTCGCGGATCTGAGAAATCGGCGATCGGTATGACCGTTAGAGGGTTTCGGATCTCCGATTTCTCCGAGAGAAATCGAATTCGGCGATTAGGGGAAAAGGCTAGGGTTTTGAGAGCCGGAGAGTGAAAGTGAAGAGAGAGAATGAGAGAGAGAGAGACTCAAAATTTGAAATTGGATCTGGCGCGTCTAACACGCTCTTCAAAAACTAAGACGTTGGCTCTTTACTCGGGTCGGGTCAGTGTTAGTCTATTATGGGCCCAATTTATTCAAATTTTGTGGTTATACTAGTTAATATTCTAAGACAAACTTTTAAGAGTGGGATTAGCACTGCTAATCAAAATGATTAGCAAAGAGTGCGAGTGATGTGATAGATTTGATAGTGTAGAAGAAGTACCTAGGTTTCAACTTTCAACTTCAATGTTATGCAATTGAAGAACATTGTGAATTGGGGAGACTAGCAAAATGTGAAGGGTGCAACTCTTTCTGTTTCTGCTATTTGAAAATCGTATTTGGAGGAATGGAGCGTTTTTCCATTTATTAATTTTCTGTTGTTTTCCATTTAGGTTCCAATCCAAAAAGAAACCTAGATTTATATCCATATAAATTTCATTTTTGAATTTGATTTCGCATATAACATTTTAAGAAAATGTGAATCGTAGGTGGTCACTTCGGCTGAATAGGGAATTCTACATATTCAGTATATATGATTTGAAAATTTGACAGATAAATAGAACATCACATATTTAGTAAAGATTATTTGCAAGTTGCAACTCA
Source organism: Potentilla sterilis (assembly GCA_963682095.1). Classification (NCBI taxonomy): domain Eukaryota; kingdom Viridiplantae; phylum Streptophyta; class Magnoliopsida; order Rosales; family Rosaceae; genus Potentilla; species Potentilla sterilis. Next base: position 1,908,846 of record OY821755.1, read on the forward strand.
TACTACATGAATTGATTGTCAATCTCGTTGAAAATTTTATCTGAATATGTGTAGAAGTCATTATGTGTTAAGCGTCCAACCGAGAAGAACGCACATGCTACTTGCTCACCCTAAGTACAACTATAAACACTAGCATACAACATAAATGACTTGACTACTTCAACATTATTGCTACTATGAGTGTGTTTTTCCATATTATATAATGTGATAAAAGAAGTTTTTCAATAAACTATATGACGACATCACACAGTGACACTTAGTCACATGACTTCATCGCTCAGCTTGAGCACTTCACACCCACGGGTATCAATGTGCCTCAATACTTTAAAATGCTCCACACATTGAATAAATAGGAAAGATTACCCTTTACATACATATAGAAAGACAATATTGTTCCATATACTAATATACAATAGCAATAGCAATAGCAATAGCAATAGCAATTTCAACTTGAAACCAGAGAGTGACAGTACTATCACTACTATGATGCTCTGCTAGCTTGCAAGAGAGACTAACAACATCATTACCATAATCCATTGGAATCCACATGTCAGAACGACACAGTCCTTGCTGGAACATTATCCAACTTGTCAAATAGAAAATGCCAGAAGCAGAACACTTCGACCTCCCATTGGCCAATTCCATATCCAACTTATCCAACCAGAAAACGGCAGATAAGGTCCTTTCCCAAAATCACTCTGCATCACAGAACCATAGAACAAAGTTTGATCAACAAAAAATATATTTCCACCTTCGTGCCTCAGTTTAATTGTCACTTGCAACGTACGAAACTGAGAAACGAGGCAAAGCAAAAATGGCACACGCTATGGCTTCAATGGCCGGTCTACATGGTTCCTCCCAGGCTGTGCTGGAAGGCAGCAGCCTCCATCTGAGTGGCTCATCTCGCTTGAACATTGTTGGTAACAACACCAGGCTAGCCGTGGCCAGAACTGGGTTTGCCATTAGAGCCCAGCAAGTGTCTGCTGAGCCCGAGACTAGCCGTCGCGCTATGCTCGGTCTTGTGGCAGCTGGTTTGGCCTCTGGATCTTTTGTTCAAGCTGTGCTTGCTGAGGCTAAATCCATCAAAGTCGGCCCTCCTCCCCCGCCATCCGGTGGACTACGTAAGCAAATGAACCCTTCTCTTGTCTTTTGTTAACTAATGGAATATATGGAATTTGGATAAGTTGTAAACTCTATACTTGCGTCGCAATATATACGAAGAAACTAGATAGGGATGCGAGATGATGCTATATGTGATTACATGATTAACTAAAGGAATGGAATTTGCATTAGAACATGTTAAGTCTTGCGTTATAATATATATGATGTAATGTAACTTATATGTGGGAGAAATTGTTGTGTTGCAGCTGGAACTGATAACGCGGACGAGGCAAGAGACACTGATCTGCCATTGAAGAAGAGGTTCTTCTTGCAGGCACTGACTCCGGCTGAGGCTGTCGCGAGGGCAAAGGAGTCAGCCAAAGAAATCCTTGCCGTCAAGTCATTCATCGACAAGAAGGCATGGCCATATGTCCAGAACGATCTTCGTCTCAGGGCTGAATATCTCCGATATGACCTCAATACAATCCTCGCTGCCAAGTCCAAGGAAGAGAAGGCGCCACTCAAGACTCTCACCGGGAAGCTATTCCAAGACCTTAGCAATGTGAGTGATCATAAACTTATTAGGCATAATGATAATTACTCTGAGAATACATGCATGTACTAATTTCATCTTCTTTGCAGTTGGACCATGCGGCCAAGATCAAAAGCACCCCAGAAGCAGAGAAGTACTATGCCGATGCTGTATCTACTCTTAATGATGTTATTGCAAAGCTTGGTTAAATCGAAGTTATGTATTTAATCCATAATGTAAGCTTTATTTGACATTTCATGAGACGATTTTCATTTGCATTGTTGAAATTGATGAAGAGAAAAATGATAACTCTTGTTATATTGAAAGAGGATTTACAGCAGGTTATATACATATTTAGATAGTCTTGAAACAAGCAACAAGCCATGCTTCAAACCATGCTACCAACTACCTACTCCCTCAATTAGGGACCAACTAAAGACTACAATACAAACACAAAGCATGGTGATAACACCCTATCACTTACACAAGTAAGGTGGTAAACATAACTTGACTTATACTCAACCAGAGAAGTGACAAGTACCACCAACCTATAGAAGTGTTCCGCCATGATTTCTTCCACCATAATGCCCATACTGCAGTAGGTGAACTTTATGCTGCACAGAAGAGCAGTAGGAGGACAGGAGAGCAGTAGGGGGACTAGCACATCCGCCGCGAGCACACTCGCTTACTAGCACATCCGCCATACTGCTAGTTATCTAACTACTAGCACATCCGCCATACTGCTAGTTATCTAACTACCTTCAACACATCCGCCGCGAGCACACTCGCTTACTAGCACATCCGCCATACTGCTAGTTATCTAACTACTAGCACATCCGCCATACTGCTAGTTATCTAACTACCTTCAACACTCCCCCTCAAGCTGGAGCAAGGGAGTGCATGATCAAGGGACTCCCTTGAGCCAAGCTTGAACAATGATATGATGCAGTGGGAGGGAGGGAGAGGATATGAACTTGCTTGAAAAAACTCCAGGTCCGTCAGTGGTTCCAGCAGCAAATCCAAATCCCATTGCAGCAGGACATGAGTGGGTACAGCCTGAGTACTGAAGCTTGGTGGCAAAAGCAATCCTCTGCTCTACTAGTCTCCTCCATCAATCGGTCCCAGGTGTTAATCGAGCAACTAGTTTCAATGGCATCCTATGATGACGCAGAAAGAGGGGATCGGGGCATTAAGGACAAAGGGGAGAAAAAAGAAGAGGAGGGCGATGGTTTCCTTGATAAGGTCAAGGATTTCATTCAGGACATTGGCGAGAAGATCGAGGGAGCTATTGGATTTGGTAAACCCTCTGCCGATGTGGCTGTGAATCCCCGGCAGTGTAAGCGAGAATGGGATCGAGGCCAGCCCGTCGATGGAGAGGTCCCAGATGAGGGCCTGGGAGTCATCGCCGGCAGTGCAGATGTGGCAAGAGCTGTGTGGGGCCCAAGCAACGGCGTTGACGCTGGCCTGGTGTCTCTGCAGCTCGACGACGGGAAACGTAGGGAAGCGGATGTCGAGGACGACGACCTTGGCGGTGTCCATGATGATGGTGGCCATGTACCTGAGGTCCTGCTTGTTCCAGCCGGACCAAGGGGGGTGTCGGGTTCGGGTTCGGAGCTCTCGTAGATGATGGTGGAGTGCAGGTGGTGGATGGCGGATGCATGGTGGCGGATGGCTGATGGTCAATAGTCAAAACCTTAACCTCAAACTATCTTGGGGAAACCTGCTCTGCTCTGTTCTCCCAGTTTCTCTTTGATTCAAATCAGGAATAAAGTGAGCGTTGATGATGGGTAGTGATCAAAATGAAACGGGTTTGTCAGGGATTCCATTGGGAATCAAGAACAAATACTCTGAGCTCACAAAGGTTGATTTTGATGATGATGCTGAAGCTGCTTCACCCCATCATCATCAACAAAAGAGGAGTGCAAGTACCAGGAAGTATGTTCTTGGAAGATTTGAAGATAACCGAGGTACAGGAAGAAGTTCTTGTTGGGATTTTGAGCATGGTTTCAATTTTTTTTTTTTTTTTTTTTTTAGTTTAGGAGGTGGCGGATGGCCTGTGCTCGCTATGGTATGGTGGCGGATGGCCTAGATAGTGAAGCAGATTGATGAAAAACTACAAAAAAAAAATGATGGCTTGAGGTTACATGAAAACCTCTAAACATGCATTTCTTCCATCATGAAGGAAGAACACATAAAATGAAGGTGATGTTAGAGGTACAACAACCTCTCAATGGATTAATGAAAAATTCTGATTGTCCAACATCAGAAGATTGAGATTACATCAGAATCTCTAAAACAGATTTGACCAAGGACAATAGATTTCTTCCAAAACAGATAAAGAAATCAAAAGGAGGCCAAACTAAAACGCCGATAGTCCAACATCGGAAATATTGAGGCTACGCTAGAACCTCGAAACAGATTTCTCCTCCAAAAATAGGATGAAAGAAATCAGAACTTGACCATGGACAACATATTTCTCTTCCAAAGCGTAAGAAGAAGAATTCAAAAAAAAAGTCAAGTAAATATGATTTATGGAACACATGATTTTGGAAATGATTCTACAAATAGATGTTGTAGATCAAAAATCACGTGTTTATGGATGCGGAAGCCACAGATCATGAACAATGAATCTCTTTAATAAGAACTCTAACATGAACAATCTATTGAACTCCCCCTCTCCCCAAATCTCATGCCAAGATCCATGATTTGGATCGGACAGGAGAAGGGGAGAGGAAGAAGAAAAGGAGATTAAGAGCTAGGCCAATAGAACCTGCTCTGATACCATGTTGAAATTGATGAAGAGAAAAATGATAACTCTTGTTATATTGAAAGAGGATTTACAGCAGGTTATATACATATTTAGATAGTCTTGAAACAAGCAACAAGCCATGCTTCAAACCATGCTACCAACTACCTACTCCCTCAATTAGGGACCAACTAAAGACTACAATACAAACACAAAGCATGGTGATAACACCCTATCACTTACACAAGTAAGGTGGTAAACATAACTTGACTTATACTCAACCAGAGAAGTGACAAGTACCACCAACCTATAGAAGTGTTCCGCCATGATTTCTTCCACCATAATGCCCATACTGCAGTAGGTGAACTTTATGCTGCACAGAAGAGCAGTAGGAGGACAGGAGAGCAGTAGGGGGACTAGCACATCCGCCGCGAGCACACTCGCTTACTAGCACATCCGCCATACTGCTAGTTATCTAACTACTAGCACATCCGCCATACTGCTAGTTATCTAACTACCTTCAACACATCCGCCGCGAGCACACTCGCTTACTAGCACATCCGCCATACTGCTAGTTATCTAACTACTAGCACATCCGCCATACTGCTAGTTATCTAACTACCTTCAACATGCATATATAAGCTATTGGGACTTTGGCGAGTTCGTAGCTAGATCTGAGTACAATACAGCGATACATATAATCAATGCCTTTGTTCTAAATTAAGCATCAAGTAATATCTATTACCAGAAGGCAAAAATGAGAGCTTTAATTTAGTTCTACATGAACATCAGAAGGCTAGCAAGGTTAAAAGTGTAGTTTGCTTGATGCAGAACTGCATCGTGAAACTTGTAATCTAGTCGATTGCACGTCGACGTGAGGATTAGTTATGCCTCTCCTCATTTGTCGAACAATTCACATTCGTTCACAAGCAGCAGATCAAGGTAGATTTCTGTGAAAGCTAGACTAACAATACGTGACATAACAGGGTCATTCAATGAGATAGAATAGACGTATATATGTAATTTAGTTATGCAAGAGAAAGCCTTAACTGATGTGATCACTAGCTATCGATCGGTCCAGCATTTTCAGGCCGGGGTCATTCTCTTCATAGTCACCAGGCTTGGTGTATAGAATTCCATACGCTCCTTCCCAAACTCAATCTTTTCATCTTCAGATTCCTTAATTTCCTCCCTTTTCGTATCATAAGAAAATCTATACGCCAAGACATCACTCACTATATTGAATTTGAGTTTATCAGAATTAAATGAGCTTGGAAGTAGAGTCTGATTCTGAAAAAAATCAGGGTCATCCTTCAAAAATTTCAAGGGAACAACGATCTTGTTTTTGCTCCAGTTGTGCTCTTTAAAGTCCTCTAACACCAGGACATTAAGGGCTTCATTTTCTATATCACCGACAGCTCGAAAACCGCCCTTCCAGAAGAGAAGCGATACTTTTTCTACATCAGCGAAAGCTCCTCGGGGCACAGTGTTAATTGTGATACACTCACTCCACATATCCAAAGAATGAATTTCCAAATCGTGCTCACTATCTGTATGTCCATTAAATATCCGTTCTGAATCTTGATCTGCTCCATAAAACAAATGCAGACCCCATGGTGGTTTGCCATTACGTAGGGCTCTCCACTGGTCATCCTTCCCAACTGTTATAATTTCAATCCCATATGATGAATAATTATCTAGATTGTAACGTACCACTTTACACTCACCGGTGACTAAATCATAATAAATATGTAGTAGGCGAACATCCTCGTCCTCATATGGCAAGTAGAGTACTTGTTGGGTTGCTGGATTTCTGATACGACAGCCGAAATCATCACCTTTTTCCAGCAATAAGCCACAGTCGGCCACTATGCAAGAATCCCCACGTTTAAATAGATAGGTAACTTGGAGACGAGTAGCCCGATTCTTATGTTTTGCGATGAACTTGCGATCTTCCTTGATCAAGGAACACTATTGCTTGCAGATGTTCGTGGTGGATTCAGCACCCGGCGAACAGTCAGCACTTGGGGGTGGAGGAGGCGTGCTCCTCGCGTGTCTTCTGTGTGCTTAGGCGTGGCAGCACCCTTGGAGCGGTGCAACTCGACTGCGTGCCACCCCTGGTGAGTCCTCTCGTCTGCTCCCAATAGACTCTGACTTCTTGACCAAGCAACTGTTACGCGGGCGCTGACTAAGCCGGCGTACAGGGCTCGAACAAGACCTGAATAGACTGGCTAACAGGATTTTCTTCCCAAACCCCTGAGAATTGATGATCTTACTTTGATCCGGAGAAGCAAAGCAGAGCTAAACCAGGACCACGGGTGTGTGTTACCGGGGTAACGACTCGATTGCTACCGGAGTAGCGGACTGACTCGATAGGCTCAGCAACCGCTCGACACGAATGCGAGATGCGATCGATCACAAGGTTTGCATATACTCTGCTCGATCTAGGGTTTCAACCTTTTTATAATACGATTTTGGGCCTTCCATGTCCCACAAAGCCCAACTCTCCACTTGGAACAGACGGGTCAAAATACACCCAAACCGAACCCGACCCGCTTGAGCAAAAAGCCATAAAACCCAAGCCAGCCTGCTCTCTCCTGCTCTCTCCCAATTCAGAAAGCCCTAAAATTAAATTCCAGTAACCCCAAACCCTAATTCTCCCAATCTCTTCCTCCATGGCACCCAAGCGCGTGTCTCCCTTGGACGAACCGCCGGCCGCTTCTTCATCGGAGGAAGAGGCGGAGGCCTCATCGGAAGAAGCTGAATCCGGATCCGGATCCGACGAGTCCGAATCCGAAGCCGAAGCCTCCAAGCCCGCCTCCGCCGTGCAGGAGAAGAAGCCCCAACCGAAGAAGCCGGAATCCGCCGCCAAGCCTCAGTCTTCCTCCTCCGGCGAGACCGAAACCGAGTCGGAATCCGAATCCGACGGCGAAACACTCGCCAAGACTAAGCTGCATGTCAAGCCAATCGCTTCCAAGCCGATGGAGGAGGTCACGCCGCCGCCGAAGGTCACCAAGCCCAGATCGAAGCCCGCGGCGTCTCTGGCGACGGCGAAATCCGGCACCAAGCGGCCTATTGGCGGCGAGAGCGATGTTAAGGATTCGAAGAAGTCTAAGAAGGGAGACGAGCAAGAGGAGGATGGTGTGGAAGAGGAGTCGAAGAAGTCGAAACTGTTTCAGAGGCTGTGGAGTGATGAAGATGAGATTATAATACTGAAAGGGATGAAGGATTATGCGACGAAGAAAGGAGTCGATCCCTATAGTGATATGACTGCATTTCATGAGTTTATCAAGAAGTCGCTGAAGGTGGAGTTTTCGAAGACTCAATTGCTGGATAAGATTAGGAGAATGAAGAAGAAGTTCGAGAACAATGTGAGGAAGAAGAACAAGCCGACTAAGGATCATGACTTGAAGACTTTTGAGCTGTCGAAGAAGGTCTGGGGAGGTGGGGAAGATTTAGCTGGGCAGGTCACTATTGCTTCTCCTGGTAAGGTGGAGCAGCCGAAGTCGAATGGGAAGGCGAAAGCTAAGAGTAATCAGAAGGGGAACAGCAAGACTTTTGCTTCTCTGAAAGCTGAGCTGCTTTCGTCGCCTGAGCCTTCAAAAGAAGCTGTGAAGAGTGATGCTTTTCTGAAGCCGTATGCATCTGGGAGTGTGTCGAGTGAGGTTGTTGGGTTTGATAAGGGGTTTAAAGAGCTGGGGTTGTCGGAGACTATTGTGCAGCAGGGGCTTGAGTTGATTGGGGAATCGAAATGCGCTGAGCTGAAGGATAAGTGGAACAAATTGCATGTTGCTGAGTTGGAGATTTTTGTTAAGAGGACTGAGCTGATGAGGGATCAGGCAGATATGATTTTGGAGGCCTTAAAGTCAGATCATTAGAATGTCGGTCAGGTAAACCCATAAGTCATGATGATCCAGAATGCCTTTGTTTTAGCTAATGTTTTCCTGTTTAGGTGTCAGTCTGCGTGTAGCAAGTATCTCCATAAAATATTTATCATTGCTCGGGTAGAACTTTCCAGTGTTGGGATCTCTAGATGAACTGATTTGGCGTAATGTTAATGTTAATGTTCATCTTTATTTTGAGTTATAATAGTTAATTTTCTTGTTATTATTGCCTTCAGGGATTCTTAAAGTTGCAGTAAGCTTTAGTTGCTTACTTGTTTGATTATGTGAACTTTTGAAATCAAATGGTGTGCTGCAAATTATTTTTTTGTTGGATTTTGGAACAAATTTTACTTGATTTGGGGAGTATAAGACATTCAGAAAGGGCTGGCTGAATTAATGAAGGGAATAAAAATCTATAACCCGGAAGTAGTTAGATCTAAATTTATGCTCCTCAGGAACTGAGGGGATGTGCATGTTATCAAAGTTTTAGGTTCTTATATAGTATTTTGCATTGGGAGTTTATAGGGAGTACTCTCAGTGTGGAAGAGAAAGAGTAACTAAAGTTAATATGATCATTACCAGTGGTTCATTATCCACATCCTTATGTGGTAGTTTGTATGATTTCCTCAGGAAAAAAAAGAAGAACTTTTAGCATATTGTTGGAAATTTTAGAATAATACTGTTCCGTCTTGGTAGCTGCGTGAGTTTAGACTCATTTGCTGAAGAGTATCTTATTTGATCATAGTAGATGGTACACCATTAGTGTACAGGAGCTGTAACCTGTCTGTTGCTTACCTACATAGAGCTGTTTTTGTTCCTTACTTATTTTGTTGTTTTTGGTACTTTCCATTTTCTATTCTTGCAGCTATGGTAAAATTAGTTTTAGAATTCCATAAAGTTTATTTTCCCTTTCAAGTTGCGCAGCAGAATTTGTTTAGAGGTATGCGTCATGCCTTGTGGAATAGGTTCTTGTATGAAAATGTATTAGACTACTTCTTAAGCTTGGAGTTTTGAGGGAGCTAAACGGTGATGTTATTTTATTGTCTTACGGAAGGTTAATGTTTGAGTTTGTGGTATACTTTCACCATGATGTTTGGTGTTTTGGTATTTGGTGTTTAAACTTCACACAAGTCATATGCAACATGCATCAAAGGATTGAAAAATGTTATTAGATCATGTTCAGAAGTATAATCTTCTGAGATTTTCGTCTAAAATCTAAAAATTATCATTATTCGTACCATCTAAATTGGTGCTGGAGGAATATAGGTTTCATATGGTGGATGTTTAAGAACTGTATGTGAATGCTTAGAATTCTTAGGTCTTGTTCAGAAGCTGAATTTTTGTGATGATCCATGGCCTTGAATGCCATGGTAAAGTTGGTGTTGATTGGACAACAGTTCCAAAAGTCTAGTGCAAAAGCCAAGTTGAGTGACTATTCTTTCTTTTTTCCTTGGGAAAAATCAATATTGGTCCAGGTAAAATCAATGATGTTGGACTGTTGGTCCTCTTGAAATGTTGTGTACTACATACTTTTTAAATCCGCCTATCCCCGTTTATCTCCTACTAAGTTCTCCAACCAATGGATATCAGCTTCGTCTAACACCCGCCTAACAATACAAACTAGCTCTGTCTTGTCTCGCCTGGCGATACTAATAAGTTTTGCCTGGCTAATTAGGTGAGTTAGGTGGGTGATACACTATAAAATACCTAATAGAAAATACTTGTCAGAACAAGTATGTACGTGTGCGTTCCAATGGAAAATACTTACGTTCGAACAAGTATGTACGTGTGCGTCCGAACTATGCCTTTGAATTTCTTATTATATTAAGAAAAAAAAACTGGAGCGACATTTGAATTTTTTCTTAAATTGTATTAAAGCCTGGAAAACAGCTCCAGTTTTTTTTGATAAGGTGAAGCGCGCCGTTTAAAAGTCGGTATTTCCCGCTTCCTCAAAAAGAATTCAGTGGTCAAAACATCAGGCACTTCACAACCCCATCTGCCCGTCCAAACATTCCAAAACCAACGGCCGCAGATACCGATCCGCGTCAACATTCCCCATTCGTCCTCAACAACCCCAATCTCACCCTCCACCTCTCCTCCAATCCAACGGCCAGAAACCACGATCCGCGTGACTCCCTCTCATTGGCTCCTCCACCCCTCCCTTCCCACTCTCCCCTATATATAAAACCCCAAACGGCAAATCCAAATTCTCACACCACCAACTCTCTCTCTCTCTCTCTCTCTCTAAATCTTCAACCTCTCAAGCCTTCACCGCCCTAAAATCTCAATGGCCGGAAGAGGCAAATCGCTCGGCTCCGGCGCCGCCAAGAAGGCCACTTCCCGCAGCAGCAAGGCCGGCCTCCAATTCCCCGTCGGCCGTATTGCTCGCTTCCTCAAATCCGGCAAGTACGCGGAGCGCGTCGGCGCCGGCGCCCCCGTCTACCTCGCCGCCGTCCTCGAATATCTCGCCGCCGAGGTAATTTCTCCAATCGAATCCACCGTCAAATTAAAGTTTACCGAAAACCTAATTGTGATTCTGATTTATTATTTCTAATTAATTTTTTTAGGTTTTGGAATTGGCCGGAAACGCAGCAAGGGACAACAAGAAGACTCGGATTGTGCCACGTCACATCCAGCTGGCCGTCCGTAACGACGAGGAGCTCGGCAGGCTTCTTGGTTCCGTCACCATTGCAAACGGCGGCGTTTTGCCCAACATCCACAACATGCTTCTCCCCAAGAAAACCTCCAAGAGCGCTCCGGCCGACGAGGACTGATTCAAAGATTGACACCCTAGTTCAGATTTTCTCTTAGGAATTGAAATGTAGAGTGATTTGGTTATGGTGGGTTTTGTACTTAAATGGCTTGGAATTTAATCTAATCAGAGATATTAGCTTTTGGTCTCAATTATGCTTGTTTAATATTTATCATTAGTCGTTAAATCTCACAATTGAATTAAGAATTACAAAGCAAAAAATTAGGGTTGAATTAGAAGTTTCGTTTAAGCTGGGGGATGTGCTACATGGTTCGTAGTTGGTAGGGCTCCCTTGAGCTTTTCTTCTTCTCCGAATGTTGCTTTTGCTGAGACGTAGAATGCTACTGTGAACAATCCATGGAAGAAGCAGAGGATGCCTCCTATTGATAGCATTCGATGATTTGATAATGCGCAAGATTTTCGCGATTTTGAATTTGCCATTGCTCCTGCCATTAACAGCGAAAATGCCAGCGCTAAATTTATCCTGTGAAATGAAACAATTTAGGGTTCGAGAGGCGGAATTAGTCGGATTGATCATTGAATTTGGGTGTTGAAATATGCATATACCATGAGAGAATGAGGCAGCCAACAGCTAGCTTCTTGTTAGCTGTGGCATTGTTGTAGTCATCCTTAGAAAAGAGGCAGAAGCACCCTCCAAGCAAGTTTCCGATGGTGTGTGCTAGTGCGAGAAGCGCAGCCGCAGCCAATCCGAGTTTGAAGGCTTGGTAACTCGGATCTCTGCAGTCGAAAATCCACACCTTCAAATGCTTCACCTGTTTTCACAATGCAATTGTGTTGGTGAATGCTTCTTATAGTTGCTAAAAGATGTGTAGTTGTTACCTTGTTTTGGTCTATTTCGGCCTGAATGCCAAGTATTCCAGCGATAACATCCATGACCATCACCAAGAGGCACACGAGAGGACCAATGTTTCTTGCCATTTTTGAAGGGCTGGGTGAAGAAGCTAGGAGAAGAAGGGTGTGGGATTTATGGAGGGTATGCCTGGATAATGTGACATTGAGAAAGAGATATGAGCTGTGATTTTAGAGTAAAAGAAGCTTCTTTGTCTCTACATTTTTTCTTTATTCTACTTTCTTTGTGTATTCCTTGCTTTTCTGAATTCAGATTCGTTTCATGGGGAGGAAGGAAAGCAGAGAATCATCTCCAGGTGGTGAAAATGGGTTAACATGGATCCTAACGTGTGTGACAGCCGAGAAGAATCCTACTTCACATTGTTCTTTCAATCAGCAAGTGTAAACTGTTTAGCTATACAAGGGTCACAAGTATTTGATTCTATTGAGAATGTGTTCCAAGTTGTGGGTAACAATGTATTGAATTGATTAATGATGTGACAAACGTACGTTTCGTTTGTTAGTCGGAAATTTGTTGGTTAAACTACTGGTCACTCTACATGCACTATTTAAGTTGTTATTTTTTTTTTAGAATAACTCTGACAAATTTTTTATTTTTTACTCTTCGTTTTTGTATTATGTGAATTCTTAATGTCAAGTATAGCATTTAGTTAGTGGTTAAAACATTTCAATTTCGACTCTTTTTTTTATTTTTATTTTGAAAAAAGAAAAGGTGTAACTTGTTTGTAAATAATATGTGTATACGAATTATGAAAATAATTTTTAAAGAAAAACAGATAGCTTGACAAGTGGCAGTTAGTTGTAGTTGCCTGCTGTATGATTACCGAACATTTCTAGAAAGTGCTCAACTCTTCTCCCCAATGATGGAAACTTCCCCTTCCAGAGATTTTAAATCTAAAACCCTCTGCAAATCTTCACCCTCCCATTTCCCAATTCTATCTCCCTATCTCCGAAATTCGCGGCTCCAACGATGTCGGCGTACCGGTGGAAGACCTTCCACGAGAACGAAGACCGGCCGGAGAAGCCTCGCCTTTACGGCGTCACTGAAATGAGAACCCCCAATCACTCTCTTCTAAGCCAAAACGTCCTCCAGGTAATCAAATCGAACCGATCCTTGTGCTATTTGAAGAGTTCAATTCGATTAATTATGTACCTAACTAGGTAATTGAGTGAAATTCTACTTGAAATGTTTAAGATTGGAGGGCTTAGGGTTTCGGTAAAGTTAAAAGTTACTGAAATTACAGCTGTATGTTTGTAGGATATTTTCGAGTCGATGGGGGACATTGTGGATGGGCTGAAGTTTGGTGGAGGCTCACATAGCTTGATGCCGAAGTCGTTTGTTAAAGAAGTGATTGATGTGGCTCACAAGCATGATGTGTATGTGAGCACTGGAGATTGGGCTGAGGATTTGCTTCGAAAAGGCCCTTCGGGTTTTAAAGACTATGTGGAGGTGAGTTGATCAGTGTCGAAAACTGTGTTATTTTGTTAGGGGTTTTAGTTCCGTGTCTAAAGCTGTTTGTATTTGTTTTAGGAGTGTAAGAGCTTGGGATTTGACACAATTGAGCTGAATGTGGGGTCTCTCGGAGTGCCTGAGGAGACGCTTCTGAGACTTGTGCGGTTGATTAAGAGCGGCGGCTTGAGGGTGAAGCCTCTGCTTGCTGTTAAGGTTAATAAGTCTGACATTCCTGTTGGTGATAGAGCATTTGGAGCTTATGTCGTGCCGAGACCACGGTCATCTGGTATGATATGCACTTTGTCTTAACCTGTTTTACAACTTTAATGATAACTGTTTTGTCGCATACATTAATCTATCACTTTCTGAGGTGTCAGATACAAAGAGTTCTGATTCATTTATCATCTTTACTTCTTTGGCACTAGGCATTTATGCAACTATAGTGCGAAGATTCCGGAGAATTTAGTTTGATTTGGGTCAGTATTTAACTATACATGTTTCACATGTGTAATTCAGTGACTCTGCAGCAAGGATATGAGTTTAAACTACCCCGTTATTGCTGTTGCCACTGAGGCAATGACCAAACATGACCGATTTGTTACTTTCACAATTACCGGGGATCAGAACTCTTCTGAGTAGAACTTTTTTTTTTTGTTGGGGACAGTTAATAGTCTGAGCATTAGAACATAAAGAGAGTACAGTCGAGAAAACTGCCAATATCTCTTTCTTCTGCCCCTCAGTAATATCACTGTTTTCTCTTAGCGTGTATAAGTAGATGACCATGAAAGGTGAAAGGGAAGAGGGGATCAATGTGGAATAACCTAATAACAAATGTAGAATCTCTAAAGATAGAAACCCAAAAGATACATTAGAAAAGGGATTTGGTAAATATTAGTGATCCTTTGAGGGCCACTATAACATATCAAGGAGTTATAAATATTGGTATGAATCATTTGTCCTGTATTTATGATGATTCTGTAGTAGAATTTTGGTTGAAAGTATTGCCTGTTCTGTGTGAAATTTCTGTCCTTTTGTTCTTTCTTGCGTTCACCTTCCTCGACACTGTTATTTGACTGTGATAATAACTTGATAAGTTAACAACATTCTATGTTTAGAATGCTCTGATCCAACATGAGGAGTTAGTACGAATGTAAAATTAGCTCTATGCTTAGGACTTATGATATGAACATTACAACATTCTATGTTGAGAATGCTCTGATCCAAGATGGGTGTTAGTACGAATGTACAATTAGCTCTGTGGTTATGACTTATGATATGAACATTGAGAAGTGCATTGATCTCTGTCTGCAGAATTTGTTGAAGATGTGGATCTGATGATTAGAAGGGCTGAGAGATGCTTAGAAGCTGGGGCTGACATGATAATGATTGAGGCTGATGGTGTCTGTAAACAAGCTGAGTCAATGCGGGCAGACATAATTGCAAAGGTCATTGGGCGCCTTGGTGTAGAGAAGACCATGTTTGAAGCATCGAATCCAAGAACCTCAGAGTGGTTCATCCAGAATTATGGTCCAAGGGTAGAACTCTATTCCAGGCGTCCTTTGTCATTTATAATTCTCTGTTATATACCATTTTCTCATTCATGTATTGTGCTGAATTTCAGGTCAATCTATTTGTGGATCACTCTCATGTGATGGACCTGGAGTGCCTCCGGGGACGCAACTTGGGTAGAGATCAGGCATCTATGTTGAGCAACTCATATTTTCTGTTATAAACACTGTGATCAGTCTTCAATGTGGAAAAGAAAAGAAGAAACTGGAGGTTGTGATCATAATTTGTGCGCCTATGTCTCTTGTTGTTTGTTGTATCTAGTCCTGTTGTCTTGTGTCTTTGTTCTGGTAATGGTTTTCTAAGTATGTATTCCTTTGAAGGTCTGTAATATTACTGAAAACTTTTGCTCAATACAATGTGCTCCGTCTTGTTGATTATGAATACTACTTATCGAGGTTGAACTTCCACCTTCAATTTTTCCATTCGACTGGGATAGGTGAGATGGAAGCTGTAGGAACACTTTCAAGAGCTTCACGGCGCGGATAAGTAATCCGGAATTATTGAAGGTGATTCTTAAGACAGCTGCTCTAATGTATCATTGATGTTAATGAGTTGTGCTAATGATGTGTATGAATTTTGCACTTTCATGGCCGTATTATTAGTATCAGACTAAGTTCTTCTTTTCTACTTAGTTCCATAACAAAACTGGAAAGTTTTCACTTACCATAAACGAAATCACCTTTGAGATTTAGTGAAGTCATAAGCTATCCTTATCGATCTAGGTATATTGCTATTCCTATACAGTTAATTAGTTCTATTTAAGAGGTTAGTCACAAGGATTGAGACCGCACAAGGCAATTGCTTGGAAAATAATGGTCGGGGTACGAGATCTTCTGAAGATATTGAAGAAGTTGTTTCGTAGTAAAGGCATTACCATAAGAAGGCGAGGCGGCCGAGCACTAGCAAATAGTACGGGATGGCATGGGGGTTCTCGAAAAGCCAGAGGTAAAAAACCCACAGGGTCAAAGTCATCGGCCGGTAAAGAAACATTAGGAGTTCCGCCGGAGGGCTGGAATGGTACGTTGGATTACATCCATGATAACATTGGTGATGATATAGTGCTAGAACTGCAAGATCTAGAAGGAATCCATGACGATGATATAGTGCTAGAATTGCATGATCTAAAAGGTCGTTGCGAAATTCCAGAAAAGAAAAAAGAAGATCGTTGCCGTCCACATCTCATTGAGTTATATGGAGATGAAAGGAAAGAAGTAGAACTGGAATGCCAGCAAGGGTTGAAGAACCAAGAGGCGTTGAAGATCAAGAGGGTGTTTGAAGTTCAGAATATACCGAAGATCTTCTCTGACTTCGAAGAATACAGACTATTGGTGATGCCAAAAGCTAGGAATGCACCACCTTATTCCCAGGGTAATGAGATAAACTTCTCCTGGTCTGAAGAGGAAAACAAACGAGGGGCGTGGACACTTAGCGAACCAGCATATGTCCGGGCTAATGGGAATGAGCTTCAAAGGTACTATGGCACAACTGTGTCATGCTCACTTAGCAGTAGCAGCAGCTCGAGTGGTTCTACTTCGACCAAAGAATTATGCGATTTGGATCGATGTCGTTTATGCTCGGAGCTCAAACAGGGGTTGGGACAGGCAGTGACTACCTCCACCGCCGTATTGGCCAAGTTCAATAACAAGCATGTAATGTTAAGCCAAGGGCAAGAGAAGGCTGTAGTTATAGTGTGCAGAGTGATTGCCGGGAAGATTATGAAGTCGAGATTGTGCTCTCAGTGGAAGGTCTCCCCTACTTTGGGTCAGCTTGATACAGTAGCTCTTAACGACCATGATCTATACGTACAGAACTCCAAAGCAATTCTACCTTGCTTTGTGGTGATTTACGAAGGCAATTAAAATACGATATTTTTCAGTTTTCTTTTTCTTACTTCAATTGCTAGCTTGCTAGCTCCTTCAATTCTTTTCTGATTAGAAAGCCATGAATGGCTAAACTTTGCAAACTCTTATTTTTTTCTTTTTGTAATCTACGTGATCCATTGCTACAATTTATTTATTGATGAATTTTATATGTATACATATAGTTGTTGGAATTTGGATATGAAGATCTCTCTCAATGTACAACAATACACATAATAAATTGTTAGAGTATTACACGTGATGCACAAGGTTTAGGTGACCACCTAACTCCGTGAATTCCACCTAACTTCAGATCAATTAAGCAATGGGGAGGACATGATTGAGCTAAAACAAATAGACGAGGTACCCAAAAGGATTTCATATGATTGAACAAGACAAGTGAGTGATCCATACTTCATGCTCAATTCTAGGGTTTTTTTCTCCCGATTACCGCTCAATTCTTGATTCCTTCTTCTTAAAACCTCAATAATAATATTATTTACTTTGCAACAAAATATAACATAATCTTTTGGAGGTAAGTGTGTATCATAATCATTGTCTAAAGCTATATCTAGTGGTAACAACATTATACAAAAGGAAAAATAAAAATACTATATCCTAATTCAAGTCACGTTGAATTTAGACTTCGTTTTCATTCCGCTAGATGAAACAAAACCTAGACTTCATTTGACTAAAATTGAAACAAAAAAGAAATAAATAGAAAATGAACTTTTCCATCCGTGCATTTTTCTCATTTTACCATTTATTTATACATCCGTGCGTCTTTTTTAATAGAGAGGTAATAATAAAAAAATTCCGCATTTGTTCTCAGCAGTTTGATTGATGAAGAAGTTTTAAGTAAATTGTGATAGGTGATGAAACTCAAATTTAATCTGAAAAAGGTCAAATAATTCTCATAGTTGAAACTCAAATTTAATCTGAAAAAGGTCAAATAATTCTCATAGTTGAAACTCGAAAGAAAGGGAGATACGTACCCAAGACAATATGGTGTATTTATATATGTGAGCTAGTTGGTGGTGCTTTCACCTTCACGTGCTCACCTTATTCCTCCACAGTTTTTCTAACTAATGGAAGACGTGAGGAACATCCTTCTTCTATATAATAAAACCGTCAACTCCACTGATACACTCACACCATCCTCATATACAAGTCCCTGCCTAGCTATCTATTCCAAATCCAGTCACTTCTTGCAGAAGAAACCAAAGCTAGCTTCCCATCAAATTCTTAAACAAATTAAGCAAAAGTAGCAGAAGCAAGCCATGGCCACCACCCAACCCATCATCTCGAAAAAAACTGCTTGTGTGATCGGCGGCACCGGCTTCGTGGCGTCTATGCTGATCAAGCTCTTGCTGGAGAAGGGCTATGCCGTCAAAACCACTGCTAGAGACCCTGGTCAGAACTATATCCTCCACCTTCTTCTTCCTAGCTAATTTCTTCAAACCTAACCCTACTTTTGCTTAGCTTTGGATAATGGTTAAGTACTAGTTACGTGGTTATGTTTGGTATATTTCGCATCGTATGCTTCTGGACCACTTGAGTCCTTGACAGGGATGTATAATATTGTTGTCACCTAGAATGGTAAGACAGTAGTCACTATGAAGCTTCAGTATGAGTAGGGCATTAGTGAAATAGTCGATCAACTTACTGGGGTTAATCTCTCTGTTAAATTTTAGTACTGAGAGTAGAATTTCTGAATATAGTGTGTATAATGTATAGTGGTGTGAACTGTGAACTGTGAACTGTCTTTTAATTTTGTACATTTTTTGGCACAGATAATTTGAAGAAGATCTCCCACCTCACATCACTAAAAGAGTTAGGAGAGCTAACAATCTTTCGCGGTGATTTAACCGATGAAGGGTGCTTCGATGCTGCTATAGCAGGATCTGATTTTGTTTTTCATGTTGCAACACCAGTCCATTTTGGCTCGCCGGATCCAGAGGTACATTTTCATAGCAATTGCTTAGCTAAAACCTAAAACTTGCATTTGATATGTTTTTGCTCCAGCTTAAGAACAATGTATTTTGTTTTTCCTTTCCAATATACAGAATGACATGATCAAGCCAGGAGTCCAAGGAGTACTAAATGTTCTGAAATCATGTGTGAAAGCAAAAACAGTTAAGCGAGTCGTTTTGACGTCATCAGCAGCTGCAGTGACTGTCAGTACTCTTAGTGGAACAGGCTTGATTGTGGACGAAAATGATTGGTCTGATGTTGAGTTCTTGACCACTGCCAAGCCACCTACTTGGGTAAATCACCAAACTCTTACCATTACAACTCACAAGAGTACTTGTCTTGTGTAATTGATGCTAGACAATAGGCTTACATTGAAATAAGTGAACTAGGTGACTAAACAAAAGCCTTTTCCCTCAATTTTGCAGGGGTATCCTGTTTCAAAGGTACTAGCTGAGAAGACAGCTTGGAAATTTGCTGAAGAAAACAACATTGATCTCATCACTGTGATCCCTTCTCTCATGGCTGGTGCTTCTCTCACTCCAGACATCCCTAGCAGTATAGGCCTCGCCTCGTCTTTAATTACAGGTATCAAACCACAAGCCAGAATATGCTGTCCAGTGCTTTAACTTAGTAAGTTAAGGCTCAGCTATAGCTAGAACAAAAAGATATTTGCGCCGCGGCATTCCAATGGTCCAATTTGACTCTTAACAGGAAATGAATTCCTCATAAACGGCTTGAAAGGCATGCAAATGCTATCAGGTTCCATTTCCATTTCACATGTGGAGGATGTCTGCCGAGCTCATATATTTTTGGCAGAGAAAGAATCTGCTTCTGGTCGGTACATATGCTGTGCTGAAAGTAGTAGTGTTCCTGAGGTTGCAAAGTTCCTCAGCAAAAGATATCCCGACTACAAAGTCCCGACTGAGTAAGTCCTATATTCAAAGGGAATGGCCCTTTAACACAATGACTGAACTTGCAGAAAACTTGAACTGCACTTCATTTTGTTACTGCACCACTTCTAATAGTTAAAATCCTTTTGCAATGCAGGTTTGGAGATTTTCCATCCAAGGCGAAGATCATACTCTCATCAGAAAAGCTCAAGAAGGAGGGGTTCACTTTCAAGTACGGGATTGAAGACATATATGATCAAACTGTGGAGTACTTGAAAGTTCAGGGGGTGCTGCAGAAGTAGAACTAGAAACTGGTGGTGTATCAGTAGTTCGAATATGATCCTGTTTACATGGATCGTATATGCATTCTCGGCTTTTATCTAGCTATGCTCTTGCTTTTCGACTACTCGACTGTAGTATCATAACCTGCCGATTATTTAGCATGGTGTATCTGATTTCCTAAATGATAATAAAGTGCAACATCAGCAACAATCGAACAAAAATGTTACATGCTTAGATTCGTTCTCTTTTCTCAGTTACAAGAAAAGTACAAGTTTTCAATACTAACAACACAAATTGGCTATATACTACAAACAAAAGAAACTGATTGAAGGGAATCAAGGCATCCTCAAAAGTTTCAATATGAATGCTGTTCTCCTGAAACACTCAGAGGAGGGAACAGAAAGTGAGAAATAAAGGATGGTCTACAAGTTAAATGCTTCAGTGTATGAGTTTGCTGTGTACTTCTCTCTCGTCAGCGTTCAATTAAATGATTCTGCTTCTCTATCAGCTCTATTTCAATGTAAGTTTCTTCAGCTGCTGCAATTGGGGTTTGCTGGTGTTTCTTTGCGCTACGTCTCTTCATCAAAATGTCTGATAATGTCTGCACTATGTCCCTCATAGAAGGCCGCTTTTTGGAGACATTACCAACACATTTGTAAGCAAGATCGGCAACCTGAGCTAGTTCTTGTACATCAAATTCTCCATTAAGACGAACATCCACAATCTCTTCCCACCCTAGTGTATCTGCCGCATCCATTGTGGCCTACTCATCACCATGGAAATTTCATAGAACGTGAGTGTTCATGCTTTATCAATACTAATTGGAGACTTGGAGTGAAAAGCACACAACTCGGTGAAGGTCAATAATCAAATACAAGGTTATTTTGAAGAAGGAAAGCAATGAAGGTCCGCAACTTACATAGTCCACATATTCCATGAGACCTTGCTGTGGATTCCTGCCTGTAATTAGTTCAAAGAGCAACACACCAAAACTATAAACATCACATTTCTTGGTAAAGATTCTTGCAA
This sequence comes from Potentilla sterilis, assembly GCA_963682095.1. Classification (NCBI taxonomy): domain Eukaryota; kingdom Viridiplantae; phylum Streptophyta; class Magnoliopsida; order Rosales; family Rosaceae; genus Potentilla; species Potentilla sterilis. Next base: position 1,929,787 of record OY821755.1, read on the forward strand.
CCACATACTCAGGATCAACATATCCCAAGGTTCCCCTGATATCAGATGAACGTGATTTAATCTTATCATGTCTTGAAAGCCCGAAATCAGCAACCTGATCGCAATATGATGATAGTTAAGCTCTTATATTAAGAGTTACTGACCAAATGGTGAAAATAGAGATGCTACCAGAAACAGGAAGAAAATGGAATAAAACAGTAAAATGAAATCTCAGAAACGATTACTGTCCCATTTTTTTCTCAGAAACTAACAAAAGGGCACATACCTTAGCCTTCATTGACTGGTCCAATAGTATGTTGGAAGACTTGATGTCGCGGTGCACAACAGGAGGAACAGCCTGCAATATGAAAGGGAGTGAAGCTGGATAAGTAGGAAGTTCAAATCAGGGATCTCAAGCTGGAAACTCTAACACAAAAGCATACCCCATAATGTAGGTATTCCAGTCCCCTTGCAACATCAAGAGCTATTGCAACCCTCAAATCCCAGCTCAATGGCACCTGATTATCAGCTGCGTTTCCAAACAAACTAAGAAAAGTGTACTATAGAAGGAGCAGAGAGATTTGTCTCAACAGTAGTAGCAAAATTTGTTCTTGTATCATCAGATATCCTGAGCTTGACTATAAGCTATCGCAACGAGAAACTCAGGATTATCATGAAAGCAGTGAAAGAGGCTTACATACTTTAATAAAACTGCACACTCCTATCTATCCATAAACTCACATAACAGATAGAGAAAACCAGTTACTGGGAGCTATACATCTTCTGTAAAAATCTTAAACTTTGTGAAGTCTAGCTTATGCTCCGGGGTTAATGTGCACATCGCTTTGAACAATTTAGCAATCAATTCAACACACCAGGACACATATAACCAGAAACAGGCACAGGTTCACCCAGTGTAAACTTCCAAGTTACCACTTTGGTAATTTGTGTTCAACTATGAGAGACAAATGCAGATTTTTACCATGTAAATGTGAATCAAGACTCCCATTGCTCATGTAACTATAAAGAAGCATAAGCTGCTCCATTTCTGCAGTATATCCCATCAGATTCACTAGGTTGTTGTGGTGTAATCTTGCAAGTAACAAAACCTGCTTACAAACAAAAAAATAAATAAATAAATAAATAAAAAAAAATTACTCATGAAATACGCACTAAAATACACATCACAACCCCAGTAGATCTATAATTACTACCTCAGCTAAAAACTCATGCTGGCCTTGCCTGGAAGGAGAAGCAAGAACTTTCACAGCAAAAGTGTCGCCGGTGCTCATTTGGGCCTTGTAGACAGGCCCAAACGCCCCGTGCCCAATAGCCGTCGTGAAGTCACACGTCGCTTTCTTTATGTCTCTGCCAAAACCTCCCACGATTAGCAAACATACCTATACTTTATACATACACAAAAACAAAGGATATATACAGTAGACGTACTCGTATGAATACTTGGGTAAACCACAAGCGGAGACGACGGTCTTTTTCTTAAGGGCCTCAAGCCACATGGACATGTTGCTAAACTCCGAACTTCGCGGCGAGTCTCGGCCGATGTTGGACTCCGACACGGCGGCGCTAGCGGCTGTGATCCTCTGCGACGCGGACACACTTGTAGTTGTCCCCGGTGAACGGCATTTGAGGAATACGAGAGCTCCGATCACTACCAACACTGCCAGTAAGAACCCAATAACGGAGCCTATCAGCATTCCCCATGCAACTGCCAACCCTTCCATTACTTCCGACTAAACACAGCGGCGCGTGGATTTATGTCTCAGTCTATCAGACGGGAGGGAACAGAGTTGTCCTCCTCCTTTGTTTTTGAGGGAACAACAACTTGGTTGAGTAAATCTCAGGCCATAATTTTTCCCCCACAATAATATTTTTTTCCAATCATAAGACTCTACATCCGGTGGTGAATTGATTATATATGCATTTAGTTATGCTTAATTGGCGTTGGATTTTAATCCAAAGGATGGAAATAATGTATTTATTTGCATATCTGACATAACAAGAAAGATTATTTTCTTTATATATTGACAAAACGGAAACATTGTATGAGGGAAATGTAGAGTGGCAGTTTACATGACATTCATGCACAATTGATTTTCAAAACAAATGGTGTGACGAGTTTACGTGGTCAATAAAACGAATTAAGGACGTTGTTTTCATTGATATAGTGATAAAAATTATGGCGCCCTTGTAGTTTAATCTTTGATTTAGTCGTAGTATCAGAATGGTTCAATCAATATATCCTCTATATTCTAACTTCTGAATATTTGTTTGATATGCTAATAAAGGTGCTTCAAATCGTTTTCAAAAGATATGTGTATTTTGGTTTTTGAGTCTGGTTTAGTATAGAATTGTAAGTCTTTAAGAAATATATAGCTTTTATTATCAGTCACGATTGTGTGTTGTCTTGATACTGTTTGTTGAATATTAATATGTGTTATCGCGATGATGTACGTATTATCTTGGTACTATTTTGAATATTGATACGTCAGATTCTAAAAAAATTATGGCTCTCTTATATTTGACTAAATATCCAACTATGTGGCTGAGATTTTCTCTTTCATGTGAAGAGCTAGACGTTATGGAAAGGAAATATATCTCAATAACCGTCCTAGACTAAATTGGTGACATATTTGCAGACCTTGGATTTCACGTGAAACACAAGCTCATGAACGTGGACATGACCACTAAAACAAGTCTCACAGTTGTCCGCGTAAATTTGCCTATAAATACTCTTGAAACAATTTTCATTTCACCACAACAATTCTAAGCTGGCTCTTGTCGATCACATACTTCAGTCCATTTAAAACCAATTAATTAGCTTCCACTTCCAACTATATCCATGGATTGTAGTCTGCATTTTCAAAACCCTCAAGCTGAGGAACATCAGATACTTCAATGGCAAAGGAAATCTGAACCCTCTTATTCGGTACATGATCAAAGACGATCTGCCAATTACAAACCGAACATTTGGAAGTACGCTTTCCTCGAATCTCTTGACAACAAATTTGATGTGAGTTCTCCCTAACTTCTTGGTAACAGTTCTTCGATCACAAATTTTACAACATTATTTTGCTAATCAGTGAGTATATGTAAATGCAAGCAGGGAGAATGTTATCTAAGTCAGATTCAGAAGCTCATAAAAGAAGTGAAGGAATTGTTTGTTGAATGCGAGAAATCAGATTTAGTGGCTAAGTTGGAGCTGATTGACAGCATCCGAAAACTAGGCCTCAACAACCACTTTGAGCAGGAAATCAGGGCAGCCCTAGACATCATAGCATCTGTTGAACTAGAAAACAACAGCAATCCCTGCATTAGTTCAGAGGGTGATCTCTATGCTGCTTCACTACTCTTTAAGATTCTCAGGCAGCATGGTTATAAAGTTTCACAAGGTACATACGTACGTACACAGATTAATTAATTAGTCAGTGGATGGAATTAATTATCTTCTAACTAATCTAACGTACGTACTAATCCAGCTTACTAAACTTGTCAGATATATTTGGTGGTTTCATGGATGAAATGGGTACATTAAAGAAGAGCACATTCGGGAATGTCAAAGGAATGCTTGAACTTTTGGAGGCCTCAAACTTAGCCTTAGAAGGTGAAAATATCCTAGAGAAAGCTAAAGCTTTCTTAATGGCCACTCTCAGAGATACCAATTCTATGTGTGATGATATAGACAGTCCCATTTCCAAGCATGTGAGTTATGCCTTGGAGCTTTCATCACAAAGGAGAGTGCAGTGGTTTAATGTGAAATGGCACATCAAATCCTACGAACAAAACCAAACTAATCAAGCCAACATGAGCACTTTACTTGAATTGGCTAAACTTAACTTCAATATGGTTCAAGCCACACTCCAGAAAGATCTAAAGGAAGCATCCAAGTAAGTAAACCAAAAGAATCTTATGTTCTGATCGAGGAATGACAGAAACTATACGATCTTTACCAAAGATAGGAGGCCTAACTTTCTTATTTGAATGATTGTAATTTGTGGTTTCATAGGTGGTGGAACAATCTGGGTCTCACAAAGAACATAGACTTTGCAAGAGATAGAATGGTCGAATGTTTCATGTGTGCTGTGGGATTAGCTTTCGAGACAGAGTATAATTCATTTAGAAAATGGCTGACTAAAGTTGTCAATCTAATACTTATCATAGATGACGTTTATGATGTTTATGGCTCGTTGGAAGAGCTAAAGAACTTCACCAAAGCTGTTGAAAGGTAGTTTCAAAATGCTAAATTAATGGTTATATATTGTAGGGTTTATATACGAAAGTGCATGCTGCTATTTATAGTATGCGCTTTTGCTAGGTATACGTTGTTACAAATTACAATGATACATTCATTATCTTCAATGGATCAGGTGGGATGTTATGGAAACCGAACAGCTTCCGGAGTGTATGAAGATCTGTTTTCAAGTACTCTACAACACAACTTGTGAAATTGCTTATGAGATTGAGGAGGAGAATGGTTGGAACCAATCGTTACCTCATCTATGCAAAGTGGTACGAGCCTTTCCCGATTCATAGATCCTAAGCCCTATATGTTTCAATCAAACTGATTTCTTTTTCTGTTTTGAACTTCTTAGTGGGCAGATTTTTGTAAAGCACTACTGGTGGAGGCAGAGTGGTACAACAAGGCCTACGTACCATCCTTTGAAGAGTACCTTAGCAATGGTTGGATTTCATCATCTGCTTCGCTGATATTCACTCATGCATTCTTCGCCAAAGAACATCATGAGGACGGAATAGATGATTTTATGCACAAGAATGAAGATTTTGTGTACAATATATCGGTGATACTTCGACTCTTGAACGATCTGGGAACTTCTGCGGTAATTTAATCAACCTGATTTCGTTGCTTGCTCTATTTTAGAGCCTAATTAATTAGTCTTCTGACTAGTATGCTAATTAATTAAAGTGATCAATTAAATAACAGGCCGAGCAAGAGAGAGGCGATGCTGCATCATCAATCCTGTGTTACATGAGAGAAATGAAAGTTTCAGAAGAAATAGCTCGAAAGAAGATCAGAAGCATGATAGACAATGCATGGAAGAAACTAAATGAAAAATGCTTCGCCCGAGTGCCCAGGATATCTTCATTCATCAACATTACCACAAATATTGCTCGTGTGGGGCACATCCTTTATCAAGAGGGAGATGGATTTGGTGATCAAGACCAAGGGACTAGACGACAGATTCTATCATTACTAGTTGAACCTCTCTATTAAACTGGTATTTCAGAAACGAGGTGCTCATCAGATTGTTATAGCCTTGTAGGCAATGTCAGTATCTCTAGACAGCTTTGTGGTTGTAAGCAATGTAATAAACACATCCAGATATCGAGTGTATGATTAGATTGTTCAAATTAACCATTTCCCAGCGAGAGGTTATCTGTCTTCAATTCGAAAAGGGCCGACAATAATAGACATCACTTGACCAAATTTCCATGGTGACCGTGTAGCTCACATGCGCAATGAGGTTATGACAATGAAAGACAATGTCTGATAACTAAGTACTCCACGTCTTCGTATTAAAGAATAATGCATACTCGTCTCCAAGCTCGGCTTTCATATTAGTATTGCAGAAACCTCAATCTGATGAGCAGCATATTCGACGACCGGACGATGACAGATAAAATCGGCACCGATGAATAGTAGGCCGGATTCTCTGGAATCCCTTTACATCAACAAATGAAGCCGTTAAGATTATCAAAATTCAGATTCAGAAGCTAATAGAAGCCGTTGAGGAACTGTTTGTTCGATCAATATTGTAGTAATTAAATCAGATTTAATAGCAGCAGCAATCCCTGCATTAGTGATCAGATGGTGATCTCTATGCTGCTAGCTGCACCACATATTACATACTCTTCAAGATTCTTAAGCATCATGCATGGTTATAATTTATAAAGTTTCAGAATTACTTTCTCAGATCAGATGTATTTATTGATTAGTGATGATGATTTTCTCTTTTAACTAAGATATCTTAGATGATAATCCAGCATAATATATGGACATATGGTTGAATAAGGCCTACAGTACTACTGATTCCTCTGAAGAGAAGCTCAGCAATTAGTGGTTGCATTTCAACATCTATATATAAAAAATTAGAAATTGTATTTTGATGATGTGGTAGTGCCAAATCAGCAGCCACTTAAGGTGAGTTTTAGGTGGTTCACCAAAAAGTGGTTCACCAACAAGTGGTTCATCTAGCATTACTCTTATTAAAAACATATGTATCAAACACGTAGAAAATATGTGAACCAAAAGTAGTGCAGTAGAAATTTTACATACCATCAGGTATGAAGTAACCCTGTTGTCTCAGTAGTCGAAAGCGTAGTGCAACCTCATGAAGATCATCCGAAGCAGATACAACACTCATATGCTTGTGCAGAATTTCGTTGAATTCTTGTTGTAAGTGGTAATCGATGCCTAGACGTTGAATAGCATCATCATATTCAAACCTTCAAGGGCATCTAGCTCTGCTACATTTCTCAAGACATTCCTGAATATGTCCAACTTCTGAGAATGTCCGACAAACGTGTCATCCTGCAAAAAATTGAACAGAGTCAATTAACTGTGTTCAGTAGCTAGTATCATTCAATAAAGAAGTGTACATCGGACAAAGCTCCGAGAATTACCATAGTTATGTAAACACGAGAATATGAAAACAAATCGAATGCAGACATGTGTACAAACGAAATATAATTTTATTAATAAATCAAGTGTGGGTTACAAATCTTTGTGAACTCCTCTGATTCTATCTCCAAATGTGGTCTTTGACTCAAGGGCGATCAACGCTTGGTTCTTGAGACCTTGAATTTGATGTGATTTGGAATTTAGTGAAGAACTCGCTACTTGGAAGCTTGGTGGTTCTTGAGACTTTGAATTTGATGTGATTTGGAATTTAGTGAAGAACTCGCTACTTGAAAGCTTCGTGGTTCTTCGGGGGTTTTGAAGACCTCAGAAATTTTTGGTAGTGATTTTGCTCTCTCGGGCTGAAGTACCTCTCTTGATTTTGAAGAGGGTATTTATATTATTAAGGCCGCTCCATGTATGGAATACATTGATGACGCTGAATTGATTTTATTTCCTTAGTAGCATAATCAAATCAATCAAAATTGATTGATTAATTTAGATATAGTAATTTCCATAACTAAATCAATCAGTTTTAACAATTGATTTAATTATGACTATTTAAGGAATTTGTCCGATTTAATTAAATGTTAGACCAAAATGTCGATAATCAATTTATGTTAATTGATATCTGATTGTCTAACGGAATCAAATAATTTATTATCGATCCCCCACTTGCTTGTCACCACGTGTAATTCTCATAATCTTGTTGACTTTGTCTACTTATGAGCCACGTATGAATATTTTATTCATTAAATTTTATTTGTCAACAAGTTCTATTATGCTTAGTTTCATTGTTAATCAGTTTTGTTTGAGTACTAGAAAGCAAGCTAAGATCTTCAGCAATGCCCCATTTTTGAGAAGTAGGCTGCTTCTTTGGTGTGGGGTGTATGAGGTGAGAGTGGCTAGTAAGTGAGATTCTTTTTGGAGCAATTTGGGAATTGAACTCTCTGAAAAAGGCCGGAGAAGTTGATGCCATTTAATCTGAAAATGTCAGCACCAAGAAGGTGGGAGATCTAGATGATATTACTTTCCCTCTTCTTGATCTTTGTTTGGGAATTAAGAACTTAAGAGATGGTAAGTTTTGGGAATCAAATATGACTTTTCGATTTTCTCATATTTTTCGTGAAGGAAATAAAGTTGCAGATGGTTTAGCAAATTATTGTACGACATTAACTCAGCTAATTTGGTGGGATGAGCCTCCTCCTTTTATTTTATCATATTGTGATAGTGACGTTATGAGTCTTCCACAATTTCGGTTTTCCTAATTTTGATATGTTGTTGGTTTCTAAAGGGTTTTTGGTTTCATGTCCCCCTTTAATTAGATACTATTTTTTTTATTTAATAAATTTGTTTTGATTGAAAAAAAAAAAAATGTTGTTGGTTTTTCTTGAGAGGTTTTGGTTTGGTCCCCCTCATCTCTTGTTCTTCTTTTTTTCTTTAATAATTCATTAGGGTGTTAGGGGGCTTATTCCTCTCTATCACTCATTTTTCAGCCAAAAAAAAAATTATGGGAAAATGTTGGCATTATATATAGGATCATGATCGGAACTTCAGAATAATTCAATTTTACTACGTATCACCAACATTATATAAAGTCACTTTTATAACTTTAAATACTCAATTATCATTTCAGCACTAATATTACTACTTTAACGACTCATGTGGTAATTAAAGTTTACAACTTTAAGGACTCATGTTACAACTTTGAGGACATTATTACTATTTTGATGAGTCATTTTATAAGTTTATAATAAAGTTGATGCACATCATACAATATTGTAGAATTTTCCAATCAAATGATTTAATTATCCAAAGAGTAGCTAGATAATTAAATGGTTAATTAGTCGCTTATCATTTGAAGCATTTACCCGCCCTCAACCTAAATCAATTGCTAAATCAGATTTATTAAACTTCGAAATTCGACTGATATTTGAACAAACCTCTTCTACAAACACCTTAAAAATGAGGAAGGTAGTTTCCAACATGACTATAATTAACTGGCTGAGATTCCTCTACTCAGACTACTCTAGAATTGACCCGACTGCTTAGTATACTTAGTAGGGCATGCATAATTGCGCTACCACGATGCGAGACACAAAATTGAAACACATAAGAGCAAGTTGTGTAAAGGACTCTAAAAATGAATTGCAATATTCTGATCAAGGCGTTTTGCGAGGTGGGGAAGTTTTATGAGGCGGTGTCGGTGATTGAAATGATGGATCGGAGAAGAAGGGTGTGGAGCCGGATGTGATCACGTTTAATACGATTTTGGATTGTTTTTTTGGGAATCAAAGGTTTTCGGAGGCTGAGAAGATATGGGGTCGAATGGTGGAGAAGAATGTTGTTCCTGAGAATAGGAGCTACAATGCCAAGTTGATGGGATTGGCTTTGGAGAAGAGGAGTGAAGAAGGGGCTGCATTAGTCGAAGAGTTGAGGAACATTAGATTGAATGCGTCGCCTTGTGAGTGCGGCATTGTTGCAGCCAGTGGTGGATGGTCTAGTTAAGGCTGTTAGATCAATATGGACTTATCACATATTAAATGATAATTATGTTTAATGACAATATCTACTTCTACATGGAAACAAATACAGAACTATATCCAGTTAATAATGATTTCGTGTATTAAATCATTATTATAAGGAATCCTATTCATAGTCTAGAAGTTAGACAACTAATCAGTATTGTATCAGGAATCTAATTAGAAAACTTAACTCTCAAGGAATGTCCTTAATGGGAGGACTCTTTAGGGTTAATGATTGAGAGAATTACTTAGTAGTACCTGACCACATTTGAATTAACTAAAAACTCACTTTCCATATTTCTTATACAAATTAGGACATAAGCCCAAGCCCAAAAAATAAGTGGACAAAAATTGATTAAGTAATTAATGTAAAAATATCTAAAATACCCTTATTTTCGTGAAAATTACCAACTGCCACCCAGATCTAACAAGTTTCTCTCTCCTCATTTTTTTAGTTTTTTTTCAAGCAAATTTAAATTTTCCGGCTAAACTACCAGTAATTTGGAGGTGAGCCAATATATAAAGTTGTTCCTTATGTCATGGGCTTTCATTTAAGTACCATATTGCATATGTTTTGAGAAATTTTGAAATTTCGAATTTTGCTCACAAAAAACCACAGTAGCAGTTAGTATCTCAGTCGACAGTAGCAGCTAGATTTATAGTCAATAGTAGCAAGTGCCTTCCCACAGTAGCAGTTAGATACATAATCGACAGTAGCAGGGACCTTCCCAGCCAACAGTAGCACCTTTCAAATCGACAGTAGCAGCTACTTTCATGCTCGACAGTAGCAGCTAGATTTATAGTCAATAGTAGCAAGTGCCTTCCCACAGTAGCAGTTAGATACATAATCGACAGTAGCAGAGACCTTCCCAGCCAACAGTAGCACCTTTCAAATCGACAGTAGCAGCTACTTTCATGCTCGACAGTAGCAGGTACATTCCAAATCGACAGTAACAGGTGTCTTCCAAGTCGACAGTAACAGTTAGTTTCTTAGTCGACAGTAGCAGCTAGTTTTGCAATAGACAGTAGCAGGTACATTCCAAGTCGACAGTAGCAGGTGTCTTCCAAGTCGACAGTAGCAGTTAGTTTCCTAGTCGACAGTAGCAGCTAGTTTTGCAATAGACAGTAGCAGCTAGATTTGTAATAGACAGTAGCAGCTAGTTTTGTAATAGACAGTAGCAGCAATTATGACTAAATACATGCTTGTAAATATTAAGGACAAAAGAGTAAATTAGTTAATAACATGTGGCAGCTTGTTATGCACATGGTATTTATTTGTAAATTTTTGTCCTAATTTGTTCAATTAAATATGTAAGTGAGTTATTTGTAAAACAAATTGTTGTCATGTACTAATTTGTAGTTTGTCCTTAATGATTCTATATAAATAGATGGTATTGGTCTCTGTTATCACCACGAGACATAGCGTAAGTTCTGTCCATTGAGAAGCTTATTGTGGTGACTAACAGAAGGCCTTTGCCTAGTACTTTTGTGTTTCAGGTTTATATCAATGGAAGGAGCTATGATTCATAATGATGGTAAGTTTCCTCAAAGTTAAAAGTCTAACGATTATGGTTATGCATATGATATATTGTATTGTGAACATTCAGAATTTGGTTTACAAATTGGTATCAGAGCCATAAAGGTTCACAAAATTTTCAGTTTTGCATAACAAAATCGTTTTAGAATTTTCTCAAACAAAAAAATTTTGCTTTACGGGTTAATGGGCTTTGCCTGTTAACCAATTCTTGGCTCGACCCACAAGCAAGCGCGGATCCAGTCTCGACCCGCTCGCCAATCGCAACGGTGGCGGATGTATCCTGGCGGATGAGTTCGCAACGGTGGCGGATGTATTCATAACATATAAAGAAGATGTAACGGAGACTGGATTGGAAGCGCTGGAGACTTTTACGTCTCTTATGGGATTCAAAACCCGATTGCTGTGGATCAAGAAAGCCAAGAAATAATTGCTGCATCAAGTTTATAGCTTCCGCTGTGTTCTGTAGCAAATTGGGGAAAAAGCAAAACAGGTTTTTCTGGAATTTTTGTTTTCAATTCAAGCATGTATATATATATATATATATATATGGAAAAATTTCACACACAGTACCTGAACTTAGGTGGTCAGGTCAGTTTGATACCTCAGCTTTTTTTCGTACGATAAACATACTCCAACTTATTTATCCGTACCAAATGTGTACCCACGTCACTGTTTTGATGACGTGGCACCTCTGTTTTTGTATCAAACTGACCTGACCACCTAAGTTTAGGTATCAAACTGACCTGACCACCTAAGTTCAGGTATCAAACTGACCTGACCACCTAAGGTCACGTCATCAAAACAGTGACGTGGGTACACATTCGGTACGGATAAATAAGTTGGAGTATGTTTATCGTACGAAAAAAAGTTGAGGTATCAAACTGACCTGACCACCTAAGTTCAGGTACTGTGTGTGAAATTTTTTCTATATATATATATATATATATATATATATATATATATATTGCATAAGAACCCTAGAGCACTCCCAGCGTGCACATAAGTTGGTGATTGTGTTGTTCTGTGGCTGGATGATATTTCAATACAGATTATGCTCTATGGAATTGAATTGAAGTATGTGTTCTGTAATTGACAATGATGCATGTAGTCGTTAAAGTCTCCCAAAATTTATGCATTGAAAGGTTTTTACAGGCACAAGAGCTTAATTTTCTTACAAAGGGTAACCTGGATAGAAATCAAGTTTTCAAGCTCAAACAAGGTTGTGATTTTCTGTTGGTATAAATGAATATATTGCATAAAGCATTTTTCATTGATATTTCCAGGAGATCATATGGTATAACAGACTTAAAAGTTGTGTTTTGTATTTTAAATATTGCTTTTTATCTTCCAAAGAAGTGTTGAAGCATGATTTTAGAATGCCAACAGCAGTAAGCATATTTGATAAGAATAAATCAGGATACTTGGAATTTAATCTTCTGTCTAAAGATGTGGATTTGGTTCCTTGAATAACATGTTTTTATCAAGTGTGGCTTATTGATGAAGATTTACAGTATGCTAAGTTTCTGCTCAAAAGTGTTACTTAGTATAGTTTTATGGATATGGACTGATGTGAATGCAAGTATAAATGTATTGAGTTTTCTGAATGTTTTGTTTTATGAGTGTTTCTGTTATGGTTTGATTAACTTAAACTAATTCATAAAACACTGAAAACTCTAAAAGCTTTACAAAATTAAGAACTCACAAAATCTTTTCTTTTGCTCCTTAGGTAACACCTACATGACCTTCAACAATGTCTTAGTACTTACTGGTTCAAACTTTAGAGCCTGGAGAGATTCTGTAGAAAACTACATTTCTATGCATGAGACAATAGGATTCTGTTTTCTTGAAGAACAACTTGATATCCCAGCAGAAGATGATAAACCCTCAGTCAAAGCTCACCATAAGAAGTGGATGAGATCTAATATGATTGCCAAGAATGTGATTAGAAGTTCTATGTCTAGATCAGTGAGAGGTTGTGTTGAGGAACCAGAATTAGCTACTGATTTCATTGAGGCTGTGGCAGCTAAGTTTAAAGAAAGTGAAAAAGCTGAAATAGCTAGGCTGAGCAAAGAGTACCATACCCTACAGTACTCTGGAACAGGACCTGAGGGTGTAAGAGGGCATATAATGGAGTTGATTAACATCAACAACAGGCTGAGAGAGATGTTAGTGGGAGTAAAAGATCAATTGTTGGTGCATCATGCACTGAACACGCTCCCTAGCAGTTTTGACAATCTCAGAACAAGTTATAATGCTCAAAAGGAAAACTGGACCCCAGATGAACTCATCTCAATCTGTGTTGATGAGGAATCTAGGATCAAGAAAAACCAGTCTCAGTCCCTCACAGTCAACCTAGTTGAGAAGCCTAAGAAGAAAAAGACTCAAAACAAACTCAAGCCTACCAAAACCATCACCAAGGCATCTGCAGCCACAGGACCAAAAGAAAACAGGCCATTCAGATTCAAGTGCTACTTTTGCAAGAGAGTAGGTCACATGAAAAAGGACTGTACAGGTTATAAGGCTTGGCTAGCTAAAAAGGGTAAGAAAATTTCTAATACAGTATTTTCCTTAGAAATTAATCTTATAAGTGTTGAACCCCAGTCTTGGTGGATAGATTCTGGTTCTCCTATTCACGTCACTAATTCCTTGCAGGGATTCACAAAGAGGAGAGTCCCAAGAAGTGATGAGGTGAACCTGAGAGTAGGCAATGGCATGCGAGTGGGAGTCAAAGCCATAGGAACCCTCAAGCTTGATCTAGGATATGAAAATCTTTTAATTTTGGATAATGTTTATTATGTAGCTTCCATTAGAAGGAATTTAGTTTCAGTTTCTCAGCTGATTAAAGCTGGTTGTAGACTTTTGATGGATAATAATGGAATTATTATTTCTAGAAATTCAAAACAGATTGGTTCTGGTGTGATATTGAATGATTATTTACAGCTTAATTGTTCTATGTCTCAACAAGAGATTTCTCTCGTTGAAAAAGAAAACACTAACAGTACTAATGCCTTGATTGGTGTTAAAAGAACCAAACAAAATGAAAAGTCTGCATATTTATGGCATAGAAGACTCGGCCATGTTTCAAAAGAGAGACTGAAAATTCTGGTTAAAAACAATATCCTAAATGAATTGGATTTTTCTAATCTTAATGATTGTGTGGAATGCTTTAAGGGAAAAATGACAAATAAAAGAAAGAAGACTGCAGTAAGAAGCCAAAATTTACTGGAACTCATACATACTGATATCTGTGGTCCATTTAAACACCAAACTATCTGTGGTAATGTGTATTTCATTACATTCATTGATGATTTCTCTAGATACAGTTATGTTTCTTTACTATCAGAAAAATCTCAAGCACTTGAAGCTTTTAAAATCTTCAAGACTGAGGTAGAGAATCAGCTAGAGAGAAAAATCAAAACAGTAAGATCGGATAGAGGTGGGGAATTCTATGGAAAGTATACAGAGAAAGGTCAACAGAAGGGTCCATTTGCCTTGTATTTACAAGAGCATGGAATTAAAGCTCAATATACAACACCATATAATCCACAACAAAATGGTGTTGCAGAGAGAAAGAATAGAACCCTTCTAAATATGGTTAGATGTATGATGTGTACAACTGGCTTACCAAAATTCTTATGGGGAGAGGCCTTGAAAACTGCAAATTACATTTGCAACAGAACACCTAGTAAGGCCATTGAGAAAACTTCTTTTGAATTATGGTGTGGTAGAAAACCAAGTCTTTACCATTGTCATGTATGGGGCTGTAATGCAGAAGCTCGGATTTATAATCCAAACTTGAGCAAGCTTGATCCCAAATCCATAAGCTGCTATTTCATAGGTTATCCAGAAAAATCTAAGGGCTATAAGCTGTATTCTGCTAAACATAAGCCTAGAATTTTTGAAACTCATTAAGTCAAATTCTTAAATGAAAAAGTTCACAATACAGAATATGAGGATTTATCCTTAGATTTTGAAGAAATTGTGACTGATGAGGATTGGGAAAATGTTTTGCCTTTTGAAATTGAAGAAATAGCAGATGACATCATTATAGAAAATCAAAATGCAGCAGATCAAGAAATTGATCAGGAAATGCAAATTGATGAGCAACCAGCTGCAGCAGAACCAACTGTTGCAGCATCTCACATTATAGAGCCACAAAATGATCTTAATCCTGAACTTAGAAGATCCAAACGAGCTAGAAAATCAAAATTTGAGGGGGGGGGGGGGGGGGGGGGGGGGGGGAAGATAGTGATTACATTGTCTACTTGGCTGAAGTAGACATTAATGAAGACTGTGCAGAAGACAATGATCCAACAAATTTTGATCAAGCAGCAGCAAGTCAAGATTCTGTCAAGTGGCAGGAGGCCATGCAAGCTGAGATTGATTCTATGGAGAAGAATGGAGTCTGGGAATTAGTTGAACCTGATCCTAGACAGAAGCCAATAGGTTGCAAATGGGTTTATAAAACCAAAAGAGATGCAACTGGAAATATTGAGAGGCATAAAGCAAGGCTAGTGGCAAAAGGATTCTCACAAAAGGAGGGTATTGATTACACTGAGACATTTTCTCCAGTCTCATGTAAAGACTCCTTCAGGATTATCATGGCATTGGTGGCACATTATGACATGGAGCTGCATCAAATGGATGTCAAAACAGCATTTTTAAATGGAGAGCTTGAGGAGGTAATTTACATGAAGCAACCCGAAGGATTTATTAAAGCTGGAAATGAGAACTTAGACTGTAGATTAAGAAAATCTATCTATGGTCTAAAACAAGCTTCTAGGCAGTGGTATAAGAAATTTGATTCAGTAATTTCTTCTTTTGCCTTTACTGAAAATCTAGTGGACGAGTGCATTTATTTAAAAACAGTAGGGAACCAATTTATATTCTTAGTACTGTATGTGGATGACATACTTTTGGCCAGCAGCAATCTCAAACTGCTTAAAGATACCAAGAGCTTTCTGTCAAAGAATTTTGACATGAAAGATTTAGGTGAAGCATCCTATGTACTACGAATAGAAATTAAAAGGGACAGAGCACAAAAGTTGTTGGGATTATCTCAGCAGAATTATATTACTAAAGTTCTTAAAAGATTTAGTATGGAAAAGTGCTCAAATGGAGAGGTTCCCATGTCTAAGGGTGATAAACTCACTAAGAGTCAGTGTCCACAAAGTGAAGTTGAGAAAGAAAACATGAAAACAAAACCATATGCTAGACTTGTTGGAAGTCTTATGTATGCTCAAGTCTGTACCAGACCAGACTTGGCATTTGCTGTTGGAATGCTGTCAAGATTTCAGTCAAATCCAGGACCAGAACATTGGGTGGCTGGAAAGAAAGTTCTTAGATATTTACAGAAAACAAAGAGTCACATGCTTGTGTACAGAAGAGTTGAGAATCTGAAACTTGTTGGTTTCTCAGATTCTGATTTTGCAGGGAATTTTCCAGACTCAAACAAGTCAACTTGTGGTTATGTGTTCATGCTGGCGGATGGAGCAGTTGCTTGGAAAACAATGAAGCAAACCTTAATCACAACCTCCACCATGCAAGCTGAATATATAGCAGTATATGAAACAATGTGTGAAGGGCTCTGGATTAGGAATTTCCTAGAGCAGACTAAAGTATTGAGTCACATTGTGGCGGATGCACTTGTTATATACTGTGATAATGAGGCTGCTGTGTTCTTTAGCAAGAACAATAAAAGATCCAGCAACTCAAAACACATAGACTTGAAATATTATAGTGTTAGAGAAAGAGTCAAGCATGATGAGGTAACTGTTTTGGATATAAACACCAATTCAGAACTTGCAGACCCTTTCACCAAAGCACTACCAGTGAAGGTATTCAAGAAGCATTGGAATTCTTCCAAACTTAGATGCTTAGGTTCAGTGGGAGTTAGGACCAGTAGGAGCAAACTTAAAATATTTTGTTTTCTGAGTTCTTGTGTTTTCGGTTGTGATATCAGTTCAAATTGCAACTTAGTTTTGTAATTAACAGTTTTAAAATAAAAGTTGAGGTATTTCAGAATTTTATGTTGCTGCAGCTTTATGATTGTTCTGAAAATAATTGTTTTATGGTTCTAGTCATATATATACTTGCTATCAGATGAAATCATTCATGTTTAGCATGAAACTACAGTACAAGCAAAGTTGAGATTATTGGTGTTCAGTAAAGTTTGCTTGAGTTCTGGTTTTAAGAACATAAAGTAGGACTTGATATATGTTTTACTTGTCAATACACATTAACATATATTTTAATACTGCATGATTGACATATGTGGATTACAGAAGCTTGTGTTGTGGTACAGAACCTCTGCATTTTTGTCAAAGTGTAACTTGGTTCTTGCTCTGCATAAGTGACTGTAATTTGACCATGTTGTGAAGGGAATTTTGGTTCATTTGTTTTTCGGCGCGCACTACAGTAGGTAGAACATATGTTGTCATTCTCAGGTGCGAGTTATCATTCATGGCGAGTGATAGTCCAAGTGGGAGATTGTTAGATCAATATGGACTTATCACATATTAAATGATAATTATGCTTAATGACAATATCTACTTCTACATGGAAACAAATACAGAACTATATCCAGTTAATAATGATTTCGTGTATTAGATCATTATTATAAGGAATCCTATTCATAGTCTAGAAGTTAGACAACTAATCAATATTGTATCAGGAATCTAATTAGAAGACTTAACTCTCAAGGAATGTCCTTAATGGGAGGACTCTTTAGGGTTAATGATTCTATATAAATAGATGGTATTGGTCCCTGTTATCACCACGAGACATAGCGCAAGTTCTGTCCATTGAGAAGCTTATTGTGGTGACTAACAAAAGGCCTTTGCCTAGTACTTTTGTGTTTTAGGTTTATATCAATGGAAGGAGCTATGATTCATAATGATGGTAAGTTTACTCAAAGTTAAAAGTCTAACGATTATGGTTATGCATATGATATATTGTATTGTGAACATTCAGAATTTGGTTTACAAAGGCCTCTATGATTGAGCAGGCAAAGGAACTTGTCAGACTTGGGAACACTAATTCCTACAAACGTTTCGACCTGAAGTTGCCCTCAGATAAATAGGGTCCTTTTTCTGCTGCTATTTTCTGTATGTTTAATTCTAATCTGGTTCTGAAGCACAAAATTTAGGGTGAGCATGGAACTCTTTTGAAGTGTGAGAGTTTGATTGATTTTCGGTTTTCATTTTTGTTTCAAATAAGAATGCTTAGTAACATACCAATTTCTATAATGACAATGGTTATTATTATTCAGTGTACTAGTGAGATTGTCTCATACATAAAGTTGCAAGCTTATGCGTCTTGTTGGTCTTGACCACCTTTGAAGATTTAGATTTCAAGTCCACTTCCTGTAGTCTTATTACATTGATACAGTTTCATACAACATTGATTTCATGTACTCTTTAAGAGATGGAAGGCATTGGTTCTCATCGTAGCTATACATCAAGGGGACCATTCTTGCGAGATTGAGTGAAGCCGAAGTGAATGGTGCTGGACATGGATTAGGAGAGATCAGTTCTCTGTTCAGTTTCTTCCATTCATCTGAGATCATATTAATCGTCTTTTCTTGTGCCTGCTCAATGGAACAGCCTTCATGTTCCTCCAAGTAGCACCTCACATACGACCCATCGTTCCCATCTTGATTCTCATCTTTTGCACTTCCCAAGTCGTCCCAAAGTCGAAGAATTGCTGCTAATGACGATATAATGACTGGAGTTTCATTCAACATCTCCACACTCTGCTTGGTTATGTTTTGACCCAACAGAAAAAAAATGTGGACTAGAACCACATGTGCCCCAGAAGAAACAATGCCATTCTTCAAGTACTCTTCTGACTTCGGCAGCTGCCCAGATGCAAACCATTTTGCTTCCACCAAAAATGCATTGCAAAGACTCGTCCACTGCAACAGTGAATGAAAAGCCTCAATGTAACCTTCTAATGCAAGTACACGATTTTAATGATAATACACTTAAATGTGGTAGCTTAGTAATAGTTCGTATATATACCGTCATTTTCAAAGATTGTAAGGGGTTCCATCCGTGCTTGTGGTAGACCTTGCAGCTGATTTCATTAGTCATATCATAGAGAGCCCTGAAGCATATCTTCATGTAATCTGGTAAGTGATCTATAGCTGTAATTTCCCATCTGTACATATGCAATAGTTTATTGATCAATCATGAATTGGTAACAAGCCTAAACATATTTCATCATTGACTCGTACATACCTATTAACTGCTTCTGTGAAGAGAATGAGTTCATCAAGGGTTCCATGAACATCAAAAATGTCATCTATCAAATAGATAAAAGAGATGGGTTTTGTGAGCTCAACCCTCTCCTCTGATAACTTAGGATCTGTTAGGCATGCCATGGACCAAATGTACCATTTCAGTGGCTGGTCTCTTGCAAACTTCAGTTCCTTCGCTAATCCTAGGTCCTTCCACCATCTAACTTGTCAAAAACAAACACATAATTAATTACACTATATATCTACCGTGTGAATTAAAGTATCAGTATCCTGATGAGTCATTGTCAAACATACTTGGAAATTTGAACGATTTCATTCTGGTGCAGCGACCGGACCATATTGAAATCTGTTTTTGCCACTTCTTTTAGCAAATCTAACCATGGGTTGGTGCCTTGTGAAGTAATAAAAAAGTTCTTGGCCATGAATGATGCCAAGCTTTTGTGATGAGGATTCGCTAATGTGTTGCCAACAATTCTGGCTTGATGATGATCTAGATGTGGCAGAGAGGTCTTCAGCAGATGACCACTAAAATTTTCAGCTTCAACAAGTGTATCTTCTCCTTCTGTACCTAGCTGTGAAGCTTCGTATAAGCTCATCAATCCCTTGATGTCCTCACGTAAAACTTCCTTGAACGTCCCTTTCCTTTCCTTGAAGTTGTTAAAAACATCTGTATCAAATACGAAGAAAATAGTCAAAATACTATTAATATACTATTGCTTTCAACTGTTTACGAATTAGATATCGTTCAGTCACTTCAGTGAACTAAAAGTAGTGCAGTAGTGTACCCCGGAAATTATACATACCATCAGGCACGAAGTAACCCTGTTGTCTCAGTAGTCGAAAGCGTAGTGCAACCTCATGAAGATCATCAGAAGCAGATACAACACTCATCTGCTTGTGCAGAATTTCGTCGATTTCTTGTTGAAAGTGGTAATCGATGCCTAGCCGTTGAATAGCATCGATCATATACAAACCTTCAAGGGCATCTAGTTCTGCTACAGTTCTCAAGGCATTCCTGAATAGGTCCAACTTCTGAGAATGTCGGACAAACGTGTCATCCTGCAAAAAATTGAACAGAGTCAATTAACTGTGTTCGGTAGCTAGTGTCATTCAATAAAGAAGAGTGCATCGGACAAAGCTCCGAGAATTACCATAGTTCTATTATGCTTAGTTTCATTGTTAATCAGTTTTGTTGGAGTACTAGAAAGCAAGCTAAGATCTTCAGCAATGCCCCATTTTTGAGAAGTAGGCTGCTTCTTCGGTGTAGGGTGTATGAGGTGAGAGTCGCCAGTAAGTGAGATTCTTTTTGGAGCAATTTGGAAATTGAATTCTCTGAAGAAGGCCCGAGAAAACGATGCCATTTAATCTGAAAATATCAGCACCAAGAAGGTGGGAGATATAGATGATAATTACTTTCAGTGGCGGACGCACATAGGGGCCAGTGCCCCCACTGAGATTTTGATGACTGCAATTTTTTTTTTTTTTTTTACAAAAAGTCCACCGAACTATGTGGTATATATTTGTATACTTATCCTGATGGCTGCAACTTCTGTTTTTTTTTTACCAACTCCAACGGTGTCCTTTCAAATATATATTTGTATATTTATATTATATAATTAAGTAATATAACCCTAATAGGATTCGGCAAATCACGATCTAAATAGTTTAAACTATTTTTATATTCTCCCATATTCTCATTATATTAATCTAATATTCAAATCGGCTAATCCTACTACCACTCTTGTTGTTGTGAGTCTTTCAATCAACCAACCGCTTTTCGACTCTCTAAGAATCTCAAGAACTTGGTCTCGCATTCATTTGCACAACTTTTAATGACACACATACACATATTTTAAAGAAAGTAGAGACTTATATTGAAATCCACATAAATTTTTTTTTACGCTTCGCGCAAATAAAACTCTATGTTTTTTTTCTTTTTTTGCCCCCACTCACATAATTTTCTGCGTCCGCCACTGATTACTTTCCCTCTTCTTGATCTTTGTATGGGAATTCAGAACTTAAGAGATGGTGAGTTATGGGAAGATGTTGGCATTATATATATAGGATCATGATCGGAACTTCAGTATAATTCAATTTTACTTCTCATCACACACAATATTAAAAAGTCACTTTTATAACTTTAAATACTCAATTATAATTTTGAACACTACTATTACTACTTTAACGACTCCTGTACGTGGTAATTATAGTTTACAACTTTAAGGACTCATATTACAACTTTGAGGACATTATTACTATTTTGATGATTCATTTTATAAGTTTATAATAAAGTTGATGCACATCATACAACATTGTAGAATTTTCCAATCAAATGATTTAATTATCAAACTGTATTCAACAAATCAAGTGTTCCTTAACATTTGTCCATGATTTAATACAATTGAAGTGATTTGAAAAATGAATGAACTGATCTTACCATGAATTCACGATATAAAGTTTAAGACGACACAAACAAAGATCGGAGAGTTTGCTCTTCATGATTTTCGTATGCTTACATTGTCTCCATTATTTGATGTTTTCAGTTTCAGTAGGGGTGGGCGCGGTGCAGTGCGATGCGGGGTGGAGGTAAAACTGAATCCAACCTATTTCATACGGTTTGCCAATATTGCAAACCATATCTACTTTCCGGATCTGTCAAACTGTATATTCGGTAAACCATTTCCGGAGCGGTTTCGATGCGGTTTCAGATTTTATACAATTTAATTAATTTATTGTGACAAACTAATAGCTACTTAATTTTGTATTCTAATTTATCAAAAATCTTATTACTCCATATTTCCATAATTCATATCAAACTGAAATAAACAAATAGTCATATAAGTTTTAAAAGGACAAGTCTCCGAATAATATTACGTACCAAATTCATCAAAGTCTCAAGTCAAAATATATTACACAAAAGAAATATAGTAGGAAGCAAAGCAAAAACACACAACAAGGTATTTTTTAGAATATATAAATCATATATGTTCTTAAGGCGTCTTCGAATAAGTTTTATAAGGGGCGGAGTATTATTGTTAGAAACTTAAAATGTATTATAAATAATACATTTCATGCAATAATTATATAAACCGGGTCGGATTGGTTTTATCCGGTTTGAGAAATGTCCAACCCTAATCTAGTCCGTTTACATACGGGTTGGTGTTTTCGCAATCCTAATCTAGTCCACTTTAACCGGTGCGGTTCGCATTCTGGTTTCAACCGGTGCGATACGGTGCGGTACCACATTTTCAGTGTGAAGTGTCCACCCTCAATCATAATTATGCAAGATATATTGTTTTCGTTGAAAGTTAAATGCACATGCAAGTAAGATATCAGTCTAGTGAATCTAGAGTTAATAAGCCGGTGGTGTAAGAGTGTAGATTGATCAGGAAAGTGTATAATCAAGTCTAGCATGATCCTGTAACATTAAACAAGGTCGGTAGTTCATAATAAGACCATGAAGGTAGGTGATGTTGCTCTACAAATGTGTATAAAAAAATAAGACATAATAACCAAAATGTACTCTAAACTTGGCTCAAATTGTCAATTTGCACTCCGAACTTGTAATTGCGAAATTTTACTTCCTCAACTTGTCGAAAACTGCCAATTTGCACCCTCTCTGTCAAATCTAACGGTTTACCTCCAATTAAGAGTCACATGCTTAGCACAAGAGGGTATTTTCGTTATTTTATATTTATTTTGTTTTTTAAATAAATTACACAAGAAATTTATTTTTGGTACAATTATGTCTATTTACTCATAATATTCTTTTTTCCTTCTTTTTTTTTCCTTTTTTTTTTCTTCAAAATAATGCATACGTTACGTGATATAATTTGTCAATAAGAAAAATTATGTGGATAACTAAAATTGAATTATCGAACTACTATTTTAATTAATAAGAAACATCATATAATTTGTTTAAGACTAAAGAACTCAAATATCTCAACAAAAATAGTCTTTAGGTCACAAATACAATGATATAAGGAAAGAACTTGGCTAACTAGCCTTGGTTAGCTAGAGCTAACACAAGCCAATGAGGAGAGGCCACGTGGCGTTTTTGGTAAAATAAAGGACATAGCAGGGACTGAGTAGGTATTTACAGGGGCTGAATGAGTATTTACATTATTATTTAATTCATTTTAAAGGCCACGTGGCCTCTCCTCATTGGCTTGCGTTAGCTCTAGCTAACCAAGGCTGGTCAGCCAAGTTTTTTCCATGATATAATTGTAGAAAATATTGTACAAAAATAAATTTCTTGTGCATTTTTATTAATAAAATGAAATAAATATAAAATAACGAAAATACCCCTCATGTGCAAGGCATGTGACGTACTCTTAATTGGATGGAAACCGTTAAATTTGACAGAGGGTGCAAATCGGCAGTTTTTGACAAGTTGAGGAGGTAAAATTTTGCAATTACAAGTTCAGGGTGCAAATTGACAATTTGAGTCAAGTTTAGACTTTAGAGTGCATTTTGGTTATTATGCCAAAAATGAATAAATAACAACAAATCAATGAAACTCCTCCATTTCCAAAGCGTCTGTGAAACCCTCCTCTGCTTTTATCTCCTTTGTTACCCTTTGTTCTAATCACTAGCAACATAACCTTCTAAAAAAACCAACACTTCCAAAGATTAAACCCAGGAGAAAGGATTAGTTTGAAAAATTGAGAAATTAAAAGAAAACAAGAATCTTTTTTTTTTTATTTAATGTTTCTTGTTTGCTGTCAATTTCAAGGTACTACGTTTGAATAGAATCAAGAATTTGATTGTTCTATTCTTTCATTGTCTCACCATTCATTCATCCTTTTTTTTTTTTTTTTTTCTTTTTTTTTTGAAAATATGAATGAATGGACTGCATTTCACTCCAATTTGGACCAGTGGTGAAGATGAATGCTGTATGGACTACATGCATTTTACTCCGATTCAATTTGGACATGTGGAGAACCGAGTATACAAGGAATCCTAGAATGAAACAATCAAATTCGAGATTCTAATACGCCACATGATAAAATATCTGGTGATACATATATATATATATATATATATATATATATATACAGAAAATTTCAAATACGGACGTCCGTACGGTGCGGATCCGGCGTTTCCGGCCACCGGCGAGGCGGCGACGCCGTATCCGGCCACTGGGCTTTGCTCCCCGGTGGCCGGCGACCCCGTCTGTGCCGGCCCGGACTCCATCGCTGGCCGGCAGCCGGCCGAAATCCCGAAAAACCAGAAAACTGCCTTCCACTGTTCATTTTTTTGGTTTTTCGAGGATTCCGGCCGGCTGCCGGCCGGCGATGGAGTCCGGGCCGGCACAGACGGGGTCGCCGGCCACCGGGGAGCAAAGCCCAGTGGCCGGATACGGCGTCGCCGCCTCGCCGGTGGCCGGAAACGCCGGATCCGTACCGACTGTTCATGGTGCGGACGCCCATATCCGAAACGCTCTATATATATATATATATATATATATATCTGCTGACACGCCATGTATTTGCAGAAGGCAGCACGCAGGTTCACAGAAAATCTCGTGGCTATGTAAAGATCATAGGTCCCGCAATCACTTATGCTTCGCCCGAGTGCCCAGAATATCTTCATTCATCAACATTACCACAAATATTGCTCGTGTGGGGCACATCCTTTATCAAGAGGGAGATGGATTTGGTGATCAAGACCAAGGGACTAGACGACAGATTCTATCTTTACTAGTTGAACCTCTCTATTAAACTGGTATTTCAGAAACGAGGTGCTCATCAGATTGTTATAGCCTTGTAGGCAATGTCAGTATCTCTAGAAAGCTTTGTGGTTGTAAGCAATGTAATAAACACATCCAGATATCGAGTTTATGATTAGATTGTTCAAATTAACCATTTCCCAGCGAGAGGTTATCTGTCTTCAATTCGAAAAGGGCCGACAATAATACACATTACTGGACCAAATTTCCATGGTGACCGTTTAGCTCACATGCGAAATGAGGTTATGACAATGAAAGACAATGAAAGACAATGTCTGATAACTAAATACTCCACGTCTTCGTATTAAAGAATAATGCATACTCGTCTCCAAGCTCGGCTTTCATATTAGTATTGCAGAAACCTCAATCTGATGAGCAGCATATACGACGACCGGACGACGACAGATAAAATCGGCACCGATGAATAGTAGGCCGGATTCTCTGGAATCCCTTAACATCAACAAATGAAGCCGTTAAGATTATCAAAATTCAGATTCAGAAGCTAATAGAAGCCGTTGAGGAACTGTTTGTTCGATCAATATTGTAGTAATTAATTAATCAGATTTAATAGCAGCAGCAATCCCTGCATTAGTGATCAGATGGTGATCTCTATGCTGCTAGCTGCACCACATATTACATACTCTTCAAGATTCTTAAGCATCATGCATGGTTATAATTTATAAAGTTTCAGAATTACTTTCTCAGATCAGATGTATTTATTGATTAGTGATGATGATTTTCTCTTTTAACTAAGATATCTTAGATGATAATCCAGCATAATATATGGACATATGGTTGAATAAGGCCTACAGTACTACTGATTCCTCTGAAGAGAAGCTCAGCAATTAGTGGTTGCATTTCAACATCTATATATAAAAAATTAGAAATTGTATTTTGATGATGTGGTAGTGCCAAATCAGCAGCCACTTAAGGTGAGTTTTAGGTGGTTCACCAAAAAGTGGTTCACCAACAAGTGGTTCATCTAGCATTACTCTTATTAAAAACATATGTATCAAACACGTAGAAAATATGTGAACCAAAAGTAGTGCAGTAGAAATTTTACATACCATCAGGTATGAAGTAACCCTGTTGTCTCAGTAGTCGAAAGCGTAGTGCAACCTCATGAAGATCATCCGAAGCAGATACAACACTCATATGCTTGTGCAGAATTTCGTTGAATTCTTGTTGTAAGTGGTAATCGATGCCTAGACGTTGAATAGCATCATCATATTCAAACCTTCAAGGGCATCTAGCTCTGCTACATTTCTCAAGACATTCCTGAATATGTCCAACTTCTGAGAATGTCCGACAAACGTGTCATCCTGCAAAAAATTGAACAGAGTCAATTAACTGTGTTCAGTAGCTAGTATCATTCAATAAAGAAGTGTACATCGGACAAAGCTCCAAGAATTACCATAGTTATGTAAACACGAGAATATGAAAACAAATCGAATGCAGACACGTGTACAAACGAAATATAATTTTATTAATAAATCAAGTGTGGGTTACAAATTTTTGTGAACTCTTCTGATGTTTGACTCAAGGGCGATCAACGCTTGGTTCTTGAGACCTTGAATTTGATGTGATTTGAAATTTAGTGAATAACTCGCTACTTGGAAGCTTGGTGGTTCTTGAGACTTTGAATTTGATGTGATTTGGAATTTGGTGAAGAACTCGCTACGTGAAAGCTTGGTGGTTCTTCGGGGGTTTTGAAGACTTCAGAATTTTAAGGTAGTGATTTTGCTCTCTCGGGCTGAAGCCCCTCTCTTGATTTTGAAGAGGGTATTTATATTATCAAGGCCGCTTCATGTATGGAATACATTGATGACGCTGAATTGATTTTATTTCCTTAGTAGCATAATCAAATCAATCAAAATTGATTGATTAATTTAGATGTAGTAATTTCCATAACTAAATCAATCAGTTTTAATAATTGATTTAATTATGACTATTTAAGGAATTTGACCGATTTAATTAAATGTTAGACCAAAATGTCGATAATCAATTTATGTTAATTGATATCTGATTGTCTAATAACATTTAATAATTAATTCGAATCAGAATCAAATAATTTATTATCGATCCCCCACTTGCGTGTCACCACGTGTAATTCTCATAATCTTGTTGACTTTGTCTACTTATGAGCCACGTATGAATATTTTATTCATTAAATTTTATTTGTCAACAAGTTCTATTATGCTTAGTTTCATTGTTAATCAGTTTTGTTTGAGTACTAGAAAGCAAGCTAAGATCTTCAGCAATGCCCCATTTTTGAGAAGTAGGCTGCTTCTTTGGTGTGGGGTGTATGAGGTGAGAGTGGCTAGTAAGTGAGATTCTTTTTGGAGCAATTTGGAAATGGAAAATTCATTCTAAAAGTACCCCACGTTTTCCTCTTTATAAGGATTGGTACCTGACGTTTGTCAAACCTCAAATCAGTACCTCATGTTTGGATTTTGACTAACATTTGGTACTTTGACCGTTAGTTCCGTTAACTACTTAACTGAAATTTTTTTTTTTTTTTTTTACTATTTTCTACTTTTTGCTAGAACTCAGTTATTCACTACCTATTTGTTTACTAGATCCTAATTCCCTATCAACTCTAAGAACTAACCTTCATCATGCCAAATTCACCTAACGACTCTCTGTCTTAACGGCTACTATTCTGGCGGAATCACTGTTGTCTTAGTTTTGAAAAGTTTCTTAAGTTCTAGTTTAAGCAGAAAGCAGGAAAATAATGGACAGTTTTTTCTCAAATACCACTCCTAGGAGGTAATCCTCCACCTGGGGTTTGAGAGATTTAAATAAACACATAAATGAAGACGGATATGGGGAACACATTAGTTTATTTATCCAAACATACTCACATATACATAACCCAGAGCCTCACTCTTAGGTAAACAGTTAAAAGTTATTTAGCTACTCATGCTGAAATTAAAATACAAACTTACTTGTAAAATAAAGTACTCCACACCAGATGCCTAGCAAGAAATCACACTCTCACTATTCACTCTTATTTCACTATGCTAAACACTCACAAAACTCACACAAGCTCTCAACTTTCAGACTTCTCCTTTTCTTCCTTGTTTTTTCGAATGCCTTCTCTTGAGCTCTGAGACTCCTTATATAGCCTTCGGATTTCAAAACAGAATTGAATTCCATTAAGAAAGACAGATAAGAGGAATCCTTATCTTAACAGCTGGCACTTATCTTCTCCTAAAGTAGTTTGTCCTTAAGCGTCGGCAGCAACTTTATTTTACATACTTATCTTATAAATGAGCTGGCTTCCACTAGCTGGATTCCACTCACTTAAAGCTTCTTGTCCTGATGCGTCGGCAGCTAATATTCCATCATATTATTGATGTTGTGTAGCGCTTCGTCAGCAAAAGAGGCTCCTGAGTCGTCATTTTCTTCAGCTTTGGATTCTATGTCTGAATCATATGGGTCTTTGAATTCTTGCTCCTTCTCTAATTTTTCTATCCACGTGGTAGTTGCTAACGTACCATCGACCTCTCGCCTTTCTAAGGCCTTGTACAAATCACAGTGCTCTGGATGAGGATGGTTATAGCTGGCCACAATGATCTTTTCTCCTTTGGCCAGAAGGGTAGCATCATCATCTTTCTGGATCAGGTTCTGAATACGAATTACAGCCATTGCTTTCATCCAAGGGATGCTCTGATTAGGTCTTCCATTGCTTGATGACCATTTGTGTGCTTGAGAGGCACAACTCTGGATAATCCTGACATAATGATAAGGAGAAATATAACTCTTTCTCCCTTCTTCTCTAGTCCATTCAGGAGGGGTTGAAATGAACTTTAATCGAAGAATACAACCATCTGGTCTAATATTCTTGACTGCTTGGTAAATTACTTCAGGGAGACCTTCTAGGTCTTCGTTGGTTTTTGTCCAAAGATTATGAACAAAGCCATTCTCGATTAACCACAACTTGTTCTTCTGTGGATGTTCTGCTTGAACATCAACCAAATATCTTCCATAGTAAGGACCTGCTACTACTAACAAGGTTGATGGAAGAGCTTTTCTGTTCTTGGAATCTCCTAAGAGATTATGGAAACTGAACCATTCTGATTCTGATAGGGCTAGAAGTGGGACTTTAGCACTTTCAGGGTTCTCAAGGTATTGGATGTCCAGCTTTTCCTTGAGCTGCTGATCTTTTTCTAGCTCGTAACTGCAGAATTCCTCAGCTAGCGTTTCCAGGGCTTGTAAAACCAATGCTTCATTATTTTCTCGAGATGCTGCTAAAATATTATCCATGATGACTCTCTGGTTGAACTGCAAATTTCTGCTGGTTCTGAACACTGGTCTTTCGTAAATTCTCATAGGATGATTAAAGATTTTTCTTAGGCATTTTACTGCTGGTAACCTGAAGGATGCTATCCTGTCAGTGGTTCTTGACTTGTAAGGCTGTCTTTTTTGAAACCAGTCTGTTGTGACTGTAGCTCTGGGATGCTGTAAATATTCATTTACAGTTTCTTCTTCTGCATTGGAAGATTGCTTATCTTCCGGATCATTTTCTCTTATTGGGTCAGGCTGAATTTTTTCAGGGGCACTACTGGATCCAGCAGGAGAGTAGGATACCATATATTGGTAACCTGGTCCATCATGTAATGGGCCAACAGTCTTGTCTCCATCTCTGTATCTCTGTAGTAGAGCTTTGTCTTTTGATCCTTTATTTTCAGGCCTAGCTCTTGTTCCGAAATTGGGCCTTCTTCTTTCTTCGATTTCTGGTTCTGGTTCGGGCCTTCTGCTTCTTGGGTTACGACCTTCATCTCTTTCGAACATTGCCATTTCTCTTGTGAGAGCGTCAGGCAGATAATTCTTGTTTCCTGCAATCATTTCAACATCATATTCATATTGAGATAAAAACATCTGTCATCTAAGAACTCTTCCTCTATCAGCTGCATCTGTAAGCTTATAGTTCTTAAAGTTTTTCACTCTCTTATTATCTGTTCTAACCAGAAACTTATTTCCTAAAAAGGCTTCAGCTCCTTTAATGGATTTAATTAGGGCTAAAACTTCTTTGTCTCCTGTGGAATAATTTAATTCTGCTGGATTAAATTTTCCTGACAGGAATTTACAGATCTTTTCTTGATTTGTATTAGGTGCTATTGCTAAAACTACTCCTGCCCAATAATAATCATTTGCATCTGTTTGCAAAATGATCAAGTCACCTTCTTCAGGTAACTGTAGAGGGGGGAGGTTTTTTGTGAGTTCTTTAATTCTCTTAACGGTGTTGCTATCATCCGTTGTAAATGACCATTTCTTTTTCGTGCTTGTCTTTGGAGAGAGAAGAGCAGTGAGGCAGCTCACTTAAGGAATAAAATCTCTCGCAAAGTTGACAACTCCCAAAAATCTCTGTAGAGACTTTGCATCTGGGATACTGTCAGGGAATTGACTTATTTTCTTTACTATATGTTCTTGAAGACGAATTTCTCCGTTCTTGACGTGTATGCCAAGGAAGTCAATTTCTCCTTTTATAAGATGAATTTTCTTTTGTCCATGGATGATTCCTTTCTGAACTATGAGCTTGCAAATTTGCTCAAGGTGCTTCAGATGTTCATTCATAGTTTTAGAGAAGACAAGAATGTCATCAATATAAACTATACAGAAATCTGAGTATGGCTTAAATATGTTATCCATCTTTCTTTGAAAGATAGATGGAGCTTGCTTAAGACCAAACGGCATTACAAGCCATTCGTAATGTCCTTGAGGAGTTCCAAAGGCTGTTAGGGCTATGGAATCCTGATGCATTCTTACTTGCCAAAAGCCCGATTTTGCATCGAACTTTGAAAATATCTTTGCTCCTTTTAGTCTGTTTATCAAGACTCTTACTTGAGCAATCTGATAACCATCTTTGACGGTTTTCTTGTTGACATCTCTATAGTCTATGACCATTCTTGCTTTTCCTCTTAATTGCTCTGCATGGTTTCTAACCAAGAATGCTGGAGCATGATGAGGGCTATCTGAAGGTCTAATTAATTTCTTTTCAAGCAATTCTTGAATTTGGCTTTCCATTTCTTTCCGATCTTCATCTCTATAATGGGGTATAGCTTTGACATGGCATATTGCATTAGCATCATGCATTTTTAGCTGACAATATACCGGGTCTCTTTCCCAGTATAGTTGAGGATCTTCACTGATTATGGGTTTCAGCATATTTTCTATCTCAACGATTTTTGGGATTTTCTTTTGCTCTATTTTATTTATGTATACTTTTAGATTGTGTTCTCGGATGAAATCTTCTTTCCCATCCGAGCTGTCTGAATCTTGAGGTTCTTCCTCTGATTCTGATTCTTCCGAAGTTGTTGTTTCGTTTTGCACAATTTCTTGGTGTTCTTGCAAAGCCAATACCGGTTGTATAACCGGTTCAAAGGGTGGTTTATGATCACCACGCTTGGCTCGCGATTTCTGATATTGCTCTGTGAATCCTTTACTTGCAATGCCGGCTGCATGTAGTAATCTGGATTCCCAGTAAAACTTATTATTTTTCTCAATCCCGATCATTTCGATGGTTTGTATTATTCTTTGCTGAAGTAGGAAATCATTTCCTATCAGCAGATCAGACCCTTGGGCTTCACTCTGCCAAATTCTTTGGAACGTAAAGGTTCCTCCGCCTATCGAAATCTTGACGTTTCTAGCTATATAACTCATTGTAAACGCCTTTTCTCCCATTCCAATTCCAGTGGCTTCTCTATCAGACTTTTCCCAATATTCTTCAGGAATAGCATGTTTCGTTGCTAGGCTATATCCTGAACCAGTGTCTACAAATGCATGTAGATGGTATTTCCTATAGTTGGGAAATTTCAGACCTATAGTAATATAATTGCTATATATACTTGTCTGAACTTGTTTTACTGGTTGGATTGTTTCTTCCTTTCTAAGGAATTCTATGAAAGGATTTATAGTTCTTTCTTCTTCTTGTATAGGCTCAGGTTCTACCTCTTTTGGATTACTTTCGAGTACTGCTATGGAGGGACTAGGTTCCTCTTTTATAATTTTTGAAGTTTCTAACTTCATCTTCTCGAGGTTTTTCTCAAGATCTTGTTTTTGGACTTGATCAAGAAATATATCATATTCTTGATTTACTAGCTTATGTACTTCAGGGTCTTTTGTTTTTCTCCTTACTTCTGCTATGAAACATTCTTTATGATAGGTTTCTCCTATTTCTTTACAGTACATGGGTACTGTATTATTATCTTCACACTTGCAGTAGTCACAAGTGAAAGCTCCAGGCCTTGGAGTAAACTGACTGATGCTATCAGTAGTTTTCTGACTCCAATTTTGGATTAACATGAATATAGGTCGATAGTTATATTCACTTTCTCCTTCAGAGCTGTTTGAGGTGCTTTCTGTATCACTTTCTGATGTTTCTTCAAGAGAATATATAGATTCATTCTCTTAATCAGAATAGGCTACTTCAAACCCTTTAAGGTTTGCGTATTCTACTGCTTCATCGTATTCCGCTAAAAGGGCTTTAGAAGATCTTTTATCCCTTTTAGGACACTCATTTGCATAATGACCTTCAGCCTTGCAAAGCCAGCATCTACAGGGCTTTGTTTTTCTAGAATTATTTTTCTTCGGGTTTGAGTTTCTTTTCTTAAAAAATCTCTTTCTAGGAGATCTTTTTTCTTTATCTTGTTCAGAACTTTTTCTGAACTTATACTTCTTTTTAGAAGTAAATTTATTGTATTTCTTGTTCCTAAACCTACTCTTATTTTTTCTTTCATTGTACTGATGACAACCCCATTGGGTTGGTGTGTCTAAGATTTTAGGGCACATATTTTCAACTCCTCTGAGTTGTTTCTTAGCAGTTTTCGACTTTTGATTTTCTGTACACTGTTTTCTTAACAGGTCTCTTACCCTTTCTGCTATTCCTCCTATAGAAAAATATTCTAAAGGATTTTCTTCAAGGGACTGTGCTACAGCATTATTCCAGGGTTCTGGGTAACTTTCTGTAATATGTTCTTATGAGATCTATGTTTTCCAAATCTCCTATTGTGCAATAGTAATTTTGGAACTCATTCGTGTATTCTTC
Source organism: Potentilla sterilis (assembly GCA_963682095.1). Taxonomy (NCBI): domain Eukaryota; kingdom Viridiplantae; phylum Streptophyta; class Magnoliopsida; order Rosales; family Rosaceae; genus Potentilla; species Potentilla sterilis. The sequence goes on from OY821755.1 coordinate 1,962,524, forward strand.
AAAATACCTCATATTGCAGATGCTTAATTTCTGGATGTTTGCTTTAGCTCTTTCCTTGGTTTGTTCACTATGTCCCATTATATCTCCACAAAATTGAGCGTATATAGGGATAGCGAAATCCATTGGATCATTTGTCTTGGCTAATTTTGCTTCCCAATCTGCCCAACTCCTACTTCTCTTAAAGGAATTGTACCATTTCTGGACTATTCCTGTTAAGGTTGCTTCATAGTAAGCATGTGCTTCTTTATAGTGGAATTTGGATAAAACTAGTGCTTGGGTTAACTTTAAACTGGCTACCCAGTTATCTATGGTTTTTCTTTTATCTCCTACTTTGTCGAGGTCTAGATAAACTCCTCTTTCAGAGATTGCTTGTCCCCAGTGAGGTTCTGTAGGAATATATTTTTGGGAGCTTCTTTCTCCAATCTTTCCTGTAGGAGGCTGTCCTTTAGGAAGTTTGATTTTTTCTTCTCTAATGATTTTGGTAGGGTTATTCGTGATGTTATTGATGATAGTATTTCCTGCCAAAGGTGGTTGGCTAGTGCTTGCTTCTGCATCCATGGTGCTTGCTTCAGCATCCATGTTGCTGGCTTCTGCTTCAGCCGCTTGGTAAGGAAGAATTTTTCTTTTAGTTTGGACTAAAGAAATTTTCTTAACTATCTCTTCTAACCTTTCTAAGGTTTCACAAGTTTCTGTTTGCTTATAGAGTTCTTTTAACCCTTCTATTCTAAGCATCCTCATAGGTCTTTTTGAGTCTTCTTCTTCCTCAAAAGATTCTTCAGGAATTGATCCTGAAGTACTTGCTTGCTCATAGTTAGCAAAAGAATGCTTATGGAACTGGAGACTTATTTTTCCTCCAGTATCTTCATAGATAGAAGCATTAGAGCTTTGTATCTGCCTCTCAGGAGGTGCTAAGTTCCATTCTCTAGGGAATGATACTTCATCCCATTTGGTGATGTGCTTTTGCTGAGTATTATTTCTAGGATTGGTAAGGACAGATGTTGTAAGACCAGGGCTGTTGACAAATCTAGTATTAGGTGTTACATTGGAGCTCATTAGCTTGTAATAGATCCTATAGTCAACGGCAAGTTTCATCATTCCTTGTTTCATGGCAATCCCATCTGTTTTGATTCTCAGTCTTAAGCAATGTGCTGCATCTTTCAAATGAGTGGTGAAGTTTGGAAAGACATTGAAATATGCAACATGGTTGCATAGTGAGGCTTCTACTGTTCCTAACAGGCTTTTCTTGAAATCTGTTATTCTGTCGTCTTGCAGAATACACAAGACCGAACAGTCTATACTATCCCTTGCTAAGAGTTTTATGGAAATCTGGACTGCACCAATGTGCATATAAGCATATTTTCTTTGAAATGCTTCACTCACTTCTCTAGAAGTGATTAACCTGATGTCTGTTTCACCACCAGTTGCTGGTATTGTTAGTTCTAGTATCTTAAATCTGTGAGAATCCATAAGAAAAGATCCTTTCTTATAAATCTCATTGAATCTAAATTTTGGTGGTGAGGCTTCTCTCACGCTAGATTCAATTTCGTTATACTCGAATTCTTGAGCATTTACAAGCTGTACTGCTGGTACGGTATATCTTTTGCTAAAGACTCTGCTTAACATCTTTATATCCCTTTTGGATTCTTTCCATTTTAACAACTTAGGTTCACTGAAATTGAACCCACTTTCTGGTTTTGGCTGTGGTATAATGATTTTACTAGCTACAGTTTGTGCTAGTGCTTCTTCGTTGATTCTTTCAACGATTGAATTTTCTTTCATTTTTTCTATACCCTTTTGTAGGCTAAAGATTTTTGAGCTTAGTTCTTGGAACTGTTCTTCCATATCTTTTCCTAGTTCTTGAAGGTAGATATTACTGTAGTTCTGTTGATGTATTATTGCTTCAACGTTTTCAACAAGTTTTTCTGTTGGAAGATAAACACTTAAGGCTTTTAAGTCTTCCTGTCTTACTTTTAGCTCAACTCTTTGCTTCATCATATGCGGGATATAAGAGTTTCTAAGAGTTTCTTTAGATTTTCTTGAGTACCTTTTAGATCAACTGCTTGTTGATGAATACTATTTGCAAGGTTTTCAGTTCTTACTAATTTCTTTTCAATATCTACAAGATATTGATTTTCTTTAAGATAATCAAGCTTGATTTCAAGTCTTGATATCTTTGCTTGAATTTCTTCTAACTAAGTTACTCTGAGATTAAATCTCTCGAGTTGTTCTTTTACTTTCTCAGTAGTCTTATCTCTAGATATATGGTCTAGAAATTCAACTATACTTGGCCTAGAGGGGTCAAGTTCTTCTATTCCTATTTCTTTCTGAAGATGAATATGCTCGTCGTATAGAGTGTTTAGCACTCTACAAGCGTATTCAATGGAGTATTGGTTCTCTTGGATATGTCTTGTGTGAAAACACAAGTTCCACTTTTCTTTTTCTTTTTCTATGCAATAAGATTGATAATTTTTTAGCTGCTTTGGCTCTCTTTTATTTGTTAAGAGGAGCCAACTTTGTGGCATAAGCCTTTGCTTTACCTGTTTTTGAGCAAAACAGGCTCTGATACCAACTGAGACGGATCTAACCAACGGTTTCTAACCGCGGCTCAAAATTTCAAGAGGTTCTTGTTCTAGTTCCAGAAGTTGTTTAAGTTCTGCGATTTGTCTCTCTGCTATACGAATGCCTTGAGTAAACCTAAAAACTATATCCCAATAGCCTGGTCTACTTCTAGGAAGTCTTTCTCTAAAGTCTTTTAGGATTTTTAATTTTGCCTTTTTATCTTTTATTTTTTTGGTGATTCTAATATTTTTTAAATAAATTAAACGCTGTGAAGAAATACTGTAATGATTAAAATTAACTGCTTACCTTTGAGTACAGAGGATAAATTATATATATGCAGTATAATTGAATAAACAACTTTTTATGCCCACCATGCTCCGTCAAAATGAGTAAATTCTAATTTTAAAAGGAAATTAAAGACAACTAACATAATTTTTAACGGTGTTAACTGGGAGGTACCAAAGGTAGGTAGATTTTGAAACGTGAGGTACCAATCTGATATTTTCGAAACGTGAAGTACCAAAGTTTATAAGGTCAGAAAGGTGAGGTACCATTCAAACTATTTTCCCTTTGGAAATTGAATTCTCTGAAGAAGGCCCGAGAAGACGATGCCATTTAATCTGAAAATATCAGCACCAAGAAGGTGGGAGATATAGATGATAATTACTTTCCCTCTTCTTGATCTTTAATTTGTATGGGAATTCAGAACTTAAGAGATGGTAAGTTTTGGGAATCAAATATGACTTTTCGATTTTCTCATATTTTTCGTGAAGGAAATAAAGTTGCAGATGGTTTAGCGAATCATTGTACGACATTAACTCAGCTAATTTGGTGGGATGAGTCTCCTCCTTTTATTTTATCATATTGTGATAGTGACGTTATGAGTCTTCCACAATTTCGGTTTTCCTAATTTTGATATGTTGTTGGTTTCTAAAGGGTTTTTGGTTTCATGTTCCCCTTTAATTAGATACTATTTTTTTTATTTAATAAATTTGTTTTGATTGAAAAAAAAAAATGTTGTTGGTTTTTCTTGAGAGGTTTTGGTTTGGTCCCCTCTCTTGTTCTTCTTTTTTTCTTTAATAATTCATTAGGGTGTTAGGGGGCTTATTCCTCTCTATCACTCATTTTTCAGCAAAAAAAAAAATTATGGGAAAATGTTGGCATTATATATAGGATCATGATCGGAACTTCAGAATAATTCAATTTTACTACGTATCACCAACATTATATAAAGTCACTTTTATAACTTTCAATACTCAATTATCATTTCAGCACTAATATTACTACTTTAACGACTCATGTGGTAATTAAAGTTTACAACTTTAAGGACTCATGTTACAACTTTGAGGACATTATGACTATTTTGATGAGTCATTTTATAAGTTTATAATAAAGTTGATACACATCATACAACATTGTAGAATTTTCCAATCAAATGATTTAATTATCCAAAGAGTAGCTAGATAATTAAATGGTTAATTAGTTGCTTATCATTTGAAACATTTACCCGCCCTCAACCTAAATCAATTGCTAAATCAGATTTATTAAACTTCGAAATTCGACTGATATTTGAACAAACCTCTTCTACAAACACCTTAAAAATGAGGAAGGTAGTTTGCAACATGACTATAATTAACTGGCTGAGATTCCTCTACTCAGACTACTCTAGAATTGACCCGACTGCTTAGTATACTTAGTAGGGCATGCATAATTGCGCTACCACGATGCGAGACACAAAATTAAAACACATAAGAGCAAGTTGTGTAAAGGACTCTGAAAATGAATTGCAATATTCTGATCAAGGCGTTTTGCGAGGTGGGGAAGTTTGATGAGGCGGTGTCGGGATTGAAATGATGGATCGGAGAAGAAGGGTGTGGAGCCGGATGTGATCACGTTTAATACGATTTTGGATTGTTTTTTTGGGAATCAGAGGTTTTCGGAGGCTGAGAAGATATGGGGTTGAATGGTGGAGAAGAATGTTGTTCCTGAGAATAGGAGCTACAATGCCAAGTTGATGGGATTGGCTTTGGAGAAGAGGAGTGAAGAAGGGGCTGCATTACTCGAAGAGTTGAGGAACATTAGTGTTTAGGCCTAAATTAACATTTACCCGAGACTATGGGCTGAAGCCCAGAGGGTCACCCATTAGCGGGTAATCCGATTTGATTTAAATCAGTTTCCGTCTTGGAGAGGATTTGGACTCCTTCTTAGAGTCTGAATTGGAGTTGGTTTAAGGTAATACAATCCTATTCGATATCAGAATCCATTATGATTGTTACATACGTATTTGGGGTTTTGAGATCACTATATAAAGAACTCTAGGACAACGTAAAAAGGGTTCTCAACCATACAAGCTTTTGCCCTGCAAATCTTGCAAGCCTCTCCGGAGCACTCTCTCTCGCGAACTGCCTTCCACCAACTGCAAACGACACTATTCCAACCAAGCCGCAAACCTACGCCCACCACCATCGTCGGTCGCCGTACACCTGCCGTTGTTGTACAAAGTGACTTGCGTTCGTGTCGAAGCATCGCTGAGACATATCGAGTCCAGTCGTCACGCCTTGTGACAAATCGAGTCGTTACCCCGGTAACAGTCTTTCCCAATCTGCCAGAGGTTGGACGAATACCATCCGCGGTCTTGATACTTAGCTCTGCTTTGCATCCCAGGATCGAAGTAAGATTATCTCAATCTACAAGAGGTTGAGTAGAAAAATCCTAGTAACCGTTTACTTAGGTCTTGTTCGAGCCTTTACGCCGGTTTGTCAACGCCCGCGTACAGTTGCTTGGTCAAGAAGTCTGGTAGCAGGGAGCAGACGAACACGTTCGCCAGAGTCATCCGCTCGCCAAGGGTGATTCGCTCGCCAGACGTCGTCCGCCACCAAGGTTGTACCTAACCCAAAGGTACTGCCACGCTCGCACCAGGACTGAAACTTACGTCCACCACCCCCAAGTGTTGATAGTTCGACAGGTGTCAAAACCGACCCGAACAATTAGATTGAATGCGTCGCCTTGTGAGTGCGGCATTGTTGCAGCCAGTGGTGGATGGTCTGGTTAAGGCCTCTATGATTGAGCAGGCAAAGGAACTTGTCAGACTTGGGAATACTAATTCCTACAAACATTTCGACCTGAAGTTGCCCTCAGATGAATAGGGTCCTTTTTCTGCTGCCATTTTCTGTATGTTTAATTTTAATCTGGTTCTAAAGCACAAAATTTAGGGTGAGCATGGAACTCTTTTGAAGTGTGAGAGTTTGATCGATTTTCGGTTTTCATTTTTGTTTCAAATAAGAATGCTTAGTAACATACCAATTTGTATAATGACAATGGTTATTATTATTCAGTGTACTAGTGAGATTGTCTCATACATAAAGTTGCAAGCTTATGCGTCTTGTTGGTCTTGACCACCTTTGAAGATTTAGATTTCAAGTCCACTTCCTGTAGTCTTATTACATTGATACAGTTTCATACAACATTGATTTCATGTACTCTTTAAGAGATGGAAGGCATTGGTTCTCATCGTAGCTATACATCAAGGGGACCATTCTTGCGAGATTGAGTGAAGCCGAAGTGAATGGTGCTGGAAATGGATTAGGAGAGATCAGTTCTCTGTTCAGTTTCTTCCATTCATCTGAGATCATATTAATCGTCTTTTCTTGTGCCGCCTCAATGGAACAGCCTTCATGTTCCTCCAAGTAGCACCTCACATACGGCCCATCGTTCCCATCTTGATTCTCATCTTTTGCACTTCCCAAGTCGTCCCAAAGTCGAAGAATTGCTGCTAATGACGATATAATGACTGGAGTTTCATTCAACATCTCCACGTTTACAGAGCGATATCGATGTCAATTTCACCATTTCTTTTACAGGGACTATTTTTCTGAAAATCCTGTTTATAAGAAAGTGAAGTTTCGGAGAAGGTTTCGAATGCATCAATCTCTTTTTCTTCGAATTCTACATGGGGTAGAAGGTCATGACTCCTATTTTGTCCAGAAAAGGGATTCTGCAGGGCGTCTTGGATTATCATCTCTACAAAAGGCAACGGCTGCAATGCGAATGTTAGCATATGGGCATTCGGCAGATTCGGTGAATGATTATGTGAGAATTCGCGAAAGCACTGCAATTGAAACTCTTCGAAGGTTTGTCCAAGCTATTATTGATGTGTTTGGAGCTGAATATTTGAGAAAACCAAATTCAGATGATATTTCCAGATTGTTATTGATGGCTGAGAATCGTGGGTTTAAAGGAATGCTCGGTAGTATCGATTGTATGCACTGGAAGTGGAAGAATTGCCCAGTTGCTTGGAAAGGTATGTTTTCTCGTGGTGATCATCGTGAACCTTCGTTGATTCTTGAAGCTGTTGCTTCACAAGATCTTTGGCTATGCCATTCTTATTTTGGATTACCGGGTTCTCATAATGATATAAATGTGTTGGAGCATTCTCCTATATTTGCTGACCTTCGTGAAGGCCGAGCTCCTCCGGTCAATTACAACATCAATAATCATGACTATTGTTGACAGTAGCCGCAGAGGGGCTACAGCAGGCCCACAGACCCGCAGCTAGTGTACCAGGGCCCGGCCCGAGGCCCGGGACCGGATCACCAGCACCCGGCCTCGGGGTCCAGCAGTCTATCCTGCTACCAGGAGCCCGGGGACCGGGGGCGCCTGCCCGCCAAAGAAGTTACCAGAGCTGCCCTTTGGCGTACAAACAGAAGGGAGTCAGTCCCACATCGAAGGGTGAGGCCAGACTTCACTCCCAGCCACCTATATAAGGGCCTCAACTACCCTCATTAATAGGTAACTGATCTCTCCTACCGCTTACATACGTGCTCAAGTTATATCTATTCCAACTATACTAACTTAGGCATCGGAGATGAGAAGACCGGCCCGCCCGGTATTCCCCTTAGTAAGCAGGTTTGCAGGAGATCATACGAGGATTCATCTGTCTCTACCAGGCCCCAGGGTTTGTGCAGAAACAACTATACTATGAGATATTATCTAGCTGATGGGATATATCCTTCATGGGCTACTTTTGTCAAATCCATTCCCCAACCACAAGGAGAGAAAGCAAAGAATTTTGCTAAACCTCAAGAGGGATGCCGGAAAGATGTAGAACGGGCCTTTGGAGTGCTGCAAGCACGTTTTGCCATTGTTCGTGGTCCTGCTCGGTTTTGAGATCGGGAAACTCTTTAGAAGATCATGAAAGCTTGTGTGATAATGCACAACATGATTATAGAAGATGAACGTGCCGAGAGGATTGAACATGATGATCTTGAAACCCTTGCAGACCAATATGTTGATTCAGATGATGATGATGATCATGAGGGTTTATCTATTGCACGTAATCAGTCGACCCCTTTTGGTAATTTTGTGAACAATCATACACAAATTCGTAATAGGAAAACACATGATAGGCTCAAATCAGATTTAGTAGAGTACTTATGGGAACATCACTTGGCTAGGAATCAGTAAGTAGATGTTGCTTGTTGTAGTTGTTTGTATTTTATTTCAATTGAATCAACAAAACTAAGTTGAGCTTCATATTTTAATGTGTGAAATTATCATTTTTCTCAATTGCTAGAGTATGAATTTTCTTGTTAGAGTATGAATTTTCTCGTTGGTTTTCTCGCTGATAATCTTGTATGCTTGCTGGTATTGCTGGTAATATTGTAGCTAGGCATATTGTGTTGAGAATATATATCCCACATGGGAAAATGGGACCTAGCCTGTGGGTTTATAAGGGTTTGGGCTACTCCTTCCATTGCCAATTTGGGAAATTTTCAAACCTTGTCCAACAACAACACCACCTACAGTATCAATACCCACGTCCACGTGTGAAGCCCAAATGGCCACACGGACTCCACGTCACCCAAAATGTTGTCCACGTGTATGGCTTGAAAATTCGTCACACGTGCGGGGGCGTGTTGAGAATATACATCCCACATGGGAAAATGGGACCTAGTCTGTGGGTTTATAAGGGTTTGGGCTACTCCTTCCATTGCCAATTGGTTTTGGATTGGAACCCCAGACTACTTTATCATATTGAATATAACCTGAGTTGTAGCTAGGCATATTGAATAGAACCTGAGTTGTAGCTAGGCACCAAGTTGTATCCCCATGACAGCTTCGTATTGCTGGTAATATTGTATGCGTGCTGGTATCAAAGGTACCAAGTTGTAGTTAGGCATATTGAATATAACCTGCAGGGTACTGGTGAGTTTCTCTTGGAGCCCTTCTACTTGTCTCTCCCTGGGTCGAGAAGGGTGCTGGTGAGTTTCTCTTACTTGGTTTGTTCATCAAGTTTGTGGTACAACATATTAAAACTAAGTAAATATCACATCTTGAACAGAGGTAGATATGTATATATAACTACCTAAAAGTCTAAAACTTATGCTGTGGCACTACTTTTTGAACAGAACAAGACTCTTGAGGTCATGGTCTGTGAAGTTAAAGCAAATAAGACGATTCAACAGCCACAGTTGCAACATCAGACAAAACTGAGAGGAGCTCAGTCAGGACAAGGGTGAACACATCAGACAAACTGAGAGGAGTGTTAACATAAGTCATGAATATTATGTAATTAATACTTTCCTGTTCAGTATATGGTAGTACAGTGTAGTACATAGTACATCTTATATCCTCTTTATATAGCCTCCAATGTGAGACGAATATAATATCAGAAAATTATTCTCCCAAATTGTGTTATATTTAACTTGGTATCAGAGCAAAGATCCGGAAGGACTTTGTCTCTTTATTTTCCGCTGCAATTCTTCGTCTGGCGTTGGTTCTCTGTCAGACGTGTGAAGTTGATTTGTCTTCTTTCTAAACCCCATTGTTAGGGTTTGTTAATCTCTTCATAATCAGATTGCTTGTATTTGGTCTGGTGTTCAGTTTTATCAGCCAGATATTTTGCCGACAACAGCCTCGTCTGGAAAGAAGATCCATTGTTTTTCTGCACTCTTTTACCGACAATAGCCTCGTTGGCAAAAGCATTGTTGTCTTCTTTTCTGCACACTTTTGCCGACAACATACTCGTCGGCAAAACCCAGATCCGGCGTCGTGCTCAACCGGACCTGCTACCAGCCTTCGTCTTCCTCTCCGCTCCGGCGTGCCACCCCTCCTGCGTCTTCCTCTCCGATCCGGCGTGCCACCGCTCCTGCGGGTCCGCTCGGCTGCCCGACCCGCTCGATCCGCTCGACCCGCTCGACCCACTCGGCTGCGCGATCTACTCTCTGGCGTCTCAGTCGGCCGACTCGGCTCCTCTCCAGCATCTCAGTCGCTCACCCGGCCTACTCACCCGTTTTTCTGCCGATCCGACCCGGATTCTTCTTCGGCCCGACCCTACCCGGATTGTGCTACAGTCCGACCCGGTTTCTGCTACAGTCTGACCCGGTCCACAGTTTTTCCTGTTAACCGACCCGTTTTCCTGTTGACCGACCCAGCTTCAGTTATTTGACCGCTCCACAGTTTCATATCCGACCCGCTCTGTTATTCATCCTTTAAGAATGTCTCAGGTGTATGTTGGAAATTTGGGTTCTTGGATTTCAGAAGGAGAACTCGAAAATGAGTTCCGTGGTTTCGGAATTATCAGAAGAATATGGGTTGCAAAAAGGCCACCGGGTTATGCTTTCATCGATTTTGTACATAGTAAAGATGCAGAGAATGCCGTTTATGAGTTAGATGGCAAGAATGGCTGGAGAGTTGAGTTCTCACATAAATCTATACATGCGGTTGGTCAATACTGCAACAATGGTAATATTTCCATAACTAATCAGACTCCAGCATATGGTAAGATCGGAATGACTTTAAAAGTTTCTAGCTTTGTTGGTTCTGATACGTGGATTATTGATTCTGGTGCCTTGGATCATATGACTTATGATAATTCTCATTATATTACTGACTTGTGTCCTCCACCCATGTCATATGTCACTAATGCCAATGGTGAAGCTTTTCCTGTGTTAGGGATAGGGTCAGTCCGTGTAACCCCTGTTTTAACTCTTCATAATGTTCTATATGTACCTGACCTGTCACACCATTTGATATATGTTCCTCAGTTAAATACTGAGTCTCGATGCTCTGTAACCTTTTTTCCCATGTATGTGATTTTTCAGGATCTTCTCACCAGGGAGATAATTGGTCGGGGGGACTTGAGCGGCAGATTGTTTCACCTGGATCAGACATATGCGGGAGAGAAACCAGGAGCACCGTCACGCACTGCTTTGACTGCAAGTTCAAATCATCTAAGTGAAATTTGGTTATGGCATCGTCGATTGGGGCATTCATCTTTCCATGTTATGAAAAAATCCATGCCATCTCTGTTTTTTGGTGTGGAAGAGTCATCCTTGCGCTGTGAAACATGTGTTCTTGCTAAGAGCCATCGTTCTACCTATTCTCCGAGTTCCTCCAAGAGTAGTATCCCTTTTGAATTGATTCATTCTGATGTTTGGGGACCTTCTAAAGAGCCTACGGTTATGGGTATGAGGTATTTTGTGACTTTTATTGATGATTGTACAAGGTTGACATGGGTTGTTCTTCTTCGAACCAAAGATGAAGTCTTCCCTGCTTTTCAAGCCTTTCATTCTCGGGTCCAAACACAATATAATGGCACTATTAAAGTTCTTCGTTCTGATAATGGAGGGGAGTATGTCAATCATGTTTTTCACCAGTTTTTCAGAACTCATGGGATTGTTCATCAAACAACATGTCCACGAACACCAGAGCAGAATGGAGTATCTGAAAGGAAAAACAGGCATCTTTTTGAAATGGCTCGTTCCATCATTTTTAGTGCCCATATGCCTAAGAATCTTTAGGGTGATGCTGTCGCAGCTTCTGCTCATCTTATCAATCGCCTTCCATCTAGTGCTCTTCAAGGAAAATGTCTATTTCAGGTTCTTGCATCTCATGTCTCTCTTCCTTCCTATCATAATATACCTGTCCGGGTCTTTGGTTGTGTGGCTTTTGTTCATGTCCCTAAGAGCCAGAGATCGTCTAAATTAGATCCTCGGGCGATCAAGTGTGTGTTTGTTGGTTATGAAAGCCATAAGAAGGGATACAAGTGTTATCATCCACCTACCAGAAAATACTATGTCACTATGGATGTTACTTTCTTTGAAGACATGAGCTATTTTTCCTCGGATGATCCAGCCCTTCAGGGGGGGTATTCATACTTTGAAGAGCTGTATCATGGCGAGGGGGAGTAAAATCATGGCGAGGGGGAGCAAACAGGAGTAGAAGTCTCAGTACCAGCAGCACCAAAAGTGACAGAAGCTCAACCAGAGGTAGAAGCCTCAGACATCCATGTTCCAGGAATTGAACAAATAGCTGAGAGCACAACAGATGTAGAAGATCAATCTGCCCCTCCAGCCATCACTCATACCCCTGATCCTCAACTCCCTGCTGTAGAAGATCAATCATTTGAGGTATGTCCTTCCACTAACCCTAGTAGTATTGAGCCTAATAGTGAACAATATGTGTTACCTAACAGGTCTACTAGAGGTCATCCCCCCAAAAGATATGAGCCTAGTTTACAAGCCAAATCAAAATATCCAGTAGCCAACTATATGTCCACTAGGAGATTATCAAAGTCATATGAATCATTTGTGAATCAAATATCTGCTGTATCAGTACCTAACAAAGTGCAGGATGCGTTGAGAGATCCAAAGTGGAGGAAAGCAATGGAGGAGGAGATGGAAGCATTACAGAAGAACAATACTTGGAAGCTTGTATCTCCACCACATGGAAAGAAGGTCGTGGGATGCCGCTGGGTGTTTACAGTAGAGCATAATTCAGATGGGTCAGTAAGCAGGTATAAAGCACGCTTAGTAGCAAAGGGATTCACCAAGACATATGGCATAGACTATGATGAGACTTTTGCACCTGTTGCAAAGATGAACACTATTCGAGTATTGCTTTCTTTTGCTGCTAGCTTAAACTGGCCTCTTAAACAGTTTGATGTCAAGAATGCATTCATTCATGGAGAACTTACAGAGGAAGTGTATATGGACCTCCCACCTGGATATGTAGCTGCTTCTTCAGGTAACTTCGTATGCAGATTGAGAAAGTCTTTGTATATGGTCTTAAACAATCACCTCGTGCTTGGTTTGGAAGGTTTTCACAATTCATGAGAAAGATTGGTTACAAACAGAGTAATTCAGACCACACATTGTTTCTCAGACACCAACATGGGAATGTAACAGCCCTGATTATATATGTTGATGATATGGTAGTTACTGGTAATGATACTGTTGAGATAGATAGATTACAGAAGCAGCTAGCCACAGAATTTGATATGAAGGATCTGGGTACACTCAAGTACTTCTTGGGAATTGAAGTAGCCAGGGGGAGTGAGGGAATCTATCTGTGTCAGCGGAAGTATGTCCTTGATCTACTGACAGAAACAAGTATGTTGGATTGTACTCCAATTGACACTCCTATCGAGCAGAATCATCGATTAGCAGAGTATCCTGATCAGGTGCCTACCGACAAGACTCGTTATCAGAGGTTAGTTGGACGCCTGATTTATCTGGCACATACGAGACCAGATGTTGCATATGCAGTAAGTGTAGTAAGTCAGTTCATGCATAATCCAAGTGTGGATCACATGGATGTTGTCGTGAGGATTTTGAGGTACTTGAAGTCAGCTCTAGGAAGAGGAGTAATGTTCTCTAAACACAACAACATTCTTGAGGTTAGTGGTTTCATAGATGCAGATTGGGCTGGAAATATTACAGATAGAAGGTCGACATCAGGTTATTTTACCTTTGTGGGAGGTAATTTGGTTACATGGAAGAGTAAGAAGCAGAAGGTTGTAGCTCGATCTAGTGCTGAGGCTGAGTATAGAGGTATGGCTCATGGAGTGTGTGAATTGTTGTGGTTGAGAAATCTACTACGTGATTTGGGTGTTAAGTTGTCAAATGCAATGCGGTTATATTGCGACAACAAAGCAGCTATTGACATATCACAGAACCCAGTACAACATGATCGTACTAAACACGTAGAGGTGGATCGCCATTTTATAAAAGAGAAGTTAGACGCTAAGATTATTAGCTTCCCTTTTGTTCCTACTGAAGAGCAGCTTGCAGATGTACTCACTAAAGGAGTTTCCAAGAAGGCATTTCATGATTCATTAAGCAAGTTGGGCATGGTTGATGTGTATGCGCTAATTTGAGGGGGAGTGTTAACATAAGTCATGAATATTATGTAATTAATACTTTCATGTTCTGTATATGGTAGTACAGTGTAGTACATAGTACATCTTGTATCCTCTTTATATAGCCTCCAATGTGAGACGAATATAATATCAGAAAATTATTCTCCCAAATTGTGTTATATTTAACTAGGAGCTCAGTCAGGACAAGGGTCTCTGGTTCACCCTTCAGGTGCATTTCTAGTTGTTCACAGCCTTGAGATGACCAAGTATTATGCATATGCTTCAGTTCTCTTTCAGTAAATGACCAAGTATTATCAATCATTAACCTTGAGATTTTATTAACTCTTGATCTCAGGTATGTCTGCTGAATACTAGGTTAGCAGTAACAGAAAGCATGACACATGATGTCATTCGAGATTTACTTGGTGTGAAATTGGACATGATTAACTATGCAGTAAGTTTCAGCCCGTGAGTTTTCTTTCAAGCATTTCATTGCTGCAATTCTTATGTGCTTCTTTTTCTTTTGGTATCATCTAGGACTTGATAGACCAGTACTAGGTTCAAAAATTAGTAGAAGCGGCTCATCATCAGACGGAAGACTTCCTGGCAAAGGTGCTTATCAATAAAATATTATGTGTTTGGTGCTTATCAATAAAATTAGTTATATATTCCATCTGTCTTGCTGAAGAATATACAGAGTAAAGAATACATTTGATCTGTTGGGCAATTAAATCAAACCTGCATATTGAATAAAAGCTCTAGAGTTAGTTCTACCACCTGCATATTGAATAAAACCTGCTATAATCAGGTTGAGAGTTATTAATCATATTCCTTAAAACTAGCAACAACTTTTAAACCTGCAGAGCCTACAAACTCAAACTTCATTTACTCTTGCAATAAGTTTTGGATCCATAACTCATCTGTTTTCCAACTGCCAACAACAACTACCAACAATAACTACTCACTATATAATACATAGACTAGTATCTTTTATCATTATCATTTTTCTTGTATCATTTTCATAATCTATGGATTCTCAATTCTCAGAGTTTCCTGATTTTTCCACACAAGAGTCTCAATATGAAATTGGTGGGGAGGTGTCTCAAACAGCTAGTAAAAGGGATCTAAGAGGTTCTGGCTTTAACCCGGAGGAAGATAAACTACTTATTAGTGCATGGTTGAATATTGGTATGGACCCGGTTACAGGCAATGAGCAAAAGTCTAAGACCTTTTGGGGTAGGATTACAGATTATTACAATCAATACAAAACCTTTGATTCTGATCGTTCACAACAAATGCTGAGCCAAAGGTGGGGGAAAATACAGAAGGAGGTAAACAAATTTTCAGCATGTTTTGCAACCATAAGGAGAATAAATGAAAGTGGGAAAACCGAACCGGACAATGTAAGCTTTGTGATTCCTTGGTTGAATACTAACTTTGGTCATTCTGATCACTTGGAACTCATATAGTAGCTAATATTTTTCCTCTGTTCAGATTGCAGATGCAAGGAGCTTGTATGAAGAATAAGAAAAAAAAGGTTCACTCTTGATCATGCTTGGGTTATCTTGAGGCACCAACCAAAATGGATTCAAACAATGCAAGAGGTTGAAGCCAAGACAAGTAAGAAAATATCAAAACCTTCTACAACTAATACATCTTCATCTTCAACTACAAGCACTCACATAGATATTGATGAAGACATGGACACTTGCTTTGTAGTGCTTAGACCACCAGGAAAGAAGGCTGAAAAAAGAAAGCTAAAAGAAACAGATCAACTAGCAAATATCCAAAAATTACAAGTAGAAAAGAAAGAAAAAAGATGAAAAAAAACTAGAAATTATGAAGGAGAAAGTTGAGGTTGATAAACAAAAATTGCGAGTTAGAAAGTTTGAGGCAGAGATGAGGGTTATCTACATGGATACTTCTGTTATGAATGATGAGGAAAGGGCATACTATTCCAAGTTGCGAATGAAAATTTTGCAAGGCAACATATAAAGTTTATCTAACCTGCAGGGTATCTGGTTCGCTTGCAGCAGGCCAGCAGCTGTTTTCCCTAGCCTCAGTTTAATTTTGTTGTTGATGGTGAACGTTAGTTGTGTTGCTTTCTATTTCAAGTTATTGTTGTAAGGCTAGCTATGTTGTTTTCATATCAATTCTAGCTCTGTTTAAGGCTAGCTATGTTGTTTTGATATCAATTCTACCTCTGTTTAAGTTTAGCTATGTTGTTTTCAAGTTATTGTTTAGCAGCAATATATAATAACAACATGTAAGATCAATTCATTTGTTGTTTTCACTTTTCACTGTCTAAATAAATGTTTTTAACTTCTTAGTAAATATTCAAATTTGACATCTCCATTGGAAATGAGATTAGTCAAATTAACTCCTTGTCATATTTGACATGTCACATGTCAAAATTCAAAATTGACCTCTCCACTGGAGTTGCTCTAACAAACCACATCTTAACTAGCATGAAGTAGTAATAAAAGATTGTATAATACATACCATTCCAGGTAGCAACATCAATAACAAAATACATTTTTCATTTGCATCAAGTACCCACAAAAAATATCTGGAGGCATTTAAAAATCCCTAGTACCACGCGCATTCATCAAACTTTGAGTAATTTCTCTTCTTATAGCTTCGATTTCTTGTGTCTCATGACCATAATATTCTTCTTGCGCATCATCATCCATCTCCATCTCCATCCCATCACTTGATATACTTCTCAAATTTTCTTCAATTTGGACAAAATGCCTAGTTTTTCTTTTCTTTTTCTTATGGGTCATTATATATCAAATTCTATAATCACATCGCAAAAAACTACAACAGACTAATCAATACCAAATGGATATGAGATTATATTCGAAATATAGGAAAATGAGAGTCGATTGACCATGTAAAAATGTTAATAACTATTGTACATAGAATGCAATCAAAACATAGAGAAAAGATGAAGAAATAAACTCATGAAAACTATAGAGATGGAAGAGAGAAAGGTTCACCTGCGTGTCCTAGTTTCTTGTATTAGGTTGAGCAGCTACAAAAACACCAAGGAAGAAAGAGAACTGAAATGGAGGCGTGAGTTTCTATCTTAGGTTTATATAATGGTAGTCTTGTAATTAGTGGATATTGGTAAGGATACCCATTGTCATTTTTTAAAATTCATTAATTCGCAAAAATGAAAACACAGTGACTTATAAGTGGGTGCGTTTGGGGGGGCTTTTTAGCTCCCCTGCTTATAAGCTATGGGCAGAAAAGTGTTTGGTAAACTCAGCTCCAGCCAGCTTTTAAGAAAAGCTCTGGCTTTTTTCCTTTGAAAGCAGAAGTAGGGGAACCCCAGCTTTTGGAAGCCGGCTTCTGCTTCCATACTGTAGCGGAAGCACTGTAGCTAAATGAATTTTTCAAAATGCCAGAGCTGCCCTCACTCTCTATAGGGGTCGGATCGATAGCCAAGCATTTCTCCCACCACCACATCTCCGACTCCGTCCAGCCCAATACCCACCCACCTCGAGGCGTCGTCGAGCAACTCGCCGCCATCGCTCCTCCTTCTCCCTCGACTCCGTCCTCCTCACCCACCTCGAGGCGTCGTCGTGGAGGGCTGGAAACTGGAAACTGTTGTTGAGCTAGAGGGCGGCGCTGGGTTCGGCTACTGGGCAGGATTTGCAGCGCCAGATTTGGGAGCAAACAACAGATTCGATGGGCTGAGGGGTCGCTAGCCAGACGGACGTCGTCGATGTTGAGTAGCTTTACGGCGGGGAGGCGTCAGAGGAGGCTCGAGGGAGTGGCTGGCGAGGGAGACGATCGCATGGGTGCCCAGAGCAAATATCTGGGTGCCCAGAGCATATTCATTCTCTACCGACAAAGAGGTCGTCGGCAGAGTTTAACTTTGCTTTTTCCGACAAAAGGTTGTCGGCAGAACTTGGGGCCCTGGGAATTTTTTTTCTGTCTTCCGACGAAGGGGTTGTCGGCAGAAGAATTTCTGGGTTTTTTTTTATTGGAACTCAGGGTTTATGAATTTTTCAGGACTATTAGACGAACACTAGAGCCACGTACTGAGAACTTGTTCTAGGAGAAATAAATGTAAATCTGGAATTTCCTAGAACACGTTCAATTAGCCATAAAATTTCAAATTAATCGGTATTACCATTCAATTAAAGTTAAAATTTCTTTCGTGTCTAAATTGGTCATTGACATACAAAAAGCACAAGCCAGCTTTCAGTTTACCAAACACTTTGCCAATGTTTTTTCTACTAACAGCACAAAAAAAAGCCAGTTTACCAAATACTCAGCCAATTTGTTTTTCAGCAGCTTATTTTAAAAAATAAGCAGAAGCCAGCTTTTCTGTAAAGTCCAGCTGCACCAAACATACCCAGTATAAGGTGGGTAGGAGCAGCTTCTCATTTTCTATTGAAAATGATCCCTACTTTTTAAAAAAGCTACTGACATGTTGTGTTACCAAACAGGAAACCCTTTCGGCTCCCCCAAACGCAACTAGACTCTACTAGAAAGGTAACAATTGCATTATATCCTATGCTCCATATACTTTAATTTTGTTATGGAAGGTAAGAGTCACGACCAAATTTTATGTCCATTCCTTTAAGGTGAGTAGTCTTGTGACTCGATCTTGTCAAAGATGAGAGGTTTTGATTTTTTGTTCTTAATTTTGTTTTTGATCATTAATAGAATACCGACTCTTTTGTTTTTCATCACTAACAAGATGTATATTGTTTTTCTTCACCTAATTATGGGCGATTTCATATAGTTTTCGGTCTTTGTTTCCAAATTTTAGTTTCATATACACAGAATTTGTCATTTCTGCCTTCCCAGAAAAAAAGGACAAGAAAATCACTAGAATAGCCAAAACTGGCTTCATGAAAGACATGCTACTGAAGCCAAAACTATTCGAACCAACTCTCACTGTTAAAGGTCAAAACAACCTCATGTCCTATTTTTTTACCTGACCTTACCTGACCTCCATCCGACGGTAGAGAGGCCTTGCAGGGGGTGGGGCTGTTGTGAGGTGGAATCTGGGCTGTTAGATCAGATCAGCTCCCAAGAAAAGCCAGGAGAGGATCTTATCCCCACCCTTGTTATATAGAAACCCAATCTTGATCCATTGTTATAGAAAACCAAACTAACAATCTCATTTTTTCAGGTATCCATTTTGAGCATCAAAGTTGTCTTACTTGGGCTGTACTTCCACTGGGCCTTGGGCTTCGTGCTTTGAGAATTTATTGTGGGCCTTGTTGTTGGGCCCGAGAAAACCTTTATCGAGTTTCGTGCCCCATAAGAACACGCACAGACAGAGAATAGCTCGGATTGGGACTAATATTATATTAGCCAGGGTCGGTGGACGATCAGACGGCTGAGACTCGCGTATTAGTCACAAAACAAACACACCTCCGTCATTTGATTCAGACTGTCTCTAACGAACGGTACGGACCGGTGATTTGGTGAAGTTGCAACAACCAGAGAGAGAGAGAGAAGCAGAGGCGCGCGCGATCTCTATAGCTTCCGGCATCTGCTTCTTCTCCTATACGTCGTCGTTTCACCGCTTCGATTAACAACTAGAGCTCCCGGAGCTATAAGAAGGCTGAGAAGGATTTAGAGGCTCGGTTTCTAGAGAGAGAGAGAGCGAGGGAGGGAAGAGAGAGAGAAAAATGTCGAAGAAGAAGGTGAGCGGGAACACCATGACGCTCAAGGACTTTCACGGCGGCTCTATTCCCTCCGATCTCCCTCTTCCTTCCGCTCCCGGTGTGTAAGTCCCTTTTTACCCCTACTCTTGTTATTCTGTATTATTATGATGATTATTGATTTGTGTGATATTCTTTAGAACATTTTGTGATATTCGATTAGATCTTGTTAGTTTTTGATTGGATCCAACTCAAAACCCTAGCTAATGGTCAAACCGGATGTTGGAATGGCAGAATCGTTAGGCCTACGGATCGTTCCGGTTACGACCGCCCCGCCGCTTGGGGAAACCCTATGGGGCGGCCCGATCACCGGTCCCGGCCACACACGTCACCTGCCACGAGTCATTTTGATGACAAGACTCTGTTTCTGACGCACTCTGTGCACATTGGCCGGTACTTTGATGAGGATGAGCGTAAGCCTCTGGATGGAGTGTCGGCGCCGCGCCGGACTATAAACGATGACAGCATAAGGGTGGCGCCGGTTCGTGCCGAGGCGAAACCGGTGTTTGCATCATCCCCTGGGGTGCAGGGATGGGCTCCGGCGCTGCAGTCCCCCAGGGGAGCAGTGAGTTCTTACTCGGAGAGGGTTAGCGAGGCGGCGCAGGGGGTGATTTCTCAGAGTGTGAGTGGTAATGGTGGACGTGGTGGCGCTCAGCCGAATGCGTGGGCAGTGAGGAAGGAGATGGCAGGTGTTACTGAGCCGGTGCAACCTGCGTGGTCCGGACAGAGTGCTGTTGTGAAGTTGGCTCATGCTAGTGCACTTGAGAAGGTGTCTTCTGGTAGATGGCAATCGAAGCCTTCAATCCAGTATCAGGCAAATAGTGTCGAGGTTGCTAGGTCTGTTGAAACAGAGAGTGGTTTACATTCCAGGGGTTATGGTAGTGACGCGTACAGGAGGATGGATGTGATGGTTGAACGGCAAAACTATGATCCCACCTTGGCAAGACAAATTGAAAGAGGTCTACACATTGATGATGACATTCAGAATGTTAGGAAAGAGTTGCCGGATTATGAGAGGGCTAGGGGGGGCGTCATTTCAGAAGTATTAAAAGAAAGGAACCCACTAGTTAGGAAGGAGTTACCTGATTATGAGAGGGGTAGGGTCCCCATTGTTTCAGAAGTAAGAGAAAGGAAGCCAACTGTGTATAGTAACAGGGTTCAACCTGCTCAAGCTGATGGTAGATATGGTCAGACTGAAGTGCAGCCCTTTGCTTCTTCAGAACCCGTAGAGCGTCCTAAGTTAAAGTTACTTCCAAGAACAAGGCTGGTGGGCCATTTGGAAGCTCCAGTTGGTGATCATACACAGGTATTCACAAGGTTACCAAATCGTGTTTATGTGTGTGTATTATTTTTCTCAAATATAATCACTCAGTTCCACGTAATGAATTAATCTTACATTGTTTGGTCGACTGCAGGAGTACCAGCACCCTGTTTATGTTGAAACTGTCAATGAAGTGCATGGAAATATGAATTATATAAAACCTGGTTCAGCAGGCTCTGAAACTGGGAAACTTGCCGTGGAGCGTCCTAAATTGAATTTAAAGCCGCGCTCTCAGCTTCTTGAACAAGCTGAAGTAATTGCTGAAAGAGAGAGGTAATCTTTGTTCAGCGATTTTGATTGCCTTAAAATTTTCTTCATCTATGCCTTTTCTATTAAGAGGGTGAATGCAATGATGCAAAGATGACTGAAATTTTAGAGATCCATTTTGATGCACAGCATCAATGATTGCTCATTTCCACATGAGTTAGTTTTCATTATGTGGTATTATTTCTTTCAGTCCTAACTTTTTCTGTGAATAAACTGGAAAAAATAAGTTTCATTATGGACCTCAACTTGATGCTTTGCAATGTTGTAGTTTTAAATTATATATCTTTGTAACTCTGTCCCTCCCTAGTTTGCATTCCAAATTTGGTGAAGATATCTGGTAAAGCCCTTACAATGAAGGGAACAAGGGAGATCGCGGATGATGTTGACTATGCCTGTGTGGGATTGTTTTATATGTTTAAAGAGGATTTCTGGAACATTGGGCACTGGTTATCCTGTCATAAATGGAATTAGGTTTATGCATACCATAGTTTTACTTTCTAAATCCTGAAATTTCGAGTCTTTTATTTATCGTCATTTGTTTCCCCTTTACCTTCTTCTCATCTAGTTTCTATTACACGTCTTGCCTAATATGAGAATGGACTTTTCAACTCCACACCCACAACGGTTATTGCATGTGATGAAAGTATGCACACACAAAACTTTGTGTGGGTACTGTCGTTAGAAATGGAAGAGTCTTCTCTAACCTTTGGATTTCCACAAGAATAGAAAGGAAGTCATCCCTTGGCTGATATATGAATTATTACTGGACTTCCTGATTAAAAGATGTGTTGATATTCTTCAACCCTTCGCCCAGTTTCATCTATGCAACTTGAGCATACATGGGTTGGAGTCTGATATAGAACAGATATAACATGATACTCTAATTTTGCATTTGTAGATGGTTTTTGCAAAATAAGTTGTGCTTCATTAAATATTGTGCTCTCTACTCTGGTACTTGCAATTAACAGTTGATGATATCATGCAGGAATGCGTTATTTGGTGGTGCTCGCCCTCGAGAATTGGTGAGTTTATAAATCTAAGTTTGAGATTTAAGTTCATGTAGGTAGCTTTGTGTGTGTGTGTGTGTGTGTGTGTGCGCGCGCGTGTGCGTGTGCGTGTGTGTGTTTTTTTAAGGGAACTTTTGCAAGTTCTTACTTTTTTTATTTTTTATTTATCATCGTTGTATCTAAGCCACGTAGGTACTCTGTAGTTTAGATTCCTGTTGGATCCCCTTGCTTCAAGCTCCAATCATTCATAATTGTTGGTTTTAATCTCCATGACTCTGAGTCACTTAATAAAATCATTATGTTGAATTCTTCAGGTTCTGAAGGGGCGAGGTGTTGACGATGTTGTGATTAACAATTCTGACATGGTTCAGCATTCCGACAAGTATGGCTTCTTTTATATGTCATAATTTCTGATTGTCATTTACTTTCATCTAAAGACAATTTGTATATTTTCTAACTATAATGGTTTGTTTCTATTTGAAGGGTTGAACATCATGTTCCCAGGGCTGAAAATCATGTTCCAAGAGCTGACCATCATGTTCCGAGGGCAGAACATCATTCTCCAAAGCCTGATAGAGTTCCTGGGCATGTGAATCCTACTCGCCACCCTGACAAAGCTGAGAATCATTCTTTTGATCAGAGAAATGGAAAGAAATTTGATAGGAGGGATAATCAGGTTGAGAGAGTGGATATGCAGAAAAGGAACTGGCGTAATGATGGGAGGAAGAACGATAGAGGGACTGATAGGCAGCAGCCACAACTGTCAGAGAGGCCACCATCACCAGAGACATGGCGGAAGCCTGAACAGCCAAAACCATCATCTCCTGATGGTGCTGGCCTGCACCATGGAAAAGCAGCTTCAGCTATTGAGCTTGCGCAAACATTTTCTAGATCAGTCTCAGATCCAAAATTAAACGATCGGCTTTCTGCCCAAAGGGGCATTCCTAGTCGCGGTCAAATACCTTTCTCACGGCTGATGGGCCCAACCCCAAGGCCTCAGATAAATGGTTACTAATTGTCTGCATGATTTCCATTGACCTTTTGGGCATCAGTTTGTGGTATACAGATTCAGAGTTTTACTGCTGATTTTGTTCAGTTGAAGTAGCTGGATAGAAGCAAGCAAAGCTGACAAAGTGCATTCCCCTGCGAACAAGCGCAACCAGATATTCCAGTTTCATCGGAATGAATACTGCCGTACAAAACTGATTGCAATCTTCTACCCTGAGTGGTGTCTTGTCCCTGCAACCATCATCTGATCTATGTTGTTTTCATACCTTTTCTTTTATCTTTTCCGAGGTTCCTGTGTCACCATTGTTAACTGTATTTGTTCTCATTTTTAAGTGGAAGAAGTGCCCTATTGCCTATTTATTAAAGAATGAGGCCAGTGTAGCAAGTGTTAAATTATAGATTATTTCTCTAAAGAGTTCTTTTACCTAAGGGAGGTATGAATGGTTAATTGCTTTTACATTTTCTTCTTTCTTATAGGTAAAATCTAATTTCTCTTGATTCTTGTTCTATCTATGGTGATTATGTTATAAGTCAGACCGAGGATCATTACTCTAAATATAATTTTTTTTTTTTTGCGTGAAATCTTGAACAATGAAGAAGAAACACACAATTTAGCAATTTTGATGTTTAAATAGAGTAAAGCTAATTGGGTCGGTAGTGGCAAATATAATATGTAATTTGTTTTGGAGATTGTGGACCTTAGATTTTGGGTCCTGGTGGGTTAACTATGTCCCTAAACCTTTGTTTTTAGCTAATTTAGTGTGATTTGATTTTAATCTTTTTAAAAGTACCAGATTTCATGATATTCCCTCCATTGTCTCTTCACTACTTGCAGATATTGTCTTCAATGCTCTCATATTTACCCATAATTCAAATTTCAAAGCCAATACTTCAAAACTCTTATTTATTCTCCTTTTTGGGTCACTCTTGGAAAGTACATGTGTTGTTCCTGACTCGAAAGCTCTCTTCAAGTTTGCATGGATGATCTGCTATGATTTGAGATTATCTTCTTTGCTGCTTCTCAGGCAATGGCAGTGTGCTGTGATCTTCAAGTCGATGTCAATGGCGAAGAAGTCTTCATGGTGGACAAGGTAAATGCTTCTCCATTTACTTGCATTAGGTTCATTGTTGTTGAATTATGACTGTTTCGCAATGAAGAAAGCTGAGATTTCTATCTTCCTCAGCCCTTTGATTTTCTCTTTGTTGACGATCGATTTCCATTGCTTCAGTTCAATAAGTTTCATACATTTTCTGTACAGAAATTTGTTTATTCTGATTTTCTGCAGAGTTATTGTTTTTTCAGTCATGATTATGCAGTCACGCTTTTTCTACATGACCATTTAATTTGCACGTTCTATCTCTGGAGGAGGTAGTCATGTAGGGCTCATGTCCTGCTATTTTGATCATCTGGATTCAATAGAATTGATATGTGAGATATCCACTATTTTCCAATGAATTAAATTGGACCACCCCTACAATTTAATGTATTAAAGCGACCTCTCAGAAAATGTTCCTGTAGATTCCCCCCTTTGTTGTTGAGTGAAACTAATTAATGCTTTTGTTGGGCCTGTTAGTTTGTAGCAATTCATGATAAGTCTGCATCTCAATACTGGAATGCTTCTTCTTCAGAAGTTTCTTATCTTGTCCATCAATGAAAAGAATGTTATTATGCAAACAATAACTGTGCCATATATGTTTGCAGAAAACTTTGGCATCCTTCTCTTGTCGATTCAGCAAATTATTTGGTAAACAGATGGGTACAACGAGCCTCAAGGTGATATTCCATGACTTTCCTGGAGGTGCTGAGGGTTTTGAGCTCATGACAAGGTTTTGTTACAATAATGGAAGAACTGAGATAACTCCTTCCAACTTAGTCCTTGTGTACTGCATCGCCGATTTCATGGAGATGGATGGTGATATACTATTGCAAGCTCAAAACACTCTCGTAGGCATCAAATCTTGGACATGGTCTGAGCTTCTAGTGGCTCTGAAGCAGTGCCAAGATTTGCTTCCCCCCTCAAATTCTTCATTGATATTGCGAATAGTCATGGACTGCATCATAGGCAAGCTTTCTTGTCCATTTATTCCTCTTAATGATACTACTTCGTCAGAGAATGTGAGTAGTTTCCAGTTTTCTAGTGGTACAGGGACCATTTATAATCTGAAAACTAATTTCTCTATGAAGACATGGTGGTTTGAAGACTTGATGTTCTTAAATACAGAATTGATTGAAACGGTTATAAGAAGCCTGATATCCAAGGAGATTGAACAGTCTACAGTTTTCAGGTTTCTCATTCGATACCATCAATCAAAGTGTTCTGGTGCCAAACCAGAAGAGAAGTACAACATCACAGAAGTTGTAATTGGTTTACTTTCTCTGCTAGATAGAAGCTCCCTTTCTTTCAAGGGATTATTCAATATATATCACGTGGCTTCGAACATGAATATAAGCAGGAAACACAAAAACAAGTTGGAGGTTATGATAGGTTCACTGCTGGATCAAGCAACGATTGATTATTTACTTGTCCCATCTCCTCGTGGGAAGAAGTATGTTTATGATGTGAGTTTGATTTTGAGGTTAGGGAAATCATTTCTTCTTCAAGAAGGGGGCCATTTATCCCAGAAGGGTCACTTAACCAAGGTCGCCGAGTTGATGGATTTATACCTTGCAGAAGTCGCTTCAGACATTCGTTTGAAACCTTCAAAGTTTGCAGCATTAGTTATGATGTTACCAGCGCCTGTACGAGATTCTCATGATAGACTCTATGAGGCCATTGCTTTATATTTTAAGGTATGCTAGTTCTAATTAATGTGTTTATGTATACAAATAGACTAAACGAAGTCATCATTTGTGTTATCTTTCCTGTAATGCTAGTACTGACTTATAATATTTGACAGTGCCACACTGATCTATATGAACAAGAGAAGCTGACTATCTGTTGTGCACTGAACTATAAGAAGCTCTCCGCAGAAGCTTTAAAACAAGTTTCTCGCACACAGTTCCCTTCGAGAAGAGCAGTTGAAGCTTTCAACAAACAACAATCCGACCTCAGAAGCTTTCTCCAGCAATTCTACTACATCGGAACCAAGGATGCGAAAGAGGAAAGTGAGTCGGTCCTACTTGACACAAAGGGTCTTGAACTCCCAACAGAGGCTCAGAAGCTGAGAGCAGATCTGCAAAAGATGCAATCAAAGGCATTGGAATTGAGGAAGGTTTTTGGAACAGTTCCGATACAAGTGACAAATGTGATCAAATCCAGATTGCCCTTTCGGGCAACCAATATTCGATACTTGCCAAAACTATTTCCATAGTATAAAAAGTTTGAGAAGTTTGCATGTACATTTCTCAGGTCCAACAAAATCAATGCAAATTCTTCCCTTCCCTCCTTCCTTCATGATATCAATTACATCCAAAGTGCATAACTATAATACTAGTTGCTCATTGAGTAGTTTATGACAACTGAGCACATTATGAGGACCAAGACCAAAAGTTACACTTGAAATGAGCATTTGGATGATCGCCGGAATTGGATGTTTCTAAAGAATATCGAAGTGTGGTGAAGGGCACGACGAACCATTATGCAGAAACCTATACTCATGAAGTTGCAGAAACCAAAGCATTTTTACCAATTCATGACAGTAAAGAATACTGGTAATAATGGTTTAACGATAATTAACAATATTTTGGAGGGCACTCGGTCAACTGTAATAATGGTTTAATGATAATTAACAATATTTTGGATGTGGTAAAATACTAAAATGCAATGGGGGTGTGTGTCTGTTTGTATGAGCCAAATACATATTGCAGCTAGCCAAGGAAATAGAGCTTCTTACTGGATGAACTTCAAGACTAACATCTGTTTCTTGGATGGAATTCCAAGACCAACATTTCATTTTCTAAACAAAAACATTTTTGGTTACTGTGAGACTACTAGACTTTGAACAAGTTGGAAACAGTGATCAATTAATGAAATGGACAAGAAACAAAGAAGGTTTATTGGATTTCTATTTCTTTTGCCTCCAGTACTAGATTATTTTTTGGTTTAGTTTTTTTTTTTTTTTATATTTCTGTTCTATTTTTTTTTCTGAAACAGTATTTTTCTTCTTTTGACAACTATAGAAATTCCGAGTTGGCCTAGCGCACGTTTCCCCTAACTTCTATTTTGCTCTTCTAAGCGCCCGCCTAGCTAACGTTTTGCAAACCTAGACGCCCGCCTAGCTTCTCATTTGCCCGCCTAGGCGCCCGTCAACCTTATGTCTTGCCCGCCTAGGCAACGGCCCAGCTAACAATTTGCCCACCTAGGCGCCCGCCTAGCTTATGTTTTACACGCCTAGGCGCCTGCCTAGCTTCTCTTTTGCTCGGCTAAGCGCCCACATAGCTTATGCCTAACATACATTTTGCTCACCTAGGTGTCCGTCTGGCTTACTTTTCTCCCGCCTAGTTTCTGTTTTGCCCAACTACCTTACGATTTTCCCACCTAACGTACATTTTGCCAGCCTAAGACTCGCCTAGCACAAAATCAGGGATTTCCAATACATCCTGTGAGATATCATCATATCAATGGGTTCAATATCTGTAATTATGGGTTCAATATCTGTAATTATGCGTTGGTAGATACTACCTCCTGGATACCAAGTATGGAACATGTAGGTTCTGGTGATGATGATGATGCTAGCCCAATCGAACCAGTGACCTGCTTCACACGGAATGCAAAGCACAGCCACCAGATAAGATAGGGACCGGCTTATTACACAAAATGTACATTTGATCTTATTTTGAACATTTGAACTAACGAAGGGGCTGGACTACGCCAGCGTAGTTTCACGCCTGTGTGGGTCTAGAACACGTGGCACTAAATCGTCTACAATATTTGATTTCGAGAGACATATAGGTAAATTCTTATTTAACTTCTCTTAACCGTTAAAATTACTCATTATAATTAACTATGAGGGCGTATATGTTAAATCTCAATTCACAATGTGACGGGTTCTCAGACAATGTATGAGGTGCACAGCAGCCACGAAGGGTATGCGGAATGTGATGGGGTCTGGCTTGAGGTGCACAGAGAAGACTCTATCAACACCTCTTTTGTTGTTTGTTTAACAACAACTCTCTCAATTTGTGTAGCCAAATTTCTCAATGAATGCCACTTCTCCATGGCTTGATGGTGTGGACCATTTATTGCCCCGACATGCTGTTTAAGCACACTCTTATCCTTCCACTTTCTCTGTCCATCTAGAGTATATGCACGATGATGCGGGTTTTCTTTATCAAAAAGAAAACATGGGAAACAATAAATCTTATCTTGATCCTCCGAGTACTCAAGCCATGGATAACCTTCAAACCAATCATAATTAAACGCCCCATTTTGTCGCCCATGTGCTGAAAGTATATACTTTTTCAGTTTAGGTTGACAAGGACCCAATAAAATATATGCTTTTCGCATAACTATATGGTCTTTCACATGATACTTCCATATAGGACAACGTTTGCCAGGATCACGTTCAATGGCATTGGCATTGCCATTTGGATCAAACTCATTCCTCTGAGTCCCAAATAAAGGAGACTCGGAAGAGGATTGTTCAGTTACTCCAATAGCAATTGGAGTGCTTACAGAAGCTTGTGAACTTGAACAAGATGACGGTTGAGTAGTGTTTGTGCTAAACCATGAATTGATATATTTAGTTCTAGGCTGTTTGACACGATTAATTTGCTCATCAGCCATTCTGAAAAATACATACATTTAGGAATCCAACAAGGCTAAATCCACAAAAGTACAAATCGACACACAACAAAAAATGAAAGGGCCAAATTAAGGAAAAAACTGATTAACCTGATCAAAGACAAAGAAAAGCCAAGCTTTAGAGACTAAGCATCTGATCTATGTGGACACAGCAGCAACAAAAGCATATACATCAGAAATGGTGCTGATGCAAGCCATGTACCGTACCTGAAATTATGATAGTTCAGATACATAAGCATATTAATATTTGACAAAATTAGGGTACTGAACAATCTGTGTTCTGAAGGTACCTAATCAGACAGAACTTATATATAATTGTCAAAAATCTATCAAAGCAACTAAAGGCTTTGTAAAAGATCCCACTCCAACCAATATATGTTGTCATTATCAGCAAACTTGGCATACACCCCCGTCTTCTGAGTTCCAAGCACAGGAAGGGGATCTAGACTCTAGATAATCTCAGATAAGTCTACTACAGTTCTAAACAAAGCATTAAATGGTATGATCAGGGACGGATGCACTTCAGTGGCTGGTTGGACTGCAGCCCAACCCAGAAAATGCTGAAATAAGCCCAAGGTACATATATTCAGCCTAAACTTAAAAAAAAAAAAAAAAAAAAAAAACAGAAAATGCACTTTCGATTTGGACGCCTCCTCCAGTCCTCCTCCTCTTTCAAAATCGATTAATCAACAACTCAATTCACTCTTCGGTCCCCTCCCCTCTTCTCCCCAACTCAATTCACTCATCTATGGTTTTCGTCATCACCTCCTCTCCTGATTTGGAGTTCCCTGAGGAATAAATCTCAATGACATTGGGTTTTAGGTGATTGACTTGAACTCTATTCTAAGTTGATTGCTTGGTTCTTCAAAATTATATCTTTATTGATGATTTATGAACTACTTTGGTTGTGGTTCTTCGGAAGTCAATATTGAATTGATATGTGTATATGTTGCAATATGATTATTATGTTTCTTGATTACGATGATAATGGTTTAGAAAAATGATGCTTTTGTTTCTTCTTCCCTGTCTTCTAGACCATGTGCTTGCCCATTCTTTTAACTTTGGTGCGGTAATAAACCTTTTTCTATGCAGGTGGAGTCTCACTCTCTCACTGATGTAGTTGCTGAAAATCACTGGATGAAGGTTATTGATCATTTGGTACTGTTTCTTGTTCATCCAGCAAGGTTCTTGCAAATAGTTGAATTTGCTTTATTTCTTGCTGTAAATTTTGTTGGGCTTCTGTAATTGGGGTTTCTGATAAAAATTGATTAAGCGGCACAAATAAATCTGGGGATTCTCTTAAATTCTCATGTTCAGTATGCTTTATCTGTTCTGTAAATTTATTAAGACTTCCTACTTGGGCATGTTACTGATTCTAGTGGACATTTTAGAAAATCACTGTGCTCTGGTGACACTTCTGACTCGGGGAAAGGTCCCATTTCTTTAAGTATTGGTGAAAATTTCTTGATGTCTTGTCTTTGTTTGGTACACAAAAAAACTTATTACTACTACGCATCTTTCAACTGTCCATAAGTTTATGTTTTATCGATCCTAGTTTTGTTACAAAGCTGATAGTTTTATTGCTTACAAAACCATTTATGGTAATGCTAAACTTCTTTGCTTGTGACTTACCCGGAAGAGTTGTAACTCACAGCTTATGTAGAAAAGAGACATCCTTTGATGCTGAAAAAGATGGTGATTAACATCCCCTGATGTAGCAGTTCTTTGTATTTTAATAAGGAGGAAGATAAAAGGCCAAGGTATGCTTGCACAACTAGTAATGAATGTCTTTGTTTTCCATTTCTATGCTTCTCCTCAGAATAATGAATATGATGTATCCAGAGTAGAAGTGGTATATGAAGTATGATACTTGCATCATCTTAAAGATTTAACCAGTCTTCCCTATCAAAAAAGGATTTAAACAGTCCTTAAGTTGGCATGTTTCACATAACTGTTCAGTTCAGTGACTAAACAACACATTTTTTTCTCTCATATCCTGTAATATGTTGCTTTTTATTCGGTTTGTCTGTTCTCTGCCACAAGCAGTGCATAGAAAGTCTTTGTTTTTTTCTTCTAATATGCATAATGTCTATAATCAAAATTCTATGCTTTAATTTATATACATAATTCTAATAATGATACATATATAGGTTTTGAATATAATGACGGATCACCGAAAGCCCAAGCGATATAAAAATATTCTTTCATGGTTCGCAAGTGAGCCTCCTCCAAGTGGTAGTGGAAGTTGTAGTGGAAGCAAAAGTGGTAGTAAACATGTGACTGAGAATTCTGTGAATGATGTGCCTTTAGATTCTTCCCCATCTATACCAGTAATAGAAGAGTGTCATAATGAAAGAACTGAGAGAGTTGAGACATTTGATATTACATCTCTTGAGCGTGATCCAGGAATAAGGAATCCGATAGGCCTATACTCTTTGAATGATCAGGATAATATTCGCAGAGCTTATGTGGTTTTAGGACCTTATCAACCTAAGTTAAGCAGTTATCCCACTACTTCTGATGGAGGTCAAGGTCGAAAAGTTAACTACAGATGGTTGGTTTAAGGATTGGCCTTGGCTTGAGTACTCTGTAGAGAAGGATAAAGCATATTGCTTCCCATGTTTCTTGTTTGATAGATATCCATCCCATCATCCAGCATTCACTGAGTGTGGCTTTCAGGGTTGGAAGAATGTTATGTCGAAGCAATCTGGTATGGTTGGTCATATAGGTGGCTTAAATTCACCACATAATGATGCCATGCATAAGTGGGAGACTCTAAGAAACCCATCTAAGCATATCGAAAGAGCCATTAGCACACAATCATCACAAGAAATAGCAAATCATCGGCTTCGGCTTATTACTACTATAGAGAGTGTGAGGTTGTTAGCTAACCAAAGATGTGCTTTTAGAGGGAATGATGAGTCGGCAAATTCATCTAATGGTGGAAACTTTATTGCAGTTCAAAAGTCTTTTGGGAGGATGAATATAGAAGTTCAGAAAGTCTTAGATAATGCTCCTGCAAATGCTAAGTATACTTCTCCAATAATTCAAAGACAAATTGCAAACATTCTTGGAAACAAAGTTAGAACCAAGATTCGTGATGAAGTTGGATCATCAAAATTTTGTATCCTTGTTGATGAAGCGGTTGATGCATCTAATAGGGAGCAAATGGCTATTATACTTCGATTTGTTGATTGTCATGAGTTTGTTAGAGAAAGATTTTTCAAAGTTATGAGTGTTGCAGACACTTGTTCTCAAACTTTGAAAAATGAGATATCGAATGTCCTTGCTCAGAACAATCTTCTAGTACAGAATATGCGTGGTCAAGGATATGATGGTGCTAGTAACATGCGGGGTGAATACAATGGTTTACAAGCTTTGTTTCGTGAAGAGTGTTCATATGCTTATTATGTGCATTGCTTTGCTCATCGCTTACAATTGACATTGATTGCTGCAGCTAAAGGAGTACATGACATATGGGAATTCTTCTCTACTCTAAATTTTATTGTGAATTTTGTTGATTCTTCTGCAAAACGCCATTCAGCTTTAAGAGTTATTAGAGAGGCAGAAATTGAAGATTTAGTGGCTGCTGGCGAGCTTGAGACAGGTAAAGGGGCTAATCAGGCTTCCACTTTGTCACGAGCAGGGGCTACTCGTTGGGGTTCACATCTTCGCTCTATATCTAGTTTGATTAAACTATATGGAGCTACAACAACTACTCTTGCAGATTTGGTTTCTAATGGAACTTCTAAGGTACAAGGAGAAGCAAAGAGTGCTTGTAAGGCTATGAAGCGTTTTGATTTTGTGTTTAACTTGCTCTTGATGAATGATGTGATGATGATTACTGATTTTCTTTGTCAGTCATTACAAAAGAAGGCCATAGACATTTTGAATGCTCTAAACTTTCTTTCAATTACAAAATCAAAGCTTCAGGATATGAGAGATGGTGGTTGGGATAACTTGATTATAAAGGTAGTGTCATTTTGCTCCAAGTATGATATTATTATGCCTGATATGTCTGCTCCTTACAAGAAAGGTATAAGGGCTTGTGAACAGGGAATTACAAATGAGCATTATTATCGGGTGTATATGCTTAAGTCTGTAATAGACTTCCAGTTAGAAGAATTGGATAGAAGATTTCCTGATGGATCATTGGAGCTTCTTGTTCTTAGTGCTACATTTGATCCTCAAGATGATTTTGCTGCATTTAAATCTGAAGATGTTTACACACTTGCTTTGAAGTATTACCCTGCAGACTTTACACCATCTGATTTGCTTTCTCTAAATATGGAGTGTGGGTATTTTCTAGCAGATATTCAGAGGGATCCAAGATTTGCCAAAACAGTTTCTCTTTCTGTTTTGTGTCGTCGGTTAGTTGAATCGAGAAAGTCGGCATTCTTTTCTATGATTTTCAGGTTGATTTGTCTTGTGTTGACTCTGCCAGTTT
Organism: Potentilla sterilis; assembly: GCA_963682095.1. Classification (NCBI taxonomy): domain Eukaryota; kingdom Viridiplantae; phylum Streptophyta; class Magnoliopsida; order Rosales; family Rosaceae; genus Potentilla; species Potentilla sterilis. The sequence goes on from OY821755.1 coordinate 1,995,710, forward strand.
CTACAGCCACCACAGAGAGAGCTTTTTCTTCTATGAACATTATAAAGAACAACCTTCGGAATAAGATGGAAGATGAGTTTCTTGATGATTTGATGGTTCTTTACATTGAGAAGGATTTTGCCAATGATATTGATAATGATTCTGTAATTGATGAGTTTGAAAAAAGTGGGCCTCGAAGGGTACGATTTAGTTAGAATTTCTTGTTTTCTTCCAATTTATTTTGCTTGTAAGTTTTAGTTTATGAGGTTCTTGGTTTTATGTCCCCCTCATATGTATTTTAAATGAAGGCGTGAGGATGAACCTCCTACCAGGTTCAAAACCTCAAATAAATATTCACAAGTGCGTAAATTTTTTGTCGAGCTAAGATTAGCCCAACCCATTTTCTGATCCTGGTTACGTCCCTGGGTATGATCAGTAACACAAACAATCTACGAAAACTTCTAAGTCCACGAATCAGGCTCTCAGGCACGTTCTCATAGTTATCATATGCTTCTGTTCTTTGTCTTGTTATATCTCTCTTAAATATCCCAAATCCCAAATCTAATTGAAAACTACAAACAAAAGCATAAAAGGCGAAGAGAAAGCAAAAGAGTAGAGGGAAATTCAAACCTTGGAACTTTGGGCAGTTGAGCGAATCACCTAATTAGATCGAAGTCATCGAACTCTGAAACTCGTCGAAGCATTCTCTGTCTCTGCGTCTAAGGCTCGAACTCCTCAAGTCAAGAATCTCGCACCTCTCGCCTCGCCCAGTCGCCCCCTATATGCTGATCGAGTAGAGTTGAATTTCACTTAAAGATCAAGATCATGAGTTAGGACTCAGGAGTCAGGACGCATGAAGATTGAAAAACTCTTTGATTAAGAGATGACGTTTTTGCCCCGTAACTGGACTGCATCTGCCTATACAAAACAATTTTTTTTTTTTTAATTAAACATTGATGTACTTATTTTTTTAAGCCCAAAAATCTTGCAAGGGCTTAAGCCCAGGTAAGCCTTGGGCTAGCTCCGCCCCTGCACCTCAGTCTCGGCGTAACGCCGGGGAGCAATGCCAATGGTGTGAGGTGAGTTGGTGTAAGAGAAATGGGAAGCAGCCAAAGCATACCTTGAATCAATTGCTTGCTTGATGAACCTCTTGCATGTCGAAGAAAGCCGATAACAAACTTGCAAAAATAAATCCCAAAAGCCGAAAACATCTTCTCTCCCATCTGTCGATCTCTTCCAATTTCTCGCCCCTCTTTTCCCAATTAGCATTCCATAGAATATAATGATTCTTATCAATTAAGCTTCAACTTTCCACCATACCAATTACCCAGATCACCCGCACATTTTAAACCCATTTGAATTGTTCTTGAAGAGATTGACTTGGAACAAAACCATAGCAGATACGAAGGCAATAAAAGGCAAACTAAGGATCAATTCCAGGGATAGGAGGACAAAGCAATATGCAATTTTGGGGCTCTGGATCATAAAGAAGGGAAGGGAATGATAGTCTTCTGCAATAATAGCACTGAGGCTGATGTAGAAGAGGAAGAGAGGGCAGGTGGATATGTTGGAATCTTCATGGCAGATTTCTCATTTTAACCAGAAGACTTGTCCATTCCTGTAATCATTGTTCCAATTGCTACAGATGCCTTGATTAGGAGCAGTAGAATGGAATGAGAATTGGGAAGAGATGGATGAGAAATTAGAAGTGATTAAGGGATGAGAGTTTTATCATCTCAAAAGACAAGGATAGATAATAGGCAATATTAGGAGAGAGAGGAACTCAGTCCGTTTGAAGTACCCAGAACTCCCAGAAGGCAGAAATGGTTTAAAGGTTCTGCCATGATTTGAGTTTCGAGGGCTGCCCATGGTTTTGTGGTAGAATGGGAGTGTTAAACTTTGAGTCCATCCAAACCCAACTCCCACGTGAAATAGGATTATGGCAACACGTGTATTCCATTGTGGTGACATTTTGAGTGGGAATGTGCCACTTGGTAGTCCTCTGGAGTCTGGATCACTAATCAATAAATCCAATATCTTTCTTTTAACAATTATTAAATATGAAAGAAATAAAAATAAAAATAAAAACTAAAAATAAAAACTTAATTCAACGGGCTATGGTGAAGTGGTGTTGATACAATGGAATATGGCAACGGTAGAAAAATCACAGATTTTTGGTAACGTTTGAGTCACGATTCTTGCGTCAACCCTTGTTTCATTCTTGCTCTCTAAAGGGCAGTCGTGTCACGGAAAGATAAATATCTCAAAAATATTTCGCGGGCACGTATATCGCATCATACTGAGAGCGTGGTAATTTTTTAGAAATTTTTCGAGCACCCGAGCTAATAACGGGGATGAAGCTAATTTCTTGATTTCGATTGCATGCATACATGATGGAAGGAATTCTTACTAGTACATTATTAATGTCAATATGGAGGCCACCCCTATATGGTACAGTGGTGATGCCACGTACTATGTATGGGGTCATTGTTCGTTCGAGGATCGAGCCACGTGTGGAGGTCTTTAATTATAAAGACTCTTAGCTAGCGATCTGCAAAGAGGAATACGATATCGAGAAAATGGAGGATATTAAAGCCAAGAACAGGGCTATCATGGAGGCCTTACTGGCCAAGCTCTTCGTCGGAATCACTTCGATTAAAGCTGCTTATGCAGAGCTCCAAATGGCGCAGAACCCTTACAACAACGAAGCCATACAATTATAGAAGCCTTACAAACATTATTATTTGTGGCAGAATTTTGGTCGATGTCTCTGTCGTCCCCTCCGCTGCCGCCCTCGTCATCAAGGCCCTCAAGGAGCCTGAGCGCGACCGCAAGAAGACCAAGAACATCAAGCACAACGGCAACATCAGCCTCGATGACGTCATCAAGATTGCTAAGATCATGAAGAACATATCGATGGGGTGTACTGTTGAGTGGGACTGAAAATGTCAAGAAGAAGAATTGATACCACTCTTTTCACGATTGCGAAAATGGAGACCAATCCGAGGAGGACGACTACGACGAAGAAGAAGAGCGAGATCTTAGAGGCCTTGGCGTCGTCGCCGAGAAAAGGACAGAGAGATTGGAGATGAGACCAGAACGGACGGTCGCGATCTTTGAACGGAGGGCGACCGCGACCGTCATCGTCGTCCTGGTGAGGCTGAGCATCAGAAACCAAGGGGGAGGAGTCGTCGTCGCGGCGCTTCATCGGAGAAGAAGTGGCGCATGGACCAAACGAGATGGAGTGGCGGAGCTCTGCCATTGCTCGCTTCGAACTGTAAATCATGTTTCGTGTGGGCTTTCCACACACACCAGAGTGGGACTATCAAGTAAATATCTATACCACCACAGTTTGATACGTGAACTCTAAAAACAAATATCTTTTTGGAAGCAGATACCTTTTTGTTTGGTAGTCTCGGTAGATGTGAGCTTCTAAATTAAAAACTGATTTACACCAAAAGACAGGAGCGGCAGGCGATGCATCCATCACTTTAATAGAGAGTTACATTCTTGCCCTTCGTTAAAACTGATTTTACTAAATCTCAGGAAGTTACATCGTTGCCCTTCTATTATAGTACTGTCTAAGGGCATCTCCAACCATGAAGTCCTATAATGAGGTCATATAGCTATTATAGGACTTTACTTGGGCACTATTCATTATAGGACTTTAACTATCTCTAATGGTAAGGTCCTATAATGGGGTCTTATATCTTGGACCGTTGGATCAAAAATTCATTTAGGAAAATTAAAAAATAAAATATCTTCAGAGATGAATTGAGGCCGTTGGATTGATTCCAGTTCAAATACAGATCGTTAGATATTTAGCCGTTAGAGAGTCTGAAAGGGCAACAGACTCAGCCTTTCCACGTGATGCGGGACCCGCATCCCTTTTTCTGTCGGCTGCACTCGTCTCTGGCTTGGCGCGTCGCACGTGAGTAGGTTGCCCCTTTTTTTGTCGCCTAGCGACGCTCCTCTTCACGCGCCATCTTCTCCGCGTGATGGCTTATGCTTTTCTCTCTCCTCTGCTCTCCTCTGTCAGTCCCATTAATTATAGGACTCGTCTCAAACGAAGTCTCATTTTGAGACTGAGAATGAGACTGAGGTCTAGAATTATAGGGTGGAGGACCTCATAAAAGAACGGTTGGAGAGGCCAAAATGAGAAGACCCCTAAAATTATAGGGTTTAGTACCCTTGGTTGGAAATGCCCTAAGGGCGCTACCTAGCGCTGGTGTATTCTAGAAATACTCCTCAACTCCAACGTTTTTATATGATTTTATTATACATTATTCATTGATTAATTATATTTGAAATAAATAGTACATGCAAGTTGGATGCTCCTCTTGATAAGTTGTATATATGGTTTTCCTCTTTCATACATAAGAATGGCTCACACTAGTCTATACTAACATAAACAACTCACCTCGTGTGCAATGTGCAATGTGCTATGCCTGACATCATACGCCAAACACCCTATTGTGGTCCGATCAAACCAAACAATTCTACCAAGGCGTATAGAAGAGCTCCCACCAACATAGACGAAGAAAAATGAGTTATTCCATAGGTATGCAATGAGAAGAGAAATTCAGTTCACAATCTACAATTACTATGCTATAAATGAACCTACTTTCGTATGTGAACATTCCTTCACTATATTTCGAAAAGAAATCAGTTGAAATGGTTTTATCAACATAAATATACCGGTAACAAAATGGCGCGCAGTTTGCTCTAATTTCTGTTCTCCCAGTAACTTGAATCAGCAATTAAAGGATAAAGATCATTAACAGATGAAGATGAAGCAATCTGAGGCCCTTCGGTTGACAAAGTTTGCTTACTATGCTCACTCATATTTTCTGCAACAATGGACTCAAAATGTTTCCTCAATTCATTCATCTCGTCCTTCGACGCTTTTGGATCCAAGACCAACTCTTGGACAGAAGCCTTGCCTTCAAGCATGCTCACCACTGATGACATAGTAGGCCTATCTGCTGCGATGACATTAGTGCAAAGAAGAGCTACATTGATTGTGTTCATCATTTCTTTTTTGTTATAGTCCGAGCCCAACCTTGGATCTACTAGTTCCAGTATGTTCCCTTTCTCTTGCAGAGCAAGTGCCTAGAAACAAGAGGATTTCAAACATTATACGGTTCTGCAGGTATACATATATACTAAGTACTTTTGATTCAAGAACCAACAAAACTAAAGTGAATAAGGAAGAAATAGAATCATGTTACCCAATCAAGAAGATAAAAGCATTCTTCCTTGGTTCGGTAACTAGTATTGCTCCTCCCACTAACAACTTCCAGAACAACAATTCCAAAACTATAAACATCGGCTTTATCAGTTAGATAGCCACGCATCGCATATTCAGGTGCCATATATCCACTGCCAAAACGAATACATATATAAATTCCCACATTTAAAAAGAATATATAAGAAAAACAGTAAAAAAACTCCAACAGCTAATTAATGACAGAGCTGCATTAACATATCTTGCAGTGAAATCAAGAGTTAACTAAAAAAGTAATAAGTAAATACTACAGGACTTACTAAGTTCCAGCAATTCGGGTGCTTATGTGGGTATTATCCTCTTCATCAAGTTTGGCCAATCCAAAGTCAGATATCTTGGGGAAAAGATTCTTATCAAGTAGCACATTAGTAGCTTTAATGTCACGATGAACGATCTTCAACCTTGACTCCTCATGAAGGAAGGCCAAGCCTCTTGCAATACCAACACAGATACTGTGCCTTGTTGGACAATCTAACTTCAATTGACTATCATCCGGACCTTGAATATGTCAAAAAGTAAAAAAGTAAAAAACAATAGCAAGTGAAGGTTTAGAGATGAACACGTGTGTTAGAACACTATTTACCAAACAAAGCACGGGCAAGACTATTATTTTCCATGTACTCATAGACAAGCAATAATTGATTTCCTTCAATGCAACATCCATATAGCTTGACAAGATGAGGGTGTTGCAAAGCAGAAATCATGCCAATCTCATTCACAAATTCGCGATTCCCTTGCTTTGATTTGGCAGAGAGCTGCTTAACAGCAATTATGGTTCCATCTGATAGAAGGCCCTGCATTTATCAAACATAGTGAAAATCCACTCAGGTGCTGAAAAATGTATAGAAATAATTGGTTTGGTTCTGACAACTACCTTGTGGACAGGACCAAAACCACCTTCTCCAATCTTATTAGCTGGGTCAAACTCGTGTGTGGCAGCTTTGATTTGCCTCAAGGTAAATTTACTGGTTTGCAAGTCCACACCATTTAAATCTGTGTAGGAAGCGAATTGATATAAGAAATAGTTGCCAAGCTTTTATAATGACATAGCATTATGAATTCTAGCTTCAGACTGATTTGAGGCCCAAAATTTAACAAAGTGTCACCAAACTACTACTTTTGACAAATATTCATATAAAGCATTATATTGTATTTAGAAATTACCATCTTAGAAGCATGATAATGTTCATATGTTGGGTAATATTGATGAAAAGTAGAACAATATAATGATCATCTTAGGAAGCCTCAAGAATTTTAAATCAATCGAAACATAAACTGTTGCAGTATCACAATCTAACTGCTAGTACCTTGTTCAAGAGTCCTTTCTCGTCTTAGAAAGCCTTTCCACCAAAGAATACCAAAAAGAAGTAGTATGACGAAGACTCCCCCAGCCACAATTCCAACCACTACACCTACAGATATTCCACTTCCACCTTCACCTGTTGAGGCCTCTTCTGGGGGGGGTTCAAAGTCTGCCAGAACAAGAAGCTTTAGTATATAGTAAATATGTTATTGATAGGATCGGAATGCATTACTCAACCAGCTAGGTAAAACAGAATCGAGATGATTCCTCAATTCTGTCTCAGAATTGAACTAGGTAAAACAGAATGATAAATTAAGTAGATGCAGTTCTTTAATTGGCAATGCAAAAAACACAAAACCAAACTATAGACACTAGTGTTTAATGAAATAGGATGCATGGAATATCATTATACTGAAACTCTCAATGGTCTACAGCTAGTTACAAGGAGAACATCAGAGTTGACAAAATATTAAACTTACTAGGATCTACAGAAATAGCGGAGATAAGAGGGCCATAGATTCCTCTGACAGGGATGACAGTGGTTCCTTTCCCAGCCCAAAGTAAACGGATCTCCAAGGTACTAGTAGTTACGGTAGCAGTAAAGTTTTTCACAACAGCTATACCAAACCCTCCTGCGTCACTCGCAATGTTAAAATCCTTCAGCACCAGAGACCCCTGCAATAGAGTACGTTGTACTATTAGTTAACACTTCATTTTCATGTTTACTACGGCTTCCACAGTCTTTACTGTACATGATTGGTTGTTAACGTACACAAAGTCGGGAATTGACCAAAAACAAAGAAATGTTTGTTTTGACAACATTTGTTAACTATCATATATACACTTCAGCTGATATATGTATCATACCTGGATATAAATATCAAATATACGCCTTCCCAAGCTGCTATATGTTTTGCCATCTGTAAACATTATCTCGGCAAAATGGAGGTTCACTGTGTAATTTCCATTTTTCAGACAGAACCCATAATAAGTTAGAGATATAGGAGAAACTCGTGCATTCAAGTATAGCTGAGGATTCGTAATAGAGAGTCTAGATGTATTAGTCCAGATATAGGTATTTGTAGGACGATCATCGCTAGTGAAGTAACCAGTGTTGCTTGACGCCCAATTTGGGCTGCTTTGGTAAAATGATGATGGCCCAGATTTATCTGTATCATCCTCATATGTTGCTGTTGTAGGCCTTGTGAAGTTCTCACTGAGAATTACTTCTTTTCCGCCACAATTTATGTGGAGAGAGTACCGAGCTAGGAAAGAGAAGCAAAAACAGGTTAATTAGTAGCTGATGATAATTGTAAAGAAAAGACCATAGACAGTTAGAGGTTAGGACATATGGAACCCTACTTACTTTTTGGACATTTTGCAACTTTTAAACACGAAACAGATCTGCAAATGAATAATAGAGGATCCAAAAAATCAGCAAGAAAACATGATAAACCAACCGAGTGCATATAGATCTTTGAATTAAAAGTAAAACCTTAATGCATGGGTTCGAAATATTATAAACTTACGAAGTATTGCCCCCTGAAGAGCTCGCAAACAGGTTTCTGTAGTAATTAACATATATATACTCATAAGTTAAGCTTGCTCTACAAACAATAAAGACATGATAGCTTAGCAAGGATTGATATTCTTACAAGCCTTCTCGTGGTTCACAACTGACAGCCCCTGAGCTAGTGGTGAAGTTGTTATATGAAAGATCACTGCACAAAAAGGCTCATGTACGTAAACTTCTGTTCACCAACTAAATTAAGGGAAGAGGAGAGAAGGATGACCATTTTTCTAGAAGAGAGCTGATTACGTACACGTTGTCTCCTTTAAGCCAATCGGGCACGGATCCAGTCAGCATATTTCCAGTCAAGAACCTAAAAAAAGGTAAAGAATGTAGTGTTAAACATAATGAATTTCATGAATAAAATTTTATAAAATATATTAGGACTTCTGATTGCCTTAAATCAATATTTTCATCTCAGATCCAAGGTGTATATATAGATTAGCACTAACAAAGTAATAATCACAACAAATATTATTACATAAAGTAAAATGTGTATATATAGTTTATGAATTTTTCCAATGCCTGACAATTCACCATAAAATATGGATTTTATATATCTAATGAAATTACAAGTTGAAGCATCTAGCATATGAGAAATAGTTTCGTTTTTGTTAGCATCAGTTTTGTAATTGATAGGAGGAAGCATCTTCGAAATATGTATGTTTTGTATAGGAATATCACCTCCTGTAATGCTTAATCTGGGTACTCAGTTCCTTCAATGTTATGCTCCTTTAAGTCAAATTCTTGCTTCATCCAACATATTATACACAAAGTCTCACACTTATTCTCAGAAACAGTCTCAAAGCCTACTTTGAGACAGCCACTACACCCTAAAACCTAAAGCTAACATGTAGAGAGCAGTAACAATAATATTGATGAGACATCATTTTACTCCTTAACTGTATATCCCCAAGTAATCAGTAAAAAGATCAAGATCTGTTATTCATTGCTTACATATAATCCGCATTTGCTAGACCAGAAAAGCTGCTTGGAATTTCTCCTGTTAGCTTATTAAAGCTGAGGTCTCTGCAAAGAATCAGTTCAAAGAAAATATAATCATGAACCTTTTGTTAGTATAGTACGTATCATGTATAAATAAGATAATTTATAGAAGACAGAAATGACAAAAAAAAAAAAAAAAAAAGACACTGTACTAACAAAGTTTTCAAATTCGTCATTTCCCCAAGATATTCAGGTAGATTTCCACTAATATTGCAATTCCGCAACGTCCTGTAGCACAAACACTCAAACTTGAGTTGGAAAAGATGTCTGGTGCAGCCAGAAATGTGTGGCATTCGGAAGTATTTAACTCACAGTATCTTCGGTTTTATCAAATTCTCAAGTTTAGGAAATGAAGATTCAGGTCCATTCAAGTCAGTAATTCTTCTGCAAGTAAAATCCATCCATCGTTGTACATTAATTACATAAATCTAAAGTATTCCATTCTATAAACCAGCAAATTATAAGAAAAGGTACTAACATGTTAGTTAATTTTGTCAAAAGAGAAATGCCGGAAGGAATTGGCCCTGTCAAGCCACTAGCCTGACTCTCGCTGTTTCAAAGGTCATAGTGTAAATTAGAGATGATATGAAATCTCTGAATAAAGAAAAAGTAAACATGAAATACATAGAAGGTACTCACAGTCTAACAAGATTTGTCCAGTTCTGAATAAAATTAGGTAGCTTCCCAGAAAAGAAATTGTCACTAATCCGACTGCATATATAACAAGGGGAAGAATAAAATTGATTCAATTATTCTCGGAATGAGATACCTAATTCATGACTAAGGTGGGTCTAAGGAAACTAAAGATCAAAGGACCAAAGAAGGTATGAAAGAAAGAACAAGAAAAGTTTACAAGTCCTTCAGTGTAGTAAGCCCTGCAAATGTTTCCGGCAACTCCCCACTAAAGTTGTTCGAGGAGACATGGCTAACCAATTAAAGAGATAAATATTAAAATAAGAGAAAATCTTCCAAATTAATGTCAAGCATGCATCCACAGACATGGCTAACCAAAAGGTTACATATGATTTACTTGGGAAAAACATGAGCATATATGTCCTACGGAAAAACAAGTTCAGAATTATAAACCAAACATCAGTTATGATGGCTGAAAGTTCTAATGAGATGGAGATCTTACATTCTTTCTATGTTGGGCAACTTTCCAAGTTTCGCGGGAAGAACTCCAGAGAAGCTATTGGAAGTAATGACCCTGCATAAAACATATGTAATTCCATTCATGAGACAGTTGACACATCAAGGAAGGAGAAAGGACACAAATTTTCTTATCAAGACTCACAAACTTTTCAGGGTGGTGATGTTTGCAAGCTCAACAGGTAGAGAACCTGTCAAACGGTTTCCAAGAAGGGAACTGCAACAATTCTTACATGTTAATCGCATAAAATATAAATAGCAGCTCAAAAACATTAAACAACTATGAGTATGAAAGGTACAAAAACTCCATTTCTATATTTGAATGTTTTCTTATCCTAATGGTGCGTGATGAGACATCTAGATATACAAAGCTGTTTAAGGTTCTTGGCCATTAGAACAATATATATGAGCATAACCTGAACCAATAGTATCACATATGCACATATTTATACAGAGGGAGAAAAGAAGTACATGTTAAGTAGTGGCAGGGCACCCCATTCGGGAGGGATGGTACCACTCAGGTAGTTACGGGAGAGGTCACTGAAGGAGAAAGAAAGAAATGAGTCATTGCCTAATTCAAAACTGAAATACAGATAGCTTAGTTGATTAATTTAATGTAACTGACTCAAAGTTGGAGTGGTGACAGTGTGCTTACATTATTTGGAGATGGGGGAGCCTGATCAACTCTGGCGGGAGTTTTCCCGGCAAATTCTGAGATTTCAAAACTCTGCACTTCATCAAAATACATGTGGTAAGAGCATCTCCAACCCAAAGTCCTAAACTCTATAAATTTAGGGTCCTAAACCCTATAAATTTGGGGTCCTAAAAAAATATGGTCTCCAATAGTTAATTGGAGAGGTCCTAAACCCTATATTTTTAGGACTTGGTCTCATCCCAAGTCTTATTTTGAGACTTGGTTGGAGACTAGTCTTATAAATTTAGTTTGGTCCCGAACACTCAATATTTTTTTTTTCAATTCAATATTATATTTATTTATCATGTACAAGAATAGTTTACAAATATAAATTATTATTAATTACAATATAAAAAAAAAATCAAATATATAAATTTAAGACTTTTAATTAAAACCTTATCATTGGAGATGGTTGAAGTCTTATATGAATAGTGTCTAAATGAGGTCTTATAATAGGTGTGAGACCTCATTATGAGACTTCATAGTTAGAGATGCTCTTAGATTATATATATATCAAACACCTTTTATAATAAATTGTGAATAAAAGGAAACGCAACTACTGAGCTAAACCAAGACAAATAAATTAGTCATGATTTACCAAACCCTTACAAACATAACAACAAAGATGATCCCCGGCGTTAAGTTTAGCTATCAAGTCCAATGCTTTATAACCAACAGAAGCAAGGAACATTACTGGTTACCTGTAAATTTAGCTAATCAGGCATTTAAATCTTAATTTAGTATTCCAATGTACGCGGCTGCTGAGGTTCGGGGACACCCATGTTGGAAAGCTGATCAGCCATGACACAGTGGCGGATCCTAGTGTATGCTGCTGGGCAGATTAAAATTGAACCACGTAATTTTTTTTTTTCTGCTGGGTAAGAATTATAGTCCAGAAGTCAAATCTCCAGCCCAACATAATCCCCAGCCCAATGTATTTTTTGTCCAAACCCACACCACACCACACAACTTGCAACACACAACTTGCAACAATAAATAAATAAATAAAAAACCCTTGAAGCCTCTCAACTTCTCAAGCACGCCACTTACTGACTTACTCAAGACTCAACTCACTCAAGTTACTTTTTGTTCTGGGTTCAGTCACTGTTTCGTTCCAACTTCAAAATTCCCAAAATCAAAGTTCCCAACTCCCCATTGTTCTATTCTCTTTACTCTTATCATCTTCTCAATTTTTCAAACACAACAAGATTCCACGAAGGTACCTTCTATTCTTTTAATTTTTTCACTATCTTCATTTCTTCAATTTCAGTTTTTCAATTTGTTATTTGTGGTAGTCTCACTAATCTTTACTTGTTAATGGCCTTAATTTTTTTTGATCTGATGAGTTAAATTTCATGATTGCTTATTTGGATACAACATTAAAATTACGAATTATGAACTATTGTTTTAGCTATCTTGTACATTGATTTGTTATGTGTGAGTAGTGAGCCCAGTTAGTGAGAAAGAAATTATTTTTTTGTGCAGATTGAGTAGTTGATATGCTGATTCTATTTAGGTGTAGCTTTTCTTTTTTCAATCTGAATTCCTGAACAAGATTTACAGGTGAGACTCCATTTCTTGAAATGATACATATTACAGACCACAGTCTACAGAGTCATCTCAATTTTGTATTCACTCTAAGTAGTTATGAACTTATGATATCACATAAACTTACCTCATTCATTTCATTATTCAGATTCTTTTCTTCGGTTACTGTACTTTGTTATTGTCATGCTAAGTTGTTGTAAATATGTTCTTATAAACAAGATAGTATAGGATGTCTGATCATCATCCTAAGTCCAAAAGAATGAAAACTCTTTTTTCATTCTATAAGAAAGATGTCGATAATCAAGCATCAACATCAGTTTCATCAGAGATGCATGTGCCTTGTTCTGATTCTCCTAGTACTTTGCCAGTGAATCAAATGGAAATTCCATTAGAAGTTGAGATAGATTCTCCTCCCCCCATTATTGATGCTCCAAAAAAGTCTCCTGTTGTAGCTGATCCTGGATTACGTCAGTTGATTTATACATTTCCGGTCAATGAACAAGATCATATTCGAAGGATGTATATCCTTATGGGACCTTGTCAACCCAAGTTAGAAAATTATCCACAGAGTTTTGATGGCCGTGATAATCGCCGATTTCAGTATAGATGGTTTGCATTGTATCCTTGGTTAGAGTATTCAGAAGATATAGATAGAGTGTTCTGCTTTCCTTGTTTTCTTTTTGAGAAAAATCCACCAAGGCATGTTTTATTCACTGTTGAAGGAAGCTGTAATTGGAGTAGAATGTTGGCTGGGAAGAAAGGAATTTGTGTACAACATGCCGGGAAGATGAATTCTGCACATAACAAGAATGTTCAAAGTTGGAGTAACTTATTGAGAACTTCTCAACATATTGATAGAGTGATAGACAAACTACCACCGGAAATGATAAGGCAAAACAGGTTGCGTTTGAAGACAACTATAGCAGCTGTGAAGTATCTTGGTAAAGAAGGCTTGCCTTTTAGAGGCCATGATGAATCTGCTAACTCGACTAGTAGAGGACATTTCCTTGAGTTGATACGGGGTTTTGCAGATACGAATGAGGAGATTGCAAAAGTTGTCCTTGAAAATGCTCCCAAGCATGCCATGTACATTGCACCATCAATTCAGAAGGAGATCCTCGATATAATTGCTATCAAAATTCGAGATACAATTCGCCAAGAAATAGGAGATGCTAAGTTTTGTATGTTGGTTGATGAATCACTTGATGTATCTAAGAATGAGCAGATGGCTATCATTCTTAGGTTTGTTGATGAAGACGGGTTTCTTCAAGAAAGGTACTTTGAAATTGTTAGTGTTGAAGATACTACTTCTGCTACTTTGAAGAAACATATATGCAGTGTGCTCTCTAGAAACAATCTCCAAGTGCAAAACATTCGTGGTCAAGGATACGATGGGGCTAGCAACATGCGTGGTGAATTTCATGGATTGAAAACGCTATTCCTTCAGGATTGCCCATATGCCTATTATGTTCACTGCTTTGCTCATCGATTACAGTTAGCTTTGAATGCATGTGCTAAAGATGTTCCTGATATGCAACTGTTTTTTCAAATGCTAAGTTCTATTGTTGGTTTTGTTGGCTCTTCATCCAAGCGTACAAATCTCTTAAAAGATATTCAAGAAGCAGAATTGGCAGAAAGTTTAGTAGATGGAGATCTTGAAACTGGAAGAGGGCTTAACCAGATTTGTAGTTTGAAAAGAGCGGGAGCAACTCGATGGGGTTCTCACTTTGCTTCGGTTAGTACGGTAGTCCATGTGTTTAATGAAACAACTCAACTTCTTCAAAGCATGATGACTGATAAAGAACTCACTAGAAGTGTAAGAGGTGATGCAAAAGGTTTCCTTAAAGCCTTGAGGGCATTTGAGTTTGTGTTTTGTCTGCTACTCACTAACAAAGTCATGGAGATTACTGATTTACTTTCTCAAGCCTTGCAGAAGAAATCACAAGACATTGTTAATGCCATGAATTTGGTTTCAAGTACAAAGGCACTTCTTCAAAAATTGAGGGACGATGGGTGGGATAGTTTTCTCCAAAGTGTTATGGAATTTGGTGAACATCATGGCCTTGAAATGCCTAATATGGATGCAGCTTATTCAATGGGTACTGGTCGTGGTTGTCAACAACATGATGTTGTTACAAATGAACATTATTATCATTTTGACATGTTTAATGTGGTTATTGATGTTCAGATTATGGAGCTAAATGACAGGTTCACTGAACAAGCTATAGAACTACTTATTTTGAGCTCTGCATTGGATCCAAAAAATAAGTTTAGGAAGTTTGACATGGACATGATTTGCAAACTTGCCGAGAAGTTCTATCCTGAAGACTTTGATACATCTGAGGTAATAGCTTTGAGGTTACAGTTAGAGCATTATAAGTATCAAGTAGTTTGTGATAGGGATTTTCAAAAATTATCTTCCCTTACACAATTATGTAGGCGATTAGTTGAAACAGATGTAGCAAAGCTTTTCCCCTTAGTTGATAGATTGATTCGGCTAGTCTTGACACTTCCTGTTTCCACTGCAACTACTGAACGTGCATTCTCAGCTATGAAAATTATAAAAACTAGGCTTAGAAACAAGATGGAAGACGGATATCTTTCGGGTTGTATGATGCTCCACATTGAAAAGGAATATGTAGCTAGTATTGATTCAGAGGCAGTCATTGATCGTTTCGAGTCTACTGGGGATCGTAGAGCACAATTCAGATAGAGCATATTATAATTGTAATGAGTTGATGTGTCAAATACCTCTTTTGATTTACAATTCTTATATTTGTTTTGAATTCTTGATGAATACTATATAAGAATTGTATTTTGGCTTGAGAAAAATATTAACTGTTCTTAGTGAATTTTTTTTCCGCTCACCTAACTTTTTTACTCTAGATCCGCCACTGCCATGACATTTGGCCACATCTGAATAGGGATCATAATTTTCTTTTCACTTGGGAAATGTCGGTAGAATCTCAAAGAGACTAGGAGAAAGCCTTTTGGATTTACAAACTTTGTTGTCTGCCGTCTTTGCTTCACTCTGGTAAAAGAAAGTGTGTGTGTGTGTGACTCGGTGACCCCGTTGGACGACATGTGAACAACTTGTTCTACAGGTGTTCTAACGATGTGCATAATAGAGGTGTTTTAACGATTAGGGTCTGTTTCAGATTTGGGGGAGATGAAAGGAGGAGGAATAAGAAGTCATCTTAGGCTGAGATTTAGGTTTCTTAATTTAATTTGGCTATATTGATTTTTCCTTTTTTTAGAGAAACGGAATCGGATTCCATAAATCATATCAAACGACCCCTCAAATTACAATTAAAAAATTACCAATAGATACAATTCTCAGCCTATAATTACTAATAGCAAAATTGATTTTTTAAATTATCACTAGTAGGTTTCCATCTATAACTAACATAATCCGTTAATTCACAAATTACGAAATTACTTTTTTTTACGACACTGCTGCAGGTCAGTAGGATTAGGTTATTATAAGGGTCAGTAGTATTTTCTCATTTTTTAGGGTCAGTAGTGTTATGCTAATTTATGAGAATTGATGGGTTGTTAGCTATTGACATATCCTAAAATATATATTTACATTCAGTGTAATGCTATTGACCATCAAAAATCACATAATGCTATTGACCCTAAAAAATTGCGTAATGTTATTGACCCCCAAAATCGCGTAATACTACTAACCCTCAACAATGTAGTAAAAAAGTAAAATGACAATTTCGTAATTACCATTTAACAGATTATGTTAGTTAAATGGGTGGAAACCTGCTAGTAGTAATTCTAAAAAACATACTTACTATTAGTAATTATGAACTCAAAAGTGTAGTTATTGGTAAAAACTCTAATTACAATTCGTTGTACATATAATACAAACCCTGTATAGAATGTAACCCTCAAAACATTCTTATAACAGTTTCCATGCGATCCTTACTCAATCCAATACTCGTAAGAGTGTAAGTAAATTTAAACACAAAAAATCTAAACATAAAAGCCGGATCTTTAATTTGGACCATATATACCCAGTCAATGTGAGGAGTTATGATATTTTCACAGTCAAGCTTGGATAAGAGTGTAAGACGTCCATGATTAAACCAAAAGTCAATAGTCAGTCGTGTGATCCTCAAAGCTCAAATGGATCAGTTCAACTCTCTCGTCTAACCTGGCATAAGACATGCCACATATCTCTACACAGCTCATCCACGCCACTGTGATTGTTTGGGTCAACGTTACAGACTTAATACATGTACTCTGGTCTCTGGGTCTTTTAGACATAAATCCAGATTTGATGGCTACGGCCTACGTGCATTGCCCTCTAAACCTTGGTCTTTAATTTTTCCTTACAAATAAAAACATAACATTCAAGAAAAGTAGAACGATTAATGTCGTTTTCGTTTGTATTGTGTGTACGAACCATGACAATTCCTTGACGATTCAATATCAAAGTCCCAGATATCAGCTGCACAAAACACTATTATCTCAAATTGAAACCTGATTAACTCCATGGGTGTCAAGATTTTCACCCCTACAGAGTATGGCTAGGCATCCAAACCCGGTCTCATGGTCCCGTCCCAATTCCGTCTAGAAAATTGACGGGATGAGACGGGACTCGAAATTAAAAATGAGTATTCCGTCCCGACCCTTCTCATATAAAAAGAAAAAGGGACGAGATCGGGATCGGGATCGGGATCGGGATTAGTATCAATTATTTTAGACCCGTTAAATCTCGTCCTGATGATATAAAAATTAGAATATTAATTATAAAACTTGTATATAGTATCTTTATGTGAGCCGTTAGATTAGTCAAGATAAATAATTAAATATACAAATTCACTCTTTTAGCGCTTTGTGTTTGCATCTTTTTTAGCACTTAGAATATAAAATCTTTAAATGTTAAATTTTAATTAGATGTCATCGGAGCAAACGAAAACCAACGAAAATGATCTAGGTTTTTTATTTTATTTTATATTATAGTGTTCCTAGTTTTTTGGGATCCCAAATTAGTCTCGGTCTCGTCCCTATCACAAACGGAATTTGGGACCTCCGTGATCAAGTATGAAAAATAGTAATCACGTACTGTCCCGTCCCGAAAAATAATTAATTACGGAATCAAGACTAGAGAATCAGTCAATACTCGACCCGTCCCGGTCCATGCCAGCCCTACTACGGAGGAACTTTTACTACCTAAGAAAATACTGGATTTATCCAAAAAAAAAAAAAAACATATGCAAGATGCCAAGATGCATATATAGTTTTAAAAAGTATAAGTGATCGATACATACATGCTTGTGACGTGGCAGACAGTGGAATTGCGAACTAAGGTACAGTTGCAGGTGACGACATCTTCAGATTCTTCCACCGGGTTCAGATTAGCCCAGCCGTAATCGCTGCCACAGGGATCAACACTGAAATTCCAGTTCGTCTTCCCCAGAGTCTTTGCTATGTCCTTTAAAGCTTCAACTTAATTCACAGGGACAAAATTCATGCAATAGTATATTAAACTTCATATAACTATATATATGTAACTATGCATTAGCATAAACGTAAGGCATTAATTGGTTCGTTAATGAGCTACCTTCATCTTCTGGTAGTTGAGTGGCTCCCAAAGCAACAGTTGCAGAGCAAACCAGCAGGAGAAGCAGAACAAGAAGAAGATGGGAGGAGAAGAATGTGTAACTCATTTTCATGATTATGGCGAAAACTTTTCACATTTGAAAGGGTTCAGGTCGATGAGTACGTTGTTCCGAGAAGAAGGAAAGGGAAAATGTTGAGAGCTAAGCAGCTCGCCCTGTCGGTTTGAAAGTTTGAATAGAAGTGGAGAGAGGGTAGGGATTAATAAATATTAAGAAGGTGGGGGGAGGAAAAGCAGGAGTAGACCGACTTGACCTCGATCGAATGACACAAACGAACCAAAGAAAAGTGTATGTACTACACGTCTAGAATGGTTCGGCACCAAGTCTTTACTCCAGTTTCTATCTGCAGCCTCGTACGTAGCATATGACACGCAATTACATAACGTAGAAGGGACAGCATGAGCCATGACTCCTCAAAGTAAATGTTTTCTCATATTTAAGTCTATTAAAATTTAAAATTTACCTTCAATATAGTATAATAGTATAATACTTAGTTTGACCCCTCGTTAATATTTTTTTGCCCCCCTATTATGTTTCTTCTGGTTCCACCACTGATGACACGCATACTCCAATGGAAATTAGATCGATTTGGAATTTAATAAACATTTACAGATCTAACTATAGCAATCTATATATAAACTACAGCTATCTATATATGCCTTTTATACATATGTCTCGTCTCTCGTTTATTCTAGATGGCAGGTCGATCAATACTCAATACCCATGGATGTTGTACAAATGGCATCCCCCATTTCATTCTGAGTTGAATGCTTTACTGGATGAATTAAGGTTGGCTGAAACCTTACACCATGAAAGCTAGAGTTATATTTGAAACATACTGTCTAATGCTCTCACATGCTTTGCAGCTTTACAACAGCGAGACTTAGACCTCTCCAATTTCGGCTCCAATATTGCTCAAGTTTAGAAAATTAAGCTCATGTATACCGTGAAGCTAATTAAGTAGCAGTCCCCGTACTCGCGAATCATGTTTTGCATTTGAGTAAGAGTCAAAATTGGTTCGTTGTTGCTCCCGAGTTTATAAGGGATGTCATTCAAAGTAATTGTAATTACTAAACTATACTTCTATAAAAGTTGAATTCATTAAAGGAAAAAACTTGGCTGACTCATGTTAGTCAGCTCTAACAGACACAAGCCAATTAGAGATTGACACGTGGCAATTAAAAAGGCATAAAAGACATTTATAGGGGCATAAATGACATTTACAGGAGCTGGGTGGGTATTTGTAAATGTCTTTTATACCCTTGAAATACCACGTGTCATGCTCTGATTGGCTTGTTTCTGTTAGAGCTGACCCATGTTGGTCAGCTAAGTTTTTTCCTTCATTAAATCAACCGCTAAACTTGGGCATTTGACGAACAACACCGATACATATGAGTCTGGTGGTTGAAAAACCAGAAACTTAAAAACAACATCCTAGAGAATTTCTTTTAATTTTATTTCGCACTTAAATTGGGAAATGCAAAAGAGGACAGGAGGAAAAAGTATGCAAATTAATAGATGCATGAGTGACATGCATCCATGGGTGTTTGATTGTTTCCACAAGCAAACTTGAGGAGATTGATAATATTTTGACAAGATTTAGTCGAAGATCGATGATCCATTCCACAAACTGTACAATGGGGCCTATATTAATTTGGTCTGTAAGCTTTTGGAAAATCGATCATTCATACATTCTAGATTTCTAGCTAGACAAAATATGTCGCTCTGCTTTCCAGCATACATCATATGACAATATATATCACTATTTGGAGTATACTTTTGTGAACAAAACTATATAGTCTCGGCTCTGCATGCAAAAGTGGAAGTCAATTAGATATGAACGAAAATTCCTTAGGATAAAGGTTAGTGTTTTGAATAATTGGGGATGTAATAGTATATATGCATGCACGTAGCTTATAAAGTTCATTTCAAAAGCATACTATGGAATTTTAATTCTACCTAACATAAAGTATGGTCAATATTTGTCACTTTGTAAAAAAAATAAAAAATTATGATCGATCTATTTTAAGAACTCGGCCTGTGAGCTAAATTATAATTCTAATGTTTTCTCAGTAATATATGTAAGTGTGTGAGACTAAGAGTTGAAATCGAAGAGTCTTTTTTTGCTCGAATATTGTTAAGTAGTGACACAGTTTATGTAAGTGTGTGAGACCAAAAATTGAGATCGAAGAGAGTCTTTTCTTACTCGAATATTGTTAAGGAGTCGCGCAGTTTACGTCACAAGGTTACCAACATGTTGTAAAAGAAATCCTCTAGTCGATCAGATTGCAAACACTGAGGGGTCGATATTATCATTATTTTGTTTTCAGACCACATTTTGATCAATGAGTCAAATACCATAGGCACTTTGGCTTGCATGGCATGGACTATGGATATGAGTAGCAGCATATTCAATAGTTCTCACTTCGGTCTCCATCAAATATTAAAGCTGACTAACATGAAACCCAGAAGGAATAGTACGTACGTAGTACGTACGTTCAATAAAATGTTGACCGATCCTTGATTCACATACAATAGTATTGACTTGTGCCCTACACGGCACAAAGTCACCCTTCAAAATTCACAACTGGGATAGTTTAATTGATTTGAAAGAGTTCATATTATAATGGGAGTGAATTTCACGCATCAAGGTATATTTACACTAATAGTGTGTAAATTATTTACACTGACGTTTCTTCAACTCCGTTTGTGTTCTTTAACGCCTTAATGGCTGAGTATTGTGGACGCCACTTTTCATGACTTTTTTTCTTGCGATTTTTATTGTTGCTAATCATGCTAACATTGTGGTTCATCTCTAATTTGCTTTAATTATCGTATTTTACAACTTCTTTTTCACTCACTCGTCGAGTATTAGAGTCATGTGAATAGTTAATGATTAAACGAACGGTTGAAATTACATATTTAAGTGTTGGTTCACTTACAACTTGGTTCCCATATCATGCCACCATGCCACACTTTTTATAGATCGTTTCTTACTCTTCAAAATTAATAGTGTCATAACATAAGGGTTTCAATTCATAATTTAACGTGCTGATACTTAAATTGTCAAAAATCCATTTTCATATAGGGATTAAAGGTCATATCCCGAGCAAATGATCGAGTTTGTTTTATGAAATCAATCTATTTTTGGGTAAATTCCTCCTATGGTACCTCACGTATGGTCAATTGGACACTTTGGTACCAAATGTTTTAAAGAAGACAGTTTGGTACCTGAAATTAATTTTTATGTGACACTATAGTACTTATGTTGACTTCTTTGTTAAATTTAAGGGGTAAAATTGACATTTATGTATTATTTATAAAATTAAAATTAAAAACATGAGTGTTATGTATTTGTAAAAGAAAACATGGCTATTGGTTATCACCTTGATATTCATTGTTTTTTTATCTTTTGAGAGAAAATAAAGATGAACTAATTTTTTGTCAAAAAAAAAAAAAAACTTTTGAGTTCTGTTGAAGATGAAATAATTAGAATTTTGTTTAGGAAATCTAGTATTTGTAATTTAAACACCCACGATAGTACATTTGGATGGATATAGCTATACAGAGTAGTCTTGTGTAGGGTTGGGCGTTTGGGCCCGAAGGACCGAAAGCCCGGCCCGGCTCGACGAAAAAAGCCCGACACGGGCCGAGCCTTGAAATTTTAAGGACCGGCCCGAAATTGTGCATGTCGGTCCGAGCTCGGGTTTGAATTTTTTTGGAACCGAAAGCCCGGGCCGACATTTTAATATATATATATATATATATATATATAGATTTTTTCAGATGCGGACGTCCGCACCGTGCGGATGCCGCGTTTCCGGCGACCGGCGAGGCGGCGACGCCGTATCCGGCGACTGGGCCGTGCTCCCCACACGCCGGCGGCCCCGTCTGTGCCGGCCGGCAGCCGGCCGGAAATGGCAAAATGCAGAAAATGAACAGTAAAATGTCATTTTTCTGCATTTTTGCCATTTCCGACCGGCGATAGAGCTCGGGCCGGCACAGACGGGGTCGCCGGCGTGTGGGGAGCACGGCCCAGTCGCCGGATACGGCGTCGCCGCCTCGCCGGTCGCCGGAAACGCCGCATCCGCACCTACTGTTCATGGTGCGGACTTCCGCAGCTGAGAAGGCCTGTATATATATATATATATATATATATATATATATATATATATATATATATATATATATATAAAACAGAATTTTAAACCTAGACTCCGGCTCAAGCCCTCCGTAGCCTCTCTCTGTTCGACCTCCACTCCTCGCCTCCTCCGCAAGACCTCATCGGCTCGTCCTGTCTTGACACCTCCATAGGCTCCACTCCGCCACAAGCTCCGCCTCGTCCCAGCCCTAGACTCCGGCTCCAGCTCTGCTGCGCCTCCTCCTTACGCGTCCGTCTCCGTCTCGTCCTCTGGATGCACCTGCGTCTCCTTCTCGTGACTCTCCTCCAGTCCTCTGCATTGAATGGAAGATGTTGGACTTAAAAGGTATAGTCTTAGCTTCTCTTTCATGCTTGTGTTGGAATTTAGTTTTCTTCACTAAAGAGAAAAGTGATTATAATTCGATTGAATTTCGATTCAGATATGTGACAAATTGATTAGTATCTTCACTAATTAATCCCCTAATTGATCCATGGTTTGGATTGGGGAAGAGGCCTGAAAGAGGTCTCCTGGAGTTCAATAAGGGTGCTCATAGAAGTTTTGATTGGTTGGTGTATACTTCATTGTCTGAAATGTCTTTGCATGTTTGAACAGAGTGAATTGGAGTCATTGTTAGCTTAGAATCTTAGATAAGATGAGTACTGAAGGGAAGGTTCATACACTGTAAGAATTCGGTTGGTGATGTCGGTTTCCGGCAACAGGTGGCCTGAATTCTCCTTTTCGTGACTCTTTCTCTCCGCCGTCTGCACTGAATCCATATTTTGGACCCGAAAAAGTCCGAAAACCCGGCTCGGCCCGTCGGACTCGGGATCGGGCTCGGGCCGGTCCTCATCTTGGAAAAAACCTGGCTCGGCTCGGACCGAGGGGGTCGGGTTTTGGGAATTTTGGGCCCGGCCCGTGCCCAGCCCTAATCTTGTGAGTGTTTACATCACCCACGATTGAATTTCTTAAGCATACGATTCACTTTTGTTTTTTTTAACTTAACCCAAAAACATTAAGAAAATGTATGTTTTAATTATATTATTATAAATAATACCTAAATATCAAGCTTACTCCTTATATTTAACAAAGAAGTCAACATAAGTACCAAAGTGTCACATAAAACCTAACTTCATGTACTAAACTGTTTTTTTTGAAACATTGGGTACCAAAGTGTCAAATTAGTCATACGTGAGGTATCATAGGAAGAATTTACCCTCTATTTTTTATGTGAATATAATTAATTGTGTTAATTATGAAGTCTAAGTCAACTGTAGCAATATGATTGACACATCACACATATCATTATTTTGTTGGGAGAATTACTTAGTAGTACCTGACCACATTTGAATTAACTAAAAACTCACTTTCCATATTTCTTATACAAATTAGGACATAAGTCCAAGCCCAAAAAATAAGTTGACCAAAATTGATTAAGTAATTAATGTAAAAATATCTAAAATACCCTTATTTTCGTGAAAATTACTAACTGCCACCCAGATCTAACAAGTTTCTCTCTCCTCATTTTTTAAGTTTTTTTCAAGCAAATTTAAATTTTCCGGCTAAACCACCAGCAATTTGGAGGTGAGCCAATATATAAAGTTGTTCCTTATGTCATGGGCTTTCATTTAAGTACCATATTGCATATGTTTTGAGAAATTTTGAAATTTCGAATTTTGCTCACCAAAAACCACAGTAGCAGTTAGTATCTCAGTCGACAGTAGCAGCTAGATTTATAGTCAATAGTAGCAAGTGTATTCCCACAGTAGCAGTTTGATACATAATCGACAGTAGCAGGGACCTTTCCAGCCAACAGTAGCACCTTTCAAATCGACAGTAGCAGCTACTTTCATGCTCGACAGTAGCAGGTACATTCCAAGTCGACAGTAGCAGGTGTCTTCCAAGTCGACAGTAGCAGTTAGTTTCCTAGTCGACAGTAGCAGCTAGTTTTGCAATAGACAGTAGCAGCTAGATTTGTAATAGACAGTAGCAGCTAGTTTTGTAATAGACAGTAGCAGTAATTAGGACTAAATACATGCTTGTAAATATTAAGGACAAAAGAGTAAATTAGTTAATAACATGTGGCAGCTTGTTATGCGCATGATATTTATTTGTAAATTTTTGTCCTAATTTGTTCAATTAAATATGTAAGTGAGTTATTTGTAAAACAAATTGCTGTCATGTACTAATTTGTAGTTTGTCCTATTTTGTTTTCAGACCACATTTTGATCAATGAGTCAAATACCATAGGCACTTTGGCTTGCATGGCATGGACTATGGATATGAGTAGCAGCATATTCAATAGGTCTCAGTTCGGTCTCCATCAAATATTAAAGCCGACTAACATGAAACCCAGAAGGAATAGTACGTAGTACGTACGTTCAATAAAATATTGACTGATCCTTGATTCACATACAATAGTATTGACTTGTGTCCACAAAGTCACCCTTCAAAATTCACAAGTGGGATAGTTAATTGATTTGAAAGAGTTCATATCATAATAAGAGCGGATTCCACGCACTAAGGTACACTGTAGTAACTTCGAAATTTGAATTCAATTATTGTAAATTAATCGTAATTCTTGGGAGAGTTAAATTCGAAAAACGTTTATTTTATATGGGTCAAAAGTTGACTTTTTAATCTGTCCTAAATTTTGAAAATTTTCCTTCACGAAAGTCGTAGAGTCGACGATATAAGTTCGTAGACATGTGGCGCGCAACGTCATATGAAGAAGTTATGACAATTTGAAGATACTTCCAAAATCTGAAATTTTGGGCTCTAGTTTCATCGTAGCCCAAATCACAAACGACGTCGTCTCGCTGCATCTACCTAACTGCGTCGACTTTTCTTTCCTTCTTCTCTGTTCTTTTCTCCCAAACCCGAACATTTATATTGAATTTTTTTCAGCTGCAAATAATTGTATTTTGATTTTGGGGGTTTAGGGATTTGTGATTGAAATCAAGGATGCTGGAGAAGATCGGTTTGCCGGCGAAGCCATCACTGAGAGGCAACAATTGGGTGGTTGACGCCTCACACTGTCAGGGATGTTCTTCCCAGTTCACCTTCATCAATCGCAAGGTTCATTCTTTTGCCTCCGATCCAATTACCCATCACTTGTTTTCAACTTTCTTGACTACCCATGTTGTAAAGTTTTGTGCTTTTTTAAGTTTCTTGAATACCCATCACTGTTTTTCATAGTTTCTTGTATGATTTGTATGTGGATTTGTAGTTTCAGTTATGGAAAATTGGGCTTTTATTGTTCTTGATCGTGTGTATATATATGCATTGTTTAAGTCTAGTAATGTAGACTTGAGGTTGTAGTTGGGTTTGCTTTTGGTGTTGATCATATACATTGTGGAATTCAGCATCATTGCAGGAGGTGTGGAGGCATTTTCTGTGGCAGCTGTACACAGCAAAGGATGTTTTTGCGTGGGCAAGGCGATTCGCCTGTCCGGATATGTGAGCCTTGTAAGAAGCTAGAAGAAGCAGTGCGGTTCGAGAGATACGGACACAAGAGTAGAGCTGCCAAAGGTACCTTGTTGATTACTATTGTGTGTATTAGTTCATTTCTCTTTATCGCGTTACTGTTTGTACTATTTTTAGTGTTATGCCATGTGCATTGTATGTTAGTTAGGACTTAGGAGTGGTCAGTGTTGAGTCAATTTTCTTCCTCAATTTGCTTTCTGTCAGTGGCACACACGAATGGTTGAACTACTCTAAATGGTGCCCTGTCTGTATCGATGTCTCAACCCTCTTGTGCAGGCAGTTCAAAGTCGACAACGAAGCCTGAGGATGAGATTTTGAACCAGATACTTGGTAATGAAGGGAAGGAACCGGGACAAGAGATTAACAATAATGTAGTTTCCGGTATGCAGAGGGCAACTAGTAGTGCATCGTGTTCAAGTAGTCGAGAAGATTCCACCCATGATGCGGTGGGAGAAATACTTAGAAGTGTCTCTGGTGATAAGTTTGGTCACTCACAGAATGATAGTGAATCTGCTACTCCTGAGGAATTGCGTCAGCAAGCTGTGGATGAGAAAAAGAAGTATAGAATACTGAAAGGAGAAGGGAAGTCTGCTGAAGCATTAAGAGCCTTTAAGAAAGGGAAGGAGCTTGAGAGGCAGGCTGATGTGTTGGAGATATCCTTAAGAAAAAAACGTAAGAAGGATTTACTCTCTGACAATGTGGCTGAGGGCCAGATTAGAGATGACCCTTCTCAATCTGGAAGAAGAAACAGGGTGATTCCTCCAGTGGGTAAAGATAAAGATGACATTTCTGCGGAGCTTAAAGAATTAGGGTGGTCTGATAAGGATCTGCATGACGAGGATAAAAAGAAGGCGAGCCTGAGTTTGGAGGGCGAGCTCTCTTCTCTTTTGGGAGAAGTCTCACAAAAGATCAATAAGAGTAAGGCTAGTAGTTCCATGGACAAAACACAGGTTGTTGCACATAAAAAGATGGCGCTCCAGCTGAAGCGTGAGGGGAAGCTTGCAGAAGCCAAGGAAGAATTAAAGAGAGCTAAAGTTCTAGAGAAGCAACTTGAAGAACAGGAGTTATTAGCTGAGGCTGAAGAGTCTGATGATGAAATATCTGTACTGATTCGTGGTATGGATGATGACAAAGAAGATTTTTCAATTCAGTATGAGCAGGAGGATGGCTTTAATTATGATAGTCTTATTAATGCTGCTGATGATCATATTATCGATAGTAATTTTGAAGTGACAGACGAGGATATGGAGGACCCAGAAATAACTGCTGCCTTAGAATCTTTTGGATGGACAGAAAATTTAAATAATCCTCCTGAAACCTCTGCTACCCATGTAGCTTCGGTGGACAAGGAAGCACTTTTAACTGAAATTCAATACTTAAAAAGAGAGGCTGTAACCCATAAACGGGCAGGCAATGTCAGAGAAGCAATGGCGCAGCTAAAGAAGGCAAAACTGCTTGAAAAAGACCTTGAAAACATTCAGTCTCAAAAGGGCAATGCCGTGAAACCTTCTGCAACTGTTCATGATCAAACTATTGATAGATCATCGAAGTCATCTATGTTGGGTGATGGAAATGTTAGTACAATGGAACATATTTGCTCCAAACCTGCAAGGAAGAGTAAGTTAATAATTCAAAAAGAGCTTCTGGCTTTGAAGAAAAAGGCCCGTGCTCTGAGACAGGAAGGGCGATTAGATGAAGCTGAAGAAGAGTTGAAGAAAGGCAGGGTTCTTGAGCAACAGCTTGAAGAGATGGAGAATGGTAAGGACTCATTTTCGGAACATAAGCATGCCAATGTCTCTGGAAGTCTGTCTGTTGCGGATGGGGAAGGGGACGATGTAACAGATCAAGATTTGTATGATCCAACATATCTTTCCATGCTAAAGAATTTGGGTTGGAATGATGATTATGAAACTGCAAACTCTTCATCAGAATCTTATAAGAAAATTGATAACCTGCAGGCTAGTGAATCTCTTTTATCACAAGCACCAATCAATTTCCAGGTTGGAGGATCAAGGAAAAGTAAATCTGAAATTCAGAAGGAACTGTTAGGGTTAAAAAGAAAAGCTCTTGCTCTGAGGCGCCAGGGAGACACCGAGGAAGCAGAAGAAATTCTGAAAAAAGCAAAAGCATTAGAGGGCGAGTTGACGGATATGGAAGCACCGAAGAAAGTTCAGTTGGATGTCGGTAGGGACAAGGACAATTTCATTGATCCTCCTCCTGACAGTGTGGAGGAAGAAGGTGATGGCGGGGATGTAACAGAAAATGATATGCAGGACCCAGCCCTACTTTCAGTGCTAAAGAGTTTGGGTTGGGAGGATGAAGAGCATTCTGTAGGTGCATCTCCTCTGCAATCTTCTTCCATTGTTGCTGTTGCTGCACCAAGAAGTAAGGGTGAAATCCAAAGGGAGCTTTTGGATCTGAAAAGAAAGGCTCATGCATTTAGACGAAAGGGACAGGCTGAAGAAGTTGAAGAAGTGTTGAAGATGGCAAAGGTGCTAGAACTTCAAATTGAAGAGTTGGAAGCCCCAAAGGGTTTAACGCTGGAATTGGGTTCAGGTCGTCCAGACAACCAGGGAATTGCTCAAGGTGCTACTCAGTCTTTACCTGCCCAATCTGGCAACTTTGCAGATTTGTTGACAGGGGATGACTGGAGAAGTTCTCCAGGATCTGCTGAAAAACAATATGATAGCGTAACTTGTTCTGTTGATTCCGCCAATGCCAGTCCTCCCATTCAATTGAGATCCTCACAGGAAGATCTGAGAAAAAGAGATGATCCAGTATTTAATAAGCTGGAAGATACGGTTGTAGCGAATGAGAAGCGAGATGGTAAAGAGGCAAATTTGGTTTTGGGACCTTCTTCACAGGAGAACGAAAGTGCCATTCGGCAAGAAATTATGGCTTTTAAGAGGAGTGCATTAGCTCTAAAGAGAGAAGGAAAACTAACAGAAGCTCGGGAGGAACTTAGGAAGGCAAAAGTGTTGGAGAAGCGTCTTGAGGAAGACAGTCCTCAGCCCAAAACTAGTTCGGGTGATGTGTCCAGTTCTGGTAACAATGTCCCTCCACCTGCCCGAAAGCAACATGGTTCACCGTCCTCGGCCCCAAAACCAATGTCCAGTCGTGATCGCTTCAAGTTGCAACAGGAGTCTCTAGGTCACAAACGTCAAGCCCTGAAGCTGCGAAGGGAAGGTCGGACTGAAGAAGCGGAGGCGGAGTTTGAATTGGCCAAGGCACTTGAGGCTCAGTTAGAGGAAAGTGCAGCTCATGATTCCACTACTGTAGCACCGGCGGATGATGTGGCCGTAGAGGGGCTTCTTGATCCTGAACTTCTGTCCGCCTTAAGAGCAATTGGAATTGAAGATGCCAATACATCATCTCAAGGTCCTGGAAGACCAGAGCATTCAAAACCCAGTGTCAGCAAGAGTGACCATGTAATCCAAGATAGAATTAATCTGGAGGAACAGATAAAGGCGGAGAAGGTGAAGGCACTACATCTGAAACGTGCAGGAAAACAAGCCGAGGCTTTGGATGTTCTTCGAAGAGCCAAGATGCTTGAAAAGAAGCTGAATTCCTCGCCTACAAAGTGAATATACAGCATACCCTTTTTCATTTTTTTCTTTCTCAACCATGTATGCCAGATTTAAACCAATAGTATCATCTTAATGTAAAAGTCCCTTCCCTGCCTGCATAACTGGAGATGACTGTCACACGTCTACGTGTTTGTCTTTCAGGTTCTGTATCATTGAAGAGTGTAATAAGCTGAGATAAACGACTGCTTATAAATCCCTTGAATAACTCATATATATATTGTTTGGTAATGTGGCAAACTAATTTTCTTCAAGTAAGCATGGATCAGTGCAGAAACCTAGAACCTATATCAATGATCCATTAGCGTGACATCTTTTGAACTCAAAACATTAGGTGTTTACAAATCATTAAATTAGTTAAGTTGCTGAAACTATGCACTTGATTAAAGGGGTGATTAACAACATCTCAAGAATCGGCGCACTGATTTGTTGCATCTTCAGGAGCTACTTCCCCTTGGGTATAATTTGGGCCTTCTGGGTTCCAGAACATAAGTTTGCCATATTATCAGTTTTGTGGCATACATACTGGCCTTATGAATTATAACAGGCCCATGACTAAATGGTTTTATTGGGCAATGTCAGGCATTGGCCAATATTTTGGGTTCTTTTTTAATTTTTCCGAAATTTATATGGGGGCAAAATGATGTTGATAGTCACCAGTATAAATGTATATTGAGTAGAATTGTCTTCAGTTACGCATGAATTACGGTACTCAAAGTTGTAGAGCTGGTCGTATCATTACCGGACAATCTACAGAAGTATAGCCAGTTTTTTTATTGCACAAATTGGTCGTGTTATCACTACAAAAATGTTGGGCAAATGTCACATTTGTTGTGTGGCCTTTGCTGGTGCGGTCATAACGAAGCCACAAATCTCTAATAAATGTGGCATTTGTATTATTATATAATTAAAAATCTCACATTTAATGAGATTTTTAGTTTCTTTTGCAATGACCACACTATTAAAGGCCACATTTGTTCTGTGGCATTTGCCCAACTTTTTTGTAGTGTATTCACTCATCAGAAATTCAGAATTGACAGTTCCTATCCTAGCCAGCTCAATTGTTTTTTCGCCTTAAGTTTCCACTACTCTAGCTCCATGGCATGACCACTTGATGGGGCACCTCTACTCGGTTTCTCAGTCTACTCCAGTATGAACCCTAATCTATCGATCCCACAGTTTCAGCCACTCATTTAGAAATTCAAGGGAAGTTGATGATCGACGAATCAACTATCTGGATGCTTCAGATCAAGGGATCCATATTCATTAGCATTTCACAAAAACACTAGTAGTCTAGTACACTACTCGATTTTGTAAGAATGGTCGATCAATAATACGATATCTATCATCGCCTTCCACGCCATGAGAAGTATATCGAGTCCCTACTACTTCATGATGGGACTGGAGAAAGTAGAATGTCCGCACAAAAAAAAGAGAGGGTAGAATGTCATCTTCTCGCTTTCACGGACGTGAAGATTATTACATATACTGATATACCTTATGTTTGGTGGGGTGTGGGAGCGAGGCACTAATTCCTGTGACACAAGAAAGGAAAAGCCGTGCTCCAATATTACGGTGGGGATGGAACGAAAAGATACCAAAACGACGATCATTTCTTTCTCGGACATAAAGGAATGGTTATGAACAATAGGGACCCAAACGAAAGGGTAAAACAAAAGCAGAACAGTAAGTACATTATTGTTGATATTACTCGTGAATCACATGGATGAAATTGTTACTATCGCATATTAATCATTTATCATCTCTTTCTTGTAATCGCAGCACTTTCTTAGACACTATTATGGCGTGCGATATCTTTAGTTCTGATTGATTAGGTATCGACGGACGGATAACAAATGTTTTGAAGTATATTAACTTTCAATTATGTAAAGTTAATATATACTGGCATGTAAATGTTTATCAAACCAGAAAAATAACGAAAAGCGATAGACACACACACACACATATATATACAATAATACATATATCATATTTCACTATATCAGTGTATCTCATACAGATATCTTCTTCCTAAACTTGAAGCTGACAATTTCCACCAAAAGAAGAAAAAAAAACTTGAAACTTACAAGCATATATATGTTGACGACAAACATAAGTGATCGCGGGACTTGTGATCTTTACATAGCCACAAGATTTTCTGTGAACCAGCGTGTTGCCTTCCGCAAATACATGGCCGGTGATGGGGACGTAGCTCCCTCTGGCATTTCTATTCTTACACAAAGAACATGGTTTATGTGTTTTTGATTGTGTCTCGCATCGTGGTAGCGCAATTATGCATGCCCTACTAAGTACTTAGCAGTCGGGTCAGTTCTAGAGTAGTCTGATCAGTAGAGGAATCTCAGCGAGTTAATTATAGTCATGTTGCAAACTAGCTTCCTCATTTGTAAGGTGTTTGTAGAAGAAGTTTGTTCAAATATCAATCGAATTTCGAAGTTTAATAAATCTGATTTAGCAATTGATTTAGGTTGAGGGCGGGTAAATGTTTCAAATGAAACTAGTTGAATGTAATTGAGGGTAAATGTTTTGAAGTATATTAACTTTCTACAAGCGATTATTTTAATTAGTTGATCGAAACCCTAATCTCAAGCTTTGCAAATTGACAAGTACGTGGACATCAGCCAGTATTAATAATTACACTCAGAATTAGCTAGCTGCCTACCATATATGGTTGAGCATTACAATTTAGAATAAGATTAATTATGCAGCAAGCTTTTATTTTATATTTTATTTTGCAGCATATATATATATATATAACCAGATATCTTATCATGTTGTGTGCAGAATCACGAATTTGATTGTCAGGAAATTTGATTGTTTCCTGACGTTTTTGGATTCTTTGTATACTCAGTACGAATTTGATTGTTTCCTGACGTTCTTGGATTCTCTGTATACTCGGTTCTCCATAGTTCAATATTGGAGTAAAATGCATGTAGTATCCATACATTCTTCTTCTCCACGTACAGGTCCAAATTGGAGTGAAGTGTACAATGAAAGAACGAAACAATCAATTTGACGCAGTAGAAGTGTGGAAGGGTTGATCAATGTCGAACCCTCAATGAATGGAGAGTACAATCAACGTCGTACTCTAAAGAACAGGTCTAGAATCCACCAGGAATCAAGAGAAAACTCTTAGGGTTTTGATAAAATATGATTAATTACATTTATGTGATCCCAAAGGGATGCTTAAATACTGAAAAGAAACCCTAGGGTAACTAACAAGAAAACCTAAAAGCCCAAGGAATTAAAACAAAACAAATCCAAAATAAATTAGAAAACTTAAATCTTGAAAACATATTAAACTGTCGTTTTGAGGCCCTAAACGAACTCGAAAGCCCGAAAAGGCCAGCACGTCATGGCAAAGCAACGAGTTTGATTCCTGGCGTCGTTCCCTTTCCGGAATGGTATCACAATCGTCATTCGGACGCCGGACGCCAAATCTGCAGTAAACCGGGTTTTGACTTGCAACGGTCAATCTGCTCTTCAATGTTTGCTATCATCCTTCCTACATCAGTTCGTCATTCGGACGCCGGACGCCAAATCTGCAGTAAATCAGGTTTTGACTTGCAACGGTCAATCTGCTCTTCAATGTTTGCTGCCATCATTCCTACATCACAATTGTTCTAAATTCTATCCAAACGTACCTTGAAATTGATAGCAAACAAGAAACTTGAGGTTCTTGTTTTCTTTCAAACTAATGTGGACCTTTTCTCTTGGGTCTAATCTTTGAAAAAATAACCTGCGTAATTATGAGAGTTTTGGGGTCACTGAAACTGAAAATATCAAATAATGGAGACTATGTAAGCATATTGTTAGCACTCCTAATTACATACGGAGTTACGTATGGACTATAGTGAAGAGCAAGTACTGATCGAGCAATCTCTGCTATCTCTGTTTGTGTCATCTTAAACATTAATATAGTGAATTCGTGATAAGATCGAATTGTTCATTTTATGAATTAAATCACTTCAATTGTATTAAATTCGTGGGTTAACTTCGATCAATCTCAATTGTATTAAATCATACTAGTGCTAAGAAACAGTATGTTGATTTGTTGAATACAGTACGTTTGATGATTAGATCATTTGATTTGATCAACTTTCGAAAAATAATCTTGATGAGTGATGGCACCATAGAGAAGAACAACGTGAATTTATAAGATCTGGTGGAGATAATCATAGATACGTACATAACAAATTAGGAAAGTAATATTCTGACGTTGAGGGTACGTAGAGTGATCGATCACTTCTGACGTTGCATCAATTTGGAATTGAGACCTTCTAAAGGAAATTAACACACCACGTACGGTTTGTAAATATGTAATAGCAGTAGTTAATTAAACGTGGAAGGCGTTTTAATTTGTGGCTCCCATAATCCCCCATATAATATTTACAGAAGCTTCTGTTCCTATAAATTTGGAATCAGCTTCATCTCCGTTTAATAACCAAAACCCAGTATTTCTACTGTTCCAATCTTCCAACTTATTTCTCTCTCAAGTCTGGACTAGAATTTTTACTCACCATTACTCTTTATGGCGCCCATTCCTCAAGCTCAATCTGCTTCCTCAAAGAGTCACACTGTAAGTTCAGTGGGATCATTTAGTAAAATTGATGGACATCGACACAATTTCTTTTCCTTTTTCTGGG
The DNA here is from genome assembly GCA_963682095.1 of Potentilla sterilis. Lineage (NCBI taxonomy): Eukaryota > Viridiplantae > Streptophyta > Magnoliopsida > Rosales > Rosaceae > Potentilla > Potentilla sterilis. The sequence goes on from OY821755.1 coordinate 2,029,754, forward strand.
TTAATTTCATCCTAACTGTTTGAAGCTTTTAATTTTTACATTATGTAGGGAGATTTTCACGTCCTCCATGAACAAAAACTGAAAAAGTTGAAGGAAACACTCGGAAACGCCGGAGAAGATCAACTTCAGCAATTGGTCGTGATTGATGCCATGCAACGCCTCGGCGTCGCATATCACTTCCAAGTGGAAATTAATGTAATTTTAGAGAAGCAATACACCAGGTCATTAGCTTATAATGGTAATGACGATGGAAATAATCATCAACTTCTTGAGGCTTCCCTTCGTTTTCGACTACTGAGGCAACAAGGCTTCCCTGTAACTCCAGGTAGATATTGTTCTTCTCATTTTGTTTTCACTCGAATTCAACTATATATATGTACGTAGTTTATAAATCACCAGAGAAGGAACGGTCAATTCCAATCTATAAATTAACTACGTTGTCGAAATAATTACTTTTACTGCCGGGGTAGAACCGTAGAAGATTACATAATAGGTACTGATCGACTTAATGAGGGTGACAGATGCAGCTGTGTTGAACAATATGAAGAACAATCAGAAACTAAAATCCGGACAAATAGCTGGTGAAGACATACAGGGATTAGTTGAATTATGTGAAGCATCACACTTGAGCTTCCCAGGAGAAGAAGTACTGGAAGAAACTGGAAAGCTCAGCCGCCAGCTTCTCACTGCTTGGGTCCTTAACAATCTCGAAGATCATCGCGCAACAATTGTGGCGCACACATTGGAACATCCCTATCACAAGAGCTTGACAAGATTCAAGGCCAAGAACTTTTTGAATAATTTTCAAGGCCAAGATAATTGGGTTTGTTCTTTACAAGAGCTAGCGAAACTAGAGTTTAACTACATCGAATCCATAATCCGAAAAGAAATCCTACAAGTATCACGGTGAGTACATACCAACTTATATAATTTTTGGTTTTTGTTGTTGTTTGTTTTTTATCTGAATGTTTCTTTCTACATCATTATAGATGGTGGAAAGAACTAGGTTTGACCAAAGAGTTGAAGTTTGTGAGAGATCAGCCAATTAAATGGTACACATGGCCGATGGCAGGCCTCGTTGATCCCCGACTATCAGTGGAAAGGATTGAACTCACAAAAGCAATCTCTCTTGTTTACATTTTAGATGACATTTTTGATGTCCAGGGAACACTGGATGAACTCGTTCTCTTCACAGCAGCAGTTGCGAGGTATAATGCGTATATGCGTGTGCGTGTACATATGATATAACATCACTAAAATCTTATTACTTTGTTCCTAACTGAAAAGAAAAGAAAAAAAATGAAAATTCATGCAGATGGGATACTGCTACAAATGCTGAGCTACCGGATTACATGAAAACATGTTTCAAGGCTCTTATTGGCATTACCAATGATATCAGCGAGAGAGTCTGCAAAAAGCACGGATGGAACCCTATTGAAACCCTAAGAGAATCGGTAAATATCAAATAATAAGCGACTAATTAACCATTTAATTATCTAGCTACTCTTTGGATATGATTATCACTGACCAACGTTGTATTGATGCTACAGTGGGCAAGATTGTGCAAGGCGTTCTTAGTAGAAGCACAGTGGCTTAGATATGGGAAGTTGCCAAACTCCGAAGACTACTTGAAGAATGGGATTATTAGTTCAGGGGTGCCTGCAGTTCTAACCCATGCCTTCTTTATTCTTGGTCAAGGTATGACCAAGAAAACCATAGATCTTTTCAACAGCAACAACTTACCTGGTATCGTGTCTTCAACGGCCACGATACTTCGGCTATGGGATGACTTTGGAAGTGCCATGGTAATGTCTTCCTATGATTAACCATTTTAGTCGTAAGGATTAGTTGAAATTTAATGGGACTAATTTAGTGAGCTAATTAATTTCAGGACGAGGAGCAGAATGGGTTTGATGGTTCATACATAGAGTGCTATATGAAAGAACATCAAGGCTCTTCAGTCGAAGAAGCGCAAGCATATGTGATCCGAAAGATTTCAGATGAGTGGAAGTACCTCAACCAAGGATGCTTCTCTTGCAATTCATTTTCAGAGTCCTTTACACAACTTGCTCTTAATGTTTCTAGAATGGTTCCCATGATGTACGATTACAATGCCCATCATCGTCTTCCAAGCCTTGAGGAAAATATGAAGTCGTTGCTTTTGGATAGTTTTCTTGCCAAAGGCATCACTCATGGCTAGTACTGAAAACCTATCAATTCATGACTTTAGCCGGCCATAAAGAAAATCTATGTACATGTATGCATGCATGTATGTTTGTAAACCCATTTGAATGTCTTGAGAACTAGCCAGCGATAATTAAAAACATAATTTTATCATCATTTGGTAACATTTTAATTGTTCTTCGATCGGTCTATTATAGTTGTAGTTCTTTTAATTGATGATATGGGAGAAATATAAACCAGAAATGATAGAGTATGTGTATCTGAAACAAAAATTTGAACATAATGACCGAAAACTATCTTAAATCACCCTCGATTCGGTGAAGAAAAACTATCTTTTAATTGGTTGGTATTGAGAAGAAGTTAATCCGTAAAATCTTAATACGTAATATACATTTCAATATACCATTTAAAAAATAATAATAATAATAATGAAGTGTATACACGTCTAGTTGTCTACTAGGTTTACCAAAGTAAATCAACAAGCTCGATCGTTCCTCTGCTAGGTACTGAAAAACTGTAAACAGTTTGTTCGATCGCATGTGGTCTGTGCCTTGTGGGACTATCATTTGGTTTGAGTGGAATAGAGACTTTTCATCCCCGCTTTCTATTATTTGAATGTGATCGGTGGGTCGGCTTTGTCCTTCTTCCCTGACTACCGCGCGCCGGTATAGCTAGCCCCACTGGTATCAATCTATCAGTAGCCACTTGCATCTGGAAAACGTCGATCTGTGTAGCACAGGTTTCTTTATGGGTGCTTATATAATTGATTAAGCACATACTGGCACGGAAATGTTTCTCAGACCAGAAAAATAATGAAAAGTGATTTAGAACAAAGGAGATTAAAACAGAGGAGGGTTTCATAGACACTTTGGAAAAGGAGGAGTTTCATTGATTTGTTGTTATTCATCCATTTTTTGATACATATATAGAGCATCACCTACCTTCATGGTCTTATTCTAAACCACCGACCTTGTTTCATGTGACAGGATCATGCTAGACTTGATTATACACTTTCATGATCAGTCTACACTCTTACACCACCGACTTAATATTAACTCTAGATTCACTAGACTGATATCTTACTTGCATGATTGTTCTACGCTTCTTTTGGTGGATGTAGAATACTCTAAATGCCTCAATGTGCATTTAACTTTCAACGAAAACAATATATCTTGCATAATTATGAGAGTATAGGCTTATCTTTCCTATATATAATGCCAACATCTTCCCATAACTCACCATCTCTTAAGTTCTGAATTCCCATACAAGATCAAGAAGAGGGAAAGTAATTATCATCTAGATCTCCCACCTTCTTGGTGCTGATATTTTCAGATTAAATGGCATCGTCTTCTCGGGCCTTCTTCAGAGAATTCAATTTCCAAATTGCTCCAAAAAAGTATCTCACTTACTGGCCACTCTCACCTCATACACCCTACACCGAAGAAGCAGCCTACTTCTCAAAAATGGGGCATTGCTGAAGATCTTAGCTTGCTTTCTAGTACTCCAACAAAACTGATTAACAATGAAACTAAGCATAATAGAACTATGGTAATTCTCGGAGCTTTGTCCGATGCACTCTTCTTTATTGAATGATACTAGCTACTGAACACAGTTAATTGACTCTGTTCAATTTTTTGCAGGATGACACGTCTGTCCGACATTCTCAGAAGTTGGACCTATTCAGGAATGCCTTGAGAACTGTAGCAGAACTAGATGCCCTTGAAGGTTTGAATATGATCGATGCTATTCAACGTCTAGGCATCGATTACCACTTTCAACAAGAAATCGACAAAATTCTGCACAAGCAGATGAGTGTTGTATCTGCTTCTGATGATCTTCATGAGGTTGCACTACGCTTTCGACTACTGAGACAACAGGGTTACTTCGTGCCTGATGGTATGTATAATTTCCGGGGTACACTACTGCACTACTTTTAGTTCACTGAAGTGACTGAACGATATGACAATATTTCATTCAAAAGCTGTGAAGCATGTATAGTAATACATATTTTCTATGTGTTTGATACAGATGTTTTTAACAACTTCAAGGAAAGCAAAGGGACATTCAAGCAGGTTTTGGGGTGAAGACATCAAGGGATTGATGAGCTTATACGAAGCTTCACAGCTAGGTACAGAAGGAGAAGATACACTTGTTGAAGCTGAAAAGTTTAGTGGACATCTGCTCAAGACCTCTCTGCCACATCTTGATCAACAAGAAGCCAGAATTGTTGGCAACACATTAGTGAATCCTCATCACAAAAGCTTGGCCTCATTCATGGCCAAGAACTTTTTTGTTACTTCTCAAGGGACCAATTCATGGTTAAACCTGCTAAAAGAAGTAGCAAAAACAGATTTCAATATGGTCCAGTCGCTGCACCAGAATGAAATCGTTCAAATTTCCAAGTAAGTTTGACAATGACTCATCAGGATATTGATACTTTAATTCACACTGTAGATATATAGTGTAATTATGTGTTTATTTTTGACAAGTTAGATGGTGGAAGGAGCTAGGATTAGCCAAGGAACTGAAGTTTGCAAGAGACCAGACATTGAAATGGTACATTTGGTCCATGGCATGCCTAACAGATCCGAAGTTATCAGAGGAGAGGGTTGAGCTCACAAAACCCATCTCTTTTATCTATTTGATAGATGACATTTTTGATGTTTATGGAACCCTTGATGAACTCATTCTCTTCACAGAAGCAGTTAATAGGTATGTACGAGTCAATGATGAAATATGTTCAGGCTTGTTACCGATTCATGATTGATCAATAAACTATTGCATATGTACAGATGGGAAATTACAGCTATAGATCACTTACCAGATTACATGAAGATATGCTTCAGGGCTCTCTATGATATGACTAATGAAATCAGCTGCAAGGTCTACCACAAGCACGGATGGAACCCCTTACAATCTTTGAAAATGACGGTATATATACGAACTATTACTAAGCTACCACATTTAAGTGTTGTTTGGGCCACAATTGGAATTTATTTCAATTGGGCTTTCGCCCCAAGGCCCAGTAGGGGTTTTGATCAGAGTCAAACCCTTTAAGATCGTGCTTTCCCGCTTCAACCAAGGAGGTTGAGTTGGAAGGAGAACGTGGTTGCTTCCTAATCCGATTGGGGTTGTTTCGTAGCAATCCATCAGCGAAGATATTTGTTGAGATTGAGAAGCAATATAGCAATGATTTCAATACCTACGCTAGGCTATCAATCATTAACAACTACAAGCCACGCTGCACCATGCTTTAGGGAAGTTTTAAGGGGAACCGGCCATACTGCGCAATGATGAGTGTTGAACAGTAACAGCAGCATAACAAGCAAGGTCATGACGTGTTGCTCCAAACTTCGAAGCTTCAATACCAACTATACCTCTGATAATATCTTTGCTGATTTGATGGGAAGCAGGGTAGGGGAGGACATTCCTAATGAATCTCAAGGATCCGCCGGGCTGGAGTTGACAGCCCTAGGGGTCCTTGAGCCGTATAAATATAAATCTGCCGGCATCTAGGGAAGGGTTCTCAACCAAATACAAACAACCACAAGTTCTAGCGCAACGCTAACTTGCCAAAGCCTCTCCGGAGCAACTCACGCAACCCGCCTCCGCCCCACGATCGATCTGATCTCGTGCTTGTGCCGAGCGCTTTGCTGAGTCTACTCACGCAACTCGCCTCCGCCCTACGACGGATTCAACCTCGTACTTGCGCCGAGCATTTGCTGAGCCTCACACAACCCTCCTCCGCCCTCTTACGATCGATCTAATCTCGTACTTGCGCCGAGCATTTGCTGAGCCTCACGCAACCCTCCTCCGCCCTCTTACGATTGATCCGCTCTCGTACTTGTGCCGAGCGTTTGCTGAGTCTATCGAGTCAGTCCGCTACCCCCGGTAGCAATCGAGTCTGTCAGTCCGCTACCCCTGGTGGTAATCGAGTCGTCACTCCGGTGACACACCCGTGGTCTTGGAACAGCTCTGCTTTGCTTCTCCGGATCAAAGTAAGATCCTCAATCCTCGAGGGGTTGGGAAGAAAATCCTGGTAGAGAGTTCTATTCAGGTCTTGTTCGAGCCCTGTACGCCGGCTTAGTCAGCGCCCGCGTAACAGTCGCTTGACCAGGAAGTCAGAGTCGAATTGGGAGCAGACGAAGCGACTCGCCGAGGGGGTCGCACGCAGTCGAGTGGCACCGCTCCAAGGGTGCTGGCACGCCTAAGCACAACACAGAAACACAGCAACCACAAACAAACCAGTGCTGATTGTTCGCCGGGTGCTGAACCCGCCACGAACAAGTGTATTATCATTAAAATCGTGTACTTGCATTAGAAGGTTACATTGAGGCTTTTCATTCACTGTTGCAGTGGACGAGTCTTTGCAATGCATTTTTGGTGGAAGCAAAATGGTTTGCATCTGGGCAGCTGCCGAAGTCAGAAGAGTACTTGAAGAATGGCATTGTTTCTTCTGGGGTACATGTGGTTCTAGTCCACATTTTTTTTTCTATTGGGTCAAAACATAACCAAGCAGAGTGTGGAGATGTTGAATGAAACTCCAGTCATTATATCGTCATCAGCAGCAATTCTTCTTTGGGACGACTTGGGAAGTGCAAAAATGAGAATCAAGATGGGAACGATGGGTCGTATGTGAGGTGCTACTTGGAGGAACATGAAGGCTGTTCCATTGAGGCGGCACAAGAAAAGACGATTAATATGATCTCAGATGAATGGAAGAAACTGAACAGAGAACTGATCTCTCCTAATCCATTTCCAGCACCATTCACTTCGGCTTCACTCAATCTCGCAAGAATGGTCTCCTTGATGTATAGCTACGATGACAACCAATGCCTTCCATCTCTTAAAGAGTACATGAAATCAATGTTGTATGAAACTGTATCAATGTAATAAGACTACTGGAAGTGGAGTTGAATTCTAAATCTTCAAAGGTGGTCAAGGCCAACAAGACGCATAAGCTTGCAACTTTATGTACGAGACACTCTCACTAGTACACTGAATAAGAATAACCATTGTCGTTATAGAAATTGGTATGTTACTAAGCATTCTTATTTGAAACAAAAATGAAAACCGAAAATCGATCAAACTCTCACACTTCAAAAGAGTTCCATGTTCACCCTACATTTTTGTGCTTAAGAACCAGATTAAAATTAAACATACAGAAAATAGCAGCAGAAAAAGGACCCTATTCATCTGAGGGCAACTTCAGGTCGAAACGTTTGTAGGAATTAGTGTTCCCAAGTCTGACAAGTTCCTTTGCCTGCTCAATCATAGAGGCCTTAACCAGATCATCCACCACTGGCTGCAACAATGCCGCACTCACAAGGCGGCGCATTTGGATAATTTTCTTGCAGACCTCAAAAGCAAACTCCATATCACCCTTCTCACAAACAAAGGGAACAAGCGTCTGGAAAGTCCATTTATTTGGAACACAACCACTCTTCTCTATCTCACCATACCACCGCTTAGCTTCATCCAAGTTCCCCTCATTCACAAACCCCTTAATCAAGGCATTGAAGCTAAACACATCAGGTTTCATTCCAATGCTCCTCAACTCTTCGACTAATTCAGCCGCTTCTCCACTCCTCTTCTCCAAAGCCAATCCCATCAGCTTGGCATTGTAGCTCCTAACCTCAGGAACAACATTCTTCTCCACCATTCGACCCCATATCTTCTCAGCCTCCGAAAACCTCTGATTCCCATAAAAACAATCCAAAATCGTATTAAACGTGATCACATCCGGCTCCACACCCTTCTTCTCCATCATTTCAATCACCCACACCGCCTCATCAAACTTCCCCGCCTTGCAAAACGCCTTGATCAGAATATTGTACGACACCAAATCCGGCACAACAGCCAACTTCTCCGGCACCTCCTTAAATATCCTCTCAACCACATCAAACTTCTTGGAGTTCACACACGCGCCCATAAGCGCGTTGAACGACAACACGGTACACGGACAGTTTCTCTCAGGCATTTCATCGAACACCTTCTGTGCATTGTCGAACATCCCGGCCTTTCCATAAAGGGAAAGTATTCGGACTGCGAAACCCTCCCGGGAGAAATCGGGGTACTTCTTCTGGTGCTCCAAGAGTTCTTCTATGGCTTTGAAGCGCTTGGCGTTTGTGAGGCGATGGACGGTTTCTTCGTAGATGGGGCTTTTGGTTCGGAAGCGGTAGTTCTCCGAGGCCTCTTTGAATTTCCTGACGAGGAGTTTGAGGTTTTTCTCCTCGTAGAGGTCTTTGGAGATCGCTCTGATGCTCTTAATGGCGGCTGTGGGTGTGGGCTGGGTGGCGGTGGCGGTGGCGGTGGCGGTGGAAAAAGCGCGGCGGAGGAGGCGAGAAAACGACATCGTTTTGGTGGAGGCTGCGGGTTTTGGGTTTAAGGTGAGTGCGAGTGAAGTGAGTGTAAAACCTGGGGGTAGAAATGATGGATATCATGGACTGGGTTTGGGCCGAAGGGATTGCTGAGTTGGGCCTAATTATTATTATTATTATTATTTTTATAAAATAAAAAAATTTCGTAAGAGCATAAATGTTTAGTTTCACTAAAAACTTATAGATAGTTAGATTACGTTGAATACGCTTATTAGTATGTCGAGGGTTAGTAAACTTAGTATCATATATTGATAGATGCTTATTTATTACTTTGTTGGTGCGTTGAAGATTTTTCGTTTATTGAATGATAATGAAATACATGTGAGAAAAACTATAATTTGATATATAAAAGTAGTGGGAGGACTAAGATTGTGTTCTATGTTCTTTGGTACATAAGAATCTATTGTACTTAGCATGTACAACATCTGAAGATATGATCTATATGGAGTAGTTGGATAGGTACATAATTCTGTTAGAAACATGAAGCTTAGAATCAAGAAGTAACAGGAAGGGAATATTGTCTCCTCCAACTACCTTCATTCTTTTGATTCTTTTCAGTCAACAAGACCAGAGACCATGACCTGAATAACATGCTCCATGCCAGATATTTTTTTAGTAATGCTTGTTTATTGGGGGGTGTATTATATATGGAATTAGTGGATGTAAATCAATGAAATTTAAAAGTCTGTATGTATTCAATATAGACTTTTAATAATCCATAAAAGTCTGGGTGTTATGAAATCTATAAAGTGTAGGAGTATTCAATTAGGACTTTTAAAATTAAATAGAATTTTGAGGGTATTCAAAATATCATTCATACTTATGGAATTAATAACTCATGGATAATGCACACAAAACTCCAATATTTTTCCAGTCTCCAGACTAAAGATTTTGAAAAGTCCACGACAAACTTTTTCTGCCTATGAAGAGGTTAATCCTCTGTCATATCTTTATTTTTTAACATATCATCTGGCTTTCTTGTTTTTCTTTCATCTCATTTTTTTCTATAATATTTTATGCAATCAAACTCTTATACTAACATGTTCATTGTTGTTGAATTTGTTTTTCAAATATCTTTAATTTATTTCTCATTTATTTATGAAATCTTAAAACACAAATATTATCGTTTGCACGAGTCAGTTATGGAGTTTTCAATTTCATTTTTCCCAATACTCGTTAATTAATGAATAAGATTGATCAAATAAATATAAATCAAACTACATATTTGTAGTCGGTCTATAAGGCTGTTATGATTAACATCTTATATGGGAACGGACGCTCAATTATTTCGTGACTAGAAGTTTTGCTTTCCCTTTTAGGTACTGAATCGATTATGCGTAGCAGATTGGAGCATCACCCTACATCAACTGAAATGAATTTTATTTTTTATATTAAATTTTTGTTTGTTAGTATTAAGAATCTGTACAAGTCGTTCATAATAAAGTTTGTAGATTTTTATAAATCAGTATGAAGTCTGTGTAAAAGTCAATGGTTTAAAAGAATCAACAGAAATTTGTGAACATTTTAAATAGTCTGGACTTTTTAAAAAGTCTGTAAATTACAAAATATTCATACAAATCCAAATACAATACACCCTTAGTATATTCCGCTCTACAAACGGCTTGATTTTGTAATTTCACTTCATGAAAAATACAAATCGATAAATTGGAAATGGAAATAGCGTTTACACTCGATGATACAAAGAAATAAAATAAATAAATTATTGAACTCTTTAGTCTCTCTAGTTAGTTGGTCTATAAAGTATGACTTGTGCTGCCAGTGGTTTTTCACAACTGCAGCATCCAATTTCTTCCTTATCTCTTGCCTTCCTCTTCACACACAAAATGGCATGATATCCTTGTGAACACAACATATATGAATGAGTGCCCCAAATAGGCAAATACACTCCCACTTTGGAAAATGCTTGTTGATCAGTATCTGATCGATATGGACTTTGAAGGCTCTGCCTTGGATGAGCTATACCTAAGTCCTGATCAAGAAGACAGCATCCGAGGAGGTAGGATGGGTCGAAGGAGATACAACAACGACGGAGATGATTCGATGTACAAATCCAAGAATCTGAAAGCCGAAAGGAAGAGAAGGGCGAAGCTCAGTGACAGGCTTCTCAAGCTACGATCATTAGTCCCCATTATCACAAATGCAAGTACTCTAAAGTTCTTTACTAGCACTTCAGAAAGAACATAGAATCTAACTGTGGTAATTTCTTGCTTGTTTCAGATGAATAAAGCGACTATCGTAGATGACTCGATCACCTATATCTATGAGCTGCAGAAGAATGTGAACATACTCCAAGAGCAGCTCTTTGAGATGGAAGCATTGTCTTCACTGGAGGTACCGGAGCCACAGCCGAGGAAAGAAGAGATTGATGCTGCAGAAGAGATGAAGAAATCAGGGATTCAGGTAACAATGTTCTGCATATTCGTCTCAATATAGGAACATGGAAACTCTTCTACGTGTGGTTAATGTCATTGGTGATTTGATTTGCAGGCAGAGGTTAGTGTGACTCAGATTGATGGGAACAAACTTTGGATAAAGACAGTTTTTGCGAAGAAAAGAGGCGGATTCACCAAACTGATAGAGGCTATGACTGAGTTTGGCTTTGAACTCACTGATACCAGTGTCACTACCTCCAATGGAGCAATGCTTGTTTCAACGTGTGTCATTGTAAGTACTGAAAAAACTCCAAACCAGTACTCTTCTAGGGTGATTATTACTTAAAAACTGAATGCCAAGTCCGAGGGAGCTTTGCACAGTACTGAATAGTCATAGATGAATATAGCTTGATAGAACAGATTGACTGTGCTTGATGGAAAATGCGAAGTTGACATATAGATCTTCATGATTTCAGGGATTCCATTGCGATACACTTGCAGTACAGCAAACCAGGGAGTTGATGCTGGACATTATTAATGGCATATAGCTAGAGCTAATGGAAGTAATGAAGTACCATACAATACTACTATATCTGCATCTTCCTTTGAAGTTCACACTCAAATCCTTTACTGGGTCTTTGTATTTGGTTGGCATATGCCAACCCAGGAAAGACATTATTATGCAGCAATTTTATATATTGATTAAGGAAATGGCACACTGTATCAGATGTTATAACTTGGTTAACAGGTTAAATTGAAATATATAATTCTTGATTTCTTTTGCTTCCACCAAATCGAAGTACAAATGAGCAATAGAGTTGTTATACACATCGCTACTGATCAAGAAGGCAACAGATGAGGCAGTATAGGTGCAAGATGACACGGCAAGGATGATATTGTCCAAACCTGCATACTGAGGAGAAGGCAGAAGCTCAGGGACAGGTTCCTCATACAACGATCATTGGTAAAGGCTACTACTGATGCAAATACACAAAGCCCATCATTAACACATATGATCAACTGCATTTTAAGTATCCACGATCTGCAGATGAATGTGTGAACATCCTCCAGGACAAGGTTAAGATGGAACATCATTTACTAGCGCGCTAGACAGAGCCATGGAAAGAAAATACATATGCTGCATGGGAGATGAAGGCAGAGAAGAAAAGATGATGGCCTAATACCAAGTCAAATTACAGCAAGGTCATAGATAAACATACTTGATATTAAATCTCAGCTGTAGTGAACAGATAGTACAAAGTTTATACAAGTTTTAATAACGTAAGAGACTCCATAGTGTCAAGCTTGCAGTTGAGCAAAACCAGGGTTGATGCAAGAGGTCAATAATGAAGGTTCATGCACAACACCCACACACTCACTATGAATCAATCAAAGTAACAGATATCAGATTTATAGTTGCTTACTGCTTATAATCATAGTGCTAGTGGCATATAAGTGATATAACAATCCTACATTATGCATCAGTTAATTTGATGAATATATTACTAAAATAAGTGGGAAACAGTTTTGGATGGTATAACTGGTAGGTATGCCAATTGACTGGTAATGAAGGTATGCAAAAACTACAGCTCCGAGCAAAGACATAGTAGCTGCACAAACCCAAAGTATGAACTTGAACTTCCATTTCAATGTTTTTTCTGATTATGTTGGTTGAACACCAAAACTGTTGGTTTTAGATAAAATTTAAAGCCAACAATCCAAGTTGGGACTTGCCAATTTCATGCTTTATTGAGAATTTGAGATAAAATGGACATAAAATCACAAGCAGAAACTCACAACCATCCAAGACCCTATAATTTGATTCCAAATATCATACTCAGTATTCCTTTTTTACAACCCTAACAGCTTCTAATTGAACACTAACCATTATTTTCCCTCACTACAAGAAAAACACACCACAAAAATAAAATCTGTCAACAAAAAGATTATCATCTCCGGTCCGAAATCCAGTTTCCTCCTCTCATCCTCCTTCCGAAATCAATAACGTTGGCAACTGCCTTAGCCGCAGACCTGAACCCAAATACTAACTGGAATCCAAGTTCCATGCTTGCACTGAAGACCATAAGTACTCAAGCAAAAACCACACTTAATAGATGAGACCTAGCATCACTGTATCACAATTCACAAGCAACTACCACAACCAGAAGGAACAGAGTTCCAAAGTTTCATCATTTGATTCCAAATCTTCTTACTTTTTTACAACCCTATTAGCTTCTATAAACATTAACTTTCTATTTAGTGCAAATCAACCGCACAAAAACAAAGGCCAGAAAATCATCTGTCCACAAAATAGCCTGATGTTCTCTCATCTTTGCACCTTAAATCCAGTGTTCATCACCACATCCGCCTTCACTGAAACCCCTGCATCAATTCCAATTCTATCACACTCTAATCCAAATCAAGAACACTAATTTAAGCAAATTGGGGGAACAGAGATTGTGAATTTGGAGTTACCTTGAGGGTTACAAAGAGGAGGGTCTTCAAAGAGAGAAAGAGAAAGCTGCTTATGGGCAACACCAATATCAAACAGAATCAAACCAGAAGATGGATCACTAACTGAGATTCCTTTGACAGGTAGCCACAGAAAAAGCTCTTCTTGGATCAGACCCTCCAACCCTTTAAGCACTCCAAAGCTTAGATTAGCTCTGACTGTGTTGTCGAAGTAGACTCGGTTCTCGAACTTGGCCATGCAAGAAGAGTCAAGATGGACCTCGAGGCGACCGATCGGGTCGAGACTGTAGGACTTGACGGTGTTGGGGAAGAGGCCGCCGGGGAGGCCTTGGCTTTGGAGAAGGTTATGGAGAGATGAGGTGGCCGTGGAAGGAAGAAGGAGGAGAAGGAGGAGAGAGAGTGTGAGCAAAGATATGGGTGTCAGAGACATTGTGAGAGAAGGGACAGAGATGAATGTCGGGTGTCTGAGGTTTCCGATGTCCAGGTTTTTTCGATGTTAAGGTTTATATTTCGGAAACTACGATGAGAAGGTAATTCAATTTGATCATTTTACAATTAGAAGGTTGTTGTAGGAGAAATAGATTGATTAATCTCTATGTCTTTATTCATTGATAAGGAGGCCTTTATATAGGCATTACATCAAGTATCTCTGGCGAACAGAGATTCCCTATCTAATAGAGTATCTAGACTTCTAGTCTTATTAGGACAAGACACACCACGGAAGTTACTGAGTTAACCTTCCTTGAACACTCCCACTTGTGTCGCGTCCTCAATGGTGCATGAGCTGTTGCCTCGTTAAAACCTTTGCCAGCAAACAAAAAACCTCTTGGGCAAAAATAAAAGCATGGTCTAAGGAAAAAGAGTACAACGCACCAACTACAAGTATGTGAGACATGCATAACTAGGCTCCCCCTGAAGTCTAGATGAGAACTCCCCCTGATAGTCATTCAGTCTTTGAGTTCGGATAAGCGACACATTCCAATGCGCTTTACATGCTTCATAAATGTAGATTTGGGTAGAGACTTGGTGAACAGATCCGCTGCATTTTCTTCTGAGCTGACTTGCTTCACCTGGATATTCAAAGTCTCTTGCTGCTGCTGATTGTAGAAGAACTTAGGCGAAATGTGTTTAGTATTGTCACCCTTAATGTATCCCAACTTCATCTGCTCGATGCATGCATAAGTAGTTTAGTGAGATTTCCTTGTTCTCCAACATCAACAGTGAGTCTGAGGCGTCCCCCAGATGATTCAGAGTTGATTCTTGGACATAGGTATAGTCGGAGACAATCTCGTGTGACGGCGTCACAGTATCAATGATGAACGGATCGCTTTGTGCCTGGACACATGCCCTCTTTCTAGGTACATTGTCTTTGGAACCGATTGGTCTCCCCCTCTTTCTAGGAGGATCCGAAGTCGACGCCGGCTCTCCACTTGGAGGTGCCGAGCCTAGGCTGCCGATGGCACCTAGGGCTGCGGGTCCGAGACCGGCGGCGCGTGCTCGCGCATGGCGAGGAATGTTAAGCCTTGCAGGTACATTCGCAGCAGGTATGGTTGATCTTGTCACTTTCGCAATATCAGTAAAGGAGTCGGGCATCGTATCCGCCACCTTTTGTAGTTCTAATATGCGTTGTATTTCAGTCTCACACTGAGACGTACGGGGATCATAATGAGACATAGTGGGAGAGAACCACGTCAATTCCTGACGTTCATTTGGGACGGATGCGGCCCCATCTCCCCCTAACGGCGGGAAGGATGTCTCATCAAAGTGACAATCTGCAAATCTTGCAGTAAACAGATCACCTGTCATAGGCTCTATATAGCGGACAATAGTTGGTGCTTCATATCCAACATAAATAGCTGATCGTCGTTGTGGACCCATCTTGGTACGCAGTGGAGGCGTGATAGGCACATATACGGCACAACCAAAAGTACGCAGATGCGAAATATCAGGCTCGTAACCAGTTACCAACTGGTACGCACTAAATGGTTGGCTATCTGTGGGTCGTAGACGAATAAGCATAGCTGCATGTAATATTGCATATCCCCATGCCGAAACTGGCAAGTTTGTGGCCATGACAAGAGACCTAGCTACAAGCTGTAGTCTCTTAATGGCTGCTTCTACAAGACCATTCTGAGAATGAACGTGGGGCACGGGATGTTCAATTTCAATCCCAACTGACATGCAATAGTCATCAAAACACTTTGACGTAAACTCTCCAGCATTATCCAGTCTGATTGACTTAATCGGATTGTCCGGGTGGTGAGCCCGAAGCTTAATGATCTGAGCTAGGAGTTTAGCAAATGCAGCATTCCTCGTGGACAACAACGCTACGTGTGACCAACGCGTTGACGCATCAACCAGAACCATGAAATATCTAAATGGTCCGCATTCTGGTGTTATAGGTCCACAAATATCACCTTGTATTCGTTGTAGGAACGGAATATTCTGTTTATTATCAATAGTAAAAGATAGTCTTGCTTGAAGTTTTGCTAGTGAACAAGCTTTGCAAAACGAACGATGAGCATTAGACATCGCTACAGAAGCATGAGAAGCAGGAGGAGGCCGAACCTCTCCTTGGAGCCGAGAGGCGGCTATCGACGGCATGGAGGCCGAACCGAGGCCGAGGCGCCCTCTGTGCTTTTGTGATCGGAAAAATGGATGACCGTGGGAGCATTTCAAAATACGGATCATCAGATCACGACCCGGATGACCGAGTCTATCATGCCAAAGCTTATAAGCATCAGAATCACATAATATAACAACATGAGATTCGTTGGCTCGAATGGTTGTGAAATACATGCCATTTCGAACTCGCTTACACTTCTCCACAATGCGAGTGCGCATAGATTGAGTGGAGGTGATCAACAGATATTCAGTTCCATCTTCAACATAAGTGCTGAGGTGATAGTCATTGTCACGCACATCCTTGAAAGCTAGCAAGGTTCTTGGCGCCTTAGGCGCATATAGGGCGTCCTCTACCCGAATCTCAGTGCCATTTGGCAGTAAGAATTGAGCAGTGCCACGACCCTTAATTACGGGTCCAGTTCCTGTCATCGTAGATAACGACGATTCTCTTGGCGTAAAATCCGAAAACAATTGCCGATTTCTCAGAATCGTGTGAGTTGTTGCACAATCCAACAAACACTCAATCTCGCCTTGATACATCTACAAAAACAATGTAAATTGAATCAATAGTCTACTTTAGACTTTGGCGAACACTTTAAAGTAAGTGTACTGAAACAATATATCATCACAAAATGAAGTGCATTAAGGCCAATAACATAGCCATGGCAACGACAAAACTTGAGAGAAAAAGATAAGCCGCATTTTAATCACCGAGTATCACCATTGATAATCATAGCCTAGGTCAGAGATTGAGACCGGACACCGTCGTAGGTGGCGTGGCCGAGCCAAGACCGAGGCCAAGGCAAAGGCCGGGGCCAAGCCAAAGCCGAAGCTGTGGTAAGGCCAAAGCTACCCAGAGGCCGAGCCGAAGCAAGGCGAGTGGTGAGAGTCGGTCAGGCATTGAGGCAATGCGATGCGACGGTTGAGCTAAATCCGAAGCATGGCGAGTCCGAAGACACTTCGTTGCCGAGCCATTGATGCAAAAGTTGCATTTGTTCGATAGGCTATCGATTGTTGGTTTCAAAAACCGGATTCGGTGCTGAGCCAAGCTGGCGAATGGCCATGGCGAGTGAGGCCTAGCGAGTCGCGGCCAAGCGCTTATGGGCTTTGGCGAGCGAGGTTTGGCGGATCGCAGCCAAGTTGGCGGATCGCTGATCGCGGATCGCGGATTAGTTGGCGAATAGCCATGGCGAGCGAGTCCTGGCGGATCGCGACCAAGTTGGCGGATAGCGGATCGCGGATCTCGGATCGCGGATCGTGCATCGCGGCTCGCGGATGGCGTATCGCGGATCGCGGATGGCGTGTCGCGGATCTCTCCTTTTGTCTTTGTGATTTTTCGGATATGAGTTAACATCACCAGAATTTTGGTGAACTCAAAATGATTATGCCATTGAGAATTGGACGCATTGAACCAATTTTGCTTTCAGGGATGTAAAAATCTCAAATCATTCGTAGAATAAGATAGATTTTATTGATGACAACTCAAAAATACATCATGGTTGTTCTAAATAGAACGACTTATCGAACAAAGTCGTGATTTATTGACTATTTTGTCAAAATAACAATCAAAATCAAACTTGAACACGTATCTCATGACCTAAGTCAAATACTTATTCATAATCTGGAGTATCATACTCCTGAGTCCTACGTTTCTTGGTAGGTTGGAAGTCATCGATGGCGAAGTTCGTATCTTCCTCATCGTATATTTCTTCCTCAAAGTCTCCTACATAGTGTGCTTCTTGTTCTATGTATTGTTTGTGTTTCTTGTAAGCGGCTTGAATATCTCTGCTTGCTATGCAATTGCGTTGGAGATGATTCTTAGAACCACATTTGAAGCAAGGAGCCGAAGCATTGTTCGGCGTATGGCCACCACGCCTGGGACCGGAACCAAAACTGTTCCTCCCTCTGGGAGCGGCGGCTCTGCCATCATCCCTTGTCCAAGAAAGCTGTCGGCCACGGCCGACGCCTCTTCTCCCTCCTCGTCCGCCACGTATTGCTCTTGGCGTACGTGGTGGCGGTGCTTGACGTTCATGAGGTTGATGCTTCTGCTTAAAAGCTTTACCACGGGCTTGATGAGATTCCGCAATGAATTTCGGTCCTCGAGGCCTCTTATTGGTGGTAAGAATCAACTCATGGTACCTCTCCTTTCTCTGAAGCACATTCATCAAATCGCTGAAGGTTTTGATAGTGCCTTTCTCGCGGAGATCGCGGTACTGATGCGACAACATGGACGCAGATTCTGGGAACGTTGTGAAAGTCTTCTCCATCATATCATCATCGGTCTTTTCGACCCCACAAAAGCTCAAATCAGATTGCAAGTTTAGCATAGTCTGATGATATTCCTGGACGGAATCAAAATCCAGTAAGCGGATTTGCTCCCAATCAGACATGAGGTCTGGGAGTTGTGCGTCATGCACATTGTCGAAGCGGTCCTTGAGGATATCTCATAGCTCTTTGGGATCAGTTTTCCTCAGGTATTGCTTCTTGAGCGTCGGATGGATATGGCGCCTGAGAAACATCAGGGCTTGTGCTTTCTGTTCAGGAGAAGCGTGTAAGCTTTTATCCTCAGGAGGGTTGATGGTGGCAGTAAATCTTTTACCAATGAAAGTGTTCTCAACATCTGAGACCCACCTCTTGTATTCCTTGCCTTGGACATCCAAGATGTCAAATTCTGGACGCTGAGTGTCAGCCATCTACAGAACACAAACAGGGAGACGTTAGTATGTTTGAATACTAATCAAGTTTGATTGTTCTTTTAGAACAGTGCCAAGATATATCATGGTCACATAAATCGATGCTTAACGTGACTTCAAGTCACAATCGATATCTTCCCTTTGTTTTCTTTCCAAAAAAAGATAATACGTTATGGTTCACAGTGACATCACAGTCACAAGCATAACGGTGGCCGGTAACATCACAGTTACCCCAATAAACGTTGGCACCGGGGTGACTAAATCCCCGTATGCCGTCCCGAGAAGCGATAGAATCGGGATGAAGAAGCAGGGACACGGAAAGGTCCCGGAAGAAAACAAAACCCAACTATTGAAATTTTCATAAGCGGGAACGTTTATAAAAATATTTACCTCTTCAAGAGAAGCTTGATCAAACGAAACTTGACTCTTGGGGAAGCTTGTTTTCTTCGATTTTTCTTGATTTCTTCTCAACCACGAATAAGGGTTCGCGGATCGCTTGCTTGGCTTGCGAGCAATTTTGATCTTCTGGCAGATGCGTGCAAAAAGTAGCACGCAAGGGAGAGCTGCTGGCGAGCGGGTTGTCTGCCTAGAGGCAGAGGAGGAGCAGTACTCGAAGGTACAGTGCGGCAGGCGAACAGCGCAGATGCTGCTGAGAAGAGGCCGACGGTGCCGAAGAGAAGAATCGGCGGCCGACGGTAGGTTAGGGTTTCGAAAAAATTCGGAATTAGGGCTTCTAGGGCTTATTAGACGGGAGGCTAGAGCAATGTGCTGATAACGTGTTGTAGGAGAAATAGATTGATTAATCTCTCTGTCTTTATTCATTGATAAGGAGGCCTTTATATAGGCATTACATCAAGTATCCCTGGCGAACAGGGATTCCCTATCTAATAGAGTATCTAGACTTTTAGTCTTATTAGGACAAGACACACCACGGAAGTTACTGAGTTAACCTTCCTTGAACAAAGGTAATTTTTTTTTTAATTTTTTTTTTTTTTTTTTTTACAATCATCGGGTATAAGTTTCATTTGTTTGCTGTGCATTGAAAACTCTATGCTCCTAACGACTCATAATCAATTGAAAGTGAAGTTACTTAGCACTAAATTGCAAGTATTTGTATTGTTTCTCACTAGTTTCTCAAGTCTAATCGCATTACCTACACTATTCTATTATTTTATTATTGTGGCAGTAAGATGAGAAACTAATGTGTCGATAACTATAATTAATAGATTGAAATATTTTTTCATTGTTGGATGTTTTTAAAAAGCATTTTCATGAAAGATATCAAATTACTTTGTATTATGAAGAATCTGATTGAGCTTGTAGAAGAACTCTCTGCCACACCTACACTACTTGCATAATGATAGTTTCCAAATTTCCTATACATAATTTTAATTACATTATAAGCAAGATGATGTTGATGCATTAGAAGGTTTGAGGCAGCATTTCAATCAAGCCACAACCATGCCTTAAGAATTGTCATTATCAGATCTAAGAAATTGCAATCAGTATCAACAATCCATTAGAAGCACTAAGAAAAACAAGTTTCTTAGGAAAAGAATATGACCAACATAATTATTCAAGTTACATAATGCCCGGAAATGCTCCACTTATTCAAAAAGAAAAAATGTGCCGAATAATAAGTTGTGGACAATCAATCATCCTCGGTAGCCTTCATACTCATAATAGGTAGTTCTCTCCAAATAAATAATCTGCAGTTCCTTTCCATGGATCTTCATACCTTTCATCACATGAATATCGCTGGCCATTGCCTGATTCGCAATTTGATCTCTTCAAGTCGCGAGCCAAGCAAGGCCAGTAGCCAAATAGACTCTCACAAATGTCCATGGCTTCCAATCCATACCCACTAGGCACTTGATCATATAACCCTCTCCCACTTCCAAACCCGGAATTGTATACCTCACCTTGATTAGTCTTTCCCTGGCTTTCAGTGTCATCCCCATTATCTATTGCAAGTACTTGACTACCATTTTCTATTGACCGCTCCTCACTCTTTTCTTGCTGCTCTTCTTCCTTAACTAACTGTACTGGTAGGCTAATTTCATTGACGGGTTTTGCTGCTGGCTCGTCAGCAATTGCTTCATTACCACCAACAGTACTAACTGGAACAATGGCACCATTGAGATTGGGGGGTTTTAGATCAGGAGGAGAGGACGAACCGCCGCGAGGATAACAAGTTTCATTTGAAGGTGGAAGGGGTCTGCCATACTGTGCATCAATGTTGTATCCACCGCCATAAGGTGTGGGATCGTATTCATCATAATCATCAATTTCAGGCTCAATAAACTCAGCGGAAACAGAGTAAGATATCAAAAACTGAGTCACACCAGTGTCATAGTAACTCTGTTCATAGAATTTTGGGGGGTCATATTGAATCGAAATGGGGTTGCTATAAGCAGGAGCAGATTGGTAATTGGCATGATAACATGGAGTTGGGTTTGGATATTGATATTCAAGCAAGTTATGAAAGCTGGGATCTTCATAGCTAGAATAAGAAATTGGTGCAGAATCATCAGGATTATGAGCATAAGAGGTTAAGTAATACTCACCCTGATCACCATGACCAGTTTCATAGTAGTTGGAGCTGTAGTATGCCATTTTCGGAATCAACTACATCAACTGCTTGTGGTTCCCATCTTTGCCTCCACACAAAGCTCTTCTATTTGAACCATGAACTGAGAATTTACCTATGAATTTGTTTCTATCTGTTCATTCGGTTTGGTTCGGAGCATTTACAAGTTGGATGAGTAGTGCCACCATGTGCAGGCTGCACTAAAGTCAGTTGTTGGTGGTGGCTTGTCTATGTCATTCATGGTCCCATCAAGAAGAAATGGGTCCAATTCATCCAACTTTACTTCTGTTTGGCTCTTGGATGATGATGTGGTTGCTAGAACAGTACAAATGCAATTCACAGTGGAAGGAGAAGACGATACTACTTGTAATCAAAACTTCATACCAGCCAAGAAGAAAGTTTTGGCTGTCCAAACTGAATAATGGTTCCAAAACATGAAACTTCCTCTGTTCCTTTTGCACTTCTTAGTTTCATGACATCATTTCTTAAAAGTAACTAGCTCGTTGACGCGAATGTGCCTGTTGCCTTTAAGTTAGGTTCAAGTTGCAGCAGTTTCCGTGCTGAAAATAATGAGCAATATATCATGTTTTTTCCTTATTCTTGGGACTTTATCTGGTGAGTGAGGTTTTATCCAGGAGCAATGAGATTATCCATATATAGAGATATGGAAATGTTTTTAATCTGGATGAAAGGCAAATGGATGGGTGGTTCTTGGATCATTTCCTAGCCTCGTTAGTTGGTCAGAGCCCAATACGAAAAAACAAAATCACAGAGCTAAGAAAAAACATGAACTAACAAATTTGTCTGAGAATTGAAGTGCTAAAACCATGCCAAGATCGTATAGTTCTAAAGATACAAACCAGTAACTTGGAGTTATACCCAAATGTGACCTAACACACTAGGAGGGAGCTAGGCGGGGTAGGCGGTCACTAGTCGGACTCTAGGCGAGCGCTTAGGCGAAAATATGTGGTGTTAGGTGGACTCTAGGTGATCATTTGAAGGTGCTAGGCGGGCGCCTAGGTGGAAATATGTGGTCGTAGGCGGACTTTAAGCGGGCGTTTGAAGGTGCTAGGCGGGTGCCTAGGCAGAAATTTGTGATGCTATGCGGACTCTAAGCGCGCTTTTGAAAGTGTTAAACGGGTGCTTAAGCGGAAATATGTGGTGTTAGGGGGACTCTAGGCGGTCATTCGAATGTGCTAGGCCTAAGCGGAAATATGTGGTGCTAGGCAGACATGGACTTTAGGCGGTTATTCGAAGGTGCTAGGCGGGCACGGGAGCTAGGTGGAGTCTAGGTAGAATTTTCTGGTGCTAGGGGAACACTAGGCTGGTGCTTGGCAGGTTTTCTTTTTTGTTGCCATATCTCTCTCGATGGCATGATCATTTAACTCTCTATCGTTGGGCTCATAAAATCGATGCCTTAGAGATTTATGCTCAATCATGCATAGGTGGTGGGTGAAAACTTGATTGCATCTGCCATTCTGCCCTATGATTCTAAAATCCCATATTCAGTTGATAACTTCAATGCATCTGCCATACGTTCGTGATATAGGACTCCAGATTTCAACTCAGGATTGACCCTAACCTACTAGGATTTTGAACTATAATGATCGAAACTCACCTGTAGAACTGTGCAATTGCACGCAAAGCAAACCCCTACTGAAAAGCCCAGTGACATAGAATGGGCCAGACAAATGGTAGAAAGTAATCAAACCCCAACTTAATCGGGGTTGAGCCCAATCGTGTTCAACCAAGGTCTTCTGCGACAAGAATTGACTCTTGTATCAACGCGTGAAAGATCTGAAAGGATTTTTTCCCAGGAAAAAAGTCCTATATCAACCATGGCAGCTGCGATTTAGAAATATAAGGTACTTAATTTTCTGAGAAATTACAAGATTAGGTGCAGGTATTACATCACTAAAATTGTCCCCCATAGTATGATAATCACGAAAAGTCCTAACTAAGATACGTCAATGATAATTCAGTCCCTTGAAATATATATATATAGGTTAAGGGTTGTGTATGATATTCATGTTTAATTAATGGTTATTACTTGACCAAATCTTATTTATATTAGTTGTTGAAAAGAAACTTGCTTAATTTAAGCATTTGTGAGGAACTTGAGATCGATATATATATAAAATGAATTGAACTAGCTAGTCTATTGATTTCTTTTTTCTTCATTCCTGCATGTTTTTGGGGTTTTCTTAATTGGTAGTTATATAATATGTGTATAAGTTAGTCTCCCAATGCTTGACACATTTCCATCTCTATTTTGTTCATTTAATTGATTCAAATTAATGGAGTTTTACAAAAGAAACCGGATATACAAAGTTGTACGTGAAGTTTCAAAAATAAATTTTGATTCAGTTAATTTAGAATTTAACAGAACGAATTACTTTCTTTATTTCACATGAGAGATCGCTATATCGCTTCTCTAACAATTCATAATGAAACATATACCCCGATCGAAGTAGCTAGCATAGGACTAATGCCACGAAAATTGGATGCGTGTTATAGAGTACTTAATTATAATATGATCTTATAGGTCAAACAGGTTGTAATTCATTACATAAGTTATATATGCAAACAATAGTATGAACAAATATCTGAAAAATTCTTCTAATGATCTTGCATATACTCATTAATCCCAAAATTAAAGTAAAAATTTATCAGATCTTGTATCAAAAGTCGACCTGAATCTAATTCTTGGACGAAATTAAGCAACATTGACCCTTAGACTATAGGACAAGTCGGGGGTACGTATCTCACAAATTCTGAATTGGTTAAATTGTTAACACAAATGATGATACTGTCTCGTCTTGTTCCTCATTCTATAATGATTTCTCAACTGTCTCTTAGTCCACATAATACAAAAGCTGTTGTATGTGACTCTCCTTGTTGGTTTGATAATTGATCGATATGAGTTTTGGATTAAGTATATGTGTGTTAACTATATGATATCTACAGGGCTAGTTACTTAACCATCCAACTTTCTTCACCAGCTACAGGAATGCAACTGTCTCCAATTTATATATATCTTCATGTATTGTTTCTTTCAAAGCAACCTAACCTGGGGATATCACTCTCGATCGTTAGCTCGATCCTATCTAATTATCCCTCTTATGGTCACGACTATGATGTTTGCAATTGTTGAACATTTTATTACTTGCATAAAGTTAGACTTGAAAACTAATCAAGTAGCTAGCTAGTGATGTCAGATAGGGAACAACTCAGACGTATGGAAGTTATATATGCATGTCTTTGTTTGTAATAAGAAACGAATAGATCAAACTGCCAAGTACTTAGAGAAGGAAACAGAAAGAGCAGGTCCAACCCATCTCTCAACTCCATTTTACCATCTTCAAACCTATGTATAGATACTTTGATTATTTTAAGCCATCTGAACAGGAGCAAGTCCTATTTTTGGTACATGTTAATTTATTTTTAATAAAATACTTATTACCCCCTAAACTCTTTACCTAAAAACAGTTTTGTCCCTCCGCTTTTAAATTAAACTAAGAGATCTTTAATCTCCCATATTTCAACAATTTAGTCAATTCCATCAAATAAATCCATTATTGACAAACTTTAGGTATTTAAAATGATCAAAATACCCCTGCTGAAAATCTTTTTTATTTTTCCCATTCTTTTTTTTAAAAAAATTGGGGTCAAATTAAGTACCTCTCTCTATATATAATTATATAATTATATATATAAACCAAAAGTATAACAATAATATCAAACAAAAAAAAGTTGATGAACAAAAACAAAAGAGAAAAAAAAAATATTTGAACGGGGGTATTTTTCTCATTTTAGAAATTTTGACGGTCATGTAACGGAATGGACCAAATTGTTGAAATATGAGAGATTACGGATCTACTAGTTTAATTTGAAAACAGAGAGACAAAACTGTTTTTAGATAAAAAAAATTAGAGGATAACAAATATTTACTCCTATATACTCTATTGATCAATTACAATACAATTGACCCATCTGAAAAATAGCATTTCCAACCTTCGACCTAGAATTATTATAAGTTGTGGGTTGCAGATATCCTAATGTTCACCATATACACAACAAATGGTTTCTCGTACACAAAGATACAATGAGAATTTATCCTAGTGCACACATTATTACAAGTATGAAATGTTTGATTTCCAAAATTAAAAGCTAATTAGTTCCAAAACATTGATTTAATCACGGAACATGATGATGGGATCAAAGGATTTTGTAGGATTGCCTGAACAGCACGCATGGGACAAAGAGTGACCCCTAATTAAATCAATGTCCTTATTAATTAAGATAAAATAGTTTTAATCAACAAAAAATTTAAGATAAAAATTGAAACAAAATGAATTGAATAAACAACCCATTAATCAATCATCCATGCAACCCCATCGCCAAGCTAGCCAGGGGCGTAGGACCAATTTGGTGATGTGTAGTAGCTAGTTCAACAAAGCCAATGATTAATCATGACTTGTCATTCTTTAGAATTAGGATATACGAGATGGCCATCACTTTAATCGGTGAAAAATGCATTACCAAAACGTTTATTGAATTATATATATATAGACTCGTGCAAGTCAATCTTGATAGAGATGGCCATGGAGGGAACAAGTAGCTAAATCTTATATCTATATAGAATGAAGCTGCATTTTGGATCAACTATACATAAATTAACACCTAGCTGAAGGCATAAGAAGTATGAAGAAGGTGTAGTCTTAAGCTTTAATCATATTTCGATTTCTCATGCCTTATCCGAATCTATATAATATACTTAAGGGTGTTTTACTTAGATGAACATAATGCAGGATTATTGCTCGTCTCTCCAAACCGTTACTTGATATAATTCAATCCCCATATAAAACTATAATCACTGTTAGGTAGCCTCACTTTTAGTTTTGTGTAGTCATTTATATACTTGAGATTGTGATCAGATTTTTAGATTAAGTATCATTGATTGACAAATGGAAACTAGAATGTAGAAACGTATATTAGTTTGTAACACATGAAAATCTAGGATATCAAGTAAATAGCATCAAATTAAGTTTTGAATGACACTCTCATAGTGATATACTCTAAATGTTTTCACTTTTACGTGTGCACAATATATAATTTCACTTTCAAGGACTGTTATTAAATTTGATCTGAAATCATCTATCATATAAAATAGATGACGGACCCTGTTTATCATCATAAATTTGTGAAACACAACTACAAGAAACAGATTTTGATTGAGAATCGATCACTTCATTCACTAGGGGTGCAAAAAGAGAATGTTAATATATAGAAAACCAACAAAACAATAGGACAGTGGACGGCTCGAAATGTGGTGCGTGTTTCACTTAGTTTCGAGTTGACTAAAGATTGCTGGGCAAACACGTTTAATATACAAAGCAAATTGGTCCAACCCCCCCCCCCCCCCCCCCCAAAAAGAAATTATGGAGATTCAAATTACATAGTCAACACAGACTCGTATTTTTTATTTTCAACGCATATGATCATGAGTACCCTTCAGTCTTTCATTCCTTTCTTCCTTCAATCTCTAAAGGCAAAACCTGTTCATATCATTTTCATGGGTTCCTAGCCAGGGCATGCCCGTGGGGATAACTATTCCTTGCCTAGGTCACACGGTCACACCTCCCTTTGATGGGTCCAAGTTGCACTAGCCACGTGTTAATCTTTTGTCATCATGCTCACCTCAAGATGACGCCAGCATGACATCAATTTTCTGGCTGGTAATCGTATTATACATGATCAAGAATTGTACGTACTTAGGTTGATGATCAGTTTCATCATATTATTGAATGCATGGTTAAACCCTAAGTTGGAAAAGTATAGAGGAATACGATCAAGGGTTGGGGAACAGTTGAGAGTGAAGGCCGGATTGATTTTATAAACAAACGCGATGAGATTAGTTTAGCTTAAGAACAAAGATTTGAACAACTAATTTGATCGGCGGTATGGTAGAGAGTCGCAAGATATGACATGAGCATGAAGGTCCAAAGTGGTCATTTTCTTTTCTATAAAGGAACAATTCTGATTCAAGAGCAGGACAATAAGATAATCCAAGGGTTGGATGGGAGTGACGAATTGTTCATATATATCGTTTTCTTCTCAAGACTATCAAGAACGTGAGTAGCCGTGGACTGTGTTTCGCTCTTACTCGAGTGCAAGCCGACTCGTCTCTTAAAATTAACGACTTCCTTGGCACTAACATACAAATTTTGGATTGGAGTTTTGAGTAGAGCTAGCATTTTTATTCATTCTTGGATTATATTTGTTGGGAAGATTCATTAGTATCATGATCATGAAGTTGAAACAGATGAAGCTCAACCCTAACGAAGAAAGTCTAGTTGAAAGCCGTCCATGTCGGTAGGAACCCCACACGGTGTATGCAGATTTTCTGTAGAGAAACCGTCAGATTTGGTTAGTCGGAGATTCACTGCTGTCAGTGCTGTGATTGGGTAGGAGGTGAAGATATATTTACAGATAGATATGCCTTTCTTTTACCACCCCTATATAGTCGAAGGGAAAAACTACCCGGTCACTCTCGGCCTTTTGACTCTGGTAGGGTTTACCTAAGCTTGCTAGAGAGGCCCAGGTGTACATCTTGTCCCACGCCGGCGTGCGCGTTTAGGGTCCCTTGTTGATTGACTCATCTTGTTTCTCAGACGACACGGGTTTTAAGCAACCTGCACTTTCCGCTAAATTAATCCAACCATCTTCTTCCATCAACTCATATATATATATGGTGAAGCTTTTGTTTTAAGAATTTCTTGAATCAGTTAGGTTAATTCCTCTCGTTTGTTCTGAAAGATTGAGCTAGTTCGAGCGTAAGACCTGAACTAAAAGCAAGTACATCGAAGCAGTACGTTGACCATTTAAAGTACATTAGGTGATCGTCCACTATAATATACGAAATTAGCAATCTATATTTCTATATCCAGAACTTATTTATATGATTAATCTTAGAAATATAAACGCTTATATCACTAATTATACAGCTAAAACCAGAACCAATTCCACACGTGTGTCGCTGACAAAGTGCTTAGAACTGGGATCGATGTATCATGTATATATGATAAATACTTATGGATCACTGTCAAAAAAGATAGCTTCATTCTCCTGAAACTCATGGATCTGACCTAACCTGGGTTTTCAGAATTTATTCTTCTGCAATAGTTTTACTTCTGTCTGCAGAATTTTGATGTTACGTAACAGCCAAAGAATATCGATCTATCATCGGTGCCGGATCGATCTGTGGCTTTGAAATATTGCGTTTTTTGCTTAATTTGATTTTGATGACGTCGAAGATGATCGAAGGAATAATATTCATTCTGTACATGCATCATCATGCATGTGGTCCTTCTCGGCATGAACTGGTCCTTCTCTGTAGAATTTAACTTCCAGGGCATCCAAATTCGGAAATCTCAAACTCAATTCCATTGTGGAGAAAATTCGAGGAGCACACATGCATGCAATCTAGTCAAGTCCACTACTGGGCTAGCTACTCATTATCTACCCACCATTCCCTGACTTTGAAGAGTTTTAGTCTGTTTAGAGCCATCGATATTCTTCCCTTAGCTTGTTTAATTTCCTTCCAAGTCCCGAACTTGCTGGCTTATGAGTCTTATCCTTTTGATCTTTTGGTTGACATCAACTGAGATTAACCATACCAAACTTCAAGTGATAATGTTGTCCAATCACCTCGAGCTCATTGGGGGTAAAAACTTTGCATCTATAATATGATATAGATTTAGAGCTAGGGGGAATAAATCTCCTTTGAGACTGTATATGAGTATATGTATTATGCTACTTAAGATATATATATATATATATATATATAGATATATAGATGTATTTACTTTGTTGGACACAACTTCTAAATGAAAAGACTAGTGATCAATGTATCTAGCTAATAGGAACTCGATTACAATTGTCCATAAGAAAGTATTAAGAGGAACTCAATACAATTGACCTTGGCACATTCAACTATGAATCAAAAAACCCTTCTGACTCTACTTCGGAAGCTAGTTAATTACCTGCTACTATATATAAACTATTGTATTATATATTTTGCACGTCTAACTTTTCTATGATGAATAATGTATAAATCAATATGAAGAAGCGTAACACATAATCATACACTGGTCCATATAGTCCCCCATGTCCTCTTTATAGATATATGATCTATCATATATAGGTGATGTAAATTATTATTCTGAAACCCACATCGAATTTCAACCGTCTGATAACAATAAAGAAAATGCTAAAAAAGTGAGCGTTATTCCTCCTAAACAGTGACTTGGGGAGTCAGATCAAATACCGACGTCATTTTCATCCGACCACCACATCGCTTTATTCATAAGGAATACCAGAAATTTTCAACACAACATCATACAATAGAGAATAAACAATAACAGTATGGAAATACAAAAGTAAAGCATAAAAAGATGAAAATGGATCAAATTGGAATAAACAAAACAACACAATAATAATTCACTGAAAGCTCACAGAAAAAAATTCGATTCAAAATGCTTCTTTCATTTGTCCAATCATCAACCCTCTTTCAAAAAAGAAAATGTCAACCGGCCGGATTCCGGTAAAATAATTATCTTCTGTCCGTACTACCCCTAACCGTTCGATATATAAATGCAACTTTGCAGGTCACAATAGCATATATTTCAGCTTTGCTTACATACTAAGAGGAAAGAGCAAGCGACATACTCGATCAAAAGGGAGTTTATTAAGCGGCAGAGACTAGTATCAAGGTTATGGCGGAGGAGTATCAGGGCGGGATTTGCGGTGGCAACTGGTGGAGTAGTGCATCGAGACATGCGCTAGTGGCGGCGTCGCCGTGTTCAGTAGGTTTCAATGATCATATGGGGAGCTTTGGCTACCCCAACGACATGGACATGATCAAGTCAAGGTCTACTTGCGGTGGTGAGATTAATATTAACTCATCGGATAACAACATGGATCATGATCATCAAGATCATGTTCAAAATCCTCATGACAATTCTGATATTTCTGCTACTGATTCAACCTTGCAAATGATAGGTTTTGGTCTTAATTCATCGTCGTCCACACTGCCCTCAGATTTGAACCAAGCGTTGCTCCTGTAAGTTTAATAGTTTGCGAGCTTCTTCTCTTATATATCTACTTAAGATCCCTTCAAGGAAGTTAATATCCTACAAACTTAATTGCAGGATTCTTACTTTCTTTTTCTTTTGGTATCACTTAATTAATCAGATTCTCTATTTGGCTTATTCTATTGCAGTCGCAGTAGTAGTGGAAGACATGAGAGCAACTTTCATAATTCTCTCCCCGAAGAAATGGGTTCTTTCAAGCAGCCTATGAATGATCAAGATTTTACCTTAGACCAAAGCAGCTCCTCCTCTGGGTTTCCTATAACCTCATCTCCAGCTAATAACTCTTTCGGCAGCGGCTTCCCTTCACAATTGTTGCAAAGTTTTTATGATCCGGAAGAAGCAGTAGTACCCCGAGCACAGCTTCAGTCACTATTCAACAACGGCTCGTCTTCCATGAGTTATTCTTCAGCTGAAAATTATGGCACACTTGGTTCAAATGATTTATTATCATCACCAGCTTCTAGTACCACTTGTTGGCCTAGGTACTCTCCCAGCTGCGTAAGACCTTCATTGCAGCCAAGGCAACAACAACAACAACAACAACAACCCGGAGGAGGCAGTGGCGGTGGATTGCACTTTTCGAATATTAATACACCCTTCTGGAATGCTCCCGCGCCCGCTCTTAACCATGACATCCGATCAACTGGTCTTTTTCCTTCACTCTCACAGTCACACTATACAGCACCTACTGCAGCAATTTATGATGAACATAAACCCATTGCTTCCAGTAACTTCACTAAGGTGAATATATGTATATTGAAATAGAGATACTGAATGACGACTAGTATAGAGTAGCAATCTAGGGTTCGCGAGGCTGATCATTTGGATGTTGAAATTTCAGCCCAACGCTAATGAAGATGTTCAAGACTCGAGCTCCAGTACCGTCAAGAAAAGCGGCAGCAGCTTCACCGAACCCGTATTCAAAAGAGCTCGGATTGAAACACCTTCACCATTACCAACTTTTAAGGTACCACAATCGAGCAAAAACTTTCCGGTGATCGCAGTTTTTGTTTTTCCCTGATCGACAGACTTGCTTCCTTTTTCTTTTTTTTCAATTCAAAGCTTAAGTCGTTGTTAACTGGTATGATTAATCAGGTTCGGAAAGAGAAGCTAGGGGACCGGATTACAGCTCTCCAGCAATTGGTTTCGCCTTTCGGAAAGGTGATGTAGTTTTGGAGTTTTCTGTTCTATCTCTTCTGCTTTTTCAAGGACTAGCTAGTACATTACATTGAGAACGGAAAATAACTTTAATCTGTTAAATAAAATGTAGTTATAACTTACCTCCATTCCTATTGTTCCTATTTTCAGACTGATACAGCTTCTGTCCTCCACGAAGCTATTGAGTACATCAAATTCCTCCACGATCAAGTCGGTGTATGTTCCAAATATTAGTTTCTTATTTATTTCGAGTATTGTTAGAATAATTGAGATCGTTTGAAACTACAAAACCCTAGCTAATGAATTGTCTCCTTGTAATTTCAGGTTTTAAGTACTCCATATATGAAAAATGGAGCTAATGCTCCCATGCAACACCAACAGGTAATTAAAGTTACATTGTTGCATCTTTGTATTTTTCGATATATGAGATTCATTTCAGCATTCATGATATCGACTATAACTAAGCAAACATATGCGCTATGGATTTTTACTAGCTACTATACAACAAATGTTACTCTAAGAATCTACTAAAATGAAAGCCTATTTCACCCTCTCTTCATAATCAAATAGTTATATATATATATATGTGTGTGTGTGTGTGTGGGTACGTGTATTAACTACGAATTTTGGTAGTTCACATATACCTCAACAACAAGAGTTGTTAATCGTTAGGTTAAACCAAATTATTTGGAAAACTTACATTTATGTAGCGAAAACTGTCTCATAAAGTATTCTATTTCGAATTTACAGGGTTGTGATAAATTGAAGGAGGCGGAACAAGGAGGAAAACAAGATCTAAAGAGCCGAGGATTGTGCTTGGTTCCAATTTCAAGTACATTCCCGGTTGCTAATGAAACCACGGCGGACTTTTGGACTCCGACATTCGGAGCAACATCTTTCAGGTGATCGATCCATCTCATGTCATCAAGAAAAGGCCGTCGGAGCCAACTTGAGGGAATAACTGCATCTGTTAATTGTTCTACTAGGGAATTACTGCATATGTGTTGTAAGTAATTAAAGACCAGAGAGACCCAATATTAATGATTTATGAGCTGCGAGTATTTAGTTAGTTAGATCAGGTGGGGGGTTTGGAACAGGAACAGGTGCTAAATTCAGCGGAAAGTGTTGACATTAGTTTAATTAGTAGTTGTTAATTTTTGTTAACAATAGCTGAATTTAGCAGATGGGGGATTCGATAAACTGCCCTTTTTGTTCCTGTTCATGTATTGAGTTGTCAGCTAGGGCTGGCAGCACCACCTTTTAATTATTATCTCAGAGAAAGAAAGAAAAAGAAAAAGAAAAAATGAAATAAACGAAGAGATTATTGTGGATGTTTCATCTCTGTGAGTGGAGCGTATTTGATTGGCATTTTTCACTTTCTTTTTTTTGTTTATATTTATATGATTGGAATTTATGTGGTAGTGGGAAGTCAGAGGGCGGCCCATCGTGTTCTTCCAGCTTTTAGGGTTTGCTTTCTTTCTTTCTTTCTTTCTTTCTGGTCATGACTACTCATCATCACAGTTCAGACACAGATAGAGATGTGTGTGCATGCGCGAGTGCATGTCGATCTGTCTTTGCGCGAGTGAAGCGTATAATTAAGCAGTATTATCATGTATCTAACCTTAGAGATCGTTCGAAGAACGTAATTGATATCATTCCTTAGCTATGTCTTCGATGATGATCGAGGGTGTAAAGGGATACTCTAAAGAATAAGCTAGCTTACTAATTCTTATTATTATCTGGGAAAGATTAATAATGCAAGGTTATCATACGGATTAGCTCAACAAGTTCCGAAGAGTTTTTTATTGTATGAGTTGTCATGTATAGGATTAATTAGATTTGAAGCCAATATATAGTTGTTAATCTATCATACATATAGTATGTATGCATGCAAGTTATTTTCCCTTTTCTTCTTTGTTACATTAGAGGAGGGAACAAATTTTCAATCCATTACAACTACATAATGTAAATTTTTAATGACATATGGATAGACAATTAGAACCCGATTAGGGCGATTTACGCACTTAAACTTTCTTAACGTTTCCAATGAAAGAATAGGATGTTTATGTATTGTTCCAAGCATGAAAAAATTAATGTGAAACGGTTATTATGAGTAAGAGCAGCCAATCTTTCCCAAACCCAATTTATGCTCTAATTAAGCTTAGTTTGCCATTGAAGTGAAAAAAAAACAAATATGGAAAAACTGAGTTATAAATAAGCAACATCTGACCTGCTTTTTAAAATCGTGGTTTTTTTCAACTAAATTTTATAAATAATCACCTTATAAAAAACTTACAAAACACATAATCAACTCATAATGATAATTATAATTGATTATTTGCCCCAAAACGCAATACCAAACTAAGCCTTAATAGAAAATACTACTACCAAAGAGGAGGGATAAAACCATCTCTTAACTAAGTTCTATTAGCATCCATGCACGTTTGTAAAGAGTATGACATGTGAAAATCTAAAACAAAGTATGAGATATATTACTAGTCATTGTCCTTGATGTTACTTTGAACAAATTCCAAGTTTCAGATATGATCGAATTCTATACATATATATAAAAGTTCTTGAACCAGACCAAAGCTATACATATAAAACTATACTATAGAAAATACCAAAGAATCAAGTGAGGAGCTAGCCGAGCTAATCAAGTATGCAAAAAATCCAAGAAACTAGCAATAGATCGATAGCTTACTGTTGAAGAATCCCTTTAACTTTAAAAGCTAGAGATGACTAATCATGAGGGAAAGGAAAGAAAGCCACTTTAATGGTTAAAAATGATCTGTTTGATTAGTATCTCTTGGCGCTCACTTTAATTATTATCCATCTTTTTCTGTGAATTGTGAATATTGATCGGCCGAAGGGTGCATACCCTACTGTGAAGCATTAGTATCAGTACCATTGGCTCTCTCTAGGGTATACTCCACGGAATTCAATTCTAAATTCTTGATGTTCTTGAAGCTTGGTTCTATATAATTATATGGTTTACTTATATTGAAAAGGAGAAACATGAAAGGAATACTTAAAAGGAAAGCATCTAGGAATCATTGTGTTGTTAATTAAAATAAAGCAATTAAATGTATGACTTCCTGCATTTACAGTCTTCTATTCTTTGATTGATAGATCGATACTTCTTTTTCTTGTTCTGGCTAATCAATAGAAGGATCAAACAGTTCTATTGTTGTCTTCTGCTTCACGATTTCCAGCTTAAAGCCTTATTTCTTTCTGCAACTTTGAATATTTATCTTTCAGCCATTCACAAACACTATAGTATACCTCTTAAGAAACTGGAATTCTGATTTTGTCAACCACCATATGTACAATACTCATTTCCGGTTCAAATCCATGCTAGGGTGAGAGCTCTTCCCCTCTCTATATGGATGAAAAGATGAGCAAGATTTAGTTAAGAGTTTATGGGGAAGGTAGCTAGGTGTTTCAAGTGGTTGATATCAGGACCCAAATCTTTTTGGATATTGGGCCGGGGTATAGTTCACTCTTTCCTTTGTGCTGATCACTACTCATTACAGGATGATGGTTGAATGGGGTTGATACAAGGAACTTCCATCCAAAATTTATCCTCTGAATCTATGACAAACTTCTATGATAAGATCAGATGGACCACTTACGATCATGATGATATTCTATAATGTCATGGAGCAATTTCGGTACCGGCCTATATATATGCGTGAATGTTTCAGTACTGTTAATCTAATTGGGAAAATTTATCTGACATGCCGTTTAAAAACTTATTCCAATAAACAATTTTTCCCAAATAACACTTAATCAACATGATATGTTATGAAGCACAACATGTGGTCGAGTTGGTAAGAGTCTTGGTATGAGAATCCCTCATACCCAGGTTCGAATCCCGCCGACGCTAATTGGAGTCAAATCCCAATTTATTCTTGGTGGTCAGGGAGAGGAAGCGTTTTAACATGATCTCTCGGCGCGGATTAGTCTCTGAGTTTAGAAAGCCTTTAAGGATACCGTCGTTAATTGATTCAAAAAAAAAAAAAACATGATATGTTATGTATAGCTACCTCTTGATCTGAATTGTGGCAGTTAGAGGCGCCGAGATCTTCTCCTTTGTGTTCGTTAATCTTGTTCTCCTAGTGACTTCAGGAAAGTTTGAATGCCTTATTTGCTGAAGTCTGCAATCTCCTAGAGCACGGGTACTTACATATCAGTATATCCATACAAGAGACTTCCATAGGTAGCAAATGCTCCACCCAAGTTACATGTTAGTCGTCCGAAATTGTCACATTAGACATCATCTAAGGAAACATCGCTTACTTATTGACATTCAAAGAAACATTTGAAGCGTGTTCATACAGTATTTGCAGTAGTTTTTGCATAATTGTGAATTCAGAAGAACATATTGTATCCCTTCTCAAAAAAAAAAAAAAAAAAAAAAAAAAAGGAAGAAGAAGAAGAAGAAGTCGTTGATTTCATGTGATGTAAGTGGAGGAACGGACTTGTGAACTGGCCCTCTCTCACTATAGTGGCTTTGCCAGTTAACTGACATATCCTATGCAGCACTACATCTTTCAATAATAACTTTGACCACACTTTAAACAAATTGGCGAACGAGCAAACGGACTGGGACACTTATTCACGCAAATCATGTACTCGATAGATAGAAATGGGTTTTGTACCTTGAGAATAAATATACAAACTTCAATCTTTAGTAATACTGTGACAAACATATATATTCAGCAAAGCGCAAAAGTTATTTTGGAAAGTGAAATTCTGCCATGAAATTTAAGTAACAAAGTAAATGTGCAAGTATAGAGTACTAAGCAGAGTTCATAATCAAGCAGTAGTTCCCTTAAGCTTCTTGGCAATGCTTGCAAAGTACTTCCCCTGGTGGAAAGCTTGCTGTAATTCGAGTTCAGAAGGTTGTCTTGTACCGTCCCCGGCAAAAGTTCCTGCACCATAGGGGCTGCCACCCTTGATCTGCTCCATCTCAAACATGCCAGCTCCAAATGTGTACCCAATTGGCACAAACATCATTCCATGGTGAACAAGCTGAGTGATGGCTGTCAAGCTGCATACCCAAAATCAAACTCAAATTAAATTTTACTTAACTGCAATGCATCAAGAGACCTAACATCAACAAAGCAATAGTTGTTTAGAAGAAAACTGACGCGGTAGTCTCTTGTCCACCTCCTTGAGATCCAGTGCTGTAGAAAATTCCTGCAGGTTTGCCTGCTAGTTGTTGTGTCCTCCATAAACCTCCGGTTGCATCTAAAAATGCTTTGAACTGTGCAGCCATCATTCCAAATCTAGTAGGGAAACCAAATAGTAAACCATCGGCATCGGAAAGCTCATTGGGTGCAATTATAGGTACTTCGCTCTTTGGTGGTGCACCCATCTTTCCGAGAACCTCATCATGCAGTGTTTCTGGTACCTGTTCAGGGGCCATTAAGTTGAATCACGCAATCACATTCACGAAAAACTGATATCCTTTTCAAACAAAGTCCCAAATCACAATAAAACAGGTCCCTGAATACAAGAATCTGTTCTAGTAAACCATTTAGAAGACTACTCCACTTGGCAAAGCCTTTACACAAAAGCCACATATTAATCCAATTGATTTTTCAATAGCAGGCAACACAGTGGGAGGTGTTGAAGAAATACAAGACAGCTAGATTCTAAACATGAAGAAATCATACATCTTAACAACAATATAGACTTTCAATTACCTATAATCAGCAAGAGACAATCATCATGGTAAGAACTTCAACTCAAGCAAAGGCCACAACTCACTATAGGAATAGTTTCTGAGAATATTCACTTCTTAAAGTATCCATTTCAGTCAGGGAGGGGAAAAAGGAAAACCATTTCCTAAGTCCTAACAGTATTAGGTATGGTGTACCATATCAATCCTGATAGCTTAGTTAGCAAGTAGTTAGGTCCGCAAAATCAATGTCAAAAGTGCAAAATACTTGGTGATACAGATTCTAGAGAGTTCAAAATGAGCTAAATATACTGGTAACTTCGAGAATAGAAATCAATGTTCTGGCAAACAGATAGTTTATGCAGATTGTATTACACCAATTTCATAATATGCATTAAGGATAAATTCTCACACCTGATATAGTTGAGCCTCTACTCCTTCCACAGATGCAGCTCCCTTTTTAATCTCTTCAGCCAGCTTCTCGACGTGTCCATACATAGAATAATAACTGCAATATGCATTAAGGATATTCGGAATTAACCCAAATTAGTACTGGTATGTAAAATATCATTTGAAAGTCAATATTCCAGCGTTACAATCTTAATGGAAAGTAAAGTCTGGCTTAAAAGAAAAGACAGATAGGAAACTATATGTCACTTTCAATACATCAATAACTACAGGTAAGTTAAGCTTTTCATGGACTGTGATCTAAAAACATAACTTCATTACTTTCGGACACGTATGGTTTGAGTGTTGAGTTTTTTCATAAGAACTGCAAAACTGAAGAAATGCTTAACATTTTGGAAGCAAATCCAGAAAGACTAAATGCCAAGGAGTTAGTGCCAATAATAATGCATATCTACGCATACTGATAGAAGCTGATAGCAATATGGACAGAAGGAACTAATCTAAAATTCTAAATAATGAGGTATTATTATGGGACCACAAAAAGCAGAAAAGCAGTGGCTTTACCTTTCATTGTTGGTTTTGGTTTCTAATTTCTAAAAGGTAGGTCAGTTCTCAGTTCTCACAATCATTTACTAGTCGTTGCTGGGTTCATATCACAATTCCACAATCTTTTTAAGCAATGGGTAGAGATCGAAATTCAGCTCATACATCTCAAGTCGCACAATATAACTAAAAAGACCAGAAATTTATAAAGGATTAATTTAATGTTTTGAATCTTTAAACATATTAGAGGAATTCTCCTAAAGCTCTGTTCTTTCTGATCTAAAGGAATTCAAAAAGAACAAATTGGCACTCCATAAACAAAGAAGGCAGAACTGCAAGATTATTAAAACTCATGTTCTACAATTATTCTTCCTAATAACAAGTTAATTGGGTTAAAATGCCCAATGCAAATTGAACCTAATGTTCAATAAAGTAGCAATCTTTTCAATTACTTCACGCAAAATTCACATCCCATTACATCCCAAGAAGCAAACTGAACAAAACCCAGAAGTGTTATACCTTTCATTGATTAAAGATCATAGTCACTTCAAGTCAAACATTGAAATAAAACCCAGATTCCAATCTATATCTCAAAGCACTAAAATATATTAATCAAGCACTGAGCGTCAGAGAAAGAAAGGAAGAGAGAGGAGCAGAAGACTTACACAATGTAGACTTTGGTGGCCATTGATGCAAAATGTGTGTCTGTCTTTCTTTGTGTTTTGGAGCAATGAGAGGTATTGGGAGTGAATGAAACTTTGAAATGAGGGACCCTTATTTATAGTGTAACAGAGGCCCTCTGAGCTGTGTGTATTAGTGTATTACTTTACAATTAAGCACAATATTAATATGGTGTTTAAGAGCTTATTGGCATAATTAGTGGATCATGTTTCTTGACACCTAATATACATTGTATTTCTGAGGTCACACCACACATCATTGCTCCCGAAGAGAAAAACTAAGGGAATTAATAAGAACAAGTTACAGTTTGATAGTATATTCCAGAGTTTTCATTTCTTTAAAAGAGCAAAAACCTTGACTTTGACCATATCAAGCATTTCAGCACAAAGCCATAATAGGGGTTTAATGCATCTCATTGCTTCAACAATTGTAAGAACGTAACTATGAGGTATGCATCTCATCATGCTAGCGGCGATTGATTTTGTATATGCCAAACCCAGAAGTTCAAGGCTTACAATTTCAAGTCAGAGCCGCCCTACATGTTGCAAATTTTGAATTTTCTAGAACAGTTTGGAAAATAGTTTATTGTATACTATGTACTATATGATAAGAAATGGTATGGTCAAACCATAGATGATAGAGTGATCCCTTGAGTTTGGGACTGAATTGATTGCCTTTGTGTAAATTTGAATGGGCAAATGCACCTTACTGTAATGTGTCAACAATAACTACATCTTCAGTATATCAAGATTAAGAAGGGAGTGCATTACATATTGGCCCCAAATTGTCTACTTAATAGAATGCAGAGTAATGCTTAAAGCCATGTATGAAATGATTCTGCCATCAAAGTGTGACAAAGCCAAATGATGAGACCTTGCTGTGCAACCTTGCTCATTGTTCGTCTCTCTGGAGGAACACCCAGAAAAAAAGGCCATCAATGGCCTTTGTCTTGAAGCGTGCTTCTCTTCTTATAACAACCATCCATGCCCCCCCCTCAAATCTCATCGAGTAACATTGCCATTATTACACATGATTTTTAAGACGATCATTCACCTTGTTATTTTATATCTGAATATGAATGCTAGTAACTAAGGCAATGATGAGATCTTTGACCATATCAAATCCAAGAGAAACAGTTCTGCTTGTTAGAGAAAGAGGCAGAGGACTGAGGAGAGATATGCTACAAGAATTGCATCTTTAAACAAGACCCTATGTTAAAATTGACATTAAACTTGTTGCCCCTACTCTCATATACTCTACTTAGAAAGCTGAATAAACTAGAGTAGTGCCACCTGAATCCCTGAATCCACTCCACAATCATGGCTTTGCTTTATGCTGGTGGATGTTCTCATCCGAGAAGACACTAGACACCATTTGTGTTTGTAGAAGCTTTTTCTTCCTCGATGCAGGGTTTCACTGTTCAAACATCACAACCCACAGTAAACGGTAGCTACAATGCGTTTGGTTTGGTCAACCACCATCACCACCACTCCTCACCGGTCAAAGAGTCCATCTCAGGACTCAGGTCCCTCCACCACTGTTTTATAGTTTCGTACTTTTGTTTTGTTAATGGAGTCGGTCGACTGAGTATCAAAATGCATGCGTCGTAATCATGATCCAAATCCCAAACATGGAATATTCAAGCCCAGTTCAATGTTGGATACCCGAACCAGGCCCAATTTCAATGTTGCTGCAGATTTTGAAACCAGAAAAGCCAAGCTCAAGGGAGGCACATCTAGGGGAATCAAACCTGTCTTTCTTCCTTTTTAAAGCAAAGAAGATAAAGATTTGCCAAACAGAGTATATTTCCTGTGAAAGCAATGAAAGAACATGAAAGCATGAACTAAAGTAATCAATCCTTTCACTTTTTTTTTTCATCACAAACGGAGGAACATTGGTGATCTATAAATTGTTCTAGTCAATAGCATGAATTGAATAAAAAGCTCGGCAGCGACGGCTCACCCAAGATATGTGTATGCATATACATAATTCATTTAAGTTTCTTAAGGGACCCTGGAAAGAGATGTAAATCAAGGTCAACTTTAAGTGATAGAGAGGAGAGTTATCCATGGAATTATTTAAGAAGCTCCCCATGCTTCCTCAAATGGCAGAAAAAGGACTGCTTATTTAAAGAAAAGAAACGAGGAATCAAATTTTTAAGTGACCTACCAGGTACCAACCAAACAGAGACTGAAAAGGGGCCTTTTTGCACCAGATGAACCAGCATAAGTAGCAGGATCTTCATCCCAAATCATATAATGCAGCACTCAGATTTTCGATTTTGACAATCTAGTATCATATCATAGAATAGATATGCAGAAATTTTGTATATCTGGAATATCAGGACATAGCTGCACTATAACATTATAAATCAGTCGAGATTCATAGGCAGCAAACTGTGTTTCATCACAATAACAGCAGCAATCAGAAAACACAAAAAGAGGCC
The DNA here is from genome assembly GCA_963682095.1 of Potentilla sterilis. Classification (NCBI taxonomy): domain Eukaryota; kingdom Viridiplantae; phylum Streptophyta; class Magnoliopsida; order Rosales; family Rosaceae; genus Potentilla; species Potentilla sterilis. The sequence goes on from OY821755.1 coordinate 2,071,171, forward strand.
TTCACATAAAAGGCCATTGTACCTACGGCTGAGAACTATATAGGTTAGTGAAAAAAAATAGTGCATCCTGTTTTGCACGATAAGAGATTAGCAGAGTACAAGCCATTGAACAATATAGGTATTCTGACAATAGACAATCCAAGCGTGCAATTCAGGAAAGACCATGTTCACCACAACAACAAATCAGCAGCTTAATTTTCACCAAGAGTTAGAACGACATCACATGGCTTAAGCTTAACATTCTTGTGACCTCAAATGCTAAAGATGCAGGAACAAAACTGAAAAAGAAGACAAGTATTACAAAGAAACTACACTGTACTGTTTACAAAATTTTGAAATGAAAGTTACTTAAATTACTTGATTCAATGAACTTATACGAGAAGCATTAATACTGATTCTAACCGGTACATAATCATGAAAAGCTATAGCAAGTTCGTACAGGACAGTTCTGAGCCATTTTATGTCTTCAAAAGGAAGGCATGAGAATAGCAGGACTTTCAATTGAAAATGTGAGAGCATTCATTAGTCACGCATGGAGACATAAAAGTTTCTGATCATCACAACTACCAAACATATGTACTTGAATCCAAAATAGGGTACTTATAAAGTACTTTCATTTTGTAACCTTCTTGATCAAGAAATAATTGTATGCACCCCGTAACACCATGTGAAGCATTGGCCTAGTAGAACGAATCCATACACAATGTAACATGCTGTAACACCGTGTAGGCATTAATGTTTGATGCAACGGTCACATACACTAGTTCCTCACAATCCCATCATTTCCGAATGAGCCTTATTGACCAAACTTTCCTAACTACAATCCCACACACAAATAGAGTTAAAAGTTCATATCATAAAAGTACAATGCTATAATGATCATAGGGGTCCAAATGAGCTGGCAATGAAGAGGTTTCATTTCTGGGAAAAACCAATAAAATTCTATAAATTGAGAAACATTACAGTTCAGATAACCATTTGAAACTATGATAATACAAACATTTAACTCACCTGTGTACTCTTTATTAAGAATGTACAACTTACAAAGACCCATATCCCCAAAAACAAAAAAAAACCTAAATCATTTTCTTTTGTACAAGAACTATCACAGCAACAAGAGTAACAACAAATAAATCAAAATTCCGGGACTCACCTCCACCGATGAAATAACCCAAGCCGATCACTTTTGGCCCATTTGGCACTTCAAATTCCGTAAACTCAAATCATGGAATGGTTCCCATCCAGGACCTGAATCAAATAAGAAGCATTCTTCCTAATCTTGTCATTATCATCTTCAACCAACCGCATACAAATCGCCAACACTCCTTCCCTTGTCGCTTCGACACGCATTGTCTCACTATAATGGCAAAGCGAGCTCAATGTAAGCAGCGCATACTGAACACCTCTAGAGCTCCCATTCTCTAAAACCCTAACTAAAATCCTCACACATCCACTAAACCTCTCCATCTCTTCTCTCCCATCCTTGCATTTCGCCAACAGGCCCAAAACCTCAACGGCCCGCTCCAAACCCGAATCCGCGATTCGGATCAAAATCGAAACCGCGCCGCACTCCACCGCCCGCCGCCGATTATCCGGAAAAGAACAGATGGCGTATAGCGCCGTCGCCGCCTCTTTCTTCTCCCGGCCTTTACCGTCCCTGAGGAGCGAGACCAGGGCCCGAATTGCATACGGATACGACCCGATTGTGGCCTTGTTGACCTCCACGACGGCTAAGCTGGTCAACATCGTCGCCGCGACGGCGCGGCTGTTCGGCGAGCCGCCTTGAAGCACCGCCACGACTCTAGCGATGGCTCCCTCCGCCACCAGACCGACCTTGTTGTCGTCGTCGAGGCTCACATTCAGCAGCAGCGTCAGGGCCTTCTCCTGCAGGAACGGCTCGTCGGAGTCGACGCACTTCAGCACGGCGGCGACGGCGCCGGACTCCGTCAGCTTGGCGCGGAAAGCCGCGTCGCGCTTGGACAGGCGATTGAGCTGGTCGAGGGAGTCGAGCTTGGAGCCGAGGCTCGACGAAGCCGAAGTCAGAGTCTTGATTAGGGTTTGGGGCTGGGACTGGCTGTTCTGCTGGTTCTGGAGGTGGTGGCAGTTGTGTAATTGTGTAGAGGAGGGGAGGGTGTAATTGGAAATAAGGCTGCGGAGTGCGTGGTTGGGGATTAGGGTGGGGTGGTCGGGGAGGGGTAGTTTGGTAAGTGGGCAAGTGCGGTGGCCGGCGTCGAGCCAGCGTTGGATGTTGGGCCGGTCGAAGGTGTGACCCGAGGGGAGTATAACCGGGTCGGACATTATTTCGAGAGAAATCGGGCACTTGAAATCGTCTGGGAACTGAGTCGCCATTAGAAGAAGAATAAGGAAGAATTTTGAGTGCTCTGAAATTTAGGGAGAATTGAAAGGAGAGAAAAATATGGAGAGACAGACGGAGACTTTCTGTGTCAGAACTCTCTAATACACCGGCCGAGTTGGGGGATATTACGGTGTTGCCCCCACTTGGCGACTTTTAGCCGGAGAAAAAAAGAGGGGTTGGGTTCTGTTGAACTGGTGAAATTGACAATTGACATGACGTACTGCGGCTTGAATGACGGTACCAGGGGCTTGTGAGAAAGATATTGAAAATTAATAACAGCTTCACTTTTCTCTAATTAATTAAATCATCTTTATATTGTCAATTCGTCATTAAGTATTTTGATTTCATATTCTAAATTTAAAATCTATTACCATATTTAACTGTGAATAATAAATTGTATTAAAAGTGAGAAAGTCATCACTCCCTCCAAGGAAAGTCGCGGCTATTGCAGATGCTGCAGAAGGGTGTTCTCGGAATTTACTTTCCTGCCTCGTTTGTAACGGTCCTCTGGTTTTTTTTTTGATCGCTCTCAAAGAATCAGTCGTGGAGACCTCTATTTGGGTCCTTATTTGAAATTTGAGTTTAAAAAAGTGGATTAGGCCTTATAGTGGGTCAGAAAAAAAAATACTTAAATTAGTCGGAGAGCCAAATGTTAGATCAAATTTGACCAAAGTGTGAGCAAATTTGCTTTTGACTCAAAACTGGGACCCACTAAATGAGGCTGTTTTGCTGAACTCTATTAAGACAACGGCTATATTTCTGACTATGCCTAATAATTTTTAACATGTTCAATTGGTTATTATTAAAGTTGGATAATAATATTATATATTCAAATTCTATATTGAGTTGATATTCAAGTTTACTAACACACATGTAATTCACGTTGATATTTGTTATATTGTAATGAATAAAAATTCTTGATTTTATGAATAAATTCTATTATTTTAAACTAAGCTTATTAATTTTTTTAACTTAATTGGAATGAATGTGTACGTGCTTAAAAATTAAATTAAACATAAATAAAAGACTCAAGTATGAATATAAGTAAAAAAGACCATTTGAACAAAATGAGTTTAAAAATTGCCCATTCCAATGTTTATATCCCACTCCAATGAATCTTATTAAAAATACCTAAATACCCTATACTAAACCCTAATATCTTATTTCTCATTTTCCCCTCTCTCTCTAGCCGACTCTCTCTAGCCGATTCTCTCATTTTCCCCTCTCTCTCTAGCCGACTCTCTCTCTCTCTCTCTCTCTCTCTCTCTCTCTCGGTAAGGGTGAGAATGACTGTGGGGGTGACGGTGGCTTTGGCTTTGGCTGTATTGCAACTGTGACAGATGCAGAGTCCAACAGGAAGAAATCCCAGGGGAACACAAACACAACCAATCTTGCAGGGAATGATCATAATATTGCATACCGACGTTGAACAACCATCGACCCTCCTACGTATCAACCCAGTACTAAAGATGCTTTCGTTTTTTACCATAATATTATCATAATAATTATGATTCCCACCATGCTTTAGTTTTAGTGTGCTTGAGGTGTTCCCGCTCTTCATCCCACTATGATTCCCAACTTTTGTCAGGTGAGATCCCAATACCACCACGATTTCCCATCCACCTCTTCCCATCCTCCTGTAAGAATTCCCGTAGACTCCATATACAATCAGCATAATCAATTACTGGGGGTCAGTAATCGATTATTGGGGGTCAGTAATACTATTGACGGCGGGTCCTCCTCCTCTTCCAACATTAGGGTTTTGATCGAATTGGGAATACTATTACTGGGGGTCAGTAATCGATTACTGGGGGTCAGTAATCGATTACTGGGGGTCAGTAATCGATTACTGTGGGTCAATAATCGATTATTGGGGGTCAATAATCGATTATTGACGGCGGGTCCTCCTCCTCCTCCAACATTAGGGTTTTGATCGAATTGGGAATACTATTACTGGGGGTCAGTAATCGATTACTGGAGGTTAATAATCGATTATTGGGGGTCAATAACATGATTACTGGACAATATGAAATCTGTAACCTGATTACTGGGGGTCAGTAATCAATTATTGGGGGTAAGTAACTTGATTACTATGGATCAGTAACTCTAGTAACCTGATTACTGGGGGTCAATAATCGATTATTTACTGTAATCTGTAAATTATTTACTGAGGGTCAGTAACCATCGTCAATAACCTGATTATAAAAAAAATAAAAAATAAAAATTTAAAATCTGGCGAAAAAAAAATTCCGGCAAAAAAAAAAAATTGGTGCCCGGAATCCGGCGACCGGCCATGGGAGGCCGGAGGAGTTGAGTGATATTTCGGCAAAGTTCGTTTTTTTATTTTCCACTTTCTCAACACATTATAATTCAAAAATATGTTAGATAAGACAAAAGGACAAAAAAGGAAGAAAAAAAATTAAATTTGTACTAGAATTGAAAAAGATTTGTTCAAATGGGCAATAGAGTTGTTACCTTATGTTGAATAGGGGAAAAAAATAAGTTTGTCATTTGAATGGGCAGTCAGGGGGTCAAATTAGCACCAAATAGACATTTTCCCTAAAAAAAATTGTGTTCTGAGTCTAAAAAATTGAATTAAAAATATAGATTCAAAAATAAGTCATGTACCACTACAGCCTTCTTATATACTATTTAGATGGACTCAAATTACTATTCAGACTTATTTGGACCTAAATTTGAGTCTAAAAAATAAGTCCCCACTGCTGATGCTCTCACGGGGAAAACTTTCTACCGTAATCCGGCGACGGAGGCACATAATCGATCACTTATTTTATGGAATTACCCAAGTACCCCTCTTAAAGTGAATATTGCTGGCCAAACAAAAAGTTCCTACTCGAAACACGTGGTTCCTTTCTTGTCGTCACGTGAATTACCGAACTTGTGACTGGACATACATGTCCTCTGATTATATTTGGCTAAACTAAAACCATTAACTGATAACCATAAACTAATAACCATATTTGGATCAACGCCTAGTAATCATAATTAACAAAACTCCCTAATTGGAGAACTTTATAGCCAAAGTTATAGAAGGAAGAACATGATAGAAAAGAAATGTGCAAGCTCTTAATTAAGAAAGGTTCGACGTAATTCAGAATTTGGCTATTAGAAGCATTTTGATTGTTATAAAAACGATTTTTTTAGTTTTCTGTAGCGTTCATATATATCGTTATAGTTTAATTCAATTTGCATAAAACAAAAATTTATGAGATTACTATAGATACGTCACGAGAAAAGCAACGTGCGTGAGAATAATGGTCTTATTTCATGAGTAATATACGAAATTGATGGATGATGTACAGGACATTGAACACACAAAGGTCGTATATTATGTGTGAGGAAATTTCCTCTTCTCGGGGGTATTAAATTTGTTAATTATTAGCTAACTAATTAGATAGGTAGTTAGGACAAAATTATCCATCTATTAGGACTTTATCATATAGTGTAGGACCATCAGTTCATCACCTTCGCTAATTGCTCCTCTAGAATAAGTAAAGCCATCAAATGTCAAAATCATACATTTTATATTGACCATCTGATTGGAAAGGCTCCAAGAACTTTGTTGAGCTAATGCCAAACCTGCTGCTTAATTTAGACTTTAGAGGCTTGTACATTGGACTCTACCCTGTTATTTTGATGGTCCTGAATGATAGATGCACTCTTTCTTTAATTAGTAGAAAAAGGATCGGGTTTCTTTGTTTGGATCATCACTTTGCCAATTAATGACTACTAGCTTCGTGTCCTATCTTTTTATTTAGTGTTATTTGGGAGAGTTTGTTAGAGAATTAATTTTCAATATTATCTTTTTGCTTTAATTCTCTATCCAAATAAATGTCTCTATATAAGTAATTTAATAAACTAAAGACATTATTGACATTAGAGGGTTGACGGTTCCATAAAAAGAATTTGCTTAATTAATAGAGATGTGCATGCAAAAGTTTTAAAAGTCTTTAGTGAGGATGGTGATTTTGAGTGCGATGATTCATCGCATGTTACTTGAGGTTAAGAGGATCGAAACTAGTAACTAAGGGGATCGATGCTTGATTAAATAATAGTTGTTCATAGATACCAACTTTTATGATTTAGTAAGAATTTTAGGGTTCAATTGCATGCTTTTAGAGTTGTAGGTGACCTTATTCTGTTAATTGCCTTTGTTTTGTTGATCAATGCTTTAAGATCTAGTTAATAACCAATAGATTACCATGTATTAACATACATCAATCTCTATCTAGATTAAAAAGTCTCCTAATTTGGAGCTAAGTATGGTCTGAAACTGTTATACGTAATCAAGTAGATAAGAATCTAAAGCATGTTTTTAAGCAATTCTCCATTGGTCAATTTCAATCTGCATATATAACTTCTTTACGTAATGGAGTACGTGGTTAAGTATATAACAGTACGTGGATACAACGAGGTATATATGTAAGCTTAGCCTTGGATAAGCTATACTAGCTTAACCCACATCTTACGTGTGTGTGAAGGATGTAGAGAGAAATTAAGAGTAGAGAAAGAATCTTTTTATTATTTTATTTTATATTTTTAAATTTTCAGTTTTGATTCACAGTTTTTTTAATAATAGTTAGATTATATATTGATTTGATCTCTTCCTTGTAAATCATCAAATAAAGCGATAAAATTCATAAATTAATTAGTAATGTACTTCACGTAAAATTTCTTGTTTGACTTTAACTAGGCCAAGATCTGTATATAAACGATAAACCTACATAGCATTTTTTTTTTTACTTGTTCACTGTAAAAGAAGGGGCTGATACCAGTAAGAAAGCTGAGGGAAAATTGATGGGCACAGATTAATACCTAGACCAACGAAATCATAATGGAGAGGAAGCTAAGAGTGTGATGGAATGAGACTACTCGAAATATCTCTTCCTCATATTATTATTATTATTATCATCATCATTGCTTTGAAGTCTACTGTGCTACTGTTTTTAGGAGGGAACAAGAAAACTGGTCAATAAAAGACGGATGAATACGACGGACGTGTTTAGAATTTAGAAATATAATACGGAACGTGATCTTCGACATTCCGACCTGTCTCACCGTTAGAGGCGTTTATGAGCTAATTAGTAAGCTTATAGTAATCAAATATAAAATCAAATTCTAGGTCTAAAGCTAATCTTGCTTAATACACAAGATAGGTTTACTGTTTTAGAGTGAGCTAGCCTCAGTCTTCACTCTTTAGCGAGCTTCAACTACAGTGCATGTTACAAGGTTAATGGAATTAGCATCTCCTGTACTTGTGCTGGGGTCTCCACTGGTATGGGTACTTTTCTTCAACAGAAATGCAGGTTTTTGTGGTGAAGGAAGAGCTGCATCGTTGCCTAACATGGACACGACAGTTGACATGGTCGGCCGGTCATTTGGGAGCTCTTGCACGCACAAGAGCGAGATTTGAATGCACCTTAGAACTTCGCTTATCGGGTAGGATTCGCCCAAAGATGTGTCGACGAGTTCCAAGGCTCGGCCTTCTTTCCACAAGTCCCAAACCTGAAAATCATGTACATCAGAGATCAACTTAGTTATCAAAACTAATTGAGTAGGTTCTAATTAAAGTCGTGATTGACGATTGTGAAGATATAGCTAGAATAGCCTGTACGCTTACATGTCCAACCAAATTTGAGTCTGGATTATCGAAGTAGCAACCGGTGTTCTTTCTGCCAGTGACAATTTCTAGTAGCAACACACCAAAACTGTATACATCAGACTTCACTGAAAATAGTCCTTCCATTGCATATTCCGGTGACATGTAACCACTACGACACCACAGAGAAAAATGTTATATATCAATCAGCACACTCCTTAATTTTGTTAGTCGACTAATTAAAGCTGTTGTCTCTGGATTGTGTACTCGGTGAGGTTGTGGTTTTAATGTGTGTGTACTTATTTAGCTTGTGGTCATAACATAGAGGAAATGAAATAAAAACGACTAATTAGGGATGAAAATTTAGTATGACATCGATCAAATTAGAGGAAACTTACTAGGTTCCGACCACGCGATTGGTATTTGCTTCAATTTGGTTTGCTCCGAATATTCTAGCCATACCAAAATCTGCAATTTTAGGGTTCATATCATAGTCCAGTAGAACATTGCTAGCCTTCAGGTCTCTATGGATGATTCTTAATCTCGAATCTTGATGAAGATACAAGATTCCTCTAGCAATGCCAAAGATAATCTCCAAGCGTCTTGTCCAATCCAGAAATGCTCTTTTAGTTTCATCTGGAAATTCCGATGTGTTTAGATTATATAATTACTTCTTGCTCGCTTAAATTTAGCTTAATTCTTGGTACGTACTAGATCGAGCAAGAAGAAGACATACTGAAAATGAAAGAGTCCAGGCTTTTGTTAGGCAGGTATTCGTAGATTAGCATCTTCTCGTCGTCTTGAACGCAATAACCCAAGATTCTCACAAGGTTCCTGTGTTGAAGTTTGGCGATCAGCACCACTTCAGTCTTGAACTCTTCGTTTCCCTGGCCAGAATTCTTGCATAGTCTTTTCACGGCTATTTCTGTTCCATTAGAAAGCACTCCCTGAAACGATAACTCAAAGCCTTATTGTTCAGAAAGTAAGAACTAGTTCGATAATTTTTGTATATATATTCTGCTCTTGATAATGCATTAATTAGTTAAACCTACATAGTTCATTCAGATAAGAGTGAACAGCAAACAACAATCCGAGCTAAAGTTGATTCAGATACTAATTGAGGACGTACAATTACCTTATAAACGGGGCCAAAACCACCTTCTCCTAGCCTGTTCGAATTGCAGAAATTTTTTGTTGCTGCCGATATGGTGCTTAGATCAAAGAAAGGCAGATCTGACTTTAATCCCCTATCATCAAGATCTGTACTTCTAGGAGAATTCTCGAGGTAGATTGAAGGTGTGGCACCATATGAAAATAGATCTCCTCTTTCCTTACCTGCCATGCAAGAATTGTATATAGAACAAATTATAGATACCGAGAATTTCAAGTCGACTAGTGGATTTTCTTAGCAGCTTGAAATTCTTACATACATGTGTAAATCAAACTGTTGACGTACATACTGGACGATAATTTTTCTTTACCTTTTCTCTTCACCTTTACGGACCAATACGCGATAGAGATAACAAGAAAGAACAGTATTATTGATGCTATCACAATTGCCACCTTCCCCTTCTTGCTAAGAAAACCATTAGATTTTTTTGCGTATTTAGCTACAAACATATCAAAATTACACAATGATGAGTTTATAAAAATGAGTATCAAAAGATTAGAAATGTACGTATTTTATATGAAATGTAAAAATAATATTACGTTTAAACAAAAAAAAGAGGAAGAATTATGTACGTACCTAATTCAATTGAATCAACTCGAATATATAAATCTTGACCGACATTGGAGTAAGTCCTTGTATCCATCAAGTCCCCATACCATTTTACACATCCAATCCCTCCTTGCAAGTCATTTGCATTCGAGTATGCCGTGCAAGAACAATTCCTCAAGCATTCCTCTTCACACTCCTTCAGACCACGGTTCATGTTTACAGTCGCAGTAGACGAGTCTGGTGCCTTTACTAGTGGCACCTTCACGAACCCTTCTCCGTTTCGGCACACGGATACTCCTTTTTTCTTCACACACCCGCCGGAGCCATCTCTCAAGTACCATTCATTGTGCATTTTAGGTTCAAACCCAGGTAGGCATGTACACTCAAACTTATCAGCATGGTAAGGGTCACAATTGCTATTCGGACCACACCTTCCATAGTTGTCACATACCTCTACCGGGGCAGACCAAAACTTGATCCATTGGTGTACCTGATCGTGCCACGTCGCCCGTTCAACGATTCCTGATTCATCAAGCACCATCCTTGAGAAGATTGAGTCGTTTGTAATACCATACACGACAACTAACTCATCTTGATTGTTCCGAAAACTAACGTTGAAGATGAAATTTGGAGTCATTGCTGGGACACCACTCCATCTGTGCCCGATCCAAGACCCGGATCGCCACCATGGAATTCGACCCTTGTACAAAAACAGCTGTGGAAACCCACTTGGATCAATCCTATACGACCAATTCCCCGTTCCCGGGTCATCCTGGGACTTCCAAGAAGTTAAGAACCGATTCAACCCGGACCGCCGGGTAAGCCCAAGTTTCATAAATGGAAGCAGTGTATTTGAGGGATAATCAAACCCTTCCCACAACACCCTCTGGCTCCCATTATCAAACAAAACAAAATTTCCTGTATCCAAGAGCTTGGCCATGGAATTTTGTGGAGATGAGAGAGTAATATTAGCAGACCAAAGAGGAACTTTTCTATCCTTTCCATATATGACAAGGCCTCCATCTTTCTCTATCAATAAAAGTCCAGAGGTATCACTGATAGGGTTGTCTCTATTTGCAACCCATACAATGGTCTGCTCTGGAACTTTGTTATACCAGACTCCAACGTAACGTTTGCCAGAATTTCCAGGGCTGAAGAATCCAAGCGCAAAGAGTTTCCTGCTCGAAACTAAAACGTCGCCGTCTTTGATGGTTTGGTTTGGAGTGATGGAATCAATAGAAATGCAAGAGGGGAGATGAAGAAGGAAGATGAGCAATGCAGTGATCCTATAGCCTTGAATAGAATTCATGGTTAGGTTTCTAACTCGGTGAGGCTAAGGTTGATTGATATGGAGGGAGATAGTAGCTGAGATTTTTAATGCTAGCTATAAGAGCTGGCATGGATTTTAATCGAGCAGAGGTCCACCTGAGATTAGTTGTAAAGAGACCACACTCAACCAGAAAAGTTAAACTAGCTGTGCACACCGAAAGAACTCAAAGAAGTGTCCAGAATTGAAAGCAAGGATTAACCTCAAAATCTGCTTCTCACTTTGTTGAGATATAAATCTTACATGGGAAAATGAGACTTAACCTGTGGGTTTATAAGGGTTTGGGTTACTCTATCTATCGCCAATTGATTTTTGATTAGAACCCCAGACTACTTTATCATGATATCAGAGCGGGTTATCCACGTGTGTACTTTCTATCTCTTTCCTCTCTTTCTTCTCTAAGCCACACAGACTCCACGTCACCCAAATAGTTGTCCACGTGTATGGCTTTAAAGTTCGCCACACGTGCGAGAGTGTGTTGAGATATAAATCTCACATGGGAAAATGATATATAGTCTGTGGATTTATAAGAATTTAGACTACTTCATTTATCGCCAATTTGTTTTGAATTGAAATTCCAGACTACTTTATCACACTTGACCAGTTCTACACTACTAATATTTCACTTGGAATACGTTTATTCAAGCATGCAGAAACAACCTGAAAACTTATAGGGCTTATTCGTTTCCAAGATCATCTGCAGTACGTCAAATTCATCGTGTCATTGTGACGCTAACATTTCTTTATCGCAACTCACTCAAAACTGGACCAAGCACGCGTACTGGAAAACCAAATATCCACATAATGAAATTTCATGACTTTTCAAGCCTGTAAGTCCAGCATTGATCTCTCATCCTGATCAATCATACAGGCCGTTTGATTCAGTTGATTGTAATTCTTCCACGTACCTTTTTTAATCAGAAGCCGACAAATTGTTGAAGACTATATGCACATTGATGTATGAATTAATAGAACTGGATAAAGTCGAATTAAATTTCATTAATTATACTTGTTATGCTAACTGTTGCTAATTCTCGTAGCTTTTTAATTAGCCAGCCTCTACAATAGTACATGTGAGATTATTCACAGAACTAGCTCCTTGAGTCCTGGTATTGGATCTATCCGATACTAAAAAGGTGACTTGAACGCAATATTTTTGTATAGTCTCCGATCCGATCAAGATCGACAATCAGACTATAGACTATAGTCTCCGATCGACAACCCTCAAACAGAAGTTTCAAGCTAGTCGATCTTGAAGTTCTTGTAGTCCCTTGATACCTTGTAGTTCATGGTTTCAAACACAGTGAATCTAACACTATTATTTGTTTTATCATTTTCACGTACACATGCATGATCTTCAATTCTTCATCTAAGAAATTTCAAGAAATTAAAAATTAAATCAATTTTTTTTCCATACTGATGTGACTGGGTTCAAGTTTTATATTGAAAAAATAAAAAAATAAAACCATCCTTAGTTATCTTCATTGAGTTTACCTACCTTCTAACGTACCTTCAATCTCCTAATTCCTAGCTGATTGCTACATTCTTCTCCATCCCATAGTTCCCATGCGGTGATCGGTTTCGTCTCCGATCATCTTTCTCTGTGAGTACTTTATTCTCTCTTCCATCTTCCATTCAACCTGGGCGGCCATGATCGAATACTCTGAGGTCCACTTGTAGGGATGGAATCACCTCCAACGTACTTGGGTATAGTATTTCTCTTATTTTTGGTAAAAAAAAAATAGTACTCAATCTGGGTTAATTTGGTAGTTTGTGGGTGTAGACAAATCCAGTGAACTATGAAATGGCAATATGCATTAAGATACCGGGAATTTTGATTTACACCTATTTTTTAAGAGGCGTTTTAAATAAAATTCACTAAATAATTTTATATAATAGGTATCTAAAACTTGTCAACTCTACTACATATTATATCATATTTTTTTGTAAAATTTACACAAATTGCCACCATTCAATTAACATTAACACAATAAATAAGGTTAATTGACTATATGTATTAAATACCTTAATTATGAGCTTTTCTTCAATACTAGCCATTCTGTTTTTCAATCAATTTCATAATTATTGCAAAAATCATGAAAATTTTCTACATCTTATGAAAAAGTTTGGTGAAAGGAAATTCATTCTCTATACATAAGGTAGAATCATAAAATAGATACATAATTGTTTGTATGTATATGATATCTAACTATTAGAGTACTATTCTAGTGAACTTAAGCATCTAATATATAGGAAGTTTATTTCCGTATGACACCTCTATATTAGATTCTAATTTTAATTATACCTCTCTGTTAGGTTTCCTACTACATTATACCTATGATTGTGTAACACACACACACACACACACACACACACACACACACACACATATATTACTGCAATCAATCTTTGTTTTTTTTTTTTTTAAGAAATCAAGTTGATTGTATTAAACTCAAGCCAGAAAAGACCGTTACATAGCCTCCCTCTACCGACTATGGGTAGATAAAAAGTCTGTGGGATAAACCACAACGATACATAGGAATAGGTCTAATCATTAGACGATACTATGCTTACTTATTAAAGCAAGCCTATTACCAATGTATGATAGAACATTGTAATAGGCAAAAATAAAATAAAAACTTAAATTTGCTCCTTGCCCTTACCAGTAGGGCTTGGGGGATGGCCAGAAAAAAAGTAAGACAAAACCTTAGCACCAGACACCTTGACAGCAGCAGTAGTAGCACATTTCTTTTTGGTAGGATTTTTATTCGATTCTTAGCTCCAAGAGGTCTACCCAACTTCTTCTTCTCCACAGTATCAGATTCTGGTTTGTTTTTCAATTTCAAACCAGAATATGTTTGAACTAGACCAAGAGCTTGGGCTGATAGTTTTGGAGCAAGTTCCTTGCTTCGCTTATATACTTGCTGCTGATCAATACTATGACCAAAGTAAGTGATTGGTTTGATTGGTGAGGAGTCTAACTTCTACTTGGTTGTGCGAGTTTTCCTTGGGGCTGCAGCCACTCGATTCTCTGGTTTTCCACATACAGTACTGACTCCTGTGGGAGGAACAATGACAGAAGTTGCAATGGGCACAATGGCAGTCGACATAATGGTGTCATTTTCACTAGTGTCTGCAATACCTGTTTCAGAACTTAAAACCGACATCTTTGTACTATTAATACTGCTTTCAGGACTATCAGAGTCAGTAATAGTTGGTTTAATCAAGTCTAAAATAGGCATAGACTGTGAGTTAGCATTTATATCAGCAGCTAAGGCAACCACATTCACAGGCAGCACGACATTGGTATCAATAGGGATTAAAGCTCTAGCATCATCATAACCAGTCAATATCTCCTTTCTAATAACCACAGGCTTACGCAATTTTGGTGTAGCAGCATGAAACACCGATTTGGAAGCAGACAACATAGAGGCGGAATTACCTCATTTGAAACAAAAAGCACGAGTCGAAAAAGAGTTACCCACAAATGGCGAACTACCCGGAGTGCTGATTAGATTTTCTTTCTGCAAGTCAGAGACAGTTCCAATAGATTGGCTAGCAAACTTGCATTCATCTTACACATGAACAATCAAATTGCATCTTTTGCATTTACCAACCAGGTTCTCATAAAAAAATGAAATTTCAGCCTCAATTCCTGCTGCAAATCTCAGAGTTTTCTTGTGAATGAAAGGCTTTCACAATATCATGCTCAACCCTAATCCACACCGTTCTTGTGGCTCGCCATTCCCGATCATCGTGCTTGATAAAGGAACCAGCAACGACGGCCACATCCTCAATGATATCAAGTTGCTCTTTTGCCGGAGGAATGTTGGTGATTCGAACCTAAAAGAACAGAGATTTCATTGGGATATCTTGAAGCTGGGTCAGGCCATCATACTCCTGAATGATTACAGGAGCTCGATCATGGTACCAGGGTCCTCCCCATACAACACGATTGCGGTCTAGATTGAGATCGAAATCGATTACAAAGATTGGGTCGCTCCTGTATTTGAAATCTGTCCTGCAAAAGCCAAGCCCTAGTAAACGTGCGCTACAAATCAGGGACAGAGCATCGTCGTTGAGTGAGAGACTTCGCCAAAAGGAAGGATTGTGGTTGGCCACACTTTGAAGGACCACACTGTGGTGGTTTAGGAAGGTGGGAGATGTCGAGAACACCATCACTGGCCAAAGCCAGAGAGGTTGCAAAGATTGAGGAGAGAGAGACTGCAAATTAAGAAGATTAATTTGGTGGCAAAAAGCCGGGATCGACGCACGGGGCGTTGGATGGTGGAGTTGAGCGGCACACAGAGGAAGAGGGGCGCTTAGGGTTGCTATGAAAGCTCCTTGTTATGACTATCCTGTATTCAATCAATATTTTTTTTAGTTTAAAGGTTATGTTATGCACTTAAACTCTACTTAATAGGTACATTAGAAATAATTCGAGTAAAAAGTGTGATCTCTCAATCATAATAATATACCTAAGAAGAAGAGAAAAATTAATCGAAGGAAAGATCACCATGTACCTTACAATTAGATATCATTTGAGTATGTAGGAAGACACCAAATGTGAGCTCAGAAGTGCAAATACAAACTAATCCCTAGAAGAAAACTCTTTCTCTCATTTCTTCCCCTTCTCCAAATTTTTTTTTTTTCTTTCAGAGTATTTCTTTGATCAGGCCGTTGGGACACATGCAAGAATACTATTCATACATGTCTTCTTCCCTTTCTTTGATGCAAGAAGAAAATTCCTTCTCAGGATTCAAACCAAAGTTTCATTTCATCTCATGAAAGAAATTCTAAAATTTTATTTGAAAATACACCTATACATTAGGGAATAAAAATCTATTACAAATGGAATATTTCTATAAAGAGCATATATACACTCAAGGTATGAAATTAAGAATGTAATTAATTATGATAAATTTAAATCGAGCTAAATTTTAGTTTGATATTTGAAATTCATGCAGTAAAACCCCTCTAAAGTGATACTCTTGGGACTCGGGTCCAAATATCACTTTAGAGAGGTTATCACGTAAGAGGGGTTTACATTTTCTTTTGCTCCAAAATGATTAAAATTGTGTTTTTAGCCACTAAATACATATACATATTTCTTTGTCTATATTCAATTCACCAAAATTGAACATTCATGTAGTTATATCTTTGTCTATATTCAACTCACCAAAATTTCAATAGTTTCTTGGATTTCTAAAAGATTTACTAACATTCATGTATGTTAACAGTTTCACCCCAAGAAATTACTTATAAATTAGATAACATTCTCTAAGTTTATCAACACTTTCCATATGTATGGCTTCGAAGCAGAAACTAGTATCATGAAATATTTTTCAAATTCGTAAAGTATATAAAAAAATATGTATTTAATCGAAAATATCACCTAGTGCGAAAGTTGGTACCGGGATTTAACACTACGATTTTCTGAAAAAATATTAATTATCACGATAGAGGGGTTATTAAATTTTAACACTGGTCTCGAATTGAGACCGAGACTTTTTATCAGTTTAGAGAGGTTATCACTTTAAAGGGGATCACTTTAGAGGGGTTTTACTAAGTACAACACACACACACTTCTTAGCCACAAAATTCACATAATCTACGCTCCTACCGACCTTCTACCACACTACATGTGAAATCATTCAGAGAATTATTAGATCCTTCACGGGAACTGCTACTTGTCTCCAATAAGAAGGCAGGTCTCCGGGGTGAAGGAAGAGCAGCATCGCTACCTAGCATGAAAAGAACTTCAGACATGGTTGGCCTGTCAGCTGGACACTCTTGCAAACACAAGAAGGCAATCTGAATACATTTCATAACTTCATTGACGGGGTAAGATTCACCGATGGACAAATCTACTATTCGCAAGACTTTACCTTCTCTCCATAAGTTCCAAACCTAAAAATTTACGTTGAGTAATGAATTAATTAGCAACAATAAGTAGGGTGATAAATCTGTTTGACATTTGATCAGTATGCTCACATGGCCAACTAAGTTGGAGTCAGGATGTTCCTCATGGTAGTAGCCATTATTCTTTCTTCCGGAAATGATTTCTATTAGTAAAACGCCAAAGCTGTATACGTCTGACTTCACCGAAAATCTTCCTAGCATTGCATACTCGGGTGACATATAACCACTGCACCAACGAATAGTTGATTATCAAGCTTCATTCACCAATACTGACATGCATTATTATATCATCTCACTTGGAGAAATTCACTTACTATGTTCCAACTATGCGCTTTGTCTTTGCTTCATTTTGATCTCCCTTAAACATTCTAGCCATACCAAAATCTGCAATTTTGGGGTTCATAGAAGAATCTAGTAGAATATTGCTGGCCTTTAGATCTCGATGGATAATTCTTAACCTTGAATCTTGATGAAGATATAAAATTCCTCTAGTAATTCCGTGGATAATCTCAAAGCGTCTTGTCCAGTCTAAAAGTGCTCTGTTGGTATCATCTGCAAAGATTAGGAATTTTCGATTAGGTTGCTTTGTCTTAAGTGACAATTTAAGAAATAAAAAGCAAAATAGCCAGAAGAGATACCAAAAATAAAATAGTCAAGGCCTTTGTTTGGTAAGTACTCATAGATTAGCATCTTCTCTTCATCTTGAACGCAACAGCCTAATATCCTCACCAGATTCCGGTGTTGAAGTTTTGCAATCAACAGAACTTCGTTTTGAAACTCTTGAATTCCTTGACCGGAGGTCTTCGATAATCTTTTCACTGCTATTTCCTTTCCATTAGAAAGTACACCCTGAAATGATCATTCGTACATGTTGAACTTACAGTATACTATAGTAAATCATGAATGTGTTACACATTCAGCCTGCTTACACACAAATATCATATATCCTGGTTAAGAAACAAAACTAATAGGTGTTTATCAAGACAAATCTATTTTATGATTTGAGACGTTATTTGAGGGAAACTGTGTAGTACCTTATAGACAGAGCCAAACCCACCTGTTCCAAGCATGTTTGCAATAGAGAAGTTGTTTGTGGCTGCAGCTATGGTTGTTAGGTCAAAGAATGGCAAATCTGAGCTTATGCCACTTTCACCAGGTTCCATTCCTCGAGTAGATTCCTCGAAGGTGTTGAATGAATATTCAGTCAGCTGGCTTCTCTTACCTATAAATACTACATAGAGAGCTGGTGAAAATATATATAATAGTGCCCAAACTTATATATAAGACAACATTAACTGAATAATGAGTCATTTTTCATGAAGTTAAAAAGGAATAGGAGGTGTATGCTTCACAAAAACGAGTGACATGTTTACCTTTTCTCTTCCTCCTTCGCAACCAATACACAAGGGATAGTAGAAATAGCGCTAAAACGGATAGTAGAGAAATTGCCAGCTTTTCCTTCTTGCTAAGAGATTCATTCGACTTCTTTGCATATTGAGCTACAAAGAGAATAGTAGTAAGAAGAAAGAACAGTTTGAACTTAATAGAAAGAATAGGGAAGTAACAAAACGAAGAACGTACCAAAGACGATTGGATCGGCTCGTACATATAAAGTTTGGCCAATATTTGGAGGCGCAAATACTCTTGTGTCCATCAATTCCCCATACCATGTCACACATCCAGAACTGTCGCTGCTACTGTATGCAACGCAAGAACAATTTGTCAAACATATTTGCTTGCAGGCTTTGATACTCACATTCATATTAACAAGTGCACTAGACAAGTCTGGTATTTTCATACTTTCCAGACTCACAAACTTTTCCCCATTTCGGCATGTAGATACTCCTTTCTTCTTTACACATCCATCAGTCCAATCTTTCGAGTACGAATCAGTCGGCGACTTGGGTTCATGCCCCGGTAGGCAGGTGCACTCTGTACTATTAGGAGCATAAGGATCACAGTTACCATTTGGACCACAGTGTCCATAAAAATCGCATCGCTCTATCGGAGCAGACCAATATTCTGTCCATTGATGTGCTCGATCATTCCATGCTACCCGTCCTAATGTTCCTGATTCATGTAAAACCGTCCTTGTGAAATTTGTCTGATTGTTCTGAGGAGATAACATAATGGATACCTCATCTTCATTGTTCACTAAAGTGGTTGTAGTACGCCATGTCTGATCAGCCCGAGATGCAACTAGAGACCGGAACCATGGAGCTCCATCCTTGTAAAGAATCGTCACGCCAAATCCATTAGGGTCAAGCCAATATGAGCAGCTTCCGGTTCCAGGGTCATCTTTCGATTTCCAAGATGTTAAGAACCTGTTCAGCCCTGACCGCCGGTTCAAACCAAGTTTCATGTATGGGAGCATTGTATCAGTGGGATAATCAAAGCCTTGCCATATAACCTTTTGACTATCCTCATTCTCGAGCAAGACAAGATTTCCTGTATCTAGAAGCTTGACAACTGATTTGTTTGGAGAAGAGAGAGTAACATTAGCAGACCAAAGAGGGAAACTTCGGTTACTTCCATGGATGACAAGGCCTCCATCTCCAGATATTGATAGCACTCCAGAGGTATCAGGGACAGGGTTGTCTCTGTTTGCAACCCAGACAATGGTTTGGTTTGGAGCATTGTTGTACCAAACTCCAACATATCGGTGTCGAGAATCTCCGGGGCTGAAGAACCCTAGTGCAAAGATTTTCCTACTAGAGACTAAAACGTCGCCGTCTCTGATGGGTTGGTTTGGCGAAAGGGCGTCAAGGGGAAGCTGGCAAATGCTAGAGGGGAGAAGAAGGAAGAGAAGCAATATCTGGATAAACGGTACGATACAGAAACTCATGGTTAGGTTTTCTCTGTGAGACCTCTCGCTTTAGCTATTAATTATTTGTATCTATCTGTACATTACTTATTCGAAATGAACCGACTTCAATCACTTCATATAGGTCAGTCCAATTGACTAGTGACTTTGAGTAGTCCTTAACCTCATAAAGGTGACCTGCATGTCACGTAATGTCGGCACCAGAGATCAGAAATCTAGGGACGAGACTAGCTACACATTTCTAAAGAAATGGACCCGCGGGAAGAAAAATGCAGCCAACCTTATTTGAAGAGTTACAGATGTTTGTTTGGCAAGTGTAGCTACCTCATAGGTAGTCAACATCTTGTTGATTTGTTGTATGAACCAATTGATTTGTTGTATGAACCAAAAGCGTCGTCAAACAAATTCTTATACGTACTGAAATAAGAAACCTATACTTGTAATACTCCAGCTGCCTCATTGATCGTACGTGACTGTGAACATCAGAGCCAGTCATCATGTCCTATATAGCTCATATACTACAACATATATTTGCGAATGATTCAATATTTGAGGCTGAGAGGAAATGAAACAACTTGATAGAAGTAGGAAGATCATAAACAGTATGTTATTTAATTATAGCCAACATAGTTCCTTCAATATGTTATATATATATATATATATATATATTGTTCCTATCTAGAACGAACATTCACTCTGAAGTCAACGTACGAATCATTGAAATATGAGAAGCAAGCTAATTCATCTCCCAAGTCCCAAGTCTCAAGCATTGAAATATGAGAAGCAAAAAACATTTTGGGGCTTCAAAGATTTTTTGGGCTTTCAGCCCAGACCGCAGGGGTCCAGCCCAAGTTTCAGAATTAAAGACTTTATAGATCAACGGAGGGGTAAAATTGTCTTTCCAATAAAATACTTTGGACGTTTCCGATCGTTTCCGGAAAGTTTCCAACCTTTTCCAACGCGTTTCCTAGCGTTTCCGGGAATCGAAGGACATGGCTGTCTCAGTGACTCAGTCACTAGTCGACTGAATATCGGAAACGCTCGAATACGCGCCGAAAAAGGTTGGATACGTTAGTATACCCCTACTTTTTTTTTTCTCTCAAGTTATAGAAAGATTATTCGTTCTGGAATGTCAGAATCTGAATTAATACTTTGGTTTTTCATAATGAAATTGTAGATAGAATTTCAGAATCGAGTTCCAGAGTTGAACAGTAACTGGTTTGTCTCTGTTTACAAACCCAGACGATGGTTGTGTTTAATGGACTTGATGAAGTTGCAGAGCCCAATGCTCATTGGGGAAGGTGAGTACTATGTATGACTCTAAATCACCTCTCTAATCTTATTCGATTGTCTCAATAGTGAACTGCAGCTGTCTTAGATCATAGGATGTTAGTTCCTCTACCTTAATTGTTCGAACTTAGGATCATATAGCTTGATTAGTTTTCAATTATTAGTTGTTTTGGTTGCTGTTCTACAATGTTGAACAGATAATATGTGCTGTAACTGGTTTTAATGTACTGCTGTAAAGTGATTCGCTCTATGTTACTTGGCAGAAAATTCGGAGACCATTATTGTTTCGGAAATATGTGTAAAGAAGAAATCTTGAGTACAGACTTGTGTTTAAAAAGTTTAAGGATATGATGCACAAGCTTGCGTTTAGCGTGCTTGAAGCATAGTTATAGTTACATTGTTTACGGAATAAGGCCCTTGTCCTGGTGCTGAGTTTGGATTGCTGGACTGTAATATGAATGCAGGTTTCTTAGGAGAAGGAAGGGCTGTTTTATTACCCAACATGAAAACAACTCCCAACATGGCAGACCGATCTGATGCACATTCTTGCATGCAGAGTAGCGCAATCTGGATGCATCTTGAGACTTCATCATCAGAGTAGTGCTCACCCTCTTTCCACATGTCCCAAATCCAATGCAATTTAGAAAGGGATTATATACCAAACATTCAAAAGTACAGCATTGGTAAGTAAGTAATCACTGACATTTGTTTTAAAAGTATTTATATTACTTACTCTTCCAATCAAATTTGGGGTGGGACTTTCAGTATCGTAATCAGTGTTTCTCTTGCCACTTATGATCTCTAACAGTAAGACACCAAAGCTAAAGACATCAGATTTTGTAGCATATCTCCCTTGCATTGCATATTCTGGTGACATGTAGCCACTGTAGTCACAAAACAGGAGATAAGCTGTTGAACATGTTCAGTATTGTTTCATATGATTCCCCATAACATTTTGGATGTGCATGTAGTGTAAAGTACTTACTATGTTCCGACTACTCTTTTTGTATTTACTTGGATTTGGTCTTCCCCAAACATTTTAGCGAGTCCAAAATCTGAGATCTTGGGGTTCATTGCAGAATCCAATAGGATATTGCTAGCTTTTATATCCTTATGGATAATCTTTAGTCTCGAGACTTGATGAAGATATAAGACCCCTCCAGCAATTCCATTAATAATGTTGGAAGTCTGTTTCCAATCCATTGATATGCTTTTACTTTTTTCTGGTCCAGAAAAAAAAAACACAAATCAAAGCAATTAGTCCAGACTGAGAAAAGTGTACAAGATCTGCTTGTATCATACAGCCTAGCCTTTAGTTCATCTCCCATTGTAAAAAACATTTATATAGTATCACGTAAATTTACTTGTGAATTGAGAGGTGTACCATATATAAAAAAGTCCAAGCTTTTGTTTGGTAGGTACTCATAGATCAGCATCTTCTCATCTGAGTTGATGCAGCAACCATAAAGCCTCACCAGGTTCCTGTGCTGCAGGTTTGCTATCACCATAACCTCATTTTTAAATTGTTCTAAACCTTGCCCTGAATCTATTGATAATATTTTCACAGCAACCTCTTGTCCATTAGCTAGGAGCCCCTGCCATTATATTACTGACTTCAGTTGGATAGTTGAGATTATAATGGAACTGGAATCTCAATGTGTCATGTAATGGGTTGGAGAACTTTTCCCAACTTTACTCATCTGTCTTTGCTTGACAAGTGCTTAATCTCATAAATTAATTGTAGTAATGCAAATAACTGCTTGAATTGATTGGTGTTTAATTACGAGTGCACATAATATCTTTACAGGGATATGTAGCTACCTTATAGACTGAGCCAAAACCACCTTCACTGAGCTTGTTAGCAATGGAAAAGTTGTCTGTGGCAACAACTATGCTGTTTAAGTAAAAAAAAGCCAGGTCTTGGTTCATTTCCCCATCATTCCAGGTCAGTAGAATATTACTGTCATCATGCTTCATTTGCCTCAGAGACTATTAAACATAGATTGAAATAGCATTTTTTATGTCAGTAATCATTTTTGGCTGCCCTTTTACATGCTATGCTTCGTAGATTATGAAAGCAGTGGATAATTACTATGATTTGAGATAAATTATATATCTTGAACAAGATGTTTGCTTACTTTTTGTATTCCTCCTTGAACACCAACGTGCAGAAAATATAATGAATATCATTGTACTAGTTGGGAATACCAAAATCAACCACATTTCCATGTCTTCTGAGAACTAGTACCAAACTCCAACATACCGTTTTCTGGATGTGCCAGGGCAGAAGAATCCAAGCACAAAGGTCTCGTCGTTGGAGAGCAACAAATCACCATCTCTGATTACTTGGTCGAAAGTGATGTTCATGGTAGAAGAATTGCACAACTGGAGAAGAAGAAGCTGAGGCAATAGCAATAGCAATGCATTCAGTAAACCTTTTACAGAATGCGTAGTTGCAGAACAAGGTTATGAAAGGGGTGTTTCTTCTACCTTGTTTATTTATCTTCATATTTCAAGGTTGTGATAGGAGAGTTCTTCTACCTTTTTTGTTTCTTTCACATTTTTTAGGGTTTAGAGTAAAGTGAGCAATAGTTTATGGAAAAGCCTACCAAAGTTGAATTTTTATGTGGAAGGAGGTGAAAGCCCTGACTAGCTAATGGGACCAATTTTTGTCATGACACATTATAGCAGGGATTAAAAAGATTAAAATTACGGTGGTTAAACGTGATAATCCTGTTAGGCATGATAAAACATAAAACTAAAATCTTCTAATCTCGAATTTTGTCACAAGAGAAAAGTTTTGATGGAGTTGATTCACAGTTACAAAGAAATTTCTCAGCCAAGTTGATAAACAATGCATCAAGGGAGCAGGTTTTTCATGAGTTAATCTAACGAAATATACTAGGTATCTAAGTGTTAGGAAGCTCTTCACTTGTCCTCGGGCGGGATTCTAATTCCCTAACAACAAAGATATACCTCATCCTCTTTAGAAGTAAATTTTCTCTTCTTGTTCCACCGGTAGGCAGCTTCCAAAATCTTGAGATTTCTCGTCTCACTTTCTTCTGGGAACAGGTAATCGATGTATTCTTCGTACCCGGCATAACCGTCTTCCGTTACTGTTTGCCTCCTCCTCTTTACTTTCTTTGGCAGCTTAGGTTGAACTAAGCTAACATCACCCAGATACCCAAAGCTAGCTTCCATATTCAACCATTCCTCTAGCAACCTGCTTCTTTCTTCCTTCTTATCAGGTGCTGAAGTTGGGAAATAGTTAAGAGCTCTCTCAAAAACCTCTCTAGTACGCTTGATGCATTGTTTCTTCTCTACAAGAAAATCATTGTCATCCTTAACAGGAGCTTCTGCCTCGAATTTTGCATAACGTTTCCACACCTCCAGGTGCTTTGTCCGGTGTAGGAGTCTCTCATAAAGCTGTCTGGCTCTGTCAAACTCAGATTTAGACAGTTCAAAGTCGATGTAGGCCTTCCACACCAATTCAGGATCGCCAAGTTCTTGCTGGCTGATTGTGAGTTCAAAAACTGCCCTTGCTCTTTCTGTTTCGCCTAAAAATTTCTCAAACTCTGCATACTTGATATATGCAAAACAATTCTGCGGCTCCCAAAGCAGATACTTATCATAAATCTTCCGACAACGATCTGTATTTCCAAGTTGCAGTTCAATCTCAATGTAGTTGTTAAATATCTTCAATTTAGGTGCCTTGCCTATTGCAGTACCAAGAATATGCCGTGCGCCGGTGAGATTCAGCTGTCGCAGCTCAAACTTGGCAGCAAGAATCCATATTTTCGCAAACGAGAATTTCTTATGAGGAATTAGATTAAGGCACTCTCTGTAGACTTCTCGTGCACGTGCCACATCTCCGGTATCAAGCTCCTCATATAGAGCATAGTTAAGCCACATATATATCGCTTCCAATACCTCTTCTCATTAGCCGGAGGAACATTAGCAACAGCTCTCTCGTAAACCTCTCGGATTCTTTCTTTATTCCCTGCATTCTCTTCTAGCCTTATGTAATCAAACCAGGAGTCATAGTCTAAAGGATTCTTTGTAACGTCATCCGCATACTGAATCCTCTTCTTTCCCACAATTGCATCCTCGATCCCTTCTCTATCACCATATTGCCTCTCAAGACACACCAACTTCTGATACAATTTCTCTGCTCTTCCTTTCGGTGTCTGATCCAATCCAAATTTATAAACACACCTTGCTCGATCAGTATCTTTGCTCTTCTCTTCGAACTCAGCGAAAGCAACAAAAAGCTTATCGGCCTCTTCATCATCAGATAGCATCTGAACTGCCCTCTCAAGCACGTTCCTTGCCCTCACAACATCACCACTATTCTTCACCTCAAACTTGGCATACTGAATCCAAGCTCCAACTCCAGGATAACATTGTATTGAAGAACAGAAAGAGACTGTTCCTAATAGTTAGGAATGGTAATATGTATCTGTAAATCTCCGTGTAATCTGTTAGTTCTAGTTTTCCTTATCTAGTCCTAGAAGTTAGCTAGAAGCAAGGCTAGAAGTTAGCATATCTGTAGTATATATATTGTACATCGTGAATCAAGTTAATCAACAAAGTAATTCACAAAATATCTCTGTTTTATTATGGTATCAAGAGCAGAAACGTTCTTGAGGACCTAAACAATCACCACCATCAACACATCTCCAATCCAACAATCTCCAATCCAACAATTCTGTCGAAACAATGGGAGATTCAAAATCAGCAACAGCAGCACCAGCATGGGAGAATTCTAATCATCCCTTGTTCATCCACCATTCAGATCAACCTGGAGCAGTTCTTGTTCCACAATCTCTGGCCGAAGACAATTTTAGTTCATGGAGAGACAACATGAGCGCGGCGCTTGAAATCAAGAACAAAATAGGGTTCGTCAATGGAACCTTAACCAAACCTGCAAAGAATCCAGATGAACTGAATCAATGGAATCGATGCAACATCCTGGTCAAGACATGGCTAACTGCGTCGATGTCTAAAGAAATTGGGAAAAGCTTCACTCATTGCAAGGACGCAAGAACTCTTTGGCTTGAGCTTCATGAAAGGTTTGGACAAACCAATACTGTTCAACTCTTTCACATTGAAAATTCCATACATGATTGTATGCAGGGTTCTTCAACTGTTACAATCTTTTTCACTCAACTCAAAAGTCTTTGGGATGAGAAGGAGGCTTTATGCAACATCCCTGCCTGCGTTTGTGAAGCTGGGCCTGAATTGAATTCGTATGTGGAAACTCAGAAGATCATGAAGTTTTTGATGGGGTTATCTGATGAATTTTCTACCGTGAGAAGCTACATAATTGGCCTGGATCCATTGCCAAACTTGAATAAGGTGTACTCTCTATGCGTTAGACATGAAAAACAAGCAGCAGTAGTAGCAAGCAAAACTATGATGCAGCCCGCCGAAGCCACTGCGTTCCACACACAACAACAACGCATCACTGATCATGTAGCGCGTGGGCAGGAGCCTTTTACCGAATCCTTTGCAGGCTACACACGCAAGACAAGTCGTGGTTCCAGCAACAATGAGAGCAGGCCCAAATGCACAAAATGTGATCGAACCAATCACTCTACTGAAAATTGCAAGGCACACCTGCGTTGTAGCACTTGCAACTATAGAGGACACACTGCTGAGAATTGCAGGGCTCATTTGCACTGCACCTTCTGCAACTTCAGAGGACATGTAGTTGAAGATTGCAACAAAAAGAAAAGATACATGCAAACAGGCGAAGGTACAAGTCGAGTGAATCATATCTCGTCGTACTGCAAAGACCAGGCTCCATCTGATAGGTCCTCATTAAGAGCAAAGCTACTAGAACTCCTCCAAGAAGATCAACCATCTGATCAAGCTGGTAAAATCACCGATTATGAAGAACTCTCTGGTAAGGCTGCTTCCCTAGCCAATACTTGTTGTAGTTCTCCAACATGGCTTATAGACAGTGGTGCCAGTGATCACATAGTTTGTGATGACAAATTTCTCTCCTCAAAACAACTTGTTATGAATTATACTGTGAGATTACCATCTGGATCATCTGCTCAGGTCACACATATTGGGACAGTATTGTTTTCATCACATTTGAAACTTGAGAACGTATTATGCGTTCCTTCGTTCTATTTGAATCTGATATCAGTCAGCAAGTTGGCTCGTGACTCATTCTATGTGACCATATTTCTAAGACAACTTTGCTTTGTGCAGGACCTACGATCGGGGAAGATGATTGGGATAGGCCATGAGAGGGAGGGAGTGTACTGCCTCGACCTCCACCAGAAAGGAACGTGCAATGTAGCTCATGTCCAAAACCCGAACCTTTGGCACCAGAGATTAGGTCATCCGTCAGAGAGAGTATCTTCATTATTTCCCTTTCCTAAAACTGTTTGTGTACCAAATAATTGCTTGGTTTGTCCTTTGGCTAAACAAACTAGACAGCCTTTTTCATTAAGTTCTACTTTCAGCAAAGATTGTTTCGAATTGATTCATGTTGATATTTGGGGAGGTTATCATGTTCGTTCACTCACTGGTGCACAATATTTCTTGACAATTGTGGATGACTATTCACGGGGCACATGGGTCTACCTTATGAAACACAAGTCTGAAGCCCGTTCACTTCTTGTCAATTTTATTCTTCTTGCAGAAACTCAATTTGATAAAAGTGTCAAAATTGTTCGAAGTGATAATGGTCCCGAGTTTCTCATGCCTGATTTTTATGCATCCAAAGGTATTGAACACCAGACAACTTGTATCAATAGTCCCCAGCAAAATGGTGTTGCCGAAAGAAAGCATCGTCACTTATTAAATGTGGCTCGTGCTCTTCTTTTTCAAGCCAACCTTCCAAAACATTTTTGGGGTGACGCAATTTTAACAGCTAGTTATCTCATTAACAGAACACCAACTCCAATTTTGAATGGTCAAACTCCTTTTGAAAGGCTTCATTCAAAGAAACCACAATATGATCATCTCCGGGTCTTTGGTTGTCGTTGTTTTGTTTCAACACATCCGTCTAAGCCTAGTAAATTCGATCCTAGATCAGTTGAGTGTATATTCTTGGGTTATCCTCATGGCAAAAAGGGTTATCGAGTCTATGATTTCAAAAGGAAGAAAATTTTATTTTCCCGAGATGTGATATTTCATGAGGATTCCTTCCATTATCCACCTATATCCTCATCACTTCCTGATTCTTCTCCACCATCACAAGTTGTCAATCCTTCCTTTAATTGTGGAACCAACCCTTCCTTTAATTGTGGAAAATCAATGAACGATATCGTCACCCAGGAAACTCAAAATCATATCACCACAATATCTTCCTCTAGTAATAATAGGAATGTTAATGATAACCACCAAGAGTCCATCGAAACTTTAGCTTCTTCCCATTCGAATGATGCAAACTTATCTCCTCCTCTCACCCAAGATTCCGCTGCAGCCTCACCAAGCATGCCTCCTAGTCCAACCAGTCCTTCTATCCCTGTGACTCACCCACCTGACACTATTGAACAACCTAATTCTCCTCATCCTCGTCGTTGCACAAGGCCAACAAGGACGTCTAGCTTATTGCAAGACTTTCATATTGAAGCAGCTCTCCCCTCACGTATTATACCATCATCTTCACCGGCTAAGGTCCCAGGTACCGCTCACTCTTTATCTCATGTGTTGTCATATGATCGATTATCTAATCAGCATAGAGCTTTTGCTGTTGCTCTTACTCTAGAACGGGAGCCTACTTCTTATTCTCAGGCTGTTCAAGACCCTAAATGGCGTGAGGCAATGAGACAAGAAATTGATGCCTTGCAAGCAAATGGAACTTGGAGCTTGGTTTCACCACCTGCTCACAAATGTCCTATTGGATGTAAATGG
This sequence comes from Potentilla sterilis, assembly GCA_963682095.1. Classification (NCBI taxonomy): domain Eukaryota; kingdom Viridiplantae; phylum Streptophyta; class Magnoliopsida; order Rosales; family Rosaceae; genus Potentilla; species Potentilla sterilis. The sequence goes on from OY821755.1 coordinate 2,100,105, forward strand.
GTGTACAAGATTAAATACAATCCTAATGGCAGTATAGAGCGGTACAAAGCACGTCTTGTTGCAAAAGGATACAGCCAAGTAGAAGGAGTCGATTATAGGGAAACTTTTGCCCCTGTTGCTAAGCTTACTACGGTTCGAGTTTTACTCAGCTTAGCATCTTTACGAGGTTGGCATCTCCACCAACTTGATGTGAGTAATGCTTTCTTGAATGGCGATTTATCTGAAGATGTTTATATGCAACTTCCTCCTGGATTCGGAGGAAAGGGGGAGAATCGTGTTTGCAAATTACACAAATCCTTGTATGGACTCAAACAAGCTTCAAGACAATGGTTCATCAAGCTCTCTAGTGAACTAAAGAGAGCTGGCTTTCATCAGAGTTGGTCCGATTATTCATTATTTGTTCGCAACTGCAAAGGAACATTTACTGTACTCTTGGTGTATGTTGATGATATCATATTGGCAGGAAACAACCTTGAAGAAATCAATGTTGTGAAGCGGTTCTTATCAAGCAAGTTCAAGTTAAGAGACATGGGAGTATTGAAATATTTTCTTGGGATTGAAGTGGCCAGATCAAAGCAAGGCATTGTGTTAAGTCAGCGAAAATATGCACTGGAGATATTGGAAGATTCAGGATTCCTTGGAGCAAGGCCTACAAAATTTCCAGTAGAGTATAATACTGCTCTAACACAGAGGGATGGAGAGTTGCTCACTGACCCATCTCAATATCGAAGATTGGTAGACAGACTTATTTATCTCACTATTACAAGACCTGATCTTGTTTATGCAGTACACATTCTTTCTCAATTCATGGATAGACCGAGAGTACCACATCTAGAAGCAGCACACAAAGTCTTGCGTTATTTGAAGCAGACGCCGGGACAAGGACTATTCTTACCGTCCAGAGGTACACTTCAATTACGTGCCTTTTGTGACGCAGATTGGGCACGTTGTAAAGATACTAGAAGGTCAGTTACTGGTTACTGCATATTTATTGGTAATTCACCTATTTCTTGGAAGACAAAGAAGCAGGGCACCGTATCTAGATCCAGTGAAGAAGCAGAGTATCGTTCCATGGCTTCTACTTGTTGTGAGATCACTTGGTTGCAAAACATATTGAGAGATCTCAACGTCCCAGCTACACATCCAGCATTACTTTTCTGTGACAATCAAGCTGCCTTATACATTGCATCCAATCCAGTCTTCCATGAACGAACCAAGCATATTGAGATTGATTGTCATGTCGTTCGTGAGAAAATTCAAAGGGGTATGATCAAAACAGCTCACATTCGAACACAAGATCAGCCAGCAGATTTGTTCACTAAACCGCTCACTTCTGCCCAGTTCACTAATCTGTTAAGCAAGTTAGGTGTAATCAATATACACTCTAACTTGAGGGGGAGTATTGAAGAACAGAAAGAGACTGTTCCTAATAGTTAGGAATGGTAATATGTATCTGTAAATCTCCGTGTAATCTGTTAGTTCTAGTTTTCCTTATCTAGTCCTAGAAGTTAGCTAGAAGCAAGGCTAGAAGTTAGCATATCTGTAGTATATATATTGTACATCGTGAATCAAGTTAATCAACAAAGTAATTCACAAAATATCTCTGTTTTATTACATTGTAAAAACCTCTCGAAAATCGCACTAGCACGCTCAACTTCATTATACCGAACCTCAAACTTCACAAATGAGAGCCAGCCTTCCTGCTCCGGCGTCCAAGCCATCCACCTCTCGTAAAGCTGTCGAGCACCAGTCACATTCCCAATCATCTCTTCCATATGAATGTACTTGTACCAAAGCTGGTCTACTCTCGGCAAGTATTGGACGGCACGGTCCAACACATTCCTTGCATGGTTTATTTCTTTGTTATTCATCTCCATCTCCGCGTACTTGATCCAAAGCGTGGCGTACTTATAATCTACTTCGAGGGCTCGCTCCCAAACAGATCTTGCACGTTTCAAGTCCTGCTTCTCCTCCCATGTCGCATACTTGATCCACAAACTGATACTTTGTCTTGATCGCCGGACTTGGTCCTCGAATTCCTTACGTGTTCGGAGATGATCATCTGCAAGCTCAGCTGCGTCTGCGATTGTCTGTTTGGGAGGTTGGACTTCTGGTTCCTGTTGCTCACGGGCCTCCCGGAGGATTTGCTCGGCGGTGATTTGAACAGGGGCTGGTGTTTTATTCTTAACTCTAGTCGGTCTTGGTAGGTTGATCATCGTATTTTTTCGTGTTAGGTCGTCTGCGTCTTTGTCAGACCTCATTGTATGTAGCGGATTGATCTGAGAAGAAAGGGTGTTATATAAAGAGAAGGGTGATAAGAGTTTGTTACCAAGCAAAATAAGGATTCTGGTGAGCTTTTCCCGTTTAGATTAGGAATCCTTGCTCTAGTCATATATATATATTTTTTGGGAGTCGCATGACCAAAATAAGCTTATCAAATACCCATGTTGATTGTAGTCCACCGACCCATTTTGAGGAAATGACCAAAAAGTCAATTCGAGCCGCGGAATGGTCACTTTAACATAATCACCTCTCACGGGTTAGTCTATGGGTCTACGAAGTGTTTTAGGAATCATGTGATCTCGATAAAGAATAAAAGATTTAATTTGGCATGCAATGGGAGTTTGATCTAGGGTTTTGTATTAGCTGGTAATCTTGAGAAGTTTATGTATGAATGATGCAAGCAATGGTATTGTGTCATCACCAACTCAGTATAGCTAGTTTTGTTCAAACTTCAAAGTTAGAAATTTCAAAAGAGGGAAAATCCCCATTTATTTAGTTGAACATAATATACAATTGCTTTCATAAGATATCTGAGTAAAGTCGATCATTACATGTAAATTCTCACTGAAAGAAAAAAGTACTCTGATATATACATGATGAGGTTATACGAATGATGAGACTGTCTAATGGTTTTGGTTGATCAACTTCATTGTTTTATGAAATGAAATGTACTATATATGGGCCGAAGCTAATTGCAAATGCTTGCTGGGCTATATATCCGGCCCGTGAAGAAGTGAGCCCTTCAGCTCTTTTGGTCCTTCACTCACTCCCACTCTCACCTCTGAGCTTCAGAGCCTCAGAGCTTCTCTAACTTGTGTGATCATTTGGCATCCTATCTGAAATCAAATTTTTACTTCTGAAAACATTTTACCTCAGAAGTTAAAAACCTTTTTTCAGATTGAATTCCAAATTTCCTTCTGCTGTTTATGGGATCATCATCATCTTCTACTTTCAGGTATTTCTGTCTTCTTGTTTTAGTTCTCTGAAATCTAAATTTTGATAGAAATAGCCTTGGATTAAGATTTTCAGTTCAGGGTTTTGGATGAAATCTAGTTTAGGATTGAATTTGGGGTTCATAATTGAATCTTGAAACTAGTGTACAGGGATTAGTTAACCTATGGAGGTTTTATTTAACTATTAATATAAGATTATACCAAATGCTGTTCCAGAAATTGATGTAAATTAAGAGAAACTGACAGTTGATTATATCCATAGTGTATTAAATATTGAAAATTTAGTCAAAAACCATAGTCCAATGCATAGATAGATACATTCTTAAGTTTGATGATATATAAAGGACCGAAAGGTGAGTTGATTGATCATTGTTGTATGTCCCGGGGCTTTAGCGCGCTTCAAGCATGGTTATTGTAACATTATTTAGAGATGATCCTCTTCTCAGTGCTTGTGCTGAGTTTCGATTGCTGGATTCTGTGGATTGTAATATGAATGCAGGTCTTTTAGGAGAAGTGAGAGGTGTTTCTTTGCCCAGCATGTAAAGTACTTCTGACATTGTTGGCCGATCTATTGCAGATTCTTGCACGCATAGTAGCCCGATTTGGATGCATCTTGAAACCTCATGAGCAGGATATGAACTCAAAGATGGATCAAGTATTCCCAATGCTTGTCCCTCTCTCCACAATTCCCAAACCTGATGCAATTAAAACACCAGACCAATCATTTTTCAAAGTGGTAAGTCATTAATTGTATATACTATATAAATATACATATTTTATATATGTGTGTGACTATAGATATTGGAGGTTCATAGTGTTTATGATTTGCCTACTTTTCCAATCAAATTGAGGGAGGGGCTGTCAAGATTGTGGTCAGTGTTCCTCTTGCCACTGATGATCTCTAGCAGTAGGACACCAAAGCTAAAAACATCAGATTTTGTTGAATATCGCCCTTGCATTGCATATTCAGGTGACATGTAGCCACTGCAGTAACAAAAACATGAGATAAGCTATTGAGCATATTCCGTATTGTTTCATGTGAAAACACTATATGCTTTTAGTTCTGGTTGCTATATAGTCTGAAGTGTGAAATACTTACTACGTTCCAATCACTCTCTTTGTATTTGCTTGGATTTGGTCTTCCCCAATCATTTTAGCCAGTCCAAAATCTGAGATCTTTGGGTTCATTGTGGAATCTAATAAGACATTGCTAGCTTTTATATCCCTGTGAATAATCTTTAATCTTGAGTCTTGATGGAGATATAGGACCCCTCGAGCAATTCCATTTATAATGTCAAAACGGTCTTTCCAGTCTATTGACAAGCTTCTACTTCTATCTGGCATAAAAATAAAAATAAACATGAAACCTTCAGTCCAAGAATTAATAGAGCTATGCTTTACTTCGGTTAAAGCTTTCAAATGTCACTCAGTACTTCTAAATTAAGAGGCATACCAAATATGAAAAAGTCTAAGCTCTTGTTTGGCAAGTATTCATAAATCAACATCTTCTCTTCTGAATTGATGCAAAAACCAAGAAGCCTAACTAGGTTCCTATGCTGAAGCTTTGCTATCAGCTTAACCTCAGTTTTAAACTGTTCTAAGCCTTGTCCGGAGTTCTTTGATAATCTTTTCACAGCAATCTCCTCTCCATTAGCTAGTCGGCCCTGTGAGGTTCATCGTGCCTTCAGTTTAATGATTAAAATAGTAATGGAAATGACAATATATATACCACTTTGTCCCTGCTAGACATTTGTTTGCCTATATAAATTAAAATAGTGATGCAAATGGCCAACCAAATAAGTGTCTTTTCATTTCCGAGTGATAAAGTTTACAGGGATCTATACCTTATATACTGGGCCAAATCCTCCTTCTCCTAGCTTGTTGGCAGTGGAGAAATTATCAGTGGCAACAAGTATGGTTCTTAGGTCAAAATATTCCAGGTCTTTGTGAGTTTTACTTCCATATTGCTTCATTAGAAAGCCTGCAGAGCAAAATTGTAGTAGCAACATTTTGAGTTACTGATTTACGCAGTAGTAAGGTATACTATTATAATTTATCACTATTAGTATTCATGAAGAAGAAGTTTCCTTACCTTTTGTCTTCCTCCTTAAACACCGAACTCCGAAAAAGATCATGAATATCATAGCAATGGGTGGGAATACGAATATCAACCACATCCCCTTTTTGGCAAGGATTCTCTTTGACTTCTTTGTGTACTTGGCTAATGAGTGGGAAAACAAAAACACTAAATCTCACTATTGCACATTCATAAGAACTAAAAGATATGCAATGGGAGATCATTTAGCTTTTCTTTGGAAATATGGATTTGACATGATGCATTTGGATTCGCAGATCAGAATCCAAGTAAAGGAAATTCTTCAGAAAACAGATTACCTGACACTATTGCATCAGCACGTATGTACAGATCTTGTCCTCGTCCTTGAGCAAACTGAGTAGTATCCATTAAATCTCCATACCATGTCATGCATCCGCTGCCTCCATTTCTCACATCTGCACTAGCATACGCCAAGCACGAGCAGTTATTCAAACACTTCTGCTCACATGCATCCATAGTCAAATTAATGTCCAATTTGATGGTGGAAGTATCTGGAACCTTCATGTCTTGTATCTTTACAAAGCCCTCTCCATTCCCACACATTGATGGAGCTCCCTGCTGCCTCTTGCACCCACCAGATGTTTCTCTTAATTTCCAATCCTCTGGGGAGTTGGGTTCATATCCAGGAAAGCATGCACATTTCTCCCAGTTAGCAGTGTATGCATTACAAATACCAAATGGACCACACCTACCGTACTTGTCACACTCATCCATTGGTGTTGACCAGATTGTAATCCACCCTTGTGACTGTCCCTGCCATACTAGCTGTTGAACTGATCCAGATCCGTCAATTACTAATATTGAGAAAACTGATGGGTCAAGAACAAGCCACTTTGTAGTAACCTCATCTTTGTTGTTCACAAAAATTATGTCAGACACAGGAGTGTTTATTTGCCTGTTCGTATCAGGTAATCCATACCAGTGAAGCCCATTCCATGGACCTGCCCGCCATAACTTGGTCCTACTCTTGTACAAGATTATCTGAGGGGACCCATTTGGTTCTGTCCTTACAGAGCAAACCCCAGTTCCAGGGTCATTTTTCGAGTTCCAAGATGTGAGGAATATGTTCTTACCATGGTCCATCCCAATTTTCATGTTGGAAATAATAACATGTGTTGGATGATCAAAGCTCTGCCATAAGATGCCACTCTGGTTGTTGACTAGGTCAGTAACCAAAACAAGATTTCCTGAATCCAGGAGCTTCACCATAGTACTATTGTTACTTACTGGTGTCACAGAAACATTCGTTGACCACAGAGGAAGGCCTTGACTACTGTTATGAAGTAGTACAAGATTTCCACCTGTACTAATTGTGAGGATACCTGAGGTATCATTGACAGGATCATCTCTGTTAGCAACCCATACAACCATGTCTTCTGAGAATTTATACCAAATACCAACATACCGGTTGCTTGATGTGCCAGGACTAAAGAATCCTAGCACAAACATTTGGTTTTCAGAGACAAGGAAGTTACCATCTTTGATGGATTTGCTTGAAGTGATAGTTGTGTTTAATGATTGGCACAACGGAAGAAGAAGAAGAAGCTGAAGGAATGTATGCAGAAAGTCTTTTGCAAAATGCATATTGCATATCATAATTTTGCGTAAGGACTTGGTTCCTGAATTTATGACTCATCACCCTTGTTTTTTATTTATACACAAGTCATAAATTATTAGTGGCTGCTAAAGCAATTCCATATGTGAGAAATTGAACATTGAAAATGTTCATGAGTCGGACTTGGTCATAAGAGGGAGGGGGCGTATTGTATGGTATTGATCATTTTCAGAAGATCAAAGTTTTGCTGAGAGCAGCACCATAGTTGACATTAACAGTTTTGTGCAGAGATAACCCTCAATTCTAGTTCTAAGAGTAACTCCGCACCAGTTACGCTTACTTAAGTATAAGTTATTTAAGTCAATGATTGAATGAGTTGAACTCCATAGATTCTGCATTAAACTATCCTTTAAAGTATTGCTATCAAGTTTTCTATAGTACTTTGATCCAAGACAGGGGAGCTGAATGCTACAAATTAAAGAAATTATGAAGCCCAGGATATAAATTTCAGAATGCCAATTTCCCACTCAGCTCTGCACAAGTGTTGATGAGTTAAACAAATATGAAATTGGTCTATCTGAACTGCAATGTTTGGGGCAACTGGTGTTATTTATTTTTAATTTTTTAATTAATTCTTTTTCTTTTAAACATAGTATTTTGTTGTACGCAGTTTTCTGTATTTTACTTTAACGAAGTGATGTTTGGTTGTTATTATAGGTTTGCATTTTGTTCTTCAAAGCAGTGGACGCACTCTGGAGCTATTCAATTTATATGGAACATGAAACATTCTCATTTTTGAACAGATGGTTGAAAAGGTAATCTTCTATACTCTATTTCTGGATGAACTAAGAATGTGAAGCGTAATAAAGACAGGAAGATCAGCTGGAACTATAATGAGCCCCCTTGACAAATAATCTTTATGTACAAATAATTCTATTCGAGCATTTAGAAACAGTAATGCCAAAATCAATTTATAGAATTCTGGAAACTCACCGAGCTTCGATTACTGTAACTGTTACATCATTTACAGAAGAAGCTCCTCTAGATGTTGAAGAATCTGGGGCACTATTCTTGAAACTAAATGCTGCCTTTTTCGGACGTTGTAGAGTAGTTTCATTTCCCAACATGAATACAACCTCCGACATTGTTGGTCGATCTATTGCATTTTCTTGCACACATAAAAGCCCAATCTGGATGCATCTCATAGCTTCATGAGTAGGATATGACTGACCCAATGATGAATCAACTATATCCAAGGCTTTTCCTTCTATCCACAAGTCCCATATCTGTAACCGTTTGAGCATAAATATTTAGATCGACTGTTTTTCACGACAAGTTTATCATCTGAAATCAATGAACAGATCTGTATACTTACTTGTCCAACCAAATTCAGAGAGGAGTCTTCGAATTGGAAATTGTTCTTCTTGCCACAAATGATCTCTAGTGCTAAGACCCCAAAGCTGAACACATCAGATTTTATTGAATACAGTCCATCCATAGCATACTCAGGTGACATGTAACCACTGCAATGGCACAAAATTGGTACGTAAGTCTTGACTCCATCTCCATTTAATTTCTAAATTATGTTTTAATGCTTAAGGTTTAGAATTGAGAGTTATAGAGAAAGATTTACTATGTGCCCACGACTCTGTTTGTATTTGCTTCGATTTGGTCATCTCCAAACATTCTTGCCATGCCGAAGTCTGATATTTTTGGGTTCATTGAAGAATCCAGTAAAACATTGCTTGCTTTCAGATCCCTATGGATTATTTTCAGCCTGGAATCTTGATGAAGATATAGGACTCCCCGTGCAATCCCAATAATAATCTGAAATCGCTTTCTCCAGTCCAACAATGACCTTCTGTTTTTATCTGAAACAGAACATTAAAGCTTTTGTCAGATAATGCATGATAAAAGTGCATTTGATATCTGATGACTGTATGTTTTATGATGAAAGAATATCAGTTTATAGAGATTGCATACCAAAAATGATCAAGTCCAAGCTTCGGTTTGGCATGTATTCATAAATTAGCATTCGCTCTTCTTTATCTATGCAGCAACCAAAAAGCCTCACAAGATTTCTATGTTGTAGTTTTGCTATAAGCTTGACTTCATTCTTGAATTCTTCTACACCTTGTCCTGAATTTCTTGATAATCTTTTGACAGCTATTTCTTGTGCATCAGGTAGATTTCCCTGAAATCACAGTCGAGAATCAATATGTTATGAAAATTTCTGATGACTGCAATGATGTATAATTTGAATTTATCACCTGACTGAGATATTAAAATGTTTCAGGGAAAGTACCTTATAGACTATGCCAAAGCCACCATATCCAAGCATGTTAGCAGAAGAGAACTCCTCTGTGGCTTCAACTATTGTGCTTAGATCAAATACCGGTAAATCTGCCTTTCCTCTGTGTTCATCAACATCATTTTGATTTGCCAAGTCTTCACGGCTTCTTGAACCAGAAAAGATATCATGCAGCAATTTCGGTTGTCCTCTTCTCCCTGTTTCACTCATAACGGTTTTTCTAGTTTAGGAAGTAACAAACAGCATCCTCTAGGAAATGGTTTACGACAATGACAGTACTGGCATAAGTAGCTGACATGCACCTCGATTTAAAACTTGAGCGAAATAAATATGTAAATGAAGTTACAAGATGGGTGAAAGGCTAAATCTTTTCTTACCTTTATTTCTCCTTCTCTTAAACCAACATAAAACAACAATGATGAGACTTAATGTAACAGAAATTGATACTCCCAGAATAATAGCTAGTTTCTCATGGTTGGCAGAGGAGTCTCCTCCTGACTTCTTTGTGTACTGAGCTGAAAGTATAAAAAAACCTACTTAATAATAGTTTAATTAGTATTTTTCTCAAGCTATTCCTCAGTAAATTGAGTACCTGAAACGATTGCATCAGCTCGTACATACAAAGCTTCCCCTCCTTCTGTAAACTGCTTAGTATCCATGAGATCTCCATACCATGTCATGCATCCACTCCCACCATTCCTCACATCTGCAACCGCATACGCCAAGCATGAGCAGTTACTCAAACACTCCTTCTCACAATCTCCCAAACTCAAACTCAAACTCGTCTCCCATTTGATTGCAGAAGTATCTGGGACTTTCACATGATCCATCCTCACAAACCCTTCACCATTTCTACACATGGATATTGACCCCTTTTGCCTCTTGCATCCACCCGATCCGTCCCTTATATCCCAATTTTGAGGTGAGTTGGGTTCATATCCTGGAGAACATGTACAATTGAATCCACTAACAGTGTAGGGATTACAATTCCCAAATGGACCACACTTCCCATAACTGTCACAAGCATCCATTGGTGCTGACCAAATTGCGACCCAGCCGTGCTGCTGTCCCTGCCAAACTAGCTGTTGTATCTGTCCAGACCCATCTACCATTATTACAGAGTAAATTGAAGGATCAAGAACTTTCCATCTCACAGAAATTTCGTCTTGATTGTTCACAAAACTAATGTTGAACACAGTGTTCCTGGTCATTCCTGGTATGCCACCCCACTGAATCCCATTCCATTGACCTGACCGCCACCACTTTGCCTCATTCTTGTACAGGATCAACTGAGGAGACCCATTTGGTTCCATCCTCAATGAACAATTCCCAGTCCCCGGGTCATTGTTTGAATTCCAAGAAGTTATATAACGATCGATGCCTCTTTTCCTGTCCAACCCAAGTTTCATACTTGTAATGAGAATATGTGTAGGATGATCAGAGCTTTGCCACAAAATGTCCTGGTTTTCTTGTTGGACCAAAACAAAGTTTCCTGTATCCAGTAGCTGTGCTGCTATAGTGTTGTTACTTGAGGATGAGACAGAAAGACTAGTTGACCACAGAGGCATGCTTAGACTGTCGTTTCGAACTAGTTCTAGATTTCCATCAGAACCAACTGTCAGGATACCTGTGGTATCATTAACAGGGTTGTCTCTGTTAGCCACCCAAAGAACCAATTCTGCTGAGAACTTGTACCATATACCAACATACCGGTTGCTAGAAGTGCCGGGGCTGAAGAATCCAAGCACAAAGGTTTCATTTTTCGAGACCAGAAACTCACCGTCTTTGATGGAATGATCAAAACTGATGGTGTCTGAAGAAGTGGAGATAGGGAGAAGTAGGAGCTGAAGCAATAACGCATTCAGCAGGCCTTTTGGAAAATACATAATTGCAAGAACAGATCATATGGTTTGCTGAAAGAAGCCTTGTTTTGCTTGAGGGTGAGGATTAGGCTAATCACATTCACTATCTGTGTTTACTTCAAAATTAATCTGGGACCACCACAAGGTCCAAATGGTAGAAAATATAGTCACAGAAATATCATATATTAGTATGCAATAGTGCACACTCCCTTTAAGACTTTGAACATTTAGTGGGATAATCGTCTCCCAGTCAATAACATATGCAAAAGTTTTAGTCTTTACCAATACGTCTACTATATCTATCAATATCACAAAGCTTGGGACTTGATGAAAGAAAATGACTGCATTTCTAGAAGGTTAGAGATCATCAAACATGGATCCTTGCCGTTCAAATTTCCAAAGAAAACTGATATCATGGTAGCTGTCATCAATCTTAGGCGCTGCTGTGTGCTTTTACAGCTTGAAATCCACTTAGGAATTTGCTCATGAAATTTGATGCTTTCAAGTTTCAACAACTAGTGTATTAGTTAGTCACTTTTGAACTTATTTTATCCAAGGCTTAACCCCTTGCACTTTGATACATATTTCTCAGTAGTGGCCTGGGTCCTGGAAAAATCCAATCTTTAGACAAAGAAGTACAGAAGTCAAGGGGGTTGGTATTTTCCTTTCTCACCGATTAAGCTAATCATGAACTGTTTATACTATATAAATCTTTGAATATCTATTTGATTATTGCAGGAAGGATTCATTTGCTGTATAGCATAGTGTTGGCTCATGGACTCGTTCAAAGATTGGTCCACTGTTCCTGGCATGGCTAGCCAATAAAGCAGAAATGGTTTGTGGTTGAGAGGACACAGGTAAACGTTGACGAACCAACAGATGGAGAAATTTTCAGTCGGTGGTGATTGTGAAAAGGGAAGACTGTGCAAAAGCCAAGTCTAGTGAAGAACAGTCAGGGTGAGTTATCACATGCATTCTTAAATATTCATATTTTTCTTTTTTCTTTTAAAGAGCATCTATACAGAGAAAATGAACTTGTTTTTAAAGAGTAACTTACACAAAACTATCAGTCTCAGGAAAAAAAGAAGAAATTATTATGCAATATAGTACGTTTTATACGGTTGTCACAGTATCGATCATCTAGAATATGAGTGCTAAACATCATTAACGTTATTCTTGAGGTAACCGCAAGTACCTAGCTAGTTTGCTATTGATTGATGCTGTCTGGGATTGTGTTTATGTTGTTAATGGACCTATATATATATAGGCCTTCTTGGCTAAGGACTTCCGCACCATTTTATATTTTGACTAACTTTTCGATTGAATTTTATATATATATATATATATACAGGCTTTTAATTATATGAGTACCTGAAGACTAGACAATGGAGATGTAAAAATCCAATCGAAAAGTTAGTGAAAATATAAAATCCTCACCATAAGGATTGGTGCGGAGGTCCTTAGCTGAGAAAGCCTGTATATATATATATATATATATATATATATATATATATATATTATGTAAAGCTTAAAATTATGATTCTTCTTATGATTAAAAGTCAAAAATGTAGTTTCTTCATGTAATATCAGCTTTTTCCTCTTTGGCCAATTCCTGGGACCATTATCATTCTCTGGATTTAGTCAATTTACTATCACAATCGCCTTGATTATTACGAATAACTTTAAATTATCCAGATTTATTGCCATACGTATCTGACCGATGTTAAACCAAGTATTAATTAAGAAGTGAACCCTGTACTTAATTATCTTAGGTTTTCAATATTTCAAAACCTAGTATAAAAGAGTTAACAGTTATCGATCACTGTCGTCAAGACTCCAAGACATCATTGGACTTTTGATTGACCTAGGCACTGAGCTAAATAGTCTTCTTGGCAGCTTGGCTCATATTCAAAGCAGCAGCATTGCCAATGTATTATGTATTTATGTATATACCCACCAAGTGACGAGAACATAATTGCATGATCACCAACTCTTGTATGCAAATGCCCATAAAATGTTATTGAAAGCCTTACTTCTGTGCTGCCTGGCCTCTTCCTATTGATATAGCAACTAGCCTTCTTCGCAGGCAAGTGAGTCAATGGGTCACCAAGGCTACAGAAAATAATGTTTTTCTCATCCATAGTAAGTAACTAAGCCTCACATGGATTTCCTCCTCCACTTGCAGTAAGGGGGTGGCAATTGTAGGGTTTTCTCTCTTTATTTGTCAAACAAGTGAGATCTGAATGAATTTCTTATTATTGGTAGATGCCAAATCTGCAGACCGGTACATGTTTTCTGATAGCAATATTGTTGCGACTTTATTTTGTATAAAGAATGTCCTTTCTCCATTTGTAAGTTTTTCTTGATCTGAGATGTAGTAAGCTCGTGCCAAAATTCAAGTGATCAGATGTATCTTTGATGTAGTATTAAGTATCAAACTAGAAAATCATTTTCCCGATTTAGTAAATTTAATCTAATCATTGTATGGTCACATTACCAATGAGTCACACTTGCCAACAAGGCATTAAGACTTCCAGCCTGATTCGAGCCCAGAATGACGGCTTATAGATGAGTCATTGTCATCTTGTCAATGCAATATTCAGAAAAGTTCAAAGTAGAAGAATTGTCCACAAGACTCAACGTAATGAGACTGATCTGAATTCTCATCAGCTCAAGTATGAAAATGAGAAAACAAAAATGACATTGGTTCATTCCTACAGAGTCGAATAGGCAGAGAAAATGTTTTTGAAAACTCTGCTTCTGTTCGTCCTCTTTCAGTTCTGCAGTTCCAGGGACACCATCAGAGTGAATGAAGATCAACTGAAGGATGTTGATGAAGACAAGCTAGTGTCCAAAGAAAGCCAGTTTGAATTTGGTTTCTTCAGCCCCGGAAATTCTAGCTACCGGTATGTTGGAATTTGGTATTCTCAGACTGTAGTATCTGAAAAAACAGTAGTGTGGGTTGCAAACAGAAACCACCCCATCAATGATACCTCTGGTGTGCTCACAATCAACAGGTATGGAGAACTAGTCCTTTCTGCACATAACATGGAGAGCACTCCTATTTGGTCTACTAATGTGTCGCGGTCGGTCCAAAATGTTAACACTAGCACTTTATCTGCACAGCTTTTGGATACAGGAAATTTAGTTGTGTTCCAGCATGATAATAATGACATTTTTGTATGGCAGAGTTTTGATTATCCTACAGATACTCTAATTCCAGGTATGAAACTTGGCGTGAATTGGAAAACTGGACTAGAATGGGTTATAACATCTTGGAAGTCACAAGATGACCCTGGAACTGGGGAGTATACTTATAGGCTTTACTGGAATCAGATTGGCACCCCCCAATTTTTTGCATACAAAGGTTCAAGTAAGTATTGGCGAAGTGATCCATGGCCATATGGTAATGGCACTTTGGTCACTAATCAAGACGAAACTTATTATCTCATGAAAACTAAACCCAACGGAATTTCAAGAGTAACTATGAATGGTTCCGAGTTACAGCGCCATACATGGAGTGATGGAGACCATCAATGGAAGGAAAGCTATGCTGCACCGATATTACGGTGTGACTGGTATGGACATTGTGGTGCCAACAGCAAATGTAGCCCTGACAATATTAGTTTGTTTGAGTGCGACTGTCTACCTGGTTTTGAACCAAAGTCTGTCAATGAGTGGAATCAGAATGATGGGTCAGATGGATGTGTGAGTAAGCGAAAGGAAGTTTCTAAGTGTCAGAATGGAGAAGGGTTTGTCAAGGTGCCAAGAGTTAAATATCCAGACACATCAATAGCAGCTCGATTGGAACGTACGAGTAGCAAAGTGTGTGGGCAGAAGTGCTTGGCAAATTGTTCTTGCAAAGCATATATGAGCATTGTGAATCAAGATGATGGGTTTGTTGAATGTTTGACATGGTATGCTGAAATGATGGATATTTTAGTGTACACAGAGTTAGGACGAGATCTATATGTTCGCGTGGATCATATCGAATTAGGTAATGCACTACTTGCTTGCAGTGGAACCAAACTCAACCAACACTACACATAAGTTTCTATACTCACAATTGCCTGTTTTGTTTTTCATGCTTTTCTAACCCTTCGTTAACCTGTTACATATGTAGCTGAGAATTCTAGGAAAGCCAAAGGTTTCTTGGAAAGAAGGGGTATGCTGGCTATTCCAATACTCTGTGCTCTGCTAGCATTGGTACTGATCATTACGTGCGCCTGCTGGTTGCGTAAGAAAAATAGGAACACGACAGGTATAGTTTTCTCTTATCTACTTGAATTTTTTGTATGCTTTAGTTTTCATGAGTTGATAAGCTTTTGCAGTGTATATGTCACGTACATGAAAGAACTCCAACTAGATCATCAAATGAATCCAAGAAATGCACTGAAGTCATTATGTCATGCATTCAGAACTCTGAGGATGAGATAATGGTGTATTGAATAATTGTTATTTCTGTTGGCAGATATTATGGAGGCGGATGAACTTGAGGAAACTAAGAGACACCCTGAATTGCAATTTTTCGATCTGAACACACTAATGGCAGCCACGGATAACTTCTCTCGTGTCAATGAACTCGGCCAAGGTGGTTTTGGCTCTGTTTATAAGGTGAAGAATGATTTCGTCTGAGCACCAAAAGTTCCTTATCTCTGGTTCTTTGATTGTGTTATACTATTCATAATTAATCAACAATTTATTGAAAATTTTGTACTAATACTCAACCATAACTTCAGGGTCAGTTACCAAATGAGCAGAAGGTTGCTGTGAAAAGGTTGTCTAAAACATCAGGACAAGGGACTGAAGAATTCAAAAATGAAGTAGCACTTATAGCAAGACTTCAACACCGCAATCTCGTAAGACTCTTAGGCTGTTGTATCAAGGGGGAGGAACGGATGCTAGTCCTGGAATACATGCCGAACAAAAGCTTGGATTCATTTCTCTTTAGTATGTTTCTGAGTCTAGTAGAAATTAATTTATACATACCTTTTTAAAGATACTGAATAACATATTGAGCTTCATAATATGTACCATAGTCACACAAAAGCCGAATATTTGATGCAGATCACACAAGAAGGTCCTTCTTGGATTGGAAAAAGCGCTTTGAAATCATCAACGGAATTGCTCGTGGAGTTCTGTATCTTCACCAAGACTCGAGATTAAGGATTATCCATAGAGATCTGAAAACCAGCAATGTTCTTCTAGATGCTGAAATGAACCCGAGAATTTCTGATTTTGGCATGGCAAGAATATTTGATGGGGACCAAGTTCAGGATAAAACGAATCGAGTTGTTGGAACATAGTAAGAACCATAATGTCACGTTTCATAGTCACTTTCCTATATATGTTTGGCTGTAACATTTTTGATTCTTCATGTGTAGTGGTTACATGTCACCAGAGTATGCGCAGTTTGGCAGATTTTCTATAAAATCAGATGTCTTCAGTTTTGGGATCATACTGTTAGAGGTTCTGAGTGGCAAAAGAAACAATAGCTTTTCACAAGAGGATCCTTCCATGAACTTGATTAGACATGTAAGCTTCACATATTTTGCTAAGAATTTACTTAAAGTACTTACTCATCGATTTCCAAAATTACACTTCTAACTACAGGTTTGGGACCTCTGGAGAGAAGACAGAGCCTTAGAAATTGTAGATTCAACTCTGGAGTCATATAACTCTGATGAGGTCGTGAGATGCATTCAAGTTGCACTCTTGTGCGTGCAAGAAGAATCAAATGACCGGCCTGCTATGTCTGCCGTTGTTATCATGTTGAGTGGTGAAACATCTCCTCCGTCTCCTAACCAACCTGCATATGTCTTCAGAAGAAAATCCAGCACTGATGCTGATCCATTACTTCCAAACGGATCTTATGCTACGAACGACTTAACAGTAACTACAATGGGAGCTCGTTAAACACTTTGACAGTAACTGCAATAGAAGCTCGATAATGATGCAAGCTCTTGCTGTTTGATTAATACAAAGATTTAGGTAGTTCTGGAACTACTTTTAAGGAAGCATGCAAAATTATTGAAGAGAAATCCCTTACTATAGCCTTGAAGTGAAGCTGGCGTTGTCATTGCTTGAGCAAAAGAAAATATTCCTTTGGCCATTTTTTTCGTTATACAGATAATGTTTACATCAACATCACCAAAGACACCATTATGCAAATGCCCATAGAATGCTAATGAAAGCTTTACTTCTGTCAGTTCTCTGCTGCCTGGCCTCTTCCCATTTTGCATTTCATCGTTAGATAACCTGGATGGAATGAAGAAGAAGTGAAGGATGGGCAATTCTAGCTACCAGTACGTTGGAATTTGGTTTACTAAACATTTTGTGAACAAACGGTTGTTTGGGTTGTTTAGTGATACCTCTGGTTCCTGTTCAGTTGAACAATATATCAGCCCAAAAGATGTGGTACAGTTCCATAACTGCCAAGTAGTAAAACAAGCAATGTATTTGTTCTATTCTGCTTATATAATCATCTGTACACAATCAATCATCTGTAATAATTTAGCTACAACTGCTTATATAATTTATCGAGAGAGAAGGAAAGAGACCGTAGCACTGATATGGAACCGGACAACACATTGATCGAGAGAGAGAGAGAGACAGAAAGGAAGAGAAGGCGCAGAAGGGAAAGATGAGAGAAAAGAGACGGCTGTATTGACATAGAACCCTACCTATCTTACTCATCGGCTGCGTCGTAAATAAGAGTGAGATGAGGGGCAAAAAAGTCATGAAAAGCTTATAAATAGTACCCACCCTAACTCATGTTTAGTATATAGTAAATAGGTATAATATCCCTCTTAGAATAGTAGAGGCGGAAATCATGCAACTGTACTAAGATTTATCAAATACCAGTAGCTCTCATCTTTTCTCTCCAGTCTTCGTCTTCCTCAAACTAGGGTTTGTATCCCTGTTACATATCTCTTAAGTTTTTCATTATAAACTTGCTTTTTGTTCCTCAATGCTCATAATACAGTGGCCTCAGAAATAACCAGGAATGGAGAAATAGTCTTCAAAAAAAGCCTTTCATTATGTTTCTCATCTTCAAAAAAAACTGCTCCAACTTTGATATTCATATAGCAAGTTAGCAACTAGCCTTCATTCTTTGCATTCAAATGATTCATTGGGTCACCAAGGCCACAAAAAATAATGCTTTCTTCATGCATAGTAAGTCACTAAGCCACCACATTGGATTTCTTCCTCCACTGGCATTAGGGGTTTGCAATTGTAGGGTTTCTCTGTTTAGTAGATTGGTAGCATCAATCTGAATAAAGTTCTTACTAATGGTAGATGCCAAAGTTTGCAATCTATACATGTTTTCTGATAACATAATTGTTACGACTATTGTTTTCTACAATTATCAATAATGTGAGTCATCAACAAGGCACTGACACTTCAGAATGAGTAGAGCCCAGAATGACGGCTTTTAGACAAGTCCTTGTCATGACTCATGCATTATTCAGAGAAGTCCAAAGTCAAGATCAACGTAATGCGACTGATCTGATTGCTCACATGAAAATGAGAAAACAAATACGACATTGGTTCATTCCTAAACAGCTGAAAATGCAGAGAAAATGTTTTTGAAAGTTCTGCTTCTCTTCCTCCTCTTTCAGTTCTGCAGTTCCAGGGACACCATCAGAGTGAATGAAGATCAATTGAAGGATGTTGATGAAGACAAGTTAGTGTCCAAAGAAAGCCAGTTTGAATTTGGTTTCTTCAGCCCCGGAAATTCTAGCTACCGGTATGTTGGAATTTGGTATTCTCAGACTGTAGTATCTGAAAAAACAGTAGTGTGGGTTGCAAACAGAAACCACCCCATCAATGATACCTCTGGTGTGCTCACAATCAACAGGTACGGAGAACTAGTCCTTTATGCTCATAACATGGAGATCACTCCTATTTGGTCTACAAATCTGTCGCGGTCTGTCCAAAATGTTAACACTAGCACTTTATCTGCACAGATTTTGGATACAGGAAATTTAGTTGTGTTCCAGGATGATAACAATGATATGCTTATATGGCAAAGTTTTGATTACCCTACAGATACTCTAGTTCCAGGTATGAAACTTGGGGTGAACTGGAAAATTGGGCTAGAATGGGTTATCACATCTTGGAAGTCACAAGATGACCCTGGTACTGGGGACTATACACATCAGCTTGATTCGAATCAGACTGCCACCCCCCAATTTTTCACTTACAAAGGTTCAAGTAAGTATTGGCGAACTGATCCAGGGCCATCTGCTAGTTTGGTCACTAATCAAGATGCAACTTATTTTTACATGAATAAAACCAATGGAATTGAAAGAATAACTTTGAATGGTTCTGAGTTACAGCGCCATATATGGAGTGATGGAGACCAGCAATGGAAGGAAGGCTATGCTGCACCGACATTACGGTGTGACTGGTATGGACACTGTGGTGCCAACAGCAAGTGTAGCCCTGACAATATTAATTTGTTTGAGTGCGACTGTCTGCCTGGTTTTGAACCAAAGTCTGTCAATGAGTGGAATCAGAATAATGGGTCAGATGGATGTGTGAGTAAGCGAAAGGAAGTTTCTAAGTGTGAGAATGGGGAAGGGTTTATGAAGGTGGCAAGAGTTAAATTTCCAGACACATCCATAGCAGCTCGATCGGAAGCACGTACGAGTAACAAAGTGTGTGGGCAGGAGTGCTTGGCAAATTGTTCTTGCAAAGCATATATGAGCATTGTAAATGAAGAAGGCTGTGTTGATTGTTTGACATGGTATGATGAATTGATGGATATTTTAGTGTACACAGAGGTTGGACGAGATCTATATGTTCGGGTGGATCGAATTGAATTAGGTAACGCACTACTTCGCTTGCAGTAGAAGCAAACTCAACCATCAGCACAACACACTATAATCACAATTGCCTGTTTTGTTTTTCACGCTTTTCTAACTCTTTGTTACCTTTTCATATATGTAGCTGAGAATGCTAGAAAATCAAAAGGTTTCTTGGAAAGAGGGGGTATGCTGGCTATTCCAATACTCAGTGCTTTGCTAGCATTGGTACTGATCATTCTGTGCGCCTGCTGGTGGCGTAAGAAAAAAAGGAATTCGACAGGTAAAATATGCTCTTATCTACTTTGGTTTATCTGCTTTAGTTTTCATGAGCTTATCAGCTTGTGCAGTTCATGTGGTAAAATTTGTCACATGCATGAAAGAACTCCAACAAAATCAAATTCATATAAGAAAATGCAGTGAAGTCATTATGTCTTGCAGTATAAACTGTGAGTATGAAATATAGGTGTATAGAATAATTGTTATTGCTGTTGGCAGAAACTGCGGAGGCAGATGAACTTGAGGAAACTAAGAGATACCCCGAATTGCAATTTTTCGATTTGAACACACTAATGGCAGCCACTGATAACTTCTCTCGTGTCAACGAACTTGGCCAAGGTGGTTTTGGTTCTGTTTATAAGGTGAAGAATACTTTCTTCTGAGCACCTAAGTTTTTCCTTATCTCTGGTTCTTTGAATGTGAAAAAGTATTATTGTTTAACTAATCAAAAATTTAGTGGAAGTTTTTATACTAATCTTAAACCATAACTTCAGGGTCAGTTACCAAACGAGCAGAAGGTTGCTGTGAAAAGGTTGTCTAAAACATCAGGACAAGGAACGGAAGAATTCAAAAATGAAGTAGCACTTATAGCAAGACTTCAACACCGCAATCTCGTAAGACTCTTAGGCTGTTGTATCAAGGGGGAAGAACGGATGCTAGTCCTAGAATACATGCCGAACAAAAGCTTGGATTCATTTCTTTTTAGTAGGTTTACATACCTTTTCAAAGATACTGAATAACATATCGAACTTCATAATGTGTACCATAAGAGTCACACAAAAGCCGAATATTTGATGCAGATCACACAAGACGGTCCTTCTTGGATTGGAAAAAGCGCTTTGAAATCATCAACGGAATTGCTCGTGGAATCCTATATCTTCACCAAGACTCAAGATTAAGGATTATTCATAGAGATCTGAAAACCAGCAATGTTCTTTTAGATGCTGAAATGAACCCAAAAATCTCTGATTTTGGCATGGCAAGAATATTTGATGGGGACCAAGTTCAGGATAAAACGAATCGAGTTGTTGGAACATAGTAAGAACCATAATGTCACGTTTCATAGTCACTTTCCTATATATGTTTGGCTGTAACATTTTTGATTCTTCATGTGTAGTGGTTACATGTCACCAGAGTATGCACTTTTTGGCAGATTTTCTATAAAATCAGATGTCTTCAGTTTTGGGATCATACTGTTAGAGGTTCTGAGTGGCAAAAGAAACAATAGCTTTTCACAAGAGGACCCTTCCATGAACTTGATTAGACATGTAAGCTTTACATATTTTGTTAAGAATTTACCTAGAGTACTTATTCATCGATTTCTGAAATCACACTTCTAACTACAGGTTTGGGACCTCTGGAGAGAAGACAGAGCCTTAGAAATTGTGGATTCAACTCTGGAGTCTTACAACTCTGATGAGGTCATGAGATGCATTCAAGTTGCACTCTTGTGCGTGCAAGAAGAATCAAATGACCGGCCTGCCATGTCTGCCGTTTTTTTCATGTTGAGTGGTGAAACATCTCCTCCATCTCCGAACCAACCTGCATATGTCTTCAGAAGAAACTCCCCCACTGATGCTGATCCATCATTGCCAAAACAATCAAATTCTGTAAACGACTTGACAGTAACTGTAGTGGAAGCTCGATAATGATACATGCTCTTGCGGTTTGTAATTATAGCATGCGACTCTTTTAGTTTAGCTCGTCCACTGTTCGAGTACGGAAACCAAAATGTCAAAAATCAGTCCGATGTAGCAACGATGAAACTACAGCCCACAACTAACCCAGACCATGTCGCCGCCCCTACCCTGCCGGAGAGCCACCAAAGTCGACCACCTAGCGCTTCCATCTTGCTCAACCAAACCAGGGTTCCCAGCACGTCATCAGTCATCACCAACCCCTAGCCCGGATGCAATGCAGAACCCAATGTACTGCTATTCATGCATGCAGCCTTTGATGAGAAGCCAGCATCGTCAGAAGCTTTAATATTTTTGGTAAGCGAGATAGACAAGACCCAAGACTCCAAGTCAGAAGCAGATCTGTCTTATGCAGAAACACTCTTATTTGTAAAGTATCTGTATCTAGTTTTTTCTTCTTCTATATAATGATCTGTAAATATATTAGCTAAGAGAATCATTATCTTACATTATTTTACGAGTCATGTAGTCAACACCTCGATCAGTTAGATGGTTCTCCAATTCTCCCCCAAGTTTGATCTCATTCTAGAATGACGGCTTTTAGATGAGTCATTGTGATCGAGAGCTTATTCTGTGCTTAAAAAAAGCGACGCGGCCGTTAAAACAGCAAGATTGGAAACCACGCGCTGTTAGTGCGAGACTTCTTTTCTCCTCTCTCATTTTCCATTTTCCATTCTCCTATTTTCATTCTCATATCTCCTTCTAATCGTTCTCCAATGGCCCACCGAGCTCCGCGATCAACAACAGCACTTACTCCTGATCCTCTAATTTCTTGCAAAACGCTAAATTTATACAACCCCACACAATTCATTTATTTCGAGCAAAACTGACCGATAGCACAAGATGGATAATATTATTCTGCCTTGTACACGTGTCGAGTGGCTGTGGTGTGGATTTTTTAATATTTTTTTGATTGTGATTGCACTATTCAGAAAAGTTAGAAGTAGAAGAATTGTCCACAAGACTCGGCACCATCTCAAGTATGAAAATGAGAAAACAAATATGACATTGGTTCACTCCTACAGAGTCGAACTTGCCGAGAGAATGTTTTTGAAAACTCTGCTTCTCTTGGTCCTCTTTCAGTTCTGCAGTTCCAGGGACACCATCAGAGTGAATGAAGATCAACTGAAGGATGTGGATGAAGACTATTTAGTGTCAAAAGAAAGCCAGTTTGAACTCGGTTTCTTCAGCCCCGGAAATTCTAGCTACCGGTATGTTGGAATATGGTATTCTCAGACTAGAGTATCTGAAAAAACTGTGGTGTGGGTTGCAAACAGGAACAATCCCGTCAATGATACCTCTGGTGTTCTCACAATCAACAGGTATGGAGACCTGGTCCTTTATGCTCATAACATGAAGACCACTCCTATTTGGTCTACTAATGTGTCCCGGTCGGTCCCACATGTTAACACTAGCACCTTATCTGCACAGCTCTTAGATACAGGAAATTTAGTTGTGTTTCAGAATGGTAAAAGTGAAATCCATTTATGGCAAAGTTTTGATCATCCTACAGATACTCTAATTCCAGGTATGAAAGTTGGGGTGAACTGGAAAACTGGTCTAGAGTTGGTTTTAACGTCTTGGAAGTCAAAAGATGACCCTGGAACTGGGGACTATACATTTCGTCTCTATCAAAATCAGAACGAGCCTCCCCAAGTTTTTCTGTATAAAGGTTTGAGTAAGTATTGGCGAAGTGATGTGCCTGATTCGGTCTCTAATGAAGATGAAACTTATTATTTTATGAATGACACCAATGGAATTACAAGAATAACAGTGACTGATTCTGCTGTATCGAAAGTTACATGGGATGATGGTGGCCTTCAATGGAAGGAAAAGTTTTCTGCACCCAAGTCCCGGTGTGACTGGTATGGACAATGTGGTGCCAACAGCAAATGTAGCCCTGACAATGTTAATATGTTTGAGTGTGATTGTTTACCAGGATATGAGCCTAGTTCTTTAACTGATTGGAATCAGAGAAATGGGTCGGGGGGATGTGTGAGTAAGCGAGCTGGTGTATCAAATTGTGGAATTGGAGATGGGTTTGTGAATATAGCAAGAGTTAAATATCCAGACACATCAATAGCTGCACGGTTAAGAACAGGTATGAGGGCCAAAGAGTGTGAGCAGGACTGCCTAAGAAATTGTTCTTGCACCGCATATTTGAGCAACGTATATGAAGGGCTTGTTGAATGCTTGACATGGTATGGTAACTTGATGGATATTTTAGTGTACACAGAGCTTGGAAGAGATCTATACGTTCGTGTAAATAAAACCGAGTTAGGTACTATTTCACTTGCCATTACAGCACTCACCTCGTATAAGTTTTGAGAATCCCTAGTGCTTAATTTTCTGTTTGTATTTGTTAATCCATTTTTACTCTCTTATGTAGCTGCATATGCAGGAAAATCACAAGGTTTCTTGAAAAGGAAGGGTATGCTGGCTATTCCAATACTATCTGCTCTGCTAGCATTAGTACTAATCACTATGCTTGCCTGTTGGTGGCGTAAGAGAAACGGGACTACAAAAGGTAAAACAAGAAGTTATCGATTTCATACTTATTAGTAATTAGTAGGCTTTAGTTGTCATGAGTTGGTAATGCTTATTCAGTGTGTGGATCACATGAAGAACTTCAAGAAGTTCATATGCCTCTAGAAATATGGACTAAAATGGTGGTGTTATGCAGTTAGAACAAAGAGGAGAAAATCTGTAGAGAATAGTTGTCTCATTTATCTGTTCTTTAAGTACAGACTTTGTGGAGGCAGAGGAATTGGAGGAAAGTCAAAGACACCCCGAGTTGCAATTTTTCGATCTTGACACAATAATAGCAGCAACAGACAATTTCTCTCGTGTCAATGAACTTGGCCGCGGTGGTTTTGGCTCTGTTTATAAGGTATTAAACATGTATATAAGACTCTAAGCTCAAAAGATCTCATTTTGTTCTGGCAATGCTAGGTTCTGCCGTTCTGGGATGGCTATTTCTTTTACCAATTACCTTTCTTAAATTAATTAACAGTTTACTTACTGCTTTAACGTTTGGACTATGTATAACATTAAAATTGATACTGAACGAACTCTTCAGGGTCAGCTACCAAATGAACAGAAAGTTGCTGTGAAAAGATTGTCCAAAACTTCAGGTCAAGGGATTGAAGAATTCAAAAATGAAGTTGCACTTATAGCAAGACTTCAACACAGGAATCTGGTGAAACTATTAGGCTGTTGTATAAAGGGAGAGGAACGGATGTTAGTCCTAGAATACATGCCTAATAAAAGCTTGGACTCCTTTCTTTTTGGTAAGTTTAGTGAAAATAATGATTGCTTCAGGCCATTTCTCATATTTAACATATTTGAAGCTCCTTATAACTAATGAGTACCATTTGTATTTTGATATAGATAACACAAGACGATCCTTCTTGGATTGGGAAAAGCGCTTTAAAATAATCCACGGGATTGCTCGTGGGATATTGTATCTTCATCAAGACTCGAGATTGAGGATTATCCATAGAGATCTAAAAACAAGCAATGTTCTACTGGATGCTGAGCTGAATCCAAAAATTTCTGATTTTGGCATGGCTAGAATATGCCATGGGGACCAACTGCATGATCGGACAAGCCGAATTGCTGGAACATAGTAAGAACAATATATATCATATTTAATCTTCAATATGCCATTATATGGCTTTAACATTCTATTTTCTTTGTATGTATAGTGGCTACATGTCCCCGGAGTATGCAGTGTTTGGGAGATTTTCCACGAAATCTGATGTCTTTAGTTTTGGGATTATAATGTTGGAGATTGTAACTGGCCTGAAAAACAATGGTTCAATTCTAGAGGATCCTTCCCTGAACTTGATTGGAAATGTAAGCAACACTCATTTTTCTAACATTCTATCCCTGAATTAGCATTCATTTGGATTCTAAAATAAATTTCAACTACAGGTTTGGGAGCTCTGGAGAGAAGATAGAGCCTTACATATTATGGAACCGACACTGAATTCATATAAGCCTAATGAAGCCATGAGATGCATACAAGTTGCGCTTTTGTGTGTACAAGAAGATTCACAGGACCGACCTGACATGTCAGCTATTGTTTTCATGTTGAGTGGTGAAGCACCTCTTCCCTTTCCTAAGCAGCCAGCATTTGTTTACAGAAGTAATCCTGGCACTGATGTTGATCCATTACTTTCAAACAGATTCTCTTCAACAGTAACTACAGTGGAAGCTCGATAATGATACAAACTTACAATTCTGAGTTTTATGACTATATCTTCTTGTTTTAGTTTAATTCATTTTCATCAGAACTTGTTTCTTAATCTCCTATATATGTTTCAGCAATTTTATCCATTTCCTAATATCAATTTGTTCCAGTCAGGGGTACCGTGGCCAAAGGGTTATCGATCTGCATTTAAGCACGCAAAAAAAAAAATCAGAATTAAATGGTAAATAGAAGAAAATCATTAGCAATTGATGGATCATTCGCTCAATGAACTTGTGCTGATCCTAATTTATTTTTGATTTCCTAGTTTGTTAAGGAAAGAAGAATTATCCTAGTTATTAGGGAACAACTAGACTTTTTTGACCTAGTAACTTTGAATCCTATAAAATCTTTCTGATGTTACTTAGATGTACTCTTGGTGTAAGATTGAATAGCGCTAGCAATCTTCTGGTGCTTTATTTTACAGTGAACTGCAAGCCACTCTTTGATAAAACAGTCTACGGAAAAATTTAGCACAACCATACTGTTCTGTTTCTTCTTTATTGGCTTATATGTTTCCTGCAAGAAGCTGCATCACTTGGTATCAAGTATCAAGTATCAACTATTTGCCTATTGAGATTTTCCCAGCATCTGCTGTGCAATGGTTACATTACATAAGTACATTTATGTCCTTGCTGAAAATAATTATTGAAACCTTTTTTTTCAAATGAGGAAACTGTTTATTGCATACACGTATCTCAGTCCATGTTTGAAGAAACGCCTAAAGTTTTAGACCAGTCTTGCCTTGCAACGAAAACGAAAGGCTGACCAATTTGTTCATAGTTTGAGTAGGATGTGTTTGAAAATCTTGTCCACGGATGCCTTTCTACCAAAGGATTTCCACTGCTCATATTACTCGAGTTGAACTTGGTGCAGAGTTTTTTGATAATTAATTATTAGCTTGACTTCTGGTGTTGGTTTCTTATTTGATTCTAGGAGTTCTTTCTTTTTCCTAATAAGGTTTGCAGTTGCCTTTTGTAATTCTTCTCTAAGGTTTGATCAAAAGACCACTGAATCACTAGCAAGTTTGCCAAATGTTTCTGAAGAGTTTGCTTCCGTTCCTCCTCTTCCCATTTTGCATATCTATTGACACAATAGGATTAAACCAATATGTCAAGGATGAGGACACCCTTATATCTACAGAAAAGAAGTTTGAGTTAGGCTTCTTCAGCCCTGGCAACTCTAGTTACCGGTATGTTGGAATATGGTATGCTCAAATACCGGAAAACCCCGTGGTATGGGTGGCGAACAGAGACAATCCCATCAATGATTCCTCTGGTGTTTTAACAATAAACAGGTATGGAGATTTGGTTATTTATGCTCATAATAGGGAAGACTTGGTTATATGGTCTACAAAAGCGTCGGTTCAAAGCACAAGTAGCACTACTTCTGCTCAGCTTTTGGATACAGGAAACTTGGTTTTGTTCCAGGGTAACAATAATGAAGATGTCTTCTGGCAAAGCTTTGATTATCCTACAGATACTCTGCTTCCCGGAATGAAACTCGGGTCAAACCGTGTGATCAAGCTGGACAGCTTTTTAACATCATGGAAATCACAAGCTGACCCAGCAACTGGGGACTTTTCATATAGGCTCAAGTATTCTAGTGGCTCTCCACAATTCTTTCTGTACAATGGTTCAATTCCAATTTGGAGAAGTTTTACGTGGCCATGGCAAGATACTTTACTTACTCCAAATTATGTAGATTTGTACACTTTTGTCAATAATCAAGATGCGACATATATGATTGGCTCTTATAATAGCACCTCTGGCTTTTCGAGGCTTGTGCTGAACTATGCCGGGACACTCCAGCAATTAAAGTGGAATGATGCTGACAGTCAATGGGAGGAAATCTGGGCTGCACCGAAGTACAAATGTGACCGATATGGACATTGTGGTGGTTTTAGTACATGTATTCCTGACACTACTCAATTTGAGTGTACATGTTTGCCGGGGTATCAACCAAGGTCTTCGGAGCATTGGAATCAGAGAAATGGATCCGATGGATGTCTGAGAAATAAGCAGGCAGAACTGTCAAGCTGTATGATTGGAGAAGCATTTAGGAAGGTGGAACGAGTGAAGCTTCCTGATGCATCAATATCAGCTTGGTTTGACACATATTTGAGTGAAAAAGACTGCAAAAGCACATGCCAAAAGAACTGTTCATGCATTGCATATTCAAGTTTATATTATGATGGAGGAGTTGGTTGCTTGACATGGCATGGAGCTGTGATGGACATCTTACTGTCATCATATGGGGGACGCGATTTATACATTCGAGGGGATACACTTGAATCAGGTATGTACACTAGTTTTATACTACAAAGCAGATATGGCAGTCCTGCAATTATGCATGCTATCTGTTCTAAATTTTCCAAATAAAATTTTACTTCGCTGATCATAATAGTTTTACTTTGAAATGCGGTAAGCATTTTTATTTTTTCATAATAGCAGCAGGAAACTTGAGACCTTAATCTACTTTTTATGTTCTTCATTTTTGTTCCCTTTTTCCTTTCACTTTAACTTGAACTCAATGCAGGAGAATCAAGAGGTTTCTTGAGAAGAAGAGGAATGATTCCAGGTCTAATTTTGGCTGTTGTACTGTCACTGCTTCTCATTATGTTTGCCTATTGGTGGCTTTTGAATAAGAATACGACAAAAGGTATGAGAGGCTCATCTCCAATAAATTTTCTCGGTTTGTAGGTGTGAATATCTATAATCAGAGAAGAAAAAAGCATTTGATTTTTTTATTTATTTAAATTTTTTTTTTAAGAAATTCTCTTGAGTAACTTTTGTTTATATTTTCATTATATTGTCAATATGTAGTCAGTAGACTGTGCTCTCCTTTTAGTCCTTACAATGAGTCTATGGTGGGGAATGAAGAAACTAGGAGACATTCAGATTTGCAAATTTTTTATCTGAGCACAGTAGTAGCTGCAACAGAAGACTTCTCCCATGCTAACAAACTTGGAGAAGGTGGTTTTGGCTCCGTTTATAAGGTGAAACTACAATTTATATGTCTCATGTAAATTCTTGATTGAAAGATGTACATTTTTATAAATTACAATTCAAATGTCTCATTAAGTGAATCGTTGCATTTGGTCCAGGGTAAGTTGGCCAATGGACAGAAAGTTGCTGTGAAAAGATTGTCCAAGAGTTCAAGTCAAGGGATTGAAGAATTCAAAAATGAAGTTGCGCTCATTGCGAAACTTCAACACAGGAATCTTGTGAAATTGTTAGGATGTTGTATTGAACAAGAAGAAAAGTTGTTGATCTATGAGTACTTGCCAAACAAGAGTTTGGACAACTTTCTCTTTGGTATGTTATGACAGTTACTCTTGCTTTCTGCTTGTAGTTCATGTCATTCTGTGGTTATTACACTGTTCAAAATTAAGACTAAGATGATCCATCTTGATGCAGATCAAACTAGAAGGTCTTCTTTGGACTGGAGAACACGGTTTGACATAATCATTGGAGTTTCTCGTGGGATACTGTATCTCCATCAAGACTCAAGGCTAACAATTATTCACAGAGATTTAAAACCTAGCAATGTTCTTCTAGATGCTGATATGAAGCCTAAAATTTCAGATTTTGGCATGGCCAGAATATTTAACGGGGACCTACTACATGATAAGACTAACAGAGTTGTTGGGACATTGTAAGAAACTAAGAATCACACTTGTGCGCACACATTTGTAGAATGAGTTTCATACCATCAGCTTTCAATAATCATTTTCTTCTTGGCATATGCAGTGGATATATGTCACCAGAGTACGCAGTGTATGGGAAGTTTTCCACAAAATCAGATGTGTTCAGTTTTGGGGTCATTTTGTTGGAAATCGTAAGTGGGAAGAAGAACAATGCCTCTTATCAGGAAGAGCATTCCCTCAGTCTGATAGGACATGTAAGTGACAATAATATATGCATGATAACAATCTTCACTTTGTGATTGGTCTAGTCTTCTTTAGATGATGTTGTGAACTTTGCAGGTTTGGAACCTATGGAGAGAACAGAGAGTCTTAGACATTGTGGATTCTTTACTAGAGTCGTACGAAACTGATGAAGTCCTTAGATGCATCCAAATTGGTCTCTTATGCCTGCAAGAAGATGTCATGGATCGGCCAAGTATGTCCGAAGTTGTTCTCATGTTGAGTGGTGAAAGAGCTCTAGCAACACCTCAACGGCCAGCGTTCGTCTTCAAGTTCAGCATTGGTGATTCTTTAGTAGCAGAAGGAGTTTATTGTTCTAATAATCTGACAATCACTAATGTCATAGGTCGATAAACGAGCATGCTATCTGTTGCTTGTTATAGACTGCCTCGATGGGACCTGGTGTACGAACAGAACTGTATCAGAAAGAACATCAGAAACTGAAAATCTGTGTGTGATTGGGTACCAAATTTCTATGTTAGGTTGTTTCTTATTGATGAGCAACACTGTACAAGTATGGATATTGTATCTATCTATGTAGAATTGAAGTCGTTACCAATCAAAACTCAACAAATTTCTGCTATCCTTATTTTATTAAACTGAAATGCCGAAACACCCTTGCATACATCTTACTGGATAAAGGTTGAGGTTTCGGAGACCGGAGGTGATGCCAACGATATAGCTGTGAGTGATAGTTTCAGAGTGCAAAGACAACAACTTTGAATCGGAGACGGACCCAGAAAATCTAGCAACCACTTTGAAAGAAACCCAATTCAAAGTTGTTGCCTTTGGACACTGAAAGGGTAACTGTTCTTCCTTCCATGTTATAGAGTCCTTGGAAGTGCACAATTGGAGGGGGAGGATGAGAAGCAGAGCTTCAGTAACATTTTTCTGGGGATTTCCAGGTATGGATAACTAAAAAGTAGTTTAAACGTCACATTTTTTGACAGTTTTGTTTGTAGTGGGAGTTTTGTCTTGTAATGTAAACTTCGATTATTCATAGACTGAGATGGGTTGAAAAAAAGTGAAAAATAATGAGGAAATGATCACTGCTGAAAGGCCAACTTGAGCAGGAAGATGATGTTTTAGCAAACCTACTAATCCCTCGAGTCCTTGACTATCGCACCATACTAGTCTTCATCAATGGGAACCAGAAGAAAGGCTGAGTTTGCAAAAGACTCATCTTTATTTCTTTAATTGGTTGGCCTTTGACTTTGTGTAACATAGCATTTTGGGGATGATCATCATGATGATGTAACATAGACTTAGACTATATATTAACAATTTCTTTGCTGAATGCTTCTGATATTCTTTAGGTTTTGAAGAATTTAACCTTGTGTAGTGCAGATAGAGGGCAATCTGCATACTAAAACCCCCTTCTTTGGCTATCTCCACATTTGTACTGGAAACATGACTGAAAGGCTAACTTTAGCAGAAAAATGGAGTTTAAGCTTAACTACTTACCCTTGACTTATCAGATAATTATGGTTCTTAATCAATGTTTGCTGGAAGGTAGGAATACGTAAGAAGCCTCATATTTTCTTTTAGTCAATTAGTAACTTGATCATTTCTTTGTCTTCCTTCTTTAATTGGAAAGGTTTGATGTACACTTAAACAGAATCTTTTTTTTTTCTCTTCAATAATTCTGATATTTTATTGCGGTTGAAGAATTCATCAAGTTTGTATAATGCAGATAACTCTTTCAGATGGCTTATGATCCATTCTCTAAAATAGTAAACCCCATCTTTTAATATCTGATTCATTCTCTTTAGTGTCTCCACATTTTTCGTATAATTCTTCATTTTGTCAGATTTTCAAAGCAATTTCCTGCTGGCATGAGTAGAAAGACACAGCCAACGACATATAAAACTGTGTCTGTTTTCAAAGACAGCTGATACAAGTCTAGCTCGGACTTAGAAGTTAGCCAAAATGTTTCTGAGTACTTTTCTTCTGTTCCTTCTCTTCCCTTTTTGCATTTCCACAGACACCATAGGACCAAACCAGCATGTCAAGGATGGTGAAACAATAGTGTCCAAAGAAATGAAGTTTGAGATTGGCTTTTTCAGCCCCGCCAACTCTAGTTACAGGTATGTTGGTATTCGGTATGCTAACATACCTGAAAAACCAGTGATATGGGTGGCAAACAGAGACAATCCAATCAATGATTCGTCTGGTATCCTCACAAACAGGTATGGGAACTTGGTTCTTTATGCTTACGAGGAAAACATAACTATTTGGTCCACAAGTGTGTCAGTCCAAACTACAAGTAGTACTTCAGCTCAAATTTTAGATACAGGAAACTTGGTTTTGGTCCAGGGTAGCAGTGAAGACTTTATATGGCAAAGCTTTGATTATCCAACAGATACAATGATTCCAGGAATGAAACTTGGGTTGAATCGTGAGACCGGTCTGGACAGCTTCATAACATCCTGGAAGTCAGTAAATGACCCTGGAACTGGGGACTATTCATATAGGCTCAACCTTACTGGCTCTCCACAATTCATTCTGTATAATGATTCAAGTAAGTATTTTCGAACAGCTATGTGGCCATGGGGCCCATCACCGAGTACAACACCTTATGCATATGACTACAGCTTTGTCAATAATCAAGATGAGACATATTTGGTTGATTCTTCTAATAAATCCTCTGAAATTTCAAGACTTGTGGTGCAATATAATGGCATACTTCAGCACCTAATATGGAATGATGTTGAGGGGCAATGGAAGGAAGTGTGGGAGGCACCAAAGTTCAGGTGTGACCCCTACGGACATTGTGGCCCCTTCAGTGAATGTAGTCTTGACAATATTCAATCCGAGTGTTCATGTTTGCCAGGGTATCAACCAAGTTCTTCAGAGAATTGGTCTGAGGGGATTTGGTCAGATGGGTGTGTGATTAAGCAGGTAGAAGTATCTAATAAGTGTGGAAAAAATTTTGTGAAGGTGGAACATGTGAAGCTTCCAGATGCATCAATATCAGGTTTGATGTATACAAGAATGGGTGAGAGTGAGTGCAAGAGGGCATGCCAGAACAATTGTTTATGTGTCGCATTTTCAAGTCTAGAAATTGATGGAGGTGATAGTTGCATGACATGGTATGGGGAATTGATGGACACTTTAATATTGGCAGAGCTGGGACAAGATTTCTATGTTCGAGCAGATGGAACTGAGTCAGGTACGTCCGTACTACTCAAATGAAATTATGATTCTTCTAGGCACCACCTTACTGAAAATTTTGGTTTAAATGTAAATACTCCTTGTCATGATGATCCTTTTTTTTGTTTTCAATGCTTTCAGTTGCAGCTGAGAATGACAGAAAACCAAGAGGTTTCCTCAGAAGGAGGGGAATGCTTGCTGTTCTAATTTTACCTGCTCTACTGGTACTTTCTCTCATCATGTTGGCCTATTGGTGGCTTATCAAGAGGACTGAAGGTCTGCGAGTTTCAACTCCAATTAATTTATTTCTATTATTACTTTGTTGCCAAGGTGCGACCACATTTTGTATTCCATGATTTGGTTGATTCCTATATATCAAGTTATCAATATTTTTCTTTTTATCACTATAGCCGGTATATTGAAAAGAACATGGGGAAGACGGTACTCTAATTCTAGTAAACACCCAGATCTGCAACTTTTCCATCTCAGCACAATAATAGCTGCAACAGATGACTTCTCTCTGGCCAATAAACTTGGCGAAGGTGGTTTTGGCTCTGTTTATGTGGTAAGTTCCCAACTTTACACCTGTACTATTTGAAGTAATTTGCAAATGGAAATACACAATTTGAAAATGATAAATGTAAGCTAAAGAAATTGAGCTTTATGACTGAAAATTATGTGGATTCTTTGCGTTGGATTATCCGTTCAGGGCCACTTATCCAACCAACAGAAGATTGCTGTGAAAAGATTGTCCAAGAGTTCAAGACGAGGAGTTGAAGAATTTAAAAACGAAGTTACACTCATTGCAAAACTTCAACACAGGAATCTTGTGAAGCTATTAGGATGTTGTATAGAGGAAGAAGAGAAGATGTTAATCTATGAATACTTGTCAAACAAAAGTTTGGACTTCTTTCTTTTTGGTATGTTGTTATGGATTTCATTTGCTTTAGTTTATTTTCAGTCAGTTATGAACTATGACCTTGTTGAAAAGGATATATAGTTAAGCTAAAAGTATTATTATCACTCTTATGTTGATGTAGATCAAACTCGAAGATCTGCCTTGGATTGGAGAAATCGATTTGCAATAATCACTGGAGTTGCTCGTGGGATTTTGTATCTCCACGAAGACTCAAGGTTGAGAATTGTCCACAGGGATCTGAAAGCTAGCAATATCTTGCTTGATGCTGACATGAAGCCGAAAATTTCAGATTTCGGCTCGGCTAGAATATTTGATGGTGACAAACTGCAGGATCAGACGCAAAAGATTGTAGGGACATAGTAAGTAACCATCACACTTTCACACAGTGTGTGGTATTAATGTCATATGATCACCTCAGTTGTTTATCATTACTTATCGCTTGCGCAGTGGTTATATGTCACCAGAGTATGCAGCTTATGGAAGATTCTCAACAAAATCAGATGTGTTTAGCTTTGGGGTCATACTTTTGGAGATTATAAGTGGCAAGAAAAACAATGCTTCTTATGAGGATCATTCCCTCAATTTGATAGGCCATGTAAGTAAAAGAAATTATGATAAAAATCTACCCTCTAGTTTGTACTAGCTCGTTTCTTTTTAGATGATAATGCTGTGTACTGCGCAGGTATGGCACCTATGGAGAGAACAGAATATCGTAGACATTGTAGATGTCGTACTGGAGTCATATAAAATTGATGAAGTGCTGAGATGCCTTCAGATTGGTCTCTTATGTCTGGAAGAAGACGCAACAGATAGGCCAACTATGTCCGCAGTTGTTCTCATGTTGAGTGGTGAAAAAGCTCTTGCATCCCCTCAGAGACCAGCATTCATCTTCAAAAGAACAGGTCACAGTAGTGCCGGTTTATTAATAACACAAGGATATACTTCTACTAATGATATGACAGTCACTAAAGTCGTAGGTCGATGAATATAGCATGTAGACTTCCTCGATGAACAAACATTCCAGGACCAGGAGATTTAGGAGAAAGACTCTTTTCTTTTTCGCTATCTGAAATACCTTGCATCATAGATTATTGTGATCTGAAATACAACTGTTGTACTTGAGAACAAAATCTGTGACACCTTTTCTTACACTATTGCATTAACAAAGGAATAGGAATCTGAAAAGGCTCATCAAAATTAAATGCACCATACCAACAATGTTGCACGCCCAGCAACTACTCACAACATTAAGGAGCCATCAGAATTGTGGAACATAAACTTCAAATATAGAAAACGTGGAAGGTATAAATTCATGTCAAACTAGAAAACACCACATGGTATACCAAAGGCAAAAACTTGTCCATGAAGTCTAACACAACCAGTTGCAGATCTCTTCAAGCAAAGCTGCATTTGATTAAAAGAAACAAAATCTTTGCTACAATAAGAAATCCAGTAGATACTCAAAAGTATAATCTAAGGAAATCACAATACACCGTGACCAAAATTAATTCATTCTTTGAGCAGCTTCCTTTGCAAGGAGCCTCTCCTTCGCCTTGGTCTTGGCCTGTGACTTGGAACCCATGATGCCACCACCCCACTTCTTCCTGTATTCCTCATACTTATCGTTGAAGTTGGCCTGCGTTACAAGTTAAAAATCAAACAGATCATAAACAGGGCAATCAGCAGAAATTGTGCTTCGTTCTAACAATAAACGCAGTCTAACTAGACATTTCATTCTAACCCACCTTGATAGCCTCCAAGACTTTGCTGAACTCCATTTTGTCCTCATTCTTGACTGTCGTCAGGCACAACACTGAGGCAGTTTTCTGGTGAACGATCTGGCAGAAGAGAAGATATAGTTCATTTCAAGTAGCTGTGGCATGACAGAACAAAAGGAACATTACATATATATGCGAGGGGAATTACCGCTCCCAAACGTGCTTTGCCCTTGACAATGCAGTAGGGGATTTCCATCTTCCTGCATAAAGCAGGGAGCCATACAACCAACTCAATTGGATCGACATCATGAGCGATAACCACCAGTTGGGCCTTGTTCTGCAAATAAAAAGAATGTCACTCAAATGCAATATCAATTATTATGGAAATACAACACTAGTACAAGGTAGATAGAATATTACCTGCTCGATGAGGTAGGTGACATGGTTAAGACCATACTTGACAACAATAGGCTTCTTGGCTTCGACTGTTTTCCCTTCAGTCTCAGCCTGTGCCCTTTTCAAAAGACGCTCCTTCTTCTCTGCTTTGTCTTCCGGCCTGTACTTGAGAAGCATCTTGAACAAGCTCGTAGCTACAGGCAAGCATAAAAATAAAGACAATATTACTATGACAAGTCTTGCATTTTAGTTTGAGTCAAATTTATTACAACATCAAAGTAGTACGACAAATGAAACAAGGAACAACCATAGAAAACATACCGAGGTTCTTGTCGAGTGTCTTGGTGAACTGGTTGAGAGCAGGTGGGACCTTCAACCTCTGCTTGAGGATCCTCTTCTTCCTCTGAATCTGAACAGCCTTGGGCCATTTCACGAATCGGGTCAGATCCCTCTTGGGAGGCAATGCCCCGCCGATCCCAAACTGCTTCGGACGCTTCTCGAACAGTGGGTTCACCACCTTCTCCTATCAACCCGACCAACGCAAAATCAGTAAAAAACCAAACTCAATTCTCAAATGCAAAACTGAAACAACAACCAGACCAGAGACTTACCGGCTTCTTCTTGGAAGCTGCCACTGGGAGCTTTGCACCTTTCTTTGGACCCTGAAACAATTAGATAGGTGAACGGAGAACTTAGATGTTGCAAAGTTGAAGGAAGCGAAAGGAGGTGGCGACTCACCATGGCTGCTCACTCTTCAATTTGCTTCAGAGGCTTAGGGTTTACATGTTTTTTTCAACTTATACTGGCAAATTTGGTCTTTATGCGGGCCGGGTCTTCAAAGCCCACTTATAAACGATGCCTACCAAACCCAAATTTTTTTTTTCTTTCCCAATCCCAAATTTTTTTCGCGAAAGATTTAAAGTTCAACGGAGGGCTCGTGTCTAAAGCGTGAATTCAAATATTAGTCTCAATAATTAGTAGATTCAAGCTTAAACGTAGATATATTTGGCTCACAAAATTTCCTACATTCTAACATTCGTCTCGGCTTCGTAATTTTGTACACCAAAAAGTGTTGAAGAAAGAAATATGAATTTCAACAAATCCTATTTTCCAATGTTTACATACACCGAAAAAAAAACCACATGCTTCAAGTTCTGGTTTTCTCTCGTGATGGGCTCATGTTTGAAGTGTGAACTTAAAATTAAGCTCCTGATAAAAGAAAAATTGAGCGCAATATATTTGACTTGAAAATTCCACGCGTTATTCATTTCAACTTGGCTGATTCACCACCTCTATAGCTAGTTACATAGAAAAAATTTATAACACCTACGAATTCAATGAACTTCCTATATAATGAGCCGTACAAAAGGAAAGAGTGAAGATCCATTATCTTCGTCATTCGTACAAATAAATTCCTCTATGATTCTTTCACTTGGATGATGTATTCACCGTCCATCTAGAATTGTTACAGTTACCTCATTACCAGTATGAAGATGCTTTCCAGATGATGATGTATCCCCCAGGGAAAGAAGTCCAGTAACAAAACCAGGTTCTTCTGGTTGAGGCATCAGATAATTCTCATTGGACAACATCAATAACACAGTTGACATAGTTGGTCTATCATTCACCCTTTGCTGCACACACAGAAGGGCTACATGAATACATCTTGTCACTTCATTGACAAAAGAAGATTTCTCTATCTGAGCATCCAGCAGTTCCAAGGGAGTTCCTTCATTCCACAGATTCCATGCCTGAAAAGAGTTGAAGCGCAACGTCACGAAATTTGAGCAAAGTGTCAGAAGAGCTAGTACATATTATGTTAAATTTGCATTTGCACTTACATGTCCTAGAAGATTGAGGTCATGCTCAGGGTGATGAAATCCTGAACTCTTTCTGCCACTTATTATCTCCAAGACCAACACGCCGAAGCTGAATACATCTGATTTTACAGAAAAATGTCCACTCATAGCATATTCAGGAGACATATAACCACTGTGCACCAAGCCAAGAATTAATGTCAGAATTTGTAATCGCAGTAATGTATAATTGGAATACTCTATGTACATGCACTTACTATGTTCCAATCACTCTCCTGGTCGTTTCTTCGGTCTGTTCTCCCCCGAAAATTCTTGCTGTTCCAAAGTCAGAAATTTTGGACTTCATTTCATTGTCTAGTAAAATGTTGCTTGCTTTGAGATCCCTATGAATAATTCTCAGCCTGGAGTCCTGATGAAGATATAGTAGTCCTCGCGCAATTCCCATAACAATGTTAAAACGTATCCTCCAATTC
The DNA here is from genome assembly GCA_963682095.1 of Potentilla sterilis. Lineage (NCBI taxonomy): Eukaryota > Viridiplantae > Streptophyta > Magnoliopsida > Rosales > Rosaceae > Potentilla > Potentilla sterilis. The sequence continues at coordinate 2,138,627 of OY821755.1, forward strand.
AATACTTCTTTTCTTGTTCTATCTGATAAATATATATTGTGCAGAAAGATCAATATATGCAAATTTGTAATGACAAACCAAATAATGAAGACACAGGGCTGCAGATAGACAAACCAAATAGGAATTGGTCCAAGCTCTTGTTGGGAAGGTACTCATAAATTAGCATCTTTTCTTCTCTTTCTATACAGCATCCCAAGAGCTTCACAAGATTCCGGTGTTGAAGCTTCGCAATCAAGACAACCTCATTTTTGAATTCTTGGAGGCCCTGTCCGGAATGCACCGACAGTTTCTTCACTGCAATTTCTTGCCCAGAAGGTAATATACCCTACAATGTATCATAAATAGCATTATTCTACACATATAGTTGTGATATTAATTCCATAACATCAATAAGGAATTACCTTATATACAGTACCAAATCCACCCTCTCCAATTTTTCTGTTTATAGAGAAGTTGTCAGTAGCAGCTGAAATAGTATCAAAGTCCAAGATAGGTAACTCAGGGTCCTCTTCTTGCATGTCTTCCCTGTGTACTTGATATGGATTCTCTCTGATTTCAGCTGTTTTATTGAAACTAATTCAGTAGGAGAAGAACAAAAGTGAAGTGCAGTAATCTTTAAGGGAATTTTAAAAGCTGTGGTACCTCTCCTGAGTCTCCTCTTGGTCTTCCTAATCCGATTAACTATGCAGGTAATGAAACCAAAAATAAGCATCCCACCAAGTGATGACATTATAATGATGACAACCACTTTCACTCTCTTTTTCTTCTTAGCATCAGCAATGGACTCTAAATAACCAATAAACTGATAGATTAGTCACACATTATTAACTTGCACAAACTAAAGAAATTTAATATGAAGGTTGAAGCAACAGAATACCTATTTCTTTTCTTGCCATTCGAATATAGATCTCTTCTCCGCCATCCTGATAGTTTATCATATCAACCAACTCATCAAACCACATAACACAGTCTCCCCCTCTTGCATGAATATCAATCCTAGTATAAGCCATACAAGAACAGTTCTTCAAACACTCTGCCTCACATTCCTTGAGGCTCAAACTCCTGTTTGCATACAGGAACGAATTATCTGGCAACTTCAATCCCTTGTACCTAACAAAGCCATCTCCATTCTTACAATTCAAGTCCCATTTTCGTGCGCAGCCTCCGGTCCAAGTGAGCGTCTCCCATTCCTGTGGTGACTTGGGAGCAAATCCATTCAAACACACACAACTAGGACCTTTGGAGTCACAACTTCCATAAGGACCACAAATCCCATACCCATCACAAGTGCTCGATGTAAGTGTTATCACACCATTCCACTGATTGTTACTTGCACTCCAAGTAAAGTACTCAGCCGAGCCATCTGGATTCATCACAAACCTTACTAAGGTAGACTTGTCTATAAGTATAAATGTGTAATAGACCTCGTCACTGCTTACATTGACAATTGGAGTGAATACCGGATTGGGCGTAAGCTCATTGCTACCACTGAATCTGACTCCATCCCAAGGCCCCCATCTGTTTAGCTTCTCAGACCCTTTCCTAACCACCAACTGAGGTGCTTGATCAGGCCGGTCCACACTGAAAGTAAAATCTCCGGTAGAGGGGTCACCGGAGGACGACCATGACGTCATATTCCGGGTAAAACCGGTGGACAAATTCCAGCCAAGCTTCATTTCTGGCAATAAAGTGTCTGTAATGTAATCAAAACTCTGCCAAATCACATACCCCTCTGAACCTGCACCACTTTCATCTGTCAAGATCAGATTGCCATTGTCCAAGAGCTGCAACATGGGACTATTTAAGACAACAGAGACGTTCATAGACCACATATTCAAAGACTCATTAGTGGAGATAGAAAACCCTGAAGACCCTAGAGATAAACTTGCTGAAGAAGAATCAGGAAGAATAGGGTCGTTTCTATTGGCCACCCAAACCGCAGTGAGAGGGAGAACATTCTTGTACCAAATACCCAAGAAGCTGCTGTTTTTTGAGCTCTCTGGGGTGAAAAACCCAAGCTCAAACCTTTGGCTTGAAGACACCAAAGTCTGGCCATTTGCTAGAACCTGGTTTGGCCTCAAAGTATCTACTGCAAATGAAATGAGTGAGTTAGAAGACAGCAGAATGTAACAGAAAGCTAGCAAAGGAGGGTATCCCATGGCTTCAAACCTTCAATGGTATGAAAAGAAGATCAGTTGATTACCAGTATAATACGAGTGAATAACGATTTTAATTTGTGTTTCAGTTTTTTATTTGGACAAAGTCAGAAAGAAATGAGATGTGTACGCCACTAAGTCAAAGGGTGTCAAAGGGTTTACATATGATAGAACTTCTTAACAATCAAATCGAAAATTGAAAGAACAATAAATTTTGCAGCATCTATTTGTTGAACTTTCATTTTCTTCTCGATATTATGAAAGACGGTCGCTTCAAGGAACTAAGGCTATTTGTGAGCTACAAGGCACCAAAAGAGATATTATGTCTTCATGTGAGAAGTTTCAACTCTTGGGGGTGATATGAGTAGTCAGACCAACAACAGTAAACATAAATTTCTTTTTTAAGTTCACAAATCACAGTTAATAAATCAGATTGTACAGTGAAAAAAGAATTTTTCTTCTATGTTGCCTTGTAGATGATCCGTATATACAGATATGTAAGCTGTGCTAAATGATGAAGATTATACCTTACACTACCTAGGATCTAATACTGTGATGGTTACTTGGTTTACAGTGCATGACTCGTCTTGCTTGCTCGAGGATGACTCTGTTTCGGGTCTCCTTCCAAGGCAAAAACCGGGGTTTTAGGCTGCGGTAGTGATGCAGTTTCACTATTTAACATTAGAACAATAGTGGACATTGTAGGCCTATCTTCTGCACGCTCTTGGACGCATAATAGCCCGACTTGGAGGCATCTCAACACCTCAGTTTCCGAAAATAAAGCACCTACTGATGAATCTATTAAATCCAATGCACGACCTTCATTCCATAACTCCCAAGCCTGCAACAAATCAGAACTTTGTTAGTACTTCTGTAATGAAATTTTATTTACAATATGCACATAATGTTGTTTCACTCACATGTCCTAGGAGGTTTAGCTCATTGTTTGAATAATAAAATCCTCTATTCTTTTGACCGCTAACAATCTCCAACACTAGAACTCCAAAACTAAATACATCCGACTTGATTGAGAACAGACCGTCCATTGCATATTCCGGAGACATATAGCCACTGAAGATCATCAAGAAAGTTGAATTAGTATGCATGCTATAGCATTACTTTGAAAAATTGAAAGCTTAGTATGGTACTCACTATGTTCCCACTACTTTTTTTGTTTCAGCTTCTGTCTGATCCTGACCAAATATTCTTGCCATCCCAGAGTCCGATATTTTGGGGTCTAACTGTCGATCAAGTAGAATGTTGCTTGCCTTGAGGTCCCTATGGATGATTCTGAATCTCGAATCCTGGTGAAGATAAAGAAGCCCTCGAGCAATCCCACATATGATGTCAAAACGCTTTTTCCAGTCCAGCAAATACCTTTTCGCTTTATCTACAGCCATTTACAAGTTAAAACACCATTCCAACAACTGGTTTATATATAGGAAATTAAAGAATGGCAGCTCCTAAATAAAGTTCAAACTGAGGCATGCACTAACCGAATAGAAAAGAATCAAGGCTTCTATTTTCCATGTATTCGTAAATCAGCATCTTTTCATCTGCATCAACACAGCAACCAAGCAGTCTAACAAGGTTTCTGTGTTGAAGTCTTGCAATTAACTTTACTTCGTTTTTGAATTCTTCAATTCCTTGTCCAGAGTTCTTTGAAAGTCTCTTCACAGCGATCAGTTCACCTTCGACCAACCCCTGCATTAGCCCCAGATACTTAAGTCACGTTACTGAGGTTACCACTTTGTGTGCATTTGCAAATTGAATTAAAATTCTAGTAATTTCTAGCATTAGTTTTACCTTGTAAACAACACCAAAACCACCTTGTCCCAGTTTATTTTCAACAGAAAAGTTCTCTGTAGCCGCTGCTACAGCTCTAAAATCAAACAATGGCAACTCTAGGTCATCATTGCTGGTGGGACCTTCAACCTCTGCTTAGGGATCCTCTTCTGCCTTGGGCCATTTCACGAATCGGGTCAGATCTCGCTTGGGAGGCAATGCCCCGCCGATCCCAAACTGCTTCGGACGCTTCTCGAACAATGGGTTCACCACCTTCTCCTATCAACCCGACCACCGCAAAATCAGTAAAAAACCAAACTCAATTCTCAAATGCAAAACTGAAACAACAACCAGACCAGAGACTTACCGGCTTCTTCTTGGAAGCTGCCACTGGGAGCTTTGTACCTTTCTTTGGACCCTGAAACAATTAGATAGGTTAACAGAATTAGATAGGTGAACGGAGAACTTAGATGTTGCAAAGTTGAAGGAAGCAAAAGTAGGTGGCAACTCACCATGGTGTTACGACAACATCAATCTTCCAGGCTTCCTTCTGATGTTATTGGCTATGTTATGCTACCAGTTGGTGTCCAGCTTATGATGTGCCGGTCTGGAGGGTAGGATAGCAACTTTATATTCTGTATTGAACCAGTCGAAGGTTGCGGTTCCAACCGTCACATTTGCTCACTTCACCTCCTTCTATTTTGAATTATTGGATTACATTTGTATCCTATTACATAAAGACTATTGAGGAAAATGAGTATATAAAAAGAGTATTATATTTATTATCTATAGACTTTCCAATTCAATAATAATGATATTTATTATTTTCCTTATCAAATTTATTTTTCAATTTCAGTAAGTGCTGAAAGCTTGAAACTAAGCAAATATATAAATTATAAGATTGTTAATGTTACATAAAGGTACTATAATTATACATGTTTAAGCGCATATATAAAATATAAGGTCAAGAGTAAGTGTTGAAAACTAAACGCATATATTTTAATAAGTTTGCAACATGAAAAAAAAATTCAATTATTTTGATATATATATATATTGAATATTTTTATATATCTTTATTAGACCTTAAATATATTTGCAACACACTAGTAACTATTGAAATAGTACTAAGGAATATGCTAATGTGTTTTGAAATATTTGTATATCCTATGTTTTGATTTTTCTCATTAGATCTTACACATAAAAGAAAAAAAAATTAAGAAATATATGTCTAGTGAGTAAATAGGAGGTTTAATTAGTAAGTTATTGAAATATATGTGAATAACATATTTAAAGTTATTTCGGTAATTTGAATGGAGGTCTAGTGAGTAAATGCTTATATTCAAAAGTATAATGGAGGTGTAGAAAGTATAGGAAGTCTAATAAGCAAATGTGGAGGTTCCAATAGCAACACTCTTAAGTTTTTACTCTTCTGTCTTTAATTTTCTGCAATTCAACCCCTCTTTTCCTACTCCTTCTGCTATATGCCTAACACTGGTATCTAGAGCCATGCCGCTCCGGGGGTTGCAAAACCAGCACCCTTCAACGCCGCTCTCGACGGCCTTCGTTCCACCACCACTCTCATCCCCACCTACTTTCGGTACCGTTTCTCAACAACCCCTGCTTGAAAATCCAGTTTGGTCTGGAACCTCCTCCCCCTTATCATCTGAGCCAAATGCTTTTAGCCATAGCATCGAGTTCCTACTCAACCAAAATGACGAGATGCATCACAAAATGGAGGCCCTCCAACATTCACAAAACCAAATATGTGCCACCCTTGCATCTCTAAATGCAACAGTCCACTCTGTCATCTCTTCCCTTCCCAAACACCACCAACCACCATCCACACAGGTCCCTCACACCATTGAACCCACCCGCAAATCCCATTTGGGTCTCTTAATGAGTCTGGTTGGGGCGCTCTTGGTTTTCCATCCTCCAACACCTCTATGCAAAACACCCCCCAGTCCAACTCGGGCTCATCCACAGTCAACACCACCATACCCCCATTTACGGCGCCGAGTCTCTTCTCCACCGTTAACTCTTTCCCCAACAAATTACCCTTCTCTAATCAGGGCATAGCCACCTCTCTGGACCACTCCACCAACAAACTTCACATCTAGCCAGATCAACACCGCGTTACCACCCTATTCTCGGCCATTCCAACAGACATACCCTAACCACCATGATCCCTGTTTTCATCAAAAACCCAAAATCGATCTTCCTCGCTTTAACGACGAGGATGTCATCGGGTGGCTAGCTATGGCCGAGCGATACATGAAAGTTCAGAAAACCCCTCTTCATGAGAGGGTGGCTACCATTGCCTCGCACTTTGGGGCTGACGCCTCCATCTGGATGAACTCATACGAGTTGAGGAACCCCACCCCCACTTGGGATCAGTTCCTTGCAGCTTTCCTTGACCACTTCGGGGGTGGGAGTAACGCTGATTTTCAAACTCAACTCACCCACTTGGAGCAACAAGGGTCGGTGGACGAGTTCATCGCTGAGTTTACCAAGCTCTCGTGCAGAGCTCCTGATTGGTCGGAGAAGCAGCTTATCCATGTTTATAACGGCGACCTCAAGCCGAAGATACGACACGACGTGATGGCGCTTGACCCACAGACTCTGTCTTACGCCCAAACGGCTGGCTCGGCGATACGAAGCTAAAGTCAAGGACAACAAGGCGCAGTGTCCAGAGCTGCTAGGCCCCACTCGTGGTCCAATCCTAACCGTCCAAACCTGTCCAACTCATCCTACCAAACCTCTGCCACTACATTCCAAAATGGACCTGCTCCTAATTCAAATACCACAAACCAAGCCGGGACAACAGCTGCAACACGACAGGGCATTAACGGGTCATTTCGACGTTGGACCACTAAGGAGCAGATTGAACGCCGGGCCAAAAACCTATGTTGGACTTGTGACGAACCATGGTCCAAAGAGCACATATGTCGCCGCCCATTTATGGCTATCCTAGATTGCCCCACTCCATCCTGCACAGATGAACTCAATGAGTTTCATGACTGCACCGCCGACCTCGATGACACCAACCATGACAACGAAACCATTCTTCCACTCCATGCCATAACCAAAACCACATTCGGGGAAATGATGAGACTTACTGGGTACATCAAGGGCAAATCCATCCGGGTCTTTATCGATTGCGGATCCGCCACTAACTTCTTGAACCCCACTGTTGCCAGAGAGCTAGGCCTTCATACTATTAAGCCCGACTTGGTTTGATTCACCTCTGCCTCAGGCGATCTCCTACGTCCGGTCGGCAAGGACATTCAAGTCACAGTCTCAATGCAAGGGTATAGTCTAACTGATGATTTCCTCATGCTGGCGGTCGCGGGCTGCGAGTTGGTGCTCGGCACTGAATGGCTAAGTAAACTGGGTTTTATTGGATGGCACTTCGCAGAGAAATTCATGATTTTCTATGTCGGCGGTCAACTCTACTCTCTCCAGGGCATCACATCGAAGAGCTCACCAAATGCGTGTGCTGAACTCATGGCACTATTAGACTCAGGCTCAGTGGATTATAACGACACAACCGCAAAGCCCAATTCAATACCCCCCACTACCCACCCTTCTATCAAGTCTCTGTTAACTCACTATGACGACCTATTTACCCCTCCTATTGGGCTACCACCAAAGAGAGCAGTGGACCACAAAATTACCTTGTTGGCGGGAGCAGGGCCCGTTAATGTTCGGCCCGTTAACGAGAATTCGTAGTTAGAGATTGGGTATTTCTGAAGATCCATCCTTACAGGCAACGTTCCTTGAACAAGCGAAGTTGCCACAAATTGAACCCTAGATTTTTCTGCCCGTTCTTGATTGAAGAGCGTATTGGTCTGTAGCTTATCGTATCCAACTTCCTCCCTCTGCTCGCATCGACCCAGTCTTCCATGTATCTCTGCTAAAAAAAAGACTCGGTGAAGGAACACCAATCTCTACCACCATTCCCCATTCACTGATGATGGTGAATTGTCATGGATTCCCAAGAAGGTTTTGGATATGGGGTTTCGCTCTAAGAAGGGAAGAGGATCACTACATGGTTGGTACAATGGGAAGGTCTGCCGGCTGAGGAAGCAACGTGGGAGGATGCCCACACCATGGCCGATCACTTTCCAGCGTTCTGCGCTTGAGGACAAGCGTTTTCTGGGGAGGGAGCAGTTTTTGCGACAACATCAATCTTCCAGCTTCCTTCTAATGTTATTGGCTATGTTATGCTACCAGTTGGCCCATAAACAGGCCCAATCTTTTGATTATGGTGTCCAGCTGTGGGACTTGTACTTCACAAGCCAGCTGTAGAGGATAGGATAACAACTTTATATTCTGTATTGAACCAGTCTGGAGGATAGCTGAATATGAATTAAGTTTTTACTCTTCTGTCTTTAATTTTCTGCAATTCAACCCCTCTTTTCCTACTCCTTCTGCTATATGCCTAACACATGGCTACTCACTCTTCAATTTTCTTCAGAGGCTTTAGGCTTTACATGCTTTTTTCTACTTGTACTGGCAAATTTGGTCTTTATGCGGCCGTGTCTTCAGTACCCAAGCTCAGTTATAAACAATGCCTACCAAACCCAATTTTTTTTTCTTTCCCAAACCCAAATTTTTTTCGCAAAAGATTTCAAGTTCACCAGAGGGCTCGTGTCTGAAGTGTGAACTCAAATATTAGTCTCGATAATTAGTAGCTTAAACATAGATATATTTGGCTCACAAAATTCCCTACATTCTAGTATTCGTCTCGGCTTGGCTCACAACTTTGTACACCTTAAAGTAGGGCTGGATGGACCGGGACGGGCCGGGCCGGGATTAGACTTTTTGAAAAATGATCCCGCCAGGCTCGTATCCCGTTCAGGACAGGGACGGGACTGGGACCAAAACGGGATGATTCTGCAACCTCAACTCACAACTTCTTCCCTGTATCTAACAAACAAAACAATCCCCATCACAAACCTATACCAAGACCAATCCCAGTCAAATACAACATTGTAAAACAGTTACTGTGAAATAAGAATTGAACCAAAATTCAACAGCGAAAATGCAAGAAAGCTCGTAAATCAGTACCGGAAGATATGTGAAGTAGGGTCAAAGGCTTGGGCTTGACGAATGAGCTCCAGGCAGTAGGGCCGCCGGTGAGCCGGGATACAGGTGCAGTATGGCCGTCAGATCGAGAATCGATCGAGATGACTTGATCGGATCGAGATGGCTCTTTTCTCCTAGTGGTGGTCTCATTGGTCTGTCTTTAGAGATCGATCAGACTGCAACGATAGGCTGCTGGCGGGGGCGACTGTGGTGAGAGGCTCACAACGTCTGAGACTGAGAGAGGGAGAGGGAGAGGATATGGGAGACTGGGAGAGTCTGATAGAGTGAGAGGCTGAGAGCGTATGAGACAGAGAGAAAGAGAGACCTAATCAACGGATGAGATATTAACCTAATCAACGGATGCGATATTAACCTAATCAACAGCTGATATTTTTGTTTAGTTTTTAACTTTTGTATGATATCAACGGCTGAGATCAAGTCAAAATGTATATATAATATAATTATTTTAATTTTATATATACTACGGGACAGGACGCAACGGGCCTTATTTAGCTAATCTCGATCCCGTCCCGTTATTTTAAAACAGGATCGGGACTAGACGGGATATGCATTTTTCAAACATGAATCCCATCTCGTCCCGGTAAATTTAGGGACATGCATGATCTGGATTTCGGGACCAAATGCCAAACCCTACCTAAAAGTGTTGAAGAAAGAAATATGATTTCAATAACTCCTATTTTCAAATGTTTACATACACCGAATAAAAATCACATGCTTAAAGTTTTGTTTTTCTCTCGTGATGGGCTCATGTTTGAAGTGTGAACTTAAAATTAAGCTCCCGATAAAAGAAAAACTGAGCGCAATATATTTGGCTCACAAAATTCCACACATTATTCATTTCAACTTGGCTGATTCACCACCTCTATAGCTAGTTACATAGAAAAATTTTGGGGAAAATTGTTCATTCCAATGTTTATACCTGTTGCGGGGTCTTTTTTGATTAAGCATCGACTAGGCCAAAATCAACCCAAAACCTAATTAATGGGAAGGATTTTGTGTGTGATTCAGACTGAGTGGAAATCAAGAGAAGCTTGACAGCATGAGACATGGCGTGAGAGCTAGAAACATACTGCGGTAAAGAGAATTTTGAGGGTTTTCTGGTTTTTGGATTTTCTGGGCGCAGGTTTTTTGGAACAGAGTTTGAAATTGACTTTTGGGGATTTCTGCTTGGATAGCATGGAGGCTTGAATTGCTTGAAGGGATGAGAACTTTGAGACGCAGGGAATTGAAGGGAAGGGTTTTATGTGTTCCAGGGTAGTTGCTGCCTAGGTTTTCTGATCCCTTTTTATAGGCGCAGAGTTGAGGTTTTTGGGGAGACTCAAAGCACCCATGTTTCTGGGTAAAACTATTTTGCTTCAATGCATGAATCATGCCCCGAAATCAGGAAAAGAAGCTTGCTTGAAAGGTGGGATTTTGGAAAAGAGGGGATTGATGTGATAGCCTCTGATTGCTGCAAACACAGTACCATGAAATCTGGAAAAAGACGCAGGGCTTGTGGACTCATAATTTGAGGGAGAAGGAGGAGCCTATTAACTGGTTTGAAGGCTCTTCTTGGTGAGATGGTGATGACGAGGGATTCTGTTTGTGTTTGGGTGCTGCAGGGAAGGAGCATAGCTGCTGGGTATCCGGTTGCAGCGAGGAAGAAGAAGGAAAAAGGTTAAAGCGGGGGGAGAGGAGAAATGGTTTGGGCTTTGTTCAATGTGATATTGGGCTTTAGGTTTTAGAAGAAAGAGAGAGGCTGGCCCATCTCCATATTCTCATGCATGTTAACCATTTCATTCATCAATCTAACTCGTTGGGCTTGGATTTCGGGCCCAAGACTGAAATCACCGATGATATTAAATCGACGAATGAGCATGTGCGTTTCCGTAACCTACCACACCACACCCACATCTGCAAGCCCCAAGAACGCGTGCATGTGGCTTGGGCTCACATCAAAAGCGTGTTTGCTTGGCGTGCTATAGCCGAGTAATGAACATAAAATCCTTATAAAACTATAAGATTTTATATAATTACGTGAATATGCATGGTTTTCATCGCGTGACAGCATGGTAACTAATTGCATGATTTTTCAGGTATCAACAATACCCCAAATCAATGAATCTTGGCAAAAATACATAACTACCCTATACTAAAACCACATCTCTCTCTCTCTCTCTCGTGACCACAACCTCGCCCAGATCCAAGTCGTAGCGCTCCAACGATGCCCCCCGGCATTGCAACGCCCTCCTCCAGTCCCTTCAGCAGTCTGTCGCCGGCCCCGCCAAGTCCACTGTCGAAGAGATCTTCGCCTCCCCCGCCTCCTCCGTCCTCGCGACACTACTGATCAACAAGAACAAGACCCTGATGATAATCAATCCCACTTTTTCCTCCTCCCAAACCACATAATCCTCGAAATCCTCTCCAGAATCCCAATCAAATCCCTCATCCAATGCCGCTCTATCTGCAAGTCATGGGGTCGTTCACTCTCAGACTCCCTCTTCACCAAGTCCCTACTTTCCCAAACACCCACTTGCGTTTTGCTCCAGAGCAGCAGCTCCATCGACCCGAATTCCCCAAGCCTCTTCTTGATCGATCTAGACAAGGGTTCTACCCGGAAGAGAGCGTAGTCGAGGGAGATGACGTCAGCGTTGGACTCGTAGGCGAAGTAGGGGTAGGCGTTGACCATGAGGTAGGAGTTGATTTGACGGGGGAAGTCGAGCATGGGCTTGAAGACGGACTCGACGAGTTCAGGTCGGAATAATTGGAGTTATCAATGGTCAGTAATTTATTATTAGTGGTTACTAGAGGTCAGTAATCGAGTTACTGGGGGTCAGTAACCTGATTACTGAGAGTCAGTAACATTCTTACTGAAATTTGTAAGTTGCTTACTGGGAGTCAGTAACATGCTTAGTGGAATCTGTAAGTGCTTACTGGGGGTCAGTAACTTGATTACTGGGGGTCAGTAACTTGATTACTGAGAGTCAGTAACATGCTTACTGGAATCTGTAAGTGTTTACTAGGGGTCAGTAACCTGATTACTGAGAGTCAATAACATACTTAAAGTCAGAGTCAGTAATTTAATATTAGAAAAAAAAATTCCAGCGAAAATAAAAAAATAAAAAAATTTGGTGACCGGAATCCAGTGACTGGAATTCGGCGCCAGCCATCAGCACGTAATAATTCAAAGGAGAATCTATTAGATAGGGCATAAGGGCAAAAAAGAAGACAGAATATTAAAATTGTACTAAGGTTGAAAAGATTTGTTGAAATAAGGCAATAGGTGTGGTTACCTTATGTTTAATAGGAGAATAAACTAAGATAGTCATTTGAATGAGTAATGAGAGAGCCAAATTAGTACTAAATGGACATTTTCTAAAAATTTTATAACACCTACGAATTCAATGAGCTTCCTATATAATGAGCTGTACAAAAGGAAAGAGTGAAGATCCATTATCTTCGTCATTTGTACAAATAAATTCCTCTATGATTCTTTCACTTGGATGATGTATTCACCGTCCATCTAGAATTGTTACAGTTACATCATTACCAGTATGAAGATTCTTTCCAGATGATGATGTATCCCCCAGGGAAAGAAGTCCAGTAACAAAACCAGGTTCTTTTGGTTGAGGCATCAGATAATTCTCATTGGACAACATCAATAACACAGTTGACATAGTTGGTCTATCATCCACCCTTTGCTGCACACACAGAAGGGCTACATGAATACATCTTGTCACTTCATTGACAGAAGAAGATTTCTCTATCTGAGCATCCAGCAGTTCCAAGGGAGTTCCTTCATTCCACAGATTCCATACCTGAAAAGTGTTGAAGCACAATGTCACGAAATTTGAGCAAAGTGTCAGAAGAGCTAGTACATATTATGTTAAATTTGCATTTGCACTTACATGTCCTAGAAGATTGAGGTCATGCTCAGGGTGATGAAATCCTGAACTCTTTCTGCCACTTATTATCTCCAAGACCAACACGCCGAAGCTGAATACATCTGATTTTACAGAAAAATGTCCACTCATGGCATATTCAGGAGACATATAACCACTGAGCACCAAGCCAAGAATTAATGTCAGAATTTGTAATCGCAGTAATGTATAATTGGAATACTCTATGTACATGAACTTACTATGTTCCAATCACTCTCCTGGTCGTTTCTTCGGTCTGTTCTCCCCCAAAAATTCTTGCTGTTCCAAAGTCAGAAATTTTGGACTTCATCTCATTGTCTAGTAAAATGTTGCTTGCTTTGAGATCCCTATGAATAATTCTCAGCCTGGAGTCCTGATGAAGATAAAGTAGTCCTCGCGCAATTCCCATAACAATGTTAAAACGTATCCTCCAATTCAATACTTCTTTTCTAGTTCTATCTGATAAATATATATTGTGCAGAAAGATCAATATATGCAAATTTGTAATGACAAACCAAATAATGAAGACACAGGGCTGCAGATAGACAAACCAAATAGGAATTGGTCCAAGCTCTTGTTGGGAAGGTACTCATAAATTAGCATCTTTTCTTCTCTTTCTATACAGCATCCCAAGAGCTTCACAAGATTCCGGTGTTGAAGCTTCGCAATCAAGACAACCTCATTTTTGAATTCTTGGAGGCCCTGTCCAGAATACACCGAGAGTCTCTTCACTGCAATTTCTTGCCCAGAAGGTAATATACCCTACAATGTATCATAAATAGCATTACTCTACACATATAGTTGTGATATTAATTCCATTTCATCAGTAAGGAATTACCTTATATACAGTACCAAATCCACCCTCTCCAATTTTTCTGTCTATAGAGAAGTTGTCAGTAGCAGCTGAAATAGTATCAAAGTCCAAGATAGGTAACTCAGGGTCCTCTTCTTGCATGTCTTCCCTGTGTACTTGATATGGATTCTCTCTGAATTCAGCTGATTTATTGAAACTAATTCAGTAGGAGAAGAACAAAAGTGAAGGGAATTTTAAAAGCTGTAGTACCTCTCCTGAGTCTCCTCTTGGTCTTCCTAATCCGATTAACTATGCAGGTAATGAAACCAAAAATAAGCATCCCACCAAGTGATGACATTATAATGATGACAACCACTTTCACTCTCTTTTTCTTCTTAGCATCAGCAATGGACTCTAAATAACCAATGAACTGATAGATTAGTCACACATTATTAACTTGCACAAACTAAAGAAATTTAATATGAAGGTTGAAGCAACAGAATACCTATTTCTTTTCTTGCCATTCGAATATAGATCTCTTCTCCGCCATCCTGATAGTTTATCATATCAACCAACTCATCAAACCACATAACACAGTCTCCCCCTCTTGCATGAATATCAATCCTAGTATAAGCCATACAAGAACAGTTCTTCAAACACTCTGCCTCACATTCCTTGAGGCTCAAACTCCTGTTTGCATACAGGAACGAATTATCTGGCAACTTCAATCCCTTGTACCTAACAAAGCCATCTCCATTCTTACAATTCAAGTCCCATTTTCGTGCGCAGCCTCCGGTCCAAGTGAGCGTCTCCCATTCCTGTGGTGACTTGGGAGCAAATCCATTCAAACACACACAACTAGGACCTTTGGAGTCACAACTTCCATAAGGACCACAAATCCCATAACCATTACAAGTGCTCGATGTAAGTGTTATCACACCATTCCACTGATTGTTACTTGCACTCCAAGTAAAGTACTTAGCCGAGCCATCTGGATTCATCACAAACCTTACTAAGGTAGACTTGTCTATAAGTATAAATGTGTAATAGACTTCGTCACTGCTTACATTGAAAATTGGAGTCCATACCGGATTGGGCGTAAGCTCATTGCTACCACTGAATCTGACTCCATCCCAAGGCCCCCATCTGTTTAGCTTCTCAGACCCTTTCCTAACCACCAACTGAGGTGCTTGATCAGGCCGGTCCACACTGAAAGTAAAATCTCCGGTAGAGGGGTCACTGGAGGACGACCATGACGTCATATTCCGGGTAAAACCGGTGGACAAATTCCAGCCAAGCTTCATTTCTGGCAATAAAGTGTCTGTAATGTAATCAAAACTCTGCCAAATCACATACCCCTCTGAACCTGCACCACTTTCATCTGTCAAGATCAGATTGCCATTGTCCAAGAGCTGCAACATGGGACTATTTAAGACAACAGAGACGTTCATAGACCACATATTCAAAGACTCATTAGTGGAGATAGAAAACCCTGAAGACCCTAGAGATAAACTTGCTGAAGAAGAATCAGGAAGAATAGGGTCGTTTCTATTGGCCACCCAAACCGCAGTGAGAGGGAGAACATTCTTGTACCAAATACCCAAGAAGCTGCTGTTTTTTGAGCTCTCTGGGGTGAAGAACCCAAGCTCAAACCTTTGGCTTGAAGACACCAAAGTCTGGCCATTTGCTAGAACCTGGTTTGGCCTCAAAGTATCTACTGCAAATGAAATGAGTGAGTTAGAAGACAGCAGAATGTAACAGAAAGCTAGCAAAGGAGGGTATCCCATGGCTTCAAACCTTCAATGGTATGAAAAGAAGATCAGTTGATTTTAATTTGTGTTTCAGTTTTTTATTTGGACAAAGTCAGAATGAAATGAGACGTGTAAGCCACTAAGTCAAAGGGTTTACATAATATATGATGAATTAAAATCTTCAAGTATATTTGATCGACTAATAATAATGAAGAATATGTCATAGAGGCTAGGAAATGTGCCTATTTTTAGTATAGAACTTCTTATTAATCAAATCGAAAATTGATAGAACAATAAATTTTGCAGCATCGAGTTGTTGAACTTTCATTTTCTTCTCGATATTATGAAAGACGGTCGCTTCAAGGAACTAAGGCTATTTGTGAGCTACAAGGCACCAAAAGAGATATTATGTCTTCGTGTGAGAAGTTTCAACTCTTGGGGGTGATATGAGTAGTCAGACCAACAACAGTAAACATAAAATTTCCTTTTTAAGTTCACAAATCACAGTTAATAAATCAGATTGTACAGTGAAAAAAGAATTTCTCTTCTATGTTGCCTTGTAGATGATCCGTATATACAGATATGTAAGCTGTGCTAAATGATGAAGATTATACCTTACACTACCTAGGATCTAATACTGTGATGGTTACTTGGTTTACAGTGCATGACTCGTCTTGCTTGCTCGAGGATGACTCTGTTTCGGTTTTCCTTCCAAGGCAAAAACCGGGGGTTTTAGGCTGCGGTAGTGATGCAGTTTCACTATTTAACATTAGAACAACAGTGGACATTGTAGGCCTATCTTCTGCACGCTCTTGGACGCATAATAGCCCGACTTGAAGGCATCTCAACACCTCAGTTTCCGAAAATAAAGCACCTACTGATGAATCTATTAAATCCAATGCACGACCTTCATTCCATAACTCCCAAGCCTGCAACAAATCAGAACTTTGTTAGTACTTCTGTAATGAAATTTTATTTACCATATGCACATAATGTTGTTCCACGCACATGTCCTAGGAGGTTTAGCTCATTGTTTGAATAATAAAATCCTCTATTCTTTTGGCCGCTAACAATCTCCAACACTAGAACTCCAAAACTGAACACATCCGACTTGATTGAGAACAGACCGTCCATTGCATATTCCGGAGACATATAGCCACTGCAGATGATTGAGAAAGTTGAATCAGTATGCATGCTATAGCATTACTTTGAAAAATCGAAAGCTTAGTATGGTACTCACTATGTTCCTACTACTTTTTTTGTTTCGGCTTCTGTCTGATCCTGACCAAATATTCTTGCCATCCCAAAGTCTGATATTTTGGGGTCCAACTCTCCATCAAGTAGAATGTTGCTTGCCTTGAGATCCCTATGGATGATTCTGAATCTCGAATCCTGGTGAAGATAAAGAAGCCCTCGAGCAATTCCACATATGATGTTAAAACGCTTTTTCCAGTCCAGAAAATACCTTTTCGCTTTATCTACAGCCATTTACAAGTTAAAACACCATTCCAACAACTGGTTTATATATAGAAAATTAAAGAACGGCAGCTCCTAAATAAAGTTCAAGCTGAGGCATGCACTAACCGAATAGAAAAGAATCAAGGCTTCTATTTTCCATGTATTCGTAAATCAGCATCTTTTCATCTGCATCAACACAGCAACCAAGCAGTCTAACAAGGTTTCTGTGTTGAAGTCTTGCAATTAACTTTACTTCGTTTTTGAATTCTTCAATTCCTTGTCCAGAGTTCTTTGAAAGTCTCTTCACAGCGATCAGTTCACCTTCGACCAACCCCTGCATTAGCCCCAGATACTTAAGTCATGTTACTGAGGTTACCACTTTTTGTGCATTTGCAAATTGAATTAAAATTCTAGTAATTTCTAGCATTTGTTTTACCTTGTAAACAACACCAAAACCACCTTGTCCCAGTTTATTTTCAACAGAAAAGTTCTCTGTAGCCGCCGCTACAGCTCTAACATCAAACAATGGCAACTCTAGGTCATCATTGCTCCTGTCACCAGAGTAGTGCTCCTTCTTACTTGAGACTACTACACTATTTAGCAGAAAATCCTGGCTTCTTTCGAGTGGACCTGTTCAGAAGTAAGCAAAACTTAGAAAACAAAGGCTTAATTACTAGGTACATACAGAAATCTGTTAGCTAGCTAGGTTTTCACTTGTTGAACATGCATTGTATAGAATTTCATTTTTTACCTTTTGATTCTCTCCTTGTTAGAGTTCTACCTGATGTCCTCCTCCGCACGAAACAGATACTAAGACCAGCCGATAGCAGAACGGCAATACCAGCAACAATGCCAACGATCATAATTATTCGTTTTGTTTTCCCATCACCATCTGGAATCAAGTTATCATACATTTGATTAGTAACATTATACATTTTTACAATTTACCAACAAGTACTATGACCACTTCCACTTTTACTGTTTTTGATTGGCAGCAGGAGTATAAATTGTACAAGATCAGACACAGAGGTACCAAGAAACCAAATTGATGTGGAAACATACCTAACTCACCAACAAAATAGACCCACATTACTTTCAATGTCCAGAATATTTGGTAGACCATTAACAGCTATGAACAATAATGAATCAATGGCAATATTGTAGAGATACCTGACAGTTACTAAGCCTATTAGAATTTCTCAACATAGGAAAGAAAAGGAAAAAATGTATGTACTGCCTCTTCCACTTTGTTATTTTCTTTGTTTCTTTTGATTTGAAAAGAAATTCATTAGAAATTGAAGCTTTTAGGGCAACCGTTCACAACATCAACTAGCAAGGCATTGCTTGTTTCGTTTGGTATCCTATCGATCCCGACTAAAACTTTGTTATTTTCTTGAAGAGAAGAGAAAAACAATTGGAAAGCAAAATAAATGAGTGCTGTCTTTATGATAAAAACCCTACCCAACTATATGAACCCAGTATTCATACAACCCTCACCTACTATCTATTGATGACTAGTCATGAACTATAGTCTTTTTTTTATATAGAAGTCATGAACTATAGTCTTGAACATTCTCTGATAGAATGTGAAAGAATCGAAGCATAGAATTTCCAAACAGAAAAATACAATCACAATTGACCGACAGAGGTATATAATTTTTCCAAAGCAAAGAAGCAGGGAAAGGAATCGCCGGCTCTACCTCAACAAAACCGAAACCAAGTCAAAAATGTCGGCCGACGAACGTTTTTTCCTACCAAATCTGCCTAAAACGTTTACTCATGATTACATCTGGCCCTCAAAGAAAGCAGTTACAAAAGAACAATGACCCCAAAACTGAACTTCGCTTAGATTTACGGCTTAAATTACGCAACGACCTGTGATAAAATGGAGCAAATGATTCGAAACATGATCAGTCACCTTCAACTCTTTGCCTACCACCAAATGACAAATCTCATATATAATGAGTCACACTTCCATGAAATTTCCCTTACTATTTTGTTCCTTGCATTTTGCAGCTAACTATTATTTGAAACTGATGGTTGGAATGGGGTGGAACGCCGGTACCACATAGCACATCCGATACCAACTTGAAAAAGAGAGGAGGATTTTTGTATTCCAACAGTATAAGACTTGGTATTCAGACCATATTACTAGTCTCCCCCTACTCCAACTTAGAAAAAGAGAGGAGGATTTTTGTATTCCAACAATATAAGACTTAGTATTCAGACATCTTACCAGTCTCCCCCTACTCCAACCTGAAAAAGATAGGTGGATTTTTTATGTTTCACATCTTAGTTTACTTTGACGGGCAAGTGGCATATTATCAGTGATAGGTTTCTTTTTATTATCTTTAGTAACACACTATAAACTTGTTTAAAACGATCTCAATCAAACTCTTCATAAACATGTTGTTTAACCATTTCTAAGAAATTCGAGCACCAACCTTCAAGAGTTTCGACACTACTCAAGAAATCAATGACTATTTATAACAACTACCCTTCAATATTTCGACCTAATGCTACTTAATTCTATGATCTAGTGCTCTA
The DNA here is from genome assembly GCA_963682095.1 of Potentilla sterilis. Classification (NCBI taxonomy): domain Eukaryota; kingdom Viridiplantae; phylum Streptophyta; class Magnoliopsida; order Rosales; family Rosaceae; genus Potentilla; species Potentilla sterilis. The sequence continues at coordinate 2,158,125 of OY821755.1, forward strand.
TTGATCCTATTTCTCAAACTTCTCATTGTACTAAATGAACATTAACATGCATGATAACTAAAACTTTCTGAAAGAACGAATGGTAGTGATGGTAAATAGGTAATAGTAAAGAAAAAAAAAAGGCAGAGGAAGAAGAAGGTGGTACGTACCTAGTTCAGAAGCTGCTAATCGGAGATAGAACTCTTGCCCGCCGTCAGTATAACTCCTCATATCTACCAACTTCCCAAACCACATCACACATCCACTCCCTCCATTCTGAATCCTCGCTCTCGAAAACCCACTACACGAACAGTTCTTCAAACACTTGACCTTACACTCCTCCAAACTCACCTTCTCCATCTCAACCACCGCTCCGCCGCTCTCCGGCAGCTTCACATTCTTCATCTTCATAAACTTGTCCTTATTCCCACACTCAAGCTCCGTCTCCCTCTCACATCCATCAGAGCCATCTCTCAAGCTCCACGCCGAAGGGTTCTTAGGTCGGAACCCTTTCATGCACTGACACACAGGCGAAGCGTTGGCGTCGCACACACCGTAGGGCCCGCACTCTGCGTAACTGTCGCATTGGTCCTTGGGAGCGTACCAGTACTGGTTCCATGACTTCCGGCTCTCGATCCACGTCAGCCGTTGGATGTCGCCGATGGGAGAAACGATCAGCCGAGAGTTCAAAGCCGGGGTGGTGTTGTCGCCTTGTTCAGAAAACGAGTAGTACACTTCAGCATCGTTTACAACGAAGTTGAAACCGATACCATTTGCAGGGTTCATCTCCGGAACGCCGCTAAATCTCAGACCGTTCCACGGTCCGCTCCGGTACTTTATGGTCTGTATTTGCCTGAGGAAGACCTCCGGGAAACCGTGGTAGTCGAGCTTGAAGGTGTAGTCTCCCGTAGAAGGGTCATATAAGGATTTCCATGATGTTAAGTACCTCTCGTGTCCGGTCTTCAAGTTCCATCCGAGCTTCATCTCCGGCAACAAAGTGTGTGTGGGATAGTCGAAGCTCTCCCAGAGATACTTGCCGGGGTTAATTTCATTTGCTTCTTTGAGGACCAAATTGCCGGAATCCAATAGCTGCAGTGTTGGATTTTTAGAGACTCCAACATATTGTGATGAGTTGCTTGACCAAGAAACTTTTCCGTCTTTATCAACAACAGAGAGTTTTCCGTCGGTACCCATTTTGAGAGTCGATGAGTTGTTTGGGAGGGGGTTGTCTCTGTTGGCAATCCAAACAACTGTTCTTTCTTCCATTTTCTTGTACCAAATGCCCAAGTACCATCTTGACTCTCTGCCTATCTCTAAGAAACCAAATTCGAAAACCTGATCGGCGGAGATGAGGGTCTGGCCTGTTCCGAGTGACTCAGTTGCAGACAAGGTGTCTTTAGATGTGGCTATGGAGAAGAAAGAGAGTAAATTGAGGAGGAGAAGAATGGTGGTAAAGCAATGGTGCTTTGCTAAAGCCCTCATTGTTGGTGAAAAGCATATGGGAGTGATTGGGGTTGTTCATTTTGAGGAAGACATATATGGTAGGTAGTATTCCTTTCATGGACGCCGCAAAGGGAAAGAGATCGAGCTACTATATGACTGGCTTTTTATGATTCATTTTTTTTTTTCTGTTGGTCTTTCTTATGCATTTAAATAAGTACCATACGTACGTTACGTGGATACTATCCGAGTTTAACTTGATTTTGTTCAAGATTTGAATATAGTTTTCCAAAATTTGACAGATGATTTTAGTATGATATCAATCCTTTTATTCATGAAAAGAGGCCTACATACATAAATACATCATAACGTGAATACATAACTTCCTATTACAACTCGATCTAATATCGTAATGTAATACAAAGAATCTTTGTTATTCTATTATAATCCTAGATTGACAAGGCAGGATATATCCTTGAACAAACACGGGTTGATTAGCCCAAAATTTACCTTATTTTCTTCATCTATTTACATTATACTTGAGTACTAACATAATGTAATAAATTTGATGACTGCATTGACTCATTGAGTGAAGCAAATTTCACATCATAAAGCAAGAATAACTAAAATTTCACATCATTTAACACATGCTTAAAATCCAACTAGCTCACAACTAAACAGGCTAGTTAGCTCCCGTCTAATACCCGTCTAGCTTCGTCTAACATCCACCTAAAACCCGCTTAGCTCCCGCCTAATGCCCGTCTAGTCTCGTTTAGCGCCCGTCTAATACCCGCTTTGCTCTCGTCTAATTCGCCTAGCTCTCCCCTAGCTAGTAAAGTGTAGATAAAAATTTAACATACCAGAAGGTGCGTTTAATATGAACCGCAAAAGATGGATCAAAAATAAGAGGAGGGAAAATGTGATTGATAGGTACGTGCGCCACAAACATACAAAATGATACTGCAGGGCGGAAAACAAGCCACCAACAACCAGCTCTTGTCGTGGACGTGGTGCGCATGTTCTTCTTTGCTGAAGTTTTAGCCATCGAGATGATCCAGTCTATTAATGTATAATAATTTTCATTACTGACCAATATAATCGAATATTTCCCAAGTCACTTTTCTATCAACATATATTTGGTACCAACTAATAAACCAATCATGTAGATTTTTTCTTCATTCTGTTGTAGCTTTTCATTTAAATCACCTAATTGATCAGACAGGTCGCATCTTGTTTAGAAATAAGCATAGTGTAATTACTTTAGTCAAAGAGTCACTTATCATCATGTCACGAACGAGTGGATCATGATGCCTAAATGTAAGTGCGGTTGTATCAATTGATTTGGGTTCTTTCTCCTTTTACCATATTACATTCAGATTGTGATCTACCTTGCATGATAACAAGAATGATGTCAGTATTCAGTAATGATGAAATATGGGCAATGGTATTCTTGACTAAGCATATGAAGTTATGATTAGTGTATTGGATCGATAAATTAAATGTAAAAAAAATGGGTCGGAATAGTTGAAAATCATGAAAGATCTGTTTGCAGAGATGAAATATACCAGACCTAGCCATGAAAATGCTTTTTATGAAATGGAACTGAGCTCATGAGGCAAAGATTGCTCGTGAAATTTACCAGAATTGGTTGTTGACTGATACCAGTTTGCTATCGTCTATCGTCCTTGGATCAGTGACATGGTAGCTTCACTTGCAAAGAAAACATTTACATACTGTGGTTTGGGATCACAGACGGGGGTTTGGAAAGTAAATATAGGCCGCTTGGGTAGAGGACCATCTGTAACAGTACTACTTAGCATGAAAACTACATCCGGCATGGTTGGTCTATCTGCAGCATTGTCCTGCACGCAAAGAAGTCCTATATGCACACATCTCAACAATTCTGAAGAGGAATATGAACAATTCAAAACTTCATCTGCTAAGTCCAATCCCCTGCCTTCGCTCCATAAGTGCCATGCCTGAGAAATTCATAAGTAGTACAGCATTGTTTAGACTACTGCGTTTATCGCGACAGACATTGCTTAACACAGACTAATACTTAAAAGTGTCTACTTACATAAGGTAGGAGTCCTAGCTGTAGATGAGAGAAGGTGGTATTCTTCCTGCCACTTATAATCTCCAATACCAAGACCCCAAAGCTGTACACATCAGATTTTTCGGAAAATATTCCGCCCATGGCATACTCTGGAGATATGTAGCCACTGCAAGCAATACATAGGGTATATATCAAAATGAAGAAATGCTTCATGGTATCAACAATATGACAAAACTTATATGTCTAAATACATGAGATTCCAGGTTGTAAGTAAAACTGTAAAAGGACCTCCATTGATTCTGATTTACCAACATGCATGCTATCCCCAATTTCCATTATTCAGAAAGCTGTTAAATTCCTAGTTTTGTCATCCTACCCTCCAAAATCAATATCTCAGTATCTTAAAAACACCCCACAAAAGGAGTACAAGAATATGAATGGCACTGCTAAACAATAATCACTAAAGGAGAAAGAAAAATATGCGTATTGGAAAGAAATGAAACTCACAGTGTTCCCACAACCTTGTGAGTGTTCACTAGATTCTGCGTGCCTTCAACTATACGTGCTAACCCAAAATCTGAAATTTTTGGATTCATTTTCTCATCCAAGAGGATGTTACTGACCTTCAAATCTCTATGTATTACCTTCAAACAGGAATCATGATGAAGATAAAGAAGTCCTCTAGCAACACCTCGAATTATATTGAAGCGTCCGGCCCAATCAAGCAGAGCTCTTTTCGTTGGATCTAATCAGTAATGATAATGTCATTCACATATCCAATGCATTACATAATGAAAACATTGACTATCACCAGCTACCTGGCCTTTAATTCCTAAAAGATACTAACACCGTTGAACAAATATAGGGGATATGAAAGTAGACAGTTAAGAGCCTAAAATAGAGATTACCACCTACATTGAAAGTATCAGAGAGGCAGCGGTAAGAAATTGCAGCAATTAAAAATCACTAGCTAGTGAAACTAACCGAAGAGAAAAGTATCCAAGCTTTTGTTTGGCAAGAACTCATAAATTAGCAACTTCTCATCCTCTTTAACGCAGCAACCCAAGATTTTAACAAGATTTTTATGTTGGAGTTTGGAGATCAACATCATCTCATTCTTGAACTCTTCAATGCCTTGCCTGGAGCTACTAGATAATCGTTTTACTGCTATTTTATTCCCATCTTGCAGCTTACCCTAGAGAGGTCCTCAAATTATTCATGTCGGTATTTTGCAATAGTACGTAGTTACAGCTGTTGTACTACTACATTTCCATTAAGGAAACATTTGTATAAGAATATATTTACCTTATAAACTGGGCCAAATCCTCCTTCACCAAGTTTGTTCGAGTTACTGAAAGTGTCTGTAGCAATTGATATGCAATCAAAATCATAGATGAAAAGCTCTGACGGATCATGCTCTCTTATATACTCTTGAAGAGGGTCTGTGGAGGTCACAGTTGTACCAGGCGATCCAAAGTACTTTGTTTTTAATTTCATATTTCCTGCAGATATAGCCATCAATTCATAGTTCAATAAAACAACGAAGCAATACATGATAGGCTTATCAGTTTCATCACAGTAAGCTAGGCAACCAAAAAATGGATATCTACCCTCCATGGAAAAATAGATTAATATTTCAGGGAGAGGGAAAAATCATTCCCTAATGCACTAATTACATCCCTCTATCATTTGCTTACCCTTTTTGTTCCTTTGAAACCTGTGCCAACTGAACACAACTAAACCGACTATACTGATAAAACAAATAGCTGTGAGACTGACAATTAATTTTATCTGCTTTTTTTCACCTGAAAAGAAAAGAAAAATCTCAATCAATGAATCTGAAATACATTCAACAAAAGACAGAGAAAGATATTGCTAATCCAAGAATGCTGCAATGATATTACTGTTTACCTAGGTCTGCATGTGCTAGGCGAATGAAAATATCTGTTCCTCCAAAGGAAAACTCCTGCATGTCAATAAGGTCTTTGGACCAGACCAAACACCCTATATTATTAACATATGCATACGCCTGGCAAGAACAATTATCTAGGCAATACATCCGGCAGTCTAATTCGGAGTCCATCGATGTGACATATTCGTGAAAGTCTGGTACTTTCATCCTTACCCTCTTCTGAAAACCATCATCACTTCCTGTGGATGAGACCGACTTATTCGTGTTACTTTCACATAACAATTCGGTTTGCCTCACACACCCTCTTGTCCAGTTTTGTTTGCTCCATTCCTCATCTGACATGGGTACAAAGTTTTCCAAGCACTTGCACATTGGAGACTCAGATGTTCTGCAAACCCCAAAAGGTCCACAAACTCCATATCTGTCGCATGGTGTATCAGGTGCGCCCCAGTCACGAAACCAGTTGGAGCCATTTTCTGAAAGCATTAAGTTCAGTAATCCTTTGGAAGAGATATAAAGATATGGGATAGTATTGTCAAGTAAAGTAAAAGAGAAGAACTTTGTTCCCTGTATCGGATCATCATCCACCTTAGATCCACTTTGATATTGATTATCCATTTCTGGTAGGCCAATGAACTTTGTTCTATCCCATGGACCACTTCTCCAATATGGAGTTGATCCATTATTAATCCAGATGAACGCTTGTGTCGGCGTCTGTGTTTCAAGTCCAACCAAGAACATTCCTGCTGATGGATCATTTTCGCCTTTCCAGGAAGTCAAGAATGTTTTCTTTCCAGATCTGCTATCAATTCCGACCAACATGCCTGGAAGCATTGTGTCGCTGGGATAATCAAAGCTCTGCCATACAACATCTCCCGTGCTGTTTTTGACAACTAATTCTCCACTTTCTAAGAGAAGGGCAGCTGCTGAAGTACTAGTAGATGAAGACACCTGAGTAGTAATATTTGTTGACCAGACCGGATTTTGTTTCCCATCTACAAGCTCCAGATTCCCATTGCTACTGATTCTCAAACTCGACAAGGTGTCTGTAACAGGCGTTTCTCTGTTGGCCACCCATACAACTTTAAAAGGAGATATATTTTTGTACCATATCCCCACATACTTCTTGTCATCGAAGAATCCCAATTCGAAGAGGTGACCAGGGGAGACAAGAACTTGTCCCTGTGCTAATGGTTGTGAAGAAGTTATGTTATAAACTTCAGCACAATATTGTGATGGATGCAAACTGAAGATGAATAAGAAGAACAAAAGAAGAATAACCATTTGCATCCCGATCCCAATACACTTCCCAGAAAATATCAACTATATGGTGGATTAATTGGATAGTTGTGGTATTAAAAACACTAAAGCACCTACACCACACAGAACTGAGCCTAGACAAGCTAACTAGAGTTTGGTTTAACAAGCAAAACATATATTAGTGAATAGAAGACTTTTCCTTCTTCTGATATGGAGAAAGAATCTAAAAATCTTCTCATAAAAAGAAAAATCTATTACGGTTCTGCCAATAGTTTCAAAGTCACAGCAGGGAACTTTGACATAGTCTCCGGCTCCTAAGTCCTAAAGGAGATCATTGACTTGGTAACGTAGAGTCCAAGACTCTCCTATATGTGGTTTACTGGAGATGCACCCATCAAGTTTACACTTTTCTTCTATACCACAAAAATAAACATCACGTTTCAAAAGAAGACTAAGAAGCCCAGCAATACCGACTTGCACTGAAATGAAACGAGTGAAATCATGTGTTGCTGTGAATGTCAATAATTGCATACTGAACTCTCTGTAATGTTAAATTTACATGATTAACAAGAACTTAAGTTGATAGATTAGAAGTTAAGAACTCACTGATTCAATAAATCAATCATTCCAAATCAGATATATACAAGCTTCCAAATAAATCATACATAGAGTTTTGAATAACATGATTGAAAACTCACAAACACCTAATCGCTCCGGAAATTTCGAAGCCCTCAGAGCACCAAGATACAATGAAAACAAAATCCATGCATGAGGATTCACCATTTCAGCAAACCTTATACATCGAGCAATAGGTCAGGGACTTGTGTCGCCGTACGATCCTGACACGTATAGTTCAGTGACCAGTGATCTTGACACGTATTGGATGATGTACAAAGTTTCCAGAGACGGCGATCGGAGATGGGAGCCGTTTTCGTTGCGTTCGCTAGTTCTGTAAATATGAGCGACTTGGGCCGTTTTGTGGCGTAAAATAAGCTTTTGCATTGCACTGGGCCACAAAAAATATAAAACAATTTAGCCCAAAGTGTTGGGCCATAAATCTGTAACAAAATTTCACACTTCTCCTCTCTTTTTCGTACAATTTAATTCTTATTCACTCTTTTATACGTAATTAACCTTCCTGCCCGCGCCTACGCACATGCGAGTTTCATGTACATTTTCGATTTCGAGTTATAAATATTTATCTCTCTCCCGCTAAATTCTTTTATTGTGGTAGGTTTTGTTTTGATTTTTGATTAGGGCTGGACATGGGCCGGGACGGGTCGGGATTCCCTTGATCCCAGTCCCGTCCTGTGAGAATTTAAACTGGACGGGACGGGACGAGACGGGATTAGGTTTTTTGAAAATTGATCCCGCAGGTCCGGACGGGACGGGACCGGGACTAAAACGGGATCCATGTTCATCAATTTAAGCAATAAGTTCAATTGTTCACAAATAAAACTAAACTCTTGCAATTCAAAAGCAAATGTCCACAACATAACAAATCACATATTGAATTACATAGCAAATCTCATACTGAACAACATAGCAAAGTTAATGTCCAAATAACATAACAATTAACAAGTTAATGTCCAGGTAACGTAACATAACAATTGCCTAGACTATAGACAAGGTTGCTTCAATATATCTGTTATGTTACAAGGTAAATGATAGAACATGTAATGTAAACTCTAGAGAAGAACTCAAGAAAGCATCCTGAAGACCTGAACAATCAACAATTGTACCAGGCTACCAGCCAGAGCCTTGCTGCCCCTGCTGTCCTTGCTGTCCCTGCTGATCTGCAAGCAAGACCTCTATTTCATTTTTTGGGTATAAATAGGCATATCAACAAAGCACACCAAATAGGCATATCAACATAGCACACCAAATAGCCATCAATCGCCGAGCAACAAGCTTCTTCTCCAATTAACCTTCGTTTTCTGTAATTAGTATTGCAATTCAGTTAGTATAACTGATATAAAACTCAAAACGATAATGCCTAGATAAGAAACTTGATAACAAAAAATAAAGAGCGCAAACTTACTTGCTGCCACAGTTCAATGCTATCTCTTGCTGCCACAGTTCAATGTTATCTCTTGCTGCAAAAGCAACTATATCAGCACATGAAACGACACCTACACAGGCAAACTCACATAATAACTATCACATGATGCAAACTCATTTAACAGCATAGATCCAACAAGGATAGCAATCATAGCATACCAGCACAGGCGACCCATTCCTTGCAACAATCAGTCTAATCACTTAATCTGTGAACTCCGACCGATTTGGGGCTATCGGGAGATTTGGGGCTTCGGGCGAACGCCGACCGGGAGAGGAACAAGACTTGTGTCGGAGACAGGAGAGGAACAAGACGGGCTCGGAGACGGGAGAGGAGACGACGATGGCTCGAGGTGCGATTTGGGACTTCGGGGGAGCACCGACCGGGAGAGGAACAGGGATCAGAGACGGGAGAGGAGACGACGATGGAGACGAGGTGATGGACTGTCGGACTGGTCGAGCCGTCGAGGAGAGTCAAGAGACGAAGTGTCGGGTCGAGCACTGAGGGAGTGAGGGTCTGAGGGAACTCAGGGAAGTGAGGGACGACGGACGAGGTCTTTGTCGGTCTGTCCGAGAGTGAGATACAGAGAGTCAAGAGATAGTGAGAATGTGAGATAGGGAATTAGGGATTAATCTAACGGTCTAATATTTTTTGGTTTTTTATTCAACGGTTGAGATTAAGTAAATAGAAATATATATATATATATATATATATATATATATATAATATAATTATTTTTTTATTTATTTCTGCGGGACGGGACGAGATTTATTTAGCTAATCCCGGTCCCGTCTCGTCGTTTTAGAACGGGATCAGGACGGGACGAGATTAACATTTTTCAAACTTCAATCCCGTCCCGTTCCGTCCCATTTAGGAACAGGATCGGGACGGGATCAGGATTACGGGACCAAATGCCCAGTCCTACTTTTGATATAAAATTATCACCTTATCCATCTGACATTAGATAAAAAGAATCAAAGATTAATAAACCCAGGCCTTTTGGGAAGTTCAAAAATTTAACCATTCTCCCCTCTTTCTGACTTTATTAATAGAGATAGAGATGTAGATCCCTTTGTTCTTTGTACAAGTTCTGTTTTTGTAAATTGGCGAAATTACATAACATTTGATGATGGTTTTGGTCCAACAACAAAATTGCAAGTAAAATATAATAAATTTCACATACCAAATCTATATGGGTATTGTGCCATATGAGACTATTTACTACAGGAAAAAAAGGCATAGTGCCATATGAGAAATCAAGACAGCTGCAAATTTCTATAAATTTTGGTAAACGAAATTTCATCTGCAAAAAAGTTGGAACAGATTTTGTATTCTTCATCTGAACAGATTTTGCTAATAAAATTAGTTGAAATGTACATATAACTACACTGATTAAGTACATTGAATAATTATTATTACTGTCCTTCAATCATTGTTATAGAAGCTTCATTTGTGGAGGAAGTATTTTCATGCTGTAATTGAGTATGAAATGATGAGTTTTGGATAGTGAATACAGGTTGCTTAGGTTCTGGACCATCTTTGTCACTATTGAGCATCAGAACTACATCAGGCATGGTTGGCCTATCAGCGGCTTTATCTTGTACACACAGTAGCCCAATATGAACGCATCTCGTTACTTCTGATGAAGAATATGAATCATCCAGTACTTTATCTAACAATTCCAATCCCCTGCCTTCATTCCATAGCTGCCATGCCTGAAAAGGGAAATATTTGTGGGAAATAGTTGTTAAGATGTGCAGTATCAACTTCATTTGTGTGGTTTAACCAGAAATGTAACCAAAATAAGGGACTGCTCATGAACTAAGACCTTTACATTAGTATTTACACTATGAACTTACATATGCCAGAAATCCTAGCTGTTGGTCTTCGACATAGAAGCTTGTATTCTTCTCGCTGCTAATTATCTCCAATACCAAGACTCCGAAGCTGTAGACATCAGCTTTTTCAGAAAATATGCCGCCCATGGCATACTCCGGAGACATATATCCACTGCACAAGAACACAATAGTATGAGACAAATTAAATTTCCTCCTGGTGTTTTACTTAAGAAGAATGCCACAACAATTATATGTCCAAAGCAATGCAAATGATAAGGTTGAACCCAAATGAGACAGGAGTCTGTTAGATGGCACGTTTGAAATAAGAAAGGGAGAAAGTACCAAATTACCATATTTAACTATTGACTGCCATATATAATTATATATCAATTTGCCTTGTGTCATGGCATGCATTAGAACTTTAGTTATAAAAGAACAAGCTTGAGAATAGGAAAGATTGATTCATACCGTGTTCCCACAACCTTCTGAGTATTTTCTAGATTCTGTGTCCCTTGAACTATTCGTGCCAATCCAAAGTCTGAAATTTTTGGGTTCATTTTCTCATCTAGGAGAATGTTGCTGACTTTCAGATCTCTATGAATTACCTTCAAACATGAATCATGATGGAGGTAGAGTAGCCCTTTAGCAACACCATGCATAATATTAAATCGGCTATTCCAATCAAGCATTGTTCTTCTGGTTGGATCTAATGAAACAATCAATACAACCATTAGCATGTAATCAGTGTAAATAAACATGGGTATGATATTGCATATATAAAATGAGATAAATAATAACTTGAATTTAGAAATAAAATTCCAGAAAATAAACAAGAAGGTATGAAGAAATATTCAACCAATACCGAACGAGTTTTGAGATGGATTACGAAAAAGTCAAGTCGTGTGTGTCACACACTCTCCTTAAGACAACTACGCCGCCTCTACGGGTGCAAAAAGCTTGTTGGCGCTCGTCTCACAGGATACAATGACTAACAAATTCTTATAGCTGCACTGCTGCAAGAAAGGTCTGCGAACCGGAGCAAGTACCTCTTTCTATCACCAGAAAGTGAAACAAGAACACAAGAGCAGAAGAGAGAGTTTTAGAGGAGAAGAGCTGATGCTTTTTGTTGGTGTGCCTAACTAAGGAATAGGAGACCCTTTTTATAGTGTGAGAAATGCTTTGGCTTTTAAAGTCAGCAATAAATATAGGGAACTCAATGGCCAAGAAACAACACAAAATTAATCACCATGAATGGCTGAATAATTATGTGTTATAATACTGGAATTTCAACAGATTTTCCAGCAACTGAAGAGTCCAAAAAAAATCCAGGCTGGGTGCAAAAAGGAGCCTGCGTTCTGGAGCCCAAATCGGTGTTGCATTCGTGTCAACAGGTCGAACGGGCACACCCAAGTCTTTGGTGCTCCAAGCCAATATTTGCACCCCCCCTGCGCGTGAGAGTTTATAGTTTGTTTTTACACAACTATACCTCATAGGAGGATGATTCTATATAAACCCTCTTTACTTTTCCCTTTATCCAATGTGGGACAAACTTTGTTTTCCCCATTTCAAATAGCCAACCTTGGATGACAATTTTTCATTCATCCCAAAACCAAATTAGGCATATGAACACATGATCTTGTAGTCCTCATTATGGAGAATACAAATCCAAGTTCATTTCTCATTAATCATAAGTGTAACACACTTTAATTAATCCATTTAAATTTGATTTTATAAATGGGTTTTAACCCATTTTTCCAACAATCAGTACTCTTGCAAGCGCATATATTGCTAAAGATAAGAACTTCAGCCAAATATAAAGCGGTGCCAGTAATACTAACCGAAAAGAAAAGTATCCAAGCTTTTGTTTGGCATGAATTCATAAACCAGTAACTTCTCCTCTTCTTGAATGCAGCAACCCATGATTCTAACAAGATTCTTGTGTTGAAGATTGGAGATCAGCAACATTTCATTCTTAAACTCTTCAGTGCCTTGTCCAGAGCTACTAGATAGTCTTTTTACAGCAATTTCCTTCCCTTGTAGTAGCATACCCTACATGAGGTCCAAACGTACTTAATCATGTCATTCATGCCTGATGCTATATCATCCCTGAGGGGGAAAAAGAAAAAAAATTACCTTATAGACCGGACCAAAGCCACCTTCCCCAAGTTTGTTTGTCATGCTAAAATTGTTGGTAGCAATTAATATGGTATCAAAATCAAACATCAACAGCTCTGAACGATCATGCTTTCCTATATATTCTCGAAGAACATTTCTTGAAGTCTGAATTGTATCAGTCGATTCAAAGTGCTGTGGTGTTAATTTAACGTGTCCTATATCTGCAAATTACCATCAAACACTGAATCAGAGCAAAACATCAAACAAGTGTGGATACAACAACCAGTACATATGTTCCTATCAAGTAATGTATGGAATTGTTAACCTCAGAGTGACAAAGTGAGAGGTAATATGCTAATGCAGTTAATATGCCCCCAACAAATAACATTCTCTTACCCTTGCGCTTAGTTCGGAACCTGTGCAAAATGAGCACTATGCCGACCAAGGTAATGGCAGAACAAATAGCTGTAAGGCTGGCAATCAACTTTATCGGTTTTCCTTTACCTGAGAATGGAGTTTAGAATACATAAAACAAGCATGAGACAGAGAGACAAAAAAAAGATGCTGCTTATCAGAGTTGCTCATAGAAATGATATATCGTTACCTAGTTCTGAGTGTGTGAGGCGAATATATAGATCTTGTCCACCATAAGAAAACTCCTGCATATCAAGAAGGTCTTTGGACCAGACCAAACAACCTATGTTACTAACAAATGCATAAGCCAGGCAAGAGCAATTATTTAGGCACCGTAGCTTGCAGTCATCAGACGAGTTTTCAGCATCCAAAGATGTGACAACAAATTCATGAGAATCTGGTACTTTCAACCTCGCCATCTTCCAGAAGCCATCATTGCTAGAGTTAGTCTCACAAAACAAATTGGTTCGCCTCACACACCCTCCTGTCCAGTTTCCTTTGCTCCATTCCTCATTTGACTTTGGCACAAACCCTTTCAAACACTTGCAAATTGTAGATTCAGAAGCCTTGCAAACCCCGAAAGGTCCACAAGTTCCATAGTTGTCACAAGGATTACTTGGTGCCTCCCAGTTAAGATACCAGCTGTTATTGCCATTATCCGAAAGCATAAGGTTTGCTACCCCTTCTGAGGAAATGGCAAAATACGAGACACCACTGTCAAACAAATTAAGAAATACTTTGTTCCCTGTATCACATTATCATCTAGACTGAATCCACTTTGATATCGATCATCCATATCCGGTATCCCAATGAACTTTGATTTATCCCATGGTCCACTTCTCCAATAAGGAGTCGATCCATTGATCCACACAATCACTTGTAAGACTCTGACATATGTAAGACTCTGTTAGGAAGACGATTAATAAGGTATGATGCTTTGAGGATTCCCTAAGTCCAAAACTTCTTGGGAACATTCATTTGAAATAACAAGGTTCTGGTCTTGTTCAACATATCTCTATTTTTTCTCTCAACAACCCCATTCTGTTGAGGGGTACCAACACAACTTATCTGATGCATGATGCCATGATTGCTTAAATACTGAGACATGTTTCTGGACATATACTCTAAGCCATTATCTTATCTAAGGATGAGAATTTTTGAAGAAAACATGTTTATAACAATGTTATGAAAGTCTTGAAATGCTTTGAAGAGATCACTTTTGAATTTCATCAAATAAACCCAAGTAACTCTAGAATAATCATCAACAAAGGTAACAAAATACTTATATCCATCCCAAGAATCAACAGGAGCAAGGCCCCAAATATCTGAGATAACAATCTCAAACATTTTACTAGCTCTAGATAAAGATACATCAAAAGGGAGTCAAGCAAATTTTGCTAATTGACAGATCTCACGAGTGAGAGAATTCCTACACAAACTGGGAAACAAGGTGGACAAAACAGTTTCTGAGGGATGTGCCAGACGTTGGTGCCATAGCTTATGCTCTTGATCTAGACTAAGGCTGCTTTGGAGGACTTTTGGACTATTGAAGCTTTTCGACATATCCTGAAAAATGACTTTGTGAGGATAGAAGATAGCTATACACTTAAGAGAATATGTGATTCTTCCTACTAACATGAGTTTGAAAGGAAATGATGGAACATATAGAGCTGTGGAGTCAATGTCTTTTGACAGCAGATTAATTTTCCCTTTTTCTTAACACATCTACACCCTTTCCATTTGCAACAGAAACTTTAGAGGGTTTTGAAAAGTTTCAAAATCATGAAGATTAGAGTTTTTATTTGTCATGTGGTCTGTGGCACCAGAGTCTATAATCCAAAAATCATGCATATTGACATTAAGAGCAGTTGAGAAGGCCTTGAGAATACCTGAAATCTCATCATGAGATAGCCATTCTGTCTCAGCTTGAAAACCAGCAAACTTCCCCAATACAGCCATTTGAGTCCCTTCTTCATCATTACTTTCACTGCCAACCTCCTTAAGCTTAAGACAAGCTGCAAACTCATTGATTTGCTGTGAAATCCATTAAACCTTCTGTAGCAGCTGCATGGTTGGCTTTGAAAGTGTGATTAGATGGGGATTTCTTCTGAAAGCTGGTGGTTTCTCTTGAGTTTCTCTGCTCTCTATCATACTTTGGCTTTAGCTCTGGATGTAGAATCCAGCAACTCCTTCAGGTGTCTTTGATACTCACAATAAGTGCACCATAACTCATGCCTCTTTCCTTTATAAACTTTGTTTCCAGTATTCCTTGAGCTTGAAGCAAATGCCTTGGATTCAGAAGCAATGGACTTTGAGTCAACATTCATGACTTTTCTTCTTACTTCCTCCCTTTGAATGGTGGAGCATATATTTGTCAAGGTAGGAAGCTCAGTGCTCATGAGAATATGACTCCTCAAATCTTCATATTCTGGTCCTAGGCTAGCCAGTAGTTGGAAGATTTTATCTTCTTCAGCCCTTTGCAGCAACTCCTTTGCTGTGGTGGTGTGAGGCCTGTAAAGATTGAGCTCATTCCACTTATTTTTCAGTTTTCCAATATGCTGAATGAAAGAGCTTCCTTCTTGTTGAATGTTGGAGATGTCCCTCTGAAGTTGGAATACTCGAGCTGCATTGTTTTGGTTCCCATACATTTCTTCAATGGCTTTCCACAGATCCACAGCAGATGCTGAGAAGTTGAAAATTTCAGCAATCTCAGATTCCATCGAGTTGAGTAACCAAGACATGACAAGATGATCCTTGACCAGCCAGGCTTCATAGCCAACAGACAGTTGCTCAGGTTGTTGAGCACTTCCATTGGTAAATCCAAGCTTTGCTCTTCCACCAAGTGCAACAGATATGGCTCTTGACCAAGAGATATAGTTGAACTCATTGAGTAACATAGACACAAGACGAAAGTTTGGGTTTCCTTCTGATTCAGAAGAAAAGGTATTGGTCACAGAATGTGACATAGAAGATTCTTGTTCCTCTGTCATTTAGACAGGAAGAACAACACATAAATAGAAGAAGAAGAAGAAGAAGAAGAAGAAGAAACTGAGATGGATAACAGAGAGAACCCTTATCGGCTTGGCTCTGATACCATATAGAAATAGATGAAGAGAAAATGTAAACTCTTGTATATCAGAATACAGATTACAACAAGAATATATATACAGCTTTAGCAGACCATGCTGCAGCCATACTGCTGCCATACTTAATCCCTAAATTAAGGATCAACTATATGACAATTACACCCTAACACTTACACAAGCATGGAGGTAACTTATTCTCAACTATACAAGCAACTACTATACTGTAAATAGTGTTTCAACATCTAGTTTTAATGGTTATTGACACCCAATTATCTAATTTGAGGAAAACATTCACATATGCTACGCGCCCGGCTAAGAGAATCACCAGAAGGAAAAACCTTCTGCATGTATATTACACTTCAAAAAAAAACTCAACTTCATTAAATTAATTGCAATGTAAATTTTGCTACATATAGCTTAGCGCCCTTCGATCACTGTAATGCTAGCTTCATTTTTGGATGAATCAGTATTTTCATACCCTGGTTTAGGATAAGAAACTGAATTATGGATAGTGAACAAAGGCTCCTTAGGTTTTGGACCATCGATTTCACTACTTAGCATCAACGCTATATCCGTCATAGTTGGCCTATCCCTTGCATTGTCTTGTACACAAACCAGCCCAATATGCACGCATTTCATTACTTCTGATGAGGAATATGAATCACCCAGCATTTCATCTACTAACTCCAGTCCCCTGTCTGCATTCCACAACTTCCATGCCTGATCCAAAAGCAAATTGTTGCAGACAATTACTAATACTAAAGCTTTAGGCAAAATGAAAGAGATTGCTAAGTAAATTCACAATAAGATTTTGAAGGATATGAACTTACATATGCTAGAAAGCCTAGCTGTTGGTCTTCATTTAGGTAAAGGTTTGTAGTCTTCTTGCTGCTTATAATCTCCAATACCAACACCCCAAAACTGTAGACAGCAGATTTATCGGAATATATTCCGCCCATTGCATACTCCGGAGATATATAGCCACTGCACAGGAAACTCATTAGTATGCATGTAAACTATCGAGAAAATTGCTTGTTTTGGTTTTTGGCTCTAAGAAAAGTGCCATGCAACTAATCTGCTGTTTAAGAATTGACCAAGCAGGCAACTCAACCATTTGCTAGAACATCAATTTGCTTGGTAAAATCTCCGAGATAGAGTTTGAAAGAAATGATTCTCACCGTGTTCCCACAACCTTAAGAGTATTTTCTAGTTCTTGTGTTCCTTCAACTATGCGTGCCAATCCAAAATCCGAAATTTTTGGATTCATTTTCTAATCCAAGAGAATATTGCTTACTTTCAGATCTCTGTGTATAATCTTCAAATAGGAATCGTGATGAAGATAAAGAAGCCCTCTAGCTACACCCTGAATGATATTAAAGCGTGTAGGCCAATCAAGCACTGCTCTCTTCGTTGGATCTAATTAAACAATCAGACAATCAAATTATATTCAAAAGAACACAGGTAAAGATACTGCAGCCCCAAAACATAAAAGCACCAAGCTCACCAAATAGGAAAGTATCCAAGCTTTTGTTTTGCATGAATTCGTAAACAAGTAACTTCTCATCCTCTTTAACACAACAGCCCATGATCCTAACAAGATTTTTGTGTTGAAGCTCGGATATCAACAGCATCTCATTCTTGAACTCTTCAACACCTTGCCCTGAGCTACTGGATAGTCTTTTTACAGCTATTTCCTTCCCTTCGGGTAGCATTCCCTATATGAGTTCCAAAAAATATAATACTTCTGTTAATTCCTGTATCGTGTACCTGTTGAAATGCGATATATCATATATGTTTTTCTTAGGAGAGAAAGTACCTTATAAACTGGGCCAAAGCCACCTTGCCCGAGTTTGTTTTTTATGCTGAAGTTGTCTGTTGCTATTAGTATGCTATCGAAATCATATATCTTTAGCTCTGAGGAATCCTGCTTTCCTAAATATTTTAGGAGACCTTCTCTAGACCATTTCATTCTCTTACGCTTTTGGTTGGCTCGCAATCTGTATAATCCAAAAACCATGGCAGCCAACAAACTCATAAAACCAATAGCTGTAAGGCTAGCAAATAACTTTATTGTCTTTGCAGCCTTTGCTTCATCTGAAAAAGAAAAAAGAGGAGTGAGAATTCATAAGTTATATTTTCATACAAAAAGTTACAATTCAAACAGAAGCATTAGACAGAAAGAAAAGATCAATATTGCTATACTAGTTGTGAAAGAGGTCATTTACCAACTTCTGAGGCCGCTAGGCGAATATATAGGTCGACTCCATCTAGGGGAAACACCTGTATATCAATAAGGTAATTGAACCAGACCAAGCACCCTATAGAATTAACATATGCATAGGCCAAGCAAGAACAATTTTTTAGGCACATCATCTTGCACTCTTCAAATGTGTCACCCAAAGAAGACATATATTCATGATGATCTGGTACTTTGGACCTTGCCATCTTCAAAAATCCATCATCTTCTTTTCCTGTAGTTGAGACTGTTAAAATGTTAATGCTTTCCTGGAAGGACTAGGAGTCAGTGTGGAAAAGCTCACATGCTTTCCAGCACCTGCTTCACTGTTCATTCCCACTGAGATTTCATCTTAGATATTTGTAGTATCATAGTACTATAATTGTCAAGTTGATCTCTAGCTTACTAGCCTTAGATATTTTGTTAGGTTACTTTGTGCCCCCTATATAAGGGAAGTGTTTACTCTGTAATCGATAAGAATTTTGAGATCAAAGAAAAGCTGCATAAGTTCAGTCATCTTATTTTTCTTCACACCCGCTCGCCACACCGTTCGTCAAGAACAGAGTGTGAAATACTTCGCTCGCCAGAGTTAAAAGTTGAAGTATCAGGAATTCTAACATGGATTCCAACATAGACTGAGATATTTGTTTGTCCCTCACAAAACAATTTGATTCGCCTCTCACACCCTCCGGTCCAGTTCCCTTTGCTCCATTCGTCCTGCGACTTTGGTGCAAACCCTTTCAAACACTTGCAGATTGGAGATTCAGAAGCCTTGCAAACCCCAAAAGGTCCACATGTTCCATAGTTGTCACAAGGATTTCTTGGTGCCTCACAGTCAAGATGCCAGCTGTTATTGCCACTATCCGAAAGCACACGGTATACTACCCCTTCTGAGGAAATGGCTAAATATGCGACACCACTGTGAAACATTTTATAAGAGAAATACTTTGTTCCCTGTATCACATTATCTTCTAGACTGTATCCATTTCGATATCGATCATCCATACCCGGTATCCCAATGAACTTTGATTTATCCCATGGTCCAGTTCTGTAGTGAGGACTTGATCCATTGATCCAAAGTTCCAAACAATCACTTGTGATGGTGTCTCGGATGTAAGTCCAACCAAATATATCCCAATTGATGGATCATTATCACTTTTCCAGCTAGTCAGGACGTACCTCTTTCCGGATTTACTATCAAATCCGAGCAGCTGCCCAGGTAGCATAGTGTCACAAGGATAATCAAAGCTCTGCCATATAAACTCATCAGCTACTATATCATCTTTCACAACAAAGTTTCCAGTGTCTAAAAGAACTGCAACAGCGGAAGTACCATTCGATGATGATGATACTTCTGTGGTTGACCAGACAGTGTTCTGTTTCCCATCTACAAGCTCCATATTCCCATTTCTGCTAATTCTCAGAGTAGCCAATGTGTCTGCAACTGAAAGTGGCCTGTCTCTGTTGGCTAGCCACACAAATTTCCTGGGATATATATTGATGTGCCATAACCCCAGATACCTATTAGTGGAATTACTCAAATTGAAGAAACCCAGTTCATAAATGCTGCCAGGGGAGACTAGAGTTTCTCCTAGTGCTAATAGGTTTGAAGGAGTTATGTTAAAAAGCTGAGCACTATGCTGGGAGGGAAGCAAACTGAAGATGAACAAGAAAAACAACAATATAATACCCATTTTTTTAAGGGGTTTTTACCCAAAACTACAATTTTGGGTACATAATTACCAATAGCAAGGTCTTCTTTTTAAATTACCATTAACAAGGTTCCATCCAAAACTAACAGAATCAGTTAAGTCTTAAATTACACAATTACCCTTACTAAGCCTAATGCTACTGATCCTCAGAATTCAACCTAATACTACTGACCCTCAGTGAGCCTAATGCTACTGACCCTCAGTGAGCCTAATGCTACTGACCCTCAGTAGCTCCGCCGTCTTAATACTACTGACCCTCAGTAGCTCCGCCGTCCTCCGCCGCGCTTCAATACTACTGACCCTCAGTAGCTCCGCCGTCTTAATACTACTGACCCTCAGTAGCTCCGCCGTCCTCCGCCGCGCTCCAATACTACTGACCCTCAATATCTCCCACTCAAAACCCTAATTCCCTCAAAAAAATTCCAGATCTCTCACCCCTCCACAAACCGGCCTCCACCAATCCAATCCCAACCACCATGGCCCTCTCCTGCCTCCAAATCCCACCACACAAAATCAATCCAACATAAAATAAAACCAACACAAACTCAAAGAGAGAGAGAGAGAGGGAGGTCGTCAATTTCATGGTGCGCCGGAGCTGAGCTTGTACAGGCCGGAGTTGTTCCTCGCTCGTTGCCTCCCAGCCTCGCGGCTCGTCGCCTCCCAGCCTCGCCGTTCGTCGCCTCCGGCCTCGCCCAGCCTCCAGATCGGACCTCCTGCCTCGCGCCTCCAGCCTCCGGCCTCCCGCGCCTCCTCTGCCTCCAGCCTCGCACGCCTCCTCTGCCTCCAGCCTCGCACGCCTTCTCTGCCTCAAGCCTCGCACGCCTCCTCTGCCTCCGTCCACCTCGCGCCTCCTCCTCTCGCGTCGTCGTCCACCTCCTTCCCTCGCGCCTCCTCCTCTCGCGTCGTCGTCCACCTCCTGCCTCGCGCCTCCAGCCTCCGGCCTCCCGCGCCTCCTCGCACGCCTCCTCTGCCTCCAGCCTCGCACGCCTCCTCTGCCTCCGTCCACCTCGCGCCTCCTCCCCTCGCGTCGTCGTCCACCTTCGCTCGCGCCGTCGTCCACCTCGCGCTCGCGCCGTTGCTCGCTCCACTCTCGCTGGCTCCAGATCGGGAAGGAGAAGAGGTGGCTCCAGATCGAGAAGAGGAGAAGAGCAGATTGGTTGTTGTGTTTTTTTTTTTTTTTTAATATATATATATGGCATATGTTGTAATTTTTAAATTGTCAGGGTTAATTATGTCATTTAACATTGGACGGATTAAAAGTCTGTTAGTGTTAAATCCTGTTAGTGGTATAAAAAAATCAGACCTTGTAATTGGTAATTATGAGTACAAAATTGTAGTTATTGGTAATTATCTATTTTTTTAATTGTTTACCAGGGAAAGGAATCTGGACAATACAGTTTTTGAAGGATAGGTCTGCTATTGAAAGAAGTGAAGCACCTGCACAGAATTGAGCTTATTGAAAGGTCTAGGATATTTCTTCCAATAGCTCCAAGTCAATGGCGGACAAATTTGAGCTTATTGAAGTGGAGATTTTTACAAAACGAAAAACAAAAAACAAAAAACAAAAAAAATGAAGCTAGCACGTGTAAAAGTTGGCACCATATAGAAGCATCATGCTTAAACATAATCTGAACTGATTGTCAAAACTTCAACACCTTTTTTTCCATACATATAAACTGATTGGACCGTTGCATAATTATTGACCTGAAATGCAGGTTATATTTTCCTATACGGAATCTTGTGAGGCAAAAATTTTGTAATTATCATCGCTCTTCGAATTATTTTTAGGAAAATATTTGTGTCCATACCAGTATTGACGTGTGAGTTCATACTCTCTCTAATTTACATATTTTGGGCAATGTTATCAACGATTTTAACCGTTCAAAAGTTGAATTAATCAACAAAGATCATCTCTATAAAAATTCGGAATAAACCAAAATCGTTTGCTCATTCGATTGTATCAAACAAATGAACGGCTGATCATGAGACTCTTAACTTTCACTAGAACTGTTCATTTGTTGGATGCAATCGAATACAATCAAATGAGCAAACAATTTTGGTTTATTCCGAATTTTTACAGAGATGATCTTTGTTGATTAATTCAATTTTTGAACGGTTAAAATCGTTGATAACATTGCCCAAAATATTCAAATTAGAGAGAGTATGAACGCACACGTCCATACTGGTATGGACACAAGTATGTTCCTTATTTTTATGGTAGCTTCATTTTCGGAACAGGGTCCATTCACATACTGTGGTTGAGGAGGAGAGACGGCGTTGTGGAAAGTGAATATAGGCCGGTTTGGTTGTGGAATGTCAGTGTTACTACTTAGCATGAGAACTACTTCTGGAATGCTTGGCCTATCCACATCATTGTCTTGTACGCAAAGAAGCGCAATCTGCACGCAATATAAATCAGCCAATACTTCGTCTACTAACTCTGATTCCCTGCCTTGACTCCATAAGTGCCATGACTGACAAAGTACGAATATGATGGCTACCAATGTTAGAGTGTGTACTTAGCTGGTTAAGTATTGTTTAAGCTATACGAAAGAGACTGCTGAAGGACTTAAGATTGAGATTTAGTTTGTGAACGTACATAAGCTAGGACGCTTGGCAGTTGGTCATTGTAATAGAAGCTGTTATTCTTCCTACTGCTTATAATCTCCAATATCAAGACTTTAAAACTATACACATCGGATTTTTCAGAAAATATCCCTCGCATGGCATATTCTGTAGACATGTACGTAGCCACTGCACAGGAAATCTATCAGCAAATTTGATAAAATTCTCTATGGTTCCCGTATGTTAAAAATGATACCAACACCAATACCTTTATGGCATGAAACTTAGAACGTCAATGATGTAATATCCCGGAAATTTGTTATTAATTTCTAATGTTTATTTGGAAATTATTAGGTGAGAAGTTAGTGAAATTTAGTGGTTTGAGGGCGGAGCAAAAGTGTTGGGATAAATTATTATTCAAAATTGTGTTTTTAAGGCGTCACAAATTTGACTTTTCGATTAGTTAGGAATTTCAAGAAACTTCCTTCAGGAGAGTCGTAGAGCTCATCGATACGAGTTCGTAGACATGCGACACTTGTAATTTGGAGTTCGTATGAAGAAGTTATGATTAAAAAAAGTTTTTGTGTTCCGAAAATTTAAGTATAAATAGAATTTTTCCCGTAGGGTTTCATTATTGCCCAACAAAGGAATCTTTCTTTTCTTTTCTCTCCCGCGCAGCCATTCACTATCAAAATTTTTCGTCTGACCCGACCCGGACCCGACAGATCCGACCCGGGTTTCTCGGCGGACTCCGGCGGTTTCAAACGCCGGTAGCGGTCAAGACTTCCTCGCCTCCTCGGTGTGAGCCTCCCTGTGGTGGTAGTTTGCGCCATTTCGCACCGAGTCGCGTAAATCGAAGCCGCAAAGGAGCGACCCGATTTTCTAGCCAATTCCGGTGGAGACAGGCGGCGACACCGGTCCAGTCTTGTTCGTCTCCTTCTTCTGAGCCGGATGGTGGGAGTGGTTCGTGCCATTTCGCGTGGGATTTTCCTAGCCGAAGCCCTGCCTTGATCGAAGATCCAATTGGGTTCCTTGCCACCGGCGATGTCACGACTTGGAACGGTCATGGTGGGGAGTTTGGGGTGTCGTCGTTCGATTGTTGGTGGCATTGGAGCTCGATTCTAGGCGTAGAGTTGCTGAGTTGGAACTTCCCATCATGGCGGCGAGTTCGGCAGTTTCCGGCCACACTGGTGGTTGCTCACGTGATTCATCGTGCATGAGTATCTCACTCTTATGAGGTTGAAGACCCAGCGGGAGTAATTAAGGTAAGTAAAGTTCATTGTGTTTGAATATACCAATTAATTATAGTAAATGGATCGCTAAATGTGAAATTGTTTTATGAAAATAAATATTTGTTTTAATTAATTGAACTTGATTGACTACGGTTCATTGGTAAGTAAAATGATTTTAATATAAAAATAATTTTTAAAGAATTTTACGATCAATGACTATATATATATATATATATATATATATATATATATATATATATTTACGTGAAATATATGAATTGAGGTTGTGGATTTGTGAAAAAAAAAGAGTGGTTTATGACATGTTTTGAAATTGTTGTATCGAGTTGAGTTGGTACATGTGTGGAGTGTGTGCGTCATGATTTGAGTTTATGTGAGTCGTGTGATGGGCAAGAGTGTTGGTTTGGAAACCAACGGCCACTGTAAGATCTTTCCTGACTGATGATGGGGATCTTACATGTGTGGCAGATAGGATCTTGCCTGGTGGTGAAAGAGATCCTTATGGCAGTTATATCAGAAACCAAACCTCTGGCCGGGTGATTGGTTACGATCAGTTAGAGTTTTAGTCTGTCTGTCGGGTATTTCATGGGTGATGACTTAGTGTTGGCGATCCCATGAGTACATGTTATCGTTTGGTATTCCTTAGGTGATGACTTAGTGTTGGCGATCCCATGAATACAGTTTATGTGTGGAAGACTTATGTTCTTCTCATTAGATTGTGTGTTGTGGTTGTTTGGGAATGTGATTCCCATTTGTTGCTAGAGTACCATGTGGGGTGCTTGCGTCTCATGATTATGTGCATGTCTGGGGGTAACCATGTGGGGTTACCGAAGTCTCGTGTGTGACTTTTAAAATGAGTTTTATGGTGTTCCTTCTTTGTTGTCGAAAAGGGAGTTGGGTTTTAAAAGAAAACAAGGTGTGTGTTGTTTTCTTGACTTTAAGATAACAGCAACTTGGCTTCATTTTGGGGTTAACAGATTTCTTATTTACTTTCATTTGTTATACATTTGTGTTAGTTGTGCGTGACTTCCTGAACTAAGTTATATGTAGGAGTCACGATTTTAATTGTTTGTGTGTGACTTCCTGAACTAAATTGTATGCAGGAGTCACGATTTTAATTGTGTAAGATTTGTACCTTCCTGAACTATGATTTTAAGCAGAAAATTCTGAATCTTACCTTGTATTTTTGTACGCATGTGGTATTATGGTTTAAGTGTTATTGTGTGAGTCTGAGCTTACTCATACGAGCTTTAAAAAGCTTACCGGGTTTGTTGTTTACAACCCTGTGCACCAATCTATGGTGTAGGGGTTAATTGTGCAGGTGAAGATTAACAGAGTTGAGACGGCGGTTGATTGTGCGGTGAGTAGAAGTGATTCTACTCATTAGTCTTGTTTTTCTTTAAGCATAGTGAGGCTTGAGTGATCAATTACATTTTCTGATATCTCACAACTTGTGTAAGATTAGAAATGTAATATTTGTATTCACCAGAGTTGCATTTGTATGGACTTTGTAATTTATTTTTAGTTCGTTGTGATTATTCAATTATCACGTTTTCGAATTTGAAATTTATCTTTTTAAATTCGGAATATGACAAATGACATAGGGAAACATGAGTTGATCTCAAAATTCATTCAATGTATTATTATGAATGACACAATAGAACACCAGAACTTAATTTGTAACAGAATATGTCAGAAAAAGAAATCATACTTACCGTGTTCCCACAACCTTCTGAGTATTTTCTAGATTCTGTGTCCCTTGAACAATTCGTGCCAACCCAAAATCTGAAATTTTTGGACTCATTTTCTCATTCAAGAGAATATTGCTGACCTTCAGATCTCTATGTATTACCTTCAAACAGGAATCATGATGGAGGTAAAGAAGTCCTCTAGCAACACCCTGAATTATAACGAAGCGTCTAGCCCAATCGAGCTCCGTTCTTCTTGACAGATCTAACCAACGCAAACATTGGAAATGTAAACATTATCCCATGCCTTGGACAATGAACATAACAAAAATCTAGCGTTTAGTTGCCTGGAACTTTTAAGAAAGTTGTATTAACAATAGTGAAACAGGGGTATAATTTAGACTAAAATTGGTCTTGTTAAAGATTGTTTTCCAAGGAATCTTATGAGTATTTTCTAGATTCTCGGAGGGTGCTGTACTCCGGCGGGCGTCGGATGGAGATGCGGCTGTACGAATCACCGGTGTAAGTGTGTGTATTGGGCGGGTGGTCTATTCAGAGTTTGGGCTTTGAGTCCAGCTACAACTTTAAATCATAGGCCCACACACTTTTGGGCTCACATTGGCCTAGGATGCTCAGTACCGTCCCTGCCTTGGTTTTTTGTTTTTCCGGTTCTTTTCCTAGTAGTGTCAGGAATCTGCTCTTAGGTTTCCTTGGGGTTGCCTGTTAAGATGCCTTAGAGTTGGTGTGTATTCGGCTTCAGACCATTAGGTTTCTTAATAATGGCTCAATCTTATCATAAGCCCTCTTTGGATTACATAATCTTATTTAAATAATTACCCATAACTACACTTTTGTGGTGATATTTACCAATAGCAAAACCTAATTTTTTTATACCATCAACAGAGAATTAACAGTAATGGGCTGTTAACCAATCCACTATTTAATGATAATTGACCCTAAAAATTCATAAATTACAACCCATGGCATCCCCTCTTTCTCTCTCTCTGCCAAGCCCGATCTCTCTCTCTCTCTCTCTCTCTCTCTCTCTCTCTCTCTCTCTCTCTCTCTCTCTCTCTCTCTCTCTCTCTCTCTCTCTCTCTCTCTCTCTCTCTCTCTCTCTCATACCAACAGCACCGGACACGCATGGTACAGACCAAGATGATGCCGGAGGTAAAGGATTCGGGAGGGCGTCGGTGGCGAGCCAACTAAGGCGCTTCGACGGCGAGCCGACTCCGATCTCCTCCTCCGCCGCATCGACCAGATCTCCTCTTCCCCAAGCCCCACTCCGAATCCGACTCCAATCTCTTCCTCCCCCGAGCCCGGCCGCCCCAATACGTTAGGGAAGCCAAGGCCATGTCTGCTACTCCAGCGGACGTGAAGGAGACTCTGAATGCCTTCATCTTTGTGATCGACGTGCCGGGGCTGAAGCCGGACCATATCAATGTCCAGGTGGAAGACGAAAGCGTTTTGGTGGTGTGCTGTGAGAGGAAGAGGGAGAAGGAGAGGGACTAGGGAGTGAGGTTTAGAAGTGCTTTAATTAAGGAGTATTTGATTTCGGTCAGTGGTGAAAAGCTTGTGGTTCGATTTGTTCCTAATGACAAATCGAATCACAATTCGATTTATACGGCGGAGGTAAAGTTTCTGACGGTCAGTAACATTGGAATCGTGACGGTTGACGGCGGATGTAAAGTTTTTTTAGGGTCAGTAACATTAGAGGTACATATTTCTGAAGGGAGTATTGTTGAGGGTAATTTTGTAATTTATGAGTTAACGGATTCTGTTAGTTTTGGATGGAAACTTGTTAGTGGTAATTTTAAAAGACAATCTTGCTACTGGTAAATACTAACACAAAATTGTAGTTTTAGGTAAAAACATGTATTTTATATGTATGGTTTTCTAGTTTTAATGGTTATTGACACCCAGTTATCTAATTTGAGGAAAACATTCACATACGCTACGCGCCCGGCCAAGAGAGTCACCAGAAGGAAAACCTTCTGCATGTATATTACACTTAAAAAAAAAACTCAATTTCATTAAATTAATTGCAATGTAAATTTTGCTACATATAGCTTAGCGCCCTTCGATCACTGTAACGCTAGCTTCATTTTTGGAGAAATCAGTTTTTTCATACCGTGGTTTAGGATAAGAAACTGAATTCTGGATAGTGAACAAAGGCTCCTTAGGTTTTGGACCATCGATTTCACTACTTAGCATCAACGCTATATCCATCATAGTTGGCCTATCCCTTGCATTGTCTTGTACACAAAGCAGCCCAATATGCACACATTTCATTACTTCTGATGAGGAATATGAATCAGCCAGCATTTCATCTACCAACTCCAGTCCCCTGCCTTCATTCCACAACTTCCATGCCTGATCCAAAAACAAATTGTTGCAGACAATTACTAATATTAAAGGTTTATGCAAAATGAAAGAGATTGCTAGTAAATTCACAATAAGATTATGAAGAAGATGAACTTACATATGCTAGAAAGCCTAGCTGTTGGTCATTTAGATAAAGGCTTGTAGTCTTCTTGCTGCTTATAATCTCCAGTACCAACACCCCAAAACTGTAGACATCAGATTTATCGGAATATATTCCGCCCATGGCGTACTCCGGAGATATATAGCCACTGCACAGGAAACTCATTAGTATGCATGTAAACTATCGAGAAAATTGCTTGTTTTGGTTTTTGGCTCTAAGAAAAGTGCCAGACAACTAAACTGATGTTTAAGAATTGACCAAGTAGGCAACTAATCTGATGTTTAAGAATTGACCAAGCAGGCAACTCAACCATTTGCTATAACATCAATTTGCTTGGTAAAATGTACGAGATAGAGTTTGAAATTCTTACCGTGTTCCCACAACCTTAAGAGTATTTTCTAGTTCTTGTGTTCCTTCAACTATGCGTGCCAATCCAAAATCCGAAATTTTTGGATTCATTTTCTCATCCAAGAGAATATTGCTTACTTTTAGATCTCTGTGTATAATCTTCAAATAGGAATCGTGATGAAGATAAAGAAGCCCTCTAGCTACACCCTGAATGATATTAAAGCGTGTAGGCCAATCAAGCACTGCTCTCTTCGTTGGATCTAATTAAACAATCAGACAATCAAATTATATTCAAAAGAACACAGGTAAAGATACTGCAGCCCCAAAACATAAAAGCACCAAGCTCACCAAATAGGAAAGTATCCAAGCTTTTGTTTTGCATGAATTCGTAAACAAGTAACTTCTCATCCTCTTTAACACAACAGCCCATGATCCTAACAAGATTTTTGTGTTGAAGCTCGGATATCAACAGCATCTCATTCTTGAACTCTTCAACACCTTGCCCTGAGCTACTGGATAGTCTTTTTACAGCTATTTCCTTCCCTTCGGGTAGCATTCCCTATATGAGTTCCAAAAAAATAATACTTCTGTTAATTCCTGTATCGTTTACCTGTTGAAATGCTATATATCTGTCATACATGTTTTTCTTCGGAGAGAAAGTACCTTATAAACCGGGCCAAAGCCACCTTGCCCGAGTTTGTTTTTGATGCTGAAGCTGTCTGTTGCTATTAGTATGCTATCGAAATCATATATCTTTAGCTCTGAGGAATCCTGCTTTCCTAAATATTCTAGGAGACCTTCTCTAGACAATTTCATTGTCTTACCCTTTTGGTTGGCACGCAATCTGTATAAACCAAGAACTATGGCAGCCAACAAACTCATAAAACCAATAGCTGTAAGGCTAGCAATCAACTTTATTGGCTTTGCTTCATCTGAAAAAGAAAAAAGAGGAGTGAGAATTCATAAGTTATATTTTCATACAAAAAGTTACAATTCAAACAGAAGCATTAGACAGAAAGAAAAGATCAATATTGCTATACTAGTTGTGAAAGAGGTCATTTACCAAGTTCTGAGGCCGCTAGGCGAACATATAGGTCGACTCCATCTAGGGGAAACACCTGTATATCAATAAGGTAATTGAACCAGACCAAGCACCCTATAGAATTAAGATATGCATAGGCCAAGCAAGAACAATTATTTAGGCACATCATCCTGCAATTTTCAAATGTGTCACCCAAAGAAGACACATATTCATGATGATCTGGTACTTTGGAGTTTGACATCTTCAAAAATCCATAATCTTCTTTTCCTGTAGCTGAGACTGAGATATTTGTTTGTCCCTCACAAAACAATTTGGTTTGCCTCTCACACCCTCCAGTCCAGTTCCCATTGTTCCATTCGTCCAGCGACTTTGGTGCAAACCCTTTCAAACACTTGCAGATTGGAGATTCAGAAGCCTTGCAAACCCCAAAAGGTCCACATGTTCCATAAAAATCACATGTATTCTTAAAGATATTGAAGACAGCACTCCAGTTCTTGCCATTTTCTGAATACAAAAACCTCACTGAACCATCTGAAGACAGTTCTGTAAATCCAGCACCGTTGTCGACCAAAGTATAGAAAGATAAATACTTTGTTCCTTGCTTCACATCATCATCTAGAGTATATCCGTTCAGATACTGCCAACGGGAACCTGTGTACTCTAACCCAATGAACTTTGATTTATCCCATGGTCCACTTCTGTAATGAGGACTTGATCCATTATTAATCCAAACCAACACTTGTGATGGTGTCTCTGCTGAAAGTCCAGACGAGAATACACCCATTGATGGATCATTATCACTTTTCCAGCTAGTCAGGACGTACCTCTTTCCGGATTTACTATCAAATCCGAGCAGCTGCCCAGGTATCATAGTGTCACAAGGATAATCAAAGCTCTGCCATATAAACTCATCAGCTCCTATATCATCTTTCACAACAAAGTTTCCAGTGTCTAAAAGAACTGCAACAGCTGAAGTACCATTAGATGATGATGATACTTCAGTGGTTGACCAGACAGTGTTCTGTTTCCCATCTACAAGCTCCATATTCCCATTTCTGCTAATTCTCAGATTAGCCAATGTGTCTGCAACTGAAAGTGGCCTGTCTCTGTTCGCTAGCCACACAAATTTCCTGGGATATATATTGATGTGCCATAACCCCAGATACCTATTAGTGGAATTACTCAAACTGAAGAAACCCAGTTCATAAATGCTGCCAGGGGAGACTAGAGTTTCTCCTAGTGCTAATGGGTTTGAAGGGGTAATGATAAAGAGCTGAGCACTATGCTGGGAGGGAAGCAAACTGAAGATGAACAAGAAAAACAACAATATAATACCCATTTTTTAAATTGTTTACCAGGGAAAGGAATCTGGACTATACAGTTTTTGAAGGATAGGTCTGCTATTGAAAGAAGTGAAGCACCTGCATAGAATTGAGCTTATTGAAAGGTCTAGGATATTTCTGCCAATAGTTCAAAGTCAATGGCAGACAAATTTGACATGTCTACTTGTGGAGATTTTTGACTCGATAACTTAGGGTCCAAGAATCTGATGGTAAGTTCTCCACCTCACAAAACGAAAAACAAAAAACAAAAAAATGAAGCTAGCTCGTGTAAAGAGTTTCTTTGGTCTGAAAAAAAAGAACAAAGAAAAAAAATCTCAAAACATTTTCAAATATAGAAGCATCATGATTAAACATCATCTGAACTGATTGTCAAAACTTCAACACCTTGTTTTCCATACATATAAACTGATTGGAACATTGCATAATTATTGACCTGAAATGCAGGTTATATATACAGAATCTTGTGAGGCAAAAATTTGTAATTATCATCGCCCTTCGATTATTGTTATGGTAGCTTCATTTTTGGAACAAGGACTATTCACATACTGTGGTTGAGGAGGAGAGACGGCGTTGTGGAAAGTGAATATAGGCCGGTTTGGTTGTGGAATGTCTGTGTTACTACTTAGCATGAGAACTACTTCTGGCATGCTTGGCCTATCCACAGCATTGTCTTGTACACAAAGAAGCGCAATCTGCACGCATCTCATAACTTCTGATGATGAATATAAATCAGCCAATACTTCGTCTACTAACTCTGATGCCCTGCCTTGACTCCATAAGTGCCATGCCTGACAAAGTACGAATATGATGGCTACCAATGTTAGAGTGACGTACTTAGCTGGTTAAGTATTGTTTAAGCTATACGAAAGAGACTGCTGAAAGACTTAAGATTGATATTTAGTTTGTGAACGTACATAAGCTAGGAGGCTTGGCAGTTGGTCATTGTAATAGAAGCTGTTATTCTTCCTACTGCTTATAATCTCCAATACCAAGACTCCAAAACTATAGACATCGGATTTTTCAGAAAATATCCCTCCCATAGCATATTCTGGAGACATGTAGCCACTGCACAGGAAATCTATTAGCAAATTTGATAAAATTGTCTATGGTTCCCGTATGTAAAAATTGATACCAACACCAATACATTTATGGCATGAAACTATTTTCAGTTAGAATGTCAATGACATAGGGAAACATGAGTTGATCTCAAAATTCATTCAATGTATTATTATGAATGACACAATAGAACACCAGAACTTAATTTGTAACAGAATATGTCAGAAAAAGAAATCATACTTACCGTGTTCCCACAACCTTCTGAGTATTTTCTAGATTCTGTGTCCCTTGAACAATTCGTGCCAACCCAAAATCTGAAATTTTTGGACTCATTTTCTCATTCAAGAGAATATTGCTGACCTTCAGATCTCTATGTATTACCTTCAAACAGGAATCATGATGGAGGTAAAGAAGTCCTCTAGCAACACCCTGAATTATAACGAAGCGTCTAGCCCAGTCGAGCTCCGTTCTTCTTGACAGATCTAACCAACGCAAACATTGGAAATGTAAACATTATCCCATGCCTTGGACAATGAACATAACAAAAATCTAGCCTTGTAAACATTTAAGAAAGTTGTATTAACAATAGTGAAACAGGGGTATAATTTAGACTATAATTGGTCTTGTTAAAGATTGTTTTCCAAGGAAATAAAGGACTAAACTGTACTCACAGAATATGCAATTTCAGTTGATAATTAACAGTTAGGAGCAGTAAATCTGATAATTTAGACTAATAATCCTTGATTGTCTAATTATTGAACGAAATTCAAGGATTTTTGCTTCCCTGATTATTTAGTATACGAGCTCATTTAAAGCTTTGTATTACTAGGCAGTTGTATTGCAAAATCTGATCTTACAACCTTACATTTCTGGGAGAATTATTTTGAGTGTTCAGGATGACCAATTATATTGAACAAAAAGATAGAGATAAAGAGAAAGAGAGAAGTGCAAGTGAAACTAACCAAATAGAAGGGTATCCAAGCTTTTGTTTTCCATGAACTCATAAATTAGTAACTTTTCATCCTCTGTGACACAGCAGCCCATGATCTTAACAAGATTTTTATGTTGAAGCTTGGATATCAACAACATTTCATTCTTGAACTCTTCTACTCCTTGTCCTGAGCTACGGGATAGTCTTTTGACTGCTATTTCCTTCCCTTCCGGCAGCTCACCCTACACAAGGTACACAAATTGGTCACTGCATCATTGTACGTATCTTTTAGTTAATACTACACTGTCCAGGACTCCAGGGACAAATGATAGAAACTCACCTTATAAACAGGACCAAATCCTCCTTCGCCGAGTTTGTTTGTGGAGCTGAAATTGTTCGTTGCAATTACGATACTATCAAAATCATACATGAATTTCTCTGACCGATCGTGCTCTCTTATATATTCTAGAAGACTGTCTCTTGAAGTCTCAATTGTATTTATTGATTCAAATGACTTAGTTGTTACTTTTATGTTTCCTGCAAATACAGAATAAATAAAATGCCAAATGGAACCAGAAAAATGTCAGATCAACCAGTAAATAGGCTTATAATAAAAAGATGTGCATGGAAACTGTACTGACTATATTAATACGAGAGACATCATGGCCTTTTGTAATTGTAACTCTATACACAAACTCTTACCCTTCTTTTTAGCTAAGAACCTGCGCCAACCGAACACTAGGGAACCCAGAATACTAATGGAAAGAATAGCTATGAGGCTGACAATTAGCTTTGTCCGCTTTCCTTCATCTGGAAAAATTGAAATTGTAATACACTAATAGTTAAAAGAAACAGAAGGCAGAAAAACAAATCTGGCTAATCCTAGAATTCTGGAAATCTATAACTCACCTAAATCTGTGTGTGCTAGCCGAATAAAAAGATCTTCACCGCCTGAGATATAGTCCTGGATA
Source organism: Potentilla sterilis (assembly GCA_963682095.1). Classification (NCBI taxonomy): domain Eukaryota; kingdom Viridiplantae; phylum Streptophyta; class Magnoliopsida; order Rosales; family Rosaceae; genus Potentilla; species Potentilla sterilis. Next base: position 2,191,911 of record OY821755.1, read on the forward strand.
TCAATGAGGTCTTTGGACCAAACCAAACATCCTATATTAACTATATATGCGTAAGCTAGACAAGAACAATTACTCAAGCACTGTGTCTTACAGTCCTCATTCAAATCGTTAGATAAAGAAGTCAGATATTCATGAAAATCCGGTATTTTGGAGTTCTCCATCTTCCAAAATCCATCTTTCATCCCCATTGTTGAGACTGATGTATTTGTTTGTCTCTCACAAGGCAATTTGGTTTTCCTCACACAACCTCCTGTCCAGTTTCCTTTGTTCCATTCTTCGACTGACTTGGGTTTGAACCCTTTCAAACACTGGCAGACTGGAGGGTCTGAATGCTTGCAAAAACCAAAAGGTCCACACGCTCCATAACTGTCACATGTATTCATTGGTGCAGCAAAATTAAGACCCCAGTTTTGGCCATTCTGCGAAAGCATAAGCTTGAAGATTCCGTCATAAGATATGTCCATATATGCAAGAGTTTTATCATATAAACTGTAGGAGAAATACCTTGTTCCCTGTCTAACATTATCATCTACAGTAAATCCACTGAGATATTGAGTACTCATACCAGGTACACCAACGAACTTCGATTTATCCCATGGACCACTTCTCCAGTGGGGAGTTGATCCATTTTTCCAAATGAACAATTGTGTTGGCATCTGTGCTGACAATCCAAACGAGAATATCCCAGTTGCCGGATCATTTTGACCTTTCCATGATATCAACAAATTCCAGTTTCCAGTATTACTATTATATCCCAGCAACATACTTTGTAGAAGTGAGTCACTAGGATAATCAAAAGTCTGCCACAAATCAGCTCCCATGTCATCTTTGAGAACAAAGTTTCCATTGTCTAAAAGAACTGCAGCCGAACCATTAGTTGACACCGAAACATTGGTTGACCAGACAGAACTCTGCTTCCCATCTACGAGCTCCAGATTTCCATTGTTGCCGACTCTCAAAGTAGCCGAGGTGTCTGTAACTGCAAGGGGATTTTCTCTGTTGGCCACCCATACAATTTTACGAGGAAATATACTTTTGTGCCACAACCCCACATACATATCAGCAGTACTATTAGGACTAAAGAATCCCAATTCGAAAACTTTGCTGGGAGAAACTAGAGTTTGTCCCTGTGCCAATGGCTGCGAAGAAGTAACGTTATAAACTTCTGCCCAACATAGTGACAGAAGCAAGCTGAAGATGAAAAGGAACATGGAGGAACATAAAACACTAACACTATTGGTTTCAACACCCATTGGCATCTTAATAGTGACCATCAATATAATGACAATTATGAACTGGTTTTTGGTGAATTTCAGAAGCAGAACTTTATTAACTGAAGATGAAGAACATTCATGGATCAAGGGTGTTGATTTCTTACCAAACACGGGATGCTTATTTACAATTTTTAACTAATACAGCATCTACTAGTGACCTTCCAATAGACTAAATGAAATTTATCCATTTTTTTTAATAAGTTGAAAGTTCTGTCAGTCCTTTGAAAGCCATGGCCCGAAAACTTTGAAAAACCCTGGATACATTCTCAGCAAAAAATCCAAATATAGACAATTCTTAGGTTCCTACTGGAACAAGACTGGCTTTTGGAGATCATTTGACTCAGTAAACATAGTTTTAAATAACCAATTCAAATGGGCAGTTGACACACAGACACACAGATTAAAATAGATGCTAAAAAAAATATAAGAATGGCACATACTAATTGGGATGAAAATAACAAACACAAGAAGTGTCAGGCTCTGATGCACACAAGTAACCCTGTGACTACCTTGAGCTGTTAAATTGTTCCAGCATAGACTAATATTGAGAAAACGTGAAGGACGTGAAGGACCGTATGATATTGTCATCTTGAGACCGAAATTAATTGTAAAGAAATGAATCCAAAAGTAATTGTTGGAACCTTCAATGAAATTATCCAATTCAGCAGAAGAAAAATTCAGAAAAAGTAAACAAATCCAGTCAACATATAACCCATATATCTTATTCCTCAGTTCCTCACCTAAAAGGCTAGAACCAATCAATCTGTACATGAATCTATCAAAAAAATCATTGAACACCGTATGTAGAGCACAATAACTACAATCATCATAGCAAATAGCTCCAAATCCCATACCATATAGGAGCAGAAATTGATAAATGCTTCCACATTCCAATGTGCTGATGCTTGTAAAGATCATAAACATCCCAAAAGGGTCCAGTGGGGGAAAAAAAATCCAATGCCAAACTTACCCATAATAGTTCATTAGAAATACAGTAGTGAACAAGAATCCAACATACCTGAGTCAAGGGAAGTGAGAGCAGGGTAATTAATGATGGAGACACAAATATAAAAATGTACAATTTGAGGAAATCAGCAAGCTGCATTTCACCACCCTGAAACAGAAGCAGACCAGGAGATAGTCCTCTCCTCTAGCACAAGTTAGGTTCGCTACTTCAGGGAGAATACACGGCCGGCTGGAACCCCCATGCAGCCATGGATGGCTTTTCTTCATAATATGTCTGAAGGTCCTTGAGGGGGGTGAATAGGATACTTTACAACTTTTTCGCTTAAAGGATGTTATCGAGGATAGCAATAGATTGTACTACCCCGATTCACAACTCAACGAGTGTAAGAGAAAAAATGCAGTAAAATAAATAACACAGAGATGTTTTTTATAACGCAGAGACCTTGCACCCAGGGAGAAGAACTGTGTGCTCTTAACTCCTGAAGGACAAAACTTTCCACTATGCAATTCGTACACTTATACAAGATTTAGAACCCGGGATGGCTAAACCAGTTGCTATCCGGTTTCAGACTCTCCTAGTCTCTAGAACGACAACCTAGTTTGTTATCCTGTTCAGACTCTCCTAGTCTCTTGAACGTTCACCCTATCTTGTCCTCTAAGTGCTCACATATGAAAGTTTACAGAACTCAGCTATCTCTAAGCTGATTCATAAAAAGCGTTAAACACTTCTCAAAAGATTGCAACTCTTGAGGGGATAGCTAACCTCATTACTATCCTGTCTAGACTCGCCTAGTCTAAAATCTCAGCTCTCGTGTCTCTCTTGTCTCTAAGTGTTTTCCCACGCACATAACAGAACATTCACTCTTGAATTCAGCTACTTCTCAACTGATTCAGCTATGAATACTTCTCGGGTTGTTGCATCACCAATCACAATCTCATGGTATGCAAATGTAAATGCAATATGGGTTTTGAAAGATTGTTCAAGCCAATGCTCTAAGATTTATAATCACTAGGAAGACTTCGAGTAAGGAGGCTTTATGAACTGAAAATCATGTTAAGAAGATTTTCACAAATACAAAAACAAACACAGATAACAACCACCAAACAAGAGGTACTTTGCTTGGTATTTATAGGCCAAGAGGTGCTTCATAAGAGAGCAACACACTTGTCTATGTATTCAGAAAATTTGGACATTTGTCCTTGGCTCACATGCTGGTCAGAAAAGCAAGCACAAAACTAAACACAAAAGACAAAAGCAAACTTTCCCAAAATGGCTTATTTTTCAAAGGGAGGCAAAAAGGTTTTGCAAAACTTTTCAAAAAGCATGTTAGCACATTTGTTAAGGCAAAACAGCTATTCCCTAATCTCAAACAACCTACTATCATGAGCATAGGTAAGTGTATCACAAACCTAGCTAAAAAAAACATATCTTGAAAAATCAAGCTTTACAGGTTGAAGAAAAAGCTCTTCACCCTATGATAGTTTGGGCACCAAGACATCCAATGTTTGGCTGGCTGTTTGAATTTTGAAAACCAAAATGACTGGAAAGATCTAACCTACATAGGTAAGATAAATGCACAGATTTCAAGATCATTTTGAAATAAGCCAAGAACTGCAGGAAAACTCGGATAGGAAGCATTTCTGCTGTCCTTAATGAAAAACACATGATATGCACATGTATGAGTTTACCTGAGTTACTATGAGATTGTGTTGGGCCTTCTTCTTGACTTGGCCTCTTGACTTCACTTTATTGGGCTTGATAACACAAACGGGCTGTATTTTGTTCCATAGAGGATTGCCAATATTCTTTATACTTACAATCTCTTATTCTCAGTCAGCTCACCAATATGAACACAGTTTTATTGACATATAGAAGGTGGAAATCAGAATTTTTTTCTTTCTTTTGGGAGCACGGATAACCTGGCATAAATTCATGCTACATGCCTATAGCCCATAGTCATATATGTGGTTGTTGACCCATATGAAGTCATTCACTGATAAACACACCAATTATTATTACAAAACAAGCTGTGCTATCATTCTGCCGCAACAGTTTGCAAGCGCTTATCGTCCTTCAATCACTGTAATGGTAGCTTCATTTATCGAGAAAGTATTTTCACATTGAGGTCGAGGAGATGAGAGTGAGTTCTGGATAGTGAATACAGGCAGCTTTGGTTGTGGACCGTCTGTGTCACTACTTATCATCAAAACTATCTCCGCCATAGTTGGTCTATCAGCAGCACTGTCTTGTACACAGAGAAGCCCAATATGCACACATTTCATTACTTGTGATGAGGCAAATGAATCACCCAATACTTCATCTACTAACTCCAGTCCCCTGCCTTCATTCCACAAGTTCCATGCCTGACAATATTTAACATAATTTAGCTTCACATATATGGTTTCAGGTATATATGAAAAGAACTGCTCAGAAATTCAAAATTTTTACATTATGAGGTAGAGTATGGAACTTACATAGGCTAGAAAGCCTAGCTGTTGGTCATATAAACAGAAGCTGGTATTCTTCTTGCCACTAATAATCTCCAATATCAAGACCCCGAAGCTGTATACATCAGATTTTTCAGAAAATATCCCGCCCATGGCATACTCTGGAGATATATAACCACTGCACAACAAACTAATTAGTATATAACTAACAGAATTGCTTCTTTTGGGTTCTGACTTCCAAGAAAAATTTCAAGCTACTAAGCTGCAGTCAAACACTCAAATTAACATTTACCAAGTACTTCATCTTTCGTGTCAGCAATTAGGAAGAGATGATTCTTACCGTGTTCCCACAACCTTCAGAGTATTTTCTAGATTCTGTGTTCCTTTAACTATCCGTGCCATTCCAAAGTCTGAAATTTTTGGGTTCATTTTCTCATCCAAGAGAATGTTGCTTACTTTCAAATCTCTATGTATAACCTTCAAATAGGAATCATGATGGAGATAAAGTAGCCCTCTAGCAACCCCCAGAATAATATTAAAGCGCCTGGCCCAATTAAGCACTGCACTTCTCAATGGATCTAATCAAAACAATCAGTATTATTAGAATGTAAACAGTGTCATTCACGGCTCTGTTATTTTTAATTTTTTTTTGTTCTTTTTTTTTGTTGTTGTTAAGGTTAAGACTATACAAATCGGGCAACCAGAATTACCAGCATAGTTGTGAATATAAAATAAACAATTGTACTGAACATACACAAAAATTTCACAGACACAATGGAGTATTAACTGTTAAAACTTAAAAGGATTATATGTGCATGGCTGAGTTTGTTTTCGCTTAGAACCAATGAATAAATCATGTATATAGATAAAGAAGTAATTCAATGATGGATAGTTTGTGTCATGGTAATTTAGTTCATGTAAATATATTTGTAGCTTAATGGTAGCAGGCATCACCAGTTCTAAATATACATCTTGCTTGACTGAATTCTTCTTCTTCTTCTTCTTCTACTTTTTTTACTTTTATAAAAAAAGCAAGCATTTAAATTTAATAAGAGTCTTTTAAGGTCCATCTATTGAAGAACACGATAGCTTAAGATAATTATCTGCAGCGAAACATAAAGTGCATTGAAACTAACCGAATAGAAAAGTATCCAGGCTTTTGTTAGGCATGAACTCATATATCAGTAACTTCTCATCTTCTTTAATGGAGCAACCCATGATCCTAACAAGATTTTTGTGTTGAAGATTGGAGATCAAAAGCATCTCGTTCTTGAACTCTTCTACACCTTGTCCTGAGCTACTAGATAGCCTTTTCACTGCTATTTCCTTACCGTCTTCTAGCATACCCTACACGAGGTCCAGAAATTAATGTTTGCTGTCATTTATGAATCTTGTACATGTTGCGATACTGTACTACAAGAAAAAGAAAACAATCACCTTATAAACTGGACCAAAGCCACCCTGCCCAAGTTTGTTTATGTTGCTGAAATTTTTCGTAGCTATTAAAATGGTATCAAAATCATAGATCAATAGCTCTGACAGATCGGGCTTTCCTATATATTCTCGAAGGGCATCTCTTGAAGACTGAAACATACCAGTCGTCCCAGAATGCTGTGTTGTCGATTTGGTATGTCCTGATTTTGCAAATATAACCATCAAACACAGAATCAGTGCAAACCAACAAACAAGTTCTGGATATCAAACAGTATAATGTACTCATATCCAGTATGCATGCTCTTACCCTTTCCATTAGCTCGCAACCTGTGCCAACCAAACACTATGGCTCCCAAGATACTGACAGCAAATATAGCTGTCAGGCTGGAAATCAACTCAATTGGCTTTCCATCACCTGAAGAAAACAGAAAATGGGAATTTACAATTTTAAAATAACCATTAGTTGGAAAGAAAATGAAACTGCAAATTAGAGTTATGCAAGAAATAATGTAATTAGATTTACCTAGTTCTGATTGTGCTAGGCGAATGTAAAGAGTTTCTCCGCCAGAGGAAAACTCCTGTATATCAGTGAGGTCTTTGAACCAGACCAAGCACCCGATTCTATTAACAAAAGCATAAGCGAGGCAAGAACAATTATTTAGGCACTGAGTCTTGCAGTAATCAGGTGAGTTTTCACCGTCGAGAGGTGTAAGAAGTAATTCATGAGAATCTGGCACTTTCAACCTTTCCATCTTCCAAAACCCATCTTTGTTTTGTTTTGCGGTGGAAGAGACTGACTTGCTTATGTCAGGATCACAAATCAATTTGGCTTTCCTTACACAACCTCCTGTCCAATTTCCATTGCTCCATTCCTCGTCTGACTTTGGTACATATCCTTTCAAACACTTGCAGATACGAGATTCAGAAGCTTTGCAAATTCCAAAAGTTCCACATGCTCCATAATTGTCACATGGATCATATGGTGCCTCCCAGTCAAGATACCAGTTCTTGCCATTTCCAAAAATCATGAGTGCTGCTATTCCATCCGAAGAAATGTCGAGATAGGAGATAGGATAGTCATAAAAACTGTAAGAGAAATACTTTGATCCCTCTATCACATTATCATCTAGTTTAAATCCACTTTGATATCGTTCATCCATAACTGGTATACCAATAAACTTTGATTTATCCCATGGCCCACTTCTCCAGTGCATAGTGGATTTGTTAGTCCAGATGACCACTTGTGATGGCGTCTCAGGTGAGAGTCCAACCAAATATTTCCCAGTTGATGGATCATTCTCACTTTTCCAGGCAGTTAAGAAGTTTCTCTTTCCATATTTACTATCATATCCTAGCAGCTGGCTTGGTAGGAGTGTGTCACAAGGGTGATCAAAACTCTCCCACAAATCAGCTCCCCTATCATCTTTAAGGACAAAATTTCCAGTGTCTAAAAGAACTGCAGATGAACTATTAGATGGCGCTGAAATATTGGTTGACCAGACAGAATTCTGTTCCCCATCTATGATCTCCAGATTCCCATTGCTTACAATCCTCAAACTAGCCAAGTTATCACTAACTGCAAGGGGACTTTCTCTGTTAGCCACCCATACTATTTTACGAGGAAATATACTCTTGTGCCACAACCCCACATACTTATTAGCAGAATTATTAGGACTAAAGAATCCCAATTCGAAAACTTGACTAGGAGAAACTAGATTTTGTCCCTGTGCTAATGGCTGTGAAGAACTTACTTCATAAACTTCCGCCCAACACTGTGAGGGAAGCAAGCAGAAGATGATGAACAGGACAAACATGGAGGAATATAAAACACCAACACTCATTGGCATCACAATCTCTGTATGAATAATAATGGCATGTAGGTACTGGGTTTTGAATGTAAGAAACTATGAAGAACATCTCTGTTAACAGGACATAAGAGCTATTGGTTCTGAAAGTTTCAATCGTTACATCAAACATATTTCATTGTGATAATCAATCATATAGGCAATATATGATTAATACAAGTTGAAGTTTTTATTAACGCAACTCACAGTTTGATAAATACATAAACAGAATATAGAACATGTATATGGTAAGTCACACTTCATTTTCTATTGGAGCAGTCTCTCTCAATTTATAGAAAGTCAAAACTTCGAATATATATATATATATATATATTACTGATTTATGACCATTTCAATTGGGTTACTCCAAAATTCACAATGAGATACAAATAAGAATCGTACATACCTGAGAGGACTCGAAGGAAATGAGAGGAGAGTAAGATAATCGGTGAAGAAAGCTGTAGTGCAATTCAAGAGGGTCCACTGGTCCACAATATAAAGGTTTCATTTTGGGCTGTTCATGTTGGGTTGTACTGCGTATATTGGGTGGGCCGATTTATAAGCGTTTCATTTCTTGGGCCTTTGGTCTTGGGGTGTAGTGAGTAACTGATTAGGTGACCTGAGGAGATTCTGCTTTACATCCGGTGTGTAATACTGCTGTTCATTTCTAAAGCATATGATATGATGGTGTAAAGTGATATTACATTGATTGATTGCTATGTATAATTCTTGATATAAAAGCATATCATGCTACAGAAAATTACTTTACCAACACTTATCGCCCTTCAATCACTGTAATGGTGGCTTCATTTGTCGAGAAAGTATTTTGACATTGAGGTCGAGGAGATGACAATGAGTTCTGGATAGTGAATACAGGCAGCTTAGGTTGTGGAGCATCTGTGTCGCTACTTAGCATCAAAACTATTTCCCCCATAGTTGGTCTATCAGAAGCACTGTCCTGTACACAGAGAAGCCCAATATGCACACATTTTATTACTTCTGATGAGGCATATGTATCCCCCAATACTGCATCTACTAACTCCAGTCCCCTGCCTTCATTCCACAAGTTCCATGCCTGATAATATATACCATAATTTAGCTTCACAAATATGGTTTCAGGTATATATGAAAAGAACTGCTCAGATAATCACGATTTTACATTACGAGATAAGAGTATGAAGCTTACATAGGCTAGAAAGCCTAGCTCTTGGTCATATAAACAGAAGCTGGTATTCTTCTGGCCGTTAATAATTTCCAATATCAAGACCCCGAAACTGTATATATCAGATTTTTCAGAAAATATTCCGCCCATTGCATACTCCGGTGACATATAACCACTGCATAATAAACTAATTAGTATATAACTGATGGAATTGCTTCTTTTGGTTTCTGATTTTCAAGAAAGATGTCATGCTACTGATCTGCAGTCAAACATGCCAATTTCACTAGTAACTGTCTTTACTAATACCATAGGAAAGAAATGATTCTTACCGAGTCCCCACAACCTTCAGAGTATTTTCTAGATTCTGCGTTCCTTCAACTATGCGTGCCAATCCAAAATCTGAATTTTTTGGATTCATCTTCTCATCCAAGAGAATGTTGCTGACTTTCAGATCTCTATGTATTACCTTCAAATACGAATCATGATGCAGATAAAGTAGCCCTCTAGCAACCCCCTGAATGATATTAAAACGGGTGGCCCAATCAAGCGCTGCTCTTCTCGTTGGATCTGATCAAATAATCAATACTATTAGAAGGTAAAATATGTCATTTACTGTTCCATTGATATATTTTTTTTGTAACGGTTAAAAGTTAAAACTGCACACAGCTTAAAATTAGCAGGGATGCCCAGAATTACCAGCAGACTGAACTGAACCACGTAGGCATTTTACAGCACAACACAGTATTGACATTTGAGATCATTAAATTTGCAGGACTAGTGCCTAGCATGTACCGTTTCTTTGTGCATCAGAATCAATGTCTAAATTCCTTGTGTACAGATCTCAAAGTCATTTAATGAGTGTGCCATGAAACTTAAGTTCTTGTAAATTTATCTAGCTTAATGTTAGCAGGCATTTCTATTTCCAAGAATACATCTTGCTTGACTGAATTCTTCTTCTTCTTTTTACTGTTAAGAAAAAAAAAATGGCGTTCTAACGTAGAGTCTTTCAAGGTCTGTTTATTCAAAGAACAAGATAGCTCAAGATAAGGGACTGCAGCAAAACATAAAGAGCTTTGAAACTAACCGAATAGAAAAGTATCCAGGCTTTTGTTAGGCATGTACTCATAAATGAGTAACTTCTCATCTTCATTAATGCAGCAACCCATGATCCTAACAAGATTTTTATGTTGAAGATTGGAGATCAACAACATTTCATTCTTGAACTCGTCAATGCCTTGTCCAGATCTACTAGATAGCCTTTTCACTGCTATTTCCTTGCCTTCTTCTAAAATACCCTACACGAGGTCCACAAATTAATCACTGCATGCAAGTCTGATTCCTGTACATGTTGCAAGGCTGAATTATTCTTCAAATAATCTAATTTACCTTATAAACTGGACCAAAGCCACCCTGCCCTAGTTTATTTGTGATGCTGAAATTTTTCGTAGCTATTAATATGGTATCAAAATCATAGATCAAAAGCTCTGATAGATCATGCTTTCCTATATATTTCCGAAGAGTGTCTCTTGAAGACGGAAATGTATTAGTCGACCCAAAATGCTGTCTCGTTGTTTTAATGTGTGCTGATTCTGGAAAAATGTAATAGAGTTTAGAGTCTAAATGTAATCATCAAACACTGTATCAGAGCAAAACCAAAACAAGTTGTGGTTATCAAAGTATCAAACAGTAAATATGCCAATTAAGTCTCAAATTCATAATATTATGACTGTTACATAAGAATGGGAAAGGCAGAACCCCCTCACATCTGATTCTCTTACCCTTTCGATTAGCCTGAAACCTGTGCCAACCAAACACTATGGCAACCAAGATACTGACAGAACAACCAGCTATAAGACTGGCAATTAACTTTATTGGCTTTCCTTCATCTGAGAAAACAGGATTCTACATTATATAACCGAGAATGAGATAGGAAACAAAAGATACTGCTAAATTAAGTTATGCAAGAAATATATTAGAACTTACCTAGTTCTGCGCGTGCTAGGCGAACATAAAGATCTTCTCCACCAGAGGAAAACTGTTGTACATCAATAAGGTCTTTGGACCAGACCAAGCACCCTATTTTATTAACAAATGCATAAGCAAGGCAAGAACAATTATTCAGGCACCGTATCTTGCAGTCATCAGGCGTATTTTCAGCATCCAAAGGTGTAACAATTAACTCATGAGAATCTGGTACTTTCGACCTTGTAATCTTCCAAAACCCATCTGTATTTTGTTTAGTTTCCGATGAGACTGACTTGCCTGTCTCACCATCACAAAACAGTTTGGTTTGCCTTACACATCCTCCTGTCCAGTTTCCTCTTCTCCATTCGTCATTCGACTTTGGTATGTACCCTTTCAAACACTTGCAGATATGAGACTCAGAAGCTTTACATACCCCAAAAGGTCCACATGCTCCATAATAGTCACATGGATTATATGGTGTCTCCCAGTTAAGAAACCAGTTCTTGCCACTTTCTGAAAGCATAAGATTTGTTTTTCCATCCGATGAGATGCTCATATAGGCTATAGTATAGTCGAAAAAACTATAAGAGAAATACTTGGATCCCTTTATCACATTATCATTTAGGCTAAATCCACTTTGATAGCGATCATCCATAGCTGGTATACCAGTGAACTTTGATCTATCCCAGGGCCCACTTCGCCAGTGGGGTGCTGATCCATTGATCCAAATGAACACTTGTGATGGCGTCTCACGGGTGAGTCCAACTAAATATATCCCAGTTGATGGATCACTCTTGCTTTTCCAGGAAGTCAAGAACTGCCTCTTTCCAGATTTACTATCATATCCTAGCAGCTGGCTTGGTAGAAGTGTATCACAAGGGTAACTAAAACTCTCCCACAAATCATCTCCAGCCTCATCTCTGAGTACAAAGTTTCCAGTGTCTAAAAGAACTGCAGACGAACTATTAGACATTTCTGAAATATTGGTTGACCAGACAGAATTCTGCTCCCCATCAAAGAGCTCCAGATTCCCATTGCTTCCAATTGTCAAACTAGCCAAGGTATCACTAACTGCAAGGGGATTATCTCTGTTAGCCACCCACAAAACTTTACGAGGAAAAATACTCTTGTGCCACAACCCCACATACTTATTAACAGAACCATTTGGACTAAAGAATCCCAATTCAAAAACTTGGCTAGGAGAAACTAGATTTTGTCCCTGTGCTAATGGCTGTGAAGAACTTATATCATAAACATCAGCACAAAAATGTGAGGGAAGCAAGCTGAAGATGAACAGGAAAAATGTGGTGGAATCTAAAAGATTAACACTTTTGGTTTGAACACCCATTGACACCCAAATTTGTGTCATACAAATAACAGCATTCAGGTGCTGGGTTTTGGATGACACTCAGATGCAAACATCTGTTAACAGAAGATAATAGCTATTTGATCTGAAAATTATACAATTTTCTAATCAAACTAAATATATTTAATTGTGATTGTCAAAGAATTAAGCAATCTATTACTGTATACAGAGTGGCACTGTTTTTTTTTCTCTCAAGTTGAAGTTTTTAATGAGGCTACCGCTCATCCTCTTTGCTTAGTTGCTGTATTAAGTTATGCAATCATGCCATTTTATATATATATATATATATATATATATATATATATATATATATATATATATATATATATAAACAAGAACACTACATGTATATGAAAGTCAACTTCAATTTCACATAAAGCACAATCATTTTCTAATGGAGACAGTTCTGTCAATTAGCTAAAAGCCATGATCATAAAAATCTTTGAATAATTCCTGTCAATCATTTTCAGTCATTTTCTTACCAGAAAAAAAAAGTAATTCCTGGGTTTCTAACTTGAATTTACCTAATCAATCAGTACTAAATTTACAGTAAGTGAAGCAAGAATTGAAATTACCTGAGAGTGTTCAAAGAAAAAGCAGAAATGCCAATCCGAGAGGTGAAACTAAAATCGGAATCTGACGGCGGAGGTGTGGCCGGCGCGCCAAAACGCCGCCATCCATGGTCCATAATTTGACAGAAATTCTCAAAAGGTCCATAATTTAAAGTATCCATTTTGGGGAGATTGTGGATTTCATAAAAATTGTGCCTTTTGAATATTTTGCCATTTCTGGACTCTTTCTCGGTGAAATGAGAATCCCATCACTGCTGGGACATGAATCCTATTACTACTGGGGCAAAGAGTCCCATTACTAAGAGCAGATGCTGCAATGGTCCAATATAGGGTGGGTTGGATTGAGGGTTGGGCCAAGAAAACCATAAGAAAATCAAATTGGGTTAGACGTGAGTCCTACCGGATCGGGATCCTCTCCTAATAAAAGGAGAAAGAGATATCTCCTCATTAGATCTGGACTGTCGGATTAAAATTAGACTGTCCAGATTGCTTTGTAGGAGTGTTGTGTGAATAGTAACAGAGGATTGTGAACCGTCGGATCAAAATTTGACGGTCCAGATTGCTTTATGAGGAGATATGAGGAGAGAGAGATTAGGAGAAGATCTTAGTTCGAGTCCTACATGGATCAGTCTACGGCCAATCCATGGGTTAGTCCAGACCTCTTAGTCCAGACCAATTGAAACGCGGGACCACTTGCACATGTAATTCACTTACACATGAGTGCCACTTGCACAGTTTGTTACTGGACTTTTAATATGGGCCGTCAAATCAAGATCTTATGGCACATATTTAATAACAATTGTCACTTTTCAGTTGTGAATGATAAAAAATTATATATATATTTTTTAAATGTGAATAGTAATTACTCATTGAATTGATCTCATTGGTGTATGTGTATTGTTGAATAGAAGACCAAGAACTGATATGGATGAATAGTATATTAACCCATGCCAAGAATTAGTCCATATCTAAAATGGGTGCATTTGCTCTAATATGACCAGAATCTCATTACATACGAGTACAAAGAGAATCCCATCTCTTATAAATAGCAGCCTTCAATTCTTCAAAATCTCATTCATTTCACTACTTAATATCTCATTCACACTTCAACAAACACAAATATTTTCTTTCATTCTCCTTTCCAAGATTTGCATTGTGCGGGTGTACTGAGTAAATGATCGGGTGACTGAGTAACACCTGGTGTAAAGTGGGAGTACATTGAATCATTGATATGTATAGTTCTTGGTATAAAAGCATCATGCTACAGAAAACAGTTTACAAACACTTATCGTCCTTCGATCATTGTAACGGTAGCTTCATTTGTGGAGGAACTAGTATTTTCATTCTGTGGTTGAGAATGAGGAACTGAGTTTTCGACAGTGAATACAGGCCTCAAGGGCTGCGGACCATCTGTCTCACTACTTAGCATAAAAGCAACATCCGCCATGGTAGGCCTATCCGATGCACTGTCTTGCACACACAGAAGTCCAATCTGTATGCATTTCAGTACTTCATATGTAGAATATGAACTACCCAATACATCAGATACTAACTCCAGTCCCCTGCCTTCATTCCACAACTTCCATGCCTGAAAATAATATCCCATTAACTGTGGTTATGACTTGTCAAGACCGCAAACATGTAGACGGTGATCAATTAGCTAGGTTTCAGATTATGAACTTACGTTAGCAAGGAATCCTTCATGTTGGTCATATAAATAGAAGCTGGTGTTCTTCTTGCCACTAATAATCTCCAGTACCAAGACTCCAAAGCTGTAGACATCAGATTTTTCGGAAAATATCCCGCCCATGGCATACTCAGGAGACATGTAGCCACTGCACATAAAACATATTAGTTCGTATCTGACAAAATTATTGCTTTTTTTAGTTTCTACTTAAAGAAATGACTCTCACCGTGTTCCAACAACCTTCTGAGTATTATCTGGATCCTGTGTTTCTTCAACTATGCGTGCCAATCCAAAATCTGAGATTTTGGGATTCATTTTCTCATCCAAGAGAATGTTGCTGACTTTTAAATCTCTATGTATCACCTTCACATAAGAATCATGATGGAGATAAAGAAGCCCTCTAGCAACACCCTGAACTCATAAATCAGTAACTTCTCATCCTCTTTAACACAGCACCCCATCATCCTAACAAGGTTTTTGTGCTGAAGATTGGAGATCAACAGCATCTCATTCTTGAACTCTTCAACACCTTGTCCTGAGCTACTAGATAATCTTTTTACTGCTATTTCCTTCCCTTCCGGTAGCACCCCCTGCACGATGTCCACAAATTAGTCAATGCATGCATGTGAATATACTGAACCTTCTGAAGTCTACATATGTTTTCCTGAGGAAAGAAAATACCTTATAAACTGGGCCAAAGCCTCCTTGCCCGAGTTTGTTTGTGATGCTAAAGTTGTCTGTGGCGATTAGTATGCTATCAAAATCATATATCTTCAGCTCCGAGGGATCATGCTTTCCTATATATTCTTGAAGACCGTCTCTATGATGTTTAATCATGCTAGTTGATTCCAATCGCCGAGCTGTTAATTCAACTTGTCCTGATTTTGCCAATAAAACTAATCAAACACAGAGTTGGAACTGAACAAGAAGCAACACTTGAGTAAGAGGCAATATATAATTATTAAAATCTTATAATGTGCTCAATTAATTGACTCCCTCATATAATTTTCTTACGCTTTTTGTTAGCACGCCACCTGTGCAAACTGAAGACTATAGCAACAACCAAAATACTCAAAAAACCAATAGCTGTAAGACTGGCAATTAACTCTACCGGTTTTCCTTCACCTGCAAAGAAAAAACCAGATCAACTGACAAAACAAATGAAAATTTCGGGTACGCTAGTTGAGAAAGAGCCACTATCATTTACCTAGTTCTGAGTGTGCTAAGCGGACAAAAAGATCTTCTCCAAAAGACGGAAAATGCTGCATATCAATAAGGTCTTTGAACCAGACCAAACAGCCAATGTTATCAACATATGCATAAGCTATGCAAGAACAATTCTTTAGGCACTGTGCCTTGCACTCCTTGAACTTGTCTGCAGCCAAAGTAGTCAGATATTTATGAAAATCGGGTACTTTCAATCTTTCCAACTTCAAAAACCCATCAGTTCCTTTTGTTGAGACTGATTCATTAGTGTATGTTGTCTCACAAGACAAATTTGTTCGTCTCACACAACCTTGGGTCCAGTTTCTTCTGCTCCATTCTTCATTTGATTTGGGTATAAAGCCTTTCAAACACTTGCAGATTGGAGAGTCAGAAGCTTTGCAAACCCCAAATGGTCCACAGGCGCCACAATCGTCGCATGGGTTTTCCGATGACAACCACTCAGTATTCCAGTTCTTGCCACCTTCTGAAAACATAAAGCTCATTCTACCTTCTGAAGATATGTCCATGTATGCCAGAACTGTGTCACCTGGAATTTTATCGAAACTGAAAGAGAAATACCTTGTTCCCTGCATCACATTATCAACAAGCCTGAATGGATTAAGATCCAAAGTATTCATTCTGGGTACACCAACAAGCTTTGATGTATCCCATGGCCCACTTCTCCAGTGAGGAGTAGATCCATTACTCCAAATGGAAAGTTGTGATGGCAAGTCTGTCGACAGTCCTGCCAAGAATAACCCCGGCGATGGATCATTTTCACTTTTCCAAGATTTCAAGAAATTCTTTTTTCCAGAACCATAACCCAACCCCATTTTTAGTAAAACTCTCCCACATAACAGCTCCCATGACATTTTTGACAACAAAGTTTCCATTATCTAAGAGAACTGCAGATGAACAATTAGATATATTGGCTGACCAGACATAACTCTGTTTCCCATCTACAAGCTCCAGACTCCCACTGCTGCCAATTCTCAAACTAGCCAAGGTGTCTGTAGCTGCAAGAGGATTATCTCTGTTAGCCACCCATACATATTTACGAGGAAATATACCTTTGTGCCACAACCCCACATACTTATTAGCAGAACTATTAGGTCTGAAAAAGCCCAATTCAAATATTTGGTTAGGAGAGACTAGAATTTGTTCCTCTACTAATGGGTGTGAAGGAGTTATGTTATATACTTCAGTGCCATACAGTGACAGAAGTAAACTGAAGATGAACAAGAAATGCAAAGTGACACTACTCAGTTTCATCCAACTTGATTTGTGATTTGCAGAATACTAATGTCTATTATATTCTGTTTCACAGGGATAGCTTGGTTACTGAAAGTGCTGAAAGCACCAAAACCACTCAGAACTAAGTGTAGACCGGGTAATGTAGAAAATTCTATGATAAATCTGCCAATGTTTTCACAAAGTCAAGGCAGACAAATATGAAGACTTAAGCTCCTTCTACGAATCATCATACAACTCAATAATTCATGGTCCAAGACTTACGACAATAACCCTCAATAAGCATCAAGTTGACAATGTACAGTCTACATATTTCTAGCCACATCTGGGTTCTTAATTGTGATTGCTGATGTAAACCAATAAAGGTTCTATCAGTAAACTTCATACAGTTCACTGAATGACACAAAATTGATACAGTTCACATTCCACTATTTTCTCTGGTCACTTTCAGTGACATTCAATCTTTTAATGATTTCAACCATGGACACGATTAGCATAAAAATTGAACTTTAAATGAAGGAAGCAAAAGCAGTGTATGGTAGTTTCATCCCAAGAGAAACCCAGATTACATGCAAAGAAATCATCTGGTAGGTGAATTCAGCACCAAACAAATTCGGAAAAAGTAAATGGAACCCATTATATATCACCAAATATTCATGACTAAAACCAATCAATCTGTACATGGAAGAATCGCAACACCCATCATCATCATCATCAAGACAAAGATTGAAACTTAATGTAAAAGATTGAAACTTTGCACTGTTCTCAAATCGACAGTAGAAACATTGAAGTACCTGAAGGGACTGAAGGGAGTTGGCTTCTTCATAAAGTTCTTCTCCTCCTTTTTCATTCTCTATAATTGAAGTACACAAAATTTCACTACATTCTTATTCGCTGGAGCAGAATGTGAAGTTCCTTAATTTTTGATTGTGAAATGGGAGAGACTTGCGCTGTATCTATTGGCCATCTGGCAATTTGGGACGCAGTTCGAAATGTAGAGAAATCTATTTGAAACAATGAAACTGTTTCGAAGAGCATGTTCAACTTCGTGGAGACTTGAATTTTGTACACAAAATTGTCAATGCAAAATGTAAAAGCATCAATGAAGGTGCATCTTCTTAACGAAATAAACCTTCATACAAAAACAAAACCTTCAATGTGTGTAAGAACCACTTGAGAATTACTAAAAGGCATTGCTTTGTGATGTACCAAATTTGCTGACACTTAACGTCCTTCGAGCATAGTAATGCTAGCTTCATTTTTGGAGGAACTAGTATTCTTAGAGTGTGCTTGAGGATGATAAGCTGAGTTTTGGATAGCGAATACAGGCAGCTTTGGTTGTGGACCATCTTTCTCACTGCTTAGAATTGAAGCTACATCCACCATGGTCGGTCTATCCGCAGCATTGTCCTGTACGCAAAGAAGCCCAACATGCACGCATGCCATTACTTCTGATGAGGAGTATATATCACCCAATACTTCATCCACTAAACCCAATGCCTTCCCATCATTCCACAAGTTCCATGCCTGAAAACAATCCCATTATTTGTTGTTAAGACTTGATAAGACCCCAAAGCTGTAGTAATTACAGTAGGATTTAGAGTATAAACTTACATAGGCTAGAAAGCCTTGTTGTTGGTCATGTAAACAGAAGCTAGTATTCTTCTTCCCGCTAATAATCTCCAGTACTAAGACCCCGAAGCTGTAGACATCCGACTTTTCAGAAAATATCCCACCCATGGCATACTCCGGAGACATATAGCCACTGCACAACAAACACATTAGTAAGTATCTGACAAAATTGTTTCTTTTGATTTCTGGCTTGAAGAAATGATTTTCCTCACCGTGTTCCAACAACCTTCTGAGTATTTTCCAGACTTTGTTTTTCTTCAACTATGCGTGCCAATCCAAAATCTGAGATTTTTGGATTCATTTTCTCATCCAAGAGAATGTTACTGACTTTTAAATCTCTATGTATCACCTTCACATGAGAATCATAATGGAGATAAAGAATCCCTCTAACAACACCCTGAATAATATTAAAGCGTGTAGCCCAATCAAGCACTGCTCTCTTCGTCGGATCTAATCAATATTCAATGGACACAATTAGACTAATAATGCACGTAGAGACAATGATGATCACCAGACTTCTAGTTTTACCCTTTGAGGTGTTAAAAAAATAGAGACATTAGTAGGAAAAGTAGTGAGAACATAATATATATCTGAACTGAACATGAACAAAAAGTGTTTGATAGTTCTGGAATCTGGTGATCAATAAACGTGCAGGCTGAATGTTTTTCTCAGTCAAACTCTATGATAACTTATCACTTGATAAATTTAGTTCATTTGAAATCATCATAACTCTATGCTAGCTAGAACTTTTCAAGCATATATATGTTATAATGAATATAGGTATGTATGGGTAAAAAATGAAATACTGCAGCTAAAATAACACAGCTAGTGAACCTAACCATATAGAAAAGTATCCAAGCTTTTGTTTGGCAAGAACTCGTATATCAATAACTTCTCATCCTCTTTGACACAGCAACCCATCATCCTAACAAGGTTTTTGTGTTGGAGATTGGAGATCAACAGCATCTCATTCTTGAACTCTTCGACACCTTGTCCTGAGCTACTAGATAGTCTTTTTACTGCAATTTCCTTCCCTTCTGGTAGCATCCCCTACATGATACAAATTAGTCATTGCATGCATGTCTATATCTTGAACCTTCTGAAGTGCTATATATTTTTTCAGTAGCAAAGAAAATACCAGTACCTTATAAACTGGGCCAAAGCCTCCTTGCCCGAGTTTGTTCGTGATGCTGAAGCTGTTTGTGGCGATTACTATGCTATCAAAATCATATAACTTTAGCTCTGAGAAATCATGCTTTCCTATATATTCCCGAAGACCATCTCTATGAATCTTAATCATATTAGTTGATTCCAAGCGCCGTGCTCCTGATTTTGCGAATGAAACTATCAAACACAGAATCGGAACTGAACAAGATGCGACATTTGGGTAACAGACAATAACTTATAAATCTTTTGATGTGTAAATTAATTGACCTCCTCATCAAATTCTCTTACTCATTTGGTTAGCACGCCATCGGTGCAGACTGAACACTACAGCCACCAAGATGATCATAAATCCAATAGCTGTAAGGCTTGCAATAAACTTTATTGGCTTTCCTTCACCTGGAGAAAAAAAAAACAACAAATCACCATACAATACAAATAAAAAATAGTGCTATAAGAGTTGTGCAATAGCTATTATTATTTACCTAGTTCTGAGTCTGCTAGGCGGACATAAAGATCTTCTCCAAGAGATGGAAACTGCTGAATATCAATAAGGTCTTTGTACCAGACCAAACACCCTATGTTATTAACATAAGCATAAGCCAGGCAAGAACAATTATTCAAGCACTTTATCTTGCAGTCCTCAAACCTGTTTACAGCCACAGAATACAGGTATTCATGAAAATCGGGTACTTTCAATCTTTCCGTCTTAAAAAACCCATCTGATCGTATCGGTGAGACTGATCCATTAGTGTGTGTCTCACAAGACAAATTTTTTCGTCTCACACAGCCTTGGGTCCAGTTTCCTTTTCTCCATTCCTCATTTGACTTGGGTTTAAACCCTTTCAAACACTTGCAGATTGGAGATTCAGAAGCCTTGCAAATCCCAAAAGGTCCACAGGCACCATATATGTCACATGGGGTTGGCATTGTGTCCCCGTCAAGATACCAGTTCTCGCCACTTAATGAAAGCCAAAATTTCATCACCCCTTCTGAAGATATGTCCGCATATCCAAGGACTCTGTCACCTGGAAGTGTATCAAGTCTGGAGTACAAATACCTTGTTCCCTCTGTCTCGTTATCAACCAGAGTGTATGGATTTTCGTACTGAGAATTCATTGAGGGTACACCAATAAACTTTGATTTATCCCATGGCCCACTTCTCCAGTGGGGAATAGATCCATTACTCCAAATGGAAACTTGTGCTGGCAAGTCTGTCGACAGTCCTGCCAAGAATAACCCCGGCGATGGATCATTTTCACTTTTCCAAGATGTCAAGAAATTCTTTTTTCCAGAACCATAACCCAACCCCATTTTTGGTAGAAGTGAGTCACTAGGATTAGTAAAACTCTCCCACATAACAGCTCCCATGACATTTTTGACAACAAAGTTTCCATTATCTAAGAGAACTGCAGATGAACAATTAGATATATTGGCTGACCAGACATAACTCTGTTTCCCATCTACAAGCTCCAGACTCCCACTGCTGCCAATTCTCAAACTAGCCAAGGTGTCTGTAGCTGCAAGAGGATTATCTCTGTTAGCCACCCATACATACTTACGAGGAAATATACTTTTGTGCCACAACCCCACATACTTATAAGCAGAACTGTTTAGAGTAAAGAACCCCAATTCGAATATTAGGCCAGGAGAGACTAGAGTTTGTCCCTCAGCTAATGGGTGTGAAGGAGTTATTTTATGTACTTCCACTCCATACAATGAGGGAAGCAAAATGATGATGAATAAGAAAAACACAGTAACCCAACCCAGTTGCATCGCTGCTTGAATATGTTCAGCAGAAGAACAATCTCAATTATTTTCTCTCACAAGGATAGCTGCTAATTATAGCCTCACAGAACTTAGCTTATACCAGGTAACTTCTATGATAGCTCTGCCAATGCTTTCAAAGTCAAGGCAGACAAATTTGACATCAGGTTTTTCGTTTTTGATTACAAAACAACAAACTTCAAACTATGTTTAACAGATTTCACATTACGTGCTACCTAGTCCCAATCTAATATCGTGCTAAGTTACTTATCGAAAATGACTGAACAATTCATATCAAGTTTTGTTATCAGAATTGTATGACGAAGTGAAGATTTAAATTTCCGAATACAAAATTGTCAATACAAAGTCTAAAAGCATTAATGAAGGTGCATCTTCTTAACCAAATGAACCTTCATACACTACCCCGAGATAATGGAGTTGTTACCTACAAAAACGAAACCTTCAATATGTATAAGAACCCCAAGAGATCGACCAAAAGACATTGCATTGTGACGTGCCAAATTTGATGTCGCTTAACGTCCTTCGAGCGTAGTTTTTGGAGGAATTAGTATTCTCAGAGTGTGCTTGAGGATGATAAGCTGAGTTTTGGATAGCAAATAGAGGCAGCTTAGGTTGTGGACCCTCTTTCTCGCTACTTAAAATTGAAGCTACATCCACCATGGTAGGTCTATCCGCAGCATTGTCTTGTACACAAAGAAGCCCAACATGCACGCATGTCATTACTTCTGATGAAGAATATATATCACCCAGTACTTCATCTACCAACTCCAATGCCCTGCCTTCATTCCACAAGTTCCATGCCTGATAATAGTTCCATTAATTGTCATTAATACTTGTGAAAACCCCAAAGCTAGCTGTAGACAACACTCAAATAAGGTTTTACAGTATGAACTTACATAGCCAAGGAAGCCTAGCTGTTGGTCATATAAATAGAAGTTGGTATTCTTCTTGCCGCTAACAATCTCTAATACCAGGACCCCGAAGCTGTAGACATCAGATTTCTCAGAAAATATCCCATACATGGCATACTCCGGAGACATATAGCCACTGCACAACAAAATGTAAACATATTAGTGCGTATCTGACAAAGTTGCCTCTTTTTGTTTCTGGCAAAAATTAAAAAAAAAATAAAAACAATTCTCACCGTGTTCCAACAACTTTCCGAGTATTTTCTAGACTCTGTGTTTCTTCAACTATGCGTGCCAATCCAAAATCTGAAATTTTTGGATTCATTTTCGAATCCAGGAGAATGTTACTGACTTTTAAATCTCTATGTATAACCTTCACATAGGAATCATGATGAAGATAAAGGAGCCCTCTAGCAACACCCTGAATAATATAACATCGTGTAACCCAATCAAGCACTGCTCTCTTCGTCGGATCTAATCAAATATTCAAAGGACCCAGTTAGAGTAATAATGCTATACAGGCAATTTGTATTTAAGTAGTGATGAGCATAAACGAGCAGGGGCTGAATGTCTTGCTCGATCAGTCAAATTCTATGATAACTGTGACTTGGTAAATTTAGTTCACGTGTACTTATCGCAAATCTATGCAAAAACTTGTCGAGCAATATTTATATGAAAAGGAATCTAGGTAAAAATGAGTAATGTAATGCACCAAAAGTAAAACACTTGTGCAACTAACCGTATAGAAAAGTATCCAAGCTTTTGTTTGGCATGAACTCGTAAATCAGTATCTTCTCATCCTCTTTAAGACAGCAACCCAACATCCTAACAAGGTTTTTGTGTTGAAGATTGGAGATCAACAGCATCTCATTCTTGAACTCTTCGACACCTTGTCCCGAGACACTAGATAGTCTTTTCACTGCTATTTCCTTCCCTTCTGGTAGCATCCCCTACATGATGTCCACAAAGTAGTCATTGCATATATGTCTATATCTTGAACCTTCTGAAGTGCTATTTATGTATTTCATTAGCAAATAAAGTACCTTATAAACTGGGCCAAAGCCTCCTTGCCCGAGTTTGTTTGTGATGCTGAAACTGTCTGTGGCGATTAGTATGCTTTCAAAATCATATATCTTTAGCTCCGAGAGATCATGCTTTCCTAGATATTCTCGAAGATCGTCTCTATAAATCTTATTCAAACTAGTTGATTCCAAGCGCCGTGCTGTTGATTCGACAAGTCCTGATTATGAAAATACATCTATCAAACAGAGTTGGAACTAAACCAGAAGCAATGGGTAACAGCCAATAAATAATACATTAATGACACCCTCATCTAATTCGCTTACGCTTTTGGTTACCTCACCACCTGAGAAAACTGAAGGTTGTAGCAACTAGGATAGTCACAAATCCAATAGCTGTAAGGCTGCCAATTAACTTTATCGGCTTTCCTTCACCTTAAAAGAAAAACAAATCAACTTACAATAGAAACGAAAATCAGAGGTAAAAGAGTGTTCTGGAAGAGCTATTATCATTTACCTAATTCTGAGCGTGCAAGTCGAACATAAAGATATTCTCCAAAAGATGAAAACTGTTGCATATCAATAAGGTCTTTGTACCAGACCAAACACCCTATGGTATCAACATATGCATAAGCCATGCAAGAACAATTACTCAGGCACTGTGTCATGCAGTCCTCAAACTTGTCTGCAGCCAGAGAACCCAGATATTCATGAAAATCGGGTACTTTCAGTCTTTCCAACTTCACAAACCCATCTTTTCCTCTTGATGAGTCTGATTCTTTTGTGTTAGTTTCACTTTCACAAGACAACTTTGTTCGTCTCACACAACCTCCGGTCCAGTTTCCTTTGCTCCATTCCTCATTTGACTTGGGTATAAACCCTTTCAAACACTTGCACATTGGAGATTCAGAAGGTTTGCAAACCCCAAAAGGTCCACAGGCACCATAACTGTCGCATGGATTTGTCCATGACTCAAATACACGGGTCCAGT
Source organism: Potentilla sterilis (assembly GCA_963682095.1). Lineage (NCBI taxonomy): Eukaryota > Viridiplantae > Streptophyta > Magnoliopsida > Rosales > Rosaceae > Potentilla > Potentilla sterilis. The sequence continues at coordinate 2,216,588 of OY821755.1, forward strand.
TCTTTCCTCTTGCTGAAGTCCTCAGTATTCCTTCTGAAGTTATGCTACAATACGCAAGAACTTTCTCATCAGAAATTTTGTCATAATTGTAAGAGAAGTACCTTGTTCCCTGTGTCTCGTTATCAACAAAAGTAAATGGAGCTAGATACAGAGGATTCATTGGTATACCAATAAACTTTGATTTATCACATGGCCCGCTTCTCCAGTGGGGAGTAGATCCATTAATCCAAATGAACAATTGTGCTGGCAAATCTGCTGACACTCCAGATGAGAATATCCCCTGTGATGGATCATTTTCACTTTTCCAAGATGTCAAAATTTTCCGTTGTCCAGAACTTCTATTATATCCCAGCCACATGTCTGGAAGTGTTGAATCACAAGGATTATTGAAACTTTCCCACATATCAGCTCCAGTAACATATTTGACAACAAAGTTTCCATTATCTAAGAGAACTGCAGATGAACAATTAGATATATTGGCTGACCAGACATAACCCTGATTCTGATCTACGAGCTCCAGATTCCCATTGCTGCCAATTCTCAAACTCGCCAAGGTGTCTGTAGCTGCAAGAGGATTATCTCTGTTAGCCACCCATACATACTTACGAGGAAATATACTTTTGTGCCACAACCCCACATACTTATTAGCAGAACTGTTTGGACTGAAGAAACCCAATTCGAAAATCCGGCCAGGGGAGATTAGAGTTTGTCCCACTCCTAGTGGGCGTGAAGAAGTTATGTTATATACTTCAGCGCCATACTGTGATGGAACCAAGCTGGCAATGAATATGAAAAATAAAATAACGGTGCCTAGTTGCATCCCTACTTGCATATGTTAATCAGAAGAACAAAGTACATAATTTTATGTTTCACAAGGATAGCTTGGCTGCTGAAAGTTCTGAAGAACGTAGGACACATAGAACTAAGTGTAGACCAGGTAATGCAGAAAATTCTATGATAATTCTGTCAATGATCTTAAAGTCAAGCCTTTGAAGGCAAACTAATTTGAACACTAGAGCTATTTCTATGAATCATACAGCTCAACAATACATGTCCAAGTGTGACGACAATAACCCTCGATAAGCATCAAGTTGATTTTTCTTATAGACCACAAATACAAGTTACTTGAAGAAAGCTGAGGATTAATACAAAAAAGCATGGTCAAATTATAAAGACGAATATTCCTGGTCTAACAACCATTGCCATCCCAATAGTGTGTCCATCAAAACAATGACATTTTGGGAAAATTTCAGAGACAAATGACCTCCGTTCACTTTACATTTTACATATTCATTTTCAAAGCTTCTAGCTTTCTATCCACACTTGGGTTGTTATTTGTGATTGACTGATTGCAAACCAAAGTACCTTAAATCAGTAGACTTCAATGTGACAAAATGACTTATACTGATTCCACATACCACTATCTTCTATGGCTATTTTCAAATTGTCAACAACTAATTGGGAAGAAAATATAAGACTGAAAAAGGGACTATCGGAGCGTGTCAGGCAAGTTAGCCTGTGGACACCTGAGCACTAAGACTGTGACAAAATCAGTACAGGTCCCATCAAACTATCTTCTCTGGTCACTTTGAATAACATTCAAACATTAAGTGAAAATTTTCAACCATTGGCACATTCAACATTTGAAGAAAAAGAATTAAACTTTAATTAAAGGAAGTAAAGCAGTGTGTGACAATTTCATCCTGAGAGAGACCCAGATTTTACATGCAAAAGAAATTATCTGACAGGCAAAATTCATCACCAAAGGAATTCAGAAAAAAGTAACTGAAACCCCAGTAAATATCACCCATGACTAAAACCAATCAACCTATACATAGAAGAATCACAACACCCATCATCATCATCAAGACAAAGATTGAAACTTTATGTAAAAGATTGAAACTTTATGTAAAAAATTGAAACTTCCAACTGTTCTGAAATTGACAGTAGAAACTATTCAGTACCTGAATGGAGTCAAGGGAAACGAAAGCAAAGGCTTGGGCTTTTGAAGAAATGTTGATGCAATAATTCTGTACTGGAGACCCAACAAGCCATCGTCGCTGCTTCTTCTTTTTCTTCTTCATTCTCTCAGTCACTAATTGACGCAGTTTCTTATCTATAGTAGTCAAGCAGCCCGAAATGAGACAACAACGTACAGTTAACCTCGATAATTTAATACTCAATTAATTAATAATCTCGTTAAGTTAATAATTTTTCTCGATTCCGACTCGGTGATAACCGTGCTAAATTAATATTTCGCTAAATTTATAAGATAATATAATTTTGAGAATTCCTTAAGACCCTATCGAATATATAAATTAATAATCACTTATTATTATTATTAATAAATTTTACATTTACGAGGACTTCATAAAAAAATTACTCAATTGTTACTTGTTTTCACTTGAAAATGATATCATCTTAAATAACATGATACGTCGAATAATATAGTACATCAAATAAAATAGTACATTTAATAATGTACACGTAATAAATTGAATAAATAATATATCGAACGTACAATTAATAATGTATACGAAATTAAGATACAATTTTTTTTTCTGAAAATTTAAAAAAATATTTATTAAAATTTGATAAATTAATAAGTTATTAATTTATTGATATATTAATAATTCGTTAAATTAATAATTTTTACCGGTCCCGAGGTTATTAATTTATAGGGGTTCTAGTTGTACTGTATATCAAGTTTTTTTTTTTTTTCCGTTTTTGTCAGTTTAGATAAACCAATTCGAAAGGTACGAAAATCTATTATGTGGGGGAGACATAATTTTTGTACACAAAATTATTAATACAAAGTGTAAAGTACATCAATATTGGTGCATCTTTCACCATATTACTGTCTTACCAAAGAGCAAGGGTTTGTATCCTACACCAGAAAGAAAACCTTCCTTCAATGTGTAAAAGAACCCCTTGAGAATGACCAAATGTCTTTGCGTTGTGGTGTAACAAATTGATGTCGCTTATCGTCCTTCAATCACTGTAATGCTGGCTTCATTTTTGGAGGACATAGTATTCTCAGAGTGTGGTTGAGGATGATCATTTGAATTTGGGATAGTGAATAGAGGAAGCTTAGGTTGTGGACCATCGTTCTGACTACTGAACATCAAAGCTATATCTTCCATAGTTGGCCTATCCACAGCACTGTCTTGTACACATAGAAGCCCAATATGCACACATTTCAGTACTTCTGATGAGGAATATGAATCCCCCAATATTTCATCTACCAACTCCAACCCCCTGCCTTCATTCCACAAGTTCCATGCCTGAAATTAGGTTCATACATATGATTTTAGCATATGAAAGAAACTGGTGATGAGTTCACATTTTACATTAAGCGACAATGTGCAAAATTCACCGCTTGATTAATCTATTAGGAGGAGGTTAAATTTATCACAAAAACACTGACCGATAAAGTATGAACTTACATAGGCTAGAAAGCCTAGCTGTTGGTCATATAAACAGAAGCTGGTATTCTTCTTGCCACTAATAATCTCCAATACCAACACACCAAAGCTGTAGACATCAGATTTTTCAGAGAATACCCCACCCATAGCATACTCCGGAGACATATAACCACTGCACAAATAACACATTAGTATGTATGTATCAAAATTGCTTCTTCTGGTTTCTGGCTTTAATATAAATGCCATGAGTATGTAACTGATAAATTTGATGTTTACCGTGTTCCCACAACTTTTAGAGTATTTTCCAGACTCTTTGTTCCTTCAACTATGCGTGATAATCCAAAATCTGATATTTTTGGATTCATTTTTTCATCCAAGAGGATATTACTGACTTTTAGATCTCTATGAATCACCTTCACATAGGAATCATGATGAAGATAAATAAGCCCCTTAGCAACACCCCGAATAATGTTCAAACGTGTAGCCCAATCAAGCACTGCTCTCTTTGACAGATCTAAAATCAAATGTTCAGTGCACCCAGTAAGAGTGCAACACAACCATTCCAAAAAAAAGTTCGAGTGCAACACTCCAGTCAGTAATTCTATTCACACTTTCCATAAACATTACAAGATAACAGTGGTGATACGGGACTTTTAGCCATAAAAGTTGTTAAAACTAAAATGCTAGCTCTAAATTCGTAAAAATTATAGAAAAAGTTGTATGAATTGAATGCATAACGGAGATCTCAGACATCAGACAATGTTAGATAGTGATAAGCATTAAACTTGCAGGGTAAAATATCTTGTTTACTCAAACTCAAGGATGACTAGGTGATTTAGTTCATGCGACTTCATTTATAACTACATGTAGGACATCTTCAAGATAATCTTACAAAAAAGAAGAGATAAAAGCATACTGAAAGAAGAAGATAAAAATGAGTAACTTACTGCAGATAAAAACAAAAAAACAAAAAACAAAAAAAAGCCTACTGATCGAGACTAACCGAAGAGAAAAGTATCCAGGCTTTTGTTAGGCATGAACTCATATATCAGTAACTTCTCATCTTCTTTAATGGAGCAACCCATGATCCTAACAAGATTTTTGTGTTGAAGATTGGAGATCAAAAGCATCTCATTCTTGAACTCTTCTACACCTTGTCCTGAGCTACTAGATAGTCTCTTCACAGCTATTTCCTTCCCTTCTGGTAGCATCCCCTACACGATGAGCACAATTAGTCATCGCATGCATGTCTATAACATGTACCAGTCAAAGTGCTATACTGCTATGTATGCTATCCTTGGGAAAGAAAGTACCTTATAAACTGGGCCAAAGCCTCCTTCCCCGAGTTTGTTTCTGATGCTGAAGTTGTCTGTGGCTATTAGTATGCTTTCAAACTCATATAACTTTAGCTCTGAGAGATCATGCTTTCCTATATATTCTCTAACATCGTCTCTATAATTCTTAATCAAACTACTTGATTCCAAGTGCGGTGTTGGTAATTGGACATTTCCTGATTTTGTAGATAAAACTATCAAACACCGAGTTGTAATACAACAAGAAGCAACATTTGGATAACAGAAAATAAATATTAAATTATTTTCAAGTGCTAAATTAATTGGCTATTTCATCCAACTCTCTTACGCTTTTGATTGGCACGCCACCGGAGTAAACTGAAGACCATAGCAACCAATATACTCATAAATCCAATAGCTGTAAGGCTGGCAATTAACTTTATCGGTTTTCTTTCACCTGAATCAAACAACAAAATCAACTTACAACACAAGCCAAAATTAGTGGTAGAGTAGTTGTACATGCAAGAGCTATAAACATTTACCAGGATCTGAGTCTGCCAGGCGGATATAAAGATCTTCTCCAAAAGATGTAAACTGCTGCAAATCAATAAGATCTTTGGACCAGACCAAACACCCTATGTTATTAACATATGCATAAGCCAGGCAATAACAATTACTCAGGCACTGTATCTTGCAGTCCTCAAACTTGTCTGGAACCCAAGAACTAATATATTCATGAAAATCGGGTACTTTTAATCTTTCCAACTTCCAAAACCCATCTTTTCCTTTTGATGAGACCGATTCATTTGTGTGTGTCTCGCATGACAAACTTTTTTGTCTCACACAACCTCTTGTCCAGTTTCTTTTGCTCCATTCCTCATTTGACTTGGGTATAAACCCTTTTAAACACTTGCACATTGGAGATTCAGAAGCTGTACAAACCCCAAAAGGGCCACAGGCGCCATAATTGTCACATGGGCTTTTCCATGACTCCCAGTCAAGATACCAGTTTTTCCCACTTTCTGAATACATTTGGCGCAGTACTCCGTCTGAAGATATCTCCATATATGCAAGAACTTTGCCACCTGGAACTTTGATTGAACTGTAAGATTTATTCCTCGTTCCTGGTGTCACACCAATATTCTTTGATTGATCCCAAGGCCCACTTCTCCAGTGGGGAATAGATCCATTTATCCAAATGAACGATTGGGTTGGCAACTCTGCTGACTGTCCGACCTTGAATATCCCCGGTGATGGATCATTATCATTTTCCCAAGATGTCAAGAAAATCTGTTTTCCGAACATGCTTGGGAGAAGTGAGTCACTAGGACTATTGAAACTTTCCCACATACCAGCTCCAGTAACATTTATGACAACAAAGTTTCCATTATCTAAGAGAACTGCAGATGAACAATTAGATATATTGGCTGACCAGACATAACTCTGATTTCCATCTACAAGCTCCAGATTGCCATTGCTGCCAATTCTCAAACTAGCCAAATTGTCTGTAGCTGCAAGAGGATTCACTCTGTTAGCCACCCATACATATTTACGGGGAAATATACTTGTGTGCCACAATCCCACATACTTAGCAGAACTGTTTGGACTGAAGAAACCCAATTCGAAAATCCGGCCAGGGGAGACTAGAGTTTGTCCTACTGCTAGTGGTTTGGAATTAGTGATCTCATGAACTTCAGCACAATAACACGGAGAACTAAGCAAGCTCAAGATCAAGAACAACATCAAAAACATAAAGGAAATCAAACCTTTAATAATCTCTGCTCTAAAATCCATTTGCTATGAGACTAAATTGTTCAGTGGAAACAAAGATTGAAATTCAAGTTTTATACATAGTTGCTGAACATTGGATTTATACAACTTTCATCATCACCGTGACAAAACTGTCATTTCAAGTTGTTTAATGAAGAAATAATGCAAGCAAGATAACAATGCTCTGGAAATGAAAGGACTGATGAGAACCACAAAGACGTAAGGATTGTAACTTTTTTAGGTGCAGCATTTAAGAGCAGACAAGATAGTCACCAACTTCATTGATTGGTACGTATTAGCAACTTGAAGACCGAGGCTTTCCGAGATGGGTACGTCCCAATATGATTCATTGCCTATGATGCATGGTCCCTCTGCTAATGGGTGTGAAGGAGTTATGTTATATACTTCAGAGCCATTTCTGATGGAGGCAAGCTGGCGATGAATAAAAACAAAAAACAAAAAAACAAAGGAACACTACCTAGTTGCATGCCTGCTAGATACGCAGAAGAACAATGTAAATTATTTTATGATTCACAAGGATAGCTTGACAATACTGTGAAGGAAGCAAACTGAAGATGATTAAGAAAAACTAAGTAGCACAAGTGCACAACCCAGTTGCATCACTACTTGAGTATGTTACGAAGAAGAACTATCTCAATTATTTTCAGTTTCACAAGGATAGCTAGTTTAGCTACTAATTAAGGTACTAAAGCACCTTGGCCACACAGAATTTCACTTAGACCAGGTAATTAAGAAACTTTTATGATAGTTCTGCCAATGCTTACAAAGTCATGGCAGAAAAATTTGACATCTTGTTGTTAAGTTAACATCTCAGCAACAATCAAACTATTTTCCCTCTTATCTGGTCACATTCCAAACTTTAAGTGAATGATTACAACCATTGACCAATTAAAATTTGAAAAAAAAAAAAAGAGGATTGAACTTGAAGTAGAGGAAGCAAAGCTGATAGTTTCATCCTAAGAGGCTAAGAGATACCCAGATTACATGCAAAGAAATCATCTGATACGTAAATTTAGCACCAAACAAATTCAGATTAAGAAAATGAAACCCACCCATGACAAAAACCAATCAATTTGTACATGAAAGAATCATAACATCCATCATCGTCATAATGATAAATAGCTGGAAAACCCAATAAATCAATAAATGTAGAAGCATAACTTCATGTAAAGATTGAAACTTTGCAGTGTTCAGTAGTAAACTATACAGTACCTGAAAGAAGTCGAGGGAAGTTGGATGCTTATAGGGAATAAAAGACGCCTGCCGGAGACCCAACTAGCCACCATTGACGGCTTTCTTCTTCTTCTTTGTTGTAACGAATGTAAGAAAAGAACACAGAATTACGTGGTTCACCAACGATGTGTTGGCTACGTCCACGGGCAAAGGAGAGCAGTTTTATTATCTTGAGGAAAACAGAATACAGAATACAATTAGGTTTATGACGTTTATATACTAAACCCAAAAGGAAACTATAACAGATTGTGGGCCTCAGTCAGTACTACCGGATGGCTGGTTCAAGGCATATATTAACAAATCTCCACCTTGACTTGAATCCTCTCACAGAAACAGATGTACCAGATGCATCATAATAATGTCAGATGAACAGATATCTCCTTTGCCCCAGATGTTGCCCCCAAAGGGCAACTAACAGCTTGTAACATTCAGCAAGTCCAAACAATGTTGGAACTTGCTGTGCGGAACCGGCTTGGTGAACATATCAGCGGGATTATCAGCAGCACCCACTTTCTTCATATTAATTCTGCTCTCACTTCTCAGGAAATGATATCTGACATCAATGTGCTTAGTCCTCTCATGATGAACCTGATCCTTTGCTAAACATATTGCACTCAAACTGTCACAATATACAATAGCATGATCATGATGTAAACCAAGACTACTGACCAGTCCCTTCAACCATATTCCCTCCTTTGCAGCTGCTGTCAAAGCCATGTACTCTGCTTCAGTTGTAGACAAAGTCATTGTAGGCTGCAAAGTAGCTTTCCAACTAACAACAGAGCAACCAAGAGTGAAAACATAACCAGTCATAGATCTCCTGGTATCAACATCTCTATCATAATCACTATCTGAATAGCCTGTTACTAAACACGTTGTATCACCTCCATAAATGAGACCAACATCAGACGTACCTTTGAGGTACCGGAAAATTCTCTTCACAGCTTGCCAATGCTCCTTTCCAGGTTCACCCATAAACCTGCTGACAACACTAACAGCATGTGCAAGATCAGGCCTAGTGCAAACCATAGCATACATCAAGCTTCCTACTGCACTAGCATAAGGAACTCGAGACATGTACTCCTTCTCCTCAGCAGATTTAGGTGCAAACGCAGTAGACAGATGAATATTTGCAGCACTTGGAGTATCTATAGGTTTTGATGTAGACATACCAAACCTGGACAACATCTTCTGGATGTAACCTTTCTGTGATAAGAAAAGCTTCTTCTGACTTCTATCCCTCTGTAAATCTCCATTCCCAGAATTTTTCTGGCTACTCCCAAATCCTTCATCTCAAACTCTGCACTGAGAAGACCCTTCAACTTCTGGATATCTGACTTGTTTTCTGCAGCTATCAACATGTCATCTACATTCAGGACTAGATAAATGAGGGAACCATCTGTTACCTTGTTGTAGTAGACACAACAATCATACGGACTCCTGATGTAGCCTATCTCTATCATATAGCTATCAAACCTCTTGTACCACTGTCTAGGAGACTGCTTTAGTCCATACAAGGACTTCTTCAACTTGCAAACATAGTCTTCTTTTCCAGGAACTTGGAAACCATCTGGCTGAGTCATGTATATCTCCTCTTCCAACTCTCCATGTAGAAAAGCTGTCTTCACATCTAGTTGTTCAAGCTCCAGATTCTGATGTGCAACTATGGCTAGTAGCACCCTGATAGAAGTATGTCTGATCACTGGTGAGAAAATCTCATTGTAGTCTACTCCCTTTTTCTGATGGAACCCTCTTGCAACTACCCGAGCTTTATACTTAATGCCCTCAGCAGGTAACAACCCTTCTTTCTTCTTGAAAACCCATTTACAAGTGATGATCTTTCTCCCCTGAGGTCGTTTAGCCAATTCCCAAGTCTGATTCTTGTGAAGTGACTCCATCTCATCTCCCATTGCAGCAAGCCGTTGGGTAGACTCTGTACATGTAACTGCTTCCTTGTAGGTGGATGGCTCATGGGGATCCACCTCTTCAGCAACCTGTAGTGCATAAGCCACCATGTCCTCAAAACCATACCTCGTGGGGGCTTTCCCAAAGTTTGCTCTCCTAGATCGCTCAAGAGCCAAACTATGCTGATTAGATACAGTTGGTTCTGTTTCTGAATGTAAGTGTTGATCTTCTTTCTGTGGTTCACTCTCATCTTGAGTAACTTGTTGCTCCACCTGTCTCTCAACATTACAATTTTCTGATATTGTATCATAACAGTAGGGTTAAACATAGAATTTTCATCAAATACTACATTTCTGCTAAGTATAACCCTGTTTTCGGATGGAGACCAGATTCTGAAACATTTAACCCCATCCCCATAGCCTACAAACACTCCCTTTTTAGCTCTTGGTTCTAACTTACCCTCACTTACATGATAATAAGCAGTACACCCAAAAACCCTTAGATTGGAGTAATCAACAAACTTACCAGACCACATCTCATAAGGTGTTTTGAGATGTATACATGTGTGAGGTCCACGATTTATCAGATAACATGCAGTACTCACCGCTTCTGCCCAGAACCTTCTTTCTAATCCAACATTAGAGAGCATGCACCTAGCTCTCTCCAGAAGTGTCTGATTCATACGTTCTAGCTGCTACACCATTTTGCTGTGGTGTATTCCGGACTGTATGATGCCTTGCAATGCCTTCAGACTTGCAGAACTCATCAAATTCAGCAGAACAGAATTCCAGACCATTGTCAGTTCGCAGCCTCTTGATCTTCTTCCCTGTTTGATTTTCCACTAATGCCTTCCACTGCTTGAAGTTCTTGAAAGCGTCACTTTTATGCTTCATCACGAACACCCAAGTCATTCTTGAGTAATCATCAATCATAGACACAAAATATTTGTGACCTCCCAAAGAAACAACACGAGAAGGACCCCAACAATCAGAATGGATATAATCAATCATGCCTTTAGTTCTATGAATTGCTTTAGGAAACTTGCTGCGATGTAGCTTCCCGAAAATACAATGTTCACAGAAATCAAGATCTTTGACCTTGTGGCCACCAAGAAGATCATTCTTTGATAGAGGTTGCATCCCTCTTTCACTCATATGACCGAGCCTCATGTGTCATAGCTTGGCCATGTCTTCCTTCTGAACCTCCGATGATGCAATAGCAGCGGAACCTGACAGCGTAGAACCTTGCAAAATATACAAAGTACCACCTTGCATGCAGAACTGTTAGCGTTATAAATAATGCCTTCATCTATCTGCTCATAGGTTGAAAACCACTCCCTGCGCGGACATATATGATAAGATGCCCCGGTATCCAAAATCCACACATCCCTGTGATGTGTTTGTGCATCTGCAACTAGGGCAAAATCATCTTCATAATTTATGTCATCTTCTGCTAAAGCAGCAGTACCACATGCTTTCTCATGCTGATGCTTCTTCTTCTTTGGACATTCGTTTTTCCAATGTCCCTTCTCTTCACAGTAATTGCAGACATCATTAGATTTGATACCCTTTGACACTGGTTTCTTGAATTTCTTCTTCCCGAAACTTCCCTGTCCCATACTTCCACTGGCTACCAAACCAGCAGCATGGCTATCTGAACTTGTACCGATCGCCTTATGGCGCATCTCTCTAGTATGAAGAGATGATCTAACCTCCTCCAGAGTCACAGTATCTCTCCCACCAATAAAAGAATCCACAAAATTCTCATACGATAAAGGAAGAGATACCGACAGAATTAGGGCAGCATCCTCATCATCTACTTTAACATCAATATTACGCAACTCTAAGAGAATTGTGTTTAACTGATCTAAGTGATCTCTTACAGTCGTGCCATCTTCCATTCGCAGGCTGAACAGACGTCGCTTTAGAAGCAACTTGTTGGTTAAAGACTTCGTCATGTATAGACTCTCAAGCTTCGACCACAGACCAGCCGCAGTTTCCTCATCTGCGACCTCGGTGATGATATCATCTGCAAGGCACACCAAAATTGTCGAGTGTGCCTTCTCCTCCAGACTGGCCATCTCAGCGGTTTTTGGACCCTCCGACTTCTTCACAAGCGGCGTCCACATCCCTAGTTGTTTTAACAAGGCTCGCATCTTGATCTGCCATAAACTGAAATTGTTTCTCCCCGTGAATTTATCGATCTTCACGTTTAAACCAGACATCTTTTCTTATTATATTAACATTCTTCCGGATGGCTGGTTCAAGGCATATATTAACATTCTTCTTCATGTTTGGTTGTGAATTATTATCATCCGCAATTAAAATCGCAAATGACAGTAAAATTATAAGCAAATATTTGTGGGTATGGACAATTTGGTGCAATGTTGCAGTGACACCTACGCGATGTAAAATGACTCAAGTCACTCAATAAAATTTCTTTAATACAAATGTATCAAATAGTTCAGACTTAATTTTCGGATACAAAATTGTTAATGCAAAGTGTAAGTGCAACCATGAATGTGCAACTTCTCTCTGAAAAACATTCGTACACTACCAACTTCTATGTAAAAGAACCACTTGATAATGACCAAAAGGCATTGCTTTTGTGGTCTAACAATTTGCTATTGTTTATCATCCTTCGATCATTGTAATGCTAGCTTCATTTTTGGAGGAGTTAGTATTCTCAGAGTGTGGCTGAGGATGATAAGCTGAGTTTTGGGTAGTGAACAGAGGCAGCTTAGGTTGTGGACCTTCCTTCTCACTACTTAACATCAAAGCTATATCTTCCATAGTTGGCCTATCCACAGCATTGTCTTGTAAACATAGAAGCCCAATATGCACACATTTCAGTACTTCTGATGAGGAATATGAATCCCCCAATATTTCATCTACCAACTCCAACCCCCTGCCTTCATTCCACAAGTTCCATGCCTGAAATAAGGGCATCTCCAACAAAGGTGGCCAAACCCATACCCAAACCCATACCCAAAAAAAATTGATCTCCAACAACCAAAACCCATACCCAAATTTGGGTTCCTCCTCCACACTTGACCCAAATGAAAAAGGAATTGGGGGAGGAAACCTATTACTGTTCACTTGACCCACACTTGACCCAAACTTTTTTAATAATTAAAAGATTTTTTTATTTGGTCCAACACATATTAAAATATATTATATAATTAATATCTATAGTTTATATAATTCATTTATTATTAAATAATTATATAAAATTATTAAAATTTGGGTATGGGTATGGGTTTTGACAAAATAGTTGGAGATGAAATATGAGTTTGAATAGTAATGGGTTTGGGTGAGTCAAAAAATGGGTTTGAGTATGAGTTTTGAGTGTCATTGTTGGAGATGCTCTAAGGTTCATATATATGATTTTAGCATATGAAAGAAACTGGTCATGAGTTCACATTTTACATTAAGTGGCAATGTGCAAAATTCACCGCTTAATTAATCTATTGGGAGGAGGTTAAATTTATCACAAAAACACTGACCGATAAAGTATAAACTTACATAGGCTAGTAAGCCTAGCTGTTGGTCATATAAATAGAAGCTGGTGTTCTTCTTGCCACTAATAATCTCCAATACCAACACCCCAAAGCCGTAGACATCAGATTTTTCGGAAAATACCCCACCCATAGCATACTCCGGAGACATATAGCCACTGCACAGAAAACATATTAGTATTTAGAATGTATATATCGAAATTGCTTCTTCTGGTTTCTGGCTTTAATATAAATGCCATGAGTATGTAACTGAAAAGTTTGATATTTACCGTGTTCCCACGACTTTTAGAGTATGTTCCAGACTCTGTGTTCCTTCAACTATGCGTGATAATCCAAAATCTGATATTTTTGGATTCATTTTTTCATCCAAGAGGATATTACTGACTTTTAGATCTCTATGAATCACCTTCACATAGGAATCATGGTGAAGATAAATCAGCCCCTTAGCAACACCCCGAATAATGTTCAAACGTGTAGCCCAATCAAGCACTGCTTTCTTTGACAGATCTAAAATCAAATGTTCAGTGCACCCAGTTAGAGTGCAACACTACCATTCCAAAAAAAGTTAGTGCAACACTCCAATCAGTAATTCTATTCATACTTTCCATAAACATTACAAGGAAACAGTGATGATCGATACGGGACTTCCAGCCATAAAATTGGTTAAAACTAAAATGCTAGCTGTAAATTCGTAAAAATTATAGACAAAGTTGTATGAATTGAATGCATAACGAAGATCTCAGACACCAAACAGTGTTGGATAGTGATAAGCATAACACTCACAGGGTTAAATATCTTGCTTACCCAAACTCAAGAAATGACTAGGTGATTTAGTTCATGCGACTTCATTTATGTGTACGTGCAGGACTTTTTCAAGATAATCTTACAAAAAGATCAGAGCATAAAAGAAATTGAAGGAAGAAAATAAAAATGAGTAACTTGCAGCAGATAAACATATATAAAAAAATAAAAATAAAATAAACGGCCTACTGAGACTAACCGAAGAGAAAAGTGTCCAGGCTTTTGTTAGGCATGAACTCATATATCAGTATCTTCTCATCTTCTTTAATGCAGCAACCCATGATCCTAACAAGATTTTTGTGTTGAAGATTGGAGATCAAAAGCATCTCATTCTTGAACTCTTCTACACCTTGTCCTGAGCTACTAGATAGTCTCTTCACAGCTATTTCCTTCCCTTCTGGTAGCATCCCCTACACAATGAGCACAATTAGTCATCGCATGCATGTCTATATCATGTACCAGTCAAAGTGCTATACTGCTATGTATGCTATCCTTGGGAAAGAAAGTACCTTATAAACTGGGCCAAAGCCTCCTTGCCCGAGTTTGTTTCTGATGCTGAAGTTGTCTGTGGCGATTAGTATGCTTTCAAAATCATATAACTTTAGCTCTGTGAGATCATGCTTTCCTAAATATTCTCTAACATCGTCTCTATAAATCTTAATCAAACTACTTGATTCCAAGTGCGGTGTTGGTAATTGGACATCTCCTGATTTTGTAGATAAAACTATCAAACACCGAGTTGTAATACAACAAGAAGCAACATTTGGATAACAGAAAATAAATATTAAATTATTTTCAAGTGCTAAATTAATTGGCTATTTCATCCAACTCTCTTACGCTTTTGATTGGCACGCCACCGGAGCAAACTGAAGACCATAGCAACCAATATACTCATCAATCCAATAGCTGTAAGGCTGGCAATTAACTTTATCGGTTTTCTTTCACCTGAATCAAACAACAAAATCAACTTACAACACAAACAAAAATTAGTGGTAGTACATGCAAGAGCTGTAATCATTTACCAGGATCTGAGTCTGCTCGGCGGACATAAAGATCTTCTCCAAAAGATGTAAACTGCTGCATATCAATAAGATCTTTGGACCAGACCAAACACCCTATGTTATTAACATATGCATAAGCCAGGCAATAACAATTACTCAGGCACTCTATCTTGCAGTCCTCAAACTTGCCTGGAGCCCAAGAACTAATATATTCATGAAAATCGGGTACTTTCAATCTTTCCAACTTCCAAAACCCATCTTTACCTTTTGATGAGGATGATTCATTTGTGTGCGTCTCACATGACAAACTTGTTTGTCTCATACAACCTCTTGTCCAGTTTCTTTTGCTCCATTCCTCATTTGACTTGGGAATAAACCCTTTCAAACACTTGCATATTGGAGATTGAGAAGCTGTGCAAATCCCAAAAGGGCCACAGGCGCCATAATTGTCACATGGGCTTTTCCATGACTCCCAGTCAAGATACCAGTTTTTTCCACTTTCTGAATACATTTGCCGCAGTACTCCATCTGAAGATATATCCTTATATTCAAGAACTTTGTCACCTGGAACTTTGTTTGAATTGTAAGAGTTATTCCTCGTTCCTGGTGTCACACCAATAAACTTTGATTGATCCCAAGGCCCACTTCTCCAGTGGGGAATAGATCCATTTATCCAAATGAACGTTTGTGATGGCAACTCTGCTGACTGTCCTACCATGAATATCCCCGGTGATGGATCATTATCATTTTCCCAAGATGTCAAGAAAATCTGTTTTCCGAACATGCTTGGGAGAAGTGAGTCACTAGGATTATTGAAACTTTCCCACATATCAGCTCCAGTAACATTTTTGACAACAAAGTTTCCATTATCTAAGAGAACTGCAGATGAACAATTAGATATATTGGCTGACCAGACATAACCCTGATTCTGATCTACGAGCTCCAGATTCCCATTGCTGCCAATTCTCAAACTCGCCAAGGTGTCTGTAGCTGCAAGAGGATTATCTCTGTTAGCCACCCATACATACTTACGAGGAAATATACTTTTGTGCCACAACCCCACATACTTATTAGCAGAACTGTTTGGACTGAAGAAACCCAATTCGAAAATCCGGCCAGGGGAGACTAGAGTTTGTCCCACTCCTAGTGGGCGTGAAGAAGTCATGTTATATACTTCAGCGCCATACTGTGATGGAACCAAGCTGGCAATGAATATGAAAAACAAAATAACGGTGCCTAGTTGCATCCCTACTTGCATATGGTATAATCAGAAGAACAAAGTACATAATTTTATGTTTCACAAGGATAGCTTGGCTACTGAAAGTTCTGAAGAGCCTAGGACACATAGAACTATGTGTAGACCAGGTAATGTAGACAATTCTATGACAATTCTGTCAATGATCTTAAAGTCAAGCCGTTGAAGGCAAACAAATTTGGAGACTTAAGCTCTTTCTATCAATCATACAACTCAACAATACATGTTCCAAGTGTGACAACAATAACCCTCAATAAGCATCAAGTTGATTTTTCTTATACCACACAGAATTTCGCTTAGGCCAGGTAATTAAGAAGATAGTTCTGCCAATGCTTTTAAGGTCATGGCAGAAAATTTGACATTTTGTTGATAAGTTAACATCTCAGCAACAATCAAACTATCTTTTCTCTTATCTGGTAACATTCAAACTTTAAGTGAATGCTTTCAGCCATGACCAATTAAAATTTGAAAAAAAAAAAAAAAAAAGATTGAACTTGAAGTAGAGGAAGCAAAGCTGATAGTTTCATCCTAAGAGGCTAAGAGAGACCCAGATTACATGCAAAGAAATCATCTAATAGGTAAATTCACCACCAAACAAATTCAGAAAAAGAAGATGAAACCCAGTAGATATCACCCATGACAAAAACCAATCAATCAGTACATAAAATAATCATTACACCCATCATCATCATAATGATATAGCTGGAAAACCCAATCAATCAATAAATGTAGAAGCACACATTGAAGTAAAGAATGAAACTTTGCAATGTTCAGTAGAAACTATACAGTAGCTGAAAGAAGTCCAGGGAAGTTGGATGCTTATATGACGCCTGCCGGAGACCCAACAAGCCACCATTGACGGTTTTCTTCTTCTTCATGTTTGGTTGTGAATTATTATCATCCGCAATTAAAAACGCATATGACAGTAAAAATATAGGTAAATTCCTAGTAGTCAATTGGACATTTTAGTACCCAACGTTTCAAAGAAGAGAGTTTGGTACCTGAAGTTAAGTTTTATGTAACAATTTGGTACTTATGTTCATTTCTTTGTTAAATATAAGGGGTAAAATTGACATTTAAGTATAATCTATAAAAATAAAATAAAAACTTGCATTTTCTTAATTTTTTTTGTTAAAAACATGTATTTTTTAATGTTTTTTAGTTATGTTTCAAACATAACTTAAGAAATTCAATCGTAGTAATGTAAACACTCACAAGACTACTCTGTAGAGCTATATCTAATCAACCAAATGTATTATCGTAGGTGATTAAATCACAAATACTAGATTTCCTAAACAAAATTTCAATTATTAAGAGAACTCAAAAGTTTAATTCATTTTTTTTTTTGACAAAAAATTAAATCTTATTTATTTTCTCCTAAAAGATAAGAAAAATGATGAATATTAAGGTGATAACCAATAGCCTTAGATACATAGCTCATGTTTTTAATTTTTTTTTTTTTTTTTATAAATAATATCTAAATGTCAATTTTACCTCTTATATTTAACAAAAAAATCAACATAAGTACCACAGTGTCACATAAAACTTAACTTGAGGTACCAAACTGTCTTCTTTGAAACGTTTGGTATTAAAGTGTCCAATTAGCCATATGTCAGGTACCATATGAGGAATTTACCCTAAAGTTATAAGCAAATATTTGTGGGTATGGACAATTTGCTGCAATTTGCAGCGACACCTACGCGATCTAAAATGACTCGAGTCACTCAATAAAATTTCTTTAATGCAAATGTATCAAATAGTTCAGACTTAATTTTCGGATACAAAATTGCGTAAGAAAAGTGTAAGCGCAACCATGAATGTGCAACTTCTCTCTGAAAAACACTCATACACTACCAACTTCTATGTAGAAGAACCACTTGAAAATGACCAAAAGGCATTGCTTTTGTGGTCTTAACAATTTGCTATTGTTTATCGTCCTTCGATCATTGTAATGCTAGCTTCATTTTTGGAGGAGTTAGTATTCTCAGAGTGTGGCTGAGGATGATAAGCTGAGTTTTGGATAGTGAACAGAGGCAGCTTAGGTTGTGGACCTTCCTTCTCACTACTTAACATCAAAGCTATATCCGCCATGGTTGGCCTATCAACAGCATTGTCTTGCACACATAGAAGCCCGATATGCACGCATTTCAATACTTCCGATGAGGAATATGAATCACCTAGTATTTCATCTACCAACTCCAATCCCCTGTCTTCATTCCACAAGTTCCATGCCTGTAAAAATAAACATATTTAAGACTTTAAGCTATATGAAAGGCACTGCTCATGAGTTTACATTTTACATTAGAAGTTAGAGTATGAACTTACATAGGCAAGAAAGCCTAGCTGTTGGTCATATAAGGAAAAGCATGTATTCTTCTTGCTGCTAATAATCTCCAAGACCAAGACCCCAAAGCTATAGACATCGGATTTTTCAGAAAACATTCCTCCCATGGCGTACTCCGGAGCCATATAGCCACTACATAGCAAACTAATTAGCATGTAACTAATTGAACATGTTGGAGATTAGGACGAAAATGATTCTTACCGTGTTCCAACAACTCTCTGAGTATTTTCTAGATTTTGTGTTCCTTCAACTATGCGTGCCAATCCAAAATCTGAAATTTTTGGATTCATTTTCTCATCCAAGAGAATGTTGCTGACCTTCAGATCTCTATGTATTACCTTCACATATGAATCATGATGCAGATAAAGAAGCCCTCTAGCAACACCCTGAATAATATTGAAGCGTGTCGCCCAATCAAGCACAGCTTTCTTTCTCGTATCTGATCAAAGAGATGATTATATTGAAATAAGAGGATTGTGACAATGAATTTTACACTGCAGCTGAACATAAAACAGTAAGGATAACTAACCGAAGAGAAAAGTATCCAAGCTTTTGTTTGGCATGAACTCGTAGATCAGTAACTTCTCATCCTCTTTAACGCAGCAACCCATGATCCTAACAAGATTTTTATGTTGAAGATTGGAGATCATCAGCATCTCATTTTTGAACTCTTCAATGCCTTGTCCTGAGCTACTAGATAGTCTCTTTACTGCTACTTCCTTCCCATCTTGTAGCATACCCTATGAATCATAAGCTCCACAAATTATTAACTGAACCCATGTTTGTTTCTTGTACCTGTCGAAATGTTAGATGTATAGCATCCTTGTGAAATAAACTTAAGTACCTTATAAACTGGGCCGAATCCTCCTTGCCCGAGTTTGTTTGCGAGACTGAAATTGTTTGTGGCAATTCTTATGCTATCAAAATCATATATCTTTAGCTCATCATGCTTTCCTATATATTCTCGGAGACCGCCATCTCTTGAACTCTTAATCATACCTGTTGATTCAAAGTTCTGTCTTGTTTGTTTGATCTGTCCTGCTTGCATATATATATAACATCAAACACTGAGTTGGAGCTAAATAACATGTAAGCAACATGAATATGGAGGTTATGCTAATCAATAAACGAAATATTAATAGGACTCTTATGAAATTATGCATTGAAGTTATATTGCTTTCATCTATACTTAAAAGTGCAAGGGAGATAATGTCCTAGTTCATGAATTGGTATCTCTCTTACTCTTCTGGTTAGCTCGCCTCCTGTGAAAACCGAAGACTATGGCTGCCAAGATACTCACAAAACCAATAGCTGCAAGGCTGGCAATTAACTTTATTGGCTTTCCTTCACCTGAACATAAAAAACATGGACAAACAATACAAAGTTACAATGACAAACAAGAAACAGAAAATGAAATGATACTGCTGCAAGAGTTATGCAAGCACTACTATCAGTTACCTAGTTCAGAGTGTGCTAGGCGAATGTAAAGATCTACTCCCACAGATGCCGAAAACTGCTGGATATCAATAAGATCTTTGGACCACACCAAACACCCTATATTATTAACAAATGCATAAGCAACGCAAGAACAGTTATTTAGGCACCGCAGTTTGCAATCGTTGGAGGTTTCTTCAGCATTGAAGGCAGTAATGAACTCATGAGAATCTGGTATTTTCAACTTCACCATCTTCCAAAACCCATCATCATCATCAATCTGTTTTGCTCTTGATGAGACTGACTTATTTGTTTGTCTCTCACAAAACAATTTGGTCTGCCTCACACACCCTCCTGACCAATTTCCTTTGCTCCATTCTGCACTCGACTTTGGTACAAACCCTTTCAAACACTTGCAGATTGGAGATGCAGAAGCTTTGCAAACTCCAAAAGGTCCACAAGCTCCATAAAAGTCGCATGGATTCTTTGGTGTCTGCCAATAAACATACCACTTCCCATCATTCTTTGAAAATGTAAGCCTCACTACTCCTTCTGGAGAGATGTATATGTATGCCACAGGTTTGTCATATAAACTAAAAGTGAAATCCTGTGTGCCCTGCTTTAAGTTATCATCTACACTGAATCCATTTATATATCGATGATCCATTTCCGGTACACCAATGAAACTCGACTTATCCCATGGACCACTTCTCCAGTAGGGAATTGAATGTGAATCATTTGATCCGTTATTGATCCAAATGAACACTTGTGACGGCGTCTGTGGTGCTAATCCAAGCAAGAATCTCCCTGGTGATGGATCATTGTCTGCTTTCCATGAACTCAAGAAGTTTCCCTTTCCAAACTTATCGTAGCGCAACACCATGTTTGGTAGGACTGTGTCACCAGGATGATCAAAGCTCTTCCATAACTCAGCTCCCATACGATCACTGACAACAAAGTTTCCGCTGTCTAAAAGAACTGCAGAAACTGAACTAGTATTGGATGGTGACACCAAAGAAGTAATATTTGTAGACCATATAGACTTGTGCTTCCCATCCACAAGCTTGAGATTCCCACTGCTACCAAGTGTCAAACTCGCCGAGGTGTCTGCAACTGCAAGAGGCTTTTCTCTGTTGGCCACCCATACAACTTTCCGCGGAGATATATCCTTGTGCCATATCCCCACATACTTGTTAGCAGAGTTATTAGGACTGAAGAAGCCTAACTCAAATTTGTGGCCAGGGGAAACTAGAGTTTGTCCCTGCACTAACGGTTGCAAAGGAGTTATCTCATCCACTTGAGCACAGTGATAATGTGAAGGCAGGGAGCTGAATAAGAAGATGAAAAGGAAGAAGAACATGGAGCCATTTAAAGCACAAATGCTTCTGGTTCTAATATCCATTGGCATCCCAATAGGTTGTCAAATAATGGTGACACTAAATGCTACTCTTATAGTGCTCAAGTTTAATTGCTTTCAAGTTCTATCAGTATCAAATACACGCACATTTGAAGCTTGTGAATGGTCTAGCCTAACTTGGGGACAACGGTGACAAAATATTACTTCCAAAGTCATCCTTATACGAACAGTGTTGAGTTCTGGAAGATAAGACTCATAAGAGCCATAAAAATCCAGAAATTGCACCGGCACATCGACCATAGCTAGTACGAACAATCATCAAGTTGACATAACCAAATCGGGTCCATATTAACGTCATAATATTCCTCTTGAATGAACCACTAGCGTTGTAATGTAGTAGACAGTATAGAGTTGAATTAAAAGACCTCGACAGTAGTGTGTGCGAGTGGGACTACACTAGAGCATGGTTTTAGTCGAAGTAGTCGAAAAGAATGTATTATTTCTCCATTTCAGTCCAATCTTGCGGTAAAGTGCACAACGCACTGAAGCAGCAAGTGCATTCACTATATCCAAGGGTGATATCAACGCACTGAAGTCTAAGTCTTTCCACTTCGACTAGATACACAAACTTCTTTGACACCTATATATACTGTGAGTCCGTGAGGATAAGAAACTCCGACTGGGGAACTCCAAAGTCCAAATCTTTTAAGGCAATGTTCATGAAAAAATGCCTCAACTATTCTAAAGCAATATTCGTTTACTTGTGCCCTTCACTCTCTCGGCATCTCTTGCTAATGCCGAGGACTAACACACCAACCTCACACCCTTAAACGAAAACAAAAGAAGAAGAAGACAACACGTACATGATTGTAGTCGTAGAAGAGATCGGATGAAGATGATTGGTCTCGTGATATTTACGCGTTGATCGTGGAAATTCTACCAGACAACGATACTGTACGGACCAAACTCATTGATCGACATGCACTTTGGACTGAACTGGTGACTAGAAACAAGGCGCATTGGAAGTTTCAACGCAATGCTCAAGTGCAAGACTTCATAAGATTTACATGTTTTATAAGATTCGTTGGATTCCAATTGAATAATTGAAAACTTGGGACCCCTACGAGGAAATCATCAACAAGATTAGAAGAGTAAAATTCTCCGGGATTTACATGTTCAAGACACCTTCCAAAGATATTCAAGCAATCTGAGAAACAAGCCCATTTCATGAAACAGAAGATCGAGGCCTAAAAGCTCAACTCCAAATTAGGGTCGAAATTGATGATCCCAGACCCAACTACAATCTTCTGCATCACAGTAATTCGTACTAATTATATGCGATATGATAATTAAGAGTGACAAAACAATATACACAATGCGTCTCCGTTAATAAAGCGTAGAGGCCATTCTCAAAAAAGTAGTAAAATATAAAATAAAAAATAAGGCCAAGTCACGGTGTTTCGAAAGTGTCCATATTTTTACCGAACTGGAATATAACAATAAGGGCAAAAAAGATTATGAAGCTAGACGGGTGTTAGGTGGTTTCTAGACGCTAGGCAACTAGAGGGGATCTACACAGGTACTAAGCGGGACAGAAAAGATGGTAGGCGGGGCTAAAAATTTTAGACGGGTGCTAGGCGATCTCTAGGCGGGACAAAGAAAGTGCTAGACAGTTTCTAAACAGATGCTAGGCAAGTATTGGGTGGGTTTAAAAGAGTGCTAGGCGGGCGCTGGCCGACTTGGATATTCAACTTGAGTGTGAATACCCGTTTAGGTTAATCGGTATACCCCGACGCGCATAGCTTATATAGTATGCATCATTTTAACAAATCAGTTGAGCAACATGTTTCTGCAAGTGAATGATAAAAGAGATCCTCTTCTCCAACTATTTAAAATATGCTACAGCACTCTGATCCAATAATTGCTATTGCCTCTACCGTCCTTCAATCACAGTTATGGAAGCGTCATTTGTGGAGCTAGTACTTTCATACTGTGGTTGACGACGAATTCCTGGCATAGTTGAACACATGATAGTGAATACAGGCTCCTTAGGTTGCGGACCATCTGTGTTACTATTTAGCATGAGAACTACATCTGACATGGTTGGTCTATCCGCAGCATTGTCCTGTACACACAGAAGACCAATGTGCACACATCTCATTACTTCTAGGGAGGAATATGAATCAGCTAATACTTCATCAACCAATGCCAGTCCGTTGCCTTCATTCCATAAGTTCCATGCCTGACAAAATACACCAGTTAGACTTGTCAAACTGTGCTGGAACTCTGTAAGG
The DNA here is from genome assembly GCA_963682095.1 of Potentilla sterilis. Classification (NCBI taxonomy): domain Eukaryota; kingdom Viridiplantae; phylum Streptophyta; class Magnoliopsida; order Rosales; family Rosaceae; genus Potentilla; species Potentilla sterilis. Next base: position 2,240,237 of record OY821755.1, read on the forward strand.
CTGTAATGCAGCTTCACACATATAATCTAAGCAACATGAAAGATACTTTTGTAAAGGGCAAGAACTTACATAGGCTAGAAAGCCTTGCTCTTCAAGTAATAAACGGAAGCTTGAATTCTTTTTCCCGCTAATAATCTCCAGTACTAAGACTCCGAAGCTGTAGACATCCGATTTTTCGGAAAATATCCCACGCATGGCATACTCCGGAGACATATAACCACTGCCCAAGAAACTCATTAGTATGTCACAGAAGTTGCTTCTTGCTTTCTAATCATATGAAATATGCCTGAAAATATGTTTTAGTTGTCAAAGAACATGTGTGAGAATGGGGAAAGAAAGATACAGCGTTCCCACAACCCTCTGAGTATTTTCTGAATCCGGTGTCTCTTGAACAATACGCGCCAAACCAAAATCTGATATTTTTGCATTCATTTTCTCATCCAACAGAATATTGCTAACTTTCAGATCCCTATGTATTATCTTCAAACAGGAATCGTGATGAAGATAAAGAAGTCCTCTAGCAACACCCTGAATAATATTGAAGCGGCAAGGCCAATCCAACGCTGATCTTCTCATTGAATCTAATCAAACAACCAATACATGTCACTGCAGTAGTGTCATCCAAATGTCTCAAGCACAGTATAATGTTAACACCGATGCTCACAAGACTACAAGGCTTTTCTTTTCTTATTTTTGTTGCTTAGAATAGATTAGGCCACTACAAGGAAATACACACACAATTCTATGGAAATATTGATGATCATGAAACTACTCCTTGTTTTTCAAGTTTCTGATATCTTACAATAGGTCTCTGCAAAGTCATAAGACCATCTACAGGTAGGCTTTTCCTTTTTGTTTTAGTCGCTTCGAACTAGATTTCAGCCTACTACTAGGAAATACAGACATTTCAATGAGCTGTGATGAGTTACACAATAGATAGCTGAACTGAACAAAGAAAACCATTATACAAACATATTTCACTAGTTAATAGTCATAAGCAATAGATTTGCACAGCCCCTTAATTTGCCTTTGTACAGAAATTCAATGGTTATGCATGCATAAAATTGATACGTTCTTTCATATATAATCATGTGAATTCGCGGTTTACTTATAGCCTTATAAAGTAGTCATTCAAAGAAAGGATGATAAATTTGAAAAACACAGAGCTGCAATCTAAATTTTCAAACAATCTTTCATGGTCCTCTAACTACGACATGTTAAGCTCAGAGATGAACAAATCTATTGAAAGAATAAGAAATGTAGTCTGAGACAAAGCAGTAGTGAAACTAACCAAATAGAAAAGTATCCAAGCTTTTGTTGGGCATGAACTCATATACTAGTAACTTCTCATCCCCTTTAATACAGCAACCCATGATTCTAACAAGATTTTTATGTTGAAGATTGGAGATCAACAACGTTTCATTCTTGAACTCTTCTTTGCCTTGTCCTGAGCTACTAGATAGTCTTTTTACTGCTATTTCATTCCCTTCTGGTAGCTTACCCTACACAAGGTCCACAAATTAATCATTGTATTCATGTTTGTATCTTCCATCAGTTGTTATGCTTTATTTTTCATTTGTATAAAATCATAAAAGAAAGATTACCTTATAAACTGGGCCAAATCCTCCCTGCCCAAGTTTGTTTGCAAGACTGAAATTGTTTGTAGCAACTAATATGCTATCAAAATCATAGATCAATAGCTCAGATAGATCATCTTTTCCAATATATTCTCGTAAAGTGTCTCGTGGAGTCTGAATCTTATCAGCCAATTCATACTTCCCTGTTTTTACTGTCATTTTTCCTGATTCTGCAAATATAACAATCAAACTGTGAGTCGGAGAGAAAATAAGAAAGAAGTTGGATCAATTAGCTCAGCTAAATCATTACAGCAAGGCTACATAATTTAGGATATCGACCACGTTCTAAATGCAAGAACAGATTGTTTCCTCAGGGAATACTATTTCTTTTACCTCTTTGGTTAGTTCGCAACCTGTAGAAACCAAACACTAAACCACCAAAGATACTGATCAAACAAATAACCATGAGACTGACAATTAATGGTATTGGCCTGCCTTTACCTGAAAAAAACGAATTTATAATACAAAAAACATGAGACAAACATACAAAAAGAACATGCTAATCAGAGTTCTGCAAGAACTATTATCATTTACCCAGTTCTGCTCGTGCTACCCGAATAAAAACATCTACTCCACCAGAAGAAAACTGTTGTATATCAATAAGATCTTTGGACCAGACCAAACAACCTATACTTTTAACAAATGCATAAGCCAGACAAGAACAGTTATTTAGGCATCGGATCTTGCAGTCTTCAGATGTGTCTGGACCAAAAGAAGGATAGAATTCATGCAAATCTGGCACTTTTAGATTTACCATTTTCAAAAATCCATCATCTTCTTTTCCTCTCGATGAGACTGACTGATTAGTTTGTCTCTGACAAAACAGTTTGCTTTTCCTAGCACACCCTACTGTCCAGTTTCCTTTACTCCATTCCTGGTGTGACTTGGGAACAAACCCTTTCAAACACTTGCAGATTGGAGACTCAGAAGCTTTGCAAACTCCAAAAGGTCCACAAGCACCATAAATATCACATGGATGCTTTGGTACCTCCAAGGTAAGTACCCAGTTAGAGCCATTAAATGAAAACATAGCCTTAGTTGTACCTTCAGAAGAGATTTCTTCATAAGCCAATGTTGTGTCAAATTGACTAGCCCAACTTAAGTACGTTTTTCCTTGCTCCGCATTACCATCTAGAGTAAACCCATTTCGATATTGAGAATTCATTTCAGGTATCCCAATAAACCCTGATTTATCCCATGGACCACTTCTAAAATAGGGTGCTGAATTTGATCCATTATTAACCCAAACAAACAGTTGTACTGGTGTCTCTGCTGACAATCCAACCACGAATCTGCCAATTGATGGATCATTTTCACTTTTCCAGGAAGTAATGACATTCCTCATCCCAGATTTTCTATCGAATCCCGGCAGCTGAGTCGGTACCATACTGTCACCAGGATGATCAAAACTCTGCCATACTAAGCCACTGGCTTCTCCACCATTTTTCACAACAAAATTTCCACTATCTAACAGAAGTGCAACAACTGAACTAGTATTAGATGGTGATGCCTGACTCGTAGCATTGCTTGACCACACCGAATTCTGCTTCCCATCAACAAGCTCCAAATTCCCATTTCTACTAATTCTCAGACTAGCCGAGCCATCTGAAACTGCAAGAGGCCTTTCCCTATTGGCCGCCCACACTACTTTACGAGGATATATATTCTTGTGCCATAACCCAACATACTGCTTACTTGTATTACTAAAACTAAAGAAACCCAATTCGAAAATCTGGCCAGGGGAGACTAGAGTTTGTCCTACTGCTAATGGTTTGGAATTAGTGATCTCATGAACTTCAGCACAATAACACCTTAAACTAAGCAAGCTCAGAATCAAGAACAACATCAAAAACATAATGGAATTCATACCCCTAACTGTCTCTGCTCTAAAATCCATTTGCTATCAAACTGAATTTCTCAATGGAAACAAAATGATAGATATTCAAGCTTTTTTATAGAGTTGCTAAACATTGGATTCATATTACGGTCATTTCAAGTTGTGTTAAGAAGACATGCAAGCTACCTAACAAAGCTCTGGTATTGAATGGAGGACTTGTTGACCCCAATTTTCTGGGATGCCAAAAAAGACCGATGAGAACCACAAAGACTTAACAATCTTACCTTTTTGGGTGCAACATTTAAGATCAGACAAAGATTGTCACCAACTTCACTGCTCGATCTTATCAGCAACTTTAACACATGTGGGACTTGAATCAGTTGATAGTTGCATCTGATTAGCATCATCACCATCATCATCAAGAACCCAATTTTCATGCTTGGGTTGAAACTTCATAGAGCCGGCAAAGCTGCGTGCTTTGTGTTTGTGTTTATGAACTGAACCAGTTACCTGGAGCTTCGAGTTTGACTGAACCTCTGTAGACTGTAGTATTAAGAAGACTCATACGACGTCGTAGTGTCAAATGGGCTTCTTCAAATATTTATGCCCTATTTTATTTTATTTTATTTTTGTTTTATTTTTTTATCATTCACGCTTTAATGATATCACTCTATATCATACTAGCCTCGTATCCGTGATGCACGTGGTATTGGTAAATAGAGAGGAAAAAAATTAAATTTTGTTTGTCAAACACTTTTTTTCATTTGGTTTAATGAATTTTTCTATTACATAATTTTTTTATGTAATTATGTTTTAATTTGAAAGTTTGTATGGTTAGAACATAATTTGGTGGTACTTTGAAGGACCTGGTTTTCTAATAGTAAAGATATCAAATAGTTTCTGAAATTGTTTTGAAAAAATTAGAGCACAGTACAAAGATTAGCATGTTCTTATGTTAGAATCAAGAGTTCTAATCGAATTCAGTATTTTTATGTTAAAACTATAATCGAGTTCAGTTCACATTAGGGTGTCAATTGAGTAGGTGCATCTAATATTCGATGATGTCTTACTATTCATGAATAGTGAAGTCCTTATTTTCATCGTTAACAGAACAACATGTTAAGTGACAAACCTACCAATTATAGCTATAAAAGATCGTGTTGTTTCCTACTTCAAGTAAAAGATCAAGTTTCCGGAAATCACACACGGAATCTTGGTACGGACAAATCTTATAGCACTTTTAGAATAACTGAGTCACATTTTTTCTTATTCAATTTGATTGTTATTTTGGTTTTAGTAAGGAAAAAATTCACCATTGGTACCCAAACTTACCTCGCTATATAAGAAAGGTACCCGAACTTGAAAAACGATCACCATAGTACCCAAAGTTTGAAATCCTATTATAGAGGTACCTAGCGCGTTTTGACCGGCTGGCTACCCGGTTTTGGATGACGTGGCAGTCGCATTTTGATTCCGAGGGGCAAATGTCCATTATAACCCTCTCAATTACTATTCAATTGTTTTACTGTTTATCATTTTACTTTTACTATTTATCTTTTACTGTTACTTTTTATCATTTTACTTTTCACCATTTTACATATCACTGTTCATCTTCTTCCTCACGCTGCCGGAACAGTGGCGCCGCCGCGCCGCCGCCGGCAGCTCCGCCACCACAGTGGCCAAAACCCTACCAATCGAATCCAAATTCCCCCAAAAGGATCACCCCCACCTCGGGAACTCATCCCCGACGCCAAACACAACCCCAGCCGCCGCAAACGGCGGCCGGTACGGCGGCCCAGAAATTTCAAATTTCCAATTCCTCCAAAAATCGACCAATTCCACACCAAATTATACATAATCAACTCCTTACCACCTCCTAAACACGAATTTAACTTCAAAATTCATCAAAAACATCAAAATCACACTTTCCAATTTCACCCCAAAAACCCTAGAAATTCGAATTTGAATTTCTACTTACCGAGGTGGATTCGGGCTAACTCCTTCCATGGAGTTGTCGAGCAGGATGAAGTTTCCTTTTTCCCCCCTTGAATTTGGCCGATCGGTGGCTGGAGGTGAAGATTTCGGGTCGACACAGTCGACCCCTCTCCCGAAAAACCTAGCCCAACGGCGGCGATTGGGACCACGCCGCCGCTACAGAAAGAAAGGGGAGGCCGAGCCGGTCCGAACGTGACCGGTGCGGCGGTCCAGTTCGGCCGGACGGCTGAGGTAGATGGAGGAGGGGAGAGCTCGGGTCGGCCGATCGGGGAGAGAGAAGGGGAGGAGAGAGAGCAGAAAAGAAAGAAAGAAAAAGAAAAAAAAAAAGAAAGGGATATTCCCCTTTAATTAAGAATATTCCTTTTTCTAGAAATCAGGTACCTCCATAATATGGTTGTGAGAGTTTAGGTACCTCCACTCGTAGTTTGTTAGGCGGAGATTACAGATTTGCCCCTCGGAATCTTTTTGGGAACTGCCACGTCATCCAAAACCGGGTAGCCAGCCGGTCAAAACGCGCTAGGTACCTCTATAATAGGATTTCAAACTTTGGGTACTATGGTGATCGTTTTTCAAGTTCGGGTACCTTTCTTATATAGCGAGGTAAGTTTGGGTACCAATGGTGAATTTTTTCCTTTTAGTAATCTACCAAGTGTGTTATGTACTTTTGGGCACAGGCTTGTCCTTCCTCTTGTATTTTTAGTTTTTTCGTTAATAAAATTTCTCTGGTAAAGGGACAGGTGGGTTCTCAGAGTGTGGTAGACTCTTCTAATTCGGGATTGAGGGTGGGACTCATTCCCTACATCGCTTACCTCCGAGGAGCTAATATTGCCTAATTCTTTACCGATTATTAAAAAAAATGTCTTATATTAATGATGAAAAAGGATCTGATAAAAAAAAATTATGATGGAGAATACGCGGGGATTCACTGAAACCAATCGAGCTGGATTGAAGTGTTCATTTGTAACAGATTAAAATGAAACTCGAATATCAACCACCAAAATTATTAATAAGAGCAAAATATTAGCAGGAAGAAGAAGCTACCCAACTAGAAATCTGTGACCGTCTACTAGTATGTAATAACCTGTAGAATATATACATATTTGCTTGTACGTACCCCAAAAAAAGGATGGACGAGCAAATACCAGGCAGCAAAATAATGTTGTCACCTTCCATCTACCACTGTAATTGTGACATGGTTTACAGATACTAACTGAGGGGTTTCTTCTTCTTCTGTACTGAAGGTTGTATCCACATATCTCTTAATTGAAGTAAACATGGGTTCTCTTGGCAATGGAAGATTTGCAGTTTCACTCTCCAGCATTAACACCACGGCTGACATGGTTGGTCTAGAATCTGCAGAATCTTGCACACACAGCAGTCCAACATGTATGCATCTCAATAATTCAGATCGATTGTTACAAGTTTCTGCAATGGAAGGATCAATGAGATCCTCTGGTGTATTTGCATTCCAGAGATGCCATGCCTGAAAAACATTCCGTCATTTCAAAGTTTCAGTATCTGTCATAGGTAGATTAAATCTGATAATAGTAACATTATAGATATGTATGTACTCACATATCCGATAAGGCTCAAATGTTCTGAGGTCCTTAAGCTAGTGTTCCTCCGGCCGCTCACAATCTCTAGCAGCAATACCCCAAAGCTATAGACATCCGACTTCACTGAAAACAGGCCCTCCATTGCGTATTCAGGTGCCATATAACCGCTGCGTTGCAGATATCAACAAATAAACTTTAGATTGAAATCTTTTGAGATAAGTAAAATGAGGCTGGATAAAAGTGTTAACAATATAAGACTTACTATGTGCCAACAACTCTCATTGTGTTTGCTTCGTTTTGGTTCCCCCCAAATATTCTTGCCATACCAAAGTCAGAAATTTTGGGAATCAAATCTTCATCTAGCAAAATGTTGCTAGCTTTAAGGTCTCGATGAATAATTCGAAGTCTAGAATCTCTGTGGAGATACAGGAGCCCTCTTGCAATCCCTTCAATAATCATGAAGCGTTTACTCCAATTTAGTAGTGCTTGCTTGGTTGCATCTGTCATTTCACCCAAAACAGAACTACTGAGTGAACTCCCTCTAATCACAATCTGTATATTTCACTATACCATAAATTTTATGTAGCTGTTTGATACTAAAGATTACTTCAGTTATCTAAAGAGAACATACCAAAAAGAAAGAAATCCAAGCTTTTGTTTGGCATGTATTCATATAGCAGCATTTTTTCTTCTCCTTCAATGCAACAGCCTAATAGTCGAACAAGATTCCTGTGCTGTAACTTAGCAATCAGATTGATCTCATTCTTAAACTCCTCCAACCCTTGGCAAGATACTTGCGAAAGTCTCTTGACAGCTATTTCTTCTAGTCCTGGAAGGATTCCCTGGAGATGAAATAAAGGGTGAAATCCTTAGATCATGCAGATCACTTAAATATATTCACACATGCTTATCAATTCTCATATAAACTCACTTTATAGACGGTACCAAATCCCCCATTCCCAAGCTTGTTTACTAGAGAAAAGTGGTCTGTAGCAGCTGCCACACTGTTGAAACTATACGATGGCAAATCAGGTTTATTTACTTGCTTCCCATCTACAGTAGGATCAAGTGATCCCGACATTTCTGTTGAGAATTCTTTTCTCCTGCCAGCATCGAGCATTGGTGCTTCACTGCTTCTCAACCATGAAGTGCTGGCGGGCAACACTGAAGATATTAAAATGATTGAAGAAGTTAGGTACAAAATGGTAAAGAGATCATATCATCTTCATCCTCTCATTCACCCTAACGAAGAAAATGTGCATCCTACCTTTAAGTTTCGCTCTGAACCTCCATACTAGAAATATGAAGATGGCAACAAAGATTGCTAACGCTGCAGAAATTAGTGATATCACAAGAGTGGATAGTTTTTTGCTGCCACCTATAGACAATAAGAGGTCAAAGAAAAAAGTAAGTAATGTTCACAAAACAAAGATATTAGAGCTCCAAACTATGTAAAAAGAAACTGAAATCAGCTAATTGCTTATGTATAGCCATTACATAGACTAGTTTTAGCAGAAGCCTACAGCAAGTGGGATCTACAAGCTAAACCCTTTCTGTACAACAAAGAAACCTCGTGTTGCCTATGACTAGAAAAACCATTCAAGCATAGCATAATCAAGTGACTCTATTACTCATACGACTATATCCGATTCAAAGTTGATTTTTAGTATAGATAAGAAATAATAATGAGTTTAGCAATGACAATGACATCTAGTAGTCCTATTCTATTCACAAAAGCAGCAACAAGAAAGAGAAACAGAGTTTGAGTACCTAAATCGGCATGAGCAACACGAATGTACAATGTGTTTCCCCCCTTCGAGAACTGCTGCACATCGACCAACTCGGTTGTCCATATCATACAACCAAGTCCAGAAACATCTGCATAAGCAGTGCAAGAACAATTGTTCAAACAAGACTGCTCACAACTGATCTGTGGACCTGTCGACACCACCAAGTCTGCAAAATCCGGCACCTTTGTACACTTCACCGCCACAAACCCATCCTCACCGTCTTCATCATTAGTACTATTTCTCTGACACTTCAATGGATTCCTCCTTGTACACCCATCTGACAAATTCCCCCAATTCTTTCGTTCAAATCCTTGCATACAATCACAACTAGCATCATCTGATGCGCTACAAAGCCCGAAGTTCCCACACTTGTTGTAAAGCTCACACCCGCTACTCTTGTTCGGCTGAGACATGAGAGTAACCCACTGGTTTAAATCTTCCACCCAAATACTATGCTGTTCATAACCATCCCACCCTATCTGAAACCTCAGCTTATCAGAAACATTCCATGGTGTATAAGATAAGTAGTAGCTCCCATTTTGGTCTGCATGATCCGTGAGACTGAAACCAGCAGAGTATCTTGTAGGCATTTCAGGAAGACCAATAAATATCAACTTGTTCCAGTGCCCACTTCTCCATCTTCTTTCAGAACCATTCCATATCATAAGCTGTGGTGCTGCTCTAGGATCCACACCAGAGAAATAGTCACCTGGAGCTGGATCAGTAGCAGATTTCCAAGACCTGAAAGCACGATTCTCTCCCTCTTTATCGTTCACCTTCACTCTCATCCCAGGCAAAAACGTATCCGTAGGAAAATCGAAACTCTCCCAATAAGGCATAACAGTTTCATTTGTCGAAAGCACAAGGTTTCCTGTATCTCTCAGGACTGCAGATGAGTTCTTGGACACTGATGAAGTTGAAGCATTGCTAGACCATATTTCAGTGCTGTTCCCATCTAGAATAACCAGGTTTCCATCGCTTCCGATTTTTAACACTCCAGCTTTATCAGAAACAGGGCTCTCTCTGTTTGCGACCCAAACGATTGCCAGGTCTGAAAGATTGTAGTACCAAATACCGACGTACCGGGACGAAGAGTTCCCCGGACTGAAGAAACCAAGCTCGAAGGTTTGGCCATCGGAGATCAACGTCTCGCCGTCTTTTATAGTCTGGCCCTGTGTGATCGAACTCGAAGCAGAGCAAAACAGAGCAAGAGTGCAAGAAACAATAAAAAAGACGGAAAGAAACTGGAAAACAGAACCTGGGTTTTTACCAGTGATGATTTCCATTTGAGAGAATCACAGAAATGCAGTCATTCTATGATTTGGAATGTCAGAGACTAGAAAATGAAGATTGAAGCGTGTGAAAGGTGTGAAGTCGGCAGAGAGGGTTTATAATTAAGTTCAACTAATGGGGTCAGACGGTGGTGCTTTCGTCGTTTGTTTAAGTAAAGCTTTTAGACAGTGGACGTGGACCAAAACGCTGCATATGAAAATCGTTTTCGCCTTGACTTACTGACTGGCTTTGTTGCGGTGACTACTGTAGCAAGGTTTGGAATTATGCAGAGGACTAGAATATGATGACGAGGGAAACCTTGTTTGTTGAGGTAGACGAAGAATTATCAATATTCCATGCCCTATTACACACTCACATATATATAGATTTACGCGCTTTTAACAGAAACACATTTTGTGTTATATGAATATATGATTGATGTAAGACGCCCCAACTATATGTTATGCTTGATATGTGATAATGAAACGTTTAGATCATTGACCCAATGACGACGACAAAATGAGTAGATCAGTCATAGAGTAAACTTTGATGCAGTACAGAAAATCGTATATGGAGTATTGAAACTTTAGAGTTCAGAAATAGGTTGTAAACTGTCAATGTGACGCTCTATGCAATTAGCTAATATAATGAGTCTGGAAACCACTAAGGATAGTGTAGTGGTCGGGCACCCCATACTGATAACCACTTCAGGTCGGGAGTTCGATCCTCTATGAAAACAAAGTGGCCAGAGAGGGGCTGCAATGTCCCCGTAGGATGACCTCCTCCGAGAGATTAGTCTTTGGGCATAGGAAGCCTTTAGGATACTCTTTGCGATGCAAAAAAATATATATAATGACTCTGGACTGGACATAATCTAGTAAAGGTATATAGATATTGAAATTTTCGAATATCGGTTATTGAAAAAATAATGAAATTAACACTCTCTAATGCATAACTTTTATTTCTTTGTTTCGAGTGTTCTCTATCCGTTTATAGGTTGAATTTACTTCAACTAAACGGTTTGTAATCATTTACATCCCACTTTATCTCATCATGGATTTAACCCGCCATATAAAAGCTTTTGTAGCTATATATGTTGCCTTGAGAGGGAATCATATCATATGGAATATAAATGGATTAAGTGTTAGACTCTGCGTTTATCACATTGTGCTCAAATATCTCTGGTTAAATTTTTGAACTTCCTAAAAGGACCGGGTTTATTAATCTCTATTTCTTTTTATCTAATTTTAGATGGATGAGGTGGTAATTTTATATCAAAAGTCAAAACAAAATCTATCCCAATAGAAGAATTCAACGGGAGAGATAAATATTTACAACTCGAAGTCGGAAATGTACATTAAACTCGCACGGGGACGAGAAGGCTAGTTATACAGAAAGCATCGATCAGACAATGATTGATTCTTGCTGGAAGTCTCCTATAATAAGCGGAAAATCTGGAGTAACATGGGAGGAGCGCAGAAACCCCAAGCCAGGAACGATCGCAAACTTGGTGATTTTCAACAACACAGCGTTGAACAGATGGAGTAGTTGTACCTATATATTCATAAATTTATGCCCTAAATGGCCATTTTATACAATGAAAATGTTACCTGTTAGCTTCAAGCTGACTCAAAACTAATTATAGAAACATATATAGATGTATCATGTATAGTATGTTGATCAGCAAACGAGTAACGTATAGAATGCCTTTTATCAGAATTCCACGAGTTTTCTAGAAGCAGAACATGATTCGTGTGCCAATAATTAACGAACCATGAGGTTTTAGATGGAACATAATCTATCTTAACGTTGAGGTATGTACTTGGTATTCAATATTTCAATTCATCGACGTATAGTGATTAATATTATGCTAGCTCCTTAGAGCATCTCCAACAGCTCTTGTAAAAATTATCTATTAAAGAGGAGGAAAACTCAAAATCTCTATAAAAAAAATAGGCTCAACTCCAACAGCTCTTCTATTTTACAGTATAAAAATTAAATATTAATCTGTATAATTTAATGAATATATAAATAATATATATTTATTTTAATCAAACCAAATCCCGTCATAAATGTTTTAGAGAGTGAGATAAATCATTCATTTTTTTTATTTTTCTTTTTTAGGAGAGAGAGTCAAATATAAAAGGCAAACATTAAATTTTAGGGATTTTTGTAAGAATATACAGATTTTGAGAATTCTATAGATATAGAGATGCTACATATTTTTTTTTTCTCACTTTCTCTATTTTAGAGATTGGTTTACAAGAGCTGTTAGAGCCAAAATGGTAGGCCTGGGACGGTTCGGTTTTAGTTAAAAAAAAAAACAGGAACCGCATAAATTTTTTTTGTCCTAGTTCGGTTCGGTTTTTCATTTTTTTTTTTAAGAACCGCAAAGAACCGAACTGTAAAAATTTCGGTTCGATTCCTGCGGTTCTTCGGTTCCTGTCAAATGTATACGTAAGGAATAATAATCATAAATTCATAACGTCATGCAATCTAAAAGAAATCATCATAATCATAATGTCACATTACTTTCAAAGTCCAACATAGCCTCAATTTGAAGTACCAAACTGAAAACTTAAACAATAAACATAATTGAAATTAAACAATCCAACAAATTATCCAACAAGAAGTTTTGAAGGCATATATACACAACATATCCAACAAAATCAATTAATAGAGGAAGACTTCAAACAAGAATTCAGTATAAATGGAGACAAGAGAGACTGAGAGAAATCAGAGATGAGGGAATAGAGAATTCAGAATTACAAGAGAATGAGGGAATAGGGAATTAGGGATTCACTGAGGGTTAAGTGGTCAACCACTCAACCCGTGCTGGTCGACGGAGCGAAGGCGAGGGTGGGTCGAGGGAGTGAGGAAGGGTCGAGGGAGCGAGGGTAGCGAGGGCGCCAAGGGCACGACGCGCTGGCTGCTGAGCTGCTCGGACTGTGAAGAATTGATGCAGAATTGATGAAGATTGAAGACGAGAGAGAGAGAGAGAGAGAGAGAGAGAGAGAGAGAGAGAGAGAGAGAGAGAGAGAGAGAGAGAGAGAGGACCCGAGCAGAAACTCAGAAAGACTGAAAGAGTCAAAGGAGGCTGCGTACTAACTTAAAATTTGTAACCTAGGTTTTCAATCTAACGGTTTTAAATCAATGCACGCTAATCTAACGGTTCTAAATCGGTTTTTTTTTTCTAGAACCGAACTGAAACCGAACAGTAACATTTCGGTTCGGTTTTTTTTTTCTAACCGAATTTTTTTTAGGAACCGTACCGAACCGCAAAAATCAGTTCGGGTTTTGTGGGTTTTACGGGTTTTCAGTCCGAAAGTCCCAGGCCTACAAAATGGGGTGTTTTTCTTGTACAATAGAGAAAATTCAACTTTTATAAGAGCTGTTGGAGATGCTCTTATACAACAGCAACATTTGTGAGTAGTCAAATAAGAGAAACCTATAAGAAGTTTTATATTGATACCTACTTTTGTTTATTGTGAACATGAAGAGGATGGGTACCTAGCTATCCTCTTCTAAGGCATGATATTTCAATGATATTGAACGACCCAAATCGTTTATAGTTTTCGAAAATAGATCACTTTTTAATTTATCTTTGGCCTTAATTAAGACAACATACATCAATTGTCAATTTGAGTCTAATTTTGGAGGACAAGGTAACATACAAACTGACAAGTACTCCCACCACATTTATATTCCCTCACTTATTTCAATGATATTAAAGGACTTGAATCGTTTATATTAATATGCCTACTCAGTGTGATAGGTCATATACTTTCAATCAAACGTGTGAAAACAAGAAATCCTTTTGTAGGAAAATGCCGACCCAGAAACAACTAATACACTTTTGTTTTTGAGCTAGCTGCACGATCAATCAAAACCTAATAGTCACCACGTAGCATAGCAATAATAATAATTTTATCGTGGTGTCACTATCCCAATTAATTTTGAGACTCCAATGAAAAAACTTTCTTTTCTCTATACTAGACACACCCCACATATTATGTGTGGAAATTGATTTGAAAATAATAATAATAATAAAACAAAACAGAGAGTTTGAAGTTGTAGAGGGATAAGTGAGAAATTATGGGTGGTTGCAGAGAGATTGTAAGGGAAAATAAATTAGAATATTTCTGAATATTATTTTATTTTTTACTGTTCTGTCATTTATTTATTAAAATCTATTTTAATATAACCTATAGTTGAAGAGTTTAATCGTATTTTCACATGCGTTTTGGCTAACAAAGTGGATTTCTTTAATAATAGTATAGATAAATTATAATTATCGGACATAAAAAGTTTGGAATAGCTCAAGTGGTAAAGAGTACAATTATCTAAGAAATATGTTATCATGTCCTGAATTCGAGTCACGACAAGAGAATTAGTTGTGAAATCTTTAGATACTTTTTTAAAAAAAATTATAAAAAAAAAAAAATTGGAACAGATTGAACTGAAAACAACATATGTAACAAAGATTTTAAGCATCAAAATCTTATCAAATTAATGTAAATAAATACTAGTCAGCATTTTGGCTGATGGGTGACATTTGGAAATTTTCTAACTTGAAGTCTCCATTGTAGCCTTGTAGGTAAGTCAGCACTCTCTCTCTCTCTCTCTCTCTCTCTCAAGTTTGGAGGCATTATGGGCCTGACTCAAGGCCCAAAATTAACCCAGGAGAGAAGTCCAGAAATGTTAGAAAGACGGGACCATCCACTTGTCTCTCTTAACTGTTTTGTTCTCGAACCTTTCTGTACAAGAAATATCATGGCATCTTCTTGGCAGTCAAGTACGTGAAAGAGAAATCCCAAATTTGAAATTCGAAATTCCAATCGATCTTTTTTGTTTTTTGTGTTTCAAATAAAACTGGATACACTTGGACATTAGTCATATTACATATGAAGTTTAGTTTCTAACAATTTCACAGAGAAGATTGCTGCATTTCTTAGACCAGGCTAGGAGTTTATTACCATGACCATAAGTTTTTATTGATTTTTGAAAGATAAAAATGTTTTCGATTTTCGTATTGATCTTTTGTATCCGTAAGGTAATGGGCGTTCTTGTACTTATGCTGCCCATGCAGCAATCCCAATCCCAGACGAAAGTTCAGTTTGCTCAGCTAGAATTCTATGGTAGCTTTCCATGCAACTTCGAGGAAGGAGATGCAACTTCGAGGAAGGAGAACGTTCTTAAAATCTGCCCAGATGATCAAATGATAACAAAATACATTTATTATAAGTCTGCAGGTTTTATCGATCCATACCTTCACATATATCCATATAAATACCGTATAGTGTTCTCAATCTTCTTCCCACCACTCTTAGTTTCCACATAATAGCAAACAAAGCAATGGCGTCGAGAAGTGGATTGGCTGTGTTTGAGGATTCGTTTCCGACGATGTTGAACAGGTTAGGAGAGGAAGGCTTTATGAGGGAGTTGTGTAACGGGTTCAGCCTGCTGAAGGACGAGAAGAGAGAGGTGATCACGTTCGAGAGCTTGAAGAAGAACTCAGCGCTGCTGGGGTTGCAGGGATTGAGTGATGAAGAGTTGAGGTGCATGGTGAGAGAAGGTGACTTGGATGGAGATGGGTGTCTGAGTGAGATGGAGTTTTGTACTCTCATGTTCAGGTTAAGTCCTGCTTTGATGCAGATTTCTAAGGAATTGCTGGAGGAGGCTATGGTAAGCAAGAAGTTCTAAAATAATGTAACCATGCAAGCTCAGTAATCAGTGGATTTCTCCAAGAAGGAAGAGAGTGCTGCGCGTTATTATTGAAGGACTGTCGTATCTCTTACTTCAAGTGGCCGAGAAGAGATAGAGTACTATTTTCTGTTCCTTTATCTATGTTATAACTCCTAGCTACGTCGTTTTTATCTGATTCTGATGTAGGAGCAGAATGGGGCAAATTTAGACAGAAAACTGTAAAGGCAAGGAAGCGGCAGATAATCAAGAAGATTGAAGTGAAGATAGGTAATTCACGTATAATGAGGTTGCTAGCCGCTGGAATATTGAAGAAGATGATCTTTTGGGTTTTCCCGTTCGCCAGAGTTATCCATCCGCCAAGGATGGTTCATCCGCCAAGGATGGTTCATCCGCCAAGGGGTTCATCCGCCAAGGGGTTCATCCGCCAGACGGCGTCATCCGCCAGACGGCGTCATTCGCCAGACAACATCCGCCATCAGAGTCAAAACCCGGTTTACTGCAGTTTTGGCGTCCGGTGTCCGATTGACGTTCATAATACCTTTCTGGAATGGGAACGACGAGATCTACAAGACTCACTTTAGTGAGCCCTGTCAGATTTATGCCAAAAGATATCGTCTTAATGATCCGATTCGGCATTTAGTATTTTTAGGCTAGTTTTAAGTTTTCTAATTTGTTTTGGATTTGACTAGGTTTATGTTTAATTAGGTTTCCTAGTTTAGATATTCTTGTTTATGTTTTCTAGTTGTATTAGGTTTATGTTTTGTGCCCTATATATAAGGCACCTCCTACCTTGTAATGGGGAGTTAATCAATTTTATCAAAACCCTTAGAGTTTATCTCTTGTTTTCTGGTGGATTCCAGACCTATCCTATAGAGTACAACGTTGATTGTGCTCTCCATCTATTGAGGGTTCGACGTTGATCAACCCTTCCACCCTTCTACTGCGTCAGTTGGTATCAGAGCAGGCTTTCTCCTGTCTCTTTTATCTACTTGACTAACTAAAATTGAGGAGGAACAAATCAAGGGATTTCGCCCTTGGTTAACCTTATCAATTCTATCCAAAAAAAAAAAAAAGAGACAGAAGAATGGAACGTCGTTGGGTGTTCACAAGACCGGAGTGCGACGACTTTCGAACAACTTGCAGAATCAGAGAAAGAGTATGCTCGGCAATACTTGACAACAATCTACGAGAGAACTTTGTAGCAAGCAAAGTTGTGGATTATTTTCAATTGCCGACAGTGAAGCTAATTGAACCATATTGGGTTGATGGACATGTACAAGTATCAGAAGTTTGTAAGGTTCCTGTTTCTATGGGAAACTTTTATGATGAGGAGATTATTTGTCATGTGATCGACATGGAGGACACTCACGTGTATTTTGGAAGGCCATGGCATGAAAGTGTCAACGGGGGCTATTGCAAAGATGGCTCATGTTTAATTAGGTGGGAGTCGCGCAAAATTAAAATCAAGCCTAGGAAGAAGAACATCAAGAATGACCATCCTGAGGTGTGTGAAAAGAAATATGAAGATGCTACTTTCCGGATTGAAGAAGAAGTAGTGAACTACGATGTAGATCTTCTAGTAGATGATAGAGTCGATGGAATCGGTGAGAGTAGGTCTCCGCAGGAAAATTACATTGTTTTGAAGGAAGAAGAAATTGCAAGACTTCAGGATAATTATATTGCAGAAGTCTCTTGCGTTCTCTCCATACCCAAATCTGATGCATGCTTACTGCTCCCTCACTTTCATTGGACGGTTGAGGAACTTAAGGATAAATGGTTTGCCGATGAAGGTAGAGACAGAGAAAAGGCGGGTTTGTTGAAGAAACCTAGAGCTGTACATAACGCTAGGGCAAATGTGATGAGAATTATAAACGAAGCGACGGCTGCTGCTATAGCTTATGGTTTGGACAAGAAGGATATCAGCGGGAATGCCAGAGCTTTGAGGAGGTTGAGGACTGCTTATGAGAGAGCCAAGAGGACTCTGTCTTCGACTTCTCAGACCACAATTGAGATCGATTCTCTTTACGAAGGGATTGATTTCTATTCGACCACTACATGGGCCAGGTTCGAGGAGCTGAACTTGGACTTGTTCAGGAAGTGTATGGAGCCGGTGGAGAAGTGTCTGAGGAATGCCAAGATTGACAAGAGTTTAATACACGACGTTGTTTTGGTGGGTGGCTCGGCTAGGATTCCCAAGGTTCAGCAGCTTTTGCAGGACTTTTTCAATGGGAAGGAGCTTTGCAAGAGTATTAATCCGGATGAGGCTGTGGCTTACGGCGCTGCGGTTCAGGCTGCGATTGTGAGTGGTGAAGGTGATCAGAAGGTCCAGGATCTTCTGTTACTTGATGTTACTCCACTCAGTCTTGGTCTTGAAACTGCTGGTGGTGTCATGACAACTTTGATTCCGAGGAACACGACTATTCCCACCAAGAAAGAGCAGCTCTTCCCTACTTATTCGGACAACCAGCCCAGAGTGTTGATCCAAGTCTACGAAGGAGAGAGAGCTAGGACCAGGGACAGCAACCTTTTGGGGAAGTTTGAGCTCACTGGCATTCCACCAGCTCCCAGAGGTGTGTCTCAGATCAATGTGTGCTTCGATATAGATGCTCGTGGTATCTTGAATGTGTCTGCGGTGGACAAGACTGCTGGAGTGAAGAACAAGATCACGATTACCAACGACAAGGGAAGGTTGAGCAAGGAGGACATAGAGAAGATGGTGCAGAATGCAGAGAGGTACAAGGCGGAGGATGAGGAGGTGAAGAATAAGGTATTACCTGAGGCAATTGAGTTCATAGGAGATTTTCAAGCCTTTGAAGCAACAAGACAAGCAATGAGCGAGGCTAGATTGGCCCTTAAAAATGAAGAGGTCACTGCTATTGGTGTCTACGACATGGGAGGCGTTGGCAAAACAACCTTAGTAGAACATATCGGTGCCCAAGCCCAAAAGAGTGGGAATTTTGATTATGTGGCTAAGGGTGTCGTATCCAAAAATCCACAATTCAAAAAACTTCAACATGCATTGGCAGAGCAGTTGGGCTTCAAATTAGATGAGGAGTACAAGTCATACTCCTTGCTCTGTTACTTATTCCCAGAAGACGATGACATCGCAATAGAAGACTTGTTCAGGTATGCGATCGGGAAGGGATTGTTTCTTGATGATGAAACACTCGGAGAAGCCAGAGACAGAGCTGATTATGTGGCTAGACACCTTAAATATTCTAGCTTGCTTTTAGAAGGCACAAGCAATAAATGTATAACGATGCATGACGTCGTTCGGGATGCAGCCCTTCAAATTGCACAATCTGAAGATAGGCATCGGTTCTTGGTGAAAGCTGGGGATGGTTCAATGGATTGGCCACGTAAATTACATGAAGACTACTCTGCAGTCTCGCTAATGTTCAATGATATCGGCAAGCTGCCCGAAAAATTGGTATGTCCAAAACTCCAGATTTTGTCACTGTACTATACTCGATCTAAAGAGGAGTCATTGTCCATTCCTTTTCAAGTGGAGGAGACGCAATTTCAAAATAATTACTCAGAACCAGTGGACGTTCGAGAATGCAATTTGGAGAGCCAAGAAGAATCTATCGAGGTTGCATTTAACAAACTCATATTTGGCGTCGGGTTCATGGTTGTGCCATCAAAGTTTGCAGAAGATTATGTCAATAAGCCACAGGTTCAGTTGTCTAATTTATTATTGGGTTTATTGTCATCATCTTTTTGTTCTTTATTTAAGAGGAACTCGAGGTCGAGTTCTTTCGAAGTGGAGGAGCCTGATGTAGGAGCAGAATGGGGCAAATTTAGACAGAAAACTGTAAAGGCAAGGAAGCGGCAGATAATCAAGAAGATTGAAGTGAAGATAGGTAATTCACGTATAATGAGGTTGCTAGCCGCTGGAATATTGAAGAAGATGATCTTTTGGGTTTTCCCGTTCGCCAGAGTTATCCATCCGCCAAGGATGGTTCATCCGCCAAGGGGTTCATCCGCCAAGGGGTTCATCCGCCAGACGGCGTCATCCGCCAGACGGCGTCATTCGCCAGACGACATCCGCCATCAGAGTCAAAACCCGGTTTACTGCAGTTTTGGCGTCCGGTGTCCGATTGACGTTCATAATACCTTTCTGGAATGGGAACGACGAGATCTACAAGACTCACTTTAGTGAGCCCTGTCAGATTTATGCCAAAAGATATCGTCTTAATGATCCGATTCGGCATTTAGTATTTTTAGGCTAGTTTTAAGTTTTCTAATTTGTTTTGGATTTGACTAGGTTTATGTTTAATTAGGTTTCCTAGTTTAGATATTCTTGTTTATGTTTTCTAGTTGTATTAGGTTTATGTTTTGTGCCCTATATATAAGGCACCTCCTACCTTGTAATGGGGAGTTAATCAATTTTATCAAAACCCTTAGAGTTTATCTCTTGTTTTCTGGTGGATTCCAGACCTATCCTATAGAGTACAACGTTGATTGTGCTCTCCATCTATTGAGGGTTCGACGTTGATCAACCCTTCCACCCTTCTACTGCGTCAGATTCGACCACAACAAAATAAAGATTATTTCTTGTTGTTTACTTGGATATCTTCTTGAACATTCTTACATTTATTCACATTACGAATTCATGACTTTTTATTTTCTTTTAAAACCTACTAAATGAACACAGAGTACAATTATCCACCCGGAGCTAGTTCTCAAGACAATATAGAAAGCAGCCCCCTAGAGCCATGATATTATACAATTTGTACATCATGATAAACAACAACAACAACAAGAAGCGTGAGCTATGATCCACTTTTCCATCGAAATCATCTCAACTCAACTACCCATCATGCAATAGTGTCTCATGAGTTCAAGGGAATTGCATGCATAAGCCACCAATGACAGTGTGTCATGCATTTTAGACTGAAACTATGACCAAATCTAACCAGGAGATAAGTCATGGACATAGCTAGTGATCCTCCCGCATTTCAGCTACAATGCTGTCTTGCAACCATGAAGTAACCTCTAACCACTAGTTGTTATGTCTCGAATTATGATAGTGTGATATGATATATAGGGTGTCTGATATCGCAAATGGTTTTGAAAATCCCAGATTTTGTGCCCGGCGGGGTCAAAACGGAAGCTAGGCGGTCAAAATGTACTCTAAGTGGGCGCCTGGGCGATCAAAATGTACTCTAGGTGGGCGCCTAGGCTGTTTAAACGTACGTTAGGCGGGTGCCTAGGAAGTTAAAACGTACTCTACTAGGCGGGCGTCTAGGCGATCAAAACGTACTCTAGCTAGGCGGTGCTTAGGCGGACAAAACGCACCCTATGCGGGCGCTAGACCAACTCGAAATTTCTGTTGTTTTTTAAAAGAAGAAAAATACTAATAAACCAAAAATAATCTAATACTGGAGGCAAAAGAATAGAAATTCAAGGAACCTTCTTTGTTTGTCTTGTCCATTTCTTTAGATGATCACTGCTTCCAACTTGTTCAAAGTCTAGTAGTCTCACAGTAACCAAACATGTTTTTGTGTAGGATTGTAATGTTGGTCTTGGAGTTACCTCCAAGAAACAAATGTTGGTCTTGATCGAAGTTCACCCAGTAAGAAGCTCTATTTCCTGTTTGTTTTAGGCAAAGGTAGACACTAAAATGTGATCTGAATTCTTACGGGTGAAAACTTTGTTTGTGAATTGTGATCTGATAAACATTTATGCATTTAAAATCCTTACGTTTAAAAATGAAATATCGTCTATAACTCCGGATGCAACATACGGTGAAGAACATTAATTAAAACTTTAGCCAGCTTGGTCATGTTCTTCCTTTCACCCATATCCACTGTGAATCAAACTTTGTTGTTGATGCTAGCTATATCCAAGAATGGACATGGTGCAGGATCACAAAGTTGGAATATATTGCTAGTCTACCCTTGAATGTTTCTTCTGTCAAATCTAACCTTTGGACAAGTCTATATATATAGACTTCATTACTTGAAACATTATATTATGGCTTTAATATTTCCACAAAATTGTTCTATGTCATGACCCCATTTCCCCATATATTGGTGTAGCTACGGATGAACTTTTCTACAAGGCCATACCAAGGAACTTGCCCAGCAGCTGAAAGCAGTAACATGCAATTTCAGTGGTAGATGTCGACGGGGGAGGTTCTATGTGGACTTCGTGTATGGCTTCTACATATATCAGGAAAGGACTGGTTTTAAGAAATACTTCCCGTACGTGCTCTGTTGTCTTCGAAGGTTTACGTGAAATTATAGTAGGTCCTCACTTTCGTGGTTGGTTGATCATTTGGTTTTACGTAAAGATGTTGCAGAGTCCAGAGCATCCTTTAGCTAGTTTGGAGTTTGGACTCATGCTTGAAGCACTAGTCTTCCATTTGAGAGGGAAAACAGTATATAGATCCAAGTACGTACTACTTAAGTGAAGAAGAAATAATGAGGTAATTAAACTCTTTTTATTGTCGAAATTGAAAGTTGAAAGAAATTATAATGACTTACTGTGATAACAGTATTATCCTTCACAAAAGCAAATTCTGAGAGTACATACATGGCAAATTATTGGCGTGTACGAGTCTGTTACAAAGCTGACATTGCATATGTGTGTCTTTCACTCTTTCTAGCTTAAATCATATATCAACTCCGATCTCTCTATACCTCATTATTGATGTTAATCCAAACTATTTAAATGTTCAACTCTATGTTAGAATCGATAATTTTTGTTTTAAGATTCGTAATATTTGAGTGAAATGTATCACAAATGATCTTATATTTAAAATTTCCTCTTCCTAGTTAGCATCTTAATTATGCAATTACGTAGCTATAGCTGGAGGGTCAAATCTCTTGTATTAATAAATCTATTAAGTGCTGATTTGAAAAGAGGCCCTTCTGACCATCTATGCCAAGTTTCCTAACCTTTTGTGGGAACACACATGCAGCTAGCTTCTTTGCCGATTCAGATATATAATGGAGACCTTCCCATGCAATTTCCACGAAGGAGAACTCTTACCAGAAATAAAACTGCCCCAGCTTTCCTTCATTTATATTTATATGTCGACAGAGGCAAACTTCGTTCATGCCCTCCTCTCTCTCTCTCGTGTACCTTTGTTGTCATCCACACCCACCTCTCCTTCCTCGAAGTTTATTTTTCCCTCCCTTCTCGTTTTATTTATTCCTTTCTTAATTACTTCATCATGTTCCCCAGCTATATATACAAGCCTCCTCTCCCTGATTAATTTATAGGTCTAGTTTTTCCGATTGACTTTCAGTTTATCGATCACATATATTGAGATAGATCGATTATGATGGCGTGCCAAAACGGAGTGGTGTTTGAAGATTTCTTCCCGGCGATGGTGGACAAGTTGGGAGCGGAAGGATTCATGAAGGAGCTCTGCAACGGCTTTCGGCTTTTGATGGACAGAGAGCGAGGCGTGATCACGTTTCAGAGCTTGAAGAGGAATTCCGGCTTGTTGGGATTGCAAGGTATGAGCGACGATGAGGTGAGGAGCATGATCAAAGAAGGGGATTTGAACGGTGATGGGTGCTTGAATGAGATGGAGTTTTGTACACTCATGTTTAGGTTGAGTCCTGCTATGATGGAAAGTTCTGTGGACTTGTTAGAGGAAGCTTTTGTTGTTGATGATCATGATCAGATGTAGTCACCTCTTCTTCTCTGGCAGTATCTTTGTTTTTGTAGCATCTCATCCGATCTTTTCGTTTCCATCATCGCCCTAGTTTGTAATTTCAGCCAAGCTTATTATTAGAGACTATTCACCTAAAACAAATCCTAGTTTTCGTATACATGTTTGCTCTCCAAGGTTACTTTTCTTTTCTTCTGGTATTGGGGGGGGGGGGGGGGGAAGGTAATCTCTGATATATAAAGGAGATTAAGGCAAACTAATTAAGGAGATTTGGTGATTAAGACATACTAGCTAATTAAGGAGATTTGATCTAGTTTACCTTTAGCTGTGCACATAAAGGTACTTAATGCACATAGTTACATACTTTGCTTATTTAAATTTAAGTTTGCTCAAGTCGATCCGGCTTCATCCATTTTTTTTTTGCTGAAAAATGAGTGATAGAGAGGAATAACTCCCTAACACTACCCTAATGAATTATTAAAGAAAAAATGAATAACAAGAGAAGGGGACCAAACCAAAACCTCTTAAGAAAAACCAACAACATAACAAACCTAAGAAAACTGAAATTGGGGAAAACTCTTAACATCACTATCACAATATGAACGTCTAAGTTCTAACACACTTTATTTCGTACAAAGGATGGGCCAAGATCCGTAAATTTTCCTCAAATATGTCAACCAATCGGTAGGTTACGTTGTCCCATACAAGTAGGTTCGACATTACATCTCGTAGAGAATGTTGCCGGAGGTACTAGATTGTTACACAGAGTTTGACACATTAAAACAAGAAATATCGTGAAAGAATACTAGCTTGATGAGATGTCATTCCGGACGAAAACTACACTCATGTTTAAGGCTAAATTTAAGCTCTTAAAAGTTACAAGAGCAACAAGGGAGAAGATTAAGGTTGTGTTTGGGGAGCTCCTCTGCTTACAAGCACGGAAGAGTTTTTTGTTTGGTAACACAACATGTCAGTAGTTTTTTTAAAAAATAAGGGTCATTTTCAATAGAAAATGAGACCCTCATTTTTCAGGCTGAGTCATTGACTCGCATCAAAAACCCTATATTAGCAGGGCAAGAGTTGCTCAAGAAGTTTGAAGCTGCTTCTACCCAACTTATACTTATAAGTCAATTTTTACTTAAAACTCCAGTTGCACCAAACTCACCATAAATCTAGGATCTCAGGGAAGTTGGGTCCTTCACTTCTAATGGGCCTGGGACATCAGATGAGTAGAAGAAAGAAAGCAGACTTACTTAGTCACCCCATCAAGTATTACGTAAATACTCTATCGGGGTATACAGTATAATGAGTATATAGGTACCTCTTGTATGAGAAAGCAACTCAATGAATAGAACCGGCAAAGACTGCGGCTGCCAAATTTTGCTAGTTTGACGTACATCTATTTCATGAAAGTATAGCAAGTAGCATAGCACACAGAGACGAAGACATAACCACTACATGCATCTTCATATGTGCTAGTCATGGAGTAAAATATCGGATGTCGATGAAATATCGGCGTTTCAAAATACGGATATTTCGACAGAAATATCGATAAAATATCGAATATCGATGGAAATTTTACCAAAAATTTATGTAAAAATTGTATATTTAGATAAAAATAGACTAAAAGTAAAATATCGGAAAGATATGAGTATTAATATCGATGTTTGAAAAAAACGGAAATTTCGAGGAAATATCGAGGTTATCGAAGATATTTTATTTCTTGGTGCTAGTAGCTATAGATAGTAGAAATTGGTACGTCTAACCTCTCCACAAATGTGCTTGTGCGGCTAACTGAAATTGGTAGTACGTCGAATTTGGAATGCCAAATTGCCAAGTAGATAGCTAGGACTACTCAATTCTAATCCACTTGTTTGTTCTTCCTAGTTCCTAGTTCAGTGCATGCATATATGAATTGAGGGTACGTAGAGGAGTGAAGGCCAGCCAACTAGCCAAACCAATACCGAATTCAAACCCGGCCACAGGTTTCTCTCGCAATAATTTTAGTCATCAGATACTTGTAAGAGAGATGCTCTCTGTACGTACGTACCGTATCCCACCAAGACCTTCTCCTTCCAAGTTGTCCTACAGGAAGACAAATCATCAATCAAGTTTGTTGGTATTAGTCGAGGCATGTAGATCGATCGCAACTACCTGAAAGTGATCGAGATTCCCACTATGTTTAACCGGCCACGTACCTAGACTGATTGGAATTTGTATTAAATGAAGAAGTCTCCCATCGTCTATCTCAATTCTCAAACCCTGTAAATGATTCATTATAACACAGCCAAAGCTTCATGGTGATCTTGAAGCTACGAGACAAAGTGTGGTAGTTTGAGTACGTCCCCAGAATTGAAATGAGTAATAGTTAGTTCAATGCAAATCGGACACGTGTGTGTTCTAAGTTGTCCAATTCTTTCTAGCTTCCATTATTCGACCTGGTGTGTGTCTAAATGAAAGAGGGCTGTGGGGTTCCTGCAAAACACCAACCACAAATTGCATGGAAAAGGGGAACAGGGGTGCCCATAATGACGTATGATGTGGCAAATTTTAGGTGGTGCATCTTCAACGGGTTTAACACTCCCATCACCCAATTCTAACCCATCAAAGTTGCAGATACCCTTTGCTTCATTGAAGTTACTGTAAGAACTAAGAAGCACTTTCATACGATACATCATACATGTACATTTAGCATATACGATTAGAAGCTCTCAAGTATAGGGATGTACAAGTTTTGTTGTGATGATTTCTTATACATTCAAGCTTTACAAGTTTCTAACAGAGGCTTTCCTTGATTGTTGTTTGTTAACAATCCAAAAATGATAACAAAGCACAAGAATATCTCCTACTATTGATATCACATCCACTTGTCACGTCTGTGGTTACTTTATTAGGTTCCCAAATCAATGATGTTGTGTATGAATTGTGTATATTATACATCTGAGCAAAATGATTAAATTCTGCATAATAGTTCAGTATGTGAAGATTTCTTTTCTTTCTTTTTAAAGTGTTGTTATTGGGACCTCCACATTTATTTATTAGACCTCTAATATTTTCTACACCTCTATTATACTTTTGAATATAAGTATTTACTCACTAGACATCAATTCAAATTACCGAAATAACCTTAAATATGTTATTCACATATATTTCAATAACTTACTTATTCAACCTCCTATTTACTCACTAGACCTCTATTTCTTAATTTTTTTTTCTTTCATGTGTAAGATCTAATGAGATGAATCAAAACATAGGATATACAAATATTTCAAAACACACTAGCATATGTCCTTGTACTATTTCAATAGTTACTAGTGTATTGCAAATATATTTAAGGTCTAATAAGATATATAAAAATATTCAATATATATATATATATATCAAAACAATTGATTTTTTTTTTCATGTTGCAAACATATTTTTTTTTTAATCGATCAACGACGGTATCCTCAAAGGCCTTCTAGGCCCATAGACTAATCCGCGCCGGGGGATCTTGTCAAAACGCTTCCTCTCCTCTGACCACCAAGAATAAATTGAGATTTAAACTCTAATTAGCATCGGCGGGATTCGAACCTAGGTATGAGGGATTCTCACACAAACACTCTTACCAACTCGACCACTTGTGGTAGTTTGTTGCAAACTTATTAAAATATATACTCTTAGTTTTTAACACTTATTTTTGATCTTATATTTTGTATATACGCTTAAACATGTATAGTTATAGTAACTTTATGTCACATTAACAATCTTATAATTTATATATTTGCTTAGTTTGATGACTTACTGAAATTGAAAAATAAATTTGATAAGAAAAATAATAAATAACATTATTATTGAATTGGAAAGTCTATAGACAATAAATATAATACTCTTTTTATACACTTATTGTCATCAATAGTCTTTATACAAGAGGATACAAATGTAATTCAATAATTAAAAATAAAAATAGGTCAAGTGAACAAATGTGGAAGTTCTAAGGGAAAAAGACCATTTGCACAAAAAATTTGAAAAACTTGCCCATTTCAATGTTACCTACCCATTCCAATGAATCTTGATAAAAATACATAATTACCCTATACTAAAACCATATATAAATCTCTCTCTCTCTAATTAGGGTTTCACTTCACCCTCCTCCTCCTCTTCTGTACCGCTACCTCACCACCGGAAACCACAACCTCTGCCTTCATTTGCTCCACCAACTCGGCCTCCACCGCCGCCCACTTCCTCAGACGACGCTGATCTGCCTCATGTTCCTCCTCCGTCGGATTGGGGAAGAGCAGCGAAGGGTGTCCATATCTGGACTGCAGCGGGCTTCAGACGATGGGTTTCTTCGTCGAGGTCGAGGTCGAGGTCGAGGTCGAGGTCGAGGGGCGGCGATCCGGGTCCAGAGGCTTCGGATATGTTGGATTGTGGGAGGGAGATGTGTTCTTATATGCTTTTTCTGGTTATAGGAGGAGGTTGCAGTGATGAGAGTAGAGCTGATCGAGGTTTGGGATTTGGGTGTGGAGTGAAGATGTGGGGCTGAGATTGATGGAGATGAAGAAGAAGAAGAAGAAGAAGAAGAAGAGCAGGGGAGATAAAACCCTAACCCTAGAAATGGTCTCCATCGCTATATGGCAGCAAAGCAATGAAGGAGCGAGGCTAACGGCAACGGCGACGGAAAGAAAAAAAACTAGGGTTTTCTTTTCTGTTTTTTTTTTTTTTTTTTTTTTCTCTTGGTTAGGGTCAGTAATCGATTACTGACCCTCAGTAATCGATTACTGGGGGTTAGTAATCGATTACCGGGGGTCAGTAATCGATTACCGGGGGTCAGTAATCGATTACCGGGGGTCAGTAATCGATTACTAGGGGTCAGTAACCTGATTACTTCATGAAATCTGTAGAGTTTCATTGTATTGTATGTGCAAGTTCTTTATGTTATTGTCAAGTTATCAATGAAATCTTAGTACCAGTATAGTGTGGATGTTTTGTGATTAATTTTTGCAACTTTATGAACTCTGGTTATGGATTACTGGGGGTCAGTAATCGATTATTGGGGGTCAGTAACATGGTTACTGGAAAATATGGAATTTGTAACCTGATTACTGGGGGTCAGTAATTGATTACTGGGGGTCAGTAATTGATTACTGACCGATTACTGGGGGTCAGTAATCTGATTACTAGGGGTCAATAATTGATTATTGGGGGTCAGTAACATAGTTACTGGAAAATATGAAATCTGTAACCTGATTACTGGGGGTCAGTAATCGATTATTGGGGGTCAGTAACTTGATTACTATGGATCAGTAACTTAATTACTGGAAATTTGTAATAATCTGTAAATTGTTTACTGGGAGTCAGTAACCATCGTCCAATAACCTGATTATAAAAAATAAAAAATAATTAAAAAAATTTAAAAAGCCGGCGAAAAAAAAATTCCGACAAAAAAAAATTTTGGTGACCGGAATCCGCCGACTCCGGCGACCAGGCTCCGGCGACCGGCCATGGGAGGCCGGAGGAGTTGAGTGATATTTCGGCAAAGTTTGTTTTTTTATTTTCCACTTTCTCAGCAAATTATAATTCAAAAATATGTTAGATAAGACAAAAGGACAAAAAAGGAAGAAAAAAAATTAAATTTGTACTAGAATTGAAAAAGATTTGTTCAAATGGGCAATAGAGTTGTTACCTTATGTTGAATAGGGGAAAAAAATAAGTTTGTCATTTGAATGGGCAGTCAGGGGGTCAAATTAGCACCAAATAGACATTTTCCCAAGTTCTAATAGAACCACTCTTTTTTTATCTTCTTCCCTCTTTGTTTTTGTCAATAAACTTGCCCAAGCTTAGGGAGTGGGATTGATCGGTGCATTTTCTCCCTCTTTGAAGGAAACAAGTTTAATACAATAAAATCCAATTCCTCTTTTAGATAAAAGAAAACAGGGGCTGGTTTTGAGAAAATAATACCTCCCAACTTGTCCTGCATCATGTTTTCTAATTCCCTTCCCTTATATATATACACACACACACATATGCACATGAACACTTCAGCGCTTAAAACATAGATAAAGGGTATCTGCTTGAGGAATCTAACTGAGAGAGGAAGAGAGCCAGAGAGGGAGAGAAATGAAGAAGTGTGAGCTGTGTGATTCTGTGGCAAAGATGTACTGTGAATCAGATCAGGCTAGTCTTTGTTGGGATTGTGACATCAAGGTTCACGGTGCAAACTTCTTGGTGGCCAAGCATTCAAGAACTCTGCTCTGCCATGTCTGTCAATCTCTAACCCCATGGAATGC
The DNA here is from genome assembly GCA_963682095.1 of Potentilla sterilis. Lineage (NCBI taxonomy): Eukaryota > Viridiplantae > Streptophyta > Magnoliopsida > Rosales > Rosaceae > Potentilla > Potentilla sterilis. The sequence goes on from OY821755.1 coordinate 2,269,929, forward strand.
CTCTGGACCTAAGCTTGGTCCTATTGTTTCAGTTTGTGAGACTTGTGTGAACAGTTCTAACAAGGAGTCCAGAAATGAAGAAGAAGAAGAAGAACATGATGATGATGAAGAAGAAGAAGAACATGATGATGAAGAACAAGAAACTAGCATTGGAGAAGATGATGATCATGACGGTAGAGGTAACAATGGTGCTGATGATAATGATGGTGGTAATGCTGATGATGATGAAGATAATCAAGTTGTTCCATGGTCATCTAGCTCCTCTGCTCCACAAGACTCAAGTTCTTTAAGTGATGAAGAATGCTTCGATGAAAGCTTCTCAAAATCAAGATCATCATATCCATATAAGCGCAGGCGCTACAATGTACTCTTGAATTCTCAAGTTCGCAATTTCTTCATATAAAGATCTTGCACATCATGCATCTCTTTCTTTCTTTTGAGTCTCCTCTGATCATTTTAACAGCAGAAAGATCCCCAGAATGATTGAAGAAAGCAACAAGTTAAGACCCCAAAATGTAATTCCTGGAGTTGATGGATTTGACAGACTAGGTGAATTATCTTTGTTTTCGAGTCATTGTAAGCTTTTAGCTTCCACTTCAATTGGATCCTTACAATCCCTCTAAGTTCTCACCATTTCATCTTTATAGCACATTTTTCTTTATAAATGTCATATTGCTTTGCTTTTCTTTGATTATTGTACTTAACATTGGCCTTTTGTGTTATCAAATGGGTGGATCTCAGTTCAGACCGCCCCATTTGAGATGAGTGCAGAAATCATATATAGTTCTGCAAGTTGATAACTCTGTCAAGAAATCCGTTAGTGCCCATTTTCATCCACCTATGGATCAAGTGACAAGTGACAAGTGACAAGTGATAAGTAGGGTCTTTAGACAATAAAACTAGCAGAAATTAAGTTCTGATCCATGGTGGTAATAGTGTACATTGTTTCATATGCATGAAAAGCCAGCATCTATATAGTTGAGTCTTATGCAATTTGGTACCAGTTAAAAAAGGAGTTGGAATGATTAGACCTTGCAAGTAGACTAACGGCGGGCATCTCCAATCATGAAGTCTCATTATAGAGTCTCATTATGGAGTCTCATTATAGTTGAGTCTTATGCAATTTGGTACCAGTTAAAAAAGGAGTTGGAATGATTAGACCTTGCAAGTAGACTAACGGCGGGCATCTCCAATCATGAAGTCTCATTATGGAGTCTCATACCTATTATAAGACCTCATTTAGACACTATTCATATAACATTTCAACCATCTCCAATAGTAAGGTTTTAATTAAAAGTCTTAAATTTATATATTTGATTTTTTTTAATTTTGTATTGTAATTAATAATAATTTATATTTGTAAACTATTATTGTACATGATAAATAAATGTAATATTGAATTGAAAAAAAAAAATATTGAGTGTTTGGGACCAAACCAAATTTATAAGACTAGTCTCAAACCAAGTCTCAAAATAAGACTTGGGATGAGACCAAGTCCTAAAAATATAGGGTTTAGGACCTCCCCAATTAACCATTGGAGACCATATTTTTTTAGGACCTCAAATTTATAGGGTTTAGGACCTTGGGTTGGAGATGCCCTTAGTCTACCATGTTTGGCTAAGATTTAAGGTGTTTCAAAGATGAGTAATAGATAAGTCAAATAGTATTGTTTAGGACAAAATTTAGTTTAGTACCCTTAACTTTTGAGTAAAAATCAGATTACTCTCTCTTTTTGAAAAAAAAAAATTCAAACTGACCCCTAAACGCTCAAATATGATCTCCAAGATTTAAAATTTTAAGTGACCTCGAAATGTGACGTAAGCTGCTGTTTTAGTATGATTTTTTAAAAAAAAAAAGTGTAGTCTGATTTTTATTAAAAAATTGAGAGTACTAAATTAAATGTTGTCATTATTTATATACAATAGCAAGAGAATGTGGCATAGATCGATGTACTCTGATTATTATAAGGGAAGTATTGCATCGAATTGGGGAGGTTTGTTCGAAGCCAGTTCAATTAGAATAAGTATTCTAAAGTAAACTAAATTGAAAAGAGTTGAAACGATCAAGATGTTAGTTACAATTATGAAACTTAGAAGTTCGAATCTCTTGAAAGTCACATTATGTTGGGTAGGACTTGATTTTAAGTCGAATTTCGCTTAAGCCAAAAAATGGGAGGTGGGGGCTGAAGCTTGGGACATGTTCACGTGCCTACCATAACTCTTGAATTGGTGTAATGATTTACTTGCAAATCGATCAGTGATGAATAAGAAAGCTACTAATAAACTAACATTAAGCTTTAATGAAAGGAATCAATAAGGGCCTAGTGAGTCCTTTGTGGAACTGTGGTGTGCAATTGTTGCTTGTAGATGGAGATCAAGATTTATGTGTGGCTATGGTAGTATTGTCTATTGTGCATCCAATTGAAAATTTCAACAGCTGGAGATGTGAGAGATTTGGATTCTGGTTTCCCCCTAAACTAAGCTCTGCACAGTTTTTGATCTATTTGTTGTGTGCCAGCCATGAATTGAGATCTTCCACTCTGTCAGCCAATCTGGAATTTAGCTAGCTATAACTTGGAATTGGAACCGTGACCACTTTATATATATATGTCTATCTTTTACACGGCCAAGCTTAGAGCATCGGCACCCATAATTTAGTTTTGCTCAAGCAATACGTGAGTCAGAAGTAAATTTTGCTCCAAGTAAATTTGTTTCTGCACAAACCCTGGGGCCTGGTAGAGACAGATGAATCTTCGTATGATCTCCTGTAAACCTGCTTACTAAGGGGAATACCGGACAGGCCGGTCTTCTCCTCTCTGATGCCTAAGTTAGTATAGTTGGAATAGATATAACTTAAGCACGTATATAAGCGGTATGAAGGATCATTTACCTATTAATGAGGGTAATTGGGGCCCTTATATAGGTGGCCAGGTGCGAGGTCTGGCCTTACCCTTCGATGTGGGACTGGTTCCCTTCTGTTTGCACACCAAATGGCAGCTTTGGTGACCTCTTAGGCAGACAGGCGCCCCCGTACCCCGGGCCCCTGGTAGCAGGATAGACTGCTGGAACCCGAGGCCGGGTGCTGGTGATCCGGTCCCGGGCCTTGGGCCGGCCCCTGGTGCACTAGCTGCGGGTCTGTGGGCCTACTGTAGCCCCTCTGTGGCTACTGTCAACAAGTCCCCCAAGTTCCCGGTCAAGTGCAATCTTGAATGAGGACTTAAAACTGTCTTGCCCTTGTCCCGCAGACCCGCAGGGTTACCAACCCAACGGTGCCCAGTCCCCCAAGTCCGCGTTGAAGATTGGGCGTGACCGGGGTGAGTACCTGTTACCGATGATATACAACAGTTTGTGAGTATGTTTGCAATATAAGTAGTACTGTGCTCAAGTGTTGTAGTATTATGAGCATGGAGCGGGGTGAAACCCGGAGAGTGCGTAAGATGATAGTGGGGCGTTGAAATCCGCCATGCAATAGATGTGTGCATGGAATGATTATGGGGCGTTGAAATCCGCCATGCAATAGATGTGTGTATGGAATGATTATGGGGCGTTGAAATCCGCCATGCAGTAGATGTGTGCATGGAACCTGGACCCCGCGTTCTGCCATATCAGAGCGAGCCGGAGAGCATGGGACCTCGACCGGGCGTTTTGCCATATCGAGACGAGTCCCCCAAGTGAATTTGTGCACCAGACCTCGACCGGGCGTTCTGCCAAATCGGTACGAGTCGGAGTATGGGACCTCGACCGGGCGTTCTACCATATCGAGACGAGTCCATATTGCTAGGCTGCGACCTCGACCGGGCGTTCTGCCAAATCGGTACGAGTCAGAGTATGGAACCTCGACCGGGCGTTCTGCCATATCGAGACGAGTCCATATTGCTAGGCTGCGACCTCGACCGGGCGTTCTGCCAAATCGGTACGAGTCGGAGTATGGTACCTCGACCGGGCGTTCTGCCATATCGAGACGAGTCCATATTGCTAGGCTGCGACCTCGACCGGGCGTTCTGCCAAATTGGTACGAGTCGGAGTATGGTACCTCGACCGGGCGTTCTGCCATATCGAGACGAGTCCATATTGCTAGGCTGCGGGGAGGTGGCCCCGGTGTTGCGGTTTGTTGAGGCACCGGTCAACACTTGCTAGTTTTTCTCAGCTTGTGTTGGAATAAGCGTTGAGGAAATGGGGTGGCGTTGAGGTGACAAGGCTCGCCGTAGAGCCCCATATTGACCGCAGTTCAGTGCGATGCAGGGTTTTTATCCTGCTGGACAAGAGTACATGTGTTAGATGTAAACTCACCCGGGTGTATAAAGCCCATGCAGGTCGAATGTTCTCATAACCGGGGTCATGCCATGGAACCGGGCGGATCTCGACCGGGCGTTCTGCCATATCGAGACGAGTCCCCCAGTGAGATGCCATGGGGCCGGGTGGATCTCGTTCCCGGTAGAATGCTCTCGAGCCGGTTGGATGATCATAACTGGCGAGATGGTCTCGGGGCGGTTGAATGTTACCTAACCGGTGAGATGCCATGCAGCCGGTTGAATGATACCTAACCGTGAACTGTCATGGTACCGGATGGATGGCTCATACCCGGAACAATGCTCTCGAAGCGGTTGAAAAAACTCAGGTGAGAGATGCCATGCAGCCGGTTGAATGATACCTAACCGTGAACTGCCATGGTGCCGGATGGATGACTCATACCCGGAATAATGCTCTCGAAGCGGTTGAAAAACTCAGGTGAGAGATGCCATGCAGCCGGTTGAATGATACCTAACCGTGAACTGCCATGGTACCAGATGGATGGCTCATACCCGGAATAATGTTCTCGAAGCGGTTGAAAAACTCAGGTGAGAGATGCCATGCAGCCGGTTGAATGATACCTAACCGTGAACTGTCATGGTACCGTAGAGCCTGGGGAAGTGGGGGGGGCCTGACGCCTCGGTTCCCGCTCCTAACTCCCTTACCTGTCGCCAGCATGTTGGACAAGTGGCTGACATGCATTTAAGGAGGAAGTCTATCAGTCCCGTCAGTTATGATGGCGTGGACAGTTTACTGATGCTGGGACACGTGCTGGTAGGGAGCGGTCTGAGATGGAGGGTCTGGATTCGCGGGCATTTGAGTTGCTCTGATTGCGTGTTTTGGGGGGATTACAAGCGCCTAGGGCACCGGACCTCTCTACAAAAAGGCCTCCTCTGCCTTCTTCATTCTGTTTTGCTCCTTGCTCAGAGAGACTTTGAGAGAAATCCGGCGAAAACTCTGTGGAGGTGCCCCGCGACATCCGTTGCCTCAAGTGCTCTTTTACTCCTCTCCTACCATTGCTCGCTGCTTTCGCAGGGTGGACTTTCCTCGGTTGGGCATACTAATCGGTAAGATCTTGCTTTCTTTGCCTGGTGTTGTTCTTGTTTTCTTTTCGGTGTATTTGCGGCGGGGGGAGGGGATCTCTGTCACCGACTGAGTTGTTTTAAGCGGAGCGTCTGCGGTAAACTTGGGGAGGGGCCGCAGAGGGCGCTGTTCTAGCCTGTTGCTGACCAGCGCTAGGGTTTTGTTTTTTCTTCCCCTTAGGTTAAAAAATGTCTTCTGCAAGTTCTGATGGGGCTTCCGAATCGGCCGTCAGGCGTCCCGTTGTGGATGATGAGGAGAGACTGGAGGACTGGCTCGGTTCGGAATCCCCGGTGTCTGAAGCCGCTGACCGCTCCCGGAGCGGGGCTTCGTCTTCCGGATCCTCAGGATCTGAGGAAATACCGCACGGGGTGCGCCTTGCTGGTGCTCCGCCCGTGAGCTACACCATTGGTATAGGGAAGGGTGCCGTGGTGTGCGATGAGCCGGAGGGTAGCATGAACCCTGGAGAGATTGCTGCGTTCCGGGAGACGTGGAGTATCCCGGATGAGGTGGCGCTACGGCCACTGAATCCCGGAGAGTCAGCCTGTAACCCGGAGGCAGGTTGGGTTGCCGTGCATCTAGACCAGTTTCGCCACGGGTTCTCACTCCCGCTGCCAAACTTCGTGCAGTATATGCTGAGTGCACTACAAGTATCTCCCGCGTAGCTTCCAGGGCTCCAGTGGAGGCGACTGCTGAGCCTCGGCTGCCTGTACGAGTTTTCCGGGATGAGTATGCCAACGGTAAACGAATTCCGGGCACTGTACAGGTTATCATACTCGAAGAAGCGAGGGTCCCGGGGTTGTCTGTCCTTCAGCGCCCGGTGTTTTCAACCTATCATCACCAATATGCCTACTTGGGTGGACAACAACTGGAGGAAGAAGGTGGTGATGGAGGGCGGTAAGTGGCAGAAGAGGAGTAAGATGTACCGGGTTCCTAGTGCCTTCCAGCCCCCGGGGATCAATCGTTCGAGCTGTCCGAGTTGGAGAAGGAGAGGATCACGACCATACTCGGATGTTGGGATGATCTCGAACGGAGCTCTTACAACTTCATCCAGCGAGAAGTGCTGGAGTTTTGCTGTCTCGGGCGAGATCTCGGTGCGTAGCAAGTGCTAGCGGTGACACTTTTGCTGACTTTTAAATACTAACCTTTGCTCGTCCTGCAGGTGCATCTTCCCGGGCGGTCATCAAACCCGAAACCACCCTATCCATAGACGGTGAAGAACTTCTCGCGAAGCTGAAGGAGAAAGGCAAGGCCGTTTCACGGACCTCGGTGGACGAGGAGTCCGGTCGGCTTACGGTTCATCCCGAACCGCGGGCCATGGATGTCGAGGACGAGGGCTATGTCCTGGCGCGTGTGAAGAGCCATCCTGCTGCGCCCAAGGCGGGACCCGGTAAGGGCAAGACTACCGGGGGGCCACTGAAGATTCCCGGTGGAGTGAGCCGGATTCCATACCGGCCGGGGTCAGTCCCGCTCGTCACCCGGGTCACCCGATTAGGCGCGCAATCTTCTTCGCCTGACGGCCAGGGTGAGAAGAGGCGGAGGATCATGGACGTTCCTCCCTCCACGCTGGTGACGCTGACCGGTGGGTCGTCCGGTGAAAATCTGGCCAAACGGCTCAAGGTAACCAGCGGTGCATCGAGTTCCGCTGGGGAGAAGGCTGCCGCTGCCCGGCAGAGTAGCCCCGCGCCTGCGGAGGCACGGAGGGGAAGCCCAGAGAGTGCACTCGCCCGGCAGCTGGCGGCAGACTTGGCCGGCCTTGGTCTGGACAGGGCTGAGGTCACCGGAGCCTTGGCGGGCGGGAAGCGCCAAAAGTTCAAGGAGTCGGTCCTGCAGGTAAGAATTGCCCGGTGCTACTGTACCGCTCGTAACTCATTTTCTTTGCTGCTTGCTTAATTGGCTCTGTTGTTATGCAGCTGCTGTACAATCTGTACCAGCCCGATCCGAGCGACGAGCTGAAGAGGCAGGTGGCCGAGCTGACAGAAGCCCGAGAGCGGCTGGAAGCAGAGAAGTCCCGGCTGGAGCGGGAGAAGGCCAGATCGGAGGAGAGGGCCAAGAAGCTGGTGGCCAAGTTGGAGGAGCAGGTCCGGAGCCTGGAGAAGGAGAAGGAGCTGGCTGAGGAGGAGAAGGCCGAACTGGAGGCCAGGGTGGACGAGCTCCAGGTGGGAGCTGCCGCTGTGCGCGCCGCCTCTGCCGCTGCGGCCGGGGAAGAGGACCCGAAACTGTACGAGCGGGTTGTTCTTAAATACCATGAGAGAGATCAGTTCCTTCAGTTCCTGGAGAAGGCCAGGGAATCGGGCATCGCAGATGCGTACACGGAATGGGATCAGAAGGGGTACCTGGATACTTCCCGGATGTCGAAGGCCGCTGATGAAGATATTTATGAGCAGTCGGATATCCATGAGCAGTCGGCGGAAGAGCAACCGGAAGGGGAGGGTGGACCTCAGATTGCTGAAGGCGCGACTGCTTCATCCGGAGAGGCTGGTGGATTGCCCGCTGAGGGGGGAGGCGCAGCTCCTTAGGATTTTGCCCTTGCTCTTTTTGTAAGCTTGCCGGAACGGCCTCTGCTTGTATTATCCCTTGACTATGAATATACTTGGATTGGTGGAACCGGTGGAATTTTTCTTGAAAGTAGTTTGTATATACATCTTGATGTTACAGCGGTCGAACCGGTGATATGCCAAACTAACCGCTTGGAGGCTCGGCGAGTCTACCAGCCTCGGTCTTACTCCCGGTCCGGATCCGCTCTCCTTTCCCCTACATACCTTTGGAGTTGGCCGTTACTAATCAAACCCTCCACCGCTGTTTTGAGAGCACAGCACTGGCTCGTTCGATGAGTAGCCTCATCATGATAGGAGCAGTACTTGCCCGCTTGCGCCGTGGTAAGCTTCCCCCTTGGGTACTTTCTCCTGGGCGGTGGTGGAATGATGTTCCCGTTCTCGAGCAAAATGTCTTCGTATGAAGAGGTGAGAGCGGTGAAGACCTCTTGACAGACCGGTTGTGCTGGCATGATTGCCAGGGAGCGTTCTTGCCGGTACTGCGCCGGCTTGTGCTCGCTCTGGGGTCTATCATGATAGGGCTTCTGCTGCCGTTGCCCCCAATTTCTGTTGGGCCGGCTCGGTCCGGCGGCTCGGTTCTCGGTCCGCTGGCTGGTCTTGTCTTCTTGGCTAGGTGGGGGGTGCTCTTCCCGGGGATGGTCTTCCTGCTGCTCTTCCCGCTTCCTCTTCAGCAGGTGCTGCCCGTACGTCTCGTGATCTGCCTGGGCTTGCCGGATGGTCATTGCCATCAACTCGTCATACCTCTGCGGGAGTTCCACCCGTACGGCATATGAAAATTTTCCTGGCCGGAGCCCTTGCTTGAACGCCATCTCGGCGATACCTTTGTCAAGGTTTCGAACCCCAGCCGTCGCCGTCTGCCAACGGTTGACGAAAGTCCTCAATTCCTCGCCGGGCGCTTGCATGCAGTTGAAGAGGATGGTCGATGTGCGGGCTCCCTCGACCCGGAGGATGAAGCGGCCTACAAACCGATCGGCCAACTGTTTGAAGGCCTCGATTGAATTTGCCGGAAGTTCATAGAACCAGCTGAGCGCTTCTCCAGACAAAGTTTCCTGGAAAATATTGCAGCATACTGCATCGGAGTATCCCTTGGCGCATGTTTGGGACCGGAAACTATCGAGGTACTGGTACGGGCAGTCGGACCCTGAATAGGTGAGCTTGAGGGACTTCTGGTTACCAGACCTCCCCGACTCCATAACCCGGTGCGAGAAAGGGCCCATGCGCTCGTTGAGCCGTGCGCCTTCCATCGGCCGTGCTGCTCTTCTCTCGTTGGCCTCCATTTGTGCCTTCAAATCCGACACAGTGTTGACGAGCATCTGCAATGCCCGTGCAGTAGGGGTCACGGCTTCATCCTCGAACGAAGCGTGTGGCCGAAAGGGCGTCGGCGAGCTCTTGAGCGGTGTCGTGCCGGCCGGTGACTCCGCTCGCTCGGGATCACTGAGCCTTCTGCCTGATGACTGCCCCGCCTCAAGCCGTCGAGACTGGCTTGGTGGGGGTGCCTGTGCCCTGGTCATAGCGTCGCTGCGCTGTTGTCCTCTCTCCAGGGCGGCTACCAGGGCAGCGTTTACAGCCTCCATTTCTATATACCGGGCGTTGGACTTGGCTCTATCCCGGTCGCCCTCCTCACGCAGACGACTGACCTCTGCGGCCATTGCCCGTATCTCTCCCGCCATACTGCTCTGGTCGGGGCTGTATGTGGTGTCTTGGTCACTGTTGCAGCGCGGGCTCTCCTCTCGGTCACTCGGATCATCCGAGAACGTCAAAGAAAAGCCCCGGTGCACAGGCCTGTCTTCAGTTGCCTGGCCTTTGCCGCGCGAGCTGTCGTGGTTTGGCCCCGGCGTGCCGGTCGGCCTCCCACAGCTCCCGCCTTCCTGATCGCCCTGGTCGCCGCGCTGCTCCCGCATAACGACCGGGGTGGAGACAAGCGTTTGCACTGGTGCAACACGCTGCTCCTCGGTGGTATTCCTTTCCTGTCTTGCTTCCGAACTCTCTGCCATCGGTAGTGCTCACGTGGTTTCTTGTCCAAAGTTCCCACAGACGGCGCCAATTGTTTCTACACAAACCCTGGGGCCTGGTAGAGACAGATGAATCTTCATATGATCTCCTGTAAACCTGCTTACTAAGGGGAATACCGGGCAGACCGGTCTTCTCCTCTCTGATGCCTAAGTTAGTATAGTTGGAATAGATATAACTTAAGCACGTATATAAGCGGTAGGAAAGATCAGTTACCTATTAATGAGGGTAGTTGGGGCCCTTATATAGGTGGTCAGGTGCGAGGTCTGGCCTTACCCTTCGATGTGGGACTGGTTCTCTTCTGTTTGCACACCAAAGGGCAGCTTTGGTGACCTCTTAGGCAGGCAGGCGCCCCCGTACCCCGGGCCCCTGGTAGCAGGATAGACTGCTGGACCCTGAGACCGGGTGCTGGTGATCTTGTCCCGGGCCTTGGGCCGGCCCCTGGTGCACTAGCTGCGGGTCTGTGGGCCTGCTGTAGCCCCTCTGTGGCTACTGTCAACAAAATTGATTTAATATTTTACTCAACCAAATCGATTTTTGCGCACACTCATTCACAATTTGCTTTAGCAATTCAATTTTATTTTCTTGTAAAATAATTAAAAAAAAAATTACCGGATATATTTACAACTAATGGAATGGAAGGTCGCCGGAGGCTAACGCTTCTCGATCATATGTCAGCAAGTTCGAACGGCAAACCATTAGCCGGATTGAGCCTCGACGACGTCTTAGCACCAACAACACCACCCAAACCGCCCCCTTCGAGCCGGCAATACCTGCCTCCATTTCGGGTCGGACCCTCCTCGACATTATCCCCGACGAAGAGCCCAAGTCGTACAAGGCCTTGATCGAAAAGAAAGACAAGAAGTCGTGGAAGACATTCAAAAACCGCCTCTCTCTCAAAAAATCCAGCGCCGCCTGGGTCTCCTCCATCCTCGTCCCCACCTCTGACGTCTACAACCACCATCAGCTCCAAGACTACAGCCACAGCCGAGCCCACGTGCTGTGGGCTCCACCAATCGCTCGAGCAACAGATCGAGCAAATTTTGCTCGAGCGGAGGGGCGAGCAAAATTTCCCAATTGACTGCTCGAGCACCTCTCCTCCTCCTCCTGCTCGCCGGTGCGAGCTCCAAACTGGGTTTGCTCGTGCAAACTCGGGCGGTCCCACCTCCTGCTCGCCGCTGCAGATGCTCTTACATCACAAGAACGACTGTCTTTCTGCATTTTGCAAATTTGCTTTGCCATAACAATAAAACCGTAACACCATGGACCAAGCACTATAACAATAAAGCTCTCATACTTAGTTTTTTATTGAGTTTTGAAGTAAATAATCACTTATAATTATCATTATGTGTTTGGTAAGTTTTTTATAAGGTACTTATTTATAAAATTTAGTTGAAAAAATCACGATTTTAAAAAACAGCTGACATGTTACTTATTTAAAACACAGTTTTTTTTCCATATTTGAGTTTTTTCACTTCAATACCAAACTAAGACTTAGTTTGGTATTGAGTTTTTGGGTAAATAATCACTTATAATTATCATTATGGGTTAATTATGTGTTTGATAATTTTTTTATAATGTGCTTATTTATAATATTTAGTTAAAAAACCACGATTTTAAAAAGCAAGTGAGATGTTGCTTATTTAAAACTCAGCTTTTTCATACTTGAGTTTTTTCACCTCAATACCAAACTAAGCGTAAGTCTCAAAGTGTTGAGATTAAGAGCAAGTCCAACAGATTCCCTATAATAGGAATTTTACTTAATTTTGGGGATTTTGGGCTCCAACAGATTCTCCATCTCATTCCCTAAAACTAGGATTTGGATGAGAGAGAATATATTCATCTCTATACCTTGAATTCTATTTAAAATAAATAAATTTATTATTATAGAATAATTTAAAAGTAATCATTAATTACAATTTACAATAAATGTTGAATATTTATTATTGTGTTATAAATGTCAAAATCTGCAAAATAGGAAATCGGTTAGAGTTGGAACAAAAAATTATAGAGAAAATGAGGTTTGTTCTAGAGAAATTTTTGGAGAAGCTGTTGGACTTGCTCTAAGCTATCTTCATAGACCCAACTTTCCAATTGTTATCATAAGTTCATAAACATCTACTTCATATGCATTTTGTAAATTCTGAGATATGAGAAGGAAGAAGATTGAAATTGAAATCATCCATTATTCATCAACATCCCCGAGCTTCATAAACATATGGTAACGCCATGAAAAACAGGTTTGAACTAAGATCGGTAGACTCAAACTTTTCCATAACATGACAACATGATTACACACGAACTAGGAGTACTTGATAAACATATGAATGCGCTTCACCATCTCTATCTTTCCAAGTTTCAACGCTTATCCGTATCTGCAAGGCATAAAATACGAAATTGATCATGAAGTTTCAACAGTCATTGATAACAGGTTTATATGGGTAATTGAGTAAAACATTTTTATTTTTATTTTTTGTAATAATTGCGACTTGGATGGTTTCCATAAGCAAATGGTTCCAAAAATAAGATGACCAAGAACTCTGATTCAAAGTATAGTACATTTGTGTTTTGCATATATGACTCAGAAATATTGGAATAATATTCAGCCTACCAGGGAGAACATCATTCTGCTTATAGAACCTAGCAGAAAATGCCTTAAAAGAAGAACTCTCCATTTCAATCATGGCTACTTTTAAATCACAATTACACGCAAACTACTAAAATTACAATACAAAAAAGGGTTTTTTTTTACTAAAAACTACAATTTTGTATTAGTATTTACCACAAGCAAAATTGCTTTTTCAAATTACTACTAGCAAGTTTCCATCCAAAACTAACAGAATCAGTTAACTCTTAAATTACAAAATTACCCTCAGTGAGCCTAATGCTACTGATCCTCAGAACTCAACCTAATACTACTGAGCTTCAGTAGCTCCGCCGTCCTCCGCCGCGTTTCAATACTACTGAGACTCAGTAGCTCCGCCACGCTTCAATACTACTGAGCCTCAGTAGCTCCGCCGTCCTCCACCGCCCTCCGCCAGATCTGATAAAATCTCAACCATAACCAACACACAAGCAAAAATCCCAACACACAAAAATCAAACCAACACACAAACAGAGAAAGAGAAAAAGAGGCTTCAGATTGGCGGCGGCGGCGGCAGAGGGAGGTCGCTGCCTCACACCTCCGCCATCGTGCCTCCCCCCTCGCTCTGCCATTGCCGCCCAGCCTTGCCGCCTCCAATCAGATCTCAAATCAATTAGGTTAGGGTTTCAGAAAAATATGTGGATATATATATAGGTGGTATGGGTTGTAAATTATAAATTTTAAGAGGTATTTATGTCATTAAACAGTAAATGGGTTAACAGCCCATTACTGTTAATTCCTGCTGATGGTATAAAAAAATATGATCTTGCTATTGGTAAATATCACCACAAAAATGTAGTTTTGGGTAATTATTTATACATAAAATGTACCGGCTACGATTCAATCACTCCTCAAACACTTACCTAATATCATCGTAAAGTATAAATCTTTTGTGCAGTGTTCTTACATGTTTAGGTTATAGTTAAACAAATACCTTTAACCAGCCACCCACATGACAGCACGAAAAGTTGTACAGCTTATACATTTATAGCTACAGTGTGGGATATTTGAACCAACTTCACCAACTGGCTAGGTCTAAATTCCGTGTTAATTTATTGCACTTGTACAGTAGCTTATGTGGAGTACCTTATGCTTTGTTTTATTCTGGCAACAAAATCTAATTTCTTTCGTTTGAGTTGGAATGTTGAATATCAGGAAATGTTGTTCGCCAAAAGGGTAGTTTGTTGCGATAGTATATACACCATTTAAACTACTGTTTGAGCAAACAGACTTGCCAATATTCAAGATACATAGAAAAAAAAAAAAAGGGGGGGGGGGGACTAATAAGCTGCTCCAAATAATCAAACAAAAAATAAAAATTATCCCTATTTAGGAATCTATCACCAAACAAAACCTTTATCACCATATCTGGCATGTAGACGAGCTGCCTAATCATTCCATAACATTACTGATACGAAAGTTAGAGCAAACGAAGTTTTCGTGTATCAAATTGCTACTTGAGTCACTCCATAATTCAGATTAGGTATACCAAACCAACTGTGCTTACTTCAGTTACTTGCTGTGCTAAAAGTGTGACTATTAATGCTGAGTTATACTAATTATGCTCCCCTTATATTTGATGTCCACTAACATATGTACGTCAACCAAGAAACCATTGCCAAGGACAAACATATTGAAAGGTGATTAGAACATGCATGACTCCTGCATTTAACTTACTTCTCTAAGTTAACTAACTTAGAAATGGCCCCTAATTCCGTCTAACTGACCAAATTGATAGTAAACTACAATTTTCTGTCAACCTTTGGCATTCTTTAGTAGCATAGGTAGATCATTTGGGTGGGTTTGGTGCAGCTGGACTTTTAAGTAAAAGTTGACTTATACTTATAAGTATAAGTTGGTTAGGAGCAGCTTCTCATTTTCTATTAAAAATGATTCATACTTTTTCAAAAAGCTACTGACATGTTGTGTTACCAAACAAAAAAATCTTTCCGTGCAAACGCAACCAAAATCATTCCAATCAATTCAAGTAAAACAAAATAAGCAGTAACTTTAGTAGACTACTGCATATCTTCATCATATCAACTCAAATACTAAACAACTATACTAACACAGCTCAATCCTCCAAGCATGAAATTTCAACCAGAAATCAATAAATTTTTTACCTTGATTATTAACACTACAAACCATCAAAATCGGAACGAAAAAGCAATAATCAAATCACAGAATAATGCTCACCTTTATCCAAAGCGTCATGAAACTCCGGCTCCGGCTTCACGGCGTCGTCATCGGAGAACCTAACGACTATAACAGGACAGACGCAGTGATGAACGCAGTAGTCACTTACACTCCCGAGCCTCGCATTCGAGCTCCGCCGCGTGGCGCCGAAGCCGCGCTGCCCATAATGACGGCGACCAAGCCGAGCCGCTCGACCTCCAAGCAGAGCCGCTCCTTCATATCATGATCCTTCACTATGTGGATCTTGTAGGGGATCCTAGCATCGTCGAGAGGCTTGGCTAAGTCGTTGGCTTTGGTGATGGTGAAGTTGTCGAAGTCGGACTCGAGTTTCTGCTGGGAGGCCACGTCGTCGGGGAAGGAGACGGCGGTGGCGCCCCATTCGGCGCCGTAGAGGACGGAGGTGGGGCGGACGTGGAGGAGGAGGACGGCGTCTCCGGGGCGGAGGTAGTTCTGGACGGCCCAGGTGACGGCGAAGGCGGACTCGTCGCTGAGATCAACGGCGATGCCGATGCGGCGTTGGGCGGAGGAGGTGGGGGTGCCGGAGGGAGGGTAGCGAGGGGAGGTGGGCTGGACGACGATCGCGGAGGCGGAGTGGTGGTGGTGGCGATCGGGGCTCTTTATCGGAGGAGCCATTGGGGTTTCGAAGAGAGAAGAGTGTCAATGTCACTGTGCAGGTGAATACTCGAGCTCTTTAGCTTTGATGATTACATAATTAAATAATAAAAAAATACTAATTTGGGAAAAGAAATTAATAACTGATAGAACAATATTAATTAAGCCGATACTCATCGTAGACAGAAATGGTATCCTAAATGAGCTAAAACATTTGTGAATAGTCAGATTGCACATCTTGAAGAAGTTGAAATATTTGTGAATGGTCAGGGCGTATGTCCTGACGATTATAATACATTTGTGAATGGTCAGAACACGTATCATGATAATGGTAAAATACTTATAAATAGTCAGGACGCGTATGTTTGGGCCTAAATTACATTTATCCAGGGCTTTGGGCTGAGGCCCGTAAGGTTACCCATTGGCGGGTAATCTGATTTCATTTAAATCAATTTCTGTCTGGAAAAAGGCTTTGGAGTCCTTCTTCAAGTCTGACTTGGAGTTGATTTAACAAATACAATCCTATTCGATATCAGAATCCGAACACTTGTTACATATGTGTTTAGGGGTTTTGAGATCACTATATAAAGAACTCTAGGACAACGTAAAAAGGGTTCAACACCATACAACTACAAGCTTTTGCCCTGCAAATCTTGCAAGCCTCTCCGGAGCACTCTCTCTTGCGAAACAGCCTTCCACCAACAGCAATCGACACTCTTCCAACCTAGCCGCAAACCTACGCCCACCACATCTGGTCGCCGTAAACCTGCTGTTGTTGTCGAAAGTGACTTGCGTTCGTGTCGGAGCGTCGCTGAGACAAATCGAGTCCAGTCGTCACGCCTTGTGACAAATCGAGTCGTTACCCCGGTAACAGTCTTTCCCAATCTGCTAAAAGGTTGGACGAACGCCATCCGCGGTCTTGATATATAGCTCTGCTTTGCATCTCAGGATCGAAGTAAGATATCTCAATCTACCGAAAGGTTGAGGAAAAATCCTAGTAATTGTTTACTTAGGTCTTGTTCGAGCCCTTACGCCGGTTTGTCAACGCCCGCGTACAGTTGCTTGATCGAGAAGTCAGGTAGCAGGGAGCAGACGAACACGTTCGCCAGAGTCATCCGCTCGCCAAGGGTGATCCGCTCGCCAGAGGTCGTCCGCACCAAGGTTGTACCTAACCCAAAGCTACTGGCACGCTCACGCACAACGCACCAGGACTGAAACCTACGTCCGCCACCCCCACGTGTTGATAGTTCGACAGGTGTTAAAACCGACGCGAACAGCGTATTCTGAAAAAGTTAAAATTTTTGTAAATGGTCAACACACGCATATCTTAACGGTTAGAAAATATTCAGTGAGTGGTAAAGACGCATGTCCTGAATGTAATAAAGTATTCATAAATTGTTAGGACGCACACACTTAAGTAGTTAAAATACTTGTAAATGGTCAGGACACGTATTCTGAAGGTGTTAAACACTTGTAATGATCAGAACGCGTATCCTGAAGGAGTTAAAAACATTCGTGAATGGTCAGAACACATTTGTGAGTAGTCAGGATGTACATCATGAAGGTGGTAAGACACTTACACTTGTAAATGGTAGATATTTTTATAAATCCTTAAGGATAAAACTGAAAAACTATTGTTGTAATCAATCTAATTTATCTTATAAAGATTTAATTGCTGTAAAGATGGTAAAAAACTGAAAACTTTGGTTTGGAAGTTGGTAATTACTAATTAGTAATACTTTAACCGATTCGAACCGCCATAATTCTAACCCAAATCAAACCCGGCTGCGGCCCAATACTTATTTCTCAGGGCAAAAATCAAAGACTTCCCCAAATCCCAGAACCCATCATTCTTCTTCTTCTCACAGATAGACCAATATGCCTCAGAGACACTCGAAGAACAACAACGACCTCGCGTTCTTCACATACGACGAGAAGAAGAAGCTCGGTTATGGGACCCAGAGGGAGAGACTCGGCCGAGACTCCATCAAACCCTTCGACGCTTGTTGCCTCTGCTTGAAGCCCTTCATTGATCCCATGAGTTGCCAGAAAGGCCATGTCTTTTGTAAGGAGTGCATTCTCGAATGCTTGCTTTCTCAGAAGAAAGACATCCATAGGTACCTTCGATTTTTCCTTATAGCTTTATAACCCAATTTGTTGTTTGCTTGTTTGTGAATTTGATTTTGCTGTATTGGGTTTTTGGGGTTTCTGTTTATTGATGGTGAAGTGATGAAAGATTTGTTCTTTTTGGGAAGTTAAGATTTTAGGGTTTTGGGTGATAGGGATATCCCAGTTTGGAGCTTAAAGTTTCCAGCTTTGGTTGAGATTTAGGGGAATTGACTAACTGAGGTTGAGATTTTGGATACAGTTGACTAGAAAATCTAACTGAGATAGGTAGAGGCCTCATACTGCTTTAAAACACAGATTCTAGAGTGTAGGCTAATAATGTTATGGTTTTTTGAGCTCTACCCTCAAGAGCTAGATTTAGGAGTTGTGGATAAGTTCAGGGCTTTAGGACCAATTTTTGTTTGATATTAGGTTCAGTGTGATTTGTTTCTGTGAGTTTGATTGCGATATTGAATTTTCGGACTTTGAAGTGCTCCTGTGATGAGAAATATCTTATCGTTGGGAGCAAAGGTTTTAGGGTTTTATTGTGTTGTACAAATCTTCCAGGTTTGAGTGAAAGTTTATGAGTATGAGATTTTCAGTAGAGGCTTAAGGCTTTAGGGAATCATGCTCTAATGTAATAGAAAAAGGGAAACAATGGAAAAGAATGCAGGTTCTGTTTTTGGCCCTTAGTGTTGATTGTGGTAGAACAAAAGCTGTGTTTGCATGTTTGGCGATTATTTCCGACCAATCTGGATTCTTGCCCCAGGTATTCAATCATATTCTGCTTCAATGGTGAATATGGTTACTAGATTAAGGGTTACTCCATGGAGTCTCGGTATTTAGGGAATTCTTGAGAAAGTGAATTATTAAGGCAAAGCCAATTTTGCTAGACTTTCAGTAGGTGTGCTGGTATGTCAGATCACATCCATTCTGTGCAGGCTGTTAGTTATTTTGCAACATTTTCTGTGCTGTTAGTAGCACCTTCCTTTTGGCAAAGTCTCATATACAGCTTTTAGTTTACCCACAGAAGAAAAGGAAACCTTCCTTTGATGTTGAGAAGCATTTTGCTTACTTTTCATCTAGTTTTATGTACATTAAGCAATAATTGTTACTGGTTATATCTTGTTTTGTAGTTTGGTGGATCTGTATAATATTTTTTGTCAAGCTTGGCGGAGCTTGGTGCCTTTCTTTTTGTTTTCGTACATTAACTTGAGGATATTGTGTGGTTTATCTCAAGAGGTTGCTTCTTTCACTTTGCAGAAAGCAAGTTGCACATAATAGTCAGCAGAAGCAAGAGAAGGAAGATGAGGAAGAGAAGTTAAGGCTACAGAAAGCTAGAGAGCTTGAGGCGTTTGATCAGCAAAACCATGGTGCAATACCGCACTACAATGATAGAAACCAGGACCGGGATAAGAGTGGATTTCATGGGGCAAATAGTGTGAAGGTCACTTCTTTTGAAGAAGAGTCGCTTAGGACAATGAAGGCATTTTGGCTGCCTTCTGCTACACCAGAAGCTCCTGTTAAAGTGGCTGCTCCCCCTGAATGCACGGCCTGTCCAGAAGGAAGTGAGAAACTGAAGCTGAAGTCTCTTTTCCCTATCCATTTCACTGAAGACATAAACGACGAGAAGAAATCAACGCCTCTCGACAAGACATATATTTGTCCAAGCTGCAAGGTTACATTAACAAACACACTGTCCCTTGTGGCTCTTAGCTCATGCGGCCACGTCTTCTGTAAGAAGTGTGCTGATAAGTTCATACCTGTAGATAAGGTTTGTCTTGTTTGCAATAGAGGGTGTAAAGAAAAGAACTTGGTGAACCTGAAAAAAGGAGGCACCGGCTTTGCTGGCCACGACGACGATCTTGAAGCCAAAGACTTCAAGCACTTGGGGAGTGGCTCAGGTCTTGGGTTAGTGAGACCTGCAGCGAAGACCTAACTTCCGAGTTTTTACAGGTCCGCGGTGTCTGTATCTCATTTCCTTCTTTCCCTTTCGTTGTGGCTTTTTACGAACAACAACATTAGTAAATCATTATATGTAACTTGATTTGTGCAATGCCTACAACATTTGTTGGTGCTTTTGACATTTGGATTAGTGCTGCATTTCTAGATGAGCCTTTTCTCTTCGATTTTGTCTTCCCTTATCTCTCGGAAACCTTTCGGCATGTGGGGTGGTTGAGACTGAGAGAGAGATTGGATATAGGAAGCCCTTTATTGTGTGCTTATGCATATGATGAAATCCACAACAGCCATGAGCCAGCATTATGGTCCCCTGAAGCACGAGAAGTCTCACATCATAGAATAATATGGTAGAACAACCAAAGGGCCTCTGTTTCTGCCTTCTGGTGTATAATGCATTAAATTTTTGATTAGTCTAATAATGATGCAGATTACAGCTCAAGCTACACTGTGGGCTGCGGCTAACTTGCACTATATGATTCCTTATTCTCTGCCCGTCATCATCATTAGACTCAATTCTTTATCTCCTTAATCCAAACTAAGATCGATTCCTAATATTAAAATACAAACGTCGACCGAAATTTATTCGGCCGCTGTCTGTTTTGTGGATCATAAAGTTTCTATTCTTGTCATTAGTTTAAATCATCACAAGTATTATATAGTAGGGACAAACTACAAATTAGTACATGACAACAATTTGTTTTACAAATAACTCACTTACATATTTAATTGAACAAATTAGGACAAAAATTTACAAATAAATACCATGTGCATAACAAGCTGCCACATGTTATTAACTAATTTACTCTTTTGTCCTTAATATTTACAAGCATGTATTTAGTCCTAATTGCTGCTACTGTCTATTACAAAACTAGTTGCTACTGTCTATTACAAATCTAGCTGCTACTGTCTATTGCAAAACTAGCTGCTACTGTCGACTAGGAAACTAACTGCTACTGTCGACTTGGAAGACACCTGCTACTGTCGACTTGGAAGACACCTGCTACTGTCGACTTGGAATGTACCTGCTACTGTCGAGCATGAAAGTAACTGCTACTGTCGATTTTGAAAAGTGCTACTGTTGGCTGGGAAGGTCTCTGCTACTGTCGATTATGTATCTAACTGCTACTGTGGGAAGACACTTGCTACTATTGACTATAAATCTAGCTGCTACTGTCGACTGAGATACTAACTGCTACTGTGGTTTTTGGTGAGCAAAATTCGAAATTTCAAAATTTCTCAAAACATATGCAATATGGTACTTAAATGAAAGCCCATGACATAAGGAACAACTTTATATATTGGCTCACCTCCAAATTACTGGTAGTTTAGCCGGAAAATTTAAATTTGCTTGAAAAAAACTAAAAAAAGGAAGAGAGAGAAACTTGTTAGATCTGGGTGGCAGTTGGTAATTTTCACGAAAATAAGGGTATTTTAGATATTTTTACATTAATTACTTAATCAATTTTGGTCTACTTATTTTTTGGGCTTGGGCTTATGTCCTAATTTATATAAGAAATATGGAAAGTGAGTTTTTAGTTAATTCAAATGTGGTCATGTACTATTAAGTAATTCTTTATCATTACAATTTTGTTCCTTACAGAAAGAGAATGAACGTTTGGCTGGTTGAAATGATGGGATTATGGTGAACCGTCCATAATTGAGATGCCATAGTTATCAGGTCAATGCATTACAAAAATAAATGTATCATACTAGCAAGTGGTTGAATCATATTATTTATGGAAGGTGAAGGTGAAGGTAAAGCGGATTTATATCTATAGTGTTTTCCTAGTCAATTTTACGTGTTTTTTGTCATATTAATTTTTTAATTTATCTTTCAACAAGAACGTTCAAATTTAGAATCCTCGTCATTTCTTACATCGGTCTACTTGAATTTTTTTTCCTTCAACATTTGAGTTTAGAGTCCTCGTCACCTACTAATACAAATTAAAGGATAAAACTCTGGTCGTTTGTTTTGCCTAGCTACTCACACTAATACGGTTGGGTTTTGGCTAAACTAAACGAACAACTCGTTGAATCCCAACAGAAAAAACAAACAAGTAAAACCAACTTCAAAGGATTTACAAGATAACAGCGTTAATTTTGTAGTCATCCAGATATACGACCGTTAATTTTCTCCCCTCTTATACCTCTCTTGGTAAAATAAAATAAAATAAATTTACCACACACCAACCCGACCCGACCCGACCCGACCCGATACAATCACTCATCCGCCACCATCCCCAAAAAAAAAAGTTTAAATATTTCTCAGAACCCAAAAAGCTTCATTTCTGAGAGAAAACGCAAACGCTTTCATTGAAAGGAGGACGAGAGTTGAGAGAGAAAACGAAACCCTAAAATTCGTTTGGGGTTTTGTGATTTTTTAGGGCACAAAAAACAAATGGGGGATTTGGAGAAGCAAGACAGGGCGGCGGCGGCGGAGGAGGAGACGGAGAGGCTGGTCCACGGCGGCGGAGGAATGGCGGTCCTGGATTTCGACATGCTCTGCTCCACCGTGGCCTTACAGACCCAGGGCAAATCCGCCGCCAAATTTCAGAGCTTTCACGGCGGCGACGATGAAGCTGATGAGGCTGCGGATTTGGGCGGCGTGTTTAGGATGTGGGAGGGTGAAGTCCTCGATTGCTTTGAGGACCGCCGCGTCGCTCTCGAATCGGCTTGGTCTGTTTTCTCTCTCTTATTTATTTCGCCGGAATTTTACTTTTTCCGGTGAAAGTTTTGGTTTTGATTTTGGAATTGAAAGTGTTTCTATTTTGGGTTGATGGAATATAGAATTGGTCAAAAGAAGTTGAAATAAAAAAGGTCAATACTTTTTCTGTACCCCTTGACTTAGGTATTGGACTCTTTGTGGAATTGGGGTCGCTGTTTTTGTTTTTGTTTTTGAGAATGAGAATTGTGTTTGACTTGTTTTACTAACAGTGTGATTGATGCTGCTGCAGCTGTCCGTGCTATACATTTGGGAAGAACATGAAGCGGTCTGGTTTCGGTCCATGCTTTTTACAGGTTTGAATTCTTTCTGGTTATCGTTTTGTGCAGTGATTATAAGTGAGAATGTTTGTGTTGAAGTTTTGGAATGAGCTTTTAATGATAGATTTTGAATCTTGGTGTATTGTTTTGCAGGGATCTCTTCATTTGATTCTTGTCGCTAGCATCCTTCTCAACTGCATTGCGTTTGTTATCACCAAGAAGCGCTGCTTTATTTATCTGGTGGTTGCTTTCACCATTACACTGGGAACATATTTGGGGTACTTCCGTACCCAGATAAGAAACAAATTTAACATAAGGGTAAGTGCTCGCTCTCTGTCTGTCATTGTGTCTATTACTTGCTTGCGATCATGTTTGGTGTTAACTGAATCACTATTTTTGTTCTTCTTTAACATTCATTATTTCCTCACATTCATCTTTGGTCATGGTGCTCGCTCCTCAATTCCAACAACAGGATGTGAATTATTTAACTGTAGTGGTGATTAGGCATTCCAAAACTACATTAGCTGTGAAAAGTACAGAAATGTGGGTAACTATGCTGTGTATTTTAAGGCTATGTAGTTGATCATGGCAAGTATATCATGAATCCATGAATAGTTCCATTATCATTTGAACTGCCGGATCAATAGCTTTCTGGTATATAAAATGCCTACTGTCATTTCTGTACCCTGTAACGAAGCTTTTGCTATGTTTGAAAGTTGGTATTCGTCTGTTTGTCGTCTTTCTTTGCTACACTTGAATTAACAGACATTCTTGTGTTAATGTTATTTTTTTTCAGGGTAATGATAGTTCCATGGATGATTGCATCTACCACCTTGTCTGCCCATGCTGCACATTATCTCAGGTCATTACCTCTTCTCCAACCCATACATTCTAGATAGGATCCATAACTTAAAAGTAGATATTGGCATCAAGGTGGACGAGTTTCTTATTCTCGGAAACTCATAAATAGTTTTCTTGTTCTGTGAGCAGGAAGCGAGAACATTAGAGATGAACAATGTCCAAGATGGCACCTGGCATGGTAGGGGCGATACAATATACGTAGGCAGCCTTGGAGAAGGAGGAAAATCTTTCTTTGAGCTCCAACCCCCTCCTCTTGTGTCAATCAAGTCCCCCGACCTCTGCAACAATGCCTAAAAATGTACAGCTGCTAGTACATATTCATGAGTTCAACAAGCTGGGCAGTTACATTGAGAAATTGACCACAGCTATTGGTTTCCTCCCCAAACGGGAAATAATCAACCATGGGGTCCAAACATTTTACATTCATTCAGGATTTGCTGTAGTTGTGATTGGGAGCTATAGCTTGAGTTTGCTCCTCAACCTGGTCCTCGCTGAGTTTTCAGAGATGGAAGGTGATCTGCTCTAAGTTATGTGATGAGGATAAATATGTATTTGTACATACATGTGTGGGGTGTTTTTGATAGGTCCCCATTGTCTGGGTTTGCGTTGTTGTAGAACATGTTACGGTATCATATCCTTCATCAATGAAATCAATGAAATGTTAAATCTTATGGTTGCTGCTTAGCATATGGGTTTGAATAGCATTCTATTCCTATGTTAACAAGAGTGAATTAGAAGGCAGTACTGCAAATCTTTAAATTGTCTGGGTCACTCTTTTATACGCTTTACAAAACAGATGGCGGAATTGGCTTTGCGAATTGCAAAGTACTAAATCAGAGTTTAACGATGTTTGAGAGGATTACATGGTTCAGTTACGCTTTCAGCTGGGTTGAAATTTTGTAAGGACACAGGCATATAAGGCAAGGAAAGACACCAGCAACTGGGATGACTATATGCACAGGCATATGGTGCATAGTTACATGTTTAATTATATTGAGAAGATCAAAACAATATCTCAACATGTGATGCGCGCCAATTGTTGATTTTCTAAACTTGACACTCTTCCTCAAGTGGTCTCTAAAATATGTCTCAGAAATGATATTTTGATCTGCATTATATTTACTAGCGACATCATCCTATGCATCTCCCGCTTAAACAATGAAATTGTTGAATTGCACGTTTAATAGCAAGTACTAGCTTCTGAGTTCAAGCAGTTTTATATACTAGTATATGCATGTTGAATTGTTGAGTGTGAATTTGGTTTTTATATATGCAACTATGCAAGTAGTGACCATGGATCCCTCGTGTTTTAGAATTTTTTTAGTCTGAAATTCTAACTTGATGTAGTGTTTGTCATTGTATCACTAGTACATAAATCTTGTAAAATATTAACAAAAAGAACAAGAAAAATACTAATTTGTATGAAACATTCAAATGTGAATGAACGTTTATATCAAGTATCGATTTATCAAAGTAAACATGCATGCTCTTGTTGACTAAAGCTATTAAGGAAGTTCATTAAGCTCAACAAATTTGACCATTACTGTTCATGTACCCAGAAAATGACCACTTCTGCATTGGAAACAAAACGCAAGGCATAAAATGGAGAAAAAACCAACATATTTTCCTCATGTTCATCGCCCCAAATTTTCTTTCACCATGTAATTCTCTGGATTTATTGTGATTAGTAATGATATTAGTTAATAGCATAACCCATCCTTGCATTTCAAATTAATACTCCTATCAAACTATCAGAGTCTTAGTTAATTAGATCTCTGTCTTCTTATATGTACGACTTAATTATGTGATAGCTACCTTGATTGACTTTGCATTGTTTGCTTCTAGAACCAAATTGAATTCTCAGCTTATAAACTCGTGATTTTTTAAAGGAAATATTTGGAAGGGACCCTTTTTTTGAATGAGACTGCTTAGTCTTTGAGAAGCTTCCCAATTATCGTTTTTAATACAGGGAAATTGTAATGATTTAGCCTGTGATGAAATAACAATGAGCACTTGAAATTCTGAGACAGGTTCTGTGGGAGAATGGTGAGGAGTAGTACTCAGCAGTGTGATGAGAAAATACCTTTGAAGAAAGGGCCATGGAGTCCTGATGAGGATCACAAGTTGATAGCTTACATTCAAAGATATGGTATTTGGAATTGGAGCCAGATGCCTAAACCTGCTGGTAAGAAAACAACACATTTTCATTTTTTGGTTAATTTTTCTTTGTTTCTGGCATTTACATTTTGCTGTGAATGATTCTTATGCTTGCTTGGAACTCAAGTGACCTTGTCTTTCCTCCTCCTCAATTCTAACAGGCCTAGCAAGATCTGGGAAAAGCTGTAGACTTCGTTGGATGAATTACTTGAGGCCGGATATTAAGCGGGGAAAGTTCACAAAGGAAGAAGAGGAAGCCATAATCAAGTTGCAACAGAATACTGGAAATAGGTAATTACTAGAAATCCAATTTGTTATATGCAAAACTATTTTGTAGGAATCAGTGTTATAACCAATTAGTCAAGTAACTTATTATCTATGGAGGTATACCATGTAACCAATTAGACCATTCCAACCATTTGAGTTATATTGTTTATGCTATATTTTCTACACAACAATTGATAAAAAAAAATATTGCTATTTATTCTTGTTTGTGTGTTCAAGATGGTCTGCTATTGCAGCAAAACTTCCCGGAAGAACTGACAATGAAATCAAGAATTACTGGCACTCCCACTTGAAAAAGCGCCTCAACACCGACAAGGCCAAAAGCATCGAGAATACTTCATCTGAAACTAAAACCATTCTTCTTGATGAAGAAGCTTCAAAGGCATCACAGTTGGAAACTTCAAGAGAAAACTTCTCTTCATCAAGTTCTGGTATTGCTGATGAGATTGATCACAAACCCCAGATTAGAGAACAGCAAAGTATTTGCGAAACATTTGGTGAACTACAAAGTTTGTGGACAAATTCTCAAGTGACACCAACAGCGGTGGAAGATCCTGAGGCTATGTTTACAGATTCTGCTGGATTCACATTGTCAAGTGCTGCTGATCAAGTGTGGCTGCAGCCAGAGCCAATATTCCCATGTGGTTCATATAGTGATTATTGGGTCAATTTACCAGTACAATGTGATGAAACTAATGGAATTTGATGAGACTCTCTCTGCTCATCTTTAAACTTACTCTGAACTAGTAGGAATGTAATTGTTTGCTTCGGTAGTGTTAAGTGTATTAGATATGTTCCTTGATTATACTGCACAAAAACAAATTCATTTACAAAAATAAATATGCTTTCACTGAGAGTTGAACTCAGGACCTCCCGCTTACTAAACGGGTGCTCTAACCAACTGAGCTATGAAAGCTTATTGATGGTTTACTATAGTTGTACTTACTTCATGTATTCTAATAGTTTTACAATTCCAACTCTTCCCATTTTGTAATCTTCTGTAACCATCTACAACCTTTGATTTTCGAAGCAATAAAGAAGACAGCTTTTGGTATTCTGGTGGTTTAGAACATTGATTTTTCAAAACGGTTGAGGTATCTCGAATATATATTTGAGTTGTTCTATCTGCAAGCTTGGTAACTAGTCTGGGAATCTTAGACGATGGTCACAGATTAAAGGCACTTCCAGTTCCATAGAGAAATTGGATTATGAAAAAGCTCAGATAGCTGGGAAACCCCAAGGGGATTGCTTGCTCTTACAAAAGAAAAAGTCGCCTTCTTGATTGGTACATTTCCTAGATTAGGTATACCAATTGTCCACCACAAGCTGAGAAAAGGGTATAAGAGCAAGCAAAAGTTATGCCATTATTGTGGCCAGTAGAAATCATATCAATCATAACCTGGATTTTATAGCAAATGCCAAGTTAAATAGCCAATGCATGTGAATCATGGTTGTGTATTATCAATTTAATTAACCAAAGACATATTTAATTGTACATTAACACTGCAGATTGGTCATGCATAGTTTAGTAACTTTAGTTTGCTTAGCTGACTGTGATCTTCAAGTCAAGACAATTTGGAATCTTGTATTTTCTTTAACTTTGCATAATATTTGGTACTTTGACAGCTCAGATGGGACACCAAGATATTAGGAGCCTCTGAACTTATTAAAAGTCAGTAAACTGGTTTCTTTCAGTTGACTCCAAGCACGAGTGAGAAGTATCTGTTCAACTGAACTAGTAGGTAAAGAAGCAGACTCTCTTAATCTTCTGGGCAGCTTAATCGGTTCGTGATTCGACTTCCGAGTCCATTCAACCCATCAGGTTCTGCTTCACTTATCTTCATTTTCTGCTGTGTTTCTGTTCTTTGATTCATCAACTGCTAGTTTGTAGTGGCTTTCTCTTTGGTTGTCTGTACTATTCAACTGTTGAACATATTGTACATTATGCCTAGCTAGCCATGTCAACTAAGCTAGTTCTCATATAGTTTAGTTGTTTGAGTAATAGTATTGTTGCTTTTGTTTAATCTTTGACATACTATAACCATCCTTTCATCCCTTTTAAGTATAAATCTCAACCATAGAATGTCAAATTGAGATTTAATTTGGTTTTAGTGAGTTCCTATTATTGAAAGTTGCAACCAGCACCTTTTTGTAGTTTTAAAGACTCACCATTATTAGATATCCTGCTACTGATCATCACCCCTTCAGGAAAGAACTAGATATATTAGAATGAAGTATATGATTTTGCAATTGAATAAATCCCATCCCCTTTTGATAAATTTACTAACATAAAATTTTATTATTCGTCAGTGTGTTAAAAGAAAAGAGAACTAAGGAAGGAGAGGACCAATGGTTTCTCCCATTCCTACCAATGTCAAGAAGATATGGGAAAAGTGGAATCTCCGGGGCTTTGTACTCCTCAGCCTCTCATTGCAAACTGTTTTAATTCTAGGTGCACCTTTTCGAAAGCGATCTCCTAACTTATTTGTAACCTTTGTAATCTGGTCATCTTACTTGCTAGCTGACTGGGCAGCTAACTTTGCAATTGGCCTAATTGCAAACAGCCAGGGCGATGATCCATTTGTTCGAACCCCCAACAACAAGGGCGACTTTAACAGCGATCTTCTGGCATTTTGGGCGCCCTTTCTTCTGTTACACCTTGGTGGTCCAGACACCATAACAGCATTTGCCCTTGAGGATAACACACTGTGGCTAAGGCACTTGTTTGGGCTTGTGTTCCAGGTTATAGCTGCACTTTATGTCTTCATTCAATCATTTCCCAAGAACAAGCTGTGGCTGCCGACAGTTCTCCTATTTGTAGCAGGAATCATCAAGTATGCCGAGCGCACACGTGCTTTGTACAAAGCAAGCTTGGATAATTTCAAGGAGTCCATGCTTAAGAAACCTGACCCTGGACCCAACTATGCAAAGCTAATGGAGGAGTACTCTTCGAAAAAAGATGCCAAACTTCCAACTCACATAGAGTTGACAGCAGAGCGCAGCAAAGAATCCAGGACTACTACATATGTGGTAGATGAAGGAGATATGAATGATAATATACCACTGGTTCGCCATGCTTTTCACTTCTTTAACATCTTCAAGGGTCTCATTGTGGATCTCATTTTCAGCTTTCATGAGCGTTTTGAGAGCCGTATGTTTTTCCTTGACAGAACAGCAGAGGAAGCTTTCAAGTTAGTTGCAATTGAGCTCGATTTCATGTATGAAGCTCTATTCACCAAGGTGGTGGTTGTGCATGCCAAGTGGGGATACGTGTGCCGTGCTATATCCTTCAGTGCAGTTTGCACAGCTCTTGTTTGTTTCCAAAAAATAGAGAAACATGATTTCCATGGTTTTGATGTTGGAATTACCTATACTTTGCTTTTTGGTGCCTTGGCCTTGGATTCAATAGCTGTCTTCATGCTTATATTCTCCGACTGGACTGTTGCTGCTGTGAAGAAGTCTTGCCAAAATTCTTGTCTAGCCAATATTCTCAAAAGGTACATCACTCTCAAGCAATCAAGGTGGTTCGTTACAGAACATGCAAATCCATGTTTGGAGTGGTGTAGGCAACTTTTATTTCGAAGGTGGTATGAATCTGTCTCCATATTTAACTTGATACATTATTCCCTCAAGGAATGTCCAAAGCTGAGTCCTAATATTTTTGATTACATTTTCAAGGCATACATCAAAATAATATACTTGCTGGGTCTTAAGGATCTTCGGGATAAGATCAAATATAGGACCAGCAAGCCACTCGAAAAAGCTCTATGGGAATTCATTTTTGCTCAGTTGAAAAATAAGGCCATGCTCGCAGATGACCCTGAAACTGCCAGGAGAATAAGTTCAGCAAGAGGTGACTGGATTCTACAGGATAGTGAGTGGAATAATTCTGAAGATTGCCGTAACTTGCTCTCTTATGTTGTTGATGTTGAATATGATCAGACCATACTACTGTGGCACATTGCTACTGAGTTTTGTTACAATATTGACATAAATGATGAAACAGACGAGGCTGTTCTCACTAAAATTGGACATTGTAAGACCTTGTCTGATTACATGGTATACCTCTTAGTTATGCAGCCTACTATGATGTCTTCTGTGCAGGAATTGGACAAATAAGATTCCGCGATAAAGTTCTTCAGCAGAAGCCATAAAGTTCTTCAGCAGAAGGGAACTAGGACCGGAAGTAGATAAAAAACTCGCATGTGATAGACTTCTTGAGGTAAATACAGATGTTCAGCCGGTTGATGTCAAAGGGGATCGCAGTAAATCAGTGTTGTTTGATGCATGTATACTAGCGAAACTACTGAAACGTATGAACACAAAGAAATGGGATCTCATATGTGAAGTGTGGGTGGAACTACTAGCATATGCAGCAGGGCATTGCAGAGCAAATGACCATGTCCAATTGCTGAGCAAAGGTGGAGAGCTTGTCACTTTTGTTTGGTTAGTGATGGCTCATTTTGGCATAGGGGAGCAGTTCCAGATAAATGAGGGGCATGCAAGAGCAAAACTCATTGTGGGAAAGTAACCATACAGTTCCATTGAATAAATGGTGTAGAAATTTATTGGTCATGGTAATGAATGGTATGGTATATGTAACTTTTCTATTTGTTTTTTTGCTTCAACATAACAATTGTTCTGCACTGAACTTTTAAATGAAGTATGAATAAAACATATTTGTGATCTTCTTGTAGTTTACACATTCTGGTTATGCCTGTGCATGAAAAATTGTATGAACCAATTTCTCAGCTTACCAGCAACACCAGTAGTCACCAGTTGGGCCAGATTCTCTGGATAGTGGTCCTGAATTGGTATTTTCCTTTCAGGCTTCTTTTGATTTGGGCCTAAATAATAAACCCTAATCCCACAATGAATCGTATAAAAAGAGAGAATGGGGCAAAATTGTGAGAAACAAACGAAAGAAAAAAACGTTGGAAGCGATCAGCGATCAGAGAACAAATTCTCCGGTTCTACTGTTCTATTTGGTGAGCAGGTTCTCTCTCTCTCTCTCTAAATATTTAGTTTCTATCTCCAGGAGTTATGTTTAGGGTTTATTACCTTAGTTAATACTGGTTGTCTAAAATTTTCCACAGAATCAATGGCTGCACGATCCCCATATCGGCCACGACCTTCATTCAAAGCATCAGATGCTCTTAGAAAATCCATTGAGGATCAAACCAACGTCGCACTTGAAATCACAAAGCAACTTCTTCTGCATGAAGATGTTAAGGACAAGAACGTCGTGTACTCGCCACTGTCCATCCATGTGATTCTTAGCATGATAGCGGCAGGGGCCAAGGGTTTCATCCAAGAGGAGATGCTCAATTTCCTCAAGTCCAAGTCCATTCAGGAGCTCAACACTCTAGCCTCCGATGTCGTCCCACTAGTCTTTACTGATGGATCCGAACTCGGCGGGCCTCTCTTGTCATTCGCCAATGGGGTTTGGATAGACGAATCTCTCACTATCAAGCCTTCTTTCAAGAATGTAAGTATTTTTTTTACCACCGAATCTATTTGACATATTTACTAGCACTTGTACGCTGAAGTTAGAAATCTTATATCAGTTCTATGTCATTTAACATTCATTTTGTGATTAAGGCTTAGTTTAGTATTGAGTTTTGGAGAAAATAATCACTTATAATTATCATTATAAATTGATTATGTGTGTGGTAATTTTTTTATAAGGTGATTATTTATAAAATTTAGTTGTAAAAACCACGATTTTAAAAAGCATGTCAGATGTTACTTATTTAACTCAGTTTTTCCATATTTAAGTTTTTTCACCTCAATACCAAATTAAGCCTAAACCAAATGTCTGACTTCAGATTTTTTCTTTAAAACAGGTAATGGACACTGATTACAAGGCGGCCTTGAAACAAGTTGATTTCAAGAACGAGCCAGAGAAAGTGCGAGGTGAAGTGAATACCTGGGGAGAAAAAGAGACCAAGGGTCTCATCAAAGGCATTCTCCCTGCTGGCTCAGTTTCTAGCAAAACAAGGCTCATTCTTGCAAATGCTCTATACTTTAATGCTGTGTTTGGATGGAGGAATTTTATTTTTATGAGAATTTTATTTTGATGGAATCTTATTTTCCGTAATATAAAAATGCAGGAATTGAGAATTCTTCTGTTTGGATACTATAAATTAAAATTTCAAAAATAATTAGAATTACATATTCTCTTGTTTGGATTAAAAATGAAATAAAAAGTAAAAACAAAATTTTGAATCGTGAGTAAGGAACAAAATATATTTAGAAAGAAATTATTATCATGGTCTAAATTATTGTAGATGAAAATTTAAAATATAGTCATTAAAATACTAAACTTGAAAGAAGCATGTCAATTTTGTTTGTAGCCATGGAAAAAGGGTTTCACAGTTGAGAGAATTGAAGAATGACACCTCTTTCTCAGGGAAAATAAATAGGGAAAACATGTATTAAATTCCCCTGATTTTTTCCCGTGGAATTTTCACTTTTCTAGGAATTTCATCCCAAACAAGATATTTTGAGATAAGGAATATCAAATTTCTGGAATTTAATTAAATTCCTCATTCTTTTCCTTCATCCAAACACAACATAAAGGAGATTGGGATACGGAGTTCAAGGCATCCGATACAAGAGGATATGACTTTCACCTTCTCCACAATGCAGGCTCAGTTAAGGCACACTTCATGACAAAGTGGTCGTATCAGTTAGTAAGTGTCTTTGAAAGCTTCAAAGTCTTGAAGCTTCCGTACAAACAAGGTAAAGATCATGAACGAATGTTCTCCATGTACATCTTTCTTCCAAATGAGAGAAACGGGCTGCGAGCTTTGGTCGAGAAGTTTTGCTCCAACTTCGAGTTTCTAGAGAGCCACCTTCCGAAAGGAAGAGTTCCAGTACATCCTTATTTAATCCCAAAGTTTAAGATTTCCTGCGGTTTTGAGGCTTCCAAACTTCTGGAGACTTTGGGATTCTTTCCTGGAGGTTTGACAGAGATGGTGAACTCACCTGAGCCCCTCTGTGTTTCCCAAATATTCCACAAAGCCTTCATTGAAGTTAATGAGAAAGGCACAGAAGCTGCGGCTGTAACGGCGGCTACTGGTATGATGATGTGTTCTAGAGCACCTCCCACCCCGACAGATTTTGTGGCAGATCACCCATTCCTTTATGTCATCAGAGAAGAAGTGACTAAGACGGTGATGTTCGTGGGGCAGGTTCTCAATCCTGCTGAAGACTAATTATTTATCTCCTAGGCTTATTAGGAAGTACACTATTAAAACAGAGCCTGTAAGTCAGGTGTACTTCCCCCATTTTCAAGTTTCTTTATGCTTAGGTTTATGTCTTATTCTATTTACAGGCCTGGTTTTGGTTTAATTCTCCGGCATTTTTGCTCATTTTTTCTTTTTATCAATAAATGACGTTCATATAAAATAAAATAAAATGTTTCTTTATTCTTAGTTCGTATTAGGATCAATTCTACTTATTCATGTGCATAAAGCTCTCAGTTATTTACATAGCTTTACGCCTAAACCAGTTGATGTTTTGAAATTTTTTTTTTCTCTTATTTTTCTTTTTTATAAAGAATTGATCTTCCAAAGTTGCTTAGAGTGTAATGACATAGAGCTTGACCACTATGGAAGACAATGCCATACAGACGAGAGCTTATTCAGTGCGTGAGTCACGAACCTACTTGAGTCAAAAAAAAAAAAAAAAATTAAATTTTGGGAAACAGGAACAACGCGCGGCTGACCTTTTTTCTCGTCCTTTCTCCTCTCCCATCTCCCTCTGATTAATGCCGTGGTACTCTCATTCTCAAATGTGTTGGCCGACCCAGAGGCCCAATTTATTCGCCTATTTCATTCATCGTATTCGACCGAATCAATCCAAGCAAGTCATCCGCCGAGCTCCACCGTCTCGATCGGCAAAAAATCATAAAGTTGAATCCCATCTGCATTTTGTTCGAATCGGTTCATATTTGCCGACCTTTGTTCTTGTATTGGTGGGTTTTGTCTCGAGCATGGCAGCCAAGGTGGGATCGGATCCTACTCCCAGAATGATTCTTTAAGGCTTGGAAACTGCTCATCGAAGTGGGAGGGTTTGGAGAGAGTTGTGAGTCAAAAATATGCCTTTAGGCTATAGGAATGGATGATAAGTGGAGGAAATTGCATGTCTTAGAGATGGAGTTGGCTGTCAAAGAACTTGATTTAATGCATGAACAGGTTGAGCTTGCATTGGAGACGATGAAAAGTGGCGCAAGGATTAGAGGTTACTCCCAAACAGCTCATGGTTTTGCTAGTTTATGTTGATATTTTAATGGACGGACTGTTTAGTTTAAGGGGTGATTCTAATTGCACCTCCATAGTTACTATTGTATACCTCTATTTAATTTTTTTTCTCTCAAATTTTCCAATTTTGCCCATTTTTATTATAACAAACTACAAAAAAGTGTATGACAATAATTTGTTTAACAAATAAATCACATACATATTTAATTGAACAAATTAGAACAAAAATTTACAAATAAATACCATGTGCATAACAAGCTGCCACATGTTATTAACTAATTTACTCTTTTGTCCTTAATATTTACAAGCATGTATTTAGTCCTAATTGTTGCTACTGTCTATTACAAACTAGCTGCTACTGTCTATTACAAATCTAGCTGCTACTGTCTATTGCAAAACTAGCTGCTACTGTCGACTAGGAAACTCACTGCTACTGTCGACTTGGAAGACACCTGCTACTGTCGACTTGGAATGTATCCGCTATTGTCGACTAGGAAACTAACTGCTACTGTCGACTTGGAAGACACCTGCTACTGTCGACTTGGAAGACACCTGCTACTGTCGACTTGGAATGTACCTGCTACTGTCGACTTTGAAAGTATCTGCTACTGTCGACTTGGAATGTACATGCTACTGTCGACTGAGATACTAACTGCTACTGTGGTTTTTTGTGAGCAAAATTCGAAATTTCAAAATTTCTCAAAACATATGCAATATGGTACTTAAATGAAAGCCCATGACATAAGGAACAACTTTATATATTGGCTCACCTCCAAATTGCTGGTGGTTTAGCCGGAATTTGGGTGGCAGTTCGTAATTTTCACGAAAATAATAGTATTTTAGATATTTTTACATTAATTACTTAATCAATTTTGGTCCACTTATTTTTTGGGCTTGGACTTATGTCCTAATTTGTATAAGAAATATGGAAAGTGAGTTTTTAGTAGGGGTGGACATTCGAAACCGAAAACCGAAAAAAACCGAGCCGAAATCCGAAACCGAAACCGAAAAAAACCGAACCGAAAAAAAACCGAACCGAAAGGAAAAAACCGAACCGAACCGAATCAATTCGGTTTGGTTTTTGGTTTTACCTTGTGAAAAACCGAACCGAACCAAAAAATCGAATTCTCATTAAAAAGATGTCGTTTTGTATTTTATTATTAAATATTTGATTTGATTAATGTGATTTTAGGTTTTATGATTATATATTTTACTTTTTTATTAATATTTTATATTTTATTTTGTTTTTGTGTGAGGTTGTGTGCATGTCAAAATATTCAAAATGTCTGTGTAGGACTCTAAGTAAAATATTAAGAGTGTTGTGTTGTCTAAAAATTCCAAGGCCATATTTTTTTAATTTAAAAATATTAAATTATGATGTCATAGTTTGAATTTTTAAGAGTTAAGACTTTAGTGGTTACAATTTTTGTAGATTGATGATTTGTTGTCATAAATATTACCAATAGATTGTATGCGTATGCTTATAAAAATAAGGAACTATCAGGAACAAAAAAAAACTCAACTACTTGAATCGTCGAATTAGCGAATTTTGAATTTTTCAAAAAGTTTTTTTTTTAAATAAAAATATTTAATATTATATTTTTTGCAAAAAAAAAAACCGAAAAAAAACCAAACCGAACCGAACCATTCGGTTTGGTTCGGTTTTCGGTTCACTCCTTCCAAAAATAAAAAACCGAACCGAACCGAACCGAATTTTTAGTTCGGTTTGGTTCTCGGTTTTGGTCAAAAACCGAACCGAATGGAACCGAATCCACCCCTAGTTTTTAGTTAATTCAAATGTGGTCTGGTACTACTAAGTAATTCTCTATTTTTATTACTATACGCACCTCCATTCTATTTGAATATGTAAGAGATCAATTCGAACAAATGGAAAGGGAAAAGAATTCCTTTAGAAATTCTAAGCTTGTTTTCCATCTCTACTAACATTAAAAGTTCAAGGTGAAAAACTATTCGTAGATGGATGACAATAGAAATATAGCATGTATAGATCAATCAGATGAGGAATTTCATCGCCAATCAAAATATTAAGCTTTCCCAATTCATTATGTTTACCATTTCATCAAATGTGTATTCTTAATTGAAGACTCAAATATATATATCCTCATCCCCTCTACTTCGCCTCTCTCTCCAGCTCTCCAATATTTACAAATTTTTCTTTTCTTTTGTTCTATATAAAGGGTAGAATAGGATTTTAAAAATTATCAAAAAAGTATGAGGTGTATATAGAACCACTCTTAGATTAATCCATGTGATTCCCCAAAACAAATAAAAAATAAAAATAGTGCCATTGTGGATGCTGGCTTTAGAGTCCTGGGTTTATTTTCAAAGAAGATGAAGCCAATCGGGATGCATTATTACATTTTTTTTTAAAATACTGTAATGTTTAATAATGAGTCCCTTCATAATTATAAAAGTTGCAACCCACAAGGGTCCAGCTCAGTTGGTAAGCAGACTGAGTTATTTAAGCAAGGTCGAAAGTTCGATCCTTGTGTATGTAAAAGGCCTTGCGGGGAGGTCCAACCCTTTATGGAGTGCTCAATTGGCCGAAGGGGGGGTGTCGCTGCGTCTTTGACACAGCACTGCTGAGACTTCGGCACAAAAGGATCAGGTTAAACACCTGAGAGCCTGATTGTAGTCTCTTCCCAGTTCCCTCCTTTTAAAAAAAAAAAAAAGTTGCAAGAATAAATTTAAAATTATGAAAATATAGTAATATACTTTAAAACATATAAACTTTATGAGGTGGAAGACTACGCCTCTAGAAATCTGCCACGTGGCACTTTTTTTCTATTTTATTTTTTAAAACTTAGATTCTTCCTAAAATCATAGTAAATAGTGTTGTAGAATAATCGGAATTGGTCTACTCATTTCATTGATAATCCCCTTTATATAGGGTGAGTATTACAACGGTAATAGGAAATACATTAATGACAATAATGACTACATAATTAGCTATCGTCAGTTACATTGACGAAGGCACATAATACGTTTTTCCTTCAACACTTCCCCTTGTGCCGAGTCAGAGATAAAATGGTGCATGTGGTGTTGCCTCATTAAAAACCTTGCCAAGTAACAAAAACCCAATGAGAGAAAATAAAACTTTGGTCGAAGGACAAAAAGAGCGCAACACACCTATTACAATTGGAAACAACATGTATGTGCTAGACTCTCCCTAATGTCTGCACCTCCCCCTGATTTTTACATTAATCATGGGATTCTCCCTGATTCTTTCATTTGATCAAGGGAGCTTTAGTAACATCAGCACAGTTATGTGTTTTCACATGTTTTTCCAAATATGACTTTGAGCAATGATTTAGTAACTAAATCTTGCCACATCGTCCTCAGATTCAACTTGATTTACTTTGATATTGAGGATAAGGTTGTTCATGAACTGAATACATAGGTTCATATTGAACATCAGGTTCACTCGTGGTATGACCTTCATATAACAAAATAGTCATAACTTCGTCTAGAGTATGAGTGAACCATTAAGAGATTTGAAATTGATCTGTAATAACAGATTTTCTTATTTCACCTTTAATGCGTTTTTCTTTACGCATAGTTAGCTATGCCGTGGATAATTTCTTTATCATGTCACATTCTATGTAGAGATTGAATAAGCCCAAATCTTTCATATCTTTAATGAAAGAACGATTTGCGTTGTGTAGGCGCAGAGCTAAACGTAGCTTTATAAATTTACATCGAATGAGAGGTCGAGTCTTACATATTATGTTTAAGTACAATCATGCGTCATTGCACTTGTATAGGAATTTCATTTCCAATACTTCTTCGTCATCTTCCTTTGGATGAAAAACGAATCTATTATTAAAGTAAAGACTTCGACTGATCATGAGAATATATGTAGGCCTCACTTTATTCTTTAGAGTGCCTAAGCCGATTGATGGATGATCACCATCATTACAGTCCTTGAGTTCCGTTTCAAGACTGTGTATTCCCAAAATCTTTTTCATTCTCAACTTAGGATTTACAATACACTGAGTTTCTCTTATTTCATTTAGAGTTCATATATATCCATAATGAAAACGCAAGGGCATAATTCATCAATTTCTTTCCAATCAAGTAGTCACTTTAGTGAACGTTTCAATTTCTTTTGCAAACGTACTCATGTGATCTAGAGTCACTTGATTTGGGTGGATGGAGTCCGTTTAGGATCCTCATGTATATCTCTTAATTTAGATCCCCATAGAGATATATGTTTTGACCACTTTCATAAGCTGCATGTTCAGTTTTTCGGAAACTACCAAACTGATAAGGTAGTGGAGTGCAATGACATCCATTACGAGAGATTGTCTCCTCATAGTCCATTATGAGAGAATATCTCCTCGTAGTCGATTCCATTGCGTTTTTGAGAGACCTTGCGCCATAAGGTGAGTCTACATACTCTTATTCTCATTACGCATTCTAACAAAGATATATTTGATAGGTTTTATATTTGCGGTGTCGGCGTCACCTGCCCAAATACCTATCTCTTTGTTTATACTGGATCGCTTCTTTCCATTTGGCCAGTTTACTATATTGACATTTTTCAACGAAGTATGGTTCGATATTAGACTCATTATTCCACGTCCTCATGTACACTAGTGTAATGTGTTTGTAGAGAGCTCTATACTTTAAGGATTGGTTCTAACATTTGAGGCGTCCCCCAATGATAACCACGATCCATAAATATTCTCATGAGACGGATTTGAGTATTACTGATCAATAGATCAGGTTGTGCCAAACTTGTTTTCTTCCTTTACACAAGTATGTATCGAACTTAAGGTGGCCTCCCCCTCTTCCTTGGAGAGCCACGGCCTGTGACGCCATTTATGCCACTTATGGCGTCACCATGCCACCATGGATGGTGGCAGTGCAATACCCAATTCCTCTTGGGTGATACCATGTCCTTTTGATAAAACACAATCCTTGCAGGTATATTTGCAGCAGGTTTATATGATCTCGTCACTTTAATGTATAAGATATCTACACACCTTACTTTGTGTGATTTTTGGGGATCGAGATGAGACACAGTGGGGACAAACCACGACAATTCCTGTCGTTCCACTTGAACATGCTTGTTCTTATCTCCCCCTAACGACGGGAAGACTGTCTCATCAAAGTGACACACCGCAAATCTAGCGGTGAGGAGATCGTCTGTCAAGGTTTCGACATAGCGGACTATAGCTGGAAGTTCATATCCAGCATAAATATTTATTCATCTCAAGTAACCCATCATTGTGCGCTGTGGCGGTGCAATTTTGGCACATAAAACATTTAATGGAGCTCAAGGATTGTAGATCCGTGTCAATCCAAAAGAGCTCAAGGATTACAAGTTCGTTTGAAATCCTTTAAAATCCTCACACATAGTCACTAGCTATGGTGTAAATTGGTTCAATGATGATGGTCATAGATGAAAAAGTAACGCTGCATGCAAAAATTGCATAACCCAAAACGGAAGTATTGGTGTGCTTTACCAATGTTAAGACTATTACTGTAGTCGTTTTCCGTGAGACCAATTGGGTTTTTATATAGGAATATGATGTCCATTACAAATCCCATATAATAAGCCATAAAATCATCACACCTACGGAAATTAACCCGGCCTAGGTGCTTTGACTTTCTAGCATAAGCAGCATAAATTTTAATTGTGGATGGTGTCATGACACGTGACCAGCGTGTCGACACAACAACCAACACCATAAAATATATAAGGTGTCCGCAAGTTGGTTGAATCAATCCACTGAATTCTCTTTGAATTCAATATAAGAATATAATGAGAATACATGTGTCCTTTGCATATGATGGTGTCAATCATAAATTTTACGAGTAGGCTTTGAATGATGTACTTTTATTCATAAAATCACGATGGATATCAGAAGCAGAATAGGGTATAAGTGCATGTACTTTGTGCATCAATCATAGTGCCACCTTAGGGGAGCGGTGGAATCTAGGGTTTGAACACACGTCTTCAACCCTACATGGATTGTATCGAAATAATATTTGAGGATAAAATGTTCTTTGATCGTCCTCAGTTTCGTGTGTGAACCATATTCTTCTGGTGTTTGCTTCTATTCATCCAAAATATGGGTGTCCATAGTAATTTCTTTAATGTACGGATCACCAGATCAAAGCCAATGTATGTCAGATTTCCAAAAATATCATTTTCTTTTGACTTTGGGTTCAATTAGCGGTTACATATAACCCGCCAAGTTGACATATAAACTACTCTAATACTCGTTTACATCCGCAGTCATTAGAGGTAATGCAAAGGAGCTCAGATGAAATTCTCATCTATGTCTTATTACATGAACATCGTGGCAGAAATTTATTTAAAATGTGGAATAAATTCAATTTTCTTTTATCGCATAAATTGTCAATTTGACATATGCTCAATATATACATCGAAACGTAACTCAAGTTCTTTAGAGTAACTCGATGGGGATTGTTATAAAAACTTTGGTAATCCCAGTTAGGCAGGTGCATTATGAATCCCAAAGGAACAGATATACCGATCCTTATCACTTTCATTATAGTACTACTATTCTTTAGTACTATTGTGCTATTTTTGTGATATATTAGTACCATTAATGTCCTTCAGTACTATTATTCTAGGGATTACATGGTGCGTTTCTTTGCTCACGGTTCGTTGTGTCATGCCTATATTATGTCTTTGCACACAGTTCTTTGTGTCATGCCTATATTATGATATGTTGTTTTACTTTATGCAATACTTTGCAAAGTTAGATGTAGAAAATTAAATCATGTATATTATGAATAAAATTTGAATAATCTCAATTCCTTTAGAAAAAATTCAAAAAATTAACATGCCAACGATTACATTTAGTCTTGTCCAATTTAGAGATAGAAACTTTAAGACCAAAAGTCTAATTTAGGCGTAATAGCCTGTATAAGGATATCTTGAAAATTTAAAAGTAGACTAATCAAAGTCTATTTTAGATTGAGCCAGATCCTTTTTGCACTTTTAATAGCTGCAATGATGAGTCGTTTCATTGACATCTTCTTCCTATTTTGTATGCTTTTAGTTGTAAATTCATTTTCAATGTTCTTGTTGGATATTGAAAATACTTTTTTAAAATACGCGTACTCGTATGATTCTTTATACTTATTGTAAGTCGCAGCTAATTCTTTGCTAGCTTATAATGTATGTATCAATACTTCATTGATTTACAACAATGGCCGAGTGCTTCACTGCACATGACATGTCCCCTATGTCATCTTTTCAAATGGTATATTGTCTCCACTTGCTTTTGGATGAATATAGAGATTTTTACGTTCTTTGTAATTGCCCTTTGTTTTAGGGTTGTTTGCATTACTTTGCACAATTTGTTCCAAGAAATATATTTGTCTAACACCTTACATCGTCATTACTACTCTTTGTTTTCTCAGAAATTACATCATCATTGCCCTTTGTTTTAGGGTTGTTGCATTACTTTGCATAATTTGTTTCAGGAAATTTCTTTTTTGTCAAACCTTACATTGTCATTTAAGATATTGTAATTATTTCTTAGCTATTTACATAAAGCAATTTGCATAAATATACCATACTCAAGCCTTAGTTGGCTCAATAGGGAAAATTTGGTACTCAAGTTCTTCAGAGTCCAATGTGTCAAAGCCAAACTGTGATGGTTAAACCATCTGTAAAATAAGGGAAGGAGAAAATGTATTAGCTTCCCGGTCTTAATAACATTCACGAAAACTAAAATAAACCATGATACATTATGGTAAATCTGATGCTTTGTGAAATTACTTTATCACATAAAATTTTGATTTTTCTATTTTTATTGCATGTAAAGCTAACGAAATTTCATTATCGTTGCTTTTTATATAATCAAGAAGATATCCATGATGAAAAATTTTCAAGAAAATTAAAATTGGATCTCAAGACTAAAATTTGTAATGGTCATATTTTTCTTGCTTCGTGAAAATGTTTTTCCACAGTATAGGTTTGTCACTTTTTCTTTATATTACAAACCTCATGAAATTACATTATCAGGGCAATATTCAAACTAAATAATATGTTAAATAAAACAATTATTTAACACTAATAAAATGAACATATAACGCTTCATGTTTCTCATTTATATAAAATATTAATGCGATCAGATTTAATAGAGCATTATATCATATAAATAACTGAAACAAAATATAATGAAAGTAGAGCGTCAATGTAAATATTACTTGTAAGTTTGCCAAATAAACTGCATATGAAGCGATTGCTTGATCTCAGTTCCATTTTGATCGTCACATCGTAGTTAATACGTCACATGTAAAAACAACAATATTCATATGATTAGTCACTTTAATCATACATTTACCATATAAATTAAATAATTTCATATTTACCATTAAATTCGTAAAACAGTAAATGGTCACACAGTAAATATAAATCACTATGTAATAATTTAAAATATTACCTTAAAAGTTTTACCCCAAATATATTTTTTTTTTCGTGGGTCGGGTCACGCAGATCCGTTTCAGGCCCAACAGATCCGGGTCGAGACCAGGCCCAAAGGAGCCGGGTCGGATCAGGCTACAAACGGGTAGGCAATCTTTACCGACAAAGAAGTTGTCGGCAGATGTTTGGAGGATTTGAAGTAGGGTGTCCGATCCTGGTGCCGGGTGGTCCGGTCTGGACTGGAGCGGCGGAGCAGCAACCGTGGCGTCGACGAGGCAGACGCGTGGTCCGATCTGGATTGGAGCGCCGGGCTGCTGGGTCGAGGCAGTCCGATCGGAGGTTAGTGGGGCAGACGCCGATCGAGGCGAGGCAGCCCGATCGGGTTCGAAAGAGCGTCGATGGCGTCAAGGATGGCGAGCAGGACTGCTGGCGTGGCGCTGAAGATCGGCTCAAGGCCGCGGCGGCGGAGCTGAGATCGGAAGGGTGCCCAGAGAAGATTTCTGGGTATCCATAGAATTTTCCATCTCTGCCGACAAATATGTCGTCGGCAGAGTGCTTGGGCTTGATTTTACCGACGAAATAGTCGTCGGGAAAAGAGTTTTTGGGGAGGAGATCTTCTTTTCCGACGAAAGTGTTGCCGGCAGAAGAGTTTTTCTGGGATTTTTCTCCTTTTGCCGGCAGAAAAAAAAATAGGGTTTTTGATTTTTTTTTTCAGGAACAAAGACGTAGGGTTTTTTCTTTTTTTTTTCTCTCTGGCTAAAGCAAAGTGCTGATAAC
The DNA here is from genome assembly GCA_963682095.1 of Potentilla sterilis. Taxonomy (NCBI): domain Eukaryota; kingdom Viridiplantae; phylum Streptophyta; class Magnoliopsida; order Rosales; family Rosaceae; genus Potentilla; species Potentilla sterilis. The sequence goes on from OY821755.1 coordinate 2,313,146, forward strand.
GTGTTGTAGAATAATCGGAATTGGTCTACTCATTTCATTGATAATCCCCTTTATATAGGGTGAGTATTACAACGGTAATAGGAAATACATTAATGACAATAATGACTACATAATTAGCTATCGTCAGTTACATTGACGAAGGCACATAATACGTTTTTCCTTCAACAAATAGCTCAATTACTCGAAAAATTCCCCCAAAATTACTGCACGCACTTAGCAACGTGCTCTGTCCACCCATGTAATTTTTTTTGAAATTTACATTACTACGTGACACGGTTGCCCTTGAGGAGGTAGAGAGGCACGTACGGTTGACTAGTTTGACTGGTGTCGAAACGAGGGCGTACCGTGTTAATTTTTTCATGCAGTACTATAACTACTATGTTGTTGCATTAGCATCGAAAAATTTATCATTTTCTCAATTTTGTACTTTTTATTCAATAGAACCATTGTATGTCAACGTATGTTGTTGAACATTGTTCATTAGTTATGTTGATTTCAACACATGTATGTGGATAAAATATGATTTGGCTAATAACACTGTCGAATGTCTTCTCAACGACACGAAACGGTCTAGGTACGAAATTTTTCTATTTTCATCATCGTTTAATCCTCAGTCAGCTCAATTAATCCTACGTAATTTAAACACCCATCATGTGGATCTATATCGCAAATACTATAAATATATAACTGATAGACATCATAATAAAGTACGCAGCTTGATGAGTATGTGAGAATTTTCGGTACATTTTTCGGACACTCGAACTATATATTATGATTTTTCAAGATCTACAATGATTGTTTAATGATCTCTTCAAATTTCTTCCATTTTTTCTTGATAGTGAATCTATAATCTAACAACTTTGCGAGTAGTCTATGACAATTTTCGAAGAATTTTTGGGGTATTAGAGCTAATTATTAAGGAATTTTGAAGTTATGTAAATATAGTTGAAGGAAAAACGTATTATGTGCTTTCGTCAATGTAACTGACGATAGATAATTATGTAGTCATTATTGTCATTAATGTATTTCCTATTACCGTTGTAATACTCACCCTATATAAAGGGGATTATCAATGAAATGAGTAGACCAATTCTGATATTCCTACAACACGTTATCAGCACGATGCTTTAGCCAGAGAGAAGAAAAAAAAAAGAAAAAACCCTAGGCCTTTGTTCCTGTAAAAAAAAACCTCTAGAAACCCATTCTACCGACGACAACTTTGTCGGCAGAGCATAAAGATTCTCTGGGCACCCAACAATCTGATTTGGGCACCCATCGTCTTCTCCGATCTGACCCGTAACCTTCCGGCACTCGCCGATCAACCCTTGACGCCAGCCCCGCCCCGCACGCCTCCTTTTGCAGCAAACCCAGCCGTGCGCATGGCCAGACCCGACGTCCTTCGCACGAAGCCCTAGCGTGCCCCAGCCTAGTCAACGCAACCCTCGACGACGACCTCTTCTCTATACGCCGCCGCCGCCTGCCTAGCCCAGCCCTGGCGTTGCTCCTGCAACCCGAAGACGCCGCCAATCCGAACCCCATCGAGCCCCGCCCCGGCGTTGCACGACTCGGATCCACGCGCCTAATCCTTGACCCGGATCTGATCTAACCAGCCGACGACCGCCTCAACACGGGGCTCTAGCCCCTTCCCGACAGCGACCTAGCGTTGCAATGATGCAGACCCGGATCAAGCGAATCCGACCCATCTGTTCGACCCGCTCAACAAACCCAACCCGGTTTTGATTGACCCGACCCGCAAAAGAAAAAAAGGATATTTACCTTTTTTTTACCAGTAAATTTAAAGGTAATTTTTGGAATTACTATACAGTGAATTATATTTACAAATTTACGAAGTTAATGATAAAATACGAAATTGTTTAAATGTGCAATATATATGATTAAATTGACTAATCATATGATTATTGTTTGTTTTTATGTGACATATCAATTACGATGCGGTGATCAATATGCGACGACAATTTGGAGTCGGAGATCGAACAATCACTTCATATGCAGTTTATTTGGCAAACTTACAAGTAATATTTACATTGAAGTTTTGCTTTCGTTATATTATGTTTCAATTATTATATGATGTAATGCTTTATTCATTATTGATCGCATTATTATTTTATATAAATGTGAACTTGAAGCATTATATTTTCATTTTGTTAGTGTTAAATAATTGTTTTATTTAACATGTTATTTAGTTTGAGCATTGTCATGATAATGTAATTTCATGAGCATTGTAATATAAAGAAAAATGGACAAACCTACTACTGTGAAAAAGTATTTTCACGAAGCAAGAAAAATATGACAATTACAAATTTCAGTCTTGAGATCCAATTTTTATTTCTTGAAATTTTTTCAAGATGGATATCTTATTAATTGTGTAAAAAGTAACGATAATGGAATTTCATTAACTTCACATGCAATGAAAATGGAGAAACTAAAATTTTACTGTGATAACGTAATTTCACAAAGCATCGGATTTACCATAATGTAACTTGGTTTATATTAGTTGTCGTGAATATCATTTAGACCGCGAAACTAATACATTTTATTCTTCCTATATTTTACAGATGGTTTAACCATCACAGTTTGACTTTGACACATTGGACTCTGAAGAACTTGAGTACCAAATTCCCCTATTGAGCCAACTAAGGCTCGAGCATAGTATATTTATGCAAACTGCTTTATGTAAGTAGCTAATAAATAATTATAATATCTTCAATGACAATGTAAGGTCTAAGAAAAATAAATTTCCTGAAACAAATTATGAAAAGTAATGCAACGACCCTAAAACAAAGGGCAATGACGATGTAAGGTATGAAAAAACAAAGGGTAATGACGATGTAAAGTCAGAGAAAAAAATTATTTCTTGGAACAAATTGGGCAAAGTAATGCAACGATCCTAAAACAAAGGGTAATTACCATGGATGTAAATTCATATAATCATCCAAAAGTAAGTGGAAACAATGTAACATTTAAAAGATGACATAGGGGACATGTCATGTGCAGTGAAGCACTCTGCCATTGTTGTAATTCAATGAACTATTGATACGTACATTATAAGTTAGTAAAGAATTAGCTACGACTTTCAATAAATATGAAGAATCATATGAGTACGCGGATTTTGAAAAAGTATCTTCAATATCCAACAATAACATTGAAAATGAATTTTCAACTAAAGACATACCATATGGGAAGAATATGTCAAATGACACATCTTATCATTGCAACCATTAAAAGAGTCAAAAAGGATTTGACTCCATCCAAGATAGACTTTGATTAGTCTACTTTTAAATTTACAAGATATCATTATAAAGGCTATTTACGCCTAAATTAGACTTTTAGTCTTAAAGTTTCTATTTCTAATTGGACAAGACTGAATGTCATCGTTGGCATGTTAACTTTTAAATTTTCTCTCAATGAATTGAGATTATTCAAATTTTATTCATGATATACATGATATAATTTTCTGCATAACTTTGCAAAGTATTGCATAAAGTAAAGCAACATATCATAATATAGGCATGAAACAAAGAACCGTGTGCAAAGAAACGCACAATGTAATCCCTAAAGGAAAAAATTCACCATTGGTACCCAAACTTACCTCGCTACACAAGAAAGGTACCCGAACTTGAAAAACGATCGCCATGGTACCCAAAGTTTTAAATCCTATTATAGAGGTACCTAGCGTGTTTTGACCGGCTAGCTTCCCGGTTTTTGATGACGTGGCAATTCGCATTTTAATTCCGAGGGACAAATCTGTAATCTCCGCCTAACAAACTACTCTCCCTCGAAGCCCGCTCCAAAAACACCCCAACCTGATTTCCCCAAAATACTGATAAATCTGATAAAGCTGTAACAGAAACTCGTACTCCTTCTCTCTTCTTCCCTTAAGTCCAGCTGTTCTTTCTTTCCCCTCTCTCTAGCTAATCCCAATCTACACCTTTCTCTCTCTCTCACATTACTGACCAAAGATCCCATCTTTGAATTCCGCTCCACAATATTCATGTCGGTTGGCTGATCTGCCTCTCGATCTGCTCTGCTCTCCTCCGATCTGCTCCTGTAAGTCCTCCTGATCTGGATTTAGATCTCGCTCTCTTTAATTTTGATTTGACTCCGTAATTCTGAATTTCGCTGACACGGAATTGTAGTAAAGATGTTAACTTGAGTTTTTTTTTTCTGTTAATTTATATTGTTGAAATTTTTGTGTTTGATGAAATAGATTAGGTGTTGTTTGTCTGTGCGGGTTGAATTTCGGGTGTGATCGAAGCAATGACGGCGGAGGTGGATGTGCGCCGTGATGCGTGTGAATCTGACGTCAGAAAGCAGGCTGATGGGCTCCGTGCAGAAGCAAGGGTTGGAGTTCCTGGTGAGCACCGGGGAATCCTTTGTGAGCATCATGTATTCCGGATACTGAAGCACTGGTTGAAAGCAGACCATGACCCTTTCTACAATCCTCTAAACGATTATGTGATTCTACCTACCGCTTTTGAAATGGAGAAGCACAAAGAGAAGGGAGTCGAAGTAACATCTCTGAAAGAGGAGTGGGAAATCGTCACAGACGATAATCCCAAGAGTACAGCTGCAGATGGAAACCCAATGTTGAGCTCCATATCCGTTTCTCAAGACGGTGCTGAGGCTTGTGCAACCGTCACTGTTTACCCCCCGAATGAGGGGGCCAAGCAACATGTGGAGCTCAATGCCGTCAGTGTCTCAGTTGATGCCTGAAAAAGTTTGGTGCATCACCTCGAACACCCATGTATATAGTCATGATCTTGAAAAAACTCTGTGCATAGTGCTTTATGATGATCATTGAACACTCGTATATATAACTAGCTTTGTACATACACGCTTGTCTTGAAATCATTTGTATTCCTACTCCAATTTAATGGTTAAAGATGATAAGTTAATTGGTGATCATATATTGAGATGGATCGTTTCAGAAATGCGGTAAAAACCAACCATTACATAAACAAAGACAAAATCTTTGCATTAAACAATGCGAAAATCATCGAAAACAAAGCTCGAAATGTGATCGATCCTCACCATACCAGTCAATTGAAAGCCTCTCCTTTGTTAGGTGACTCTTCAAAAGTCCAAACAAGCAAACAAAGAAGAAGCAGAAGACTATTTCATATGAAGAAGTAGAAGAATTTCTGAGACCAGAAGATGGACAAGTTGCTTTGTGATGAACTTGTGCAAGAAGTCTTCCAAAGACTGCCACGTTCTTCTTCCTCCTCTGTTTCTCTGGTCTCCAAGCGCTGGCTTCACCTCCACCGCACCTCCAGAACCTCCCTCACTCTCCGCCTCACCGGAGACGATCCCACAGTCGCTTCTGTATCCACCCTACTATCTCACTATCCTTTCCTCTCTTGCCTCTCTATCCTGTTGTCTGATCCCAGAAGCAAGACCACTTTGGCTGATCAGCTCCTTTTGTTGGTCTGTACCTTCTGTGCTCAGCTTCACAGCCTCAGGTTCTTGGCTGGTCCAGTTTCTGCGTCCTCCCTCAGTTCTCTCTCTACAGCATGTACCCAACTCACCTCTCTATGCATCAGTCTCTCCAGGCCTCTCTTCCTCATGTGGATCATCAGTTTTCCGAAATTGAAAGAACTGTCAATCATGGTTTGCTCTGGGGGAATTGGTATTGAACAAGGAAATGATTGTGGGGTTTCTGCAGATGAGGTTTATGGTGCTCAATTGGGTTTAGAGAGTCTTTGTTTATCTGGGATTGGAGCTGGTGATTGGGGATTGGGTTGGCTTTGGAGGAGCTGTAGAAGGCTGAAGAAATTGCAGCTGAAGAGCTGTGAGGGAATTGAGGATGGAGGCTCTTTTTCGTCATTTGTTATGTGCTTGCAGGGTGTTCAAGAAGTGGAACTCAGGACTTGTAGGAGTATACTCGATGGAGTTCTATTGAATTTGGCTGAAAGTTGTGATTCACTGACTTCTCTTTTGGTTTATGATGGTGGTAGCAGGGAGGGGGTTATAATGGACATTTGCCCCTCGGAATCAAAATGCAAACTGCCACGTCATCAAAAACCGGGAAGCCAGCCGGTCAAAACACGCTAGGTACCTCTATAATAGGATTTAAAACTTTGGGTACCATGGCGATCGTTTTTCAAGTTCGGGTACCTTTCTTGTATAGCGAGGTAAGTTTGGGTACCAATGGTGAATTTTTTCCATCCCTAAAATAATAGTACTGAAGAACAGTAGTACTATATCAATAGTATATGATAATAATTAGTATATCAAAGAAAGTGATAAGGATCAGTATATCTTTTCCTTTGGGATTCATAATACACCTGCCTAATTGTGATTACAATATCTTTTGTTATAATCCGCATCGAGTTACTCTAAGGAACTTGAGTTACGTTTCGATGTATATATTGAGCATATGTCATATTGACAATTTATGCGATAAGAGAAAATTGAATTTGTCCTATATTTTAAAGAAATTTATGCCACGATGTTCATGTGAAAAAGACACAAGTGAGAATTCATTTGAGCTCTTTTGCATTACCTCTAATGACTGCGAATATAAACGAGTATTAGAGAAGTTTATATGTCAACTTAGTAGGTTCTAAGTAACCGCTAATTGAATCCAACGTCATAAGAAAATGATCTTTTGGAATTCTGACATAGATTGGCTTTGATCTGGTGATCTGTACATTAAAGAAACTACTATGGACACCCATAATTTGGATGAATAGAAGCAAACACCAGAAGAATATGGTTCACATACGAAACCGAGGACAACCAAAGAACATTTTATCCTCAAATATTATTTCGATACAATCCATGTAGGGTTGAAGACGTATGTTCAAACCCTAGATTTCACCGCCCCCCTAAGGTGGCATTATGATTGATGCACAAAGTACATGCACTTATACCCTATTCTGCTTCTGATATCCATCGTGATTTTATGAATAAAAGTACATCATTCAAAGCCTACTCGTAAAATTTATGATTGACACCATCATATGCAAAGGACACATGTATTCTCATTATATTCTTATATTGAATTCAAAGAGAATTCAATGGATTGATTCAACCAACTTGCGGACACCTTATATATTTTATGGTGTTGGTTGTTGTGTCGACACGCTGGTCACGTGTCATGACACCATCCACAATTAAAATTTATGCTGCTTATGCTAGAAAGTCAAAACACCTAGGCCGGGTTAATTTCCGTAGGTGTGATGATTTTATGGCTTATTATATGAGATTTGTAATGGACATCATATTCCTATATAAAAACACAATTGGTCTCACGGAAAACGACTACAGTAATAGTCTTAATATTGGTAAAGCACACCAATACTTCCGTTTTGGGTTATGCAATTTTTGCATGCAGCGTTACTTTTTCATCTATGACCATCATCATTGAACCAATTTACACCATAGCTAGTGACTATGTGTGAGGATTTTAAAGGATTTCAAACGAACTTGTAATCCTTGAGCTCTTTTGGATTGACACGGATCTACAATCCTTGAGCTTCATTAAATGTTTTATGTGCCAAAATTGCGCCGCCACAACGCACAATGATGGGTTACTTGAGATGAATAAATATTTATGCTGGATATGAACTTCCAGCTATAGTCCGCTATGTCGAAACCTTGACAGGCGATCTCCTCACCGCTAGATTTGCGGTGTGTCACTTTGATGAGACAGTCTTCCCGTCGTTAGGGGGAGATAAGAACAAACATGTTCAAGTGGAACGACAGAAATTGTCGTGGTTTGTCCCCACTGTGTCTCATCTCGATCCCTAAAAATCACACAAAGTAAGGTGTGTAGATATCTTATACATTAAAGTGACGAGATCATATAAACCTGCTGCAAATATACCTGCAAGGATTGTGTTTTATCAAAAGGACATGGTACCACCCAAGAGGAATTGGGTATTGCACTGCCACCATCCATGGTGGCATGGTGACGCCATAAGTGACATAAATGGTGCCACAGGCCATGGCTCTCCAAGGAAGAGGGGGAGGCCACCTTAAGTTCGATACATACTTGTGTAAAGGAAGAAAACAAGTTTGGCACAACCAGATCTATTGATCAGTGATACTCAAATCCGTCTCATGAGAATATTTATGGATTGTGGTTATCATTGGGGGACGCCTCAAATATTAGAACCAATCATTAAAGTATGGAGATCTCTACAAACACATTACACTAGTGTACATGAGGACGTGGAATAATGAGTCTACTATCGAACCATACTTTGTTGAAAAATGTCAACTTAGTAAACTGTCCTAATGGAAAGAAGCGATCCAGTATAAACAAAGAGATAGGTATTTGGGCAGGTGACGCCGACACCGTAAATATAAACTCTATCAAATATATCTTTGTTAGAATGCGTAATGAGAATAAGAGTATGCAGACTCACCTTATGGCGCAAGGTCTCTCAAAAACGCACTGGAATCGACTACGAGGAGATATTCTCTCGTAATGGACTACGATGAGACAATCTCTCGTAATGGATGTCATTGCACTCCACTACCTTATTAGTTTGGTAGTTTCCGAAAAACTGAACATGCAGCTTACGAAAAGTGATCAAAACATATATCTCTATGGGGATCTAAATTAAGAGATATATATGAGGATCCTAAATGGACTTCATCCACCCAAATCAAGTGACTCTAGATCACATGAGTACGTTTGCAAAAGAAATTGAAATGTTCACTAACGTGACTACTTGATTGGGAAGAGATTGATTAATTATGCAATTGCGTTTTCATTATGGATATACACAGACTCTCAATGAATTAAGAGATATTCTATGTATTGTAAATCCTAAGTTAAGAATGAAAAGATTTTGGAAATACACAGTCTTGAAATGAAACTCAAGGACTGTAATGATGGTGACCATACACCAATCGGCTTAGGCACTCTAAAGAATAAAGTGAGGCCTACATATACTCCCATGATCAGTCGAAGTCTTTACTCTAATAATAGATCCATTTATCATCTAAAGGAAGATGATAAAGAAGTGTTGGGAAATGAAATTCCTATACAAGTGCAATAACACATTATTGTACTTAAACACAATATGTAAGACTCGACCTCTCATTCGATGTAAATTTGTAAAGCTATGTTTAGCTCTGCGCCTACGCAACGCAAATCGTTCTTTCATTAAAGATATGAAAGATTTGGGCTTATTCAATCTCTACATAGAATGTGACATGATAAAGAAATTATCCACGTCATAGCTAACTATGCGTACAGAAAAACGCATTAAAGGTGAGATAAGAAAATCTGTTATTACAGATCAATTTCAAATCTCTTAATGGTTCACCCATACTCTAGACGAAGTTATGACTATTTTGTTATATGAAGGTCATACCACGAGTGAACCTGATGTTCAATATGAACCTATGTATTCAGTTCATGAACAAACTTATCCTCAAGATCAAAGTAAATCAAGTTGGATCTGAGAACGATGTGGCAATATTTAGTTACTAAATCATTGCTCAAAGTCACATTTGGAAAAACACGTGAAAATGCATAACTATGCTAATATTACTGAAGCTCACTTGATCAAATGAAACAATCAGGGAGAAACTCATGATTAATGTAAAAATCAGGGGGAGGTGCAGACATCAGAGGGAGTCTAGCACATACATGTTGTTTTCAAATGTAATAGGTGCGTTGCGCTCTTTTTGTCCTTCGACCAAAGTTTTATTTTCTCCCATTGAGTTTTTGTTACTTAGCAAGGTTTTTAATGAGGCAACACCACATGCACCATTTTATCTTTGACTCGGCACAAGGGGGGAGTGTTGAAGGAAAAACGTATTATGTGTCTTCGTTAATGTAACTGACGATAGATAATTATGTAGTCATTATTGTCATTAATGTATTTCCTATTACCGTTGTAATACTCACCCTATATAAAGGGGATTATCAATGAAATGAGTAGACCAATTCTGATATTCCTACAACAGTTATGTAAATATAGTAATATATTTTTAATTTCTTTTTCTTTCCAAAATCTATCTCCTATGGGTGGCCTTGTCACGTGACAAAAATATCTGAAATTTTTTACACGAGTGCATAAGTGCATCGTGGTGAGAGTATTGTAATTTTTGGGGACTTGTTTGAGGAACGAATTATTTAAAACGATTTTAGCAAGATTTCAATGTTTTAAAAAAAGTTTTGAAGTCAAATATGACATGTGGCGTATTGTGAGCCACTAATTTGTCCACTTTTATTAATTTTTAAAAAATAATAATGTTATATTAGGAAAATTTCAAAATTTCCAGAAATTTATTCTGAAATTTTAATAAATAATCAAATATTATATTTTTAATTAATAATTTTTTTAAAAAATTAATCCATAAATTTTACTAATAAACCCTAAATAAAAAAATTTCCTACACCATTGAGCCTGCTCAGCCTCAAACCCTTGCCTTCCTTTGGACAAACATGTGGACTTACTGCTGTATCACAAGCTTAAATGTTATGTTGCTCGCAAAAATATACTAACGGTACAACAATAAATATAAAAAATAAAATTTATGAAAAATGACCATTTGATACAAATTTGGGGGCCTCTTTGCCCAAACCAAAGATTATTCTAAGATATTACGCAATTGAACCAAACGTAACCACACTTATTGCCTAATCGAACACATTTTCACTAAAACCTAACAAATTAGGACAATTTTGCCCCCAACCCTTATAATCTCAAGCATAATAACCAAGCTCCGGTCATCGGTAGCCAAACTCTGGTCGTCGATCACCGGCAACCAGACTCCGATAACTGGTCGTCGGAAACTCGCCAGAATTCAGTCATCGGCCGCCAGACGCTGATCACCAGAATCTCGTCGGACATTGCTGAAACCAAACTCAACTCTTGTCGAAGATTTTATTAGGGGGCAGTAAAATGTATTATATGATTTACAGACTCCCGGTAACACCCGATAATAAATTACTGACTCCTAGTGACCCCAAATACTGATTTCTGGTGACCCAAATACAGACACTCAGTAACTCCTAATATTATACTACTGAAATATAGTAACACCCGATAATAAATTACTAACCTCTAATGACCCTAAATACTGACCCCTAGTGACCCAAATGCTGACTCCAGTAACTCTTAATATTTTATTACTAACATCCAGTAACACCTTATACTGACCTAAATACCGACCCCGGTTCAATAAGAAACGAATGAAGTTAGCATTTGGGTCAGAATGAGAAATTAAAAGAAGTGAGGATGATCAGAAGGTGATGATCTGAAACTAATATAACGATCGGTGACAGAGGGTCCATAGTTGAACACCGATGGAGCTTTCCCGAAAAAGTCGTTGTTATTGCCTCAATGACGGAGTGATGGATCATCGTCACCGAGGTGGATGCAGTCGTTGCTGACGACGGCGTTGGAAGAGTGATGGCGGCGTTGAGAGATGCACTCTGAGAAGAGGGTGGTGCCATCGGTGTCATTAGAGAGAGAGAGAGAGAGAGAGAGAGAGAGAGAGAGAGAGAGAGAGAGAGAGAGAGAGAGAGAGAGAGAGAGAGAGAGAGACCAGGCAGCAAAATCAAGGTAAGAGAGAGACAGTCGTTCTTTACAATAGCGTCGCTAGCAGAATTAATTGATGAGAGATCAGAAAGCGAGAGAGAAAGAAGAGAGAGGAGAGGAGAGTAGAGTACGATGGTTGGGAAAACGAACGAGAGACTAAGGAGAGTAAGGGCAGACATGACATTTCGTCTTGTTTCATGAGGTTTTTACCCAAAACTACAATTTTGTGTTCATATTTACTAGTAGCAAAATTGATTTTTAAATTTACCACTAGTAAGTTTCCATCTAAAACAAACAGAATCTGTTAAACCATAAATTACGAAATTACCCTCATTGAGGCAAAAAAAAATAATATCCAAACTATATACCTCTAATGCTACTGAACCTCAAATCTCAACCTAATGCCATTGAGCCTCAGAAACTCCGCCGCGCTTCCAATACTACTGAGCCTCAGAAATCAAAAACAGTCTTCCTCCACCGCGCTTCCAAAACCACTGAGCCTCAGAAAATCAACCTAAAATTCTCAATTTCTCCAGGCAAAGTCTTCATCTTGTTAAACGAAAGATCCAGAAACTCCAAGCTCTTCAGGCAACAAATCTCCAACGGCAGAAAAGTTGTAGAGAAATAACATATCGATAGCTTCGTCAGGAGCTTGAGTCCGGCGACCTGGTTCTGAATCTGAACCGGCGAGCACCGAGACTTGAACTTGGAGAGCTCTAGCTCCTTCAGACCTTTGAACTTGTGGAGCGGCAAGTCGTTGAACTCCAGCGACGAGATCCTCAGGCACTCTAGCTTCACCAAATCGCCAATCTCCTCCGGCGACAAGAACAAATTGATCTCGTTGCTGAAGAACTTCAGCGTCTTCAGGCCTTTGAGACCGGCGATAGATTTCGGGAGTAGATTGTAGACGTTTTTGTAGAGATAGAGATCGCCGACGTCGTCGAGGATCGAGTCCGCGCCGAGGACGACTTGCAAGGTGGAATCAGAGCGCCTCTCTTCTAAAGCAACTGACCTTGGCGCCTCGTTTTGCTCGTTCGAGTCTTCAATCAGCTGTCGCGTATTTGTTTTAAGGCTGCTGACCTTCATAATCAGCCTATGTTCTGCCAACGACCCTCGCTTCGCTCGCTAGAATCTCGATCCGCCGTCACTCATCGCTGGAACCTATATCAGATTTAGAATTTCGTGATGAAACTGAGGTTGAGAAAGGGAAATATATAAAATGGCATGGGTTGTAATTTATAGATTTTCAGAATTAATTATGTCATTAAATAGTTGACGGATTAACAACTTATTACTGTTAATTCTCTGCTGATGGTATAAAAAAAATTAGATTTTGTTATTAATAATTATTAACATAAAATTATAGTTATCGGTAATTTTCTAATCCTGTTTTGGGCCGTTTTACCTTTCTGACTAAATGGTCCTTCTCCCAAAAAGTTTCTCCGTTGTTCTTTCGTTTTTCATTCTCTGCTCTGTCTCTATCGAAAAGATTTCTTCTTCCATAATCTCTATCGCTTCTTTCTCCAATTTATCATTATCTTCCTTATTTATTCTTCCATTTCTTCTTTCTAATTTTGATTTGGATCGAAAATCAAATCTTCAATCGCTTTTCTTGATCTGGACCGAGGAGGACCATCGTGTCTCTGTTTTTTCTCGCCGCCTCCCCCTCTCGAAGCGTTGAAGGGTCGATGAGAAATCAAAGAGTGGGGAGTGGGGAAGTGGGGTGTGGTTTTCTAGGTGAGGAGACAAGTTTTGTGGGGTGTGGTTTTTTGGACTCAAGCACGTGCATCGAATAACTTTCGCAATTAAGCACCTCGTGGGAATTGCAGAGAAAGACCAGCATGGAAGACCTTGACCATATAAGTCTTAACAGACTTTTCACATAAGACCAAGCAATAATTAGGACAATGGCCCCGACTGGGTCACCTTGCATTGCTCATCATCCTTGTTTTATGAGTCTGGTCCTTAACAATTCTTGATCCTTGATCAAGAGCTTGTTTCTCTTCCTGAATCTTTCCTTTAATTTGTAAACCCTTGCTTGATTTTATACTGTCCACCACAAAGCACCAACCAGGCAATCATGTCCAGGCGAACCCTTGTTACTACTTCATTCAAGACACCTTACGTGTCTCTGGATCTTCTTTCATACTTGAAATCTGGGCAGGTCACACCATTCCAAATTTTCAATGACGTTATCATGCCGGATTTCCAAGAACACATATCCAATGGAAACAAGTCAAACAACAACACCAACAATGTAGAAGCACAGAAGATACTTAAGGAGATCCAGGATGCTCTGATTCCCATTGGTGAGGCTTGTGGAAGATTGCAGGCATGGCAAGTTGATGTCAGCTGCGTTATCAAAGAACTAGCTTACCGAAGCTTGGATGATGCATTCAAAGAGAGAACAGAGGCAATGGAAAATACCAACAGAGCCAATTTTCTTCTGAACAAGCTCTACAGGACCCGCAGCATTGTCTCCAAGTTGAAGGAAGTTGTTTGTACAGCTTCAGTCAGGTTGAGCGATGAGACCTCAAAACTCTTCGAGACTCCCCTGACCGGTCAGGACTTATGGCGTCTGAAGATCGATGAAATGGTTGCATTAACAAAAATTGAGGCAATCTACAACGGTTTAGAAGACAAAATGAAGCCCTGCTTGCTCTGTTTCTCAATGTTCCCTGAAGATGCTGTTATAAAGAAGAAGGTTTTAATCCATTGGTGGGTTGGTGAGGGGTTCATAGACACTTTGGAAACAGCAGAGACTGCTGAGGAAACAGGAAACAAATTCTTCAAAGAGTTTTTGGACAAGGGTATTGTTGAGCTGTTCTACAAAAGGAGCAGGCCTAGTGCAGATAGCTGCAAGATGCAGCCTCCCATCCGCCGTGCTGTGATTGAGCTTGCAAAGAGTGACGGATTCTTTGTTTTCGATGGAAATGGCAACCCGACTTTCGAAGGCAACCCGACTGAAGATTTTTCTCGCTTTAAGAGGGCATGCCTGATGAGAACCATAGAAGGATCCAATGTCCGAGAATTGCCATTCCATTCAAATCAGGAGTATGTTCAAAGTCTGATCAATGTTAGTGAGCCACATCTTTACTTCAGACCAAACTGGTTCTCAAAGATGAAAAACGTCAAAGTTTTGCAGCTTGGGAGATGGCAAAGGTCTGTGAAGCATCTCATTGAAGTAGAGGACTGTGAATTCCTGAAAGGCTTGAAGAATATGAAAGAGCTCAGGTACTTAAGCCTCCGAGGAGTCTCTAGAATCACAGAGCTTCCTGCTTCGATTTGCAAAGCGCGCAATTTAAGAATCCTGAATCTGAATGGATGTTGTGATTTGGAGAAACTTCCTCATGGGATAGGCTCACTCAAGAACCTGACACATTTAGACATGTATGAGTGTTACTTGATAAGCGGCATGCCTAAAGGACTTGCTTTGCTCTCTAACCTCCAAGTGCTCAAAGGGTTCGTGATTAGTACAAGGTCCGGAAGTGAAGAAATTAAGAAGGAGAAAGATGATTCTCATGTATATTTCTTCATAAAACAACTAAGATAAGACACAACAATTTATACAAGAAATCTACCAACTACAACTACCAACTACAACTACTAAACATGGTGCACCATGTTGCACCATGCTGAACAGAAATTCAAACTCCACACGCAACCCCCTAGCTGCACAGAGGGGCCACAGGAGGAAAGAAGAGCAGAAGGAGGACTGGTGAGGACAAGGAACTCGCCATCCGCCAAAGGGCACACCCGCCATCCGCTACGGGCACATCGGCGGGCACATCCGCCATCCGCGGGCACATCCGCGGGCACATCCGCCATACCGGGCACATCCGCCATACAGCTAGCTAATTTCAACACTCCCCCTCAAGCGAAGGCTAAAGAGAAACGAGAGCCGAGCTTGACCAATAAGGCTTCAAACTGAGCTGAAGGGAGAAGTTTTGTAAAGACATCAGCAAGTTGCTCACTTGAGCGAATATAAGCAGTAGCAATGATCCCAGATTGGACTTGATTTCTGATAAAATGACAATCAACTTCGATATGTTTTGTACGCTCATGGAAAACTGGGTTAGCTGCAATATGCATAGCAGCTTTGTTGTCACAGTACAGGGTAATAGGAGAGGAACTCCGAATACCAAAATCTCCAAGAATGTTTTTCAGCCAAATGAGCTCACAGGCAGTGGATGCCATAGCTCGATACTCTGCTTCGGCACTTGATCGAGCTACAACGGTCTGCTTCTTGCTTTTCCAAGTCACAAGGTTGCCACCAACAAAGGTACAATATCCGGTGGTTGATTTCCTATCAAGCATGTTGCCTGCCCAATCGGAATCAGTATATCCTTCCAACTTAAAATGATTGTGCTTGTGCATCACTATACCCCGGGTAATGGAACCCTTGAGATATCTAAGGATGCGTTTCACAAGCTGATGATGGTGTAAAGTTGGAGCATGCATAAACTGACTCAAGATACTTACAGCATAAGTGATATCAGGGCGAGTGATAGTCAGATAGATGAGCTTGCCTACTAATCTCTGATAAGCAGTGAGATTATGAAGAGGTTCACTATCAACATCAAACTTGTGATTACTTGGAAGAGGGGTTTTAGCAGGCTTGCAGGCAGACATGTCTTCCTCTTTCAACAGATCAATCACATATTTCCTCTGTGTCAGGAAGAGGCCTTTTTTAGACTGGTCCAGTTCAATTCCGAGAAAATATCTAAGGGGACCAAGATCCGTGATGGGAAACGAGGACTGAAGAGTAGACTTAATGGCTTGAATTTCATCAGCATTATCCCCAGTAATAATAAGGTCATCAACATAAACAAGAATCACCAACTTACCAACCAGACCACTTCTAATGAACAAAGAGGAATCACCAGAGCTTCTTTTGAAACCAGCCTGAAGGATGACAGAGCTGAGTTTGGAATACCATGCCCTTGGTGACTGTTTGAGACCATAAATAGCCTTGTGCAGCTTGCAGACCAATCCAGGCTCATTTTCTTGAGGATGACCAGGAGGTATCCTCATAAACACATCTTCTTCCAGATCCCCATGAAGAAATGCATTTTTTACATCCATTTGATGAAGGGACCAACCAGAATTGATGGCAATTGACAAGAGAACCCTCACTGTGTTCATCTTTGCTACAGGAGCAAATGTCTCCTTATAATCCACTCCAAATGTCTGAGTGAATCCGCGAGCTACAAGGCGAGCTTTGCATCGTTCCACTTCACCATTGGAATGAAATTTTACTTTATAGACCCATCTAGCCCCAACAATTTTCTGCCCTTTAGGAGCCTGCACAATACTCCAAGTCTTGTTGTCATTCAAGGCTTGTAGTTCATCAACCATAGCTTGTTTCCACAAGGCAGATTTACTAGCTTCTGCATAATTTCTTGGCTCTGTTACAAGACTGATCTTGGTTATGAAGGCACAATACGCTGATGAAGCATGAGATGGGATCACAATATTCCCAATTGCATGTTTGGACTTATGAAGTTCAAAACCTTTCAATTTTTCAGGCAGTTTCCTAGTCCGACTAGGATTTCGTCTTGGAACAGGCAAAATTGAACTTCCAGTATCGATTTGACTTGGAGCAATACCATCATTATCAGCCGCCTCATTAGTCTCTAAGTCATCATCTGTCGCTAGAGAAAAATCAAGAGAAGGAGAAAGATGCTGAACAGCGGACCCCTCTGCAGACTCCTCTGCAAGTCTCTCTTCAGGAACATTTGCAGGTGTCTCTGCAAGAATTTCTGTATGTTCATTTGCAGATCTAGAAGTTGGAATTTCAGCAATGTTATATGATGTTTCTGTTGCAGCCTCCGCTCCCGGTTCAGTTTCAGGAACATATATGGAGCTATCAAATAACTCCCCCTGCAGATCACACTCATGGCTTTGAAAAAAGAAATTTGCCTCATCAAATCGAACATCTCGAGAGACAATAATCTTCTTTGAAATTGGATCATAGCATTTGTAGCCTTTCTGTGATGATGAGTAACCCAGAAAGGCACACTTCAAAGCTCTGGGATTAAGCTTGTCTCTGTGAGTAGACTGAATGTGAACAAAACAGGTGCAACCAAACACCCTCAAATGATCAATGGTAATATCTCTCTTCATCAAAACAGAATATGGAGACTTAAAATCAAGAACTCTTGATGGCAATCGATTGATTAAATAGGCTGCAGTTTGGATAGCATTTGACCAAAATCTCTTGGGGACATTTGCCTGAATCATAATTGCCCGAGTTTTTTCCAGAAGATCTCTATTCTTCCTCTCAGATACACCATTTTGTTGTGGTGTACCAACACAGCTAGTCTGATGTAAAATGCCATTGGCACATAGATACTCAGTCATGACTTTAGAGGTATATTCTGTCCCATTATCTGATCTTAACATGCATATGCTTGAAGAGAAATGGTTTTTAACCAGATTATGAAAATCCTCAAAGCACTTCTTTACCTCATATTTATGTTTCAAGAGGTAAACAAATGTGGTTCTAGAAAAATCATCAATGAATGTGACATAATATTTATAACCATCAAAAGATTTCATTTTTGCAGGTCCCCATACATCAGAGTGAATCAGTTCAAACTCCCTAGAGGCTCTAGAACATGAGTTTGAAAAAGGTAATCTAGTAGATTTAGATTTGTGACAAGTTTCACAATCTGAAACTGATTTACATAGATTTGGGAATAAATGAGACAAAACATGAGTTGAAGCATGGGCTAGACGCATGTGCCACAGTTGCTGTCGAGTAGAAGACGTCGACTCAGCAAGAAAACTCTTTGCAAAAGTTGAGGAAGTGGAAATATAGTACAATCCGTTCAAGTAAAATCCCTCACCAATCTTCCTCATTGTCACTCGATCCTGAAAAATGACATTGGTTTTTGAGAATAAAACCAGACAATCTAAGCAATGAGTTAATCTCCCAACAGATAAGAGCTTGAAAGGAAAAGATGGCACATACATAACACTTGACTGTTTATGATCAGAAAATAAAGTCATTTTTCCCTTTCCTAAAATAGGCACTCTATTCCCATTGGCAACCGAAACAAAGGAGGGGATTTTTAAAAAAGAAAGATGATTTAGACAAGATGAATCATGAGTCATATGATCAGAAGCTCCTGAATCAACAATCCAGAAATCATGATTTTTACTAAGATCAAGAGCCGTTGAGATTGCACAGATGATACCTGGAATTTCATCCCTAGAAGCCAATTTTCCATCCGCCAGATATCCAGCAAATTTGCCTAGCATTGCAGTAGCAACTTCTGGATTAGCATTACCTTGCTTCTGCTGCAAGAAGCCTGCAAACTCATTTATGAGAGTTATAGGGTTAGCAGCGAAGCTCATCATTGCCTCTGAGCAGTCTCCCTCAGCTATATTAGCTCTAGCAGTAGGATTCATTTTTATCTTCCCCTTCTGTCCCCTTTCATTATTGAATTTTGGCTTTAGTTCAGGGTGCAAAATCCAACATGTTTTTTCCTCATGGCCTATACCCGATCTACCAATTGAAATGCAATAAGAACACTTGAGATCTGGTCTCCTTCCTTTATAAGGCCTGACAGTTGCATTAGCATTTGAGCTTGAACTAGAACTAGCAAAGGCTCTAGCTTCATTGTTGTGACCAACCACTGAAACATCAGCTCTCATCACTTTTCTCCTAGTTTCCTCTCGATGTATAGTAGAACAAACAGTTTGGAAGGCGGGAAGAGGAGATTGCATAAGGAGATGACTTTTCACATCATCATATTCAGAGCTAAGATTAGCAAGCAATAAGAAAATCTGATCTTCTTCAGCTCTTTTCAACAAAACCTTTCTATCAGTAGAAAAAGGACGATACTGATCTAGCTCATTCCACATAGTTTCCAACCGGCCAAGGTATTCAACAAAAGTAGAGTTACCTTGCTGCAGATCAGCCATTTCCTTTTTGAGTTCAAAAATCCGTGCAGCATTGTTTAAATCGCCATACAGATCGTTGATTTCTTTCCACAGTTGGAGGGAATTTTCAGCATAGCCAAAGATTTCACGCATCTTTGGTTCCATGGAATTTAATATCCATGTCATGAGAAGCTGATCCTGAGCAAACCAAGCAGCATACTCCTTCGCAGAGGTTGATGGAATGGAGACTGAGTCATCAATGGCGCTGAGCAGCCTTTTACCTCCAAGTGCACGCTTGACCTCTCTGGACCAAGAGAGATAGTTGTGCTCGTTGAGGAGAATAGGAACAAGTCGAAGGTTGGTGTTGGAGTCATTGCCTCCAGCTGCATATGATGCAGAACTTGAAGCATCTTCAATATCGCCACCACCAGTCATATTATGAAGGACTGGCGCAACAAGCAATTAGTGTAAAGATGAAAGAATGAATGGAGTGCAGAAGCAGGTCCTAATCGGAACCTTGCTCTGATACCATGAAGAAATTAAGAAGGAGAAAGATGATTCTCATGTATATTTCTTCATAAAACAACTAAGATAAGACACAACAATTTATACAAGAAATCTACCAACTACAACTACCAACTACAACTACTAAACATGGTGCACCATGTTGCACCATGCTGAACAGAAATTCAAACTCCACACGCAACCCCCTAGCTGCACAGAGGGGCCACAGGAGGAAAGAAGAGCAGAAGGAGGACTGGCGAGGACAAGGAACTCGCCATCCGCCAAAGGGCACACCCGCCATCCGCTACGGGCACATCGGCGGGCACATCCGCCATCCGCGGGCACATCCGCGGGCACATCCGCCATACCGGGCACATCCGCCATACAGCTAGCTAATTTCAACAGGAAGCAATGACTGTAAGCTAGAGGACTTGTCAAAATTGGAGTACCTACGGAAGCTGGGTATCCACATAGACGTAAAGCAAGTTGAAACAGCAGAAAGAGAGCTGAATTCTTTGGCAAATTTCAAAAAGCTCCGATCACTGTCTATATCATGGTCAATAATATATGGCAAGCCTGCAAATCAAACTCTCCAAACTTTCAAAACTATCCGAAGGATTGCCACCAAGAAGCTAACCAGAACAAAAAGAATTACAAAAGTGCCTTCAGTGTCAATGGCTCCGGAGTCTCCACACACTGTTCATTTGGAGAAACTTGACCTCCATAACTTCCCTCGTTCTAATATGCCAAAGTGGTTGAAGCCAACGCTCCTCGGTAACCTAAAGAAGCTCTATATCAGAGGAGGAAGCCTCTCAGATCTTGGTCCCAATGGCATCAAGTGTCAGTGGAATGTCCAAATTGTGCGCTTAAAGTTCTTGGATGAATTGGAAGTGGATTGGATAAAACTGCAAGGATTGTTTCCGAAACTGAGTCACTTGGAGATAGTTAAATGTCCTAAACTCAGTTTCGACCAATGTGATGTCAATGGAGTGTGGAAAAAAGAAGACTCACAGCAAGTACAATCATCGAGTAGCAATGCTTAGCGAATTTTGTAATCCACAATCCGTATCTGTTGTATCATGGTCTCATTTCTTTCTGCTAGTATACTGTATTTCCATAATCAAGTTCTACTTCATTGAGTATCAAATTCAAGCCTTCAAGAGGTTATGATTTATATGACTATATGAAGTATGATGAACAATACTATATGAAATTCCATAACCAAATTTTCTGATTCTTTGAGTAATAAAATTTCAAGATTATAACTTTTTGCTAATTTCATAATTGAATTTGCACAGCAACCAAACAAAACTAGAATCCACC
The DNA here is from genome assembly GCA_963682095.1 of Potentilla sterilis. Taxonomy (NCBI): domain Eukaryota; kingdom Viridiplantae; phylum Streptophyta; class Magnoliopsida; order Rosales; family Rosaceae; genus Potentilla; species Potentilla sterilis. The sequence continues at coordinate 2,334,391 of OY821755.1, forward strand.
AGCAAATTAGAAAATATTGCAGCACAGAAACGTAAGCAATATCTCCAAGAAAAGATAAAAGGATGAAATTTACCTCCGATGACATTTTATTACAGCACATTTTAACAAAATCCATCCGTAAGTACCTATGAAGCACGGACACGCGATATTGGACACGGACACGCACGGACACACTGGAATACGTATGGACAAGCGTATTACATTTCAGACACGGCTTGGACACTTGCGTCTCCTCCATGGATACGCGAAATGGGATTGGACACGCGGGGTAATTCTGTCTTAGGGGGTTTAGGTATTTTGATGCAAAATCGTCTCTTCATTCTTCAACTCGTCTCTTCAATTTTCTCTCTACTCTTCCACTCGTCTCTTCATCATTCTTCAACTCTGTTCGGAGGAGTCTTTGTCTCTCTTCAGGTCGATTAGGTTGAAGAACTGAATCGGGTATGTTCTTTTATTTCTCTCTACTCTTCTTCTTCTCTGTTGAATGTTGATTGAGTTAAGAACTTAAGATGGTAATTGTAAACGAATCTTTTGTGATTGCGTAATCTTCATCCCAATTCCCCAATCTTGGTTACTGTGAAAGATGGGTTCTTGACGTTGTTTTTCGTTATGGGTTTTTGGTTTTTCTGAGAACCAGAGAGGGGTTTTAGCCTTGGTGAAGATTTTGAAGGCTTGATAATGTGTGGGTATGGTTTTGAATTGCTTCTTGTTTGTTTGTGGTAGTGGAAGAGAGAAGTTGGGGTTCTGTTTTCTGCTACATTTTCTGATGGAGTTTCTTGTGAGAATTTTGGTGGGTGGTGGATTTGTGATGCATGTAATAGTGGGTTTGTTATGGAATGCAATAAACGTGATGACTTGGGATACCCAAATTTGTTGCATTTTCTGGGAAGAAAAAACAAAGGTAATGAATATAAATGGGTCTTGTTTTCTGGGTTTTTAGCTTCATGTGTGTGTTGTGTGTGAAAGTTTGTGTAGTTTTTGTTTAAAGTTAAATTGCTCGACGCATACCTTCTCTGAAATCCTTATTGAAATGTCTTGTGTATTCCTCCGCGATTCTCTCTTCGTTCGAACTGGCGCTCAGCTTCATCTAACCCTTCCACGATAAGACTCATCCTTCGTCTGACTTCAGCTTCTTCAGAGGTTTCAACACTTGCATGCATATACATTGGTTAGTTCAATCTGCATCAATTTCAAACCCTCAACATAACATATGATCCATAAAATAATTAAACACATGATTCATCATCGACCGTATTTAAGACTGAAATTTGGGGTTAACCTTTGAGGTGTTAGAACCAGATCGAGGACAAAGAAACGCAGATCGAATTACTGAGTAAAAAACCTTGTAACAAACTATTATAATTTACTCATCTTGTTGTTGATAAATTGCAAGGTTCGACATCGTTGGACAGTTAAATACTCTGATGCTTTTATTTTATTAAAAAAAAAAACTCTAATCCTTTTTTTTTTTTGGAGAGCTTAGATATTCGGTTAATAAGCAGTTGTTGTAAGCCTTCTTTTGATATGGGCCTAAACCCTAAACCATAAAACCATATATGATCCAAGTAATCAGATATAAAAGAGGGGTCAGAGTACAAGAAGCTTCAAAATTTTGACGGCATATGTCTTATGCTTGGAGACAATATCAGAGGAACATATTCGCCAGTTCTGCTATTCTATTTGGTGAGCATGCAATTTCTCTTTGTTACTGGTTTTACTATTTGCTCCTGAAATCGTAAAAATATTACTAGTTCTATCAAGAAATTCATCTTTTCTGAAACTAAATATGGCAATTCGGTACATGGATCAAAATTCTTCTCTATGCAGTTAATTATTTTAGTTGTATTTGGACTATATGTTTTGAGTAAACGAGTACAAATTTTAATCTTCTTGTGTATATTCATGTACTATCCTCATCTTAAAGGCTCAATAGTTGTGTTTGATGTAGAATATTCTAGGATATTTACTTTCCTTGTATGTATAGGTAAATTAATTAGTGTAATTTTAGAATATAATTTCCTTGTAGATATAGGTTTGTATCCCTATATATACCTCCTCTATAGGTAAATTAATAAAAAGAACTCCACAGAATTCATGGCTGCTCGCAGAGGTTCGAAACGTGCACGATCCTCATCCCCACCACCACCTTCATTCAAAGCATCAGTTGCCCTCAGAAAATCCATTGAGAATCAAACCAACTTCGCACTAGAAATCACAAAACAACTTCTTCTGAATGAAGATCTTAAGGACAAGAACGTTGTGTACTCGCCGCTGTCCATCCATGTGGTTCTTAGCACGATGGCGGCTGGGGCCAAGGGTTTCAACCAAGAGCAGATGCTCAATTTCCTCAAATCCAAGTCCATTCAGCAGCTGAACACTCTAGCCTCCAGTGTCGTCCCACTAGTCTTCACCGATGGATCCCAACTCGGCGGGCCTCTCTTGTCATTCGCCAATGGGGTTTGGATAGACGAATCTCTCACTATCAAGCCTTCTTTCAAGAATGTATGTAGTTTTTTTTACCACCGAATCTATTTGATATATTTACTAGCACTTGTACGCTGAAGTTAGAAATCTTATCAGTTCTATGTCATTTAACATTCATCTTGTGATAAACCAAATGTCTGACTTCAGATTTTTTCTTTAAAACAGGTAATGGATACTGATTACAAGGCGGCCTTGAAACAAGTTGATTTCAAGAACGAGCCTGAGAAAGTGCGAGGTGAAGTGAATTCCTGGGGGGAAAAGGAGACCAAGGGTCTCATCAAACGCATTCTCCCAGCTGGCTCAGTTTCTAGCAAAACAAGGCTCATTCTTGCAAATGCTCTATACTTTAAAGGAGATTGGGATACGGAGTTCAAAGCATCAGATACAAGAGTATATGACTTTCACCTTCTCCACAATGCAGGCTCAGTTAAGGCACACTTCATGACAAAGCGGTCGTATGAGTTAGCAAGTGTCTTTGAAAGCTTCAGAGTATTGAAGCTTCCGTACAAACAAGGTAAAGATCATGAGCGAATGTTCTCCATGTACATCTTTCTTCCAAATGAGAGAAACGGGCTGCGAGCTTTGGTCGAGAAGTTTTGCTCCAACTTCGAGTTTCTAGAGAGCCACCTTCCGAAAAGAAGAGTTCCAGTAGATCTTTTCTTAATCCCAAAGTTTAAGATTTCCTGCGGTTTTGAGGCTTCCAAACTTCTGGAGACTTTGGGATTCTCCCCTGGAGGTTTGACAGAGATGGTGAACTCACCTGAGCCCCTCTATGTTTCCCAAATATTCCACAAAGCCTTCATTGAAGTTAATGAGAAAGGCACAGAAGCTGCGGCTGTAACGGCTGCTCGTGTGACGATGTCCGCTTCAGCACGTCCCCCCCGGACAGATTTTGTGGCAGATCACCCATTCCTTTATGTCATCAGAGAAGAAGTGACTAAGACGGTGATGTTCGTGGGGCAAGTTCTCAATCCTACTAAAAACTAATTTATTTGTCTCCTAGTCGTATTAGGAAGTCTTATGTAGTTCCCCCGTTTTCAAGTTTCTTTATGCTTAGTTCCTATTTGGTATGATTTTGTCATAACTATTGATTTTTCACTATCAGTTTATGATTTATAGTAAAATTTGTCTATCTCCAAGTGTTCATACCGTAGGATTTGTAGCCTCCAAAAATATTTCATATTCAAACTTTTGTTTTGTTAAATTCTCATGTTCAATTGCTGAGCAAAGGTCGAGAGCTTGTCACGTACTCTTCTTTGGTTGGTGATGTGGCTCATTTTGGCATAGGGGAGCATGCATGAGCAAAACTCATTGTGGGGAAGTAATCATTACATTGAATAAATGGTGTACATAAACTACAAATTAGTCTTGGTAATAATTTCTTTTGGGTGGTGTTTCTCGTACAACTTTTTGTTTTCTTCTATTTACCCACATCATCTAAGATGATAGGTAATGATCAAGCAAATTTAAATGTGTAGTTTGTACATAAAAAATTAATGAGTGTGGGAATAGAAAAAGGTATAGTTTTCTTTTTGTATCATTATTTCATTTATTTCTGCCATATCCAAATTCTAGGTCATTGAGTATTAAAATCGAAGGTTATGATTGAATGAAATATGATGAGCAATACTATATATTTGAAATTCCATAACCAAATTTTGGTTCTTTGAGTATAAAAATTTCATAATCTTTGCCATTTCATAATTAAATTTGAACAAAAACCAAATAGAACTAGAATGCACCGGTCAATTAGAAGAAATTACATAACAGATATGTCTGAGAGATCAGGAAGATACCAAGGTTGACTTTAGGATCAGTTATGTTGGTCATGGAATTGAAATAATTAAAGCTCCTGGGCTCTATCACCTCTATGTTTGGGTTTTCCTAAATTGCTTAGAAATAAACCATGTGCCTTGTCACAATTTGCAAATCAACAATTTTCTGGGCATTTGGAACTTGGCATATATGAAATCGGGAAGTGGATTCAGCGCACCAAGGTGCAATTGCACAAATAGTGTGTAAGTTATTTACAAAGCCATTTATTGAACTCCGTTAGTGTCTCTTAACGCCTCAATAGCTAAGTATCGTGGATGCCGCTTTTTCTTGTTTTTTTTTCTTGCGATTTCTATTATTGCTAATTATGCTGACATAGTGGCTCCTCTCCAATTTGTTTTTGTTATGGTATTTTACAACTTTATCTTTACTTGCCCTTTGAATATTAGGGTTATATGAATAGTTGATGATTAAACAAATGGTTGAAATTATATATTTGAGTGTCGGTTCACTTGCACCTCGGTGCGTTGAATAATTTTCCATGAAATGGTGACTTAGAAATTGGAACAGGGTATATATTATCACACATCATGATCATCTTGAACTATTCTTAAATACTGGTTTTGTCTGGGTCGTTTTGTTTTGATTCCAAACATCATTTTCTGTGATGGTGACTATACTCCTAAGTTAATTATGTACATTTGGCAATCAATGTCAATTATTAGATGATCTTATTGAATATGCCAGCAGGGGTGAAGAAGTTGAATGAGCAATACCTTTGAGTTGGAAACTAGTCCAACAAATATACCACCAAATGAAAAAGAGTAGAAGAAGAAGCTCACTACAGTACTGTAACTGCGAGTTCAGGCAAGGCTCTTCAATTTCCAACAACATTCGAGCTAAGCTAGCTGGTTGAAATTAACTACGGTCAAGATTGATATACTATTCAGAAATAAGTAGCAACCTACCTACCTGCTGTTAAATGTGTATGATTGTGTTTTGTGCCCTCTTGTGTTTATGTGCAAAGAATTCACATGCATTTCTGATCTTGTACTACAAACACTTTGAAGCTTTTAGAGCTGCTGCTGCTTCTCATGTCGCTTTTCGACAAAGATGCTACAATGTTGATGAAAATTACGTCTCCCTAATCAACACGGTGTTGCTTTCTTCATCTAATCTTCGTTGAAAAACTTTTCCCGCCAACTTTTTAGTGCTAAAACTCATATGCTTTGTTCTGGATTGACAAGAAAATGCTTGTTCTTTTGCCAATTGTGTTTTGCCCCTTTCACTGAACCACTCATGTTGTTATTGAAGCATTTGAAGTTCTTGTTTCCCTAAACAAACTTTGGCTTGTTCGGTCGTGTTTGGCTTAATCTCTTTTAAATAATTCGTCCAACATCTTGTTTCTATATTTTTGTGAAGAGAATGGCCATTTACCAAAACAACGAAAAATAGAAAAATATATAGGTTAACATAGAAATTAAGTTGTCTAAAACCTTATAGACAATGTTATTGAATCTAACAGCCATCAAACAATATCGATTTTTCCTCCTCTATTCTGAGAACAGCAGAGTATATAAGCTAGTGTTACAATCTAACACTGAGTTTCCTTCCTCCTCTTGTCTGCTTCAAACAATAACACCCATCAAAATGTTTGGCCCAGCTTTCTGGTTCGGATTTAGGACAATTATTATAAGTAATCTAGGCTTAGACAAGAAATTTAACAAACATGAATCAACTAACATGATGAGAAGAAACCAGAAACCTATTTTCACTTGTACAGAAACCATTCAATCTACGACGCTTGCTGTCTCTCTTCTCTACCATCATTACACTACTAGTACTAGAATCCGCAGTATATGATGCAGTCGCAGCTGCGGTAGTGGTGGTGGTGGTGGTCGTGGCAGTGGTGCTATTAACCTCGCTTTCGGAGGTAGAGAAGTGATGATGGTCCAGCACGCTCATTGGGGTTCTAGTTGTGCATGACAAAGTATCTAAAACTGAGTCATACCCTTTGCTCACTATCATTTCTTGCATCAGGTTCAAGCATTTAAACAAACTCTCCTGCAATCAGACCAACCTGTTAAGTACCATTAAGAATAAGTTTGTTCTAAATTAACTTGGCTCCTTCAGATTGACAATGTACTCACTTTATTTACATATTGGCAAGATGATATTAAAACTTTTAAACTAGGAAACTGCAATGGGAGAAGTTCATGACTCGCAGATAAAACGGCAGATGCTGCAATAATCGACGGCTTAAACTCGACGAATTTGATTTCTGTAACCAAAAACAGAACCAAAATTTAGGGTTAGTTTAATTATAGCGATTAATATTGAAGAAATAGGTTTTGAATTTGAATGTGAAAACTAGAACAAGTACTAGTACTACCATTATGGGCATTGAAGATGACATCTGAAGCTCGACTTTTGAGGGCTTGAGTGAGTGGTCGCTCATTTATGTCCAACAAAGTGACAAAGAAATGTAGAAAGGAGAAAGGAGTTATTGATCTCATCCTCCAATTTAATGTGTCGAGAATCACAAGTTCCATTCTGTTAATAGTTTGCGTCTCAAACCTGAAACCTTCTTCTCTTCTCTGTTCCATTTAAGGCTATGAGTTCCTGTGCAAGTTATGTACTTACGCATTCTATATGGTACGCCGGAGAATGTCATACGCGGTGTTTTCTACCGTTATATCAAGTGAAAAACACCGCGGTATGACATATACCATAAAGTCTTCTTTTTTTTTTCATTGAAGCTGACAAAAAATTGGGGGTTTAATTTCATTACCTGAAAATGAGAGAATGAGAAGGATGTGTTCTTCATTTTTGCAGCTAAGGACAAGCAAGCCACTTCCACTAGTCTTGAAACCCAAGGCTTTCCTTGCTGCAATGCCAATGATGAAATTATACTAAATGTTATATCTTGGAATTTTTAGGTTCGACAATCATTGTATGTCGAAAATTGACTTGTTAACTATTTACCGGAATGTTTTGCTTGGAAATGAACCGATCCAGGTAGTTAAGGGCAAGGTAAGAAATGAAAGGGTCAATGTTGCAGGAATACTGTGCCTGATAAACGCATAAAAGACGAGTACTTTAGACCGATATAAGAAAACAGATAAAAAACAGAGTACTAGTAACATAAAGAACAGAGAAATGCTTCAAATAGAGAAGACACACAGTACTAGTAATATACAAGGTAACAAAGTTCTAGTATTTCACCAATTAAGAACATAGAAATGCTTCAAAACAGAGTAGTACTAGTATGCAATTTACCTGTAGAAACAGAGAAATGGCCTCGAGTCGAAATGAGCGGTAGAAATCTGAGTCTCTGGAGCTGGTTAAGAAGTTCTGGGAGGGCATGTGATCGGTTTCTGAGGCAAAAAGGTCTGGGATAGAATCTGGGTTGTGTTCTTCAAGATCAGAGAGCTCCATTTTCTACTTGTTTTGAGTGATTGAGGAGGAGGTCAAGGAGTTGAGGACATGGGAGCAAAGGTTGTTAGAGGAAGAGAGAAATAATGACGGGAAAGAGAAGCTTCGCATTCTGTGCTGATAAAAAGAGAAGCTGTTGCGAGTCTCAAGTCTTCATCTCACCTTCAATTTTTCTCTGCAGCACCATTAACTTATATGCATGTTGGTCCCTTTTTCCTCATTCTCATTGGAAAAGAAAACAGGATAACTTAGGTTAGATCCTTTAATGCTTTTTAACCCCCCAGTAGATTCTCATATTTAAAGACCATAAATTGTTCTTTTAAACATCTAAGCTATTTATTTTTACCAGCTCGTCATTGGAGAATCTTGATTTCTAATAATCAGTACGTACTTCAATCCTAAACATGCTCTCTGCAAGACTCTATCCCCCCTTAATTGTTGGATCTAGTTTGTCATCTTCAAAAATTGCAATGAAATTTGTAGAATAGTTAAGCATGACCCTTAACAATTAGAAGAAAAAAAATGACTTTGCGAACCTGCCGAGTAAAAGCCAAGCCACTTCTAAATCTTAGATTCACCTCGAAGTTCTTTCACTCTTTCACAGAGTCCCAAGTTGTGTTTATTGTACTATAGTACTAGTTGTGTGTAAAACATAACCCGTTTACCGACCTGTTGGGACTACTGAAGTCGGATTTGGTGTTTGCTCGATCGAGTTGCGCTAATGAAAACAAGCATGCAAACAATCGGAATTGAAATTAAATGACTTGGAATGGAGTCGAGCAGTGAATTACAGATGAATGATAAATTATGAGCATGCATGCATGGTGCTGCAGAAGAAGGACAAGTGGTCCATTTTGTTCACAGTATCACACAGCAGAGATAGGAGCTGCTGGAGGGTGGAGACGGAGACAGTTGTGGTTTATATCTTCCTATTTTCCGCGATAAACGCCGGTGACATTTTAACAAAATCCATCGCTAAGTACACTCTACTGGTAGCTGGCAATAAGGCAATGCCATACCACTACTGATTCCCCTCCTATCCTCACTTTTATCATGCTTCTCTTTTCAAGAATTTCATCTCCCATTACCCACCCTATATACGGGGGATAATAAATTTGTTACGCGAGAATTGGGTAAATGTGTGTGTTATGGCCCGGAAGGACATATATCGTAACCATCCTTCCGGATCCACACTTCTCTCGTAAACCCACTTATACCTCAAAACAGTGTATGCTACGAGTAACATTCACCATATATGGCTTGTGTCACCTCTTGATTTGATCAATCCATTAGTGTATAACTGTTTATGTGTTTATTTAAACCCTAATTATTGCTGAGAAAGATGTCCTGAGAGAAAAGACAATTCTTCCACGTTTTCCTATAATAACTTAGCCAAATCTAGGGTTCTAGGAGGATACCTCTAATCAAATCATTCATAGACGACTATACATATATAGTACTATAGTTGGTTGTGTTCTTAATGCATGTAGTGAATAATAATATATAGACGACTGACTATACAAAGTAGTCAATCAACAACATGACTATTCTCTTATATTATTGGGGCAGCTACCCTTTGCTGCAGTCATTTACTTTCACAACCAATTCATCAAAATATGTGATCGATCAACCAATTCGGAAAGGTAATTTCAACTGGACCTATAGACATTTGAAGCAATTCGACACTCACATGGTGAAATCTTTGTGTCGATTCAATCATATTGAGTCTTCAATTTTTCTTTTCCTCTGATCTGCAGAATTGGGGGCCATTTGAGTTTTGAATATTCACCTCCTACATGTGACTCACGCTTGTTGCAATAAATTGTGTATTGACATAAATTTAAAGTTTGAAGCTGTTTGTATGATATTGAATTGAATAAATTGCTAAGAATGTGAAACCCAGAAAACCCCACACCAAAGGGGATCCCAGATTCATAGAAATTTCCCAGTTGGAGTTTAAACCCCACCACCAAATTCAAAGAGAAATTTCCCACAAAACTGCTACTTATGGTTTCCTCCATTTTCGATTTTAACTTTGTAAAAGGTCAAGTGAAAAATGGTGTTTGTATATATGTGGAGGATTTTAAAAGAGACAACTAAAGTAGGCTCCCTTCTGATCCATAACATTATTATGAAAGCTAGCTAGCCCTGTGAGTCTTTACTGTAAGATAAAGACAAGTAAACTATCTGGATGTTGCAAAACATACCACACAAACAATTCCAATTTAAATTTGTGAAGTGTTATGTGATCAGAATTATTGGTCTCTTAAAGTTAAAGATGATATATGTATCTGTGTATGCAAACCGTGATACTGCTTGGTCTTTCCTTGTCATGGCTGGGTGACAGCTTGGGTTCATGTCCTTGTTTTCAATCCGAGGCCTTCTTGTGAATAAGTGATTCCACACATTCTGAACCCTAATACTTGTGCAAGAAAAACCATCTATGTCCTAAATGATAGTGTGTGGTTTTGATTAATCAACTCGACACAAGTTATTAGATGATCAGTGATGAAATTTATGTACTATATATACACGCGTACGCATGTATGTTATGGACACATAAATTTATACAAGAGAAAATATTTTTGTGAACCGAGATATAAGTGAACCGACAATTAATATGCAATCTATTCGTTTAATCACCGACTATTCACATTATACTAATATTCGAGAGTGAGTGAAAATGATGTAAAACATGGTGCACATATTTATAGAAGCTAATCGTCATTGTTTACTTGATAATTGGGACCCAATATATTAATTATTAAGGCAGCCGACCAAAGAATAACTATGGGGCAAGCTACTCGCATTTCGTGATGTCATGAATCTAGCTACAACTCCTTGCGTCATACATTAGAGTATTATCATTTCTTGACTGATTAACATAACTAAATCTAGAAGTTTAAGATAATCTGAGAAAGCTACTGCAGGTGCTTAATCTAATTAACCGATATTACTACAGAAGCTGTACAGACGCATATATTCATCAATTTGCAGAAGCAAAACTCTACCAGGTTAGTGAACTTTGAGCCTCTCATTCTACATACAGAAGGATGACAGCAAGATCTCTGCAAGCGAGTATCGATCCATCGAGTATAGACCAACATAGAAGAACGATCGGAGAAGGAGCAAGCTAGGTAACTGTAGTCCAAAAATGTAGCATTCTGCACTGCTCGCATTGTCCCTAACTCGATCAAAATATTCATCATATCAATGTGAAAAATGCCATGTTTTGCCAAGTAAGGCAGGGTCCATATACGCAACCTACGTACGTACTCCATCTTCACGGGCTCAGATAAAACCTAGCTATCATGCATATATCTTCAGTCCATTCCAAAATCTCCAGAAACTCGACCACCTCAATTTGCAATTAGCTAGCTACAATACACACTTGGAATATACTACATGTTGCGTTTTATAGAATTTGAAAGAGACACATATGCGTGTGATGGAGCTAGACAAAGAGGTATTTATGTATATAATGTTAGAAATATTCCTTCTACTCTAATTGTATTGGCTGCTCGCAGGCTATAGTACCCTTCTCCTTTCCTTAATATATTTGTAGTTTCCTTGCTTTGCTAGTGACTCTGTTTATCTTCTTGTCTTTCTTCTCTGCTTTGTTGGAGATCTGGATTCTCTGGTAGTGCCATATATATAGGCATATATGAGTATTAATACTCATTCTGTGTCGACAATAGGGTTTAGAAATTAAGCATTGGTGCAAGAGAAAGCAATCTAATAAAGCTAAGCTCCTGAAAACAAATGCATATGCTGCATGCACCTTTAATAATTAACTGGATGCATCATCGACTTGAACACCAGCTAGTCAATTCTCACTTTTTCCTTTTGCACTTTTTTCTCCGCTCCTCCCAGCTGCGATCTCTGGAGAGGGTCGATCGGTTTCACTAGCCGACCGATAATCTCACACAGCACATCTAACTTGTTTTAAAACTTTGAACTTGTAAGACGTTGCCGTTATTTATCCGACATATATGTGCATGATATAGTTGTGCAATACTCGACGATCGAGTCTAATGATCAGACAATCTGGCCCATGCGACGTTTTAGCTTCTGGTCTCCACCCTCTTCCATTTCAAATAACTAATGAGATATGATAATTGAGGAGTGGTGAAAGATCGATATGGGTCATATATATGGCAATGCCAATGCCATGCAATCCCTATATGAACAATGTGTGAGAGCCACCATGAACAAATGGTTCATGTTGTTTTGGACCAATGGTGTAAGAGATAACCAAGATTCCCCAGTGGGACTTCTCCACTTAGAAGACAAAATCGTCAATAATGAGAGAGAGAGAGAGATAACGGAGACAAGTTTTTGGCGCCCAGATATTCAACTTCGTAGTGTTCTTACCAAAACACATTTTGCTTCATTCGGGACCAAAGAATAATAATGCTCTTGTCTGGGTCTTCAAGAGTTTCATGGCCCAGAATAAGTCTGGGGGACCTCTCGACCAAATAGCCCAAACAGCACATAAGTTATGAGCCCAACTCAAGGAGAACTGTCTATATAGACAACACATGATTTTTCATTTTTTTCGACGGTACAAACTTACTTAATTTGGAATAAAATTTATCAGAAATAAGAGAAACAAGGAATGAGAGACAAAATGAAATTGTATGTGGAGATACAATTAGACACCATTAAAACAACCGAAATCTAAAGAATCAAAACACAAAGCAGTGCTAGCTGAAAACGGAAGCGTCAGGGTTGTAGCACTATATCAATATAGACTTCATATAGACTTCGGAAATGCCATTACATATGTGAAGTGTTTAGCTTTTACTTTCGAACACTTTGCGGACCATATTAAATTTTTATTTTTATTTTATTTTATATTTGATTATGAGAACACTCGGCATCGAGAATTATAAATCTAGTTTGCTCTTCGTTTATCTATGGACACATTTCTACTGACGAAGAATCAAAACAAAAAGGTTTAGTTTGATCATGAGAGAACTTCTGCCAAGAAGCAGAATGTCAAAAAAGATCATTCTTGTTCCGGTATCATCATTGAACACTCTGTCGACAAAGTTGAATGAGGCAAACCAACGATAAGTATGAAGGCATTATAGTAGAAGTTCAAAACTTCAAATCTTAGTAAATCTACATACAAAGTCTTTATATTACAAGTTAGGTTTAGTGCTCCACATAGTTACAAGTTCAGAACTTAGTTTCTTGAGCTTAATTCAAATAAACCTCTTTAAGAATTGAACATATTTTAAGCAAGCTTTCAAGTTACTATATAGAAGTAACCATGAAAAATCTTTTCTTACACTAAAGGAATGAGCATCATGAACATTTTTCTTTTCTTTCTCCAGAAAATTTCACAGTTTCAACACAAAATATTGTTGATTGAGATTCAAGAAAACCCCAAAACTAGTTACTTACATGTACTCCATCAATCACAAATCACACACAATAACAATAGAAGTAACCATGAAACCAAAACTACCTGCATTGTCAAGAAGCATTCGGGGCGCGACCCGCATTGACATCCGATCCATTTCCATGCCATTCCTCCCCGGTTTGCACCACCATCGCCGGATTATAAGCCGGAACCACACCACCATTCCTCATCCCATAGTATACTTGCTGGTTCACTGCATCACCAACAATCCTACCCGTACCCGACACTTCATACTGATCCATTCCCACAACAGGCCTTAACCCTCCACCATAAACCTGGCCCATACCCGGTATCTGATTATGGTACCCGACCGGTATCTGACCCGGCAAAGCCTGGTACTGCTGAGGCAAATACGGAGTCCGTATCTGAACCGGCTGGACCGGCACGTTAGCCGGTTGAACCGGAGCTGGATAATAATAAACAGGAACTGATCGCAACACATGACCCGGATAGTTCGGGTCCTGGATATATTGCAACCCGGGATTACCTGGATTACCCGAAAACCCTATTGCTTGTGAAACAGGCAACTCCGCCGTCGTCTCCGCAAACTCAGGCTCCTTCGTCTCCGGCTTGGTCTTCACCGGCGGGAGATTTGGAATTGAGGGAACAGACGACGTGGAGCAAAACGGCGACGAGATGACCGGAGCAGGAGAACCCGGGTCCGAAGCCGACACGTTGTCTTGTAGAACACCGGGTCGGGTCTTCGGCCCGCGACTGTGGTTGTTGTCGTCGGAGTTGTCGAGTCCGAATAAGTAGTCGGGAACTTCGGAGAGAATCGAGGAGGCCTCGGAACGGTTACGTTCGAGGAGCGAGTGGTTCGACGCGCCGCTGTTGAGCGCGTCGAGGAACCAGTGCTCGCGCTTGGCGGAGCCATCGAGGAGGGAGCTGATGCTGGAGGTGCGTGAGGTGGAGTCGCCGTTGCCGTCTTTGGGGAAGAGGAAGAGGCGGAGGCGAGCGGCCTTGGGGTTTTGATTCTGTGTGACGCGGTCGTACTCGTCCATCATGTTGTCGACGTCCTCGTCCGTCGTGACGGAGATCAACGCGTCCAGGTCCTCGTTGGGGAGCTGGTACTTAACCGTCACGTTACTCAGTCCTGCCAAAACCGAAAACCGTTAAAAGGAGAATCAAAACTTCAAAAAGTCAACGTCACGGTAACGACATCGTGATTTGAGTTTGGGGCTTGCCTGAGAGTTTGGAGAGTTTTGAGAGGAGGGAGGAGAAAGTTGAGGAGCGTTGCACGGCGACGATTCTGGTGTCGCCGCCGACGTAGCGGAGCTGGTTATCGTGTGGGCGAGGTAGGATCTTCCCGCCGAAGCTGCACATGAACCGCACACGTGTCTGATCATTGGAGGGGTGGTCCGATCGCGGAGTGGAGGCGACTGAGTCGTTGTCCAGCTCGGAGGGTTGGAGTGACGTCATTCTCCGTGGGGCTTAGGTTAGTTTCTATCTGCAACAGAATGTTATGAAGCGTCAGTACTTGTAGTTAATTTGGAGTGACAAGTCGTTTTGTGAGTGACTTCCAGACGGTAAAGGAATGTCTGTTTGTACTTGGATTTCAATATTCTTACGTGTGTGATGGATTCAACGTCACAGTCGGGGTTTCCCTGATCAAATTTATAACTGAAAAACAATCCAGAAACCCAATGCAAGACAGAAGAAGAGGACAATGAAACCATACATGGGCAATGAACTAGTAGACTCTAGATCGGCAATAGCAATTTGTCACCAAGTTTACCTCGATCTTCCGAAGCAAGAAATATACTTCGGCAGTTGCATTTGCCACAAAGTTGACCTCTTCGAAAATATGACCTTCACCTACTCTCTAGTTTGGATGCTGTTGACCTTCATTTTTCTGTTCATTTCTTAATTTTGATAATTAGTGTAATGATGCTAGTTTTGCCCTTAAATGGATATAATCGGGTTACCTAAAATGCAATTATTGTGACAGATTGTATGAGACATAGCATAAAAGCTAAGATAATGAAGCATAAAGCATTCTTACTAAACTAATCGAAATCCATTTGAGGAAAAGAAGATACTAGTCTAGCGAATCTAGATCTTCGTATCTTCAATTATTCGATGATAACGAAGAAGATCAACACCATGATCACAAACCAGAACACCAATCTTTACTTCTATGAATCTATGATCGAGTTCTATCCGAAACAAATCGAAACCAGAACGATCATCACTGTCGAACACTACGTTTCAAACTTTTAATTGAATTTATAATTCGTATAGCAAAAAATTGAAATTGACACCAAAACGAACACATTGTCATTCGAATTCCGAGTTAGAAAAACAACAAAAAAGCACAACAACTTGATACTTACTTGTAAACTGTAATGAATATCGGACTTTAACGATTTCTATCTCGGCGATCTTCACCTGCTGTGATCGGAGCTAAGCCGTCTCCGATTGCAGAGAGAGGGAGAGAAGAAGAGGGTGGAGATGGGAAGCAGGGAGAGTAGGTGAGGTGAGGGGTTGAGGTTTTCGGTGAAGGTGGGCAAAATGGTTTAAAAGGCCGGTGACGTGGGGGCCAGATGGGCTTGTCTGATTGTAAAGGGCAACGTGGCGATTTGTCATCACCTTGTCCTGGGTCCTTGAGAAAATGCTAACCCCCACCTTGCTTGGTACCATGATGCCCTCACAGTCCAATCACAGAAGAGAGCTGCATGAGGAAGCATTTTTGAAAGGAGGAAGCATTTAGCTTGAGCCTAGAGGAGACTGGTGAACTGGTTACATTTTGGTCAGTGTGACACTAATGGGTTATACTGTTATAGATAGATGCATGATAATCTGGTAATGGGGTTGAGATTTGAGGGTTATGAATCGATTCCTTTGAGGGATATATGGACTTATGGATTGATTCTCCAGTAACTTGGTTCAAATGTGTTCCGGAGTAATCTAAATATTTGAAAGAATTGTCATAATTTAAAATTTATCGCATAATTAATTTGGTAAATAAGTGCATGTTAATACTGAAAACATGTAATATACCGTGATATAATATTGTCTTTACATTTTAAGTAACAGACATTCCCCTTGACCTTGCGCTACCTTGAATGACTTGTCCGCCTCAATTAGAGAATCACTTGCCAAGTCCAACTATATTATCTTCTTACTCCATAAAATATCAAAATACAATCTTAAACGAGAGCTCAATTTAGACAATAGAACCAGCTCTCGACCTTCATGCTACATAACAAAAGAAGAAACTCCATTTGTATCATCATTTTCAGCATCATCTTCATCATCATCAATCTCCTACTTGAATCTTCGAATTGAAAATCAATAATTTTTTCTGAATTTTCTGTACAGGGATTTTTTGCGAGTATTGTAGAATACCAGTCTATGTCTTATAGCAAGTTGGGAAATGATTAAAGGGACGTTTATGGTTATTTCTAACTTGGGCGGTGGGATGGGGACGTTTTAAAGTTCACAGCATCACCTCTCCTGAAACGAAATATAGACTTCAATTGATTAAGCTAAATACACTTATTAATTCATCTTAACAACACCTACCGGATACCACATCTACTCTTCATAATCAATTGATCTTACAATTTAAAGATAATGACCTGAGTGGTACCTCACCTTTCAGCCTTTATAAATTTTGGTATCTCATGTTTGGAATATATCAGATTGGTACTCCATGTTTGAATCCTGACATAGCTTTGGTACTTGTGCTGTTAAAAGACAGAATATTCCTTTAGAATTTTTTGTTAACACTGTTAAAAAGACTAAAATACCCTTAATCCTTATTGTTAAGTTTTGACGGAGCGTGGTAGGCCCATAATTTTGTTTATTCAGCATATTACATATATATAATTTATCCTCTGTACTCAAAAGTAAACAGTTAATTTTAATCATTAAAGTATTTCTTCTCAGCGTTTAATTTATTTAGAAAATATTAGAATCACTGAAAAAGAATTAAAAGACAAAAAAGAGAAATTGAAAAAATTAAAAAGCTTCAGAGAAAGGTTACCCAGACATAGACAAGGATATTGGGAGATAATTTTTAGATTTACACAAGGCATCCATATTTTAGAAAGACATATCGTAGATCTTGAACAAATCTTAGAACAAGAACAAGAACCTCTTGAAATTTTGAGCCGCTGGTTAGATCCGCCCTAATTGGTATCAGAGCCTGTTTTGCTCAAAAACAGGTAAACTAAAGGCTTATGCCACAAAGTTGGCTTCTCTCAACAAATAAAAGAGAGCCAAAGCAAAAAAATTATCAATCTTATTGCATAGAAAAAGAAAAAGAAAAGTGGAACTTGTGTTTTCACACAAGACATATCCAAGAAAACCAATACTCTATTGAATACGCTTGTAGAGTCCTAAACACTCTATACGACGAGCATATTCATCTCCAGAAAGAAATAGGAGTAGAAGAACTTGACCCCTCTAGGCCAAGCATAGTTGAATTTCTAGATCACATATCTAGAGATAAGACTACTGAGAAAGTAAAAGAACAACTCGAGAGATTTAATCTCAGAGTAAATCAGCTAGAAGAAATTCAAACAAAGATATCAAAGCTTGAAATCAAGCTTGATTATCTTAAAGAAAAACAATATCTTTCAGATATTGAAAAGAAATTAGTAAGAACCGAAAATCTTGCAAATAATATTCATCAACAAGCAGTTGATTTAAAGGGTACGCAAGAAAATCTAAAACGACTTTTAGAAACCCTTATATCCCGTATAGGATGAAGCAAAAGGTTGAGCTAAGATTAAGACAAGAAGCCGTAAAAGCTTTAAGTCTTTATCTTCCCACAGAAAAAATTGCTGAAAATGTTGAGGCAATAATACATCAGCAGAATTACAGCAAAACCTATCTTCAAGAAATAGGGAAAAATATGGAAGAACAGTTCCAAGAACTAAGCACGAAAATCTCTAGCCTACAGAAGGGTATAGAAAAAATGAAAGAAAATTAAACCGTTGAAAGAATCAACGAAGAATCACTAGCACAAACAGTAGCTAGTAAAATCATTATACAACAACCAAAGATAGAAAGTGGGTTCAAATTCAGTGAACCTAAGCTATTAAAATGGAAAGAATCCAAAAGGGATACAAAGATGTTACGTAGAGTCTTCAGCAAAAGACATACTGTACCAACAGTACAGCTTATAAATGCTCAAGAATTTGAGTATAACGAAATTGAATCTAGCGTAAGGGAAGCCTCAGCACCGAAATTTAGATTCAATGAGATTTATAAGAAATGATCTTTTATTATGGATTCTCACAGATTTAAGATATTAGAACTAACAGTACCAGCAACTGGTGGTGAAACAGACATCAGACTAATCACTTCTAGAGAAGTGAGTGAAGCATTTCAAAGAAAATATTCTTACATGCACATTGGTGCAGTCTAAATATCCATAAAACTCTTAGCAAGAGACGGTATAGACTGTTCGGTCTTGTGTATTCTACAAGACGACAGAATAACAGACTTCAAGAAAAGCCTGTTAGGAACAGTGGAAGCTTCACTATGCAACCAGGTTTCATATTTCAATGTCTTCCCAAACTTCACCACTCATCTGAAAGACGCAGCACACTGCCTAAGATTGAGAATCAAAACGAATGAGATTGCCATGAGACAAGGCATGATGGAACTTGCCGTTGACTATAGGATCTATTACAAGCTAATGAGCTCCAATGTGACACCAAATACCAGATTCGTCAACAGTCCTGGTCTTACAACATCTGTCCTTACCAGTCCTAGAAATAATTCCCAGCAAAAGCACATCACAAAATGGGATGAAGAATCATTCCCTAGAGAATGGAATTTAGTACCTCCTGAGAGGCAGATACAAAGCTCTAATGCTTCCATCTATGAAGACACTGGAGGAAAAATAAATCTCCAGTTCCCTAGGCATTCTTTTGCTAACTATGAGCAAGCAAGTACTTCAGGATTAATTCCTAAAGATTCTTTTGAGGAAGAAAAAGACTCAAAAAGACCTATAAGGATGCTTAAGGTAGAAGGGTTGAACGAACTCTATAAGCAGGCAGAAACTTGTGAAACCTTAGAAAGGTTAGAAGAGATAGTTAAGAAAATTTCTTTAGTACAAACTAAAAGAAAAATTCTACCTTACCAAGCGGCAGAGGCAGAAGCGAGCACCATGGATGCAGAAGCAAGTACCATGGATGCAGAAGCAAGCACTAGCCAGCCACCATTGGCAGGAAACACTATCATCAACAACATTACCAATAACCCTACCAAGATCATTAGAGAAGAAAAAATCAAACTTCCTAAAGGACAGCCGCCTACAGGAAAGATAGGAGAAAGAAGCTCACAAAAATACATTCCTACAGAACCACTCTGGGGACAAGCAATCTCTGAAAGAGGGGTTTATCTAGACCTCGATAAAGTAGGAGATAAAAGAAAAACCATAGATAACTGGGTAGCCAGTTTAAAGCTAACCCAAGCCCTGGTTTTATCCAAATTCCACTATAAAGAAGCCCACGCTTACTATGAAGCAACCCTAACGGGAATAGTTCAGAAATGGTACAATTCTTTTAAGAGAAGTAATAGTTGGGCAGATTGGGAAGCAAAATTAGCTAAGACTAATGACCCAATGGACTTCGCTATCCCTATATACGCACAATTTTGTGGAGATATAACGGGACATAGTGAACAAACCAAGGAAAGAGCTAAAGCAAACATCCAAAAATTAAGCATCTGCAATATGAGGTATTTTGAAGAATACACAAATGAGTTCCAAAACTACTATTGTACGATAGGAGATTTGGAAAACATAGATCTTATTAGAACCTATTACAGAAAATTACCAGAACCCTGAAATAATGCTGTAGCACAGTCCTTTGAAGAAAATCCTTTAGAATATTTTTCTATAGGAGGAATAGCAGAAAGAGTAAGAGACCTGTTAAGAAAACAGTACACAGAAAATCAAAAGTCAAAAACTGCTAAGAAACAACTCAGAGGAGTTGAGAACATGTGCCCAAAAATCTTAGACACACCAACACAATGGGGATGTCATCTCTACACTGATAGAAAAAATAAGAGCATGTTTAGAAACAAGAAATACAATAAATTTACTTCCAAAAAGAAGTACAAGTTCATAAAAAGCTTTGAACAAGAAAAAGAAAAAAGATCTCCTAGAAAGAGATTTTTTAAGAAAAAAAACTCCGAAGAAAAATGCTTCTAGAGACACAAAGCCCTGTAGATGCTGGCTTTGCAAGGTTGAAGGCCATTATGCAAATGAGTGTCCTAAAAGGGATAAAAGATCTTCTAAAGCCCTTCTAGTAGAATACGATGAAGTCGTAGAATACGCAAACATAAATGGGTTTGAAGTAGCCTATTCTGATGAAGAGAATGAATCTGTATATTCTCTTGAAGATACATCAGGCAGCGATACGGAAAGTACCTCTAACATCTCCGTAGAAGAAAATGAATACAGTTATAGACCTATATTCATGTTGATCCAAAATTGGAAAGAAAAAACCACTGATAAAATCAGTCAGTTTACTCCAAGGCCTGGAGCTTTCACTTGTGACTATTGCAAGTGTGAAGATAATAATACAGTACTCATGTACTGTAAAGAAACAAGAGAAACCTATCATAAAGAATGTTTCATAGCAGAAGTAAGAAGAAAAATAAAAGAACCTGACGCACATACACTAGTAAATCAAGAATATGATATATTCCTTGATCAAATCCAAAAATAGGATCTTGAGAAAAACCTCGAGGAAATGAAGTTAGAAACTTCAAGAATTATAAAAGAAGAACCAAGTCCCTCAATAGTAGTACAAGAACATAGCCAAACGGAGGTAAAACCTGAACCCCGTCAAGAAGAGGAAAGGATTATAAACCCTTTCATAGAGCTCACTAGAGAAAAAGATACCATCGAAGATACATTTCAACCAGTAAAACAGATTCAGACAAGTATATATAGTAATTATATTACTATAGGTCTGAAATTTCTCAACTATAAGAAATACCATCTACATGCTTTTGTAGATACTGGTTCAGGCTATAGCCTAGCAACGAAATATGCTATTCCTGAAGAATATTGAGAAAAGTCTGATAGAGCAGTTACTGGAATTGGAATGGGAGATAAGGCGTTTACAATGAGCTATGCAGCCAGAAACGTCAAGATCTCGATAGGCGGAGGAACCTTTACGTTCCAAAGAATTTGGCAGAGTGAAGCCCAAGGAGCCGATATG
Source organism: Potentilla sterilis (assembly GCA_963682095.1). Lineage (NCBI taxonomy): Eukaryota > Viridiplantae > Streptophyta > Magnoliopsida > Rosales > Rosaceae > Potentilla > Potentilla sterilis. The sequence goes on from OY821755.1 coordinate 2,355,703, forward strand.
CTAATAGGAAATGATTTCCTACTTCAGCAAAGAATAATACAAACCCTCAAAATGATCGGGTTTGAAAAGAACAACAAGTTATACTGGGAATCCAGATTACTGGATGCAGTCAGCATTGCAAGTAAATGATTCACAGAGCAATATCAGAAGTCGCAAGCCAAGCGTGGTGATCATAAATCACCTTTTGAACCGGTTATGCAACCGGTATTAACATTTCAAGAACACCAAGAAATTGTGCAAAATGAAGCGACAACTTCGGAAGATTCAGAATCAGAGGAAGAACCTCAAGATTCAGACAGCTCAGATGGTGAAGAAGAATTCATCAGAGAACACAATCTAAAAGTATACATTAATAAAATAGAGCAAAAGAAAATCTCAAAGCTCGTTGAGACAGAAAATCTACTGAAACCCATAATCAGTGAAGATCCCCAACTATACTGGGAAAGAGACCCGGTATATTATCAGCTAAAAATGCATGATGCCAATGTAATATACCATGTCAAAGCCATACCTCATTATAGAGATGAAGATCGAAAAGAAATGGAGAGTCAAATTCAAGAATTGCTTGAAAAGAAATTAATTAGACCCTCAGATAGCCCTCATCATGCTCCAGCATTTTTGGTTAGAAACCATGCAGAACAACTAAGAGGAAAAGCAAGGATGGTCATAGATTATAGAGATGTCAATAAGAAAACTGTTAAAGATGGCTATCAAATTGCTCAAGTCAGAGTCTTAATAAATAGACTAAAAGGAGCAAAGATATTCTCAAAGTTCGATGCAAAATCAGGCTTTTGGCAAGTAAGAATGCACCAGGATTCCATAGCCTTAACAGCCTTTGGAACTCCTCAAGGACATTACGAATGGCTTGTAATGCCGTTTGAACTTAAGCAAGCTCCATCTATCTTCCAAAGAAAGATGGATAACATATTTAAGCCATACTCAGATTTCTGCATAGTGTACATTGATGACATTCTTGTCTTCTCTAAAACTATGAATGAACATCTGAAGCATCTTGAGCAAATTTGCAAGCTCATAGTCCAGAAAGGAATTATCCTTGGACAAAAGAAAATTCATCTTATAAAAGGAGAAATACACTTCCTTGGCATACACGTCAAGGATGGAGAAATTCGTCTTCAAGAACATATAGTAAAGAAAATAAGCCAATTCCCTGACAATATCCCAGATGCAAAGTCTCTACAAAGATTTTTGGGAGTTGTTAACTTTGCGAGAGATTTTATTCCTCAAGTGAGTGACCTCACTGCTCTTCTCTCTCCCAAGACAAGCATGAAAAAGAAATGGTCCTTTACAACGGATGATAGCACACCGTTAAGAAAATTAAAGAGCTCACAAAAATCCTCCCCCCTTTGCAGTTACCTGAAGAAGGTGACATGATTATTTTGCAGACAGATGCAAATGATTATTATTGGGCAGGAGTAGTTTTAGCAATAACACCGAATACAAATCAAGAAAAGATTTGTAAATTCCTGTCAGGAAAATTTAATCCAGCAGAATTAAATTATTCCACAGGAGATAAAGAGGTTTTAGCCCTAATTAAATCCATTAAAGGAGCAGAAGCCTTTTTAGGAGACAAGTTTATGGTCAGAACAGATAATAAGAGAGTAAAAAACTTTAAGAACTATAAGCTTACAGATGCAGCTGATAGAAGAAGAGTTCTTAGATGGCAGATGCTTTTATCTCAATATAAATATGATGGTGAAATGATTGCAGGAAACAAGAATTATCTGTCTGACGCTCTTACCAGAGAAATGGCAATGTTCGAAAGGGATGAAGGTCGTAACCCAAGAAGCAGAAGGCCCGAACCTGAACCAGAAGTTGAAGAAAGAAGAAAGCCCGATTTCGGAACAAGAACTAGGCCTGAAGACAAAGGATCAAAGGACAAAGCCCTACAAGAGAGATACAGAGATGGAGACAAAACTGTTGGACCATTACATGATGGACCAGGTTACCAATATCTGGTATCATACTCTCCTGCTGGATCCAGTAGCGCCCCTGAAAAAATTCAGCCTGACCCGATAAGAAGAGAAAATAATCCAGAAGATAAGCAATCTTCCAACCCAGAAGAAGAAACAATTGCAAATGAATATTTACAGTATCCCAGAGCTACAGTCACAAATGACTGGTTCCAAAGAAGACAGCCTTATAAGGCAAGAATCACTGACAGGATAGCATCCCTCAGATTACCAGCAGTAAAAGGACTGAGAAAGATTTTTAATCATCCTATGAGGATTTATGAAAGACCGGTGTTCAGAACCAGCAGGAATTTGCAGCTCAATCAGAGAATTATCATGGATAATATTTTAGCTGCATCCCGAGAAAATAATGAAGCACTGGTACTACAAGCCCTAGAAACTCTAGCTGAGGAATTTTGCACTACAAGTTAGAAGAAAAGGAGCAGCATCTCAAAGAAAAGCTGGATATACAATACCTCGAGAACCCTGAAAGTGCTAAAGTCCCACTTTTAGCCCTATCGAAATCTGAATGGTTCAGTTTCCATAATTTCTTAGGAGATTTCAAGAACAGAAAGGCTCTTCCATCAACCTTGCTAGTACTAGCAGGTCCTTATTATGGAAGATACTTGGTTGATGTTCAAGCAGAACATCCGCAGAAGAACAAATTATGGTTAATTGAGAATGGTTTTGTTCATAACCTTTGGACGAAAACCAACAAAGACCTAGAAGGTCTCCCTGAAGCAATTTACCAGGCAATCAAGAACATTAGACCAGATGGTTGTACTCTGAGATTAAAGTTCATTTCAACTCCTCCTGAATGGACTAAAGAGGAAGGGAGAAAGAGTTATATTTCTCCTTATCATTATGTCAGAATTATCCAGAGTTGTGCCTCTCAAGCACAAAAATGGTCATCAAGCAATGGAAGACCTAATCAGAGTATCACTTGGATGAAGGCAATGGCGATAATTCGTATCTAGAACCTAATCCAGAAAGACGGTGACACTATCCTTCTGGCCAGAGGAGAAAAGATTATAGTTGTCAGCTATAACCATCCACCTTTAGAGCACTGTGATCTGTATAAGGCCCTAGAAAGGCGAGAAATCGATGGTACGTTAGCAACTACCACGTGGATAGAAAAATTAGAAAAAGAGCTAGAATTCAAAGATCCGTACGACTCAGATATGGAATCCAAATAAAATAATGACTCTGGAGCATCTTTTGCTGATGAGGAATTGCACAACATCAATAATAGGATGGAATATTAGCCTCCAACGCATCATGACAAGTAACTTTAGGTGAGTGGGATCCATTTAGTGGAAGTCAGCCCAGATGTAAGATAAGTGTGAGAAATAAAGTTGCTGCCGACGCTTAAGGACAAGCTCCTTTAGAAAAGTGGAAGCCAGCTGCTAAGATAAGGATTCCTCCTGTCTGCTTTTCTTAATGGAATTCAATTTCGGTTTGAGATCCGAATGCTATTTAAGGAGGCTGAAAGCTCAAAGGAAGGCATTCGAAAATAAAGGAAGAAAAGAGGAGTCTGAAGTTTGAGAGCTTGTGAGAAGTTTGTGAGTGTTCTAGTATAGTAAAATAAGAGTGAATAAGTGAGAGTGTGGTTTCTTGCTAGTCATCTGGTGTGGTGTGCTTATTTTTCAAGTAAGTTTGTAATTTAAGTTAAAATTATGCGTAGCTAAACAACTTTTAGCTGTTTACCCAAGAGTGAGGCTCTGGGTTATGTATATGAAAGTATGTTTGAGTAAATAAACTTTAGTTGATGTCCCCCATATCCGTCTTTGTTTAAAATTCTCAAACCCCAGGTGGAGGACTACCTCCTAGGAGTGGTATTTGAGACATAATTTGCTATTGTTGCTTAACTAGGACTTAAGAAAGCCATGTTTAGTTGTTTTGCTAGAACTTAAGAAACTTTCCAAACTAAGACAACAGTGATCCAGCCAGGATAGTAATCGTTTAGACAGAAGGTCGTTAGGTGAATTTGACATGTTGAAGGCTAGCTCTTAGAATGGATAGATAATTAAGGTTTAGTAAGCAAATAGATAGTAGGCAATTAAGTTCTAAAAAAGGGAATATATATATATATATATATATATATATATATATATATATATATATTTGTGAAACAAGGGTAGTCCAGTCATTCAAAGTTCAAAAATACAGAAGTTTTGACTCCGTTAACAGATAACAGCTCTGGGTACTAAATTTAGGATAAAAACTAAACGTGAGGTACCAATATGAAGTTTGATAAACGTGAAGTACTAATACTTATAATACTGGAAACGTGAGGTACCATTGGGGATAATTTTCCTACAATTTACGACCAATGAATTTTCATGTGTTAAAAAAACTAGTTTAAAATGCATTTCTATCTCATTTATTGTTTAAATACATGCAACACCCTTGTTTTTAGAGACATTCCATAATTTTTTATTTTTTTTCAAAACGACTGAAGGGCTAATTCCTCGCTCTTAGTCGGAAATTTATTGAAAAGTCAAAAGAATTCAACACAAGCAGGACATACTTATTGCTTGTACTAAAAACACTAAAGTGATACCAAACAATTTCCTCATAAATAATAAGCAAACTAATGAAATATGTAAACAGTTGTTGAGGACAAATCTCTCTTGTATATCCGGTCAATGAAAACAGGCAGACCATCCCACCAGTGATACCCAACATTACGGGCACCAAAGTTAGCCAACACGTCTGCCACCATATTTCTTTCCCTATAAATATGAGAAACCCTACAATGTATCTGGCGAGCAGCGTAGAGACAGTTACTCTAACCAACTCGCAATCGCCATAGCACAAGCTTAGGAGACATTCAATAAAATTAAAATGATACAAAAAAGATTAATATGACCCCTGCACAAAAATAACACGCATAAATCTAAAAATGAGACATGCAATAACCTTAAGTTACAAAGATTGAACATATCCTAGCCTTAGTTTGCTCTTATAAAGAATTATCACGCTGATCGAAAACAAATATTTTCCGGAACACTTTGCACAAAAGCTCAAACTCAAAGTAGTAGACACTATTGTAATCGAACAAATATATCCATTGGTAAAGTAGGCGATCTCCTTGTGGTCATGTCGATCATCACATCTAGCCAAATGCAATAGTCATTGTTAGGTGATGGTGATATCGTTAGCTTCTCCATTTTATGACCCTTCAATTTTCGAATACAAAAAGAGAGCTTTAGATTGAATTTAGAAGCATTAGAACATACACATACGTATACCAAATCCACATCAACGTTATCAAACAAATGGGCTTTGTAATTGGCCAGGATGCATGGGATGATTGGAGATCATACATATACGCACTTTCCTAGCTTTTGGCCACAACTGAGTGTATAGGTCCACCGTAGACTTTGGGTTGGCCACTTCTAAAATGAGCTCGATCACTTTACGTTATCAATGATGCCAACCATATGTAAATTGTTTACAACTCCCATGGTTACAGGTAGATATTGAGACGATTTTGGTACAAAGTTTGTTCAGTATGTACAAGTTTGAATTAAAATTCTCATAATTCTCAGTCCATCGTGCACAATCGGGCATGTAGGGAAATGCATATAAGAATGATATATGGTCATGACCTTTAATAGACAAAAACACGATAATCACTTTTAAATAGTTAGCGTTTATTGTAGAACACGACGATCTTCTAACTATGATTGATATCATTTGGTAACGGGCATGATAGTAGCTAGGTACCTGCCTAGGTTGATCATTCGGGGCAGTTGCATATACCTTAGCCATCAAGTAAACTTCGTAGCCTGATCTCACCAGTCACCCTTTCCTCATTTCACTCCTACAACACTTTCAAATTTCTAGGATTCAGTAGCTAGTACACAATGTTGGACTCAAATTATTAAGTATCTATCTCGTAAATATGAACTCAAGTTGTGGGCGGTTTGACATATCGAGCTAAGGCTCTCACTCTTTGAGTTCATCAACTCCACCTTGCTTTGACTTTTTTTTTTTCCCCCTTCGAATGTGAAATCAAATGAGCTTTGGACTCGAGTTATGGAAGCATTCCCACATCCAAACGGAAAACAACACAAAGATTGGGGAGGCTGATCATCCACTAGTTAATCATTTGTCCATTTTTAAGCCAATCCCATTCCAAACCTTTTGACCTCAACTTCATCTCTATAGGTATATGGATATATGCATCCAAATGAACCGAGGGGCAAGTGAACCGACACTTAAATATGTAATTTTAACTATTTATTTAATCACCAACTATTCATATAACCTTAATATTCGAGGGGTGAGTTAAGATAATGGTGTAAAATACTATAACTAAAGCAAATTGAAGAGGAGCCACTATGTCAACATGATTAGTAACAAAAGAAATTACAATATAAAAAAAACCGTAAAAAACAGCGTCCATAATACGTAGTTATTGAGACGTTAAAAGATATTGACAGAATTGAAGAAATGACTGCGAAAATGACTTACACACCATTAATATAAGTGCATCTTAGTGCGCTGAATCCGCTCTCGCATCCAAACACAATATACTTATATCTTCAAATAAAACTATCTCAATTAGATTTTTCACAACACAGTACGTTCAATTTGGCCCCAGTCCTATTGATTAGCTTTGGAAAAGTTGGAGGAACTCAAGAAACCCAACCACCAACAATGTATATCATCTATCGAGTTCTTAATTATTATGATAATGATACACCTCCCAAGAAAGCTTTTGCATGTAGGGGATCAATCTACTTGTCCATCTCTCAATTATAGAAATTGAAATTAATTAGCACATGTTAATCTCCACCTTATTATACGGGAACCTAATATATTTCCAAAGAAAAAAAATAGTTAACCCAATAAAGGATTGGAACAATATATTCACAATATTTTTGTAATACTTACTAGGGGAGTAAGTGTTCCTAATTACTGAAAATAAAAATATGAGAAAATATATTACTTACATGATGAATCTTCTTTAGTTAATGGGATTCATGGAATCCTTTTTAGATAGTTCAGATTCTTGGAATCTCTTTTTGTACTGAAAGAATCTCCATAAGGAGCTTTAATGAAAACATATCCCAACTTATCGTTTCGATTTTTCATCAAATTTGGATAATCAAAAACAAAGGATTCCTGAGAATACCTCTTGGGCTTGTTTGGGTAATTTCAAGTCCTAATTACAATCAACGGATTCAGATAATCTGCTAATATTTTTCTCTTTATATTGTCTCATGCTGCATCTAGGCCATCCAATCTTAATTTTATGGTCAGATTTATTTGCATTGGAATAGACTCCATATTACATGGTTTAATTGCAGGGAAAAACTGTCCACATGATTACAATTGGATGGACATGATTCATTCATGAGACAATATGAAGAGACAAACATGAGCAGTAGATCTCAAATTAATGGATTCTCTATTCCGTCCCCAGCTGTCCAGAAAGTAAAACCTTACTGTTTATGGAGAATTACACCGTTTGGTGTCACACTCTCGACTCCCCACCATAAATAGAGTTCTTTGTCACTTAGTATTTTGCATATTACTCAAAGTCTGAAAGTCGAATCTCTGTTTGAGGATTCTCTTCTTTGTTTTTCTCCCACTTGCCAATTAGCCATTCCTCACCAAAACCAGCATCAACTGGGCTTCAAAGGCAAAACCCTTTAATCTTTCTTCTTCTTTTTTTTCTTCTTCTTCTCTCTGCTTTTAAGTTTTCCACTGCTGCATGTCACTTTTTTAGCTTTCACAGTACTTTTCAGACCTCCATAAATATGCAATCTTTTCTGTGTGCTAAATGTGTTTCTCAAGGTCTTATCTTTTAGTATTTTATTTATATATGCCAGTTCAACATAAGGTTCCTGCTTTGCTTCTACCTTCTGTCATTGGGTTTATATATTGCTTCTTATAGTCGATATCTGCAGTCATGTTTTTGGGTTGTGATCATCTCTGATATTTGTTCTTGTTTCTGAGTATTGTAAACCCAGTTGCATATTCAAGTCAGCTCTATATATATAACTCAGGTAATAGAGCGACTGAGATGTTTGTCTGCTGGGTTACGTTTTTCAATTGCATCTGATTTTTTCAAGTTGACTAATTGATGTAGGACGGATGGCAGCCAACATTGAAGATCAGATTGACCGTTGCAAGTCAAAACCCGTTCGCCAGAAACGTCCGTCCGCCAAGGGTGGTTCATCCGCCAGGCTACATCCGCCAGGAGTTCATCCGCCAGAAATCATCCGCCAGAGCAGATCCGCCAGACGACATCCGCCAGACGTCGTCCGCCAATATTGAAGGAGCCCGGTTTACTACAGTTTTGGCATTCGGCGTCCGAATGACGATTGTGATACCATTCCGGAAAGGGAACGACGCCAGGAATCAAACTCGTAGCTTCGCCACGACGTGTGGGCCTTTTCAGGCTTTCGAGTTCGTTTAGGACTCCAAAACGGCAGTTTAAGATGTTTTCAAGTTTTAAGTTTTCTAGTTTGTTTTGGACTTGTTTTGTTTTAATCCCTTGGGCTTTAGGTTTCCTTGTTAGAGTTGCCCTAGGGTTTTCTTTCAGTATTTAAGCACCCCTTTGGGATCGCATACAATCAGTTAATCAAAATTTATCAAAACCCTTAGAGTTTATCTCTTGTTTTCTGGTGGATTCCAGACCTATCCTATAGAGTACAACGTTGATTGTGCTCTCCATCTATTGAGGGTTCGACGTTGATCAACCCTTCCACCCTTCTACTGCGTCAGGGTGGAAGGGTTGATCAACGTCGAACCCTCAATAGATGGAGAGCACAATCAACGTTGTACTCTATAGGATAGGTCTGGAATCCACCAGAAAACAAGAGATAAACTCTAAGGGTTTTGATAAATTTTGATTAACTGATTGTATGCGATCCCAAAGGGGTGCTTAAATACTGAAAGAAAACCCTAGGGCAACTCTAACAAGGAAACCTAAAGCCCAAGGGATTAAAACAAAACAAGTCCAAAACAAACTAGAAAACTTAAAACTTGAAAACATCTTAAACTGCCGTTTTGGAGTCCTAAACGAACTCGAAAGCCTGAAAAGGCCCACACGTCGTGGCGAAGCTACGAGTTTGATTCCTGGCGTCGTTCCCTTTCCGGAATGGTATCACAATCGTCATTCGGACGCCGAATGCCAAAACTGTAGTAAACCGGGCTCCTTCAATATTGGCGGACGACGTCTGGCGGATGTCGTCTGGCGGATCTGCTCTGGCGGATGATTTCTGGCGGATGAACTCCTGGCGGATGTAGCCTGGCGGATGAACCACCCTTGGCGGACGGACGTTTCTGGCGAACGGGTTTTGACTTGCAACGGTCAATCTGATCTTCAATGTTGGCTGCCATCCGTCCTACATCACTAATCTCAGCAAGAGTCGTGATTTCAGTCGTATAAGTCGAGGTTTTCTAGCATATATGAATTTAATATAACACTAATGTCTGTGTTTTTCTTAACGCAGGAGTAGTAGCTATGACTGAAGTTAATGGGATCAAGGCTCCAGCGAAGCTTGAGGTTTGTGCTTAACGCATTAAACTTTGTTTCTACACAGGCTTTGTATTTTCCAAATTTTAACTCAATTTCATTGCAATATGCAGGGGAACTTTAAAGCTATGGCAATTTGTTGGCTCCTAGGACTAGGGTCCTTAGTCGCATGGAACAGTATTCTGACTATTGGAGATTACTATGGAATATTGTTCCCGGTAAGCAGCATATGTGTTGTGCTTGTCAAGAGCTCAGTTACAATTTTTTACACAAATTAATCTTCAAGTTCAGTTTTCATTGCCCTTCTCAATTTGCTTGCAAGTCACAATGAAAAAGAAGCTATAATTTTGATAAATAATCCTTGATGTCTGATACACTTTTTGTTTTTGGGGCAGAACTACCATCCTTCAAGGGTTCTCACCCTCGTTTATCAACCATTTGCATTTATTTCTATGGGAATACTAGCATACAACGAAGCAACTGTTAATACCAGAAAGAGGATCTTGATTGGATATGCTCTCTTCTTTATTGGTACCTTGATGATGATAGTTGTAAGTAATGCCTACATCTGGTTCATGAGGTTCATCATGGTTTCTTCTGCTTCATCAATTTAACTTTCTCCTTTACAATATATAGGTGGATGCTGCTACATCCGGCAGCGGAGGAATTGGACCTTATATTGGTATATGTTCAATGGTTGGTGTATTTGGGGTTGCAGATGGCCTTGTTCAAGGTGGAGTTATTGGTGATTTATCCTTGATGCGCCCTGAATTCATCCAGGTTTGCTGAAAGCTTAGAGCTTAGTAACTTAATCTTCGAAGATTTATTTTTTATTGTTATACGATTAAAGGTTTAACTTCTGATTCTTCTTCTGCAGTCCTTCTTTGCTGGCTTGGCTGCATCAGGTGCTCTAACATCTGCTTTGAGGCTGATGACAAGGGCTGCCTTTGAGAAGTATCATAATGGTCTTCGCAAGGGAGCATGTATGTTGATCTGTTACAATACTAGATAAACTACCGTTTATCATCAGTCCATATCTGTTGTTATATTGTGGTTAAAAAAGTTTCAAATAAATAATGTATGAGAGTTTGAGAAATTGTATGTACTTCAGTTAATGAAACTGTCTTGATTTTGCAGTGATGTTCTTGGCCCTTTCCACATTTATTGAGTTCCTGTGTATATTGTTATATGCACTTTACTTCTCTAAGTTACCTATAGTGAAGTACTACCGGTCCAAGGCAGCCTCGGAAGGTTCCAAAACTGTGATGGCTGATCTTGCTGCTGGTGGCATCCAAACACAAGTAGACATTGAAGTAATGCAGAACTTCTAATCTGACAACATTTTTTTTTTTTTTATCTCCGTAAGTGCATTCTTGAGGACTCACTGCAACTACTTCTCAATTTTCACAGGCAATTCCACAACGATTGAGCACTAAGCAATTGTTCTTTCAGAATTATGATTATGCACTCGGCTTGTTTCTTATATATGCACTGACATTATCAATCTTCCCTGGTTTCCTTTTTGAGAACACTGGAGAACACAAATTGGGCACATGGTAAGTTTCACTACTTTTGTTTCCCTAGATGCTTCTTTTAACTTTGTTACACTATTGAGTATGACTGGTGTACTAATTTACAAAACAAGAACTAATTTGGCCGGTGGTGAACTCTCAGGTATCCCCTTGTTCTGATCGCAATGTACAATGTGTTGGATTTGATATCAAGATACACACCACTTATACCATGCTTGAAGATTGAAAACAGAAAGGGCCTCATGATTGCAATTGGACTGCGTTTTCTTTTCGTTCCTGCATTCTACTTCACCGCCAAATATGCTGACCAAGGTTGGATGATCCTGCTCACCTCACTCCTGGGTTTTACAAATGGTCATCTTACTGTTTGTCTCATGACAGTGGCACCAAAAGGTTACAATGTAAGTGAACACATTTCTTAAACTTCACTGAATAGAATGCCATCTGTTTCTTGTGGTCAATTGCTGATATATTTTTCTTGGCTATTTGATTTGCAGGGACCTGAGCAGAATGCCTTGGGCAATGTCCTTGCTTTCTGCCTAATGTGCGGCATATTTGCCGGGGTTTTGCTTGATTGGTTGTGGATCATTGGCAATGGTAAATTTTGAAGAGCGCAATGAAGAAATAAAGTTGTTGTTTGGATGAAGATCACATAGGAACTACCAAGTGCTATTTTTATTTTACTTTTAGAAAGTGTCGAGTGCTATTCATGTAAATTATTGTTTACATGCACTCTTAAATCAGTTAAATGTAGATGGGTGTTTTCATAAGCCCAAATCTCGACCAACCCCTCCCAAATTCACGGGTGGCGGGGTGGGTATTGGGCCTCAGTCTTTTCCTATGTACCTGGCCCAAAGGCCCAGATATACATGTCATATTTCTTCTAAAATCGATACCTTGTTAGTGTAACAGTCTTCTTTGGTGAACTCTAGACTCACCAAGGAGGTTTATGGCAGCATCTAGTTTTCATGGCTGCCGGCACTGTCCATTCTGTTTTTGCTTTCATCGAAAGATATTTTATTATTCACAACAAAAAATGAAAGAAAAAAAAATCTAAACCCAAAACGCGCCACCGCTGTAGTCTTGCATCTTCTAGTGTTTTAAGATTGTTCTGTTAGGTGTCGATCACTAGGAGGATCCATTTGGAGGCTTCAATTGTCTCCTTGCTCTCAGCTCACCGCTTAGCCATTAGTCCGTCATGAACAATAACAAGAACAACCAGCTATCAGTTTGGCTAGCCCAAAACCATTAGGCATTCCACACCCAAATATATGCCTTTCTTGCGTTAATAAAATCGAAGTCGGTCTTCTCCATGACAAATGTAAGCTTTTCTTTCTCTATGCTCACTTCTAATTCATGCATTAGTTCTATGTGTATATCACTTGCAACATACGAGATGCTCAAAAACATAGAAAACAAGCTGGGGATAGAGTATCTCCTTTTACCCGAGTTATATATCTTGATGGTGATGAATCCCCTAGAATTTCCTTCAAATTGATGAAATTAGAGTAGTTGGGTGTAGAGGAGTGAGTGAAAAGGAAGAGAGAAAGATAGGAAAATGGGGAGGTGGTCTCTGTGGGGTGGCTGTTGGAATGCTTTCCATGTGATATTATGTATTCTTGGTAACGTCTTCTGATAAAATGTAGTAGAGAAATGCATTCCTTGTGGTAATGCATCTATATATTCATCATCTTGGTGACCTGTATTCTTTGTGTTGAAAACACCTTTGTCTTCTGTAAGGTCTGAAATGTATAAATCATTAGGTTTTGAGTTCTATTAGTTCACCGATATTCTCCTTCCTTTATTCTTTCATCCCATTCTCTCATTAATCCCCAAACCCTCCTCCTATACTCTTTCTGTATTAGTATAATAATTTTATGTGCTGCATCTTTTAATCAAAATGCAGGGAGTAGCCATGGCCGATGCTCCTCATCAGGTTTCTGTGTATAGCATTGATGCCAAGAATTTTAACTATGAGATTCTTTTTCAGTTTATTTTTTGATAATTTGATCATATCCTTTCAATTCTGAAACAAGCAGGGCCAGTATAAAGCTATGGCAATTTGTTGGGTTCTTGGTCTAGGAACACTATTTGCGTGGAACAGTATAGTGACTATATCAGATTACTATTATAATCTATTTCCGGTGAGCACCTTCAGCATGTTTTGTTCTTTTTGGAGCTGAATCACAACTTAGTTAACCGTTCTGTTTTGTATATGGGCACAATAAACATGATAATTATCATTTTCCTATTGCAGGAATACCATCCTTCGCGGGTTCTTACCTGTGTTTACCAACCATTTGCGCTTGCAACATTGGCAATATTTTCATACAATGAGGCAGAAGTTGATACAAGAAGGAGAATCTTAGTTGGTTACACTCTCTTCTTCATTGGTACCTTTATGCTAATAATCGTGAGTAATGCCCACATTACATGTTCTCAATCTGTACCATCTTGTTTATGTATCAATCATCATAATTCAATTCAAACTGAATTTTGGCTTCACTTTGAATTTATAATAGGTAGATTTAGTTACATCTGGGTCTGGAGGAATTGGATACTTTATTAGTGTATGCACAATTGTTGGTGCATTTGGGGTAGCAGGTGCCCATGTTGAAGGTGGAGTTGTGGGTGAGCTATCTTTTATGTGCCCTGAATTTATACAGGTTGACCTTTATTTATCTCAATGTTCCGATCCCAAGGTCTTAGTTTTGAGAGATGAGCTTTCAGACTTCTTTAGTTCCAATGCATGATTTACTGTGTTTGTTGTCTGGTTCTGCAGTCCTTCTTTGCTGGCTTGGGTGCAGCAGGTGCTTTCACTTCTGCCTTAAGGTTGGTGACAAAAGCTGCCTTTGAGAAACATGTCAACGGTCTTCGCAAGGGAGCAAGTATGCCAATATTCTGTATTTAAAGACCGATTGGTGAATAATTCATCTTCATTTCTTTATATATCCATTTGGAGTTATTTACAGTATTGAACGAATACTTGTGACTATTATTTGCAGTGTTGTTCTTGGGAGTTTCTGCGTTGATTGAGCTTTTGTGTGTTCTATTATATGCAATTTACTTCCCGAGATTGCCTATAGTAAAATACTACCGCTCAAAGGCAGCCTCGGAAGGCTCTAAAACTGTATCAGCTGATCTCGCCGCTGCTGGCTTTCAAGAACAAGCATCAGATATAGAAGTATGGATTACAACTATCTTTAGTCCCATGAATCCGTTCTTGTCGAGGACAAACTCAGAATTGTAGTACTTACCATCTTCTCAAACTTCCGTGCATGCAGGTCAAAAATGTTGCTAACCGACCAAATAGACTGAGCAATAAGCAGTTATTTATGCAAACTATTGATTATGCTCTTGACTTGTTTCTCATATATGTATTGACAATATCAATTTTCCCTGGTTTCATATTCGAAAATACTGGAGAGCATGGCTCATGGTAAGTTTCAGTGCTCCCCTCATTTGAAATAAATTCTATTTTAGGAGTAACCCAACGATCTGTGCAGGTATCCACTTGTTCTAGTGGCAATATTCAATTTGTTGGATTTGATATCAAGATACATACCTGTTGTGCAATTCCTAAAGATCGAATCCAGAAAGGGTCTCATACTTGCAACCCTAGCTCGTTTTTTATTCGTTCCTGCATTCTACTTCACTGCAAAATATGGAGACCAAGGATGCATGATCATGCTCACATCAGTCCTAGGATTAACAAATGGTTATCTTAGTGTCTGCGTAATGACAGTGGCACCACGCGGTTATATGGCAAGTTGAAGCTTTGTCAACATGGTTCATTGCTCATGTAAATCGAATAGGTTGAAATTGCTGTTCGCGTCGGTTTTTACACCTGTCGAACTATCAACACGTGGGGGTGGCGGACGTAGGTTTCAGTCCTGGTGCGTTGTGCGTGAGCGTGCCAGTACCTTTGGGTTAGGTACAACCTTGGTGCGGACGACCTCTGGCGAGCGAATCACCCTTGGCGAGCGGATGACTCTGGCGAGCGAATCACCCTTGGCGAGCGGATGACTCTGGCGAGCGTGTTCGTCTGCTCCCTGCTACCTGACTTCTCGATCAAGCGACTGTACGCGGGCGTTGACAAACCGGCGTAAGGGCTCGAACAAGACCTAAGTAAACAATTACTAGGATTTTTCCTCAACCTTTCGGTAGATTGAGATATCTTACTTCGATCCTGAGATGCAAAGCAGAGCTATATATCAAGACCGCGGATGGCGTTCGTCCAACCTTTTAGCAGATTGGGAAAGACTGTTACCGGGGTAACGACTCGATTTGTCACAAGGTGTGACGACTGGACTCGATTTGTCTCAGCGACGCTTCGACACGAACGCAAGTCACTTTCGACAACAACGGCAGATTTACGGCGACCAGATGTGGTGGGCGTAGGTTTGCGGCTAGGTTGGAAGAGTGTCAATTGCAGTTGGTGGAAGGCTGTTCGCAAGAGAGAATGCTCCGGAGAGGCTTGCAAGATTTGCAGGGCAAAAGCTTGTAGTTGTATGGTGTTGAACCCTTTTTACGTTGTCCTAGAGTTCTTTATATAGTGATCTCAAAACCCCAAATACGTATGCAACAGGTATATAGATTCTGATATCAAATAGAATTGTATTTGTTAAATCAACTCCAAGTCAGACTTGAAGAAGGACTTCGAATCCTTTCTCTAACCGGAAATCGACTAAATACAATTAGATTATCCGTTAATGGACAACCCTACGGGCTTCGGCCCAATGTATCGGTTGAATGTTAATTTAGGCCCAAACATTGCCCCCCAGCCTTCAAGATTAAAAGCCCATTGAAATCGAAGAAGGTTGAAAAAGCCCACGCGGATTTGTTTAAAAATCTGACGAACACGTCGTTCCCTCTAACTGATGCAACTTTACCAAATTGAGCTCAAGCGACTGTTCAATAAACCCTAAATCGCTTCAAATCGTACCGATTCAGAAATCCAGAGACCCCTTTTCAGATTCTATAAAGCCCCAACCTGAGAATCGTGAGAACCCATCCGAAACCCCAAACCAATCGTCATGGCATTAGAGATCAAACACACCGAAGCGATTCGCGGCAAGGAAAGAATTCAAAGGGCCGTCTTCGAAATCGGAAGTCCCTGCTGCACCTCCTTAATTTCTCGAGACGATTACAACCGTGCCGGACTGGGCCCAAAGCAACGAGAAGTCACTACCGAAGGCATTTCTTCGATTATGGATTACTGCCGTCCGCCTCCAATAGCCTTCCGCGAACAGGACATCACCCTTCAGAAATGTTCGAACCACTTCGAAACCCCCATCACCACTGGTTGCTGGCCACTACCAACCTCAGAGATGATCAGGTGGTACAAAGCCAGGCAACACCTAGATGCCCTGAGATGGAACCGCGCTGGGATCACAGAAATTCTGGAGCTCTGTTTCAGCTTAAATCAGAAAGGTGGAAATCGATGCGTTTTCTTGCCCCTAGTAAGCTTCTGGAACTCATCCTCCAACACTTTTGACTTTCGCTTTGGTCAAGCTAGCATTACTCTCCTAGACTTATATGCTGGGCTAGGATTTCCTCTGAGTAATAAGCCCTTCGACGTGGATAATTATCCCCAAGACCAGTTCCCATCCTCCGTTATGTACATCACTGGCTCCTACAGCTATCAAGCTTGGATGACTGAATTCAGTCATAGGAATGATGACATCGGAGGAATTTGCTTCCTTGATTTTTGGCTGAACAAGTTCATCTTCTGCTCAACCGCCGCCAAGATGTCAAGAATCTACAGAAGGATGGCAGAGATTATTTACGCCCATCAAGAGATAGGCCTTGGGCAGATAGTTCTAGCCCACCTATATCGGGGACTGCACACCCTCACCATGAATCCCTTCAACTTCACTGTGCCCGGCCCACTTTGGATTTTAGACATCTGGGCGAATATGTATTTTCCGGGACTCGCCGCAGAACCAAGAGACATTGGAGAGAACAGAATCGCAGGCGCAGCATACGTTGGTCAAGAACCAATGTATGGGCAAGGCTACGCTGCGTGCTTCGATATCATCTTCCAGACAGATGCACCCGGCTTCTATTCCGAAGCTCAGATGTTGCTCACTCGCAAGCACCCTCATGCTTTGAAGACCGGCTTCCTCCCCTCAACGGACCAAAGCAAGGCAGGGAAAGACCTCTTCCTCCAATGCATATCAATGGCAGACCTTCCGCTTCTGACCTCAAACAGAGGTAGTGAAGGCTCAGAGGTGTACGCCCCACATCTGTTTGCTCGCCAATTCGGCTTTACGCAACATGCCCCCTATCCGCCAATCCAAAGCTGTAACATCTTCTCAGCCTGGCGACCAAGCAAGAGTACTCCTGCGACCCCCAACATTCCATGTTCCTCCTGCCTTCGAACGGCCACCTTTCCAACTCCAGACGAATGCATAGAGCTGGTGATCTCCCAAGCAGCCACTGCTGAATATGACAATTGGTGGCACCGGCTTTGTGGGAAGGACTTCCAGATAAAGGAAGGATCAGTCTACTACTTCGGCAAGGTATTCAGAAGACACCGCGATTGTCTTACCGACAATGACAAGGTGGCGCTCGATGGTGGTCCTTTGCACCCTGAATTGCCGACTGAAGAAACTCAGGTAACTACTCGCTACGTTACAACTTACCCTGATTTTGGATAAGTATTAGGAAAACCACTAACTGATTTTTATGTTGCAGATTGTTTCAAAGAAAGTGCTTCCTGATGACAGGAAAAGGAAAGCCCTTGCGACTCCTCCAACAGCAACCAGGAGCAAGAAAAGAGTGAAATCGCCTCCTCCTGTGGTCGAAGAAGAAGATGATGATAATATGCCAGTAAGTCTTTAATAAATTGCCTGAATATCTGTCATCCGCCAACTCTATTTTAGATCAGATTATAACCCTAACGCAGTTGGCGAATTTTCTTCCACAGGGGCTTAGATTGAGACGGAGGGGAGGCGCAACTTCTAGCACCACTCCCACCATGCCGAAACCGATCGAGATCTCTTCTGGTGAGTTCTCCAGCTCCACTAGTTCACCTTCGGGTAGTCCTGAGCCTGGAATAAGAGTTCCAGAGACTTGGGACGAAGTTTCATCCGCCTGGCGAGAATATACAATCCGCCTTGATTACTATAGACGAAAACTCCCTATTGATGCAACTCCGCTAAACTGGCTTCCTGCTGAAACAGGTACAATCTGCACTCCCCTGGCCGCTGCTCCACTCTCAACTTCCCATACTCCACTGACCAGTTCAGTCCTCTCCTCAGAGAAAGTCATGGAGGGAACCTCATCCGCCAGCGCCCCAACTGCACTAACAACTGTGGCAAGCATGTCAAGGATGACACCCCCAAACCCATTCCCTGGACCAGAAGATATCGGGGGACCTGTAGAGGAATATCTGGAAGAAAACCCGGATGTAGTGATAGACGCCAGCCGCTACCAAGACATGCCCCCAGCCTCACCTCAAGGCGAACCTGTTGAGGCCAACAATCCCATAACTGGGGTCACGGCCGATACCTCTTCTGAATTAGAGGTACCTTTCTAACAACCTTTAATCCATTCATTTTTAGATTGTTATTACGTTAATTCTTCTTACACCTGCATTCTTTTACAGGCAACAGAAACTCCGATCCAGCCTGAGAGTATTGGCGAGCAGAGCATGGTCCTGTTCTGCCCCCAGCCGGATGTCCAAGAAAAAGGGTCTTCTGCCCCCCTTTCTCCTCAAGCCAACACTACTGGTACCCAGACCATTCCACCGCTGAGTGATGATCCGCTACTGCAGCCACCAATCCCCCAACAAGATGGAGCTGAACTGCAAGAAGCCTGGGACCTTTTCAGCCGGCTCTACCAAGAAGATCTCACAAGTGCAGGAGTTCGTGAGAAGATCCACATTGCGCTGCAGACCGTGGAGAGTCAACTTCAGTCCTTGCCTGCCGAGGCTCAAAGTAAGATAAGGGAAGTTCTGGACGTCTTCCCTGGCCTCCTCGCGACCTTCCAAGACAAGGCGAATGAGATTCCCAAGCAGGAAGCTGCTGCCAAGGAAAGAAATTTGCTCCTGTCTCAGGCCGTAGATTCCTACTCCTCGCTGATACATTCCGTGGAACAAGAGGACGAAGTGGAACTCAAGCGCTTGAGACAAGAAAGGGAACACATTGACCGGAAGATAGCTCTGGTAAAGGAGAGACAGCAAAGTCGTCTGGATGCAGCATCCGAACGAAGGACTCAGCTCGCCAAGCTTAAGAACGAATCAGAGCAAGGTCAGAAAAACACCCTGAAATCCAAGTCTGACCTCCAACGCATGAAGGCTAAGCTCGCTAGACTAGGCCTTAAGATATTTGAATTCTCTTCTATGCCCCCCGAGTAACTTGGGCTTTGTTTTGTATCCATTTTTGATAATATTGGATAAGTGTTTAACAAACACAACCCATATGCGAGGCCCAAACCTGACTGGCTCGTTTATCACAGCCTTAATTAGTCTTTATCTGCAACTGTCAATTTCCAAGATACGGTCAACAGTCAAACTGACATTCAAAGCTTGTAATTCCCCGTGCTCGCGAGCGGTTGAAAATCATAAACTTCTTCATTATTTCGACGTGAGTGATGATGTGAAACCCTAATTAATCCCAGCCGTTAGATTTCACTTGCTACTCGCTATAAAATGAAGCCCTTAGCATCAAAACCAAAACTCATCTTCTGCTTACCATTCAACATGTCTATCTTAGTCTTTAGTTTCTCTACTAAGCCTCTATGGCTTCCTGAGTCTTTTCCTCCAGATCATATGGAGATGTTTGTCAAAACACCTTAAGTCGCATAGTCTGGTATTAAATATGTTCTAAGTCGCATAGTCTGGTATTATGCCCCTTAAAGAACATGGAATATGGATAGAATCTCCAAAAGAAGGAGCTCTTCTATTGTTCTCCAGGGTATAATAGCTGCTGGTGACTTAGAACCCATTCGCCATCATGGCTGTCACTCTCCTTCTGCGATCTTTCAGACTCCTGTTAGTGATCAGAGGTGACCGTCGGTTGGCATCCACATCCTCATCCCTTAGCTCTTCTTTCAATCCCCAAGGCCTTCCCTTTGAGGTAAGGTTCCAAATAAAGGTATTGGTGGATGAAGAAACTTACGGGACGGTGAAAGCGATGAGGATCGGAGCAGGAGATCGGAGGAGGAACGATACACGTCCACCCCCAAAAGAATCTGTGAAACAGATCCTCTTCTCTCTTTCGTTCAAGAAGTTTAAAAGTATAGGATTTCACATAATTTTGTACTTGTAAAGCTCTTGACCGCAAAGTCATTCTTGAAATAGGATCAATAAATTTAGATCTTATTGACCTTGTTGATAATGAACAAAAAATTTGCTGTTTTCCATGTTGAATGAACAAGAAATTGTTGAAGCCGAAAATTGTTGACAACCATAAGCATTGATTCTCAATTCGACTAAGTAAACAAACCCTAAACAGATTCATAACAAAAGAAAGCAAACTACGAAACTAATGAACCTTGAACAGATTCATAGTCTAAAGAAAGCAAACTACGAAACTAATGAACCTTGAACAGATTCATAGTCTAAAGAAAGCAAACTACGAAACTAATGAACCTTGAACAGATTCATAGCCTATATTGCTGTTCATATTATTGGTGATAGCGAACCACTAACAGACTTCATCGCCAAATCATCTATGACCAGTATCCCGTGTATTGCCCCCCCTAGTAACCTTAGGCTGAGGCGAAGTAAACCGCCAAAGCCAAGGGGACTAAGGTAAAGTGTTAGTGTCTCCAAAGAAGGTTTTTAAGTTGAAGGTTGCCCCCCGGCCTCGACCGTAGCGAGTGGCTCTTCATATTCCCATACGCTAGGGAAGTACTTCTTAAGGTGGCGTCCATTAATGGGGCTACGATGGACCTCACCCTCCAAATCTCTGAGTTGATAAGCACCTTTGCCAATAATTCGATCAATGACAAAGGGGCCCTCCCATTTAGGAGACCATTTGCCACGTCCAGTGTCTCGTTCGCCAAAGGGAAGCATGGCCTTCCAGACCAAATCGCCTTCACCAAAAGATTTACCCTTGGTACGCTTGTCGTAAGCTCTGGCGATCTTTTTCTTTTCCAATACGATGTTCTGTAAAGCATCTAAGCGCTGTTCATCGAGGTTCTCATGCTCCTGAAACATTGCCTGAACGTAGTCATCTCCGATTAATTGATGCTGCTCGCGAACTCGGAGGGAACGGACAGTGATTTCCAAAGGAAGAACAGCATCATGGCCAAACATCAAGGCATACGGAGTAGTGCCTGTAGGAGTGCGTTTGGACGTACGATATGCCCAAAGAGTATTGTCCAACTCCGTGTGCCAAGACCGAGGATTGTCCTCCAGCATCCTTTTGATGATAGAAATAATCACCTTATTGCTAGCCTCAGCTTGACCATTCGACTGAGCGTAGTACGGCGAAGAGTGTAAAAACTGAATGCCATACTCTCGAATGAATGTCTGCGTACTCTCCGCCATGAACGCTGCCCCTCTGTCCGCCACAATACATTCAGGAATGCCATAACGGCAGATAATGTTCTGAAATATAAAGCGAATGACTGTCGCTGCGTCACAATTTCGGACAGGGATGGCTTCCACCCATTTGGTGAAGAAATCTGTGCCAACCAGTAAGTACTTATGTTGGAGAGACGAGTTCGGATGGATTTCCCCAACAAAATCAAGTGCCCAACCCCTGGCTGGCCAAGGTTTGATGATAGGCTGCATTGGGATATTAGGAATCCGTTGGACCGGTCCATGAATCTGGCAATCAACACAGCCTTTGGCAAAGCTGATGCAGTCTTTAAGGATAGATGGCCAAAAATAACCATAACGGCGGATTAGCCACCTCATCTTTGATCCGCTTTGGTGCGAACCACAAACTCCCAAATGGATTTCGCGCATTAACCTTTTGGCCTCTACGCCAAAGACACATCGGAGGTCGACGCCTTCCTCACCTCGTCGAAGCAACTCATCACCCTTAAGTAGGTAATTTGTAGCTAAATACCTGGTTCGCCTTTCGGATGGGGCAGACGGATCTTGTAAATATGTAATGATCGGTTGCCGCCAATCAACATCAATAGTATCAAGGCTAGCAACCAACCAGTCGCCTCGCTGCTCCCTTCGTGCAGCGAAAGATGGTAACGTCCTCCGTTCAACTTTCAAGATGCGTTCCTGAACTCCGTTAGCTAGGGTAATGCCAGTGGCGAGCTGTGCTAACTCGTTTGCTGCAAAGTTCTTTTCACGAGGTACGTAGTCAAGCACCACATCAGAAAATTGATCCAACAACTCTGATGCTCGCTCCCAATAATGTACTAGGTGGAAAGAAACACATTTGTAATCCCCTAACAGCTGTTTGATGATTAATAGAGAATCACCATATACTTCGATTTCTTTGGCGTCCATATCCAGTAAGAGTTCCAGACCAATAATAAGGGCTTCATATTCAGCCTGGTTGTTTGTACAGGTCCATTCCAACTGAAAGGAATAAGAATGGCTTACCCCTGATGGACTTTGGATGCAAATTCCTGCGCCCGCCAAAGAGTGTGTGCTACTGCCATCAAAGTACAGGATCCATGGTACCGTGCCAACCATGCTGATGAAAGGGATAGGCTCCTCAACCGATTCATCTAAAGGATGATGAAGTAGGAAATCGGTGACCGCTTGACCCGTCATTGCCTTGAGCGGTGTATATTGTAAAGAAAATTCAGAAAGAGCCAAGACCCACTTACCAATCCTACCCCTCAAGATAGGGCGAGTAAGCATGTATTTGACCAAGTCCGTTTGAGCTACCACTATGGTGGTAAAGGAAAGCATGTAGTGGCGGAGCTTGGTCGCTGCAAAGTACAACGCTAAACAGAGACGCTCGATGGGAGAGTACCTTGTTTCTGCATCTAAAAGGGTTCTACTGAGATAAGATACCGCATATTCGACTTTCTTACCCTCCGTAGTAGTTTCGTCCTGAGCCAACAGTCCAGCAACAGAACTAATAGATGCAGAGATGTATAACTTGAGTGGGATGCCTGGCTTTGGCGGCCGTAAAACTGGCGGACTGGCCAAATATTGTTTGATTCTATCGAACGCCGCTTGATGGTCAGGTCCCCAAACGAACTGCTCGTCCTTCTTGAGTTTCAACAAGGGCGAGAGAGGAGCGATCTTGCCCGCTGAGTTAGATATGAAGCGTCGTAGAAAATTGATTTTGCCCAACAAGCTTTGAAGCTCCTTCTTGTTCCGAGGCGCCGGGGCGTTTAAAACAGCTTGTGCCTTGTCTCCCGCTACCTCAATACCCCTGTCATGTACTACGAAGCCAAGGAAATCACCAGCACGAACCCCAAAAATGCACTTTGCTGGATTCATTTTAAGCTGATGTTTCCTCATCCGCGTAAAGACAGCGCGCAGATGACCAATATGGTCTACCTTGGATTTAGATTTAACCACTACGTCGTCAATGTAAACTTCTAGGATGACGCCGAGAATGTCATGAAAGATTAAGTTCATAGCGCGTTGATACGTAGCTCCTGCATTGGTTAGGCCAAATGGCATGCTAAGATATTCAAAGGCTCCAGCAAAGCCTGGGCAACGAAACGCAGTCTTATGAATGTCCGGCTCATAAATTGGTATTTGATGGTAACCGGCTGTACCATCCATGAAAGATAACATTTCATGCCCTGCAACTGCATCCACCAAAAGATCCGCAATAGGCATTGGGTATATGTCCTTTGGTGAAGCAGCATTTAGATCTCTGTAATCAACACAGACCCTGATTTTGCCGTTCTTTTTCTTAACAGGAACCACATTCGCCAGCCATTGTGTATATTGGGCCGGACGAATGATTCCTGCATCTATCATGCTCTGAACTTCCCTCTTGACCGCCATAGCGGTTTCGGCGTTCATTCGCCTTTGTTCTTGTCGAATAGGGCGGGCGCCATCCCTAATGGGCAATCGATGGCATACTAGATCTTTGGACAGTCCAGGCATATCTTGATACTTTTCCGCAAAGCAATCCTTGAATTCTTGCAACAAATTGATTAATTGCAATCTCAGGTCCGGATCCAGCTGCTGACTAATCCCAACTTCTAAAGGTTCCTCAGGTGTACCGAGATTAACCTTCTCTACTGGGTCTCGTACCTTGGGCGGAGTATCGTCTAAAGCAGCTGGTGCTGGTGGAATGGGCTCGACGTCTTCCGTAGTTATGACGTCGTCTTCATCGATACACTCAACAAGAGCGACCGTGTCTGAAGCTAGTTGCTCTGCCCTAAACATTGCCAGGCGCTGGAATAAAGAGAGTACAGCCTCTGACTCCGCCACTGTAAAACTGTCAATCATGCTGACAATTGGTTGAAAATCGATGGAAACAGGCCGAGAACCGTCCGCCTGAGCCTGTGCTAATCCCCACCGTGTTAAGTCAGTGGAAGTTACCCCTAGCGGACGACCCTTACTATCCACCCCATCAATCACGAGAGGACGCATAGTGCTGTAGTAATAATCCGACTCCAAAGTATTAGTTGCTATAGAAAAGGGACGCTCATCCGCCTTGATTAGAACAGGTTTATCAGAAACTGGATCCCACATTAGCATCTCTTGATGTAGCGAGGATGGGACTGAGGATGTTTTATGTATCCAATCGCGTCCCAAAATCATGGAATATGGGACTGTAGTCTCCGTCACGAAAAGACCCTGACAAGCATTGGAAGGTCCAAGGTTAATTCGGAGTACGAGGAAACCAGCCGTTTGAGCCACAGCGCCCGCGAACCCTCTAACTTTAATAGAGGAGTTCTGGATCTTGGCCGCGGGGATCTGAAGTCGTTCCACCGTGCTGAGCGTAATCACACTCACCGCCGCACCATTATCGATGAGGATTCGGTTGACCTGGACACCCTCCACCTCTGCCGTAACGTAGAGAGGTTTGAGATGTTGGGTCATTGTAAATGTGGGCTTAGTGAAAGTCATGTGCGAACTATTCAGATCAGCGACCCGGTCCTGGTCGCTAAGAGTTGGTAAAGAGTTCAAATGCTCGTTGGCAGGAAGATCATCCTCGCCTGGCGCTGGAATGAGACAAACCGGCTTGTCCGCCGCCTCCTCTTGTATAAAATACGCCGTAGGAATTGGTTTAGACAAAGCATATCTAGAGGATAACATGAAAACCATATTACAGTCCAGAATCGGTTCATCTCCATCTGTAAATCCTTCTTCGTCGTCCAGCATCTCATCATCCGCGTCCGGCATGTCTCTATCCACCCCTGATGAACTCGTAGGAGCTTCAGTCTGAGACGTTATAAGAGCTGCCTCTGCTTGCTTCACAGCGAATTCAGTCTTCAATTGCTGAGCTACGAACTGAGGGAAGGGCTGATCACCTTGTTGACTGACAGCCTTCTGACCCGTGAGAAGTTGAGTCGTCTTAGCCGATGACCTGCGAAGGACTGGAGTAGATCCTTGAGTTTCTAATTGTATGTCAAGGACCTTGGTAGGTGTTGATGTAGAAACCGCCGTCATCCCCTTAGGCTGCCATTTCAGAATAACAGAATCTGTCTTCTCTATCTTATCAGCGGTTGTTTTGACAGATTTAGGTGGTGGAACCTCGGCGGCTGAACGCAGAGGCAGCCTTTCTGGAGATAATGCTAGCTTCCTACGAGGAGTTTTCTGAGGTGCACCATCTACTGCTGTAGAATGCATAATTCTTTCGTGAACATTCTTCCTTTGAGTTGGCGGTTTTTCCTCCTTTCGTATCCTACGAGTATCAATATAGGTCTTAGACTTATAACGCTTGTAGGTGTCACGTACGTGCTCCACAGGCATGGAGAGTTCGTTAGGAGTCACCCTTCCTTTGTTCAAAGCCTCTAAAGTCCTTCTCGCTTTACCATACCGCTTTTGAACATTCCTGGTTGGAGGGGCTGGTTCCTCTATGATTGGCTTTGTCCCTGAAGGTCCAGGATCTGGCCAAGACCTCGCTGGGCTATCGAATGCCGTCGTCTCTTGGTGATGGTATTTTGTCCGTTTGAGGTCATCAAACCGAGAGCGAACCGGCCAAGGAGGATTCCTCTTGGCCGTTGCAAGAGCCTTTGCCGTGGCCTCTTCTAGCGCCCTCATCAGCTCTTCATGGGTAAGAGGTATTCGGCAATTTATCTTACAATCAAGGCATAGCTGAGCCCTAGGTATGGTTATCAGTTCTTCCGTGACTGGCGGATTAGCTTGCTTGTCCTTTCGCGAGGTATCATTGGGTTTGCCCTGATCGATTGCATTTACCCAAAAGTGCTGGAAGGGTAAAAACGCGCCGTTATCAAACTGGAGGAAACCCTTATTCAACAAGTCCTGAATATGATCCTTCAAACCAATGCATGTAGACGTACTATGATCGTTTGAACGGTGAAAAGCACAACGTGAGCCGCCTGACCTATCCTGCTGATGTTGCGCCAACAGGAAGGCAGGAACAGCCATCCCCTTTTGACTTAATTCTTGCCAAATTTCTAACGCCTTATTCGCGTTGTAGGTATAGGTCCGAAATTTAGAACCCTGTTGACCAGGTTCCAGTTCCCCACCTTGATAAGGAATCAGAGAAACCATATTTACGTCTGGAAAGGGTTTAATCTCTGTCCATGTAGGCTCCTTAGGAACGTCCATCGCCATGAGTTTATCGTTAATCCATGTCTGAATTTGGTCTTTGAGCTTCACACAATCCTTAGTATAGTGATTAGTCATATTGTGAAAACTGCAGTACTTCTTACCCGCCATGTAGTCTGGCTTGGGTATGAAACCACCTTCGTGCTGGAGCCGTCCTTGTTTAAACAGCTCGTTGAGTATCTCCGGTGCTTGATGAGCGTTATAGGTATACTTCTCAAAAGCAGACCTCAGAGGCAAGGAGGCCATAATCTTAATAGGATCCTTAGCAAACCGTACGCTTTTCGGTTGTAGAGGCTGGCGACCCACTACTTCCACAACCGCTACATCCTCTTCATCCTTGGTATCATCAACCCAAGTGACTATGGGTGCTGAATCAGCATCTATAGTCGCCACCGTTTTAGTAACAGGAGGGATAGGTGTCTTAGGTTTCAGAGTTCCGGGATAATATGACACTGGAATGCTCTGCCTCTTACTGTTCTGAGCCCTCGTTTGGTCGAGGAAGTGTTGATGTCTGGCTAACCTATTGGTTAAGTCTGCCATATTCGTCACATATACTTGCTGGAAGTGCGCCTGGATTTCCGGTTCGAGTCCCGCAATCGCTAGCTCGACCGTGGTCTCCTCTGTTAGCCTATCCTTGCATTTAGCTCGAAGGAGCTTGAAACGCCTCAGATAATCGATGGCGGACTCGTCGGACTCCTGGTTAGTATCCGCCAGAAACTTAATGGTTACCTTAGCTTCTACTACCCCGAACATAGTCCTAAAGAGACCCTCCATGGATTGCCAATCTGGAATAGAACCTGGCGCTAGGTCTCTATACCAAGCCAAAGCTGATCCTGTGAGAGAAGTTCCGAACAACTTCAGCTTAAGAACGGGATCTTGGGCGTAAGGACCACACTCGTTATGGAAACGAGTGATGTGGGTCTCGGCATCTTCAGAATGTTCGCCCGAAAAAGGGGTAAACCTTATATGCCTGAAATTTGCGGGCCATGGCGTCATATTTACCGCCAGGGCAAGTGGATTGGTATAGGTCATACCGGGATCCGGCAAACCTTGCATGACCCTCAACTGTTCCTGAAACAGTTGTTGTATCTCGTTGCGAGTCATGCCACCATCAACCTCCTCTTCTTGAGCTTCGCCTTCATTGTCAGGTGGTGGGTTCACGTTTCGACCACCTCTCCTCTGCTGTCTATTCGGATTGACAGTTTCAAATCCCCTGTTATTAGGCTTAGTATTTTTGTTGGGGCCTCTCTCTGTTACCTTCGCAAATTTTAGTAGAGGGACCTGTTCGTTCGGCTCAGCTGCCTCAGTCTCGAAACCCATCTGCACCAATCGTTCGACAGTGGCATTGGTCTTGTCCAATTGTTCTTGCTGCTGCATCATATAGTTTCTGAACTCCTCCTGCTGTTGCTGGAGTTGCTCGCTGAAATTATCCTGATGCCCCCTCACCAATCTGTCAAGATTTTTAGAGAGAGAGCTAATATTATCTGTATTCCTATGAGCGTGATCCGCCAGAGCATTAATGTTAGTCATATGACCAATCTGTTCAGTCTTCAACTCTTTCAACGTAGCTTCTATCTTTTCTAAGATGACATCAGTATCCTGAGACTTAGATATTAGAATGCTGAAAGACTCCATTATTTCTTCAGTAGAGGGTGTCCGAGGCAGACACACTCCGTCCCCTTCATGGGCTTCAGTATCCAATGGAGCCACGGCGGCATTTGAGATGTCAGCCTCTCGATGGCGATTAGTGACATCTTCCAAGGTTTCGGGTCCTTGATTAATTCCTTCGAGGCCCTCAGTTAGGTCCTCAATTTCAGGTCTGTCATCTCCAAACTTGGCTTGTAGTTGGGATTCAGATAGACCCCTACATGCAGCTGAGTTATGCTGTTTCAACAACCGATGTTCTGGTTTCTTACAGAACGTCATTGGTCGTTTATAGATATTGGTTTGCGCAATCCTGACACTGGTCCCACTGGGCGTGCCAAAAATGTTCGCGTCGGTTTTTACACCTGTCGAACTATCAACACGTGGGGGTGGCGGACGTAGGTTTCAGTCCTGGTGCGTTGTGCGTGAGCGTGCCAGTACCTTTGGGTTAGGTACAACCTTGGTGCGGACGACCTCTGGCGAGCGAATCACCCTTGGCGAGCGGATGACTCTGGCGAGCGAATCACCCTTGGCGAGCGGATGACTCTGGCGAGCGTGTTCGTCTGCTCCCTGCTACCTGACTTCTCGATCAAGCGACTGTACGCGGGCGTTGACAAACCGGCGTAAGGGCTCGAACAAGACCTAAGTAAACAATTACTAGGATTTTTCCTCAACCTTTCGGTAGATTGAGATATCTTACTTCGATCCTGAGATGCAAAGCAGAGCTATATATCAAGACCGCGGATGGCGTTCGTCCAACCTTTTAGCAGATTGGGAAAGACTGTTACCGGGGTAACGACTCGATTTGTCACAAGGTGTGACGACTGGACTCGATTTGTCTCAGCGACGCTTCGACACGAACGCAAGTCACTTTCGACAACAACGGCAGATTTACGGCGACCAGATGTGGTGGGCGTAGGTTTGCGGCTAGGTTGGAAGAGTGTCAATTGCAGTTGGTGGAAGGCTGTTCGCAAGAGAGAATGCTCCGGAGAGGCTTGCAAGATTTGCAGGGCAAAAGCTTGTAGTTGTATGGTGTTGAACCCTTTTTACGTTGTCCTAGAGTTCTTTATATAGTGATCTCAAAACCCCAAATACGTATGCAACAGGTATATAGATTCTGATATCAAATAGAATTGTATTTGTTAAATCAACTCCAAGTCAGACTTGAAGAAGGACTTCGAATCCTTTCTCTAACCGGAAATCGACTAAATACAATTAGATTATCCGTTAATGGACAACCCTACGGGCTTCGGCCCAATGTATCGGTTGAATGTTAATTTAGGCCCAAACAATTGCTCGTGAAACTTACTTGCCTGGTTGATTTTGCAGGGACCTGAGCAAAATGCCTTGGGGAACATCCTTGTGCTGTGTCTTTTGAGTGGCATATTTGTAGGGGGTTGTCTTAACTGGTTATGGCTTATTGGCAAAGACACACATCAGAACATCCAACTTGTGAAGAAAAAATTTGGAACTGGTTGGAGATACTAGTATATTGAAAGCAACTGGTTGATTGTAATTATACTTTTAATCTTTTAGATTTGTTTATTTGATCAATGTATCTACTGTGTTTCTACAGAAAATGTTAAACAAACATCTTTACATATTGAGTTATAGTAATTTATAAATGAAATATTGTTGTGAACTGAGAATTATTTGTGGAGAGAATTTGGTTCTAAGTTGGTTATGGAGGAACCGAAATTTCAGTATTCAATTTTCATATATAAACAAAAATGATGTACATATTAATGCAAAGAACATTGTAGGCGGGGATATATGGTTGAGCTGGTTAGGAAGAAAATCAATATAGAAGACCAGGAAAAACGAAATTGAAGAAGAACCATGTGGGTTGAAACGTCAACATATGTAAAAAGGAAATCCTTCTCTGTCTCTATGCCTAATTCCACTGTTAAACACAACATCAGGAACCCAAATTCAGTAGTTTAACAAATGATCATGAATTGTTCTACTATTTACTCACGCATGAAGCTCATAAATGAATGGTTTGTGGAAGAGTATACGTACAGGTAAGTCTCACAGATCGAAGTGTTAAGTTACGATCAGAGGGAACAAGGATGATGTGAATGACAATCAGAATGCTATACCTAAGTGTAAACGAATCCCTTCCATTTAAATCTTAGTATTTTCCAGCAATCCCTTCCAGTTTGTTTAATCCATTGGGAAAGATCAGCTGCATATTCAAATTAGCTTTCTCTGTTCTTGGCTACACTTTTTGGCTTACATAATAATTCTGAAACTTATTTATGAATTTATTTCTGGATGTGCTGCAACAGACCTTTCAGGTTAGAGGGTAAATCATCGAACTTAGATTGCATAGTTCATTTTATGACATTATTTTGTGTCTTTCCCAATAAAGTGTTAGGAATCATGGATTATTGAAATTGAAATACAGAAAATATAAAGAAACATAAAGTGTTGAAGGAGAACAATACATCTTAAACTATTTATAGGCTAGGGATTAGTCTATACTACCCTCATATGGTTAACATAAAGTGTGATCATATTTTCTCAATTATGCAAGTATGCAACAAGCAAGGACAGTATACTGCTATAATATTTATGTACTTCTGTGATCGTATGTTTCTAAAGGAAAATGGGAAAGATAGAGTACTTGAAGCTTTGGAATGATATGTTTGAATTTGCAGTTATTTACGCCTGATAGTTTGATGTTTTGCACAATTGATGTTTCTACAGTAATTGGAGCTATTTATAATCAATGTGCAAAAGCCTAGCAGATAAAAAACAAAGAAATTCTTGCTATTGTAAACTTGTACTTGAACAACAGTGGAAGCTGTCTTCTTGAGCTGGTATCAGTTTGTGCATTTTTGTTGTTTGTGACAGTGTTACCTTGTTCTGCTGGTATTGTTGTCTAGATGAAGGGAGGAGTCGCGTCTGAGGCTCCAACAACGCTTGAAGTGTGTGCTTATATGTAATGCATTGAAATTAGGTTCAATAATTCAATTATGAGATCTTCTTTTGTTATTTGTTTTACCAAATTAAAATGTGATTATAACAAATAAATCTCAATTGCTTAATCAACCGGGGCAAAAATAAAGCTATTGCAGTTTGTTGGGTTCTCGGACTAGGGACCCTCTTCGCATGGAACAGTATAGTAACAATGGGACATTACTATTATAACTTGTTTCCGGTGAGCTGATCCATCATGTTATGCGTCCTGAATTCATCCAGGTTGAGCTTTTATCTCAATGTTCCTAATGCACGCCTTGTGTATAGATCGACCAAAAACTTTCGAACTTGACTGCTGATTATTCATACTTGTTGTATCCAATCATGCTCTACTTCTTCAGTCCTACTTCGCTGGCTTGGCTGCAGCAGGTGCTTTAAGTTCTGCCCTACGATTGATAACAAAAGCTGTCTTTCAGAAACTTAACAATGGTCTTCGCATGGTATGCCAATTTTTTGTTTTAAAAAAAAGACCAATCGATGAACGGTTCATCTACATTTCTTTATGTTATATGGATCGATTTACACTTCCAAATGAACTTTAACTGTTTCGAAATTTGACAATGCAGTGCTGTTCTTGGCAACTTCCACTTTCATTGAGCTTCTGTGTGTGCTTTTATATGCACTTTACTTCCCAAGATTGCCTATAGTACAATACTACCACTCAAAGGCAACCTCAGAAGGCTCTAAGACTCTATCAACTGATCTCGCCGCTGCTGACATTCAAGAAAAACAAACATCAGATATATAAAGGTATAGTTACAACTTTCTTTAGTCCCATGGATCAGATTTTGGAGGTCAGACTCAGATAAATTTACGTACTTACATGCATGCAGGTCCAAGATGATGCTAATCTAGGCCTGGCAATTCAACCCGCTAACCACTACCCGCCCGCTTAAAATCCGTCAATTACCGCCTCAGTCTTAGTTAGCAAATCTTCTACTATTCCCTCCTGACTTCAGCTACCGAATCCTCGAGGAGACCGGCTCCGGCGTCAACGCTGGCGTTGACTACCAAGCTCAATTTGTAGTTTAGCTTAGAGCCAAGAAGCCTCAGATAGGTAGGAGCAAGGACTAGAATTTCGATTTTTTCGCCGAAATATCGGCGAAAATTTCGTTTTTTACAGATCCCGATATTTCCTCGACAAACTTTCCTTTTCTGGGGCGAAATTTTTGAAATTTCGCAATCTTTCCTTTTCTGGTGCGAAATTTTGGAAATTCAACTGACACATGTCAGCCTGCTAAAAACCCACAAATTTGGGGGTGAAGTGAGATTCGAACCCCTCACCTCTCAGCTTACATGATAAGTTTAATGAGTTTGCCAATTGAGCTGAACTCATTTCTTGTTCAATCTCTTCATCTTATTAGTTATATAATATGTTTACTGAAGTCAGGATACTGAAGATTTTGTACCGCATAGATCTTCTATGTGGTTCTAAATTATTCATGTAATGTCATGTTCAATGTATTATATGTGTATAAGGCGTGATGGCCTAGCCTCCCTTTGGGTTCCCAGCCATCAAAAAAAAAAAATAGATGTTAGTATATATTTTTATTAGAATTTTCAAGGGGTAGCGTTTATATATTTCACCTTATATCACTACAACTCATTATAGACCAATGTCCATATAAGATTTTCTTATGAAATATGATAGATAATAGATTAAATAAACATCTCAGAAAGTTTCATTTAGAATTTCCATGTATTTCTTATAATTTCCATCAATTTTATCAATTTTTTTCTGCTATCGATATTTCCTCGAAATTTCCATCGAAATTTCCATTTTTTGGACCTTCGAAATTTCCGTGATCGTCGAAATTTTAGTCCTTGGGTAGGAGTGCTTCAATGTTGATTAAATTCTATGTATTTGCTATTTTCAGGGTCTAATCATTAATGAGTTTGTGGGTTTTTGTTCAACTATGTCTCTGTGATTGAGTTTGTTAGTGGATATGATTGGCTTAGTCATCGAAAATCTGATACGATATTTAAGCAGATTCCAGAATGTTGGTCGTTCTTAAAGTCCTGCATATCATAACAGTTGCTCAAGTCATTGTTAATGTTAAATCCTTCAAACCCTTCCAATGTGTTGGAAATAAGATCTTTGTATATTTTAGTTTTATGTAATGATATGACTTCATATATAACTCGTTTGGACAATGATGAACTAAAATGTGTTATTTATAGTTTGATATTAAATATGATTTGATATGAGAATTGTAGCATTAAACCAGAATATATATATAAAAAAAATTAGAAAAAAAAAATTCTTAGCGGGTCTTAGCGGGTTCCAACGGGTAACCCACGAACCCAACGGGTTCAATCCGTTATAACCCGCTATCTTAGTGGGTTATAGCGGGTTGAACTCGTTAAAACCGCAACCCGTTACAACCCGTCCATTACCCGTCCATTACCGCCCAATTGCCAGGCCTATGCTAATCCACCAAACCGATTGAGCAAAAGGCCATTATTCGTGCTAAATATAGATTATGCTCTTGACTTATTTCTAATATATGCAATGACCTACTCAATCTTCCCCGGTTTCATATTTGAAAATACTGGACAACACCGTTTAGCCTCATGGTAAGTTTCAATGCTCATGATATCTATCTCAATTGCAGTAATTTTTTATTTTTTATTTTTTTTAAGCATTTAAACTCTCTGTACAGGTATCCACTTGTTCTGGTGGCAATGTTCAATATGACGGATTTGATATCAAGATACATACCTGTATTGCAATTCCTACAGTTTGAATCCAGAAAAGGCCTCATGATTGCAACCCTAGCTATCTCGTTTTCTATTCATTCCGCTATTCTACTTCACTGTAGAATATGCTGAGCAGGGATGGATGATAATGCTCACATCATTCCTAGCTAGGATTAACAAATGGTTATCTCAGTTTCTGTGTAGTGACAGTTGCACCGCGCGGTTATAAGGAAAGTTTACTTTTCTCAATTTGTGGAAATTAGATAGGTTAATCTTGATGTTTACTTGGTAATGAAAATTACTTTCATGGTTGATCAACAGGGATCTGAGCAAAATGCCTTGGGAAACATTCTCACATTGTGTCTTTTGTCGGGCATATTTGTGGGGGGTTGCCTTTGCTGGTTATGGCTCATTGGGGGTAAACACACATTTTAACAGAAATGGATCCAACTAGTGAAGATCGAAGAATCAAAATGGCACTAGTTTGAATTGTAGTAGTTAACTGAAAATAAAATCGATCATATATGAAAAACCATGGCCGGGAATCCTTTGAATTCAATTTCTAGTGGCGAACTTGGTGTCTCTTTATATATAGTTTTTTGGTTAAGTACTACAAGCGTTACTCTATATCTCCTCAACCTCACAATGCTCAGTGCTCTATGAAAATTTCTAGCAGGCTTATTTTTAGGATACACCACCAATGTATTAATAGACAAATGCAGTTTTTTTACAGTTTTTCCTCTGTTGCGGATAAAATCAGTGTTTTTACAGTTACCAACCGATTTCAATGGTAAATGTTGAAGTTCACTCATCCTCATAATCCTTTCAGTCCCTTCTATTTGTAATAGCAAGCATGCCCTTCCCCGTTACCAAAGTAACCAGAATATATATGTTCATGTTTGGGAGTTCTTGAAGAAATCTCTCTGGCCATTTTCATCACTCAACTATTTTAATACAAATTCTGCCTTGTTCTTGTAAAATATGAATCTTCATTGCCTTGTTTCCACTCCAACTTTATTCAATGCATAATTACGTGAAGCAATAGTTCCTTCTGTTCCAAACCATCCTCTTGATGCTTTTGGTCTGAGCATAACTTTCTTTGTGTTTACGATTTAGGATAGTTTCTGGATATTAAGTACAGGACAATGTTGGCTTTCTCTAAGATTTCGAGGTTCGAAAAGCTAATACAACATCCTGCAGTTTGTGTACTGATCCGGAGATTGCACAAGGAATCAATTCCGGTAGCATGGGAGAAACCAAAACTTGGTTGGACTAAGTTGAACTTTGATGGATCATCCAAGGGCAGAACAGAGAAGGCAAGTATTGGAGGGCTATTTAGAAATCACAGGGCAGAGTTCTTACTTGGATATGCTGAATCCATAGGAAGAGCAAACAGCGTCATTGCAGAACTTGCTGCACTAAGAAGAGGCCTTGAGTTGGTTTTGGAAAATGGTTGGAGCGATGTATGGCTTGAAGGTGATGCCAAGACATTGCTTCACATCATTGCAAATAGAAAACAGGTTAGATGTGCAGAAGCACAGAGGCATGTTAGTGAGATAAACTCGATTATTCCGGAACTTAACAATTGTGTTCTGACTCATATCTATAGAGAAGGTAACCGAGCTGCCGATAAATTTGCACAAATGGGGCATTTGTATAAGGAGCCTCAAGTTTGGGAGCACATTCCTCCTCATCAAGTGTTGTCCATCATGCATGAAGATGCTGAGGGTAAGGTTCTTTTTCGTAAAATAAGATGAGACTAAGGCCAAACCCAAGGTGAGTTGAATGATCGAGGCAACAATCATGCCCAAAGGGCACATATAATAGCTTGTTTTAGAATATGTTATGATGCATTGTAGATGCACATATGCATCATAGGGTATTTAGTTAGGTGCTTGTTCTTTGGATATATATTTACATCCAAAGAACAAATATAATGTAACTCTTGTATGTGTATAATTGAGGAAGCTTGTAACTTTTTTAACTGAAAGCTGATTGCATATTTGCAATGCTGCAGAGGGTTCAGCTTTATAAGGGTGATAGTGAATTTCATGTAGGTCATATATACGAACACTGATTGAAAAATAAACCTAACTCTAGCTATATATATTCATACAGAGAATCTCTTCTACCAACATCCAACCGGCAGCTGGTCAGGTTTGAAATTTGTGGATATGAATCTGAAAATTGGACCTTGTCACTAGTTGACCTGTTGAAATGAATATGTCAATCTCATCATGTTCTATAATTCATATGAATCTATGTCTGAATATGTAAGTTTTATGTTCTTATTTCCATTCTACGTGTGAGCAAAACAATAACAATAAAGTAGTATGGAGTTCTAATCTAAAACCAATTGGCAATGAAAGGAGTAGCTCAAACTCTTATAAACTCACAGGTTATGTCGTATTTTTCCATGTGAGATATATATTCTCAACAAATTATGAACTTGTAACTTCGTTTTAGGTTTGTAAATGGGGGTAGGATTGAAATAAGCCCAAGATTAGCAAGCTGCACAGAAAATTCGTTTCCTAATTAGTACTAGTAGGTGGAAATGTAGTACAACAACCATACACCTAGTACAGAGAAACGTGCAGCCATAAAGAATTTGGTTTGTGAAGATAAAATGATAGTACAAGATCGATAATTCATACGTACAAGTCTTTGTGTGTACTACCTTCTTGAATCTATTGCTACAGACAATTATAAAAGAGGGCATCAGTATCAGACCTATAGAATTAATCGAGCTAGAGTTACATGGCACCGGAGTTTTCAGAATGAAGAAACGTCATTGAGTGCAGCGTTGATGAAGTCCTTAATTTCGCTTCCAATGATCTTCATGGAGGCGAACTTGAGGCAATTTCACCAACGCTGCACCCAATTATGTTTCTATTTCTTCTGGACAAGAAGTGCGCACTTTCCTTACAGCATTCTTCTTCAACATTGAGATTCTGGGAAGGTACATATCTTGGTGTCCTATAGTCATTCTTGTTGATATCATTGTTCTTCCCAAAATGCTGGATTTTGATGAGGGAAATACACGGTTGACTTTTCTTTGGTCTGAAATATGAAAAAGTTGACCTTTTGATTTAATACTAATTTCCATGTCATATATATGTAACGTAGTAATTGAAAATTGAATTATTCTGGGTTATTTAGGACTGAACTGTTGATTTTGATGTATCATTCTTATACTCGTTTGCTTGAGAAGTGAACACAAGAGAAGTCATGAACTAGAACGATTTCATTTCAGTTGAGGTTATATCCGTCCATCGATCTACAATCCGGAGGGAAACCGATTAGGTTGGTTGGTGCAGTTCAGTGCCGTTACCGGTGGTTGGTTCAGGTTCAACCCAAAGTTGTCTTTGTTATGTTCTTTGTCTTTGCTTCTGATATTGTAATTAAAAAGAAAAACCCAAATACTCGGATCTTCGACTCTTCTCTAGCCGTCTTCTCTGATTTCTCATTACTCATTTACTCTCCGGCGAAAATCGTATGTATTGGCATGCAATTGCATTGCACCGGTGCCCATATGGCAACTCCATCCATCATATAAAAAAAAAATCACAAACTCCAAAAATTTCAAAAGAAAAGAAAAGTCCAATGTGAGTCTGATCGGCGAGAAAGACGACTAAAAAAAGAAAAATGACAAAACGGATGATGAAAATTAACTCCCGTCTCATCTGTGTTCATCACCAAAATCAACTCCCGATTCATAATCCAGTACCAGGATCGGAAGTAGCTGTTGATCGAGAGCATTCATTCATGGCTAATTGATACGAGCAGAAGAAGATCAGTCAGATGGATTATTTATTGATAGTTCTACGAATAATAACTTCAAACTCCTCAAGGCACATGCAAATTAATTAACCCTTCTTGTATGTAATAGTAGTCGTGCAGTTAAGTCTCAAGCTTACTCATTTTTCTTCTAAAACTCCGGGGGAAAACAGAATATGATTCAGAAGTTAAGTAATTTATAGAAAAAAAAAAAAAAAAAACTTTCACTCGCTCCGCATATGATTATCTATAGTAAAAACCTTAAAAAGTCACTAATTAAGAAGCTTAGCTATAGCTGCCTGAATTGACGTTCCATGCATACAGAATTCTGCATTTTCCTCATTTGATTTTTTCACCTCCCACTCAGCTACGTACATAAAAATAATTCAAACTATAGATAGCAAGAAGCTTACGTCAAGTAATAGTTTCTTACACGATAGATATTTCATATGTACTGCATATAAAGTTAATACACAGCAAATATATTACGTACTTTTGTTTTGCATCATTACACTATACTAGCCTTGATTCTTTGAAGGTGATCGAAGGAGCTATAGCTTCTCAGTTGGGCCTTCGATTCATGCTCAGTTTCTGCATGTATGCATAGTAGTAAATTATTAGTCTTAATGATGTTAGCCTTCACAAATCGATCTTAATTTGGATGTGTTCAATTCTATATTAGCTACTGCTACTACGTACTACTACACCCAGTTCCATTTTACTTTAAAAAAATTATCGCAAAGAACCATTTCCGGTGAGATGGGAAAAGCCGAGAGTAGGGTGGAAATTAAAGACTGAATTTCGACCAATCTTCGATGGGAAAATCAGGACAAGCGACCATTGGAGGTGTGATTAGGAACCACAAGAGGCTGAATTCTTGCTCGGATTCGCAGTGTCCATCAGAGGAGCCAACAGCACCATCGCAGGTCACAGCCCTTTGGAGAGGCCTCGAGTTCGTGGTAGAAAATGAATGGAGTCACGTATGGCTTGAAGGTGATGCCAAGGCCATATATATATATTTGACGTCATTAGGAAAAGAAAACAGATGAATAAGATCAAATCTAAAGAAGTGCAAAGGCATGTAAGTCGCGTAAACTAGATCATACTCGAGCTAGACGATTGTATCGTAAGTACACGTTTATAGGGAAGGTATTCGAACTGCTGATAAATCTGCTCAGTTAAGACATCAACAAACACGTCGAGCCTAGGATTGTTGTTCCCATTGTTTCGCGAAGATGCAGACGGAAAGATTGTTATATATACGTACGTAGAAGATGAATAGCTAGCTACAGAGATTAATATCAACCTAGCTAGCAAGAATTGACAATTATATATAATCTAGACTAGAACTATTTTGATAATGACCACTTGCAGAGTTGCAGTCAGTCTACATATATATGATAAAGACAGACTCGCAGCATGTAAAACTGCAGAAAATAATGAAATGTACTTGCCCGATGGAATCATTTCTTACATTTCATCTAACAAAACCAATTAAGCTGTCGTAGCTAGAGATTAGGGGCCTTTCCATTACTTTAAATTTCTTTGACGTGGTCCATATTCTGTATATAAAATGAGTAGAAGATAATGTATAATTTTGATTATGTACAAAAGGTTTCGATCTGAATGGTCTTCTATGGCGTGGCCGGGTTCGTGTATAAGGAAAAACCTAGCTATAGCTACAGAACATTTTTAATAATCCGAGACTTAAAAAGAAAAATATCTAAATAGAATAAATAAACTGCATATATTGGAGACTTCATTCTGGTTTGAAAAGAAATATCAACCAAAAGAAAAAGAAAATAAAAAAATATCGAGATCGAGATCGAGATCGAGAGGTATCCAAATATGCAGCAAATAATTAGGGATCCTGTTCTGCATGAGTGCATGTAGATATTATTCGAGTCCCTGAGAGATTTTCACAGACTGCTAGCGAGTACTATTCCATGATAATAATAACAACAACACATATATATAGATTCATTTCAGTAGTTTTCATATCTAAGATGGAGTGAAGAGTAAGGAAGCACGCACTAACTCAACAAATCCAATTCAAGCTTTCATTTCCCGAAACGAAAATTTAAGAACAGAACAAATTAAGCTAACAAATGGAAATGCTAGATCACAAGATTTATCAACCAAAAAGAAAAAGCCTGCTAGCTAAGACCAAAGAAAAGAAGATGGTATTGCATCATTCGCATGGCAATCTATAATGAACAGCTACAGAACAAGACGTACCATTAGAAGCAACTAAAACTAGAAGCTCGAACAATTGTTAACACACATTAATATAACAATGTATTCTGGTTTGACCCTAAAAGAAAGAAAATAAAACAAACAGCAAATTAAACATTTGTGTTCTCTGCACAAAATTAAAGATAAAACTTTCAGCCTTGAGTTCTCTAATCACAAAAACCGACCTCATATTCATTGCACTACTAATCATATATTACACAACTACTACAAGCTTTCAAATCCCACATCAGTATTATCAAATCCCAAAACAGACTCCCACAGAAAGAAAGGAAAAAAAAAATGTTCCTGGTCCAAAAAATGTATCACTCAAATCCTCATCAGAAACACCAAACCAAAAACGGAACAAAGACACAAACTTTACACTATGTGATTGATCATCAACAACCAGGTTTTGGGTAAAATTAGCAGTTACAAATTTGGCTACTGTCACATTTTAGCAGCAATGGGCTTTTGTGGACTGTGAAAAATCCAATCCATGATAAAAGAAAGACTTGAGATTTAAGAAAACTGAAAAACTCTCATCACTCACTGATTGTGATGAGAGTCCCTGATCTGACCACCTATACCAGATATTGAAGATTTCGAGAGAGAGAGAGAGACCCCTATAAATTACCAATTCTGCCACTCAATTCTGCTCTCTCTCTCTCTTAAAGACTCGGTTCTTTTTAGTGAATAGAGAAAAACCCCTAAAACTCTTTGCTTTCTTTTCTTTCTTTTTTTTCTCTGCCAAAAAAAAAAAAAAAAAAAAGAAAGAAAGGCGAGGGCTTTTAATCTCAGCCGCAAATCCGAGGGTTTCCGATTCCCGGCCGGCGAATGGACCACACGGCCGGACCTCCACCGGACCATCTCCGGTGCACGAGGACCGACGGCAGGCAATGGCGGTGCAAGAGGAGAGTGATGGAGAACATGAAGCTCTGCGAGATTCACTATCTCCAAGGACGTCACCGGCAGTACAGAGAGCCGGTGCCGGAGTCGCTGAAGATTCAGAGGAAGACTCAGACGGCGCCGTGCGAGGATCAGAACGGCGGCGGCGGAGAGATGGCGGCGGAGAAGGAGAAGGTGGAGGGTTTGGTGACGCTGCTGAAGCGGAAGAGGGCGGAGGAGCCGGCGGCGGCGGTGAGGATTAAGAAGGCGAAGGTGAGAGTGAAGAAGAAGAAGAAGAAGAAGAAGAAGGAGGGAGGGAATAAGAAGAGTGAGAAGAAGTGTGAGCTGAATTTGGAGCTGATTAGAATGGTGCTGAAGAGAGAGGTGGAGAAGAGGAACACGCCGAAGAAGAAGAAGAGTGAGGATGATGATGAGGAAGAAGGAGTTGATCTGACTAGGGATTTGCCTAATGGAAGAATGGCGATTTCGTCGTCGTCTTCGCAGTCTTTAGGGGGCAATGTAGGTTCTAATTCGGCCTCTGATGTGAGGATTGGGGCCGAATTAGGGGCGGCAGCGGGTAGCGCTACGCGGCGGTGCTTTAGGTCCAAGAACATTGAGCCAATGCCTGTTGGCACAGTGCAGGTAGTGCTCATGACTTGAGTTGTTTTCGAGTTTTTAGTGATGTGGTTAAAGTTTGAATTTTTTTTTTGATGAGTGTGTTATGTTTTATTTGATTTTGTTTTCGACTAGGTGTTGCCGTGTGGTGATGAGAATGAGGGGAGGTTGAGGAAGGGAAGGAGGAAGAGGTGCCATTGGTGTCAGAGGAGTGGGAGTAGTGCTTCTTCGGGATTGATTAAGTGTTCGAGTTGTAAGAAGCACTTGTTTTGCTTGAGCTGCATCAAAGAAAGGTTTGTTATTCATCTGTTTCTATAGGTTTAGTGGCATGGTTAAATTTGGAGTTTCTGGTTCTTGTAGAATGGTGATCATTAGGTCTTAGTATCAGTTCCAGCTGCGTATTACTTGAACCAAAGGGGTTCATATGTATGGTATAGATGCTTACTTAAATGCTTCAAGACTAGGATAATGTCTACAGAGTCGGGATTTATGATAAAGCAGTAGTCTTGATAATGTCAGCTCACGAAGCGCCAATTGAATTCAGTCAGTTTAGTGTTAACTGCTGATCTACATTTCGTCTTTGATCCATTTGATCAGGATGTGATGTGTTTTAATGAGATTTTATATGGAACTTGCAGAATTTTTGGTCCAATAGGAGATTCAGTGTTAGATCACGTAACATAGAGAGTTAGAGACTTATACTTGTCTTCAATTGCACTTTGTTTTTGGTTCTATGCTTTTGTTCATTCTCCTTGTTGTATTGAATGATGTTTAATGCTGTTGGTGTTCCAAACAATTTAGGTATTTTGATACGCAAGAAGAAGTCAAAATGGCATGTCCGGTTTGTCGAGGAACTTGCCCCTGTAAGGACTGCTCTGACAATCAACCTAAGGATGCTGAAAGTAAGGTCTGACTTTGATTTCAGCTCATTTGTCAACTTCAGACTCCTTATTATGATATAACTGTTGATGCTTAAATTCTGAACATTGCTTTCTTTTCAGGATTACGTGGGGGTTAAAAATAAAGTTGAAATTATATTACACTTTCACTACCTCGTATGTATGCTTCTCCCTGTGCTGAAACAAATCAACCAAGACCAGAAATTTGAGCTCGAAGCAGAGGCAAAAATGAGAGGTAGTGTGTGCAATATTTCTTAGAAATGCTCTCTTTAGGGTCAACAATAATAAAGAAATTTTATTTCTATGTAGCAGGGAAAACGCTCTCGGAAGTTTATATCAAGCAGGCTGAATTTAGCTGCAGTGGGCAGAATTGCTGGTATGCTTAAATTTAATTCCGTTTCATAAAAGGTAAAACCAAAGGAAATTACTTAATTTTCCTTCATTAATTCTCTGTGCATAATTGATTTTGGAACAGTAATAAATGCAAAGCTTCCATTGTGGATCTTCATAGAAGCTGCCCAAATTGCTCCTATAATCTTTGTTTAAGCTGTTGTCGAGATCAGTTTCATGGGGCCTTCCGGGGAGGTATAAATACATTTCTCTCAAAGTGCTCTAATATAAATGATGCATGGGTCTCTGGTAACGGGAAAGTTTTGAAGAGGCCAATAACTACCCAAAAGCCAAATGTCCGGTACATTTCATCATTTGCATCAGTAACTAACTGGAAGGCCTGTAATGCTATTGATGGTATATCTTGCCCGCCCAAGGAGTTTGGTGGTTGTGGTGACAGCTTCCTTGATTTGAGATGTTTTTTCCCTTTAAGTTGGATCAAAGAGCTAGAAGTAAGTGCAGAAGAAATAGTTTGCAGCTATGAGTTTCCGGAAACTTCAGACATGTCATTGAGCTGCCCTCTATGTTTGGACACAGACCAAGACGCTGATGGACTTCGACAGTTGCAAGAAGCTGCTTTGAGAGACAACTCAAATGATAATCATCTATTCTACCCCACGCTATTAGACGTACATGGTGATAATGTTGAACATTTTCAGAAGCACTGGAGTAAAGGTCATCCTGTTATAGTCCGCGATGTCCTTCAGAATACGTCAGGTTTGAGTTGGGATCCAGTATTCATGTTTTGCACTTATCTTGAGAGGAGCATTGCTAGATATGAAAACAACAATAATCCACAGGAAGCTAGCCATTGCTTGGATTGGTGTGAGGTCAGTGAATTTCCACCAACTGATATCCCCTGTCAGAGTTTTGAAGATTATAGGATATTAGACTGGATCTCTCTTGGTTCACAATTATCTACAGCTAATCTCTTCTTAATTTTAGTCCTCAAATAGAAAATTGGTTGTGTACTGACTAGTCTTAAAAAATCGTATGGCAGGTGGAAATGGGGATCAGGCAGTATTTTATGGGTTCATTGAATGGGCGAACAGAAAGAAATAGTTGGAATGAGACCCTAAAATTGAAGGGTTGGCTTTCTTCACAATTATTTCAAAAACAGTTTCCAGCTCATTATGCTGAAATCATCCAAGCTCTACCACTTCAAGAATACATGAATCCCACGTCTGGTCTTTTAAATGTTGCTGCACGGATGCCACAGGAAATCCCAAAACCTGATCTAGGTCCATGTGTCTATATTTCGTATGGCTGTAGTGAGCAATTTACACAGGCTGATTCAGTGATAAAGCTGTGTTATGACTCTTATGATGTGGTAAGCTTTAGACATCTCCAATGTGCAATAGCGTCCTTTTTTGGGTTCTTTTCCATCATTTAAAGAATGACTTTCTCTTCTCTTATATGTTGTAATGACACATTTAGGCACGACACTGGTAGGTGTCCAAGAAACTGTGAGTGCAGTTTTTGCAAATACTGATTCTATGGAATCAATCCTGTAGAAGTGCCACCGCATCAGACCAACTTCACCCAGCATTTTATCAACTTTGTAGTATTTATTTCTAGTTCAAATTTCCAATAGTTATTGAAGAACTATGGTCGAAAGTTTATGAAGCAGAAAAGTAATCTTTGATAAAAAAGCTTAATATCTATATCATGTGCATTGCCTCTCATCTTTTTCTTCTTTCCCGGTTAACGTGAGATTTACATTAGTGATGCTTTCTGAGGGTTCTCTGCTATTGACCTTTGGCTTGTGTGACAACAGGTTAACATTTTGGCACATACATCAGATGCCCCTATTCCTGATGAACAAGTTTCTAAAATAAGAAAGTTACTGAAAAGGCACAATCAAAATCAGAGGGAGTTGTCTAGGAATACTTCTGAACAAACTAGAGCAAAAAAGGTGAATGGAAATTCTGCATTGCATAGTCAGAACAAGGAACAACAAGTGAGATCACATAATGTGATTGGAGAAGAGATGCATTTACGGAAAAGAATTGCTAGAGAATCTTGCATCTCTGCTGCAACGCGTGAAGAACGCACTAGGAATCTCAGAGAGAGTAATATGTCACTGGATGGGGAATCTGATGTTGATTCTGAGGCCACTTTGAGTTGCTCTGGATCTATTAATGGTGATGGAACA
Organism: Potentilla sterilis; assembly: GCA_963682095.1. NCBI lineage: Eukaryota > Viridiplantae > Streptophyta > Magnoliopsida > Rosales > Rosaceae > Potentilla > Potentilla sterilis. The sequence goes on from OY821755.1 coordinate 2,400,625, forward strand.
TCTGAAGATGAGGAGTCTCCTGATCTCCTTGAAAGCTCAAGTGGCTGTGAAAAACCCTTTGTTGAATCATGCGCTGCACAGTGGGATGTTTTCCGCCGGCAAGATGTTCCGAAACTTATAGAATATCTCAGAAGGCACTGTAATGAATTTACTCGTAAATATGACATTCACAAGCATGTAAGTTCTAAACTCAAAAGTAACTTCAGTTTTGGAGGCATTGTAATAATTTTGCTTTTTGTGAAGGGTACTCTCTAACTTCTGCTTCTATTGTAGGTTGATCATCCAATTCTGGATCAGAGTTTTTTTCTGGACTCAATCCACAAAATAAGACTCAAGGAGGAATTTAGTAAGTATAATTCCTGTTGTTTTCATCACTTAGTGTTTTCTGGGGCATTGAAACTTACCTAACTCATGGTTATCACCAGAAATTGAACCTTGGAGTTTTGAGCAACACATTGGAGAAGCTGTCATCATCCCTGCTGGATGCCCGTACCAGATTAGTAGTCCAAAGGTATCATGTACAACAGTGTCATGATAGTAGAAGAAATAACTTTGTGAATATTACCAAGAATTAAAAATGACTGCTGCTTAACTAATTTACATTTTAAAGTCTATTTTATAAAAGATAAAGGAAAAAAGTTTCAGCAATGAAATATATGATACAATTTATGATCTAACCCTGCTCTTGGAAATGCAGTCTTGTGTACATGTGGTGCTCGATTTTATGTCTCCGGAAAATGTCTCTGAGTGTATCCAGTTGACAGATGAAGTTCGCCTGCTTCCAGAAGCTCATAAAGCAAAAGTGGACAAGCTGGAGGTGAACTTTTATTGTATTGTTGTCTTCTTTTCTTCCAAAAATTTACATAATCAATCAATGATAGAAAGTGCCTATACCTTTGTCATGGAAAACAGGTGAAGAGAATGGCGCTCTACAGTATTAGTTCAGCAATCAAAGAAATACGTGAGCTTACTTGTGCAATGTAAGTAGAAACCCTACATGAAGTCTTTACAACGTAATGTCATTGTGCTTGAAAACTGTGAAACTAATACTGCATGCACTATAATGATTGTTCGGTTATTTATATATCAGTTTGGAGCACTGCAGGGTTTTTTAAACATTTAGCATGTTGAATGGCAGGTAACATTTAGAATTCCCAGCTGAAGTTCCTAAGAACGTTTTGCTATCCGAATGGCTGGTCTTTTACGGAGACTGGAAAGTAGAGACTGTACAAATGTACAATGTTGAATGTAGTTTCGAATAACATCAAAGAAACTGCCTCTGCTCTCTGAACGGCTGGTATTATGTGGTGACTGGAGAGACTGTACAGATGTACAATGATTTGATTGATTCAGTATCTGGAAGTCTGGAATCTACCTCAGCTCTCCGTACGACTAGTCTATATGTACATTGATTCATTAAAATTCTATTGTACAGTAAAGTGTATATTAGCATATGGGTTGCAGTCTCCGGCGATAAGTGCAGTGTTTTTCTAGTCTTTTCTTGTACTAGGTTATAACTCCTTCCCAGACAATAGAAAGAATGAGAATGGCTACATTTCGTTCACCTAAAGACGTGAATATTTCTCATTGCGTTTTTATATGCAGCCATGATGCCTACTTGTCATGAAACTCGTTAGTGCTTTTCCATTAGACCAGCTTACAATGAGTGACCAACTTCCTTAGAGAGGACATATCTGACAAGTTATTCTTCTTGCTGATGATGTCTCGGATGTCAGTTTTACGCCCAAGCAGGATCAATGATCAACTAGGAGTCTCCTACTTTCATAAATTAATGTCGTTTCCCAATAGCTTTGATAAGTGTGGCAAGCGAACAAGATCGATATTTCATAACCCAGCCTCCAACTTCTAAATAGAAACAAGTTAAGGTTTCATGCTGATCCCAGAAATTATTGGTTGGATAATATATATATATATATATATACAGTCTTTCTCTGGTGCGGACGTCCGCACCTACTGTTAATGGCGCGGATGCGGCGTTTCCGGCGACCGGCGATGCGGCGACGGCGTATCCGGCCACTGGGCTTTGCTCCCCGGTGGCCGGCACAGACGGGGTCGCCGGCCACCGGGGAGCAAAGCCCAATGGCCGGATACGCCGTCGCCGCCTCGCCGGTCGCCGGAAACGCGGCATCCGCACCGTGCGGACGTCCGCACCTGAAAAAAATTCTATATATATATATATTTTTTTTTTTTTCTTTTTCTTCCTTTTTTCACTATCTCATGGGATTTTCAGCCAGCCTTACCATCCACATTTGCACAAGACCTACTAAAGACATCTGGAATTACCACAACTAGTTACATTAACACGTCAAAGAATGACATATAGCAACACTTCAAGTATAAAACAATAACAGCCTACAAAACCAATTGTCTAATGGCCTGTTGCTTTGGTACTCATTTACTAAAAATTTTACAGTGGCAAGATATCAGCAAACTAGCTAGTCTCCAAATATAAGTATATTAAAAGAATGAATTTCACTTTAATTCTATAAGTTACTTCTCCTGTATTTGCATCTGAATTGATGAGGCTTCAAAAACCGGTAAATGCTTTGATAATACAAGGTAACTACAAAAGGATAACCTCCAAGAAAACATAAAAATGCCTTTTGGAAAAAAGAAAGAAAGAAAAAACAAAAACAAAAATCAACAAACAATAAAGCCCTAAGACAATCGTGTCCAATTCTCAGACTGTTTTGGTTTAGATCTGTCAAAATTGTTTAGTGACGATACTAGTAGCATGGACAAGACCTTAAGGAGCCATTAGCCCATCTATTGTGTATGAAAGGGACTTTGCCCAGTCAGCCTTGAGAAGCAAAGTTTGCAAGGTACGCATCACATTGTATGACGGATCAAGTTTCCTCTGCCATCCCTGCAGAACATAACCAGGGTGATTCTACCACATCAGTAATGATAAAAAATAAAAAAATAAAAAAAAAACTGGAGCAAACCGCCTGACAATTGTAAATGTAAATCTAACTATAGTTTCCATTGCATAAGTGCTTTGGCTGCTGAAGATACAGAAAAAGATTACCTCAAGAACCAATGTTGTCACCATGACAGTACAAACGTTGCCATCAACATTGACTCTATGCCGCCTAACTTTCTCCAGCAGCTGCTGCATGCAGTCAGCAGGATGGACCAGATCACCTTCTGGAGTACCCCAGAAAGTAAATGACTCCTCCACTTCCTGTAAGTACAAGGTTAGGAACTCTGATACAGACCCTAGCAAATGATTCGTTCATAGTATTTGTGTTCACGTAATAGTGGATCTTATGAATTCACATATATGCCTACAATATAACTAAATACACCTTCAAACAAAATTAAGACTAAGAAACTCAAGGGAATCATAAAATTCATCGCTAGAAGCACTAACTTAACTGACGAGAAAAAACTAAGAGATTGGTACATTTACCACATCTTGAATTGAACATTAATCTCATCTAAAGTTCTCAATGCTAATAGAGGTCATGCTTTGGAGTTTGAGAACCTATTGCTAAGAAGCCCAATTAAATATAAATCTTTTTTCTTTTTCTTTTTTGTATAATATTTACATTTAACACAACAGTAACGGAAAAGAGAGGACGTGTCTTCCGAACTGTTGAAAAATAAAAACAAGGAAAAATTGAAGGTGCTAGTTCAAGAGAATGAGTTTTGCACGAAAACTAAAAATACCAATAAGCTTTTCATTTTAGTTGGAACATAAAACCCTGCAATCTTATCCCAATCTCTAAAGTTTTCTAAAAGTGGAGTTGTTCAGCAATTATACCTCAATGAATGCCTTTGGATTTGGGCAATTCTGTTTCTTAGACAATCTTAGTGTGCACTCAGCAGCAGTGCGCCCATCACGACGTGCAACAGCCTTGAAAAATTCAAGTAAATTCACTCTGTCATTTCTCGAGAGTTCAGCAGTCATGCCTACATCAAGGAAAATGACATGAGGCTTTGATTTGTTCTGAGCCACCCGAACAAGTATGTTCCCAGGATGCATATCTGCATGTATAAAGTTGTCCACCTGACAAAAGAAAATGCACAGTTTTGTAAGCCATGCTATCTCATACTTCCCATCTCAAGTTAAATATGAAATAATTACCAAACAACAGTTATACGACAGAAGACACTACCCTCCAAGACAAAAAGATGCCTCTGAGATTTTTAGTGAAAAAACAAAATTGCATCAGAGCAATAAACCACCAACTTAATACTATCTATTGCAAGAAACATCAAAAGTATACATGAAACTTACCAGGAGCATCTTCAGGAGTGCAGCTGTTCCAGTGTGAGCAAGTGCGGATTTAATTCGTTTATGCCCTTGAAGATCATCAACATAATGTGAGACGCATTCTCCTTGTTCATACGTTTCCACTAAAACAGCAGGATGCACTAGTGGATACACGGGCCTTGGGAAAGAGACATCCTTCCATTTACGAAAGTTATAAGCAAAGCGGCTCAAATTGGCAGCTTCCCTTGCAAGGTCAACTTGAGACATCATAAAAACTGAAAACTGTTGTACACTTTCATCCAATCTCCACCACTTTAAAGCAGGAATGAACTTTGACATTTTTGCTACTATATTGATTATTACAAAATCTCTCCTAATTGATTCACCAACACCAGGATGTCTAACCTTAACTGCAACTACTTCGGGCTTCACCTGTTTACCAGGGTACCGAAATTTCAAAGTAGCCCGATGAATTTGAGCAATACTTCCAGAAGCTACTGGTGTCTCCTCAAAGTTTTCAAAAATTTCGGGTAGCGTGCGACCAAATGATTTTTCAATAGTCTTCTTTGTGTAGGCAAAGCTATGTTCAGGGGCTTTGGTATGAAGCTCAGAAAGCTTGGCACATATATCTCTTGGGAAGAGATCAGGCCGAGTGGCTGCCCACTGACCCCATTTGATAAAAGCAGGACCTGCCCTTTCCAAAGTACGAAGAACAACACGAAGCCACAAACTCCTAAACTGAGGTCCAAAGGAATCAGCAAAAGGAGCCATCATTATGCTTGGCGAGAACAAAATACCTAGATAGAATGCTCTCAGCAACAAGATTATACCTTCAAAAACTGAAAACACTAATGACCTCGCTATAGCATGCCCATTTTCTGCACGGGTGTACAAGGAAGTCTGTGGTGGAGTTGGTCTGTAGTGGTCCTTCTCTGCCCGAGTCCTCTGTGCCCATGCTAGCTTCCCACTTGAGACAGCAAACACGCCCGGAAACAACAACGCATAGCGGGTTACTCCCAAGCTGAATGCTCGAGCAATCCTATCTATTGGCGAAAATCTATAACCACCATTGGGATGAAACTTTTCGGAGAGCCTTTTCCAAATAATTTGTGCATTGTGTCTCACGACACTTCTTGCCGCCGGGATGGTACCAAAATTCCTGGAATAACTATTCTGACCAAAACCCTTTGTGGCATTGTACAATAAGAGTCTGCCCTCTCCTCTATTAGGAAAGGTATACTCCCTATAGTACCTGCATTGTGGAAGCCGCAGGCCGATCCTAACAAACGTTCCATACTTAACCACTTCAGGGTAGCTCTGTTTCTGGCTCGTAACAACAGAATTCAAAGCTCTCCTAAAACTCCTCAACGTCAATAATCTGCATTCCAAGTATGTAAAGCCAATTAAACACCCTTCAATGCTTTGCTTATTAAGCTAAATCGGAACCAACCCTCCTTCCCTAAATCTCAATCATCATCAACAAGCAATATAAACCAATACACCACCATAACAAATTGGAAAATCGTAAACCCCTCAAGCCATTGCTTCATTCACACATTAAAAACTTACCTTCCCCAAATTAAATTACCCTAATTCCAGTTTTTCTTTTACCGTAATTCAATCCTCAATGATCACCAACCTCAAAAAAAAAAAATTTAAAAATTAACCTTTCTGATTGAAACCACCAGAACGAATCGTAAAAACGAAAACCCAGCTCAGAAAACCAACGATAAACAGAGAAGGAGAAAAGGAAAAAGAAAAGGTCCAACCTTGACATGGTGATCGAATCTGGGTTGGGACTAAATTACTTGGGAGGTATAGGGTTGTATTAGCCAGCATTTTCGTCTCATGGACTCGGTGGTCGTCGGTGGAGATTGACCAAATAAAGCTCTGTCTCTGATTTTTGGTGAGGTCGGTTTTGAGGGTTCAAAGAATTTCACAGATGGCGAATCTGAGCTTTTGGAATTAGGAGAAGGAAGAAGAGGCTTTCTTCCCGGGTTATTTTTGGGCCTCTGTCTTTTGGGCCTTAAGCAGTTTGTTTCTAATTAATATAGAAAACCCAAACATTAGGGGGAAAAGTGTGTGAGGGTTTTCTTTTTTTTTTACTCCAAAAAAAGAAAAATCCTAAAACTGCTTCTGACTTGTTTTGGCTGGCAGGAGAGGTAAAGATTGGGGCATTTGGGGGTGGTGAGCGTGTTTAGCTCTTGTCCTTCTGAATTTGCTAGAACGTACAAGGAAACTCAAAACGTATTACATATTTTGTAAGTATAAAATTTAAGTCGAGTCTTATTTGAATACATACGTTTATTTTTATTACGTGATTACGTAGAGTTAGAGATAGAAAGTGTTAGGTTGGAGTCAAATATCTTAGCAAGTAATCAATAAACTTGTAAATCAATTAGACATCCAACATCAAACAAATCCACTGCACTATTCATATACACAATTTTTCAATTGCTTCGAGTTATATATTTCACCTTTTATTTCATGATCTCACCATATTTCTGAGGTTTTCTAGTGAGAGACTCAGAAATATAAAATTCGATGCCAATTCTTGCTTCCGTTAAATTCCTACACGGCCACACCTGTCTCACTCAAGCCTTGCAACACCTACGACGCTAGCTGCTGTGCCATTTCCACAATGGCAGACTGCTTGCAGCACCTTTCAGCGTGGGGCTGAAATTGCTGATGCGTTTCTGGGTTGAGGATCCCTTTCCGTCTTCAAATTTGTAGCTGTAATCCAATATAGCCGAATGTCCGTAGTGATAGAAGTCAAGTATGTTTTCCAAACAATAACTATTGAAACTTCTGTTCATTAACCAGAAGTATTCCATCCTTGATTTTGTAAGTCCATTTTGTAATTTGATAATTGATATGAAGGATTGTATTGATGCGTTAAGTGACAGTCGATTTCTTGCACAATTTCAATTGCCTTAGTTGACGATATCGCCAATTATATCCAAAGCTTAATAATTTCTTTGACTGAAATAGTTCTTGTCCAAGGAGCATTAATTCGATTATGACAAGACGGAATTGATGATCCATTTACCAAATTTTATTAATTGAATGAATTGTTGTTAATATATGTCTTGAACTAGCCATCTGGAAGTACTGACTGAAGCGGGGATCTAGCTACCCGGTCAGCGAGTCGGGTCCAGGGGCGACGCCCCCTGGTTTTGGGAATTCGGGGGCGCAACGTGTTAGTATCTTTAGAACATATGTCACACTTTTTTTCTATCAAAAACTCTCCTTATTTTTGATGTTGATAGTATGTTTGTAACATTGCATGGTAAACATTTTTGAATATGTACATACAATTTGATGCCTCATAGTAAAATGTTTTTTTTTGTGTTAACGTTTTACAATCAATGGTCAACTGTATTTTCGGGGATTGTATCAAGAGATATGACTTTGGATGTGCTGTCAGCGAGAGCATAAGGAAATTACAATGGAGCTTTGCAAGTGGTATGCCATTATGACAGTGTTAAGGGGTCGTCTACACTACTCTTAATTTACAATAAATTGAACAAAATTTACTATTTTTTAACACTAAATTTACAACATTGATAACAGATTTACAACATATATGTTTTATATATTTACATATAATTAAATAAATTTACCACATTAACAACCATTTGTTCATAAATTTGTAATTATGTCGTAGGTGAAGTAATTACAACTCACAAAACTACAATTATCCAAACAATATATTTACCACAATGACAACAAAATCTGTTGTAACATTTGTAAATTAGGGTATCATATACATGAGGGTACTGAAGAAAATTTCCGTCTACATTTCTGCCGTGACAATCAACCCGGCTACATTTATGCTGTGACAGCATGTCAGAGAAAACCTTCTGGTTGTCTCATTCAAGAAATGCCAAATGGATACTCAAAGGTAGTTCAATAAGATTAAACACTCTTTAGATCAATATATGCATGTATGCCAATTTACATCAGAGTTGATTATATTTTGAAATTTTGGTGCTGCATTAGGTTACTTGGGTTGAACATGTCGTATTGGACGAAAGAGGTGTTCACAATCTGTACGAGCAGCTGGTAGACTCTGGCCTTACATTCGGGGCAAAAAGATGGGTTGCAACCTTGGACCGCCAATGTGAGCGTCTCGCAAGAGCCTTAGCAACAAGCAGTCCTCCCGGTGATGTGTGTGGTATGTAGTTGATCACTCTTAACTAATAATACTGATACACATGAGTGTTTACTGTTTAGAGAATATGTTAATATTCTGTATTATGTTTTCCACAAGATAATAAAATTGTTCTCCTCTGTTCGTAGACGTAGCTAACACATCGTTGGTGAACCACGTAAATCTGTGTTATTTTCTTTACAACAATTGTAAAGAAGAATACTGCTAGGTATCAGTATATTTCACCTATCATGCATCTCAGCATTCAAAAAAATGGTGATGCATCAACTCTAAATTGCTAAAGAACATTGCCAACTGAACACTTTCGACCATACCGAGTGAAAATGTTACTTTGATTAGTACAAGTTTAACTCGGCAGCACTGTACTGGTTTCCATTCACACCTTGTAAAGAAAGGTGTCAACTATGTATTCTTACCCCCACAAAATGCTTGTATTGAGTTGTCTATGCTAGCGCAACAGAAGCCTTATCTGTCTTCTCCTTCCACACATATAATCAAGCTAGCGTCAAAACACCATTCTTTGTCAAAAAAAACCGTCACATATCGACGAAAAATATCAATATGACACGAGCCCGTTTGGCTAATTCCTCATCATTTCCATCTTTCTGCGCAATTTTTTCTCAATGATAGAATTAGTGCATTGTCATGTCAACTACAACAAGAAACAAAAGGGAAAGGATGCAAGAAATTAAGTTAAGAAGCAAGGGAAAAGATCGATAACGCGGGCGCGCGCTCAAAGACACAAATCCGCTTTAGGAGTGTACTTATTCAATGGTTTGAAGAGCTTTTTCCTTGGGCGGTCGATAAAGAAAATGATGGAAGATCTAGATACAAATAGTGACAGAAATTGTATATTAGAAGGGTCTCTGTCTTTGAGTTCTGGTCGGCTGCAAGTCATAGACCAGGCCGTACCCTTTATACCACGAAGTTGTCTGCATTTTTAGACTCGTCAATGAGCTCGATCGATCCAAATGCTTTGCATGATATAACATTTGCTTACACAAAGGCAGGCACGTATGTATGCAATGGGAAAAGAAAACATTGGGATATATATTCAGGCGAAACGTTATTGTCTTCGTGTAAAGTCTACACTTGTTTATCATAGATCTAGCAAAACGCAGATTAAGCTGGGAATTTCCATAAAAGCAAGTTTTTCCCTGTGTATATGACGGTTGAATATAATGAAGAGAAATTATGATCTTTCTATATGACTCATTTTGGTCGACATGCGGTTTGTTCGTCATTCCCTTTTACCTCCATACACTATTAATCTGTGATTGTGCGGTCCTAAAGCTGATGCTTAGAGCTTAGAACTGAAACTCAGTAATTACTAATTACATGCTTGATAGCGTTTCACGATTATATATATAGAAAATGTCCATTTAGTACTAATTTGGTCCCCTCATTAACCATTCCAATGACCATCTTATTTTTCTCCCCTATTGAATATAAAGTAACAACTCTATTGCCTATTTGAACAAATCTTTTTCAACCCTAGTACAATTTTAATTTTTTTTCTTCTTTTTTTGTCCTTCTGTCTTATCTAACAGATTTTTGAATTATAATGTGCTGAGAAAGTAGAAGATAAAGAAACTTTACCGAAATGTCAATTATAATGTGCTGAGAAAGTAGAAGATAAAGAAACTTTGCCGAAATGTCACCCAACTCCGCCGGCCTCCCATAGACGGTCGCCGGATTCCGGTCACCAAATTTTTTTCGCCGGAAATTTATTTTTCTCCGGATATATATATATTTTTAATAATCAGGTTCCGGTCAATATTATTTTAGTCGCCGAATTCCAGTCACTTGACTCAAGTTACTGAGGATCAGTAATGTGATTACTGAGTGGCAGTAATGTGATTATTGGGGGTCAGTAATGCGATTACTGAGGGTCAGTAATAGATTAGTGAGTGTCTTTAATGTGATTACTGGGGGTCAGTAATCGTTTACTGAGGTTCAGTAATCACATTACTGTGGGTCAATAATGTGATTACTGAGGGTCAGTAATTTTTAGAATATGAATGATAATCATTTTGTTTTTGTTCCTTTACAGATTAGACAAGTGAAAACAGCAAAGAGCAAACAGAAGCAACATTTTGAAAGAGCAGAAACCTAATCAAGGCACCCAGAAATTTACTCGCTGAGATTTTCTTTTAGCCAAGAGAAAAAAAAACAGAAAAAAAAACCCTAGTTTTTTTTTTCTTTCCGCCGTCGCCGCCGCCGCTAGCAGTAGTCCCGCAACCACCCAACCTAGCATCGCTAGGCCTGCACCAACCAGATTCTCACCCCAGCCTTGGCCGACGACGCTCCAGCCGAACCCGAGGCCATCAATCCCTGCATCTCTCTGTCAACTCAGCCCCAGATTGATCTGGGCACCCATCGATCTCGGCCTCGCTCCCTCCCGATCTCGACCTCGATTTGCCTGGACCCAGACGAACCCAGAGCGAAGCACCAAGCAACTCGCTGCCTCACCGCCATTGCTCTGATTCCTGCCCAGGCCAAGAGGCAGATCGGCGTCGTCTGCTGAAGTGGGCGGCGGTGGCGGAGGAGCTCGGCCTAGGGCGAGAGGTGATGCGGGCGGAGGAGGAACAGGAGGCAGTGAGGGTGGTGGCTTCAGAGCAGCGTCGTCCAGATCAGCGTCGAGGAGGGGCTGCTACGGCGGCGGCGGGGATTTGGGGAACTAGGGTTTTTTTTTTTTTTTTTTTTTCTGTGTTGTTGAGAGAGAGGTTAATATCTAATTGGTTAGGGTAAATATGTTTTAATATGACTGAATTACATGCATTAAGATAGTTGTGTAATTTTCTCAAGATTCATTGATCTGGGCAATAAACATCCAATGTTTAACCCATTTATATGCAAATGGTTATTTTTCCTTATATATACTAATAGTTCAATATATAGATAATTTGCCGCTAGACTATGGAGACAAAATAAACTAATTCAGAGATATGTTAATTAATACTCAAATACAAGTAATCAGACGGTTGGAAATTAAAACAATCTTAGTAATAAAAAGAATGGCAATGAAAGTTAGGACCCAAAAGAAAAAAAAAACTCATTCTACCAAAATTGAACATAAATTTCATCCTCGAGATCTTTGATTTATCGTGAAGATAAAAGATGTATATACGTATGTTTTCTTGACAAGTGTCATGAACGAAAGCCTTATACATTTTAATCAACATCTTTGACGTGTAAATGACGTAAGGCTTATATGCATGAAGGGTTTGAAATTGATGATAATCATCAATGAGATGGATATCGATGGTGACGGAGCTTCTAATCGGCGAGTCGAAGAAACAGAAGTAGCTCTCTCTGGCGATTTATTGACATTAGCAATTGAGGCGTATTAATGGCAGTAGAAAGCTTGGTCTAATTTCCAAGTTAAGTTGAATTATTCGACCATAATTCTTGCATGCAAATAACTGAGCACGTTTAATTCATAAGAATGGTTAACCACAATAATGAAAATAATTAAGTTTCTATATATATATATATATATATATATATATATATATATGCGAATATTTGTGGTTCTGCATGTGTCTTGTTGAACAAGAATCAAAACTTATCAAGCTTATTAGGTTAACCAATTATTGGCGCTTATCGTAGAGATCGAGATGGGAATTTTGTTGAAATGAAAACCTAACTATCACCGGGTTTCTTATACGAATGGGAAACGTAATGATGCTCTGTTTACCATTTTATCTCGAAGAGGAACTATTAAGAATCCCGCTTGCTGTTTAAAGATGGCACACGACTCGATCTCTACGTGTGTACGTGCACAAAATGCGAAAGGACTATAACAATTGGAGACATAGCAGAACATTTTGATGTTCATATGAGCACGAGTTTTATGTGCAGAGAAATTGGCAGAAGGTTGAGTTAGAGACGTGAGGAGAACACATACATTCCAGTTGTGCTCCACCAATAATTATTACATAGACACTGCAGATTATTAAGGAGATATAGGAGTAGTAGTAGCTGATAATCAGCAATGTGAAGCGGAGATCAGGTGGGGAAATTTACTTATATATATATGGAACCGGCCAAATTATAGATACAGCTACACTGCATTTGTTTTCTTGTTGATGAATGACCTCATTCATTTTAGGTCCAAGCCAAGCTTCGAAGCTTAACTTTGAATTCAGATCAGATGATCATGGGGGTGGCCGTGAGCTGTCCCATATATAGCTGATCTAGCTAGGCACTGCATGGGGAAGATATAATTTACATTCGTACTTTTAATTAAGTTCCACATCCAATGGAATGGAAAGAGGAAAAACAATGGTCTCGATCATTTCGACTTATTGACATGAAGACAACGTTATGAATTTATGGCTATATGTTTCGAGGCATCAAATTATAAGAGCACCACTTTAGTCCTCGTGTATAAACTACAAATCTCGAATTGTTAAAACGTAAGTTTAAGTTTTTACTATCAAGTAGCTATAACGATGCAAAAGAATATATATTATACGCCACATATGTATATATTAGCGAATAAGTATTACTTTTGTTATACACTATCGTATATGTATTTGGATATCTAAAATGACATTTCGTCCAATTTTGAAACCTAACTATCAAATCTACATCCACAGTACAGGAATTCTGTACCCAAATTGAACTGTTCAAGTCAAATAGCTAGAAGAAAACAGTATCTGCCTACTTAAGCTCATTGTCATCACCCTAGCTATACCAGTATGAATCCAGCTACAGAAGAAAACAGTATACCGTATACCTTGTACTGAAAACAGTATACTTTATACCTTGATTCATAAACAGCTATATATCGAAGATAGAACTAACTCGTACTCAAAAGAATGAGCACCATTTCACTTCTAAGTTGTAAAGCTCCGGACTGGATAAGAAACCCTAACCTAACCAGGTCAACGGGTCACCTCCGACACTGTACGGACCCACCCCCCCGGCATTATTGGCTACACGTGTCCCAGAAGCTGACGCAATAAATAGGCAAGTCCTCCATCGTAAAAAAGAGACAAAACGCAGCTCCGTCACAAGAAGCACGCCATGATTTTCAATAAAAGGCGAAGAGAGATTAGCTTAGGGTTGGCATGGTCCCCAAAAAAATAATAATACCCGCCGCTCATGAGTCGACACGTACTTAACCTATTTAGTCAAACTCCCGCGATATTATAATTTCCCATGCAAATCATTACTTTTTTAGTACGTGAAAACGACCGCTAAGCTATACAGGTGGCCCGGACAGGTGTCCCTCCCACGCCCTCCGGCGAGCCCCCCTCCGGCACTGCCGCCGGAGCCTCCGACTCGATGTCGGGATCTTTGAAACAGAGTGCTCCTTACTCAAGCTCGACCTCACCTATTTTGAGTCTTCCTTTCCCTTCTAGAATTTCACTTAATTAGCTAGATTTGTTCTTTCCTCTTCTAGATTTATAAAATTATATGTTTCCACCATAAGAACAGACGCAGAGAGACACTTTACTGCGACAGATTTATTATAATGTTATGCTTCTTGTGAGGTGCCAACGATTATTGTAATAATTTCAGGTATTTTAATCCATATTATTGAGGGGTGCCAAATATATTATCGTATTGAGAGCATAAGCATGCATTGACATGAAGTCCATGAAAGTAGTACGTTCTTATCATAGACAAATTAATAATATAGTTTTATTTGTTTAAAAATGCTAGGATATACTAATTAAGGGAAAATGAGAATAGATTAAAGGGTATACAGTGACACTCAATCATGGAAACTTTCCTTGATTAATTAAAAACAAGGAGCAAAATCTTGCTTCCGAACACAGTATAAGATTAAGGAAATTGCACAAGCTAATAATTATTTCGCTAAATTTTACAGGTATGAACTGCGAAAATGCTTCATCAGTTAGGATCAGTTTGATCCTAGCTTACATTAATTAATTACACACGAATGAAATCATCCAAGAGGTCTGGGATGTCAAACTTCAACATGTTACTACAGTAGCTCTCACGTTCATCCTCTGTGCCGCTGTTAAAATATGTCGTCGAGTTTGAGTTCAGAGGCGTTGGGCTTGAGGATGGCGTTGAAAACACAGAAGTGAAGTTGAAATTCTGGTTGTTGCTGTTGTAGGAGTACAAATTTGAAGTCTCGGGTGAAATATCACTGGCAATCTGATGATCCGACGACCCATCACAATATGTCAAGCTTGGTAATTGAACATATTGGTTTTCAGAAAAATGTGAAGGGACCTGGCCACTACTTTGCCACTCACTTATTTGACAATTGTGGGAACTGAAATCAGTGATGGTTGACGGTTGTACTTCATGAGGAAATGGAACAGCACTAGTGCCCAATGTGGCGGAAACTGGAACGTTATCTTGAAAGGGTTCTTGAAGCTGGCTAGATTGGACTACATGTACTGGGATTTGATCGTTTTGGGGACTGCAAAGCTGCTGCTGCTGGTCATTTTGAATGAAGAAGTCTGAGTTTCTTTCTCTATGAGATGATAGGAGAGAAGTGGCGAGCCTAAGTAGCTCTGGGTTGAGTCCCATTTGTTGCATCCCAAGCAACCTTGAGAAGTTCACTTGATTGTGATGATGTGAAGAGTTGTATAGAATGGAAGAGAAGTCAAGCAGATCAAGCCGAGGACTGTGAGTAACCGGATCAATTCCCATTCGGAGAAGCCTCTTCCTTATGTGGGTGTTCCAGTAGTTCTTGATTTCATTGTCGGTTCTTCCAGGCAAACGAGCAGCAATAGCAGACCACCTAAACATAGATTAATTAATTAGGTTCAACATGCTAATCATGCAAATTTGTAACTTGCGAAGTTAATCAAAGAGAGTAGCTAGCTAGCTTACTTGTTGCCCAGAATGCTATGCAGTTGAACAATTGTCTCCTCCTCTTCAAAAGAAAATGTTCCTCGTTTGATATCAGGCCTCAGATAGTTGGTCCAACGGAGACGGCAACTCTTTCCACATCTTTGCAGTCCTATAAAACAAAGTATATTTGATTAGCTAATTCAACCATGCATAATCATTAATAGTTATAGCCAACCAAGGAAAGAATATCAATGAAGTATGAAATACGTACAGACCTGCATTCTTTGGAAGCGTCCTCCAGTTGCCATAACCGTGTTTCTGAATATAATCAACGAGCTTCTGATCCTCCTCCGGCGTCCAGGGACCTTTTTTCAGGCCGTTTTTATCACAACACGGTGCTCTTCCCATTGTGAATAACACTGTTATGTTCCTGTTGTGCTGAGAGCCTGAGAAAGATTGATTAATGTTTCAGAGCTAGAAGAGGGAAATGAGAAGGATGTAGGGTCCGTGAAGAAAACGGAGGTGTATAAATAGCAAGAGGTGAAAATAGAAACCAGCAGGGTCAAACGTATTCGGTGCCGTCCTCTGATACAAAGTGGCTACGTGTCCTTCTGCTTTGAGAAAATTTTATTATCGTCATCATCAAGTATTCAAGTCCTATTAGTCCCTCTCTTTCTGTCTCTCTGTGATTATTGTAATTATTTGAACCTACCCAAAAAATCCTTTAACCACGGCCATGCATATAAATACGACCTATATATTATTTCTTGGTTGTTATTAATTCTTAGGTTATCGTTTTCCGGCGGGGTTATGTCACCCTTGCCTTCCCGGATTCATATTAGCTGTCATCGACGGTGTGATTGCGCCACGTGCCTCCTCCGAGAGCTGACCGGCCAGTCCTTGCTGCAACTTCACTTTCACGACATGGCTTCTGCTAGATCATGAATCAGGCCATAGCTGGAAAGCTAGCTCACTAGGGTTTAATCGAAAATGGGGTTTCCGATGATTCAGATGGTTTCGTGCAATAGAATGACAGATTTAGAATGTTGAAGTTACGGCAAAAAAATTGAAGACAACAGATAGCTAGGGACAATATGAACTACAAGACGTGGAGATTCCATTATTGGAGTTGAGCATTTGCCGAAATATTGGAGCGTTTATGATTTAAAAAAATAAGGATATTTGGTCATGGCCTTAAATATTTGGTGACAAATTATTAAATTGAGGATCTTTCCCTTTCGAGGGAGATGTTTATTCATTTCAATTGAATTTTTCCTTTTTTTTTTCGAATGTATTTTTTTTTCTAAACCATATATATTTTAGGGACTCTAGTTATAATCTCGAAACATGAACATAAACACTTTCATTTATAGGAGTGTAAAATGCATGTAAAGACAATAAAGTGATGGCTGACTCATCACAAATGGATGAACGGTTGAGCGGATTCATCACTAGAATTGACAAAAGTCACGGCATTGTAATTACAATGTGCAATCTTATGAATCTAATCTATCCATTAGTAAGTACGTACATGGTCATTCACGTACATGCATGATATGTGTAGATCGACACCGTAGTTTGAATATTTTTTTTCTTAGAAATGTTAATAGAAGAGAAAAATAGTAATTCTCACAGAGTAATTTATAAAAATTGAATGTAACTAATCATCGTTCATCAATATCATATGGAATAAACACATTATCGGAATTAAAACAAGGCAGTATATACTGTCTCACCATAATAGAAAAGTTGCATTGCACTATTAGCAGAACAGAGGATGCCAGACTTAATTTTCAGGCCTTAATCATAGATCGAGAAAAAGATCACACATGAATTTGAATACTGTTGAGCGTTGAAGTACTACATAATCATATTGATTATAAAATATACACACCATTTTTGTAATAGAAGCATCACTCAAAACACCTTGTTTTAATGTCTGGTTTTGCCCTACAAAACGCACTGAAAACAAAAAACAGTTTTGACTATACGAAATTACGAATGATTGATTTCTGAAGAAACCATGTTCTTCTCTTTCGATCTTCGACTCTCACTCTCAGACCCAGTTAAGCACTAATTTGCTGCCAAGTGGCCAAACGACAAGAACCTCAACTTCATTGACGTCTTAAGCAGTTCATCGGAACTGATTGAGCAATTATCTATGGCTAGCTCCTAATTATAAAGAACAAGACTAAGAACAGTCGTAACTAGTGAAAAGAAAATGACCAATAATCTGATCTGATCTTCCTCTCTTCGATCAAAGCCAGTAGCCCAGTAGGCACAACCAAACACAACATCTGCTACATACCCATGACATAGACATACACTAGTAATTCGAACTTGGATTCTTTAGCAAGAAAACCTCGAGCTATTATTTAGCATATTTTTTCTTTTTCACCCAATGAACAAGCCGTTAGCTAGGCACAACTAAACATATAATGCCGAAAATATTTAACTTCATACCTGCTGGTTGAAGAACTCTAATCTGACAATTATAATATATTAGTATGTACATCTGAGACTGATCTCATCCCACACTAGTTTTATAGAATAACCATCAGTGTTGGCAGTTGGTACCTTCTTGAAGATGAACATTTAAAAACCCAAATTATTTGATTCCTCGATGAGCCTGAGAATCAGGTTCAATAAGTCTGGCATTTAGTGAAAGCTATGAATTTGTTATAAACTCTCTTATTATTCTTCGCGTGTATAATGATTCAAAACAAATTAAACATACAAGTACTTTCTGGATGTGTGCCGGCCATATATAAACCACATAGCTCACCTGCATGGTGCATATATGATCTCAAGCTAGAGATCTGTTTCTCTTCGATTCGAACTATATATAACTAATTAAGTAACTAACAGAGAAAGCAAGATTACTGTAGCGCTACCGGGAAAAAAAAAAAAACAATTTGCATGCATTGCATGGATGAGGATCTCCATTTTACGATCTTCTCAGTTGCTTCTGCTAAATTCTTTCTTAATAACGTCGGATCGAGCTATTAATCCACCATCTAAGATCGAACGTACACTTGGATGATCCTGATTCCCTTACTTACACATCTGATCGATGATCACCAGGTAGCCACTTCAGGAAATCTGACGTCTCACAAGATCTCTGCTCAATCTTCTAGAGTCTCTCCTAACAAAGAAACAAAGTCTTTTACTCTATTTTATTTTCTCTTCTACTTAAGTTTAATTATGGAAATCTTTGAATGAGTCTGTGCTCTGAATTTGCGTTGAGGTTAACTTAAACTTTCTCTAATTGCCATCTGTTTGTTTTTTTATTTAAAATTGCCATCTGTTTGTAGTATTCATTAGGTCAACTTAAACAAACAATTAGCCCAATCAGGCTTCGATAATCATACAGATTAATGTTTGTTTTGCACAGGTGTGTACCATTACATGATGCCCCCTCGATTAATTTGATATATTTTCACATTAAGGACCGTACCACAACTCCATAATTATGGTTCATTAGTAGTTAATATGAAGTAAACAATTTTTCATGTGGACATACTACTGTTCATTGGCATTGATCACTACCAGAAAAGGGGTTATAGCCGACGATATGGGAAAAAACGGCCGACGAAATAGTACCTCGTCGGCTATAACCCGTTATAGCCGACGAACTACTATTTCGTCGGCCACATCGTCGGCTATAATATTATAGCCGACGACTGCCGACAACTCGTCGGCTATAACTATAGCCGACGAAACGTTTTTAGTTATAGCCGACGAGGATGGTATTCGTCGGCTATAAAAGTTATAGCCGACGAAAAGTTTTTGTTATAGCCGACGAGGGGGGTATTCGTCGGCTATAACTCTTATATCAGATCGACCTTCTGCATCAGGGAGCTCATTCGTCCATGAAATCGTCCAAAACGCTCTGAAATCGTCCAAAACCTCGGCCATAAGCTTGAAAGGTACGTATATTGCTGTGTGTGTTGATTTAGTTGGTTATATGCAGAGGTGTATTAATTTAGAGTTTAATTAGAATAAATGTGTGATTAATTTGATATATATATATATATATGTGTTGAGATGAGATTATTAATGGGTTGATATATATGTTGTATTGGTTAGATAGAATTGAAGTTTTGTTGAAGATTAGTGATTGATTAATGTTGATTTATAGGTGATTTTAGATGAATTTGATGAAAAAATGTATATATATTAATTAATTTAATTGTAATTAAAAATATATTGTTGGTATATATAAAAAATACATTGTGTTTAATTAATTAGGGAGATTGACGATGTTTTAATTAATTTAGGGATGCATGTGTATATATATATATATATATATATATATATGTGTGTGTGTGTAATGATGAATTTTTTAATTAATTAGTACGTACGTAGTACGTGCATATATACATATCTATATATAGCTATATTTATTTCTTGAATTTACAGGATGGACAAGAGTTGGATTACCCTTGGAAGATGGGATCAGGCGTATCATGATGGAGTTAGGAGTTTCCTGGATTTTGTGATGGCTAACTGTGGAGACACTACACTTCATTATTGTCCGTGTAAAAAGTGCAAGTGTGCCACCCCACGTCACCGGTTTTCCATAGAGACAGTGGAGCAACACCTGGCTAGATATGGATTTTGGGTCCTATACACTAATTGGATTTATCACGGTGAACCAGAGTTTGCGGGTCGTCATGATCATGGACAATTTGCCGAGAGAGGGAGTTCCTCCAATGATCCGACAACGAACTGGATCAACGATATGTTTCCTCGTGAGAGCGGTGTCTTTGAGGAAGCACCAGATGTGCAACTCCCACCTCCGGAGATGGAGTGTTTCCCTGATATTGAGCCACTCGAGCCATTACCCCGATCTCCGGTCAACACAAGTGGTATGGAAAAGTACAACAACCTGATCGCATTGCAACAGACTCCGTTGTACCCCGGATGCAGTAAGACTGTCCTTGAATCTGTCATGGGAGTGATGAAGATCAAAACGGAGAACAAAGGCACTGTCAAATCGGTTGATGATTGGCTTCGGCTATGGGGTGGGGCGATGCCCCCCGGACATCGGCTTCCTACCAGTCATCATAAGGTGCGACATATCCTTAAAGATCTCGGCCTTTCCTACATCAAGATTCATGCATGCAGATACGATTGCGTTCTGTTTTACGGGGAAGGACTTGCAGATCTTGAATACTGCCCATTATGCAATACAGAGCGGTATAAGTTCACTCCTAAAGGGAACAAGAAAGCTGTGAAGATACTTCGGTACTTCCCGCTGATTGATAGGCTTGAGCGGTTGTTCATGTGTGCTTTCACGGCCGAAGCTATGAGATGGTGGGCTGAGAGGAATGTGCCTGACGATGACACCCTTAGACATCCCGCCGACGGAGAGGCTTGGAAGAAGAACGTGTTGGAGTTTCCCGAATTTGCATCAGAGGTTCGAAATGTTTGGCTAGGGCTATCATCCGACGGTTTCAACCCTTTTGGCAAGAAAGAGCTTCAGTACAGTGTGTGGCCAGTTATTTTGATTCCGTACAACTTTCCACCGTGGATGTGCATGAAGAAGGAATATAACATGCTCACATTGTTGATTCCAGGCCCAGGTTATCCGGGAAAGTGTCTCGATGTGTATTTGAGACCCGTAATTGAGGAGCTTCGGTACTTGAGTCTGAACGGCCACCTGGTCTACGACCGGTTCAAAAATGAGATGTTCCGGATGCATGCCATGCTTGTTGGCACGATCAGTGACTTTCCTGGGAGGGGTATGTTGTCGGGCAGCGTCACCAGGGGTTACAGGGCTTGTTCAGAGTGCATGACTGTTGATTGCTCCAGTCCTCATTGCAGCAAGATTGTCCAGATGCGTCACCGTCGTTGGCTTCCGCATGACCATCCATTTAGGGACGATGCACAGGCTTTTGATGGGACTGAAGAAAGGGGCTGGGCACCGGAGCAATGGACAGGGGAGGAAATATTGGCAGTGTTGAATGAGTATGACTTTGGTCCGCTTAGCAATCATCCCGATGTGTTGCGCACGATTCCAGAGAGGCCGGATCGGTATAGGTTCTGGTCACACAAGAGCATCTTATGGGAACTTCCTTATTGGGCCAGGTTGGCTACCAGATACTACCTGGATGTCATGCATATAGAGAAGAACGTGGGTGAAGCCGTGGTTGGCACAGTTTTGAATTGGGAGAAGAAAACAAAAGACACCCCCAAGGCACGCGTTGATCTGAGAAATATGGGACTGCGGGACCATTTGTGGTTGAGAGAGGGCAGGAGCAAAATGCCCCAAGCTCCTTACACCGTCACCAGGGACCAGAAACATGAAATCTTTGGATGGCTGAGTAATGTCAGGTAACTTTTTATTAATTAGCATGTATTCCCTAAAGAATCCATCTGTTGTTGGACGACTATATATGCATGAAATCTAATTGTTGTTAATGGCTATGCAGGTATCCTTATGGCTATGCGGGTAACATAAGCAAGTGTGTTAACTACCGAGACAACAAGATGTACGGATTGAAGAGTCACGACTGCCATGTACTGCTTCAACGCCTCTTCCCTATTTTCATTCGAGCGTACTTGGAGGATGAAGTGGTTGAGCCGTTGGTGGCGTTGTCAAGATTCTTCCAGAAGTTATGCGCTAGAGAAGTTAGAAAATCAGACCTCATGAGAATGCATGAGGAAATCGTTTTTATCTTGTGCAAGTTCGAGAGGATATTTCCCCCAAACTTCTTTGACATCATGCCTCACCTGATGATCCATCTTCCCCAACAATTGTTGCTTACCGGTCCCGTACACTACACTTGGATGTATCCCATCGAAAGGTACATGTTATTCATAAATTTGATTTATACATGTTTTTAAATAAAAGTTGCATGCTCTTAACACGCACTTGTTAACCTTGCAGACAACTTGGAGACTACAAGAAATATGTGCACAATAAATCTGCGCCTGAGGGGTGTATTGCTGAAGCTTACATTGCGCATGAGTGTGTAACGTACGCCAAGTTGTACTTGGGAGCGATGGAGGACCCCCCACAACATCCAAGTCGAGATGACCCCGAGTTCAACCTATCTATCGTCGCCAACTCTGTTGTACCATACGGAAGCTTCAAGAAAAAGGGTGTGGACAAGTTGCCTGACCATGAGGTAGGGATTGCCCACTGGTGGGTTCTAATAAACTGTCCGGAGGTACAATATTGGAAACGTCACCATCTTCACAGCAAGGAAGTTCGCGGTGATGTCGAGTACCACAACACGACGTTTGCAGACTATTTTCCACAATGGGTAAGTGTATAAATATATATATTAGATGGCTTTCTTTTACAGTTCCCTATTCTTTAATCATAAACACACCGAGTGATTTGAGTTATATTTTTCAGCTGATGCAAGTGGCTGCGAGGGGTGGTCATACAAATTACTCAGAGGAATTGATGCTGTTGTCGATGAAGCCGATATCTTCCACAGTCCGCCCAATGTGTGATGTCAACGGCGTTAAGTATATATGTGAAGCTAGAGACGGGGAACGCAAAACACAGAATTGTGGGGTGATGGTCGATGGTGCAGAGGGGGGCGTGGATTTTTACGGTGTCCTACAGTCAGTTGTTGAACTCATTTATGGGAACCGCATGAAAGTCCACTTGTTCAAGTGTCGATGGTTTGATACTAGGCCGCACCGCACACGGATCGATCAGTACGGCATACTTTCGGTGAATACCGCCACTAGTGTGTATGAAGACGACCCCTTTGTTTTCGCCACAGCGGCCAAAAAGGTCTTTTATCTTGACGATCCTTTGAACAAAGGCACGTGGAAGGTAGTTAACCATGTGTCTCAGCGAGACATATACAGTGCTACCACACTTGGTGTGAGCACAGAGTGTCAAGAAGCGACCGCATACCAAGAGCCGGACGCCGGCGACATTCCGGAATCCTCCACCATCCGCGATAATAATGTGACGCCGGGCAGAGTGGTCCGACTTCCTAGGGGTCAGGTGCCCATGTATGATGTTAATCCGAATCGTCTATATCAGCCCGACGATGACTCAGACGACGAGTACGAGCACCGGTTGCCAGATATTAACTACTATACTACGTCTGACTCAAGTGATGAGGATGATTCTGATTATCATCCTTAGTATACTATTTATGTATGTATTTGTGTACGATGGTGCATGCATGTATGAAAATAATTTTTGTCCTTAATTACCGTTTTTCGAATTTATGGGAAATTGTATTGATTTGTTTGTGCGATATTCAGGAATTTATCAGGTGAAATAGGCAATTTTCAGGCCCTAAATGGCAAATTTTCAGAAAAATCAGCGTTATAGCCGACGAAATGGACCATAATTCGTCGGCTATAATGCCCATACTTTAGCCGACGACTTGCAATTCGTCGGCTATAATGCCCATACTGTAGCCGACGACTTGCAAGTCGTCGGCTAAAGTATATTGACCGAAACCATACGTAGACCGTTCAAATGCAAAAGTGTCGTGAAATAAGATACGACCGAAATATTGAAATACGACTACGGTTGAAAAATGGGAAGATTCGGACAAAATCTGTGTGCCGAATGTTGCGGTTAGGTGTTTTTTACTTCCGTTTTCCTATGGGTAGCCTGACGGTCGGTAAATATTTGGAGGAAAATTTTTATACGGTTAGTTGCGTCGCATCGATTTGAAACTATTCTCTGTTGAAGGTCAGACCAAAAAACGTCATCTAGACGGGCCAATTGCCGTTTTAAAGCGTTTAGAGGTTTGACCAAGCAGTTTGACCGATCCGATCGACCCTTTAACGTTGTCAGATCTAGTTGTATTTTTTTTCATACATGTATTTAATCTTAACGGTGATATCTGACGGTTGGAATAGATTTTCAAAACTTTTAGATTCGAAATCGGAACATATGCACTAATGTTCCTAAACTTATTTACTAAGTGTTTAAGTGAATGTATAGTTTCAAATAGTTACCATACGTAGACCGTTCAAATGCAAAAGTGTCGTGAAATAAGATACGACCGAAATATTGAAATACGACTACGGTTGAAAAATGGGAAGATTCGGACAAAATCTGTGTGCCGAATGTTGCGGTTAGGTGTTTTTTACTTCCGTTTTCCTATGGGTAGCCTGACGGTCGGTAAATATTTGGAGGAAAATTTTTATACGGTTAGTTGCGTCGCATCGATTTGAAACTATTCTCTGTTGAAGGTCAGGCCAAAAAACGTCATCTAGACGGGCCAATTGCTGTTTTAAAGCGTTTAGAGGTTTGACCAAGCAGTTTGACCGATCCGATCGACCCTTTAACGTTGTCAGATCTAGTTGTATTTTTTTTCATACATGTATTTAATCTTAACGGTGATATCTGACGGTTGGAATAGATTTTCAAAACTTTTAGATTCGAAATCGGAACATATGCACTAATGTTCCTTAACTTATTTACTAAGTGTTTAAGTGAATGTATAGTTTCAAATAGTTACCATACGTAGACCGTTCAAATGCAAAACTGTCGTGAAATAAGATACGACCGAAATATTGAAATACGACTACGGTTGAAAAATGGGAAGATTCGGACAAAATCTGTGTGCCGAATGTTGCGGTTAGGTGTTTTTTACTTCCGTTTTCCTATGGGTAGCCTGACGGTCGGTAAATATTTGGAGGAAAATTTTTATACGGTTAGTTGCGTCGCATCGATTTGAAACTATTCTCTGTTGAAGGTCAGGCCAAAAAACGTCATCTAGACGGGCCAATTGCCGTTTTAAAGCGTTTAGAGGTTTGACCAAAACTTGACCAGGGAATAGCCGACGAAATCCTGAACTTCGTCGGCTAAACTCTTGCGATCCGCGCCGTTTCATTGTCCGCCGTTGGATGGGCGAGATCTGACGGCTGCTGAGAGCGTAAAGTATAGCCGACGAGATTCATATTATAGCCGACGATGTGCATATTATAGCCGACGATAGACTTAACTTCGTCGGCTATAACCGGCCCGCAAAGCCCAACTTCGGCCCGGCCCGGATTTCGGCCCGGCCCGTCAGAGTATAGCCGACGAAATTCGTCGGCTATAACTATAGCCGACGAATTAAAATAACATCGTCGGCTATAGTCCTTCGATTTAAACCGAAACAGAGGGCGCCTCCCTCATTTTCCAGAAATCCAGAAACCCTAAATCCCCACTGCCGCAGCCGCCCGTCCCTCCCCGACGCCGACCGACCACCACCGACGCCGACCGAGCCTCCCCCTCCCTACCCTCCCCCTCCCCGCCCCCTCCCCGTCGTGCCCGACCCCTCCCCGACCCGAAACCCCCTGCCGCCGCCGCCCCGAGCCAACGCCCCGAGCCGCCGTAGCCGCCCCTGCCGCCGTAGCCGCCCCTGCCTTGCGTCGCCTCTGCCGCCCCTGCTGCAGCCGCCCAGCCGCAGCCGCCCCTAGCCGATCCGAAACCCCCTGCCGCCGCCGCCCCTGCCGCCGCCGCCGCCGCACCGCACCACCCGTCCTCGTCCAGACTGCACCACCATGTCAGGTAGTCCCGATCGAGCCTCATTTACGGTTTTTATTAATTTTGTCGAATTTTGTGAATTTTAGGGTTTTTGTGAATTTTTTGTGGAATTTAGGGTTTTTTTGAAATTTATGGAATTGTGTGGATTTTTTGTTAAATTTGTTAATTTTGTGGAATTTATATACTAATTTTGTGGATTTTTTGTTAAATTTACGGTTTTTATATACTAATTGTGGAATTTTGTTGAATTTATATACTAGTATACTAATTTATATACTAATTTATATATAATTAGGTATAAATATTTTTTTTCATTTTTATGACGATATATATATATATATTTTTCGGAATATATATATATATATATATAATTAGGTATAAATATAGTTATGTATATATATAATTAGGTGTATATATATTTAAAAAAGTTTTTTATTTTTTTGTGAAATTTAAGGAATTTTGTGTTATATTTCGGAATATATATATATAATTAGGTATAAATATATTTAGGTACGTATATATATAATTAGGTATATATACATTGAATGATGTTTTTAATTTTGTTTTGTGGAATTTTTGTGCAATTTATGGAATTTATATACTAATTGTGCAGGAAACCGGCGCTTTGTAGACCGATGGCTTGGCAGACGGACCGAGAGCGACCCCGACGCTCAGGCAGGATCCAGCCGTGGGGGGAGCGGATCCAGCGGTCGTCGGGGCCTAGGCCGGCCTTTGAGTCGACGAGAGGAGACGTTGATGGGATTGACGCCGAGCGATCCACGTGGGGGCTCCTCGTATGAGTCGACGGGAGCGGGCCCTGACTCGAGTGTCGGAGGAGGACGCAGAGCCACCAGACCCCAGTGCACTTCAGCACTGTTCCAGGATCGGCAGCCGACCCCACCGCGCGCCGATCTGGACCCTCCAGAGATGCTCCCTGTCCCCCCACAGCGACAGCGTCCACAGCTACGGGGCCCACCGTCAGGGGGAGCAGGCCCCTCAGGGTCCACGCCCCGTATGTCTCCGCCATCGGGGATGTACATGGTCCAGTTCCTCCCTGCCATCCCTGAGTACGACGCCAGGGGGAGGCAGATTTGGAGGCACGACCGGCCTCACGAGATTCCTTGGGAGGAGGCCTACTTCTACAGTCCTTTCGACTCAGAGGACTGCCGCGGCCTGTGGGCCGTTCGTGAGAGGGACAAGCAGTACAACGACGCAGGTAATTAGTTAGTTTAATTAATTATTTACATTGTTTAATTAATTATTTTATTAGTTAGTTTAAATAATTATTTAACTATGTGTTCATTTTAACAGGCGTCCTCGTCAATAAACCCGCGGGGACGAGACGGACCAGAGGGCCAGCGAACATGTCCACCCTGGAGAGGGAGCTGGCCGGTGGGATCAGAGAGATCCTGCCCGGTCCCGGTGAGGATGGACGCCCGATTGAGCGGAGAGACACCACCACCAAGTACATCAACGCGACGGGCATGCTCGTGCGGGACAGGGTCCCACTGTTGTGGCCCGACTGGGGCTCTGTGCCCGATGAGATCAAGGCGCGAGTGTACAATGCACTGTCGGTGAGTTAAATATGATTTTTATTATAGAAAATAAACAATTATGAATTCAGTCCTTATAACTATATAAAAATATTTTCTAATTAATTTATAATGTTGCAGCAATGGTTTAGAGTCCATCCTACCTTGGACTGGTGGAGAGACGAGCAGCTGAAGAACAGGTTATGTGTTTTGCTTTTTTTTGTATAAATATATTTATTGGCAGTGTACGAATATATATATCTAACAGTTGTGTTCTGTTAATATAGGTACTCCGAGTGGAAGAACGAGCTGTCCACGCACTACAGGACGTACCATGTGGAGCAGCGCTTGGGGCGAGCTGCAACCCCCCACGAGTTCCGGTACAGGGAGTACGAGTGGCTATGGCTGGTAGCCTACTTCGGGAGCGACAGGGTCTCGGTAAGAAAATTTAGCCTGGTAGTATATAACTTTTTAATGTTATTTAATAATTAAATTATGTAATTACTTAATTCAATTAATTAGTTAGTTAGTTAGTTATTAGTTATTAAATTAAGTCAGTTGGTTAGTTACGTAGTTAGTTAGTTCGTTACTAAATTAAATCAAATTAAATTAAATAAAATTAGGTAGTTAGTAAGTTAGTTAGTTACTAAATTAAATTAGTTAGTTAAGTAGTTACTAATTAAATTAGTTAGTTAAGTAGTTACTAATTAAATTAAATTAGTTAGTAACTAAATTAGTTATTAATTTTATTTTGGTTAGTTCCTAATATTTTAATTTAGTTACTAATTTATATTTGCGTTTATATGTTTGTTGTTATAATACAGAAAATCTCGCGGACGAACAGCGACAACCGCAGGAGGAACGAGCACCCCCACCACGGCGGCGCCCGCTCCTGGAGGCAGTGGGCAGAGATGGCGAGGAGGGACCGACCGCTGAGGCCGTTGTCGTGGATTCATGCGCAGATATATCCGGGGCGTCCCGACCAAGTGGTAAGTATTCGTCCATCTTAAATAAAAGTGTTTCATGAAATTAATTTATATATATAATTTTTAATTCGTTTATTATATTTTCTGGTCAATTAGGCGGAAATAGATGCGGAGACCGACGCGATCACCTTCGGGATCGCGCGAGACACTCTGGGAGACGGGGCGTCCGACGAGGCGATCGCGGAGTTTGCCTCCACGATCGACACCCTTGAGCCGCGCTTGGCCTCTCAGATCATGCACGCGGCGGTAGGGACGGGGAACAACTACTTCTACCAGAGAGGCCTAGGCGCGGCGGGAGATGGGGTTCTCAAGTTCACGCCGGCCAATCCCAGCACGCAGCGTGCGGCTTCGACGAGAGGAGACTTGCAGACGCAGCTGCAGAGGACTCAGGCGGAGTTGGCGAGGGCGGTGGAGGCGCTCCAGCAGGCGGAGTTGGCGAGGGCTGCGGAGGCTTCGGCGCAGCAGGCCAGAGACGCATCTGTGGCGGAGATGTACCGATGGATGCAGCAGTCTTGGGAGGCCCAGCAGGCTGGACTCCAGCCCCCGCCTCCGCCACAGATGCCCCAGTTCGTCGTCCCCACTCCCCCCCCGCATCGGAGTACGCCAGCCGATCAGGACAGCCATAGCCACCGGAACTCGAACGATCCGGTCGACGACGCTACGCGTTTAGGGGGTGATGATGAGTAGATATATATAGTGGGTTAATTTGTACAGTATGTAGGATATTAGGGATGGATTGATGTGGATATTTGTTGGATATTTGGATGTTTGTTTGTGCATTTTCTGCAGCCCCCGAAGACGAAGAGAAATTGGGCCCGAGTAAAATTTTTTAATTTTTTTAAATATTTAGGGGTTATAGCCGACGATATTGGCATTATTTCGTCGGCTATAACAGTTATAGCCGACGATTTTTACCAAATTTCGTCGGCTATAACCGTTATAGCCGACGAACATGACATATGTCGTCGGCTATACCCTCCCGGCTTCCGGCAAAAAAAGCCGTTTCTGGTACCGGCGATTGTTATGGCCGACGATAGTGTCGTCGGCTATATTGGACGTATAGCCGACGATAGTGTCGTCGGCTATACTTCGGGTTAGGGGCAGTTACGTAATTTTTAAAGCCGACGATCTTCTCGTCGGCAATGTTCGAAGTATAGCCGACGACGCTTTTTTCGTCGGCTATACCTGGTGTTTCATAAGCCGACGACTTACCCCGTGTGTCGTCGGCTATACTATAGCCGACGGAGCATTCCCGACGAGACTATAGCCGACGATACGTCGTCGGCTATGACTATAGCCGACGAATTAATGGAAACGGCCGACGAGATGGCGTCGTCGGCTATGACGCCTTTTCTGGTAGTGGATATAAAAATGTCTCATTCACCTTTCTAGACCAAGGCATATATCAAATTATGAATGATGTATGGTCAAATCTTATTTTTAATCATCTACTAAGATCTTCACCTAAATCTTTTAAGGAACACCTTACAATATTTTCACCCAATTCCATTCATTTGCTTGCAAGCTTATCTTCTTA
Organism: Potentilla sterilis; assembly: GCA_963682095.1. Classification (NCBI taxonomy): domain Eukaryota; kingdom Viridiplantae; phylum Streptophyta; class Magnoliopsida; order Rosales; family Rosaceae; genus Potentilla; species Potentilla sterilis. The sequence goes on from OY821755.1 coordinate 2,430,351, forward strand.
TTGGTTCTAGAATTTTAATATTTTTGTGAACTTTTAATCAAACCCTCAAGCTACCTTCTCATTATAATGTTCATATACAAGTACATGTATTTAGTAAGTTCAAAAAAAAAAAACATGTATTTAGTGATATATATACAGTGGTTGTGTTTTTATTTTATTTTTATTTGTTGGTTAAATTTTTAAATTTGAAGGATGGTGAAATCCATCTTAATTACTCAGTTACTAGAGTTATAAACTCAACTACAAAAATACGTACGTTTAGAAACCAGATAAAACCAAAATACAATCAAACTCGAACAGTATTTACTACAATTAGTATTCTATGATTAACGTATATGACCGTAATCGCAGCCTAATTGTCTCCGTGCTTGGTATCAAGGAGACATGTACCCTACTAATTAAGTGATCAAGAATGCTAATCATACGGATTACTACTAATGAATCACCAGTTCGAATACTATATATATACCAATGCTCACGTCCCATACTACAAACGGTAAGTAGTGTTTCTACGTATATATCCAGAAATAGAGCAGCATATGTGGTCTTGTTGCCTGCCCCAAAATACACAGATTTCACGTAGATAATCTAGAAATAGTTGTGCATCAAACCTTGAATTAACAATGATCATGTATTTTGACAACATTTGAATACCAATTCGGTCGCCAAAGCTTACATAAATTAAAGTATACTGAGATACGGGATCGGAAGCCTTCACTATCTCAGTAATATAAAATACACCCATCATTATCCAAAATAGAAAAGAATGAATTACAACCAGCAATGTCATTGTATGTAGAAGCAGCACCTTAATACAATATTTTCTGGCTTTGGTTTGTTTAATTGCATGGTCCAATTTCTTTGCTGGAACGTAGACCATACTGAATCCATAACATTTCGAAACCTTATAATATATAGAGTGATCGAAGCCTTGACATTCATATATATATTTGAAGAAGTTTCTGTACGAAGGTTCTTTGTTTTGTTTGGGACGTAAGCAATCTGGGGACACGTAATGGTGTTTCCATGGATGTCTCTGGAAAATGGTGTGAGAGGATGAACACCGTTCACGAGATTAAGAACGTGTCGACAGCACAGTGGTTTGAACTCCCATGCTGAAATTGCCCTCATTAACTTTCTAGGCTCTCGACCAATGTCGTCTTCCCACATCGGATAATTAAGTGTTGGGTGCTTGAGTTCATCTAAAAGTTCTAAATTGATGGCCTATATTTTGCTCGATTGATACTTCGTAAGCAATTATGGAGTGTAATAAAGACTACTCGATGAGTAATTAGATACAAAATGAACACTATAAAGACGCGGTAAATAACTGTTTTGATAAATGAAAAGAAGTGAGAAATTATGATTTCACCGTGAATAAAACTAAGAACTTTTGAAAGAGGAAAAAAAAAAAAAAACAAAATAAGAAAGTCATTCACGGTCTCCTCAAAAATGTGAGCTATAGGTAGTTTCAGATTTTTCACTTTGGCTAAATACAATAAAAAATTAAAATATAAAAAATTGCGCCTAAGGAAATACACTGTTGTTGATGTGGAATCTGTAGAAACTAGAAGCCAACATTAATCAACAAATGTGACTGAACTAGTACATAAAAAAAATAGGAAAAAATTCACCATTGGTACCCAAACTTACCTCGCTATACAAGAAAGGTACCCGAACTTGAAAAACGATCATCATGGTACCCAAAGTTTTAAATCCTATTATAGAGGTACCTAGCGTGTTTTGACCGGCTGGCTTCCCGGTTTTTGATGACGTGGCAGTTTGCATTTTGATTCCGAGGGGCAAATGTGTAATCTTCGCCTTGGAGATCTGGATTGGATTCAGATTGTGTTTTTGGTTTCTGAGTTCGAATGGGTTCACCGGAAAGATTGTTTGGCCGGCAGAGAACCCTTCATGAGATCCTTGGAGGAGGTCTTGGTGAGTCATTTTCATCTTTTTTATAATTCTGTATCACTTTTCTGATCATGGATTCTGCTGTTTTCAGTTCTTAACATCTTCATGTTGTTATTAAATTTTTCTTTCAATATTGGAGTTACTTCAAAGTTGAGCATTAATTTGGGAAATGTAAACCTTGGTCTTTGATCAATGCAGAATTTTGGTCGGTTGCTATTGGATTTAGGATTTTATGGGTCTGATGAGCCTTGCTTTTTTGGGTGATATAGTTGCAGATGTGATCTTGTGGAGGCAGAAAGATGTTACAATGGGGATACTGTTAGTAGCTTTAGCTGCTTGGGTGGTATTTGAGAAGTCTGGTTATACATTGCTATCACTGGTCTCTAGCGTTCTTCTCCTCCTCTTCGTCATTCTCTTTCTCTGGGCAAAAGCGGCTGCCATTCTTAACCGGTAATCTGTAGTAGAAGTTGTGCTTCTTGACTGTTATTTGGTGCCTTATACCTTAAGACATTGATGATGTGTTCAGTTGATGCAAACTCTCTGTCATTCATCCAAAATGAAAAAAATCACAAATGTTTTAAGTTTCAATATGCACACCTGTTTGACATTATACTGATTATAGTTTATAAGCGAGTTTAAGTCCTTGATGAACTGTTACATTTGTTTTCATCCCAAATAAAGTCAAACTTTTGAAGACATGACTAAGATGATTGACGAGATACACTTTTCTCTAGCAAATTTTGAATTCGTGCTGCCACCTTGCTATTCAACTAGACATGTTTCAGCAGTTACTCATTTCATATGTAGTCTTGATCTTATTATGCATACAATGACCAAATGCCACTGTGAACAGACCAGCTCCACCCCTGCCTGAATTGCAGTTATCAGAAGAAATGGTGAACGAAGCTGCAGCTGTCTTCCGGGCTCGTGTAAATGCTTTGCTTTTGATTTCACAAGATATTTCTCTTGGTAAGGACTCGAGGTCGTTCTTCAAAGTAGCGGCTGACCTGCTGCTGATTTATTTTGTTAGTGGCTTGACTGATTTCCTGACTTTGGGCTACACCAGTAAGTTTCATTTCATGGGATTTGCATACTTCAGAAATAAGAATCAAATGTCGGATTTATAATTTTCCTTTCTTCTGTTGCAGGCCTTGTCATTGTTCTGACAATTCCAGCATCCTATGAGAGATGTGAAGATTATGTGGACAAGTATGTCATAATGGTGTACAGGAAATTGCTGCAATTGTATGTTAAACTTGATGAGCAATATGTAAACAGATTTCAATACTTGGTACTGGAGAAGAAGAAACTAAGTTGATTTCTAAAGTTCATGTGATCGATGTATCGATGTCTTCGAGCGAGGAAAATTTATCTCCCTTTCAAAATAATTTCTTTTGGGACCAAATTAATGACAGCCATCAGTTCTGGTGAGGAATAAGAGAAAAAATTACAAAGATTAAATTTTTCTGGACTTGGTCACCACCACAGTCGATTACAATTTCTCATTATGCCAGTCCTAGCTCTAGCCATCTCGACCTGTGTCATAAAACTTGCGTTTGAGCTGTGATGCCGGAGGAGGTGGAGGAAGCGGCTGTGATGCCAATATACCTTTGTTATCCCTTGGATCCATACTATTACCACCATGGTAAGGTTGTTCCATTGCATTGTTTGTCATCTGCTGAGGATTGAAAGGCATGCCGCCTTGATAATATGCAACATTTCCTTGAGGATCTGAGGAGTTGGGGAAACCATCTGCAGTTCCTTGACCCCCTGGTGTAGCTTGTTCAAAAGGAACACCAGCCTGTCCTGCATTCCAAGACTGGATAACCAGCTGCATAATTCATGTTAGGTACTGAACCCGGGGGAAAACCCAACAACGACCCCTGTTCTTGTCCCATATCCTGTCCAGAATCCTGTCGCACCATCTGATAGGGAGCACCATAGAATGGTTGAGAGCCATCAACTGGGAAAGTATAGCCAAACTGAAGGGCGGGCATCATCTGTACTTGATTGGAATTCATGGGAACTGCAAAATTGGGAGGCTGAATAGAATGCATGGGTGGGTATTCAGAATAGGGAGTCTCGGAACTCATTCCTTGCTGCATATCTGAAAACTGGCCAGAGTCTTGCATTGGAGCACCAGATGAATCAAAGCTTTGTTGATGGTAGAGATTCTGGGGAAGAGGCCTGTCAAAGCCTGGCAGTCGGCTGAGATCTGGTGGATTATTTTGAATTTGCCCAAAACCTGGAGGTGGTGTAGGCTGCATGACTGGCCTTGGAAGTGATTGTTCTCGTTGAAGACGAGCTTTGTCATCAAGGTCATGGAACTGAGAATTCGAACTAGGAGAAAAGACTGGCCTTGGTGGAGCACGAGCAGTGGATTCAGATGCTGCAACTTGGTTTTTACTCCGGGCTCTGCAAAAACAAGACAACGAGCTTTTCAATCCAAAAACATTCAAATCCAACTTAAAAACTCAAACTTTTAACAGCATGCAGTTTGAGAAAGCAAAAATATGAAGGTGAAATTGACATACGAGTCGGCCATAGATAGCAATCGGGAAATCGCAGCGAACACAAAAGTGGACGCGCTCGCCGAGCTGACGACGGGAGCGGCGGCCAATGGTCTTTACGAGTCAATTTTGACTGGCGTACTCTCGGGGTTATAATAGACATTTGCCCTTCGGAATCAAAATGCGAACTGCCACGTCATCAAAAACCGGGAAGCCAGCCGGTCAAAACACGCTAGGTACCTCTATAATAGGATTTAAAACTTTGGGTACCATGATGATCGTTTTTCAAGTTCGGGTACCTTTCTTGTATAGCGAGGTAAGTTTGGGTACCAATGGTGAATTTTTTCCAAAAAAATAGGATACAAAGTCAAAATTGATATTAGATATAAAATCGAAATTCTTGTGATGTATAGAACTACAACGATGAAGAACTTGAGCAAGTGTTTCTACTGGGTGAGAGAATGCACCAGCTGCCGGCCTAATCCCCATAGACCAAGTATCAGCAAGGACTGTATTTCCACAAAACCCTACCAATCTTGTACTAGATGAAATCAAATTATAAGTTCTAATGGAAAGTTTGATTAATAACATGACATGTAAAGAATCTGGTGGTTGGAGAAGAACTTTGTATGATGGTAATGGAGACTGTTGTGAAAATGAATCACTACTATTATATGAAATTCCATAGAATTCGTAATGTGATGACAGCCGAAGCAAATGTTATTTACATGCTGTCAAGGATTATTAGAATCATGTGTTGAAAAAATGAATGGAGAAACATAGGCGTATTGAAATACGATTAGCCTGAAACTGTTGACGAAGTGGAAGATATCAGTTCCAGAAGCTGGTTATGTATCTTGCCATTACTCACAAGGAAGCCACCTTGAGGGTATATACTCCTCCGTCCGGTTTCATCTGCTGCAAGATCAACTTGATTTCCTTCCCAGTCAGTTGCCTGATTAAACAGTACAATCTCTTTAGATGGAGAATATTTCAACGGTATAAGTGTATTTTGAGAATCATTACAAATCTATACAGAAGCCAACATCTGATAACTTCATAATTTACAGTCTGCATATCCATATCCATTCAAAAGGAAGACATGTTTTGTTATAAAAAAAATCTTCAATTTCGGTTTTTTCGGTCTAAACTCTAATCAGTCGACCTCATTTCAGTTTTTATACTCTTACATGGTAGCTTACCATCAAATCTATATTTTTGAACAAGTATCATTACTGAATGCACATTTACACTCAATACTACAGAAAGAGTCATAGAAGAACATACTATTCCCCCTGCTTCAAGTACGCATATAATACCAACAGCGTGATCCCAAGCCTGCATAGTGATAAGTTGAAGTGAGTCATGCTAGGTTTCTATAATTCACTGACAACTGGAGGAGAAGCAATACCTTGACAACTTTTTCTCTCTCTCGCTGAATGAAAACAGAACCCCTACCTGAAGCCACCAATAAATACTTGCATAAACTGCAAGAAAGGGTGATTGCAGCTTGTTAGAGTTAGCCTCAAACAAGGGATGTGTAATCTATAATGGATCTCGGAATTTCAGAAAAGGGTCCCTGTAACTTAATTCTAACATGTCATCTACACATGTACAATGGCAAATCAACACTAAAACGAACAATTGGAAGTGCTAACTTAAGATTAAAAGCCATCTTGAGTTCTTGACAGTACCACATTATGCAATCAGTGGCCACTGAACCATTTTGAAACATTAACGTATGGTGACAGAGTAAATTATTTCTACATATATTCACCTAAATAACAATGCCTGATCGTTGTTAACACTACTAAAAGTATTTTAGCAATCCTGTTTTTTTGTAGACGCAATCAAGAAGGAAAAGAACAAACCTTCCACAACAAGGTTTCAAAACGAGTACTTGACCGTCACCAACACTATCAGCATTATTTGTTGAGGTATAGAAAGCTGCCGGTGGCAATGCCTCCCATGCTTCACTCTCTCTGATACAAAAGAGTGCCTGAGGCACTATAGAACAGCCATCAACAAAGCAACGGGTCCAAGAGTAAGGAGTCAGCACAGATGATAAACTTCTTGTCCACGTGCCACATCCAATATGAGAGACCATAAGAAGCCCTGTTTCAGATGGAATGCTCTTCTCTTCCTGGACTCCAGAGAAACATTTGTTTGATTCCTGCCAGTGTGGGCATCCCATGACACCTAATACAATTTCCCCGTCAACTACAAGAGCCAAACCTACCTGTAAACTTTGGTCATTTCCTTTAATTTTGTGCTCTGTCGCATCTGTGGAAGAAGTAAAAGTTGTGCTACTAATAAGTATTGCAGTAAAAAGAATATAAATTTTTCTCTAAGATAAGAGCTTGAACCCCAATTGTTTTGCAACACAGACTGCAATTACTATATTCCATTTGAAACTGTTGAGCTTACTACTGAAGAGTGGAATAATTTCAGTAACCACTGGAACTGAAATACAAGATAAAAGGTAGATTTCCAGCAAGTCTGGAACTGCTCTTCTGATCACTAACCAACACACTCAATCATTCTTATAACAAAGGCATTTTATAGATTTCCACAAAGATTAGTTGTTAGAATATCTCAGATTCCTACATGAGTTTATATTCATCCCTTTCTCTTTATTATTACTTCTTACTTGAACATAAATATCTCCATTTTCATATCAATTGTCCTCCATCCCAACTGATCCAATTCATATCCTCAGTAACACTAAGAAGTTGAAAATCACAAACTTCCGAAGAGTATAATATCAGTGTCAACTTGTCACCTAATTTGCATGATTTACGCTCCAGTAATCCTTTAAAATCACTCTCACATTATACACTCAGCTAAACAGTGATGAAAACAAATTACAGACTAAAACCGAAACGACCTTTTAGCAGTTACTCAGTTAGTAAGACATACCACAAACAATGCCTTATTTCCCATCACAAATCCTCTGGTGCCATCAATTGGATCCAGTAACTGCATTGTGTTTAACATTTCAGTAAAAACAAAGCATGATTATTACCACAAGCTAAGTTAAAATCTTCCAGTTCAAATTTTCAAGCAATGTAAAGCAAAATTGAAATTTCAAAACACACTAACCCAATACGTCGCCGGTTCAGCTCCAAAAGTAAAGGCCTCCGGTCCACCTCTATCGATCGCCTCCAACACATCCTCCGTTGTCAATGCCACGTCTCCGGCGCCGGCCTTATCAACCACCGCACTCACCACCGGCTCCACCAGATTATTCTCCCGCACCGACGCCGAGTCCTCTTCCGCCACCAACGGAATCGACGGGAACCGCCGCCCTAGCTCTGCTCGTTTTCCACCGATTTTCAAATCAAGACCTCAAAATCGTAATTAGATTCAAAATCAAGGACTAATCAGCAAAAAACTAACCTAAACTGATGAGCGCCTGGACGCTGAAATCGGCGACGGTGACCGGAGTCTGGTCGTTCTTCTCGAGAACACCGCCGGAGCTCGACTGCAACGCCGTCTGGACCTCGATGCAGAGCTTGGAGGCGGTTTCGACGACGTCGATGGCGGCTTCGAGCTCTCTGTAGTGCTTGGCGGTCTCGGCGGCGAAGGGAAGAGCGGAGCTGCATTTGAAATGGGAGAGGCGGCGGGGGAGAGAGATTCGGGTGGGGAGAGGCGCAGGGGAAGATGAGGTGGGGAGGATGAATCGGACGGTGGAGAATTGGCGAGAAGAGTGTGCGAGAATCATGGCGGGTATTATGGGGCGACTGTTAGAGCGGAGTCAGACTGTGAATAGAGTTGAGGTGGTGAGTAATTAGTGGAGGAGACTGCCTTGTGGGGGATAGCAGGTCCCTACGAAAAATTGGGCCAAAACCCGGTTAAAGGCCCAAGTCTTTATACCAAACTATCAAGACGAGTGGGTCAGTTTTCGCGTCGGACGGATGCCATGTTCTTACGGATCGAAAACGTTTTTTACTAATACCGTTACCATTCAACATGATTCATATCTCTTAAGTTCAATACTAATAAACTGTTAATAATAATGTCGGTGCGAAAGGGTAAGAAGTATTAATCGTTGATTCATTATAACATAAACTGTGAATGTTACAAAGAAATTTTAGAATTTCTTGCTCTGTTTGTTTGTATTTGTGCTTCAAAGAGCATTCGGATTTCTAGCTCATTTACAACGGCACATCTACAAGAAATGGCAGTTCTCCATCACACCAGGAGTATTGCAACTTTGCCAGCCTGAATTCTGAAATGACCATTCCCCATCAAACCAGCTTACTTGTTTGCTGAAAGTTGAAAGGAAAGCAAGAGAGACATCAAAATCATGTACATTTACACTAAACCTCAAAGAGATCAAAGAGGTGTTTATAACTTCATATACCTTGCATAAACAGAGTACCAGAGCCACACCATCACCAGCAAGCAGTGTTGGCGTTCTCCGGACGATAGTAGCACTTCTTTCTCCCCAATTTTTATAGCCATGGTCAGTGGCGGAACCAGAAGAAACATAATGGGGGGGGAGTAAAAAAAAATTTATGCGAAACTTCTATATTTTAAATAACAAATACAAAAGTTACTTGAACAGTACTTTATGTTCTTTGATAAAGATAAACTCATCAAGTATACAATTGGAATCAAAACTCTTAGAAATTTCTCTCTCAATATAGACTCCCAAATTATCTGCTAAAAAGTCATCATCCATTCTTTTATGAGTCTTGTTTTGATGATCTTCATTACCGAAAATGCTCTTTCACTAGTTGACGTAGAAACATAAAGAGTTAATATAAGCCGAATCAATCTATCAATAAAATAATATCTATCTACCCTCTTAGTCTCCACTAGCCTCCTACATAATTCAAGAATAGATGACAACAATTGCAATTCTGGATGACTATGCACATCAACTTCAAATGACTTCAATTGAAACCTCAAATTAATTTTCTCTTAATATGTAAAATCAATGGGATAATACTTGTCCACAAGCATGATTATAGAAAAGTAAAAACAGAATAAGAAAACGAAGAGACAAAAGGAGACTAGGAATCTCTGATTTTATTCTGTAATTAATGTCTACTATTTGTGTTTACTTGCTTAATTTATTAAAAGATTTAATTATAATATTAATAAGGGACCAAACTAAGTATTATTGAACGTGGATTTTAGATTTTAATTGACTCAGTTATGGAAAAACTTCTGCCGGGGGGCCAAGCCCATGCTGGTCCCTTCTACACTCCGCCATTGTCCATGGTGTCTAAAGTTTTGAACAAGAGAGGTGGAGACTGGATCGGAGATGGTAGTATGGCTATGGTTTCGGCCGTGAAACAGAGACGAAGAGAAGAAGAGACACAAATATTGAGTGCGGCTGAAGTGAGTTTGGGACTTTGGCCATAACTTCATACCCAGTAGTAGTTGGTAAAAGTAAATGCAGTCAAATTATGATAGCTAGAGTCTTCTGGATTCTGCAAAACACGTTCTTATTATTACTGCTTGGTCAATACTGACTACTGAGACTTCTGCAAAGAGTTCAAGCGCTGTTCTTCAGTAGAGGACATTGCAGGCTTCACATGGTGGGGATTGAACTGGAACCTCTGCACTCTCAAGTCTCAATTGAATTGGGTTGTACTCAGCATCTCTATGTAGCTGGGTCAAAGATTTTCCCTGCAAGTTTGTACGTGTACTAAAAGATATTAAGAAAAGTTACTGCATCCTAAAAGATATTTACCACATAAGCTTGTCATTTCTAAGAGATATACAAAGTTGTATTTATAATTTTTTTGTTTTATTCAGTTTATTCACCTAAATACTATACTTACAGCTGAAACGTTACATTGCTCACCTAGTATGCACCATTATTTGCCATGAGGCTATGAGATTTGACTTGTTTGTTAGACGAAATCATAATTTATCTGAAGGTTATCTTCATCCAGATCATTCAGATAAACTCAAGGGAAAATATCCTACGTAAAGTGTTGTCCTTATCTGAATAAGCCACGTGTCACCGTGTAATTCATCCCAACCCTGGTGCCCCCAGGTTTCTTGCAAAGTCCGCTATAATCAAGCCAATCCATCTCCATCACAACTTCACGAGCCCTCTGTTTTCCCACAGATTCACTACAAACCTGGGGACCCAACTTCACCATATATAGAATCTTCAACACAGGAACCAACATTTCTTCCTCCTTCAAAGTTTCAGTTTACTGTTTTGATTAATTCTGGGATGAGCTTGAGGTACGCGAGCAGAGTGTTGTACCAGGCAGGGATGAGGGTGATGAAAGACCAGGCCCCCAAGCTAAGTGGCGAGTCGTCGGCCGTTAAGTCTCTCAGGGATTCAGCTTCTTCTTCTTCATCATCTTCGTCTTCCTCTAATAAGTTACAGACGAGGCGGTTCTCTGTGACTATTGATTCAGAGGCTGAGAAGATCGACAAGGTTAAGAAAGCAGAAGAGTCTCTGAGGACTGTAATGTACTTGAGCTGTTGGGGTCCGAACTGAGATTTTGCGTATATAGTTTCGTTTTCTAGCTATCTTTTTGGTGCTAGTGTTGATTGTATATTGTGTATAGATAACATGGACCTTGTAATTGAATCCAGAGGTTACGTTTGTCATAAACAGGTGCTTTACAATCAGGTTTTGCATTGGAGTTGAATCCTTTGATCGACTTGAAGCAAAACTTGTTGAACAAAAGGATAATTAGAAAGAAAAAAATAAATAGTTGTCAGAAGTGGGATTTGAACCCACGCCCTCGTTAGAGGACCAGAACTTGAGTCTGGCGCGTTAGACCACTCCGCCATCCTGACTTGTTGTTATGTATTCACACGTAAATTTATATGTTCTCTAATCACGTGGCCTGATCCTATCTAATATCCAGAACCCCTATCACCACCCCAAGTCTCCTCCACCACAAAGTTTTCTTTGAAATAAAACCGATAAGCTTCATTACCCCTTCTCTGCTTCTTCTTGCTCCTTCCATTACAATCACTTTTAGCTCAAAAACAGAAATCATGTTCTTACTGAAACCCTGTAGAACACATTATAACACACCGGTTCTGTCAAACCATCCTCATGCGCTTCAGAAGTTAACAAATACACAGACTTCCCAGTTTGCACGACTGAGAACATTGTACCCCCACAGAAGAAAGCTTAGCTGCAGTCGATGTGTAAGTAGTAATGGACAACAAGGAGAAGGCAGCAGCAGCAGCGAGAGGAAGCCATTCTTGACACTAGAGGAAGCTGGTCTCGTAGAAATCTCAGGCCTTGACACCCACGAGAGGTTTCTATGTCGCCTAACGGTACGCACTATCAACAAGCTAGTTCCACTATTGTTCTTACTGATCCTTAATCTTCTGAATACAAATTTTGTGATTGTTAAATCATAGCTCCCTGAGTATGTACAACAATCAAAACACTAGTTTCAGTAGAGATAGACTAGCTTTCGAGAGTGATACATATTCTAGTATCTATGAGGAACTAGTAACGATACATAAGTGTAACATAGTAGACTTTCGCGAGCTGAATTGGTTGTTTTGTGTAAGCACAGATATCATCATTGAATCTGCTAAGGGTGATATCGGAGCAAGAAGGGTGCACAATTGAGGAGCTAAATGCAGGGAGAATATGTGACTGGTTTATGAAAGACAAACTCAAAAGAGAGCAGAGTATAGGCTCTGCTGTTCTTCAATGGGATGATTCCCAGCCTTTTTAAATACTTGGAAACCATTAGAGTATATTCTTGTCAAATTCAAAGTGAAACGACTCTCACCTCAAAATGACATCACTTTTGGAATGCTCATCTATCTTAGCTTTTGTGGAAGTATGCTTGTGTCAAATTCAAACTCGTATCATTGAATCATGTAGTTGATTCCCATTAGGAAGGATGATTAGCTATTAGTTTAACTAGCCACAACATTCTTCGATTTGAAATTTGAATAGTCAATGCTGCCCTGATTGCCAAGGCAAGTCTCACGCGTATTTGACTTCTATGTATTGAAACAAAAACGTATTCAAAATTTTGTGGAAGACATTGGTTGAAAGATAAACTAATGCATTATGCTATGTTATCTCGTTATGGAAAGATGTTGACGTCCATCATTCATGCCTTCAAATTATTTTGTTCGGCCTCTTAATACGAAGAAATTGAACAACTTGGAACTAATAATGATAATTTATCACTCTTTAATATGCAATCAATGTCCTGTATTCATATCATGTTATATTTTTAGTAAACGAGTTGAGATTTTACATTATACGGATTCTCTGTTTATATTTGTCTTCTTATATTGTCTCATGAATGAATCATGTTCATTCAATTGTAATCATCTATGGTTAAGATTGGATGGTCTAGATGCAGCATGAGATAATATGAGGAGAAAAATATGAGCAGAAGATCTGAATCCATGTTCATATGTTACTTAGAACAAGTCTCGCCTCTAATTTAGGTTTGATTGATTGTTAAGAGTTCTATTTAGTATTAACAACTCTTAACAGAACAAAAAAGGTGCGATACCTTTTATTACACCAAACACAAAGTCCAAATCCTGCACCGTCAGCGTATAAATCCCACTAAACCAATCACATAATCAATTACCAACCCCCACTTAAGTTCAAAACATTTCAAACCCAAAAAGTGAAGCAGTAATTGGCACTAAGGTAACCTCACTGCTAAATTTCTTCCTTGTTCGGTCGACTTCTGGATCCTGCTAGTAGTGCAAGTGACTCAGCACCTAATGTGCGATTTTAGTCTCTGAAATATGTGACTAATCGCTCATCAAGAAGACAAAAACTGCACTTTTTATTATCCAACCTTCCATTTATATTGCACTTTTAAAGAGATTTATAATTAAGCAACATTTGGTGTAGAGAGATCCGTATAGCAGTCATGAGCCAAAAGAGGCAGAAGCAAAGCATAAACTTCTTCTAAAACAAAGTCGTGCACATCGGCAGTTAAAAGAAATTACAGTACCCCGTAGCAAAACCCAAAGTCAACTCACCCACACACACCCCACGTCAACGCCCCGTCCACAAAAAGCCAATGGTGCGCCACTTTTCCACCTCCACCAGTACGGCGTCGTTTCCTCATTTTTTGTCCAAACAGTTGTACAAATAGTGAAGGATTGATTCCACAAAGGCGAGCAGCATCAACATAAAAGGCCTCTCTCTCTCTCTCTCTCGGACGTGAACTCCACCCGGTCCTCTCCCTCAGTTCCGATTCCGACTCTCACCTCAAAACGACGCCGCTTCGTTCGTTCGTTCTTTACACTAATCTAATGCTCTGAGGTGATGGCCATAGCTGACCACAAGTCTTCGTCTGACGGAAAAGTCTGGGGCTTCTTCAAACGGCCGTTTCGACCGTCCGGTAATTCCGCCGCCACTACAACGTCGTCTTCTTCCATGTCGCACGGTCATCCCCACCCCAACGGCGACGGATCGATTCCTCAAGTCTCGAGTTCCGTGTCCTCCGTCGCCAGGTCGCTGCTTCCGGCTCGCCGGAGACTGAAGCTCGATCCCTGCAATAAGCTCTATTTTCCTTGTGAGTATTATCTCTTCCATTTCCTGCTTCTCTTTTTAATTTTAATTTTTTAATTTTTGCTTAAATTAGCTGTGTAAGTAGATTTTGCTGTCTAATTCGATTTGCTGTTAGATTTGTCTGGATTTATTTTCGGATTTTGTTGCTAATTTTGTTTGTTTAAGCAAGAAATAACTGTTTTTGGAATATTTCTGTTAGAGCATGAGGATTGACATTTTGTCATGTAGCTCTGTACCAAATGAGATAGATGATTTAGCTCATAAGTCACTGAAAGAGTAAATGATCTATAGCGATTTGTATTTTCGAGTATATGGATGGTTTTTGTATTGAAATGAAAGAGTTGGTGTCGATGGAGTCGGTTTTATTGGATCATTTACTTGTATTGATGTGTGCAACTTTTAGTAGGGGATAGTGGTGCTGCTTGTGGATTCTTTTGTGATGATGATTTTGGTGTCTCTTGTAGGTGAGCCTGGGAAGCAGGTTAGGAGTGCCATTAGGATTAAAAACACAAGCAAGTCTCATGTAGCGTTCAAGGTATGATCTGAAGTTTTCTTTTCCTTTTGGTTCTATAGTTTGATAGTATCAAATCTGTACTGTCGATTGGTTTATACTTACCTTAATAGGTTAGGAGTTAAGTTCTACCTGCTGTTTGTTATTATACTTTTATATATGTTACATAGTTTCATCTCGAATAATCTTGCATTGATAAATTTGCTTATTGTGCTTGAGTTTCTGATGAGTTGATCACGTTTCTTTGCTTAGTTTCAAACGACTGCACCAAAAAGTTGTTTCATGCGTCCTCCTGGTGCTATTCTTAGTCCTGGTGAGAGTATCATAGCAACAGGTAATAATCTGTGTAAAAGTACCATGTAGATTCAGTTTAATGTTTTTTCTTGTGAGGTTTAAGTTTAGTTTTTTGAATCATGTCCAACCTCTGAATGTATGTTTTTTATGGCAGTGTTCAAGTTTGTGGAGGTTCCAGAGAACAATGAGAAACTAGTGGATCAAAAGAGCAGAGTTAAATTCAAAATAATGAGCCTGAAGGTGAAGGGGCCAATGGACTATGTACCTGAGCTGGTGTGTAACTTGCATCCTTCAAGTGCTATCTTTAATTATTATGTTACTCCATTAACCATGTTCCTGAAATTAGACTCGGATGTTTTCAATGCTCCTTTTAAATTTGAAAGGCCTCAGCATAGCTTCAACCAAATATTAATTAAATCAAATCATTTTTATTTCGGTGTCATACTTACTATCTATGGATATATACAGATGGGAGGTTATGTTTTGAAGCTCATTAATATGTATAATAAGCTTCTGGGCATTTAGGAAACTGCACTGTACTAAGTCTGCCTAGATGAGATATACTGAGCTGTGTGGTCATTAATGCCTAATATCAATCATACTGTTGTCTTCTGTATTTACATTTTTGTTTATGTGATTAGTCCAGAGTGTAGACATGATGTGGTTCTAACTTTTTGAGTTCAAAGCTGATTCAGCTTTTCCTAGAGTTGAGGTCCTGGCTGTTGATTTGTATCTCGATAGGATATGACTTTGATTGAAGTAATACTACTACAGAGGTTTAGTCGTGTTCAATATGTGGTCTTCACTGTTGGTTGTATATTTGTTTAAAGTTTATATAAAACTGCTATGAATTGGTAGGATAATGGAGCGTTCTTTTGCAATGTCGTTCTAGTACTGATCTTAGAAATTCACTGTTTCCCACAGTTTGATGAGCAGAAGGAACAAGTAGCAATAGAGCAGATACTACGGGTTGTCTTTCTGGATCCAGAGCGTTCCACCCCTGTAAGTGTTGTTTATTGTCTCAGTATTCATCGAATTGGTTGAATAACTCAATGTGTTTATAAGTTTTCATGGATCTCCTCATGCATGTGTCGTCTGGTCTGCTGTAAGATCTCTAAATAGGGTATACATGTCTGAAAGATTGCTCCTTGTTTCATGTAGGCTATGGAAAAATTGAAGCGCCAGTTGGCTGATGCTGATGCTGCGGTTGAGGCACGCAAAAAACCTCCAGAAGATACTGGTCCAAAGATTATAGGAGAAGGTCTCGTCATAGATGAATGGGTAAGTACTTAGTTCTCTATTTGTCAGAGTTGAATATCTTATCTTGTTGGTCATCCATCTTATTCTTCTCATATTCTTTAGAAGGAGCGAAGGGAAAGATATCTAGCTCGGCAGCAGGTTGAAGGATTGGAATCTGCATGAGCTGGTGTCTCATTTGTTCTGGGTGATTGAAGTGAAAATCAATTGTTTTTTTCATTGTATCAGTGTATCATGTTGCATTAGTACCCTCGTATCGTTTCCTGTAATGTGAAGGTGCTTGTTGTACTAAAAAATTGATGAGGACGATCCAAATATATTCTAATGTAAAAATGAAAAAGAAAAAAAAAATGTTTGAAGTGTAGAGCCTCCTATAATTGGAGAGTACTCTGAACTTTGCTAGTCTCTCAGCTGTCTGTAGATAATGAGATTTTGTTTTTCCAGAGAACTGAAACTGGGCTTTTGGCAAGTGTTTCGCGATAGCATCAAACTGATACTTCGTATTGAGCGTTTTTTTTTTTTTTTTTTTATGGCATTGCTTGGAAACATATCCTGCACTGCACTGCACTCATGGCTTTATGTCACTTCACTTTCAATACATACTGATCTGGTGTCTACATATATATTTCTGTGAGAGGCTTTCTTGAGTAAGGTAAATTGTAAATGTGAAAATGCAGTTGATCTAATTGAAGTGGTTCTGGTTCTCTGGTGGACTGTACCTGACTACCTGTGGTGAAACGACCAGTTGATTTTCAATGTTGAAGAGATCATAGTCAGATATCGACTTTACATCGTACGTCGAGCTCCACCAAATTTCTCGTTGATGAGAGAACTATGACCGATACTTTCAGTGTTTGTTTCTCTTTATGACCGTGTACATGTTGTCGAATTTAGTTTTCTATCCTTATTTTAAACCATAGGAACACCAAAGATGGATTCTAACGTTACAAATTAGAATATGCAAAGAAAGACGATGACCACGTTTTCTTAGGTAGCGAAAGCACATTGATATTGCACCAAGGCAAATAACCAGATTATTAGAGTGCGTGGTATTAATAAATTATGGTCGGTCAACATATGGTGGCACCAGCACAAACCTATGCCTAATACAAAGCATGTCATCACTTGCGTTTCTGCCAAGAAATCAGACACCGTCAAATTAGTACAGAAAATACAAATCCCGCCACTGGTATAAAACCAGAAACCAATGGCTTCCCTCTAATGGTTTTAAGCTTTAAGTTATCCAAATTCATTAAACCACCTTCCCCGCCAACTGATACCGCCCCCAATACTTTGTCTATATAAAGCCTTATCTAGTTCAGCTACAAGAAGAAGACACAGAAGAACAAGAACAAGGTCAATATCCAAATACACAATGAGTTATTGGAGGAGAGATATGCTGGGAAGTACTAGTAGTACTGTGGAGAGCAGCAGGATTGATCCGGCTGGTGTTTCGAGTCCGAATGCGAGGAAGCAGAGACAGTTCTTGACATGCAGCAGGAGGATTAATAATCCGGCGGAAGGCGGTGGTGCTGAAAGTGAAAGGAGCAACCAAGCTGAGGCTGAGGAGTCCCTTCACAAAGTCATGTACTTAAATTGCTGGGCACAAAGCTGACTTCATGCAACTTCGGATAAGATGATGAAGAAGACTTGAATTCATTTTGCTAGCACATCCAGCGGCTCTTCTAAGCTCATTTGTACATAGATGCATAGAACTGAGTACATTTCGGTAGGAAATTATGTTTAGGCCAGTCATGAAATATATATATGCACTTTGCATTTATTTCAATTCTGATGAAGTTCATTTTTACCTTAACGTCTTTTACTACTGCGCGCTATTGTAATTAACTTCTTTAATCTCTTTAATTCTACTCAATTAATTTCAACTCGATCCCCAATTATATCATGAATTCATGATACAAAATCCCAACGGCTTCATCTTGCTCACTTTTATATCTACACACATAACGCCTGCAAAGGAACAAAAGAGTGAAAACCAATGCTTAGACAATGAAATCAAATCAATATAAGTTGGACAAAGTGATATATTTGGCACAAAGTGATTGAAGGATCCAAATGAACAAAGTGAAAGCAAGCTCATTCACATAACTCATCTGCACACAAAGAGCTAGAAGTTTTGGATAATGGATACAAAGATGAAGTAGAACCACAATACTTATTTAAACTCAGTTTGACGCCATTCGCTAACCTATCGGGCTGGTCTTTCTCATGCCTAGAGAGCAAATCTAATTACTCATCCTTATGAAATCGGTCTACAATAATATATGAAAGCACATATGAACGTATGTCTTTGCCTTTTCTAATTGTTTATCTAGTATGTTCCGCAATTTCATTGTTGATCGAATCGCAACGAAGTAAACAACTGGCCTGTTTGTGTTTGGAACTAAGATAGTCACGATTTTCTTGGATGTAGTTGTTGGCGTAATTCAACATCTTTGCCATTATAAACAGGAAGGGCTTCAGTTAGGATGGCAAACACTATCAAGATCAAGCTAGCTTTCTACATTAGAGGAGGAAAGTAAAGATCAGTACGTAGAAGATCGAGAATGGCTAAAGCAAATAGCAATGCATCCATGGTCTTGACAGTTCTGATGCTATCTTTTCTGCTTGTAGTCTCTATCGCTGAAAGCCGATCTCTTGGTAATTGTTTTGTCTAATCGCAGCACAACAACAAATAGATAAGATGCTATAGTCATTTTTCAGTCATATATAGGGGTTTAAAATAAACCAACATTGATTTGGGTCGTTAATTACTGAACTACACTGCATGCATGAGTAGTGGTATTGAAAAATCATTTAAGTAAAATTGCACAAATTAATTAACCATAGAGTCGCTCTAAAGCATCAACATATATAGACTGATCGGAGTTATTTGGTTATATGTTTGAACAACTTCATTGACACATTTTCGTTTGATGTTGAAAAATGAAGAAGGGATCCTGAAGCCTGTCACCCTGAAATGTGATAAAGTGTACGGTGTGAAACCTGGAGACACCTGTTTTGAAATTGCTGAGGCTTTCAACTTGCCTGCTAAGTTCTTCAGTTCCATCAATCCCAATCTCAACTGCAAAGCCCTCTTCGTTGGCCAATGGGTTTGTCTTGACGGAGAATTAACCTTTTAAACTGCTGCATGTTGATGCTCATAGTTCTTGATACTCGAATAATTGGAAAGTTAAAGAATAATGAATAAAGAGATGATAAGAATGAACTAATTCTTGTGATGGCATACGCCATTTTCCACATACTGTAATGTATTTTCCTGTTTGGTGTTGGAATAAAAAAATTCTCGATGTGTTTCTATAATTTGGTTCCAAATATTCATCAGGAAAGGTTAACTTTGCTAAACAAGCATCCCACTACATAACACCCCCATTAGCAATGCAATTCAGTGAAGATCAGTCTAAAACATCCAAGTCCAAAATTTGGACCCAATTTTTCTACGCATTTTCGAAAGTAAAAGAAAATGGATTACCAATGATAAGATTATGCACAGAAAATTTCAATATTTGGTGTTGACAAGATTGTGTATGTTCGTGGAGGATTTAGTATCCGGCGAACGGTCAACACGTGGGGTGGCGGACGTCAATTTCAGTCATGTTGTGGTGTGTGCGAGCGTGCCAGTACCTTTGAGTTAGGTACAACTTCGATGCAGACGACCTCTGGCGAGCGTACTTATCTGGCTAGCATATCTGTCTGCTCCCAATTCCTGACTTCTTGACCAAACGACTGTTACGCGGGCGTTGACTAGGCCTGCGTAAGAGGCTCTAACAAAAGTATATTAGGATTTTCTTTCAACCTATTGCAGGTTGAGTAATCTTACTTCGATCTTGTGATGCAAAGCAGAGCAATAATTCAAGATAGCGGGGAATAGTTCTCCTCCAACCTATAGCAGATTGGTTTACGTTTTGTTACCGGAGTAACGTCTCGATTTGCTACTGGCATAGCGACTGACACTGGGTGCTTCAGCGAACGCGGACACTAGGCGAGCGTGCGACTCTGTACGTATGGCGGCAATGTGCGGCTCTGTACGTATGGTGGCAAGTTGCGGCTACGATGTGCGGTATGCTGGAAGCGATAGGTCTCAGTGACTCTCGACAATAATGCAAGGCACACTTCGACAACCGTGCAAGTATACAGCGAGCGGTGGAGGGCGTAAGGTTGCAGCGAGGTTGGATAGTGGTTGTTTGCGGTTTGTGGAGTCAGTGCGCGTAAGATGCTCCGGGGAGACTTTGCAAGGATTGCGATGTGCAAAAGCTTGTGTGTTTGTTAGATAGTTGTGAACCTTTTCTACGTTGGACAAGAGCTCTTTATATAGAGGATGTCAAACCCTAATACTTGCGTATCAAGTAGCATAATAGATTTGGAGATCAATCAAGATTCAATTACCTTAAACCACCTCCTTCTCGGATTCCCAAAGGAACCCCAACTCCTTTCTAAGAAGGAAAAGATTAAATGTATATCAGATTATTCTTTAATGAATAACCTCGTGAGCCTCGATCCATAATCTCGGACAAATGTCAATTTAGGCCTAAACAGTGTATATGCTTTGACATGCCATGAGTGCTCATATGGACTTCCAAAGGGTCAAACCACGTCAAGGCTCTTATTTGCTAAAATTTCATTGTCATAACTCAAAACCTAAAAGATTGATAATTGATGAAGAACCATTCTACAACGTGCGGCCATATGCATCTTGACGGACCTCAATAGTCATGATCGTCCCTGGTTTAATTTTCAACTATAAAAATAAAATCATGAAAATAAATTTGCATGTACGTTCTCTATTTTTGCATACAATATCACTTATAAGAACAGGTAATGGAAATCATACTTTAACAATAGTATGATTATGATATGAAATAAATCAAACAATCAGTTACTGATGAGTGTTGACAAAATGTGACATATCAAGGCATAGAATCAAAATCTCATGCATGCTTTGGGATGCCATTTGCTAACCTATGTTGTTCTTTCGATCATGCTTCGAGAGCAAATCTGATTTTTTATTTTTATGAGTTGGCGTACATGCAGTAATTAAATCATTTTTATGTTCCGCAATTACATTGTTGATTCGCATCAGAGGAAACAATAACCGGCCTCTTTGTGTTCGGAACTTGGATAATAACGATTTCGTTGGCTTTACTTGTTGGCATGGCCTTATCCCACATCTTTGCCATTATAAATAGGAAGGGTTTCAATTAGGATGGCAAACACTATCAAGATCAAGCTAGCTTTCTACCTTTAGAGGAGGAACAAGTAAAGATCAGCAGAAGAGAATGGCTATAGCAAATAGCAATGCATCCATGGTCTTGACAGTAGTTCTGATGCTGTCATTTCTGCTTGCAGTCTCTTTTGCTGAAAGCCGATCTCTTGGTAATTGATGAATTATATGGTTTTGGCTAATCGTAGTATGAGCATCAGTCTCTTTAAACTGATGTCGAAAATGAATGATTCGGATTACTGAACTACACTGCATGCATGCTAAGTAGTATTGGAAAAAACAAAATTAGAAAATGCAGAAATTACAGTCATGTACTCTAAGCTGCATGCATTATTGCATAGACATATGTAGATTCAGTTGCTTGGTTAGTTATATGCATGTTTGGAAAAACTCGCTGACACATCTTTTGTTTGATGTTGAAATAATGAAGACAGAGAACCCTTCAAGCCAGCTGCCACCCTGCAATGTGAATTAGTGTACGGTGTGAAAAGTGGAGACACTTGTTTTGAGATTGCTGAGGCTTTCAACTTGCCTGCTAAGGTCTTCAATTCCTTCAACCCCAATCTCAATTGCACCGCACTCTTCGTAGGCCAATGGGTTTGTCTTGATGGAGAATTTGGTTCCTAAGCTGCTGATGATCATAGTACGTTCTTGATAGAACAATTGGAAGCTAGACGAATAATGAATAATTAATGAATAAGGAGATTTTAAGAACTAATCAAGTGATGGCAGTACTCAGTTGCCATTTTCCACTGCTATGTATTTGCCTATTTGGTATTGGAATACAAGAATTTCAATGTTTTTCATTATTTTGAGTTCCCAATATATATATATATATAGCAATGAAATTCAGTGAAGATCAGTTCTGCCCTTCTATAGAGTTGCTTAGAAAAATTATTTCATTGCTGTACGTATAAGATTTAAACTCAGACACTGATAACTGATTCAAGAATTGGTGATGGGATGGTGAATTCTCTAATCTCTACTGATTGGCATAGCTCCAAAAAAGTGAAAGGAGAGAAGTACTTCGGACACAAAGGCGAACAAGATCCGAGTGACCTTCTCATTCGAGAAGGTAAATTTGACCCTTCGATTCTTATATATGAAATTGGTGTCTGGGAATCATAGTTTATCAAATAACACCAAATTGTATATGCTTGTCTAGTTTGTTCCGCAACATTGTTGAAATTGCATGAAAGGAAACGTACAACTGGCCCTCTTTGTCTTTTGGAACTCAGATGGTAACGATTTTCCTGGCTTTATTAGTTGGCTTGCCTCCACATTTTGCCATTATAAATGGGAAGAGGCTCAATTAAAATGGCATAACAAAATCAAGATCAAAATTTCTTGTTCAGAGGAGGAATAAAGAGTTTAGTAGAAGAGCATGGCTAAAGCTTATACCATGAATCCAGTACCCATGGTTATGAACTTGACAGTTCTGATGGTGTCTTTTCTCCTTCTGATCTCGTTGGCTGAAAGCCAATATTTCGGTAAAAATCTATATTGGAAACCCTCTCTATTCATGTTTTATTATATGCTAGCTTAAGATATTGACTTGGTTTTGTTTCATGTTTCTGAACAATGAAGGAAACGGGATCTTAACACCTCCCAGTCCCGTAGCTCCCAGCCCTCCCACCTTAGAGTGTGATTCAGTATATGGTGTAAAAAGTGGAGACACATGTTTTGAAGTGGCTCAGGCGTTCAACCTCACTACTGCATTGTTTGATACACTCAACCCCAATCTCAATTGCACAGCTCTCTTCATAGGTCAATGGCTTTGTCTTGATGGAAAATTAACCTAAGCTAATGTAAATAATGTTTCCTATTTTGGGAGAATAAAATGAATGCTGTTGTAAATCGATGATACACAGAACAATAGAAATAAATTATAAATGAGAAGGAACTAATGGCAGTATGTAATCATGTGTTCATAGTTTTTTTTTTTTCAAAATCTTTTTTTGGACACACACAGAGTGGTAATATATATAGCGGGCCTTAACTTTCTACTGTGAAAAATCCAAATGAAGCCCAATATATCGTACATTTAAATAATGCAGAGCCCATATCATGCAACTATTTCCATGAGCTAGTGTAGCATCATGTCCACGGTAAATATCAAGAAAATAAAAGACGGGAAAAGTTCTAAGTTCTTAGTTTTTTTTTTTTCATAACATTTCTTTCAAATAATTTTCTTTTACATTTCAAAGTTTGATAAAAATTGTGACACCAAACCTTGAGCATTTTTTGTATGTAGAGCAGAGATAAATTGATGTCCGAGTTTGTTTGATATGATTTAAGTTGTTAGCAATCACGCAAAAGTCACTTGCACCAAGTAAAGTGT
Source organism: Potentilla sterilis (assembly GCA_963682095.1). NCBI lineage: Eukaryota > Viridiplantae > Streptophyta > Magnoliopsida > Rosales > Rosaceae > Potentilla > Potentilla sterilis. The sequence continues at coordinate 2,453,925 of OY821755.1, forward strand.
GTGTCAAGACTACTTGCTCGAATAGAAATTTCTCCCCCAAAAGGGCTCAATTGTATGCATCATCTTCTTTATGTACAGGGGATATGGGGGGACATGCTCATTGAGCATCCAAAGCTACTAAAGAGATACCAAGACAATCTTAAAACAAATGACATTATTTTAGCATATGATACCCATTACCCCAATCTTCCTTTTGAGATTGAGAAATAAATTCCACTTATCAACTCTATCCAAAAACATATCCATTACAACTCAAAGAGAGAACCAAGAAACGTACAAATTGCCCGTGTCATGCGATTCTTCTTTTGCTTCATACCAAGGCCGTGACCAAATTGGCAAAGCACCTCTCTCTTTAGGTAGCTACGTACAAGGTTTTTTGGCCCGAGAATTATGTGGTATCTGATTCTTATTTTACCAACTTGGATTCACCGCCAAGCTTTGTAATATTGCAAATACCGAAAGTTCTTGCATCTCATTATGGCATTGTGAGGAAAAGAAAAATGCTACAACTAAAAGCATGTGATACATATATTTTGATGCGTCTCCCACTTTGAGTAAAGCTACATGATTATGACTGGTAGCAATCTTCATGATCTGATGGTTGCATTCAGTACTTTCTTCTTCCATTTGCTAGAAAGACCCTTCTTATTTTCTTAACAAATCATTGATTAATCCATTGTGCGCCATTATCTAATGTTGCTGGTCAATTGTGCCGTCGGTAGTTCATAATCTCCCACAATATCATGTCGTGCACAATTTGTGCTTCACTTATCCAGTAATTAGTTTAACGAGTAGTATGGATTATCGAAAATTTAGAAGCACATCATCTTTATCACTCAATGTTATCAGGTGAACTCTTTCACTTGACAAATATATGGAAAGAATGAACATTGTGCCTATTGGTTGATTATATGTTCTAAAGTTTGGTGAACGCCCATCACAAATGTGTCTAACTATAGATTATGAGAAAATGTGGGTCGAAGAGGATGGTATATATGTGTCCATGATACAAAAAAATCATTGTAAATTTTAGAGATTTCTTGAGTGTTCTCAATTACGTATTTTTTTTCATATTAGGGTTGGTTTGACTCTCTTTTTGTATCTCCACTTATTTTTATCGGATAAATTTCTCACTTAGATGATCATAACACGTAATAAGGGTAATGTCTTTCTACACTCGTATATTAATTATTGCTTGTCTAATTAGGGTATTTCACTTCAATCCATAGTGTTTGTCATATGAGTCGGTGTCAAGCATCACACCATGTGGTATGTTTAATAATGTGCCTTGGCAAATAGACCACTAGAGGCGATGAACATCCAAAGGACTAAGCATTGTTGCTTGGGGCTCTATATTGTATCCAACGCGGCAAACCAGTGATATTACTTATCATCTCAACTCAATAGGGGGCCTAAACACACCCAAATTGAGATGCCCTTTAAGCCTTTCAAAGCAATCACAACAATAAACTGAAATCTATTCATCGATAACTTGCACTAAACTCTTGGTTCCCCACTCCTTTCTTCTCGGAAACTTTAAGTTGGCCCTCAAATTCAATCTCTTACCATTTTTAATGATGGTATTGTAATAGTCTCATTGGCTTATATTCCCAAAGTTTCCACCCAATTATTGAATTGGAAATGCGTGCAGTTGGAAGAAGTCAAGTCACCACCACAATCCATTTCTGGTCCCAACAACCCACATTATGATTCGAATATGTAAAGGGGCACAGAACAGGTATGTAAATTGAAGGACAGAAATTTATATATAAACCTCGCCAATTGGAAACAATAGTATTTACTACTACCAAAACTAAACAAGTAAATGAGGAGGACGCATATATGCCCCAGACCAATTACACAGTTTTGACAGTTGTTGGCTTGCTCATCTCATAACCATCATTGGGGTAATCTGCATCAGTAACAAATCTCTTCCAGTACCAATGCTGCTTCCACACCCTGCTCATCTCTTCAATTGGGATCCCCTTTGTCTCCGGCAAGAAGAAGTACACGAAAACAGACATAACGCACACGAAGAATGCGAAGAAGAGGAAGAGCCCGAATTTCAAGTGGCACAGCATAGTCAAGAAGACTTGAGCCACAATGAAGGTGAAGATCATGTTGACTGAGACATTGACACTCTGAGCAGCTGATCTGATTTCCAAGGGGAAGATTTCACTAGGGACTAACCACCCTAGGGGACCCCATGACCAAGCAAACCCAGCTACATATGTGCAGATGAAAATCACCACAACAATTGCATACCACTTTGGCAAGTTATCAGCATTGCCATTCAATCCAAATTTTGCACCAATGCAAATCGCCACAACTATCTGCAATATGAAAGAACAAAACCCAATTGGTTAAATCAAGAAATAAAATAAAAAAAATTACTCAAGAGAACAAAAAATGGAAAAGTGCTTGCTAAGTACCTGGCATATTAACATTTGAGTTCCACCCTCAAGGAATAGCTTCCTCCTTCCCCACTTATCAACACCATACATCGAGACACATGTTGCGGCAACATTAACAGTTCCAGTGATGACAGCCGATATGAGAGAAGCATCACTTCCAAAACCAATTGTGTTGAACAAGACAGGAGCGTAGAACATGATCACATTGATACCAGTAAGCTGCTGAAAGAATGGAATCAGAATGGCCATGCAAAGTTGGGGCCTGTATTTCCTCTGGAGTAAATTCCTCCATGGATCCTCTATCTTCTTAGACTCATCACTAGCTACAACAAGGTCATTGAACTCCTCGCTGATATCATCAACACCGCGAATCCTCCGGAGTTGGGTCTTGGCCTCCTCAGTCTGGCCGCGCTCGATCATAGAGTTAGGTGTGTCTGGTAATATAAGGGAGCCAAAGGTGATGATAAGGGCAGGGACTATTGCACCACCCAAACTCAAACGCCATCCCCAACCGCCCTTTATCTTTGCAAAGAAGTAGTTCAACAAATTGGCGGCAAGAATACCAATTGTGATGGAAAGCTGGAAACCAATGTTGAGAGCTCCTCTGAACTTTGACGGCGCCATTTCAGACAAGTAGAGTGGCACAGACTGTAAATTCAAACACAAGAAGATCACAAGATTAATTAATTATATCCCTGAAAATTTGCGTATACTAATCTGGTAGACGTGAACAAAAAGGTCAGGATCAAAAGGGCCACATGGTTTTGACAAGTTGTCATGTTTTCTTATTTCAGAAATTATTTAACAAAAGAATCAAAGATAGTGACGAATTTGTAGCATTTTGGTAAGTTGGTTGCAATTTCATATTCAACACAGTCACCATCAAAAGTAAAAGCAGGCGGAAAGAGGGTGCACAGTGAAGTCACAACAAAGAAAAAACCAGCTCATGCATTTGAAGTTTTGAACTAAAATACACAAACTCAACTCAAATTTTCCCAAATTCTTATCCCATCATACATCACAGCCTTGTTTGGTTGTTGAAAACACACAATAAGTGACCATTTTGATAGAGAATAAGTGACTAAATTGAGGTGACGACAACAATATACAGAAACACAGAAAAAGAAAATTCATAAAAGCTTGAAATGCCATATCTGGATGACTGGATCCTTGAAACTTAATAGTTTTTCGTCATGTTCGATATGAGATCTGAAGAAAAAGTTAAATCCAACCATATAGCTCGGGAATAAAAATCATTGAGGTTTGTTTTGGGACAGCACATTCTATTTGTTTACGGATGAACTAAGACAAAATACAAAGATCCAAACAATTGTTTTACCTGATTGGAGAATCCGATACCGAAACCAAGGAATATCCGACCAAGAATCAACATCCACACAGCTTTGGCAGCAGCATTGATGATGGCGCCGGCGCAGAAGAGAAGACCACCGAACAACATGGACCATTTCCGGCCAAACTTGCGAGTGACCGTGGCTGCCACAATCGAGGCCATCAGAGCAGCCAAGTACAACGAAGACGTGAACATGGTCAACGTCTGACTGTCATACTGGCAGTACTGGTTGGTCGACTTGTCCAGCTCCTTCTTACGATACACAGATGGAAAGAATTTCTTCAGGAACGAGTCCATGGACGTTACACCACCTAACAAAAGCAACAATAAATTCAATTCAGAAATTTTTTTGTGTTTTTAGATTCAAGTTTGCTCAACCAAAACGAGTACGTCACTAGAGTGTGGTTAAGAAAATAGTTACCGGAGATTCCGATGTCGTAGCCGAAAATCAGCCCTCCCATGGCAGCGATGATGCATGTTACGAGAACATAACTGGTGAGTTTTCCGGGATACTCCTTCCCGACGCCACCAGTCGCAATACCTACAGCAGGCATTCTCGCCGCGCTTCTTCGAAGAACGAAAACTTAGAGAAATGAAGAACTACTCGAGCAAAAGGGTTTCAAACACCAGAAAAGAAAACTCAAAGATAGAACTCGATCGAGCAAAAGGGTTTCAAACCCTGGACCTGTTATGAGAAACTTGGAAAAAGCGAACCAGGAGAGAAGTACTGAGAGCGCAGAAGGCACAAGCAGGAGGAAGAAGGATAGAATGAGGTTTTGGACAAAGGCCAGTAGGTCTGTATATATAGAAGAAATGAAAGTCTGAACTGGGATATATTTACATACAACCCCCCCTGCTAATCGAGCTGTCAAAGAAAATAAAAATTATTAGTCATCATTAATTTCATACACGCAATATTTTTCTTAGGATAAGATTGGATATGATATGTTGTTGAAGTATTCTATCAACAAGCCAGCACAATTACCATATACGTAAAACCAATTTATGGTCCTACAATTAAACTTAAAAAACTACTTAGGAAAGTAACCAAAAGGTTAATTAAGACATAAATCAAAACAGTAATCCACAACAAATGTGATGAAACCAGTAAGTAATGATCATACTCGGAAATGGATAAGAGGTCGGTGACAGTTTCACCAATTTTTTCCTCGTCAGATTTTAGTACTCATAAAGAGTTGGATGTCCAAATTTTGAAATCATCTTTGCTTCCTATTTGGATATGCAATATACACTTCACACAAGGATTGATTTATTTTTCTTTTTCAAACAAATAGTTTGACAATAATTATGAGATATCAGTTCTTTTGCAACAGATTATATATAGAAATGACGAAACACCCACACAACTCGGATGAAAACTAAAATTGGATTGGGATCACGTTAATTTTTGGCAAGTTCGAGTACACACTATACTGTTGAATCAAATTCTAAAGTTTTGGATATCCAAAATTCGAGTACACACTATATTGTTGAATCAAATTCTAAAGTTTTGGATAATATTTGGATATACACATCATGTTTGGATGGAATTGGATAGAGGTGTAGGAGGGAGTTTTGGTACGTCGACCATGGTAGGCTATAGTACTATACCTCCCATTAATCATGGGATTTGTAGAAAAAAAAAAAAAAAAGGGGGGGGGGGAATACGTGACTTAAAAGGGCCTTTACAATTAATTACACCAAAGTAGTCGGTCCATGTGAATGTGATGATATATACTAAAGATATGTACTAGAAATTAATACAAATCTAGAGTGGTGGAATTGGTAAATTAGAAGCAAGATTGAGGATATTTGAGGTAATTAAGGTCGACTCGGATGACGTTAGGTTGTGTTGATGTCATTGGAGGTGTGTTCCTCGATCATTTCCCGGAAAGTCCAGCAAAGGAAATCGATTCTCAGGCCCCAGCTTTGTTTTCCTCTTTTATGTCTAAATCCTCTTTTATGTCTAAATGGTCTCCTCTCTCTCTCTCTCTCTCTCTCTCTCTCTCTCTATATTCATTACTAACCAATTCGTAACTGATGGCCTATGATGAAGCAACGGCACAATTTTTTGCTTGATAGTTGAGCAATCTCCGTGATCTTCTTCTTTCTCTCATCGAACATATTATGCATGTTTAAGATTTCTTTACTATAGATTGGAAGCAAATTTGTCGTCCACTCATGCATAGAAAGGATAATGTATGTAATGTTAATATATATTACACTCATGGCATGCAGTTAGTCTTCTGTGAGGACTAATTTGACAGTTAAAATAACAGTGTGTTAATTTGACATTCATGGCACAATATGATTGAATATGTTCATGAGATCATGTTCTATGGATGATATTTAATCAAACTAATCTCACAAAGATGATGAAAATTAAAGATTTTCTTCTTAATTATCTATACTATTACCAATAGAAGAGGTCTTGCTCACCATAACTGATTTTTTTTTACAGTTTTAACCCTCAAATATTAGAATACTTTAGAAAACAGTTTAATCACAAAGTTAAATATGACAATAATAACAAAATAGATTTTCATAAAAAGAATTAAAACAATTATCCCCACATTTCATCTTTTTCTTCTACTATTTCTTTGCAATAACCGTCTTTATTTTTTTTATTTTTTCAAATTAAAAGACTAGTGTACTTTATGAAAATTAAAGACTGTCTTCTTCTAGTGTATAACTAATGTGAGATTTTACAGATATTCTTTAAGTGAAGATATGGTTGCTTGTGGTTTCCTAGGACCCTACACACGTTCCTCTGCTCATGCCTCATGACCTCGATCGGGTTAGTACATAGCTCACAGTTTTTGATGATTGAAATATATATGTGGAACAAATAAACATAAAGCCCTTGATACTGCCTGAAGAAGATGAAGATACGAGGAAACTACCAAAGCAAAAGCCACTTAAAGTAAAAAACAAAAGAAAAAAGTGTAATCTCTTTTACTTATTCCAATTCCTCAATTGCTTCAATGTGGAGGTGATAATATAGATTTAAAGGTTCTTATTATATGAAACTGGTTCGTCAACACTTCTTTCTTTAATTTGCAACAAAAAATAGTTTAGTTTCTTGTATTATATTGGTTCTTCAATATTGTTTTCCTTGGGTATGTGACCAGGATAATGTTATGTATAATTGAGATGCTATTATTTTCGTTCATATCAGTTTCACGTACTTTTCAGTAAATATTTTTGACCGACATATCCCGCAAATTCACAGCTAGGGTTTGTTTGGATATCACAAGCTGTGATTGCTTGGCTACAAGCATGTATGTATCCACTTGATCCCAATCGTAATCAAAATTTTGTACCCTTTACAAGCATCGTCTCTGATTGTCACTAGACCGTAGAATATAGACAGAGACTTTAATTTGGTTTCGAAAATTCCAAGCTGCAACTAAAACTCTACATTTCACACAAGGCTGCCTTGACTTTGACCAGTTGACTCCATGAATAATATGCGTATATTGCTAAGTCAGTCTGTTCGTGGCGGGTTCAGCACCCGGCGAACAGTCAGCACGGTGTTGGTTTGTGGTTGGTTGCTGTGTCTCTGTGTTGTGCTTAGGCGTGCCAGCACCCTTGGAGCGGTGCCACTCGATTGCGCGCGACCCCCTGAGCGAGTCGCTTCGTCTGCTCCCAATTCGACTCTGACTTCCTGGTCAAGCGACTGTTACGCGGGCGCTGACTAAGCCGGCGTACAGGGCTCGAACAAGACCTGAATAGAACTCTCTACCAGGATTTTCTTCCCAACCCCTTGAGGATTGAGGATCTTACTCTGATCCGGAGAAGCAAAGCAGAGCTGTTCCAAGACCACGGGTGTGTCACCGGAGTGACGACTCGATTGCCACCAGGGGTAGCGGACTGACAGACTCGATTGCCACCGGGGGTGGCGGACTGACTCGATAGACTCAGCAAACGCTCGGCACAAGTACGAGAGCGGATCAATCGTAGGAGGGCGGAGGAGGGTTGCGTGAGGCTCAGCAAATGCTCGGCGCAAGTACGAGATTAGATCGATCGTAAGAGGGCGGAGGAGGGTTGCATGAGGCTCAGCAAATGCTCGGCGCAAGTACGAGGTTGAATCCGTCGTAGGGCGGAGGCGAGTTGCGTGAGTAGACCCAGCAAAGCGCTCGGCACAAGCACGAGATTAGATCGATCGTGGGGCGGAGGCGGGTTGCGTGAGTTGCTCCGGAGAGGCTTTGGCAAGTTAGCGTTGCGCTAGAACTTGTGATTGTTTGTTTTTGGTTGAGAACCTTTTTCTAGATGCCGGCAGATTCATATTTATATGACTCAAGGACCCCTAGGGCTGTCAACTCCAGCCTGGCGGATCCTTGAGATTCATTAGGAATGTCCTCCCCTACCCTGCTTCCCATCAAATCAGCGAAGATATTATCAGAGGTATAGTTGGTATTGAAGCTTCGAAGATCGGAGCAACACGTCTTGACCTTGCTTGTTATGCTGCTGTTACTGTTCATCACTCATCATTGCGCAGTATGGCCGGTTCCTCTAACAACCTCCCTAAAGCATGGTGCAGCGTGGCTTATAGTTGTTAGTGATTGATAGCCCAGCGTAGGTAGTGAAATCATTGCTACATTGCTTCTCAATCTTAACAAATATTTTCACTGATGGATTGTTACGAAACAACCCCAATCGGATTAGGAAGCAACCACGTTCTCCCTCGAACTCAACCTCTTTGGTTGAAGCGGGAAAGCCCGATTTCCAAGGGTTTGAATCTGATCAAAACCCCTACTGGGCCTTGGGGCGGAAGCCCAATTGAAATAAATTCAATTGTGGTCCAAACACAGTCAAGCAACGATTGCGAATAGAAGTGGCCTCCCAGTCATGATCGACGTAAAAGCCATTACAAGGCAAATCAATCCCCTTCTGGCTGGCTTCTGCTCATCATCAATCTCTGAAGCAAATCTGAATTCATTTCTGATATCAAGCTAGCTCTGGTAGGGTCCTACGTGCCATGACTTTGATCACACGTGCGATAAGATATGCAGAAGAGTCGATTCGTCATATTCACACAGAGTTGGAGATTGGAGAATGGCACTAGCTGCTGCTAGTGGTACCATGCAATCGTATAGGCGACGACGATGACTATCCTCTTGTGTAATATAATCGTCACTTTAGGAAATAGTTGACCAAAAAGTGAGAGTTTGGAAAAGTGCGTCGAAGCGAGGCTTTTCGTGTTAGGGTTTAGCTAGCTAGCTAGGTAGTGATCATGGAGGAAGACGGACGAGAGAATAGACGACTTCATTGATCATCATAATCCATCTCCACAGAAACTATCAGCGTTTAAAAATCAATTTGAAATTGCGTAAGTGGATTAGTAAGTGTTCATCAATTCAATACTAGTTGGATAATAGTTTTAAGTTTTAACTCAATCTAGTGTGTATTCGTTCGTTGTTGTATGAGATAACCGTAGTATTCGTTGTCATCTGAACCAAGCTAAAACAGTCAATTTTTGTTCACACATGTTGTATATCAACTTACAATTGAGCACACGCCATTGAATCTGCTGGAATTCCTCCATTTTTTCAAGCCCACAATTGCGATTCGGATAGAGATCGATGGAGTTGTACGTGTAATAAGAAAGCAAATTAAGCAAACACATGCATGATGCATTCCCATTTGCACACAGATATACGACTCATCGGCTGCTCCAAATGTCATACATAAGATTGGATATATAATATTAGATGTTTGGCACCAAATCTACTACGCCATTGCTAGCTAGGATTTCCATCTGCATGAATATTAGGTTGAAAACCTCCACTCCAGAAATCAATGAATTACTTGTCAAATATCAATGTGGATAAGCCAAAATCACAGTTGTGGCCGCAGCTTTAATGCCCCTTTCTAAATCTCTAATCGATTGCTGGAAAATGGACAACATTGTCTCCCATACTAGTATTAATATATCAAGATGATAATGCAGAGGCGTACAGAGAGGTCGAGCTAGCAGTGAAGTCAACACCCAGAAAAATTTAGGATGTAGAAGTCAACGGAAGAACATGATGTTGATCGAGCGGACCATCCCATTAAATTTTTTCTCCTAGTTTAATTAATAATTTGGTCCATAGTAGTATATAGCTCAAGCCTGAAACTATGGCGGATGAGCATCAGAGCATATATATATATATATATATATATATATATATATATATATATATATATATATATAGGACGTAAACCATGTACCCAATAACAGACGAAAGGCTTGATTCTATGACATGAGATGATGAGAGGGTTTTAGCTGTCTGATTCGCGAATCCATTGACCAATATTTGTTTAGATTTTCATTGTCGATCAACTAACCATTTTCATACATATTGATCTGTTGAAACAAATGACTAATGAACTGAAATATCTTCTCAATACATAATATTGTTTAGATTGCATGGGATAAGATCACTTTTAAGTGTTTATAAGTTAACTGATCAACGTCAAGGGCAAGTTTCACTGTTCAAATCACAAATACTTTCTTTTGTGTGACCCAAAATTTTACAGTGAAACTCTAATTTTTATTGTAGCCAAATGTGAATTTGCTAGTTGGACAGTTGGTCGATCTTTTAATTATTTTCATCAATTACACTAAGATATTTCATATTGTTCATGATTCTTTTGGACAGTATCTCATATAAAATTATTCATATTCCTAGGTGTACATAGAAAAACTGCAGTAGTTGTACACTGATCATTGGTGACAAATACTGACAACTACATTCGTTGAAAAGGAAAAACAAAGTAATATAGCATTCTTCGATCAGCATCACAAGGCCGGCATCCCCTTCATTTTAGGGTGTGTATATATATATATATATTCTTTCTATTATACAATTTTATTGTTTATCAGACCATGCATGATTTTTATCGTTATGCCAACTTGTTCATACTTCATCTATCTATACACATAAAAAAGACAGAAGAACGTTAACGTCTATGCAATTTTATATAAGAGAGAGCCGTTTGAGTTCTATCACTTCTATACGCTCAAACTCGATCTCATGTTTGAACTTGATATTATCAGTTGTTGACTCAATTAGATACCGTACGTATTAACGTTAGCTGGATAGTTGTTACAATATGCCAGTATGGCATGGCCGGGAGTTAAAGACATGCTCTTCAGACATGGCTTCCTGTGCCAGCCACCACCAGACTACAAACTTTCGAACCCCTTCAATTTGAGTGAAAGCCAATCAAAGCCGTAAACCACAATATGCCTGAAGCCTTTAACATCAACGGAGTGCCACCTAGCTTGCTAGATCTTAATCTGGACAATATTTCTTTCAGGTAGGGATTGTATGTATAAATGAAAATATATTAAGTCAACTGTTTATAACAACTCCATATATAGTCGATCCATAGTAGAACTTTAGAAGTACGTTGTCGGCTTCTGTTCCATCATTACAGTGCATGAGTACTCACATCATTTTGTGTCACCCAAAGTGCCCAAGTTGATGATTTTAATTCATTTGATACTGAATATTCCTGCATCCAAAGCCATTTTGATCATTTCCATTCAGATAAGCCAAGAAATGAGCTTCGATAGTTGAAGAATTTGCAAGTTGATCGTAAGATAATACAACCGTTAATGTTGCAGGAACACTTGACTTCTACCTATTGACAGTAGTAGCTAGGTGATCTAAATGAGCTTAGATAGTTGAAGAATTTGCAAGTTGATCATAAGATAGTAAAACCTTGAGTTTTCCGGGAACACTTCACTTCTACCTTTTGACTGTACTAGATGATCTACAGTAATCTGGAATTACATTTCATTATAAATAGAATAAGACAACCACATTATGATTAAGTACGTACATAGGAAAAAACACATTATTTAATACTGTAAATTGCATGGAGGAATAACAATATATAGTAATATACCTCTAGTACCAATTCAGACTACTGCTAGTCTTTGCCTCTGTATCCTCTCTAGAGCACCAAACCGGCCTTGGGGAGAATCATCTTCAGGCTTCTTTCTCTTGTTAGCCAAATGTCCAAAAACAACAAACGGGACCTCTTTCTGTGCAATCTCAACCATCTTCTCAACCTCAAAGTCGAGCCATTTGTTCCAGAAATCTACATCATAATTTGGATGTGAAAACTGTGATCCATGTGTATATACTCTCCGAGCACGATCAATTTCACCGAAGCTTTTCTCAAGCTCGGCATACTTCAAACACGTTGTCTTAACATCCTTGTGTGGGAGACCAGATTCTATTGCTTGCACATATATCTCCCTTGTCTTGGGGACCACAACTCTCTCAGCTACATAGGCGATATAGATTTCATACATGCTCAACTTGTCACGTTCAGGAACAGCCTCAATTGCTGCATGATAGATCTTCATAACCCTCTTCGCGAGACCATAGTTCTCCTCCATCTTTGCAAACTGAAGATACAAAGGTTTCTTTGCGTCAGCCGGAGCAGCTTTAATGGCCTCCTCGAATAGCCCTCTTGCGCGTTCCATTTGTGTCCCCCTATATCTCTTCACAAACTTCGAAAGATATGTAACCCATATGTCTTTGACATGCGGGTACTTGAACATATGGGTGCCCTTTTCATACACTTTGAACGCATCTTCAAAATACTTGTGCTCTTCCAGAAGGGAGGCATAGTTGATTATGATTTGTGGAGTGGCTATTCCAAGATCCAGTATTCTCTCATACACTGCCCTAGTGGAACCTAATGTAGTACCAAAGCTCTCCTCCAGGTCTACATATAAAGTCCACAGTCTCGAGGACTTGTAGAGTTTCATCTGAACTGGTTCATTCCCACCAGCCTCCGCTCTACGTTTCACCTCACCCGAAGGCTCTGCTGTTGCCACACTCATCAGCTCTAGGGATCTTTGATAATTCTTATTCCTTAGTTCCATCTCTGCCCACTCACACCAAACACATGCCAAATCATCGACAGCCTTGTACGTAGTGTTTGGGCCACAATTGGAATTTAGTCCAATTGGGCTTTTACCTTGAGGCCCAGAGGGGTTTTAGGTTTAAACCGAACCCAATGTTCTTGTTTTCCCGCCTCCTTCAGGAAAGATTACTTGAAGAGGGAATTTTGAGTAATTACCTAATCAGATCGGGGTTATTGGGTAGTAATCCGATTACGCAATTTACGGATTTCGTTAATAAAATAAGGCGTAAATGCTGATTGGGATAATTAGGGATTGTTTCGGTAGCAATCCATCCAAAAAGGATATCTTCGCCGAATCAGTGATTGATTGGCAGTGGACTCGATTTGGCTGATATCGGTTTTAATGAGTGGTGATCTGGACAGTATTTGACGGAGGTGAAGTTTCCTAAACAAAGAGGAAGTCTGATCTCGTTTGATTCTTAATTGATTAGATTGGAAGCAGAATAAGGAAGGACAGTCCTAATGAAACTCGGAATCCGCCAGGCTGGATCTCACAGCCCTAGGGTTTCATGAGCAATATAAATATAACTCTTCCAGCAACTAGGAAAAGGGTTCTCAACCAAACACAAACAACCACAAGTTCTAGCGCACCGCTAACTTGCCAAAGCCTCTCCGGAGCAACTCACGCAATTCGCCTCCACCTACGATCGATCTTATCTCGTACTCGTGCCGAGCGGTTGCTGAGCCTATCGAGTCAGTCCGCTACTCCGGTAGCAATCGAGTCTGTCAGCTACTCCGGTAGCAATCGAGTCAGTCCGCTACTCCGGTAGCACACACACCCGTGGTCTTGGTATAGCTCTGCTTTGCTTCTCCGGATCAGAGTAAGATCCTCAATCCTTAGGGGGTTGGGAAGAAAATCCTGTTAGAGAGTTCTATTCAGGTCTTGTTTGAGTCCTGTACGCCGGCTTAGTCAGCGCCCGCGTAACAGTTGCTTGATCAGGAAGTCAGAGTCAATTGGGAGCAGACGAGAAGACTCGCCAGGGGTCGCACGCAGTCGAGTTGCACCGCTCCAAGGGTGCTGGCACGCCTAAAGCACACAGAAGACACGCGAGGAGCACGCCTCCTCCGCCCCACTTGCTGACTGTTCGCCGGGTGCTGAATCCGCCACGAACATTTTGGCACGCCCAGTGGGACTTAGTGTTAAGATTGCGGGATCTACAACGGGTCATCCTTACAAGAGGGTAACCATGTTTTGTTTGAAGAATTCCCACAAGGAGCTGATCAAGCATGGTACAGCTGAATGTAGGGGATTAACTGAAGCTGAAGCTATTGAAGTGTTTGGCGGGACCTTGGGGGATGAGGCAACTGTTGTTGCAGCCCTTAAGGCCGTGCGAAGCAGAAAAAATCTGAACCTGGCTTCCGTAACACCTGTTGCGGAGATTGAGGAAGAGATACTAGAGGTGACGGCTGCTCCTCAGGTTGACAACAGCGCTCTGGGTTTTGTCAACCGGGCAGCTGCTTCTGGTTTCTTGGAGGAGGGGTCCGCGGATGAGTCCGCAGATCCGCCGATGTCACCTATGGCACCATTCACTGGGGAGACTGCAACTCCCACAGAGGTGACGGATACTCTGAGAATGCTGATTGAGAAATCTTGTAATACAGATACAACTCTGAGGAAGGCCAATAATGTGGTCGTTAATCTAAGTGAATCCGTAAGGCGAATGGAGACTGAGCAGAGGGGGTTCACTGCTAATTTCAAGTACCTCGCCGGATAGCAAGGCCGGCTTGGGGATGATTTGACGGCCCACGTCAAGAATTCTGATATCTACTGGCGACAGCAACAGGAGCAGTTGGCGGCTACTAACGCCACGCTCGCAAACATGAATGTCTTGATGGGGCAGTTATTTGATCGGGTCGATCAGTCTGAGGGGTCCGGTCGTACAATTACAAATCCAAATCCATCGAGGGACTAGCGGAGACACACAGCTGGTCGTGGCGGAACTGGCGGACCTAACACTGAGGCCACTAACAATCAGACAGGGGACCAAGTTCCACCTGCGAGGCCGTTTAATAATAATGCGCTGGAGCAACTAGCAAATGTCGTGGCTCAGATAACTTTGGACGACATTGGCAGGATTTTCGCTGACAAGCTCAGGGAACTGCAGGGGTTGCCCAACGTCGACAAGACGTACGAGAACCCATTAACTCAAGAGGTCAATGCGATCCCGTTTCCTGCTGGGTTTAAGTCAATCCGTTTTACTCCGTTCACTGGCCAGACGTCAGAGGACGCTGAGACGCACATCATGCGTTTCACCAATGAATCGGGCCAGTATGCTGAGGACCCAATCATGAAGTTGAAGCTCTTTCCTACATCCCTGGCGGGGAAGGCAGCTATCTGGTATAAGCGTTTGAAACCTGGGTCAATTCCAGACTGGAAGACCATGGAGGTTCTTTTCAGGACCATGTTTGGTATTGTGGAACCAAAGATCGGGGTCAAGGACCTGGCGGAAACTGAACAAAGGCCTGACGAATCTGCTACTGACTATTTAAGGAGGTTCAAGCTGGAACTAACCCGCTGCGAGATGGAGATTCCAGAGGAACATGCAGTAAGGATGGCGATTGATGGCCTGGTAGATGAGATCCGCCAGGGTTTCAGGCAGGTGCACGTGACCACAATGGCAGATCTGACTAATCGCTTGGGTCAGGAGCAACACTATGTTGATCGGTCCAGGGATAGAAACGAAAGGAGGAAGGGGACTCCTATGTCTTATTATCCGGGAACTCTGAAGCCCAAAACTCCACCGCCAACTGCGGCTAAGACCGTAGCGACTACCCAGGCGGATGCTGTGCCTAGACCGATCCTAACTTGGGTTGACGAGGAGGAGTTGGAGCACGAGGTGGCGGTTATTGAGCGGACAGATAAGAAGCCTTTGCAGTCCCATATAGCTAAACCGGTCAGGGAGACTGTAAAGTTAATGGCCCCGCTACCAACCAAGTCAGCTTTTCAGAAGTACACCTATAACGCTCACAAAGCTCCCGAGATTTTGCAGGAGTTATTTAACCAGGGGCGTCTGCACCATGACGGATTCATTCCCAAGCCTGATTACATGGCGGGAAAGACGTACTGCAGCTTCCACAATATGAACAATCATAACACCAAAGATTGTGTGAAGCTCAAAGACCAGCTGCAGATATGGATCAATGACGACACCCTACAATTGGAGAATCCTAAGGTGCCTCAGTGGGCAACTGCTAAGGGCGGCCCACGGGTGAATGCGATTGAAATCAGTGTTGGTCCGAGTCCAACGGAGCGGAGCGGGAAACAGGTTTCCAGGTTTCAAGAGTATACTTACGACGCAAACAAAGCGAAGGAAATCTGGGAAGCTATGGTGCACCAGGGGGCACCAGAAATTCAGGAACTTTATCAATGCCATCCCAACGTTGGGGATGGCGGATTTACGTGTTTTTTCCATCGTTCTTTTGACCACTATACTTCTGAATGTGTAGGTCTGAAGGATCAGTTGCAGGAGTGGCTGAACGATGGCAAGCTGGAGTTTGACGACAGCAAGTCTAGTCCCTGCCCAGAGTTTTGGGTTGGAGCTATTGAGGAAGAGGACATGGTGATGGTCCCTCGTTCTAAACTCTGCCTCACCTGTAGATTGAACACATGACAGCCGATTACCTATGATGAGTTTCAGGCGGCTCTAAAGGAGGCAGAGGAGAAGGCTGAGAAGAGAGCCTTCGAGAAGGCTAAGTCAGAGCATCCGCTTCCCGAGAAGTCAGGCAGGGAGAGTTACAAGCGGATGAAATACCATCATGGGTCCGAGGACAGCTACGCTAGTAGAACAAGGCCCAGACAGGATCCAGGACCATCCGGGGTGAAGTCAGCTATGTCTGGGGGTTCGCACAAGGCTGCGGATCCAGAGCCATCTGTGGGAGTCTATATTCCGCCAGCCTCTAGGAATGATCTGAAGGCGGATAGATGGTATACCCAGCGAGGTGGTAAGGCAATTGAGCTTGCTGCAGTGACCACCCGAAATGAGAGGAGACGCTTTGGAAAAGCTAAGAGGACTTTGGCGGATCTGGCTTCGGGAAAGGTAACCGAGGACGAGTTGTCAGTACCTGTGGAGCAGGTGGAGCAGATCCATAGGCGCTACAGAGTAAGAGCCAAGTCCTACGTGGACTCTAGACGACAGCGATCCACAGAGGTTCCACCGGCACCTCGGAGGAGTGTGCACGACAGGGTGGCGGATCTGCCCAGATCCACTGGAGCTCCTCAGTCCAGGCCAAGGAGAAAACTGGAATTCTCTCCTGAGCGTTCAAAAGCCAGGCAGTCGCCCCCTAGGAGGACACAACCAGAGGCTGCCGGAAAGCAGAAGGAATCGGAGGCTCAGGAAGATATGATGGTGATTGACACCAGCAGGGGTTCCACCATCATGAGGTGGGTACCTAAGGAGAGCAACACAACACTGGCTGCCAACACGAGTAGCGTGGGGGTTCCCATGAGGGAGAATGCTCCCAAGGAATCCAGTGTAGCTTTGGCGGAATCGAGCAGGCCGCCCACTACCACATCTCAGGCCAGGCCAACGGAACCGAAAGCGCCTACTAACTTTCTAGAGTACGCAGCTAAGAAGCTGCATATGAATGTGCCAACTAGGCCATCCTCAGTCGCCTCCAGCGTGAAGGCTGACTCTGAAGTAGGAGACGCGGACCTCGACAAGGAGGATGAAATGGTCGACTACGAGGAGGAACTAGAAGCGGCGAATGAGGAGGAAGTGTCGATGGACGAGGAGCAGCCTGAGGACGAAGCTATGGTTCATAATTGCAACATGGTTTTCATACTTTCTTCGGCTTATGCTCTGCCAGAGCCCGTGCCCACTGCTCATTTTATCGACGTTGAAGAATCACCCAAGCCCATTTATTCAGTATAGGAACCCGAGGATGAGAGCGAGGCAGAATCCGAGCCTAGGGTTTTTCGTTCCAGCCACGAATATCCTGAGGGGGCTGGGGACCTTTTAAAGCAGTGTGTGATGTTCGCCAAGCCCACGTTCGACATGTCCCAACATATGAAACCTTTGTATGTCACGGCTGAGGTGGAGGGGGTCAAGGTCCGCAAGGTCTTAATAGACACAGGGGCCGCAGTGAACGTCATCACCACCACTACTATGGAACAGCTCAAGGTTCCCAAGCAAAAGCTTATTCAGTCTGTTTCCAAGGTGAAGGGGTTTTCGGGGACTGTTACTCCTACTGCCGGGGTGGTCATGCTCAGAGTCAAGATAGGACCATCCGACGCCTATCAAGCTTTTTTCGTTGCTGAGGCGAAAGCTCCCTATCATATGATCCTAGGGAGGGACTGGATCCACAAAGCATTAGCCGTTCCCTCGTCTCTTCATCAAGAGATGATCATGTGGGATCCAGCCGCGGATTTGCCAGTGCTCATCAAGGCGGATGAGCGTCCTTATTCTATAGCGGCCGTCCAGTTGGAGGCCAGCTATTACAATAGGAATATGAGACCTCTCAGAATTGAGGGGGTCGATCATAAGGGGCATCCAATCAGGGTGACCCAGAACGAACTGTCTCAGTGGGGAATTGCCCAGGCTATGGCGGATTACAGCCGGCCAGTTTCCATTGAGCTTCTTCCAAACGTTTCCAATGCGTGACGCCCTCTCACATGAGGAGTCAGAGGCCTTTGCTCTTTTAATGCAACGATTAGCCATCTATAGATTGGAGCAGATGGCCTGGGAGGAAGTTGCACTGGTCGAGTGCATTGAGGAAGAAGATTTTGAACCTTCGACATGGGTGGAAGTAATTCAGCCTGCTCCCGCAGCGTTGGATGATACTCCACCCAAGGTTCGTGATCCCGTAGAAAAGGTCAACCTGGGAACAGAAGCTGAGCCCATGGAGGTGGGGATTAGTCAGTACCTTGAATCGGATTTGAAGCGGCGACTGATAGGGTTGCTGCAGGAGTTTAAGGACTGCTTTGCAGAGAAATACCAAGATATGCCGGGTTTGTCAAAAGAGTTGGCTTGTCATCACATCCCCATCAGGGAGGGATGCAGACCAGTAAAACAAGAACAGCGGCGGATGAACGCGAAAACTGCAATGGCGGTCAAACAAGAAGTTCAAAGCATGGTTGAGGCTGGGATAATCAGACCGACTCTATATCCGGAATGGTTATCCAACATTGTTCCTGTCAGGAAGAAGAATGGCAAGATTCGAGTATGTGTGGACTACAGGGATTTGAATGCTGCATCGCCTAAGGATGTCTATCCTATGCCCATAGCGGATATGTTGGTGGATGCAGTAGCGGGGCACGAGTTACTCTCGTTTATGGATGGAACGGCAGGTTATCACCAGATTCCCATATACGAGCCGGACATTCCCAAAACTGCCTTCCGCTGCCCTGGGTTTACAGGAGCGTTTGAATATCTTAGTATGTCGTTCGGCTTAACCAATGCAGGGGCTACATATCAACGTGCGATGAACGTAATTTTCAGCAAGATATTGGGGGACATCCTTGAGGTCTACATCGATGACTTGGTGGTCAAATCAAAGAAAAAGGAGGACCACATTGACCATCTCAGAGGGGTGTTCACTATCATGCAAAAGCATCAGCTTAAAATGAATCCAGCCAAGTGTATCTTTGGGGTTTGTGCTGGTGACTTTCTAGGGTTTGTGGTGCACGAGAGAGGCATCGAGGTGGCTGGCGATAAGGTCCAGGCTGTGTTAGACGCGCCAGCACCACGGAACAAGAAGGAATTACAGAGCTTGTTGGGAAAGATTAATTTCCTCAGGAGATTTATATCCAACTCAGCAGGCAAGGTTGCGCCTTTCTCTCCTCTGCTCAAGCTCAAACCAGGAGAAATCTTTAAGTGGGGTCCTGAGCACCAAGCTGCTTTTGACAGGATCAAGGAGTATTTGGCTAGTCCGCCCGTCCTTCGGCCGCCTACGCCCGGTATTCCTCTCAAGTTATATATTTCTGCATCTGATATTTCTATTGCAGGACTGCTGGCCCAGGATGAAACCCTGGCGGATGGAAAGAAGATTGAATATGCAGTTTCCTACATTAGCCGGACACTATTGGATGCAGAAACCAGATATTCACCAATCGAGAGGCTGTGTTTAGCCCTGTATTTCGCTGGTGTTAAGCTCCGCCATTACATGCTTTCATTCACAACAATAGTGGTGGCACAAACGGACTTGGTGAAGTATATGCTAACGAGACCTATCCTAAGGGGTAGGATTGGCAAGTGGGTGTTAGCCCTTTCAGAGTTTTCCTTGCAGTATGCGCCACTCAAGGCTATGACGGGTCAGGCCATCGCGGATTTCCTGTTACACCATCCTATTGAGGAAGAATTCATAGAGCCGCCAAAGTTTGTTCATATGATCCGATACCAGTCTTGGGTTTTATACTTTGATGGTAGCAGTACCAGTAAGTTGGCAGGCGCCGGAATTTGCATTCAGAACCTAGCAGGCACTAAATACCTTTATTCTTTTCAGCTGGAGTGGACGTGCACCAACAACCAGCCAGAGTATGAGGCCCTACTCATTGGGTTGGAATTATTGATCGACCTGGGGGCACAAGAAATCGAGGTACTTGGAGACTCAATGTTAGTTATCAATCAACTTCTGGGGGTCTACAAGTGTCTATCTTTCCATTTGGTGCACTACTACGAGCGGGCTATCGAGCTGCTGGATCGTTTCATCGACGTTTCCTTGGACTATGTTCCCAGGGAATTGAACTCTGCAGCTAATGAGTTGGCACAATTGGCCACAGGAATCAGTTTAGCCCAAGGAGTGAAGGAAAGAATCCTTCGGGTAGAGCGCAGGACTTTACCATCTTTTGCTATCCGCCGGGAGGACTGCGGAGAGTGGTTGGTCGCTACAGTCGAGCCCATCGATACTGACTGGCGGATACCAATCATAGCATATCTGCAGGACCCATCTGCACCGTCTGAGAGAAAAATCAGACACCTCGCGACTAATTACCTTCTCAAGGGCGAAGACCTATTTCGGAAGGGGGAGGATGGAGTCCTATTGAGGTGTATCTTTGGCGTTGAGGCCAAGCGGATTATGAGGGAGGTACACTTACGGGTATGCGGTTCACACCAGTCCAGACCCAAAATGAGGTGGCTTATCCGAAGATACGGATACCATTGGCCATCTGTGTTGAAGGACTGCCATAGTTTTGCTCGGGGTTGTCAAGATTGCCAAAAGCATGGGCCAGTTCAGCGGATTCCAAATATCCCGTTGCAACCTATTATCAAGCCTTGGCCCGCCAGGGGTTGGGCATTGGATTTTGTCGGAGAAATTCACCCACATTCATCTTCGCAGCACAAGTTTCTTTTGCTGGGGACTGATTTCTTTACGAAGTGGGTGGAGGCTATACCAACCAGGAACTGTGATGCGGACACCGTCATCCGCTTTGTGTTTCAAAATATCATCTGCTGGTATGGCATTCCAGAATGCATAGTGGCGGACCGGGGGGCAGCCTTTATGGCTTAGAAGACCCAAGCCTGGCTCGCGGATTATGATATCCAGTTCCTACATTCCTCTCCTTATTATGCTCAATCCAACGGTCAAGCGGAAGCTACTAACAAAGTTATCATATCCATCATGAAGAAGATGCTCGCGGATAACCCAAGATCATGGCACACCCAACTTGACAACACACTTTGGGCCTATCGGACTTCCAAAAGAACTCCTACGGGCACTACTCCTTATGCGTTGATGTACGGCCATGATGCTGTTCTGCCATTGGAGATCAATGTAGCTTCTTTGAGAGTTCGTGAGCAACACCAGCTGCTTGGTGATGACTATGTGCAGACCATGTTCCAGGAACATGAAGACCTTGACGAGAAACGGCTAGAAACCTTGGACAGCATCATCCTCGAGAAGCAGCGGATCGCCAAGGCATACGATAGGCGGACCAAGGGTAAGTCCTATGGCGAAGGAGACTTGGTCTGGAAGGTCGCTTTGCCCCTTGACGACCCGGGTCATGGTAAATGGAGTGCTCGCTGGGAGGGTCCATTTGTCATTGATTGTATCGTGGGCAAGGGAGCTTACCAGCTCCGCGACTTGGACGGGGAAGTACACAGAAACCCCATCAATGGGAGATATCTTAAAAAGTACTTTCCAAGTGATTGGGAATTTGAGGTTCCTCCGGCGGATGAAGATTCTGGTCAGATCTCTTCTTAGTCCAGCGCGCTCGGGGGGCAACAAGTTAGAACGGCACATCCGTTAGGGGTGTTTCTGCCGTATTTTGAGTTTTTCTACGTTTTTCATTGCAAAACCGTTAGGGTTTTGTGTTTTTCCTTGTTTTATTTCGACATCCGCTTGGGGTGTCTATGTCCTTATACTTTCCTCATCAATGAAATTCACATCTTTGGGAAAGGTCGGTCTTAAGCATTGAAATTGCAGCTCACTTTATGTATACAAAGGCTTTGCGGCCAAGGGCATTACAAGGAAAAGGAAATATAACAAGAGCTACTAGCTCTGAAACCATGCCTACTTTTCTCTAAGTCTTGAGCCTGGCGGATCCCTCATGTTTATTCATTATCCGCTCGCGGAGGCTCCGAGGGCTGTGTCTTTACCATCACCAACGAAACGGACCTCTGCTCATTCTAGGAAGGGATCAATTTATGAGAAGCAGAGGGAGGCGTTTGCCAAACTAGAGAGAGTTGAGAGTGCGTCTGCAGCACTTCAGGAAAAACACCACGTTCCGCTGTTGGAACGGACGGTAGGGTTGGCTGCGATAACGGGCACTTTCAACCCTTCCTCCGTGGTTGATGGCACCTAACCGGGTCACTAGCGTTACCCAGCCTGGGGAACAGCCATGCCTGGCCGGGTATGGGCTACACACCTCGAAGCACAGGTTCAGGCCGCCTAACGCTAGGTGACCGGGGTTAGGGTTTGTTTAACGCTGGGTGACTGAGGTTACTGGAGTGTTTAGCCGGGATTTCAGCTTATCTAGTGGGACGGCTTGTGACAACCAGAGGGTTGCGCCCTTTGCAAACCATACTAGGGTTGCCATATGTGCTCTAAGCGGGCAAATCTGATAGGGTTTTCGTTGCAACCAGGGGTTCCTTTTATACTACATCTCGAAGGGAATCCAACGGTTGGGGGTTACCGGGGCTTTAATACTGGGATTTGCCCATATTTATGAAACCATCCGTTTCGGTCGCCTGTTCAATGGGGAACCGGTACGTAATAAAAGGGGGTTTGACTCGCGACTTTTCGGGCTTCCACCACGGTTCGATGACTGTCAAATTCTGCATTAATCACAGTTTACTTTCCCCACGCGTCCGTTGGGGCCGCCTGGAGTTGGGCCTGTTCTTTGATGCTTTGAGGCCAGATTGGCTTCAGGGCGGATGGGCTTCTACCCGTTTTATCAGATTACCGCCCATTCAAGGGGAAGCCAATTGTTTTGTTATCTAGTTTACTCAGCTTTGCTTGGTCTTCACATATCCGCGCAGCCCAGTAAACTAGGGGGGCAACATAAGGGCAGTATCCGCGCTCATCTTTTGTGACGGATTTTTGAAATTTTTAGATTTTTGAAAATTTTGACATTTTTCTGAACTCCCCTTAGGGTTGGGCCTCGTTGCTCTGGGAATTAGAACTTTCAGGGACATCCGCTCGGGGTGTGCCCAAATTTTTCGGCTTTGATAATAAGGTTTTCGATGCAAGGCTTGTTTCCAAAACTTTTATTTTTATGAATTAAAGGGGCTTTGCGGCCATGTCTATTACAAAGGCGGGACTGAAGTACATATAAAGAAACAAATTATGTATCCGCGAACTAGTTCTGATACAATCTCGGTATATAGGGGATTTCCGCCGGTTCTTCGATTTGGACTCTTTCCGAGCAGGGGTAGAAGACGGAGATCTCGAGAGCGTGATGGAGAGAGCATGAAGATTGTTTGGCAGAAACTGTCTTGGCGCCGAAGCAGAGTGGCAGATAGGCATCCGCTGCCTACAATCTCTCATTGTTCCAGGAGCTCAATAGACGAACGCCGGCTATCTCCGCAGAGGAAATGCATATGTCAGATCCGGAAAAGGATGGCTGACACAGAATTTCCTTCATATCGAAGAAGACAACTGGTCTATTGAGGCTTGACCATCCTCACGCCGGCGGGGTTTCGACTCAAGCGAAGACTAATGGTCCCATGAGGCGTGAGGAGGGTACCCGGACCTGCATCCATGCTAGGCCTCTGGCCGATGCGAATAGTGGGGTGCTAGATCAGCAGCTACCAATCTATAATCACATCCGCCCGGGACATAACATGGGATGTTATGGTTCGGGGTTTGTTTAACATGGGGTGTTATGATTCGGGATGTTCAAGAGAACATCCGAGCTAGATCTGGTGGAAAGGATTGAGGAAGCCATAGCGGCTGATTGGAGAACCTAAGAGAAGAAGTAAGGAAAAACATTCCAAGTTGTTTTGGGGTTCTCATTTCCGGCCATTGAGGGGTTGCTTTTATAGTCTTATGAGAAAGCAATCCAAGGGTTGAGATTAACTTATGCAGTTATTAGGCAGTTGGATGTTGGAACCGCTTTGGCGTTTGAATTTCAAAGTTTTGAGAAACGGTTCTGCAATTCCGACAGTAATGACGAGACAGTTGCGCAGGGATTGGTTTTTGAACCAAACCAAATTGGGCTTGGTTGTCAATAATATAAACGGAATACATATATTTATCAAGCCAATGTTCACTATGAGTTGGGCCTAAATTCAAACAGCAGCAGGCCCAATCTCTTGATTTTGGCCTTGGACTTGCTGATCGAGCGGTCCAGTTCTACGTTGGCTTTCTTGGCCTGACGCTCTCTCTCCTGAAAATTGGTTGCCAAAAGCTTTTGCTGGTTTAATTGCTCCGCGCGGTTGGCTTGCTTCTGGCGGAGGAGGGAGATTTGCTGCTCTATGGTCGCCTTCATTTCCTCAAGTTTGGCAATTTCAGCTGCCTCCGTGTCATTGCCAGCCGCAATGACTAAATCTTGATAGGCGCTGGCGGCGTTGGCGAAGGCCACGCCAGCTTCCTGGAGCTGGGCATGCTGAGGGGACTGGGCAGCTAGACGTTCCTGCAGACTTTTCAGTTCTGCTGGAAGACTAAGAAGGGCAGCGCTGGCTTCAGTCTGGTGCTCGGGGGGCAGCTGCTGGAGTTGGCCCTTAAGAGTGTCAAGGGCGGAGATGAGCTCGTCCGCCACTTGGGTGTCTGCAGAATCCTTCTCTCCCAGATGCTCTAAGAATCCCCATGCTTCCTGCACCTCTATAGGCTCCTCTTCAGGGCTGTCTGGCCGGGGAAAGAGGTCTTCAGCCAGAATGGAGGAGGAAGCGGATTTATCCTGAGGTCCAGAGTCAGATCCGCCAGGGGTCGCAGAGGACTGTGCGGAGGGGGTAGTGACCAGGCCCATGACGGCTTCATTCTGTGGCAGGGGGATCAGTTCTATAGCTGATTCCGCGGGGCCGGGGTCCGCCACCAGTGGGGTGGCATTCGTGGTTGCCACCCTGTCATCTTCCACCTGCTCATATTGAAGGAGGATTGTGAGCAATTCTAACCAAGGGAGGCGACGATTCGAAACATAGGCAGTATATACCTCAGCAGTCTCTGGGTGAGGGTTCGCTTCGGGCTGGTCCAGGGGAACCCCTTGTTGCCCTTGCTGATCGAGGTTAGTTGAGTCATCCGCAGGAGTTGAGGGTTGTTCAACCTGGGGGGCAGTATCGTCTAGGGATTCCACACCGGCAATAGCTTCCTCTTCTGCTAGTGAGAAATCAGGTGCAGAGGAGGAAGGTTCACCAGCTGCTGGCTGCTCGGCGCTTTGGTTGGCGTCTCTTTCTTCTTCTTCTTCTCCTTCTTCTTGCTCCACTTCATGAGTTGAGCTTGAGATCGGCGGATTTGGAGTGGAAGAGTTACTGGGGACACCAGTGGTCAATAGTAGGGGCTCGTCTGCTGGGGCCTCCGCCATGGTGTCATTTGGGTCCTCCTCCGCCTCCGGTCCAGTTTCTGCTGTAGCAGGAAGTGTCAGGAGTGGTTGAATGGAACTCTGACTAACTGCTAGAGCTAGGCTGGAGGAAGTACCTGCATCAAGACAGCGCAGAGGAACAGGTTGAGGAAGACTATCGCCGCAAATCTCACGGGCAGTTTGGTAGAGGTTCAGATAGTCCTCGTCAGAACTAGAAGAATTTGTTTCCTCAGAAGGGTCAGAGGACTCACCAGAGGAGATCTCGATCGCCGTGGGGCCTCGACCGGTAGCTGCAGCAGGCGAGGAGCGCCTCCTCCGAGGTGTCTGCAGGGAAGGATAGAGTTGGGATATCTATGTTACGTAGGTATTTATTGAATTGATATTTAAGGACGCGGGGAAACAAAGGAGATTTCGAATTCACTTACAGGTGCGTCCTCGTCCTCATCAGTTTTCTCATCCGTTTCACTGATAGTTTTGCTTTTCTTGGGGGGCGGATGAGTCCCACTTTCTGCCTTCCGTTTTCTTTTATCCATCGGGGTTTGCCCGGATGCCTGGTTCATCAAAACAATCAAGATTACTCGAGAATTTTCGGGCAAACCAAAACAGTAGTAGGAGAGCGGGGCATATTACCTTTCTTGGGGGCAGGTCAACATATAGCGGACCGCCCTCTAACACCTCTTGATCAGCTGGGGTAAGTTGCCCACCCCGATTCCGAAAGAACCTCTGGAAATAGAGGACGGATGGTTGTTTGAAGAGAGGACCTCGCAGGCGTGACCACCATACCTGATATGAACCAGTAGCATCCAGAGAAGCCTTTAGGTTTGAGTAGCAGTCCGGGTTCCGCAGGGCGAGTAGCTCCAGGCTTGATCCATCGCTAGCATCAGGTGACCGCGGGAACTTTCTGCTATTCCGCCACGCCGAAAACAGATTCACACTTTTTAGCGGCAGATATGGCAGGATTTGAGTAAGGCCGAACTGCCGTGCAAAGAAATGGGGCGCGTAAACCTCGTGACTTGGATATTTCTTGTCACTATGAAGGAATGGCAGGTCCACCATGGAGACGCATTGAACAAAAATCCATTGACCTTTGGACTCTTGTCTGCTGGAGGGAAGGAACCCCCGGGCTAGTCCGCGTGGATGCTTCCAATGGATCAGCCGCTGTGCCTCTGTGAAAAATTCCTTGGCGGATGTATTGAAAAAGATGTCGAGGCAGACGGCGTAGCTGAGGTCAGGACTAGCGGCGCACCCGACATATTCTTGCCCCACCACTTGATCAGGCCTTGAAGCTCCCTTCATGGCTGGGCTGAGTTTAGGAAAGTGCATTTGGCACCAAATATCCAGAATCCGGAGTGGACCGGATTGAGCACAATTCATGGGCACGGCGGATATCTGGTGCAGGTAGCGGTAAAGGTGGGCTAAAACATATTGGGCAAGGCCAATTTCGTGGCCAGCATAAATTACCTCCGCCATACGGTGGTAAAGCTTGGTCATCTTGTTGGTGGTAGAGCAGAACACAAATTTGTTGAGCCAGAAGGACAGAAAGGCTACTCCGCTGAGCTCACCACCCAGCTGGGAGGTATCGTCCTTCCACTTCTCGAATCCAGCGGCCTCAACCGCGTTAATAGCGCTTTTGGGGGCTATCCTTTCGGTGTACCAGCTCTCTTCAAAGGCTCGGGGGCCGATGGGGAACCCAAAGCCGGCATAGAGGTCTAGTAGGGTCACGGAGGCATGACCGAATTTGAATTCGAAGGCATTAACCGTGGGGTTCCAGAGGCTCATCAACGGAACAAGGGCGCACTTGTTGCCTCCTTTTGTGCTGAGGTTGAAGCAAAGTTTGATCGCATCCGCGACCCCAGCTTTCCTCCAGATCTTTATGTCAAGAGGGCGCCGTTCTGCATACCAAGCTTTCATGTAGGGCTTCACCAGAGGCCAGGCGGCATGGTTTACGGCGGCTTGGTGATGGGTGGTTTGGAAATTTGGGCACTCCGCCGGTTCTTCAGAGCGGAAGAGCGCCGGCAGCGGGCGTGCCGGGCTGTCGAGCATTTGATGGACTCCATCGTTATCCTCAGGATGGTAGTCCACCACGTAGGGACCTAGGGTGGCACGGTCCTCCTGGGGAAGGCTGAGGTTGGTCCGGTCATCTTCTCCGGAGCATTTGATGAGAGGGAGGATTTGAGTCTTGGCTTGATCCGCTACGGGGTAGCGAATAACAAAGTTCTTTGAGGGGGCCATTAAGTTCGAATCTGGGTTTCTTCTGATTTCAGGCTAAGGAAGAGGAAGAAAAGTGGTCTGAAGGAGAAACCAAAGGTCTCAACTTGATTTATAGGAATCCGAAAGGGGTTCTCGGGTCGTGAAACGCTGGGTTTTGCAGCAATCAAGGGTTTAGGTGAACAGTGATACCGTTTCGAATTGGGAAGTCGTGATTGGTGAGGAAACGGTGCAATAATCCAATATTTAAATGCTGCGGATGGGCCGGTGATTGGGGCTCAGTCTCTTTTCTATTTCATAGAGGCTCTCAATATCGGAGACTGGGGGGCAATGTTTGGGCCACAATTGGAATTTAGTCCAATTGGGCTTTTACCTTGAGGCCCAGAGGGGTTTTAGGTTTAAACCGAACCCAATGTTCTTGTTTTCCCGCCTCCTTCAGGAAAGATTACTTGAAGAGGGAATTTTGAGTAATTACCTAATCAGGTCGGGGTTATTGGGTAGTAATCCGATTACGCAATATACGGATTTCGTTAATAAAATAAGGCGTAAATGCTGATTGGGATAATTATGGATTGTTTCGGTAGCAATCCATCCAAAAAGGATATCTTCGCCGAATCAGTGATTGATTGGCAGTGGACTCGATTTGGCTGATATCGGTTTTAATGAGTGGTGATCTGGACAGTATTTGACGGAGGTGAAGTTTCCTAAACAAAGAGGAAGTCTGATCTCGTTTGATTCTTAATTGATTAGATTGGAAGCAGAATAAGGAAGGACAGTCCTAATGAAACTCGGAATCCGCCAGGCTGGATCTCACAGCCCTAGGGTTTCATGAGCAATATAAATATAACTCTTCCAGCAACTAGGAAAAGGGTTCTCAACCAAACACAAACAACCACAAGTTCTAGCGCACCGCTAACTTGCCAAAGCCTCTCCGGAGCAACTCACGCAATTCGCCTCCACCTACGATCGATCTTATCTCGTACGCGTGCCGAGCGGTTGCTGAGCCTATCGAGTCAGTCCGCTACTCCGGTAGCAATCGAGTCTGTCAGCTACTCCGGTAGCAATCGAGTCAGTCTGCTACTCCGGTAGCACACACACCCGTGGTCTTGGTATAGCTCTGTTTTGCTTCTCCGGATCAGAGTAAGATCCTCAATCCTTAGGGGGTTGGGAAGAAAATCCTGTTAGAGAGTTCTATTCAGGTCCTGTTCGAGTCATGTACGCCGACTTAGTCAGCGCCCGCGTAATAGTTGCTTGATCAGGAAGTCAGAGTCAATTGGGAGCAGACGAGAAGACTCGCCAGGGGTCGCACGCAGTCGAGTTGCACCGCTCCAAGGGTGCTGGCACGCCTAAAGCACACAGAAGACACGCGAGGAGCACGCCTCCTCCGCCCCACGTGCTGACTGTTCGCCGGGTGCTGAATCCGCCACGAACACGTAGTTCGCTTGCACAGCTTTCTCGAAAACCACTCTTGCATTCGCAATATCTCCTTGAGTTTCATACAACTTGGCAAAAGCAACCCACAATGTATGAGGCTTCCCCACTGCTAGCATCGAGTCAACTGTCTTCAGCGCCTCAACATAAGTAAGTACCTGCTTCGTGGGATTTTCCTTGAAGAGCTTCACTCTCCGATGGCACTGCTCTACATCATGAGGATTCTGTCTTAATTTAACACTGTTCACCAGCTCAGGTCTTCTATTGATGAGATGCTCCAATTGGGCCAACCTCAAATCTGTATCATTATCATTACATAACCAAAAATCCTTGCTTAATTTCTTCTCAAACTCAACCTCAGATAACATTACATTGGTTCGCACATCTTCCTCTTCCTCCTCTTCTTCTTCTTCCCCCTCCTCCTCCTCTTCATCCATCATCTCCATCTTAAGAGCAATGAAACTCTCCAAAAATTGAGCATACGAATCGAAAACAACACTAAAATCGATCACACTCACCACACTTTGCATAGCCTCCTCAAACACATTCCTAGCCTTCTCAAACAATCTCCTCTTAATATAAAACTCAGCCAGCGACGTCCACAGCCTCCCCACCTCGTCTTTAACCCTCTTAATCCCAAATCTAATGATAGCATCCACATTGAAGCCCGAGACCTCTGTAGCGTGCTTAACAAGCAAATCACAATATTTCAACCACAATGTCTGCTTCGTCTTCCCCTTTACAGAACAAAACTCATCATCATTCAACACCGAGGCGAGCCTCTCCGCCGCCTCTTGCCACAGACAAGACTCGAGCAAGAAATCAATGTAGTCTTCTACATGAGCAGGGTCAAACTGTAAGTACCTCCGGTAAACCCTAAGCGAGGTCTCGATTGGGATACCCTTCTGACGAAGGGAGGCAAGGTAGAGCTCCCAAACGCGGTCGTGCTGCTCCACGGTAAGAGCACAGAGCGCTCTGTCGAAAATCCTGCGAGTCCTGGTGATCAACTTCTGCTCCGTCAGGCTTTGCAAATACATAAGCCAAATCCGCGGCATCTTGTGCATTGTGTCCAAGGCTCTTTCGAAAGTGTTGTTGACGGTTTCGTACTCGGAGTGATTGTTGCGAGCGAGTTCGTGACGTTCCAAAAGGTAAGCGCGCCAAAGCTTGTAGCTTCCGGGGAGAGCCTTGACCGCGCGCTCGTAGATGGTTTGGCGCTTCTTGAACGGCGCGCTGGATCGGGCAAGTAGGTAGCGCCACCATAGCTTGAGGCTGTAAGGGTTTCGGAGAACCTCTTCTTCGTAGAGAAGGTCGTCCTGTGAAGGGTATAGCTCGTGAGAGATCGACATGGAGATTGTTAGGTTTTTAGGGTTTAACCTGGATTTATTTTACGTGCAATAGTTCCCCCATATATATGGGGAAAAAATATGATAAACAATAATTAATACAGACTTCCAAAGTCATAAATATGCGTCTACAAGTGTTGGGAAGATAATTCTCAAACTATTCCTAGCTGCAAATTACAACATAAGCAATTTGTAATATCTAATCTAGAAATAGTTAATATCTAGTTTGATTAAGTTTTCGATTCCTACTTAAATTAAGTTTTCTAATCCTAGTTGAGTTGTGCTTATTCTCTCAATTCGATTCAATGTATTGCCTATAAATACCAATAACGAAGAACAACACAACCCATAAAAAGTTCGATTTTTTTTTTCTCCTTTAGAATTTCACAATTACTGCATAGACATAACTTCACATAAGTTAGTACGTAATATGGTTGGTCAAGAGGTCTCCATCGAAGAAGTTGCTGCAGCACAAAGAGAGAGGTTAAGAGCCCTTAGAGCTGCACAGGAGCTATCAAACAGTCCGGATGAGGGCTCTGCTCGTGTTGACAAGAACACTAACGATGCCAACGAAGTTAGTGAAGAAACCAATACGAGTCTGAAGTTCCGAAACTAT
Organism: Potentilla sterilis; assembly: GCA_963682095.1. Classification (NCBI taxonomy): domain Eukaryota; kingdom Viridiplantae; phylum Streptophyta; class Magnoliopsida; order Rosales; family Rosaceae; genus Potentilla; species Potentilla sterilis. The sequence continues at coordinate 2,485,114 of OY821755.1, forward strand.
TTCCCTCGTGATAAGAAGCTTATTACGGAACAAGAAGGAAAGCTTCAGACTGGTCCGACGTCCAAGTTCGATGACCCTATTGGAGCAGTAGTGCCTTTTCCATCAGAGAAGAAGGACGCGCTCAAGGATCTTGCTCCCAAACCACCACACTTCGAACTTCAAAGGGATGTGCAGAAGAGGCTTAATAAGCTTGAAAGGCTAACGCAGATTGCCTTCTGTAAAGTTATGCAGCAAGAAAGGCTGAAGCAACAGGAGGAAGGTGCATAAATCGGGGACTTTGAAATATGTAACTAAGAATTTTCTTTTGTCCATCCGTATTTCTTTACTTTATTGAGTTTGGAATTCATGTCTCCTTTTAATATTCTATTTCATTTTCTTGTTATGAACTCACAAATTGGAATAGCAACAGCTTGGTCATTGGGTCAAGTAATAAGTTTGCACAAACCAGCGCACAACTTGGAAGGGAAATGAACTCTTTTGAACATGTATGACAATCTGGTCTTATGTTATCTGTTTTGTGCGGTTTAACATTATGCTATCTGATACCTATCTGGTTTCATGCATATGTATTCCTTATGTATTAGGAGCGCTCTTGAGCTAAATGATATCCTTTATACCAAGTTTTCTGTCACATATTCCTAGCTTTCTATCTGCAGTGAGAAATAGGTTTTAAAATGAAAGGTTCTAACAACTTTTACCATGGATTAGCAAATCAGTTATAGCGAAAGTTAGCTCTGACTCTTGAATGCATAAAAGCTTGCAAAGACTCTTTTCATTTCATCGAGCGTAGCAATAGTCTCCTCCGTGTGCGTTGGCAGCTTAATTTCCAAATGTGAAAGTACATCGGAGAGAACTTAGAGTTGGCGTAAAACCCTAGAGAGAGGAAAACCCTCTCGCAGCCACCCCTTCAACCGGCTTGCCTCTGGTACTTACTACTTGTCCATCTCCACATACCCTACATTGCAAAAGCTAATCCTCAGCTTGAGAACTGAAACCATCCCCTACTTCAATCCACTTCTTTCAGAAACATAATAGACTTTAAATCCCAGATGACTGAACTTTTATGTCATTAAACAAGCAACCAACAATTTTACCATTATGCATAATGCTGAAACACGCACCTTGTCTTCCTCTTCAATAGCTAATTGACACAAGAGACAATACCAGATAGGGACAAGCAAATACAGAAGGAAACTTCATCTATCACCATCTTCTTGGCCAGAAAGGTAGATGATGAAGTAGACCTTGGTTGCCCCTACTCACATGCCCATATGGGTTTTCATGGTTTTCCCATGTGCTATCTCCTAAAGAACAAGAGCAAAATATTATACAAACCCTTTTGTAATCCCCCATCTGACTTAAATAAATGCACTTGCATGCTCTTCAATCATTCATTCCCTGGCAGATTAGTATCTCATATAGAAAACGGTTTTAATGGAATCTCTAATTATATCTACAATCTTCACAAAAAGCTGACATTGTAAGACACAGAATTGTAATAAAGAATGGAAGTAGTAGTCAAGTAGATTTTGATTCCAGTTTGAGATTCACAGACAAAGTTAGAACTTGGAAAACCCTTGTGCAGATATACAATTTCTATAAACAAAAATGTAAGCACATTATTGATGGATTCAAGAATGCCAGATTCCACTTAATATACTTCGAAATCTGTTTGTGGATAACTTCTTCACAAGTCTCTTGGCATCTGAAACTTCTGCTTCTGCAAGTTTCTCAATGTTTTTCAAGTACCCAGAATGGGCAATTTTCCTTCTCCCACTGTTACAACTTGTCAATGACATCAAAATGGAGAACAAGAACTTCTTGTTACCTGCATTTCCTAGCTGGTATGGGTCGAACCGCTGCAGAAGAAAGCCTATGTTCCGATCATACTGCACAAAACGTTTTCGATTTTTGGGGTTCAAAACCATGCTTGAGAGTGCCTCGGCCGCCATTAAATGACTTGGAGTCAAGAAACTTAACTAGCTCCGTCATGAAATTTGCATCCCCCATAGCCTTCTTGGCTTCCACCGATCAATAGAGCCAAACAGCTTCTGGAAACGACCAACTCCTATCCCGAAACACAGCCCCTCGACAAAACTAAGACTCAGTTTGGGATTGCTGTGCTGTGAGCAGAATTGCTTTTGAATTTGCTGTGAGCAGAATTGCTTTTGAATCTGCTGTGAGTAGAATCAGCTGAGGTGTTTGGTAAACTGTTTTTAAAAGTGTTGTGAGAACCAAAAAACAATTTCGTGTGTTTGGTGAGTTATAAGTAAAAATTGTTTTGGATGGTATAATGACAAAAATAGCCATAGTTATAAATTGATATTTGTTCAAGGAAGGTTAACTCCGTAACTTCCGTGGTGTGTCTTGTCCTAATAAGACTTGTAGTCTAGATACTCTATTAGATAGGGAATCCCTGTTCGCCAGGGATACTTGATGTAATGCCTATATAAAGGCCTCCTTATCAATGAATAAACACAGAGAGATTTATCAATCTATTTCTCCTACAACACGTTATCAGCACATTGCTCTAGCCTCCCGTCTAATAAGCCCTAGAAACCCTAATTCCGAATTTTTTTTTCGAAACCCTAACCTACCGTCGGCCGCCGATTCTTCTCTTCGGCACCGTCGGCCTCTTCTCAGCAGCATCTGCGCTGCTCGCCTGCCGCACTGTACCTTCGAGTACTGCTCCTCCTCTGCCTCTAGGCAGACAACCCGCTCGCCAGCAGCTCTCCCTTGCGTGCTACTTTTTGCACGCATCTGCCAGAAGATCAAAATTGCTCGCAAGCCAAGCAAGCGATCCGCGAACCCTTATTCGTGGTTAAGAAGAAATCAAGAAAAATCGAAGAAAACAAGCTTCCCCAAGAGTCAAGTTTCGTTTGATCAAGCTTCTCTTGAAGAGGTAAATATTTTTATAAACGTTCCCGCTTATGAAAATTTCAATAGTTGGGTTTTGTTTTCTCTTCCGGGACCTTTCCGTGTCCCTGCTTCTTCATCCCGATTCTATCGCTTCTCGGGACGGCATACGGGGATTTAGTCACCCCGGTGCCAACGTTTATTGGGGTAACTGTGATGTTACCGGCCACCGTTATGCTTGTGACTGTGATGTCACTGTGAACCATAACGTATTATTCTTTTTTGGAAAGAAAAACAAAGGGAAGATATCGATTGTGACTTGAAGTCACGTTAAGCATCGATTTATGTGACCATGATATATCTTGGCACTGTTCTAAAAGAACAATCAAACTTGATTAGTATTCAAACATACTAACGTCTCCCTGTTTGTGTTCTGTAGATGGCTGACACTCAGCGTCCAGAATTTGACATCTTGGATGTCCAAGGCAAGGAATACAAGAGGTGGGTCTCAGATGTTGAGAACACTTTCATTGGTAAAAGATTTACTGCCACCATCAACCCTCCTGAGGATGAAAGCTTACACGCTTCTCCTGAACAGAAAGCACAAGCCCTGATGTTTCTCAGGCGCCATATCCATCCGACGCTCAAGAAGCAATACCTGAGGAAAACTGATCCCAAAGAGCTATGGGATATTCTCAAGGACCGCTTCGACAATGTGCATGACGCACAACTCCCAGACCTCATGTCTGATTGGGAGCAAATCCGCTTACTGGATTTTGATTCCGTCCAGGAATATCATCAGACTATGCTAAACTTGCAATCTGATTTGAGCTTTTGTGGGGTCGAAAAGACCGATGATGATATGATGGAGAAGACTTTCACGACGTTCCCAGAATCTGCGTCCATGTTGTCGCATCAGTACCGCGATCTCCGCGAGAAAGGCACTATCAAAACCTTCAGCGATTTGATGAATGTGCTTCAAAGAAAGGAGAGGTACCATGAGTTGATTCTTACCACCAATAAGAGGCCTCGAGGACCGAAATTCATTGCGGAATCTCATCAAGCCCGTGGTAAAGCTTTTAAGCAGAAGCATCAACCTCATGAACGTCAAGCACCGCCACCACGTACGCCAAGAGCAATACGTGGCGGACGAGGAGGGAGAAGAGGCGTCGGCCGTGGCCGACCGCTTTCTTGGACAAGGGATGATGGCAGAGCCGCCGCTCCCAGAGGGAGGAACAGTTTTGGTTCCGGTCCCAGGCGTGGTGGCCATACGCCGAACAATGCTTCGGCTCCTTGCTTCAAATGTGGTTCTAAGAATCATCTCCAACGCGATTGCATAGCAAGCAGAGATATTCAAGCCGCTTACAAGAAACACAAACAATACATACAACAAGAAGCACACTATGTAGGAGACTTTGAGGAAGAAGTATACGATGAGGAAAATACGAACTTCGCCATCGATGACTTCCAACCTACCAAGAAACGTAGGACTCAGGAGTATGATACTCCAGACTATGAATAAGTATTTGACTTAGGTCATGAGATACGTGTTCAAGTTTGATTTTGATTGTTATTTTGACAGAATAGTCAATAAATCACGACTTTGTTCGATAAGTCGTTCTATTTAGAACAACCATGATGTATTTTTGAGTTGTCATCAATAAAATCTATCTTATTCTACGAATGATTTGAGATTTTTACATCCCTGAAAGCAAAATTGGTTCAATACGTCCAATTCTCAATGGCATAATCATCTTGAGTTCACCAAAATTCTGGTGATGTTAACTCATATCCGAAAAATCACAAAAGACAAAAGGAGAGATCCGCGATACGCGATACGCCATCCGCGATCCGCGATACGCCATCCGCGATACGCGATACGCCATCCGCGAGCCGCGATACACGATCCGCGATCCGAGATCCGCGATCCGTGATCCGCGATCCGCTATCCGCCAACTTGGTCGCGATCCACCAGGCCTCGCTCGCCATGTCTATTCGCCAACTAATCCGCGATCCGCGATCAGCGATCCGCCAACTTGGCTGCGATCCGCCAAACCTCGCTCGCCAAAGCCTAAGCGCTTGGCCGCGACTTGCTAGGCCTCACTCGCCATGGCCATTCGCCAGCTTGGCTCAGCACCGAATCCGGTTTTTGAAACCAACAATCGATAGCCTATCGAACAAATGCAACTTTTGCATCAATGGCTCGGCAACGAAGTGTCTTCGGACTCGCCATGCTTCGGATTTAGCTCAACCGTCGCATCGCATTGCCTCAATGCCTGACCGATTCTCACCACTCGCCTTGCTTCGGCTCGGCCTCTGGGTCGCTTTGGCCTTACCACAGCTTCGGCTTTGGCTTGGCCCCGGCCTTTGCCTTTGCCTCGGCCTTGGCTCGGCCACGCCACCTACGACGGTGTCCGGTCTCAATCTCTGACCTAGGCTATGATTATCAATGGTGATACTCGGTGATTAAAATGCGGCTTATATCTTTCTCTCAAGTTTTGTCGTTGCCATGGCTATGTAATTGGCCTTAATGCACTTCATTTTGTGATGATATATTGTTTCAGTACACTTACTTTAAAGTGTTCGCCAAAGTCTAAAGTAGACTATTGATTCAAGTTACATTGTTTTTGTAGATGTATCAAGGCGAGATTGAGTGTTTGTTGGATTGTGCAACAACTCACACGATTCTGAGAAATCGGCAATTGTTTTCGGATTTTACGCCAAGAGAATCGTCGTTATCTACGATGACAGGAACTGGACCCGTAATTAAGGGTCGTGGCACTGCTCAATTCTTACTGCCAAATGGCACTGAGATTCGGGTAGAGGACGCCCTATATGCGCCTAAGGCGCCAAGAACCTTGCTAGCTTTCAAGGATGTGCGTGACAATAACTATCACCTCAGCACTTATGTTGAAGATGGAACTGAATATCTGTTGATCACCTCCACTCAATCTATGCGCACTCGCATTGTGGAGAAGTGTAAGCGAGTTCGAAATGGCATGTATTTCACAACCATTCGAGCCAACGAATCTCATGTTGTTATATTATGTGATTCTGATGCTTATAAGCTTTGGCATGATAGACTCGGTCATCCGGGTCGTGATCTGATGATCCGTATTTTGAAATGCTCCCACGGTCATCCATTTTTCCGATCACAAAAGCACAGAGGGCGCCTCGGCCTCGGTTCGGCCGTGCCGTCGATAGCCGCCTCTCGGTTCCAAGGAGAGGTTCGGCCCCCTCCTGCTTCTCATGCTTCTGTAGCGATGTCTAATGCTCATCGTTCGTTTTGTAAAGCTTGTTCACTAGCAAAACTTCAAGCAAGACCATCTTTTGCTATTGATAATAAACAGAATATTCCGTTTCTACAACGAATACAAGGTGATATTTGTGGACCTATAACACCAGAATGCGGACCATTTCGATATTTCATGGTTCTGGTTGATGCATCAACGCGTTGGTCACACGTAGCGTTGTTGTCCACGAGGAATGCTGCATTCGCTAAACTCCTAGCTCAGATTATTAAGCTTCGGGCTCACCACCCGGACAATCCGATTAAGTCCATCAGACTGGATAATGCTGGAGAGTTTACCTCAAAGTGTTTTGATGACTATTGCATGTCAGTTGGGATTGAAGTTGAACATCCCGTACCCCACGTTCATTCTCAGAACGGTCTTGCAGAAGCCGCTATCAAGAGACTACAGCTTGTAGCTAGGTCCCTTGTCATGGCCACAAACTTGCCAGTTTCGGCATGGGGATATGCAATATTACATGCAGCTATGCTTATTCGTCTACGACCCACAGATAGCCAACCATTTAGTGCGTACCAGTTGGTAACTGGTTACGAGCCTGATATTTCGCATCTGCGTACTTTTGGTTGTGCCGTATATGTGCCTATCACGCCTCCACTGCGTACCAAGATGGGTCCACAACGACGATCAGCTATTTATGTTGGATATGAAGCACCAACTATTGTCCGCTATATAGAGCCTATGACAGGTGATCTGTTTACTGCAAGATTTGCAGATTGTCACTTTGATGAGACATCCTTCCCGCCGTTAGGGGGAGATGGGGCCGCATCCGTCCCAAATGAACGTCAGGAATTGACGTGGTTCTCTCCCACTATGTCTCATTATGATCCCCGTACGTCTCAGTGTGAGACTGAAATACAACGCATATTAGAACTACAAAAGGTGGCGGATACGATGCCCGACTCCTTTACTGATATTGCGAAAGTGACAAGATCAACCATACCTGCTGCGAATGTACCTGCAAGGCTTAACATTCCTCGCCATGCGCGAGCACGCGCCGCCGGTCTCGGACCCGCAGCCCTAGGTGCCATCGGCAGCCTAGGCTCGGCACCTCCAAGTGGAGAGCCGGCGTCGACTTCGGATCCTCCTAGAAAGAGGGGGAGACCAATCGGTTCCAAAGACAATGTACCTAGAAAGAGGGCATGTGTCCAGGCACAAAGCGATCCGTTCATCATTGATACTGTGACGCCGTCACACGAGATTGTCTCCGACTATACCTATGTCCAAGAATCAACTCTGAATCATCTGGGGGACGCCTCAGACTCACTGTTGATGTTGGAGAACAAGGAAATCTCACTAAACTACTTATGCATGCACAATCTGATGGAAAGAAATTCCATGTATATCGATGATGCATTCGCTTACGCCGTTGCTCAAGAAATCATTGACGACGACGATATGGAACCCCGCACTGTTGATGAATGTCAACGTAGGGCGGATTGGCCGAAGTGGGAAGAAGCAATCCAGGCTGAACTAGACTCTCTAAAGAAAAGGCAAGTATTCGGACCGGTTGTGCCTATACCGCCGAACGTAAAGCCTGTTGGACATAAATGGGTCTTTGTCAGAAAGCGCAATGAGAATGGCGAAGTCCAGCGATATAAAGCTCGACTCGTGGCGCAAGGTTTTTCTCAACGCCCTGGAATTGATTATGAGGAGACGTATTCTCCTGTCATGGATACTATTACCTTCCGATACTTAATAAGTTTGGTAGTCTCAGAGAGACTCAATATGCAGCTTATGGATGTTGTAACTGCGTATCTTTATGGGGACCTAGATACGGAGATGTACATGAAAGTGCCAGAAGGACTTTCGTTACCCAAGTCAAGTGAGCAAAAACCACGAAGTTCATTTGCTATCAGGTTGAGACGATCTCTATATGGACTCCGACAATCTGGTAGGATGTGGTACACACGGTTAAGTGATTACTTGATTGGGAAAGGATACAAGAATGATGAGTTGTGCCCTTGTGTGTTCATAAAGAGAACAAGTTCAGGGTTTGCCATTATAGCCGTCTATGTCGATGATATGAACATCATTGGAACTCTGAATGAGATCAATGAGACCGCTAGCTATTTGAAATCCGAATTCGAGATGAAAGATCTGGGAAGGACTCGGTTTTGCCTAGGCTTAGAACTAGAGCACCGAAGTGGTGGAATTTTTATACACCAGTCTGCATATGTCCGAAAGATGCTCAGGCGATTTAACATGGACAAAGTTATGCATCCTACAGGCACTCCCATGGTCGTTAGAAGTCTGGATATCAACAAAGATCCCTTTCGTCCGAAAGAAGATGACGAAGAGGTCTTGGGAGCTGAATATCCATATCTTAGTGCGATTGGAGCTTTGTTATACTTAGCTCAGTGTACTAGACCAGACATCGCTTTCTCTGTGAACTTGTTAGCTAGATTTAGCTCTGCGCCAACACAACGTCATTGGGTTGGAATCAAGAACATCTTCCGATACCTTAAAGGAACCCTTGACATGGGCTTGTACTATCGATACACTCATCAGGATTCGACACCTAGTCGATCTCTTGCATCTAACAGCACAAACCATGGCTCGGATTACCATCCGCCAGCCATATCCGCCAAGACTGGCTTTGGTTCATCCATCCGCCATCTTGCAGCCATATCCGCCAACTTATCCGGACCCGCGGATGCTAAGTCGTGGTCCCGATACGGCTTTGGCGATACCCCCTCCTACTCAGATACACCAAATGATGTGATGGTAGGATTTGCTGATGCTGGATATTTGTCAGATCCACACAAAGGACGTTCCCAAACCGGTTATGTTTTTACCATTGGGAATACGGCGATATCTTGGAGATCAACCAAGCAAACCCTTGTTGCTACCTCCTCGAACCATGCTGAGATTATTGCACTACATGAAGCAGTCAAAGAATGTATTTGGCTTCGCTCAGTTATATCTCACATTCGAGAGTCTAGTGGACTTGAGTCTACTACGATGGGACCAACTTGCATATTTGAAGATAATGCAGCATGCATTGAGCAGATGAAGTTGGGATACATTAAGGGTGACAATACTAAACACATTTCGCCTAAGTTCTTCTACAATCAGCAGCAGCAAGAGACTTTGAATATCCAGGTGAAGCAAGTCAGCTCAGAAGAAAATGCAGCGGATCTGTTCACCAAGTCTCTACCTAAATCTACATTTATGAAGCATGTAAAGCGCATTGGAATGTGTCGCTTATCCGAACTCAAAGACTGATTGACTATCAGGGGGAGTTCTCATCTAGACTTCAGGGGGAGCCTAGCTATGCATGTCTCACATACTTGTAGTTGGTGCGTTGTACTCTTTTTCCTTAGACCATGCTTTTATTTTTGCCCAAGAGGTTTTTGTTTGCTGGCAAAGGTTTTAACGAGGCAACAGTTCATGCACTATTGAGGACGCGACACAAGGGGGAGTGTTCAAGGAAGGTTAACTCCGTAACTTCCGTGGTGTGTCTTGTCCTAATAAGACTTGTAGTCTAGATACTCTATTAGATAGGGAATCCCTGTTCGCCAGGGATACTTGATGTAATGCCTATATAAAGGCCTCCTTATCAATGAATAAACACAGAGAGATTTATCAATCTATTTCTCCTACAACAATATTAAAATAAATAATTGTTTCTTTTGTATATAATTATAAAGTTAATCCACAATATTACATAAGTTTTCTTAACACCATAGTAAATGATTGATTATTATTTAATTAGATTAATATATCACAATCTAAGAAAAAATAAATATTACAATTTGTTACAAATATAACTGATTCCTGCAAAAGCATCTCTTACCCTGCTTCTCCAAAATCCACTTTTAAGAGAATCAATTCTTCTAAAATCAGTTTTATAGGTTGTTACCAAACACTTAAAATTAGGCCCAGAATCACTTTTGACCCCAAAAGCAGCTTGAGAATCAATCCCAAACTGGGCCTAAGAATCCAACCCAAAATTGGGATATGTCTACGGTGGAACGTGGCAGCAGATCAACGACTCTATATCACAGATCTGACGGCATAGAAGAGAGAAACAAACCCGACCCATTAGTGTTCGTTACGAAGAAACAAAAATCTATCCGGAAAGGGCCCAACAAGACTCCATATAAAAGACGTAGCTGCACATTCCCAAATCCAGAAAAATCCCAAAATCTCCAATTGAATCAATCTCGCAACAATGTCGTACGTGCGTGCAATTTCGAATGTTGTTTACACAGTCTCCCTGGTTGGATCTTTTGCTTATTTCCTGTACAAGATCGGCCCGCAGTACGGTAAAGCCGTCAAATTCGATAAGGCGGCAAACAAGTAAGAAGTTCTTTATCATTCTGATCTCCTTCCTGTTTACAATTCTAAGATCTAGATCTGGTTCGTCTTTGTAATCCTCTGAATCAGCATAAATATCATAGCTTGCGCAAAGTTCTTTATCATTATTGCTTGCACAAAGTTCTTTATCATTCTTCCCGGTTTATTGCAGGGCCATGCTTCGGAGGTTTGATATTTCGGAGGTTTGATATCCCTTAAATAATGGGTGCGGTGGCGCGTGGAATGTGATGTGCTGTAGTTTAATGGAGGACAACTATCGCTTAGAATAATTATAAGAGCTTGCAAGTGACTTGTATATGTATATTTATCCCATGAGAACCTACCCGTTTGAGTTATTTATATATGTATGTTTTTTTATATAGACATATAAATGTGCTCAAGTCTGATTTTGATTTAGTTATGTCCATGTTTATTCCATTAAAAAAAAAATCAGTCTCTATAGTTAAATGTCTCAACATTGAGGCCTGCACCTATTCATTGTAATTCGTTCTGTGTTATGTCAAAAGACTGAGGAAAACATAGCACTAATTCATTGCATTGCAGCATCCCTGGTGAATCAAGTATGCTTGTCGCAAACCAATCTTTAACTGGATCTGTAGAACTAGTCTTTCATGGCAAATACCTTTTTGCTTGCACTAGGTTGTCTGCAAATATTGTGGCTTTTGGGTTTGGAGTGTGTGTGTGTGTGTCTGTCTGTGTGTTTTGGGGTTTTGGACCTGAAACCGTGGTTTTTGCGCTGTGTATTACCTTCTTGGGGTGTGGTATTGAAATCGTGGTTTTTGAGCTCCTGTTTGTTGGTCTCATGTGTCGTAGGACTATCGCTTTTCCGTAGATCTGTATACTGTTTTTTAGTTAGCTATTAACTAAGATTAGCTCAATATTTGAGTTAGATAGGTTTATATGAATTCTAAATTCATGGTTGTTTTGGTGAAGCCCAATCAATGCTGTTGTTTTAGTCTTTTTACACCATCTCTTTGGACATTTGAAAAGCTGTAGGAGGGTTGCTTATATGTAAATTGTTGCAAGTTTCTTAATCAATGAGCTTCTCTGTGCGGTCTATTTTTGCTGCATCTTTTATCCATGCAGCTGGTTTGATGATTCATACGCGACGTCAACTTCTTTGTCTTCTTTATTTTTTTGATTGATCTGCAGGTGGCCAGCCGATTGATGTTGATGAATGAACCTGTCGCGACCGCTTTTGACTTAATGTATTATTAACTATATTACTATGTTTATGTCGGTTCTGTTCTGTTCTGTACATCTTAACTACGTTTGTGTTGGTGCTGTTCTCTTCTGTTTTGTAAGAGAAATGAACTCTTTTGAACATGTATGAAAATCTGTTCTTATGTTATCTGTTTTGTGTGGTTTAACATTATTCTATCTGATACCTATCTGGTTTCATGCATTTGTATTCCTATAATCCTATGTATTAGGAGCGCTCTAGAGCTAAATGCTATCCTTTATAGGAATAGTTTCCTCCGTGTGCGTTGGCAGCTTAATTTCCAAATGTGAAGATACATCGGAGAGAACTTAGAGTTGGCGTAAATCATGTATTGTGGAGCACTACTATACATCCCTGCATGTCTCTTCAGAGTTCAAAATTCAAAGAAGGTGTACGCGCAGTGAAGCCAAATGCTTCAGCCTTCTGAAAAGTCGGATGAAAAAGATCTAAGAATTGGTGTGAAATAGGAAAGGACGGACCAAAGCTGTGCGATTCCTTTGCAGCTGGTCCGTGGAACTCAATGACATGTTCCTGAAAAATAACTCGTTAATAAAATTTCCAATTCATGTAAGGTAAAACATACATCCGCCCAAACTTTTTAACTTCAAATCTTGAAAAAGTAATTTCACAGTAAGAGAAGTAGAAAAACTTGAACTTGTATAATATATCAATGTTAACAAGGCTTTATTATATGTTTGTGGTTTGGGTGGCCAAGAAGTTATGATTTGCAGGAGACGAGCACCACAACTAAGCCAAAAGTGTCGCAAGTATGAAAACCCTAGAGAGAGGAAAACCCTCTCGCATTCAACCGGCTTGCCTCCGGATTTCGTAGACGATCTCATCGTCGACCTTCAATCTCTCTACCTCACCCGTGCCATCAGGCCACCACAGGAGATCTCTCTCTTTCTCATCAACTCATGCTCCGACCATTGCGGAGTACCCTGGCCATACAAAACTTTGGTTTGTCCACGTCGGTGGCTAGCCTCGTGTTTCCCCGATCTAACAGCAACAAGATAGCAGCGCCATGGTCTCAGAGAAGCTATCTAAGCAACAACTCCGCAAGCAATGCAGATCCAAATTAGGGAGACTGCTGCCTCCAATTTCTCATTACATGCAGGTAGTGAGAGTACTGGTGCCTTCAGAGGTGTCTTCGCATCTACAAAGTAGGTGTGATTGTGTGAAATATAGCTAAATGTGAAAGGGCTCCCAGCTCCTAACACGTGCTCTTTGGTTGATCCCCATAAAGAACCTGCATAATTTGTTATCGTACAAAGAGATGAGCATATATATAGACCGGAATCGGAGAGAATTATTTTGAAAGTGACCCAATTTGAATTAATGCAAAAAAGAAAACTGATCAGCATTATAATATGATCATATTTGAACTTACATGTAAATGTAGGAAATGACTGAGGTGGCAGATAAGTTGCACAAAATACAATGAAATATTACATTTCAACAATTTGGTTTTGACGACTAACTCATGGAATCATATGCACCTTGGAGTAGATATTTTACAAACAAAAGAAACCATATCTGCCTTATCATTCATACAACCATATCTAACCTGGAAATGCAGCTGGCAAAGTTCTGTCATATATGCATTGTTAGATCTTTGGTGCCATACCAGTACTATATATGTACAATATATTGAAGCTATAACGTTGCTACACAATACACACCAAACTTCAACAACAAAAAATGAATTAAGCACACAGTGAACTCATAAACAAATAAGCTACTTTGTAACATTGAATCAGACAGCGTGAGAGTAGTACCCCATTTGAGGTTTCATAAGCTACAATGAAGCTGGTTCAACTTTTCCCAAAAGGAAGTACAACTTCTGTACCACCCCAAAAAATAGCTTCCGCCATACTAAAATCCCTCAACCTGTATATTTAAGAACACAATTTTTGGGTGCGAGAATAAAAAACAGCAAGATAAACAAAACACAATTTTTTTTAAGATGAAAAAATCGCAGCGAAACTAAGACAAAGATTTCTGAAAATTATGCATACGGTAGGTATATAACAAAGATTCAGGCTTTTGGAGCACTGTATACTATAAGCATTTTAAAGTTTCATCTAACATGCATACATACTGTGTAAAGCGAAGGATCCTACTGATTTCATTCATCACTTCTTAATGGTACTATCAATGAGCAAAATATGACACTGAAAGGCAGTGATAAAAATCAATTTACGGTAACACCAAATTGAAATCACATTCATAAAAAATTCGAAACAATACAAAAACCAACAGAAGACATGAATGAAATTTACCTTGTTGTTCCCATTTGGTTGCTTCTGAAACTATTTAACAATGGCTCCTAAACAAACAAAACAAACAGGTTAAGAACCAAAACCCAATTTGGTATCTCAAATTCGCTACTTGAATCATACATTCATACATCTACTCAGAGAAGAAAGGAGCCCCTGGACTGTCAAAATTGTCTGAGAAGGATGCCAGGGCGCATATGATACAGTAAATGCAAATTATGTCCATGACGTAGATTCAAACAAAGCCGTGTCTTCAGCTTCGTTCTATCACCAGTCTATTGTAAATTCAACCAAAATTAATACTCATGTTAAATTCAACAGAAGAAAGCTAAATAGAAACCTAAAATAACCTATTACAGGGACCCTTAAAATCAAGAACCCAGTCAAAAAGCTTTTGTCACCCAAATCTCATATCAATGAGACAGGAAATTTTAGGTAATTTTTAATAATATTTTTAGCAAAAAAGTCCACCAAATACCTCTAATATTGAGAAGTTCTTCATTCACAAAGAACCGCAAGGTTTCTGCAAGGGAATCAAATTTAACATAAAGAAGTTGGTTGAAACCCATAAATCTCATTAATAAAGATCAAAACTTTAATTTAAAACCCAAAATACACATAAAACCCAACGTTAAGATCCTAAACGCAAATCCCAACACTGTATTAAACCCACACAGCTTTTAAACGGGCTCCATAAACCACAGCTCAAACCTCATATTTGAAAAAATAGAGGAAAAGATGGTAAGAAGACCGAGAGAGCAATTGAGAAAAAATTGAGGAAAACGGACCAAATTACGATCGAAAAGGCAATGGAAGAGGAGATGGTTTGGACATCAATCTATAGTTGTGAAGGAAAATTTTGGTGTGGTGGTGGGAGAGTTGATATGAGCATAGCTTAGTTCGAGGAATGATTTTGGTCCTTCAAGATAGGCAGCCATTTTGAGTGGGTAGTTTCAAGAAGATGCTGTCACTCTCCAGAGCAAACACGCAGGGATGAAAGAAGAAGGGAGAGCGACAGTGAGAAAAGAGGATTCCGCAGAGCTTATCAGGTATTCTGATAATAATGGCAGAACCGTAATTAAATAGGAAATAGGGACAAAATCCGGAAAAATTGTTTCAAATGAACAGTGTCATTGTAGGCATTATAGTGTGTTGTAAATATGAAGATTCAAAAGTCATCGATTTTAAGAAAAATTGATATAATGGTCAATCATCTCATCAATTCTATCTTATTCATAAGCAAATTCCTAAAATATGGACAGTTAAGAAAATTTGAATCACACAACTTCAAAGGACCAGCGTATATAGATGCAGCAAGTACAGTGACGATCAAGGTTGTAGTCATCATGTACCGGCAGTTTATCTTGTGAATGAAAAGGAGAGTAATTTAATCGCTATTTTTATTTGTTTTCTATAACATGGTCCCCATGAAAAATTACAGTAAGTACGTACACTTGAAATCGAGACATTTAAGAAAATTAAAACGTAGATAGCTTCAGCTCTTTCCATTTTTATCCAATCTTTGGTTTGAAGCTATACATATGCATGGATGCAGTAAATTTGAAAATTGCAGCAAAAACTCAAAACCTAAGGAACCTCACAAAATCGTCCAATGAAACCAACCAAGTCAAGCCTTTATTAAAATGTACATACAACTCTACATACGACATGCATAATATAAATGTCACACCACATACTTCTTATTAAACAACATCTGTCAGCTATACAATTTATCTCTCTACATCCTAACCAAAACTACCAAAACACAGTTGAAGTTAATCAGCAACCACCAATAAAATCAAACCGTAGAGAACAAAGATGTGAGCTTTTGGAGTAGATAAATATTTTGCGGAGCTATATGATTTAGTTTGAATCTTAGAACATAGTTGACCATAGAGTGAATCTGTAAACGCATTAAAAAACAGAGTGGAGATGGTCAAACACTTCTTTGGGTCTGTTAATAACAATCCAGATACGGAAAGCATAAAAAGTTGTAAAGTAAATCTGCACTAATAAGCTATCTAACTTCCAATTACAATTGATCACTGCAACATCCATCTATTTTCTAAATCCATTCAAAATTAATAGAAAGTTCCAAATGTCAAAGTTAAGAATCACACACAAAGTAAAACATGAACTAAATGCTAAATTCTTATAATTAATTCTTGTATTAACGCAATTGTATTAAAATGATATACAGAACACTAAGATCAAATCAGTTCACAACATTAAAGAAGAATGTTTCAGGACAACATAAATCCCTAAGCTTTCAAAACTCACTTTTCTTTTTTTATACAAATGCAAGCATTATATATTTCGTTCAACTTCCCTTCATTTTCCTGCCACCACACAAAGCAAGAAACTAAGAAAGTGCAACCCCCCACAAAGTCCAACTGCAGGAAGAACCAAATACAAACCTAATAGAGGAAAGCTTTGTTTGTTTTTTTTTTTTTCAGATTAATTTAACTAAACCATTTGGTGTGCAAATTACAATAATTCTTAAAAATAATGAATTTCGTTCTTAATGCAATAGAGGATTAAGTTCAAATATATATATTGATTGTGTGTGAGTGTTCTTTGAATTCACATACCTCTGCTACTGTCGAATGCTATACAGGCAGCTTCTGATACTTTCCAAGAAGAAAGTTATGGAGCACATCAAGGTGGGAATTTCAAATTGAGGATTATGCGGAAAAAGAAAAAGAAAAAGTCAATGAATTAATGACATAATGTTAATCCAGTAAAGAACCCTCACAATCTCACATCTTCCACAGTCGTCAATATCAATATAAGAAAATTCATACCATAATGCAGTCATATATGGTTGAAAATGAATGTTCCCCAAATGCAGTGTGTAGCAACCAATTGCTATTCAAATCTGAAAACTGAAAGAATTAAAGTAGTTATAGAATAAAATTATTGCCAATCTTCAAATTCCTATTCTAATTTGATCAATCAAATCAAAATGCTATCCAGTAAAAAATGATTCACTTAATTTGGAAAAAAAAATGCAAACCTGTGCAAGAAAAGAAAAGTTAATGCAGAATAGCAAAATGAGGAACAACAGCAAAACCACTAATATTTTGGCATAAGCTCTGCAGAAGATAAACAAAAATAAAATTCAGGTTGATCCATAATACCTGCATAACTTTATGACATTTTATAGGGATAAACTATTTTTCTTCCATATGTTATATTGAAATCTATAGACAACTTGCACGCTATCTAATTAGGTTTTACAGACTACACAAAACAGCCCTATGTGTAACAGATAATGCCAAGGATACAGTGAAATTATTAAACCTCTAATTGAGTATTGCTGAAATGTGTCTTTATTTGTTAACTTTTAAAAACTTTTCAATGTTGTCCATTACATAAATCCCAATCCATTGCCTCTTCAAGAATTTATATGTAAAATATATGTAAATAGGTTGGTGGAAACCTGAGAATATCCATGTGATCACACCACTTTTGCAATTGTAGGTATGTCTTCATTTACATTGGTGATATCGTTCTGGATTTCTATAGTTATATAGATCATTAGCTCTTATGAATTTGCTTTTATTTTATTTTATTTACTGTATTAACTGTACATCTCTCAATCACACATCTAACAAACTAAATGAAATTTGAGAGCATTAAGCATACCTTGAGAACTGGCAGACTGGATATCACCCAAAAGAAACCAGAACCAAGCATCAACAGCAAAGAGAATGAGTGTTTTTTTTTTTTTTGCAATACCACAATGACATAAGATAAACATTAGGTTCTATGTGTATCTCAATGTCTTCTCAAGTCACACACATACTTGAGTACCCAAAGTAGAGTTCCATAGTTCAATTTCTTTATTTCTCGACTGTTATACAATGATAATTATACATTAATCCAAGTACTGTGAATCTTACGCGCATCCTTATTTAGCATGGTTGTACAATGGTCTCAACCTACGACTGAATAGATTTAGTCTTATTTGTCCGAGCGCTATTCAGCCAAATCATGTTACTATTAGAGTTCATAACATCATAATACGACGAGCAATTAGTTAAGCCTAACCATTTTCTTATTCATATCATGACCAGAAAGATTGCAAGAAAGCATAAAAGACTGAAAGGAAGCGTAATGCATGACTGTACCTTCTTTATGTTCCTTCCTCAGAAACCCAGAATCATCCTCATTCTTCCAATTTCTTCACAATCTTGAATCCCTGCATTACCCAAATGATCAAATGCGAACCCAAAATTAAACAGAGTGAAATTTGAGCGCGTCAAGCAGACCTGGATACTAAATTCGACCAGTCACGATCACTGACACAGCGTAGAAACCATCAAATTCGACCAGAATTAACATCACCAATTCACCAGAATATAACCAAGGATAAAAACTCAAATTACTCCATAAAATCGAAATTGAAATGAAATAAAATTCGATCAACACCCACCGATCAATAGAGCCAAACAGCTTCTGGAAATGGCCCAAAGACGAAGAAAGAAAAAGAGAGAGAGAGACGGAGCAGGAAAGTGAAGAGGTGGAAACGTGGCAGCAGATCAACGACTCCATATAACAGATCTGACGGCACAGAAGAGAGAAACAAACCCGACCCATCACTGTTCATTATGCATAAACAAAAATCTATCCGAAAATGGCCCAACACAGCCCAACAGGAGTCCATATAAAAGACGTAGCTGCGAACCCTAAAATCGAAACATTCCCAAATCCAGAAAAATCCCAAAATCTCTTCATGGCGGGCGAATGGATCTATGCTCTCAAAGCCTGCGGTTATTCTGCCTTCGTTGTTGGATTCGTTGCAGTTGTCACACCTTTCACGGTAGACACGATAGAGGGATGGATGGCTACCAACGAGTCAAGACTCAAGAGCGCTAACCGGTACATCTTAGGGCATCTCCAACAAGGGTGGCCAAACCCATACCCAAACCCATACCCAAAAAAAATTGATCTCCAACAACCAAAACCCATACCCAAATTTGGGTTCCTCCCCCACACTTGACCCAAATGAAGAAGGAATTGGGGGAGGAAACCTATTACTGTTCACTTGACCCACACTTGACCCAAACTTTTTTTATAATTAAAAGTTTTTTTTATTTGGTCCAACACATATTAAAATATATTATATAATTAATATCTATAGTTTATATAATTCATTTATTATTAAATAATTATATAAAATTATTAAAATTTGGGTATGGGTATGGGTTTTGACAAAATGGTTGGAAATGAAATATGAGTTTGAATAGTAATGGGTTTGGGTGAGTCAAAAAATGGGTTTGAGTATGAGTTTTGGGTGTCATTGTTGGAGATGCTCTTACGGAAAGGTTGGTTAGTTTTCTTATATATCTCTGAATATGTTCCTTTAGCTACTTATGTTGTCAAAGGAGTCTGAAACTCTTCGTATATTTTTTTTGGATTTACATTATGCCTTGCTGTCCTCGATCTGCAGAATTAATGGTTGTTTTGGTCATGCCCAATCAATGCTCGTAGGAGGGTTGCTTATATGTAAATTGTTGCAAGTTTCGCTTCTCTATTTTTGCTTCATCTTTTATCCATGTAGCTGGTTTGATGATTCATACGCGACATCAACTTCTTTGTCTTTATTTTTTCGATTGATCTGCAGGTGGCCAGCCGATTGATGTTGATGAATGAACCTCTCGCGACCGCTTTTGGCTTAATGTATTATTAACTATATTACTATGTTTATGTCGGTTCTGTTCTGTACAGCTTAACCACGTTTATGTTGGTGCTGTTCTCTTCTGTTTTGTAAGAGAAACGAACTCTTGTATGAAAATCTGGTTTTGTGCGGTTTAACATTATGCCATCCGATACCTATCTGGTTTCATGCGCTCTAGAGCTAAATGCTATCCTTTTCTGTCTCATATTCCTAGCTTTCTATCTGCAGTGAGAAAAAGGTTTTAAAATGAAAGGTTCTAACAACTTTGACCATGGATTAGCAAATCAGTTATACCGAAAGTTAGCTCTGACTCTTGAATGCATAAAAGCTTGCACTAGTCTCCTCCGTGTGCGGAGAGAACTTGCCTAGAGAGAGGAAAACCCTCTCGCAGCCACCCCTTCAACCGGCTTGCCTCCGGATTTCATAGACGATCTCCTTGTCTCTTACCAACGCGACGTTAGAGATTGAGATTGAGATTGTTCATCTAAGCCAACAAGCCCAATGCATGTCAAGACGATTTATATGGGCAGCTATCATGCCTCGCACTGCACTCAAGCTATATTCAATTATTCATGCATTTGGGGCTTCCATATCACTCTAAATGAGATCAACCATTCATTACAAAGAATAGTGAAATGTTACTCACAACGAACAGTCATATGAATCATCGGAAAAATAATGAATTGTCATCTTAGATGTGATAATCATATGGTTTTTGAAGAAAAATAAAAAATAAAAAATAAACAACCTGTCAACAATCACAAAAACCTTTCATGGTCCATATGTAGTTGGGTACTTACTACTTGTCCATCTCCACATACCCTACATTGCAAAAGCTAATCCTCAGCTTGAGAACTGAAACCATCCCCTACTTCAATCCACTTCTTTCAGAAACATAATAGACTTTAAATCCCAGATGCCTGAACTTTTATGTCATTAAACAAGCAACCAACAATTTTACCATTATGCATAATGCTGAAACACGCACCTTGTCTTCCTCTTCAATAGCTAATTGACACAACAGACAATACCAGATAGGGACAAGCAAATACAGAAGGAAACTTCATCTATCACCATCTTCTTGGCCAGAAAGGTAGATGATGAAGTAGACCTTGGTTGCCCCTACTCACATGCCCATATGGGTTTTCATGGTTTTCCCATGTGCTATCTCCTAAAGAACAAGAGCAAAATATTATACAAACCCTTTTGTAATCCCCCATCTGACTTAAATAAATGCACTTGCATGCTCTTCAATCATTCAGTCCCTGGCAGATTAGTATCTCATATAGAAAACGGTTTTAATGGAATCTCTAATTATATCTACAATCTTCACAAAAAGCTGACATTGTAAGACACAGAATTGTAATAAAGAATGGAAGTAGTAGTCAAGTAGATTTTGATTCCAGTTTGAGATTCACAGACAAAGTTAGAACTTGGAAAACCCTTGTGCAGATATACAATTTCTATAAACAAAAATGTAAGCACATTATTGATGGATTCAAGAATGCCAGATTCCACTTAATATACTTCGAAATCTGTTTGTGGATAACTTCTTCACAAGTCTCTTGGCATCTGAAACTTCTGCTTCTGCAAGTTTCTCAATGTTTTTCAAGTACCCAGAATGGGCAATTTTCCTTCTCCCACTGTTGCAACTTGTCAATGACATCAAAATGGAGAACAAGAACTTCTTGTTACCTGCATTTCCTAACTGGTCTGGGTCGAACCGCTGCAGAAGAAGGCCTATGTTCCGATCATCCTGAACAAAACGTTTTCGATTTTTGGGGTTCAAAACCATGCTTGAGAGTGCCTCGGCCGCCATTTCCCGAACCTCAAATGACTTGGAGTCAAGAAATTTAACCAGCTCCGTCATGAAATTTGCATCCCCCATAGCCTTCTTGGCTTCCTCCGATGCTTCACAAAGCCTAATCGCCACCTTCAACGCCAACTCCTGACTCGAAACCTCCCCATTTCTTATAAAATACATAAGCTGATCCACAAACCCGTACTTGATCAAAACTCCAACACTACTACTGCAACAAAAACACAAATTCTCAACTGCCCTCAACGCAATCTCCCTCACTTTGCAAGAACAATCCGATCTCGGCTCCGAAACGCGAAGCAATGCTCAAATCCCACCTTCCTTAATCACCAAACTCCTCACCCCTTCATCCCCACAAGCTACATTCTGCAAAAACTCAATTGCATTAATCTGCAGCCCTTCCTCTCTAGACCTCACCAGCCCAATAAAAGTCCCCACAGCTCCTTCATCAATCATGAACCTCTTTATCTCTTCCACCCCAACAAGATTCTTAAGCACCCCACAAGCTGAACCAACCAACCCACTTAAACTCTCCCCACTTTCACATAACTTAAGCAAAGCTGTGACTCCTCCATGAGCTGAAATAGACCACCCATTGTCCCCATTCTCAGTCAACCTCATCAAACTCCTCGCAGCTCCTTCTTTCCCAGTTTCACTCCCACTCTCCAAAACCCTAATCAACGGCGCAATAACTCCGGCGCCGATCAAAACCCCTTTACAGAATCCAAACCCCGAAATTAAAGCCACAATCTTCGCTGACCAATCTTGAATCTCCACCTCATTCGAATCAAGAAACATAATCAACAAACCCACAACCTCACTCTGCTCCACGACAACCTTAACATACTTGTCTTCTTCCACAATCGAATCGTACAAGCTCTTCAAACCTTGTCGCTTCATCTCGGAATCTCCGACCTTCATTCTCGTCATCAAGTCTCTAACGTAGAACCTCATGTCGTCTCTGCACGCGCCGTTTCCGGGTTTCGAGACCACGATGGCGAAGCGGTGGGCCAGCACGCTGGCGTTGTAGATTTCCGAAAATTTTCCGGCGTGGAGATCGAGTTTTCCGGCGAGCTTGTCGAGGTCGCTCTGCATCAGAAGCTTGCCGGAGTAGGAAAGATCGACGCAGCGGCGAGCGAGGTCGTGGCACTCGTCGACGGTGGCCATGGTGGGTCCTAGAACGCCGGAGAGGACTGGGTTTTCGTCGCCGTCGGAGCTTTCGACGGCGGCGAGGCCGGAGTTGAGTTCCTCGAGCTTGGCTGTGATGGTTTTCCATTTTCCGGCGAAGATTTTGATGGAGTAGGTGAGGGAAATGAGAGACGAGACGGACTGAATGGCTTGCCGGAGTCTTGATTCTCCGGCGACGGAGGGTTGGTCGGGTTCTTTGGCCTGCTCTTCTACCCCCATTGTGGTTTTTCCTCACTGGTTTTGGAGAGAACCCATTAACTTGGCGATGTCGGTGCGAATATTCCGGCGGATTTGATCGGAATTTAGTAACGGAATGTGGAATCTAGAGTGGACTATCTTATCGTGAAGAAGAAGAGAAACAGAAGGGGAGGGGGGGACTTTAGCTGGTTCAGGTTTTTGGTGCTGAACTGCTGATCGATACTTATCTCTGGTTTGGTAGCTGATCCGTTTGGTATGGATTTTTGTACGCATTTACGAGACTGGCCTTTCCTTGTGGCGTGTGAGAGTGATAGTGATAGTGATGTATGAGTATAGAGAATTAAATAGGGGTGTTTGTGTCATTTCAGGTGAAGAAAGGGTATCTTCAGCTCGATCTGTTGGATGTTGGAGCCCTTCTTATTAGGAGGGTTGTTTTACATATACGATTTAAACAAATCATCTACGAGTACATGTGTATTCATACATGTTTAAGTTTCTTAAACGATACAATGTAATTTCATAGGCAATTCACTTTTTGTAAACTGTGATATTGTTCCCGATTGTAAATGCGTGAAAACTGAAGATTATATGATAGTTTAATTAGTAATATTGTTGCGAGATTGTGAATTTATAGTGGAATGCTACATATTGTCAATAGATAAATGTGTTGTTGTCATCAAAATTTGAATAAGTGAGGGGATTGTTATCTTACTATTGGACCTAAAGCTTCAAAGCAATGCTTACATTATGAAAATGACTAATCTACAATTATTTAGGTAACTTTAGTCTTTATAGTGGAAGTTGGAACCATCTATGTTTTCTAGGATGTAACTATTTAACCATAATATATAAACTCAATAGTCAATGTCAAGTCGGCTAGTTTCAACCCAACAAACAAGAAAAAGGGTGCTTAGTCTTCCCACTGCTATATTATACTAAACAGTATCAGTTTCCAATTACTTTAGCATCTTTAATTGTTTTCATTTAAATTTTATTCTTCATTTTATAATCACATTTTGTACGACGTAGTGTAACTGTTGCGGAAATTAGTAATTTTCAAGAACATATAATGAATTTGAGCATTCGTCATCCTATCAAGGTTAGAACCTTCATTCCCAAGTTTACTTTGCTGTACAATTTTCATAAGTCATAACCCTAACGATATTGCATTTTTAATAACGTTTGCAAATACTAAAAGGAGGTAAAAGTTCATCTTGTACAATATGAAAGACCACACTTTTGACAATATTAGAAAGCACCCAGCTAAAATGCCCATTTTGGGTGAGAAAGGGAAAGTTTGCGTTGGGTACACGAGTAACAGAAGTCTGTTCTCAGAAATTTCCAGTCTTTGGACTTTGTAACTTTTCAACTTTATATGAACTTGTTATTGTTATGGAGAAACTAGTTAAGTTTAAGCAAAAACCAAGGATAAGACAAGTTAGGCAATTATATTAAGAGCTAGTGATACAATTAAGTGGAGACTTAGTAGTGAGGTTGTTAAGCTTATGGACCACATTCTATAGAGGGATGGCTACGTTGATTTTGTGACGAAGGAAGAAAAAGAGCCGCTTTCAGTAGGCTTAGCAAGGCATGACACAATCCCCCACCCCACCATGTGAAGAGAAGAACAAGGCATGACATTATAATAAAAGAGTTGGTGGAGTATAGGTTTTGGGAGGGTTTATTGGGAGGCAGAAAGCTAAGTGGACAGATCGAAGATATGAAACGAGCAAAATAGATTGTCGATGAGCATATTGGAGCTCACCTGCTCGGAACAGACGGTCAAAAAGGTAGCAAAGAATACAACAAGGTGAGCCATCTTACCATGACAAGCCTGATCAGTTTCTCACTAAAGCAGGGAAGAGAAGAATCCCATCACAAGGCAATTACTGATGTGAAGTAGAGAGAGCTTCATTGATGAAAAATGAGTTTAAAGCACTTAAAAGAAGAACCCAACTTTCCCAGCTGTCCACGTTACTACTGCAGCACAATCCCATCACTCACTTGCATGATAATTTCTTTCGGAGTATGCCTAACATCAAGGTTCTTGACCTTTCTCATACTCGTATCCTTTCCCTTCCCAAGTCAACCTTTTCTAACTTGACAAAATTAAAGGCATTTACTCTTGCGAAATTGTCAGAAACTTAAATAACTGCCTTCTTTCTCAACCTCCAAGAAGTTACTTGTTCTCGGCCTTTCTGATACTCCCATAACAAAATTGCAGAATCGGATGAAGCAACTGACCAGCATTATTCGCCTAAACATGTCTCGTACTAATGTGCGAGAACTCGAAGCTGAACTAGTGCACGCATTGCAACGTCTAAACGACTGCTAACGATAACAAATGATGCAGGTTCTTTATGGGGATCAACCAAAGAGCAAGTGTTAGGAGCTGGGAGCCCTTTCACATTTAGCTATATTTCATACAATCACACCTACGTACTTTGTAGATGCGAAGACACCTCTGAAGGCACCAGTCTCACTACCTGCATGTAATGAGATATTGGAGGCACCAGTCTCCCTAATTTGGATCTGCGTTGCTTGCGGAGTTGTTGCTTAGATTAGCTTCTCTGAGACCATGGCGCTGCTATCTTGTTGCTGTTAGATCGGGGAAACACGAGGCTAGCCACCGCCACCGATGCGGAGAAACCAATGTTTAGTGTTGCCAGGGTATTCCACAACGACCCTTGAGGCCTGATGGCATGGGTGAGGTAGAGAGATTGAAGGTCGACGAGGAGATCGTCTATGAAATCCGGAGGCAAGCCGGTTGAAGGGGTGGCTGCGAGAGGGTTTTCCTCTCTCTAGGGTTTTACGCCAACTCCAAGTTCTCTCCGCACACGGAGGAGACTATTGCTACGCTCGATGAAATGAAAAGAGTCTTTGCAAGCTTTTATGCATTCAAGAGTCAGAGCTAACTTTCGCTATAACTGATTTGCTAATCCATGGTAAAAGTTGTTAGAAACTTTCATTTTAAAACCTATTTCTCACTGCAGATAGAAAGCTAGGAATATGTGACAGAAAACTTGGTATAAAGGATATCATTTAGCTCAAGAGCGCTCCTAATACATAAGGAATACATATGCATGAAACCAGATAGGTATCAGATAGCATAGTGTTAAACCGCACAAAACAGATAACATAAGACCAGATTGTCATACATGTTCAAAAGAGTTCATTTCTCTTACAAAACAGAACAGCACCGCACCAACACAAACGTAGTTAAGATGTTCAGAACATAACAGAACCGACATAAACATAGTAATATAGTTATTAAAACATTAAGCCAAAAGCAGTCACAACAGGTTCATTCATCAACATCAATCGCCTGGTCACCTGCAGATCAATCAAAAAAATAAAGAAGACAAAGAAGTTGATGTCGGGTATGAATCATCAAACCAGCTACATGGATAAAAGATGAAGCAAAAATTGACCGCACAGAGAAGCTCATTGATTAAGAAACTTGCAACAATTTACATATACGCAACCCTCCTACAGCTTTTCAAATGTATCCAAAGTGATGGTGTAAAAAGACTAAAACAACAGCATTGATTGGGCTTGACCAAAACAACCATGAATTTAGAATTCATATAAACTGATCTAACTCAAATATTGAGCAACTACATACAAACCAACCTGAATTTAAAATATAGGGCAACAAAAAGGCATTATTTTTTATAAAAATACAGAATTATTTCTAAATTATTGACTCTGCAGATCGAGGACAGCAAGGCATAATGTAAATAATCAGAGAATCAAACCCCAAAACACACAGACAGACACACACACACTACACTATGATAAAAACCCAACAGCCACAATATTTGCAGACAACCTAGTGCAAGCAAAAAGGTATTTGCCATGAAAGACTAGTTCTACAGATCCAGTTACAGATTGTAGCCAAAATACAATTTTAGAGTAGCAAAATTATACAGGAAAGGTTTGAGAAAAAATAAAAGATTAAATCAGGGTACAACGGGGAATTTTGCGCAAGCTATGATATTTATGCTGATTCAGAGGTAGCGAGATTACAAAGACGAACCAGATCTAGATCTTAGAATTGTAAACAGGAAGGAGATCAGAATGATACAGAATTTCTTAACTATGGCCCATTCCCCTTCCTTGGTCCAATCCCCTTGCTATTAAAGAAACCCTAAAATTCTCTCCACTCACACTCTCCACCGAAAATGCCGCCGAATAATTCTTTTTTCAACACCTGTATTTTTTTCGCTTCTAACACTTATTATATATCTCGCCCAGAGAAAACAAAAGTTTTGTTGGTTAAAGATGATTCGCCGTTTCAGTTCATAACTCCGGTGTTGTCATTTGTGAGTGTAATGGGAGGCATTGTGTACAATCTGAGTGAAATTAATGTTCAGATGAACAATGTGCGACTGAATGAAAA
Source organism: Potentilla sterilis (assembly GCA_963682095.1). Classification (NCBI taxonomy): domain Eukaryota; kingdom Viridiplantae; phylum Streptophyta; class Magnoliopsida; order Rosales; family Rosaceae; genus Potentilla; species Potentilla sterilis. The sequence continues at coordinate 2,512,392 of OY821755.1, forward strand.
GCTGGTAGAAATAGCCGAACGGAATGCAGAGAGGGAAGCTGAGCATAAACGCAAGTGGTTGTGGTTTCTTAGACCTGTAAGTTAATTCTTAGGCTTCACACATCTCAAATTTTGCATTATTTCTGCTTAAGAAATGTTTATTCTCGCAGTTCTCTGCAGAGGCCGCATCAGGAGCATCAGCAGAGGCAGAGAACTGCGAGAATAAACATTTCTTAAGCAGAAATAATGCAAAATTTGAGATGTGTGAAGCCTAAGAATTAACTTACAGGTCTAAGAAACCACAACCACTTGCGTTTATGCTCAGCTTCCCTCTCTGCATTCCGTTCGGCTATTTCTACCAGCTTTTCATTCAGTCGCACATTGTTCATCTGAACATTAATTTCACTCAGATTGTACACAATGCCTCCCATTACACTCACAAATGACAACACCGGAGTTATGAACTGAAACGGCGAATCATCTTTAACCAACAAAACTTTTGTTTTCTCTGGGCGAGATATATAATAAGTGTTAGAAGCGAAAAAAATACGGGTGTTGAAAAAAGAATTATTCGGCGGCATTTTCGGTGGAGAGTGTGAGTGGAGAGAATTTTAGGGTTTCTTTAATAGCAAGGGGATTGGACCAAGGAAGGGGAATGGGCCTTGGGTGTTTAGGGTTTAGGGTCTCAGTTCTAACCCGCATTCTTGCTCATTACACTTATGTCATGTGTGTGTTAGTGTGTATCAAATTGATATGCATATTTGCAAAATTGATGGATATGCATTAAAGTAGACTCTCAGTAATGCTTAGCATTCTGTGGCTTTCAACATGCGGTTTTAAGTGAGTATAGAATAAAGGAAATTTTGTAGCTGCAGGTAACCAGTTAGTTGAGTAATTTACATGCATACTACTTGGTTTTTGGTTTAACCTAGTATTGTTCCTAATGATCATTGTTCTGATTTCGGTTTTGATGTTGGAACAAGTCATGTGCTTTTGTAATTTATGTGCGGGTTAAAAGCTAGTTTTTTGCTAGTACATAAATTATTACATGACAATATGCTTACCTAGCTATCATATATGATTGAGCTTCATGGGTATGTGCATGTGATTATATGGACAATCCAGACTAAAGAATTAAGAGCTAAGTTTATAACATATATATATGCTATAAAGCTTTTATACATAAACAGAAAAAGAGACCTGGATAGAGGTATGATCTTTTATTTCCGCTGTGCTATCTATATAAAGTCAACTATAAGAATATAGTATCATCTCTTATCTCTTATGTTGTCTACAAGTTCTATCGTTCTTCTTTTATTTGGAAAAGTGGTTATTTAACTATTTACTTAACTGAGCTACAAGAAATATAGTAAAGGATGAACTAAAGGAACACAAATGGAGAAAGCTGATCTCAACTAAGAAAGATGTATGCAATAATGCATGTGCTTTGAGTCAGCTAAAAGTATGTTCATTAATCCATAACTGGTTTCAATTTCAATTTAGAAGCATGTGGAAAGTTCTTGTCATTCTTTCCAAAGTTGTCTGGTCATGTACTGATGTTCAAATAATTTATATTGTCGTTAATGTGACTAATCTATTCTGACTGAAATGTGGTTATTGAAATTGAAAATAGATGACATGCTTATGTTCATTAATCCATATCTATTGTATTTTTCGTTTTAAAATTATACTTATATTGACTTCCAAAGAAGTTGTTTTAGTGTAGTTTTAAAATCTAAAATAACATTATACACATTTACCGGATTCAAATTAAGAAACTTGGAAACATTTCTTCTGTCCAAAAGATATTGATTGTTTCTCTGTATAACTTGGATTCTTTAGATGTGGTGTAATGATTGAGAAACTTAAGGATATTTTGTCTTCTGTCACAAATGTGTTGCTTGGTGTTGTGATTACAGAATACAGAATGGGGTTGATGCTCAGTATTTCAGTGTTGATTTTATCAACAGAAAATATGCAGACAAGTAAATTCAGGAAAATGATTTTGGTTTGAGATCTAACTAATGGTATTTATCAGGTCAAGAATTGGTTTATATGATCTATATATGGTATGCTAGTGCCTAGTATAATAGTTTTCGTTGATATGCTACATTAAAGGCTTATGATTTCATTGTTCTGATAGAGATTTAGTAACATTTTGGAATTAAGTTATCAATCATTTTCACCTTTCAGGTTATTGATAGTACCTCCCCGTTTTTAAGCAACCCAGAAAAAATATGTCAACTCCCTTATTCTAGTTAGTTACCAACTCCCGAGGCAACCACGAACCAAAACAATTGTTGGTCTTGAACCATCCATGACCTAACGACCTTAGGAGGTCCATCACTTGGGACAAGCCCACCGTCACTATTATATGATAAACGGGGGTGGCGAGACCTCCTCCCTACTAGCCTATGGTAAAGGTCCCAACATCTCAAATATGGGCCTAATCATCCTTGTAGAGACCCAATACAAGTAGAGACCCCATGCTCTGCCAAATCATCCTGTCGTGGACAAGTTTTCTGGCTATCAGGCAATTTTTCAATATTACGGTTGGAGGAATTTTTCAGACTGGCTCTTTTAATTAAAATTTAACATATAAAATTTTAAGGAAAATACCCATTTAGTATAAAAAAGGCCCCCTCATTACCCATTTCAATGACCATCTTATTTTTCTCCCTTATTCAATATAAGGTAACAACTCTATTGCCCATTTGAACAAATCTTTTTCAATTCTAGTACAAATTTAATTTTTTTTCTTCTTTTTTTGTCCTTTTGTCTTATCTAACATATTTTTAAATTATAATTTGCTGAGAAAGTGGAAGATAAAAAAACGAACTTTGCCGAAATATCACTCAACTCCCTCCGGCCTCCCATGGCCGGTCGTCGGAGCCTGGTCGCCGGAGTCGCCGGATTCCGGTCACCAAATATTTTTTTCGCCTAAATTTTTTTTTTCTCCAAATTTTTAATTTTTTTTTTTTTTATAATCAGGTTATTGGACGATGGTTACTGACCCTCAATAAATAATTTACAGATTACAGATTTTCAGTAATCGATTACTGACCCCCAGTAATCATGTTACAGATTTCATATTTTCCAGTAATCATGTTACTGACCCCCAATAATCAGGTTACTAGAGTTAGTGATCCATAGTAATCAAGTTACTTACCCCCAGTAATCAGGTTACTAGAGTTACTGATCCATAATAATCAAGTTACTTACCCCCAGTAATCGATTACTGACCCCCAGTAATCAGGTTACAGATTCCATATTTTTCAGTAACCATGTTACTGACCCCGTTACTGACCCCCAGTAATCGATTACTGACCCCCAGTAATCGATTACTGACCCCAGTAATAGTATTCCCAATTAAAAAAGAATCCCTCTGATGATTAATTGATAAGTCAAGCCGTCAAGGCCGGCAAGGTTAACTGATCGATGAACCCCGACGAGTGGAACTGTATTGAAGGAGGCTGGCCGCTGGAGAGAGAGCTATTGCATGCACATCATATATGACGATTCATGAATGTGTTTGTTGATGGTCATCTAATATTCTAATCATCATAAACCCAAATGAAGCAGATGGATGAATCGAATATCTAGATGACCCCAAATGAAGTAGATGGATAAATCGAATATCTAGATGACCATAAACAAACATATCCACCGCTGCAAATCATAACGTAGCCGGAGACTATCCAATTCAGTAAAAGAAGAAAAACTCAGTCACTTACACTTACATATGCATATGTATGGTCGCTCTGGAGATCGTCGGCCAGAGAGAGAGAGAACTTTGGAGATCGTCGGCTAGAGAGAGAGAGAGGAAAAGGAGAAAGAAGATATTAGGGTTTAGTATAGGGTATTTAGGTATTTTTAATAAGATTCATTGGAGTGGGATATAAACATTGGAATGGGCAATTTTTAAACCCATTTTGTTCAAATGGTCTTTTTCCCAAAATTTTATGACATAAAATTATTTCAATTATTTTATCAAATATCACTGTGTTTTTTTTTTTATTGTTTTTTTTCTAAAGCCTACACCATAAACTCAAAACTCTAATCTCTAAACTCTAAACCCTAAACTCTAAACCTTAGTCTAAACTCATCACAAATCTATTAGTCATTTACAAAAAATAAAATACATAATTTTATAATTTCTGTCATAAAATTCTACTTGTTGAAATTTATTTAAGAGAGAAACCACATAGCAATTTAATAAGTTCTCCTACGGTCGGTCAGGTTCATGTTGCACTCCTACCATCCCACACTCTTCTTGGTAATACGGTTACAGTTACAATTCATACTATATTTACACTGTTTTCGTGATATATGCAGTTCAGCGATGCTTGCGACATTACATCACATGGTTACTTCTTATTATAGATGCGTATGTGCATTTTATTGCTTTGTTATTTATTTTTTGTGTGGTTTCATTGGCCATGTACTTTTTAGATTTTATCTAATATAAAACATCATCCTTCTTTCCAAAAAAGAAATTAATAAATAAAAAGGAACAACTTTAGGATGACACATTGACACCTATTATGAAATAGCTGTGAGAAAAAGGTAAAATGCAAGTGCCTTACAGGAATCAAAGTGGTCCGGTGGGCTTGCCAATCTTTTGACCAAGATAAAACCAAGGACATGTGACATATCATACTCGTATCGCCTGCAACCACAAGTGATATTTATCTATCTTTTGACATCCGATCCATGTTCGATAGATAATAATAATAATATGTATAGCAGATTTTTTTTTATAACTATATATATAGCAGATATAAAAAGATAGATATAGTGATATTTATAATTAAAGTAAAAATTCATATACAATTGTCTGCCAATCAACTCAGCTCAACTAAATAATTCAACAATGAATCTAACAGTGACATTTATAGTTATAATAAAAGTTCCTTCACAGTGGCGCTTGCCAATCAACTCAACTCAGCTAAAGTGGAAAACCTGATCGACGAAAATGAATTTCAAAAGTGCTAGTCGTTCATAATAATATGTTTATATTTTCATTTGTAACCAATAACTAACCGAAGAAGTTAAGAACTAATTAATTCAAACATACTAATCTGATTTCTGGGACGGATCCTGCCACTAATGTATCCGTTTTAGTGATGATATAAAATAACTGGCCACTTTACATTATTATTATTATTATTATTAAGAGAACAGATCTTATTAGCGAAAAAGCCTTTGAAAATATGTCTTTAACTCTTTCCCTATAAATTAAATTAATATTGATTTTATTAAACGAATGACAAAACAGTCATTTGAAAAGTAATATATAAACAAAAACTAATTAGTTCTCTCCTGAAGTCCCCATCTGTAGCAGTATAACTTCCACTCTCACAGTTTTTTCTAATAGATATTTTTATTACTTTTTTATTAATTACACACACACATTGTGTGTGTTTTTTTTCTAGTTATTACTAGAAAAATGCTTTGGGGCCTTATTAAGGCCTAAGATTTTTTGCCTTAATCATATGTGGCATGTCATCTAATCAAGACACGTCATCAATTTTAAAAACCTTGTCATGTCATCATATTTGAGTTAAAATACAATCTTATTCTAGCAAATCCAATGACTCTAATTTTTTTTTTATTCAAAAATAAAAATAGTTTTAAGGAAAGAAAAATATTTTTTTAAATATTTTTTTATTACAATCATTTTTAAATTTAAACACCAAATATAATTATAAATAATTTTTATAATTATAATTGTTTGAAAATATAAATCTAAGTGAATATACATACACATATATATATACACATACATATATACATAAATACACACACACACATACTATCTCGAAGAAGAAGAAAAAGTATTATTTCAAAGAAAAAAAATTTCAAAATACCATACTTCTGTCCAAATAAACTTCATATATATGTAATTCATCTAAAAAATTTGATAAAAATATACTTTTTTTTACTTTATTTTTTTTAATTCGAAGGATGTATATATAATTCTAAATCTAAATTTCGGTTAAGAGTAAAAAAAAAACATTGAATTTGAATCACAAATGGAATGTCTTAATATTAAATATCGTAATTGTGTCAAGAAATAAATTGGGTTCAAGCAATCAACCCAAAAAAAGGTAACAAAATCATCTAGAAGAAAACATAATTTGGTATAATTGTTGCTTAATTTACAATGACTATTAATTAGATCATTATGAAAATATTTTTCTTTCTTTAAAACTATTTTTATTTTGAATAAAGAAAAAATAATTTAGAGTCGTTAAATTTGCAAAGATAAAATTGTAATTTAACCCAAATATGACATGACAAGGCTTTCAAAATTGATGTGCATTGATTAGATGGCATGCCATATAAAATTAAGGCAAAAAATCTTAAGCCTTAATAAAGCCCCCTATCACTACTCTTATTACTATTACAGTACTTGAGTTTAGTCCTGTCAAAAGCATTTACATTACAATCAAGTAAAATGTATTGACAACCTAAATCCAACATATATAGTTTAAGAAGAATGTGAAAAACAACTACATCTCAAATATGTACATGAAATGATTAAGAGGTGGGATTATAAACGCACCCACTGTGTTCTTTAAAAACATTCGCACATAACACCCTTTGCATTCACGTTAATAAACCCGACATGCAAATTTCTACACTGAATTCAACAAGACACAAAATAAATAATACCTGGCCGACGGGGTTTGACATACCAACTCCATACAACAAGTTTCATGCAGTTGTAGATCGATTTCTATTAGACTAACTTGTGCAATAGAAATAACTGGTACCGTCTACCGCTGCACGTACTATATGTAACTCGTATATAAGTTAGGTACGAGTATGGTAGCATATCACAGATACAAAAACAATAATCGAATCTCCTCTCTTTCTTAAGGTCATACTAACAAATGCATCTTTAAAGAATGTAAAAACCATCACATGCTTTGAAATCATAGTGAATATTGAACTTGTGCATCTATTTTCAAGCGTCAGATTCACATTTTTTTGTTTATTTTCTCACAATCATCTAAACATTGTCTCTTAGGTGATCGAGCACACCTCTCCAATTAACAGCAAACATAAAATATAATACGCAGCGGTTGAAAGTTTTTATGGTGCTGCAATGGAGATATTGGAAATCATAATCATTGTTTGCTAAGTACATCATACGTGCAATAACCAAAGTTTGAGTCCGGGACTCACTAATACTACCCAAACACAAATTTTTTTGGGTACAGTGGTCAAAAAAGAAAAAACACAAATTTCATGGAATTTTTTCTTTTATAGAAACGCTGTTTCGTAAAATCAACATTAGAACAAATTCATTAGCCAGAAGAAGAACTCAAGATCTAGTTTTTTTTTAAGAATGACGATTTAATGTACTCAAGATCTAGTTCGTTGGATTTACAAATCAAAAACCTTTTTTCTTTTATTTATTATTTTGAGGGAATTTTATTAAACCAACTTAGAAGAAAAAGTCCCGATAAAATTAAATCTTAGAAGAAAAGAAAAGAAAGACATATTTGTAAATAAACCATTTAATCCAGAGTGTGTTTTCCAATCAGCCATTGTGGGTTTTTAAATCAGAAAAAAAAATATAGAAAGAAGAAGAAAAATAAAACATTTTTTGAATCGGAAGTCAAGAAATTTATCATTCAATAAAGAGTATAAAGATAACACACTCATATAGAACCGATAATACGAACTATCTTTTATGACTCATCAATCTACACTAGGCTAAAAAACCAAAAATACAACTATATTTTCTATTAATAAAACACAATGAAATTCAGTGTTAGAATACTTAACATCAAGATTAAAAAGGTAACAACCAAATATACTAACACTGTGACTAGATTCAAAATCAATCCAATATGTCAGAAGAAGGCTGAGCCTTCTGTCCCGCTAAGCTACCTGTCCCATGTCAGCGACGCCATGCCAGTAGTCTGCAACGTATCGCCCTTGTCATTAGATACACAAGATGGATCATAGTAATTTTTCGGATGTTTCTTTTTAAACAACCTATTTTTGGTTCCCGGATCTTCAATTTCACCGTCCAAGGCCTCTTTTGGCTTATTCTTACTACCTTTGGGAGTTGGGACGACCCATTTTCTTCTTTTTTGACGATAGTAGAAATTTGCCAGTCCTTAAACAAGACATAATGAAGCTGAAATCCGATCCTGAAAGAATATAGATTAATCTACAAATTAATATCAGATTAAAACAAATAACATTAAAAAGGAAGAAAAAATACAGATCCCAGGTCACTGGAGCTTGTGTGTTAGTATTGTTATTTGAAAGGAAAAGTAGAGGAGAAAAAAAGGGAAATCATGCGCATGAGTCGGAAAATAAGCAAATGGGAGAGATCGAGCTGACCGTCGGCCGCCTGATCCATTAGCGGGAGAGATCTGTACTTGCACAGAAGAGAATTGTAACTAATTAGCAGGTAATGGAAAAATAAAACAAAATTTGCAACAAATATTACGCAGTGCTCGTTTGCGCACGGCTCTGTGAATCATCAAGCTATGCCTCAAACAGATGGTTGTGGTTGCGTATTGATGAGAGAATATATGCGCCAATAGATGCATCAGTTTGAACAATTATTAGATCAATTCGAATGAACAAAAAGAGTAAAAGTACCAATATCGATCGAACCGAAGAAGGTTTACATGAAATATATGCCCGATCTTGTCCTGAATCGAGTGCTGAACGAGCAAGAACAAAATAGAGAGAAAAACCAGGCAGGTAGACAAGTAGTCTGGAGCTAAGAGATGCCCCTCATAATACATAATTACATTTTGATGGCTAAGTTTGGTAGGGTGGGTATCATTCTTTATCAGCCTTAACTATATTTTCTTGGGCAAGGATACTCTCTTATATTTTTTTCTTACCTGATCTGATCTGATCTTGATCTTGATCTGACAGTGGAGAGGCTTTACAACGAGGTGAAATTTTGTGAAGTGAATTTTGGACTGTTTGATCAGCTCAACTGTCCAAAAAATTCTCTCCTCTCTCAGGAAAAACTAAGAGAGGATGCTAATCCTATTTTCTTTCACCAAATATACGGTTCCAGTTGTTTTTTTTTATCTTTTTGAGTAATTCTATGGTCAAATCGCTGAAAACCACGCTGGTTAAATAATAATCGCTGAGTTTGTTTCAAAAAAACGTCAAGTAGATAAGCAATGGGTGGCTTCTCGAAGTTCCCCATAGCCAGCCGCGTCCACCAAAGTTTTTTTATTTTATTTTTTGAGAAGCACCACAGCTATGTTTGGCATCTAAATATTCAAATGTCCACATCATGGGGTAATAAACTACGACCAGAAAAAAATAATAAATAAATCAAAAGAAACACATAAACACTTATTGCCTTATTGGCTTGTTCCTTTTCCTTTTCTCAAGTCATATGTCGGTAAAAATGCACCGCACGTCCAAGTCCAAATAAGAAATAAAATATCAACATCAGTATATCTATCGTTATTTGAAAAAAAAAAAACTTAAGTTTAAATAAGAAATAAAAAATTAGTATCGGTATATCTATAGGTTAATTAAAAAAAATCATAAATATTGAGGATATATTTTTTGAAATAATTTTTTTATTAAAATAGTAAATTTATTTATTTTACATATAAAACTTTAAATACATACAAATAATAACTTTATTTAGTATCAGAAAAATACTTTAGGTGCTTGAAACTCTCTATACTGATCTACGAGAGTACAATAATCTGACTAAAATATTTGACACATATAATATAAATTGTAGTGATTAATATGATAGTCATATATCTTTTTAGAACTGTCAACGGTATCCCTTAGAATGAGATAATAAGGATGAATCCAACTACATGATTGATCATGTGCTTTTCTATATTTACCATATTCATAAATATTATAACCAAATTAATTGTTGCATTCATGTGATTCATTTAACGTCCCACTATGCTCTGTGCCTAAGCTGATAGAATCAAAACTTAAGACAACCGAAGCAACATCTGATGGGGTACTTTGATCATCAATTGTATCTCTAGTCTTGCTGCCATGTCGATTATGCTCTTGCGCACTATGACCAGCTTCTCTAGAACTGTGGTCTTCATCTTGGGTGACATGAACAAAATTACTTTAACATGTAAGCTTGTTTATGTCTCCACGCACAGAATATTGTCCACATTCAAATTTTGTATCTCCACCACCTTTTTCACTTCCACCCCATGCACCATCACTGTCGGAATTATCTCATAGGTTTCCAACATCTTCTGATGATAGCTTGTTCACATCAATTCCGCTATCAGTTGCAGTGTCTACCACTTGTGGACAAGGGTTGCCATCTTCATTATCGAGGTGTGCCTGCATAATCCAATCATGAAGTGGATCAGTGCCATTTTCCATTGGTTTACTAGCAATATGAAGAAGACCGTCACTTCTCATCCGAATATTCATCGAGGAGAACACTCCTCACCATCATCGATATTTCTCAAAATCGTCACTTCTCATCCAGATATTCCTTGAGGAGAACACTCATCACTGATATATCTCAATACCGTCAATTTTCATCCGGATATCTTTTTAGGGGAATCCGAAAACTACTCATTTTTCTAATATCTCTTGAGGTGATTACTGATTACTTATTTAATTACTCTTATCTTAGACATTCTCGAATCTGGAGGATAATTTTTTTTTTTGTTGAAAATTTTACAGATATTTCGTTAAAATATAGGAGATATATCGCAAATATCTTAAATATCGGAAATATTTTACGTTATCGAAGAAATATCGTAGATACGGACCATACGGTGAACGATAAAATATTTACCTTTAAAGATATATCGGTCATTCGAAAAAAAAAAAAAAATATCAGAGGATATATCAGTAATATCACAGATATTTTAAACCCTAACAACAACCAATTAAACAGTGATTCTCGATCACATCCTCAATTTTAAGAATCCATTTACAAAGAAAAACCTATTTTAGAATGCTCCTTCCCGGACCGTACGCAACACGGACCAAATTAAAAGCCAACGTTTCTGAAGACACTACCAGAAAAAAGGGTTTTCCCGACAAAAAAAAAAACGGCCGACGAATTAAAATTTTCGTCGGTAATTCCAACGAATAGCCGACGATTTTGTTTTTTCGTCGGTATAAACAAAAATCGTCAGTTATATTCATATTTCAGTCGACGATTTGGATTTTCGTCGGCCTTTCTCTGAAACATTAGCCGACGAAAACTTTTTGAAATTTTGGCCGATGAAATTGACATTTTCGTCGGCTATAAGTCTATATATTTTCAGATCTAGACAACAGCTGCTCATTTAAAAAAAACGGAAGAAAGAGTGAAAAATATGTGGGTATTGTTGAAATCCGTCCTCTCTTACATTGTTGAGCTATATATAGGTACGTATATGTGTATATATGTTGATTTTGAGTTTTAGTTGAGTTGATTTTGAGTTTTAGTGATTTTGATTTAGTAAGTGATTTTTTGTTTTGTTGTTGTTTTAGTGTTAGAATGTATGTATATATGTTGATTTTGAGTTGTAGTTGAGTTGATTTTAAGTTAGAGTTTAATTATGTGTTTTAATTTGATGTTATTTTAATTAGTGTTAAAATATATATATATATATATATATATATATATGTGTGTGTGTGTGTGTGTGTGTGTGTGTGTGTGTGTGTGTGGAGTTTAATTATATATATATATATATATATGTTAATTAATGGTTGTTGATAGTGTAATTAACAACCATAATGGTTGATATATAGTGTAACTTAAATAATGGTTGTTAATGGTATATATATATATATATATATATATATATATGAGTTGATGTTGATAATAATATATATTGTAATGTAATTTATTATTAAGGATTTATATATATATATATATATATATGTGTGTTAATTAATTTCTTATTTATTAAAGTTATATATATATATATATATATATATATTATTTTCAGGCTATATATGGATCCGGATAAGAGTTGGATTTCGCTTCCAAGGCATGACCGACGATACACTACAGGAGTTGTGAATTTTTTGCAGTTCGTCGAGGAAAATGCAAACAGGAATGAATACCATTATTGCCCGTGCAATAAATGTAGGTGTCGCAGTGATATGTGTCGATTTCCGATTAGGACAGTATGGGAGCACCTAAAGTACACACGTTGGATATATCACGGTGAGCCATCATTAGATGGATCGCGTGATCATGGGCAGTTTTTTGAGGCGGGCGGTAGTAGTACATCCAACGATCCAACAATGGCATTTGTCAACGACGTGTTTCCTTTTGAAAGCGGTGTACATGGGGAACAATATATGATACGACCCGAATCTCGAACTACCTGGGGACAGTGTTATCTTTTATTCTTACGTACCGAGAATCGTTTTTACGATTCGAAAGTTCTAAATGTTGACTTTTAAATAAGTTGACCGACCGAGGATTTTGTTTTATGATAAGGTAGAGGACGTTGAAACGAGTTCGTGGACACGTAGCATGCCCAATTTGGAGTTTGTACGAAAAAGTTGTGGTCTAAAATCGGAAATTTGTCCGATTTTGGACGAGTATAAATGGCCGCGGAAAAATTTCCCGAAACGGCATTTTTCTCTTTTCTTTTCTTTTTCTTTTTCTTTTCTTCTCTCTTCCTCTTTCTCTCTCCTCTCCCCCGATCCGGATCGGCCTCCGGCCGATCTCCGCCGTCCGGCCGAACTGGGCTGGCGCACGGGTCCCATTCGGACCGGCTCGGCCTCCTCGTCTTCTTGGTGGCAGCGGCGTGGCGTGAAACGCCGCCGTGAGGCCGTGCGGAGCCGAGCAAGGTTCGACTGTGTCGTACCTCGTCCTCCGGCCATGATTCCACCCGATTCTTGGGGGGAAATGAAGACCTCGATCCGTGCAATCATTCCATGAAGGGAATTGGACAGAATTGCACCAGGTAAGGAGGAATCGAAATTCGAAAATTTTTAGGGTTTTTGAATTCAAATTTAGGGGTTGTGATTTTGATGTTGTTGGTGAATTTGGATGTTGAATTCGTGTTTAGAATGTTGTAAGGAGTTGTTTAAGTATAATTTGTGGTTCGATTGGTGGATTTTTGGAGAAATTGGACGTTGGGGGTTTCGGCCGCCGTGCCGGCCGCCGTATGCGGCGGCTGGGGCTGTTTTTGGCGGCGGTGACGAGCTCCCGAGGTGGTGGCGATGGTGTTGGACGAATTTGGCGTTGATCGGAGGTGTTTCGGCCTCCTGTGGCGGCGGCGCCGGCGGCGGCGCTGCTGTTCTGGCGACGGTGGCGGCGGCGCCACTGTTTCGGTGGCTTGAGGAAGAAGATGAACAGTGTTGTGGTAAAAAGTAAAAAGGTAAAACGGTAAAAGGTGAAAAGTAAATGGTAAAACAGTAAAAGTAAACAGTAAACAGTAATTAGTAAAAGTAAAAAGGTAAACACTACAAGTAAATAGTAAACAGTAAACAGTAAACAGTAAATGGTAAATAGTAATTGGATTTTAATCATTTACTGTTTAACTTTCAGAATTTACTGTTTTACCTAGAATAATTACAGTTTGACCATTAAAAGTTATTGTTGACTTATCGTAAAAAGGGTAAAAGCCGATTAAAAGAGTTTTACGACGAAATAACTGGGAAAAGAATTATTTGGACACGAGGTGGGTGTCCTAAGCTATTTCGGACGTAGATTATCGGTATTAAAGCGTAACTCCTATACCGATAATTGAAAAGGAAAAATTAGGAGTTTTCGGACGAGCGAGGACGTTCGTGGTTTGGGTTTTATATTTGTTTCCGAGGTTTAGAAATTTACGATTTCGCCCATGTGACAGGTCGAGAGGGTACTCGACGGGACGAGAGCCGAAACGGCTACCAGCTCGGAAAAGACAGTGAGTGGATTTTTATTTTTAAAACAAATGCATGCATGATTATTTTATTGAAATGGAAATTTCTTTTAAAAATGAAATTTATTTTGATTAAATGATTTTAAAGTATGAAAGATTATATGAGGAAAAGAAAAATTTATGGTTATGTTTTATTGATAAAAAAAAAAATGATATTTATATTGGATTTTGCTATTTCCTTGGGAAATGAGATTCCCATGTGGTTTTATATTCTCGAAATATTTTGAGTATGTTAATCCGTAGACCGGAATGAAATTCCGGGGATTTTGTAAATTTTATTATTTATGATTTTTCTGACATGCGAGGCATGTCGATGAGATTTACTTATATTTGATTTGATTTTACGGCATGGTGATTGCCGGGTACTTATTTTACGGCATGTGGATTTGCCGGATGATTATGATTATATATGGAGGCTGAGATATTGTTATGTTAATATGAGCCTCGGACGTACGGTCGGGGATCGTACGGAGTGTTATATATAAGGGGAAACGTGTTTTTGGTTTGTTTTCGGATTTTCACCATACGAGGGTCCACGGTATTATTATATTGATGCTAGCTAGCGAGGCCTCATCCCACGCGAGGTGACGACTTGACCATATAGGTCAGATTCACGCTCGGTGGTCGACGTAGGGTGGTATATATTGAGGCGATGACGTGTCTAGGTAGTAGACTTAGACACGGGGGGAGTCAATAGGACTCTCGGACCCGGAGCCTGACGAGGTTCCAGTTATTTATGGTGGGTAGACTTTCCCCTGTTGCATGGCCAATGGGATTTGGTCATGAGGATGTTTTCACTGTGATTGCGGGAATATTTCCTCTGTGAGGCTTTCAGTTTTTAATAAATTCCCGCATCAGTCGATTGGGATTTTTATATTATTGTATGACGTGATTGAGATTTTTATACGAATATATGATGTGGCTTCGGGAATATTTCCTTTATGAGACTTTCAGCTTTTGATAGATTCCCGAAGCAGTGAATCGAGATTTCTACATTTTTATATTATCTGGTTTCGGAAATATTTATTCTATGAGGCTTTCGGTATTTCATAGATTCCCGAACCAGTGGAGCTGGGATTTTATATGACTAAAGAGATTGATCGAGACGTATTATAAGTTGATTTTCAAATGGTTATGATTTTGTATATATATAAACAAAGGAATTTTGTTTATTTGAGTTGTCAGCGAGAATGAGTTGTTTTAATTGAGTTTTTCATAAAATGTGGTACATTTATATATAAATATGCATGCATTGTGATTTTCCGGTTAGTATGAAAATGTGGGAAAGTGATATAATATCTTTAACTAAAAGTATTATTTGAAATTATTTTATTTTCATCCACTCACACTAACGTTTTAACTCACTTTCCCCTGGGCCCTTCATTTTAAAATGCCCAGTGTGCAGACTTGTAGTTGAGGTCAAAGATACTCAGGTCGAGGCATAGTCAGCGTCAGTATTACTTCCGCTCGGTAGAATCTTTACTCCCTTGTCCTATTTGAGTTTGTATCTTTAACTACTTTCTATAGAATGCTCTGATAAAGTGTAGTTGTGATAAAGTGAGTGTTGTAACTGTGTTGCGAAGTTGTTGGAAATTTGGGGGAGCAGGTGGCTCCTAGAGTCAGGGTGGATTTTATAGAAGTGTTTTGTGTTTTTGACAGGTGAGGGTTGTCCATTTTAAGAGAGGTCATGCTGGTTTTTCGGTAAAATCTCTCTTAAGGTGGTCCCCGCAGGGTCTGATCCGGGTTTCGGGGTGAAATCTGGTTCGGGTCCTGTCAATATATGCATGGCCCGGTACAGCCCTTCCCACAAGTTGTCAACACTGCTGCCTTTGACAAGTACAACAAACTGATTGCATTGCAACAGTCCCCTGTGTCTTCAAGTTCTGAGAAGACAGTTCTTGAAAGTGTGATGGAGGTAATGAGGATTAAAGTCGAGACAAAATTGACTATCAGGCAAGTGGATGAATATCTACAGTACATTTCTTCGTTGTTGGAGGAGGGTCATTGTAATCCTACCAATCACTGTAAGGTCCGAAGTATTCTCAAAGATCTAGGGCTTTCCTACATTAAGATCCATACATGCGCATTTGACTGCGTTCTCTTCTGGGGTAAAGATGCATAAGGGAATGACCTTGCTAGCCTTGACGCATGTCCGATATATCATTCTGACCGATATAAGTTGACAGGAGCAGGCAATAGGAAACCTGTGAAAGTGCTTCGGTATTTTCCGTTGAAAGTGCTTCGGTATGAGGATGACCCGTTCGTTTTAGCCACATGGGTGAAACAAGTGTTTTATCTCGCCAAGGGTGACCCGTGGAAAGTAGTCAAAACTATCCAGCATCGCAACATTTACCGGACGTCTACAGTTGGAGTGGCTTAAGAGAACGAGGAAGGTGGCACCGCGTATCAAGAGCCCAACTCAAACGGTATTCCTGACTCCTCTTTTATTCGCCTAGACACGCCGGTGCGAATTCGACGTGAAGAGCCACTGCTTGTTGATGTTGATCCAAATGAAGAAACTAACGAGGACTCTAGTGGTGAGGAAAGACATAGATTACCCCTATCGAGTAATTCAGAAACCGAAGAAGACTCATCCGATGATTCCGATTACAATCCGACGGATTAAGTAATTTAGATGATGTAATCCTTTCATTTGTAATCCACTAATTTATAATGAACGGGCGTGGGGATGAGCCTCCCAGCCAGGCTGGGTTCCAAACCTCTTAAAAAAAAAATTTGAAATATGTTGACTGTTGGGTTTCTGTTTTCTTGATGTTCAATTTTGGTTATATATGAACAGGAAATAGGAATACGAGAGGTGTAAACCTACTGATTTTTTTTACCTTTTTCATATAATAGCCGACGCAAAACACGTTATTTCGTCGGCTATACTAGTTATGGCCGACGAAAAATGCATTATTTCGTCGGCCATAACTATATTGAAAAATACATATTTTATTTTAGACAGAAAACGACAAAAGAATAGCCGACGAGTACGCGGTCTCTCGTCTGCTATGATTTAAAAAAAAAACACAAAAAATGACCAGATTCCATTTTCTATCACTAACGATAAACCATTGCTTCATCCTTCAAACAGAAAAAAGTCGTGAAATAAAATATGACCAAAATGATAAAATACGTTTACAGTTGAAAAATGACAAGATTCCGATAAAATCTGAGTGTCGAAAGATGCGGTCAAATGTTTTATTCCTTCGTTTCCCTAATGGTAGAGTTACCTTCGGTAAATATTTTGAGAAAAATTTTTATACGATTAGTTGCGTCTCGTCGATTTGAAACTATTATCTGTTGAAGGTCAGGCAAAAAAACGTCATTTAGACAGTCCAATTACCATTTCTAAGCGTTTAGAGGTTTGACTTACCCGGTTGACCGTTCCGATCGAGCCTTTAACGTTGTCAGCTGAAGTTGGATTTTTTTCCATACATGTATTTAATCTTAACGGTGATATCTGACGGTTGGAATAGATTTTCTAAACTTTTAGATTCAAAATCAGAACATATGCACTAATGTTCCTTAACTTGTTTACCAAGTGTTTAAGTGAATATATAGTTTCAAATAGTTACTATACGTAGACTCTTCAAATGCAAAAATGTTGTCAAATAAGATATGACCGAAATAATGAAATACGTCTACGGTTGAAAAATGACAAGATTCTGATAAAATATGTGTGCCGAATGTTGCGGTTAACTGTTTTTTACTTTCGTTTTCCTATGGGTAGCCTGACGTTCGTTAAATCAATTTTGTAAAATTTTTATACGATTAGTTGCGTCTCATCGATTTGAAACTATTATCTGTTGAAGGTCAGGCAAAAAAACGTCATTTACACAGTCCAATTACCATTTCTCAGCGTTTAGAGGTTTGACCAGAAGGTTTGACCAAGAGTTTAGCTGACGAAATATAATTTTCGTCGGCTAAACTCTTGCGATCCGCGCCTTTTTTATTGTCCGCCGTTGGATGGCTCAGATCCGACGGCTGTTGATCTTCCAAAGTATAGCCGACGATATACAAAGAATAGCCAACGACATTCAAAGAATAGCCGACGAAATCTTGTATATCGTCGGCTATTCTCAAAGAGTAGCCGACGAATTTAAATATTTCGTCGGCTATTCTTTCTGCTATAAAACCAGAAAGTCGGGAACCCTAACCCTTTTTCTCTCCTCCTCCTCCTCAGCGATTATTGGCCTCCTCCTCCTTCTCCTCCTCCTCCAATCCGGCCGGCCTCCTTCTCCTCCGGCGTCCTCCTCCTCCGGCCTCCTTCCCCTCCTCCTACGGTTATTGTTTTTTTTTTTTTGCAATTTATTTTAATTGTTTAATATATTGGTTATATATATAAATTGTTATATTAATTATATATATAAATTTGTAGATTAATTATATAAATTGTTATATATTTGTTAATATATGTTAGTATTAATTAGAATTTGTTAGTATTATTGGTTTAAAATAATATATGAATTATTTTAAAATATGTTAGTATTAATTAGAATTTGTTAGTATTATTGGTTTAAAATAATATATAACTTGTTTTAAAATATGTTAGTATTAATTAGAATTTGCTAGTATTAATATATAAATTGTTTTAAAATATGTTAGTATTATTGGTTATTATATTAATTAGAATTTGTTATTTAGAATTTGTTAGTATTATTGGTTTAAAATAATATATAAATTGTTTTAAAATATGTTAGTATTAATTAGAATTTGTTAGTATTAATATATAAATTGTTTTAAAATATGTTAGTATTATTGGTTATTATATTAATTAGAATTTGTTATTTAGAATTTGTTAGTATTAATTAGAATTTGTTAGTATTATTGGTTTAAAATAATATATAAATTGTTTTAAAATATGTTAGTATTAATTAGAATTTGCGAACCGCCGCCGTAACACAACCCCCCATCATGGTGGTTCTAGGCCCTTTTCACAATATCAGGAGGAGGCGCTTAGAGATCATCCTGACAGCAACCCGTACGTAGAGACGTTCAAGAAGGCTTATCCATCATCGACAGAAGACCTTGTAAGTCGTTGATTACGATTTTAAAATTTTAATTATTAATTTTACTTAATTATATATTTGTTAGAATATTAATTTTTTTTTTCGCGTTCAATTAGGAGAGGGTGAACCAGGCCGAAGAAGAACTGTTGCAAACAATAGTTCGGGAGACACAACCGAACATTTCAGAGGAAGATCTGCAAGAAGCTCTGAGCCAGGTCGACCGATCGAATGTCCAAACTGCAGTGAAGATATTCGACGCAGCCTTCCCAAGACGGTCAAACGACTACTACTGCCGGGGTTTGGGAAGTTCTGGAATGGGGGTCCTGAAGACCACTAAGGGAGCTCAAAAGAGGGGAGGCGGGGACACCCAACAGATGAAGGGGAAATGCAGAGATTGGCAGAAGAAAATGCAAGATTGGCGGCCCAGTTCCAGAGATCACAAGAGCAGTTCCAGAGATCACAGGAGCTACAACGCAGAATACAGCAGTATCATATGGAAATGAAGCGTTGGCATGCTGAGTGCGAGACAATTCGGCGACAGAACAACGCCGGCCAACAAAACTGGTGGTATGCTATGTTTGCGGCACAACAACAAGGCCTTGAACCCCCGCCCCCGTTTGAGCCGTTAGATGAACCTCAAATGCCGAGAGCTCTCGAGTTCATTCAGCAGGATGACGAGCAGGATGACGAGCATGATGGTGGCCAGGATGTATAGTTTAGGGTTTAGGGTGGCCAGGATGTATAGTTTAAATAATTAATGAAAAACGTGTTTCTTGTTGGTGTAAATAATTAATGAAAAACGTGTTTCTTGTTGGATTGTTATTGTGAATTGCAGGTTGCTTGGAATGGTAATTTAGAAATTAATTTAATTTTTTTCCCCAATGTAAGAATAGCCGACGATATTGACATGATTTCGTCGGCTATCACAATTATAGCCGACGATTTTTATCAAATTTCGTCGACTATAACAGTTATAACCGACGAAAATGACATTATTTCGTCAGTTATAACTGTTAAACAATGACGGTTTCGTCGGCTATAACTAATTAATACCTTTTAAAATATTACTATAGCCGACGAAATCTGCATGTTGTCGGCTATATTTCAGAACAAATAACCGACGAAAATAGTTAAAATCGTCGGCTGTATTTTACGATATCGTCGGCCATATGTGAAAATATCCGACGAATTTCGTCGGGCATAATGCCAAAGTTTGGTCGACGAAATATATTTTCGTCTGTGATAACTTTGGAATGGCCGACGATTTTGTTATTTTCGTCGGGTATGTGTATTACCGACGGGCTTTTAACGACGAATAATAGCCGACGAAATTTTCGTCGATAGAAGGTATACCTCACGAAAATTTCAAATAGTCGACGACATTTTTTTCGTCGGCTATTCTGTCCGATCTGGTAGTGAGAACTGATTGAGAAGTTATGCAGAAGTAGTCTCTCCTCTTTCAATTTAAATAAAACTTTTATTTCACTCTCCTGTAACCTGAAGTGAGTCAAATCTTTGGAACTGTATAATTTTAATGCTCATTTCCCATAGTTACTAGAATATATAGCCACACCACAAATCAGGTTAATTACATGCACCCCCTTCCGAAAGATCGATCGAGCACATAATTTTGAAGATAATGCGTTCAATGTGTACGCAAAGGGCACCAAAATGTCAAATTGCACCCATGTCAAGGACGTATGGCCATGTTTGTTAATTAATTAAGTGATAGGGGAGGACACGTACGAAATGGAACGCACTAGTGAGCTAGCGAGGCTGCCGACCATTATTGAAGCTTCTCCGTCTGGCGTAATAAAACCTTTGTAACATCTTCATCAGTTAATTAATTAAGTTGCAGATCAAGATGTATGTTCACGACAAAAAAATAAAAGTTAGCAGATCAAGATGGTCTGGCAAGTAGGTTTATGAAGGTCTATCATGCATGCAGCAGTTGAGTCTGTTCCGGAACATGACAAGTTCAGCATGTATGAAATCGATCTATATCGCCAGCCTATATAGTGCTGTGAGACTTGGGGTCCCCAACAGAAGGGAGACATAGAATAGAATGAGCTGCTTTTTTGGCCGCTGTAATTTTGAAAGTAAATGTACAACCGTTCCTTCTCTTTTATGTGCAAGCAATAGAATCTGGTCTCAAGCAATAGCCACTGGCTCAATTGTATGTTTTGTATCAAAGGATCACGGGCTGAGCCTCGATGGGAATATAAAAGTCAATTAACTGCTGCCGAAAAATTAAAGGTTCTATTATCTTATAATCCACTTGTAATTCTTCAATTTTTTAAACACAATCCTTGTCATATTTATTTGAATGGAAATAATCAAGTTGGCTTGGGATGCAGGAAATTCTAATCAGGGTTTGTTTGGGTATGTTGGGTGCCCCCAAAATGTTGTCTACATGCATCATGTAGCACGCTACTCATGCACTGTAAACCATCACTAGAAGCGGACAACTTCTGTAAGTACGTGTCGGTCTACGTACTGCGCCACTGCTAGTATTCGATCACACTGCAAGTATAGGGTCCGCTACGCCATTGCTACTTGCTAGGATTCTCACTTGCGCGCATGAATATTAGGTTGGAAACCCCCACTCCAGAAACCAATGGGTTACTGGTCAAATCACAATGCCTGAATGACAGTTGTGGCCGCAGCTTTAATGCTCGTCTCTAGATCTACTGTCTATTCATACCAAAGAGGTAATGCATGCCATGCAGAGACGTATACAGAGAGGTCGAGCCCTCGAGCTAGCAATGAAATCTTTAGCCCGTGACATTAAGATTTAGAAGTCAACAGATCGACGAACCTGATGTTTTCGTTTTTTTTTTTGTTTTTTTTTTTACTAACAACAAAAAATCGCTATATTAAGCGAACCCCACAAAATCTCGATTGGCTAGCAGCGAAAATAAAATCGAACACTATTGCACCAAATTTGAGGAGGATGATAATGTGGCCAATATTAAAGGATTCTTAGTTTTACTATTCCTTCTGATAGTGTTGACAGTATATATGGTACACCGCCAAGCATAATTGGCGAACTCGTGGACCGTACAACCAGCGTCATAGGTCCTACTTCCGGCATCCATCGGGTAGACCAGCACCCCGGCTACATCTCCATTGTTCCACATCACCGGTGCCGCACTCGGAAGCCGTGCCACTGGGCGCCTGAAGTAGCTTCGTGAGTAGGAAATTATGTAATAGTGTAATAAGCATCCCACATTGGAAACATTGTAAAGGAGGGAGTTTTCATTCCCTATAAATAAAAGGCTTCTCCCTTAGAGTTGGGGATCTTGGATCTAAGGCATTCCACCCTTGTAACCCGATGGCCTATTGGCCGGTCGTAGTAGATTCCAAGTGGACGTAGTCGTGCCCTCTGATGGCACGGTGAACCACTATACTTGCTTGTGTTCATGTTCTATCTTTATTATTGTGCTTCTGTCAGGCCTTCGGGTTTGTGCAGAAACAATTGACGCCGTCTGTGGAAAGGGTTACAAAAAGCTGTGTTGCTCTGCCGACAAGCTGCTGCCCGGACAACAGGTCCCAAATAATCGGCAGGCCACCAATCTTGCTCAAACTGGCCAGCAGGCAGCCCAGCCCAGGCCAACAGTCGACCTGCCCAGCTGACCGGCCCAACAAACCTGCCCATCAAGAGTCAACCGCCCGGTCAAATCGGTCAGCGGCCCAGCAGGCCCGGTCAACCTTCGTCTCCGCGCAGCCACAGCCGCACCCGCGCCCGTGCAGCCACGCCTCCCCTACCGGCTTTCCTTTCCGGTCGTCCTCCCCTCCGGCTCGGAACTGTTTAAGTTGTCCACCTCCGGTGAGTGCGGGTGTCCGTTGCGTTGCGGGTCGTCTCCCTCTCCGGGCACCGATGGCAGCATCTTCGGCCAGTGTGGGTCAACCCTCTGATGCGGTCATCTCCCTCCTCTCCGGTGCAGTGCGGTCATCCACCTCCTCCTCTCCGGTCCGGGCGGTATTCACCTCCGGTTCGGGTCGTCCCTGGCTCACCTCTCCAGAGCCGGTAGCTGCTCTCCAGTCCGGTTGGTCTCCGGGCATGGGCTGAGCCGAGAGCCACCAGACGAGAGAGAACCCCGGACGAGAAGAGTGAGAGAAACTCGGCCGAGAGAGAAGCCGGACGCGAAAGAAGAAGCAGAAGAAAAAAAAAAGGGCGGGAAAAGCAGATTCAAAATATTCAGGACCGGTCAACGTTTGCGTTGGGCCGGATTGGGCTGCAGCAACGGATCAGATGCTGGGCCTAGACCGGATTGGGCTGCAGTAATTTCCTTTGGCCACCCACTGGATTTCTTTGGACACCCAAGCTGCTCTCTACACCCGTAGACATTCACCGGGCAACCCGGGAATCATTTCCGCATGCTATTCCAACACCCGGCAGCTTTCTCCAAAGCTAAGTATTATAACTTATTTATTATTACTCAACGCATGCTTCACCTGTGCATAATCTATTGGGGAATATAGATAATTAGACATGTGATAAAAGCACGAGCGCATATCATTATGCATCGGTTGATCATCTCAGCATTGCAATGCATCGCATATCAGTATGCATCATTGCACGCATGTCATTATGCGCTTATCAGTGCTGCGCATATCATTATGCATCGGTTGATCATCTCAGCATTGCAATGCATCGCATATCAGTACGCATCATTGCACGCATATCATTATGCACTTATCAGTGCTGCGCATATCATTATGCATCGGTTGATCATCTCAGCATTGCAATGCATCGCATATCAGTATGCATCATTGCACGCATGTCATTATGCGCTTATCAGTGCTGCGCATATCATTATGCATCGGTTGATCATCTCAGCATTGCAATACATCGCATATCAGTATGCATCATTGCACGCATGTCATTATCCGCTTATCAGTGCTACACATATCATTATGCATCGCATTACAGCAGCGCTATCTCACCAGTTATGTAATATCCAACCGGCTCCGTGGCTCTCACCGGTTATGTAATATTCAACCGGTTCCATGGCATTCCACCGGTTACGTGACATTCAACCGGCTCCAAGGTATTCCACCGGTTTAGTCACTTTCATTCGCCTGCGGGCAGGGACGAGCCAGCAACAACTTAAGGTTTCGAAACGCATGGGCTTTATACACCCGGGCGAGTTTACATCTAACACATGTACTCTTGTCCAGCAGGATAAAAACCCTGCATCACATTTGGGGATACATGGCGAGACTCGTTATCTCAACGCCACCCCACCGGGGAGATTGTTTCTCTAACACAGAACAAGTCTCCCCGCAGGCTAACAAACCTGCACATTACCTCACGCTTATTCCAACACAAGCTGAGAACTAGCAAGTGTTGACCGGTGCTTCAGTATGACCGCAACACCGGGGGCACCTGTTGGCTTATTCCACACTCCAACAGGCTTTCCCGTAGGCTAGCATTCTCCGACTCGTTCCGATATGGCAGAACGCCCGGTCGAGGTCCCATGCATTCTCCGACTCGTTCCGATATGGCAGAACGCCCGGTCGAGGTCCCATGCTGTGACGACCCGAAATTTAAATATATATTTATAAATATTTATGTCGATTTTTTTTATTTTTCTTAAGTGTTAAGTTACATGTAGATTGATAAAATTATTCATGTTCATCCATTTATATTTCTTGGTGATTAAGTCATATCAAGATAGAATCATTCATGTTAATCTTTTCGTATTTCTTAGTGATTAAGAAATTTAGTGATAGGCTTAAACAATCCTATCTATAAGATATTTAATATTATTTTCTTTAACTTGTTGACCAAGAAATATACTAATATAAATATGGCTGCTTCTCTTTAGTTTTTCTCCATCAATTTCGGAGAGAATTTTCTCTCTCTAACTTCTCTCTGTAGATGTTCTTAGTCAAAATTTTCGGCGGGTCATAACTTTTGATCCGTTGTTCTGATTTTGAATCCGCGAGATGCTACGGGTTCGTATCAATGTAATATTTATATCCATGGTGGTTGGAGTTAAATCCAATGATAATTTATAGATTGCTCGTTTTAGGGTCTCGAATTACTATTGGTAATACGGAGTGGCGTGTCGAGGTGAGTGGTTTATTTAATGTGTTTCAAATATTCTTATATGCTTTTAAAATAGTCAAAAAGTATGATTTTGATCTATTTATAATATATCTCTCTATTTTCAAGTGAAGCATGTCTATTTGCGAAATATGTGGTGATTATATATATTATGGTGTTGGATCCATTGTTTGAGTGTCATGGAATATATGAACTTTTTGATTGGTTATGCCGAAGTAAGGATGTGTCACACGGATGTATAGAGCTGTGTGCATTAGGTGCTCGTGGTGATCACTAAATTGAAGGATATCCAATAAGAAGGGATTGTGTGATATAATGAATTGTTTGTGGTCAATGTGTATATGATATACGATGTACGTATTTTATAGCGTGTGTAAAACTGATATGGCTTCACTGGCATATTACATGATCTACTCACTGAGCGCGTGGTTTTGCTCACCCACCCATTTACTTGCTGTTTTGCAGAGAAATATTTAGTGTTTGTCAAGTCGAAGTGTCGGACGAGCCTAGGGTGACAAGCCTAGAAAGCAATTATTTTATTTTTATTTATATTCCGCTTTGTAACACTCGATCACACCTTGAGATCGGCGCCGGGTGCCTAAACCCCACCGACGCCGGGACCGGGGCGTGACACATGCATTCTCCGACTCGTTCCGATATGGCAGAACGCCCGGTCGAGGTCCCATGCATTCTCCGGGTTTCACCCCGCTCCACATTTATTGCATGGGCACCCCGGTTCCGCACTGCTGCGCCAGAGCCTCGGCCGCTCATGGCCCGGTCATATCCGGCGGGTCACCCCGGATTCAGCAGGCCCAGTCCTATCCAGCGGGTCACCCCAGCCAGCGGGTCACCCCGGATTCAGCAGGCCCGGTCCTATCCGGCGGGCCACTCCACCCAGCGGGTCACCCCGGATTTAGCAGGCCCGGTCCTGTTCAGCAGCGGCTCTGCCCGGTCAGGCTTCAGCGAGTCAGGACCGGTCAAACCCGGATCCTCCCTGGGCACCCACCACCGCTCCAGAACCCGGCACAGACGGTGAGGATCAGCGCCCAAGGCCTCATCACGCTCGGCACCTCATCACTCCCGCCCAAGTCACATCTCCAGCACGAACTTGGGGGACTACTACTGGGGGCACACCAGTAGCACTCGAGCGGAAGGGTGGGATTCGACATTCGAACGCCCAGTAAGAGCCCAATCTCACTTAGGGACTTGGGGGACTGGTGGTAATAGGGGTGACTCGGTCATCACCTACGCTTGGCGGCACATGATGATTAACTCCCCAAGTAAGATTGCACTCTTACTCGGGAACTTGGGGGACTTGTTGACAGTATATATGGTACACCGCCAAGCATGATCGGCGACCTCGTGGACCGTGCAACCAGCGTCATAGGTCCTACTTCCGGCATCCATCGGGTAGACCAGCACCCCGGCTACATCTCTATTGTTCCACATCACCGGTGCCGCACTCGGAAGCCGTGTGTTTGGGATATAACTTGTAATGCCACAAGCAACCTTGTCCAAGGTCAAGAGTTAAGCCTATGGCCGGTTGCTTGTGTGCCAGTGGCATTTTTGTAATTTATGTTTCCTTTGTTTTAGCTTGGTCCTCCTGGGAATATTCATGTTATATTCATGTTTCCCTGTGCCAAGTTACTATTTGTCCGATTTGCTCTATACAGGGGGGTTCCTAGTCGGCGACGGTTGGACTAGTGAACTAGTATAGGTAAGCACATGTACTTGCGCCCCTGTAAACGTCTTACCATCAATAAAGAGAGGAATTATTCAATCATCTGTGTCGCGTGAGATCTTTTGCAACTTTGCATTCAATTGCTCGCTCGCTTGTCGACGAGCTCGCCTCACAACTATATTATACTGTTCTTACTTGTTGCGTGCAATATATTAATATCGTGTGGTTTCCATTGTTCCTTGCAAGGTACGCTCAAGGTTGACTTACTACCTTCTCAAAGGGACAGTAAGTGCCGCACGGTCCTCTTTGCGCTCCCGCAAAGTCGGCCCGTGACAGCTGGTATCAGAGCCTAGTTGGCTCGAAGGCTCAGAACATGCCGGGAGGGATGACGAATGCACAAGGGCACACCCTGATAGTCGACCTCCGGTATCGCCGGAATGTTGTACGGGAGGAATAGCTGGTTTGGGAGAGTAGGAGCCTCAGTCGAGTCAGCAGCAGACTGAGTCGGACTCGGCATCGGCTCCCGATGAACCTCAGGCATACGAACCTGAGGAACGTCGGCAGCTATCTCCTCGTGAAACAGCTGCCGACTAAACCTCGGAGCCACAGAGGGACCGGCAGGCGGAAGTGAAGTGCTCGACGGCCGCCCCGCCTGGAGAAGGGTCTGGTGCCGAGCACTCACACTCCGTCGCGGCTGGTCTGCATCCACAGTCCTCTGCGGCTGGGATGAATCTACACTCCTCCGCGGCTGGCTAGTGGTCAAAACACAATAGTTAAAACACAATAGCCGACGAAATTCGTCGGCCATACTTAATGGATTTCGTTGGCCATACTCAAAAATACCCGACGAAATTCGTCGGCTATTTCTCCCACGTTTGCCCGACGAATTTTTGGATTCGTCGGCCATATTTAACTATAGCCGACGAAATTTTTTTTTTCGTCGGCCATTGGTATTACCGACGGCGTATTACCGACGACTTATGGCCGACGAAATTTTCGTCGGCAGAGGGTATAGCCGACGAAAAAATGGAATGGCCGACGAAAAAATTTTCGTCGGCTATTCCCCCGTATCTGGTAGTGAGATGGGGTTTTAGAGGAAAAATTCCCTCTCATTGGACCTTATTTCTCTCTATTTTAGTCAGATTATAAAGCTGCTATTAGACAACTAAATGAACATAATATGTTGTCTCATTCATTTATTAGGTTGGTAAACGTTAGTTGTTAAAAGTGTGTTAATTTAACTATACACAGAGACTATTTTCTACACTTAGACAAAAACCCCCTCGCTCTCAGCTCACTCTCTCCTCTCAATAACCCGCCCCCAACTCCCCATCGTCCCCTCCTCCGACTCCACCAACATTGGGCATTGGGCATCACTCAACCTCTTCTTCTCTTGCTTCTTCTCTCTCTCTCTCTCTCTCTCTCTCTCTTCGATTTGCAGTGTAGGCCAAACCCTAATCCAACCAACAACGACTCCAACATGACTCAGGACACCGAGATGAAGGACGTCACTGCCCCGTCCAACTCCGACGACTCTCCACAGTAAGTCCATCTCTTGAATTATCAAAACCCTAATTTCTAGATTTGGTCAGTGATGTCGATTTTTCAGATTAGAAGTTGTGGTTTTAGTGTCGATTCTTTCTACTATCATTCTGGATTTTCTGGGTTTATGAATCTAAAGCTCTTTCTTTATCTTTCTGGGTTTATGAATTGGGTGATAGTTGTTGGGATTTGCAGAGGATGAAGGGTCGTCCTCTTCAGATTGTTGTTCTGGGTTTATGAAATTGAAAGCTTCTTTCTTTATCTTTCTGGGTTTATGAAATTGAAGTTCTTTCTTTATCTTACAACTATAGATTGTTGGATGTTCAGTGAGCAAATATTATCGTGATAGCAGCTTGTTCTACTATCACTTGATGCTTATTACTCTTGTACCATATGACTGATATTCTCATTGGGACTATTGTAGGGTTAGATTGTATTGGACCACTGGTGACACCAACATGGAATCCTTTATGTTGGTGTTCCCTCAGCATAATTCTGGTATGGTTCTAAATCTCATTTTATGGTGTTTAGTAATGATATTTCGAAGAAAAGCTTTCTGTTGATAGTATTGAAGGCTAATAACTAAAGATACTTGTTGAGTCCTTTTATTATATATACGTACACCGATTCAATTTTAATTCAATGAGACTGTTACTGAAGATCTCTATGGAATACTTTGATTCAAGAGCAATACTTCACTTATGTTGAAGGTTGTTTATTTGGATATTCTTGATATTATTTTGAAGTGATTCTACTGTTCTTGATATTTCAAATTTGTCACTACAGTAATATTTCATTATCATGTTATAAATGGTGATACTTTTGTTCTTTTATAATGTCACCTCTTCAAGTTTTAATTGTCTTTGAACTTGATTGGAATTTTCATATTTGTCTTGTGAGGACCCGTACCAGAAATTCCTTCGGAAAATCCGAAACAGGTCAGATTAATAACTCGAAAACCAACTAAAGATCTCTTTGCTCTCATACCGCAACCGCCCACCCACTGGGAACAAAACGGGGTTACACTTTTCAAATTAACTTCACAAAAATATTAAATTATAAAACCCTTTTAATTGGAATAATTATGTTTCACAACCTAACAAATTAATACTTTAAATTAAACGATAGAATTTTCATCGGCCCATTCTCAATGATCTTCATAATCAACTTTTCAGCCCCGCTGGTTCAAAAATTTATCACATAACTAAAGTTTCATAAACAAATATATCCCCGATGACCACATAATAAATATCAAAGTCCATCTCATCCACTATAACATCATATTAGATACATCAGGGGAAAGTCAGCACCACCATATAACAGTAAGCCTCCCAGACTCGGGTCGGAACCTCCCAGGGCTACTAAACCAGCGTGGACAATAAGACGACCTAAGCCTCTCACAGGCTAAAGGTCGGAACCTCCCAGGGCTACTGAAACAATGTCTCACGCTACCGCTAGCTAGCTCAGACGACCCATATGTAACAGTGAGCCTCCCAGGCTATGGGTCGGAACCTCCCAGGGCTGCTAGTAGCGTCCCACGCTACGGCTAGCTAACTCAAGACGACCCGGCCTCTCATAATACAATCTCAGGCTTACTAAGGATCAGAACCTCCCAGGGCTACTTGTAGCGTCCCACACTACTGCTAGCTAGCACAAGACGACCCAGATGTAACAGTGAGCCTCCCAGGCTATGGGTCGGAACCTCCCAGGGCTGCTAGTAGCGTCTCACGCTACTGCTAGCTAGCATCAGACGATCCTGATGTGGTGAATAAATATCCGTACTCACTCTTCCCCCAATATATCCAACTAGACAATTATCATAAAACATCTCCTCAATATATATTGTTGACAGTAGCCGCAGAGGGGCTACAGCAAGCCCACAGACCCGCGGCAAGTACACCAGGGCCCGGCCCAGGACTCAGGATCGGAGCACCAGCACCAGGCCTCGGGGCCCAGCGGTCTATCCTGCCTCCAAGGGTCCTGGGACCAGGGGCGCCTGCCTGCCAAAGAGGGCACCAGAATATCCAAACAGAAGGGAACCAGTCCCACATCGAAGGGCAAGGCCAGCCCTCACCCTCAACCACCTATATATGGGCCTCGACTACCACCATAAATAGGTAACTTGTCTCCCTCCCGGCTTACATACGTGCCCAGGTTATATATATTCCAACTATACTAACTTAGGCATCGGAGAGGTGAAGGCCGGCCCGCCCGGTATTCCCCTTAGTAAGCAGGATTGCAGGAGATCGAGTTGGATTCATCAAGTATCTACCAAGACCCCCGGGTTTAGGCAGAAACAATTGGCGCCGTCTGCCTAAACCCGGGGGTCTTGGTAGATACTTGATGAATCCAACTCGATCTCCTGCAATCCTGCTTACTAAGGGGAATACCGGCCCCGGGTAGAGGATCCCCCGCG
This sequence comes from Potentilla sterilis, assembly GCA_963682095.1. Lineage (NCBI taxonomy): Eukaryota > Viridiplantae > Streptophyta > Magnoliopsida > Rosales > Rosaceae > Potentilla > Potentilla sterilis. The sequence continues at coordinate 2,542,984 of OY821755.1, forward strand.
CAGTCACGAGAGCAAACCCGGCCAGCGAGCCGAGCACGGGAGTCGCCGACCCGGCCGGAACAACAACAACAACAACGGCAAGACCTGGCCGCAGCGACAGCAGAGACCCTTCTCTGACAGGCCCCAGCCTCGGACCGAGAACAAACCTGCACCGTACCACCAAGAGCGCCCCCTGGCAATTATGCCAGCACCCCCGGCTAATCAAGAAGTCTTCTCCACTCTCACCGCATCATATGAGGACATCCTGTTGGAGAATGCGGACGTCATTGCCCCACCGCCCCAGAGAAGGTACCCCAAGGGGAAGCTCACGACGGCGCAGACAGGCAAGTACTGCTCGTACCACGATGAGGCAACTCATCGGACGAACCAGTGCTTCGCCCTCAAGACTGCAGTGCAGGGCTTGATTGACAGCGGCCAGCTCCAGAGATATGTAGGGGAGAGAGGAGCAGGCCCCGACCGGGAGGGTAACCCGGCCTGGTAAACCCGCTGGGTCCAGGCGGCTAGTTTGGCATATCGCCGGTTCAACCGATTGTAAAGATCAAATATATGCAAACTACTTTTGAAAACTCTGGCCCCGCAAGCTCAGATATATATATTCATAGTTAAAGTATCCAAAAAGTAAACCGCTCCGGAGAGTTTCTTTTACAAGCAAAAGCGAGAAAAACATCCTATGGAGCCGCATCTCCAGCGGTGGCTTCGTCGTCGACCTCAGCTCCGGCAGGTTCGGCACTGTTGGTAAAAGAATCCAAGTGCGAGCGATGTTCTGCTCCTGACTGCTTCTCCACCGCCAGCTGCTGGATGACCGGCTCCACAGGAGCATTTCCTTCGGCAGAGGTACCAGGCATCAGGGAAGTATTTAACCACCCCTTCGCCGCCCATTCCGTGTAGGCATCCGAGATGCCTTCCTCCCGGGCCTTCTCCAGGCAGTCCAGGAACCGATTGCTCTCCTCGTATTGAAGAACGAACCGGTCGAACTGACCCGGATCATCTCCGCCAGCAGCAGCAGCGGCGGCACGCGCCTGGAGCTCGTCTATCTTGGCCTCCAGCTCGGCCCTCTCAGCGTCCGCCCGCTCCCGCTCCCTCTCCATGCTCCGGTTCTGCTCCTCCAGCTCCCGGGCCCTCTCCTCCATCTTCCTGGCCTTTTCCTCCATCTTCTTGGCTCTCTCCTCCGCCCTGGCCTTCTCCCGATCCGAGCGGGACTTCTCCACCTCCAGAAGCTTCTGAGACCTGGATAGCGCAGCTATCTGCCTCTTCAGCACCGGGAGCTCCTCACTTGCATCCGACTGGTACAGGTGGTAGAGCAGCTGCAGGACAGTAAAGGCAGTCAAGTGGCAAAGAAAGAAGGCGGGATATAAGCAATACGGTGGTACCATGCGGTACTTACCCGGAGGATGGATTCCTTGCATTTTGGCCGGTTGCCACCCGCCAGCACGCCTTCAACCCCGGGCCTGTCCAGGCCGAAGTTGGCCAGGTCCGCCATCATCTGCCGAACGAGAGTATTGTCCGGACTTCCCATACCCACCTCCGCAGGCGCAGGACTGCTCTGGCGGGCCGCTCCGGCTCCCTCCCCAGCATGGGATGTTACGCTGCTGGTTGTCCTGACCCGCTTCGCCAGGACCTCCCGGGATGATCCGCCAGTTAGCGTCACCAGCAAAGGGGACGGACCCTCCGGCCCTTTCCGCTTCTCTCCCCGCCCTTCGGGAGCGGCGGCACGTGCGCTTGCACGAGGAACAAAAGCAGCGATACCCAGGCTCGCCGCACGGTTGGGGACCCTGTTTTCTCCCCCAGGAACCCGCACCGGTCCCCCGGTGCTCTTGCCCTTCCCTGGCACCGCTGCTGCCACAGAGTGATGGGTCTTCACTCGCTCCGGCACGTAGGACGATTCGTCCAGATCCCGGGCTTGGGGCTCCGCATGCAACGTAACCCGCCCGTCCGCTTCCACCGAGGACCGGGCCACGCTCGCACCTTTCTCCGTAAGATGCTTCAGGAGATCTTCCCCGTCCATCGAAAGAGTGTTTTCGGGCTTGATCACCGCCCGGGTTGACGCACCTGCAGGACAAAGAGAAACGTTAAAATTGTTGAGCAAAACCTAGCACAAGTCCCACCGCTAGGGTTTGTTACCCACCGGGATCCCGCCCAAGCCCACAGTGTTCCAGCACTTCTCGCCGGATGAAGTTGTACGAACTTCGCTCCAGGTGGTCCCAGCAGCCGAGAATAGTCAAGACCCTCTCCTGCTCCAACTCGGACAGCTGGAACGACTGGTCGCCTATGGGCTGGAAGGCGCCAGGCACCCGGTACCTCCTCCTCTTCACCTGCCAAGCCCCGCCGGCCATCACCACCTTCTTTCTCCAGCTGTTGTCTACCCATGAAGGCATAGTGGTGATAATCGCTTGATTGTTGCGGGAGTTGAAGGATAAGCAGCCTTTGGACCCCGTTTTCCTCGAGTAGGACAACCTATACAGCGCCCGGAATTCATTGATCGTAGGCATACTCATTCCGGACAAGTCGTATAGGCAGCCTAGGCTTAGTAGCCGCCTCCATTGAAGACCGGGCAGCTGCGCGGGCGACGCTGGCAGGGCACTCAGAATATACTGCACAAAGTCAGGCAGCGGTAGCGACATCCCGTGCCGGAACTGGTCCGGATGCACGGCAACCCAACCCTCCTCCGGGTTACAGGCCGACTCTCCAGGGTTCAGTGGACGCAAAAAGATATCGTCCGAAATACCCCACGTTTCCCGAAACACAGCGATCTCCGCGGGAGTCAGGCTCTCCTCCGGTTCGTCACACACCACGGCAGTTCTTCCCCTGCCAAGCGTGTAGCTTTCAGCGTGCGCACCGGCCATTCGCACCCCGTGCGGTATCTCAGCTTCCGAGGAATCTGACCCGGAATCCGAGGACGTGGACGAGGCACCGCTCCCGGAGCGGTTCGCGGCTTCTTGCTCCGGGGCTTCAGAATCGAGCCAGTCCTGCATCCTCTCCACATCATCCACCACAGGACCTCTTGCGGCAGATTCAGAAGCCTCCTCCGAACTCGAAGTGTACATCTTAATCTAGGGGCAGAAAAGCAAAACCCTAACGCTCGTCAGCAACAGACTACAACACCACCTTCAACGGCCTCCCCCCCCCAAAAAAAGTTTGCCGCTGAGCAACCCAGTCAGCGACACAGATCCCCCCCCCCCCCCCCGCCGCAAAACAACAAATCAACAAAAAACCAAGACACACCGGGGCAAAGAACACAACTTACCGATTAGTATGCTCAGCCGAGGACAATCCGCCCAGCGAAAGCAACGAGCAATGGTAAAAGGAGGCTTGGGAGCGCTTCAAACAACGGATCTCTTGGGGCAAGGAACTTAGGGTTTTCTTCTCGCCGGACCACCTCCCCTTTTTTCTCTCGGTCTCTTAAAAACGTACAAAAAGCAAAGGTAGAAAGAAGAGCAGAAGAGACCTATTTATAGAGGAGACCGGTGCCCTAGGCATTTAGGAATCCCTCCAAAAAACACAATCAGAACAAATCAAACGCCTGCGAATCCAGGCCCTCCATCACAAAACCGTCCCCTGACGGCACGTGTCCCAGCATTGGTAAAACTGCCCACGCCATCATAACTGACGAGACTGATGGACTCCCTCCTTAAATGCATGTCAGCCACCTGTCCCACACGCTGGCGACAGGAAGGTAGGAGCAGGAGCCAGGGAGTCACGCTCCCCTACGCTTCCCCAGATTCCACGGTTGCACGCCATCATCATTGCAATTCAAACCGCTTAGGAAGACCTCTCACCAGTTATGCTGATCCAACCGCTTCAAGAGCATCTATCCGGGTTTGAGCAGGACCTCGCACCGATATGGCATGTTACCCGCGCGAGTCCCGCCCGGTACCATGGTAGTCCGCGGTTATGATTATTCAACCGGCTCCATGGCATCTTCCCCCGCATTTACACCAACGACCTCGTTTCGATATGGCAGAACGCCCGGGCGAGGCCCACCTCATCGATTCCGTCATATCCCACCAGGTTGAGAGTACTTTCCGGGAACATAAACATCCGGACCCATGGCTTTTTCACAGGGGGACTCGTTTCGATAGGCATGTCACCCATCGAGTCCGCCCCCATGGCAAACGCATGGGCTTTACAAACCGGGCGAGTCTACATCTAACACATGTACCCTTGTCCAGCAGGATAAAAACCCTGCGTCGCATTGAACCGCGATACTGTCCAGCAGGATAAAAACCCTGCATCGCACTGAACTGCGATACCTTTGGGAACACATGGGGGAGACTCGTTATCTCTACACCATCCCACCGGGCAGATTGTATCTCTAACACAGAACAAGTCTCCCCGCAGGCTAACAAACCTGCACATCTACCTCATCGCTTATTTAAACACAAAGCTGAGAAGAACTAGCAAATGTTTGCACCGCTCCGTTCTAGTTTGGCAGAACAACCGGTTCTGGCCCAGTTTGCACCGCTCCGTTCTAGTTTGGCAGAACGCCCGGTTCTGGCCCAGTTGGCACCGCTCCGTTCTGGTTTGGCAGAACAACCGGTTCTGGCCCAGTTTGCACCGCTCCGTTCTGGTTTGGCAGAACAACCGGTTCTGGCCCAGTTTGCACCGCTCCGTTCTGATTTGGCAGGATGCCCAGTTCGGGACCAGTGAGCTTCGAAGGGCAGCAGACCCAATCAGAATTCCGTGCATTAATCTCTTGCATGGCGGATTTCAACGCCTCATCACCATCATTCCATGCATTAATCTCTCGCATGGCGGATTTCAACGCCTCATCATCATCATTCCATGCACCATCTATCGCATGGCATCATCTCATACACTCTTCGGGTTTCCACCCCGTTCCATGCTCTAACACTCGAGCACCATCCTATTTTACATTACCCAACATGCTTATAAATTATTTCTTGCCATCAGTAACAGGTACTCACCTCGGTCACGCCCAATCTTTAACGCGGACTTGGGGGACTGGGGACCTGTAGGTTGGTAACCCCGCGGGTCTGCGGGACAAGAGCAAGACAGATAAGTCCCCATTCAAGATTGCACTTGACCGGGAACTTGGGGGACTTGTTGACAGTAGCCGCAGAGGGGCTACAGCAAGCCCACAGACCCGCGGCAAGTACACCAGGGCCCGGCCCAGGACTCAGGATCGGAGCACCAGCACCAGGCCTCGGGGCCCAGCGGTCTATCCTGCCTCCAAGGGTCCTGGGACCAGGGGCGCCTGCCTGCCAAAGAGGGCACCAGAATATCCAAACAGAAGGGAACCAGTCCCACATCGAAGGGCAAGGCCAGCCCTCACCCTCAACCACCTATATATGGGCCTCGACTACCACCATAAATAGGTAACTTGTCTCCCTCCCGGCTTACATACGTGCCCAGGTTATATATATTCCAACTATACTAACTTAGGCATCGGAGAGGTGAAGGCCGGCCCGCCCGGTATTCCCCTTAGTAAGCAGGATTGCAGGAGATCGAGTTGGATTCATCAAGTATCTACCAAGACCCCCGGGTTTAGGCAGAAACATATATACATATATTCCACATAATCATTTTGCACGTAACATTAATTATAATAAAATTAAACTCGTATTTAGTATTAATTGCAGGGAGGTTTACTCACCTTACTTTACCAGAAATGTTAAATATCCAATCAGGATCGAGTCGGATCGCTGTAGGATCTCGTCGGATCGAATCGATGCAGTTCTGGAATCGGGTCAAAATCGGTCACCGGTCAACGTCAAGTCAACGGTCAAAGTCACCGGTCAACGCGGGTCTGGTCAACGCGGTCGGATCGGGCCGAACCGGGTAGGGTCGGGTCGTACAGTAGCAAACGGGTCGGGAAGAACACGATTTCAATCCGTGCTCGGGAGCTCGATTCGGCGGAAATCACTAGCACAAAGAGGACTGCAAGAAGAAACCCGGCCGATCGATGGGTGGCGCACGATCCGGAGATGCCTGGAGCGGCGTCGCGCACGGTGGCCGGACTTCCCGAGCTTGCCGCGCCGCGCACAGTTGCTCCCCCCCGGCCGATCGTCAGCTGGAAATGAAGAGGAGGCCGAGACCCGTCGATTGCTAGGTGGCGCGCGAGCTGGGGTGGCCGGACGGCGGAGATCGGCCCGGCCGCGATCCGGATCGGGGATGAACAGCAATTTGCTACAGTAATTATGAATAGTAAAATGGTAAATGCCCGAAATGGAAAGCTACCATTTCCCGAAAAATTTCCCCTTTTTATTGTAAATTTTCTGAAACAGTAAAAACTTCCACAGGTCATAACTTCTTCATGCGATGTCCGTTTCACGTGTGCCGCGTGTCTACGAACTCGTATCGTCGCGCTTTACAATTTTCGTGAAGGAAACTTTTCAAAAATTACAACGGATCATAAAGTCAACTTTCCCCCCATTAAAACTTAGAACATTTTTCGAATTTAATCTTCGAACATACTTCCGACATCGCATGACAACTAAAATAAAAGCGTACAAAGTTCCAATACTCATAATTCATACTTCTTGTAATTACGAGAAAATTTAAATAATTAACACAAATAAAATCGGGTCCGGGATGTGACATGTCTCCCTTCTCTCCTTACGTTGGTGTCTTCCCTTTATATAGAGTTGTTCTTTAACTTGGCTAGTTGAAGTTGATTAGAACTCATTCTTTCATTCTCTTGATGAGGACTGTATCCAGCGTACAACTTGCTTTGAACTTCCCTTTAATTGCTTTGTTTTAAGACTCATGTAGGACTGGAAGTAAACCAACCTCAGATAGCAAGCTTCAACTTGAGCTTCAGTTTGAGCTTCAACTTGAGCTTGAGCTTTGTATCTCAAATGTCTTGTTCATCTCTGACTCTGTTTCTTCACCCTCATCATCATCCTCCTCGTTTGAACCGCCTCAAGCCCCACAAGCTCTACTCCCTCATCCCATCTACTCTCTCCTTGAAATCCCACATTTGCTTGTGTTCCACCTCTGAAGACTCCTGTTGGCTCCGCGAGGAGCAGCGTTGGCTCCGTGAAGAGCAGCCCTGGGAGCGTGACCTCGATTCTCTCCTCCGCGAAATCGCCAACCTCAAGCTCAAACTCCAGGCTCTCCAGTCCGGTGCTTCCTCAGACAACATCTCCAACATCGTCGGACTGCTGCAGTCGTTGAAAGAGAAGAACCAGATTGCCGAGACGGGGTCCAGTTCCAGACCTCTCGAGTTAACTGACCATCAGGTCAAGGAGGTGTTCACTGTTTCCGAAGTGAAGAAGGAGGAGAAGAAGAAGAATGAGGATAAGAAGAAGAAGAAGATACACGTGGCAATCCGAAAGGGATCAGAAGGCGAACACGTTCGAGCAATGCAGGTCTGTTTTTGAAAGGTGAGTTTTATTGATTTTTGTATTTTGTTTTGACCATGGGAATATCTAAATTTTATGAACTGAACTAGTGCTAACTCATGTTGGGGAGTAGGAAAGTAATGGTGTGTAATGTATGCATGGTGTAGTGAGTTAGAAAGATGAGCTAATTGTTAGTGGGATGACTTGTATATGTTGCATTTGTAACTTGTTCTAAATTGGGTGATGTTGGACAGGAAGCATTGTTGAAATCAGGATTTTACTCCGGCGAAGAAGACATGGAATTTTCCAACTTCTCAAGCGGAACAGAACGGGCTATCAAAACTTGGCAAGTAAGATTCAAGTTTCATTCTGTGTATGCATGGTTCAAGTATAAAGTTTTGAACTTTTAAGTTGAAATATAAATTTTGCAGTCGAACATTTCTTTAGTTAAAAGCTGGTTTTGGATTGCTGTTTGACACTTTGACTACACAACTCATGGGGTCAATTGGTAATTTCTTGTTTGCAGGCCTCCATAGGTCTCCCTGAAGATGGAATAATTACTGTAGAGCTTCTTGAAAGATTATATAACGGCCCACAAACTGAGGGTACTGTTGAATCAAAGGTATGTCGGATATCATGAGGTTTCAGGATACATATGTTTGTAGTATTCATATGAATTGATTCGTTTGTCAGATCCTTGATATTCATATATGACATGGATACAGTGCATACATAAGCGGCAATCACTTAGGTAATAGTGTGAAAACCAGTATATCATCCTGTGGAGTCGAGTAGTAATAGTGTAATTAATGTAGAGTTTATTTGCTAAATTCTCAGCAATCACTTAGGTAACAGAGAATAGTATGCTATAGTAGGGACAAAAAAAACTTATTGGTTGTACATTTTTTGTGAATATGCGTTCTTTTAACCTGTCATTGCAACTACTCATCACTGAAAATACCAACCAAAAGCACGATCCTAGCTACGGAATCAAGTAATGTGCCTATACCTCTAATGGTATTCTACTGACTCACATGAGGTTTCTTGACTCCTGATAGAGTTTTGAGTATCCATTGAAGACCAATTCATATTAGGTGGAGTAAACTGTAAAACCTTGCATGTAGATTCAAGAGTGTTGTTCATGTACTATATTACTTCTCTCTGTCTTCTTGGTTAAAGTTTGTTTCACTAAATACCAATTGCAAATAGTAGTCTGGAGTCCCATACCTCTTAACAAAAACCTTATTTCTCCAATGCGGGAACAACATTCCATTTGGCAGTCACTTCACCAGGCTATAACATATAGAAACTATATGAGGAGATAGTTTATACATTCATAGTTTGGTCATATAATCTTCAACTTTAGGTGTTAGTATATTACATATATTATTTCCACAATATCCAGTTCTACTCTCCAACAAGGCACTATGCTGAGCTGTATTCTTATCATGTTCAATAGATTTACCTATTTTCTGTGCTTAATCTTTGTTAATGTTACAAGGTATTGTTTGAACTGATATGGAGGGATTACTTCCAGGAATTACATTGACTAGTCCATCTTTGAATGCAGATTACGATGATGTTTATTATATTGGCCATCATTCCATGCTTATGTCTTTGCCAGCCTAGGATATCAAGATGACCAAACCATTGCAACTATCGTGGCTAGAGAAGAAAAGCTGAAAAGTGATTGCAAGTTGGGGAAGAGACTCTCCCACTTAGTTTTGGTTATCGTCAAAGGACTAGATTGATCATTTTACTTTGCTTTAGTTAGTAACATAAGCAAATTTTGCTTATTAGCATTCATGATCTTGGTGTATCTAATACATTGATATATTAGATTTTGATTTCCCAACTGGGGTTAATACAATGGTTTGGATGTTTTTGATGAGTTTTGGTTGGAATGAAATTGTTCATTTGGTAAATTAGTGTAATTGATCAAACAACAAACTCAATTGCAATCCACCGTTATATGAATAAAATTATCATACAACGAAATAATATTGTATCCACATGTTGTGTGAGTAATCGATCACACAATGGCAGTAACGAAAAAAGTTACGTTGTGTGATCAAAAATCACATAACAGTTTCCCAGTGTTGTATGACAAAAAAATCATACAACAGATTTTAACCTACTATTGTGTGATTCTTGACAGAATTTTGAGCAGGCGCTTGGCAGCTGTCGAGCAGTTTCCAGAATTCTGTCGATACTCACACAACGTTGAAAAACTTGGTTGTGTGATTTTATCAGACATCGTTCATATACACAACAGTATCGGCAAGACTCAGACAATGATTTTTTTTCCGTCGTATGATGCACTTTTTGGTGTAGTGGTTCTATATATCACAGCAATTTTGACATTATATCTAAGGATGTCGTATATCTTATATCAATTTTGACTATGTATCTTATATTTTATCTTTGACAAAGTACTGGTCACTCCTTATATTTGTAGTGCTTCGTTAGTTTAGTTTTCATGTTTTTAATTTCAATCGATCACTTATTGTGGTCTCAATTTTCAACCAGTTGGTCTATTTCATCGAAAATGATTGTTTACCATTTTTCAACTTCCTCAAATGCCCTTAGGTGTTGTATTATTATTTTCTTTTTTCTGTTTTACTTTCCCTTCTTCAAAACTAAAACTCAGAGAATACCCAAAATATATGAGTTTATGATTGTCGATTTTCAATCCAAGAATTTTATAATTACAAACTGATTGTAATTGGAAAAAAAAAAATTATGCAAACTGATTTGATACGTAATGCTAACAAAATCAAATAACATCACCATAGTCACGGTGAATTAAAATTCTCCATCATATCAATGTAAACCAAAATTAGATTAAAATAATTCTCATCATCATCTTTAGCATTAAAAACACTCTCTAAGCTCCCACGAATGAAACTATATAAATAATTAACATTTCATATAATTAACCTTACAAACAACACTACTACACTAAACTCAATTTTTTTTTGTCAATAAGACTCAAACTTAATTGGGCTACTTGTTGGAGAAGAGAGATCCCACATTGGAAAAGTGACAAATAAAATACAACTTATAAGTGGGTGGATAATATTCAATTGTACCGAGGCCTTTTGTGATTAAAACCCAACACCTTTAAGGTGGCTAAGTTGGGACAATATCGGTACAGTTAATCCACGGGCCACGCTTGTCACCGTTTGACATGGTATCAGAGCGGGTTCCTCTCCAATTTCGTCCCCAGTTTGGGATGGGCCTAGTTGTGGTGCCATGCCCCTTTACCAACGTCCGGAGTCCGGTTGGGTTTATTGTCACCAGGTGCCCGTTGTTGGCCGGGTTGGAGGTCGGGTTGGTATAGACATAATACACATGAAGACTTATAATGTTACATGTGAGGGTTGGTGTTTCGAGTGGAGAGGGTGACATAGTTTCACGTGCCAACCTTCAGTCAGGTTGGACGTGAGGGGGCGTGTTGGAGAAGAGAGATCCCACATTGGAAAAGTGACAAATAAAATACAACTTATAAGTGGGTGGATAATATTCAATTGTACCGAGGCCTTTTGTGATTAAAACCCAACACCTTTAAGGTGGTTAAGTTGGGACAATATCGGTACAATTGATCCACGGGCCACGCTTGTCACCGTTTGACACTACTTAGCATTCCATGGTCGGTGGTGCAATCTTCGGTTTTGATTTTGGAAAAAAAAAAAAAAAAACCTAAAGGCATTTGAGGAAATTAGAAAATAGTTAACAACTATTTTGGATAGAATTGACCAATTGGTCGAATAGTAGTGTTACTCGGCCAACTTCCGATAGCCAAAATACAATTTTGTGACAGAAAAATTATATGAACACATTGTGACGATGACAATAACAGGCACCACAGAGCTACGAATTATGCGTAAGATAAGTAGAAAAACAAATCAATTCAAACTAAACTGTGATTGGGAAGGAGATGAAATTCTTACGAGCTTGCTTCACAAAAAACTCCAAAGGCGTCAAGGACCGACGGGATAATCTCGAATCCTATGTAGGAAAAAGATGTAACAAGCATACTTGGTTGACCTCTTATGCTTTACAACTCAAACGGCTTGCTGGAATGGTAAGAATTATCTATCTTCGCACTCATTTTATTCGCTTCTTGAATAAACAAGTAAAAGGGGTCTTGAAAACGAAGTTGCCAATTTTACCTTATGAATGGGGTCTTCTGTTGACAGTATCTCCCGAGTGTTAGAAATTTTGTTTCCACAATAACAGTGAAGTGATATGTGTGTGTGTTTTGGAGGGATCATATCCAAGACCATGAGGGAGAAGGAGACCTTTCTAGAGTTTGACACTTTTTACAAGTGTTGGGCTCGTTCCGAAAGCCCAACTACAAATTGGGTGATCTCTGCGGTTTAGATTATCCAACGGCTGAGAACTTATTTGGGCAGCTATATAAGCAGTTGGTGGAACCCTAAAGTCACAAATCGAATCAATCTCGCAACAATGGCGTACGTGCGTGCAATTTCGAATGTTGTTTACTCAGTCACCATGGTTGGATGTTTTGCTTTCTACCTGTACAAGATCGGCCCGCCGTTCGGTAAAGCCATCAAAGTGGATAAGGCGGCAAGAAAGTAAGAAGTTCTTTATCATTCTGATCTCCATCTAGATCTTGTTCCTCTTTGTAATCTCTGAATCGGCATAAATATCATAGCTTGCGCAAAGTTCTTTATCATTATTGCTTGCACAAAGTTCTTTATCATTCTTCCCGGTTTATTGCAGGGCCATGCTTCGGAGGTTTGATATTTCGGAGGTTTGATATCCCTTAAATAATGGGTGCGGTGGCGCGTGGAATGTGATGTGCTGTAGTTTAATGGAGGACAACTATCGCTTAGAATAATTATAAGACCTTGCAAGTGACTTGTATATGTATATTTATCCCATGAGAACCTACCCGTTTGAGTTATTTATATATGTATGTTGTTTTATATAGACATATAAATGTGCTCAAGTCTGATTTTGATTTAGTTATGTCCATGTTTATTCCATTAAAAAAAAAATCAGTCTCTATAGTTAAATGTCTCAACATTGAGGCCTGCACCTATTCATTGTAATTCGTTCTGTGTTATGTCAAAAGACTGAGGAAAACATAGCACTAATTCATTGCATTGCAGCATCCCTGGTGAATCAAGTATGCTTGTCGCAAACCAAACTGTAACTGGATCTGTAGAACTAGTCTTTCATGGCAAATACCTTTTTGCTTGCACTAGGCTGTCTGCAAATATTGTGGCTTTTGGGTTTGGAGTGTGTGTGTGTGTCTGTCTGTCTGTGTGTTTTGGGATTTTGGACCTGAAACCGTGGTTTTTGCGCTGTGTATTACCTTCTTGGGGTGTGGTATTGAAATCGTGGTTTTTGAGCTCCTGTTTGTTGGTCTCATGTGTCGTAGGACTATCGCTTTTCCGTAGATCTGTATACTGTTTTTTAGTTAGCTATTAACTAAGATTAGCTCAATATTTGAGTTAGATAGGTTTATATGATTCTAAATTCATGGTTGTTTTGGTGAAGCCCAATCAATGCTGTTGTTTTAGTCTTTTTACACCATCTCTTTGGACATTTGAAAAGTTGTAGGAGGGTTGCTTATATGTAAATTGTTGCAAGTTTCTTAATCAATGAGCTTCTCTGTGCGGTCTATTTTTGCTGCATCTTTTATCCATGCAGCTGGTTTGATGATTCATACGCGACGTCAACTTCTTTGTCTTCTTTATTTTTTTGATTGATCTGCAGGTGGCCAGCCGATTGATGTTGATGAATGAACCTGTCGCGACCGCTTTTGGCTTAATGTATTATTAACTATATTACTATGTTTATGTCTGTTCTGTTCTGTACATCTTAACTACGTTTGTGTTGGTGCTGTTCTCTTCTGTTTTGTAAGAGAAATGAACTCTTTTGAACATGTATGAAAATCTGGTCTTATGTTATCTGTTTTGTGTGGTTTAACATTATTCTATCTGATACCTATCTGGTTTCATGCATTTGTATTCCTATAGTCCTATGTATTAGGAGCGCTCTAGAGCTAAATGCTATCCTTTATAGCAAATAGTTTCCTCCGAGTGTGTTGGCAGCTTAATTTCCAAATGTGAAGATACATCGGAGAGAACTTAGAGTTGGCGTAAATCATGTATTGTGGAGCACTACTATACATCCCTGCACGTCTCTTCAGAGTTCAAAATTCAAAGAAGGTGTACGCTCAGTGAAGCCAAATGCTTCAGCCTTCTGAAAAGTCGGATGAAAAAGATCTAAGAATTGGTGTGAAATAGGAAAGGACGGACCAAAGCTGTGCGATTCCTTTGCAGCTGGTCCGTGGAACTCAATGACATGTTCCTGAAAAATAACTTGTTAATAAAATTTCCAATTCATGTAAGGTAAAACATACATCCGCCCAAACTTTTTAACTTCAAATCTTGAAAAAGTAATTTCACAGTAAGAAAAGTAGAAAAACTTGAACTTGTATAATATATCAATGTTAACAAGGCTTTATTATATGTTTGTGGTTTGGGTGGCCAAGAAGTTATGATTTGCAGGAGACGAGCACCACAACTAAGCCAAAAGTGTCGCAAGTATGAAAACCCTAGAGAGAGGAAAACCCTATCGCATTCAACCGGCTTGCCTCCGGATTTCGTAGACGATCTCATCGTCGACGTTCAATCTCTCTACCTCACCCGTGCCATCAGGCCACCACAGGAGATCTCTCTCTTTCTCATCAACTCATGCTCCGACCATTGCGGAGTACCCTGGCCATACAAAACTTTGGTTTGTCCACGTCGGTGGCTAGCCTCGTGTTTCCCCGATCTAACAGCAACAAGATAGCAGCGCCATGGTCTCAGAGAAGCTATCTAAGCAACAACTCCGCAAGCAACGCAGATCCAAATTAGGGAGACTGCTGCCTCCAATTTCTCATTACATGCAGGTAGTGAGAGTACTGGTGCCTTCAGAGGTGTCTTCACATCTACAAAGTAGGTGTGATTGTGTGAAATATAGCTAAATGTGAAAGGGCTCCCAGCTCCCAACACTTGCTCTTTGGTTGATCCCCATAAAGAACCTGCATAATTTGTTATCGTACAAAGAGATGAGCATATATATAGACCGGAATCGGAGAGAATTATTTTGAAAAGTGACCCAATTTGAATTAATGCAAAAAAGAAAACTCATCAGCATTATAATATGATCATATTTGAACTTACATGTAAATGTAGGAAATGACTGAAGTGGCAGATAAGTTACACAAAATACAATGAAATATTACATTTCAACAATTTGGTTTTGACGACTAACTCATGGAATCATATGCACCTTGGAGTAGATATTTTACAAACAAAAGAAACCATATCTGCCTTATCATTCATACAACCATATCTAACCTGGAAATGCAGCTGGCAAAGTTCTGTCATATATGCATTGTTAGATCTTTGGTGCCATACCAGTACTATATATGTACAATATATTGAAGCTATAACGTTGCTACACAATACACACCAAACTTCAACAACAAAAAATGAATTAAGCACACAGTGAACTCATAAACATATAAGCTACTTTGTAACATTGAATCAGACAGCGTGAGAGTAGTACCCCATTTGAGGTTTCATAAGCTACAATGAAGCTGGTTCAACTTTTCCCAAAAGGAAGTACAACTTCTGTACCACCCCAAAAAATAGCTTCCGCCATACTAAAATCCCTCAACCTGTATATTTAATAACACAATTTTTGGGTGCGAGAATAAAAAACAGCAAGATAAACAAACACACAATTTTTTTTAAGTAAGATGAAAAAATCGCAGCGAAACTAAGACAAAGATTTCTGAAAATTATGCATACGGTATTGTTGACAGTAGCCAGAGAGGCTACACCAGGGCCCACAGACCCGCAGCAAGCGCACCAGAGCCCGGACCACGACCCAGGATCGGACCACCAGCACCAGGCCTCGGGCCCCAGCGGTCTATCCTGCCTCCAGGGATCCTGGGACCAGGGGCGCCCGCCTGCCAAAGAGGGCACCAGAATATCCAAACAGAAGGGAACCAGTCCCACATCGAAGGGTAAGGCCAGCCCTCACCCTCGACCACCTATATATGGGCCTCAACTACCACCATAAATAGGTAACTTGTCTCCCTCCCTGCTTACATACGTGCCCAAGTTATATATATTCCAACTATACTAACTTAAGCATCGGAGAGGTGAAGGCCGGCCCGCCCGGTATTCCCCTTAGTAAGCAGGATTGCAGGAGATCGAGTCGGATTCATCAAGTATCTACCAAGACCCCCGGGTTTAGGCAGAAACAATTGGCGCCGTCTGTGGGAACTCGTTCAAAAAGTCAGTGTCGCTGTGCCGGAAAGCAGGGCCCTGGGGACCCTTTAAAGAGATCGCTAAAACCACAGTCCGGAAGCCATGGAAAGAAGAAAGATAGAGACAAACACGGAAGGATCGAAAGGAAGAATTCAGTTCCCCGACCGGGCCCCACACGCAGGGGCCGAGGTCGGTGCGAGGTTCGTTCTTTCCCCCGACCGCAAAGGAAGTCCGGAAGCGCGAATTCAGTTCCCCGGCCCGGCCCGTAGCATAAAGGCCGAGGTCGGTGCGAGGTTCGCACTTCCTCTTATTCAGAACAAGGCTCACGATCGTCAAGTCTCAGAGAATCCCGACCCAGTGGGAGCGGGGGAAATAAGAAAGATGAAGGCAGAAATTGAGCGATTGCGAAAGGAGGGCGATCAGGATCGGTTAAAAGCAGAGGCCCGAAGTCGGGAACTGAAGGCGGTAACCACCGCCCTGTTAGCGACCCTGGAGCGAGAAGGCCAGCTGGGTACTCCTCGGGCGGCCTCGCACACGGCGAGCAAGGCCAGCGAATTCCCGCATCTCGAGATAGGGCTGCCTACGGGCAGGAGGAAGACCGTCCATATGCCCATACCCCTCTTCTCAGAGGCTCTGAAAGATTCCGGCCCAGTCAAGCTCCCGTACCGCGCAGATCAGGCCTCAGATGAGCGGGATAGCTCCACCGCGCGAACGATCGAGGCACTTTCCGCTTCGGTATCGGACATAAAAAGCCGCATGGAGACCAGCGAGCGGAAGGCGGGACGACCGCAGGACGGCGCGCGGTTTACCGAGCGCACTGGACCCTTCCCACGCCGGATCCGGGAAACGGGGGGGTCTGGCGACCAAAGGCCTCTGAAGTTAACATACTCGGGAACAAGCTGCCCGTACCGGCACTTGGATAGCTTCAGGTCGAAGACAAGCGCTAGGGCCTATTCGGATGCCGTGAGCTGCAACATGTTCCGAGAAACGCTCGTAGGGGAGGCACTGGGTTGGTTCTACGAGCTACCGATGGACTCGGTCGAAACTTTCGCACAGTTGGCCGATAGGTTTGTCGGCCGGTTCGTCCTTAAAGCCACGACAGCCCAGCCATCGACGATCCTCTTCGATTGCATGCAGGCTAGCCACGAACCATTACGCGCCTTCGTTAACCGGTGGCAGGTCGCCACGTCCGGGGTAAGAAACTTGGATAAGAGGATTGCGGGGATGGCCTTCAAGCAAGGATTAAGGGCTGGGGAACTTTCATACGACTTACAAGCGCAGGGGCCGCTGGCGTACGACGAGCTGATGACCGTGGCCGTTAGGCATGCTCAGGCAGAACAAGAGACATATGGGAACAAGGCGCCCAAGCGGATCTCAGATGGCATACCGCCATCCACTCACGGAGGCAAAGCCGGGCGGCTACATATCAGCCGGGTACCTGTAGCCGCCAGGGGGATAGAAGCGCGAAAGGAGTGGCAACCCCGGCGAAGCAGCGACAATGATCCCCGACCAGGAAGAGGACCACCTTTTGGGCACCCAGCTCGGATCCAGGTAGCTGTGTCAGCAGAGCGGACACCACGGGCCCCGGTTCCATCGCCAGCAAGAAGACCCTATGAACCGGACCTTCGGACCCCAGATCGGAAACCGCAGAAGACGGTCGTACAAGACCAAGCCCGCCCCGACAGCCCCAGGGCGGACCGACCGCGAGCTCGGCCGATAGGGACCATATGCACGCGAACCCCCGGGTGGATCGAGGTACACGGGAGCATTAACATGATCCACGGTGGGGACCATATCGGTCAGCTCACCCGGAGCTCAAAAAAGCGGTGCCTAAGATCAATCCGGGGGAGGGAGATTTACGCCTTCAGAGAACGAAGCGTCCAAGCCGCTAAAACCGGATGGAGTTCGGTCACCTTCTATGAGGATGAAGAGCCGGAGGATGTGATCCAACCGCACACCGACCCCTTCCTTATCACGGTCCAAATAGACCACTGGATAACCAGTCGTATGCTGATCGATACCGGAGCCTCTGTCAACGTAATGTTCCGAGACGCGTACCGAGGATTGCAGAGAGGGAGGAACAAGTTATCCCAGGATAACGAGCCGCTGATAAGCTTCTCCGGTGAGGTAGTCCAGCCTCTAGGATCCGATTACCTACCAATCATTTTCGGCAAGGGAGACAGAACGAAAACAGAGCATTTGGAATTCATCATCGTCGACTGCCTGTCGTCGTACAATGGTATAATCGGTCGGCCAGGGTTATGGAGGCTCAAAACGTTCATTGCCGGCCACATGCTGATGTTAAAAATGCCTTCACCAGCCGGAGTTATAACTATACGCGGGGACCAGAGAATCGCCCGTAAGTACTACGCAGAAGCCCTGACCCACGGGAGGAAGCGGGCCGAGGTCTTTACAGCCGCTCAGCAAGTACCAGCGCCGGATCTGAGTCTTGACCCCCGTGATGACATCGCTCCAGGTAGAGTCAGGCGGTTCACGTTCACCGAGAAACCAGAGCGACCTTCGGCCGTGGAGGAAACCGAAGCCGTCTGTATTTCCAAAGACCACCCAGACCGAAGCATAGTGATAGGGACACAACTCGACCCGGTCGTCAGGGAAGAACTGATCGCCTTTCTCCGGGCCCACAGTTCGGTTTTCGCATGGTCCTACGAAGACATGCCGGGCATATCCCCAGAGATAGCCGTTCACCGGCTAAACTCATTACTCAGCGTCCCCCCGACGAGGCAAAAGAGGAGGTCTTTCAGCCCGGCAAAGTATGAGGCGATTAGAGAAGAAGTGCAGAAACTCATGGGCATAGGTTTCATCCGGGAAGTCCAGTACCCGCGCTGGCTCGCCAACGTGGTCATGGTACCGAAGAAGGCAGCCGGTCAGTGGCGTATGTGCGTGGACTTCACTAATCTAAACCGGGCATGCCCAAAGGACAGCTTCCCGCTCCCTCGGATTGATCAGCTCATTGACTCCACATCCGGCTTCAAGCTGCTCAGCTTCATGGACGCCTACGCCGGGTACAACCAGATACGGATGCACCCGGATGATGAAGAACACACGTCATTCACAACCGACCGAGGCACCTACTGCTATAAGAGGATGCCGTACGGTCTAAAAAACGCCGGCGCCACCTACCAACGGATGGTGAACCAAATGCTGGAACAAGAGATGGGCAAAACCGTGGAAGTTTACGTTGATGACATGTTGGTCAAAAGCTTAACTGCGGGGGCCCACGTCCGGGATTTGGCCGTGGTCATCGGTAAAATGCTCAAATTCGGAATGCGCTTGAACCCAAAGAAGTGTCTTTTCGGGATTTCAGAGGGTCTTTTTCTAGGGCACATCATCAGCCAGCGAGGGATAGAAGCCAACCCGCTGAAGGTCCAGGCAATCCTTGATATGGAAACACCAGGAGAGAGAAACCAGGTCCAGATCTTGACCGGCCGGTTGGCCGCCCTGGCCAGATTCATCTCCCGTTTAACCGATAAGTGCGTCCCGTTCTTTAAACTGCTCAAGGCACAGCAAACCAAGAAGATACTCTGGGCTGCGGAGCATGAGGCAGCGTTCCAGTCCATCAAAGCATACCTGGCTGCAGTTCCTCTCCTATCCAAACCACTGCCGGGAGAAATGTTGTACCTTTACATAGCCGCATCCGCAGCCGCCGTCTCCGCCGCTCTCGTCAGAAAGGAGGGCACGCTCGAACTTCCGGTATACTACGCGGGAAAGGGACTTACGGGAGCCGAGGGCCGGTACCCCGATATAGAGAGATTGGCTCTAGCCTTGATTGTTAGCGCCAGGAAGCTCCGGCACTATTTCCAGGCTCATTCCATCACCTTATATACCAACCACCCCCTGCGGCAGATCCTGCAAAAGCCAGACACCAGCGGGAGGCTCGTGCGATGGGCAGTCGAATTAGGGGAATTCGACATCACCTATGCCCCACGAACAGCCATCAAGGGACAGGCTGCTGCGGACTTCATATGTGAGCTCACCCCAATGGCGGTAGAAGACCATCCCGCCCCGCTCGAGGACGCAGGGGCAGAACAAACCGCCAAGATCGAACCAGACCTGCCAACCGGCTGGAAACTTTACGTGGATGGCTCCGTAACCGCCAAACGGAGTGGGGCCGGGGTCCTGATAATCTCGCCCGACGGCCAATCGTACGAGTATGCACTACGGTTCCTTTTTACCACCTCCAATAACGCTGCCGAGTACGAGGCCCTCATAGCCGGTATGCAACTGGCCAAGGAGCTGGGAATCTCATCCATGGACATATACAGCGACTCTAGCTTGGTAGTCAACCAGATGAACGGGGTGTTCGAGGTTAAAGATCCTCAGCTATCCTCCTACCAGGCCTTGGCCAAAACACTGATCGGGTTCTTCCACGGCACCAAGATCCAACATATTCCCCGGGATGCAAATAGGCATGCAGACGCCCTTGCGAGGCTAGCAACCGGAAACTACCCCCCAGAGTACCGGAGAGCTAAAATCGAGACCCTCCAAAAGCCAAGTATAAACAAGACCATCTCCGAAATATTCGCGGTAGAACAGGTACCACCAAGCTGGATGGACCCAATAGTCAAGTATCTGACCGATAAAACCAGCCCCCAGGATGCGGTGGAAGCCAGGAGGCTGCACCTCCGGTGTGCCCGGTATGGCCTCATTAACGGCCAATTGTACCGAAGGGGCCACAGCTTCCCCCAGCTGAGGTGTGTGACTAAGGAGGCAGGAGAAGCAATCATGCGAGAGATCCACGAAGGGGTATGCGGTAATCACTCCGGCGCAAGGTCATTATCCCACAAATCACTCCGAGCGGGATATTTCTGGCCCGATATGGCGGCAGCATCCAGGAAAATATCACGCGGCTGCCACAAATGCCACATGTATGCCTCGGTACCTCATGCCCCGGCAGTCGCATTATCAATCCTGTTGGCACCTTGGCCTTTCGCACAATGGGGATTAGACATCATCGGCCCTTTCCCCGTGGCAGTAGGACAATACAAGTACGCCATTGTGGCAGTGGATTACCAAACTAAATGGGTCGAGGCAGAACCGTTGATAAAAATCACTGAGGAACGGGTTAAGAAATTCCTGTGGAAAAACATCTACTGCAGGTTTGGGGTGCCGCAGACTATTATCACGGATAATGGGACGCAATTCAACAACGCTGATCTCATCCAGTACACAGCCTCCCTGGGGACCCGGATGCTATTTGCCTCGGTAGCACACCCGCAGACTAACGGCCAGGCAGAAGCGGTCAATAAGATTATCAAAACTCTTCTTAAAAAGAAGCTGGATGCCAAAAAGGGATGCTGGGCCGAGGAACTCCCCGCGGTATTATGGGCCATCCGGACAACAGCAGCAGAGGCAACAGGAGAGACCCCGTTCTGCTTGGCATTCGGGAGTGAAGCAGTGCTCCCTGTGGAGACTGAGATACCCAGCGGCAGGGTCGAGAATTACGACGCCGACACAAACGCCGACGGCTTACTACTCAACCTGGACCTCATCGAGGAGCGGCGCGACCGAGCGCACCTGCGAAACCAAACCTACAAGCAGCGGGTCGCCCGGTACTACGATAGAAGGGTCCGGGAAAGAAAGCTGCAAGTCGGCGACTGGGTCATGAGGAAGGTCCAGAAAAAGCCATTGGCCTTGCAGCCAACATGGGAGGGACCCTACCAGATCACCGCGGCCGTAGGCCCGGCAACATTCCACATCATAGACGCAACGGGCATCTATTCTACCAGGCCGTGGAATATCGAACACCTACGCTTTTATCCTAAGTAGTAGCAATAGTAAAGGAACGAAAGTGTAATTGGCAAGCATTGCAATGTGCAGTTATGACATTAAAGAGACTACACCAAATACAGGATATATGTACAGAACACACCCCTAGCTAGCACTCCCGGAACCCACAACCCCCGACCCGCCACCTTTTAGCTCCCGCTCCTGCTCCCTCATCACGATCAGGGCTATGTCAGCCTCCATCCGCTCGGCGTCGAGCCACCCTTTCTCCCGCCACTCCAGATAGGCGTCACTTATACCCTCCGTACGAGCCTTTTCCAGCATCTCCTCAAAATCTGGCGACTCCCGAAACTCGTCAACGGCCTTATCGGCCACTCCAGCAAGTTCGGATTCCACCAGCCTCTCCCGTCCCCGAACGACCGCCGTCATTTGGGCCTGCAGCTCCAAAACCTTTGCCTCCAACTCAACAATCCTCCCATCACGGGCGGCAAGCAGTCGGCTGGCTTCCTCTCTCTCCCGCACGAGTTCCGCGCTCAGCCGGCCGCCTTCCTCCCTTTCCTTCGCAAGCTCGGCTTCCGCCACACCCACCTTAACATCCAGCTCCTCCACCCGCTTCTCCAGGATAGCGGCAGCCTCCATTCTGGGGCCGGCGACATAAAACCTCTGAGCCAGCTGCCAAAAAGAAAGCAAAAAGAGCATCAGCTCATGTCACATCACGGAAGAGGACTCACAGAAACACATTTACCTGTAGAGCCAGCCCCACGGGCTCCGTCATACTCTCACCCGGATTTTCAGTCCAGGACCCCTCCCGGTCGAGCCCCAAGGTTTCGATTATACCAGCCACAAGCCTGCTAAATCCACCACCAGAGCTACGAACGGATTCCGGTCCCTGACTCCTGCGACCACCCGCCTCCACAATCGGGACTATGGCTCGCCCCGTCGGCCCAGCTGAGCTTGACGCCCCCGCATCAAATACCCTCGCTCTCTTTGCCGGACTTTCACTGTAGCTGCTTCGACGGTTCTCGGGCAAAACCACCGATTCCCTCTCCCGCGAGGTACGCACTGCCATTTGCCGCGCCACAGGGTCTGGCCCCGGGAGGCCCTCCGCCCGCACTTCCCGAATACGGAGTGGAGAATTGTTCTCACCGCCCGGCCGCCTCCCATAATGCGCGTCCGAGAACACTAGCGGCACCGGCCTTGCATGCTCCGTACGCTTCTGGGTAGCCACGTCAAGAACGACTTTTGCGGCCTCCTCCCCTATCTCCATCAACCGCGCTGCTATCAGCTCCTCATCCGGCTCGATAGTCTCCTCAACTTTAAGCGCGGGCCGAGGACCGTTGGTAGGTTTTCTCCCCATCCCCAGCACCTCCAGCACATTCCACCGAGTGAAATTATAGGTGCTCCGGCTATCATGGTCCCAGCCATAAAACAAACGGAATAACCGTTGCTTCTCCAGGTCCTCCAATTCATAGGTCTGGTCCCCGATCGGTTGATATGCCCCGGGCACTTGATAACCCCTCCAGGTCCGCTGCCACTTACCACCGGCCAGCACCACCGACCTCCTCCAGCCATCCAAAACCGTCGCCGGCAGATGTGTAATGGCAGCACCATGCTCCCGCGTGGCAAAATTCACGCAACCACGGCACTGGCCCTTTCTGCAGTAAGAAATCCGGTACAGCGCCCGAAATTCATTAACTGTGGGCCAGTCCATATAACTCAAACAGAACAGGCACCCAAGCCCAAGCAACTGCCTCCACTGATTGCTCGGAAGCTGGGCTGGGGAAAGATTCAGTGAGCTCAGCATGTACTGGACAAATCCCGGCAACGGCAGCGATAGACCGTTGCGGAACTGGTCATCAAAAACGGCGACCCAGCCCGGCTCCGGATTACAGGCCAGCTCGCCAGGATGCAAGCCTCGAAGTTTAACGGAAGAGTTGATATCCCACCTCGACCGAAACTCCCTAATCTCCCTCTCGTCCATACTTCTGACTGCTTCGTCGCAGACAACCGTCCCATCACCATCCCGCAGCTCGTGCCTCCTAGGCCCACGAACGCCACTGCCATAATGCGCAGACCTCCCAGACGCCATTAAACCTCAAAACAAAAGTTCAGTTCTGCCGAAAGATGGAAGAGGAGAGCAGAAAGCAAAGTGCGGCAGGAAGAAAGCAGATGAGACGATAAATAGGGCAACAACAAAGGTCAGGCAACCCCAGCCGTCGATCCCCTCCATCTCAGTCCGCCCCCTGCCGACACGTGTCCACGGCATCAATAAAGGACCCCATGCCATCATAACTGATGGAACTGATGGGCTCCCCCTTCATTGCATGTCAGCCACATACCCCACCCACAAACAACAGTTAGTAAGCAAGGAGCACGCAACGAGGCGTCCCCTCTCCTCGCTCCACAAAGGTCAAACTTCGAATCAACCCGACACCATGACGTGTCACGGTTACTTACACCGGCTGAATGCCAGTTCACTGGAGGACTTACCCCGATATGGCAGCCCGCCCGATCGAGATCCGCCCAGCACTATGGCATTCCACCGGGAATGTGACATTCAACCAGCTCCAAAATATTCTACCGGATGTCATTCCCTACGCCTACGGGCAGGGGCGAGCCAGCAACAACGCGAGGCTTCAAAACGCATGGGCTTTATAAACCCGGGCGAGCTTACATCTAACCAATGTACTCTTGTCCAGCAGGATAAAAACCCTGCATCACACTGAACTGTGATACCCTTGGGGATACATGGCGAGACTCGTTATCTCAACGCCACTCCACTGGGCAGATTGTCTCTCTAACACAGAGCAAGTCTCCCCGCAGGCTAACAAACCTGCACATTACCTCAACGCTTAAACAACAAAAGCTGAGAAGAGCTAGCAAGTGTTAAAACAACGCCTCAGCGCGGCCATAACACCCTTCGGGCACCTGTTGGCCTATTCCACGCACCAACAGGCCTCCCCGAAGGCTAGTCTGCAAGTCTATCCGGGACTCGTTCCGATACGGCAGGACGCCCGTCGAGCTCCCGCGAACTCCGCCCCGCACCAATATGGTTCATCCGGGACTCGTTTCGATACTTTAGGAACGCCCATTCAAGATCCAGATACTCACCTCGGTCACGCCCAATCTTTAACGCGGACTTGGGGGACTGAGCACCGGTAGGTTGGTAACCCTGCGGGTCTGCAGGCCAAGAGCAAGACAGATCTTAAGTCCCCATTCAAGATTGCACTTGACCGGGAACTTGGGGGACTTGTTGACAGTAGCCAGAGAGGCTACACCAGGGCCCACAGACCCGCAGCAAGCGCACCAGAGCCCGGACCACGACCCAGGATCGGACCACCAGCACCAGGCCTCGGGCCCCAGCGGTCTATCCTGCCTCCAGGGATCCTGGGACCAGGGGCGCCCGCCTGCCAAAGAGGGCACCAGAATATCCAAACAGAAGGGAACCAGTCCCACATCGAAGGGTAAGGCCAGCCCTCACCCTCGACCACCTATATATGGGCCTCAACTACCACCATAAATAGGTAACTTGTCTCCCTCCCTGCTTACATACGTGCCCAAGTTATATATATTCCAACTATACTAACTTAAGCATCGGAGAGGTGAAGGCCGGCCCGCCCGGTATTCCCCTTAGTAAGCAGGATTGCAGGAGATCGAGTCGGATTCATCAAGTATCTACCAAGACCCCCGGGTTTAGGCAGAAACAGGTATATAACAAAGATTCAGGCTTTTGGAGCACTGTATACTATAAGCATTTTAAAGTTTCATCTAACATGCATACATACTGTGTAAAGCGAAGGATCCTACTGATTTCATTCATCACTTCTTAATGGTACTATCAATGAGCAAAATATGACACTGAAAGGCAGTGATAAAAATCAATTTACGGTAACACCAAATTGAAATCACATTCATAAAAAATTCGAAACAATACAAAAACCAACAGAAGACATGAATGAAATTTACCTTGTTGTTCCCATTTGGTTGCTTCTGAAACTATTTAACAATGGCTCCTAAACAAACAAAACAAACAGGTTAAGAACCAAAACCCAATTTGGTATCTCAAATTCGCTACTTGAATCATACATTCATACATCTACTCAGAGAAGAAAGGAGCCCCTGGACTGTCAAAATTGTCTGAGAAGGATGCCAGGGCGCATATGATACAGTAAATGCAAATTATGTCCATGACGTAGATTCAAACAAAGCCGTGTCTTCAGCTTCGTTCTATCACCAGTCTATTGTAAATTCAACCAAAATTAATACTCATGTTAAATTCAACAGAAGAAAGCTAAATAGAAACCTAAAATAACCTATTACAGGGACCCTTAAAATCAAGAACCCAGTCAAAAAGCTTTTGTCACCCAAATCTCATATCAATGAGACAGGAAATTTTAGGTAATTTTTAATAATATTTTTAGCAAAAAAGTCCACCAAATACCTCTAATATTGAGAAGTTCTTCATTCACAAAGAACCGCAAGGTTTCTGCAAGGGAATCAAATTTAACATAAAGAAGTTGGTTGAAACCCATAAATCTCATTAATAAAGATCAAAACTTTAATTTAAAACCCAAAATACACATAAAACCCAACGTTAAGATCCTAAACGCAAATCCCAACACTGTATTTGTTTCTGCCTAAACCCGGGGGTCTTGGTAGATACTTGATGAATCCAACTCGATCTCCTGCAATCCTGCTTACTAAGGGGAATACCGGGCGGGCCGGCCTTCACCTCTCCGATGCCTAAGTTAGTATAGTTGGAATATATATAACTTGGGCACGTATGTAAGCAGGGAGAGAGACAAGTTACCTATTTATGGTGGTAGTTGAGGCCCATATATAGGTGGTTGAGGGTGAGGGCTGGCCTTACCCTTCGATGTGGGACTGGTTCCCTTCTGTTTGGATATTCTGGTGCCCTCTTTGGCAGGCAGGCGCCCCTGGTCCCAGGATCCCTGAAGGCAGGATAGACCGCTGGGGCCCGAGGCCTGGTGCTGGTGGTCCGATCCTGGGTCCTGGTCCGGGCCCTGGTGTGCTTGCTGCGGGTCTGTGGGCCCTGGTGTAGCCTCTCTGGCTACTGTCAACAAGTCCCCCAAGTTCCCGGTCAAGTGCAATCTTGAATGGAGACTTATCTGTCTTGCTCTTGTCCCGCAGACCCGCGGGGTTACCAACCTACAGGTCCCCAGTCCCCCAAGTCCGCGTTAAAGATTGGGCGTGACCGAGGTGAGTACCTGTTACTGATGGTAAGAAATAATTTATAAGCATGTTGGGTAATGTAAAACAGGATTGTGCTCGAGTGTTAGAGCATGGAACGGGGTGGAAACCCGAAGAGTGTATGAGATGATGCCATGCGATAGATGGTGCATGGAATGATGATGATGAGGCGTTGAAATCCGCCATGCGAGAGTTTAATGCATGGAATGATGATGATGGCGCTGAAATCCGCCATGCAAGAGATTAATGCACGGAATTCTGATTGGGTCTGCTGCCCTTCGGAGCTCACTGGTCCCGAACTGGGCATCCTGCCAAATCAGAACGGAGCGGTGCAAACTGGGCCAGAACCGGTTGTTCTGCCAAATCAGAACGGAGCGGTGCCAACTGGGCCAGAACCGGGCGTTCTGCCAAACTAGAACGGAGCGGTGCCAACTGGGCCAGAACCGGGCGTTCTGCCAAACTAGAACGGAGCGGTGCCAACTGGGCCAGAACCGGGCGTTCTGCCAAACTAGAACGGAGCGGTGCAAACATTTGCTAGTTCTTCTCAGCTTTGTGTTTGAATAAGCGATGAGATAAATGTGCAGGTTTGTTAGCCTGCGGGGAGATTTGTTCTGTGTTAGAGATACAATCTGCCCGGTGGGATGGTGTAGAGATAACGAGTCTCCCCCATGTGTTCCCAAAGGTATCGCAGTTCAGTGCGATGCAGGGTTTTTATCCTGCTGGACAGTATCGCGGTTCAATGCGACGCAGGGTTTTTATCCTGCTGGACAAGAGTACATGTGTTAGATGTAGACTCGCCCGGTTTGTAAAGCCCATGCGTTTGCCATGGAGGCGGGCGGACTCGACGGGTGACATGCCTATCGAAACGAGTCCCCCTGTGAAAAGCCATGGGTCCGGGCGATTTATGCTTCCGGAAAGTACTCTCGAGCTGGTTGAACAGGGTGGAACTGATGGGGTGGACCTCGCCCGGGCGTTCTGCCATATCGGTGCGAGGTGGAGTTCATGGGGGCTCGACGGGCGTTCTGCCAAATCAAAACGAGTCCCGGATGAACTTGCAGACCGGACCTCGATCGGGCGTCCTGCCATATCGAAACGAGGTCGTTGGTGTAAATGCGGGGGAAGATGCCATGGAGCCGGTTGAATGATCATAACCGCGGACTGCCATGGTACCGGGCGGGACTCGCGCGGGCAACATGCCATATCGGTGCGAGGTCCTGCTCAAACCCGGATAGATGCTCTTGAAGCGGTTGGATCAGCATAACCGGTGAGAGGTCTTCCTAAGCGGTTTGAATTGCAATGATGATGGCGTGCAACCGTGGAATCTGGGGAAGCGTAGGGGAGCGTGACTCCCTGGCTCCTGCTCCTACCTTCCTGTCGCCAGCGTGTGGGACAGGTGGCTGACATGCATTTAAGGAGGGAGTCTATCAGTCCCGTCAGTTATGATGGCGCGGGCAGTTTTACCAATGCTGGGACACGTGCCGTCAGGGGACGGTTTTGTGATGGAGGGCCTGGATTCGCAGGCGTTTGATTTGTTCTGATTGCGTTTTTTGGAGGGATTTCTAAATGCCTAGGGCACCGGTCCCCTCTATAAATAGGTCTCTTCTGCTCTTCTTTCTACCTTTGCTTCTTGTACTTTTTAAGAGACCGAGAGAAAAAAGGAGGTGGTCCGGCGAAAAAAAAACCCTAAGTTCCTTGCCCCAAGAGATCCGTTGTTTGAAGCGCTCCCAAGCCTCCTTTTACCATTGCTCGTTGCTTTCGCAGGGCGGATTGTCCTCGGCTGAGCATACTAATCGGTAAGTTGTGTTCTTTGCCCCGGTGTTTCTTGCTTTTTGATTTGTTGTTTTGCGGCGGGGGGGGGAGGGATCTGTGTCGCTGACTGGGTTGCTCAGCGGCAAACTTTTGGGGGGAGGCCGTTGAAGGTGGTGTTGTAGTCTGTTGCTGACGAGCGTTAGGGTTTTGCTTTTCTGCCCCTAGATTAAGATGTACACTTCGAGTTCGGAGGAGGCTTCTGAATCTGCCGCAAGAGGTCCTGTGGTGGATGATGTGGAGAGGATGCAGGACTGGCTCGATTCTGAAGCCCCGGAGCAAGAAGCCGCGGACCGCTCCGGGAGCGGTGCCTCGTCCACGTCCTCGGATTCCGGGTCAGATTCCTCGGAAGCTGAGATACCGCACGGGGTGCGAATGGCCGGTGCGCACGCTGAAAGCTACACGCTTGGTAGGGGAAGAACTGCCGTGGTGTGTGACGAACCGGAGGAGAGCCTGACTCCCGCGGAGATCGCTGCGTTTCGGGAAACGTGGGGTATCCCGGACGATATCTTTTTGCGTCCACTGAACCCTGGAGAGTCGGCCTGTAACCCGGAGGAGGGTTGGGTTGCCGTGCATCCGGACCAGTTCCGGCACGGGATGTCGCTACCGCTGCCTGACTTTGTGCAGTATATTCTGAGTGCCCTGCCAGCGTCGCCCGCGCAGCTGCCCGGTCTTCAATGGAGGCGGCTACTAAGCCTAGGCTGCCTATACGACTTGTCCGGAATGAGTATGCCTACGATCAATGAATTCCGGGCGCTGTATAGGTTGTCCTACTCGAGGAAAACGGGGTCCAAAGGCTGCTTATCCTTCAACTCCCGCAACAATCAAGCGGTTATCACCACTATGCCTTCATGGGTAGACAACAGCTGGAGAAAGAAGGTGGTGATGGCTGGCGGGGCTTGGCAGGTGAAGAGGAGGAGGTACCGGGTGCCTGGCGCCTTCCAGCCCATAGGCGACCAGTCGTTCCAGCTGTCTGAGTTGGAGCAGGAGAGGGTCTTGACTATTCTCGGCTGTTGGGACCACCTGGAGCGAAGTTCGTACAACTTCATCCGGCGAGAAGTGCTGGAACACTGTGGGCTTGGGCGGGATCCCGGTGGGTAACAAACCCTAGCGGTGGGACTTGTGCTAGGTTTTGCTCAACAATTTAACGTTTCTCCTTGTCCTGCAGGTGCGTCAACCCGGGCGGTGATCAAGCCCGAAAACACTCTTTCGATGGACGGGGAAGATCTCCTGAAGCATCTTACGGAGAAGGGTGCGAGCGTGGCCCGGTCCTCGGTGGAAGCGGACGGGCGGGTTACGTTGCATGCGGAGCCCCAGGCCCGGGATCTGGACGAATCGTCCTACGTGCCGGAGCGAGTGAAGACCCATCACTCTGCGGCAGCAGCGGTGCCAGGGAAGGGCAAGAGCACCGGGGGACCGGTGCGGGTTCCTGGGGGAGAAAACAGGGTCCCCAACCGTGCGGCGAGCCTGGGTATCGCTGCTTTTGTTCCTCGTGCAAGCGCACGTGCCGCTGCTCCCGAAGGGCGGGGAGAGAAGCGGAAAGGGTCGGACGGTCCGTCCCCTTTGCTGGTGACGCTAACCGGCGGATCATCCCGGGAGGTCCTGGCGAAGCGGGTCAGGACAACCAGCAGCGTAACATCCCATGCTGGGGAGGGAGCCGGAGCTGACCGGCAGAGCAGTCCTGCGCCTGCGGAGGTGGTGAGGGGAAGTCCGGACAATGCTCTCGTTCGGCAGATGATGGCGGACCTGGCCAGCTTCGGCCTGGACAGGCCCGGGGTTGATGGTGTGCTGGCGGGTGGCAACCGGCCAAAATGCAAGGAATCCATCTTCCGGGTAAGTACCGCATGGTACCACCGTATTGCTTATATCCTGCCTTCTTTCTTTGCCACTTGACTGCCTTTGTTGCCCTGCAGCTGCTCTACCACCTGTACCAGCCGGACGCAAGTGAGGAGCTCCCGGTGCTGAAGAGGCAGATAGCTGCGCTATCCAAGTCTCAGAAGCTTCTGGAGGTGGAGAAGTCCCGCTCGGATCGGGAGAAGGCCAGGGCGGAGGAGAGAGCCAAGAAGATGGAGGAGAAGGCCAGGAAGATGGAGGAGAAGGCCCGGGAGCTGGAGGAGCAGAACCGGAGCATGGAGAGGGAGCGGGAGCGGGCTGACGCTGAGAGGGCCGAGCTGGAAGCCAAGATAGACGAGCTCCAGGCACGTGCCGCCGCTGCTGCTGCTGGCGGAGATGATCCGGGACAGTTCGACCGGTTCGTTCTTCAATACGAGGAGAGCAATCGGTTCCTGGACTGCCTGGAGAAGGCCCGGGAAGAAGGCATCTCGGATGCCTACACGGAATGGGCGGCGAAGGGGTGGTTAAATACTTCCCTGATGCCAGGTACCTCTGCCGAAGGAAATGCTCCTGTGGAGCCGGTCGTCCAGCAGCTGGCGGTGGAGAAACAGTCAGGAGCAGAACATCGCTCGCACTTGGATTCTTTTACCAACAGTGCCGAACCTGCCGGAGCTGAGGTCGACGACGAAGCTACCGCTAGAGATGCGGCTCCTTAGGATGTTTTTCTTGCTTTTGCTTGTAAAAGAAACTCTCCGGAGCGGTTTACTTTTTGGATACTTTAATTAACTATGAATATATATATCTGAGCTTGCGGGGCCAGAGTTTTCAAAAGTAGTTTGCATATATTTGATCTTTACAATCGGTTGAACCGGCGATATGCCAAACTAACCGTCTGGACCCAGCGGGTTTACCAAGCCGGGTTACCCTCCCGGTCGGGGCCTGCTCCTCTCTCCCCTACATATCTCTGGAGCTGGCCGCTATCAATCAAGCCCTGCACTGCAGTCTTGAGGGCGAAGCACTGGTTCGTCCGATGAGTTGCCTCATCGTGGTACGAGCAGTACTTGCCTGTCTGCGCCGTCGTAAGCTTCCCTTTGGGGTACCTTCTCTGGGGCGGTGTGTCACGCCCCGGATTTCATACAACAAAAATCCGAACTCGTAAGCGTGATTAATCACAATTACACTCAAATACTTAAAAGTTATTATACAAATAACTAAGTATTACTACAGAGTTTACTGCGTGGTACCAAATACTCAAATTATTACATCACTAAAACAGGAATGTAAAATAGAGTCTCACGCTAACACTCAACAACAAATAAACCCAGCTAGACAAAGGACCCCACCTTCTAGTCACTCAACTCAGACACCTCCTTCCGGCTGCTGGTCAACTCCTGCAGGTCTAACCCCTACACCATCAATTGGTGTACCGGGTTGTAAACAACGAACCCGGTAAGCTTTAAAAGCTCGTGTGAGTAGACAAATAGAAACTGAATAAAATAATTAAAACAAAAAAAAAAAACAATCCCAACCAGCCACGACTCGTGCAATATAAAGTTCACGATGCACAATCAACCAAAAGAGTAAGACTAGGGGCTCACTGACCAACGTCATTCCCCTACAAATCTCACAAGGCAAACAGACTAGAGCTCTAACTGATCGTAACCAATCCCGGCCAAAGGCTTGGTTCCGACATACTTGCCAAACGATCCCAGTACGCCCACACAGGAGGGATCGTATACGCCACACATGAGTAATCCCCATCATAACACATGACAGATCACTCATTGGTCGTTGGTGTCTATACCAACCCATCACACATCACCCCACTCACATAATCACATATATGATAAATTCATAACAGAATACAAACACCCAATTGCACACTCACATTATATATTTCACGTAAATATATATATATACGTAGACATCCGCTCAGGAATAGTCCACTAATACCAACTATAGTCATTGATCGTAAAACCTTTTGAAAATCATTTTTATATTAAAATCATTTTACTTACCAATGAACCGTAGTCGATCAAGCTCATTCAATTTAAAACAAATATCATTTCCATAAAATCATTTTGCATATAACGATCCATATACTGTAATTAATTCATAATCAACTCGTATTTAATACGAATACACTGTGGTTTACTCACCTTAATTCACCAAAAATGGTAAATATCCGTTTCGCGTCGGGCCTCGGAGAGAACGGGTCGAATCGGGCTGAAATAGCGTCGGGTCGGATCGCTACAGTACCGGTCAACGGTGGTCAACGGTCAGCGGCGGTCAACGCCAGTCAACGGTCAACGGTCAGCGGCGGTCAACGCCAGTCAACGGTCAACGGTCAGCGGCGGTCAACGCCAGTCAACGGTCAACGGTCAGCGGCGGTCAACGCCAGTCAACGGTCAACGGTCAACGTTGACCGGGTCGGGTCAACTCCGGGTCGGGTCTGAAGCGGGTCGGGTCGAACCAGATCTGAACTGCTGAAACGGGTCGGGTCGACCCGATCGGAGACGTTTCTCGATCCGGTCACAGCGGCTTGAAACGGCGACAACCACCTACACCAAGAGGACCGCAAGGAGAAGACGAACCGATTGGTGGGTGGCACGAGCTCCGGTTCCGCCGGACGCGGTCGCAGCTTCGCCGTGTACGGCGGCAGTCGCTTCCTCCGCTTGCTGCGCCGAGCACAGCCACTTTCCGGTGCCGATTCTTAGCTCAAACGGAAGAGGACGTCGAGATGAACAATTTGACAGGTCGCACGCCTCGATTGGTGGCCGGATGAGGGAGATCTACGCAAAAGAAGCTCCGGATTCGAATTAAAACGATGAACAGTAAATCGCGATAATTCCGGATAATTTCAGAATTTTCTGATTTTTCTGAAATTAAATTACTATTTATAGAAATTTCATATTTTTGGAATAACTTCAACATGTCGTAACTTTTTCATACGACGTCCGTTTCAAGCGTGCCGCGTGTCTACGAACTCGTATCATCGAGCTCTACGATTGTCATGAAGGAAACTTTTCTAAATTCTCAACGAATCAAAAAGTCAACTTTTGGACCCTTCAAACTTAGCGTTTTTCGACTTTTAATTATCGAACACACTCTCGACATCGCATAACGACTTGAACAAAGCGTACAAACATTTCATTACTCGTAAAACATACTTCCAATAATTACAATAAATTTAATATAATTAACACGATTAAAAATCGGGTTATTACACGGTGGGGCAATGACGTCCGCATTCTCCAGCAGGATGTCCTCATAGGATGCGGTGAGAGTGGAGAAGACTTCTTGATTAGCCGGGGGTGCTGGCATAATTGCCAGGGGGCGCTCTTGGTGGTACGGTGCAGGTTTGTTCTCGGCCCGAGGCTGGGGCCTGTCAGAGAAGGGTCTCTGCTGTCGCTGTGGCCAGGTCTTGCCGTTGTTGTTGTTGTTCCGGCCGGGTCGGCGACTCCCGTGCTCGGCTCGCTGGCCGGGTTTGCTCTCGTGACTGCGCGGGGGATCCTCTACCCGGGGATGGTCCAAAGACTGCTCATCCCGCTTCCTCTTCAGCAGGTGGTTCCCGTAGGTCTCATGATCAGCCTGGGCATGCCGGATGGCCATAGCCATCAACTCGTCGTAGCCCTGAGGGAGTTCTACCCTGACGGCGTAGGAAAACTTCCCTGCCCGAAGCCCCTGCTTGAATGCCATCTCGGCGATGCCTTTGTCCAAGTTCCGAACTCCGGCCGTGGCCGTCTGCCACCGGTTGACAAAGGTTCTCAACTCTTCCCCGGGGGCTTGGATGCAGTTGAAGAGGACGGTGGACGTCCGCGCTCCCTCGACTCGGAGGATGAAGCGGCCTACGAACCGGTCAGCCAGCTGTTCGAATGCCTCGATTGAATTCGCAGGAAGCTCGTAGAACCAACTGAGCGCTTCTCCGGACAGGGTCTCCTGGAAGATGTTGCAACAGATTGCATCGGAGTAACCCTTGGCGCAGGTCTGGGATCGGAAGCTGTCCAGATGCTGATACGGGCAACCGGACCCGGAATAGGTGAGCTTGAGGGACTTCTGGTTGCCAGATCTCCCCGACTCTATGACTCGGTGT
The DNA here is from genome assembly GCA_963682095.1 of Potentilla sterilis. Taxonomy (NCBI): domain Eukaryota; kingdom Viridiplantae; phylum Streptophyta; class Magnoliopsida; order Rosales; family Rosaceae; genus Potentilla; species Potentilla sterilis. Next base: position 2,577,282 of record OY821755.1, read on the forward strand.
GAAAAGGGGACCATGCGCTCGTTGAACCGGGCGCCTTCCAATGGCCGGGCCGCTCTCCTCTCGTTTGCCTCCATCTGGGCCTTCAGATCCGACACGGTGTTGGCTAGCAGTTGCAGCGCCCGGGCGGTTGGAGTATCCACTTCACCCATGGACGAAGCGTGCGGCTGGTGGGAGGCGGGCGTGCTCTTCGGCAGGTCCTCGCCGGCTCGTGACTTCTCTCGCATAGGCTCGCTGGGTCGGGCGCCCGAAGATCGTCCAGCCTCTAGCTGCCGGGGTTGGACTAGCAGGGGTGCGGCTTGTGCCTCGGCCATGGCAGCACTGCGCTGCTGCCCCCTCTCTAGGGCGGCTACCAGGGCGGTGTTTACTGCCTCTATCTCTTCGTATCGGGCCTGGGACTTGGCTCGGTCCCGGTCGTTCTCCTCTCTGAGACGACTAACTTCCGCGGCCATCGCCCGTACCTTTCCCGCCAAGCCGTCATGGTCGGGGCTGTACGTGGGATCTTGATCCTGGCTCTCAGACTGATCACTCGGATCATCCGAGAACGTCAGGGATAGGCCACGAAGCACTGGGCTGCCTTCGTCCTCTATCGGGTCTTTCCCGTGCGAGCTCTCGTGGCGGGGCTCTGGATCACCGGAGGGCCCTCCATGGCTCCTTCCCAAATCGCTGCCCTGCTCGCCACGCATCTCCCGCGTGACGACAGGGGTGGAGGCGAGCGTTTGCACAGCTGCAACACGCCCTTCCTCAGTAGTTCCTTTCTCTTGACTCATTCCCACAATCTCAGCCAGCGGTGTTGCTTGCACGGCTTCTTGTTCAGAGTTCCCACAGACGGCGCCAATTGTTTCTGCCTAAACCCGGGGGTCTTGGTAAATACTTGATGAATCCAACTCGATCTCCTGCAATCCTGCTTACTAAGGGGAATACCGGGCGGGCCGGCCTTCACCTCTCCGATGCCTAAGTTAGTATAGTTGGAATATATATAACTTGGGCACGTATGTAAGCAGGGAGAGAGACAAGTTACCTATTTATGGTGGTAGTTGAGGCCCATATATAGGTGGTTGAGGGTGAGGGCTGGCCTTACCCTTCGATGTGGGACTGGTTCCCTTCTGTTTGGATATTCTGGTGCCCTCTTTGGCAGGCAGGCGCCCCTGGTCCCAGGATCCCTGAAGGCAGGATAGACCGCTGGGGCCCGAGGCCTGGTGCTGGTGGTCCGATCCTGGGTCCTGGTCCGGGCCCTGGTGTGCTTGCTGCGGGTCTGTGGGCCCTGGTGTAGCCTCTCTGGCTACTGTCAACAGTATTAAACCCACACAGCTTTTAAACGGGCTCCATAAACCACAGCTCAAACCTCATATTTGAAAAAATAGAGGAAAAGATGGTAAGAAGGCCGAGAGAGCAATTGAGAAAAAATTGAGGAAAACTGACTAAATTACGATCGAAAAGGCAATGGAAGAGGAGATGGTTTGGACATCAATCTATAGTTGTGAAGGAAAATTTTGGTGTGGTGGTGGGAGAGTGGATATGAGCATAGCTTAGTTCGAGGAATGATTTTGGTCCTTCAAGAAAGGCAGCCATTTTGAGTGGGTAGTTTCAAGAAGATGCTGTCACTCTCCAGAGCAAACACGCAGGGATGAAAGAAGAAGGGAGAGCGACAGTGAGAAAAGAGGATTCCGCAGAGGAAAATTCTTATATGGGGCACTCCCCACCACGTGGCCATGGGGCCATCCAATCAAAACCCACCAATTTTTTTCCAAGTTTTGATTTTACCCTCACTTAAATAAACTCTATACCCAAAACACCCCCTGCTAAGTCCTGATTGGACAGCCCCATGGCCACGTGGTGGGACTGTCCCATCTAAGACTTTCTCTTCCGCAGAGCTTATCAGGTATTCAGTATTCTGATAATAATGGCAGAACTGTAATTAAATAGGAAATAGGGACAAAATCCGGAAAAATTGTTTCAAATGAACAGTGTCATTGTAGGCATTGTAGTGTGTTGTAAATATGAAGATTCAAAAGTCATCGATTTTAAGAAAAATTGATATAATGGTCAATCATCTCATCAATTCTATCTTATTCATAAGCAAATTCCTAAAATAGAATGTATGGACAGTTAAGAAAATTTGAATCACACAACTTCAAAGGACCAGCGTATATAGATGCAGCAAGTACAGTGACGATCAAGGTTGTAGTCATCATGTACCGGCAGTTTATCTTGTGAATGAAAAGGAGAGTAATTTAATCGCTATTTTTATTTGTTTTCTATAACATGGTCCCCATGAAAAATTACAGCAAGTACGTACACTTGAAATCGAGACATTTAAGAAAATTAAAACGTAGATACCTTATATATATGTCAGCTCTTTCCATTTTTATCCAATCTTTGGTTTGAAGCTATACATATGCATGGATGCAGTAAATTTGAAAATTGCAGCAAAAACTCAAAACCTAAGGAACCTCACAAAATCGTCCAATGAAACCAACCAAGTCAAGCCTTTATTAAAGTGTACATACAACTCTACATACGACATGCATAATATAAATGTCACACCACATACTTCTTATTAAACAACATCTGTCAGCTATACAATTTATCTCTCTACATCCTAACCAAAACTACCAAAACACAGTTGAAGTAAATCAGCAACCACCAATAAAATCAAACCGTAGAGAACAAAGATGTGAGCTTTTGGAGTAGATAAATATTTTGCGGAGCTATATGATTTAGTTTGAATCTTAGAACATAGTTGACCATAGAGTGAATCTGTAAACGCATTAAAAAACAGAGTGGAGATGGTCAAACGCTTCTTTGGGTCTGTTAATAACAATCCAGATACGGAAAGCATAAAAAGTTGTAAAGTAAATCTGCACTAATAAGCTATCTAACTTCCAATTACAATTGATCACTGCAACATCCATCTATTTTCTAAATCCATTCAAAATTAATAGAAAGTTCCAAATGTCAAAGTTAAGAATCACACACAAAGTAAAACATGAACCAAATGCTAAATTCTTATAATTAATTCTTGTATTAACGCAATTGTATTAAAATAATATACAGAACACTAAGATCAAATCAGTTCACAACATTAAAGAAGAATGTTTCAGGACAACATAAATCCCTAAGCTTTCAAAACTCACTTTTCTTTTTTTATACAAATACAAGCATTATATATTTCGTTCAACTTCCCTTCATTTTCCTGCCACCACACAAAGCAAGAAACTAAGAAAGTGCAACCCCCCACAAAGTCCAACTGCAGGAAGAACCAAATACAAACCTAATAGAGGAAAGCTTTGTTTGTTTTTTTTTTTTTTTCAGATTAATTTAACTAAACCATTTGGTGTGCAAATTACAATAATTCTTAAAAATAATGAATTTCGTTCTTAATGCAATAGAGGATTAAGTTCAAATATATATATTGATTGTGTGTGAGTGTTCTTTGAATTCACATACCTCTGCTACTGTCGAATGCTATACAGGCAGCTTCTGATACTTTCCAAGAAGAAAGTTATGGAGCACATCAAGGTGGGAATTTCAAATTGAGGGTTATGCGGAAAAAGAAAAAGAAAAAGTCAATGAATTAATGACATAATGTTAATCCAGTAAAGAACCCTCACAATCTCACATCTTCCACAGTCGTCAATATCAATATAAGAAAATTCATACCATAATGCAGTCATATATGGTTGAAAATGAATGTTCCCCAAATGCAGTGTGTAGCAACCAATTGCTATTCAAATCTGAAAACTGAAAGAATTAAAGTAGTTATAGAATAAAATTATTGCCAATCTTCAAATTCCTATTCTAATTTGATCAATCAAATCAAAATGCTATCCAGTAAAAAATGATTCACTTAATTTGGAAAAAAAAATGCAAACCTGTGCAAGAAAAGAAAAGTTAATGCAGAATAGCAAAATGAGGAACAACAGCAAAACCACTAATATTTTGGCATAAGCTCTGCAGAAGATAAACAAAAATAAAATTCAGGTTGATCCATAATACCTGCATAACTTTATGACATTTTATAGGGATAAACTATTTTTCTTCCATATGTTATATTGAAATCTATAGACAACTTGCACGCTATCTAATTAGGTTTTACAGACTACACAAAACAGCCCTATGTGTAACAGATAATGCCAAGGATACAGTGAAATTATTAAACCTCTAATTGAGTATTGCTGAAATGTGTCTTTATTTGTTAACTTTTAAAAACTTTTCAATGTTGTCCATTACATAAATCCCAATCCATTGCCTCTTCAAGAATTTATATGTAAAATATATGTAAATAGGTTGGTGGAAACCTGAGAATATCCATGTGATCACACCACTTTTGCAATTGTAGGTATGTCTTCATTTACATTGGTGATATCGTTCTGGATTTCTATAGTTATATAGATCATTAGCTCTTATGAATTTGCTTTTATTTTATTTTATTTACTGTATTAACTGTACATCTCTCAATCACACATCTAACAAACTAAATGAAATTTGAGAGCATTAAGCATACCTTGAGAACTGGCAGACTGGATATCACCCAAAAGAAACCAGAACCAAGCATCAACAGCAAAGAGAATGAGTGTTTTTTTTTTTTTTTGCAGTACCACAATGACATAAGATAAACATTAGGTTCTATGTGTATCTCAATGTCTTCTCAAGTCACACACATACTTGAGTACCCAAAGTAGAGTTCCATAGTTCAATTTCTTTATTTCTCGACTGTTATACAATGATAATTATACATTAATCCAAGTACTGTGAATCTTACGCGCATCCTTATTTAGCATGGTTGTACAATGGTCTCAACCTACGACTGAATAGATTTAGTCTTATTTGTCCGAGCGCTATTCAGTCAAATCATGTTACTATTAGAGTTCATAACATCATAATACGACGAGCAATTAGTTAAGCCTAACCATTTTCTTATTCATAGCATGACCAGAAAGATTGCAAGAAAGCATAAAAGACTGAAAGGAAGCGTAATGCATGACTGTACCTTCTTTATGTTCCTTCCTCAGAAACCCAGAATCATCCTCATTCTTCCAATTTCTTCACAATCTTGAATCCCTGCATTACCCAAATGATCAAATGCGAACCCAAAATTAAACAGAGTGAAATTTGAGCGCGTCAAGCAGACCTGGATACTAAATTCGACCAGTCACGATCACTGACACAGCGTAGAAACCATCAAATTCGACCAGAATTAACATCACCAATTCACCAGAATATAACCAAGGATAAAAACTCAAATTACTCCATAAAATCGAAATTGAAATGAAAAAAAATTCGATCAACACCCACCGATCAATAGAGCCAAACAGCTTCTGGAAACGGCCCAAAGACGAAGAAAGAAAAAGAGAGAGAGAGACGGAGCAGGAAAGTGAAGAGGTGGAAACGTGGCAGCAGATCAACGACTCCATATAACAGATCTGACGGCACAGAAGAGAGAAACAAACCCGACCCATCACTGTTCATTATGCATAAACAAAAATCTATCCGAAAATGGCCCAACACAGCCCAACAGGAGTCCATATAAAAGACGTAGCTGCGAACCCTAAAATCGAAACATTCCCAAATCCAGAAAAATCCCAAAATCTCTTCATGGCGGGCGAATGGATCTATGCTCTCAAAGCCTGCGGTTATTCTGCCTTCGTTGTTGGATTCGTTGCAGTTGTCACACCTTTCACGGTAGACACGATAGAGGGATGGATGGCTACCAACGAGTCAAGACTCAAGAGCGCTAACCGGTACATCTTACGGAAAGGTTGGTTAGTTTTCTTATATATCTCTGAATATGTTCCTTTAGCTACTTATGTTGTCAAAGGAGTCTGAAACTCTTCGTATATTTTTTTTGGATTTACATTATGCCTTGCTGTCCTCGATCTGCAGAATTAATGGTTGTTTTGGTCATGCCCAATCAATGCTCGTAGGAGGGTTGCTTATATGTAAATTGTTGCAAGTTTCGCTTCTCTATTTTTGCTTCATCTTTTATCCATGTAGCTGGTTTGATGATTCATACGCGACATCAACTTCTTTGTCTTTATTTTTTCGATTGATCTGCAGGTGGCCAGCCGATTGATGTTGATGAATGAACCTCTCGCGACCGCTTTTGGCTTAATGTATTATTAACTATATTACTATGTTTATGTCGGTTCTGTTCTGTACAGCTTAACCACGTTTATGTTGGTGCTGTTCTCTTCTGTTTTGTAAGAGAAACGAACTCTTGTATGAAAATCTGGTTTTGTGCGGTTTAACATTATGCCATCCGATACCTATCTGGTTTCATGCGCTCTAGAGCTAAATGCTATCCTTTTCTGTCTCATATTCCTAGCTTTCTATCTGCAGTGAGAAAAAGGTTTTAAAATGAAAGGTTCTAACAACTTTGACCATGGATTAGCAAATCAGTTATACCGAAAGTTAGCTCTGACTCTTGAATGCATAAAAGCTTGCACTAGTCTCCTCCGTGTGCGGAGAGAACTTGCCTAGAGAGAGGAAAACCCTCTCGCAGCCACCCCTTCAACCGGCTTGCCGCCGGATTTCATAGACGATCTCCTTGTCTCTTACCAACTCGACGTTAGAGATTGAGATTGAGATTGTTCATCTAAGCCAACAAGCCCAATGCATGTCAAGACGATTTATATGGGCAGCTATCATGCCTCGCACTGCACTCAAGCTATATTCAATTATTCATGCATTTGGGGCTTCCATATCACTCTAAATGAGATCAACCATTCATTACAAAGAATAGTGAAATGTTACTCACAACGAACAGTCATATGAATCATCGGAAAAATAATGAATTGTCATCTTAGATGTGATAATCATATGGTTTTTGAAGAAAAATAAAAAATAAAAAATAAACAACCTGTCAACAATCACAAAAACCTTTCATGGTCCATATGTAGTTGGGTACTTACTACTTGTCCATCTCCACATACCCTACATTGCAAAAGCTAATCCTCAGCTTGAGAACTGAAACCATCCCCTACTTCAATCCACTTCTTTCAGAAACATAATAGACTTTAAATCCCAGATGCCTGAACTTTTATGTCATTAAACAAGCAACCAACAATTTTACCATTATGCATAATGCTGAAACACGCACCTTGTCTTCCTCTTCAATAGCTAATTGACACAAGAGACAATACCAGATAGGGACAAGCAAATACAGAAGGAAACTTCATCTATCACCATCTTCTTGGCCAGAAAGGTAGATGATGAAGTAGACCTTGGTTGCCCCTACTCACATGCCCATATGGGTTTTCATGGTTTTCCCAAGTGCTATCTCCTAAAGAACAAGAGCAAAATATTATACAAACCCTTTTGTAATCCCCCATCTGACTTAAATAAATGCACTTGCATGCTCTTCAATCATTCAGTCCCTGGCAGATTAGTATCTCATATAGAAAACGGTTTTAATGGAATCTCTAATTATATCTACAATCTTCACAAAAAGCTGACATTGTAAGACACAGAATTGTAATAAAGAATGGAAGTAGTAGTCAAGTAGATTTTGATTCCAGTTTGAGATTCACAGACAAAGTTAGAACTTGGAAAACCCTTGTGCAGATATACAATTTCTATAAACAAAAATGTAAGCACATTATTGATGGATTCAAGAATGCCAGATTCCACTTAATATACTTCGAAATCTGTTTGTGGATAACTTCTTCACAAGTCTCTTGGCATCTGAAACTTCTGCTTCTGCAAGTTTCTCAATGTTTTTCAAGTACCCAGAATGGGCAATTTTCCTTCTCCCACTGTTGCAACTTGTCAATGACATCAAAATGGAGAACAAGAACTTCTTGTTACCTGCATTTCCTAGCTGGTCTGGGTCGAACCGCTGCAGAAGAAGGCCTATGTTCCGATCATCCTGAACAAAACGTTTTCGATTTTTGGGGTTCAAAACCATGCTTGAGAGTGCCTCGGCCGCCATTTCCCGAACCTCAAATGACTTGGAGTCAAGAAACTTAACCAGCTCCGTCATGAAATTTGCATCCCCCATAGCCTTCTTGGCTTCCTCCGATGCTTCACAAAGCCTAATCGCCACCTTCAACGCCAACTCCTGACTCGAAACCTCCCCATTTCTTATAAAATACATAAGCTGATCCACAAACCCATACTTGATCAAAACTCCAACACTACTACTGCAACAAAAACACAAATTCTCAATTGCCCTCAACGCAATCTCCCTCACTTTGCAAGAACAATCCGATCTCGGCTCCGAAACGCGAAGCAATGCTCGAATCCCACCTTCCTTAATCACCAAACTCCTCACCCCTTCATCCCCACAAGCTACATTCTGCAAAAACTCAATTGCATTAATCTGCAGCCCTTCCTCTCTAGACCTCACCAGCCCAATAAAAGTCCCCACAGCTCCTTCATCAACCATGAACCTCTTTATCTCTTCCACCCCAACAAGATTCTTAAGCACCCCACAAGCTGAACCAACCAACCCACTTAAACTCTCCCCACTTTCACATAACTTAAGCAAAGCTGTGACTCCTCCATGAGCTGAAATAGACCACCCATTGTCCCCATTCTCAGTCAACCTCATCAAACTCCTCGCAGCTCCTTCTTTCCCAGTTTCACTCCCACTCTCCAAAACCCTAATCAACGGCGCAATAACTCCGGCGCCGATCAAAACCCCTTTACAGAATCCAAACCCCGAAATTAAAGCCACAATCTTCGCCGACCAATCTTGAATCTCCACCTCATTCGAATCAAGAAACATAATCAACAAACCCACAACCTCACTCTGCTCCACGACAACCTTAACATACTTGTCTTCTTCCACAATCGAATCGTACAAGCTCTTCAAACCTTGTCGCTTCATCTCGGAATCTCCGACCTTCATTCTCGTCATCAAGTCTCTAACGTAGAACCTCATGTCGTCTCTGCACGCGCCGTTTCCGGGTTTGGAGACCACGATGGCGAAGCGGTGGGCCAGCACGCCGGCGTTGTAGATTTCCGAGATTTTTCCGGCGTGGAGATCGAGTTTTCCGGCGAGCTTGTCGAGGTCGCTCTGCATCAGAAGCTTGCCGGAATATGAAAGATCGACGCAGCGGCGAGCGAGGTCGTGGCACTCGTCGACGGTGGCCATGGTGGGTCCCAGAACGCCGGAGAGGACAGGGTTTTCGTCGCCGTCGGAGCTTTCGACGGCGGCGAGGCCGGAGTTGAGTTCCTCGAGCTTGGCTGTTATGGTTTTCCATTTTCCGGCGAAGATTTTGATGGAGTAGGTGAGGGAAATGAGGGACGAGATGGACTGAATGGCTCGCCGGAGTCTTGATTCTCCGGCGACGGAGGGTTGGTCGGGTTCTTTGGCCTGCTCTTCTTCCCCCATTGTGGTTTTTCCTCACTGGTTTTGGAGAGAACCCATTAACTTGGCGAATATTCCGGCGGATTTGATCGGAATTTAGTAACAGAATGTGGAATCTAGAGTGGACTATCTTATCGTGAAGAATAAGAGAAAAAGGAGGGACTTTAGCTGGTTCAGGTTATTGGTGCTGATCGATACTTATCTCTGGTTTGGTAGCTGATCCATTTGGTATGGATTTTTGTGCGCATTTACGAGACTGGCCTTTGCTTGTGGCGTGTGAAAGTGATAGTGATGTATGAGTATAGAGAATTAAATAGGGGTGTTTGTGTCATTTCAGGTGAAGAAAGGGTATCTTCAGCTTGATCTGTTGGATGTTGGAGCCCTTCTTAGTTATTAGGAGGGTTGTTTTACATATACGATGTAAAGAAATCATCTACGAGTACGTACATGTTGTGTATTCATACATGTTTAAGTTTCTTAAACGATACAATGTAATTTCATATACAATTCTGTAAACTGTGACATTCTTCCGGATTGTAAATGCGTGAAAACTGAAGATTATATGATAGTTTAATTAGTAATAATGTTGCAAGATTGTGAATTTCTTGTCAATAGATAAATGTGTTGTTGTCATTAAAGTTTGAATAAGTTAGGGGATTGTTATCTTACTATTGGAGCTAAAGCTTCAAAGCAATGCTTACATTATGAAAATGACTAATCTACTATTATTTAGGTAACTTTAGTCTTTGTAGTGGAAGTCGGAACCATCTATGTTTACTAGGATGTAAGTATTTAACCACAATATATAGACTCAATTGTCAATGTCAAGTCGGCTAGTTTCAACCCAACAAACAAGAAAAAGGGTGGTGCTTAGTCTTCCCACTGCTATATTATACTAAACAGTTTCAGTTTCCAATTACTTTTAGCATTTTTAATTCTTTTCATTTAAATTTTATTCTTCATTTATAAGTCACATTTTATATTGTTAAACACGACGCAGTGAAACTGTTGCGGAAACTAGTATCTTCCAAGAACATATAATGAATCTGAGCGTTCATCATCCTATCAAGTTTAGAACCTCCATTCCCAAGTTTACTTTGTTGTACAATTTTCATAAGTCATAACCCGTAACGATATTGCATTCCTAAGGCAGTGATATTTGTGATAACGTTTGCAAAGACTAAAAGGAGGTAAAAGTTCACTTTGTACAATATGAAAGACCACACTTTTGACAATATTAGAAAGCACCCAGCTAAATACCCATTTTTGGTGAAAAAGGGAAAGTTTGCGTTGGGTACACGAGTAACAGAATGTTATTCTCAGAAATTTCCAGCCTTTGGACTTTGTAACTTTTCAACTTTATATGAACTTGTTATGGAGAAACTAGTTAAGTTTAAGCAAAACCAAGGATGAGACAAGTTAGGCAATGATATTTAGAGCTAGTGATACAATTAAGTGGACTAGTAGTGAGGTTTGTTAAGGTTATGGACCACATTTTATAAAGGGATGCTATGTTGATTTGGTGACAAAGGAAGAAAAAGAGCAGCTTTCAGTAGGCTTAGCATGGCATGACACAATCCCCACCTCACCATGTGAAGAGAAGAAGCCCTTTGTTGGGTGCCTTCTTCTATACATCAAAATATCAACTAGCTAGCTTTGAGGTGGAACTTGATGTTTACTTGGTTAGAAAGAAGTTGTTTTCTTAGCCCTTTTTTTGGAGTAGAATGGATTAAGGTTAGAGGAGTTTCGAAAAGCCAAAAGCTGCATTACCTTTCACAAAAGAAATATCAAAAGCCAAGCTTGGAAGGTAATGTGTATTGACAATTCTTGCACAATTAGGATACCGACAGCGCGAAGGAATGACTTAAAGTAAGTAGTTGTTAACTCTCGTGACTTATCTCTCTACTTGGAAATTTACTGAATACATTCAGAATATGAGTTTGCATGTTCTTATTGATAAATTACTCTCTATTATCACACTCTTGGCAAAGTAAGAGGGTAGGGCGTGCATCAAAACCCTAGAAGATGACAAATGGGATGGAATTAAAATAACTCGAAGGATTCATGATATGAGTGGGTGTCTAAATGTGGTCTAGTGCTGTGTCCTATAACATGACAAAACGGATAATCATAACTCTGCAAGTCACGGATTATTGCCCTGTATATGTTCTTGTTGATCATACACTTCTTGTTTATGCCTCTGTGGGGAAGTCGACGATACTCCTTCTGGGTCTCCAAATCTATTGAAACTTTCTGTTCTCGATGGATCGTAGGCCAATCCCACCAGGGAATGAGCAATAATCAATAGCAGATCTTGTCCCTTAACCATAATTCGATCTGGCACATGGTTTCTACCCATATCTTCCATACTTCGCATAATTGAATCCCCATATCGATCTATATATTGCAGACTTCAGGGACCCCATTATTTAGTAGCTAGAACATGTACCAATCCCATTCCTTACATGTAATGAAGCATGAGTAAGCTTTTGCTGTGTTAAGATCTAGACAACTACGAGATATACAGAAGGCTTTGGTGATTGGTTTGGGTACATTATGAGGGATGAACATGAAATCATGACCGTTGTGTTGATTTGGTGACTTCAGTTCATCCGACATTGTTCCCCCTCCTGCAAAGTAGGGTGGATCCAATGGGACTAGTGGGAGGTTATGGCATCAGTATTGAGTAGCTTCATGCTTCTTTATTATCAAGTGTTACAATCTTTGAAAGAGCTTGATGTAGCTAGGGTTAAGATATGATTTGAGAGAGCAGATCAGCAGAAGTTAACCATAAGGTGTTTGAAATATTGTCTCTAACAAACATAAGAATTACTACTATTTAAACAAAACGATAATGTTTTACATGTTCAAAGAGTACCGGTACTCGGACATGTTAGTAATATAATGACCGATGATGGTCATCTATAGTTAAAATTTAACGGAATAATTGCAAGTTAGAGTGTTGACTTCTTCATTGTTCTATGCTATGCTGGTGGTTCCGAGCTCTTTAAGCGTTAGGTAGAAGTTGCTATCTGGGCGCACAAGCTTAAGTGAGGGTTGGGGACACCTTTGAGTAGGGAAGAAGTGAAATTCGATACAGCTAGCAACAAGCATGCACAGTTTCATTACATACCTTAGCTTTGAAGAGAAAAGTACATATGACAAATGTTGCATGCTGAATCAGATCTGCTGCAACGGCTGGTACATAAACATGCCCATAATCAAGATACATGTGTATTTAAGAGTGAGACAAAAGCCATTGCTTGGTGCGGTTGTATAGATTTGGTGTTTGTCAATCTATTCCCTGTGCGAAACAAATGTCTTTCACAATCATTCAAACTTTTTGGCAATCAAAACCGTCGACTAATCTTTGTTTTATGTGTTTTACAGAATCTGATCCTTGCAAACTTAGTTATTAGAAATATGAGCAACCCAAAACCCTAACCATTATCTTCTTGTTTCTTATTTATGTGTATCCTAAACGTCCTACAGCATACGAAATGGAGACTGATGACCAATCGAGCACTCACACGAAATGTTTGTAAGCTTCGTGGTTTCGTGAGGACTATATAATCAAGTATTTAAACAAGTTGGTATAAGGTGTTCATCAGTACTATATTCATGATCTTGAGAAATAGCCATGATAACAAACATGTAGACCAAAAAGTTTTCATTTCCAACTTACTCTACACGAAAATGATGTGTGACATAGAGATCATATATGAAAGGGACCAACATCGCCTAGAAACTAAAATGGTTATTTGCTACAAATTTGAATAGGTCAGCATCCCATAATATGCTTATAATTACACACAGTTTTTTTTTTTAGCCTCTAAAGATCGCATGCAGATTAGAGAATATATAATTTGACCAATTTTCAGAGTAACATCTCTCATTACGTACCTTGATATGGAAATAGCCACTTTCACCTACGTACCGGAGTTAAAATAACTTATGCTCGAAGGGAGAAATCAGAAATTGCCTAAAAAGAAGAAAAACCCCCACAATGTAGGTGTTGCATGCAACCATAGATAGCCGGTTCTCACTGTCTGCTTGTTGTGCTACCAATGATTTGTGGGCTATTGTTCTTTTCTCAATTCTTTCCATTATTTGAAGTAAGATCTGTAATCTCAAATCTCATGCTGGTTAGTGGTGAAACTAAAGTCTCCTCATAAGAAGCATAACGAGGCAGAAACCCTTACATTTTAAAGCCTAATTTTACTCACAATTTCCTCCGCAAGAATCTCACTCTTAATTTTACTTCTAATTTTACTCACCCATATTCTTGTCATGTATCTAGAGCAAGCACCTGCCAGATTATCAGTAGCTACCCAGTGCAGAGTTTCGTTTAATAAGCACCCCCGGGATTCTTTCGGCATGAGAGAAACCCTTATATTTTTTATCTTCCTCCACGAACCTGTCTTGAGGGTAAAGACATGCATTGTAGTTCTTGTAGCTCGTATTACCTTCTAATCTTCAATGGTGGAATCATATCCGAATCCAAACCGATACAACTTGTTAGGGCCGGGGTTTCGATGCCTTATATGCAAAGAGACATCCCGATTAACAGAAATTGCTTGCGGTAACCGCTTGAATTCTACGGTACTAGGGTTCCATATGATGATATTGCCACATGCAAATTCTACACATATCAAGCCACTGCAAGAACCATAGATAGTACGTTACACAAAAAAACTTGGCCGGGAAATCAAGCTCTGTGATCGCAACATTGGCATCATCTTCTTTCGATAATATGGCGGCTATAGCTTGGAGACGCTGTTTCCCCTGTTTTCCGACAAGGAGCTTGAGGCAGTTGGCCCTAAGGCTGCTATGGTGCTTCTTAACAAAATAGGGATCAGAGATCAAAGTAAGCCAAAGTTTGCGTACAGAGCGAAATCGTACTAGAGATTTGGCCGGTAGCCTTGACAATATGTCAAGGATGATGGCCTCATCGAAGTCGGGAACGACGGTGCTTACTGCTGCCCCCGAGTTGGTATGGCGCTGGCTAAGTTTTTGATTCTTCGTAAGGACGATGGCAAAGAAGGGAGAAGGCTAGGGTCGAAAGAAGTTTAGGGTTTGAGTATATGCGTGGGAATATGAGAATTAATGTTAAAAAAAAATTAAAATCGAATCGGATATTAAATTAAAATTAAGTACCGTGAGAAAGAGATCGATCTGAACAAAATATTAATATTTGTGCGAGTTCATTACACTATGAAAATGCAGTACAGATCGTCGAAGTTACAACCAACCAAACACAAAATAGAAGCTTGAACTCAACAGAACATAAAAAACTATATATGTTTTCAAGAAGGAAGTTCTTTTCATCCTCTAAGATACCACAAACAAACTTAAACACTAGGAAATTGGTTTTGACAATATTACAAACTTTCAATGATCCAATGCATAACTTATTCGAAATAATCTTAACAATATACAGTCTCCCACACAAGTTACACATTTGCCAAACCAATTTGCAATGATCTTAATAATGTCATGAACATGATGGATAGTTTGAACCGGTACGGTAGGTGGCAGATTTTGCCAGATTTTATCTAGGCTGCTGGCATTGGTCTCTGCCTCTTTCTCCTGCGACCTGTAAGCCATTATACCTATAAGTATCGATAAAACACCTAATACTAAATATTCAAGATATGAAATGCCAAAGAAATCACAGAATGAAGCAGTACCTTTCTTACTCCAACCCGGAGGAAAGCCCCGATTCGCTCCCCTATTTATGTCTCTGCGTAAGTCTTTGAGTCTCCGATCAAATAAAGGATCATCCAAAGCCACCAAGTACGTTCTTGCCCTTTCACTTTCACCTAATGAATTCCAACTAAACTTAGAAGGGGATGACAAAACTTAAACTTAAGGAAAAAGGTTCATAAATTGTTGTTCCATACCGATTACTGGTGAAACTAAAGTCTCCACATAAGTAACATATCGAGGATATCGATGATGCTCCTCGCAATTCCAAATGACACTTCTAAATGTCTTTTCTTCTAAATTATATAATCCCAACGCTTCTCTATTATTGAGAAGAACTTCACCATTCTCCAAAACGCATAAAGGCCTCAACATATTGTTAAAATGTTGAGGCAAACCCTCAGGGGAAATGTACATGACTTGGGTCCAAGATTCTTCTACCCCATATTCCTTCATCATCCATATACTAAACTCATGATATACAAGCAAAGAGTTCCCAACCATCACCATTGAAGTAGATATAGAGCTGTACCGAGGCTGGCGACGGAAGGGCAATGATGCCATCACCCTAAATTTCTCCTCCGAAAGACTAAAAGACACTAGTCCAAAAGTACCTTCCTCACCTTCAGCTTCCCTCAGAACGGCTACCCAGTGTAGAGTTTCGTTTAGAAGGAACCCATGCATTTGTAGTGGAAAAGTGTATTCACAGCCTTGGCTAAACCAAAAATGATTGAAATCAGAAATGTACCTCCATGAACCGGTTTTCAGTGTAAAGATCTGAAGTGTGGTTGGCTCATCATATGCTTTCATAGCTCGTATTACCTTGTAATCTGCGATGGTGGAATCGTAACCGAAACCGGCAAATAATGCCAAACTCTCACAGCCATATATTGAATTATTTTCAGGTTCTGGTAGCTGCTTGAACAATCCAGTGCAAGGGTTCCATAGTATGATGTTTCCGCCTTCAAATTCTAGGCAAACCAAGCCATTACAAGAACCATAGATCCCTGGAAAGCAGAATTCAAGACTGTCAGTACTCATTACTGCGGGATAAGCAAGCTCTGTGATTGCTACTTCACCATCATCTAGCTTCAGTACATCAGCTTGATAGGGCCTGGTTCCTAGAAGGAGGTTGAAATGGCTGGTGTTGACTCTGCGGAGGTGATTCTGGACAAAAGAGGGATCGGAGATCAAAGCACGCCATGACTTGCATACGCAGCGAAATCGTATTAGAGATTTGGCAGGTAGCCTCAACAGTATCTCAGTAATGATATCATCATCAAAGTCAGGACCGCTATAGTTTGTTGCTGGCGTCGAATTAGCAACGCCGGCCATGTTCCGGGTCTGAGATTTGTGTTTTGGTTTTCATGTGGAGAGATAGAATGAAGAGAGGAGGTGCAACAATCTTGTGTTGCAAGCTGTAAATATAACTTGCATTCTGAATCGAAGTCAATATATGGTTTGCGGAGGAAGGAACATGCTCGCGTTGACAGTATGAAAATGATTTTGTGTTTCATTCTTTAATTCGAAATAAAAAATTATTCGGAAACTTAAATTATGGGAATCTATTGGTACCACGTTCTTTACAACCTTTAAAGGCTGCAACCGGCCATTCATACATATATGCAACAAGCTGTAATCAAGTAGGTTACACAATTTCAACATATAAATTGTTGCTGATGATCATCTAAATTGTCAATGTCATAAAGACGATGGATCGTTTGAGCTGTGAACGAATATTTAAGTAAGGTCTGGATTTGATGCTGCTTGCTGCATCTGCCTCTCTTTGACCTACGACCTGCAATACAATCCATTATATCATAATAGTTGGCCCAATTAAATTACAAAGACTCTTAAATCAACAAAGATCTTAAACTCAAGAGAGAAATTGGCAAGCGGGAGAAGAAGAAGAAAAAAAAATATGCTTATAAGCAGCATAAGAAGGCCAAGATGTCAGCATGCAAGTATAAAAGACAGTGTTAATTGTCTTTTTCCAACTCTATATATAAACATTCTATGCATTCTTGTGGTACCTGGATACGTACATGGTTCTCACTGTCTGCTTGTCAATTCTTGCTGGTTAGTGGTGAAACTAAAGTCTCCTCATAAGAAGCATAAAGCCGGTCGCACTTGTCCATGACATTTCTGAATGTCTTTTTCACAGGATTATACAAACCCAAGCCTCGACCATGATACAGGAAAACTTCACCATTCTCTAAAATGCATAAAACCTTGGCAAAGCCAAAAGGTATAACCTCCGGGATAATGTTTATGACTTCGGTCCACGACTCTTCTACCCCATATTGTTTCATCACCCATATTTTCAAGTCGTTGCATACAAACAGAGAATTTCCAAAACTCCCAATCGAACAGTGAAATCGACTATAATAACCAATATTTTCAGGGGCTGAAATAATTTTACTCACAATTTCCTCCACAAGATCAAAAGCCACAATTTTAGTCATGTTTCTATCATCAGTAGCTACCCAGTGCAGAGTTTCGTTTAATAAGCACCCCCGGGATTCTTTCGGCATGAGAGAAACCCTTATATTTTTTATCTTCCTCCACGAACCTGTCTTGAGGGTAAAGACATGCATTATAGTTTGTGTAGCTCGGATGACCTTGTAATCTTCAATGGTGGAATCATATCCGAATCCAAACCAATACAATTCATTAGGGCAACGGATTCGCGGCCTTAAATGCCTCTCAATCAAATCGACATCCACCGTAGGTGCTTCCGGTAACCGCTTGGATTCTCTAGTACTAGGGTTCCATATGATGATATTGCCACATTCAAACTCTACACATATCAAGCCATTGCAAGAACCATAGATAGTTACACAAGAAAACTTCGCCGGGAAATCAAGCTCTGTGATCGCAATATTGGCAGCATCGTCTTTCGTTAATATGGTGGCTTCACCCTCTCTTCTGACAAGGAGCTTGAGGCAGTTGGCCCTAATGCGGCTATCGTGCTTCTTAACAAAATAGGGATCAGATATCAAAGTAAGCCATGATTTGCATACAGAGCGAAATCGTACTAGAGATTTGGCCGGTAGCCAAGACAGTATGTCAAGGATGATGGCCTCATCGAAGTCGGGACCGACAGTGTTTATTGCTGCCCCCGAATTGGTATGGCTTTGGCCAGGTTTATGTTTCCCCATGTTCGTGGCGGATTTAGTATCCGGCGAACGGTTAACACGTGGGGTGGCGGACGTCAATTTCAGTCTTGTTGCGATATGTGCGAGCGTGCCAGTACCTTTGAGTTGGGTACAACTTCGATGCGGACGACCTCTGGCGAGCGTACTTCTGGCGAGCGTACTTCTCTGGCAAGCGTGTCTGTCTGCTCCCAATTCCTGACTTCTTGATCAAGGGACTGTTACGCGGGCGTTGACAAGGCCGGCGTAAGAGGCTCGAACAAGACCTAACAAAAATATATTGGGATTTTTCTCTCAACCTATTGCAGATCGAGTAATCTTACTTTGCTCCTGAGACGCAAAGCAGAGTGATAATTCAAGACCGCGGGAAACGATCATTTTCCAACCTATGGTAGATTTGTCTGTGTTTTGTTACCTGAGTAACGACTCGATTGGCTACGGCGTAGCGACTGACACTGGGTGCTTCAGCGATAGGTCTCAGCGACGCTCACACGAATGCAAGGCACACTTCGACAACCGTGTAAGGATACAGCGACCGGTGGCGGGCGTAAGGTTGCAAGGAGGTTGAATGGTGGTTGTTTGCAGTTTGTAGATGCTGTGCGCGTAAGATGCTCCGGAGAGGCTTTGCAAGGATCGCGATGAGAAAAAGCTTGTGTCTTTGTTTGATTGATCGGGATCCCTTTTACGTTGTACAAGAGCTCTTTATATAGAGGATGTCAAACCCTAATACTTGCGTATCAAGTAACATAATGGATTCGGAGATCGATCAGGATTCAATTACCATAAACCAACTCCATTTCGGATTCCTAAAAGAACCCCAAATCCTTCCCAGAAAAGGAAAAGATTAAATGCGTATTTAGATTATCCTTTACTGAATAACCTCATGGGCCTCGATCCACAGTCTCAGACAAATGTCAATTTCGGCCCAAACATAGAGGATGAGGTGGATAAGGACGATGGCAAAGAAGGGAGAATGTGCAAAGAGAAGGGAGAATATAACGGTTTAAGCCTCCAGGGTCCAGGGTTTGCTAGTCGATATATATCTGTAGGAATATGAGAATTATGGTTCGTAGAGAAATCGTAGAGAGAAGCCTTACATGCATGTGTGTACGTATTTTATAGTCCGGTAAGTAGAAGGAGTCATAATTCTATAGTAAATAGTAAATCGATGGTTTACGGTGATTATTGACAAGGGCTTAGAATTTAATGGCTCAAAACAATGTCCTTGAGAAGCAAGATTACTGAAACTAAACTACTATGTACAAAGTTGTGAATGTTCTGGATACCAAGTTGGAAGTTGGAAGCTGGAAGCGGCCTCTACCAGTACCACGTTCTTTACAACCTTTAAGGGCTGTAATCAAGTACGTTACACAATTTCGACATACAAATTATTGCTAATAATCTTAACAATGCTTAGTAATGATCCTCTAAATTACTAATGTCATAATGATGATGGATCGTTTGAGCTGGTATGTGCAAGCTGTGAATCAATATTTAAGCAAGGTCTGGATTTGATTTAAGCTGCTGGTTGCATCTGCCTCTCTTTGTCCTGCGACCTACGATACAAGCCATTATACGGTTATACTATAACACCAGTTGGCCCAAACTAAAAGGACTCTCAAATCACTTCATATTTTAGGAGCTGGCTTTTTGCTCATGAGATTGTCGTGTCAAAGCCATAACGAATCAATCAACAAATCAAGTATGTAAGAGCCAAAGGTGCAGAGTTGGCTAGTGATATAACAAATTGAGTACCTTTTTTAAACGCCCGAAGGAGCTGGTAGTTTGAAGGACAAAACCTACATTCTTGCACTGTGCCCGCTATGTCATTGACACCTACGAAATTGAAACAAAACTTAGAAATGGTAAACCCTTAAACTCAAGGACATAAAAAAAAAATTAAAAAAAAAAAAAATTACAGTGATGGGTGTATATTCAGTTGTTTAACATGAGTTTAAAACCCTCCACGACAAAACCTTTAAAACATAATCGATGACGAAATTACATCAACCACTGATATGAAAAGTTCACAAAATAGATGCTAACCGATTTTCTTATTCAGAAACTAGAAAAGTAATTAAGAAGTGATTCCAGCAGTTCATTGATTTTCTAAAAACATCACAGTTTTTCTCTGTTTCATAGTTTCTTCCACTATCTCAATGTTTCATAGTTTCATCTAATATCTTAGTATGAAACGTATTCTTTTGTTGACGTCAAGTGGTACTATATATATTTGTTTGGATTAATTTCAGTTTACTACCCAAAAATTAGAGTCAAGTGTCAGTTTCGTCCTTAATCTTTTAATTTAATGACGTGTGTCCTTATACTCCTAATTTTTCATCAACTTGAGACAAAACTTCAAATTCACTTCGAATATGATGTCATCATCCGACGTGTAAATAACAACTTTAGTTGTAAATAGTCTATTATACTCTTTTAAGAGTGTTGGAAACTGAAAAGTGTGTCAGCGTGTCTCGACCGCGTTGGATGGTGACGTCATATTTGAAGTGAATTTGAATTTTTGCCTCAGGTTGATGGAAAATTAGGAGTATAAGGGCACACATGATTAAATTGAAAGATTAAGGATGAAACTGAAACTTGACTCTAAGATTTGGGTAGTAAACTGAAATTAATCTTATTTGTTTCAACGTTTTGGAATGAGTCGAAAAACTTTGTGGATGTTTTACAGAACCGATTCGTAAGACCTTGGCTGAAATAGGATTATAGTGTGTTCCTCATATGTGCATTTGCTGAAAATTACATTTTGTGAACACGATCAGACTCGCAATTTGAGGATGTTGATCGAATTGGGTTGGCTATTGATCACGAGAATCGTGTGAAGCGAAATCAACTTTCTGTTCTGCCATTTTTCGCAACCTGTGATCATATGATTCTTGTTCCTCTCCAGCTTGTTCCTTGCTAGTTGCTACTCACAGTTCATTTCCCAATATCGGAGCTCATCTTCATTTTCATGTAGCACATTTTCCTCATCAAACTCTCCGGTCAAGGAGAACTTTATGAAGTATACAAAACAAGAATTAGATTAACAAAAAACATGCAAGAATATAATTGCTAGAAAACGAAGTATAAGCAAACAGACAATTGATTTTGAACCTCACAACACTACTGATTAATCAAAGGTACTAGTATCTTCGTGCTTATACTACCACAAACGTCTTGCATCTCCAGGATAATGTGGACCAAGAACTAAAAATGCCCTTTCAGTACCGTACAATCTGAGCCATTAACTGATCATACCAGATGCAAGATCCAGTTAACAAGCAATGCATCTTTCATGTCCGATTCATACATGAAGAGTCACCTGTCTGTATCCGAACCACCGCACTTTATTCCATTTCACTGATTGGAGTTTCTGATGATCACAATGCCCGAACAAGAAATATAATCCGCATATCACTCAGTAGTGCTAGCTTTTCCACTTCTGAGCTCTTTGATCAGGTACTATACTTAGCAACAAGCAATTCCCAGTCCCGGCAGGTTTCCCTATTCAGCTATGTTAGAAGGCAAAGCGGTGATTAATGAGACTGATATGCTTGAAGCAATGCAGCAAGAAGCACTCCAATTAGCCGCCAAGGCCCTCGACATCTTTGATGTCACTGAACCTACTGAAATAGCTCAATTCATAAAGAAGGTTAATTACCTCCTCTTCTACCTCATTGAAATCCTCAGATATTAGACATCGATCAGGTTGAATTCTAATCTGGTGCTTTTGTTTTTGGATGCAGGATTTCGATGAATCATATGGCACTGGGTGGCAGTGCATAGTGGGAACAGATTTTGGTTCGTTTGTGACACACAGCCAGGGGTGTTTTATCCATTTCTGCATAGGTAGCCTAGCATTCTTGCTCTTCCGGGGTGCTAATCTAGCCCCCTCTGCAGAGCTAAATAGGATTCCAACAATGGAGGCTGTAAATGCATAAGCTTTGTATCATGCTTGGCTAACAGTTTTCTGTTCAGTTGATATCTTTCATATTGAAAATAAATAAATGAAAGTTGAAGAACAGATTCCAAGTTGAGTTTTTTTCTCAAATTCATTTCAGCATCCATTTTGCTGAGCCTAAGAAAAATGAAAAGGGGGATTCAAAACCGTCCTCCCGTATGTATAAGTCCGAATCCATTCTCATTATAAATCGAGTGCTGCTGGTGTTCTCTAGCCAGCCTTCTTGTAAGAGATCTTTCCTCAACATATCAGAATAATTAAGTTCCCAGTGCTGGCAAAGTAACATTATTTACAACTTGTCACGACTCTTTTTCATTAAAATTCTCTCGTATCATATTCTCACTATTAGATTAGTCAACATGATTTATAAGAGTTTCTCTGTGACAAACCTCAAAAAGCATGATTCTATATTTTTTAATGATTTTCTATGGAATTTAGAAAATCATTAAAAAGCACGATTTATAAGGGTTTCCCGATTTTAGAAAATCATTAAAAAGAAAAATGGTGGAGAAGGGGTAAAAGATAAGAATGTGACATTTTTTTTTCCAAAACCATGGAATTTTTGGGTTTCAGATGAAAGATACTGGATTATTTCAGAGGTTGAAAAATTACACAGCATGCTTCATTTCATGTGGTGCATGAGCATGGGCACCATTAGCCTCGCTTGCTAGCACAAAGAGATTAAGTAGCTCAGTCACATTACAGCAAACCAGACATAATCACATAATGGAAAGTCTGGCAATGATGATCAAAGGAAAATGATCATCATTAAGAATAGTTAACAAGCAAAACCTATTTATTCAAAAAAAAAAAAAAAATATAAAGTGTATATACGACTCTTATCCCCCATCATCACCAGCAGTTAAGTCTGGTAATGGTGATCAAAGGAGAGTAATCAACGGAAAGCCTAATAAACAAGCAGAAGAAAGAAGCGAGGCAGGACAGGAGAGCCAATAAGACTAATTGGCAATGCATAGGGTCGATACAAATACTTGATAACTGATAAAAAAAAAAGGACAGATTTATTGGACCTTCATGATATCCATTTTAATGAATCAAATGAATCAAAGTAAACCACAATCCACAGAAAATCGTTGAACGATGGTGAAAAGACTACATTCAGCAAAATTGGGGACCTTTAAATCCCTACAGAATGTTGTTTTATCAGAAGCTGTACCGGTCAGACTTGTTGGGTTTCAACAAAAGATCACTACTTAATTCCTCGTTTAAAACTTGATTATTGGCAAAATTGTGTAAATGTGTGAACTGTATACTCAAGATGATGTCTCCCTTCAGACCTGACTAGAATCCCTTCCGAAAATTTTGCACCTTATCCAGTCTGATACAACCATTCCCCTGTTGCGCCAGCTTACTTGCTTGCTGAAAGTTGAAAAGAAAGCAAAAGAGACATCAAAATCATGTACATTTCAACTAAACCTCAAAGAGGAGGCCACAGAGGTGTTTATATACCTTGCGTAAACAGAATACCACAGCCACTGGGAGCTATAGCCGATTGACACACCATCACCAGGAAGCACAGGGAGTTGTGCAGCTGTTTGCTCACCGCCCAAAGGAGCAAACTGTCCAAGATGCTTGTACCTATCAAGAATAATCAATGGCATATCAGCACACTATAGCTAGCCTCTGCACGACTTAAATTATATAAAACAGAACTAACAAGAACAAAAAAAAAAATGAAGTGTCACTAAAAGTATCAAAGATCCAAGGGTTTTTATACAAGGATGAAAAGCTTAATGAACCTGACTTGAGTCTCATCTAACTCCAAACAATGATTCCAGAAAAAGAGAGACACATGCTCAACCGAAACAAGGAATTGACTTGTACCTGAAGGGACGGAACCGATGGCGACCTTCTCCTCTAAACCTGAGAGGACCTTCTGGATATTTCTCACACGTTTCCATTCGGTTGAAACAACTTGCAAGATAATCACCTTCCTGAGCTGCAACCTGATATTTCATGTGACAAGCAAATAAGAAACAGACCTTGGCATGCCTTAAATAACTAATAGCCACATGTTCATGAATATGTCAATACCTGGGCAGTAGCAGGGAGCATTTTCATCTCAGAATCCACCTTAGAAAGAGCTAATTTGAAATCTTCAATGTTCAGCTCCACTGAATTGGTTGCACTCTCCCCCTTTGTTTCCTTCAGAAGATCAACAATATTGCGCATATGCTTGTTCTTCAAATAAAGATCCACTTGAGGATATCTTTCACAAATGTCATTGATGACATCTTTCCATTCCTGAACTGTAAGTGTTCCTGATTTGTCCTTGTCTGCCTTACTGAATATGGCCGAGATATCTTCCTATAAAGCCAACGGGTAAAAGCCAACGGGTAAAAGAAAACAAGTAGAGGATTTAGTGATCTGTTGAATCAAAGAAACATTCCAACATAATTGATAACGCATTGATTTAATAGTAACTTCTAATAACAAAACAAAGTAGTAGATGCATATATGGCACATAATAAGTTTTAGTAAACTTTTGCTTTCCATAATTTCACGTCAAGACAACCATATCCTTGAAGGGAAACCCAGGACAGTGCTGATATATTGTTTCCAGAAACATTGGTGCTATAGTTTAAATTGACGAGAAACAAGGGCAGCTACCTGAACTTTTCGCTGATTGATTGTGGCACAATCACCAAGTGCATAGACTTTGTCACATCCCTCCACACGTAACCATTCATCAGTTGCTAGAACACGTCTATTAGCCTGTTCAAGATTCTTCATTAGTCACTACTTTTGTTAACTTCACAAACACAACGTAACAATGAGATTTCAGAGGTTACCACACCTGACCAATTTGGTTCATGAAATCCCTTATGAAAGGACGCGATCCAATACCAGTTGACCAGAGAGCCATTCCATATGGTATGGTTGAAATAGTCCCAGTTTTCATTTCTTTGGTAGTGATGTGTTTATCATCTACTTTGGTGACCATTGATCCAGTTTTTACATCAATACCCTCTCTGCGAAATTTAGCTTCAGCAAACTCTGTGATTCTTTTATCAAACCTGTAATACATGAGATAACGTCAATGAGTACGCTTCTGCAGTAGTGAAAAAGTAATTACAAGCACTCAATTTAACAGTTTCAAAGACAGATTCTATACTTACATACTCAAAATATGATTTCCAGCCTCGAGAAGTGTTATTTTTACTATATCTTTGACCCCAGGATATAGTTTGCCTAAATCCTCATTCACATAATCATGAAGTTCGGCAGCGAACTCTACACCAGTTGGGCCACCTCCAACAACAGCAAAATGAAGAATTCTCTCCTTCTCCTCATCACTAACAGTCGGCAGGCTTGCCTTTTCAAAGCATTCAACAACTGTTTTTCGTATCTTCTGAGCATCTTCTACTTCCTACATAAAGTATCTCAAAATGAGTCAGTAACAAAGATGCATGCATTAATTCCCATCACCTGAGGAACATCATTTCAAAAAAGATAATTTCACAGCATTGCAGAAAATGAATATACAAGGTTGCTGAAGACGTCACCTTCAAGAAATGGCAGTTCTCCATCACACCAGGAGTATTGAAGGTATTAACATTCGCTCCCACAGATATTACTAGGAAGTCGTAGTCCACAACAAATTCTTTTTTCCCATCCTCTAGCTTAGATCGGCAATAGACTTTCTTCTCTTTTGCATCAATCTTGAGGCACTCGGCTTCAGTGAATTGGAAGCCAATATTTTTCTATAAAAATAAAATAAAATAAAAGGAGGAGTTCAATGACAAATGATTGAATTCTGGAAAGTGGCGTTGCAAGTTTGCAACATAAAAATTCATAGGGTATGAATTCTATTCACAAGATATGAAGCTCACTTCCAGGTTAACATAACTATATAGTTTCACTGTCTACTCAGATTTTAGTTTACTCGCATGTAGCCACTAGAGAATAGCAAGTACTACCTTTCTAACAATGTTACGAATCGGTTCAATGATGCTCCGAGGCTCCACAGTACCACAGGTAACACTCGGTAGTAAAGGGGTGAACGTGAAGTAATTACGAGGAGAGACAACATGAACATCATATGAAGAATTCTTCAGATTCCTTAAGAAAGATGTTCCAGCCCAACCAGTTCCAAGAACAACCACCTTCTTTCTTTCCGCACCAGGTGCACTACTGATCAGGCCAGAGTCCGAGTTCGCCTGAGCATAAGCCACATAGCCACCACCACTGCACGCAACTCAAAGCATTAGACATTAGCCAACATATAATCATGACATGTATCGCGCATGTGTTATGTACTTGGTAGAAAATCCATAATGTGAGCATGAAGGCCATAAAAGTGGCAGATCATTGCAACTCTATATCTGACCATTATTTTAGTCTATGAATTCAATTACTTACATCTGAAAATACAGCTAAATGGTTGATGAGAAATGGAAACCGAAAAAATTCCCACAGATCTGAACATCTCCACAGACTTCAAACAAAAGTGGAACAACATAAACCATAGCGAATAATTGAATGTGAATAAAAAATTTCCAATTCTGTTTTATGCTCATGAAATTGAATTCTATAAAATTTCATCACATTCAGAACTCCAATAGATCGAATAAACCACAACACCAGCTATACCGTAATATAATCTTCTTTACCAAAACAGAACGATTTAACAACTTTCCAATCACGTCTTATGCTCACAAAATTTGAAAACGTACACCAAATGTCTCAGAATTATAACTCCAAAGGATCTAATTGATTCCAGAAACTTTCCAAAAAATTGGAACAAAGCCGAGAACAGATTTTTCATCACGAAAAACGGAATCGAACAGAGCCACACTACAAGAACAGAATCTCATAAAGTATATTCCATGCTGAACTCGTAAAATTGCAATGCTAAGACACTAGTAACTTCGAGTTGCAATTTTCTGCAGAGATCTAACCGATTCCAGAGACTTCCAACAAAATCGGAGGAAGACAAACAGAGCACACAGTTTAGAGCGTATAACGAATACACTACAAAACGAACGGTCCGAAAAAAATGAAAACCTAAACAAACTGCGCCATATTCTATTACAATTAACAATGCCATAACAACTTGAAAAAATTAACACAGCGAAATCGAACAAGGCATAAGAAGAAGAAAGAGAGAGTAGTTACCTAACGGCGACGACGAGTAGAATCTTCGCGAGCCTAGGGTTGGCACGGAAAGGTGCAGAGATCTTCTGGAGGATTCCGAAGTCTTTCATCTCCGGCGGTTAGATCTGCACCGTGAAAATCACCGAGAGCGTAAAACAGAGGCGGCGAGCGAAGAGAGAATAGAGAGCGGCGGTTACGTGAGCGGTTGCGTAATAATTTTTATAAAGGAGAATAGAGAAAAGAAAAAGGAAAGAAGAGGATTTATATGGAAGGAGGATCCCAAGAGATTGGAGTAGGCGGAGAGGAGAAGAGGAGGAGGCGTGGTATGTGTGAAGGTTCCAGCTTTCGCGACTTGGCGCGCAAGAAAATTTCGGCACGTGTGGGAGAATATTCGGAGAGCTTTTCGACCGTGAGAGTTGACACGTAGGCGCTGAGTGGGGCCCTTGGGGAAGGCGAGGTTTGCGTGAGAAAAAGCACGCTTGGGAAATAAATATTTTATTGGGTGGGGTGACGATTTGGTCAAGGAAAAGGAGGGAGGAAGAAGCCACCTTCATCAGAGGCCACGTGGTTTGGTAGGAGAAGGGAAGGAAAGGCCTAGCTGTCACTATTGTGCGCCGTCCGTTTTTTTCTGAGCAAGAACCCTAAATTGTGGGGGTCTTGTTATATTCTTTTGGAATAAAGACTAGGGTTCTTTGGTGTTGACATTATGACCTGGTTTTACTTCTTTTACTTCTCCGACAGTAACAAAAATCAGAAAAATAACTTGGTAAATGTGTTGGAATTGTGTGGCTCAATATGTGAATAATATATTGTAATAATTTATCTTTTCTGATATTTTGAAATGAAATTACGTATAAACTAACCTTCATGTTTGCGCGTGCGAGTTTAATGTATATTTCCGACTTCGAGTTGTAAATGTTTATCTCTCTCACGCTGAATTATTTTATTGGGTAGATTTTATTTGACTTTTGATATAAAATTACTACTTTCTCCATCTGACATTATATAAAAAGAAGCATAAATTAATCCATTTTGGGAAGTTCAAAAATTTAACCATTCTCCCTTTATTAATAAAGATTTAAGTTGAATTATAACGGACATTATTGCATAATTGAGTTTCTTTGTAAGGTGCAATTTGTTCGATGGAAATCCAAATAAGTAACAAGGTTGGAAAGTTAGATCTCATTTAAATGAGAAAAGTTAGATTTTGTTAAATTAAACGAGAAAGTCTATGATTTTTTTTGGTAATTATTATGAGATTCAAATTATGGTGAGCGTTGGGGCGATTTGGTCAAGGAAAGCAAGAGGCACCTTCAGAACCAAATATAGCACATGGCACATGATTTGGCCAAGAAGAAAGCCTCGATAGCTGTATATTGACGATGAACCAAAGAATGATCGACCTAACTACTACCCAAAATAATGGGACGAGACTAAGATCTTCAAACACAAACACACTTGATTTGACAAACATTGCTTTTCAGCTTTCTAAACGTGTAACATTGACCTAATAATAGTAGTCTAATGAATTACGTAACAACTACGAACAAGTTTCTTGCAAAACAATTATGAGGAAGCTCATAACCTATGAATTTTTGTTGCCAAAATTTAATCGGGCTTAATGATTTAGGACGTCAATTTTTATTAGTTCTATATGAATGAAGCCTAAGCCTATGACATGCTTTGATTTTAGTCTAATTAATATTGTTACTATCCTCTAATGTCAGTAATGTTTTTAGTTTATTAAATTACTTATATACAGACATTTATTTGAATAGATGATGAAAGAGTAAAAATATAATATTAAAACTATTTTTCTTACAAACTCTCTAAAATAAACCTGAATAAAAAAATATGACAGGAATGCTAGTCACTCATAATATAATTTAATCACTTTTGAGAAGCTTCTTATCAAGATGTTTGGGCCCTTTTTGCCACCATAAGTAGGCCGGCCTGGATCCTCGTTCGGTCATCACAGCCCATCATAAAGCCCATTTTGTACAGGATGAACAATGCTGAAACATGCAGAGGACTTACCCTTTAAAAAACGGGAAAGAAGGAGACGTTACTTTAAGGGGAAGAGAAATTAAGAAAGGGTTGACTGTTTAGATATTAGAGGAGGGAGGTGAAAGATTCTCCAGAATTTAGGACCCGGAAGAATGCAAGCTAGAAACATCAGCATCAGGAGTCCTATAAACAATTGGGCAGACTACTGCAGAGCTATATATATATATATATATATATACACGCTGGCTTTGAGTTTCTATGGCATACTATATAAACTAGTTACTATATGTGGATCTAACTCTAAACCAGCACTATATTATTGGCATGTTGTAAATTTAGTCCCTATGATTCTAAAAGCCAACCATACTCGACAGCACGTCTGTGAGAGATCAATATCGAGAGCTCGAGTCCAAATTAGTGCCAGAAGTACTACTGATGAGAAGTTCTCCGGCCAACATGTACATATAGATGTTTTCTATTTTGAGCTAAGCAAGTAAGATAATAGTGTTAAAGTTGGAGAAACTTGGACACCGAGTATCCATATAGAGCACATTATGTACGCCGGTGCTGGTGTTCATAACTTCATATATAGTGCTACTGCACATGGATGGGGCCATCTTTTTTCGAGGGCTACTGCATGCTAAGTTCGATCGAGGTGGAGCTACCAGTTGGCGCTTGGTCGATGTTAGTATGGTTGCACATATGTCTATATTCAATGAGTGTTTCAAACATGGTAGGCCAATTTCGATGTATGTAAGCAACAGTCAGAAGATCTAGGGTGACGACCCTCTGGTTGACATGTCCCATTATTGTTGATCAATACATAAATTGAGCTAACAAATATCAAGAGCAGGTATTATTGTTTGAACCAATTGTTACGACACTAGCTCCACCTGTATATAACACTCCAAATCAAAGTCATTGGTCATCATCATATCATAAAATGAAGAGAATGGGGGCACAATAGACATTGCGAACAAACATTTAAACCTTTGGATTAGTGCTTAATATGTACTTCAACATGGGTTTAATACAACGGTAAACATTCAAAATCCCAAAACGCTCTAGTTTTCACAATCTCAAAAACCATAATTGATCACACCATTAATTAATCCCACATTAGCTGAATCTAACCTCACCGGAAAACATCCAACTCTCGCCGCCAAAGTCCTTGCTTCTTGTCGGAGATATATCAATCTCTATCAAGTTGTCTTCCTCATCTTGGAATTGTAAGCCAGACCTCTTGTTGCCTCCTAAAGCAATCTCAATCAATCCTTCTCTGCCATCCTCTTCCCACTTGTAGCACATGTTCTCCCGGGAGTCCCACGCTCCGGTCACCGAAAAATCACCGTCCGATGAAGTATCAGTATCCGACTCCGGGTAATACAAAGACAATGAAGGTTGCCTTCCAAGACCCAACACTTGGTTTTCATGTTCTTCACGATGTTCCTTCTCATTCGTACCCACCTCATCTTCTTCTTCTTCTTCTTCTTCACCTTCATATTCTTCATAGATGACCTCTAACGGCGCCTTCACATTCCACTCAACAAAGTAGTCATCAAAACAGGGGTTCTGATCAAATCCCATCTCGCTTTCGTCATTTTCGAATCGATAGGTGACAAAGCTGTGATCTTCTTCTTGTACAACACTTGCAATTTGTTCACGTTCATGAACGACTTCAACACCATCACTTGGTTCAGAGTGCTCTGTTTCGAGTTCCAAATCAGAAGGCTTTTCCTTTTCTTTGAGACCATCATCTTCAAAACTCTGACTCGCTCCAAGTCGAAGAAGGGTGATCAAGATTATTCCAGTTAGGATCAGCACCGGCGAGAAAAGAATGCTTAAGAAGTGGTACGGGAAGTAAAGGAGTATCAGAGCGTAGAGAGTGACAAGGCTAGAAAACAGACGACTTGAGGAAATCGAACCCCAAAAGTACTTCATTGTTTCAGCGAAAACCAAACCCGAAACAGAACTCAGATCCCAAATGAGACTCGCAGTTTGTTCCATGAAAAGCTAAATCAAATCCCATCCATATATCCAAGCCAGTGGCACTGAGGAAAGCAAAGCTTGGAATGGATGGGATCAAAGAGAAGGATAGAGATGTTTGAGTGGGTAAAGATTCAAGGAAGGATTGGTTTGTGGGGTTTTGGAGGGCTTTATAAAGCCTTTTGAGGTGCTTGTGAATAAGGATTGGAATATTATTGTTAAGAAGAGAAAGGAATGGTGGTGGTGGTCTGTGGTGGGCATTTACCAAGGTGACCTTTGCCCCATGAAATCTTCGAATCAACCTTAAAAGAAGTTTAGTTATGTGTATTCATGAATTTAATCTCCATCACTGCGTCACATTCACCTCATAAACTCAGGAGCAGACCTCCAAGACCGAAATGCTCCAGTCATCGGAAATGTTAGCCAGCCCTCTAGGTTCAATCAAATTGTTCAGAAAGATGTAAAAGATTTCCAATAATTTATGAAGCTTCTAACTATAATTACAAACGCCCATTAAATTGTTTCATTAAGACATTTAATCTAATGGTTTACCCTCATTTCTAAAAAAAGAAATAACAAAGAAAATAATGAAATTAATCTGGGTAAAATGAATAGTGCAAATGTAAATTTTAGGTCACATTTATCAGTGAGGACTGGAGAATAACATATAGCTCATCTGGACCAGATTAAAGGCATCAAAAGCATATGGGTTTGGCCTTCCACTTTGCTTACCATACATATGCTAATATTGCTATTGGTAAAGTTAATGGTGTACCCCAGAAAATGACTTCCCATACTGAAAAGCTTGGAGAAAAAAGAGAGCAACTAAAAAGGAAATGCAGATTTTTTCTCTACTTTCCTGGTTTGATTTGAACTGAAAGGTATACAAGAACTCTCCCCCTCTTTTTTCCTCACCAATCAGTCAATTATAATACTGCTTCTCTGGACTCTGGGTCTACCACAACTACTAAATTGTAACTTGACCTTCAAGGAAATAATGCAGACTTATGATTGGATGTGAAAGAGCAACAAATATCAATGAAGAGGACCTTCTGAGCTTTTATGAATGTATGGGGTTTATGCAGAAGAAGAGTGAGAAGCGATTGTGTCCATGTGAATGATGTGATCAATGTTCACATCTCATTATCAAAATTCATAGATCTATATACCAGTTGTTACGAATTGATAACAGGGAGATGCAAGTGTTGACATGAAAGACGAAAGCCAGACAACTCGAGAAGTTAAGACTTGTTCGAGAGGGATTAGTTACCGATACATTGCTGAAGTTAGAGGCCATTAGAGCAGTCCTTTGATCATCATTAGCAAGATACTCGACGAAATTACTTGTGAGATCCATTATCACCTAAAATGGCACATTGATAAAAGAGATTAGATCAGAGCATTTGTGAAAGACTCCAACTACATGAAATAAGCTCATTGCCTGATATATTTTTCTTCTTAGACGTCACTTCTATATGATTTCAACAATCCAAAAGGGAAAGGATGTAAAGGAAGAAGAAAATGAAACAACAAAGGAGCTGCTTCTAGAAAGGAAACCAAGCTATAAAGGCAGAGTTGATGGGCGGTTTTAAGTTGTGGCAGACAACGAATCTAACCCACCAATCCATTGTTGAAACTAAAAGCCGAATGGCTGATGAAGAAACTTCAGGAAGGGGCATCACATGGTTTTGGGACCCTTCAATTAGAAAACCAAGCATTCATGCCACATAACTAGCAATTATAACATGATTGTTTAGTTAACTGTTATATCGAAGATGAGTCACACATCAGAAGTCAGAAAATGAACCAAATGCCAACATATACACAGCCTCAGTTTGAATTCGGTACAAATGGTTCATACCGTCCTTCCTCTCTTTATACTACCCTATAAGATTTTCTAATTCTGAAAAACAAAGGAGAGAGGATCATACTGTCTCATTTAGTATCTCATGAACTCATTTACAATAGGCAGCCTCAGTTCATGACATCTGGTATTCTTCGACTCTTTCTCCTTTCAAAAGCATGGCCGTCAGTCTGCAGAAGTCAGTAGTAACCGGAACCAGGAGGAGCGTACCCATCAGGATAAGGTGTATTCACAGGATGGAGTCCAGCTTGAGGTATGGTAGGAGGGATTCCATATGGTGCACCTGAATTGGAGCCAATTGACGAATCAGATAATATAAAACAACACAACACAAACATATAATGAGAAGTTATAACTATGCTACCTCCATATGCAGGTGGGCAAGGACTCTGATGAAATGTGGGTGCTCTTGGAGCCTGAGGAGCAGCATGACTGGAGTACCCAGCACCACCATAATATCCGGGGGCATTGCCTGCGACCGAAGCCACTGGACCACCTACTAGAGAGGGTTGAACTGCCGGACTAGGATAGGGGTTAGTGACATTACCATAACCTGCTCCATAATTGTTGTAAGGGGCTGTCCCACTTGTAGGAGTGGCATTATGAGTGCTAGAGTAGCCAGAATAAGTTCCTTGAGGGGTAACTGCCCAATGTAAAGGTGGAGCTTGATTGCCTTGATATGATCCTGCAGTCCCAACTGGCACAGCTCCCTGATGGGTCTGATATGAATTCACCTGTGAATTGAAATAACACACCCCTCATTAAACTACCCTGCTCCAGGGAAGAATTACCAAATACGAAAAGATCCATGGGCAACCTCAACTTACTTGGTTGGGCAGATGAGACTGATAGTAAGGTGGAGCAACAGATGAGTAAGAGCTATTCCAATTCCCAGTGTTGACTGCATAAGACATAACAACATGAGTTAGTTTATCGCACGTAAACGTTTTGAATACAAAATTCAAGCTTGATTTCTTATATTCATAGAGGGAATATAGATACTAACCTGCTGAAACCCCTTGATATTGTGGTGAAGGAGTAGGATATGGTCGCACAGGACTTGCCCCATAACTTGGCGCACAGGTATATGGTGAAGACGCCAAAGAGTTACTCGAACTGAAATTAGATTTACGTGCAAGTTCCCGCTTCATCTCATCCAAATGTCTCTGTGATTCTTCTCTGTTGAGTTCTACAAACTTAACCTTATTGAAAACGACAAGAAGACTTAGAAAATTGGCAACATAGAAAATACAATAATAGTATCAAGTTGGTGAATAACTCACCTCATCAAAAAGCTCATCTGAACGAGGCATATCCTTGCTGACAGGTAAAACATAATTGGCTGCAAGATTGATAGAGCATGTCTCAATAAACCACAGATATAAAGCTCATAAGAACAGAATTAGGAAAGGAGCAATAATTACCCAACATTTCATTCACTGCATCGGCAGGTACCTCCTTTCCCATTTCTCTGACTCTCTTCATAGAACGAGCATGCACCTCTTCAGGGCTTGGAAACACCACAACAGCAATCTGCAAAAAATAAAATCATGCAAATAAATCAGTATCGGGACCAAATAAGATGAACCTGAATCTAAATCCACATAGTTTCGTGAATGTGCAGCTACCTTCTTGAACTGTTTGAATGGCAAAAGTTTACGCTTACGAGCATTCTTGTATACATTTGTCTGATCAAGAATGTAATTGCGAGGAGTGTTGGCTGCTCTGGACAAAAGAGTATTAAAAATCTCAGTCGCTCGACTCATCAGACGTTCAAATCTTTCACCATAATTCTGCTTCCTCAACAGCCCTGGAACCTGCACAAGATATCAATTTGTGTCAAGCTTTTTGTCAAGAAAATTATAAAACACACAAAACCACATCAGATAATATAACACACCTTCATTTGGTCTAGAACCATATTAGTCCCAAGTACAACATAACGCTTCTCGGGGTGCTCCTTAACCCATTTCTCAGCCCAAGTAGTTTTACCCGAGGCAGGCAAACCCACCATCATCATCACTTCACACTGCTCCGGCTCACAAACACTCGGTCCCATAACCGAATTCCCATCCTCAACAGCACATTCCCAAGCCTTAAACCCCTCTTCCGGCACTAATCCATCTTCAATACTAAACAACATCTCCGCCCCCACATTCTTCAACAAAACATGAGGAAACACCCCACATTCCCAATCCAACTTCTCCGCTTCGCAATCCATTACCCCAATACCCAAACCACCAGCATCAAACCTCACCGCCGTACCCAAACTCCTCCCATTCTTCGAAAAACTAATACAAGCCAGTGGCTTCTCCTCAAGATTCACAGCACAAACAATCACATCCCCAAGCCCAAACCTCTCGCCGTAGTCCGAAAACCGACTCGCATTCGAGAACTTCCCCGTTCCGCCATAACCAAAGCTCAGCTTCGTTTCCCCAAGCCCTCCCACCAAATCACCGCCTCTAGAAATCCCAACGCGGCAAAGATTCCGCTGCTCCGCCGCCGTGTCCTCCATCTCAACAGGTTGAAACGACGTCACTTTGCAGCTGAAGCAGTATTTCCCGCCGGAAATTCCCACATTGGCTCTAGCTCCAGACCAGCAGTAAGCGAATCCGTTATCGCAGAGCGACGAGCCTTGAAGCCCATTGCCATCAATATTGAAATCTTTAACAAAATTTCACATCGGAATAGTAAATTAGGGTTAGGGTTTCGGTCTGAAGATTTTTAAGCGCAATTGAAACTGGAAATGAGAAATTGAAGGTACCTAGGTCACAATCGACGGGATTGAGAAGCACGCGGAGGTTGGGCCCGGGTTTGGGCTTCTTCGAAGGATCCGGTTCGTCTTCGGTCGGAGCTTGGCGTTTGGTTGATGCCATTGAAATGATTACAGAGAAGAAGCGCGAAACGCAATAAGTGTGATGAGCCTATTGGATGTTGACATGTGAGAAGGTACTATATATAGAGGACGGAGAGGCGGTGGACCACTAAACCGACTGAATTGCATTTGGGCTTTGTGAACGTTGTGTTGTGATGGGCTTTATTTTAACTGGATCACATGAGATGGGGCTTTGTATTTTTTATTTTATTTTAATTTTTTTCACAAAATAATTTACAAAAAACTGATAACGAATTATGTGGCATCTACACCTCATCACTCTCGAGAAATTTTTAAATACGACGGGAGAACCACGTGGCAATGTCTAGTTGTCCTCCCTCCCAATTAAATTCCAACACGTGGAATTTTATGACAGATTATAAAGTTAAGAATTTTATTTTTTATAAAATGACTTTAATAGATCTGTGATGAGTTTAGACTAAAATTTAGGGTTTAGAGATTAGGGTTTAGGGTTTAGAGTTTAGGGTTTAGGGTTTTAGAATTTAGGGTGTAGGGTTTAGGGTTTTTGACAAAATAATTGAAATAACTTTTTTATCATAAAATCTCATGTGTCAAAATTTAATTGGAATGGATGACCACTAGACATTGCCACGTAGTCCTCCCGTAGCACTGAAAAATTCCTCCATCACCCTCTATGTACATAACATCCTTTTTCTTTTCTAAAAAAACCTTAAAAGTAATATTAACAATAAATAAATTAAATCCATAACCTGAGTAAAATACCTTCATTTGGTATAAATTTTTTTGTGTCTTTAGCATTTCCCTACCTAAACTAACAGTTAAAATTTTGCAAAGATGATAACTACACTACTCTTGGAGTCTTGGTTATTAAGAAACTTAGGAAGTTTACTCTCAATAAGATCTGCCGATTGATCTTGTCCCACTCAAATTTCTTCATACTGTCATTAATGATTTTCAAACATTCTGTAACTGAAGCCTATTACTCTCCCAGTTTTCTCTCAATCAGATCATCTAATTGATCTTACTCCATATTTTCTTCACAAGGTCATTAATAAATTTAAGCATTGTGACTTAGCTGCTTTGCTTTCCAAAGCCTCATTACACACAAGAATCAAACATAAGGATCAAATGAATCAGTATTCAGTAACCAGATGAAATACACAAAGAAAAGAACAAACATCATCGAAAATTAAAAAAATTAAAGCTCAATAATTACAGAACTGAGTCTGCATCCTTCATATTATCTCATCAGTAACCACATGAAATACACAGAAAACAGAAGAGAACAATTGCACAGAAACACAATTGATTTAAAAAAAAAATTAAAGCTCATAAGCTACAGAACCAAGTCTACATCCTTAATATTATCCTCAGAGGGAAGGGCTCAAATGTGTTACTGATAAATCTAAGCATTATGACTTCCTGCTGCAAAATTGTCATCACTTCCGTTGGCCTAATGAGACCCTTGAACTCCCCACAAGGATAATTATGAAACACGTAGAAAAACAGGAGAACAATTGCAAAGAAATAGAAATTGAATTTTAGAAAATAAAGTTACAGAACCAAGTCTACTGAATTTCTCAATGGGAAGGACTCAAAGGTTACTGCGAAACTTGAGCATTATGACTTCCTGCTGCAAAAATGTTCTCACTTTCAATAGTCTCATGAGTCATGATACCCTTAAACCACCCACAGTAATCAATATGAAACACACAGAAAACCGAAGAGAACAACTTCAAAGAAATAGAAATTGAATTTTATAAATTAAAGCTCATAATACAGAACCAGGTCTACATCCTTCATATTATTCTCCGTGGGAAGGGCTCAAAGATTGAAGCCCTTAAAAAAACAACAAGTAAAGTATCTCTGTTTCTTTCTGTCTGTCTTTCTCTCCTTTCTTTCTAATACATGTACAGAAATAGATACACAACCAAGTGTTGATCTTCAATGATGGATTTTGAAGAATCTGCCTGATACCCATTTCTCCATATGTACACACACTACTCAAACAACCAAGCAAAGCAGGACATTTCTATATACAAAACCCCTGATTGCTTTCACTCATCCATGAAAAGCCCTCTTCTCAATCCTTCCTCCAATGAATCCAATAAGTTAACCGATATCTCTTCAAGCTTCTTTCCGCTCGGCAGAGCCCTATGCTGCCTCTGCTGCTTCGGAGCATTAGGAGCTTCAATCTCATCCAACTCCTCATTCATCTCCGAAAAATCAATCTTGGTTCGAAAAGCCTTAATCTTCCTAGGTGTGCTGTAAGCAAAATGCCACTGTTTTGCAATAATAGTCTGGAACAACACAAAAGTCATATCAAAATCAACCCGAAATTAAACATAACAAAACAAAATCAACAAACAAAGTAACTAATAGATACTCACCGCTTCTCTAATCGACTTCGACACATGGAAAAGCTGCTTAAGATCCTCATGCTCGACTCCACAAAGAATCTTTATCTGCAAAAACCCCAAAATAGAAACAAAGTATTCCAATCAGTAACCCAAAATCACTCAAATCAGAGATTTTAATCCAAATTCAAAACCAATGAGAGTTCTTAACCCTACTCACCAGAATCTCCTGAGGCAGTGCTTCAAGTTTAGACGACACCTCATCCTCGAAATCAATATCGAAACTGAAACACTCACTCCTCTGCTTCTTCAATATTGGAGTCTTGGGGCTACCCAAATCCGAGATTTCAATCCTCTTCCTCCCCAAAGCTCGCACAACCCCTTCTCCTCCGCCGAACGAAACGCTGCGTTTCAGTGAAATACTCCGGCACTTCTTCCCCAAAGCCATAGTTAAACAAACTAAATAGACCTGACGATATAAATTGACTTCAAAAGATTACGCACTAGATTTCGCTCTCTGTGTTTGTGTGGAAAAAATTGGAAAACTTAGAAGAAGGGATTGGATTTATATATGGAGAGAGAGAAAATATAGGGGTTTCTCCTCGAAAACTGTGCAGAGTGGGGAGAATACTCTACGCGGAAATGGAATCACCCCGAAATTTCTGTGAGAAAAAATCTCGGGTCCCTCCTTGTAATTTGCAGCAGTTAAAAAAGTATGAGGAGGGAAAACTAGCCGTTTGAACCTTGACACGTGCCTAATAACCAGCGCACGTGTGACGTGGCTGATATGGTCGGTCTGAGTGGGCTGGTGTCGGTGTTTTTTTCATCAAATTGGGGGGAGGGTGGTGAAGTAGGATGATGACACGTGTGGAGGAGGAGAATGAACGGTGGGATGAGGAGGTGGTGACGGTGGGGGAAGCATTGTTTGACCGAAGATTCTAGAGTTTGGGTCTGACGGCTGTCGCAGTAGCAGCCATCGGGTTGGACTACACGTCAAAACCGTGGACGTGTTTCTAGATTAGGCTGGAAAAGCATGTCTCTTATTTTTTTAAATATTTAGTTTTATCTTTAACTTTTTTAACTTTTTACTCTCTGTTTTACAGTAGATATTTTAGGAGAAATTATAGATGCAAATTAATTTATTTTTGGTTTAGTATTTCATACCAAAAATAAAATGTAACCTACATGAGTAAGAAGGACTTCCTTTTTAGGATTCTAAAACCCCATAATTAATCGTTTTATTTGGTTTGAATCTCGAGTTTAAAACATTAGTGTGATTTACTTATCTTAAGGAAAATTTTAAACATAGTTTCGATTTTAAAAAACGTGTTGAGAAGGCTTTAGTTTCTTGATGTGTTAGACAAACCTTTCGGGTTAAGCAACAGGTAGTTTATAGAGTGATAGACAGCTAACTCATATGTCACATGATCCAACATATGAAGAATGTTAACAAAACAAATCATATCTTAGATTAGATTTGAAGATGTATTGAGGTTGAGGATATAAGATTCGGATGAACATTAATGAACTATGAAACCACACTGCCTTACCTTGAGTATTTGATTCTCACCTAAATTGAATTCACTCATGCATCTAGAAATACAATCTTAATCGAAGATTTTTTTTAATGAACAACAAAAATCTAACAAAGTTTATTGAGTATTTGAAAATATGAAAACGAGATAAACTAATCTATTTATGAACTATCACATACAATATCGATAAGATTTTTTTGTATCTAATAAAGATAAAAATATCTTACTAGAATCTTTCTTGATAAACTGTTTAAAAGTTTCGTATCTATTAACTTATCATTATCAAAAACACTTCTCTTATGTTTTTATAAAGCTCACGAGTCACGGCACTCTACAAAAGCAGTAAAACTTTCAAAGTGATTTTACCTGGAAAAAAAAAAAACCTTCGAAATGTAACAAAAGATTTTACATTAAAACAATATTAGTACTATGTTTCCATATTGATCCCTACGTGGTTACATTCCATTTAAGATTAGGAATAGGCGTAATCGGACTTGTTTTTTACATATCTCTCGTTATGTGGGATGGGACCCTATTTACCTCACCTCTTTTGGCTTCTATTGAATCGAGAAATCAGTTTGATTGTCCATTCTGACATGACTGATCAATAGAAATACTCTAACACTCGACCTTTGTCATATATTCCATACATCGCACTAGATAGATATCATATTCATGGAATTCATGGAATACTATTCACTTTCAAGATGTCTTGGTGGTGAAATGGTAGACACGTTAGACTCAAAATCTCGTGCTAAAAAACATGGAGGTTCGAGTCCTCTTCAAGACATAATATTAAATATTGAGAATGCTCGTTGTCTTGGAATAAGTTCGGCGGCAGATCACGAACTCCCAAGTCAGGAGCTCGAGCTGTGATCCACAATCAGCATCATCTCAAGCCTGAGACTGGTAAAACATTGTTGCTGCTAATAAGCCGAAAGTGAAAGTGGAAACCATGAGTGTTGCTGCTGACTTGAGAACAAAGATCCTATTGGATTCTAAGAAGTGGTTGTTCAGAATTTAGATTTTCTAAACGTGCCTGAGAAAGCTGTTATGTCCTTTTCAAAGAACTGTGCAGCTTCATTAAGCAAAAGACGGAAACCATTATATTTTGGTCTAACTCTAATTCGTTACGTCAATCCCAAGTAAAATGAATATTTCCTACTGAAAGAATGAGAACAAAACAGATGGATGATGAGTTTGTATATGCAAATTTCGGTAAGAACTGCCATTTGTGAGTAAGATTATGACGTACAGAGGCATGGCACTGAAATGGTCAGCTAAGTCTGCTCACTCTCATTCTTGTTATATTTGGTGATTATATCTAACCTTTTTCTTTCTGATAAAAAAAAAAAATTAACTTTCCAGATTCCAATCATAAATGAAGTAGTTGTGATGATAAGATTCGCTTCACAGATTTGAAAAAAGAAAAAATATATCATGGAAGCTGATGCAAGTGAGTGAATTTTTGCAATCTTAGACTCCATTTATATGTAATCTTATACTAATTTTTGGTGCTTTCGGGTTATGGAAGTTATTTGTCTAAGATATAGTCTTGTAATTTTGATAATCCTTGAAAAACATATCGAGGAAGCAGGGGCTCGTCTTTATCATGATAATATTTGTGGTGTAGAAATTCCGTTGGATTTGTGGTATTACATTATGAATATGCATACCGTCACATTGAATGTGTTTCTGTTAGATTCCAGCTCTTGTTGTTTCTCACATCCATTATTTAGGGACCTTTTTTGCATGTCCAAAATGTTGTCCCTTTGATACTGACTGACCGAGAAACTGACATTGATGCATGTCGAGAAATTCATTTCATTTTCAGTGATTAAACCCAACAACATAAGGAGGAGATGCTTTTGTCTCCAGAGTCTCATCCATGACAAGGTTGGAGCTTTTTCCTACTAGGTCTTGACACAATGGTATACACATCGAATGAAATGAGCGCCAGAAATTGTGCTTTAATAACCCCTGTGTTTTAGTGCATTATTTTCTAAGAGGTATACATAC
The DNA here is from genome assembly GCA_963682095.1 of Potentilla sterilis. NCBI lineage: Eukaryota > Viridiplantae > Streptophyta > Magnoliopsida > Rosales > Rosaceae > Potentilla > Potentilla sterilis. Next base: position 2,619,160 of record OY821755.1, read on the forward strand.
AGATATATGGTCTTATTTTGTTACCAAGTCTTCACATCATTGCCATCCAAGTATGACATTGTAACTGCAGCATGAAGTGCTGCTCCTATTGGAAGAGCCTCCTCGTCGATAAAGAAGTTGGGCGAGTGCAAGTGCTTGTCTGCTTTCAGAGTCTCATTCCTTATCCCAACAATAAACATCGCAGCAGGAAACTTCTCTGCAAAGAAGCTAAAATCCTCTGAACCCATGGTCAGTGGCATAAGCTGCACATTAGGCTTCCCTACAAGGACGTCACCAACTTTCTTTACATGTTCGTACATTGCTTCATTATTAACCACTGCTGGATGAGGCATCGGCTTTTCCTCCATGAAGTCCACCACCGCAGTACAACGATGCACGGCTGCTTGCTGTTCTATGACCTGTGTGGAATGCATCTAGTCAATTTACTGAGACTGAACAAGAGACGTACAAATTTTGGAATTGTGAGATTGTAAACCTCTTTGATCCTTTGTCTGAGATGGGAAAGACCCTCAGAACTGAAGCTCCTGAAAGTTCCGCCTAATTTCACAGTCTCTGGGATAACATTACCTGCTTGACCTCCATTTATGTGCCCAACTGTTACCACCTACATAACACAAAATGAATGGATCAGAATTATTAGGTTCTCAAAGCTATAACAACCTCATTCTACTTGTTACTCAGCTGGTACAGCTGATGTCTTGGACAGATGGACTAATGTTACATTGAGGTTGGCTGAACTATGATTATTATTCTTTTTCTTTGATATTGATTGCCTTTAAATTGATACAGGAAGAAGGAAGCAAGGAAGATGATTACTCTGGATTCAAGAGGATCTGTCTCCCGGGACACGATTTGTTGGAGAGCAATGGTTGCAAAGGCTGCGGCAATCATAGGGTCCCTAGTCTCATGTGGAGCTGCTCCATGCCCTCCTCTTCCTTGTATTGTAGCTTTGAAGAGCCCTACACCAGCAAGCATCGGACCAGGCCTAGAAGCTATGGCACCAGTTGGTACTAACGGGTAAACATGTATACTCAAGATGGCATCGATATCATGCAAAACATCATCTTTTAACATATGGTAAGCACCAGCATAACCCTCTTCTCCAGGCTGGAATACTAGTTTAACAGTTCCCTTAAATCACAATATTGAAACATTAGCACCCACAGCGTAGCTAATCGAAAATATATACTGCTTTTGACCTACGTACCTTTAACATGTCTCTTTTGGGTTGAAGCAACTTGGCTGCTCCTAGTAGCATTGCTACATGCGAATCATGACCGCAAGCATGCATCTTCCCATCAATCTTGCTCTTGTGTCCCCAGTCTACTAGTTCCTTATGAATAGCAAAGATAGATCGATTTCATGACATCAGTTCGGACATATATATATATATATTTATTTATTTTAAGTTTAGCCAGTTCAAGGGATATCTATGTACTATTCATCAATCATTATCAAACATGTGTGACTTTAGCACTATATAGGATTTACTTATGAGCTGCAAATCCTGCAATCACACCAGGGTCCATTTTAACTGTATCAACTCTTTATATAGAATCCAAAAGTGAGACACTAATCAACTGGGACACCTTAAGTGAATTCATCAAATACATTCGTCCAGGTGGCCAACTCCATGTAGCTGTAGAACAGTGGCAACTAATAATAGAGTGATGTACAAGTAATACAACTGTATAGAGCTAGTCTATACCTATGTATCCGTGCCTCAAAACATATAATCATCACACTTAAACCTAATATACCAGCAGACCACCATGAGCATTGTATGGAATGACACAGTTAGAACTAAAAAGTGAGAGAGAACCTGGACAGGGAGAGCATCCATGTCAGCTCTAAGTCCAAAGACTGGTTTAGAACCAGAACCAATGAAGGCCACCACTCCAGTCTTGGCCACAGGCCATTTGTACTCAATCCCCAGTGAGTCAAGCTCAGCCCTGATAAGCTCACTGGTCTTGTGCTCTTCAAATCCCAGCTCTGGGTACTCATGAATCCTTCTTCTCAGCCCTCTCATCCATTCAAAGAACTCGGGCTCTCTTGCCGATTTCAACAGCTCCCTTGTCAAAACCTTAATCTCTGAATCCTCTGATTCATAAGCTACCTCTTCCAAAGCCCAAGGCTGATGAATTAGTGTGAGTGATAGTAACAAGCACAAGGTGAGTATGAAACTCATGACTAAGTGTCTTACAGTAGTTTAGTGTTGGAAATTTGAGAGTTGATATCTTTTGGGATTTCAAGAGCACAATGTGTTGGGTCTTTTAAGCTCATCAGAGTTGGAGAAAAATGGTAGTTTAGATTTCTTACACGCCTGAGAAAGTACTTACTGGGTAGCTGTGTTTAGCCAAATATGGAAACCTTTTGATCATACGTCAATCTAGATCGAGACTTTAGCATCAATAATTAAAAATAGGTAAAGAGATTAGCTTGCTGCACCATTCTCCTAGCCTCTTCTTCAGGAAGGATTTGCTTTCTATAAATCCATTACGAAAACCACTTAATTAGTCATTAACCCAATGACTGTGGTTTTTTGGCATCCTCCGGTCATTGGGTAGGTGAAGATTAACTCAGATGGTGCTTGGAAGCATACAGAGAGGGTTGGAGGGTTTGGTGCTGTTTTCCGTGACTTCAAAGGTCATATTCTTGGTATTTTTTTTCTAACATTGACATTCCGAGTTCCGTAGCAGCGGAGGTGATGGCGGTTATTACAGCTATTGAGCTTGCCTGAGTTCGGAATTTGAGGCACATTTGGTTAGAAGTTGACTCGTCACTTGTGCTCGACTACATTCGCTCTCCTATGCTTGTACCTTGGCAACTTCGTGTTCGTTGGCTTAACTGCTTAAGCTACATATCAAATATGACTTTTCGATCTTCTCATATTTTTCGTGAAGAGAATAAAGTTGCAGACGCTTTAGCGAATCATGGTACGACATTAACTCAGCTAGTTTGGTTGGATGAGGCTCCTCCTTTTATTTTTTCAGATTGTGCAAATGACGTTATGGGTCTTCCCCAATTTCGGTTTTCCTAGTTTTGATGTGTATGTTGTTGGTTTTCTTGAGAGGTTTTGGTTTGGTCCCCCTCTCTTGTTTTTCATTTTTTTTTTCTTTAATATTTCATTAGGGTGTTAGGGAGGTTATTCCTCTCTATCACTCGTCTTTTAACCAAAAAAATAAATAAATTAGTCATTAACCAATCTCATACGATTGTTTAAAGATGCTCCATCAAATTATTCAAATTTATTTTCTGAACTTTGATGAAATTTTGAAATGGTTACTGTGAGGTGAAAGTAAGTTGCTTTATGAGAGATGTAGTTAGTGAAAGTAGTAACAAACAGTATTTCTGTCAATATTTTGAACCTTGAGAATAAAGATTATCCCATTCCCAGCTATATATCTGTTTTTACTTTCCTTTTATTTTTTTTCAGTTTTTCCTAGCATACATATTAATTGTATTCAATGAATTAATGAATACACAAATTAGTGGTAATTTTGTAAATGTTAATATAGTTAATGACTTGAGATTATATTCTAAATCTATTAGTGGTAATTTTGTAAATGTTAATATAGTTAATGACTTGAGATTATATTCTAAATCTGATTGTTGTACTAGTTTTATCTATGAAAGTAAGTTGCTATTTTGGTTTAATGCTATGTGAATTCCATGAACCATATTGGATTCATTAATGTTACTTGTTAAGGACATTAAAATTTAAATTTGATGGCTTTAACGGAATTTTGTTAATGTGTGTACCCAGTGATGACAGGTTTCAACAGTTGTGAAAAGCATATAAGTTGTCATCTCCCTCTCCTCTCCAATATTCAACCTGTCAATGGCTTTTATTGCTCTAGGCATTGTTATCTACAGCATACTAATTTGTGCATGGAGGGTGCTGAACTATGTGTGGTTAAGGCCAAAAAAACTAGAAAGATGCTTAAGGAAGCAAGGCTTCAAAGGCAATTCCTACAGGCTATTGACTGGGGACATGAAAGATAGCTTTTTGATGCTGAAACAAGCGCAATCCAAACCGATCATCAACCTCTCACCCTGCCATGATATCGCAGCGCGAGTCATCCCTTTTGTGCATCAAACTGTGAAAAACTATGGTATGTTCTATGAAATTTACTAGTCAGATCCTCTCTTTTTTTTTTTTTTTTTCTTTTTTTTTTTTTGTAATTGAATAATGCCGTAGGTATATATGATTTGGTCTGTGTACATTATGCAGGTAGGGATTCTTTTATTTGGAATGGCACCCGGCCAAAGGTGAATATCACCAAGCCAGAAGATATAAAGGAAATCTTCAGCCAACATGATGATTTTCATAAGGTCTTAAACCCAATTACAGCTTTGCTAGTATCAGGCTTTGCAATATATGAAGGTGAGAAATGTGCTAGACATCGAATTATTATCAACCCAGCTTTTCATACACAGAAGCTAAAGGTATTGCATTCGCACTAGTGTCAATACTCTGTATATATATTTTCCTTAGATTTTGCTAATTACCTACCGTTTCTGGTTATGTGATCCATATTATATATGCTTTTATATATACAACTTTTCTTAGCTAAGGACGTCCGCACCAATTATTGTGCGGATTTGATATTTTGACTAATTTTTCGATTGATTTTTTACATCTCCACCATCTAGTCTTTAGGTACTCATGTATAGATCATCTCTGCGAATTTTCAGCCAATTTAATAACAATTAGCATATAAAACTATATTAAAATAAATAGACAGACTGTATTTTGTCTAAACTGAATCGTTCATGTTTATAATAGAAAATCGCACTTTTGAATGCCTTAACGATTATCAAATTGGCTGAAAATTTGTAGACATGATCTATACATGAGTACCTAAAGACTAGACGGTGAAAATATAAAAATTCAATCGAAAAGTTAGTCAAAATATCAAATCCGCACCATAAGAAATGGTGCGGATGTCCTTAGGCAGGAAAATTCCTTATATATATATGTGATCCAGCATAGTATTATAAAAATTTTCTGTTTTTTAATTTTCTATGTGTATGTATTGCAGGCTATGTTACCGGCCGTTTCTGAAAGTTGTAGTGAGATGATTAGTGAATGGGTGACATTGGTTACCGAAAAGGGTTCATGTGAGTTGGATGTGTGGCCTTAACTTCAGAACTTGACGGGGGATGTGATATCTCGAACGGCATTCGGAAGTAGTTATAAAGAAGGACTAAAAATATTCCAACTCTTGAGGGAACAAGCAGTACTAGTAACGAAAACCGCACATTTGGTCATTATTCCGGGGTGGAGGTAAAATTAAATTTACATGTTATTTATTCATCTATGTTGTGTAGTAGATTTGATCTCATTGATCTCGATTATTGACAGTCTCATGCACAGTGTGTACATACCGACTCATTATAGATGGTTAAAACTTATAACTTTAATATAGATGTATGGTGGTCAAAACATATATATAGCTAAAATTGCGTTATGTACATACACGGCCATGCATACAAGAATTTATGAATAATTAAGCATATACACCCATGCATAATCTTGAACCAGAAGACCATGAAGCAAAATGCATAAGAATTCAGAAGAGCATAAACACCCATGCATAATCTGGAACCAGAAGACCATGAAGCAAAATGCATAGTATTAATAATGAAATGATGGGCTGTTTACGCAGGCTTCTACCAACTAAGATGAACAAGAGGATGAAGCAAAACGCTAAAGAAGTACAAGGTTTACTCGAGAAAATTATAAATAAAAGAAAAGAGGCAATTAGGGGTGGTGAAGCAGCTAAGGATGACTTGTTAGGGATACTTTTGGAATCCAATTCCAAGGTAATTCAAGAAAATGGGAACCGAAAAAACATCGGATTAAGCCATCAAGACATCATCGATGAGTGTAAATTGTTTTACTTTGGAGGGCAAGAGACAACTTCAGTATTGGTTGTTTGGACATTGGTTTTGCTGTGTCAAAATCCAGATTGGCAAACTCGTGCAAGAGAAGAGGTTCTGCAAGTATTTGGAAGCAAAACACCAGACTATCAGGGGATGACGCAACTAAAAGTTGTAAGTATACGATATTTACTTATTTGGAGAATATTTACTTACGTAAACCGATTTTCATCTCAAACCTAGACTGGCGATCTATTCTTGTTGAGGAGGGTGATTTTTATCACATAATGCATTATATATATATATATATATATGATCTGAATCTCAACTTACAAATGCGTATTGCAGATGTCCATGATTTTACGTGAAGTTCTTCGGCTATACCCACCAATAGCTTCACTGAATCGAACAATTTACAAGAAATCACAACTTGGAACGTTATCATTACCAGCTGGAGTTGAAATATCCATACCAACATTGCTTATTCATCACAGTAAGAAACTGTGGGGTGATGATGCGGATGAGTTTAAGCCAGAGAGATTTTCAGAGGGAGTTTCAAAAGCAACCAAGGGACAAATTTCCTTCTTCCCCTTCGGAGGAGGTCCACGCATTTGCATTGGTCAAACCTTTGCGATGATGGAAGCGAAAATCGTGTTATCATTGATTTTACAAAACTTCAACTTTGAGCTTTCTCCATCATATGCTCACGCTCCTTCATCCTTTATAACTCTCCAGCCACAGTACGGCGTTCATATCATCATATACAAACGCTAAATGCATGTACGTTCTGTGGTGGACTGTGAAACCTTGGAAGGTTGGGCAATAAAAAGGTTAAAAACAATATCAAGACATACAATATCTTGAAAATTAAGTAATAAGACACTACCCTTCCTGTCCTGTCTTTTTATTCAGTTTTATTTGAGAGAGTTTGTAAGAGAAGTAGTTTATAATAATAGTTTGGTATTGAGGTGAAAAAACTCAAAGATGGAAAAACTGTGTTTTAAATAAGCAACATGTCACATGCTTTTTAAAATCGTAGTTTTTTCAACTAAATTTTATAAATAAACACCTTATTAGAAACTTACCAAACACATAATCAACTCATAATGATAATTATAAGTGATTATTTACTCCAAACTCAATACCAAACTATGCATAAATCTCTCTATATAAGCAATTTTATAAACTAAGGGCATTACTGACATTAAGGAGTTGACAAATCAATAAAGAGAATTTGCTTAATTAAGAGCATCCGCACCCATAAATTGGGTTTGCTCAAGCAAATGGTGGGGCCAGAAGTAAATTTTGCTCCATGCAAATCAATTTCATATTTTGCTCAAGCAAATCGATTTTTACACACACCCATTCACAATTTGCTTGAGCAATTCAATTTTGTCTTGTTGTGAAATAATTAAAATTTTGTTAGTGATTCCAAGAGTTAAAATTCAAAAAAACGTTTAAGTTTCAATAGGTCAAAAGTTGACTTTTTGATCCGTCGTGATTTTTGAAAACCTTCCTTCACGAAATTTGTAGGGCTCGGCGATACGAGTTCGTAGACGCGTGAAACGGACTTTATATGAGGAAGTTATGACCTGTTAAAGTTATTTCTAATCTTTTGAAAAAGGGTATAAATAGAAGGGTTAAAAGTGGAAACCCAAAAAATTTACAAATTGTCAAAATAGCACAGCAGCCCTCGATTACTGTTCATTGTCTTCTCTCTCGACGCCGGATCTTCCCAGCCGTCGTTCTCCGCCGTCCGACGACACCAGCCGTCGTGCCACCCACAGAAATGACAAGCTCGACCCCCTCTTTCGTTTGAACCAAGACCCAAGCGGAGCCGCTCGACGTGGGAGGTGCAGCAAAGCTCGGGAGCGACCGCCACCTTCAAGGGCGACGCTCGGCGTCATCTCTGGCGAAGCCTAGCTCGAGGCAGCCTCCTTCCAGTCATCCTTGTCCCTCTTCCAGGAGCCGTAATAAAAAAAAAAGTCCCTGACGTCACCCACCTGCTGTGGGCTCCGCCATTCGATCGAGCAACGGGTCTAGCGAAATTTGCTCGAGTGGTTGATGGAGCAAAATTTGCTCGAGCAGATGGAGGAGAGAAAGCCGCCGGTGCGAGCTCAATTCTGGGGTGCTCGAGCAAATCTGGCCGGGTCCCACCTCTTGCTCGAGTAGATGGAGGTGAAGTGCTTGGCGGTGCGGATGCTCTAATAGAGATTTGTGATTGAGGGGGGTGTATTGTTGTAATAACCTGATTTTATTCGTGTTTATTATGTAAATTTCTCATAATTATTGGAAAGATGATTTATGAGAATTGAAATTTTGTACGCTTTTATTTAATCGTTACGCGACGTTAGAAGTGTTTCCGAAAGTTAAAATTCGGAAAACGTTTAAGTTTTAATGGGTCAAAAGTTGACTTTGTGATCCGTTATGAATTTCTAAAAGTTTCTTTCACGAAAGTCGTAGAGAGCGATGATACGAGTTCGTAGCTGCGTGAAACGGACGTCGTATGAAGAAGTTACGACCTGTTAAAGTTATTTCCGTTTTCAGAAATTAACTATAAAATGTCGAATTTCGGGAAAAAGTAAGAATTTCTCATTTCGTCTGTTTACCATTTACTGTAGCTTTTTACTGTAGTAGTTACTGTTCAAAATTCTCTCTCTCCTCGATCGGATATCTTCTCCTCTGATCTCCTCTGTTCGGCCACCACTGCCCGAGCGCCACCCCACGACGTTTTCGTCTCTTCCTTCTCTTCCTTTCGAGCTAAGGCGCAGCCCAAGCGGAGCTCTGTGCGCGAAGCGGCAAGGCTAGGAAGATCTGCCGCCGTGCGCGACGGCGCTGCAGGCGACGCCCCACCTCGAGCCACCCATCATCCAATTCACCTCGACCGTGCCGTCCACCCTGTGGAGGTGGATTACGCCAATTCAAGCCGGATCGAGCGGATCGAAATTCGATCCCAGCTGACCCATTTCCTTCGACCCGACCCGACCCGGATTTGACCTGACTTGATCCGCGTTGACCCGACCAGAACAGACGTTGACCGTTGACCCGACCCGAAACTGTAGCGATTAGATCCGACCTCGATCCGACTCGACCCTAAACGAATATTCACCATTTCTGGTGAATTAAGGTGAGTAAACCTCACTGTCTTCGTATTAAATACGAGTTACTTATCGTATTGTTAATTATCGTTTATGTTTCGTTATATGCAAAATGTTTTTATGAAAAATTATATTTGTTTTGAATTAAATTAAATTGATCTACTACGGTTCATTGGTAAGTAAAATGATTTTATTATAAAAGTAATTTTTAAACGTATTTTACGATCAATGACTATAGTTGGTATTAGTGGCCAGTTCCTGAGTGAATGCCTACGTGTGTGTGTGTATATATATATATATATATATATATATATATATATATATATTTAAGTAATATATATATACGTTGATTGATGTGAAAGTGTATTGATGTGGAATTGTGAAATATATGTTTATATTGAGGGTGTGTTTTGGATGATTTGTGTTGTTGGGAAATTGTTATAATTGGGTTTATGTGAGTTGTGGAATGTGTTGTTGAGTTGGTACGGAAACCAACTGTCAACGTGAGATCTCGTCGACATAGTGGTGAAAGGGATCTTACATGTGTGCGGAAAGGATCTCGCCAAGTGATGGTGAAAGGGATCCTTATGGAAATTATCGGATAGGGTCTCACCAAGTGATGGTGAAAGGGATCCTTATGGTAATTAAATCGGGAACCAAGCCTTTGGCCGGGTAACTAGTTACGATCAGTTAGACTTGTAGTCTGTCCGCGTCTGTGTGAATTGTTGGGGAATGACAGTGGTCATTGCGCCTAAGTGGTAATTTGTTGGTTGTTTGTGAGCTGTGGTGGTTTTGAAAATGTGTTTATTATTTGTGAGTTAAATTACCTTATCATGTTCTATTTGTTTACTCACACGAGCTTTTAAAGCTTACTGGGTTCGTTGTTTACAACTCGATGCACCAATCAATGGTGTAGGGGTTAGACCTGCAGGGGTTGACCAGTAGCCAGGAGGAGTCGTCTGAGTTGAGAGGCTAGAAGGTGGGGTCCTTTGTGTAGCTGGGTTTTATTTGTTATTGAGTATTAGAGCATCCGCACCCATGAAATGGTCTTGCTCAAGCACCTGGTGGGCCCAGGAGCAAATTTTGCTCAAGCAAATGGAAATCAAATTTTGCTCCACCCAAATCGATTTTTTCACACACCCATTAACAATTTGCTTGAGCAACTCAGTTTTGTCTTGTTGTGAAATGATTAAATTTTTTTTTACCGGATAGATTAACCACCAATAATAATGTGTCACGTATCATTATCGACTCGATATTATCCAAGATTTTCGATAAGCTTTCCGATTAATAGATAATTGACACGTTAGTATATGCCTTGAACTAGTCATCTGGTGGCCCACGATATCTGTTATGTTGGGGTAGGTTTTCCTTTTGGGTTATTATGTGCTTTTGAATCCGTTTGAGTTTAATTATTAAGCTTGTGTTCAATTTAAGTATGTGTGTTAATTTTAATATGTATTTCTATTTCATCTTAATAAATAATTTTTTTATTTCTCGAACAAATTGGTGTGAGTTGATTAAAAATTGAAGTAGTATTTATAAGAAAATTTTTGGGAGAGTTTTGAAATTTTTGGGATTTTTTTACTATTTTTTTGGTTTATTTCCGTTCTGATCAAATTGTAGCCGTTGTCTTTGAATTCTGACCGTCGGATCAAAATTTCAGATTGAAATGGAAGGCCCAGATTGAGTTGCCCCTTTTTTTTTGACCGGTCAGACTGCCACGTGGCAGCCTGACATTGGCTCATTTTAAAAAGGTTACTGTTCATCTTCTTCCCCATTTTTTCCCGCCGTTTTCTGCCGTATCTTCCCGGCTTCCGTTCGCCGCCGTCCGGCCACTCCAGCCGACGTGCCACCCACCAAAATGATGGGCTCAAGGTGCTCTTTCATTTGGGACCAGTCTCAGGGGCATTTTCTTGATGTGGGAGGTGCGGCAAATCTCGGGAGCCACGGCCACCGTCGAGTGCGGCGCTCGGCTTCACCTCCGGTTCGTGCTAGTGCTCGAACGTGCCGGCCACGAGCTTTTGTGCCTCTCCAACGTCCGAAAAGCCAAAGAAAACGGAGCCCGGCCCCACCAGCTGCTCGAGCAAGCATCGGAGCAAACTTTGCTCGAGCCTTCGCTCGAGCAGTTTGACTCGTTGACTGCTCGGCATCTTGCTCGCCGTTTTCGACCCCGGTGCGTGCTGTTTGAGCACCTTGCTCGAGCACCTTGGCCGGTCCCACCAGCTGCTCGTGCTCTTGCTCGGCATCTTGCTCGCCGGTGCAGATGCTCTTAGTGTGAGACTCTATTTTACATTCATGTTTTTAATGATGTAATAATTCGAGTGTTTGGTGCCACGCAGTGAACTCTGTTGTGATACTTAGTTATTTGTATAATAACTTTTAAGTATTTGAGTTTATTTATGATTTATCATGCTGACGAATTCATATTTTTATTATTCGAATTTCGTGGCGTGACAGTTTGGTATCAGAGCGTAGGGTTACATATTTGGTGGTAAATTGTACTTTTGAGAGATGGTCCGACTGCAGCGGTTCACCATCATGCTTGCTCGTATTGGTATATTACTGGGTATGTAGGGGGTAGCGAGTTGAGTCATAGTATAGAGTGTTGTCTCTATAATGAGTTTTAGTGATCTTTGCGCTTCTGATTAGTTCTATGGCCTTGATTAATGTATGTCGTGCCTAACTTACACGTTGGTTTAAGTTAATGCAAATATTAATCAAGTGTTTTCCATGTTTCATAGGATGGATAGTCGTAGAGGTAGAGCAAGAGGCCGAGGTAGGGCCAGACGGGGTAGAGGCAGAGACCGCCCAGTTGAGGACTTTTATGAGGAGGAGGAGGTGGCGGTGCCGTTGGTCGAGATGTCTGTTCCTCCTGTAATTGTGCTTGATGACGGCCACGTGCTGAGGTTGATCAGAGAGATTGAATGCAGAAAATTGAGAAGCATTTTGATTTGATTGTTTGCTCTGAGATCGAGAAGAGGAAGATAGTCACTTTCTTCCTCAAGGATGATGCTCTAGACTGGTGGATGCGACGCCCCACCTCGAGCCACCCATCATCCGACTCGCCTCGACCGTGTGCTCCACCCTGTGGAAGTGGATTACGCCGATTCAAGCCGGATCGAGCTGATCGAAATTCGATCCCAGCCGACCCGTTTTCAGTGTTTGACCCGACTCGACCCGGACCCGATCCGCGTTGACTGGACCCGACGTTGACCGTTGACCAGACGTTGAACGTTGACCAAACGCTGACCGTTGACCCTACCAGGACTGTAGCGATTAGATCCGACCCGATCCTGCAGCGATCTGACTCGACCCTAAACGGATATTTACCATTTTTTGTGAATTAAGGTGAGTAAAGCTCACTGTCTTCGTATTAAATATGAGTTACTTATCGTATCGTTAATTATCGTTTATGTTTCGTTATATGCAAAATAGTTTTATGGAAAACGATATTTGTTTTAAATTAAATGAACTTGATCGACTACGGTTAATTGGTAAGTAAAATGATTTTATTATAAAAATGATTTTTAAACGTATTTTACGTGAAGTTTCAGCTTCTCGGTTGCCTTAGAGCAGGATGTGGAGCGAGGGTGATGTGGTGTGAATGTCGTTATGGTGGCGTGGTCGTGGCCATCGGTTCAGATGGCGTAAATGAGGTAGATAGCGGTGGTGTTTCTGGCTTCGGGTGCGACGGCGGTTTGTTGGAACATGGCCGACCATACTTGTTGGGCTATGGCTTGTTTTTCTTTATTGGGAATATTATTTTAGGTTTTTATTTATGGGATGTGATGTTAGATCTCTGCCAGCTCTATGTTTTAGTTTATCTGTTACCAATAAGTCCTTGTATTAGGAATGCTAATTCACTTAATGTGTTGTCGATGTACTAGCGCCTCTAGAGTAGTACTGACAGAGGATCTCCGCTACCTCTAAGAATTTGATCTGTGTAATGATTAGGCTTATTATCTATATACCACATTTGGTACTAACACTAATTGTTTGTCTATCAATCGAAGGCAGTGGCAGGGTATGTAACAGTCTTTTTTGGTTTATGATGAATATATTCTCACTTTTGGCTTATTAAAAATAAAAAATAAAAAAATTATGTATGGTCAAATAGGAGTAAAACACTCCAATACAACTAAAAAACTTCGAAACTAGTAAGTATTTTACTCTTATTTTTGGATGATGGTCAGTTTTTTAACATTATTGTTAGCTAGTTCACAAATGGCTCTCCGCCTCTCTCTATCTCTGCTAAACCCTAGCCGTCATATCTTGGGATCCAAATGGTGCCCGTCACCTAAACCAAGCATATCTTTTGTGTCTGCCTCCCGCTACCTCTTTACAACAATCCAACACCGACTTTATCCGACGAAAGTTATTTCTCCTGCTATCTCCACTGAGGTTTTTTTCAATATGATTTTAATTTGGAGTAGAGTCCATGGAGATTGCTATTGGTCTTTGGCAGTATGAGTTAGCAGCAAATCCGGCTAATGTTCGACTGACAAGGAAGCGATTGAAGAAAGGATGGTTGAATCTATGGAGACTCAAACTTTGGGGCTTGAGGGATCTGATTTGAAATCATCTAAATCGGGTCCGAATCATTATGAATCCATGGTTGATATGTGAGTGTACAAGAAGATTTTGGGATTATGAGATTCCATGTGTGGTGATGGCGCGTTACTTTGCTGATGGTATGAAATTATGTAGCGTGGTGGTTCGTGTTGTAGGGGCGGCGGCAGGGGATCAGTCGGTGTACGGCAGAAGACGCCATGTTGAGGATGACTCACATACCCCTACTTAGGGTTGAGTGCCCAAATCAAATTGGGGGCCCAAAACTATTTGGGAGTTTAGGGTGTCCTTAGCAGGTGTAGTTATTTTGTGGAGTTGGCCCAATTTGTGGGCCACACTGATGTGCCCTGGTTTTTCAGGGTTTCGCATTTGGGACCCTGATGGATTATCTCAACTACAAGAGATCATAGATCGGAATAACGAATCTTCTAGAGTAGTACTGAATGAAGGTTCAAGCTTAATACATATACATGAAATGTCCAATGAGTGTACCACGAGACATTTACTACCGTGGGTATTACCACACATCATTTTGTCTATCGATGGCAGCGGATGTGTATTTAATAGCCACTCTGGCTTTAGGACAGTACAAGTTATTTTTGTTTTTTTATCTCCAGAAAGTATTTTGGATGTATTATGCTACCATTGTATTCGACTCATTTGATTGAGTCATAATTTTATTTATAAAATTCTTTCCTTGATTCAAAAAAAAAAAAACTTCAAAACTATTGTTGATACCCAAAGAATCATGCGACTAATCAATGTGCTAAAAAGTAGCATAAACACGCTATTTGTATAAAATTCTATACTTTTATAGAATTTTATATGAACATCGTATGGCTTCAACGCATCAAGCAAACAATACTCTAGATGTGGACCCAAGCCATATCCAAGTATTCTTGGGACTTGCAGATGTGGGTGTGGTGTGAAAGGTTACGGAAACGCACATGCTCATTCGTTGATTTAATATCGTCGGTGATTTCGGTCTTGTACCCGAAATCCAAACCCAACGAGTTAGATCGATGAATATAATAGTGAACATCCATGAGAATATGAGATTGGGCCAGTATTCCTTTTCCTTTTAAAACTCAAATCTCAATTCACCTTAAACCCAATATCACTCCTCGCGTTAAAAGATTCTTCTTCCCCGTTGCAACCAAACATCCGTTTCTTCTTCCTGTAGTGAGATCTCCTCTCCACTGCAACAACCAAATGTCTTTCCTTGCAACAACCTTATACACATAGATTGGCCTAAAATCTTTGAGATATACTGCTTCCTCCTTGTAACTGCTTAGGATGAAGATTTATGACCAGTCATGAGTAATTCTCTTCTTCCTTGAATAATGAGACCATAACTCTCAAGATTTCTCATCCCATAATTTATGGCACTGCAGCCTTCTCTGCAGTAAAGCTTGTTGACTGCTGCAAAGGATTTGTTTTCTCCCTAATCCCAATATATCGCTTCTCATCTAAGTACTCCTTTCCCAGATTTTATGGCCGAAATCATGTATGATTTGCGGGATACACGTTTTATCCAGATAGTCAAGGGTTCTGTTGAACCTTATAGTCTATAATCAAGCCTATAAAAGGGAGGCTTGAAACGGGGGGAAGGATCATCACGCATCAGCAAGCAAAATCCCAGAAAACCCTTAGAAGCAGCCTCTTATCATTTCAAGCCTCAATGCCTTCAACCTTCATGCCCAGTTAACCATCTTCCCAAACAAATATCTTCAACCCCACCTCTTCTTAAACAACCATTTTATGGCCGAAATCATGTATGATTTGCGGGATACACGTTTTATCCAGATAGTCAAGGGTTCTGTTGAACCTTATAGTCTATAATCAAGCCTATAAAAGGGAGGCTTGAAACGGGGGGAAGGATCATCACGCATCAACAAGCAAAATCCCAGAAAACCCTTAGAAGAGCCTCTTATCATTTCAAGCCTCAATGCCTTCAACCTTCATGCCCAGTTAACCATCTTCCCAAACAACTATCTTCAACCCCACCTCTTCCCAAACAACCATTTTATGGCCGAAATCATGTATGATTTAAGGGATACACGTTTTATCCAGATAGTCAAGGGTTCTGTTGAACCTTATAGTCTATAATCAAGCCTATAAAAGGGAGGCTTGAAACGGGGGGAAGGATCATCACGCATCAGCAAGCAAAATCCCAGAAAACCCTTAGAAGCAGCCTCTTATCATTTCAAGCCTCAATGCCTTCAACCTTCATGCCCAGTTAACCATCTTCCCAAACAACTATCTTCAACCCCACCTTTTCCCAAACTAGAAACCCAGAAAACTCTCAAATTCTCTTTCACCGCAGTGCGTTTCTAGCCCCCACGCCATGCTATCATACTGTCAAGCTCCATTTGATTTCAATTCGTTGTCTGAATCACATATAAGATTTCTCATTAATCAGATTATTGGGTTAATCTTAGCCTAGTCCATACTTAATCAAAAAGACCCCTCACAACTATTAATTACAACGAGAAAAATGAAATCAAATTAAATAAAAAAATTTGAGAGAAACTAGTCCAAAAAAGTGGACACACCAAACTACGAAAGCAAATTAACCTACACAACACAAGCTCAGTGCATAATGCATTTCCATGAGGCCAAGGGACCTGAGCGGTATACCGTACCAACAAAAAGAGCGGTATACCGTACTAGGGCTGTATAGGGATCTTGACTGAAACTCTCACAAAAAGCTTGAGAGCAGGCCTAAAAGGGAACAAAAGAAAAGAAGAGAATCGAAGCCCATCCTTCCAAGTCACAAACTGCAGCCCAAAAGTAATGTCCCTAAAGCCCATTCATCCTTTCGTCTCCCATTGGGTTCGGCCAACGTTGAGCAGTTCGGATGAGTCTTTTGTTTGTGAGACACAACAACGAATTAAGGACATGTGCTGAAGTTCTAGAGTGACATACCCTAATTCAAGGTTCGATTTGGGGGATATCTTTTTTGTGAAAGAATGAAAAAGTATCATTCTAGTTTATCTCTCTTTTTCATTGATTCAATATATCATGTATCCATACAAAAAGATATTGATCCTCAGATATCTCTCGAAAACAAGGGTGATTATAATTGCATATGTTTTAGACACTAAATTCTTCTAATATAAAATCAATGACATACTATAATCACAACAAGCAGCGTCCCACAATTATTGCACTAGGGTTCAAAGATGCAAAAGAAAGAAGCAACTCACTACGTTCAAATACAGTCATCTCTTGTTCTTCCAGGTTCATCCAAGCTTCAATATCTTGACCCCCTTTGGTATCAATCAAAGTAAATAAATTCTTGTATGATCCAGGTTGATTAGTTCCCCAAATGGGTTTCCCCCACCCAAAATCCATATCATAAAGCGGAAATCCGCATATACTTGTAAACCGAAAGATGTTCACTCCCATCTTACTGATTAGTTCATCCTCCTCTTTAAGAGATTCAGAAAGAACTAATAAAGCGTCTTCATCTTTGAATCTGTTTGCCTTGTGACTGCAAAAGTTTTTGAAGCCTCTTCTCATATTGACAACCATCTCAGGTAATTCTATGTCATTTTTCTCAATCAACACACTGAATGAGAAAATGAGATTCCCCATCGTATTCTCTGGCAGCGAAGGGACCATTCTGTTCCTTAGATTCACCACTTGCGACATCAACGAAGGCCTTGGTATCCCTAATATGGATTGAGAAGAAGAAATAGCACATTTCCACAAAATTGCTGTTACTAACTCAACATTTGTAGGGGGAGCATTATAGCCTAGGTTTCGCAGTAGTATACTGGATTTATCCTTGAGATTGGCTAACTTTGAGTGGCTGAAAACAAACCTCCTTGTGATGAAATTTTGAACTCCAAGAAGGTCAATAGTGGGTTCGATTGATGTTTCAGAAGGTGGCATCAGAGATGGTTCGATGAACTGAGGAAGAACTCCAATTTGACCACGGACATCTGCTGTCCAGCTCCTGAGAAAAGTGAAAATGGATGATGCATCTGCAATCTTAAGTGATATACAGGTTCCAACAGCAATTCCACCACATTTAAAGACAGTGAGTTTGATAAGTGTAACGATATTAAGGACCTCAGGTTCACTAGTGAAGGGAAGAAAATGTTTTGAGTAAGTTGGGATCAGGTTGGGAGAGAACATCAGACAGACTGCAGTTTATTTTGGCTTCTATAAAATAAGCTCCTGCATCATTGCAATCAATGGAGACATCGTCTTTGAGCCGCCCACCTAGGGGATAAAAATTCACTAAGGTTTTGGATAGTGACTTTTGTAGGTTGTTTGATCTTTCAGAGACGATGGCAGGGAAATCAGCAGTATAATTGTTGTTGCTAGGATAGAATAAAATTATCTTTCCGTACAAATTACAAGGTATTCTTTGGTCCAACAGAGTAAGCTTGAAGGATTTGAGGTGGAAGGAGTAGGAGCTGAAGGCCTAACAAGTTTTGTTGAGACAATCTCCATTTTTTGTTATTGCATGTTGGACTTTATTTCATGTGAAATTGTATTTTATTTATACTAAATGAAATCCAAGAACATATTCAAAAAATTAATAGTTAATGATCTCTTGAGATTATAATCTAAATCTGATTATGTTTGCGAAAATATATATATATATATATATATATATATATATATATATATATATCTAACTCTGATAGATCCATTGTCATTAAACGCATGTTTGATCTCATTCTAAAAATAATTGATTATTTCCATGCATGTCAGATTTTATTTCAAATCCAGATCTCTAGGTTTCTCTCTTTTATTTCTTTCCATTTTCTTTCCATGCATCGATTTTATTTTTAAATGGAATTGGATACTATTTAAACAAAATCAATCTCATGGACTATATGTATTAAGGAATACGGGATTATGTTCTAAATTTGATTGTTGTAATTGATGGCATTCATTTTTATTAAATGTACGTTGAATTACATTCTAAAAAATTCAATATTTCCATGTTAGATTTTATTTTGAATCCAGTCCTCGTAACTCTCTCTCTCTCTCTTATTTGAATGGAACTGGATTTCTATTCAAGCTATAGACCATATAGTTAATTAAGGAGATAGGATTTTATTCTAGATTTAGTTACTGTAATTTAGGACGTTAATTTCTTTAAGGGTGTGTTTGGATAAAGGAAAAAGTGAGAGAAATTTAATTTTTTTTTTTAGTCAAGAGAGAAATTTAATTGAAAATGAGGATTTCATAATTCCTAAAATGAGCTTTATCACGTAGAAAATTCTAAATTCTTTAAAAACGAAAACGAAAGAATTCATGGTTTTCAATTTTTCACTAAATGGAGTTGTCAATGTAGTACTATTTGCTAATTAGTATTTGATAGAATACATCAATTGCTTAGTTGAGATTCGTGTTATGATTTCAGGTTTTTCTCTTTTAAACTGCCGTAATTTAGGATTTAGGCTCTATGTCTCCCCTTGTATTTTGTGATTTTACAAATTTTGTATGAATGATCTATACATTAAGTTATAACATCTGAACGGTGGAGATGTGAAAATATAACCGAAAAGTGTGTCAAAAAAGAAACTTCGCATTTTAATTTCATAGCGAAGGTTCGCTCTGGATGGGAACTGTATATTTATATATATTTCTTATCCATAGCAAATGTTCGTTTTGAAATTACGGAGTGAAATTCCTTATTTCGGTATGTATGACATGATCCAGAAATTTTGGTATGTATGACATGATCATCTCTCCAAAGTTCCATCTAGTTTTCAGCTTATTTGGAAAATCGTTAAGGTACCAAAAAGATAAAAAGATCAACGAACAAACTACATCTATTCAATATGAACCAATAGTGTAAATCACGATTACGAATGTTAAACAATTATCAAATTAGATGAAATTTTGTAGAAGTGATCTATAAATTAAGGCTTTTAAAACCATATGATGGAGATGTGGAAATGTAACAAAAAAGTGAGCCTAATAAGAAACTTCGTACTTCAATTTCAAATGTATACATGTTTGTATACATAGTAGCGAAACCAAAAGAAATATAATGGGGGGGGCCAAAAAAAATTTTTGCGAAACTTCTATATCTTAAATCAAAATACAACTAATAACAAATACAAAAGTTACTTAAACAGTACTTTACGTTCTTCAATAGAGCTAAACTCATCAACGCCAACATCCTCAACTTTTTTTCTTTTGAAGAATGAATGAATTGTTTTCAGTTTAGCCATGAACCTACAACTTTCAAATAGAAAAATTTAAAATCGGATGAATATAAATCAATGAATCTTAAATTTTGAATACAAATTTACATAAAGAAAGACAATCAAAACACTCACTTACCCAAGAAAGAACAAATCAAAATAATGGAGAACAAGAACAGATCTGCATATACAAACATTCAGTCAATCTGAAAATTCTTTCCTTCAATATATTATATATAGGGATATATTTTTAAAATAAATCTGAAAAGTGAATTTGAATTGAATACCTAAAGCATGATTATAGGAAAGTAAAAACAGAAGAAGGAAACGAATAGACATAAAGAGACTAGGAGTCTATGATTTTATTATGCAATTAATGTTTACTATTTGTGTTTACTTACTTAATTTATTAAAATATTTAATTAAAATATTAATTGGGGGGGCCAAATTAAGTATTATTAAAGGTGGAGTTTAAATTTTAATGAACTCATTTATGGGAAACCATTTGCTTCGGAGGGATATGGCTCATGCTGGTCCCTTCTACGTTCCGTCATTGTGTATACATATCGGGTGTGAGAATGAGAGAAGTTATCCAAAAAAAGTGGGTGAGTAGGCGGGCCTAGTTAAACTATTATCGTCTTTTTCGTTGTTGTAGGAAGTGTACTATAATCAACCACTATGGTATTCATTGCCCATGTGAATTGGAAGAGACGGGCAGTGACTTCAGAGGATACTAGGGGTGGATTCGGTTCCATTCGGTTTGGTTTTTGGCCAAAACCGAGAACCAAACCGAACTAAAATTTTAGTTTGGTTCGGTTCGGTTTTTTATTTTTTTAGATAGTGAACCGAAAACCGAATCAAACCAAACGGTTCGGTTCGGTTCGGTTTTTTTCAGTTTTTTTTTTTTTTTTTGTAAAAAGTGTAATATTAAATATTTGTATTTAAAAAAAAAACTTTGTGAAAAATTCAAAATTCACTAATTCGACTATTCAAATAGTTGAGTTTTTTTTGCTCCTAATAGTTCCTTATTTTTATAAGCATACGCATACAATCTATTGGTAATATTTATGACAACAAATCATCAATCTACAAAAATTATAACCACCAAAGTCTCAACTCTTAAAGATTCAAACTATGACATCATAATTTAATATTTTTAAATTAAAAAAATATGGCCTTGGATTTTTTAGGCAGCATAACACTCTTAATATTTTGCCTAGAGTCCTACACGGACATTTTGAATATTTTTACATGCACACGACCTCACGCAAAAACAAAATAAAATGTAAAATATTAATAGAAAAGTAAAACACATAATCATAAAACCTAAAATCACATTAATCACATCAAATATTTAATAATAAAATACAAAACGACATCTTTTTAATGAGAATTCAGTTTTTCGGTTCGGTTCGGTTTCACAAAATAAAACCAAAAACCAAACCGAATTGATTCGGTTCGGTTCGGTTTTTTTCTTTCGGTTCGGTTTTTTTTGTTTTGGTTCAGATTTCGGCTCGGTTTTTTTCGATTTTCGGTTTCGAATGTCCACCCCTAGAGGATACGTACTCAACCCCCTTTACCCTCTTATGCTTCAGCCCTTGTACGTAGTTAGGACCTCTTAGGCAACCCAATCAACATCATTTTTTTTTTCATTATTATTAATATATTTAATTGGTTACTTATTCGTCCATATCTATTAATTAAGTAAATTCTATTTATGAAACTGTTAATCTCCTAATGTCAATAATGTCCTTGATTTATTAAATTAAACTTTGTTCAAGGAAGGTTAACTCCGTAACTTCCGTGGTGTGTCTTGTCCTAATAAGACTTGTAGTCTAGATACTCTATTAGATAGGGAATCCCTGTTCGCCAGGGATACTTGATGTAATGCCTATATAAAGGCCTCCTTATCAATGAATAAACACAGAGAGATTTATCAATCTATTTCTCCTACAACACGTTATCAGCACATTGCTCTAGCCTCCCGTCTAATAAGCCCTAGAAACCCTAATTCCGAATTTTTTTTTTCGAAACCCTAACCTACCGTCGGCCGCCGATTCTTCTCTTCGGCACCGTCGGCCTCTTCTCAGCAGCATCTGCGCTGCTCGCCTGCCGCACTGTACCTTCGAGTACTGCTCCTCCTCTGCCTCTAGGCAGACAACCCGCTCGCCAGCAGCTCTCCCTTGCGTGCTACTTTTTGCACGCATCTGCCAGAAGATCAAAATTGCTCGCAAGCCAAGCAAGCGATCCGCGAACCCTTATTCGTGGTTGAGAAGAAATCAAGAAAAATCGAAGAAAACAAGCTTCCCCAAGAGTCAAGTTTCGTTTGATCAAGCTTCTCTTGAAGAGGTAAATCTTTTTATAAACGTTCCCGCTTATGAAAATTTCAATAGTTGGGTTTTGTTTCCTTCCGGGACCTTTCCGTGTCCCTGCTTCTTCATCCCGATTCTATCGCTTCTCGGGACGGCATACGGGGATTTAGTCACCCCGGTGCCAACGTTTATTGGGGTAACTGTGATGTTACCGGCCACCGTTATGCTTGTGACTGTGATGTCACTGTGAACCATAACGTATTATTCTTTTTTGGAAAGAAAACAAAGGGAAGATATCGATTGTGACTTGAAGTCACGTTAAGCATCGATTTATGTGACCATGATATATCTTGGCACTGTTCTAAAAAGAACAATCAAACTTGATTAGTATTCAAACATACTAACGTCTCCCTGTTTGTGTTCTGTAGATGGCTGACACTCAGCGTCCAGAATTTGACATCTTGGATGTCCAAGGCAAGGAATACAAGAGGTGGGTCTCAGATGTTGAGAACACTTTCATTGGTAAAAGATTTACTGCCACCATCAACCCTCCTGAGGATGAAAGCTTACACGCTTCTCCTGAACAGAAAGCACAAGCCCTGATGTTTCTCAGGCGCCATATCCATCCAACGCTCAAGAAGCAATACCTGAGGAAAACTGATCCCAAAGAGCTATGGGATATCCTCAAGGACCGCTTCGACAATGTGCATGACGCACAACTCCCAGACCTCATGTCTGATTGGGAGCAAATCCGCTTACTGGATTTTGATTCCGTCCAGGAATATCATCAGACTATGCTAAACTTGCAATCTGATTTGAGCTTTTGTGGGGTCGAAAAGACCGATGATGATATGATGGAGAAGACTTTCACAACGTTCCCAGAATCTGCGTCCATGTTGTCGCATCAGTACCGCGATCTCCGCGAGAAAGGCACTATCAAAACCTTCAGCGATTTGATGAATGTCCTTCAGAGAAAGGAGAGGTACCATGAGTTGATTCTTACCACCAATAAGAGGCCTCGAGGTCCGAAATTCATTGCGGAATCTCATCAAGCCCGTGGTAAAGCTTTTAAGCAGAAGCATCAACCTCATGAACGTCAAGCACCGCCACCACGTACGCCAAGAGCAATACGTGGCGGACGAGGAGGGAGAAGAGGCGTCGGCCGTGGCCGACCGCTTTCTTGGACAAGGGATGATGGCAGAGCCGCCGCTCCCAGAGGGAGGAACAGTTTTGGTTCCGGTCCCAGGCGTGGTGGCCATCCGCCGAACAATGCTTCGGCTCCTTGCTTCAAATGTGGTTCTAAGAATCATCTCCAACGCGATTGCACAGCAAGTAGAGATATTCAAGCCGCTTACAAGAAACACAAACAATACATAGAACAAGAAGCACACTATGTAGGAGACTTTGAGGAAGAAGTATACGATGAGGAAAATACGAACTTCGCCATCGATGACTTCCAACCTACCAAGAAACGTAGGACTCAGGAGTATGATACTCCAGACTATGAATAACTATTTGACTTAGGTCATGAGATACGTGTTCAAGTTTGATTTTGATTGTTATTTTGACAGAATAGTCAATAAATCACGACTTTGTTCGATAAGTCGTTCTATTTAGAACAACCATGATGTATTTTTGAGTTGTCATCAATAAAATCTATCTTATTCTACGAATGATTTGAGATTTTTACATCCCTGAAAGCAAAATTGGTTCAATGCGTCCAATTCTCAATGGCATAATCATTTTGAGTTCACCAAAATTCTGGTGATGTTAACTCATATCCGAAAAATCACAAAAGACAAAAGGAGAGATCCGCGATACGCGATACGCCATCCGCGATCCGCGATACGCCATCCGCGAGCCGCGATGCACGATCCGCGATCCGAGATCCGCGATCCGTGATCCGCGATCCGCTATCCGCCAACTTGGCCGCGACCCGCCAGGCCTCGCTCGCCATGTCTATTCGCCAACTAATCCGCGATCCGCGATCAGCGATCCGCCAACTTGGCTGCGATCCGCCAAACCTCGCTCGCCAAAGCCTAAGCGCTTGGCCGCGACTCGCTAGGCCTCACTCGCCATGGCCAATCGCCAGCTTGGCTCAGCACCGAATCCGGTTTTTGAAACCAACAATCGATAGCCTATCGAACAAATGCAACTTTTGCATCAATGGCTCGGCAACGACGTGTCTTCGGACTCGCCATGCTTCGGATTTAGCTCAACCGTCGCATCGCATTGCCTCAATGCCTGACCGACTCTCACCACTCGCCTTGCTTCGGCTCGGCCTCTGGGTAGCTTCGGCCTTACCACAGCTTCGACTTTGGCTTGGCCCCGGCCTTTGCCTTGGCCTCGGCCTTGGCTCGGCCACGCCACCTACGACGGTGTCCGGTCTCAATCTCTGACCTAGGCTATGATTATCAATGGTGATACTCGGTGATTAAAATGCGGCTTATATCTTTCTCTCAAGTTTTGTCGTTGCCATGGCTATGTAATTGGCCTTAATGCACTTCATTTTGTGATGATATATTGTCTCCGTACACTTACTTTAAAGTGTTCGCCAAAGTCTAAAGTAGACTATTGATTCAAGTTACATTGTTTTTGTAGATGTATCAAGGCGAGATTGAGTGTTTGTTGGATTGTGCAACAACTCACACGATTCTGAGAAATCGGCAATTGTTTTCGGATTTTACGCCAAGAGAATCGTCGTTATCTACGATGACAGGAACTGGACCCGTAATTAAGGGTCGTGGCACTGCTCAATTCTTACTGCCAAATGGCACTGAGATTCGGGTAGAAGACGCCCTATATGCGCCTAAGGCGCCAAGAACCTTGCTAGCTTTCAAGGATGTGCGTGACAATGACTATCACCTCAGCACTTATGTTGAAGATGGAACTGAATATCTGTTGATCACCTCCACTCAATCTATGCGCACTCGCATTGTGGAGAAGTGTAAGCGAGTTCGAAATGGCATGTATTTCACAACCATTCGAGCCAACGAATCTCATGTTGTTATATTATGTGATTCTGATGCTTATAAGCTTTGGCATGATAGACTCGGTCATCCGGGTCGTGATCTGATGATCCGTATTTTGAAATGCTCCCACGGTCATCCATTTTTCCGATCACAAAAGCACAGAGGGCGCCTCGGCCTCGGTTCGGCCGTGCCGTCGATAGCCACCTCTCGGTTCCAAGGAGAGGTTCGGCCCCCTCCTGCTTCTCATGCTTCTGTAGCGATGTCTAATGCTCATCGTTCGTTTTGTAAAGCTTGTTCACTAGCAAAACTTCAAGCAAGACCATCTTTTGCTATTGATAATAAACAGAATATTCCGTTTCTACAACGAATACAAGGTGATATTTGTGGACCTATAACACCAGAATGCGGACCATTTCGATATTTCATGGTTCTGGTTGATGCATCAACGCGTTGGTCACACGTAGCGTTGTTGTCCACGAGGAATGCTGCATTCGCTAAACTCCTAGCTCAGATTATTAAGCTTCGGGCTCACCACCCGGACAATCCGATTAAGTCCATCAGACTGGATAATGCTGGAGAGTTTACCTCAAAGTGTTTTGATGACTATTGCATGTCAGTTGGGATTGAAGTTGAACATCCCGTACCCCACGTTCATTCTCAGAACGGTCTTGCAGAAGCCGCTATCAAGAGACTACAGCTTGTAGCTAGGTCTCTTGTCATGGCCACAAACTTGCCAGTTTCGGCATGGGGATATGCAATATTACATGCAGCTATGCTTATTCGTCTACGACCCACAGATAGCCAACCATTTAGTGCGTACCAGTTGGTAACTGGTTACGAGCCTGATATTTCGCATCTGCGTACTTTTGGTTGTGCCGTATATGTGCCTATCACGCCTCCACTGCGTACCAAGATGGGTCCACAACGACGATCAGCTATTTATGTTGGATATGAAGCACCAACTATTGTCCGCTATATAGAGCCTATGACAGGTGATCTGTTTACTGCAAGATTTGCAGATTGTCACTTTGATGAGACATCCTTCCCGCCGTTAGGGGGAGATGGGGCCGCATCCGTCCCAAATGAACGTCAGGAATTGACGTGGTTCTCTCCCACTATGTCTCATTATGATCCCCGTACGTCTCAGTGTGAGACTGAAATACAACGCATATTAGAACTACAAAAGGTGGCGGATACGATGCCCGACTCCTTTACTGATATTGCGAAAGTGACAAGATCAACCATACCTGCTGCGAATGTACCTGCAAGGCTTAACATTCCTCGCCATGCGCGAGCACGCGCCGCCGGTCTCGGACCCGCAGCCCTAGGTGCCATCGGCAGCCTAGGCTCGGCACCTCCAAGTGGAGAGCCGGCGTCGACTTCGGATCCTCCTAGAAAGAGGGGGAGACCAATCGGTTCCAAAGACAATGTACCTAGAAAGAGGGCATGTGTCCAGGCACAAAGCGATCCGTTCATCATCGATACTGTGACGCCGTCACACGAGATTGTCTCCGACTATACCTATGTCCAAGAATCAACTCTGAATCATCTGGGGGACGCCTCAGACTCACTGTTGATGTTGGAGAACAAGGAAATCTCACTAAACTACTTATGCATGCACAATCTGATGGAAAGAAATTCCATGTATATCGATGATGCATTCGCTTACGCCGTTGCTCAAGAAGTTATTGACGACGACGATATGGAACCCCGCACTGTTGATGAATGTCAACGTAGGGCGGATTGGCCGAAGTGGGAAGAAGCAATCCAGGCTGAACTAGACTCTCTAAAGAAAAGGCAAGTATTCGGACCGGTTGTGCCTACACCGCCGAACGTGAAGCCTGTTGGACATAAATGGGTCTTTGTCAGAAAGCGCAATGAGAATGGCGAAGTCCAGCGATATAAAGCTCGACTCGTGGCGCAAGGTTTTTCTCAACGCCCTGGAATTGATTATGAGGAGACGTATTCTCCTGTCATGGATACCATTACCTTCCGATACTTAATAAGTTTGGTAGTCTCAGAGAGACTCAATATGCAGCTTATGGATGTTGTAACTGCGTATCTTTATGGGGACCTAGATACGGAGATGTACATGAAAGTGCCAGAAGGACTTTCGTTACCCAAGTCAAGTGAGCAAAAACCACGAAGTTCATTTGCTATCAGGTTGAGACGATCTCTATATGGACTCCGACAATCTGGTAGGATGTGGTACACACGGTTAAGTGATTACTTGATTGGGAAAGGATACAAGAATGATGAGTT
Source organism: Potentilla sterilis (assembly GCA_963682095.1). Classification (NCBI taxonomy): domain Eukaryota; kingdom Viridiplantae; phylum Streptophyta; class Magnoliopsida; order Rosales; family Rosaceae; genus Potentilla; species Potentilla sterilis. Next base: position 2,646,441 of record OY821755.1, read on the forward strand.
GTGCCCTTGTGTGTTCATAAAGAGAACAAGTTCAGGATTTGCCATTATAGCCGTCTATGTCGATGATATGAACATCATTGGAACTCTGAATGAGATCAATGAGACCGCTAGCTATTTGAAATCCGAATTCGAGATGAAAGATCTGGGAAGGACTCGGTTTTGCCTAGGCTTAGAACTAGAGCACCGAAGTGGTGGAATTTTTATACACCAGTCTGCATATGTCCGAAAGATGCTCAGGCGATTTAACATGGACAAAGTTATGCATCCTACAGGCACTCCCATGGTCGTTAGAAGTCTGGATATCAACAAAGATCCCTTTCGTCCGAAAGAAGATGACGAAGAGGTCTTGGGAGCTGAATATCCATATCTTAGTGCGATTGGAGCTTTGTTATACTTAGCTCAGTGTACTAGACCAGACATCGCTTTCTCTGTGAACTTGTTAGCTAGATTTAGCTCTGCGCCAACACAACGTCATTGGGTTGGAATCAAGAACATCTTCCGATACCTTAAAGGAACCCTTGACATGGGCTTGTACTATCGATACACTCATCAGGATTCGACACCTAGTCGATCTCTTGTATCTAACAGCACAAACCATGGCTCGGATCGCCATCCGCCAGCCATATCCGCCAGGACTGGCTTTGGTTCATCCATCCGCCATCCTGCAGACATATCCGCCAACTTATCCGGACCCGCGGATGCTAAGTCGTGGTCCCGATACGGCTTTGGCGATACCCCCTCCTACTCAGATACACCAAATGATGTGATGGTAGGATTTGCTGATGCTGGATATTTGTCAGATCCACACAAAGGACGTTCCCAAACAGGTTATGTTTTTACCATTGGGAATACGGCGATATCTTGGAGATCAACCAAGCAAACCCTTGTTGCTACCTCCTCGAACCATGCTGAGATTATTGCACTACATGAAGCAGTCAAAGAATGTATTTGGCTTCGCTCAGTTATATCTCACATTCGAGAGTCTAGTGGACTTGAGTCTACTACGATGGGACCAACTTGCATATTTGAAGATAATGCTGCATGCATCGAGCAGATGAAGTTGGGATACATTAAGGGTGACAATACTAAACACATTTCGCCTAAGTTCTTCTACAATCAGCAGCAGCAAGAGACTTTGAATATTCAGGTGAAGCAAGTCAGCTCAGAAGAAAATGCAGCGGATCTGTTCACCAAGTCTCTACCCAAATCTACATTTATGAAGCATGTAAAGCGCATTGGAATGTGTCGCTTATCCGAACTCGAAGACTGATTGACTATCAGGGGGAGTTCTCATCTAGACTTCAGGGGGAGCCTAGTTATGCATGTCTCACATACTTGTAGTTGGTGCGTTGTACTCTTTTTCCTTAGACCATGCTTTTATTTTTGCCCAAGAGGTTTTTGTTTGCTGGCAAAGGTTTTAACGAGGCAACGGTTCATGCACCATTGAGGACGCGACACAAGGGGGAGTGTTCAAGGAAGGTTAACTCCGTAACTTCCGTGGTGTGTCTTGTCCTAATAAGACTTGTAGTCTAGATACTCTATTAGATAGGGAATCCCTGTTCGCCAGGGATACTTGATGTAATGCCTATATAAAGGCCTCCTTATCAATGAATAAACACAGAGAGATTTATCAATCTATTTCTCCTACAACAAACTTTTAATTTTAACTTAATATAAGAAGGGTTTTTTACCCAAAACTACAATTTTGTATTAGTATTTACCAGTAGTAAAATTGTTTTTTCAAATTACCACTACCAAGTTTCCATCCAAAACTAACAGAATCAGTTAACTCTTAAATTATACAATTACCCTCATTGAGCCTAATGCTATTGATCCTCAGAACTCAACTTAATGCAACTGAGCCTCAGAACTCCGCGCTTCAATAATACTGACCCTCAGAAGCCCCGCCGTCCTCCGCCGCGCTTCAATATTATTGACCCTCAGAAGCTCCGCCGTCCTCCACCCCGCTTTAATACTACTGACCCTCAGAAGCTCCGCCGTCCTCCGCTGTCCTCCGCTGTCTTCCTCCGCGCTTCAATATTATTGAGACTCAGAACACACAGGCAAAAATCTCAACACAAGCAAAAATTCCAACACACAAAAATCAAATCAACACAAAAAAAGAGAGATACCAATTTCGATTCTTTCTTTCCTCACACCTCAGCTGGAAAAAAAATTACCAGAGAGAGAGAGAGCAATGCCGTCGTCCAGCCAAGTCCTCCACCTCCACCACCACCACCGTGAAGACCGCCGCACTGAAATCAAAGGCGAAGACCACAAAGCCAAGCCCAAGCCCAAAGCAGAAGGTGAAGACCACAACGGCCAAGTCCTCCACCTCCTCGCACCTCCGCCCTCGCGCTTCGCTGCCTCGCGCCTCCGCCTTCCTGCCTCCGCCCTCGCGCCTTCACCCTCTCTCTGCCCTCGTGTCTCTGCCTTCGCGCCTCCACCCTCGCCGCTCTCCCCTCGCCGCCTCCACTCAATCTCATATCTCAGAATTAGGGTTAGGGATTTTTTGAGAATATGTGGATATATATATATATATATATATATATATATATATATATATATATATGTGGTATGGGTTGTAAATTATAAAGTTTCAGGGTTATTTATGTCATTGAACAGTAAACGGGTTAACAGCCCATTACTGTTAATTCCTGCTGATGGTATAAAAAAATTTGATCTTACTATTGGTAAATATCACCACCAAAATGTAGTTTTGGGTAATTAAGTAACTCTTATTGAGCATGAATGGTAGTTATAATTTAAACAAACAATTTAAACATACCGTTTCAAGAAAGAAAAAAAACAATTTAAATATAAATAACTACTAAGAAAAATAAATATTATTAATTGCCTTTCTATGAGGCTAAATTTTGGCTTTGCCCTCTGCCCTCCAAGATATCAGTTTAGGCCAAGCGCATATATAGTTTGATAAACTTAATGAGACACTAAAATTGAGGAGAACGCTTTTTGTTCGGTCATTTCATCACTCTTGGTGAAATGTGAACCTTCAATGGATTTTTCATGACCATAGTGAACTCTTGCTTCTCTGTCAAGTCAACATCCTCTCCATATGTAGCTCTCCACTCGAATTTCCATACTAAACTCGCCACAAAATACTTGAGATTAAGCAATGCCAGACCCATACCAGGGCAAATTCTCCTCCCAGCCCCAAACGGCATCATCTTAATCCCTTTGCTCCCAGTTATATCAAACTCTTCTCCTCCATTATTCAAAAAGGCAAAATTACTGTTTTGGTCACTGATCTTTGTCAAGAACGACAGTTTGGTCACTATCGAATTTCAAATATCAAAATGGTCACTCAAATTAATGTTTCATTATCAATTTGGTCATTAGAGGTCAAACGACCGTTAATTATAGGATATTCTTCGAATATTCCGTTTCTTACCAAGGGTATTATGGTCACTGAAGTATATTGGCGCCATTTCACAAATTACCCGCGAAGTATACAGTTCTCTCGAGTTCACTTGAAAATGAAACCCTTGCAAACTCCTCTATGCAGCACTTGAGCTCTCCTTTGATTTTGCTGAAGCCATAATTTTCCTGGTGAGGGAAATGAGATGGTTTTCTTCTTTAGCCTCTAGGGTCTCACCTGCACTCAGAAGCCAAAGGCAAACCAAACCCAGGAAGCCTCTGCTGCCGCCTTGTGCTCCCCACAAAGGTAATCACTTTGAGCTTCAAACCAATTTCATTTCAGCTAAGCATCTCAATTCTCCTGTAATCGATCACCTCTACATTTCTCGAACTCTTTCTAGAAAGGACTGGTTTTTGTTACTTGACCACGAGTTGAATGCCAGGAGGGTTGTTCTGAATCCTCAGTCTGTTGCTAGTGTGTTGCAAAACCAAGAAAACCCATTGCACCCTTTGAAGTTTTCGATATGGGTTTCGAATATTGATCCTTTGTTCTTAAAGAATCGATCGGTTCGGGGTGTTTTAGCCAACACCCTTTTCAGGAATGGCCCGGTTGTGTTGTCTGTTGATTTGCTTAAAGATGTTAAGAACTCAGGTTTGAAGGTTACTGAAGATTTGCTTTGCATTTTGATTGGTAGTTGGGGGAGGTTGGGTTTGGCAAACTATTGTGCTGAGGTTTTTGGGCAGATTTCATTTCTGGGTCTTACTGTTAGTACTAGGTTGTATAATGCTGTGATCGATGCTTTAGTTAAGTCCAATTCACTTGACTTAGCTTATTTGAAGTTCCAACAAATGCCGGCAGATAATTGGCTTATTGTCTGTCATCCACTTGATGTGGTGAAGAAAAGATTCCAGGTAGATCTTTTGACATCCTGAACCCCAATCCCGTACTACAATTATTCATCTGGAATTACTGGCATACAGAGATCTTTCCCTAAGAATATGAGGAATGAAGATTTGAATTATTATACTTATATAGTAGTTATATGTGTGATAATGCAATGATACAAAACTTTTTTTTTGGGTTGTTGCAGATTGAAGGACTACAGAGGCACCCAAGATATGGAGCACGAGTAGAGCACCGTGCCTACAGCAATATGGTTGATGCCTTGCGACGAATAGTGCAGAAAGAAGGCTGGGCTGGTCTTTATAAAGGAATAGTCCCATCAACTGTCAAAGCTGCTCCTGCTGGTGCAGTGACATTTGTGGCTTATGAATATACATCAGACTGGTTAGAGTCTAGATTAACTTGAATCTAACCATTCTACTCTCTGCAAAAATTAATTTAGGGATGATGTGATTCTTTTTGTCAGTGGAAATGTTACAGACCCTCTTCTTGAAAGAAAGGAAAAGGGCACATTGTTTGGTCACACGGTCACACCTCTACAGGCTCTAAGATTGTAAGCAGATAGCAAAATGGTTGAGATGTAAACCATCTTAAATTTTTGTAACAACAGTTGGACTCGTAATTGAAGTTTTAACTCTCCAGAAAGAAATGGCTACTACAGTATCCTCTACAGAAAGAAGTGGCTACTACAGTATCTGCACTCGACGGCATTGAAAGAGCAAAAATGTACATGTAGAAAACAGAGCACTTTCCCATCATCAGAACGAGCTCATAATGTATCATAATCTACGTTCGTGGACGGAAAGATTTTGTAATTTCACATAAAGAAACAGAGTAGCATATCTTGTGTCCAACTCAAAAGCCTCAACGACTTTTTGGCTGACTTGGAAACCAAGTATTAGCTACAAAAAAATGCTACATTTTTCAAACTGCAGAAAATACAGAATTCTCTAATAAGACTTTCTATGAGTCCCTATATATATCCTCAATTCATTATTCAAAACAGTAAGTCAGTAGTCCACAACAGGAAACCATAAGCTCTGTGTCTTTCAAGGATTCCTATTCTGTTTACTGGTATCCTGAGGAGGCAGTGACACAAACTGCACAATCCTCCTAGGCTACATCAACCCGAAATTTGTCTGCGATTTTGTGCACCTCCATGGGGCCATTGTGATCCTCAGCCTTGCCCTGATGCAGTAGTATAATGTGCCGTAGCTGGGCCACGTTCAGTGTCCCCGGAGGAGCTACTCTATCCTCAAACCTACCGGAATCCGGCTTCGTATCCCTCAGCTTCGGTAGCGGCCTCTTATACTTGTCCACCACATGTGCCTGTTTAACATATTACACATTAATTGCAAAATTTACACAATTTGAGCAAGTGACGTCATATAGTTCATACTGACCTCACCCATTTCCGGTTTGCCTCCGGGCTTTGATTTGATCCTCCCCACCATCTGATTGAGCATCGAATCGAACTTGGGGTCGCGTTCTCCTAGGAGATTCGATCAAAAATGTGGGTTAGCTGAACAATGAATAAAGGCGAAAGCTTTACATACCGGAACCGAAATCCTCGGCGGGTTTGGTGACGACGGTCTTGGGTGTTGACGACGTCGTTTCAATGGGTCGGGCTTTCCCGGCTGCTCGGCGAAGTGCCTGGTCCATTGAGAGGTGGGTGCGCGTGGTGGTGGGCACAATTTCTATTTTGTTTAATTATTGAAATACCCCTTATTTATTTCTTTTAGGGTTTTTAAATCGATCAAGGCTTAAAATGACATATATACCCTCAACACTTTGGCACATGTAGTGAACATCGACGGCACGTGACATATTTTAACGTCTCAGTTCACGGAGTGACCATTTTGATATACTTTTGCATAACTTGAGTGACCATTTTGATATTTGAAATTCGATAGTGACCAAACTGTCGTTTTTGACAAAGATCAGTGACCAAAACAGTAATTTTGCCATTCAAAAATCTCTCCGGCTTAAAATCCATAGGATTCTCCCACACCTCTGGGTCCCACCCCATATCTGCAACCAAAAAATTCACCGTTCCATTCTTGGGCACCACGTGTCCTTCTAAAATAACATCGTGAGTGACGGAATGCGGACTCAACAAATGCGCCGGCGGGTGGCGCCTCAGCGCCTCTAAAATCACTGCTTGTAAATAAGGTATCTTCTGCAAGACTTCTTCTTTCACCTCCTTATCCTCGTTTTGCCCCACAACTCCTTTAATTTCTACTAGAAGCTTCTCTTGAACAGTTGGATACTTGACAATGTTGGCCATGATCCACTGCAATGCAGTGGTAGTAGTATCGACTCCTGCATTCAGAAATTCTGAACATAGGCTAATAATTTCGTCTTCAGTCAACTTCCTTTTCTCTTCAGGTAGCTCGAGATCCCAAAGTGTGTCGACGTAAGAAAGGACATATTCTTCACCCTTATTTAGCTTGGCCTCCTTCCGAGCTCTAATTAGAGGAAGGAGGACATCTTCATGATCTTTTCGGTATTGGAGCATCTCCGCCCACCATTTCTTCCATATGATTTTTGTGATTGATGGCCAAAAATTCAGAAAATTGAACCGACCATTGCTCAATAGTTGCGGCCGCGTCAAATGTTGTATTTGATTGATCTGCTTCTCGTCGAGTTTATCTCCAAAACACACAAGTACAAGCATGGAGAACATGGCATATTGGAAGTGGTCTATGACTTTGACTCCGTTCGATTTAGATTGAGATTTCATTAGGCGGTCGGTGAGAATGTCGAGGACCCATTTACGAGTCCCGTTATAGGATTTCAGTCGAGAAGAGTGGAGAATTTCTGACGTGAGGTTGCGGCGGAGGAGGCGCCATGTGGGACCGTAGATGGCGGAGTTGATTTCGTGCTGGTTGCTGGTGAAGATTTTGCTGGTGGGCGGTCGGCGAAGACAGCGCCATTTTGGACTAAGGCTTGGTAGGCCAAGGAGCGGCTGGAGATGAAAATAGATGGCTGGGAGCCTATTTGGACGGTGATGATTGGGCCGTAGCGAGCTTTGAGCTTGCGGATGGCTGGCTCAAGCTCCGTGAAGGGTTTGCAGAGCCATATGAAGCCGCTAATTATAGGGATGGTTATGGGTCCTGGCGGAAGCTTCTTTGTCTTGTGATGAAGAGAGAGAATTGGTATTAGGAACATAGAGACAAAGATGGAGCAGAGAATGAGGAGCCAGGTTGCCATGGTGGTAATGGTTTTCTCAGTTAATTGATTATTAGAATGGTAACAAGAATTGGGAGATGGTAATGTTCATTTATAAGAGTTAAATAGGGAAGTGATGTGTCTGGTTAGGCAGGGTGGATTCTCTGTTCATTTTGTAAAAGTTAAATAGGGAAGTGATCGATTAGGCAGGGTGGATTCTCTTTTAATTTTGCATTTATGATGACAACTTATGTATCAGAAATTTTTGCATAGTCAATTACAGGATTTTGGCATAACTACATGGAAAAAAAAAGTGGAATTGGAATAAATGTGCATGCATGATGACATCTTATATTCAAAAATAAATAAATTTGTGGTCTCAATTTTAGGTGGTATGTCATATCACATGTACTAATCACTTATTTGTCGTTCTTAAGATAATCTTGTAATCCTCAATCTAACAACTCTAGATTATTTTGTATTTCTTCTATTAAAAACATATTTTTTTACAATTTTTCTCTTTTAATTTTCATCACGATAATGCTTAGATTTCAACTCCAAATATAATGTGAAAATTCAATATTTGAAAGCTTACTTATTCGAAAATGTGAGTTCATATGAATATATTTATTCTTTAAAGTAGTAAAAAAAAATTCATCCAAAAAAATATTATATATATATATATATATAATTCGTCCAAAAGAATTGTTATAGAGATTAATGTATATTCATTCAAATTAAAATTTAATTTGAAAAGTCAAAATTTTAAATTAGATCTACAAAGATGGAAAAGAAATATATTGATCAGACTTTTGATAAAAAAAAAAAAAAAAAGACATTTTAAGATAGGGCTATCAATTCCGACATAACCCGATAACACGACTCGAAACCCGCACTAAATAAAGCGGGTTGAACCCGCATGATTAAAAAGCGGGTCAGCGGCGGGTTAACCCGCCATGACTAATTTAATAAACAAGTCAGCCACGGGTCAACCCGCCAACATGAAATAAACTCGCGTGACACGTTTAATAAAATTATCGAACTAAATTTTTATGTAATACTCTCTTGCATACCCCATTAAAATAAGTTTAGTAAGAACTTAATAATTTTTTTCTCATTTTGTTTGAATTCATGTTTTGATAGGAGTAATGCTATGAATTGTTATTGTTTTAATCTTATTTAAATGAGTCATTTTGTCTAACGCGTCACAACTTATTTATTAAATGGGTTAAACGGGTTGGAAATGGGTAACCTGTTTTGTAAGTAGGTTGGGTTTGAGTTTAAATTTTTGACACGATTATTAAATGGGTTGGGTTTGAGTTTATATTTCATGACACGCAAAATACTTTGACTTGACAGGAACCCAACCCGACACGACCCATTGGCAGCTTTATTCTGAGGCCTAAATTGATAAAAAAAAAGGAACCGTTGCCCTTAAAAATTAAAATAATTACGAAACTTGCCATTGTCTATAGGGTATAGCTGTATACCCAACTTCCCAATCTATTTCCCAACATCACCTCTCTCTCTCTCTCTCAACCATCTCTTTCATCAGCGACGAGGATCTCGACAACATGGGGGAAGAGTACGATCGCACCTCGCAGTCTTCGTTCGCGACGGGCGCGCAGATCACTGAGCTGGAGCAGGTCTTCAAGAAATTCGACGTCAACGACGACGGCAAGATCTCGTGGTTGGAGCTCAGCGCGATCATGGGGAGCGTCGGCCATCCGGCGACAAAGGACGAGCTTCGATTTATGATTCTGGAGGTCGATTCCGACGACGATGGCACCACCACCGTCTTCGTCGACGCCGTCCGCACCTCCCTCTGCTCCAAAGGCATGGACAAGATGGAGATCTCCACCGCCAACGGTGACATCATCATCACCAACGACGGCGCCACTATCCTGGACTATTCTAGTGGTCCGGCCACTCCTTTGATCCAGTTCCTCCGAGACACCAACTCCTCTTTCTTTGTCAACCTCTACCCCTACAACCTCTACCGCCTCACTCAGATTTCTTCGGCGTTTGAAGCGCATAAGGTTTTGCTCCCTTTCTTCAATTCTTATTGAAATCGTTTTGCCATGTGTTTGACAAGTTGCGTAACCGGGGTTAAACAACGCGCAATTTAAATACCCTACAAGAAACGTTAGTAGCATATAGTAAGTAGGGATCGTTCTATCCGGAGATCAAGAAGAGCAATCGAATTCAAAATGCTAACACATATTCACATAGAACACATAACATGAAACGAATTGGTGGTTTGGAAATAGGATCGGCAGCTACTGCCTTAGACATCTAGACACGAAATTGAAAACCTAAAACTAATATCTACAAGTGATCATCATCTTTCACACAAAGTAATTTGACAAAAGACTCTTGAACAAGTAAGGCACGCAGGCACGAAAATAAGGAACAACCGAACAAGTATCGACACAATTTAGACTTAATTCGGTTTCGACCATAACTAGAGCTTTCGCTATGTACCTAGTTACTAGACTTCTCAAGTTTTTTAAGAAACACTTTCGTTACCATCCTAGAAGTTATGCTAATCTGGTTAAGACTTAACATTTAAGCACAAGTGTCTAAATCGAAAACAAGCAAACAAGTAAGGTTGTCAATCTTCTTATTTAACATACAAGTTTTAAGGTTAATAGCCCTAAGTGAGTAACACAAATCAAAATGACAGTTACGTATGACTTAGTTTGTTATTACTCTAGCCGATTAAATCTAGTACCTAGATTACATTCAAGACGACACTAAGTACCGATTTTCATGCCCTCACTTTAGATTACTAACTGATTTTAAGTCCTAAACATGCATCATATACCTACTTTCCTAATTATCTATATACACGAAATTTACATGCTAAAATCGGAAAACTATTACATAAACATCAAACCGAGTTCATACAAGAGTTTAACAAAAACCAAGAATCGAAATAAATTTCTACAAGCTATACAAACAAGAATAAATACAGTAGTCATAGAAAGGATGTATCACATTTTAGAAACCTTGAAGACTTCACAAGATGTGGTGGAGAGGCTCGGCATAAGGTAGTGGTATGATACAGATTTTTGGGATGTGGTGGTATCAGGCTTTGACTAAGTATTTTTCTGTTTGGTGCTTGAGAGAATTGGTAGAGCTTCCGGCTAATACTTGTGCTTGAGATGAGATGATTTTCTGAATAGAGGTCGGCCTCTATATATAGGGGCAGCTTTAAACAATTCGGTAGCAACAAGGAATGCAAAACCTATCCCGAATTGGTTAGGTTTCTTGGGGGCCAAGTCTTGGATCTTCAAGAACTTCTTGCCCGATTTTCTTTATGGATCACAGTTGTAATGGACTTCTTGATGAATCAGCAACATTCCTTGATTGATAAATAGTCCATAGATGCAGATGTAAGCTTCCCTAGTTGGGCCAGGAACACCTTCTCCTAGAACAACCGATTGCTTTCCCTTCTCCTGCTAGGACTAGGAAACTTCTTCTTTACTTATTTTTATTTTTCTTTTAGTTTGGCCGGTCCTCCTACTATTTTTTTAGCTCATCAACTCTCAGTTGATGCATTTGGATGCCTTTTTGGTGCAGGAACGAAGAGCTTCTTCTCAGCAGGCAGTATGTTTGCTCTTCTCGGCAGGTTTGACCTTATTGTGTTGTAACTGACATAACTTCCTCCAGAAAATAGATATTGATGCGATTCTAAATTTTTTGGAAACTAAACTTCCAAATCGTTCTTTGATAGCACGTCTTCTAGTTCTAAGTGAGTCGTTCTAGAGAAATTATGGAAGTTTGATGATGTGCCTAGAAATTTACTGGAGCTTACTGGATTTGTACCCGTTTTTGTCTTGTGAATCCTGACAGCTTCTTTTGCTCCAATTATTATAACTCATTCCATTACTCAATCATTGAGATATATACTGTACATAAGAGAAGAAAAATTCATCAAAAGCAAAGTCGAGGTTTTACAGAACCAACGAAACATCTCTAAGACTCATAAATACGCTTTTAAAAATTTTCTGCCCTTTTTTTTTTTCTATACTTACACGATTATGATATTACTCTACCACAGACTCATAATTCTATTGTACGTATGACTCGATTATACACAAATAAAGGTTAAAGCAAAGTATAAACGAGGGTAAAACACATTAAGAACGTCAGTGTTGATTTGTTATTTGGATTAGTTTTTTGTGTTGATTTTGTTTATGAAAAAAAAAATAGAATTAATTTTTAGTTGTTCATGTTTGTTGTTATGAGTTCTCTGATTGATCTGGAGCCTTATATGTGTAAATGATTGATCTATTTTGATGTGGTGATTCAATTTTAGTGTTACGTGATTGGCTTTTATGAAGTGGAAATATACATACTTTGTGAACGATTTGATTTGGTTATGTGATTGACTTATATGAAGTAGAAGCTCTGTATAATCTGTGAGAGATTTGATTTTAATTAGAGTTGGATTTCGTTGTATGATGTGTTAATTTTTGATTGAGTGCTGAAATTTCTGTTTGTGGTGACATGTGAAGCTCACTTTTTCAACGAAAGAGATTGATGTGACGGAATGGAAAGGAGACCTACTTGCAGTGGGTGTTACGGAGAAGGATCAGAACTCGAAGTTCGAAAATCCAATTTTGAAGAAGTTGGATTCGCATTTGGGTGGGGTGTTGGCTGAGGTCTCAACTGAGAAGGACTTCACGGGAAAGTCTGGACAGTCCTGTATACATTTTGATAATTTTTCCCCCCCTTATTGCTCTTTCCTAGTTATTGGACTCGATTCATGTTGCTCTTTCCTAGTTACTGGACTCGAGTTATGATTATAGAAGTCTGTAGAATTCACAATGTACTTGTAAATCTTTCTCTTATATATAGTTAGTGTATTGCACTTGTTCTCCTTGTGTCGTGCATGGATGTTATGATCTCTAGTAGAGCAATCTTCTTCATGTCCTTTGTTATGTATATATACCTGCAACTCTATATTGGTATGCTAATCTAAAATATCTGCATATTTTGTTCGAGTATTACCTAGTTGGCAGATCATATTTTGTTGTACACCTAATGAGCGCAATATGCGAGAGTGGTTGTGGCCTTGTGGGTGGGGGACTAAGAAGCCTAGCTTGTATAAGTGGAGGATGAGCATCGGGGGATGATGATGATGATGATGGCTTTTTTCAATGCTATGAACTTATGAAGTATGAATGTTGTTGGTGAATAGTGAGTAGTGACAGCCTATGCCGTGATTATTATTTTCAGGGTTTTGCAAGTTGTTGTCTAGTGTACTGGAATATTACGATTATATAGGTAACTATTAGTATTCGTCTTGGTAACTGTCTATATAAGTACATGAGTAACTATCTCGGTAACTACATTAACTATCAAAGTAATTATCCAAGTAACAAGTAACTATCGAAGTAATTATCTGAGTAACTATCAAAGTAACCATCCAAGTAATAGGTAACTATCGCAGTAACTATTTGAGTAAAAGTTCTTGTTTCTTCAAAACTGAAAACTATATAAGTAACTATCAAAGTAACTATATGAGTAACTATCCAAGTAACAAGTATTATCTAAGTAACAAGTAACTATCGAATTAACTATCTAAGTAACGGTTTTTGTTTCTCCAAAACTGAGAACTATATAAGTAACAATCCAAGTAACTATCTGAGTAACTATCCAAGTAACAAGTAACTATCGAAGTAAATATCTGAGTAACTATCAAAGTGACTATCGAAGTAACTATCTGAGCAACTATTGAAGTAACTATCCAAGTAACAAGTAACTATCCAAGTAACTATCTGAGTAACAGTTCTTGTTTCTTCAAAATTGAGAACTATATAAGTAACTGATGGAGCTATTATCCAAGCACATTGTACCTGCAAAACAACTTCATACACATATTACCCTTCTTGTGTCATTGTTAGTATAGGACAAGTAGGGATCGTTCAATTCGGGGAAATCAAGGGCGTTCAATCACATAAAGGATTACAAAATCATATTGGGGTTTGGAAATTATATCTAAAACCTACTAAAATTACGAAAATAAAACCTAAATTATATATTTACATATGATCAACATCTTTCAAACAAAACACATCACACAAAAACTTACATGCACATAACAAACCGATCAAAGACAATAATACGGCAGCAACTTTATTGAATCTGATTTCATGCAATTTAGTTCCAATTATAACTAGAGCCCTTCGTGGTTCATCTAATAATTCAAAACTCCTTAATTATTCAGAATTAGCTTCGTGCATAACTCTAAACATAGTGCTAATCAGTTTAAAGACACTTCGTGTAGAAATTAAACAAAGAAACACATAAGCAAAATGAGTTGAATTGGAAACATGCAACAAGTATGGCGTCACCTCACCTTGCTTCAACATGCATATTTTCTGAATTACTCTACCCTTAATATCAATACAAAATAACTTAACTTCGTGTATAAATTATTTCATAAATTGATTCGGCAACATAAAGAATTAAACCCAAGATCAGCCTAGCTAAAGCTTTTCTTAACCCTAAAACTTGTTGTGCATACGAATTCAAAAAATAAACCAAACAAAATCATCAAATCATGCAACAAAGTTACTGCCCTATTACCATACAATCAATTCGTCATATACATGTTCATCAATTAAACAAAAAGAAAACCAAAACACATAACAGAATTTCGGAAATCCAATGTAAAATTAATAAAACCAAATAACAAACCACAAATCCTTACAAACTTCATAGACAAAGTTAAGTAATTATACAGAAAATTACAAGCCATGAGAGATGAGTAAATCACACTTTAAAAGAAACCTTGAAGAAGATTCAACAAAGGAGGATTCGGTAGTGACAAAGACTTGCGATCGGTGGTGGTGATGAACTATGGAATCGGCTTGAATTTTCTATGGGATTTGTGGTGCTAATTGGACAGAGTTTTGGCTAGTGAAAAGTGAGAGAGAAGAGATCCTTTTCTGTGTAAAAATCGTCCAATATATAGAGGCAAAAGGTTGGCTGCAACTAGGGTTCACAAAACCTAGTTTTTCTCAAACTTATCCTGCTGGTAGATTTGACCTTCGAGTAAAGATTATGGAATATCTTTCTCTAGAAAATAGATATTGAGTTGATTCTAGTTGGGTTGGAAACTAGACTCCCGTAGCTTTCTATCCATATAAGGCTCGAATTCTGATTCATTGTGAGCTGTCCGGGAGAGTCCGTGGAAGTTGGGAGACGTGCACAGAAATTCTGCCGAATTTGATCAGGATTTGTTGCGATTTTCTTCCTCTATTTTCTGCCGAAAATTCCCAAGATAATGACTGAATAATTGAGCAATATCTCTTTAAGTTTTCCATGAATTAATTTAGCCAAAAATCTTGCACAAATGATGGAATTCAGTCCACATTCGTAAGCCAAATCCATGTAGAACTCGGTTTAGGTTTTCTTCTTTCGGCAGACTTGACCTTCGTGCATTCAAACCGGCATAACTTTTTACTCAGGAAAGATTTTGCTGCGATTCCAAGTCTCAGAGAAACTAGACTCGTAGAGCTTTCCAACAGTGTATGCCCTGCACCTCTCGGCCCTCTCTCTCAATCCAGTTCGGCAGGGGGTAGTTCGGCCTCTCTCTCTCAGAGTCTCAGTCTACTGGTGCCGTGCAGCTGCAGGTCTGCACCTCTCAGCCCTCTCTCTCTCTCAGCCTTCCCCTCTCTCAGCCCTCTCTCTCTCTCAGATGTTGAATATGTAATGTGGTGAACAGCCTGAAATCTAATTAGTTATATAATCATTATAATGTGGTATTGTTTATAGTTATAGTGATTGGTGAGTGATTGCTGAATCTGTTAATTGGAATTGGAAATTTGGAATTGGAATAAATTGTCAATTGTTCATTTGTTCTCACTGTGTGACTCTGTTAATTGTGGCTGCCCTGCACCTCTCGGCCCTCTCTCTCAATCCAGTTCGGCAGGGGGTTCTCACTTCTCATTTATATGCATATGTTTCTCATTGCAAGTTGTGGACTTGGGAAATTGTAATAATTTGCAATCTTTTCTGTATCGATTGATTGATGTGTTGGGTTTTAAATTTTGTCTTGGGTGAAATTAGATTTTGTTACTGTAGGTTCTGGAAATCATAGTTGCTAATATATGTTGGTTGAATTGGAACTGTTTAGATCTGTTCTATGAGCTTATGGTACACTATAATTCGGTTTCATCATACATTTCCTGCTCGATCATGAAGTTCTTTAAAGTTCCAGTATAAATGGTGTCATGTATTGAGGCAACAGGTTAACAAGTCTCTATTTATTTCTTATATGCTTCCAGTTGCATCATCCTCAGTTTGAGGGTTTTCCTACTTGAAGAATAAAACAAATTGACCTTCTTCTTTGTTTACTTAGAGCTTACATTCATTAGTCTCACAATTAGCTGGGTTGGTTTATTGAGTTTCTATTGTTGCTGATTCGTAAAGGTTCTATGCTCATAATTAGGAATCTAACCTATCTAGATAACATTCACAGATTTGGTAATTGTAATTAAGTCTTCTTTTGTATCTTTTCTCAATTGAAGGGTTTGCAAGTTATTTTGGTTATATTTGCTATGTTGAGACTTGAGACACTATTGCTATGTTGAATTGCTATGTTGATTGTTATGTTTAATTGCTATGTTGAGACTTGAGACTATTGCTATGTTGAATTGCTATGTTGATTGTTATGTTTAATTGCTATGTTGAGACTTTAGACTATTGCTATGTTGAGACAATGAGACTTGAGAGTTGAGAGTTGAGACTATTTGCAATGTTTGTAAATTTATAGGTTGGGTTGTTTGTTTTTAGAGAAATGTTATGCTAAATTTTTCCAAATTATTCATATTAAACTATTTTTAAATTTAATATTAATTAAATAAATATGAAAAATGTAAATCGCCTAGTCCCCGCCTAGTCCCCGCCTAGTCCGTCCAGGCGCTAGGCTATGGGTCGCCGCCCGCCTAGCGCCTAGCGCCTTTTAGAACCTTGGTTTTAAGCGATGTGTTCCACAAAAATTCCGGAAGTCAGGACACAGTCCCAGGAAAATCCTGGTAGTCCCTGGTGATCTTTGCTCAAACTGGCAAGTTGCAGCCATCGTTTGGGTGACTTTCTGAACTCCGATTGATCTGAAATTTTGACACAATACACTTTAGCTTGCCAATTATATGCATACCAAATTTCATCAAATTTGGAAAATGATAGGTCAGTTTAGTACAGGCCTCAAAATCACGAAAAACAACATATTTTGCACTTTTTCCTCAGATTTCTATACTTATTCATTTTTCTGATTATTAAGCACATTTCTCTAAAACTCTTCCGAAATGACACTAAACTAAATTATGACTCTATCTTACTCTAAATAGACTTAACAAAGCATAAATAAGGGATAATAACACATTAATAACGTCGCACATTGTGTTCATATCAGTAACAATCAAAGTAAGTATCTGAGTAACTATCCAAGTAACAAGTAACTATCGAAGTAACTATCAAAGTAATTATCAAAGTAACAAATAACTATCCGTAACTATCTGAGTAACAATTCATGTTTCTCCAAAACTGAGAACTATATAAGTAATTATCCAAGTAACTATCTGAGTAACTATCCAAGTAACAAATAACTGAAACTAATACCTATATAAGTAACTATCGAAGTACCCATCCACATTTAGAGGAATGAAATTCAATGAAACAAGTAGTTGTGGAACTAGAAAGTAATAATAAGGTATCATTTTTACTCAGTTCACCTAGGATAATCAGAAGAAAAAAAATAAGCATTAATTTCATTCTCCAGAGTCTAAATTTATTACCGTAAGAAATCTACTAGTTATTTTGGTCCTTTCAACGAGACGCATCCAAACCAATCAGAAAGCAAAGACTTCAAGGAATGCAAATATTGAATGGCTCATCGTCTACACAGTTCGACAATATTCATACATTTATAATATCTTGAAATAGCAACATGAATTCAAAGAATCTGATTGTCAATCCAAAATAAACCACAAAGGCATTATAAACCAAAATAAACCACAAAGGTCATCCATCGTCATCTTCCGGCCGAATGACCCCGCCGGGTGGAAATTGGGCTCGGCGACGGTGCGCTCGCCCTCGTTTGCTTCGACCTCTCCGACGTGCTGACAACTTGGCTTGCATGAAGGAGCACGGTGGTGCCGCGTGGTGGAGAATGTACAGTCCTCAAGTGTGATCTGGTTCAGAGGTGAGAGAGAGAGAGAGAGAGAGAGAGAGAGAGAGAGAGAGAGAGAGAGAGAGAGAGAGAGAGAGAGAGAGAGAGAGAGAGACAACTCTGAGCTCGACCTTCTTCCTCACCGTCGACGACTTGGCTGGCATGAAAGAGCACTGCGGCGCCGCATGGTAGAGCATGTTCAATCCGATCTTGTTCAGATTTGAGAGAGGATCTCGTTTAGAAAAGAGAGAGAATCAAGTTAGGAGTGAAATCAAGTTACAGATTTAGGATTGAAATCAGGTAAAAATATAAGGAAAGGGTATAATGGTCAGAAGAAAAAATAAAAACAGCCCTATTTTATTATTTTTAAAAAGAAAAAAGAACCCTTTTATCATTTACACATTAAGATAATGTCCCTTTTTATCAAGTGGAAAAGAATGGGTTTTTTTTCTATTTTGAAATTGAGACTGCCATTTTTCATGATATGTTGTATATTGAAGTCAAGTTAAATTGAAGCAATCAAATTATTCTCATTAATGTCATTGAGTCACCTCCTTAATCTAAAAGGAAAGATAAAATATTAAAATTAGTGTTACAGTATTATGATTTGGCGATATATAATATGTGGAATTGAAAATAAGAATTTGTGTTTGCTTATATAGCATGACACCTAAAATTGAGGCCATAAATTCTAGGTCTCATTGTGGCCTCATTGAAACCTCCTATCTTCGGTGTATAGTTGCTTTGATGCAGTGGGAGTAAACGAACATTCATAGTGACAACTTATGAGAGATGTATTAGTGAATGCCGTAAGAAACAGTATTGCTGTAAAAATTTTGGACCTTGAGAATTGATAAAAATTATCTAGACAACGAACAAATTTTCTGAGTGGGATTTACAGCTCCTATTATTGCTACATTCTGGTATATCTTACCTTCCATACTTGAGTAAGGATTTGCGCTCGACAAATTGGTTACTTCAGTACTTGTTAACCAATCTTATACGTTTGTTTAAATTTATTTAACTTTTTCCATGAGAGAATTTCGTTTTGAATTTGATGAAAGTTTGAGATTCTTATTGTAAATATGTAGACTTCACGAACAAAGATGATCTAGATTGCAAAGTTGTCTGATTAAGATTTCCAGTATTTGAAAATATGAAAACGAGATAAACTAATCTATCTATAAACTATCACATACACGATAAGATTTTTTTGTATCTAACAAAGACAAAAATATCTTACTAGAATCTTTCTTGATAAACGGTATTATGTTTAAAAGTTTCGTATCTATTAACTTATCATTATCAAAAACACTTCTCTTATGTTTTTATAAAGCTCACGAGTCACGGCACCCTACAAAAGCAGTAAAACTTTCAAAGTGATTTTACCGGGAAAAAAAAAAACTTATAAATGTAACAAAAGATTTTACATTAAAACACAATAAATGTCATGGGTCTCGGCCTGGTTCCATCAGGTCTAGGATGGTTAAATTGGGCCGGCCCATTTTGGGTTTGCGTTGTTTTGCTGTTTATCTATTTTCTCTAAGGTCATATATAGCTTTGAAATTAGTAGAAGCTAAGTGTGCAAACGTTGAAGGATATTCAGAGTGTTAGATGCATTTAGCGGCCAGTAAATCCGATCAGGAAGAGGTTGGAGTTACAAGGAATAACTTTTGAACCATTTTATACTTCATTTATTGTGTTTTGGTGCAAAACAAGTGAAATATTATTGTAACATAAGCTCGATAGTTTATTACGTTTACTTGAAAGTATAATTTTTTACCGTTTAATTTAATGTATACTAACTGAATGGCTCAAAACTAAGATTAGAATTGCATTGCTACATTTGTATACATGTACAGTATCTAGCTATCACTGTCGATCAGTACATTCAGTACAAACTTACAAGACTACATGTCTACGGCTTAGTTTGGGACAGCTGTGCTGTGAGTAAAATGACTTTTGAATCAGCTGTGAGTAAAATGGCTTTTGAATTTGCTGTGAGAGGAAGCAGTTTAGGTGTTTGGTAAACTGTTTTCAAAAGTGCTGTGAGAACGAAAAGTAATTTTTTGTGTTTGGTAAGTTCTAAGTAAAAAGTATTTTGAGTGGGTGTATTTATCAAAATAATCTTAAATATTTAAAGTTTTATTAAAATAGATATTACTTCTCTAAATTATAGACTATGGTTTTGTGCAATTATTTTGGTATAATTTTTTGCAATGTATGTCCAATTGTTTGGACCAAATAAAAGATTTACGAAGAATTCTTAAATATTAAACCAAATTCATCTAAAATAATATTAGACAAAGTATTTTCCACCATAATCAAATGGAACCATTACACAAAATATATTAAAGTCTATTAATATTGCAACTACATTGCATTCATTAAACTTTGTGCAATCATATTTCTTAGCACCACCATTTCTTCAAAAGCTGTTTTCCAAAGCTCTATTTCCTAGCTTTTCGATTTCAGCTTTTGGGGAAATCTATTTTGGCCAAAAGCAGCTTTTAGAGATTTTACCAAACACCATACATTAATTCCAAAAGCTAAAGCAGTCTCAAAAGCAGCCTCAAAAGCTGTCCCAAACTAAGCCTACAACTCTACAACATGTGATGATGAAAACAGTGTTATCTTAAAGCAAAAACAACGTTGATTTTAATCTGAGCAAGCTTGTCTTGTTGACTAGCTAGAAGTCCTAGAACCATTTCCTTTCATGTTTTGGGTAGCAATACACGTCCTCCATCTGGTTGCATAGTACAATTTCAGCCATTGGCGACAGTCTCCAACCTGCAAGGATGTTGGTGTATCTGATCTGCTCACTCGGAGGTAGATAAGGCACACCGCTGCACGATCGGTAGTTGTTCCTAGGCCAAAGGAGGACTATACGCTGCAAGAACATCGCCCTTTCTAGGATGAACCTTGCTAACCTTACATGCTGCTTATTTGTAACCTTAAACCCTCTTATTTTGACAAATTCGAGGGCATTGAGGAAGCTCATATAGTGATCTATTGCTGGCTTTTTCACCATGTTGGAGTATATTGCGCTCTCATATGTGTTCTCGTTTAGCTGAAAGAAAGTGTGTTATTAATCCAGATGACAAAGTATATGTATAATCAAAGCAATCATGAATTACTACACTAATTATAAATAAGCAAAACAAAACAAATCCATAGTAATGATAAATACATTCACTCACGTCAATAAACAAGTTCTCCAGTCTTGGACAATTCTTGATGAAAGCAGCAACGTCGCCGGCATTAGTGAAGCTCTGATCTTGCATGACTATTTGGAGCTCCCTCAAGTTCGAGAAGCAAAACTGCGTCTCTCGAATAGATCCATGCCGCATCTTGGCAGCCAGGCCCTAATTATCAAATATAAAAAGAATAATATAAATAACCATCAAACAAACTTTTCAACTAAAACAGTACGTGATAGATAAATCCGAGTGGTTAGGGTTTTGGAATAAACTCATTCACTACCTCAAGAAATGTGCTAGTAATGGTGAGCACTCTCACATTGACGGAGATATCAGCAACAAGCTTTTCAACAAGCCAAGGGTTGGTGTACTTGGATGAGGGCAGGAACATCAAATTGGCCTCGTTCAACAAGAACAAAGGCTCAAATATGTTGATTCGTTTCACTGCCCCATTGTAGTAGAGACATCTAAGGCTCGGGGCATGAATCTCGATGCTCGATATCTCCGGACACCGTCCCACCTTCAACACCTTAAACTTGTTGTTCTTATTCGCCTTCACCTTCATATTCCTCAATCCGTAGCAGTTGGCCATGTCAAAGCTCTCGAGCTGAGGACAGCTCTCGAACACGGCCTCGACGATCTGGTCCGTCAAACAAACCTGCCTCAGAAACAAGGTTGTGAGAGACACAAGAGCCTTCAGGTCAAAAGGCAGCTGTATCATCGAGTAATACAGCTTAAGCTCCTTGAGCTTTGCAATTTCAACCTTGTCCGGGAACGGTACCGGGGCCTGAAATATGTCGAGATCGAGCTCCTCCACCCCTTTCTCGAACGATTTGCGGACCCACTTCTCGAGGTAAAACTCAACCCCCATAGGGTCGAAACACAACCGCAGGGTTTTGATATTTTCCTGTTCGTTGTGACCATCGAAGACTAGGTCCACGACGTGGCTGTAAGCCAACTGGTGGGGTTGGGCCTCCGCGAACTCTCTCCCGAAGTCGAGATTCCGGCATTTCCTCCATGTTTGCCGGAACTCCTTGGCCACCAGCCCCATCTGCACGCACTGCTTTATCGGCAAGTACGTGAAGATCTGCTCCAGGAGATCAAACGTCCATGAATCGTCATGAAGGCGGTCTCCTGTCCTTGATGACTCTGCAGAAGATGAAGCCATTTCAGTGGTGATGATGAGATGAAGAGAAATGGAAAAAAGTTTGTTTGAGTTTGATATGAGGGCAATGCTGTTTGTAACTGAGAGATTTTTGCTTGTAGTGGAGAGAATGTGGAAGAAGGGGTGTGTATTAATAAGGAGGTAGAACCAAGGTGAGGTAGGGCTTTTTGAGGTAACTGCCATAGCTTTTTAGGAAGTAAAGTTCAGCTGGTTTCACCTAGTCTGGTTTTCTCAACGAAACGAGGGATGTGCCAGTGAGGAAATCTGAGGTAGCAGGGTTCGCAACGAGATACACCTGAGGTCCAAAGAGCAAACGACGTCGTCTAGCGCCACTCGTCGCGCATGCAGTAAGCAGTTGCTCTGTTTTGAACTCATTTACAGGGAACTGACGTTGGAAGCTGGTTTTGGCGTTGGTACTGCATGTAACGTAAGTCTGATTTTGAATTTGATTGATTATGGTAATGGTTTTTTTTTTTTTTTTTTTTTTTCACAAATTTGACTGGTTTTGTGCTTAAGCAGGTATGACAAGTGTGAGTGATTATATTCATGTTTCATATTCATTGCATACATCCTAGAGATGGTTTGGAATTAACTCCGATCCATTGGAATTGTCTTTGAAGACTTAAAATTTTCATGATTTCTTTCCTACTTAATGAGTTTTTTTTTACAAATCTCCAATCATTTTCTTTCCATTAATCTATAGATGCAAAACATTTGTTACATGTATCACATTCAATTGCCACCAAATACATCTCTCACCATTGAAACACTATTTTTGTTAATATTTGATTGTTTTTTGCAATATTTTTGATACTTTAGAGAAGACATTAGAAGAAAAGCAATGCAATTTGTTTCCACCTTTTTAAAAGATAAAAGAAGATTTGTTTGCAGAAAAGAAACAAAATTAAATGATTTTATTCCATTTATTAGTTTTTAATATATTTCTCTCTAAGTGTAAATGAGAAAATTCATTTGTACATTGATATAAATAATGTAATAAGAGCTTCAAAAACTTGAAATTTAGGATTTATCAATTCATGATTAGTTTATTCGCTCGTAATTAAAGAATTAAGTAAATTATGAGTATGATACTCAACTATGTCGTTCTAGTATCATGAAAAGTGAAATTACTCTTAACAAGTCACAATATTATGAAGTTTCACCATTTCCAAGACCACCACCACTGACTCTTTTAACTAACCGAACTAAGAACAACTCTGAAGAGGTCAGGTTATGGTGCGGTAGATCCATTAACTTACCTATACTCAGCCAGATCTAGCTAAATTGTGAGTGGATCGTATAAATTTGCATAATATTTGTCAAAAACATTATCAACCATTTCTAAAATTTATATCATTCGATCGTTTCGAAAATTATAAACAAGAGAAAACTTTAATCGATAATTTCAAACAATGGATAAGAAATATTTAACGCTTTGACATGCAATTGAATACACAAGAAGAGCAATTGTATCAATTTTACCTAATATTTTTGATGGCTAGAACCCAGTAGAAGGTGAGGCTAGAGTGCTTGAGATTTGAATCTTCTTGCCTTCATTAGGGAGTGACAGATCTAAAACGAAAGACAATATAGAAAATTTTAAGAGGTGGAAACGAAACAAGAATGATTTGAAAGATCAGGACTGGTATGAGAGTGCGGCCGAGAGACAACGTTAAATAGTGAAACATGAAAGATGGCGTTTAGGGTTAGAAGGGCAAAATTATTATTGTATTTAGAGACGTGTCAAAAAATTGTGAGGACGTTACTTCGTGATTATCGTCTTTACCACATTTATGAAAACGTATCATAATCGGTGCAATAGAGTGTCCCTCAAACCTTATATGTTACAACTTGTGATATTTTCTTGTCCAAATATTTTATGATTTACATATTTGTCTGACTCGTTTTACCGTTTGAGTGTGTGAAGTGGCACCAAACTTGTGTTTTTACCCGTCCCCCAAAATGTACTTAATCTGATTGGCTGGTCCTGACCCTTAACTGACGTTGTAGTTTTCCTTTTGTAAATCGATGCTGACAGATACAATGAAATAGTTTACTAATAGGCGCAACATGAATAATAGGACCCCGGAAAATGGTTGGCATCTAAAACAAATATTTTTGATACAAATGAGTAAATTGACTTGAGTCAACAAACATTTTCACAGGCAGAGGCAGAGATACAATACTCCCTCACAATTGAGCTTAAAATTTTGGCCACATAACACATGCGATGCAAAGGCTGAAGACTCTCTGTCTGACTGAAAGAATGTTCGCATTCAGTTAGTGTACACGATGCAAGTGATTTTCTTTTTAGTAGAATATCAGATGACTTGTTAGATGGGATATTGGCTATAAATTCTGCAGATGGATCTGGCTGGTCTGATCATCGCCATTAATCTCAACATCGTTCTCACTCCACCATTGAAGCAACAGAGAAACTCCACACAGAAGCACAGTTTTCATGACCTACATAACCAAGAAATTATTAAATGATGCCGATTGGGAAAAACAAAGTTTCTTGAGACAATGGATGGATGACACACAGAGACAATTACAGTAGGAGACCAAAACCAGAATGACATACAATATAGTTACTAGAAAATATTCCCCAAAAAAACTGAGGATTATATTAGTATTAGGGTTACAGGAGCTACCACTCAAGTGCAATTCATCAATGCCATCATCAGGAGGAAGAAATCTTCGGTGCCCAGAAGAAGATGTAGCAATTGGCAGAAAGGGATGAAAAGATAATCCATTAACAGTATCTACAGCGTTTAAAATATAGCAATGAGCTGCTTTAGCATGGTTGTCGCAGCTTTTCTTGGAGTGGGAGACTGCCACATTGCCAAAGTAATAGCTTAAACCCTCTGCCTAATTCTAATTCCTTTCTATCATTCTATATCAATAAATCTAAACAAACAACAACATTACAACAACCATCCTTAATAAACAATCAGATTAACAAATCTAGAAAGCCCCAAATAACAAATCTAATTCACAAACCCAATTCGTCAAAAAACTAGTATGAGAAATAGAATCGAACACAAGCACCTATTACTGTTTCACATGTGAGGAAAAAGGCATCTTGCAGGCCTTGGTCACTCAATCTCTCCATCGGTCACCTCTGTGGTGGTGGTGGTGATATTAATTGAGAAGGTATCTCTCTCTCTCTCCATCTCTCTAATTCATCTCTCCATCTCTACACCATGAACAGAAGGGGAAGGGCTTCCAATCTTCGTATTCCTTCTGGTCTCTCCCCCTCTTCCTCTTTTAGTCTTCATGTCCATCCTCCGTCTCCGGACCAATCCGAATATTCTCGCATGACAAGAGAAATTGAGCAAATTCGTGTCAAGTTGATGAGCTCATGCAAGTCAGAGTAGATGTTCAGGGAAATCGTGTTCTCCTGCAGGCCCAAATTGATGAGCTCAAACAACTCAGATCAGTCCAAATTGATGAGCTCAAACAAGGCAGATCAGATGACAGGAATGAGACGCAGCAGTCGCTGAAGGCGTTGCAGGAGGAGAGTAAGGCGATGCAGGAGGACTTCATCAAAGTCGTCAATGATCTGTGTGCGGAGAGTAAGCTAAGGCAGGAGGAGAGTAAGACACTCCACCGGCAGTACATGATGATGATGGTTCCTTTCCTCAAAGCCTTGAGGGAGAACTAAGTTTTTTCCTTTTTCCTTATTAATTCTGCATTTTCCGAATTTGTATGAACAAATGCATTTTCTGTTTATTATTTGAATGTGGACTTGTTATTATTTGGTGTTGTGGTTCAGTATTTGGTGATGTCTTGTTGAATGTGCCGGTAGATTTGCGGTTTTGTGTTGGCTTCGTGTTCAGTTGTGTCCAGATGTGGAGGACTTTGGGGTTGATGACTGGTTTACGTTGTTTTATTGCTGGATGGCTTCGTGAGCAAGTTTGTGTATCTTTTGGTTTATTCCAACTTATTGAGACAATGTAATGCAGCGGCGGGTCTAAGTGATATGTAATCTCTGTTATGCTAGGTCTGATGCCTGATGAATCATATGATAACAAGCAGAACCTTGAAGCTAATTTGAAAGCAGAACTTAAAGTCATCACCAGCTGCAACTGCAACAATAAAGTCATCACCAGCTGCGACTGCAACAAATCAGTCTCAAAATGATTCTCCATTGCAGTAGACTGCACAGTGCACAAAGGTAGAGCTCTTTCCCAAATGATCAAAGGACATGAAAGAAAGGGGCAGCATAGTGCACAAAGAGTTTTCGCCAACAAGAGCAAGCTTGAAACTGATAGCATTAAGCAAGTTTTCAGTACATTCATCTAGATAAGAATGATGATGAACCAAAAGCTTCTTGTATCTTGCTAAGAGACTATCTTCAATGCTGTTAGCAGATGCTTACATGCTTAGGCTCTTCAATGCTGGATAGCAGATGCTTACATGCTTAGGCTATCTTGCTAAGAGACTATCTGTAATACATGTATTCTTGAACTTGATCACACAAACCAAATCAACGAAAGTGACAGTAGCTCATCTTGATAAAGCCAACGAAAATTTTAATCGATAATTTCAAACAATGGATAAGAAATATTTAACGCTTTGACATGCAATTGAATACACAAGAATAGCAGTTGGATCAATTTTACCTAACTGTTTTGATGGCTGGAACCCAGTAGAATGCGAGGCTAGAGTGCTTGATATTTGAATCTTCTTGCCTTCATTAGGGAGTGACAGATCTAAAACGAAAGACAGTATAGAAAAATTTAAGAGATGGAAACAAAGGAAGAATGATTTGAAAGATCATGACCGGTATGAGAGTGCGGCCGAGAGGCAACGTTAAATAGTGAAACATGAAAGATGGCGTTTAGAGTTAGAAGGGCAAAATTGTTATTGTATTTAGAGACGTGTAAAAAAATTGTGAGGGCGTTACTTCGTGATTATCGTCTTTACCACATTTATGAAAACGTACCTTAATCAGTGCAATAGCGTGTTCCTCAAACCTTATACTTTACAACTTATGATATTTTCTTGTCCAAATATTATATGATTTTCATATTTATCTAACCCGTTATAACTTGTGAGTGCCAAACTTGTGTTTTTACCCGTCCCCCAAAATGTACTTATTCTGATTGGCTGGTCCAGACCCTTAACTGACGTTGTAGTTTTCCTTTTGTAAATCGATACTGACAGATACAATGAAATAGTATAAGGTTTCAGGGACAAACATTTTCACAGGCAGTTTTCAGAGATACAATACTCCCTCACAATTGAGCTTAAAATTTTGGCCACATAACACATGCGATGCAAAGCCTGAATACTCTGTCTAACTGAAAGAATGTTCGCATTCAGTTAGTGTACACGATGCAAGTGATTTTCTTTTTAGCAGAATATCAGATGACTTGTTAGATGGGATATTGGCTATAGATTCTGCAGATGGTTCTGGCTGGTCTGATCATCGCCATTAATTTCAACATCGTTCTCCATCATTGAAGCAACAGAGAAACTCCACACAGAAGCACAGTTTTCATGACCTACATAACCAATAAATTATTTATATGATGCTGATTGGTAAAAACAAAGTTTCTTGAGACAATGGATGGATGACACACAGAGACAATTACAGTAGGAGACCAAAACCAGAATGACATACAATATAGTTACTAGAAAATATCCCCCCAAAAAACTGAGGATTATATTAGTATTAGGGTTACAGGAGCTACCACTCAAGTGCAATTCATCAATGCCATCATCAGGAGGAAGGAATCTTCGGTGGCCAGAAGAAGATGTAGCAATTGGCAGAAAGGGATGAAAAGAGAATCCATTAACAGTATCTGCAGCGTTTAAAATATAGCAATGAGTTGATAATAGAAGAGATTAAGTTATAGGCAAGAAGCACTCTGATAAGTCACATGTTTAATTATAAGACACAAAGTATACCCAATGCAGCTTGGAAGCCTGACACCCATTGTCCAGTTTGAAGATCATATACATGAACAAAACCATCCTGGATCCAAAAGCAAAGACAAAAAGACCAATAGCATAAATAGGGTGTTGATATGGCTGTGCCATAATATATGCTCAGAAAGTATTTAAAGCTAAGATGCTACCTGACCACCTGTACAAAGATGGCGGCCAAGTGGCTCAATATCAAACAGAATCCGCTGGTTGGTATATTCTGCAGACCTATATAACCTATTCATGGTGCAAGAACATAATGGTGGGTAAAAAAAATCCAAAGAACAGAAACTCCACAGCTTTTCTAAATCAGACAGATTGAATAAGAATTTTACTTGTAGACAACATCAACAGATTTCCGTATATCCCAGCATAGTATATAAGGATCCTTCAGGTAAAGATAGGCTAATGTTAATCAACATTGAGAATAGAAGTAAGACTGTACATGTTACTAGTAGTTGCTACAGTTTGTTCTACTACATTTCCAATAGTAAAAGTCCACTGAAACACGAGAAATAATAATAAAACCACTCCAAAAGGAAGAAACAAGTAAAATATTATACCTTCCGACCTCCAGTATATAAGTAATTTCCATCCTTTGAGAACTGGACCTGAAAAGCAACACATTTCAATTCTTCTGCAGAAGTTATTATCAAATTCAAATGAATTATAAGGATCCTGACTTACATGTGTAATCCCACCTTCATGCCCATGTAAAACATATAAAAGTTCCATATTGTCTTCTCTATATATTGCAGTAGTCTTGTTGTAAGAGCCTATAGCCAGCAATCCATTATGGGTTGGAGAAAAAGCCATTGCAGACATTATACCTGTCCAAAATAAAATAAACATGCTGAGGGCTATGCACTTGCAGAATTTCATTGTTAGATAGCTAAGCTAAGAACATGTACCAGTTTGGCCTTCTTTTTTTCCCTGAACCGTCGAATACTGGTTGTAGTCTCTACCAGGGCGATGTAAATCAAACACCCTGACTAGTTTGTTGTATCCAGCAAAAATTCTAGCAAAAAGAAAAAGGGTAGTCTGCTGTTAAAAACATCATGTTATTTTTTACCAGACAACTTTTATGTTATTTATGGACCCAGTTAAGTGATTTTAATACACTGAATTGGTCATCCATTCATGAAGTCCTGTGCCACAATTCATTCTGTTTCATCTGTTAGTGTCTTCCAATGCCCAATATTACTGTTCAATAATTAATTTCCATCCAAAACACTCTACTCTCAAATATGATAGGTTATCAGCACAATAAGATGAAGCAGAAAAGGCGCATTTGACATAATCCTGGGAAAGAAGAACTGTTACTTACTTTGTCCCACTGGGATTAAAGGCAATTGAAAAAGCAGCTGTGATTTCATCCACAGCATCATAAGCACGGTACGTACACCGTAGCTGCAATTTCCAGTCAAAAGATAAATAGTCATAACAGATATAGGAACACACATATTAAAGACAAGCATGGAAAGTCTACAAATTTCATTAGCATAGTGCGAATTTGGAACAGTGAGACAGCACCTGACCAGAAGAAGCATCCCAAAGATGAATTGGATGATCTCGCGCTGTACTTGCAAAAACACAGGTAACTGGGTCTGCAAATGTCAATCAAATTCCATAATCAATTTTTATATTTACAGTATCATATAGCTGCTAGATAATATCTCCTTTTATAATATATCAAATTTAGCAACAGGATAAAATTACGCCCACTAGAAGTACCTGAAGCAGACATGTAAGGGTACCAACTATAGTCGTACACCGACTCCCCCTCATTCATAACAAGGCTTGCAGCATAGGAGTCTGCATATAAAGTCCAAAATACCAAAATCATCATGCCTCTTAGATTCAAATCCAAATGTAACCATACCTAGCTCGAAACCGAAAAACATTACATCCTCAAGCAACACTAAGCAAAAACGTATTCATGTAATCGCAAACTTACCTTCATCAGCAGGTACAGAATATCCGTTAACATACTCATTCCCACTATCCGGTCTGTCAAAATGTACACAATTTTCTAGTAAGCAGAATTGTTTTGTCCATTATATTAGCTAACTAACATTTTCTAGTATGTAAATCTTTGCGGTAACATTTTCTAGTATTTTACTCTATACAATTATTAAAAAAATAAAAACAAAATCACTTACAATGCGAAAACGCGGAGTGTGTTGTCCTCAGAGCTGGTGAGGAAGCAAGAACCATCAGGGGACCTAAACACAACCAAAAGAATTAAAAAAATATATAAAAAAAATAAGAAAATAAAATTGAAAGTGAAAGAGAGGTTTGAGTTGGGAGAAGTAACCATTTGACGCCCTTGAGAAAATTGTTAGGGTTTGAAGGAGTTCTGAACTGGTGGGAGAAGTGATAGGTTCTCTGCGGAGGAACATCGAACCGAATCGCCGGCCACGTGTACTCTTCTTCTTCTTGCTGGGGGCTGGGCTTTTCTGTAATTTCGTCGTCTGGTTTCGGCGAATTGGATAGGTGTTGTTGCTCTTCTCCCATTTTCTCAGTGTGTTTGGGATTACCGCCAAAAACTATGGTCCGCTCTCTTTTGCTGCTTCAGTTCAACTTCAGTCTGAACCGGGTCGGGAGGCCCAATTTCAAACCGGGTCTGAATATTGTGCGACTACGTGGCACGCTATAATAGGTCCGTAATGACGAAAATCAAGTTTGTGTGTAGTTGTAATGAGTACAAGGAAGAGGCAGTAACTTGTAACATCACTGCAGTAACTTCCATGTTTATGCTGTGATCGGTAATATCACTGCAGTAACTTGTAACATCATTGCAGTAACTTCCATGTTTATGCTGTGATCGGTAATTTACAATACAATGAGTTTGAGATATATGGCATTGTAATACAGACCATTTTCTTTCAACAAATGACACTCCCAACTCCCAAATGAAAGTGTTATTGTCTATAATAGTGAGTGTACAACAGCTTTAGATTGCATTGGCAATTAGCCGATGAAATGGAATGAATAGAGTTTGGGGAATTCCCAGGCATTATTATGTAGAGCTTTTAAGATACGGGTCATCCTTGAATTTCGAGTACATTGGAAGATCAAGAGCTTCCTCTGCAATTTTCCTGTCCTCGTGGATCTTTTCGATCAAGCTCTCAAGAGATGGGAAATTGGCCTGTGTAATTTCATACCAAAATGTCAGAGACGTTGAGTAATTTACTGTCAGACATTGATTGATTTTAATTGTGCAAGTTTATACCTCTGGCCGTATGTAGCCGACTATGATAAGATGCAACTCCTCCCCGTAGAAGTCCTCGTCAAAGTCATGAAGCAACCATGGCTCCTGCATTTCAAAATGAAGTTATAAGAAAGAAGAAGACTACCTGTAAAGGGTGAGTTATGTCACTTATGTGTTCTGAAAGACTCACTATGGTCTTTTCAGTGTTGTTGAAATAAGGATTCCAACCAATACTCATGACCATTTTAAATACACCTCGCGTTGGTAACCCAGCCCAACCAAAATATACCCCCGAGGGATGTTCTGAAAGGAGGGTTGTATATAGCTCAGTGGACAGATTAGCTGCAGAAAAGATGATAGGACCCTTATAAGTATAACAAAATGAAACAACTTCATCGAGCATTAAAGGAGCAAGAAAATTCTAATCATACGCAACATAGCAATTATCTAAAGCTCGAAATGTGGGTATATATGGACACAGGCATATTCACAGTATAAACAACAGCAATCGTCACTGAGACATGTAGCCTACTAACTGAGAGTCTAGCTGAATAAGCCAACAGTAAAAAGCTTAGTCCCAAACCTGTAGGGATCCCAAGCACTTTTGAGCCCCGACCAAATCCCTTAATGACAGGACCACCAATTTGCCATGGTTCTATTGGTAAAGTGCCTTTTATCCCTGCAACACCAAATCAGTTCTAATGAAAATGGTGAATAGAAGTAGCACATGGATGAAGAAAGGAGAAAGATATTGGGGTTTACAATCTTTGAAAGGAGGTAGGCCCCACTTTTCAGGATGCAAATCAAGTAGAGAGTTGATCACCTCATCTGCTGCAGAATAGAGATGGGATTGCTTTGGCAGAGAGGGTACAGCAACTACCTGCATTCCAGCAGCCTGACCGGCTGTCAGTCCTGGCCTGAAGAACTCCAATACAGAAATGTTAAGAAAGAAATGCAAAGGAAAGTGACAGTGATTCTTAAGTCACACACATCATCAGAAGGAAAATCTAGCATCTACATTGCCAGAGTAGTTCTTGCTTTTCTGTAGCCAGTATAAGTTTGTGGGATGTAACACTGCAAATTTGGAGGCAAACAGAAGGTACAGCAAAATCATTTCCTATGCAGATCATTTTGATATAGAATAGATAAAGGGAACCAGCCAAGGTCTTTGGATAATCATGATTGACTTCATAAAAACAACTTTGCTTTTGACAGAAAATCTCAACATCAGATTCATTTTTGTGGGTGGCCTATCAGATAAAATGTATTCATTGCTTCAAAGTATCACCTTTAAGTGTAAAAATAAATGTCCTGAAAACAAGACCGGTGAGTTAACATAAGACTATAAGAAGAGTAGGGTCAAAACCACACACAGAACAATCCTATTCTAGAACAAACCTAATCTGCAAAAACCAAAGTAAGCTTACTCACAAAGAATCTTCGATGACAAGGCAGCTGGAAGGTTCAATATTTAATCTTTTAGCAGCTTCAAGGAATCTATAATGTAAAATTGTAATATTAGAGTTTCAGAACACTAAGTAAAAAGAGCTTAAAATATTAAAGTCAAAACGAAACAAAATAATGTTGCATTCTCACATTTCTGGAGATGGCTTTGCTGATGTTACTTCATCACCTCCAATGATGACTAAGAAGGATTCTTTCCAGCCTATATTTGAAAGCATAGTAAGAAAATAAGTAATATGATATAACACATCATAGCATCCTTGATGCATGTAATACTAAACAAGTTTCAATCTAAGAAAAATAAGCAAGAGCATATTGCAAGTTTACCCTGGTGAAAAGAAATTTTGGTTTCTATGTTTTCTTTTGGAGAGTTTGAAGCCAATGCTATCGGCACTCTATGACCACTCAAATGTTTAATTAGCCGATTGGCACCTGGAAGCGCTTTGATGTTGCACCACCTAGAGCAACAATAGACAAAACGCATAAGCTGTTTGCAAGGAAAGTATTGGCTAATTATTGGCGTTTGAAATTCTGAGCAGAAGTTTATTACTGATTGGATAAAATTGGGTTAATCTCAGAGAGTAATTCACTCGATGTGCAAGATAGCCCATAATCCTCCACAACAGCAGTTGCAGCTTCTTGTGGTGTTTTTCCAACTATCTTTTGAACTTCCCGCCCATCCCATTTCTTTCCATACTTTCCCAAGTAAACTCTTAAAACATCACCAACAATGCCATCTGTGGTTAAAGTAAGATCGTCAGAAGAAAAGTTGCAAGCAACATGATGCTATTACCATAATCCAAAGTAAAATGGAAATGTCACTCGGAGCAGACCTGTGTGTAGTAGTGTACCATCCAAATCAAGGATAACACACGACACTAATTTCTTTAATGGCTCTGCGCTTGACATCTTCAAGACCATATGCAGATCTCAGAGATCGACTATGCTCTTATCAATGGAACATATCTGAAAATGATCCAAATTTTCATCGATTGAAATACCAATAACTAATTACTAACATCAACTCAACATTTCCCTCCTCTTACAATACATAAGATATATCAAAGCAAGTCCTAGCAAAATTCAATTCTACGTAAAGAATTATACAAAACAAGTTCAAAAAAAGCCAAATCGAAGCATAGTTCTATGAGAAAGCAAAGAAATGTGGTTTTTCAGATGCTAGTCTTAACATACCAATGTAGAAATCATCAAAAGGCAACAAAAGATTTACTTCAAAAGCAGCAGGTGTAATTTTTCATCTAATTCAATTATTTTCAGCTGAATTATGAGCGAATTTGGCCCCAAATTTGGCGCCTGATAAATATCGAGGAATGAAATTCGTAACAGCTATGCACAACAAAAAGAATAAGAATTTCACATTAATAAGCTTCGGTTACGGATTCGTGGCACTAAATCGCATAAGAAAATTTGATGAAATCTGAAGGTAGCATACCTGAGGTTGGAGTAGAGAAGAAGAAGAAGAGAACTGGGGACGAGAGCTCTAGTACTCCCGTGAAACGTAATGGGCCGAATCACATTAAAAAATCTATTTGGTGCCACATTAGCAGTCAAGTCGTTGTAGTATAGTGGTAAGTATTCCCGCCTGTCACGCGGGTGACCCGGGTTCGATCCCCGGCAACGGCGAAACTTTTTGCCACTAATTTATTTTAGTTTTTATTTAAAAAAAAAATTAAAAATTAAAATATAAACTTAAAAAGGCAAAATGAAAGCCCCCCCGCCCTCATTTTCAATCTCCGTTGGTTTTCCCTCTCTCAATTTTCAGTGTTAAACCTCACTGCGCTAACCACTCCTCATTCCTAAACGGCACCGTTTCACTCACACTCGACTCGTTTAGGGTTCTGTAAAAGCCTTGTACACTGTTTCCTTCACCAGATTCCGTCATGGAAACCGACGAAGAACAACGCGTCACTCCGTTCCAGCTCCAGTTCGACAAGCCAGTCGCTTCGCAGGTTCGCTTTTTCACATTTACAGCTTTCTAATCCCCCAATTTACTTGACCGGAATGGTGAAATTCGTGTTTTCAATTGCCAGATTAAAATCGCGGAGTGGAATCCCGAGAAGGATTTACTCGCCATGGTAACTGAGGACTCCAAGATTTTACTGCACCGCTTCAATTGGCAAAGACTGTGGACAATCTCATCAGGTACCTCTCAGATTTCGTGTTCTGCAGTTATTTTTGAATGATTTGACTGTGAATTTCTGAATTCTGAGCTTAGTTTTATAATTTTTGCTCACATATTTGTGTAGGAAAGAGCATTACATCTCTGTGTTGGCGACCTGATGGTAAAGCAATCGCCGTCGGGCTCGAAGATGGAACGGTCTCACTGCATGATGTTGAAGTGAGTAGCGTTTAATTTTCGAGGAACACATGTTACTATTTCCAGTTAGTTAAACTTGTGATGTGAATTATACGAATTCGCTGATTTTAGTGTGTAGGAGATGCATATGATGTAGTGTAGGCTCGGTTATGCTTGTCTAATCCTTTTGTTCTTTGTGCTTTTGAACGCGAGACAGAATGGAAAGTTGTTGAGAAGCTTGAAGTCGCATAGTGTTGCTGTTGTTTCGCTTAATTGGGAGGAGGATGGACAGATGACTAGAGTATGTTGCCGTCTATCTACTTGTAGGCTATGTGTCGTTTTGATTCTGATCGGTGGAATCATGAAATCACTTGACTAATTTATGATTTCAATTTGATTTATTTGATGCCAGGATGAGTATGGTAGCCACTCGGTATATGAAGACCGTACTTCTCGTTTCTTTCCACCTCCTCCAAGAGTTCCGCGAATGTCTGGACTGGTATCTGGAGAGACCGGTTTCATGGAGGATAGTGAAGATTCATATCGAGAGCTGTCAAATTCTTCACAGCAACGTTTCAATATTCTCTGCAGTGGAGATAAAGATGGATTCATTTGTTTTAGTATATTTGGGATCTTTCCTATAGGGAAAATTGTAAGTAGTAACTTCTGTACCATTCTGATAAAGTGATGGGTTTTTGTGTTTAATTTTGTGAAGCTACTTATTTGAGTTTATGTCTGATGTGTCACTTTAACTACCTGTGTTATATTTTTTGCTGTGGCAGAACATACACAACTTTGGTGCTGCTAGTCCACTTAATGACACTGAAGCTGAGTGTAGACTTCTGAATGCTTCTGTTCACAAGGTACATTCTCTTTTTTCATAATTTCGAAACTATTAGTCCTTCTTACAAAGAATTCATAAATCTAGAATTCCGAAGCTGATTCATGCTGATAGTTTAAGAGAAGTACGTTGGAATTAATATGGTCAGTCTAAGGCAAATAGAATAAGTTCCAAATTTATATATACTTGAGGATCTGAACATGGAATTTCTTAGTGGTGTTATGTTTATTTGCCTTCGATAGTAAGAATGAGGCCCCCCTATCTGATAATCATGTACAATGTTGAAACTCAAAACTTATATATGCCATGTAGATTGAAGGAATGTAGTGCGTGCCAAGTTTCAGAATAGCAACTTCCTGAAGCTGAGTCTCTTATAGAGACTTGGCCTCAGTAATGCAGAGCAGAACCTTTCATTGCTTAGGGTCATTAAATTTTTATATTTCAGCTCATCTGTGATAGTCTGTATTTGAGTTGGATTTAGTTAATAGTCTTCCTAGTTTTCTTACTATGACTTCTGTATATATTAATGACGAAAAGGGATGGCAAATTTACTATAATGGTCTTCGAATATCCTGCTGTTGGATTTTTGTTTCCAGTAACATCTTTTCTCTTACTTTCTTCTTCTTAAAGTGCTTCTTTTTAAAAGCCATTCACAGACTAATAGTGAACTAATTTACGAGGCCAAGCTGATGCTATTACTTGTTGTTGTCATTAGGTAGCTTTGTCAAAAGATCTTTGTCATTTGATAGTCATGTGTTCAGGAGAATTGATTGAAGATAGGGAAGAATCAGAAAATGGACAGATGGCTGAACCTGGTATGCATGGCTTACATTGCATAGTGCTTGATACATCTATATTTTGGAAGAGGTAACTTTTCTACAGAAACCAGGATATCACATTCTGTTAAAACATATTCTAAGTTGTGCTCTGATATGGCTACATTATATATTTTTCTCTCTATTATTTTGTTTCTCTTATTCTTGTTTACTGCTTCAGTTTACCAGTTGCGGCTAATTCTAAAGTTTTAGGATCTGAGATTGATTTAAATGCAATACATGTGTGAAACTACGTATTGCAGACTGTCTAAAGCTGTCCTGTATTCACTTATTTATTTGGATCAATGTCTGACTTACCATTTTATTTATCCTTGTAGGAAAAGTGAGCTTCATCAAGTGGCGCAACAAGCTTCTAACATTGAGGAATTGGCAGGGGTTATTCGGTCATCAATTTCAGTTATGCACAAGGAGTGGTCTGACGCTATGCGCACTTTTCATGACAAGTTTGATTCTCTTCCTAGTCTGATTATAGACCACGGTAACTTCTGAATGTCACCTAGTCCCACTCTCTTGATATAGTTCTTGGTCATTTAGTTCGTCCATTTCATACAGCCCCTACCATTTCTTTATAGGACTTGTATCTTCTCCCCAAGAGGAGTTTTTGAGTCTTTTAGGCGGTGCAAGGACTAGTCCAGCAGTTCATCAGTTTCTAGTAAACTCTCTCGGTGAAGTGGTATGCTTAGTCTTATGTAACATATTCTTTTAAGATTCGCTTAACAGAGTGCATGTGAGCGTATAATTGATTTAAAAAGTGTATTTCTATGTAGGGTGTGAAGCGTGTGTCGAAGGCTGTTTGCGGTGCTGGGAAAGAACTGCAGCTTATAATCCTTAATCATCTCCAGGTGCTTTATCATTAGTGCTTTATCATAATCCTCATACTAGAGGGCTTGAGTTGAAACTAAAGCTTCCTACCCTATCCAGCCTGCTGCAGAAATTATTGCATTCAGGATGGGAGAACTTAGAGGCCTGTCACGATGGAGGGCGCGCTATCAGGGTATCGGTTTAGATGAGACACTTATCAATAATGCAACAGAAAAGGCGGGAATGATACTTGTACAAGTTGAACGGTTTATCAGGGTGCTTTCATCTGTGGTTCAGCAGGTTTGCTTTGATCTTGAATTATTGTTGCTCATGTGTCTTACTATTGAACAGTTTTCCCGTTTATATTTTACTATCTAGGCTGTCGTTAGAGATGTTACCTAGTTATATGTTTCAACTTGGATGCACTATTAACGTAGAGAAACTGGTGTTTTCACCTAAACTTCAAGAATAGGTCTGAGATAATATGGGAGAAGTATCATAATTCAGGCAATTTGAAAATCGGATAGTGTACAAAATGATATAGAACAATTTATGTCATGATTTCTGCAAATTTCCCATTACTTTCTGGTGTTGTCTTTTGGTTCAGTTTTCGAACTTCTTCAATTGGCTCATGAAGTGTATAAAGCTACTCAATTCAGAACCCAGTGATCATCATCTTCTACTGTATAATAGGTCCGTGCCCAGTATTCCTGTGTTTAATCTGGTTACAGAGCATATATTCTTTTACTCACACATATCAGTTTGGCAGTGAACTTGTTGTTATATTCTTGAAGTTTTTATATGACCAAGATCCTGTTAAGCAGTTGCTGGAAGCATCAGAAGCTGATGCAAGTATCGAAGTTGGATTGTAAGTGTTTTTAGGTATAACACTCGAGAGGCAGTCTGTTTTGGAATACCACCCTTTTGTCAATTATGATCATTATCATACAATATATGTAGCATGTGATAATTATTGCTTTTCTATACTCTAGTCATCTACTTCGCATATCAGCACAGATTTTATACCTATTATACTACTTACTGGCTGGCAATCACTCTTTCCTTACTTCAACAAATCCAATGCCTTTCAAAATACATCTAAGATTTGGCTTTAACTTCAGTCTGTTTTGTTGTTCACATATCTATGTGTCTGCAATTATGTACATTTGAGGACCATGGACATTTTGTGTGCATACATGCTTGTAATTATACAAGTATTTAGAATACGGATTCTCATTCTATTTGGCAAGACTGATATTTGCTTTATATTATTTCAGGGAAACAGTGCGGAGAGTTAAAGAATTAGTTCAGTTTGGTGGATTTTCAGATTGTGAGCACCTGCAGAGGACGTTAGCCAAGGAATTTCAGCAGATGGAGTCTAGGTATGTAGATGTTTAGACTCTTATCACCGTCTCTGTGAATGTTGAATTGTGTTAGTTATGTAGTCAGTATATTGAACACAAAATTTACCACGTTTGGCAAATGGAGGACACTTCTTTGACATAATTGGCATGATTCGGTTCCTGAAGTGTCACTGTTGAGAATTCAATCTACTATGAATTTTCTGAGCAAAGAGTTAATGCTTTTATGTGTTTGAATCACGATTGTAGATTTTAATCTATACAGCTGAACACTGCATTACTTCAGTTACTATCAAAGCACAACACACACACACACATATCATATAGTCTTATTTGAAATTACTACTATGTATTTCAATTTATAACCCCCTTTCTCTGGTGTTTTAGCTTTAAGGAGGCTTTTCAGATGCCCTTTACTACGATTTCGAAAAAGATAGTCTGCGAAGATTCATTGCCGCTTTGCCCGCTTCCACCTTTGTCAGCGTCTTTGCCTACCAGTATTCCTATGTCAGTATCATATTATGAGGTGATAATTTTTGTAATCAAGGATCTTCATTGCATCATCATCCAGGATTATATAATAAAATCCAATATTTGAATTCCTCGTCGGTAACATTGTTGCTTTTCCTTTGCTGTGTAGGATGCCTCCGATTCTGTCGCTCATCAGACTCGTCAACATATATTTCTTGATTACATATCTTTCCATATACCAGATGATTCGTTCTCTGGTATTTCAAATTGTATTGGCATAGTGAGGGGAATTATGCACGACTCAAGCATTATAGAGAGGGGTTATAGTTCAGTAGAAGCTGTACTCTTGTGCATCCCTGTTGGTTATTACTGTGTCGATCTTTCTTTATATAAGGTAGAGAAACTATACTTACCTAGAGCAGTCGTTTTTTATGTATATTTTTTTTTTTTTTGGGGAATTTTCTTTTAAGCTACTTTTTCGTACAGGAAAGTCAGATTGTTTTGTTATTGAATGAAATAACTACCACTTCTGAAAGCTCTGGTGATGCCTGTATGATGATTGTGCAAGCAAATGACCTTCCATTTGAATCTATCACAAGATCCACTTGTCTAAACAATTGGAACTTGCATCAACTGAAGGTAATTCTTATCCTTGCTTTGCTTGTACATTCATATAGTTTAGAGTACTTGAAAAACAGGTCCCATAACTCTATCTTTCTGCATTTCAGTGTCAATTGCATGCCGTACTCGATTTGATCTTTTGTCAAGCTGTTATCCTTAGCTCCTTTATTCTTACATAGTTATATCGTACCTACTCTCTTTCGTTTTTGGGCAATCGATCAACCACCTTTTCTACAAAAGCATGCTGTCAAAGTTGAGGCTACGGTTTATGTTCTGAGAAACTCAAACTAATCCCTGTTGAAATACTCCGCTTTTCTTTTGGTTGGGTGCTTGCATGCTGTTCGTGCAGCAGTTCTATAGTTAAATTTGTGTCATGGCAAGCGGTTTTCTTTTTCTTTTCTCCCCTCCGCTTTTTCATTTATCATTTTGTCTCGAATTGTGTGATAATTTTTATTCAATAAAATAAAATATCCCACATCACATTCATTCTTTGATTACTCTGATGCAATCTCTGTTCAGTTTCTTTATGGTAATGCCACTATTCTCTATTGTGCATATAGGACTCTGTTGTACACTTGGAAATGGAGAATCAGAAAATTCGCAGTGTACCTCATTCTGTTATTGCTCCCCTGGCAGTTAGCTGTAAGTCATTCTAATTGTTTCTCCGTTAATTATGTTTTTGAATCCAATACAATGAATAAGTTTAATCATGTGGGTTTGAAGCCATTAATTTGATTTGGTTTTTACATAAATTGTTTCATGAGACTCCAGAAATCTTTAGTTTTATTAAGTATTTAGGAATGCTCAAGAAAAAAGGTATTATTTCAAATGCACTTTAAATTTCTAGCCGAGTTAGTATCAAAATGATCAAAAAAATTTCCGTGTTGCATTTTAGCATTTAGTGCAAAAGGTTCAAATCAATCATAAAACACTCAATTTTCAGCATATCAAAATTTACCTTAATCTTTCCTTATGAGTGATGAAGATGGGGGGTACAGTAATACTGGAATTTGTATTGGCCAACTAGTTGTTTCTCCAACATTTTGTTCTCCAGCAATATGATTTATATTGACCATAAGAACTCCAATATACAGCAGGCCTTTTTTATATTCATATTGAATTTCTTGGCAGCGTCAAGAGGCGTGGCTTGTGTTTTTGCTGCAAGAAAGCGTGCCTTGGTCTACATTCTGGAGGAAGACGAAGATGAAATTTCTGATACGGAGTGAACTTCATTTCTCTATGTATTAGATTCGTTTCACGTTAGTTACTCTGTGATACACCTAAGTTTATGGGTAAAGGGGGTGTATTGTCTATGGATTTGTATGTATTTTTTTTAATTCATAGACTTTCATAATAGTCCACAGACTTTTTAAAAAGACCACAGACTTACATAGATTTCTGTCGATTTCTTTAAAATCATTGATTTTGATTACAAACTTTTATTGATTTGAAAATCCACAAAGTTCATTATGAACGACTTCTACAGATTTTACTTCAAAATAATGTTATAATAGAAAATAATTAGAATATGAAAGAAAAATATCTCAATGTAACGAATAAAACTACAGGTAAATGTATCAAATACAAAACAAAAAAAATGGAAGAAAAAAATACTTTAACAAAATGTCATGTTGGCAGACGCGTTCATAAAACAATGAAAATATCATTTTTCTCTTTCATCGTCACTTTCTTTATTGTTATCATTTTCATTATTGGCATTTTGTTGAACATTTGGTTGGGCATCTTCCCACATATGACTGACAATACTCATTCTCCATTCATTAGCACTATCTCTCTGCTGTTCTTGGGTTTGAAAATCATCCCATTCAAAATTATTTTCTTGATCGGCTCTTGTGTTCTCTTCTGGATCTAGAGGAAATTTATTGGAACGACATTCCTGTAGAAGAAAATTGTGCAATCCTGCACAAACCAAAACTAGCTCTGCTTGTGTCTTGTATGGAAATGGTGGTGCTGATTTGAAAATAGTGAAACGTGACTTGAATACTCCAAATATCCTCTCAATTACGTTCCTCAAAGACGCATGTCGAATGTTGAATAACTCAATTGCATTAACAGGATGATTTCCTTCACCACCAAAGTCTTTGAGATGATATCGGGTACCCCGAAATGGAGCTAAAAATCGGCGTCGGTTGGAAAATCCGCGGTCACCTAAGTAATATTTACCTAATAATGAAAGAAAATGTATAGTAATTAGTGAGTTATATATTAGTTACATAATTATTTTATGTAATTATTGATTTTTTATTATCTAATATCCTATTATAGACCGACTACAAATATGTAGTTTAATTTATATTCATTTAATCAATCTTATTAATTAATTAACGAGTATTAGAAAAAATGAAATTAAAAACTCCATAACTGACTTGTGTAAACGATAATATTTGTGTTTTAGGATTTCATAAATAAATGAGAAATAAATTAAAAATATTTGAAAAACAAATTCAACAACAATGAACATGTTAGTATAAGAGTTTAATTGCATAAAATATTATAGAAAAAATAAGAGGAAAGAA
The DNA here is from genome assembly GCA_963682095.1 of Potentilla sterilis. Taxonomy (NCBI): domain Eukaryota; kingdom Viridiplantae; phylum Streptophyta; class Magnoliopsida; order Rosales; family Rosaceae; genus Potentilla; species Potentilla sterilis. The sequence goes on from OY821755.1 coordinate 2,688,845, forward strand.
AAACAGGAAAGACATATGATATGTTAAAAAATAGAGAGATGACGGAGGATTAACTTCTTCATAGGCAGAAAAAGTCTGTCGTGGACTTTTCGAAATCTTTGGTCTGGAGACTGGAAAAATATTGGAGTTTTGTATGCATAATTTACACTACAAAGTCCATGAGTTACTAATTCCATAAGTATGAATGATATTTTGAATACCCTCAAAATTCTATTCATTTTTAAAAGTCCATAATGAATACCCCTAGACTTAGGTAGACTCTATATTGATTTTTTTAAATCCTAATTGAATACACCCAGATTTTTATAAACTTTTAAAAGTCTATATCGAATACACCTAGACTTTCAGATTCCATTGACTTGTATTAAGCTCCCACTAATTCCATACACAATACATCCCCTTATGGGTTTTCATCGGTTTTCAATCATCCACAGGTATTTATGTACATATGGAGGTCCAAGAGAGCAAAAATTCACAAAATGAGGCATGAATTCATGCTTCTTTTTGGTGAGTGTGTGAGATTTTTTTCTGATTTTAAGTTGCGATCCAAAACATACTAGATTGCAACACAAGAGATTGGCCAAACTACCTAAATCCCTGATGGCAGAAGTAAAGTTGATTGTGTACGAGAACAAATTCAATTCTTACATTACTAGATATTGGCCAAATTGTCTCTATTACAATGCATATAATTGAAAAATAAAAATTGCTTCCATGACATTGATCATATCAAGTTCAAATTACATTTTCTAGAACAAAAACATTAGGATGAAAAAATAAACAAATCACAGAATAAAAAATACAAGGGCAATCACTTGTACCCTTCCGCATACATTGACATGTAAGAAACACCTTTGCCAACTTTAGCTAGAACAAAGGTTCCACTGACACCTACATCACAAGAAAACTAGCATGCTTCGAAGCAGAGCACAACCGTTGAAAGCAGCTGGTGTTAACGACTTAACGAATAAGCTTATTGTTCATGAACTGTACAGCAGAGAGGTCTGAAGATGTCAGACTTATATTCGAAGGAACAACTGGACTGAGACTTGAGGAACAACTGTACTCCAAGATTTATCCACGGAACCAATCAATTCTTGCTGAAGTAAGAAACCGCAACAAGATACAATTTGAGGTTGGGAAATGGTTCCCTAATGACGCCAAACTGTATCAGCAAATCTCCTTTCTTCATTCAAGTCATAAATTATGATTCATCCAACTCAACAAGTTGTGCCCGTCTCTCAGCAGCCTTCTTTCTGATAAAAATGCCCCATTTAAGGGCTGCCTTGAGCTTGAGCCAACCAACGACAGCTTTACCAGATGAACGACTGCGGTCATCATCAAAATTGTAGTTTATCGCTGGACTAGGCATATATGCTGAAGAAAAAGAATAATCTTCAGTAGCATTTATGGAAGGATGGACACTCTGACCATGAACTTGACCATGACCACCCATGTTAAACATGTGAAGTAGATGCTGCATATCTTCATTTTCAAGTATCTCATGGCTCCTCGTGCGAATTTCTTCCTCTGGGAAAAAGTCAAGTCCCCTATAAGAAGCAAGATTGGATGTATCCACATTCTGGAATCCTGATGTGGACGACTGTGGCGGACCTAGGGCAAGCATATTTTCACTTCTTTGGATCTCATGTGGGTGCAAAGTGCTGGGCAACTGACTCGGTGGAGGGAATGAAGAGCCATCAAACTGAATAGAAGGATTGAGATTTATGTTCTGTGGTATTGGAAATTGGGTTGCCATGCCATCATTATAACCTATAGAGAAAGAGAGAGCACACATACACAAGTCAGCAGCCAAATAATTTAGGGGAAACACACAAAACCTCAATTTTATCAACTGCATCTTGGGGATTTGAAAAGGACACCCACAGCATGTGTTATGTGTAAGAAGAAATTCTTATGGTATAGATAAAATATCAATATACACATCAAACAGGTCTGCATACCAACAATATTTAAATTGTCATTGTACCAAACCTCGGGCTTTGTGATCCCAGCAGTAAGGGAGAATGGACGACTCTTTAGATATAACTTTCGATTAAGTATTTGGGTATAACATTTTGGCTAAAGAAAATACCTCCCGTAGTAAATCCAGGATCCATACTATGCTTCTCTGAAGGAACTGGCAGGCTAGGTAGCGTGAACTGCTGGTTAAATGAGTTTGAATACTCTTGTGAAGCCATGGGAACCTCAAGTTGAGAGGTAACTGGACCCTTCTGCTGCTTGAAGTTTAGAAGAGACTTTCCATCATACTCCATAACATGCATCCAGTTTGCATACGCCTTCTTCACCAAACCGTCAACATAGACCTAAAAAAAAGTCCATCCACTGTTATCTCAGATTTCATATGTGACATTTTACAAACAAATGAAATCTTATACAACATCTACTGCTTTTATCTATGGCTTTAAGTCTTTTAAAGACCCATGAAAGCTTAAAAGAGTCATGACACAACTTAACATTAGTTTAGTTGAACTTGTCAAACTCAAAGGCTACAACTATGATCCTAACACAATCCTAAAGAACGAAACGGAAAATAAATTCAGACACATCAACCAGAAGTTCAGACTGCATATGAAGTAGATTCTTCATATGTGAAAGAGTAACATGTATGGGTAAAACAGAAGTAACATCCATTAATTTTATTAGATCAATGACGTTGCAGTTCCTACCACTAAGTTAACCAAACACATGAGCCATAGAGGACCCCATGAAACCAAAGAAATCAAAGGGTGACGTACCTTCTGGCTGTCTGAGAGAGAGTCAGCAGAGATGAATTGTTCATTGGTAATTAACCCGCTCAACTCATAGATATTGTTGAAAACAACGCCAACACTCCTTGCATCATCAGGATAGTACACATAGAGTTTACCACCAAGAAGACAGGTCTTAGCATGTTGTATAAGGATGTCCCACATCTTATTTGACATGCCACTCCCAAGAATCTGTGACAAATGGATAAAAAGAAATTTAGTAACCTGTATTCTTTGAATCTGAGCTTGACAAATTATATCTATATTCTTACATTCCGCAGTCTCTGCGAGTCTGTATTCACAAGTCGTAGGAAGTCTTCAACAGAAAAAACTCCGGCCTTATTCAGTCTCTTGTGAAATGACCCATCTTTTCCAATTTTCTCCAACCTCCAAATCTCATCAGTTAGCACAGGTGGGTAGTGTTTCTTGTACACTGCAAAGTAAGAAAATACAAAGTTTAACTTTTGAGTATTATTATTACTTCGCACACCAAAGAGGAAACTTAGTAACTCACATTCCCCACGGTGGTCCTTAACAGTGAAAGCATCTGTTTTTGCTTCACGTATACGAATCCCATCACAATAGCCTGAGGCAACCTTCAATCCTAGCCTGAACTTCCTGCTCCTAATCCAGCTAGAATTATCAGTAAATGTCAGCTCCCCTAGTGTTCCCACGCCTTCTTTCAGTGTCACTTGAAGATCCCCAGTGAGGAGGGGCCTCTTTCCTTCACGCTCTTTCACCACATGGCTCTCAAATTCTTCTTCAGTCCAGTTATCATCATCCTCATTATTAAAATCACCTTCCAGTACAATAACATCTAGTTTCACCACCGACCCTGGACCTGTTGTGACAACACGGTTTGTACTTGCATCGATCAACACAATGAGGATTGCAGCACCCCACTCTCCTTCTACTTTTCCACCAGTAAAGAGAGGAAGCGACAACCTGGACCTGAAGTGCAGCTGCAAGTTTCTTCCATCACGTCCTTCAATTTGTTTAGGAGGAGACGACCTGCAATTGTAAACTATTAGAAGAACCAACTATTGACATGAAAGAAAAGAAGAAAAAAACTATTTTTAATAAGTAACTGAAGCAAGAGAAAAAAGTGAACTAACAAAGTTAAGTGTCAATTTACCTTCCAGTAAGTTTAGCCGGGCCTAATTTTGCTAATGCACGCTCTACCTCTTCACTGACCTATACACATCAAATGAAGAAGAAACATCAGCTAAAGCATGTTAGTTAATCCAATTTCAATTACTTACAGATTAGGAAGCAATAAAAGGTACAAATTTCTTAAAACGGACGAAAAATGGAAGCAATAATTTTCCTAATCCTTCACACAAAGCCAAAAACAAAAGTCAACAAAAAGTTATAAACTTACAACTCTCCGAAGAATTGGCTCCAATGAGGAGCACAGCTTTTGCAGACTGTCCACCTTGAGAGCTTCAACAATTACACTGCATCAAACAAACATTCAAAGCAATTCAGCATTGCATTCAATTCAATACCTCTGCATATCATTTTCGCAACCTCAATTCCGGTACCACTTTCCCTCATCTCAAGTTCTAAGTTACAAAAAAAACCTCTCCCCTAAAACATATTTCCCACATTTCTCGGAAACAATCCTAGTTAGTCTCAGAACTCCAATCCATTTCGACACGAAAAAACACAAAGACAAAACTAAACACTTTATCCAATTTCGCAAAAGACAAACCTTGCCAGAGCTGGCCGCTTCCTTTCCGGCTGGCCTTCCTCCGCCGCAGCCGAATCCAAACCTCTCTTCTCCCTCGCCATGCTATTCGATCTCTCCATGTACCTCGTCTGCATCTTTCACCTAATCAAAAAAAAAAAAAAAAAAAAAACCAAACACAACAGTCAGACATAATCTCACTTCGACTCGAAACTACAAATTCACTTCCAGAAGACAACACTCACCAACTGAAGTCCAACACAAAGCACACACACTCCGGATATGTTTCTCTCTTTGTTTTGTTTTGAGGTCGGCCGCTGTGAGAGAAAAGAGGAAAAGCAGAGACGAGAAAGTTAAAAGAGGAAAGGAGAAAAGCAAAGGGGAGCGGGAAAGTGAAAAATTACGGGAGAGAATTTAGGAGGTATCTGAGAAGTTTCGGGGAAGTGTCTGCGAATTTTCTGAGGAAGAGTCTGAAGAAAATTTAATGATTATGATAATGATGGGAGTCACAGGCGCCCTTTTTTACTGCGAATCTGGGCGGGGTGGGTGGCTGTGATTTGTTTGAGGAGACAGTGGGCTGATCTGGGCCGTCAGCCGAGGAATCTTTTGAATTTGTTTAAGGATCATGTCACGTGTGGACTTGTTTTGGAATGCTGGATATTTGGGGCGGGATTGGGTGTGGTGTGGTGTAGGGGAGTTGTAGTGTGGGAGGTTGAGATACGAGTCAAAGATGGTTTGAGGAATTAGAGTTGGATTTTGCTTCTTTAAATTGGTAGGATTTTTCAAGCAGATTGTTAAGACATTTCTCATGTCTTTCGGAGCGTTTTCAAGGTATTTTCTTGGTTGAAATTTGACATGAAAATCAAAACATCTTCGTAGACTTGGTTTGAGTGTGTGGTGATTAATTCTAGGTTGATCTTCTGTACTAAGATAAGACTATAGGTGACCGTAGTGTAATTGTTTCATATACAACAAACTCAATTATTGATACAAATTTGGACATTAATATGGGGTGGCAAAACGAATTTTCTTTTTTCTTTACAAAAAGAGGATAACTACACTTTTAAGTCTTTAACAAAGGTACCACTACACAAGCAGAAAAGAAAGGGAAGATGCCAAAAGTTCTTGGATATGATTATGCAGCACACTGCAACACTAATTTGATTCACGAGTCTAGAATAGAAAATTTTAGTATACAGCTGAAAGCATGATCTTAATTCAATCCAACACCACTTCACACATGCTCACAAATTGTTCAAAGTTAACATGAAATCCAAAGGAAGTTCTGGTCAGCTGAAATCATGTACTTCATATATCTCCAAAGCACTGGATAGTAGATCCTAAAAATTTCAAAGAACTGGATGAGGGTAGACTGGTGGAGTAGCTAGCGGCCTAGCGCCTCTTCGAGGCCTTTTCCTTTCCCTTCCTTTTATCTCTTTTCTTTTGCATCTTTGGCCCTGATTTGCGTTTCCCAACTTTTTTGAAGGGTTTCTTTTTGCTCACAGGGACATTGTTCTTTTTAGCAGCTCCCACTGTTTCGGGCACTTCTGTCTTCTTAACTGGATGGATTTCTTCTTCTTGAGAGATCTCGCTTGTTGTCACTGTGACTTTTATGTCACCATTGTCATAAGTTGTTGTACCTTTGAGCACATGAAATAGGTTAATTTTAATGCAGAGTGTGAAATGAATCAATACGAAACACCAACATCCACATCTAACCATATAAACCAGAAAGTCAGATACACTAAAATTCATGTCATACATGCAAAAGGCTCCTCCTATTGTGTAAGCTGGAGTATTTAAAGGGGATCAAGTTTTTTTTGCCATCAGTACTGTTGAAAGTTCTGTATCTTCCTCAACTATGTAAGGATAACCTATTACTTTACTCTCTTTTTTTTTTAATCAAAAAGAAGCATATGCAACTGATATCTATCCGCTAGATGACAGTAACAAGGATGTGATTAAAGTGAATTTCAACGCATATACTTGCTCAGTCTCGATGTCTATTGTTATTGAGACTTGCTATCCCAGAAATCAACAACTTAATAACTAAGACTACAGTGATAGTCAGCATTAGAGTAACAGGGTTTCTGAAAATACCAGAAATTGGTGCATCTGGCTCACTGCCTTCATCTTCCTCTTGGCTCGCATCTCCCTCATCATTCTCGTCACCTTCTCCCTCAGCAGCTGGGGGAGCTCCACCAAAGAGAGCAAATTCCTTTTCTAGTCTCCTCTGCAAAGAATAAGTTGCCACCCAAAACACACACATCACACAAAGCAAGAAAAATACATGAACAACGAAATAGTATGATTGCTAGGTTAACAATGTCAAACAAATAAACGTTGGCTGACGCAGATTGATTACCAAAGTGTCGAGAAAGCTTTCAGCTTTTGGCATACATACAACGATCCTAAGCTAGATAAGCAAATTACAGAGTTTTTAACACAAATGGAATATGAAGTCCCTACAGCGAGAAGTTCAATCCTCTTCACTCTTATACTAACAGAAACATAGAACCTAGATAAGCAAATTTCACATGCTTATAGCTTCTGTTACTAAAAATCAACTCAGTTCATCAAAAAGCACCAATCTTTATAGCTCAAAACTCTAACCCAATAACACAAGCATCAATAACATAAAAACACACAAACAAGGCCATTCAACAGCTAAGTAAAAGTGAAAAACAAAATAAAAATGTCACCTTTTTGCGGAGCTCAAGAAGCTTACGCCTCAAAGCCTCCCCTTGCTGCTTCTCAGCTTCCTTTCTCCTCTTCTTCTTCCTCTTGTGAAACCCAGACACAAAGTCGCTTCACAAACCCAAAACCCAAAAATCAAACTCTAAAAGTCTCCAAAAACCCAATTCACCAAAATCATAAAGGAAGCAAATTTCATGGTTTAGCTTGAGGGTATTACCTGAGGTCTTTCTCGTTGAAAGTGACGGCGACGGCCTTGTTCTTGAGAGCCCTCTTGTTGATGTAACGGCCACGGGGAGCGGCGGCCGGAATCGCTACGTCTTCAGCCTTGTCTGCTGCCATTGCGGCTTCCCAAGCTAGTGTGTGTTGCGCGCTTTTGTTCGAGACTCGTCGCTGTTTTGTGTAACTGGTCTGGCAGCGAGGGATATGTCCAGCCCAAAAGCCCAAATAAGTCTACATGTTTTAAGATCGAAAAAGTCCAAAATACGAAGAAATTTGAGCCTCGCTTTTTTCTTGTAACTTATGACACGTTTACTTACATCAAACTAGCTTAACCCACATCCGACGTGTGTGTGGAAGATGTGAAGAGAAATTAGGAGTAGAGGGATAAATTTTCTGATAACCACCATCTTTTTATTATTTTATTTTAAATTTTAGATTTTTTAAATTACTATTTTATCCTTACAGATTATTTCTACGTCAAAGTATTTTAATATTTCAGAGTTCTTTCTGTCCAATTTTTCAGTTTTGGTTGACAAAATGAGTTCCTTTTCCTTACAGATTATTTCTATATCAAAGTATTTTAATATTTCAGAGTTATTTCTGTCCAATTTTTCAGTTTTGGTTGACAAAGTGGGTTCCTTTAATAATAGTATAGATAAGTAATATTTGTATCAAAAAGTTTAAATGACATTGATAATTGATTCTCGAAAAACTCATAATTTGAGATCGAAATGTGGAAATCAAATTCATTGGTAAGTATCAATGTTATCATATTAGTTTTGATTTTGATAAATATCCCACCCATACATCCAATTTCATAAACAAAAGTAGCAACTCATTTTCACGAGACCCTCTATTGAATTCCCAAAATCAATGACACTCCGTCTGTAACAGTGTAGAAAACTCGTAATTGTGTTGTGTTATCGAATAGAAACTTGGAAGATTATAACGAGGTTGAGAATATGATCATATAATTTTAGGATTAGCTCAAAAAGTTAGAAACCTGAGTTCGAATTACAACATATCTAAGGATTTAATTTTCCCCACCATTATTAGACAAATGTACATTCTCATTCAGTCACTTTCCACAATCACTGATATTCCATGCTTCCATCTTTAGCCAATCCATATGAAAATGCTAACATGTTTGGATCACACATCATTCAACCATATGATAATAGAAGTTTCTTCGAGTCACCCCGACATGACATTCACATGACACTTAATTTATCACATCAAACTGAAAATACGTAACAAACGTTTTTTTCACCACGACAATTAGTCAAATGCAAACACAACTCCAGTTGGCGTACGCTTCCAACTTCCTCATTCACATCCAAAAACCCCTTCACTTCTTCACCAAAACTTCATTCCCACCCAAACCAATCGTCAACGACCGAGATGGACCGGCCCGTACTATCAGACCGGGTTCTCATAAACGGCGTCGTCACTCCAGTCACTTTCTTCGCCGACGGAGTTCTACGATGGACGGAGAAAGGGCAGCGGAGCTTGATCGTCGAGAAGGAGGTCCTCGGCGTCAAAGTGGACGGTCCGAAGATCAGAATCGGAGCCCTGGTCGACGCCGGAGCTGGAATCTGCTGCGTCGCGAGCACCGGAGGAGCTCTGGTCAGGAAGGACTTGGTGTTTGAGCCTCTGTCCGACGACACGCGGAAGCTCTGGTGCCAGAAGCTTCTCGAATACATCGATTCGCTTGGTAAATGTCGAGCTGTTCTTGCTTCGACATCATTACCTGATAGCTAAAGCTCGATCAAGTTTGATTTTTTATTATTTTTTTAAAATGAACAGAACGACCGAAGAGGCTGTTTGTTTTTGTGAATCCATTCGGAGGGAGCAAATCTGCTTCGAAGATATTTGTTGATGAAGTGAAGCCTCTTTTCGATGATGCTGGTGTTCAGCTTACACTTCAAGGTTTGGAGTTTTGGCTTCAGAATCTTGTGCATTGATAGATAATATGTGTTTGTTGAGCTTTCGATTATTTTTTTCGGATTGTTTTGGTGATACTAAAAATTTGTGTGTGTATTGGTTTTTCAGAAACTCAGTATCAACTGCATGCGAAGGAAGTTGTGAAGACTCTGGATCTTTCGAAGTATGATGGCATTGTTTGCGTTAGCGGGGATGGAATCTTGGTTGAGGTTGGTTTTCAATGTTTAGTAAACACCTAATGATTTTTCGATGGATTGAATGGTTCTTAGGAACGAGTGCTGAATTAGAAATTGTATTTTCATTGAGGATCAAGTCTTATATATCATTAGTACTATTTGTATGTGTGTGTGGTATAATTTGTCTTGAAGATATTTCTGCATATATAAATTCATCATGTCTTCTTACAAGCACCACACTTTTTAGTAGGTAGTAAACGGACTTCTTGAGAGAGAGGATTGGGATACTGCAATAAAGATGCCTCTTGGTGTAGTTCCTGCAGGTTCGACACTCTTGATCTCAGAAATTTTATGTTTTGCTGTACTTTTGTTTTATAATTCATGAGCAATTTGGATAACTGATGTTTCCGTGTTTAGGTACTGGGAATGGAATGGTGAAATCTCTTCTAGATTCTGTTGGTCAACCTTGTAAAGTCTCAAATGCTGTTCTCACTATTATTAGAGGTTGCTTATGCTATATGTTAGTACATTTATTATTATCTCTCTTCCTTTCAATTATTTTGTAAAATAAATTTCTTCCTCCCAAACTTACTGGCAGGACATAAGCGATCATTGGATGTATCTACCATATGGCAGGGGAAGACAAAGTTTTTTAGTGTGTTGATGCTTGCATGGGGTATGTCAAAAGTTTCACCACAGGATAGTGGATTTTATAATTTAACAATAAATAGAATATGCTATTTCTTGGAAAAAAAAAAATAGAGATGGACTGGAATAGTAACATGTCTGGGTTTTATTTCCTTTCAGGCTTAGTAGCAGATGTTGACATTGAGTCTGAAAAGTATAGGTGGATGGGAAGTGCTCGTCTAGATTTCTATGTAAGTAGAAACATCTCATTTCTATGCCTTCCCCACTATGTTATTTGTGTGCTCTTGGATCTCTAGCAAGTTGCTCAATGGTCCGCATATTGGGATGGTTGTGAATGGCAAGACATTAATAGTTTAATACTAATTGTTTTCTTATTTAGGCCATTCAACGAATTGTGCATTTGAGGCAATATAACGGATCTATTTCTTTTGTGCCTGCACCTGGCTTCGAAGGTTTTGGAGAGCCTACTAGTTACAAGGACTGTAGTGAATCGACAATCACTGATCCAAGTCAAGAGAAGCCTGTTAAGGTTCGACAACTTGGCTATCAGGGACCTGTTATAAACCTGGAGAACATGAACTGGAGAACAATAAAAGGACCATTTGTTTCAGTGTGGCTTCACAATGTACCTTGGGGAGGTGAAGACACAAAGGCAGCTCCTGATGCCAAGGTATTGCATAACATCTGCTTCAGAAGTTTTCTGTGTTCTACAGTTGGGCATGTTTAAATGAAATTTCAGTACTTAAGAACTTATTTGTGTGAAAAGAATAATGTATGTGTGCTCTTTGTATGCAGTTCTCAGATGGTTATCTAGACGTTATAATTATGAGGGCTTGTCCGAAATTATCCTTACTTTCGCTAATGACAGGGTTGAGCACTGGGACTCATGTCAAGTCACCATATGTGCAGTACTTCAAGGTTAGTAAGATCAAACTACTGAGGCATATAGTTTCTTTCAAGTCAATAAGCTTTACTACTTCAATACCAAAAGTTACTAAGGTACTAACTTTGTTTCTTCTGTTTAATCTTTCATCTTTATCGTGCAAACATACAATAGGTGAAAGCATTTGCTTTGGATCCTGGTGCTCGCACTGAAGATCCAATGAAGGAAGGTATAGTAGACTCGGATGGTGAGGTCCTCGCTAGAGGCAAAGGAGCATACAAATGTGACCAGAAGACACTAATGTCGTACAATAAACTTCAAATAACTGTGGATCAAGGTTTGGCCACTCTGTTTTCCCCGGAGTAAAATATACACTTTTCATAGATTTGATATTTGGTGAGAATTACCACACATGATAGCCGTTATTATTCATTCTGCTCGACTGTATAGCATGAACAACAAAATAGCCAAGATCAAGTTAAGTTATATACAGTAACTCATTCCTCTGGAAATTGCTTGATGAAATAGTGTGCAGCTCATGTCTCAAAATATAGCTTTGATTTTTCAATTTTCGTTTGGTTCGAGATAGACTTGTATACATCTCCAATTTATTGGCAATGCATGTATTCATGCTCATCGCGTTGAAGAAACAACCTAGTAAACACAACAAAAGCAAAACTATATGGACTACTACATTCACTGATCCCAGTTCCAATAAATTTCAGCCTCACTTGTATATGTATAATGGATCCTACACAAAGCATAGATACATTAGTTTTCCTCACCAAAGTAATAGTTCAGAGCTTGTATGATGATAATGCATGCCTCTAATGAGAATTGCAAGCCTTTGTTTGTGTCCATATGCAAGCTCCCAGGCAGAGTTTGTGTGGACTGTGGAGTTTAAAGCCACACAGTGAATTCCTTTGCCTCTACCATCTCTATGAATACAGAAAAGACCCATGCGGTCAAAATTTGAAGCATCTCAGAGATTCTGACATGGAAGGTCAAAATTTCAAACCCAGTAAGTCAAATTAAGATAGGGTCAACTGGGTTGTACTATACTGAGACCACTGCAAGCTCTGTTCTTCAGTAGTTCTATCAAGGACATTGGCTTCACATGGTGGAGATTGAACTGGAACCTCTGCACTCGATTGAATTGAGTTGTACTTGGCAATTGGCATCTCTATGTAGCTGGGTCAAAGATTTTCTCTGCAACTTTGTACTTTTTACTTTTGTTACTCAGAAAAGCTACTGTAGCCTAAACAATTATTACCACACAAGCTATGTCGGTGTTTCCAGTAGTATATAAACGCAACAGAAGTGAAATTCAAATTCCCAAAACAGCCGTCACCTCTCTTCTTTCCTCCCATTTTTCCTTTCACTTCCTCTCCGCTCCATCTTCTTCCTCTCATTTCTGAACTCTCTTCGATTGTTTCTTAATTTAACCATTAGAATAATGAATATGCTTTATTCAAGCAGTTTTTTAGACACTAGACCTGTTTTTGGAATGGGAAGAATAGGAAAGACACTAGACCCCAATATCTCACTGGTTGGCTTTATTGACCAGTATGCTCTTGAGCATTGTTCATTCTTTGCAGCTATGGGTGAGGGAGATCCTGCACTTGGGGGATAGATCTCATACTTCGGAAGCCATTCGATCAGATACTCCTCTTTGACGTGGCTCGCCCTCAGGATGGATGGACACCGCCAACTACGTATTTTATGTTTGTTCCTTACGTTCTTTTTACTTATTCTTACCTCTTCAACCACCTTCTACTTAAGCACTTGGAGAAGCCTGCCTTGGAGAATGATGTCTTGGGGAGAATGATTGTTACAATATGTAGTAGAAACTAATGTTTACAATTGATCGTGATTGTAACCATATTCAAGTATCCTGAATGAAGTTGTATTTTGGGGAACATTCATTTTATCTTGCAATATATATGATAGCGTTGCCTTAACCTGGCTTTACAGTTTACATGTATCTATGGTCGATCTTACATTCTTCTTACTAGTCTATATTTGTTCTAATATATTTACCGATCACAGTTCTAATGCTCAACACGAAATAGGAATAAGGTCTGCCTATAACATAAGATTGACCAAGGCAGAAAATTTGGGAGGGAAGGTGTAAGAGTAAGGCTTTGTACAGTTGCTGTTTTGGCTCAATTGTTCTTCTGCACTGCTTCAGCTTGGAATAGCTTGGAATTGTCATTGTCAAAAAGAAAAAAAAAAAAAAAAAAAAAGCTTGGAATTGTAGGTGATGTGACCATTGATCATTTGTAGAGTGTAAACCCCTTTGCATGCCTATCCTGTTAGTTTCTGGTTGGCGTCGGTGCTTTTGGTCTCTAGAAAATCAGTCTTTGACCACTTATGGATTCCAGGTTTCATTATTCATATATATGATGATGAAAGCCAAACTAACAAAAAACTTGATATCACTTCTAGCTACTTATAAATCAATATCTGATTATCTTCCATCTAATTTAAAAATTTGAGAGAGGATATTAGAACTCATAACTGGAACCTCATGTCAAATTGGAAAACCGTATCTATGAACTAAGTAAATATATACGATATAGCTAACTTGGTACATATAAGCAAGGAATGAAATATCAAAAATATCGCCGATATTTCGGCGATATTTTTGTTTTTCCCCCGGATTGATATATCGATTCAGTTCTGCCAATTTCTCGTCGAAATTTTCCGATATTTTCTGATATTTCGCCGATATTTTCCACAAAATTTATAACCTACCTTCAAGAACTAATTTTCAACAATTTACAACACTTAATTTTAATTTATTGCCTTATGGTATGTCATCCAGTGATAGCTTATGGTCACAAACACAAACTAACTGAAATGCTGATAATTATGGAGCAACGCGTGGTACATACTATGAGTCCCAGAATCCTCAAAGATCGCCACTTGACCCATATGGTTGGCATGTAAGTCAATAGCAGAATTTTAGAGGAGAGCATTCATTCAACGAATATTCTTCGCAGTTCACCCATGACTCTACACAAGACGATGAAGAAGGCAGTGCGAATTTCGAACCTCATCAGTCTTCTGTATGGTTTTAAAAACTTCATGTAGTTACTTTTGTGAAATATTATGTACAAATAATGTTAAAGGGTGTGATGGTTTAGCCTCCTTTTAGGTTTCAAGCATAAATTATATATATTAAATCATATTTCAATAAATATGAGCTCTATTATTCACGTAGTAATTCATATAACATTTTAATAAATTGATATCTATTTGAGTTTATTAATATTTTATTCTCACATATAACAACCTGAAAAAGTTTCAATACGAATTTCCATGTATTTCTTATAGTTTCCGTCGTTTTTGTCAAAAAAATTAATGAATCGATATTTTATCGATATTTCCGTCGAAATATCCGTATTTTGAAACGTCGATATTTTCTCGATATCCTATAATTTACTCATTGCATATAAGTGATATAACTCTTATACTTCATATGTATATGTAGGTAATGTAGCTACGTAGCCAAACTAGCTAGTACGCGTTGATTCCAAACTTGCAAAATCCCATGAGTGCCTGCGTTTTTGGCCTGACTGATCGTCATCTCGATCCACAAGTCGCAACGAAAGAGCCAATATAGATGATCACGTCTCTTTTATCCTTTTCTCATTTTTGGAATGGACGTAGTCTATAAGCAATGGATCCCTTGGAAACCAAGTTAACAATTTCGTGCATTTCATCATTGTATCTTTATATTCTTCTTTCGCTTTTTACGTTTGCTAATTAGTCAGTACGTCTTGATTGCTCTGATGGTTTTGTAGCTTGTTTACTATAAAAAATGTGTGCATAGACGAATCCTATAGACCTCAAAGTGGTACTGCAACTGACGTTCTCACTGCTCTAAGTCTAAGCAACTGTCCTCTGCTATCTAATCCCAATCTTCCACATATACAACATTACGATCAAAATCATGATACATGACTAGATGTCGACGGAGAAAGAGAGAGAGTCGGGAAACCCTAAATAGATATATGGAGGAGAACGACGGGAGGTGACAGAGATAGAAACTTGGAGGAGTTACAATCAGTACAAATAGTCGATCGATGAGACTCCAATTAAGTAATTTTGGTCAAAAACAAATTGTGCCCTAGGAAAACAAGTTGCAGTGAAAATGCTCGGAATGCATGCATATTCGATCCTCGTGTCCATGCATGAGTTGCTGAGTACATCTTTGTTATATTATAAAGTACGTATGATATATCCTAGACCATTACATTGTACGTACTGTCACTATTTCTTCCAGCCTATCTTAAACTTAGTCTCCTTCCACAAACTACAAAGTAAGCTATACGTCTTAGTTAAAACAAGCCAGTTATACGTACCTTTTGATCATAACAATAGTCGTGTATGTTGATGGATTGGGAAACCACCTAAGCAAAAACTATCACAACGAAACGAACGGATTATGCATAGTATCGTCTATATATATATATATATATATTCAATTGTATAGATTTAAAGTCGAAATATTTGAAGATAACTCACATAAAACAGTGATAAATTTTACATTAACGTACTTAGTTATAAGCGTAATATAATTGAACAATATTTGACGATTGTTTCATAAAATAGTTAAAATAAACTCAATGTGCAAAATTCTTTTTTTAGTTATATATAGGTGGTCGGGTAAGCTGTCACTCTTAAATCGGAAGCAATTTTAAGTATGGTAATATGCGAATTTCTTCCTGTTACGTAAGTGTGGAATATCGAAGAATTAATCTTTCGTACAATTGTCCAAAAATACGTATACAAGGAGGCACATGTGGCTGTTCGTCAGTGGTCAATTATCTCTAAAATGTCAAAAGAGTGGCTTTTGATCCTAGGAAAGGAACAACAAGGGAAACAACATTGTTAGATGTGGCCGAGACTATTCGCTAAGCCCTGTGACTCATTCATTGGTCTAAATAGAATAATGGTCAAATTAAACTATCGTATTACACAAATAAATATTCCAATGGAGATAATGCTTGTATTTCTTGTATATAATAGTTATTTACCAAGTATTCTCTTGCGTGCATACAGCTCCAGATGAGCATTCCAATCAGCATGAGATTAGTCGAGTAATTTGTTTTATTTTCTTTCACAAAACACGTGGTGTATATATCTAACCAATTGTCAGTTAATTACTCGGCTAATTAATTCCTCCACACACCGCAGCCATTGCCTACTAGTCTACTACTATTATTAATAATTATAATCTGCATTCGCATACCCTATAGTTTAGGCCAGAGAAATTTGTGTTCGAATATCTATGTTATGTGTCTATATTATCTATAGTTTGAATATGGAACATCCACTCCACTACACCTATGTAGTGTCTTAATTTTGCGTTTATTTTCACTTTTCAATCTATTTTTTTTCGCAAACATTATAAACTTATATCAAGCTTGAGTACGTCTTAATAACTGCTTGAATCAGTGAATTTGGCCAACAATTGAATCATCGATCAAATTACATTATCACTATTGAGATTGATAATGTGTGACATTGGAGATATTATATATCGTGAGTGTCTTGCGAGCCGATATTATGTGTTTATTATCCGGCCAACGATTACGGGTGAAGGCTCATTTACTTGTTCCAATATCATCTTGTGGAGCTTCATCATTTATATGATCAACACACACGCTACAATTTACATATAATAACTTTGTTTTCGTGCAACACAACACGAGTAATCTAATTTTCTTCAAGAACACGTAGAGTAATATATAGTATATTATGAAAGTAAATCCAAAAAGAGAAGAAGAAAACGATAATCAAGTTTTTTTTTTTTCGATTAGAAATGATAATCAAGTTTTACCCACCAAACTAAATACCAAAAGAAGTAAGTCAGTAAATGCCGAAAGCTTACAGGAAAATATTCGGTTCCCATTCAAGTACAAACGCGGAAAGAAAAGTAGGCGTTACGTGACCTGCATGCTTCATTAACTCCCAACACTTCCCCCACTCGCACAACTGCACGACTCTCCCTAGTCCACCCCAAGTCCAACCACACCCCTCACCTCCTTATATAGGAGCTAAGGATAATCGTAAGGCTGGTCGAGCTGCCTAGCATAAACACCACTTCTAACATTCGAATCTCAAATAACATTACTTTCCGATCAGCATATCCGACTAGTCTTCAGGTTTGTGCGCTTGGGACGGATGTCAGTTCGACTTTTTCCGTTCACCTTATATAGTCCCTCATGTAGCTATGGACATCATTTCAGATAGTTAATGTGTTACTAACTCGCTAGCACAATTAAGGTGTATTTTTATATCGTCTCAAATAATAAAAAAATAAAAAAAATCACTACAAGAGTCTTGGTGTGAGAATCTCTCATATCTAGTTTCGAATCTCGCCGATGTTAATTAGAGTTAAATTCCAATTTATTATTAGTGACTAGGGGAGGAAGCCTTTTGACAAGATCATTCATTAGTTTCTGGATCTAAAAAGCTTTTGAAGATACGGTCGTTGATTGATTAAAAAAAAGAAATGACACGAAAGAAGGACAACGACATCAGATATGGAAAAGTAAAAGAAAAAAAGGACGACGAATGCCTGGACTCTAAATTTCTCTCTCTCTCTCACTCAAAACCAAACAAAAAAAAATTGCCCTCTCTCTAAAACCCTCTCTCTGTCTCACTTTCTCGCTCTACATGATTACGTACAGATCAGGCCAAACTTTCTCTCTGCTTCGAATCCTACACAGAGCTCAGAGCTCAGCTCAATTGCTAGGGTTTTAGCAGCGCCGGGCTCGAACTTCGATGTCGTCCTCGTCGACTTCTTCTTCTTCCTCCAAGTGCTGCTACAATTCCGAGTGCGGCGAATTGAAGCCGGACCACCCTAGGAAAGCCTGGCGCCTCCGCACCGGAGACTGCGCCGAGCTCTGCGATCGATGCGCGTAAGCCTCACGCCTTTCTCTCTCTCTCTCTCTCTCTCTCTCGTTTTCTTTTGCTTCATTTCGAAACGGTTCGGTGACGTTTTACTCTGCGGTTTGCTTAGTTTCGATTGTGCGGCGTCGTTTTGATTGGATTAGGGTTTTAGCGAGTGAGTTTTCTAAATTTGGAGTGGCGTTACGCTACGCACTTGGTTCGAGTTTTTTTGGAGGGTAGTTTGGGGAAATTGGCTCTAGCTTTGTTGCTTCGTTGTGTTCTTCGTTTTTGGAATTTTGATTGTGGGCGCTGAAATTTGTTTGACTTTTGTTTAGTGTGTGGTTTAAGATACCGTGACTTTGTTTAGGGAAGGTTTAGTTAACTCCGTTTTGACTGTGGCGTTGTGTAATTTTTCGTTTGGTATTTGGAAGTTTTTTATTTTTTATTTGGTGAAGCTCTTTGTTGATATTGAATTTTGTTTTTTGAAAATATTATTCCTATTCTGATTAACTAGCAGGTACTTCTGTTAGGTTAATGCAATCAGCATTTGGTTATACTGGCCGAGATTTAGGTAGTGTTCTAGAGCAAGAAGCTTTCACAGTGGTTATAATATAAGAGTTTGATTACTGATAGAGGAAAGTGATGGCAATGAGATGTTTTTGTTTTTGAAGACTCTAAGGCAAGAGAATGATGATTTTTATACAAGTTAAATAGTATTTTTGATATGGGCCATTGCGCACAATAGGCATATGGCAGGTCCTCCTATGGCAAGCAGTCACAGACTTACTGGGAAGAAATTCTGTGTTGTTAGATTTGCAACTTATTAAGATCTTTACTTTCTAGCAAGTTTAAGTTTAAGTTAGTGACTCGGTGCCAATATTTTGATTTCCATACGGAAGGCTGAGAAGGGGTAGACAGGGAAATCATATTCCCTATTAGAGTTTATCTATCTTTCAAGTTTTTAAATAGTTTATTGAAATTGTGCAGGCTACAGGATAGTCTCTTAAACAGTTAATTGGAACTTCATATTGCTCTATCTAATGAATATGCATTAGCTGAAAAACTAGAACATGAATTGCAGGTTTTAACAGAAATTCAGAGATTGCATTTTTTTAAATCTGTTTAAAATTGGTTTCCAAGTAAGCCTACTTATTTCTTTTTTGAATTCATCTTTTTTTTTTTTTCCTGCTAAGAGTGATGTTGATATATTTGGACAGTCTTTAGTAACAAAACTGATGTTGGATGGTGGTTGGTATTGAGTTGAATACTTGAACTTGTGGTCAAAATTTTGTAAAGGGATCAAGTAAAGTAGACCATA
Source organism: Potentilla sterilis (assembly GCA_963682095.1). Taxonomy (NCBI): domain Eukaryota; kingdom Viridiplantae; phylum Streptophyta; class Magnoliopsida; order Rosales; family Rosaceae; genus Potentilla; species Potentilla sterilis. Next base: position 2,708,097 of record OY821755.1, read on the forward strand.
ATTGATTTGTGATTATTTAGTTGCACATGTCTGTGATGTTTGTGCATTAGCATGTGTGCTTCTGAATAAAATTTGAGAGGTCCCCATTTTACTGTATAAAATCTACCATGTTATATCTGTGAATTCTACTATTTATATTCTTATAATTAACCAAAGACAGAATTAAACTCACAATTAAAACCGGGTCCTTATATATATATATTTCTTTCCTTTTGGTGATTCAAGCCTCATTTACGAAGAAGGAAGATTCTGTGAGACTTTCCATCTGAAAGCTTCTGGGTGGAGGTGTTGTGAGTCGTGTGGAAAGGTAAGGGCTATCCCTTTATAAGTAATGTGGTACTGAATTTACTGATTCAATAGATTATACTCTAAATGTTGTATTGATCAGTTTAACTTTGCAGCGGGTTCATTGTGGATGTATCGTTTCAGCTCAAGCCTTTACCTTGTTGGATCCTGGGGGGATTGAGTGTGTAACATGTGCAAGAAAACATATTGTTTTGGTATGAATGGTTCAAAAAGTTTTCGTGTTTGAAAGTCTACAGTCACACTCTTAAATTGTCAATGTTTGGCTACACGAACATGAATATGGATTGCAATGCCCCTTTGATTTACAATTTCTCTTTTGTTACCTCAGACATCAAATCCAGCATGGCCACCAACTTTGTTCTTTCATTCACCTTTATCGGAAAGACTGAAGGACATGTCTGGCAAAAATTGGACACAGTTGGCTGGATCTGGTCCTGTACCATGGAGGCAGGCACCCAGTTTATTCAATTCTTCACTTTCTTCATCTGAGTTGCATACTAGGGTGCCATGTGATAATGACGGTTCAATGGGAATCAATAAACTTAATGCCGGTGAAAGAATATCAGTCCATCCGTTGGAAAAGAAGAAAGCTGAGGATTTTTCTGAAAGACTAATGAAAGTGAACCTTGCAATTGGCACACCAGTTAGTTTTGAAAATGGGAATTCAGGTAGTGCTTCCCTGTTCCAAAAAATGGGAATTCAGGTTGAGCTCTGGTTTGATGGCTGATTGTTGTGAATTTTTATGTTGTAGGAAATAAGTGCATGGAGCAAAGCACTTCTTGTGCTAATATATCTCAACAGCCTGTCTCTTTGAAGGAGGAATCATCTACTCCACAATTTGTCTTGTCTGTCCCTTATGTGTCAGCAAGTGATACAAATGGTCAACCAAATGGTCAGATGTTGGTTACGGGAACCAGTTTGCGTCCTGCCCTTCCTATGGTAAAGCAGTTTAATGGTACTTTACATAATGGAGTTGAATTGTCTGGTGATAGTCAAATCCGCTATGTAAAGCCTCGAGCGGATGTGCGAGGCAGAATTCCGTTACTTCCACGGTACTGGCCTAGGTTTACTGATTTAGAGCTACAACAAATGTCAGGACAGTATCCTTTGATTTGTTATCCTTTTTTTTTCTTCCTTGTTTTAGCTCAGAATACAGTCTTGCATATGCTTTACCAATTATAGCTGTTGATGATGTTGTATAAATTATGATTATGTCTATCCTTGACCATATTTAGTTCAAATTCTGTCATTACTCCATTATTTGAGAAAATGTTGAGCGCAAGTGATGCTGGAAAGATTGGACGTTTGGTGTTGCCAAAAAAGTGTGCAGAGGTGGGTCCTTAAGTTTTGTCTCATGGACCTGGGATTTGTTTCAAATGCATAGTAGAAAGATTTGCATGAGATATGAGGTTTCAGACATTTTTATTTGGTAGATAAGATTTAATTATGTTTCTTTATATCATAGTTATTAATATTCTGCTGTTACAAGACAGGCCTACTTCCCACCGATTTCGCAGCCTGAAGGGTTACCACTTAATGTGCAAGATTCAAAAGGCAGGGAATGGGTATTTCAGTTTCGCTTCTGGCCCAACAATAATAGCAGAATGTATGTTTTGGAGGGGGTTACTCCTTGCATACAATCTATGCAATTGCAAGCAGGCGACATAGGTAATGGTTTGATATCACTGAAGAAATTCTATTCGAGTGCACTGTGTTAATGCCTAAGAAGTTTTATCCAGGACTCTGCCAACACTTGGTTAAGGAGTCCTAGTGGACTTGGTTGTGTGCTTTGATTTATGGATTTTTTTGCACTGCATTATTTGGCTCAATATGATGGGTCTCTTGGTAGCGTATTGCCTGGAACCTGTTGTTAAGGTTTTGTGTATATACACTACTGGTCCTCCTGTTGGTTTACCAAAATTCATCTAATAAGTTATTTTTTTTCCTCGGTTCGACACTGAATAGTGGTGTGTTTCCACAGTGACATTCAGTCGATTAGAGCCCGGAGGAAAATTGGTTATGGGGTGCAGAAGGGCTTCAACTGTCCCATCTGATCAGGTTTGGCCTAGAACATCATCCTGATCATTCTGATTATTTTATGTTTTGAAATAGATGGTTTAAGTGGCATGGGTATAGGACTATAGGACACTTCATCTTTGGTCGAAGATCAGATAAAAGTTGTTGATGGTCCTTAATTGAGTTGGATGATTTAGCCAATATATCTTGGACTCTGCAATTGGAGTAGTTGGTAATCTCATGTTGCATGTGTTTTTGTTAATTATGTAGATATATATATAAATATAATTTTTTTTTTCTACTGCTGATACTCATCTTTCATTTAGTTTTTGGTTGCACTTGACAGGAAAATGATACAAACAAGATGTGGAATGGAGTATCAGCCCACACAGATGTTAGTATAACAGATACTAAATCTGGTGAAGTTTTTTCAAATGTATGTTGTATTATAAACTATTCAGAAGTCGAATTAAAACCAGTAAATGATCACTTAGCTTTTCAATAATGAACCAGGCTGAAGTGGCAGATCCTAGTACATTTCCCAAAGGTGACATGTCTTGTTATGCTTCAAAAGATGTAGACGGAGCTAAATCTTTGATTTCTCGGAAAAGGAAAAACAGCACCTTGGGTTCTAAGAGTAAGCGCCTGAGAATTGAAAAGGAAGACCTGATAGAGTTGAAGATAACATGGGAAGAAGCTCAAGGACTGCTTCGTCCTCCTCCTAACCTTGCTCCTACTGTTGTGGTGATTGAAGGTTTTGAGTTCGAGGAATATGAGGTACAAATGAAAATGTTATTCCTGTTTGTTCTTGAAGGATTGCATGGCCATGTGTTGTTCATTTATTTTTCTCACTCATATATTCTTCTATCCTCTTTATGACATTGTAGCATGATATTGGATGAGGATTACCGAAACCTAGTTGTATGCTACTTTATTCTGACTTCCAAAACTCTAGACTTCCAAAACTCAAAATAATATATTTGAATGAATCACGAGAGCTTCTTTTACTAATTAAATACCTAAGTTGATTGTGATGATATTTTATGATATACAAGTCTTCATGATTTTCTTTGCTCTGTTTCTAGTCTGCCATCGATCTCCACCTCTTCTGCTCTGGATGCAATAATTGTTTCCTTGGTTTGGGCCTTTCACTAAAGAATTTCAAATTATGATTATTCTCTTCATTTTTGAGCTGCACAATAAGGAACAACACAATGGGGGTTGATTCACCCATAATTTAACTGTTCTCTACCTCAATACCCATTTCACACTCCCTTCATTAATGATGGAAATACTTCTTCACTTGTGATTTTAAACATCATGATTATCTATATAGGATTAGTAGGACTCCCATCGTTTGGATTCTGACACTGTGAGTTCATCTTATAGGATGGTCCGATTCTTGGGAAACCGACACTTTTTACTACTGGAACGAAAGGGTGAGTCACTGCCTACCAATATCTGTCCTAGAGTTCCATATTAGTGTTTTTTTTTCCCTGGTATTTCTGAATGATTTACTTTGCTTCGGTAAGATATGTTGCCTGGATGCTGCCGCTAGGTGAAATAGTTAACTTATTGACAGTTTTCTCTGAATAATTTTTAGGACTAATAAGCAGTAATAGTTGTAGCTCATTAGATAAATAACTGGTATATTATATTTTTATTTTTCTTGAATTTTCCTTTCTAGGTAAGCAAAGTCTGAAATATTCATTTTTGTTTGTATTCTTTTTATATTAATTATACCAGGGAAAACAGTTAAACGTAGTTGATTTAACCCTTCCCGGAACTTCTAGTGTCCACATAGGCATGATGGAGTAAAACTGAGATATGCTTTTCTTTTTTGTTTGTCAGTATTAGCTATTTTGTCCCCCTATATACTAGCCAATTCTAAGACTTTGTTTCTTTTGTGCCAGTGAGAAGATTCAATGGGCACAATGTGAAGTCTGTTGCAAGTGGCGCAAATTGCCTGTAAATGCTCTTCTTCCCTCGAAGTGGACTTGCTCGGATAATTCATGGGACCCTGATAGGTAGGACATACGGTAGAGTTTTAAGTTATCATGATTCATGAATACGGATGCCCGAACTTAATCTCCCTACAATTTACTATAGACAAGGACTCAAAAGGAGTTAATTTGGTAGTTAACTTTACTGGCCCCCTCCTGAGCCTCTGTGGTGTTATTAATGTGTTGCAAATTTGCTATCAGGTCTTTATGTTCAGCAGCTCAAGAGTTGACAACAGAACAGCTTGACGATATGCTTCCACCTAGTAGTTCAGGTATAAATGGATTGAAACAATATCAGAGATCATAATTCTGTCTAATTTTTTTACTCATGGGAGTCTTGGCTTTAAGTTATCATTTTCTCTTCTGTCCGACTGCCTACATATTGGGCATTTTTTGTTTTGTTTTGTATTTTTTATTATATTTTCTTGCAAGTAACAAACGTTTTCATTAATGGCGATAGTTGTATATCCTTTTCAATTGATCAAATTTACATTTTTTATTTTTATTTAAACAGTTGCTTCAAAGAAAATAAAGGCTGCTAAACAGGAAGCAGATAACATCGAAGCTTTGGAGGGGCTTGATACACTGGCAAACCTTGCTATCTTGGAAGAGGGTGAGTCACTCCCAGCATCAGCGCAGGTCACAACAAAGCACCCCCGACATAGGCCTGGATGCTCATGCATTGTCTGCATCCAGCCCCCCAGTGGGAAGGGTCCTAAACACAAGCAAACATGCATCTGCAATGTATGCTCAACAGTGAAGCGCCGTTTCCGTACGCTAATGATGCGGCGTGAGAAAAATAAGTCAGAGAAAGAAGCAGAAACCACACGAAAGAAGCAGCAGCAACAGCAATTACCAGACGATGACACCCTCTTAAGCGGTAACGTAGGAAGTAGCAGTCCAAACAATGGAGTGGAGATCCTTGACCTTTCTGATGATGATGTTAACAGAGCGAAATCTCCAACTCCACCTTATAAAGTCCAAATTGACTTGAATATCCAGCCAGAGCGGGAGGAAGATCTATCACCTGGCTCAGATTCTGGTGGCATGATAAAGTTGCTCCAAGATGCCACAGAAAGGTATCTCAGGCAGCAGAGGCAGAGTTTATCAACCTCTGGTGGCGGTGAAAGATTAGTGGGCAACAAGTCACAACGAGGAGCAAATGAAGCAGGGGGAGAACCACTTGGCAACATTGCAATTCTTGGGAAGAACAATCATGATGGTAGCAATGATCATCCTGCAACTTTATCTGTTAAAGCATCAGCATCCATGACAGCTACGTGATAAAATGAGTGGAGTCCATTGTGAAATGATATCTCGATCATCAATTGGGTGTTGGATTTTGAACCGGTTATAGTTTATGTTGTACATTCATCGACATGGCGTCTCAGGTTGTACATAAAGAAGAGAGGTAGGAAGAGGGCAACATGTCTAAGAAACTATAGCTGGGTATATGTTGTTGTGTCTCTTAAAGTTATATAAGCGGTAAGCAGCAATCGGATATAGGTAAATGATGACTGTAATTGACATGGGTGGAGGTTGAAGGCTTGAAGCTATGTAGTTTCTTTTTTAGAGGCCCACACTGCTGTTTAGTGCAGTGACATCGAGGATGTAACTTATATATCCTTTTGTAGGGTAAATTGCATTCAACCAATTGTGTATTTTACATTTTTGGCATGAAAGAGTTTAGCAAATATCAATTATTTGATTATTATATATATATATATATATATATATATATATATATATATATATTGTTTTGTAGCGACTCTTACCATTTTCTTCACAAAACAAGCTACAAGACACCATCGGAAAAATAAAAAAATAAAAACAAGCTATGTTGAGAACAACAACACAATCCAGGCCATCTGCCACCCGAGTTGTCTCCCGAAACTCTTAATAAGGTTGAAGTCTTTGAAATAAATACCGGTTGATCACGATTTGTGTATATTTTTAGTTGACCACAATTTTGTTTTTTTATTTTTTTTTATTTTTATTTTTTATGTTACAGATGTTGATATGAGATTTTTATGCTCGTTTCTTATAACATCGTCTCAGGATGCGCTCACACCACTTTGAAACACTATTCTATTTTACTAACTTTATGTGAAATATCTTAAAAATTTGTATTTGAGGACGCTTGTAAGATTTCAAAACTCTGTTTGTGACATAATGAATTTATATGAAACCAACTAAAAGAGAGAAATAAATCCATTCTTCATCTCAAAAGTCAATCAATTATTCATCTCAAAAGTCAGCAGGTGAGCTATGACTCTTTTTGGATTATAAGTTTTATGGCTAATCAACACGACTATTTTGCGTTACATTTTAAAAGAGAAATAAAAACTAATAATTTTTTAGCATCTTCCAATACCTTAACGAAAACATCCAAACTCTGTAGCAAATTCTACTACATACATAAGTGAACTGCAACAAAGACATACTTCTTGAAAATCTAGCAACCGAAGTCTTTAAACTAGTTTATCACACAACATAGAAATGAGGTTGGTATGCGAATTTTGAGCGAACACATGGACATATAATGAGAAGGGGTTGAACCGGGTTCACTGCTTTCATATTTTCATGACTATTCATCATAAGATTGTAAGGATAAATAATAGTCAATTATAAGTTTTTAACTCCTTAATGAAAATAGAAAACTCGTCCAAGTAAACTTTTCCAATCTAGTAGTTCTGGTGTCTCAAGTTTTGAAAATATTAAAACCGTATCTCTCATTTTAACACGACGATCCAGTTTTAGTACCTTTAGTGCATTTTTGGTACAAGGGACTAGTTGGTATTGCACTAAATAAGAGGTACAAAGTAGTGTGAGTTATGTTTGGTATGAGGGAGTATTAAAATAAATGGTACTAGTTAAGACCTGTTTTCTTTCAACCTCCTTAGGTAGTATTATTGTGGGTACTCATTTTTGAAACCCCAAGTTAACACCACCTCTCTCCTCCTTTCTCTCTTTCTTTATCTCTCCCCTCCTTTCTCCTTAGGTAGTGTTATGTAGTACTGCCTCACCAAACAGGGTACAAATTAATATTGGGTAAGCCTACTCAAGTGAGGATAATAGAATATTGATAATAGAATGACTCATAATAATTCCGAGTACGAAACATGCTCAGCCTTTTTTAACTCTGTGACGGAGTTAGTATAATACATGATATTTGTGGCATTTCCTCTGTCATCTTCAACTCTATTGTTTTCCTAAAGTTTGAATTCCTCTCAGCCTCTCTTTCCGTCGAATCTCAACATCTCTCTCGAATCTCAATATTACACTACTTCTATCTCTCACTCATACACAAATCCTCTTTTCAAGCAAATCAGTCATAACAACCACTATAAAGGTCGTGGATTTGCAGGTATGGGTATTCCATCACTACTGCTCAAATCAGTCAAAAAGCAGCCTTCCTAAAATTTTCTGGGGATTTGATCAAATTCCAAAACTTACCATTAAAAATTGGCTTGGACAAAATAGTGAAAAGAGAAAGACTATATTGTGTGTAGCAGAGGTAGCATGTTCGTCAGCAATCATAAGATTAGTTTAAGAGTTATGATTCAAGGTTTCGTTGGGATGTAATCTAGCTTCCATTTGAACCTATAAGTGGAGCTGGAATTTGTGGAGGAAGAAAGGATGAAGAAGAAGACATTTAAATCCACACAAAACTACTATGACTCTCACCCAAAACCAACTTACCTAAAATCTAAGGGAGGAAGAAGAAGACGATAGTATGGTGTCTGATTCATGGTTTCCCCAAAAAAAAAAAACCAATCTCAAATCCTTGACTCCGAAAGTACCAACCATCTCCAGAATTATAATTGAAGAAGCCAAAACCCAATCTCAAATTCGTACCCTAAAGACTGTGAGTGTGTTTAGTACAAGAGAGGCACTGATCCCTTCAAACATAGAAAGAGAAGTTGTTATCCAGAGAATAGATGAAGTGACTATTTTGTCCCTTAAAATTTGACAGAGGTAACATTGGAAACCATTCGAGATAACAAAATTGGATCGTATTCAAAATGTGAGATACCATTTTGATATTTCCAAAACTTGAGACACCAAAACTACTAGGGTTGGAAAAATTCAGACACTGTTTGGACGATTTTCTCTAATGAAAATGATTTATATTTAGGCCAGAAAAGTGAGCAAGAAAATGATCCCAAAAAATCTTTACCAGCAACTATGGTGGCTCTGTGATTGGAAGGAGAGAATTGTACGACCAAGTCAGCCAAGCTATCTTGAAGAAATAAGAAAACACCATGACACTTGTGAACCCCTCACTAATTTCACACAAACCTTTAAACGGCTTAAGCTTGTAGGTTAATTTGGCTGGCTCTGATATCAAATCAATCCAAAGCCTCAAAAAAGAGAGCAATCGCTCACCAAAAATAAGGAAACTTCGTTTTGCGTCCATTTTGTTGCAGTCAGTTTCTGCTTTTGTCCCCCTTTGTCTTCCTCCTCATTGATGCAGAGAAGCAGCAGAGGAGGAATATGCAGAAACCCCAATCCCATTTCATTACCTTCGTCACTACTACTACTACGTAAATACTTATTGTATTTGATTGGTTTGTGCATTACGTGATTTCAATCTACTTGTTCTTCTTCTTCTTTGTGCACTGAGTTTCATTTCACGTAGATATAAAAGGATCAAAGGAAAGTGACCGATAGTATATAAAATCCAGTCAAGATGAACGACTTATTTTCGAGCTCGTTTAAGAAATACACCGACCTGAAGCAGCAGGCCTACATGGACGACATGGAGGCCGGGAAGGAGAATATTAATCTTGACAAGTTTTTCCAAGACGTAGAGAATGTGAAGGATGATATGAGACAGGTGGAGAAGCTCTACAAGCAGCTACAGGAGGCAAATGAAGAGAGCAAGATTGTCCACAATGCCAAAACCATGAAGGAGCTCCGGTCCCGAATGGACTTGGATGTTGAGCAAGTCCTCAAGAAGGTGAAGATCATTAAGGGGAAGCTGGAAGGCTTGGAGCGTTCTAATGCAGCTCATCGAAACAACCCTGGTTGTGGACCTGGTTCTTCAGCTGATCGAACGAGGACCTCAGTGGTGAGTGGCTTGGGGAAGAAACTTAAGAACATGATGGATGACTTTTCGGGGTTGAGAGGAAGAATGACAGCTGAGTATAAGGAGACAGTGGAGCGTAGGTACTTCACTATAACCGGAGAGAAAGCAAGCGAAGAGACTATTGAGAATTTGATATCGAGTGGAGAAAGTGAGAATTTCATGCAGAAGGCTATTCAGGAACAGGGGAGAGGTCAGATTATGGATACCATTTCCGAAATTCAGGAGAGACATGATGCTGTGAAGGAGATTGAGAAGAACTTGATCGAGCTGCATCAGATATTTTTGGACATGGCTGCTCTAGTGGAAGCACAAGGGCACCAGTTGAATGACATTGAGAGCCATGTTATGCATGCTAGTTCCTTTGTCAGACGCGGCACGGATCAGCTTCAAGAGGCTAGGGAGCAGCAGACGAAATCGAGGAAGTGGGCGTGTATCGCTGTACTTCTCGGAATAGTTCTTCTCATTCTCATCCTAGTTCCAGTCATGATACAAGTTTTGCCACACATAATGTAGGAACTGGTATACTTCTTGAAATAGTTATTCTGATTTCTCATCCTAATTCCAGTCTTAATGCATGTTTTGTCACATATAATGTAGGAAAAATAAGTGAGAGCGGGTCCTTAACTTTCTGAGTGCTCTGTGCTCCGATTTCCGCCGTAGGAATGAACGTAGGTAGATCTTCAGGAAGTTTTGTTTGTGCGGTTTCAACGTCTCCCCTGATCCAACTTGTGACCCAAAGTAGCACATTTAGACACACCGAAGTTCAATGGGTTCATTTCAAACTGGGGCATTCTGCAAGGTTTTGAAAGTCAGTTCCGTGCACATTTGGGGAATCCTGTAAGCTTTTGAATCTATGGAGAGGACCCAACTGACAGAAGCTTACAATGAAATTCTTATGCAAGAGATACCAGGAAATGGAGATCATTTGTATTAGCAAATTTGCTCTCGTTCAATGAATGACATTGCATTTTACAATTCAACTGCTTTTCCTAACACCTTCTCCTTATGACCATCTGATTTTGATGAATCTATTATCTCTACATCTAATACTACAATTAATCAAAATTCTAAATTGCAGTAAAGATAATACAAATTATTAAGCAACAATCAGTGCACCTATCCTAGATTCTTATGAGTAGTTTAATGGAAAGCCAGGGTTGGTTCACCAAACCAAAACCAAATTTGGAGAAGCCTGTGACAGTTATGGCACGAAATAATATAGTATTGATACCACACTTTACAAACGACTTCAATCATTCATTCATCAATCAGGTTAGTTATCAAGTACCCTGTAATGGAGCATCCCCATTCAGTTGAATCAAACATTACAAATCTAGAAACCAACATTAACTCTTTTAAGTACTTAGAATATAGTTTGGTTGCACAAAATACTAATATATGGTTCAGAGTTGCAGTCATACGCAAAATATATAGGCTGCAGAAAATTAGGAGCCCTTCAAAGAGATCGTCGAGGTACTAACAAGTAGCTGTATCCACACAAAACACTATATATCGAGTAGCCAACAGGGAAACACCGCACCAAAATATTGACAAACTACCCAATCATCAATCAATTACCAGCATTGGGTAAAGCTGCCATGAATGAGTTATAGGAGGACTCAAGATCAAAGTGAAGCTGCCTGGCCTGTTGCTCTGTCAACTCATCTGCTGCACCCATCTTCGACAGCCTTGAAATCCATTCCTTCAACTTCACCTTGCCCAAGAAGTCCGGTGGCAGAAAGGTCAACTTATTGAGAGATGTTGCGAGGTCTGAGAGCAAGGGGTGCACCTGATCAACTGCAATCATATTCAACTTCAATGAGTCCATTGCCGTAATGAAATTTTGTGTGCACTCTGCCACAGCAGCAGCTGAGGAAGTCATGGAAGAAGCTGAAGCAGCTCTGTGCTCCACTGTGGCAGGAACCCCAGAGGTCACAAGGCGGTTTATAGCTGCTGGGCAGTCCATCTTATATGTATCCGCAAAGCGCTCAATGCTGGGGATGGTGTCTTTAAGAGTGGAAGACAAAGTCTTAAAATGGGCAATGAGCTTCTGACATTCAGTCTCATACACGGATGAAGTGATCACGTCGCGAATGTATGCCCTTTCCAGCTTCTCAGTGGCCTTTATAATGGCGTATAACTCAGAGAAATTCTCATACATTTCTCTTTCACGCTTGTCATTCCATAGCTTGACCTCCATTTTACTAATGTATATACTGATACGTCCTTCAAATAGAGAACAAGTGCTCTTAGGTATGCGTGTGTATGTAGTGGATTGGAGAAGAGTACGGGACACGCACAAAAGGGGAAACAACTTTATTCACTGAAGAAACAATCACATACAAAGCAAACAAAAGGATTGTATGAGAATTAATCACTCACTCAACACCCGAAAGACAAAGAAACATTCCAGGCTTCCTAGCATTACATAACCAGAAAACGATTTACTTCATCTAACTAAAAGCATCATAAGTTTCATAACACGGGAAAAAATCTTATGCAATGCGTAGTTTGGTACACTATGTTGTAAGAAAACACTTCTGAATACTTGAACCAATAAAATAAAAACTAGTAAATTTCAGTTTCCATTGCTACATTTCGACTTAGATGAACTTACAAACAACAATCAAACATGTCGACTTTGCGAATTAGCAACAGAACAAGAATTACAGAGCTCTGTTAAAAACCATGACCTCATCCCCAAATCTGATGAGAAAGAAACAGAAACAACTACCATTCTATCTAAATATCTCAGCTTCAGCATCACAAAGATACACACAATGCCTTAAAACTCCACTGTGTTCAGTAAATTACAAACTAAAGATGCTATCTTTACTGATCAGAAATCTAAACAGAGCTTAAAATGACCTGAAATCTAAAAACAACTCTAAATTAAAGAAACACAAAACCCATAAAAATCAAAGAAACCGGTACGAAACAAGTTTTACCCTTTTAACTATGCAAAACATAGAAAGCCATGGCCCCACATCTGGAGCCATGGCCGGTCATCTCAAGCCGCCATGGCCGCCGAGACCCACCCTAGAAAATCCGAAATCAAAACCCTAAATCAGAACCAAATCCCCAAACGCAAAGAAGATTCTTGGTGGGCTTTGAGAGATTACCTCATACAACAGCTCCGAGTGCTTCTGGGTTTTCAGCTGAGGAGAAAGATTGGAACTTTATTTATTTTTGTTTTTTTTTTGGGGAATTTGAAACTTATTGGGTGTGTTTTTCTCGAAGATGGAGAAGAAGGAAATATTTGCAGGGAGAAAAGAGAGATGGGTTGCGTGTGTGTGAGCGCAGATGATATTATTGTTTCTTTGTTACTGCTTACGGCATCTACGTGTAGCAGTTGCAAAACCGACCCGGCCCTTTTTTCTGCGTCATTACACGGTCTTGCCCGCGGGTATTGTATTCGGATCCCAATCTCATTGGGTGGGATCCGAATATCTACTACTCGCGAGCTTTATTAAGATTGCTCGCGTGAAAAACATCCCTAGTTACCGGTTTAATGTCTGATAGAGAATCCTCAATTCGAGTTCGATTCACGAAGATGTTAATCTGGCTAGAAAATATATAAAAGTCAATCGCATCACGTAGTTGGTATGACCGACCACTTCTACGCGCAAGAAAGAAAATTGTGCGAGTTATTTTTGGTTTGATATTTGTTACCTTTGTGATATGACTGTCGCTTGTGTTGTCTTCATCACGAGCCACAAAAGTTTCATCTTAAGTACGTTCTCTAATGATAATCGCGCGTTAATACAATCAGATTTATTGAGAATAACGGATATTAGAACACTTAAATTCAATGTGTGACCACGAGAGTTGTTAACCAATAACCACCACGAGAATATTACTCACACAATACCACCACGATAGTATATATGCGGTGTAATTTTAGACAATTCATATGTATATATGAAATTTCCTCTGGACCAAGACGAGTTGAGCCCAAACATATTTGCTTCTGGGCCTCTGCACATGCCCATCAGGCCCAAGAAATTAGATATGGTCTGTTAAACCGGTATATTATCGTCATTCTCCTTCAAAATTTTTAACAGAGCTCACACTCTGTTCCTTAATCCCAATTAGGGCTTCCCACGCCCAAATCTTCTCTCTTCTTCTTTCTCCAAATTTCAATTCCCAGAGGTTTAGGGTTTTACCAACCCCTCCAATCTCTCCCATGGCGATCTCTCAAGAACTCTACTCCTCCCAAGACCCAAAACCTGATCAGGGTCCGCTTGTAAAGGGTGTGCTGACTTTTGATGGATTTATGACGAGGATATCTTTTAACTATATTTGAGCATTTAGCAAAAGAAATCTTGGATTTCAGTTTTACTTACTTTTTATTTCCTATGCAGTACAGATTTGATATTTTGATTTGGTCGCTATTCAGAAAAGCAACCTATTGTCATGATTTATTCTTGATTCCATTCTTAGTGTTCAGCAGTAGCAATTCGAGTTTATTTCCAGCTCCTGCAAGCTGTTTTGATTATGATTATAACTTCCTTTTCATTCTAAGTATAGATACCAATTGTTTTATTGTACCTACTGAGCTTGTATAGCTCATTCCCTATGTCATTATGTTGGTTTTCAGGTAAGGAGTCCATGAGTGGACGTTTTAGTGGAGTACCATAATTATCTTGAGCAATATATGCAGTCTGTTTTGCTGTGAATGTGTGTGTATTGAACTAGCTAGGGTTTCTGTGTTCGAAAGTTTTGCTTTTGTAGTGGTTGATCACCATGTTAGGGCAACTGTTTTTGCTTCTGTACGTACAGTACAGGTGTTAGGACTGAAGTGTTAACCTGGGATTTTCCCTTGTGCTCTGACTTGTTTTTGTAAACTTTGCAAGTGAAATACTTATTTGAGTTTGCAAAGTACTGTATAACGAAATTAAGAAATCAATTCGGCTATTAACATTATTCCTTATGAGTGCATAAACGTTGGCAAGATAAAACCGATAAAAGTTGAAAAAACTTTAAATAACTTGGTCGAGTCTAAAACTGGTTTTATGTTCTTGAGACGAAATTGTCTCATGATCAGTGGCTCAAAGGAATTGATGACAAATGTCAAGGATACAATAACCTTCTTATTGTGGTAGTAGCACTCCAAATCCATGGAACAACGAACAAATATTGTGTTTAAACTCTATTAAAACAACTCATTTAATTTTCAAGACACTAGGAAAACTGATATGTAGAAAGAGATTAGGAAAGATGACTAATCATTGATACTAGAATATGGTGTAACAAGCATTATATAAATGTAAGATGATCAGACTTTTCACCAAAGGTTGTCTGTGTCAAGAATCATGACTTTTCATTTCATTGTTGATTACATATACATTTATTTCACACATTTTCAATTGATTATTCATCCACTAAATTACAAAAAAAATTAATAAATTCCACATTAAATTTTTCAACCTCCAAGCAATTTCCAACTTTTGACTCGGACTTTTTGGAATTGGTGGCTGCAGACATCCTTTAGTCTAAGATGTAATGCCTTCTCAGAATGAAGGATCATTTGTTCATTTCAGGGGAAGATTACTGCTGAGCTTTTGATTAAGAAGGCATATAACACACATCCAATCAGTGTCTAATCATTCCTATCTTCCTCAGGTGTGACCTACTCTTCAATATCTTCTTGAAAGATTTTCTCATCCCATGGAATCTTTCCTATTTGATCAGGGCTCAATTTCAGACCATTCTTATCCAGATCATGGTGATCATGAACTCATCAACCCCGTTTTCATTCCAACCAACTTGCAACTGCCTAGTGATTCTAGTACATCTTTGAACCCGGCTTCAGAAGAGTACGCTGGTGAGAATTACGATTACAATAATCCAGTTCTCCAGTATATAAGCGATATTCTTTTTGAAGAAGACATTGTGGATAAGCCTATGTTGCAGGACTGTTTGGCCCTCCAAGCTGCTGAGAAATCTTTCCATGATGTCCTTAATCAAAAGGATTCTACATTCAATCAAAGCTTTAAGGACTCGGATGATTACAGGGGTAGTTGTTTTAGCAATGGTGATTGTATTTTGGGCAAGACATATGAGTCTGTTGATCCTTCAGAAACTTGTCAGGTTCATTCTTATCTTGTTGGCTGTCTGCCGGGTACCTCTTTGCTTTCTGATTCACTTTCAAAGCTGCAAAGTCTTGGGAATTCTGGAAGAGTGGAGGAAGCAAAACACTTGCATGAAAATCTTAAATTCATTGACGCAGAGAGGTACCAACCAATGCCTCATGGTCCTCAGACACAGATAGGATCAAATTCGGGGTATGAGCAACAGAATAACGGGTACTACACATCAAATAGATCAGAGGCAAGGAAAAGTGGTCGAAGGCAGGATGGTCATTGTGTAGAAGAATGGAGAAGCAACAAGCAGTCAGTTGCATATTGTGCTGACGACTCTGAGCTCAGTGAGCTGCAAGAAATGTTTGACAAGGCATTGCTCTTTCAAGGTGTGAATGATGAGTCCACTGATTTTTGTTCTCATCATGAGTCTTCTAATCTGGGAAGCATGAACTCAAAAGGGTCTAAGTCGGCGCGTTCAAAGAGACAAAATAAAGAAGAGAAAGTGGTAGATTTGTGCACAATGTTAATTCAATGTGCGCAAGCTATTGCAAGTTATGACCAACGAAATGCAAGTGAACTACTGAAGCAGATTAGGCAACACTCTTCTTCCTATGGTGATGCAACCCAGAGATTAGCTCATTACTTTGCTAATGGCCTCGAGGTACGCTTACTTGGCACTAGAACCCCGTTGTATTCGCCTGTTGCAGGTATGCAGACTGTTGACATATTGAAAGTTTACCAGTCTTATATCACTGCAACCCCTTGGAGGACCCTGCCACAATTCTTTGCCAATCTGACAATTATGAAACTAGCAGAGAAAGCAACAAGTCTTCACATTATTGATTTTGGTATTTGTTCTGGTTTCCAATGGCCCTCTCTCATCCAGTGGCTTTCAGAGAGACATGGCGGACCTCCTAAGCTTCGTATCACTGGGATTGAGCTTCCCCTACCAGGTTTTCGACCCACAGAGATGGTTGAAGAAACCGGTCGTCGCTTAGCAAAGTATTCTGCAAGATTTAGTGTCCCATTTGAGTTCCATGGCATTGCTCAGAAATGGGAAACTGTAAGATTTGATGATCTTAAAATCGACAGAAATGAGCTGATTGTGGTGAACTGTCTACAGCGGTTAAGGCAAGTTCCTGAGGTGACAATGATGGGCAACAGTCCGAGAGATGCTGTCCTAAGGTTGATCAGGAAAATCAATCCAGAAATATTCATTCATGGCGTTGTCAATGGGGCATACAATTCGTCCTTCTTTCTCACGCGTTTTAAGCAGGCACTCAATCACTTCAATTCACTCTTTGATATCTTTGAGACCACTACTACTAGTGAGGATCACCACCGATTGTTTTTCGAAGGCTTTTTTTATGGTAGACAGATAATGAATGTAGTGGCATGTGAGGGACTCGAAATAGTTGAAAGGACTGAGACATATCAGAAGTGGCAGGTCAGGAATGTGAGGGCTGGGCTTAAGCAGCTCCCATTAGACCAGGAGCTGTTAAAGAAGGTGAAGGCAATTTCGAAGTCGATGGGTTATCACATTAATTTTAGTATTGATGAAGATGAGCAGTGGATGCTTCAGGGATGGAAAGGAAGAGTCATGAGGGCCCTTTCTTTCTGGAAACGCGAGTAGGAATTTCACAGTTTGGTATTATGGTTTGGTTTCTCAATTATTTCCTGTAATCTTTCATTTATTGTCTTGTATATGCTACTCTTTTCATGTCAACTCACTGGCCGTTTCCTTATATGTGCGATATTTCATATAGTTTTACGTTGATGCAATTTACAAAGTAAAGACTAAAGACTTCTTGGTTTTGTGTTGCTGACTTTTGATGGATTTATGACGAGAATATCTTTTAACTAATATTTGAGCATTTAGCAAAAGAAATCTTGGATTTCAGTTTTACTTACTTTTTATTTCCTATGCAGTACAGATTTGATATTTTGATTTGGTCGCTATTCAGAAAAGCAACCTATTGTCATGATTTATTCTTGATTCCATTCTAAGTGCTCAGCAGTAGCAATTCGAGTTTATTTCCAGCTCCTGCAAGCTGTTTTGATTATGATTATAACTTCCTTTTCATTCTAAGTATAGATACCAATTGTTTTATTGTACCTACTGAGCTTGTATAGCTCATTCCCTATGTCATTATGTTGGTTTTCAGGTAAGGAGTCCATGAGTGGACGTTTTAGTGGAGCACCATAATTATCTTGAGCAATATATGCAGTCTGTTTTGCTGTGAATGTGTGTGTATTGAACTAGGGTTTCTGTGTTCGAAAGTTTTGCTTTTGTAGTGTGTTGAGAGCCACCCGTAAAGAACCCAGCTAATCCATGATCACGTGTAATCAAGTAGTATCATGTGCTGATCACGTGTATTCAGATGTAGGATCCTAGTACCTTATATAACCGGTTGTATGCTCCTTGTTATGCTATGAATGAAAAGTCTTGTTTTCCCTTTTCCTTTGCATTTCTCTCTTTCAGTTTTCTCTTTTGAATTCCGGGTCTCAACAACTGGTATCCAGAGCCAGGGCGATGCCCAGAAACCTGCAAAACCAAATGCCATCTATGCCCTTTTCATCGGCGCTCGTCGACCCGCCACCACCCCCACCACCTTCCAACAGCAACCTAACATCCTCATCCCAAACACCAACAGAGACCCAATTCGCAAACTTTCAAAACACAGTCGAGTTCTTACAAAACCAAAATGAAGATCTGCACCTCTCTATGAACGACCTCGCCCGGAACCTCACTCAATCCCAATCAGCCTTTGAGACCAAGTTAGCCCACACACTCAACCAAGGCCAGTCCTCCTATGAAAACAAAATCGCAGCTCAAATTGCTGCTTTGCAGAGCACAGTCATCGCAGCAGCTGCCGGCAGAGCCCCTCCACCGCCAACACCTACCCAGGACCAACTTCCAACACACCAGCTCCAATTCGGTATACTGAACAATACATCCCACCACCCACCCATCGGAGACACCTCGGTTCCCTGGCTGTCTTACCCAACCCACACAACATCCTTAATGCTCACATCTCCCCTTTCAAGTCCAGCAATATACTCCACCCCCCCCCCCCCCCCCCCCCCCAACCATCACCACTACCCAAACTCCACAACAACCATTCACCAGCATCAATACTACCATTCCAGCAACCTTGACACAAACTCCACCCACCCAAACACAACAAAATTTTCAACACCAACGATTTCACGAAAACCAGGGATACAAAGCACCAAAGGTAGACTTACCTCGTTTCAACGGTGATGATGTACTAGGCTGGATGGCCATGGCCGAGCGCTACTTGCGTCTCCATAATGTCCCCTTGCACGAACGGATCTCCCTAGTCGCCTTACATTTTGGACCTGATGCTTCAGTATGGATGAACTCGTTCGAACAGCGCAACCCCTGTCCAACGTGGAATCAATTTGTTCTTGAGTTTTTGGAGCACTTTGGAGCGAGCACGAGCTGCGATTTCAAGGCACAGCTGTCCCACTTACAGCAACGACAATCCGTGGAGGAATTTATCACCGATTTTACCAAGTTGTCATGTAGAGCAGCAGACTGGTCCGACGCCGATCTCATTCCGATGTTCTGCGGCGGACTCCGGTCAGACCTCATAAATGCAGTGTTGGCACTGGAACCACGCTCCTTGTCCCATGCGCAACGGCTTGCACGGCGGTTTGAAGCGATGCAAAAGGACACCCAACATTTTGCTTTTCGTCCTGCAAAACCGACTTGGCAGTCTGGACACCGCTACACAGCTGTCCCCAATCAGGCTCCACAGAATTCAAACACAACTCAGGACCACACGACAACTGTGCAAACCACGAATAGACCCACCCTCCCGTACAAACCAAACCCCTCCAACCCGATCCGAACGTGGTCCAAGGCAGAGCAACGTGACCGCAGGGAACGTGGCCTGTGCTACACTTGTGATGAGCCATATTCCAAATATCACACTTGCAAGAAGCCCTTTATGGCCATCATGGAGCCATTCACCATTGAAGAACAACAAGAATTTCATGACGCCCAACCTCATTTGGAGGAATCAACGATAGAAAACGAGGAATTCTTACCGTTACATGTTATCTCCAACTCGACCCTCAGTGAGGTGATGCGATTGCCTGGGTCAATTCAGGGAACACCAATTAGAGTCTTCATCGATTGTGGCTCTGCATCCAATTTTCTCAACCCAGCGATAGCAGAAAAATTGGGTCTAAAAGTCCACCACGACTGCAAAGTGCGATATACATCGGCATCGGGACATGACTTACAACCGATAGGTAGGGTCAAAGCAGTAACAGTGCAACTGCAAGCATATTCCTTCACTGATGACTTCCTCTTACTTCCGGTGGCCGAATGTGATCTGGTACTGGGCGTCCCATGGCTGAGTACTTTGGGTTTTATCGGCCTGCATTTTGCAGAAAAAGTGATGATATTCTTCCAGCACAATCGGTGCTTTGTGCTAAACGGATGCAACCCGGAACAAACCAACCCAGACGCCACAAGCATCCTAGCCTTGCTGGAAAACGGCCAAGCGTGGTCCCCCAACCCCGTCCCGGAAACAATGACTCAACACCCACCACGTGTGCAACAACTTTTGGACCAATTCCAAGAACTTTTTCACACACCCTCGGGACTTCCTCCGAAAAGAGCCACTGATCACAAAATCATACTCCAGCCCAATACGGGCCCAATCAAGTCTCGCCCATACAAATATGCCCACTCACAGAAAAACGAAATTGAAGCCCAAGTATCCGAAATGCTTAAGCAGGGTATCATACGTCGAAGCACAAGCCCATTCTCTTCCCCGGTCCTCCTAGTGAAGAAAAAAGAGGGCACATGGCGATTCTGTGTGGACTACCGAGGGTTGAACGCGGTGACGGTAAAGGATCGATTTCCAATTCCGGCGGTGGACGAGCTTTTGGACGAACTCCACAGGGCCAAATACTTCACTAAATTGGACCTTCGTTCGGGGTATCACTAAATACGGATGAATAAAGCCGACATTGGGAAGACGGCTTTCCGGACACACGATGGACACTACGAATTCTTGGTCATGCCATTTGGGCTCTCCAATGCTCCATCCACCTTCCAAGCGGAAATGAACAAGTTACTCAAGGTTCTACTTCGTAAGTGTGTTTTGGTATTTTTTGATGATATCGTAATTTTCAGCCCCAACTTTAACACACATATGGCGCACATTGAAGAGGTTTTTAACATATTAAGGTCTAACAAATTCTACCTTAAACTCTCAAAGTGTTCATTTGCTCAAAGTACAATAGCCTACTTGGGCCACATAATTTCTGAACAGGGAGTAGCCATGGACCCAGCCAAGGTACAGACTATTGTTGATTGGCCTCGACCCAAAACCCCTAAAGAGTTGTGAGGCTATCTGGGGCTTGCGGGATATTACAGGAGGTTCGTCCCAGGATTTGGCTCCATAGCTCAACCTCTCCACAACATGTTGAAGTCAGACAATTTCACTTGGACAACAGAGGCCTTAACTGCATTCGACACCTTGAAGGGTGCGATAACTTCAGCCCCAGTGCTTGCCCTACCAGACTTCAACAAACCGTTTGTGATTGAGACAGACGCAAGTGGCCAAGGAATCGGAGCTGTCCTAAGCTAGGAAAGACACCCGATTGCGTTTCTCAGTAAGTACTTGTCGCCAAAACACCAAGCTATGTCCACTTATGATCGCGAGATGTTCACAATCATGTTTGCCGTTGACAAATGGCGACCCTACCTTCTTGGAAATTCCTTCAAGATTCTCACTGATCATCAAACTCTGAAATACTTGATGGATCAGCAGGTATCGACACCTGCACAGCACAAATGGGTCGCCAAGCTATTAGGCTACAACTACACCATCGAGTACAAGGCCGGCAAGACAAACATAGTACCTGATTTGCTATCCAGGAAACATGAACTCTGCGCCATATACACTGCCTCAGCCCCTATATTCGATGGTATTGCACTTATTGACAAGGCCTGTCAAAACGATCCTGAAACACAGACAATCATCCAAGGGGTGCTCAGTAAAGAGGGCAAATACAAGAATTACAAACTAGAACAAGGTCGACTGTGGTACAAGAACCGGATTTATGTACCAGCTACGTCAGAGTGGCGCCCTAAGCTTCTTCATGAGTTCCACAGTTCTCTACAAGCTGGTCATTCAGGGTACATTCGAACATTGGGGCGACTATCCAGAAATTTCAAGTGGTCGGGAATGAGAAAAGATGTCAAGTTATTTGTGGCTTCGTGTGACACATGTCAACGCCAAAAATACGAGTCCATCCATCCCCTAGGACTATTGCAACCGCTACCAATTCCAGCACAGGTATGGGAAGATATCTCCATGGATTTTGTAGAAGGGCTACCAAACTCAAAAGGTTACAATGCAATCATGGTTGTGGTCGACCGTTTATCCAAGTTCGCTCATTTCATCCCGGTAACTCACCCATTCACAGCTCCTCACATTGCTGACACCTTCATGCGCACCATATTCAAACTACATGGCATGCATGCCAAAGAGAATTGTGAGTGACAGAGACCCTATCTTCCTATCCAATTTCTGGCTCAGTTTTTTCAAACTACAAGGAACAAACCTGTGTCACAGCTCTGCTTACCACCCACAATCGGATGGCCAAACTGAGGTGGTCAATCGTGCCCTCGAACAGTACATACGCTCCTTCATTGCAGACAATCCCTCAGACTGGTCCAATCTTCTACACTGGGCAGAATGGTGGAACAACACAAATTATCACTCCACAATCCGAATGTCCCCCTTCCAGGCACTTTATGGATTTGCCCCACCCACAGTGGAAACATACTTACCAGGAACGACCAAAATCGCAGCTGTAGACACATCCCTTCAAGCTAGAGACTCACTACTCTCTACACTGAAATTACACATGCAGGAGGCACAAAACAGGATGAGACAAATGGCAAACAAGAAGCGAACAGAGCGGGAATTTAATGAAGGTGATTGGGTATACTTACGCCTGCAACCATACCGGCAGAAGAGTCTATACAAACGACCAACAGACAAACTGACTGCTCGCTACTTCGGCCCATTCAAAATCAATCAACGCATCGGCAAAGTTGCCTATCGGCTGGAGCTGCCTCCAAATTCAAGAATCCATCCAGTCTTACATGTCTCACTTCTCAAAAAGCGAATTGGCGATACTATTTCGGTGTCGGGCACTCTTCCCCAATTCGACCAACATGGCGAAATACTCTGGCAACCAGAAAGAATACTGGATATGGGATCACGAACAACAAAAGGCAGAGTGGTCACAACATGGTTGGTGAAATGGAAAGGATTACCAGAGCAGGACGCCACATGGGAAGAAGCCCATTACCTTGCAGCTAAGTACCCGGCTTTTTGCACCTCAGGAGAGGCTGCATCTGATGGGGGGGGGGGGGGGGGGGGGGGGGGGGGGTACTTGTTGAGAGCCACCCGTAAAGAACCCAGCTAATCCATGATCACGTGTAATCAAGTAGTATCATGTGCTGATCACGTGTATTCTGATGTAGGATCCTAGTACCTTATATAACCGGTTGTATGCTCCTTGTTATGCTATGAACGAAAAGTCTTGTTTTCCCTTTTCCTTTGCATTTCTCTCTTTCAGTTTTCTCTTTTGAATTCCGGGTCTCAACATAGTGGTTGATCACCATGTTAGGGCAACTGTTTTTGCTTTTGTACGTACAGTACAGGTGTTAGGACTGAGGTGTTAACCTGAGATTTTCCCTTGTGCTCTGACTTGTTTTTGTAAACTTTGCAAGTGAAATACTTATTTGAGTTTGCAAAGTACTGTATAACGAAATTAAGAAATCAATTCGGCTAATAACATTATTCCTTATGAGTGCATAAACGTTGGCAAGATAAAACCGATAAAAGTTGAAAAAACTTTAAATAACTTGGTCGAGTCTAAAACTGGTTTTATGTTCTTAAGACGAAATTGTCTCATGATCAGTGGCTCAAGGAATTGATGACAAATGTAAAGGATACAATAACCTTCTTATTGTGGTAGTAGGACTCCAAATCCATGGAACAACGAACAAATATTGTGTTTGAACTCTATTAAAACAATAACAGACTACAAAAAAGTGCATGACAATAATTTGTTTAACAAATAAATCACATACATATTTAATTGAACAAATTAGGACAAAAATTTACCAATAAATACCATGTGCATAACAAGCTGCCACATGTTATTAACTAATTTACTCTTTTGTCCTTAATATTTACAAGCATGTATTTAGGTTGCGTTTGGGGGGGCTTATAAGCTCATTTGCTTATAAGCACGGAAGAATTTGGTGTTTGGTAAAACAACATATTAGTAGCTTTTTAAAAAAGTAGGGGTCATTTTTCAAAGAAAATGAGAAGCTGCTGGGACCTAACTTATACTTATAAGTCGCCTGTTTTCCATTTTCGCGGGTTTAATGAAATTTTACAAATGACAATGGGTATCCTTGACAATGTCCACTAATTACAAAATTACAAGATATATACCCTATAACCCTTTCGTCAGTTTCGTGCGCCTCCTCTGGATTTCTCCCTCTCATTCTGCAACTGTTAATCTCCATCTTTCTGCCGCGTTCTCTGTATTTCCTCCGGTCCCAGAATCCTCAAGGCTTCGCCGCACTTGGAATCTACTCTCCCTCACGGTAATCTCAAGAACCATTATTTCACTTTCAATTGAGCATGATTTGATTTCATCTTTGATCTTTGAAATCGTATCTGAGTTAGTTTGTGTTGAAATCTCATAGATTAGGATTAGGTATATAAGACAAGTGTAGCACAAGTTTTGGATTAGAAGAATATTAAGCCACAGTTTGTTTCTTCCGATTTGAACAGAAAAATAAGCTAGAGATACACAGTATATACTCTTTGTAACCGAATCATAAAACTAAGAGGAAAAAAACCTAGGGACAATAAACTTGTTAACTGCGAACACGGATCTATCTGATGCAGAGATTGTTAGAGGCATGGTATACGCCAGACTGTGGAGTTAAAGAGATTGATCCTTGAACTTGTATTGTAGTTAAACACACGAGTCCCCATTCCCATGAAACCACACTTTGAATACATGGCTATGAGAGCAGAGGAAATCATCACATCTGATACAAGTCCTCGTCGAAGAACATAAGCATGTATCTCACTACCCGCCCTACATTTGCTGTCTGAGAAGCAGCAGCCAACACACTGGCAATTAACGAACAATGCCTTCCATGTTCAAACACTTGAAGAAGAACAAAGCCTTTTCATCCATACATGGTCTGTTCCCCCAGCTCCACCGCCTCCAGCACAATAGCACCCCTAAAATGTTTCTATGTATTTTCTATGTGTCACATATTTTCATTTTTAATTAAATAGACATACCCACTCTTTTTTGCTTTTCAAATTTCACTAAGCACTACTCTCCATGCACGTAAGGTGTTCGATGAAAGTCCCAGTCGAAGTGTTTATCTTTGGAACTCCATTATTCGAGCCCACGTACGCTAAAGCTCACAGATTTGACCATGCATTTTCTCTGTTTAATAGGATGATTAGAAGTGAAACCATGCCTGATAACTTTACCTATGCTTGTGTTTTACGTGCCTGCTCTGACAGTTTTGATATAAATGGACTGAGACTTGTGCATTGTGGAGTTACAGTTTCTGGGTTGGGATTGGATTCCATTTGTTGTAGTGCACTTGTTTCTGCTTATTCAAAACTGGGTCTTGTTGATGAGGCAAGTAGGGTGTTTCATGTGACACCACAGCCGGACTTGGTGATGTGGAATTCTATGATTTCGAGTTATGGGAATTTCGTGTTTGGGATAAAGGGCTAGAATTGTTTGGTATGATGAGATGCATGGAGGTAGTGCCTGATGGATATACAGTTGTCGGGTTGCTTTCGGGTTTGAAAGACTCGAGCTTGATAAGTGTTGGCCAAGGAATACATGGTCTTTGTTTGAAATGTAGTTTGGATTATAATGATCATGTGTGTAGTGTACTTCTGAGCATGTATTCAAGATGCAGGTGTATGGACTCTGCACATAAAGTTTTTAGTGGTTTGTTTGAGCCAGATTTAGTTACTTGGTCTTCTTTGATAACTGGGTGGTGCAGGTGGTGGCTGAAGTCTAGATTGATGCAGCCTCCTCAAACTCAGCCCAGCATTTGGATGCCTTTATTATTGTGAGAAAGGTCCATTCTTTGACGTCTATTTTCAAAGCAACCTTCTCTCCTTGAAAATGTTCTTCTTGAGCCATATTCCTTGCCATCTAATTGAATTTCATGCATAAAGCAGAAAAACTTGAGAATTTGAAGAAGAAAGAAATGCTTAGGGAAGAAAAGAAAAAGGAGAAGAATGAACTGCTGCGTCAGAATTCCTCTAGGTACAAGGAACCAATACCGGGAAAGAAGCTCTAGAAGGCAAAGTTGATACCACACTGGTTTCGAGTCCATGTTATTTCCAATATGTCCAAACTAGTCTGTAGAGTCACCATATGAACAAGATAATCAGGGCTGTGCTTTCTGCCTTGTCCTAATATTACTTATTATTTTCAATCTTCCCAATAATCATCCAAAAGAGAATAATTTTTCGTTTTTCTTCTTTTCTTTGAAAAGAATAATTTTCTTTGTTTCAGTTGTATGGAAGTATTGAATGATGGTTCTAAAGATGGAGTTTTTATCATGGTATTTCCAATGTCAATGAGAAAATTTTAGTCTAGTTTTATAACCCAGTTGTAACTTCAATTGATGAACCTGCAAACTGAAATCATAGCACAGAACAATCAGAACCACCGTGTACATGCCGAAGACTCTAGCATTGAGTTGAGTCATTTTAGTGGCCAAGCTTTGTGTCATGGGGTTTTTAGCTTTGTGTCATGGGGTTTTTAGCTTTGTGTCACGGGGTTAGAGAGTTACTTCGAAAGGGAACGAGACACTACAAGAAAAAAAGGCTTTGCCGACGAAAAAAAAAAAAACGGCCGACGAAACACTTTTTTCGTCGGCTATTCCCAAGAATGGCCGACGAAAATTTTTGTCGTCGGCAAAAAAAAAATTTCGTCGGCCATTCCCATAGAATGGCCGACGATTTTTTTTTTCGTCGGTAAAATGAAAAATCGTCGGCTATACTCCTCTAATGGCCGACGATTTAAAGTTTTCGTCGGCTATAAACTTTTGGAAGAATGGCCGACGAAACTTTTTTATTTCGTCGGCCATAAGTTTTTTTAAAAATAATTATTTTACGAATAATGGCCGACGAAAATTAATTATTTCGTCGGCCATAAATTATTTAAAAATAATTATTTTACGAACAATGGCAGACGAAAATTAATTATTTCGTCGGCCATACTTTTTTTAAAAATAATTATTTACGAACAATGGCCGACGAAAATTAAGTATTTCGTCGGCCATAAGTTTTAAAAAAAATAATTATACGATTATTTTTGACAGAAAACGACAAAAGAATAGCATAGCCGACGAATACTAGGTTTGATTTCGTCGGCTATGATTAAAAAAAGAAACAAAAAAAGAGCAGTTTCCATTTTCTATCACTATCGACAAACCATTGCTTCATCCTTCAAATGCAAATGTGTCGTGAAATAAGACATGACCAAAATATTGAAATACGGCTACGGTTGAAAAATGGGAAGATTCCGACAAAATCTGTGTGCCGAATGTTGCGGTTAACTGTTTTTTACTCCTGTTTTCCTATGGGTAGCCTGACGGTCGGTAAATATTTTGAGGAAAATTTTTATACGATTAGTCGCGTCTCATCAATCTGAAACTATTCTCTATTGAAGATCAGGCCAAAAAACGTCATTTAGACGGGCCAATTTCCGTTTTAAAGCGTTTAGAGGTTTGACTCACCCGGTTGACCGTCCCGATCGAGCCTTTAACGTTGTCAGATGTAGTTGGATTTTTTTTCATACATGTATTTAATCTTAACGGTGATATCTGACGGTTGGAATAGATTTTCCAAACTTTTATATTCAAAATCGGAACATATGCACTAATGTTCCTTAACTTGTTTACTAAGTGTTTAAGTGAATGTATAGTTTCAAATAGTTGCTATACGTAGACCCTTCAAATGCAAAAGTGTCGTCAAATAAGATATGACCGAAATAATGAAATACGTCTACGGTTGAAAAATGACAAGATTCCGATAAAATCCGCGTGCCGAAAGAATGAAATCAGTCAAAACCCGGTTTACTGTAGATTTGGCGTCCGGCGTCCGAATGATGATTGTGATACCATTCCGGAAAGGGAACGACGCCAGGAACAAAACTCGTAGCTTTGCCACGACGTGTGGGCTTTTTCGGGCTTTCGAGTTCGTTTAGGGCCTCAAAACGGCATTTTAGTATGTTTTCATAGAATAGCCGACGAAACATTCAAATTTCGTCGGCTATTCTCTAAGTATAGCCGACGAATTCAAATATTTCGTCGGCTAAACTCTTGATCCGCGCCTTTTTATTGTCCGCCGTTGGATGGCTCAGATCCGACGGCTGTTGATTTTCCAAAGTATAGCCGACGAAATAAAAGATTTTAATTTCGTCGGCTATACTTAGAGAATAGCCGACGAAATATTTTAATTTCGTCGGCTATTCTCTAAGTATAGCCGACGAAATCTTTTATTTCGTCGGCTATACTCCTTCTAAATCCTCCCGCCTTTTTTCTCTCCTCCTTCCCCCCCTCCTCCGGCCTCCTCTTCCTCCTTCCCCTCCTCCGGCCTCCTCCTCTTCCTCCTCCTCCTCCTCCTCCTCCTCCTCCCCCTCCTTCCCCTCCTCCTCCTCCTCCTCCTCCTTCCCCTCCTCCTCCTCCTCCTCCGGCCTCCTCCTCCTCCTCCTCCTCCTTCCCCTCCTCCTCCTCCTTCTCCTCCTCCTCCTCCTCCTCCTTCTCCTTCTCCTCCTCCTCCGGCCTCCTCCTTCCCCTCCTCCGGCCTCCTCCTTCTCCTCCTCCTCCGGCCTCCTCCTTCCCCTCCTCCGGCCTCCTCCTTCTCCTCCTCCTCCGACCTCCTCCTTCCCCTCCTCCTCCGGCCTCCTCCTCCTCCTCCTCCTCCTCCTTCCCCTCCTCCTCCTCCGGCCTCCTTCTCCTTCTCCTCCTCCTCCGGCCTCCTCCTTCCCCTCCTCCGGCCTCCTCCTTCCCCTCCTCCTTCTCCTCCTCCTCCGACCTCCTCCTTCCCCTCCTCCTCCTTCCCCTCCTCCGGCCTCCTCCTCCTCCTTCCCCTCCTCCTTCCCCTCCTCCATCCAAA
Source organism: Potentilla sterilis (assembly GCA_963682095.1). Lineage (NCBI taxonomy): Eukaryota > Viridiplantae > Streptophyta > Magnoliopsida > Rosales > Rosaceae > Potentilla > Potentilla sterilis. The sequence goes on from OY821755.1 coordinate 2,736,853, forward strand.
GCATAATTTAATTTTTTTTTTTGCCTAAAATTTAAGAATAGCCGACGAATTTTACCAATTTTCGTCGGCTATAAGTTGTATAGCCGACGAAAATTCTAGTATTTCGTCGGCTATAACTAATTATGCCTATTAAAATATTAATATATTTCGAGGAAATAGCCGACGAAATTTTATTAAATCGTCGGCTATAGTTAAAACACAATAGCCGACGAAATTCGTCGGCCATACTTAATGGATTTCGTCTGCCATACTCAAAAATACCCGACGAAATTCGTCGGCTATTTCTCCCACGTTTGCCCGACGAATTTTTGGATTCGTCGGCCATATTTAACTATAGCCGACGAAATTTTTTTTTTCGTCGGCCATTGGTATTACCGACGGCGTATTACCGACGACTTATGGCCGACGAAATTTTCGTCGGCAGAGGGTATAGCCGACGAAAAAATGGAATGGCCGACGAAAAAATTTTCGTCGGCTATTCCCCCGTATCTGGTAGTGAGATGGAGGTTAAGTCAGATGATTACTGACGCGAGTTTTTTGAACACAAATGAAAAATGTTGTTTGTTATTGATGTTGCTACTTGGAATGGTATATTAGACAATCTTTTAATTGCTACTTCATGCTTATTAAGATGTGGTTTGCTATTGATGCTAGTATCGGGAATAGTTTTATGTGTTAAGCTATGTTTTGTTGCTACTTGATGTCAATTCTTAGGTTATAGAAATACTTCATAATAATGTCAATTTTAAATTGACATATAATGAAAAATTAAACAAACCATAAAAAAATAAAGTAATAAACTATTGTATAAGAAGTTAATATTTTCATGTCTAAATTGGTCATTTTACAAATATAAGTACAAGTCAGTTTTTGGTTTACCAAACACCCTGACACAACTTTTCCCACTGACAGCACTTTTAAAAAGTCAGTTTACCAAACACTCAGCTACTTTGCTTATCAGTAACTTATTCTCAGAAATAAGTATAAGTCAGCTTTTACTTATAAGCTCAGCTGCACCAAACACACCCTTAGTTCTAATTGCTGCTACTGTCTATTACAAAACTAGCTGCTACTGTCTATTACAAATATAGCTGCTACTGTCTATTGCAAAACTAGCTGCTACTGTCGACTAGGAAACTAACTGCTACTGTCGACTTGGAAGACACCTGCTACTGTCGACTTGGAATGTACCTGCTACTGTCGACTTAGAATGTATCTGCTACTGTCGACTAGGAAACTAACTGCTACTGTCGACTTGGAAGACACCTGCTACTGTCGACTTGGAATGTACCTGCTACTGTCGACTTTGAAAGTATCTGCTACTGTCGACTATGAATCTAGCTGCTACTGTCGATTGAGATACTAACTGCTACTGTGGTTTTTGGTGAGCAAAATTCGAAATTTCAAAATTTCTCAAAACATATGCAATATGATACTTAAATGAAAGCCCATGACATAAGGAACAACTTTATATATTGGCTCACCTCCAAATTGCTGGTGGTTTAGCCGGAAAATTTAAATTTGCTTGAAAAAAACTTAAAAAATGAGGAGAGAGAAGCTTGTTAGATCTGGGTGGCAGTTGGTAATTTTCACGAAAATAAGGGTATTTTAGATATTTTTGCATTAATTACTTAATCAATTTTTGTCCACTTATTTTTTCGGCTTGGACTTATGTCCTAATTTGTATAAGAAATATGGAAAGTGAGTTTTTAGTCAATTCAAATGTGATCTGGTACTACTAAGTAATTATCTATTAAAATAACTCATTTAATTTTCAAGACACTAGGAAAACTGAAATGTAGAAAGAGATTAGGAAAGATGATTAATCATTGATACTAGAATATGGTGTAACAAGCATTATATAAATGTAAGATGATCAGACTTTTCACCAAAGGTTGTCTGTGTCAAGAATCATGACTTTTCATTTCATTGTTGATTACATATACATTTATTTCACACATTTTCAATTGATTATTCATCCACTAAATTACAAAAAAAATTAATAAATTCCACATTAAATTTTTCAACCTCCAAGCAATTTCCAACTTTTGACTCGGACTTTTTGGAATTGGTGGCTGCAGACATCCTTTAGTCTAAGATGTAATGCCTTCTCAGAATGAAGGATCATTTGTTCATTTCAGGGGAAGATTACTGCTGAGCTTTTGATTAAGAAGGCATATAACACACATCCAATCAGTGTCTAATCATTCCTATCTTCCTCAGGTGTGACCTACTCTTCAATATCTTCTTGAAAGATTTTCTCATCCCATGGAATCTTTCCTATTTGATCAGGGCTCAATTTCAGACCATTCTTATCCAGATCATGGTGATCATGAACTCATCAACCCCGTTTTCATTCCAACCAACTTGCAACTGCCTAGTGATTCTAGTACATCTTTGAACCCGGCTTCAGAAGAGTACGCTGGTGAGAATTACGATTACAATAATCCAGTTCTCCAGTATATAAGCGATATTCTTTTTGAAGAAGACATTGTGGATAAGCCTATGTTGCAGGACTGTTTGGCCCTCCAAGCTGCTGAGAAATCTTTCCATGATGTCCTTAATCAAAAGGATTCTACATTCAATCAAAGCTTTAAGGACTCGGATGATTACAGGGGTAGTTGTTTTAGCAATGGTGATTGTATTTTGGGCAAGACATATGAGTCTGTTGATCCTTCAGAAACTTGTCAGGTTCATTCTTATCTTGTTGGCTGTCTGCCGGGTACCTCTTTGCTTTCTGATTCACTTTCAAAGCTGCAAAGTCTTGGGAATTCTGGAAGAGTGGAGGAAGCAAAACACTTGCATGAAAATCTTAAATTCATTGACGCAGAGAGGTACCAACCAATGCCTCATGGTCCTCAGACACAGATAGGATCAAATTCGGGGTATGAGCAACAGAATGACGGTTACTACACATCAAATAGATCAGAGGCAAGGAAAAGTGGTCGAAGGCAGGATGGTCATTGTGTAGAAGAATGGAGAAGCAACAAGCAGCCAGTTGCATATTGTGCTGACGACTCTGAGCTCAGTGAGCTGCAAGAAATGTTTGACAAGGCATTGCTCTTTCAAGGTGTGAATGATGAGTCCACTGATTTTTGTTCTCATCATGAGTCTTCTAATCTGGGAAGCGTGAACTCAAAAGGGTCTAAGCCGGCGCGTTCAAGGAGACAAAATAAAGAAGAGAAAGTGGTAGATTTGTACACAATGTTAATTCAATGTGCGCAAGCTATTGCAAGTTATGACCAACGAAATGCAAGTGAACTGCTGAAGCAGATTAGGCAACACTCTTCTTCCTATGGTGATGCAACCCAGAGATTAGCTCATTACTTTGCTAATGGCCTCGAGGTACGCTTACTTGGCACTAGAACCCCGTTGCATTCGCCTGTTGCAGATATGCAGACTGTTGTCATGTTGAAAGTTTACCAGTCTTATATCACTACATCCCCTTGGAGGACCCTGCCACAATTCTTTGCCAATCTGACAATTATGAAACTAGCAGAGAAAGCAACAAGTCTTCACATTATTGATTTTGGTATTTGTTCTGGTTTCCAATGGCCCTCTCTCATCCAGTGGCTTTCAGAGAGACATGGCGGACCTCCTAAGCTTCGTATCACTGGGATTGAGCTTCCCCTACCAGGTTTTCGACCCACAGAGATGGTTGAAGAAACCGGTCGTCGCTTAGCAAAGTATTCTGCAAGATTTGGTGTCCCATTTGAGTTCCATGGCATTGCTCAGAAATGGGAAACTGTAAGATTTGATGATCTTAAAATCGACAGAAATGAGCTGATTGTGGTGAACTGTCTACAGCGGTTAAGGCACGTTCCTGAGGTGACAATGATGGGCGACACTCCGAGAGATGCTGTCCTAAGGTTGATCAGGAAAATCAATCCAGAAATATTCATTCATGGCGTTATCAATGGGGCATACAATTCGTCCTTCTTTCGCACACGTTTTAAACAGGCACTCAATCACTTCAATTCACTCTTTGATATCTTTGAGACCACTACTACTAGTGAGGATCCCCACCGATTGTTTTTCGAAGGCTTTATTTATGGTAGACAGATAATGAATGTAGTGGCATGTGAGGGACTCGAAATAATTGAAAGGACTGAGACATATCAGAAGTGGCAGGGCAGGAATGTGAGGGCTGGGCTTAAGCAGCTCCCATTAGACCAGGAGCTGTTAAAGAAGGTGAAGGCAATTTCGAAGTCGATGGGTTATCACATTAATTTTAGTACTGATGAAGATGAGCAGTGGATGCTTCAGGGATGGAAAGGAAAAGTCATGACGGCCCTTTCTTTCTGGAAACGCGAGTAGGAATTTCACAATAAAAGCTTAAGGTTCCTGAAGGAAGTCCTATAAGAACAACCACTTATAATTCTCTTGTTGAATAAAAAGCTTAAGGTGTGTATTGTTAATACTTAATTCTAGCTTTATACCACATGTTATGCATGTCTAAAAATCACTCTGTATAAAGAAATGTGTCGAAGTCTACAGGTTCAAATGAAGGAAAAATAAGTTGTATAAGTATTAGTAGACTTAAGCTTTATGGATATGAGCCTGCGATTTAGTTTTAAGTCTACAAAACTTTTGAATGCAAATCCAGTTCTCCTTCATATTTTTTGATTACTTTCCACAATTGTGGTAATTGATTGAGGTATATCTGGTCATATACCTGTTAAACACAGCAGCTAATCCTTCCAACAACCGAACACCTTGGCACGATTCTCATCTCCAAGCTGAAACACCAAATGTTGAAATACTATGCAATTTTTTCTATAACAATTCAGTCTTTCTCATCACAATAAGTTGACACTAGATCGCAGTAGAGCTCTTTCAAGAAGAAGAAGAAGAAAAAAAAAAGAAGCAAGTCTATCAAAGCATCAATTGTGAGTTTTGTACTGGTATATATGCACTCAAGGCGCGCTTGTCCGGCCTAACGAGTGCCGTTTGCAAGTTCAAATAGATACAACCTCCTAGTAGCAAAATGAAATCAAGTGTTGTCGGATTCAGTTATACATGGTGACATGGTGGGGAAACTGGTTCCACTGTCTTGTGGCATTTTTTCACCTTTTATCATAAATCAAGTGTCGTCGGATTCAGTTTAGATCGATTCACGAATCTGTTAATCTTGGCTAGAGAATTAAAAAAAGATTGATCGCATCACGTGGTTGGTATGGGTGACCACTTCTACGCGTAAAAAAAAAATTAAAAAAAAAATTGTACGAGTTATTTTTGATTGATATTTGTTACCTTTGTGATTGCACATATGACAGTGCTTGTGTCATCGTCATCATGCGCCACAAAAGCTTCATTTTAAGTATGTTCATCGCGCACACTAGTACAATCAAATTTATTCTCAAAAGCTAATATTAAAACACTTAAATTCAATGTGTGACAACAAGAGTTGTGGTTACTAGTGACCACGAGAACATTGCTCATACAATACCAATCTATCAGATACGGTTTGTAGACACGATAATATAAACACACGGTGTAATTTTAGTCATTCATACGTGGGTGTATAGGGGAATACCCTCTGGACCAAGACGGGTTGAGCCCAAACATATTTGCTTCTGGGCCTCTACATATCAGGCCCAAGAAATTAGATCTGGTCTGTCAAACCGGTCTATCATCGTCATTCTCCTTCAAATTTTTTAACAGAGCTCACACTCTGTTCCTCAATCCCAATTAGGGCTTCCCTCTTCTTCTTTCTCCAAATTTCAATTCCCAGAGGTTTAGGGTTTTACCAACCCCTCCAATCTCTCCCATGGCGATCTCTCAAGAACTCTACCCCTCCCAAGACGACCTCCTCTACGAGGAAGAGCTCCTCCGAAACCCATACAGCCTCAAGCTATGGTGGCGCTACCTAATCGCACGCTCCGACGCGCCGTTCAAGAAGCGCCGCACCATCTACGAACGCGCCGTCAAGTCCCTCCCCGGCAGCTACAAGCTCTGGTACGCCTACCTCCGCGAGCGTCTTGAACTCGTCCGTAACTTCCCAATCAATCACTCTGAATACGAAACCCTAAACAACACCTTCGAGCGAGCCTTAGTCACGATGCACAAGATGCCTCGGATTTGGATTCTCTACCTCCAGAGCCTAACTGAGCAGCGACTCGTCACCAGGACTCGCCGGAGTTTCGACCGGGCTCTCTGTGCTCTACCGGTGCAGCAGCACGATAGGATTTGGGAGCTTTATTTGGTGTTCGTTTCGCAGAAGGGAATGCCGATCCAGACCTCGCTAAGGGTTTACAGAAGGTACTTGCTTTATGATCCTACTCATGTTGAGGATTTCATTGCGTTTTTGATTGACTCTGAGCTGTGGCAAGAGGCGGCGGAGCGGTTGGCCTCGGTGCTTAATGATGATCAGTTTAGGCCGATTAAGGGGAAGACGAAGCATAGGCTGTGGTTAGAGTTGTGTGATTTGCTTACTAAGAATGCCACGGCCGTGTCGGGGATTAATGTGGATGCTATTATTAGGGGAGGGATTAAGAAGTTTACGGATGAGGTTGGGAGGCTGTGGACGTCGCTGGCGGATTATTATATTAAGAGGAGTTTGTTTGAGAAGGCTAGGGATGTGTTTGAGGAGGGGATGCAGACCGTGGTGACTGTTAGGGATTTTAGTGTGATTTTCGATGCGTATGCGCAGTTTGAGGAGAGTATGCTCGCGATTAAGATGGAGAGTTTGGGGAGTGATGAGGAAGAGGAGGATGGGGAAGGAGAGAATGGGAGGATGGGAGATGGTGGAAGTGAAGAGGAGGAGGAGGAGGATTTGAGGACCAATGTAGACTTGTCTGTGGGTGAGCTCGAGAGGAAAATACTCCATGGGTTTTGGCTGAATGATGAGAATGATATCGATTTGAGGTTGGCGCGGTTGGACCATCTTATGGATAGGAGACCTGAATTGGCTAATAGTGTGCTGTTGAGACAAAATCCGCATAATGTAGAGCAATGGCACCGGAGAGTGAAGCTGTTTGAGGGCAATCCCACAAAGCAGATACTTACGTATACCCAGGCTGTGAAGACGGTGGATCCAATGCAAGCAGTGGGGAAGCCTCATACGTTGTGGGTTTCTTTTGCTAAGCTGTATGAAACACATGGAGATATCGCAAATGCGAGAGTGATTTTCGATAAGGCCGTCCAGGTGAACTACAAGACGGTGGACAATCTGGCTAGTCTATGGTGTGAGTGGGCAGAAATGGAATTGCGGCATAAGAATTTTAAACGAGCCCTGGAACTGATGAGTAGAGCTACAGCAGAGCCATCTGTTGAGGTCAAACGAAGAGGTAATGCTCCTTCTTTAATGGTATCGGTAGTCTTGTCTGTATTTGTGATTGGTTTGCCTGTACATACAAATATTTTCAGAAAACATCATTTTAGAATAAGAAGTTTAGAACATAGAGTGGTTTTCATGCAGTACTTGATATTTTATAGGAAATTTAAACATGGACGTAGTTGTGGTATCTACTGAAGGAGGAGCCAGATATTAATTTCTTAAAAGTTACTAATCATCTATGTTCCCGTGGAATTGATTGTTATTTTCTCTGCTCTCTATCAAATTATTAATGAACCCAAATAATATTGTTTCTTCCTTATATTTGAGTTGGGGCTCTTTTTTTTGTCACTCTTGCACCACTGTGTTTGTAAGAGCCCCACCGGGTTGTGGCTTTCTATTACTTTATTTCAACTGTTCAATTGAAAAAGAAAATAAAAGGTTGCATGGCTAGTTGTGAAGCATTCTGGAACTAAAACTAATATTTTGAACCTTTGGTTTATGTTCCTGCAGTTGCTGCTGATGGGAATCAACCAGTTCAGATGAGGCTCCATAAATCCTTGAGGCTTTGGACCTTTTATGTGGATCTGGAGGAGAGCTTAGGTACACTAGAGTCTACGAGGGCAGTGTACGAGAGGATATTGGATTTGAGAATAGCCACACCTCAAATTATAATCAACTATGCGTTGCTTCTCGAAGTATGCCATTCCTCCTATTGCTAGTTTTTTACTTTGAAATACTTGCAGCTAACTGTGTATTATAAAAAAATTAAATAAAAAACTTTACTAACTATGAAAAATTGACTGTTGCAGGAACATAAATATTTTGAAGATGCATTCAAAGTTTATGAAAAGGGTACTCAAATATTCAAGTATCCACATGTCAAAGACATATGGATTACATATCTCTCCAAATTTGTAAAAAGATATGGGAAGACTAAGCTGGAACGTGCAAGACTGCTTTTTGAGGATGCTGTCAAAGCGGTATGAACATCTACATTCCCTTTCGACTTTAGTCTGTTAAAAGTATAACTTATTGTGGCATTTCTAACCCTTTCGACTTTAGTATTCTTAACACTGTGTTGTCGCCTTTCATTCATCTGGTTGAACATTTGCATTTCCACATTCACCACCTTGGTTTTAGTTGATGACTGCATTTAGATCATCTCATCTGACTAGTTTTGATTTGAAATTTGTGATGCCTTATCACTCTTACGTCCTGCTGTCCATTGTTTGAGGTGAAACATGGCAAATTATTGAGGTCTAACAAGAACCCAGTTGTATCGTATGTCCGGAAGTAGTTTACTTCTCATTTACATCTTATGGCATGCTATTGCTGGAATCACTGTATGAGTATACAGATTTATATTGTCATGGGATGGGATGGCTGGGAACACCTTAGATATGAAAGGCCTAGCTGATTTCATGCATTCAACTGTGAGAAGTGGTAGGGTTGTGTTGGTCTTGGCTTTAATCCTGCAACTGAAAGTATGACATTGAAAGTTGTGAACAGTTAGAACACGGATAAAGACACTGAAATCAACCTGTTCATACTAGAACTAATATGATATGGATAAGGCACCTCTTATATGAATGCTTGTGGATAAGGCACCTCTTATACATGTATTGACCAAAGTGGGTTTTGCGTTTACTTATTGATGAGTTGAATGAAAAGTAAAATAGAAAATTGAACTGCTTGCGGATAAATCTGAAGAGCAGCCATAATTTCTAGGTAATATGAGTTGAAGGTTTTCTTCTTATATTTTACTTTTCTTCTGATTTTTCTTGCTGTTCCTAAAATGTCTATTCAAATTGACTATAGCCGGAAAGAGATAAATTCACTCCCACTTCAGTCAATACGGTAGTCTAGTGTGTTACTTGATCTGTTTTTATGCTGTTCTGTGTTCCCCATGTCAATTTGTGTGGATTTTGGAATTAGTTGTTGGACTTTGAGTTCTGTGGTGCTGGAATGTTTTTTCGACAAGTCCATGGTGCTGGAATGTTACTTTCTTTCGTATTCGTACTAACCTTGATGTGTTCTTTCAGGCTCCTGCTGATGCGAAGAAACCTTTGTATCTTCAATTTGCAAAGTTGGAGGAGGATTATGGTTTAGCAAAACGGGCTATGAATGTGTATGATGAAGCAACTAAGGCTGTTCCAGACAATGAGAAGTTGAGCATGTATGAAATATATATTGCCCGTGCAGCTGAGATCTTTGGGATTCCCAAGACAAGGGATATATATGTGCAAGCAATAGAATCTGGTCTCCCTGACAAAGATGTGAAGACAATGTGCTTAAAGTTCGCTGAGATCGAAAAGAGCTTGGGCGAAATTGATCGTGCTCGGGGAATTTATATATTTGCATCACAGTTTTCAGATCCGCGATCAGATGCTGAATTCTGGAACAAATGGCACGAGTTTGAGGTGCAACACGGGAATGAAGATACGTTTAGAGAAATGCTTCGAATCAAACGAAGTGTTTCTGCAAGCTATACTCAGGTAAGTTCATAAAATATTATCTGTATCTTTTAATTATACCCACAAGCTTGGCAAAAAGACGGTTTATATGTTAATTTTGGTAGTTGCTCATTACACATCTCCACTCGTGTTTTGGTTGTTCTTGCAGACACACTTTATTCTACCCGAGTACACAATGCAAAAGGATCAGAGGCTGAGCATTGATGAGGCAAAAGACAAATTGAAACAGGCTGGAGTCCCTGAAGATGAAATGGCTGCTCTTGAAAGGCAGTTAGCTCCTGTGATCAGCGATACACCCTCTAAAGACAGCAACAGAAAAGTGGGTTTTGTGAGTGCTGGAGTAGAAACACAGACTGATGGAGGGATAAAAGTTGCTGCAAATCACGAAGACATTGAACTACCAGAAGAAAGTGATTCTGAAGATGAGGCGAATGTTGAAATTGCGCAAAAGGAGGTCCCAGCTGCTGTTTTCGGAGATTTGGCTAACAAGAGAAAGGATATTGAAGATGATGAGGGTGGAGACAAGGACAATGAGAGCCGCCTTGGTGCGCTTGAGAGAATAAAGAGGCTAAGAAAAGGGTGATTAATGAAGGTTTTGATGCAATCACATATATGAGCCATTTTGTATTCAGATTTATTTTTGGCCCCTTTATTGTAACCTGTACCTGTAAATTTGAAGCAAATAGCTCTAGTTTTCAGTACACTTCATGCAACTGAGTAGTACTGTGGAAGAAATATGCGATTTCTGGTTTGTCTCATTTTCAAAGAGGTTAACAAGAATTACATATGACATGAACTAGATAAACTGATTCTACATTTGCTTTCTATGTTTAAGAAGCACATTTGGATGCTGGGATGTGCGTGCTAAACAAAGGTGAGAGTTGCATACAAGCTCGTTGAAACAATGATTATCCAGTAACGAAATCTCCAGATCAATCCTATATATTATGATGCAAGTAACCTAGAGCCTGCCTTCTGTGTCTGATTTTGTGAATGACTACATACGTGGGTAGAAGAGCGCTGCTATTTCTCACGCACGTAGCCCACTTTCTATTGACCCTTGAATTAAACCCGCTTAGTTCATCATGTTCTTTCTCAGAGCTAGTCAAGTCAATCCTCCCTGCAACCACTTTGCACAATATCACAGCCTTCCTAACCTTAACGTCCCCAATGTATTTTAGAGCCATGCTACTCGTTGTAGTACAAATCCCTGCCTTCTCAAGTATTAGAACCGAACACAGACCACATTCATCTGAATTGCATAGCCGCAAGGTCGGATTCGAGCCTCTCGAACCAAGTGAGCACGACAGGGATGCGCCATAGAACCCCCAGAGTATATCAAGGTAGGCCATGCTACATGGCCCTGTTTGGCTATCTTCTTGTGCCTGCACCTGTTCTTCAAACCGAGAAACCTTTTCTGGTGTATTCCTAACCTTCAGGACAGTCTCGATTTGCTGCCTCCAATAGTTTTTCTCAAAGTGCCTCAGCCCTTCTTGGAACAAAGGTTCTATTATTGTGTTCATAATGTACTCATGCTCTTCGCCAAGTTCACGGAGTTGTACTCCATCTCTATTATTATGCAAGTTCTTATTGATTCGAAGGTCAGGCCTTGAACTAAGTTTTGGTTTGCTACGAGGTATAGAGTAATCCGCAACACAACTTCCAATAAACAACGGTGCGGGCGGTGCCATCAAGATCAAGAATCCCAGATAAAGAAAACTAAATTGTAAGCTGCAGTTTGTACATTCTGATGCGTTATATAGAGGAAAGCTATTAATGTAGAACCAAATTCTTACATTGAGTAGGGAACCCGATCTGTCCGATTAAGGTTAAGCTTTATTTACCCATCACTCTTATAGGAAATACCATGATCATGGTCTATCAAAGTCGTACTCACCCAAGGACAATTTTTGAACATGTAAACAAACTTTGGTGATCGAACTATGTTACGTATATATATATATACAACAAACGACTTGTACAGTAAATATATCAATTGTATTTCTTTTTTCTTTTTTACAAGAACAAGGCAGTAAATAGAATTTCTTCCTATACATTACAGACTATACAGACTGACATGTATTATTTTTTTTTTTTTTGTGTGATCATAACCGAAATGAACTTAGACTCAAAAACCAATACAAAAATCTTAACTACCTAGCTGTAATTTTGTATCTTCATCGACCTAAGCCTTAACCTTCTTTTGCTATTCTGTGACGAACTTAAAATTGAATGTAATTGAGAAATCACTACCAGTGCCTAAATTAGAATATAAATCAACTTTGGTGCATATATATTTGTACCACTATGGAACTTGACTACTGGCTTCCACGGTTGATCATCTCCATGAACTGATTCAACGACTCCTGTCTCTGCAACCTCATGTCTTCATTAAACTTGTGTATAAACGCCTCGACTCGCCGGTTCAAATCGTCCTGACTCAGCGACGGCTCTTTTCTCAGCTTAATCCCTGCCGGCGACGACGAACTCACAGCTGCCAACGTCATCACCTTCTGCTGGTTCGTCAGGTCCTTAAACGTCTTTGACTCGTGCACTGCCGCTGACGTCTCATCGTCCACCTCAACGTTAACGTTGACTCCTCCACCGCGGCCGTGATGATCCCACGTGTCGCTCTTCTTCATGTGCCGGCTCAGCGGCATCGCACGCCCCTCCGTTATCGTCTTCCACGTGTTCTCCAGTGTGTCGTGCCGTTTTGGCGCCTTGGACACTCGTAACGGCTTCCCACCTGAAAACAAAGTTTCCCGGTAAGTTCACTATGGCAACGACGGCTTTATCCCTATCATGCAGCATCTTTTGCTTTTCATACAAGGATAATTCAGTAATTTACTGCACAGTATGAAGTGGACTCCATACGCCATGTTTGAATACTAGTTTGTTTTGTGTTTCTAACCTAGCTTCAAACGTGTTTCTTTAAACAAATTAAGGAGGTCGTTGTAACGGAAAAGATGATAGTTCTAAGGCTCACCTGACCTAGTGACAAGTCGTATTCGTCAATATTAAATTCGGAATATCTAAAATAAGTACCTTCAGGGGTGGATCTAGCCGGTTTCCGGTGATTGAATCTCGAAGAGACTAAAGGCTTCGCCGCCGGCAGCTGAAAAATATCATCAAATTTCGTAGCATTCTTCGGCATCGCCCACGTGGCCATCGAGAGCTCCTCGGCCTCAAGATCTTGATCAACTTCAGCCACAGGTTCTTCAGGTTTGTTGAGTAGAACAACAGACGTCACCTCCTTAACCACGGCCTCCTCTATGTGGTCGTACACAACCGGCGGCGCCGCCACGTCCTCTTCTTTGTACTCGTACACCACCAGTGGCGCCACATCCTCATCTCTGTTCTTGTACACCATCGGTGGCACCACATCCTCTTGTATATGCTTGTACACCACTGGTGGCACCACGTCTTCTTCTCGGTGGTACACAACCGACGGCGGCGTTGATTCAGACTCCGGAGAAGGAAGCTTTTCCTGAGGGCGGTCGTGGTGGAACATTGAGGAGGCGGCGATCGTGATGATGATAGCGTTGATGATGACGTAGAGATACGGCGGCCTGAGCAAGGATTTGCATGAGTTCCAGATCAGAGGAAGGTTTGAGACGGCGAACTCAAACACCATGGGAACGTAGAGCTTCATGGCCAAAGCCAAAGCCAAAACGCCGCTCGAAATCAATACAATCTTCAACGACACCAACCACGCCATTTTCGATTGGATTTGTCAGGTTCTTATTTGAATATTGAGATAGTGTGTGTGTTCTTGAAGTGGGAGTTGGAGAGAGCTAGGTAACTGTGGTGTGTGGTTTTTACAGATGGAAAATGCATGCGGGATATATATAGAGAGGGAGAACAAGGACGCGTTACAGGAGGGGCTTTGGACTGTTGGATTTTGTGAGGACGAATGGACGGAGGTGATTTGGGGAGTGTGAACTACTGGCAAGAGGGGCCTAGTTGTTGAAGGACGAATATCCTCGTATTGGCCCACGTATCAAATAATGATTATTTAGAAGAAGAGAGGATGATAAAACCATAATTAAAAAGATGAAATAAGCGTGGAGCTGGAGGCTCCTCTCAAATCGAAGTCCATCATATTCATGGCAATTTGGCAAGTGATGATTAAAAGGTGAAGAAGATGTACCGAAATTACAAAAGATGTGGCAGTCGTCTAATTTCCATATTACACGCTAAATTTTGTGCAGTACCCACTAATATGGTGTTGTGATGTATACGTACACATCCCGTTATTTATGATTCCTCATTTGAATCATAAATTGTTAGATCGATTTAAGAGTCATAAGTCATTGAATCCTTATTGGGATGTAATAGAAACCACATTATCGGAAGCCAAAACATTACCCAAATAGAGTCGATCGACATAATCTTTAGTTAATTATGGAGTCAAATCTCATAAAAAACAGCTGATACCTAATTTTCAGGCGCCAATAACACTGTGAAATCTTGATGCACAAAAAAAAAAAAAAAAATTTCTAAATCAGATTTCTACTTGTGTAGTTTTTTCCCCCTTATTTTTTTAGTTAGACGTTGTGTATGCGTAGTGATGATGAATTAAAATGCATTTGCATAAAATTATTGTAGTATAGTCTATATATAATCCCTGGAAGCCATGACATGCACATACCATGCATGGTTATTATATATAACCAGAAAAGGTCGATTCACAGTTAGTTATGTGGGGATTCAATTAAGGAAGACGAGAAAGAGGACTGGCTTTAGGTGACAGAGAAAAGGTCTCATGTCAAAACCAGAAATAAAGCTAGCATTGGATCGAGCAGGTTTCTAATGGAGGAGCTTCACTGCCTCAGCGAGTCAGCCTCCACCACCAGCTGCCGTGGCCTACCTTGCGCGACGCAAAGTGCCACCTGATCCAGCCGACCACGGACCGTCGTTTTGGTTTGATCTACCGGACCTACTCCATCCCCCATTTCTTATTTACAGAAAAGACCAGAAAAGCTTGCTTCCTTTTACTCTTTCTGAGAATTTAAGATGGTTAGAAGCTACTTGGAATTAAAACATATGACAGAGACAGAGCTCGCTGCGTGTATATCTCACTGGAGGAACAGCACAATAGTGTAATGATTCTCCCTCTTTTTCTTTCTTGGTGGCGAAGTCAGCGTAGAAAAATATGCATCGACTTCAAATTAACAATATCATACCCTAATTAAGTAACCATATTAGTCATCCACTGATGAGATCTTTCTATCACAGATGGAGCAGCCCTAAAATTCAGCAAAAGATTTCCTTCTCACTTATGAAACAAGAATACGCAATGTTTGTAGAATTAATATGTTAATGACGAAGCAGGTTCTTTGATAAGGAGAATAACTGTATGTAGGTAATTAATCTTATTAGAATGGTCGACATTTCATACGTACCATAGTGCTATTTACATGACCCTTTCCAAAATTTACATGGAGATATTAGTAACTCAAGATTACTTAAAGCTCGTAAACAACTCGATGAGTATGAAATTTCTGATTCCATACAATTTAGATAACTTTATTTTTTTCTATCTCGGGTCTTTTCTATCCTCCATATATTTTCAAATATGAATATGCAGTTCGCCATCGCCAAAAGATTTGAGAGCAGACATGATCAATTTTAGTAGCAAACTGATGAGTAATATGTCTTACTGAATCATTCCAGCTTTGCGTTTGGTCTTTTCAGAGAGTGATAAGAGCAGCAGCTAGCTATATATCGCCATTGTGGACCAATTCAAAATTTAAGCTGCACTTAATTGGAAAAAGACTGCAGTTGACGGACTGTAGCTAACAACCCTAGCTATAAGCGATTCTTTCTTTCAATTATTTTTGTCAGAGAATGATCCAGACACATGCAGTACTGTCCGTCCTTTAAACAGAACGAAGAGTTTGGTCTTTCATAACACTAAAGATTGACCATTAATAAATTATGACCCCATTGCAATGTGATCAAAGTCATCAAACAGTACTGAGATAGTGAATACAGTACTGTATTTATAAGTGGTAGAAGTCGATGCAAATATGACGCAGGATAAGCCAACTAAACAAGAATTATGTCGACTAAATTTAACAAACCTCACCCTTAATTTATATGCATGTACTAGCTGCTAGCTAGTGGATTGCAACGTACTGCTAATTTAGACTGTAACGTACGTATAATGATCTCCGAAGCTTTGCTATCTATCCACTCTCGCTGTCTTATATTAATTTGTAAAGAAGAATCAAGACATATAAATCCATGTCGGCCAAATCGACGAGAACAAAATGCTTAGGCTTTCATGAGCACCAAATATTTGACTAAACATTAGTCAAATAACTACAGAAATGTCCTCATTAAACAGTAAAATTGAGTATGCTCCATAGCTAGCTAGCAAAGCTCTATGATTATTGCTTGCAATTTGTTGGGTGCCTAGCCCTACCTATATGATTACTGATTACATCTCTCCTCGATAAAACTAGAATTGATATATTAATCCTAAAGTGTCCATGCAGAACTGCAAAATCACCACAATATATATGAATTTATACCGTAGATTTCATATTCTAAGTTAAGCCCTAGCCTAAGCAACAATTATATATAGAATTTGAATATATATATATATATATATATATATATATCACGATTACAGATGTTCAAATGATCACCGAATTGGATGAAATTTTACATAAGTGATCTATATGTATATACCTGCATACTAAACAGTGGAGATGTAAAAATGTGACCGAAAAGTGTGTTAAATAGAGAACTCCGCACTTTAATTTCAAAGCAGAAGTCCACTATGGATAAAAACTATATATATATATACACACACATTCAACAAAAACATAATACTTAGCTTACAAGGAAGATATCGATCAAAACCTAAAGCTTGAAAAAGTCCATGGAAATGATATGTTTAAGTTGCAGAAAGAACATATATGATTCATTAGGTGGCAAAAATATACGAGTGGATGTATGGATAAAATGTGTGATTACGCCACACGATTAGGGTTTTCACCTATTTAACCCTCAAATAGCGACGGGTAACGACCAGTCCACGTTCTGATGAAGGTGATCGATCTGATATATAGTTGTGGTATAGAAAAAAAGAAGGGATGCTAGCCCAGATTGGATGCAGAAGACATAAATTAAGGGCATAGGTGTCGTTTACTGTTGGAAGAGATAGGGTTCATCCATGCATGGTTAGGCTAGCTGCTTCTAGAGCCAACCGACCATCCAGGGGATATTTAAAAGGAAATGTAATTTAATGGAAGCTGCATGCAGGATATGTGATTCCATATAGAAATGGACTAACGTCTAGCTTGTCGAATAAACAAACGACAATTGTCTAGTTAGTGAAGATCGAGTATTTGAAGATTTAATTTAAATATATATGGCAGTTGGATAGCTTGTGAAAAACAAGGTAGCTGTTAGATAGCGTTTACATATATAGAGAAACATACAGAGATGGGAATAAATGGTGCTTTCGTTTCAGGTGAAGCTAGTTTTAGCTTCTGGTCAGTTGTGTGCCTACGTGAACCTGAATTTGTCACGATCTGCATGCATAGATATAGTTTGTGTGGCTAATGTAATTATCTTAGATTAATGTTGTTTGGATTTTCTTTAGAATTCTTATAACCATTGAATTGAGTGAAAATGATGCAAATAACTTTTAAGTCCGAATTGATTACTTTTAAGTCCTGCGTTCAATTACATTACACAAACACTTCTCTTAATAATAGTATAGATGATAATTGTAAAATATGAAGTCATCACTCAACGTATGTAACACTGAAATGTACATCAGCTGGACCTCATCTTATTTTCTTGGTTGTAACTTAACCTCATCCAACTCCCAACTATTTTCTTGGTTGTAACTTAACCTCATCCAACTCCCAACTACACAAACGTACGTAATAGATGGTAACACAGACAATGGATAGGGCATGGACCCGAAGTTAACTAAATATTGATAATGATATCTTATTGTAAACGCGTAGTGTAGACTTCGAGTGTGTTTTTCACATTCCTTTATGTAGAAAAAGTGCATTGGCATGGGTCACTAAAAATCTGTTGCCATAATAAAATGAAATTTAAAGTGCGTACATACATATAAAAGAGACTGATAAAGATGGTTTCGACTGCTTAGTTTCTAATTAAGCAAACTACACTTTCCTGGAAAATCGTTGGAGTATATATATATATATATACACACTCCACTAGCTATCAGAATTGTCAATAGCTGTTCTTGTTAAGCAAACAATGAAACCCATTCGTTTTGTTTACCAAACAATTGTGGAAAAGTATTTGGAGGATAATATTACCAGTTGTTGCTAGATTGAGTGCAAATCTTCTACTCCTTAACACCCAAACCGATCTTGGGCGGTGGTCAGTTGGAAAATTACACAAATAAGACCATGCTGGGATTGGTACTGTGAGATAAGATAACGGTTTTTGGTACTATTTTCGAAATCAAAGTCAGTTAGGGCATCTCCAACAAGGGTCTCTAAACCCATACCCATACCCATACTCAAAAAAAATTCATCTCCAACAATCAAAACTCATACCTAAATTTGAGTTACTCCCCCAAACTTGACCCAAATCAGGAAGGAAATGAAGGAGGAAACCCATTACTGTACAGTGGGCCCCGCCTGGATCTGACGGCACAGATTCGTCTGGATTTGAATTCCAACCGTAGGATTGGTAGGAAAAAAAGGGAAAAAAGAAAAATAGGTTAAAAACAGAAAATAAATAGAAAAAAATACTGAAAAATATAGATTTTTAAAAAAAAAAAAATATATTATATAATTAATATCTATAGTTTATATAATTCATTTATTGTTAAATAATTGTATAAAATTATTAAAATTTGGGTATGGGTATGGGTTTTGACAAAATGGTTGGAGATGAAATATGAGTTTGAATAGTAATGGGTTTGGGTGAGTCAAAAAATGGGTTTGAGTATGGGTTTTTGGTGTCATTGTTGGAGATGCCCTTACAGTTTGGGTCTTTGCCATTTGTAAATCCGACATAATTACTGAATGAATCTTCAAAGATGCATCAGAATATTCTCTACCTTACTGTACCCTAGCGGGCCTTTAACCCGAATATTCGAATAGGGTCTGGAGTAAGTGTAGTAAAGTTGACATGATGAGCATGATGCTGGTGGTATGAGGCCCAGAGAAATCTTCTCAGAGCATGTCCAACAGCTTTGTAAAACTTGAATTTCTTTTATTTTACAAGAAAAACACCTATTTTTGGCTCAAACAGTTCTTGTAAACTAATCTCTATAATACAGAAAGTGGAAAAAAAATGATAGAGAATCTCTATATCTATAGAATTCTCAAAATTTATATACTTCATTAACAATTCTCTAAACTTTATTGCTTGTCTTTTTAAAATTCACTCTTTCTCATAAAAAAAAAGAAGTGAATAAAGAAAAATATTTAATTTTGTTTGGCCCAAATAAATATATAATATTTATATAAATTCATTAAATTATACAAGAAAACATTTAATTTTGTATGATAAAATAGAAGAGCTGTTGGAGTTGAGCTCTTTTTATTGTAGAGATTTTGTGATTTCCTCTTTTATAATCGAAAATTTATACAAGAGCTGTTGGAGATGCTCTTACTGTGGTTACCAAACTTCTGATACTTTCTCCTTTGCTTCTACTGTTAATCAAATCGAGAAAAATTGCAGTCTGGAACGTAGCCAGCTTCCTGCATTTTCCTCCTTAAATAGATCAACATTGCCAGAATCTCAGAGTTCATTTCATGGGAAGATGGGGGACTGCATTCTTGATTGCAATCCAACTGTAGCCTGCACTCTATTTTATATATGCCAACATCGACCTTTCAAGAGTTCATCTTATTTTTCACAAAGAGTGGCTCCTTCCCACCTGCCAGTAGCTGCAAGCATATTAGAAAGCACCATTTGGTTGCCAGCGTCTTTAGGGTCATGTTCAAATAACTCGTAGATCGACATAGATAGTCTACAAATGATCGATTAGAGACTCAGAGATTTCTAAAACAAAAACGAGAAGAATCGTACTGTGGAAAGTGAATCCAATATTAACTTTGTGCTGCATTACTTATTTCACTAGCTAGTTTACAGTTGTAAGATAACCAAAATGAAACATTGAACAATAAACCAACTGGTTGAATATCAAATCGAAGGGGGCCAACTCGAGAACTCCCTGATTCACGTTGGATCCCCATTTGTAGAAGTGTTTTGAGCCAATCTGTTGTTTTTCAGCTTCCATAGTATATATGTGGTTGATGGTCTTGACTAGTACTTCTCAAGCCGCCTTGGCGAAACTCTTTACGAGGCAATAATCAGTGCCCTTCATCATTCCCAGCAATTTGCAAGTTTGTTGACAAGCATGTGGGAAAGAAACTGCATCCTGTAATGAACTTTTAGCTATCTATGCTTGACTCTAGATCCTCAGTGCATCCATATAATTATAATTGCAAAAGTCCACACTATTTCACAACATTCTGGGTTCCTCTTGCTTCCTGCAGATAGCATCCAAATGCTTATCAGAAAATAAAGAGCAAACAGTTTCTACAACCTCACAATTAAAATACGAATGACAGAGATATTAATGGAGATTTTGGGCCATGAATCTGTTGTTAACATTCAACTACCTTCAAAAATTTGTATTAGTTGAACAAAACAATGCAAGACTACAACTCTGCAATTTCTTTTAAAGAAACATTGGTTGTGGCAGCTACAAAAATAAAGCTTCTATATTGAGATAATGAGATTTGGGAATACATAATATCTGTTTGAAAAAATTGAACGCATTTTAATACAAAAGATAACTTGTTTTATTAAGGTCATAGTTCTTTTGCTCTTGCTTTCAGCTAACCAGGACAAATATCAATATGACTATAACAACCACCACATAGAAATAGATGAAGAGAAAATGTAAAACTCTTGTACCATTACAGATTACAACAAGTATATATATACAGCTTTAGCTGGCCATACTGCCAGCCATGCTGCAGCCATACTGCTGCCATACTTAATCCCTAAATTAAGGACTAACTATATATGACAATTACACCCTAACACTTACACAAGCATAGAGGAACTTATACTCAACTATACACGCAACTACCATACTGTAAATAGTGTTCCAACTATAACAAACTCAGCTATTGACACAATCTTGCAGAACAGTTAGGTCGTGTACTTACAGATGAAAGATGTAGCAACAATAAGAGTAAAATTACTTGCGCATAGAGCAAAATATTATAACAATCAATTGGAAGCTACTCACCATAGCCACTCTTGGCATGAAACTCCAATGCATCATACCAATTTTTGAGTTTTCTTCCAGACTCGATTTCCTTCGCCTCTTGCTTGTGCCTCTCTCACCTATCCCAATTAACATTGTCAACTATATGACTTTATGCTTACTAAACAATTCATATTATCAATTCACATTCAGTTTAATAGAGCTGACAGAATAAAACATTCACAGAGCTGAGTACAGTCATGAAGGATAGATCTAAACAATCAGTAACACTTATAAAGGTCCTGATCATGATAAAGTTTGATTGAATACACTATTTGTCCAGCCTCAATCACCAACTGGATCTCAATAATGAAACAACCACACCCGTTCAACAAAGGCATAGAAATTGGTAAAACATAGGCTCCACTATGAAATTGGTAAAACGTTGGCCCAGAAGTACTGGAGGAAACACGGAGTGAGCAGCTGGGGAGTTATTTTATACTTTGCATAAGGAAGATTTCATGCTTGTTCTGATTCGTTATTTCTATAAGATGCTAGTAGCAGCAAACTATCTTTGCAAATTGATGTTCAAATCAAATTCAGCTTTTTCAAGAAACTGCATGGCATATTGGACGTGCATGATAGTTGAACAACACTTGGAAATTGTTAATGTAACGCAAATAGATAATAATATACTGGGACAGTTGAACACAGTTATGGCAGCGCATACCTTGGCAGCTCATGCTTGTTCTTTGTTAGATGATGAATTCTTTTTTTCTACACCTCCTGTTTTACAAGCTGTGATTGCAGCTGAAGTTTGTAACATTTGAGAAGAAAGTTACAGGAAGACATTAGTGAAACAACTATAGGAGAAGAAAGGTGGTGGGGAGAAAGGGGGAACTTAATCATTACTATCAATGACAATGGAAAGATTCGGAGAGTATGAGTAAGGCGTGCTTTTCTTTTCGGTGATTTTACTCGGAAACATGAAAACCATCCTTGTTTCCAAAATTCAATGAAAACGAGAGAGTTATTTCTACAAATTACACCGTGGTTCAAAGTTGTGGAATGAAAACCATTATCCTTGTTTCCAAAATTCACTTCACCGAAACGATTGTTTCTGAATGACAAATACGGAAAACCAGTCCCCCAAGTGTTCTACTCATCACACGGATCATGTCTTTGTAAAAAAAAATTTAGTTCACTGATTGATGTATATCTACAATTCTACATAGAATCAAGACCAGCGTTTTGCAGAATGTATAAGCAAAAGTTTTCAATCCCAGGACAAGTATCACCTTCAAATTAATTGAGAGAGGTATTGTTATTGTACAAGAGGGGAGATGATGCAAATATAGGGAAAAAAAATGACGAACAAAGTGAGAGGGGTTGTGTATGAAGAAAAACATAGGGATGTGGAAATAAAATCAAGTAGACGGTACTAAACAGAACAATATAATACATATTCACAAAACTTTTTCATTAAAATACAGTACACAGAACAACTAAGAGATTAGAAATCCAGACTACATCCATGTAGCTACAATTACATTAATTAAGAACAAAAGGTCGGCTCAGAAACAGCTCATAAGAGTTCAGTCAAGTATTATTAGTGCAACAATTAAAGAGCTTGAAAGAGTTGTCAAATTTCCTAGCTGCTACTGCTGTGCTTTAGATTCAATAGTTAGTTCCTCTTCATTCCTGCATATAACATTCAACTGCTTATCAGAAAATATAGCATCAAACGCAAACTGTGTCTACAATAACAGAAAAAAAAAACAATGATTAAAAAGGAACAAAGTCTAATTTATGTAAACTGTAAAGCCAATACAACTTTCAAGGGCTCTAAACAGCTAGCCTTAGAGGAATGAGGCTGTAGATACATGAGGAATTGATGAAGGTATTCATTAGTTCAATCAATGTATTCAATTCTAAGCCCTACAGGGGTAAACCCACAAACTTGAAACGAAATGTGCAGTCGAGAAGAGGAAGAGTGAGACGACTAGACGAGATCATGCAGATCAAATGGTGAAACCCACAAACTCAAAACAAAATCTCAACCTATAACTCGAGAAACGGAAACTGTAAAACAGTCGCATTAAGAAGAGCGACAACATCTAAAGTGTTGTTTTATTCTGGCAACAACATCTAAATTCTTTCACTTGTAGTTACGATGTTGAATTACAGGAAATGTTGTTCGCCAAAAGGGTAGTTTTTTGCGACAGTGAACACACCATTTAAACTACTGTTTGAGCAAACAGACTTGGCAATATTCAAGATACCAAGGAAAAAGAGGGGGGAAAACACTTCGAACGCCAAACTGCTTATAAGCTTCTCCAAATAATCAAACATAAAAACTTATCCCTATTTAGGAATTTATCACCAAATAAAACCTCTATCACCATATCTGTCATGTAGACAACTGCCAAGGCATTCCATAACATTACTGACACGAGAAAACAAAGATTTCTTGTTTCAAAATTGCAAAATGAGTCACTTAATAATTTAGATTAGGTATATATACCAAGCCAACTGCGCTAACTTGCAGTGCTAAAAGTGACTTCTAATGATGTTATACTACTCACGCTCCCCTTAAATTTGTTGTCCTCTAACATACGTATGTCAGCCATGAAACCAATAATGAGGGCGAACATAACGAAAGGCGATAAGAACGATGTTTTCCAAATTAACTTACTTCCCCAATATGATACAAACCCTAATTCGGATTAACTGATCGAACCGAGGTTTTCCAGATTAGAAAGTAAACTACAACTTTTTGCCAACCTCTGCATTGTTTAGTAGCACAGGTAGATCATTATATTATTGCAAACACTCATTCAAGCAAAACAGGGAAAGTGGAAATTTAGCAGACTACTGCATATTTTCATCATATTCACTCAAATACGAAACAACTATACAAATAGAGCTCTATCCTCCAAACACGAAATTGGAACCAGAATTCAATCCAATTTTCATAATAATCAACTATACTAATTCACATACTAACAAACCAATCAGCACTCATAATCAAAGATAACCAAAGAACAAACTATCAGCACACATAATCAAAGATAACCAAAGATGTACCTCTCTGATGGGTTTGGTTCTGAACTTGAGAGGCCAGGGCTGCACAATCATTCAAAAACAAATGATAAGACGACCAATTACAGTGATTTCAATACAAACAACAAACCCAAATAAAGAAAATAAGAATTGAGAAGGAAAATCAACGAAACCAACCTCTTTGCGTAAGCGCTCGTGGCGCTCAGTCACGGCTAAAATAAAGCAGTGTTGGACGGCATAGATCGCGCTCGCCAATTTCAACATGATTACAGGATTTTTACTCCTCAAAATATGTATCAATGTCTAAGGAAGACCGTAATATATTGGCTGGGATGATATACGCTGCAGCTTTTTAAGCAGCTCCTCCTTATATACTTCTGGACACTCTTGGGCCTTTATTGCAGCAACAACAAAAATCGGTCCGTCTTTTGTAAGATTATGAGAGGATGTATTTATCTCTCCAAGGCCGTGTAGGAATCATAAAGAGAAGTGAACTTCGTCTTATTTCGGGACATTTTCTGTGTGTTTCGAGCGTTCCATTTAGACGAGCTGGAAGATAAATACGAAAGTTAAAGAGAAGTTTTGTCCTTTAATTTGTATGTTTCTTTGTAGTAATCAAATAAAAACACTTATCTCATAATTTATTCTTCAGAAAAGGGGAAAAAGTTAGTCGTCGGTAATAAACACATAAGTACATGTTTGATTATTGAGATAAACTCAGCCCAGTGAGCGGCTGATTATCTTCCGACTTCTAACAAGCAATAGAGGTCGAGGCCAAGCAATTTGAACCTTAATTTATTAAGACAGCCCTATTTGTCGGCTCACCAACTAAATGAATAAAGATTTAGAAATCAACTATATGAATCACCTATAAAATGCTCGCATCCCATGTCTGGTTCATTTCACCCACAATTGATCAACTTGTCATCGTTTAGTGAACAATCCTTGAGTTAGCGATGAAAAATCAAAGTCCCTTCCTGAAGGAGTAGGAGTGACTCGAGGTTTAGGCGGTGCTGTCGAAACTCCGCTTGCGCCGATGCTTCTCACACCGTTGATTGGAGCTGCTGGCCTCATCGTATACATGCTGCAACAGAAATGATGACAGCAGATTCAAACGATTGATGTCTTTTACTTTTATTTCCATGAACCATATATCTCATACTATGAATCATTGATCAACTCGGTCTAATGAAAAGATAAACACTTCTCTTTCAAACATGCATTCCAGCTACTTTTAATAATGTGTACCTCGACGGTGAGTATGAAACTGCATTGCCTATTGGACGTGCGTGATAGCCGTTCCCAATCTGGCACAAGAACACAACATAAGAGATAAGATATCAAACAGAAAACACTAGCGGTAAGCAAGCTCTTTCATGAGTACCACCTGACTACAATATTGTGGATTAGGATGCGTCATGTTGCCTCGAACTTGTAGGCCAATGCTTTGCCCATTTTGTGCGGGCAAGTGAATAGCCTGGGAGGCAGGCTGTAAACTTGGGAAGGCAGGGGTTCCGCTAGAATTTGCTGCAGTAGTCATTAGTAATGACTGTTGTTGGGAGAGCATTGCTTGTTGCTGTTGATGAATAGAGAATGGAGAAACCATACTTGACTGCACCAAATCCACTTTTAAATTGGTTAGAGAACATGGACTACGCTGATGTTGACATGTTGTATACCTCATCATAATCTGCAGCCTGACCAAAAAAAGGAAAAAGAAAACCAAATTTGCAGCCTATACCTTCCCAAATAAGTTTATAATGTCATTCTTCACATCAGTTTGAGGTTTCACTGAATCGGTTTGAGTGACCGATGGTGAATCTGTAAATAAATCCTCAATACCATATTTTGATTGCACCTTGCTTTCAGATGGTTTTGGTGCATTGTTGTTATTTTCTTCTACCAATTTTGTTTCAGTAGCTGCAGGTTAAGGAGGTTCAAGGTCAATTTCACTAGCCACGTTAATAAGTATGTACTGATCCGAAATCTTTCTTTAAGGAAGACAGAATCAATAAAGCAACAGTTGCTTAAATGATAAAGAAACATACCATGTATACTAGCCAGTGTGATGTTATTGGCAGATGTCATGGAGTCGCTTCTTGTTGAGTCATCCATGGAGAGCATATTGAACAAATCAGTAGCATAATCCACTTTAACTGGCGCGGAAATTGGAGTAGCACCGGTTCCCTGACTTTCTGGTTCAGCTTTTAGAGCTACTGGTTCTGATTTCTTGAGCAGTTCTCGTGGTTCTTGACTTGCTTCTTGTAATTTCTTCTCATTATTTTTCGGTTTCAAATTATCACTAACCTGCCCATCAAGACCATAAATCAAGACACACTAAGACAAGAAGCCCTGTGTATAATCAGTTCTCAACGAGAAATCGGCAACTGTACAATATCATGTACCTGCTGAGGTGTGCTGTTTATTCTAGCAGGTGGATCAGCACCTTTCTGCTCATAAGACCGTTCCATAACTTTGACATCGCCATGCTTACTTCTGTTTTCAGGCCTTGCTCCATAGACAGATATTTTCTGCTCAGTCACCCTGGGAGGTGATTTTAGTTGGCCATCCCTGGGAACCCACTTTTTCAATTCATACCTAATGAATAACATGAGCACCCAAACACCTAAGCCCAGAATATGAACCATAATGAATAACTAGTATTACATAACACAAAATACCAACAGGTAAACCAAAAATCAATGAAGTCATACTTTGCACGGATGAAATTCTCGATTCCAACTCTATCGTAATTAGGAGGCAACTCTGCTTCCCAGTAACTGTTTGATTTCTCATTTCCCATGGCTAGCAGCAACAACAAAACAAAACAACTCTTCAGTAAATGTATAACAATTTTAACCTCGACTTCCATCACAAAAAAGAAGCCCCTGGAATTACATTCATACTTACATTGTATAAATGCAATCTGCTCTGGAAGCCATGTGTCCAAAGTTGCAGATCTCACCTGCATCACGATCAAAATCATAATATTTACACACGGCATATAACACAGCTTGAGGAAAATCACATAGAAATAATATGGATTAGCAAAGAAGTTTCATATATAAATAGGATAAATGTATGCCACCTTTGATATGTGTACCCCAAGACTTCTATGGGCCCCGGAACACTGCATGCATATAAAGATTCCTAGATTGATGCTTGCCCATCTTGGAGCTCTGTACAGAAAACGCACCATTATAAATCAATCAGAAATATGAAACACACGGAAAAATAATCCACCAATGAAACAAGCCCTAAAATCGAATGAGTGTGCATTACTCTGTCTCTTCCCCTAAATTTATTTTTATTCAAACTCTTATGTCAGTTCTCCTTCAGAACGATTACTGTTGATATCAATCTTGTATACATACATAGCTTTGCAGTCTGCACACTCTCTGTTCTCTGGTAGTTTAAGAAGACCTTCCAATATCTACATCCAAGGACAAAATACGAAAAATGAGAAACACAGTATACAGCAAACTAGGTCCAAAAGTAGAATAGAAAATCTACAAGGGGAAAGAGAATGATGAGTGTAAACCCAAATTCCCCAGCCCCAACCCCAATTTTCCAACTAAACACTTAGTCCACAGACCACTTGCTTAGTTTAATCTAAACAACGACTGAATATGCTTATGTGTTCAAACTATAAATATAACATAAAGATGAATCATCTAAATAATACACAGCTATAGTTTGTGTGTTAGTTCAAAACAAGTTTTGTTATTAGTACCTTCTCAATAATTGACAACTCATTGTGGACCTTGACTAACCAAGGCTTGCAGCATCAGTAGTTCACAAATTAAAACACCTTGTACCTACTTTTGTTTCAATATTATTATTCAAATAATTTCATTTCAATAAAACAACAGAATGAAAACCCAAGATGAGCAATATTAGGTAGTGTACATAACTAGTTCTCTCTATGTCAATAATGTCAACCAACAATTATACTGATCATCTCAGATACCGGTCAACGGCTAATCGGCTATCAAAATTTCTGGATTCTAAATCCCATTCAAAACGTCAGACCAATATGCAAAGAACCTATTATATCTAGTTGAGGACCCAATTAGCATATTTCAATGAAAACCCAGTTGAGCTCAGCCAAAACAACAAAGCAATACGGATGGAATGTAAACATTAAAGCACACAGTTCACAATCACAAAGGACAATTTTCCAGCTACAACCAAACGGAAAAAGATTGCCATAAAGACCAAAGAGTGTGCCTTAGCCAAACTGGAACACCATAGTTGACATATGCTCAGAGTTTGAAGCCAACCCCATAATCCCAAAATAGTTATCAATCATGCGTAGCTTCAAAGAAGAATAAAACAAAATCCGCAAAGCTCAAACCTCTGCAACTCTTAATACAAACTCTTATGCAAAAACACGAGATTACATGAACTGATGAAAGTGAAATAGGAGGGAGAAAAGAAAGAGACCTTTCTGTGCTTGGCATTAAGCTCTTTAGAAACGTTAGCCTTTTGGTTCATGTTGCTGGGGACAATCCAAAGCTTTCCAAACAGGTGTTTGTGTTCTTCTCAGGAAAAGGTTCTGTCTTTGGTTCTTGGTTTTGTGATTCTGAAAAAATGAGGGAAGTGGGGAATCTTTGCTTTCTTTGGTTGGCTGTGTTATTTGGACTTAGAAGAGGAAGGTGGCATTTCCAATAAACACACGCGTCAAGTCTTCTTATTTGGGATTTTGGCTTCTCTTCTTCTGGCGCGTCACGCGTGTGAACGGCCGTTGTGACGGCGCCGTCGGTCCTCTGTTTGGTGTTAATTGGAGTAATGTGTTTGCTACGTGGAAAGTAAGTATTGAGTTTACAGAATTTTTTGTATTTACGTCGTGTAATTTGGTGTTCGGATGTTTTGACGACGGTGTATTTATATGAAAGTCAATTATTGATTTTAATGATCCATATAAGTCGTGTATTTAATATTTACACATTCTTGCACTGAAAACTCTCTTTCGAGTTCTTTTATTGTGTTCGGGTTGTAAAACAAAAGAAAAATATGTTCCTAGATGAAGGAAAGATAGTGAGGGAAAGTGATCCGTTACAAACTCTACATGCATTGCTTTCCTGCCTAATTGCCTCATATTTTTTGTTGAAAATATTACATGTCTTGCAGAACATAAAACGGATTTTCTGAATGACATAACAAATTTTGTATTACTTTTGTTACCTTTCAATTTGATGTAGTTGTAACATCTCTCTATGCAATTACACATATATAGTTGAACATAAGGCAATAATTCTACCCAATCGAGCTTAGAAAAATTATAAAAAGAATTTGATCGTCTTTGAATTCGAATTGTTATGAACATAGTTAAAACTGTGATGAGTGATGAAGTCGAGAGGTTTCAAAATTTATGTGAGAGTTTGGGCTCCAATCAAATATATAGAGAATTCATGCAAAGTCACATACATAAAATCATAAATACACAAATGTTCTAGTTGCAGATTTCAATCTGTTTTTTTCCTTAGAAAAGAAAACAAGAAATTGAAAGAAATACAAATACAAGGGACGGTTTATGAACTTATAGATTAGCATGTTACTTCACCACTTATTCTTCTTATCACCCTGAGGCCTGCAAGAACCAAAAACCTGAGCTATGTCACCAAGTTCACATTATCATAAGAAGAAGGTCTCACTAGCAAACTCTCTAATAGCAGTCATCATCTATATGCATATAAACCTCAGAACCTCAAAACTAAAATACGAATGACAGAAATTTGCTATTTTGGAATTTAAAATAGCTGGTGGAAATTTAGCATATGAAGCTATGCCCTTCAACAAACCCCCTTTTCAGATACCTATCATGCCTATACTGTATGTAGCAACAATAAGCACAATATCACTTGCAAGTTGCAATAGTGAAAGAGAAACACAATGAAGATGCCAAAATGCAAAATAAGACCAGGAGGCAATACCCTTGCTGCCTCATGTGTAATCTAGCAAGTTATCTGACCAAAAATAATGATATAAAAAAAAAATAATAAAAAAAAAAAACTAGCTAGTATATCCTGAGACCACCCAAAACTAGCATGGAGCTTCTCAATCTGTTAGGGAAAATCTTGCTGCACAAACTTAATTATCTTTCACACAACTAGTACTTGTGAATGCATTGAAACAAGAAGCTACAGATTACTCTAATTTGGGTTACATACTTGAAGAAGTGAAAGAGATGATGAGAGGACAAGCTAATTACATGATCAGCTATGTTCCTAGAGATGCTAACATGTTAGCTAGTAGAACAGGTAGCTGTTCTTTGTGTGTTAGTGATAGGACTGATAGCCAAAGATGGTTTTGTACTAGTGAAGTTTCAATAGACGAAGTTTATTTTTCGAAAACAAAGTATAGTATAGAATCAAAATAACAAAAATGAATATAGCACAACAATAAGCCATGCCAAAAGATCTATCAGACTTTGATTGAATGGAATGATCTGATCACTAAATATATAATTATTTTTCCTACTCTGATTTCGAATCGATTCATAACAATTCATACTTCCATCATACAATAGTAACTCACAAGATTCTAGTCTACAAAACTAAAGCACAACTCAAGAAAAGATAAATATTATAGAAAGATTATACGTACCCAATAATGTTATGCTTGACAACTGCAGAAACACAGCTGCAGATTAACCAAAAACCACAAATCAAAGAATCAGAATGATTCATCTATAACAAAAAAGTCACAGATAAATGAAATTGCAAGAGCATTGAAAGATTATGACATCAAAGATTCAAAGCTAAGCAGCGATTAATTGATGAAGAATAATTCTTACTCAAGTAGTTCACGCTGAAGCGAGAGCTTCTCTTTTTGATAAGCCCTTTCGTCCAGACGCTTAGCAGTGAGGTGATAGAACATAAACCCAACTGACCCAGCTGCCAATACAGCTGCAGTGATAGGCAAAATCAATTTTTTGGAGGCAGCATCATCATCACCCATGGTTACTCTACAGAAGTACAGGACTATGAGGTTTAGAGCTGCCTATGATTTTTTGGATTTTCTGGAATTTGGGGTTAGCTAGCTATGTATATAAAGGAATCCTACTAGAGATACCTTTCTTTATGGTGTCTTTTGGTAAGAAAACGTCGGTCATCAAGTTAAGGATATATTATTGTGTATGAGTATGAGAAAATACTTCAGTCTTCAATAAGCGGGTGTCAACAACCATATATATGGATGATTTATTCTTCTCAGTAATAACTTGGTTTATAATGGAAAATTAGCCCTGGCCGCAGGTGCATTTCTCATTAGCAGTCCCCTTTGGTATTACAAGTGACTCAATTTCTATACGAACTGCAAGTTTCATCACTTCGTCCTCAGTATTGTCGTTTGTTGAACGAAATGTTTTCCAATATAAGGAAAAATGGTATACAAGGGAGAAGAGGAATATGGAAATGTGAATCGAGTCGTTTTGAAGTTTCAGTCTCAAACCTAACACTTCATATCGTGGAGAGGCTAAAGATAATACATAAAGATACAAATCATTCGTTCTTCTTGTTTAATCTCATCTTTGTTTCGACGTCTCCGCTGTAAGGTGCGACATGGTATGCATATTGCTGGAGAACAGAGAAGACAACCATCTCAAGACATATCAAGACATTCTGAATAGCTTCATTTATGTGCTCCACATCCAACCAGAAATGATGAGATCGAATGATGCCGACAGCAGCTAATATCTTAAGGACAACTCCCTGCAAATTGTTAAACAAAAGTATCATTTGACAATAAGCCAACAGTTGGTAGGAGATGACTAGTTTCAAAAAATCTCTAGGCAGTGTTGCACTTCGAACCGGTTAATTAGAAGAATCACTGAATGGTGTTCACTAGACCCAGTTGATTACGTCAATGTTCACTCTTTGAAGAATTCATGAAAACTAAATGGTGTTTAATTTCCACTCTCAACGTGGAAATGCTACCTCAAGTCTAGAACTACAGAATATCAAAACAAACTTTAATTGCAATAAGTTCTATGCAATTGCAACTCTGCCAAATCAGTCAGGGAGCTCAAAACAAGTTAAACAAGCTTCAAGTTCCAAAGACTAAACCAACCACTTCAATTCAATACAGATGGGATGCATATCATCGTCTTAGGTGCCTATAATTATCTTATTCTAGATCCTTGTCTGCATTTTTTCATTTGGGGCAGCATATATAAATCAGACATGCAAAGGAAGTAAAGAACTGAAGAGATCGATAAACTGTACCTGCCAAAAGCAGAAGAAGACGATTCCCTTGATGCACATGAACTTTGCAAGGGGTTTATGTGGTTCCAGTTCCTTTGCAAACACATGGTAAAACACAACCAGAGAGTACAATGCCAATGAAACGGAAACATTAAGAATGATAGTGAAGGTCCAGCTCAACCAACTGGGATAAACTCCAAGTACTTGTAGTGTTATCATCAAAACAGATAAAACTGGGCGGATGACGACAAATTGCCAAGTCCAATATTTGAGTAGCTTCAGGGTTTGGTGGTTTAGCCGAACTGTGTGTGGCTGCAGTTTGTAAATCCACATTATTATTTATCATATATAGACTGACACAAAATATTAGATGAAGTGATTTTAAATTACAAGGAGAAGCTTATATATTCCAAAGTGTATGTTATCAGGAGCCAGGGCCAACATGTTCATTGTATTTGCTTGGCAAAAGAGTTCACCAATCAACAGAAGATCTGAATCTTTACTTTGAAAAAACAAGCAAAGCTAACATGACAATATGTCATTTGCATACAAACTCATAGAAACTAGGAAATAGAAAGAGCATGAGCAGCCCATACCTGAAAAAGAGTCATTGGAAAAGAGTGGTGGATTTCTCTTCCTTTGATCTCATCTGGCACAATACCTTTGCTGATAGATATGTTCAGGTAACTATACATTAGAGCCAAGAATTTAGCAATCACCTGAAAGTTGGAACATGAGAACTAAGGAACTCTAACAAGCCATAAAAGAACAAGGAAAAGAGTCATGATTAAGTTGGAACCACTAACCAGAGCCTCATAACACTCCTTAAAAGAGTCTAAGAGCATGAAAAATGCTTTGCTTCCTTGAATATCCAATAAACCCACAAATGAGTCAATTGCATATAGCGGAGCCATAAGAATGATAATTACTATGGCTTTCTGTTCCTTTGGGTTCTTCCAGTAGAAGAGATGCTGCGACAATAGCTGAACTGTGAAATGCATTGTGAGCATCACACAACCAGCTGATCCTACCAGGGTCAACTGTTCGCGATCCATTGTACTAAAATCCATAATTCAGCTGCTATATAGAAGCTGAGGTTGGAATCTGTCAAGAGAATGTTACGGGAGCTTTAGATTATACAGGTCAACTTCATTAGTGGAAGGGACTAATAAAACAGTCACATGTAGCATCGAGCAACAATACAAAAAGACAGTTGTGATGTTCAATTGTCATACATCGTCCAGTGAGTTACACCTGTTCATCTTAGCTTTCAATTGTTCTGGTTCTTAGATTTCAAATTCAACTTGCCAAATAAAAGAGCCTAACTACAGATTATGATACCCATTAAACTTGTTAAGTCTCTTGGTTACTCCTAACTCCTAAGTTCTCATCAAGCAGTTAGTGTTTGCCAATCTACCA
This sequence comes from Potentilla sterilis, assembly GCA_963682095.1. Taxonomy (NCBI): domain Eukaryota; kingdom Viridiplantae; phylum Streptophyta; class Magnoliopsida; order Rosales; family Rosaceae; genus Potentilla; species Potentilla sterilis. The sequence continues at coordinate 2,770,531 of OY821755.1, forward strand.
ATAAGATCAGATATCAAGATTGAAACTTTCTCATAACTACAGATACCCTTTTCAAATTCATGAAAGAGGGCATGTTAAAGACCAGTTCTTGCACACACCCATGAAGATTTTGACCTCAAATTTACTCAAAAACCATACTCAAGAAACCAGTTAATCCATAGAAACCCAAAATTGATTCAAAGGAGCACTAAGCATACATGAACTACAGCATACAATAAAACCAAAGAGTTCCAGATGAAGTATTGAAGAGCTTTAAAGGGTCGATTGCAATTTATAAAAACAGAGGAAGAAACGAGAACGCAGAAGAAACTCACCGAGCCGTTGTAAACGAGTGAATGAGTCGGAGCTTACCAACCCACTTGTGGCTCAAAATATCAATTCAGTTTGGCATTGAGTTACTGAAGCAGCCATTGACGTGTATTCGTGTTCGTATTTGTACAAAACTTGTTATATGATAGTATTTGTAATCGTACAAACTCGTAACAATAAACAATTTGTATTTTTAAGTGTAATAAAAATTAACTTTCCTCCAAATAAATCATGATAAATATATTGATGTCTGTTCAAGGAAGGTTAATTCCGTAACTTCCGTGGTGTGTCTTGTTGTAATAAGGCTAGTAGTCTAGATTCTTTATTAGATAGGGAATCTCTGATTATCAGTGATACTTGATGTAATGCATATATAAAGGCTTCTTTATCAATCAATAAAGACACAGTTTTACTATCATCTTTTTATCCTAGAACACGTTATCAGCGCGTTGCTCTAGCCTCCCGTCTAATAATCTTAAAACCCTGATTCTGATTTTTTTTTTTTTTTCCGAAACCCTAATCCCTACTGCCGGCCGCCGTCCTTACCTCCGGCACCGTCGGTCCATTCTCGGCAGTACCTGCGCTGCCGACCTGCCTCACCCTCTGCTGCGCTGCACCTTCACGCGACGCTCCCAGCAGCCCTCCCGCTCGCTAGCAGCCCTACCCGCTCGCCAACAGCCTCCCACTCGCCAGCAGCCCTCCCCGCTCGCCCGCAGCCCTCCCTTCCGTGCTATTCTTTGCACGCATCCCTCGAAGGCCAAGATTGCTCGCAAGTCTAGCAAGCGGCCCTCGAAGCCTTCTTCGTTGCTGAGAAGAAATCGAGAAAAATCGAAGAAAACAAGCTTCCCCAAAAGTCAAGTTTCTTTCGATCAAGCTTCAATTGAAGAGGTAAATATCTTATAAACGTTCCCGCTTATGAATTTTCAATAGTTGGGTTTTGTTTTCTTCCGGGACCTTTTCGTGTCCCTGCTACCTCATCCCGATTCTATCGCTTCTCGGGACGGCATACGGGGATTTAGTCACCCCGGTGCCAACGTTTTTTGGGGTAACTGTGATGTTACCGGCCACCGTTATGTTTGTGACTGTGATGTCACTGTGAACCATAACGTCTCTTTTTCAAAAGAAAATAAAGGGAAGATATCGATTGTGACTTGATGTCACATTATGCATCGATTTATGTGACCATAATATATCTTGGCACTGTTCTAAAAGAAAAAAAAAATCAAACTTGATTAGTATTCAAAATACTAACGTCTCCCTATTGTGTTTTGTAGATGGCTGACACTCAGCGCCCAGAATTCGAAATCTTGGATGTCCAATGCAAGGAATACAAGAGGTGGGTCTCAGATGTAGAGAACACCTTCATTGGCAAAAGATTTACAGCCACCATAGTCCCTCCTGAGGATGAAAACTTGCAAGCTTCTCCTGAACAGAAAGCTCAAGCCCTGATGTTTCTCAGGCGCCATATTCATCCAACGCTCAAGAAGCAATACCTGAAGAAGACCGATCCCAAAGAGCTATGGGACATCCTCAAAAACCGCTTCGACAATGTGCATGACGCACATCTCCCTGATCTTTTGTCAGATTGAGAGCAAATCCGCTTATTGGATTTTGATTCCGTACAGGAATACCATCAGACTATGTTAAATTTACAGTTTGATCTGAGCTTTTGTGGGGTCGACAAGACCGACGATGATATGATGGAGAAGACTTTCACGACGTTCCCAGAATCTGCGTCCATGTTGTCGCATCAGTACCGTGATCTCCGTGAGAAAGGCACCATCAAAACCTTTAGTGACTTGATGAATGTGATTCAAAGAAATGAGAGGTACCATGAGTTGATTCTTACTACCAACAAAAGGCCTAGAGGTCCGAAATTCTTAGTCGAATCTCACCAAGCCCGTGGTAGGGCTCCTAAGCCAAGGAGTCATCCTCGCGAACGTCAAGCACCACCACCACCACGTGCGCCAAGAGCAACACGTGGGGGAAGAGGAGGAAGAGGAGGTTTCGGCCCTAGCCGGAACCTCACATGGAAACGGGACGGCGGCGGCGGCGCCGCTCCTAGAGGGGGGAACCGGTTCAGTTCCGGCCCCAAGCGTGGTGGCTACGCCTCGAGCTCAGCTTCGGCTCCTTGCTTCAAATGCGGCTCCAAGAATCACTTCCAACGTGATTGCAAAGCAAGTAGAGATGTCCAAGCTTCTTACAAGAAACACAAACAATACATGGAACAAGAAACGAACTATGTAGGAAACCTTGCGGAAAAAGAGTACGATGAAGAAGATACCAACTTCACCGTCGATGACTTCCAACCTACGAAGAAGCGTAGGACTCAGGAGTATGATATTCCGGATTATGAATAAGTATTTGACTTAGGTCATGAGATACATGTTCAAGTTTGATTTTGATTGTTATTTTTGGCTTTCTTAATCATAATTCACGACTTTGTTCGATAAGTCGTTTGATTTAGAACATCCTTGATGTACTTTTGAGTTGTCATCAATAAAATTTCTCTTATTAAATGAATGATTCGAGATTTTTACTTCCCTATGAAAGCAAAATTGGTTCAATGCGTCCAATTTACAATGACATAATTATTTTGAGTTCACCACAATTCTAGTGATGTTAACTCAAATCCGAAATAAAATCACAAAGACAAAAAGAGAGACTCGCAAGAAATCGCGTTGCACATTAGGCTAGCCTATCCGCAGCCTTGGCAGCACGACTCGCTAGCCCCTCGGCAGCTTGGCTGCGACTCGCCAGCCCCTCGAAAGCTTGGCTGCGTCTCAGTAGCGTGCTTTGGCAGCCCTGCAGCATGCTGGCTCGACATCGAATCCGATTTTGAAACCAACATCTATAGCCTATCGAAAAAAATGCAACTTTTGCATAAATAGCTCGGCAACGACTTGTCTCCGGACTCGATATGCTTCGGATTTAGCTCAACCGTCGCATCGTTTTGCCTCAATGCCTGACCGGTCTTTGCCTTGGCTTCAGCTTTGGCTTGGCCCCGGCCTTTGCCCCGACCTTTGCCTTGGCCTCGGCCTTGGCTCGGCCACGCCATCTACGACGGCGTTCGGTCTCAATCTCTGCTCTAGGCTATGTTATCTCTCAATGTTGATATTCGGTGATTAACAAGAGGCTTGTCTCTTTATCTCAAGTTATGTTGATGCCATGGCTATGTTATTAGCCTTAATGCACTTCATTTTGTGATGATATATTGCTTCCATACACTTATTTTAAAGTGTTCGCCAAAGTCTAAAATAAACAATTGATTCAATTTACATTGTTTTTGTAGATGTTTCAAGGCGAGATCGAGTGTCTGTTGGATTGTGCAACGACTCACACGATTATGAGGAATCGGCAATTATTTTCGGAATTTACGCCATGTGGATCGTCATTATCTACCATGACAGGATCAGGACCTATTGTTAAAGGTCGCGGAGTTGCTCAATTCTTATTGCCAAATAGCACTGAAATCAGAGTAACTGACGCATTATATGCGCCTAAAGCGCCCAGAACCCTCCTAGCTTTCAACGATGTGCGTGACAATGACTATCACCTCAGCACTTATGTTAAAGATGGAACTGAATATCTGTTGATTACCTCCACCCAATCTCTGCGTACTCGCATTATGGAGAAGTGTAAGCGCGTTCGAAATGGCATATATTTCACAACCATTCGAGCCAATGAATCTCATGTTGTTATCTTATGTGATTCCGATGCTTACAAGCTTTGGCATGACAGTCTCGGTCACCCGGGTCGTGATCTGATGATTCATATTTTGAAATGCTCCCACGGTCATCCGTTTTTCAGATCACAGAAGCATAAAGGAAACCAGAAAACTGGACACAACTGAGCCGACGCCGTGCAAGGGCGCTTCGGCCTCGGTTCGGCAGCCATGCCGCTGCCGACAGCCTCTCGGCTCTAAGGAGAGGTTCGGCCTCCTCCTGCTTCTCATGCTTCTGTAGCGATGTCTAATGCTCATCTTTCGTTTTGCAAAACTTGTTCACTAGCAAAACTTCAAGCAAGACCATCTTTTGCTATTGATAATAAACAGAATATTCCGTTCCTACAACGAATACAAGGTGATATCTGTGGACCTATAACACCAGAATGCGGACCATTTAGATACTTTATGGTTCTGGTTGATGCGTCGACGCGTTGGTCACACGTCGCGTTGTTATCCACAAGGAATGCTGCATTTGCTAAACTCCTAGCTCAGATCATTAAGCTTCGGGCTCACCACCCGGAGAATCCGATTAAGTCAATCAAACTGGATAATGCTGGAGAGTTTACATCAAAGTGTTTTGATGACTATTGCATGTCAGTTGGGATTGAAGTTGAACATCCCGTGCCCCACGTTCATTCTCAGAATGGTCTTACAGAAGCCGCTATCAAGAGACTACATCTTGTAGCTAGGTCCCTTGTCATGGCCACTAACTTGCCGGTATCGGCATAGGGATATGCAATATTACATGCAGCTATGCTTCTTCGTCTACGACCCACAGATAGCCAACTATTTAGTGCGTACCAGTTGGTAACTAGTTACGAGCCTGATATTTCGCATCTGCGTACTTTTGGTTGTACCGTATATGTGCCTATCACGCCTCCACTGCGTACCAAGATGAGTCCACAACGACAATTAGCTATTTACGTTGGATATGAAGCACCAACAATTGTCCGCTACATAGAGCCTAAGACAGGTGATCTGTTTACTGCAAGATTTGCAGATTGTCACTTTAATGAGACATCCTTCCCGCCGTTAGGGGGAGATAAGGCCACATCCGTCCCTAGTGAACGTCAGAAATTAACGTGGTTCTCTCCCACTATGTCTCATTATGATCCCCGAACGTCTCAGTGTGAGACAGAAATACAACACATATTGGAACTACAAAAGGTTGCGGATTCGATGCCCGACTCCTTTACTGATATTGCGAAAGTGACAAGATCAACCATACCTGCTGCGAATGTACCTACAAGGCTCAACACATACCTCGCCACGCGCGAGCACGCGTCGCCGGTCTCGGACCCGCAGCCCTAGGTGTCGTCGGCAGCCTAGGCTCGGCACCTCCAAGTGGAGGGCCGGCGTCGACTTCAGATCCTCCTAGAAAGAGGGGGAGACCAATCGGTTCCAAGGACAGTGTACCTAGAAAGAGAGCATGTGTCCAAGCACAAAGCGATCCGTTCATCATCGATACTGTGACGCCGTCACACGAGATTGTCTCCGACTATACCTATGTCCAAGAATCAACTCTGAATCATCTGGGGGATGCCTCAGACTCACCGTTGATGTTGGAGAACAAGGAAATCTCACTAAACTTCTTATGCATGCACAATCTTATGGAAAGGAATTCCATGTATATCGATGATGCATTCGCCTATGCCGTTGCTCAAGAAATCATTGACGACGACGATATGGAACCCAGCACTGTTGATGATTGTCAACGTAGGGCAGATTGGCCGAAGTGGGAAGAAGCAATTCAGGCTGAACTAGACTCTCTAAAGAAAAGGCAAGTATTCGGACCGGTTGTGCTTACACCGCCGAACGTGAAGCTTGTTGGACATAAATGGGTCTTTGTCAGAAAGCGCAATGAGAAAGGTAAAGTCCAGCGATATAAAGCTCGACTCGTGGTGCAAGGTTTTTCTCAACGCCCTAGAATTGATTATGAGGAGACATATTCTCCGGTCATGAATATTATTACCTTCCGGTACTTAATCAGTTTGGTAGTCTCAGAGAGACTCAATATGCAGCTTATGGATGTTGTAACAGCGTATCTTTATGGGATCTAGATACGGAGATGTACATGAAAGTGCCAGAAGGACTTTCATTACCCAAGTCAAGTGAGCAAAAACCACGAAGTTCATTTGCTATCAGGTTGAGACGATCTCTATATGGACTCCGACAATTTGATAGGATGTGGTACACACGGTTAAGTGATTACTTGATTGTGTGTTCATAAAGAGAACAAGTTCAGAATTTGCCATAGTCGTCGTCTATGTTGATGATATGAACATCATTGGAACTCTAGATGAGATCAATGAGACCGTGACCTACTTGAAATCCGAATTCGAGATGAAAGATCTGGGAAGGACTCGGTTTTGCCTAGGGTTAGAACTAGAGCACCGAAGTGGTGGAATCTTTGTACACCAATCTGCATATGTCCGAAAGATGCTTAGGTGATTTAACATGGACAAAGTTATGCATCCTACAGGCACTCCCATGGTCGTTAGAAGTCTGGATATCAATAAAGATCCCTTTCGTCCTAAAGAAGATGAAGAAGAGGTCTTGGGAGCTGAATATCCATATCTTAGTGCAATTGGAGCTTTGTTATACCTAGCTCAGTGTACTAGACCAGACATTGCTTTCTTGGTGAACTTGTTAGCTAGATTTAGCTCAGTGTCAACACAACGTCATTGGGTTGGAATTAAGAACATCTTCTGATACCTGAAAGGGACCCTTGACACGGGTTTGTACTATCGATACACTCATCAGGATTCGGTACATAGCCGATCCCTTGCATCCAGTGGCACCTACCGTGGCTCGGATCACCACCGGTCAGCTGCCAAGACCAGCCTCGGTTTGGCAGCACCCTGCCCCGTCGCCGCACCCGGCTTCCAGCCGTATCCGCCAATGTATCCGAACCCGAGGATACCAAGTCGTGGTCTCGATACGGTTTTGGCACTACCCCCTCCTACTCAGATACACCAAATGATGTGATGGTAGGATTTGCTGATGCTGGATATTTGTCAGATCCATACAAAGGACGTTCCCAGATTGATTATGTTTTCACCATTGGGAATACGACGATATCTTGGAGATCAACCAAGCAAACCCTTGTTGCTACCTCCTCGAACCATGCTGAGATCATTGCACTACATGAAGCAGTCAAAGAGTGTGTTTGGCTTCGCTCAGTTATATCTCACATTCGAGGGTCTAGTGGACTTGAGTCTACTACGATGGGACCAACTTGCATATTTGAAGATAATGCAGTATGCATTGAGCAGATGAAGTTGGGACACATCAAGGGTGATAACACTAAACATATTTCGCCTAAGTTCTTCTACAATCAGCAGCAGCAAGAGACTTTGAATATCCAAGTGAAGCAAGTCAGCTCAGAAGATAATGCAGCTGATCTGTTCACCAAGCCTCTACCCAAATCTACATTTATGAAGCATGTAAAGCGCATTGGTATGTGTCGCTTATCCGAACTCAAAGACTGATTGACCATCAGGGGGAGTTCTCTTCTATACTTTAGGGGGAGTCTAGTTATGCATGTCTCACATACTTGTAGTTGGTGCGTTGTACTCTTTTCCCTTAGACCATGCTTTTATTTTTGCCCAAGAGGTTTTTGTTTGCTGGCAAAGGTTTTAATGAGGCAACAGTTCATGCACCATTGAGGACGCGACACAAGGGGGAGTGTTCAAGGAAGGTTAATTCCGTAACTTTCGTGGTGTGTCTTGTCCTAATAAGGCTAGTAGTCTAGATTCTTTATTAGATAGGGAATCCTTGATTACCAGTGATACTTTATGTAATGCATATATAAAGGCCTCCTTATCAATCAATAAAGACACAGTTTTACTATCTTCCTTTTATCCTAGAACAATGTCTACATAATTGAGTAATTGACCTGCTCATTTTTCAATTTCATATTGTATGCAAGAGTGGATAACTCATTTAGCTTGACATTAAGTTAGCTTTTATAAACCACCACAGGTAGTCGAGTTGCTAAGAGACTTTGTGTGAGAATCTCTCATACTCATGTTCGAATTCCGCCGACGCTAATTGGAGTTTAAGTCCCAATTTATTCTTGGTGGTCAGGGGGAGGAAGCGTTTTGACATGATCTCGGCGCAGATTAGTCTTTGGGCCTAATACATGTAACATTACAAATATTTGATATAATCACTCTTTTACATAAACACGTTTGGATTCCACCCACCTTATAACATAAATGTTATTCCCAGCACCCTCTCTAGAAAAGTAATAAGCTTATACTCCATGAATTTTGAGAAAATCATAATGCGGTAAACATTATTCATACAAACCAATAAATCATAATGCAGTAAACATTATTCATACAAACCAATATGTGGAAAAAATTGTCTACTTTAACCAGCTCATAAGAGTTCAGTCATGTATTATTAGTACAACTAAAGAGCTTTCTAAGAGTTTTTTTTACTTTAACCAGCTCATAAGAGTTCAGTCATATATTATTAGTACAACTAAAGAGCTTTCTAAGAGTTGTCAAATTGGCTAGCTGCTACTGATGTGCTCTGAATTCAATAGTTAATTCCTCTTTCTTCCTGCATGTAACATCCAACTGCTTATCAGAAAATATAACATCAAAAGCAAACTATTTCTACAATCACAGAAAATAAAGAGAGAATTAAAATCTGCTTGCTTGATGTGTTACCCTTTGCAATATTACGAAATTTTGGTCCAACGGATTCAGGAGCGTCTGCAGCATTAGCATTAATATCTTTCGAGTCCAGCAATGAAGTCTCATTACGATCTGAAATAACAAAAGGAAAGGGTTCACTAATTCAGATGAATATTCAAGAGCGCGCGATGCGTGTGTGCTCTTTATGTAGTTCCAAAAGGCAATGATGTAGCAACATTTCAACTCAAAAGAAATGATTATGAGATGGAGCGTACCTAAGCTATAACTCCTTTGTACTTGATTGCTCCCACTGTTTGATATGATAGTTTCATGCCATAATCAAAGTCAGAGTTAGTAATTTTGACACTGGTCTAATAAGTTGTCTTAAAAATGTGGTTTATATAGAAGGCAAAGTTGAAGAATTTAAACTTGACAGCGAGAACATAGATCAATCATTAGTGGCATACAAGTTCTCTTGAAACTGTAGTTTATATCGCAGCAAAAGTTGAATTTAAATTTGAAAGTGAGAATATAGCTCAATCATTTGTGGGATACTAACCTTGGTCTGCGAAGCAGTTCTGCTGGCAGAGAAGTTATCATTGGCATTTTTAGAGCAGGACAGTTCCAAATGTTTTCGCGAGAGTTCCACTTCATTTCTCCATAATAGATGCATTTTAATTCTTGCAGATCAGACAATACCAACTCCTGTAACTTTGGAAGAAGAACTGCAGGGTAGACATTTGGCTCTTGTGACTCTATTACCACTTCTATCATCTGGCATCGTTTGATGGAGATCTCTAAAAGCTCCGGGAAGTAGTGCAGCATCTCATTGTTGAATAAGTAGACCAAACTTTCGCAGTCAGAGATACGGATGACCTTCAGTTGCTTCAGACGAGGTTTAGTCCTGTCATCAGATTCTTCTGGTTTTATCAAGCTTTCCATCTTTGGACATTTCTCAACTAAAATTGTTTCAAGGTTTGGAAGATTCCCCAACATGTCAATGGTGAATAAGTAGACCAAACCTCTGCAGTCACACATGTTAATGACCTTCAGGTACTTTAGATGACAATTAACCTGCAAGCAAGGTAGATCCTCATTGCTCGTGACATGCAGTTCAGATGTGTGTTCTGGGAGTGAGACTGGTTCTCCATTCACAAGGAAGTTACCCTTGAAAACTATGCTGTTTTCAGGTAACTTTTTTTCACAAGAACCACCCACACCGAACTGGAAACTGGGCGGACAGAGATGCCTAATGACATAACTAACAAATGCTTCTGCAGTTAGGAAGTTGGCATAAAGAATAGACAACTTCTGGCAGGATCTCAGCTCACCGATAGGTGCTCCTTCGCTTTTTCCCCAAGAAAAACCTGAATCATTAGTTATCATTAACAATTCTTCCAGATTTACTAATGCAGGTGCCAACTTAGCTGGAAATATCTTCACATTGGTGCCAGAAATGTTCAGGCGAATAAGTTTGGTCATGTTCTTCATCCCCACTGGTAATTCTTCAACAGGAGTATCAGAAATGTCAAGAACAAGGAGTTTCTTAGACTGCTTCAGAGATGGCAGGGTTTTCAAGTTGTGACAATGATGCAAGAGAAGTGCACTCAGTTTTGTCAATTTAGAAAAAGATGGCTCTGGAAGGGAAGTGATATCACTGTAAGAAAGGTCAAGAACATTGAGATTAGGCATACTACTAAAGAAATTGTCATGCAAGTATAAACCTATGGGGTTATGCTGGAGAAGTAAGGTGGTTAGCTTGGGCCATTTTGGTTCCCCCTCAAGAAATTTAAACTGGTTATTCATCAATGAGGCTCTCTCAACATCATGAAGCCACTCCCCTTGCAATTGTAACATTTTTAGCTCTTCCCCAGCTTTGATGAGAAACTGAGGGCTTGTTTTGGTCAGGTGGACTGCCATATGCTTTGCTAAACTGCGCATTTTAATAGCTTCTTTGCCCCCTTCTTGACTGACTGTTTCCAGAAGGTAAGCTCCTACAAGCTCATCGAGAATCTCTTTTGCTTGTATCATATCTTCTATCCTTCCATCCTTCTTTCTGGTATCCAATAAACCCTCCCAAAACCAATACTCCACTAACTCTCTTCTTTCGATTTTATGGCCAGTTGGGTACAATGCACAATAGAGGAAACATTGCTGAGTTTCTTTCTTCAACGTATCATAACTATGTTTCAGACGAGTAAATGCCCTCTTATTCATGCTTTCTAAACGAACTGGAGAATCCTTGAGCACATTCAAAGCTGTCTTCCATAATTTATCAACATCGTCAGAATCATTGGTCATCAATTCTTTCAAGTTTCGTGCCAGCAAGATAACTGTGATGGGAAAACCATCACATTCCTCTATCATTTTCTTTGCAATAGCTTGAGTATCATCCCCTAGCGTTGACAATTTAATGCCAGCTTCACTCTCAAACAGTTCTTGTGCCTCTGCAACACCTAAAGGTTTGATCTCAAACTTTTCATCAACATGGATGTCACTGCACATGGGACGTGATCTCGAAACAATTATAACCTTGCAGCGGTTCTCTTTGTTTGGCCTTGGAATGCCAATTGCCTCAAGAGAGAGCTCTGTCTGCATATCATCCAAAATGATCAGAAATCTTAACTTGGCCAAGGCACTTGCCAATGCATCATCTGCACTGCTTCCATTTTCCTTCTGAAGATCAACTTGTAGCTTTTCTGCAATTTGCTTCTGCAGATCCTCAATAGAGGCTTTAGTTGATGCGAGTTGATTGTTTACAGTCACAAATAGAACTTTATCAAAATGGCCATTTCTTGTGCTGTTATCATCAACACTTTCCCCCTGTAATATCAGGTCATTAACTTGCGATACAATATTTGACTTGCCTAAACCAGCCATTCCATACACACGTATTGTCCCAACATCTTCTCCTAACACACACTTCTTTATCTCTTCAGCTGTAGAAATTGCTGTCTTCCCCATGAGCTTGTTACCGCGTATCAATTTCCCAACTACATCAGACCCCTGCAAATTAATGAATTTTTCGCCTTCCATTATTAGTTCATCCAACAAGTCAATTTTTTGAGAAATTTGTTTTCCAGCTTTATACTGTGACCTATAGTTGGGTAAACCGCAGCAATATTTCTTATGTATACTCTCCTCAAACTTCCATGCAGCAGCTTCCTTGATAATCTTCTCCGTCTTTTCTAACCACTCGAAGATTTTTACAAACTTATGCACCACCTTCTCCTTCGATTCCTGATCTACATTGCTCCTTTTCTGTTCCAACTCATTCCTTTTAAGTAAAAGAGCACGAAGATTTTTTTCTCGTGTCCTGAAGAAATCATATTTTTCTGAAAGGGGTACTCGTAAACAAGGTGACACCAGAGTTACAGCTACAGTTAGACAACCAAAAACGCTGGAAACAACTGCAATTGTTTCTGCAATGGGAATATATGAGGGTGAGCGGACATCAGTTCATGTCATCATATATAGTTAAGTAAAAACCAATACAAACTCAATCTGCATACTAAATAGCAAAACTGTGCAAGAGAGGAAGTTTATGAATTAGTCTGGCTAATGACATTGCTGTAGGCATATATATGAGATCTGTTCTGGGTAACATGATCATCAACTCAAATCTATTATGCAACTCATAACTTATAAGTCGGATGTAAGTCTATAACTCTTATCTACGACATGCATAAATGATTCAAAAGAGCTACTTCCAGACTACAACGAAGAAAAAGAGTACTGAAAGAAATCTAATGAGTTTCGAGTAGAGTTTTAAGTTGTCATGAACTCGAAAATTATAGCCAGCTAATTAAGAGTAACGCACGCACCTGCCATCTGCAACTCATTTGAGTTACTCTTTCACATCTAATCCCAATGCCAGGTTTACTCGGTCATGAACTTCAGAGAATTACGAGAGCTGCCCTAATGATGATAGACAGTAAATACAATTATATCAATAATGAAAGAAAAAAAGAAAAACAAACAACTTCTCAGTACTCCCACCCACCAACTTCAATTTGCTTAATGACAGTAGGTGAATATCTGTTCACACTTTAATGAAGAATAACGAAAATACTACCCCAAATGGTTAGTAGTTAGTAACTTAGTACAATGATAAATTGATTCAGAAACAATGAATCTAGAAACATTAAGGCTGATAAAGAGATATAGAGCCACAGAGAAAACCATTACAGAACACACTCAACACAGAATAAAGCCAGAAACAGTATGGTAACGTTAACTGTAGATTCAACCAACTACTCAATCAACTCATGCATGGTGAAAAGAAAATCAAAGTAAAATACTTTGAAAATTTCGAAATTGGAAAACCTTATATTTGGAAGAGAAGAGGCTTCTTTTGGTTCTCATGGGACGGCCAACAGACACCTCGGCTTCAAACAAAAATGTTCCAACTATATCAGCTCAGGCGCTCAGCATGCATATATATATATATATATATATATATATATATATATATATATATATATATATGATGCATATGGTAATATGACTGAACCAAAATTCATGAATACAAACAAACCAACTGAGCTTTTTCTTGCAAATAACAAAAGTACTTCGCTATCAGCAATTAGTCAACTGGAACTGTATGTGAGTGAACAAGTAACCACGAGGAGATTGACCCGAAATTGCAGGGTCATTGTTGTTTGTAAAAATAAATATTTTCCCGGAAAATAATAATATCGTCTTTATATTTCAGGCTCTTCAAGTTAGTATTCGACAGAGCTCTTTAGTAGAAAATGAAAATGCAGGGTCATTGTTAACATTATCCCCAAGTCCCAGCTTGTTACTACAATGATAAACTGATACAGAGGCAATGAATCTTGCAGCAAACAATAAATGCCCAGGAATTTTTTAGATGATAAACCACTAAACCCCATTTCATAACACTATTTTAACACAAGGAAGGTTAGGTTGGTCAGGATTAGCTAGTTGATTGAAGCTAGAGGGTAGTCAAAAACACAAGAGGTTTATTTAGCCATAAAGAAAAACCATAACAGCAATTCAACTTCACGGAAGAGTCAGAAACAGTAAGATACTCAATCACCTAACAAAGATCCCCCAGGCGACGACTTCAAATCATAAGTCTTTGTCTTCTTGTATTTATATTCAAGATAAGATCCCTAGGCGATATTTTCTTGAGTATTTGGTACACAAATTTGGATATATACATTCACATATAGGAGAGCAGCATTATTAGGAATAAGGGATGGAGCATGTGAATTCAGCAAAACAAAACAAAATAAAATTGTAGATCGTGAAATTATTGAAGCCTAGGAAATTAAGGCAGAAAAACAAAAAGAAACAAAAAGATACAGTGTACTTCCTTATAGGAGAGATACAATAAGCATAATGGTGATGATAAATTAGTCTTCAGTAGGATTAATGACCTGGCCAATGAACATCACCGTTCCAGTCACTTCTTCCCGGATGAGATAGAGGAAAGGGTGATTTGCCACAAAATTTATAGGAATATCGCGGGGTTTTGCTGCCCAATACACACCCCCAGCCGTAACGGCAGCTGCTTCTGTGCCCCTTTCATTCACTTCAATGAAGGCTTTGTGGAATATGAAGGAGACATCTAGAGGAAGAGGCGGGTCAACCATCTCTGTCAAAGCTCCAGGACAGCATCCCATAGTCTTTAGAACTTTGGAAGCCTCAAAACCATAAGAGATCTTAAACTTTGGGATTAAGAACTTACCAACCTTAACTTTTTCTTCAGGAAGATGACTATTTATAAACCAGTACCTAGAACATAACTTCTCAACCATAGCTTGCAGCCCTTGTTTTGCATTTGGAAGAAAGATGTACATGGAGAATTTCCGCTGATGATCTTGTCCTTGTTTGTAGGGAAGCTTCAAGACCTTGAAGGTTTCGAAGACACTTATGTACTGTTTCGACGACATTGTCATGAAGGGTGCCCTAACTGAGCTCCCATTGTGAAGGTGAAACTCATGCTCTTTTGTTCTCGATGCATCAAACTCCACATCCCATGTTCCTTTGAAGTATAAGGCACTGGCAAGAACTAGCCTAGTCGTACCAGAAACTGACCCGGGAGGAAGAATGTTTTGAACAAGACCATTGGTCTCCTTACTCCCCCACAAATTCACTTCACGTCGCCCTTCCTCAGGCTCATTCTCAAAATCAGCTTGTTTCACTGCTCCCTTGAAATCAGTATCCACTACCTGTTTACAAGAAGAAATTTGAGATCATGTCGATCTCACCGAATAACACATTTCTCTCCAACTATATATGTGTTGGTAAATGTCTTATTTTTTGTTCCCCTCCCAATCGATAATGTGTACTTATTTGCTTGCACATATAGTATTACAGAAATAATGCTGCACTCAATAGATGTCATCTATAATACCTGCTTGAAAGAAGGCTTGATAATGAGAGACTCGTCGATCCAAATACTGTTGGCAAATGATAAGCTAGGGCCTCCCCTTGAGGATCCGTCAGCAAAGACGAATGGGACAACCTTGGAGACCAGAGACTTGAGCTCGTTAATGGAAATGGCCTTGAGGAAAGTGAGCATTTGGTCCTGCTGGCGACCCTTAGCCCCCGCAGCGATTATGCTAAGAACCACATGGATGGAGAGCGGCGAGTACACCATGTTCTTTTGCTTGCCTTGTTCGGTTTGAAGTTGCTTTGTGATTTCCAATGCTACTTTGGTTTGGTTTTCCATAGATCTTTTCAGAAACTTAATTTGATGCCGTGAAGGAAGGTGGTTCTGGGGATCGTGCACGTTTCAATGCTTTACGAGGAGCCATTGATTCTGTGGAAGATGTTAGGGTTAGCCCTATTCATGAAACCCTAGCTAAACCTATACGTACGTAAGTGCACCAAGAAGATATATAATCTGAACTAATACCAGCAAATTGAAGATAAACATAAACAATTGTGCATTTAAAAGAGAAGTGAAGCCCAATGTCTCCCCAAACCAGTTTATGGTTTTGGCCCAACTCATAGAACCGTGAAAACTGAAAAAGCATGGCAACAAGACTATAGTCTTCAGACTCTTCACCTCTTCTTTAGTTCCTACTCATTCTTATCTGTTGACTGTTGGCATCAAAACCTTTGTTTTATTCTTAAACCCAGTTACATGAGCTTCCCTCCAAAACTAGCTTTGTAAAACTCGTCTGGATAAACATGCAGGTACTCTTCTTTTAACTCCTAGCACATTGTGCTTTTTCAATACATGCAAACAAAACCCAGTAGAGCTTTCGATGCGTAGTTTGTCTGTATGTTATGATTGGATCAATGTTAGTCTCTTTTCACACTATGGCTTTTGGGATTTATTGGAGAGTTTTGTTTGTGTGTTTTGCGTTCTTGGTTTTGTGGTTGTTTTGGTGAAACTGAATAATGGGTAGCAATAGTTGGGTGGCATTGGTTCTGTTTGCGATCATAGTTTCTGAGGGTTATTTCATTGAAACAGTAAATTCTGCCACTGTGACATATGACCATAGAGCACTGGTTATTGATGGGAAGAGGCGGGTTTTGCAGTCGGGTTCTATACATTATCCTAGAAGCACTCCTGAGGTGAACTTTGAAATCTTTATCAATTGATTGTAATTTGTTTTGTTTGTAAAATTTTAAAAGGCTATTCGAGGATCAATCATAATGGTAATGTGGGATTGTGCTTGTTTTGGGGGTACAATGCAGGTGTGGCCGGAGATTATTAATAAGGCCAAGGAAGGAGGACTTGACGTGATAGAGACTTATGTCTTCTGGAACTATCATGAGCCTGTAAAAGGCCAGGTATAGAAAACTTCAGCATTTGTTGTTGGTAACTTGGCCAAGAAACTTCACCCCCTGATATTAAAGTTAGAAACTTTCATATTAATGTGGATGGTTTCTTTTGCTTTTGTAGTACTACTTTGAAGGCAGGTTTGATTTGGTGAGATTTGTGAAGACAGTACTAGAAGCTGGCCTTCTAGTTCATTTGAGGATAGGCCCTTATGCTTGTGCTGAATGGAACTATGGGTTTGTTTCTATTTTGTATTGTCTTGCTGTGATGTATCATGTATGTCAATGGCATCAGTTTTGTAGTCCTTTATAGTCCACCATGCTGTAAAATTAAACTGATTATTTAGGTATCATTGTCTTATGGCAGGGGATTTCCTATTTGGTTACACTTTATACCCGGAATCCAGTTCCGTACAACAAATGCACCTTTTAAGGTTGGTACATGTACTCTTGTCAGTGGAAATAGGTTCTTACAACAAATGCACAAGTTTCAAGTGGGTTTATATTGATGCCATATGAATTAGGGAACCTTTTTTATTTGTCAAGTGCAGAATGAAATGAAGCAATTTCTTGCAAAAATTGTTGAAATGATGAAGGAGGAGCATCTGTTCGCGTCACAAGGAGGGCCAATCATTCTTGCTCAGGTTCTTTTTCTATCATACGTTGGCAACTAGTTCCAGAAATGACACTTTATCTTTGAACTTCAACTTCTTACGTGCTCATTTCTTATATGTGGTGTAAAAGGTTGAAAATGAATATGGAAATGTTGAATGGTCATATGGAGTTGGTGGAGAATTATATGTCCAATGGGCTGCAGAAACTGCTATTAGTCTCAATACAAGTGTACCTTGGGTGATGTGTGTGCAAGATGATGCACCTGATCCAATCGTGAGTGTTATACTTAATTTTCATGAAACAGTATTGCTACTTAGGAGTTTAGTTTGCTTTTCTTAAAAGATCAGAAGAACTTTAACTTCCAATTTGTCATCTCTACACTACGTATATTCTTCCCTGTTTTCTGTACGAAGGTTTCATTATTTTCATAAATGACCTGCAGATAAACACATGCAATGGATTTTATTGTGATAATTTTTTCCCAAATTCTCCATCCAAACCGAAGATGTGGACAGAGAATTACAGTGGATGGTAATAATCTAGCTGATTTAGTGTGTGTAGCTACATACAATATAGAGGAAAAAAAAACCAGCTCTTTTTGTTCACTTTAGAAACACAAAATATTGAAGATCATGTCTTTATATATAGGTTCCTTGCATTTGGCAATCCAATTCCTTATCGACCTGTTGAGGATCTTGCTTTCGCTGTTGCACGGTTTTTTGAAACAGGTGGTACATTTCAAAACTACTACATGGTAAGCTATGCAGGATTATGCTTCTGAAGTTCCAAGCATGATTGATAGACATATATGCATGGTTATCATCATATAATTCCTCTTATTTCCTTGCAGTATTTTGGTGGGACCAACTTTGGGAGAACAGCTGGAGGCCCTTTGGTTGCAACAAGCTATGATTATGATGCTCCTATAGATGAATATGGTATACTATCCAGCTCTTGGGTTGAAATGCTACTAGTCCTTTTGTTAATAGGAATTGCATTCCATCTTATTATGCAGGTTTTCTTAGACAGCCGAAATGGGGCCACCTGAGAGATTTGCACAAGGCAATAAAGCACTGTGAAGAGTATCTGATCAGCTCTGATCCGACTCAAGTGCAACTTGGAGTAGATTTAGAGGTGCTGAATATATTAATTAAGACAGTTCAATAATCTATCTGGTATTGAATGCAGTGTCCATTTATAGTTCAGTTTTAACTTTTAACCATTGTTAATACTTGATCATCTTTCTTACTCCATTCTGAATTACCTTTTTCATTCTGTGTCAGGCGCATATCTACTACAAACATTCCAATAAGTGTGCAGCCTTTCTTGCCAATTATGGAAGTACTTCAGATGCAAATGTCACATTCAACGGACATGTTTATTTCCTTCCAGCTTGGTCTGTGAGCATCCTTCCAGATTGTAAGAATGTTATATTCAACACCGCTAAGGTACATCGATCATGTAATATCTCATTTTGCACATTCAATACATATCAGATCTACTGAAGAGAGACAGTACATTATGTTGATCTTAATTGAAGGTCTCGTCAATGGTTACATGACTTTATCAGCCATCTTTATGAAACTTTTTCTCACAACAATGGTCATCCTTGAAGGTTGTCTCACAAAGAACTGTTGGAGATCCTATGTTTGCCAGCACAACACTGGAACCATCTTCATGGGGATGGTACAAAGAAAGAGTTGGTAGTTGGAGTAACAGTTCATTTAGTAGCCCAGGGTTACTGGAGCAGATTAGTACCACGAAAGATACTAGTGATTTCTTATGGTACTCAATAAGGTAAATGATACATAACAAATCCTCAGCATACTGTCGTTCTAGTCGTTTGTACTAATCTGACAACTCATTTAATGTGCTTCACCATACTGGCAGTATCAATATTGGACCTGATCAAGGTACTGAACTTTTTTTGAATATTGAGAGCCTGGGACATGCTGCTCTAATCTTTGTAAACAAAAAGCCTATAGGTAGGTACTCCTCCCATCAAATTGTAGTGGAGTAAAAGACTGCCACCATAAGGAGTTGTGTTGATAGAAGTTTCAAATAACATAATGTTCCTTTTGTGCTTCTTTGCATCCTTAATAATCTTCAATATCATCATGTTACAGGATTTGGATATGGTAACCATGAAGATGCTAGCTTCATCCTTAATGAGCTGGTTTCTCTGAACCCTGGAAACAATACCATTGATATGTTGAGTATGATGATTGGTGTACAGGTACATAGTTAACATTCATGGACTACTATCCTATTTAACATACTCATCGCTTCTTGATACAGCATTCAGAAAATTATGTATTAGGTTTGTTAATTGTGCATGTGTGTAATTGTGCAGAACTTTGGACCGTGGTTTGATATTGCAGGAGCAGGAATTTTCTTTGTTGCTATTGGCGACTTAGACACTGGAAAAGTTGATCTTTCTGATGAAGAATGGACTTACCAGGTTAGACTCTAATAGCTTCAATGTGAGAACTATTGCATTTCAAAATCCGTCCCCTCTCCCTCCGAATATATATAATTTTCTATTTATGCTCAAGTTTGGTATATATATTTGATATTTCCTTATTTTCAGGTAGGACTGGAAGGGGAATACCTTGGATTGAACAACATAAGTCTTGCAAATAGTTCACTGTGGACTACAGGAAAAACTCCCCCAGTTAGTCAGACTTTGATATGGTACAAGGTAAACAATTTTCATGCATGCTTGGTTCAATGTTCTTTCTTTCACATGCTTGGATTGATGTTCTTTCTTGTTTTGTTGAAAGAATTGATGTTCTTTCCTCATTCTCAGGTTTCATTCCTTGCTCCTAAAGGAAAGGGTCCATTAGCATTAGATCTTGCTAGCATGGGAAAGGGGCAGGCCTGGATTAATGGGCAAGGCATAGGGAGATATTGGTCCACCTATCTCTCACCCTCTACTGGTTGCAACAGTAGTAGTGGCTGCGACTACAGGGGAGCCTATGATGGAAATAAATGTCTGAAAAACTGTGGCAAACCAGCTCAAACTCTGTAAGATCGGATATATGCATTGCATCTTTCAGTCATTTCTATTATCAGAATTGTACTATGTGCCTCTTGCATCTGATTTTCGCTAATGAGAATGAGGTTATTATGATGTTTAGGTACCATATTCCTCGGACTTGGGTACATGATGGAGAGAATCTTCTGGTTCTCCATGAAGAGCTTGGAGGTGACCCTTCAAAGATCTCTGTGAGGACGCGAACTGGGCAAGAGATATGTGCATATGTATCAGACACTGATCCTCCGCCTGCCAATTCTTGGAAACCAAACTCTGGATTCATGTCTCATAAGCCTGAAGTTCAACTGACCTGTGACCAAGGATGGCACATTACTTCAATTAACTTTGCTAGCTATGGAACTCCTACCGGAAGCTGTGATGCCACTTTCACTCTGGGAACTTGCCATGCTGATGTCTTGACGATTGCTGAGCAGGTAAGAGGAAACCTTTGCTTCTTCCTATGATAATGTGGAATTTGTGCGTGTTTCATTAAGAGTTGGAGAAAGCTTGAAAAAGCAGCTTAAAACTTTGTTTCTATATAAACTCGCAGGCTTGCCTTGGCGAAGAAGAATGTTCAATTACCATCTCCACAGAAACCTTGGGTGATCCTTGTCCTGGTGTGTTAAAGAGTTTAGCTGTTCAAGCTCTTTGCAGCAGTTGAGTTACCGTCTCCTCACACCAAAGTCAGTGAAAAGGATCCTTCCCAGGTGCAATAGTATAGTGGTGTTTCAAATTTGGGATCTGATACTGATGTCCCTTATGATTTCTTTACCTGATCTGATACTGATACTGATAAATCCCTCACAATTTTTGTTCAGCACCTCACTCGCAAGTCATGAATGAATTCAATTGAAACTCTAAATTATCAGTGCATCAGTCACATCTTTACTTTGATTTTCAAAGACTCAGTTTAGTACATCATCACCGATCACTAAGATGAATATATTTTACATGAATCCATGGGAGAGCTTGAAGAGGTAAATTACATACTACCGAATGAGAGACTATCAGAATATAAGAGCAGAGTGGTAGTTTGGCTGTGCATACACATGACTAAGCGTATGAACCTTTTATTCATGAGGTCTAAGCATGATGTTCACTTGAACACAACCCAACAATCATGTCATCATGGAAAAAGTAGTATCTTTCCAATATGCTGGCTACTGTCCAATAACCGGTGAGCCTCTGCAGCTTCAGTCAATGGAAAATGCTTGTAGATCACAGGTCTCACCTTGCCCGCCACAACTGCTGGCCACACATTGTCCTCCACCTCCCTAATAATTACTGCTTTGTTTTCTGGACTTCTGACTCGCAAACCAACCGCTGCATACACAACAACAGTACTTCACGTAAAGATCCTAAACAAAGCGGCATCACTATGATAGTAGCAGGTTATACTATCATAGTCACTCAATTATTTGGATATAAGAAAATGCACAATATAATCATACAAGAAGTCTATCAAGTGAAAATTGTAGTACCTTGGATGGTAAGGCGCTTTGAGAGCACAACACGAAGATCTAACTCTGTGACAAAGCCACTCATTGTCCCAATGAGAAAAAGCCTCCCATCAAAATTTAAGCTGCCAAGGTTTCGTTGAAAATAGGATTGCCCAAGGCTGTCCAAGATGACATCAACACCTTCCAATTGACATATTAGTGATATTACATAACACATTTGATAACAACAGGGACTATCAAAGGTATGGTAATCCTTCTTGACTGGTACTAATGGGGAGTTAGAAATAGAACAAACCTTTGCCACCTGTTTCTTCCTTTACTCGTGCAACAAAGTCCTCTGTCTTGTAATTGATACATACATCTGCACCAAGATCCTTACAAGCTGCTAACTTTTCCTCACTACCTGAGAATCCAATATCAATATAGTGATATACATAAATACATGAAATCTAGCTTTGTGCCATATGTGAAATAGTATGACTTACCTGCTGTGACAAACACCCTAGCTCCCCGGTATTTAGCCATTTGAATCGCAAATGTACCTATTCCGCTAGATCCCCCATGAATCTTAATTTTCGTCAGTGTTAAGGGCGTACACAAAGCTATGATGATAACCACAAATGCTTGCAACTCAAAGAACAGCATTTGCAATGTGAAGAAGAATATATACCACATTACAATAAGAAAGTTACCAGAAGTATTTCACCAGAAGATAGCCGGCTACTCATAAAAATAGTGGACCAAACGGTGCACGCAACCTCAGGAAAGCTCGCAGCATCCTTCAAAGAAATGCCGGGTGGAATTGGAAGAACCTGTCCTGCCAGTACAGCCACTTTCTCGGCATGACCTCCTCCACTAAGTAGAGCACACACCTGCATAATCCGAAAAAGATAAAATCTCATTTCCTAATTGAACATAACAAAGAGTTAGATTATAACAACTTATGAAACTTAGAATGTAACTGATCACCTACACCTTATCACGGAAATTATGAATCAAACTCCATATCTGATGAAAACAAAATCCAAAGCCATGCTCAATGGTTTCAGCTCATGTAATCAACTTCAGCTACTGATTAGCACAACCTTTGACTCGACTACAAAGTTGCCAACTACATTTGCAACTGATAACATCTAAACTTGTAAAGCCACCCAAGTTACCTGATCCCCAACTTTCCAGCGTGACACGTGTCCTCCGACGGCTTCACGGCTCCAGAGCATTCGAGACCAGGGTATGGACTAGCACCTTGAGGTGGTGCAAACACTCCTCGCCTCTGAAACGCGTCAAGTTTGTTCAGAGCCGCCGCCTCGACTTTGATCAGAACCTCGTCGTGTTTGAGTTCTGGGTCATCGACTTCTTGTACTTGGAGGACCTCAGGTCCACCTAGGACTGTTATCACTACGGCCTTCATTGACTTTCAGATTCAACTGAGTCTGTGCTTGTCTTCTCTCCGGTGGGCTTTGTAGTGAAAACAAACTACGTGTCGTGTGGAATGATAAATCAATGATTAAATGAGTCTTCTGAGATCATGAGTCCATTATTAAGATATCAAAATACTGTTTTGGTTTTCTGTCCTCAACCACAACTGGCTAGTCAACTGTACTGTATAACAGTAACTTCTGAGCTTTAAGAGAAGACTTGCAAGGTTGCCTTGGCCAGCAAGGATTGATATTTGAGAGAATTATCTGTTCCTTAGGTGCAATGTAGTACATATGGTGCGTCAGATTAGTGAAATGATGCTCTCACTCTGATTAGTCTGATATTATCCCAATCATTTTGTTCAATACTTTACTGGGGAGAAATAAGTGACACTGATCTAACATTAGACAGTAACACAAATGTTTAGTGTACAGTATCGTTATTGACTGAGATGAAGCAGTTTCTCAAGAACTCAGGAGAGAGTACAAAGCACGAAATTACAAACTGTACGATTTACTGAGAGTAAAACTCTGTAACAGCATAAACATAGCAAAACAACAGACACAAACCACTGTCACACCCACAAGATGGAACCTGGGTGCATGAGGCTGAAGCATCACGGGAAAAGTAGTATCTTTCCAATATGCTGGCTAGATTCCAATAGCCGGTGAGCCTCAGCGGCTTCGGATAATGGGAACCGTTTGTAGACAACAGTTTTCACCTTGCCAGCCACAATTGCAGGCCACACATTCTCCTCCACCTCTCTAACAATTACAGCTTTGTTTTCTGCACTTCTGTATCGCAAACCAGCCGCTGCACGCCAAACCACATCATTTTAGAGACATCTAAACAAAGTGCAGCAGCTCTTTGCAAACGGGAGGACTATCACTAAGGTGTAAATAATGAATTCAAGATTTGATCACTGTTGTGGAAGCATATATATGCAAGATGACATGTGATATGTATTGACATAGCATTATCAAGGAACAAAACAAACCCAAAGTTGGAGAAAACACATTGTGCCAATTAAGAAACATCAACTCCATAGAAGGTCACAACAATAGGGATACAGGATAAGTGAACTTCTGGAAATGCTTCATATTAACAGCCACAAGGATACTTAAAATCACAAATCGATTTCACACATGAGTATGCACAAAGTATTTTCCTTTCAAATAAAACTCAGATTTCAAGATAATCTATCACAGATACCGTATCATCTACAAATGAGAAATTGCGGGAAAAAAAATTGTACAAGTCAAAAAGCCTCAAGTAATTCTAGTACCTTGGATGGTGAGGCGCTTCGAAAGCACCACACGAAGATCTATCTCTGAGACAGAGCCACTAAGGGTCCCAATGACAAAAAGCCTCCCATCAGAAGCTAAGCTGTCAAGGTTACGTTTAAAATAGGCTTGCCCAATGCTATCCAATATGACATCAGCACCTGCACATGAGCATATACCAGTACATTTATCATACACAACAGCAACAGAAAGACAAAAGAGTATAGTAATGCTATCGAGTATCAAGCAATAATAATCGGCTGTAAATAAAAAAGAACAGACCTTTACCACCGGTTTCTTCCTTCACACGAGCCACAAAGTCCTCCGTCTTGTAATTGATACCAACATCAGCCCCAAGCTCCGTACAAGCTGCTAGCTTTTCCTCACTACCTGATCATCCAAAATCACTATCCTTCAATTGATGAAAACTGATATCATGCCACATTAGACAAAATCATATATAGCTCACCTGCTGTGACAAACACCCTCACTCCCCGGTACTTGGCAATTTGAATTGCAAACGTGCCGATTCCACTGGAACCACCATGAACCTGAAAATTTCACCCCCTATTATTGCCCAAACCTCACTCAGTTCAACTATTCCATCCCTAAAAATCGAGAGCTTCCTTTATGCCAATTATGAAGTCATCTAATCTCGACCATTCAAACTGTATATTTAGGTACACGGCGTGTCTTGAAGATACTCTAATATAACTATAACTATAACAGCGCAATTACAGCAACATAAACATTAACACAACAGAACACAACAAGTTACCAAAAGTGTTTCACCGGAAGATAGCCGGCTCATCATAAAAATGGTGGACCAAACAGTGCATGCCACCTCCGGAAAACTCGCAGCATCTTTTAGAGAAATGCCAGGCGGAACAGGAAGAACCTGCCCCGCTGGAACAGCCACTTTTTCCGCGTACCCTCCTCCGCTAAGTAAAGCACAAACCTGCATTAACCAAAACCCATTATAATTTGATATCATATACTTTACAATATACTATCAAAACTATTATTACCTGATCGCCGACTTTCCATCTCGACACGTGTCTCCCGACGGTCTCGATTGTTCCAGAACATTCGAGGCCGAGGAATTGACTGGACCCCGGAGGAGGAGGGTAGAGTCCTTTCCTCTGGAAAGTGTCGGCTCGGTTCAGCGCGGTGGCTTCGACTTTGATGAGGACCTCGTCGTCTTTGATTTCTGGCTCTTCTACTTCTTCTACTCTTAGGACCTCTGGCCCGCCGGGGGTTGTTACCACCACCGCCTTCATTTTCGTTTTCAGCTTCGACTCTCTCTCACTCTCAGACTAGAGAGAGAGGGATATATAGCGGTAATGCGACGACGTGTCGTTTCTTTGAGTTTATGTTTATCATTTTGAGCTCATGCATGACGTCTTTTATCCCAAGGCAAAAAGTCAAAACTGCTTGACTTTATTTTACGAGTCTAAAGCATCTCCGATCAAGATGTCAAAATATTTTGTCAAATTTAAATTTTGACGTATGACTAGACAAGGCCATTTTTGATGCATTTCATCTCTCCATTATATTAATATTACTTTATTATTATTCATAAAACTTTGTTATATAAAAACCTCAAGAAAGTTTCAGTTTTGTGGAATGAAGGAGATGGAGAAGGAGTGAGGAAGAAAGAGAAACAATTAAAAAAAAAAGACTAGTTAACAGTACAATGTCAAATTTGATGGTGTTTGAGATATGTCAAATGTCATGTCATGTCACGTTAGAATTGGCATATAGGTTGGAGCAAAAACTTGTCAAAAATAGTCGTTAGGATTGTCATGTGTCATTTGACACATTAGTTGGAGATGCTCTATGGTCAAGTGAGAACCAACATTTTTCGTTGGCAACTTTGAAGTTGTGACCGGAATATTGAATCACACTCTATTAAAGCCATAACTTACGTCTCATCGCTAAGAGATATAACTTACGTCTCATTGCTCAAATTTCATATTAATTTGAAAAGCGCAAGATACACTAAATTACAAAAAATAATACACTAAATTATACAATAATATATCCGTTCTTAAAAAAACTATACAATAGTATAAGAATAACCGCATAACATGCAGATCCTTTATAGTCTACTAAATGTGAATTCCATTAGTACAAAGTAAATGAAGTTCATAAAATTGGAGCATCTTGCCTCAATAGTTTATTTTCGTTCATAACCCACCACCATATAGAATTAAAAAGACGATTTGTTAATGCTATTGAAGGGCATTGTAATCTCCTTCAAACAGGGAATAACGACATGTCGTGTCTGTATCATAATAGAACTGGATTTTGTTCTTCCCTCTTCTATAAATTCTTGAAAAACAAAAAATAGAAGAAACCAGGAGACTGATTCAATCCGAACCCGAAAAGCTACCATCTTTGTAGACATATGGGTTTGTTTGGGCTGTCTTGGATTGGAAGTCTTGTAGGGTGTCTCCTATTGGTGCCTGGAATTCTGGGTTGGGGCAAAGAAGGCCACTATACAGTTTGCAAGATAGCAGAGGTCAGTGAGCTTCTACAGTAATTAAGAACTCATCTTTATTAATCTGTTTATGTTTTAAGCATTGGGTATTCTTGGTTTTGTATGATACTGCTTTGAATGTATACAATATAGCTACAAGATGGATTGGCCAATAAAATTTGATGTGGGTACTGAAAGTAGTGGATAATATGATGGGTTTTATAATTGGGCAGTAGAAATTACAATACCATAAAGTTGGAGCAAAATGTGTTTGAAAGGTCAGTGGATTAAGTAAAGGAAGGAATGGAGGTTTTGTAGACATGTCTGTGCCTATATTGTTGCTGTGAAGTTGTGATGAGACACCTTTGTTTTCTCCAGGGATTTCTGAGTGAAGATGCTTTAGCTGAAGTGAGAGAATTGCTACCAGAATCTGTTGGAGGTGATCTTGCTGCAGTTTGCTCCTGGCCGGATGAGATTCGCTTTCATTATCCGTGGAGTAGTGAAATGATGCTCTCACTCTGATTAGTCTGATATTATCCCAATCATTTTGTTCAATACTTTACTGTGGAGAAATAAGTAACACTGATCTAACATTAGACAGTAACACAAATGTTTAGCATACAATCGTTATTGACTGAGATGAAGCAGTTTCTCAAGAACTCAGGGGAGAGCACAAAGCACAAAATTACAAACTGTACGATTTACTGAGTAAAACACTGTGACAGCATAAACATAGCAAAACAACAGACACAAACCACTGTCACAACCACAAGATGGAACCTGGGTGCACGAGCCTGAAGCATCACGGGAAAAGTAGTATCTTTCCAATATGCTGGCTAGATTCCAATAGCCGGTGAGCCTCAGCGGCTTCAGATAATGGGAACCGTTTGTAGACAACAGTTTTCACCTTGCCAGCCACAATTGCAGGCCACACATTCTCCTCCACCTCTCTAACAATTACAGCTTTGTTTTCTGCACTTCTGTATCGCAAACCAGCCGCTGCACGCCAAACAACATTATTTTAGAGACATCTAAACAAAGTGCAGCAGCTCTTTGCAAACGGGAGGATTATCACTAAGGTGTTAATAATGAATGCAAGATTTGATCACTGTTGTGGAAGCATATATATGCAAGATGACACGTGATATGTATTGACATAGCATTATCAAGGAACAAAAAAAACCCAAAGTTGGAGAAAACACATTGTGCCAATTAAGAAACATCAGCTCCATAGAAGGTCACAACAATAGGGATACAGGATAAGTGAACTTCTGGAAATGCTTCATATTAACAGCCACAAGGATACTTAAAATCACAAATCGATTTCACACATGAGTATGCACAAAGTATTTTCCTTTCAAATAAAACTCATCAAGATAATCTATCACAGATACCGTATCATCTACAAATGACAAACTGCGGAAAAAAAATTGTACGAGTCAAAAAGCCTCCAGTAATTCTAGTACCTTGGATGGTGAGGCGCTTCCAAAGCACCACACGAAGATCTATCTCTGAGACAGAGCCACTAAGGGTCCCAATGACAAAAAGCCTCCCATCAGAAGCTAAGCTGTCAAGGTTACGTTTAAAATAGGCTTGCCCAATGCTATCCAATATGACATCAGCACCTGCACATGAGCATATACCAGTACATTTATCATACACAACAGCAACAGAAAGACAAAAGGGTATCAAGTAATATTAATCGGCTGTAAATAAAAAGAACAGACCAGTAATGCCAGTATGAGCATATACCAGTAATGCTATCGAGTATCGAGTAATATTAATCGGCTGTAAATAAAAAGAACAGACCTTTACCACCGGTTTCTTCCTTCACACGAGCCACAAAGTCCTCCGTCTTGTAATTGATACCAACATCAGCCCCAAGCTCCTTACAAGCTGCTAGCTTTTCCTCACTACCTGATCATCCAAAATCACTATCCTTCAATTCATGAAAACTGATATCATGCCACATTAGACAAAATCATATATAGCTCACCTGCTGTGACAAACACCCTCACTCCCCGGTACTTGGCAATTTGAATTGCAAACGTTCCGATTCCACTGGAGCCACCATGAACCTGAAAATTTCACCCCTATTATTGCCCAAATTAACCTCACTCAGTTCAACTATTCCATCCCTAAAAATCGAGAGCTTCCTTTATGCCAATATAACTATAACAGCAGTTACAGCACAATTACACAACATAAACATTAACACAACAGAATACAACAATTTACCAAAAGTGTTTCGCCGGAAGATAGCCGGCTCATCATAAAAATAGTGGACCAAACAGTACACGCCAACTCCGGAAAACTCGCAGCATCTTTTAGAGAAATGCCAGGCGGAACAGGAAGAATCTGCCCCACCGGAACAGCCACTTTTTCCGCGTACCCTCCTCCGTTAAGTAAAGCACAAACCTGCATTAACCAAAACCATTCTAATTTAATCCCATTTCTTTCTTAAAATATCATACACTTCACAATTTACAATCAAAACTATTACCTGATCGCCGACTTTCCATCTCGACACGTGTCTCCCGACGGCCTCGATTGTTCCAGAACATTCGAGGCCGAGGAATTGACTGGACCCCGGAGGAGGCGGGTAGACTCCTTTCCTCTGGAAAGTGTCGGCTCCGTTCAGCGCGGTGGCTTCGACTTTGATGAGGACCTCGTCGTCTTTGATTTCTGGCTCTTCTACTTCTTCTACTCTTAGGACCTCCGGCCCGCCGGGGGATGTTACCACCACCGCCTTCATTGCTTTTCGATCAGCCTCGACTCTGCCACTCTCAGACTAGCTTGTATTCTTTACTGGAGAAAGAGAGGAATATTTCGTCCTGACATATAATGATTGTTTTAGTAGACGGAAAAAAATGACTAAACAGTGTCTCATATTTTTTATTTTCGGCATTTCACGTTTTCAAAATTTTAAAAAGATGTCTCATTTTTTAACTCTGACCCAATATTAATATTCTTAGACATTAGCTCCGTTACGGAGAAGAAAAAAAATTCAAATTTTTTAGGATATTTTCGTCTTACCATTAGCTCGGTGGAATATGGTTGTTGTTGGACTAAGATTTTGTGATATTTATTAGTAAAACAACCACTTTGGATTTGAATTTGTTTATTCAATGGTTTTTAAAACATTTGTAGTGCATGCATATGTGTTTGAGATTAATATATATTATTATAGAGTTTTTTGTCCTCAATTTGATTATTGTCATATTTCAAGTTTGTGTGTTCATGTGAATATGTTGTTTACCATTAGATCTACTAATTTTATGTCAACTTGAATTTCATATTAATTTGAGAAGGACAAGATACACTAAATTATAAAAAATAATACGCTAAACTATATAATAATATATTCGTTCTTGAAAAAACTATATAATAATATACGAATATCCGCATAATATGCAATCCTGCTCCTCTATAGTCTACTAAATGTCAATTACATTAGTACAAAGTAAATGAAGTTCATAAAATTGGAGCATTTTGCCTCAATAGTATTTTCCTTCATAACTCACCACCATATAAAATTAAAAAGACGACGTGTTAATGCTATTGAAGGGCATTGTGGTCTCCTTCAAACAGGGAGTAACGACATGTCGTGTCTGTATCATAATAGAACTGGATTTTGTTCTTCCCTCTTCTATAAATTCTTGAAAAACAAAAAATAGAAAAAACCAGGAGACTTTGATTCAATCCGAACCCGAAAAGCTATCATCTTTGTAGACATATGGGTTTGTTTGGGCTGTCTTGGATTGGAAGTTTTGTAGGGTGTCTCCTATTGGTGCCAGGAATTCTGGGTTGGGGCAAAGAAGGCCACTATACAGTTTGCAAGATAGCAGAGGTCAGTGAGCTTCTACAGTAATTAAGAACTCATCTTTATTAATCTGTTTATGTTTTAAGTATTGGGTATTCTTGGTTTTGTATGATACTGCTTTGAATGTATACAATATAGCTGCAAGATGGATTCACCAATAAATTTTTGATGTGGGTACTGAAAGTAGTGGATAATATGATGGGTTTTATAATTGGGCAGTAGAAATTACAATACCATGAAGTTGGAGCAAAATGTGTTTGAAAGGTCAGTGGATTAAGTATAGGAAGTAATGGAGGTTTTGTAGACATGTCTGTGCCTATATTGTTGCTGTGAAGTTGTGATGAGACACCTTTGTTTTCTCCAGGGATTTCTGAGTGAAGATGCTTTAGCTGCAGTGAGAGAATTGCTACCAGAATCTGCTGGAGGTGATCTTGCTGCAGTTTGCTCCTGGCCAGATGAGATTCGCTTTCATTATTGGTGGAGTAGTGCTTTGCACTATGTTGACACTCCGGATTTTCTGTGTAACTACAATGACAGCAGTAAGTAGCTAATTTTAATTGGTTCAGTGATATTGATGTATCATCTGTTACATTTTCTGAATGTTTCTCTTATTAGATGACTGAGACTTTATGCTGCGGTAAAATATGCATTGATTATTAGCTCAGTAACTTGTGCCTGCCAGTCGAATTTGGTGTATTTGGTAATTAATTATCAGCTTTGCCCAGCTTCTTGCTCTTACTTTGGTTCATGTTGATATTATAGGAGACTGCCATGACTCCGCTGGACATAAAGGTAGATGTGTAACTGCCGCAATTTACAACTATACAATGCAACTTTTGACTTATCAGGATTCCATCTCAAAATCAAAATGTAAGCACTCATAATGTTTTTGATTTATAACCTGCCTATTGTGAAAAATTTATATTCCCGGATATCAAATCCCTTCATCTTTTCGTTTTATGTGACAGACAACCTAACAGAAGCACTTCTTTTCTTGTCTCACTTTATTGGGGATATTCATCAGGTCTGTTCTTCACAGTTCATAATTGTTCTCCAAAGCTTAAACACCTTATAAGAAACGCAATCATCCAATGAGTCAATCACATACTATCTGTGTGTGTTCAGAAGTTTTTAAAATTTGGCTTATTTTAGAAGAGAGAAAGTGATAATTTATTCTCCTGAATGTCATGCTTGGTGTTGACAGCCCTTACATGTTGGTTTCACTGGAGACCAAGGGGGGAACACGATAATAGTCCGTTGGTATCACAGAAAGACAAATCTTCACCATGTAAGTCATACTTTCCTGACTTACTAGCATTGTGGTAGAACTGCAAATTAAAGAACAGATATATTTTATCAGCCCATCATCATGGACTCTTTCCCCTATACTACCACTTTAGTTTACTGGTCATTCTTTCTGCTTTTATTGTGCAAAGAAAGGACCAGATATTATAGGTTCATCCTACGTTTTTGTTTGTGTTATTTAAGCAGAATGTTATGTTCTCTAAAAGAATGTTTTTGTTCCAGGTGTGGGATAATATGATCATTGAATCTGCCGTAAAGACAATCTACGGGAAGGATCTTGAACTCATGATAGAGGCCATTCGGAGGAATATTACGGTGTGAAGTTCATCTCTTATTGTTAAATTTTTTTTTTTCGAGCTTTTGTCCTTTAAAGAGGTCAATATACCCTATGCAGCAATGTGATGCTTACATTTCTTTCTGTGTACAATCCATAGGATGCTTGGTTCAATGATATGTCATCATGGCAGATTTGTGCAAATAATCGGAGTATTGTATGTCCGATTGAGTATGTACATCTTCCTTTTAGTTATCTATTTCTTGGTACCGGTTTTTGTGTGGTATGATGCTTTTAGATGCTTGTTCTGCTAGTAGCATGATATGCTTATAGACCTAATACAGTAATACTTGGTCTTTTAATTTTCCAATCTCTAGTTTACGAATACAGGTGCGTATGGCATTGTTTGTTTCACTTGATTTTAATCTCCTGAGCACCACATTAATTGTCTGAAGCAGTTGAAAGTTGAACTGAGTCTGTAGGATTTAAGTAGATTGGAAGATTCTAATCTTGAAAACATGCATATTCAATTTGGCTCTAATCCTTTGAATGTCTTATCATGGCTGAAAGAGTGAAACACTGACGTGGCTCTTATATATCATTGCATTCTATTATTTGTCTTGTAAAAATAAAATTAACACGTTAAATCTAGGATAGAAATAGGGCATGCCTAGAGAAGATTTAACTTGTGGTCATGCAGGTATGCTTCTGAAAGCATTCGTTTGGCATGCAAATTTGCTTACAGGAATGCCACTCCAGGAAGCACTCTGAATGGTATTTTTTTTTCTCCTTTATTTTTTCGTATTTCTTACGAAAAGATGATATTGAACCCTAGTCCCTAACTCAATAATCATGACTTTTTAAAAATGGAAAATGAATAGGTTTCTCAATAATGTTGAACTGTAGCTTGTCTACCGGTTTTCTGTAGTTGACTTTTGCATCAGTGACAACCTAGTATTGCATATTCTGGACATTTTACATGATCACATCACATGGACATGCAGCATTTTCTTTGATGCTCTGTATATTCTGATTAGAGTTTTTGTATATAATTTGTTTTCAGACGATTACTTTCTTTCTCGGCTGCCTATCGTGGAGAAGCGGCTAGCTCAAAGTGGGGTCCGCTTGGCTGCTACTCTCAATCGTATCTTCTCTTCTGAACCAAAAATTGCTGAAACATGAAGATACAGAAAGGATAGGGATGGTGATGCATCTTCAGAAGAACAAATAATTGGGCCCACCTTTTATTGCTTACAAGTTATAAGCTATTGAGCTATTAAGCTATTAAAGCTCCTCAGATTCCATATGTTGATAATGCTCCCTTTATGCCGGAAGATACCCCAAAGATGCCCCATAAAGCCACATTGCTTGTGTTAAAGGTCAACTTTTGGGGTACACTTATAATAGTGGTTATATCATATAACCACTTATATCAAACTTGTACTCATTGACAATCTTTGGTGACTTGTAAATTCACGTAACTAAGTCCTGCCAAAGGCCTATAAATAATATGTATAGTGTTCTTATATTGGAGGGATATAACCTTTGGTCATTTAAGCAGAGAAATTTCTCCTCTGATGGATATTATTAGAGGCTTTGGCAGGTTTGCCAACCATTTTTTTGGGTTTCTTTTGTTGGTTGCTTTTGTTTGCAATTTGATTCCGAGAGCCCAGGGATGGAGCAAAGAGGGTCACATTATGACGTGCCGGATTGCACAGGTAATGTCAATTCCATTCTTCTCCGGATTTGGTCTTCTTTGTATGGAACAACGAATTTTGAGCTTATTGCACTAGTTGGTAAAAACGCTTGGAGTAAATTCTAGAATCATGTCCAATAGTCCCTATAGTATAACAAACAAGAAGTTAAAAACTCGAAACCTCAAACCATTCTATTGTTTTGGTCGGAGAAAATGCTGACTAATTATTGATTAACTGCAACTGCATATGCAGGCACTTCTAGAGCCTGATGCTGCAGAAGCTGTTGAAAATTTACTACCTCACGATGTCAATGGCGATTTGTCGGCTCTGTGTGTGTGGCCTGACCAGATCAGGCACTGGTACAGATACCGGTGGACTAGCCCTCTTCACTTCATTGACACACCTGATAATGCTTGCAACTTTAAATACTCAAGTAAGTCTAATTAGAACTGCTTATAATTGAGAATTATCAGAAAGTTCATGCAATAATTAATTTCATTTGGGATATGCATTAACAGGAGATTGCCATGATCAACATGGATCCAAGGACATGTGTGTTGCTGGTGCAGTCCAGAATTTCACATCTCAGCTTTCACACTACACAGAAGGAACATCTGACCGCCGATGTAAGGAAGCTAATCAACCAATTTAATTGCATTTTAAAATGTTGATGATGTTGCTTGAAGTTTTTTCAATTGCTAGCTTTCTTGTATTGTACTACAACATCAATGAACATGGTTTCTGTGTCACTGACTTTTTATTTGCAGATAATATGACCGAGGCCTTGCTTTTCTTGTCACACTTCATGGGTGATCTCCATCAGGTATATATACACATATATGAATTTGTAGCTGTTTGGAGTACAATGAAGGATTTCAAACTGAAATTAACTTAAGTTGTTATGTTCATGATGATCGATGATCTTCTTGTTTTTCGCAGCCAATGCATGTCGGATTTACAACGGATGAAGGAGGAAACACAATAGACTTGCGTTGGTACAGGCGCAAATCCAATCTCCACCATGTAAGCATGCATTTGTTGTCGAAGCTTTTATCATGAACATTAATCAAATAGCAGTTGATTTAGCTGTTAAATTGTGCATGCAGGTATGGGATCGAGAGATTATAACTCAAGCTCTGCATGATTATTATGACAAGGACATGGAACTCCTCCTGCAAGACATACAGGGAAACATCACAGATGTAAGTATCAATTATGTACCAGGTTAACAAATTGTGCTAATTAAAAGAGTAACTATCCATTAGTTAGATTGCTGATTTCATACATAAACAGGGAGTCTGGTCTGATGATGTTACATCATGGGGACATTGTGATGATATCAGTTCATGTATAAACAAGTAAGTCTATCTATGTCACCAATCATTCCATACTTTTGTGATCATTTATAGTGTTTTATCGGCATTTTCACATTCTATCGAATCATTGGCCAATATTCTTCATCCATATACATGTATGCTAATACATACCTTGTTAATGTCAATGTAGGTATGCTACAGAGAGCATAAACATAGCTTGCAAATGGGGTTACAAAGGCGTCGAGTCCGGTGATACTCTTACAGGTATTTACGCAAAGACATTTGTTTACACACACATGATGTCTAATTGTCTCTCCTGTTAATTCCTTGGTAACTTAATTTGCATAGTTTGATTGAATGAGAACTCAGGGTTTTATATATTGTGATGGTGTCATTTTCTGCAGAGGATTATTTCCTTCCTCGGCTACCGATTGTGGAGAAGAGGATTGCTCAAGGTGGAGTCCGGTTGGCTGCTATTCTTAACCACGTCTTCACCTCTAAATCTCAAGCAACACCTGCTGATCATCACAAAAACAAAAGAGCTTCACATTCACCCACTTAGAACTACAGAAAGTCTACAGCAAGCATAGGAGCTGCTGATCGATCAAACTAGCTAGTGCCATACATGGTTCAAGTATGAAGCTAATTATGGAACACACATAGCTATGAAGACTATCGTATAGTTCTAAATTCTAATTGCTTCCTAATTGTTAATTAGTTATTCTTCTTCTTCTTCTTGTCAATTAGAATCGCAATTGTATTATAGACTTTCGATATCATTTCATTCTTGACGTGTTTGTATACGTAATTGGAGCCCGATCAAACAAACATGCGAAAGCAAAAGCAAAAGTATGTTTGAGTTTCTCAAATATGACGATCAAGAAAAACTAACTCGACGTAGCTGATGAAGTCATGAGGACGGTGGCACAAACGATCTGGATCAGACAATTAAGCCCATGTCCAAGTTTTCTGACCAAACTCGGTCCAAACTCAGTTAGTCCCAAAATGGAAATAATTGATAGTAATTAGATTCTAGGATTTATGAGATCGAAATGAAACGACAGCCGCCTAGTAAACCAGTGACTAGGGTTTTAGGAGGGTTTTAGGTAGCCAAACAGGTCTTATATATACACATACAGCTGGAGCAAATTCATCGACAACCTGACTTTTACTGATTCAACCAACGCAAAACGACACTGCTTTCACGTTCTGCAATTGCCAAACTCATCTCAGACACTTCTGATTTACCAAAATGCCAACCAAGGCATATGCTTGATCCTTCAACTTCCTTCCCACACAAACGGAACCAACACCCTTTGTGATTTTCTCTTCCATATTTTTTATCACCGCCAACTTTTTTGACCACTACTTAATCAGAAAGCACTTCTCAAATCTCAACAAACCAACTTGCTTGCCCCCCAAGTCGGCTCCTTTCAACTCCCCTTTTTGTTTTTATTTTTTACAAACACCAAGTCTTCAGCGATCTGTTGGCATTTCACATTTGGATTAAAGAAAGCGACTCCCATAATCTTGGAGATCACGCAGCTCTGTCTAAACATAAACCCCCTGTAAATCTTCTTAAACCCTTCAGCTTCATCAAGATCACTTTGTTTTATGGGTGTTCTGCTTCATAAAGATCACATTTTTATTGTTGTTCTCTATTGCTTTTCAATGGTTTTGTGTTCTCTGTGTTTCTGTTTCCCCTATCTGTGTGCATTTTCTGTTTCTTTGTATTGGGTGTGTATAAGATCTGGGTGACTATTTCTTTCTGGGTTCAACATTTTCTGGCTTTCATATGGATTTTTCATATAAAGCAGAGAGCTTTTGTGTTTACATGTCTTGGTTGCTTCTATTAAAATAAGCCTAACTCTATACATTACAGAGTTCATGATTGTGATGGCTGAGATTCTAAATTTAACATAATAATCACCATGGTAGAAAGACTGATGACTGGGATTTATCGATTATTATGAGTTTTGGCAATGTACATGTATAAAAGCTACTGTCTATTTAACTTTTTATTAGCTGTTAAATTTACAAGAGCTTTCTCTTTGTTTCTGCCATCAACTGATGACCAAAGCTATGTTGGTTTCTGTTTTTTTGTCAATTAGTCTTGGAAGCAATCGTTGTAGAACAATATAAACTTGCTTTGTTTAGAGTGGAGGAGATCTTAATTTGTCCCGTATAGTGTCATAACCTCTCCTCAGTTTTTGGAGTGGTACTTTCAGCTACCTATAAATATGTGTGCCATCAAATGGTAACTTCTATACTTGTTTGCAATTCTCATTGCTCACTTCTTTGTCTACTGTTCAATTCCACAGGTTGAGCAAGCGAGTATTCGATTTTGTTTTTGAGGGTTCGGAGGGTACTTATTAGTCTTGATTGAGGGACTGATACTCTCAAAATGGCATTAGAAAGGATTGCTAGGACTGCTAGGAGTAGCTACAGGAGGTCAGGAGTTGCCTGTGGTGGTCACAGAAATGAGAAGGATATGTTCTCTGAGGGAGCATCCACGCGCAAATATTGTTCCTTACCTTCACTAGAACGTGACACCAGAAATAGCAATTTTTCGTACCTTTCCAGCCTTCCAAAGGTGAATCATAGTAGCTTCTGGAGCAGGGGGATAAGGACAACCCCAAGTCATCAATTTCCATCTGCGGAAAGGATTGTTGAGGAGTCTGATTCGGAGTACAATGATTCCAAGTATCCCGGGCTAGAGGCAACTAAGCCAGGTGACAAGCCAAGAGTTGTTGTACTAGGTACTGGTTGGGCTGCCTGTCGATTCCTTAAGGGACTAGACACCAAGATTTATGATGTTGTTTGCATATCGCCAAGGAATCACATGGTCTTCACTCCTTTGCTTGCTTCAACTTGTGTTGGTACCTTGGAATTCCGCTCAGTTGCTGAACCTGTCAGTCGTATACAATCTGCACTGGCAACAAGTCCCAACTCATACTTCTATCTGGCTTCCTGCTTTGGCATTGACGCAAACAAACATGAGGTATTGACCAGTTCACTCTATCCCTTCTTTATCTATTGAAGATTTGTTTATGTACTCAATTTGGTTTAAGTTTATGACATATATAGCATCTGATACGTGTAGGTTTCTCACTAAATTCATTCACACATCATGTTCCTCCTTTGCATGCAATTGCTTAACACAGAGATTTATGATGCCAATATACTTGTTCTATGGATTTTATGTGTTGACATCACAGTGTTCTTCAATTAGCGGGTATCAAAATGACGGTGAAATACACCATACACTTCTAATTAAGAGAGATTTTGACTGTTCCTGAAATAAATAATACTGTAGTGAACTTGACAGAAAAACATGCCTAAGCTATAACTTGATCTGGATTCAGAACCTTATTTTTGCCAAATGGGGAAATTGTTTACTTCTTCTTCATTAAAAAAAAACATACTGAATATCGACTAGGAAGATGAATACAGTCAGCAACCAGAAAAGTTTAATTTTTCTACTCTCGTATAGGTGTACTGTGAGACAGTCAGCAACGGTAATCAGCTTAATGAACCTTACAAATTCAAAGTTGCCTATGACAAGCTTGTCATAGCAGCTGGATCCGAGCCCTTGACATTTGGTATCAAAGGTGTGGAGGAACATGCATTTTTCCTCCGAGAAGTGAATCATGCCCAGGAGATTAGGAAGAAGCTTCTCTTGAACTTGATGCTCTCAGAAAATCCAGGTGAGTGTTCTTCTCTATGAATGATGATGGGAAAGAATATTTCCAAATATAGGCAGTCGTCTTATGCATATTCATTACAGGCATATCCGAGGACGAAAGGAAACGTCTCTTGCATTGTGTTGTTATAGGAGGTGGCCCTACCGGGGTGGAGTTCAGTGGTGAATTGAGTGATTTCATTATGAAGGATGTCCGTGAAAGGTATACTCATGTTAAGGACGACATCAAAGTCACCCTCATTGAGGTACTTATTATCATTCTTTGCCAAACATATATATGTACATGCATTTCACATTTTGCCAAGGAAAATTGAGTCTTCCATGTACTTTTCTGGAATAGGCAAATGAGATCCTGTCATCCTTCGATGTTGGACTAAGGGAGTACGCAACCAAACACCTCACAAAGGTTAGCTGATTAATTTTTTTTTTTTTTTTTTTTTTTTTGTTTCTTGAGGAATATTCTTGTTAGCTCCTATAATTAATCTGAAATTTGAAATTCTTCAACAGTCTGGTGTTAGCCTTATGCGAGGTGTTGTGAAAGAGGTGCATGCGAAGAAGATAGTTCTTAACAATGGCACTGATGTACCATATGGCCTTTTGGTCTGGTCTACAGGCGTTGGTCCCTCACAGTTTGTGAAATCACTTGATCTTCCCAAGTCCCCTGGTGGAAGGTATATGCATCAGAATTTCATTCTGTTATCTCCATCTCTTCTTGGCTAACTGTATACTTCTATTGAATGTAATAAGCATCTCAATGAGTTATAACATGTGATACAGGATTGGTGTCGATGGTTGGTTGCGAGTTCCTGCTGCGGAGGATGTGTTTGCACTTGGAGATTGCGCAGGTTTTCTTGAAGAGACAGGGCAGCCGGTGCTACCAGCTTTAGCTCAGGTTAGAACATGTGTTATGCTCTACAGAATGTATGATCCTCTCAACATTGTTATGTCTTTGTTATATCTCTTGCTAGTTTAAAGGCTAAAAAACAGATGGAGGCAACTGTAAAACCACCTTAGAACTGAGAAGTTCCAACATCCTTATTCTCTGACGTTGTGGAAGAACAAACTCTGATTGCATTGTCACATTGTCATTGTTATCGAATTTCTTTCACAAAGCACCTTAACAAACAAAGGTCTCATCAAGTTCAGGACTGCTACTCAATCAAAGTTATTCAAACTCTTCTTACAATCCATATCTCATTGCCTGAAATAGGTAGCAGAAAGGCAAGGAAAATTCCTAGTGGAGCTGTTTAACAGGATTGGAAAGGAGGCAGGTAAGGCAATGAGTGCAAAAAATATCCCTCTCGGAGAGCCTTTCATCTACAAGCACCTCGGTAGTATGGCATCAGTTGGCGGTTATAAGGCACTCGTTGATCTGCGCCAATCCAAGGTTAATGTTCATCAAAATTTGTTTACTCTGATGGTGATGAATGATAAGATATAGGCATTGATCACTCAACTTGTGAGTATAATTTTTGTTGCAGGACGCCAAGGGCATATCCCATGCTGGATTTGTTAGCTGGTTCATCTGGCGCTCTGCTTATCTTACCCGAGTTGTAAGTTGGAGGAACAGGTTCTATGTTGCTGTGAACTGGGCTACCACGCTGGTGTTCGGCAGAGACAACTCAAGAATAGGTTGAAGCAACTCAAACATAGTAACTCTCCCCCTACTAATCTACTAAGGCTTATACTTTTATACATGTTAGAAGCCAAGTCCTAGAGTTGGATCCAGGCTTTTCTCTTTTGTTCAACTTTGTTCTCCCCATGTCGAATTGGGTGCGATTTTGTGTCGATCAGTTTACAGATGACTACCAGTTACATGCATCTTATATATGCAACAACTGGGTTGAGTGCCCTTCTGATTTGCTGCATCTTAAGTTTCTATAAGCCTTCACTTGATTTCATTCATTCAGACACTAAACAGTAAAACCAAACATGAATTCCAATCTAAAAATTCACTCTTTGATGTTGGATCTTACATAGAGATTAGAGACAATCGAGATTATTGATCGAAATACCAGATCAAAACCAAGATAGACCAAAAACAAATCACTAATCCGTAAACTACAAAAATTTGTACAACCTTTGATGCACAAAACAAAATCTCGAACTCACAAAACGAAAAAGGAATCGAACAAAGACCAATTATCTAAGAGAAATGATGAGCAGCAGCATCACCACCACGACGGTGGCTGGTGTGAGAGAACATAGCAGAAACAGAGTGAAGCAGAATCCCAACTATGGCCATCTTCACCTGACCCCTCTTGGGAATCAAACGTCCAGAAATCCTATGAGACAAGTTCCCACCGTTGATCACAGCACTCCTTGCACCTTCCATCTAGTTTTTGCTTCTGGGTTTTGCTTCAAAATCCAAAACAAGTCACTGAAACTGAGAAAGAGGATAATAAGAACTAAAGCTTGAAACTTGGAAGCTGTGTTTGAGTTTGTGATTCTGGGTTCTCCTCCTTGTGCTTTATATAGTGCTCAAACACCATGTAGACCCCCTCATCATTTTTTAACGTCATCTTTGCTCGTAGAATTTGACTGCCATTGTTTTTGTTTGACAAAGACAATCTTGACTACCCAAGGTGGTCACGTTCTATGTGAACACTGGGTTCGTTGTCGGGTTTCCATTATAAAAAGCCAAGCTTTCACCTTGAATTCACAACCGGAAAAGCTTATCTTCACGGCGACTTGACCTTGAAAAGTCACTCCAAACTCCAAACAAGAACCGCAACAACTTTGAATCATGAAAATTGCTAGTGGGATTACTATAAAATAAAAGCACGTGGTCAAATTGCTTCTTATGAGTAGTCTATTTTAGTCATTGACTGAGCACTATCCAGATTCCCAGAGGCTGCTATTTTGTTTGTGGCTTATATTTTTTTCCCAGAGATCCAAAGCTAGCTCTGTTTCTGGGCCCTTATTCACATGACCATGAATACTAGGGGGACCTTTTTGGCTTGGTCATCACACAATACTGAACTTTCTTTGTTTCCTTCTTTCGTCATGCCCATGTTTTCTCTGTACAGTCATTGATAGGGTCATAGGGAGATGAGGCCAACTCCAAATTGTATAGTGATACAGTGATGTTCTAGCTGTATACTGGCGGTGGGAGCTAGATTTTCTTTCCGATGATCTGAAATCGTTAGTTTCTAATTTGATGAATCATTTATTATGTA
The DNA here is from genome assembly GCA_963682095.1 of Potentilla sterilis. Taxonomy (NCBI): domain Eukaryota; kingdom Viridiplantae; phylum Streptophyta; class Magnoliopsida; order Rosales; family Rosaceae; genus Potentilla; species Potentilla sterilis. The sequence goes on from OY821755.1 coordinate 2,812,573, forward strand.
ATCATTAACTCTAGCATTTTATCGATGAATGGTATTGGCATTGCTCCATATAGTTACTACTTGTTTTTATACGTACTAACTATTTATTCAAGTTGGTAGTGTTAAAATTTTTAAATACGACGGGAGGACCACGTAACAATGTCTAGTGGTCTTCATTCCTAATTAAATTTCAACACGTGAAATTTTATTACAGAAATTATAAATTTATATATTTTACTTTTTGTAAAATGACTTTAATCAATCTTTGATGAGTTTAGAATAGGGTTTAGAGAATAGGGTTTAGAGAATAGGGTTTAGGGTTTAGAAAAACAATAATAAATCTAAAATGGTAATTGATAAAATAACTGAACTAATTTTCTATCATAAAATCTCACGTGTCAAAATTTTATTGGTAGGGAGGACCACTAGGCATTGTCACGTGATTCATACGTTAGTGTTCTGAATTCTCTCTGGTCAAAGATACAATAATTCTATAATCTTAAACGAAATAGGGAATTACTGATCAGCTTCTATCATTATTATTGTATCTCATTGTAAGAAACTAGTTTATTTAGTCTACCTCATATTCTGATTTGTAAGAAAAACAAGTTTAGAATAGAAGAAGAAAAAGAATGGTCATGAACTGGTAGTTATTTTAAGTTTGGATTTATTACATAGTTCAAAAGAAGTACAATTATGGAGCAATACCGGTACCATTCACTGAATCTATAGCTTGGTTCATTGTATTTTCATCTATAAGTTTAATTGACACAATTTTGTAATCATGTCAGATTGTGTTTAAGGGAACAAATCGTATCTAATGATTTAGATTATGAACAGAAATAAGGCTGCCAATTGAACCTAATACTTAATTTAATAAGGATAAAAAGCTGTGTGCAATTATAGAGAGGGAGCCATGCAAGTTGTTCATCATTCATATGTAGCATATAAGGGAAAAAAAAATAAGTTACCAGAGAAAGAGGTCTAAAGAAAAACCTCATTCTCTTAATTAGATTGTATATGCTCATTGATTTTGAACTTCAGTTGGCAATTTTGATTATTGACCTAGCTAGCCAGCTGTTGCTGAGTTTACTTGCTACAGTTTCATCAATATCAACTCTCTAATTATGGTATTTGAAGGCATTATTGTTGTTATTTCTATTAATTAAGTAAATTCTCCTTATAAAACTGTCAATCTCCTAATAACAGTAATGTTCTTGATTTATTAATAAAATAACATTAAAAACCATTTTTCTTACAAACTCTTTTAATTTTAACTGAATATACAAATATAGGGCATGAATGCTAATTAATATGCCTTTTAACTTAATTATAAACAAAAAGATGATTAACACACCTAAAGTATGCCTTAATCTAGTCAAAGTACTGAAGTAGTGAATTAGGGCAATTTGAAGTTTTTAACCCTTTTAGATTCTTGGTTCATGGATATCTTATGAACAAGTCCACATATATAAGTCACATGACCATATATAGTGACTTATTTTATAGAAGAACCTTAATATATGGCTAAATTATGTGAGAGTGGAGAACAGGCCGGAATAAAGTTAAAGAAAAGCATGAGATTGAGTGTGATCTTAAAACATTTCACACTCACAAAACTTTATTGGAATTATTTATATATATATAGTTAGTTAGTTAGGACCATATATATGTTATAATTTGAAAGGTACAAAAATATGGTTCGTTGAATTTGAATTGTACTGAAAAGGACTACTAAGGTTCATGCATGTACAGTACACATGTTGAAATTATTAATTGTGTTAGATAAGCATAGATTCAGATCTAAGCAAGGGGATTTATGATATGGTTGATGATTAATGTTCTTCATATAAATCTTGGTGAGATATTTAGTAGCTAGGGTTGATTTGTCTTCACTTCTCTCACACCTCGATCGATTTTTAAAAAACTTATTTTTTTAGCGTTAATTTTATCGTGTAACACAGAACGCACTAGAGAAATTTAATTTGTTTACGTAACATATAATGAGTGTCATTGTTTCACTTTTACATATAATAAGGCCTCTTACCAAACGTAATATATGATATACATATATATGAGTACTCGTATATACTCATAATATCCCATCCATCAGTTTTGAGGGTGAGGCTTCAATTGAACAATGTTGTGTGGAAATTTGTTCGTGAGCATGTCATTTTACTCGATATATATATACCTAGTCGCTAATAATGGACTGGCATAAGAGGCACACGTCTAGTTAACTTTGGAATTTTCTCCAAGATCGATCTGAACCAAGAAGGCAGTACGTATTTGGTGATGCCACTGATCGTCCTTATGAAAATCAATTTTGAAGACCAGATCGATTAAGGTGAAAGCTATACGAGGGTAATTATTGATTAGTTGAACGTGCGATCAGGGACAGAGCATGCATTCTTTTATTTGATAAGCTTGTTCTTTTGGCATTTCAATTATTTAGCTTGAGATTGAATACAGATTTTAGCCAAGTTGTAAATAAAAGATAGAGACAGAATATAGAATCCCAATTCATAGATGCAAAAACCCTACAATATACAAGCTGCAAATCCAGTACATGAAGCTCAAATGTTTTCTGCTAAAAGAGGGAAAATCTAGAGGAAAACGAAAGCTATCTGCAGCACAAGGCAACTTCACAAGTACTATTAATTAATTTTTGGAAGACTGGAAGTTACGAGACCTCAGAAGAATGCTGCTCAATTCTACATGGATGAACGCTGAGGAGTGAAAATGGAAGCAACTGAGTTGGCCAATCCCACCACTATCCCCATCTTCACTTGACCCCTCTTCGGAATAGGGCGCCCCGCATTACACCGCCGAGAGAAGTCACCGGCGCTCATCATTCTCCCAGAAGTGGCAGTGGCTGTGGAACTCTCCATCTCTGATAAGTAATTCCCTGGACTCTGTAAGGTGCTGTAAGCCAAGTGTTGTGATGAAACTTTAGAACTAACTTGGTTTTGCTGTGTGCTCATCCAAAGCTCAAAGCTTTCTTATATAGCAGCACCGAGTGGATTGATCGAGCACAAGTTGTGTAAGGGTAGTTCAGTCTCATCGTGTTGATGTGGGCAAAGAAGCAAATAATGGAGATGAAAAAGTGGTGCATATGGTTCACATGGGATTTCAGTAGGGTTTCGTTCAAAGAGTTGGGATACCACCACAACCAGAAACATCGATCATCATGTCGCACTGTTCGATTCCCTGTCCTTTACACAAAATTCATCTCTTTGGCAAAAGGAAAAGAATTGTCACTTACAATATTGTGGGTACCAACTTTGTTTTATGGAGATACGATTGAATGAACCTTGAAAAGAGTATCACAAACTAATGAAGTAGCTAGCTATACAATGGCTTTAATTTGCACCATAAGCAGTTCTATGATTTACACTATATCGAAATTAAACTCGACAAATTCACACATAATCCCAAAAATGAAATATGAATTATAAGTATTCAAGTAAATACTAGATTTTTTTTGATAAATAATTATATAAATGACAAAAGATCGAAAAATATATGTTTGAAAATCCACAAGTGTGGATTCACTAGCTGAAAATTATTGTGACAAGTTTCTGTATGCCCAAAGTTTAAGTCTAAGCACTTTGTTTATAGAAAAGAAAAAGAAATTAAAAAAGTTGAAGCACTATTACAATTTTACCTAATTTGATTTCCGATCCCTAAGAACAAAAACCCTAAAACGTATAGATCGTTACTGATTGACCAAAACTCAAACCCTAACCTCTAGTCTGCTTCCGATCTGCGATTACGGCAGAGATCAATCGCAGGCTGCTGCCCAGGTTTTCACTGGCTAATTAATATCGATGATCTCGATATGTACTGGTTGAAAGCTAGCCCTCGGTTTTTAGTGCAAGTGTGTGTCAACTGTCAAAGCATAGATTGAGTGACTTGAGTCTTCTCTCAGACGATCCTTAATTAATGACTTGGCTGCTTGCTTTCAGCGTCTGCAACTTGATCGAGGATCACAAGCCTACTATAACTATGTAGCAACGTTCACTGAATCCAGTTAACACATGCAATTGAGTACTTCTCTCATGGAAGTGTCACATTTTTATGAAAACTAATTTTGTGGTGATCATATGGAACATATATATATCTGAGGTAGAAATATTAACAACTTGAATTGCATATGTGTCTACCGATTCACTACGTACGTACTGAGGTTCATGTATGTACGTATACGTACATCCTCAATTATCCCATGATCTATATATTGACAGTACAGATGTTCAATTATATATATATATATATATATATATATATATATATATATTCTTGGTTGTACTTGAGAGAGCTAGTCATATATTCGCATTTCAGCAGTAGGATACCAGGGTTTGGTTGATGCATGCGTGTTCTTCATATAATAATTTACTAATATATAAAGAATTATAGATACATATCTTGTCGAGATAAATGAGAAATAAATGCACATGTAAAGGGTTCTAGAAAAAATATATAATTTTCGATTTACATTAAGAAACTTCTCTAGCATGCACCACCAAGATGATGGATATATATAATGCCAAAATGCATATACATATGAGTTACAGACAAGAAATATGAGCTAGGCGGGTGTTAAGTGTATGCTGGGGGAGAGGTAGGCGAGTGTTAAGTATAATACGCTAGGCGGAAACTAGACAGGTGATAGGCGGAGACTAGACAGGCGGGTTAAACTGGGAGGGTGTTAAGTTTACCCTAGCGGGGCAAACAAGAGATTGAGTGAGTTATATGAAAACTGATGAGTATGCTGCTTAAAGACTTTACATAAACCAAGGTCTTTTACGAAACATATTGCATCATCATTTATTTATGCTCATTGTATTCTCTTGAAAGGTAAGGTCTTGGTTGATAAACTAGAATCACACACCACGTACTAAAACATATTACGATTCGAGATCGATCTCCAGATTTGCCTTAGAAATATATTCAGCATATGTATCCAGATTGTGAACAAAAGAGAAATATATAATCCTATTTCATATATATGATGAAAAAAATCTACAATGTACAAACTCTTAGATCCTGATCGAAAATGAAGCTCAAATATTTTCTAATTAAAGAGAGAAAATTATGAGGCAATTAACAACTCTGCAGTACTACTACTTAGAGTCTTAGAAGTCTTCCTAGTTCCTACGCCGAGCGAGTCCTTAAATTAGGACTTGGCTGAATGCTGCTTGTACATGGATGAACCATGAGGAGTGAAGATGGAAGCCACAGAATTGGCCAACACCACCACTATATATCCCCATCTTCACTTGACCCCTCTTCGGAATAGGGCGCCCCGAAGAACACCGCCGTGAACCTCCACCGTTCATCATGGCCCTCCTGCAAATGGCAGTGGAACTTTCCATCTGTATAACTCCCCTGAACTCTTTGAATGTTCTGGCAGCTGTGAGTGTTTGTGTAGAAAGTTTACTACTTGGTTTTGCTTGATGCTCTTCCGAAGCTCAAGGCTTTCTTATATAGTACTGAGCAGCGAGCATAACCTGTGTAATTAAGGGTAATTCAGTCTCTTAGGTTTTCATGCGAGCAATAATGCAGGCTCTATGAAAAGTAAAGTTGATGAACAATATAGTATTGGTGGCTGCTGCATATGCTTCACATGGTTTTTCTTTGTTTGGTTGGTTAAAAGAGCTGGGATACCACCACAACCACAAACACCATGCCAAACCGTTTGATTCCTTGTCAGTTATTGAAATTCGAGGAGTGGTATATATATAGTATAGTATACCGTACCTTTAATTTATAAATAACTGAAAAAAAATTTACTATTTTTCAATAATAAATTTACAACATTAATTACAAATTTACAACATATGTTTTTTATATTTACATATAATTAAACTAATTTACCACATTGACAACTATTTGTTTATAAACTTGTAAATATATTGTAGGTGAAGTAATTACAACTAACAAAACTATAATTATCCAAACAATCACTCTATTACCACAATAACAACAAAATTTGTCGTCAAATTTGTAAATGAAGGTATCATATACATGAGGGTACTGAAGAATATTCCGAAATTTGAACGTTTATTAAGTTTTTACTATGATATTCATCATCCAAAATCTAACACACAAAATCTAACACATTATACTACATAAGTACTCATGAATTTTCTTTAGTACCTTCATTTATATGATACATTCATTTACAAATTTGACAATAAATTTTGTTGTCATTGTGATAAATAGAGTTATTGTTTGGATAATTGTAGTTTTGTTAATTGTAATTACTTCACATACAACATATTTACAAGTTTATGAACAAAATAGTTGTCAATGTGGTAAATTAGTTTAATTATATGTAAATATATAAAACATGTGTTGTAAATTTGTTGTTAATGTTGTAAATATAGTGTAGAAAAATGGTAAATTTTGTTCAAATAGTTATAAATTAAGAATATAGTATACACAATTACACATACATAATATACAGTAATCATAATGGACTACGTTGTCATTGCATTAATTTTTTTGAACCAATCTCCTCACATGAAGTGTAGACTCTCCATAGTGGTGAGATTTCTTGACTTCTCTTTTGATGAAAAATGAAGTGTACACTTCATACGATCTATAGTTATCAGTTCAGGGTCTCTCCCATAGTATAATTGAAAGTCATAATCTCCACTAGCTAAGTAACAGTATTGTGAAGTTGACAAGATTCTTCTCACTTCAAGTTCAAGCACTAGGCTAAGAGGAGCTTTATCATTCATTTTTTTTTTTTTCCTAAGATGAGATAAGAAAGAAAAGAAGATGAGACCCGATTTCAAAAATGTGAAATTGATTGATTCAGACTGCAACATCAACCCACTCAAGGATTCTAGTTCTAGCTTCTCATGCATTGTATTGGCATAGATAAATTTTCTTCCACAAATAATCAAATACTTTTATTTATATATAGAATCTGGGTTGGTTTCAAATTACTACAAGACCAAGAAGAATTCATTTATTAATTCAAGCCCAGAGCCCAACACTTGTTGGGCCTTATATTTCTTCATTTGCTTCGTATCAGTGGCTCGTAAGTCCGGGACTCCGAGCAAACAAACTGTTCCCAAAGTATTTCAAATAGAACTGAAATCCACAACTTCATGAGAAAGAAAAGCTTTGGAATAACCTATTTTCGCTGTGATTCAATTACTGTTTTCCAAAACTCTAAGAATGATCCGAACACTTGTCTTGTTGAGAAAGAACATCAAGGCTGCGTGCTAAAAATACTCGGAACATCAAGGCTGTTGTGATTCACCGTGACCTGAAAGTTGGATTTGGGACGTGGGAATTTAGTCCTCTGCAGGATCTGGAGAACCCTTTTCCGAACAACGAAGGTTCTGTTCACTTGTGGCAAGGAGATGAAGATCTGATGGTTCCTGTTACTCTGCAACGATACTGAAAATACTAGATGGAAACAAATAAAGTTAATGCAGCGGAAATTTAACGAAGAAACTTATTTTACTATTGAATAAAAGTTTACAATCAATGATAAACTTATTCTCAAAAATAAATTACTTCACACTTGACTAAACACGCAAGTGTTTGTTACTTGACTAAACACGCAAGTATCTCTTACTTGACTAAACACGCAAGTATCTCACACTTGACTAAACACGCAAGTGTACGATGTCACGAACGTCTTGATTACCACGAAGGTCTTACGTTGAGAAGCCACGAAGGTCTTACACTCAAGATGCCACGAAGGTCTTACACTTTCTTCTCTTTTGGTTCGAATACTCAACACGATTCGACACCCTCTTCTTTTCTTTTTCTTTTCTTTTTGGTTCGAATACTCACTATGATTCGACACCCTCTTAGTATCAATTGGCCACAATATATATAGAGTACACAAACTCTATTCAATAGGCTAAACCTAGTTACCTATTACATCAATACTTGAAAGGTATATATCATATTAAAAGTGAATTCAATATGATACATACCTTAACAATTAAACCTAGCAACTAGGTTAAGCAACCACTTACTCTTCAACAACAAGGCCGGCTGCACCAACCATGCAGAACAAATCCTTGACATAAATACTTTCCTAGTTGCACTAGGAAAGTCCTTCATTTTGTCTTCAATGCAAACCTATACCAATTAGGTATTAAATCTTTATGACTTCAATTCCTTCCTAGTCGGCTAGGAAACTCTTTAAGATAGCAAACCCTAGGATGAAGCTGCCGCACCAATATTATAGCTCTAGGGTTAGTTAGAGACGTACACATCCGAGCCATTGAATTAATCAGGACACCCAAACATTCCTAGTTGTATTAGGAAGGTTTCATCACATAATAGCCATTCCTACTTGGTTCCAAATTCTTCTTTTCCGAATTAATCATGAATTAATTTCTTCAAAGCTTCCTTTCAAAGCACCATGCAAATTGCTTTTAACCTCCATCAACTCATGGAGGCCAATATACCTTCAGATACATTGCGCAACAACTTCCATGGATTCACTACCATGAGATACAAGGTGCTGGACACTTCTTCCCACAAGCTCAAGGGATGTCTGATGCTATATACTTTCAAGGCACTTCTAACTCGTGAGAAGAAGTAACCTAGCTACTGTAGCTAGTTATTTTCTCATGGTAGCTATCTTTTTAGTGCCCTCATTTTCTAGTTCTCATTATGATTTTGGTTCTGCATGTCAATAAAGGCTTCATTTTCCTTACGTGAATCTGGATTTAAGATTCTGATTATAATTTCGGTATGTACGATAAAGATTATTTTTCACCAGCCAGCTCTGTTGGCTTTTACCATTTATGTATGATTTGATTTCTCATTCATTGACCCCTCTTTCGAATCGATCAAATATATATATTCTTCCATGAAAATGCAGTTGTTCTTAGGATTGAATTTTGAACAGTTAGAGTTTGAGAAACTATTATGTGAAATCTGGTCGGGTGTACACTGAGTGTTTGATTCAGAGCAACATGTTAACTAGATCCAAAAGAAAAATTATGAAAATGTTAGAAAATTCGCCGTGATTTCAATGCCCTTCGTTTCTGTAACATGTAAAACAAGGAGATACTACAACAATCTAACGCTGTTTAAACTTTAAAGCTGAAGTTGAGCCTGTTCATCCTAAGGAGTGGTGAAGTTTGTTAATTGCGGCACGTTCCCTCTGCTTTCAGAAAGTAGGCAGGAGTGGCCACTAGAGAGTGCGCAACTTCACCTATTGGGTGACCAAATGCATGTTTTCCCAAGAAAAATTAACGATGTGATATTTTGAATCCCTCCGTCATATATGCAATGAAAAGTCGTAAGCAGTACCTCATAGAAACTAATAGTGATATTGAAGCTTGAAAGAGGTCGATCATCTTGATTAATTAGATTTTGTTTTTAATCCTTGGTCCTCTCACTCAACTCCATATATAGCTCTGGTGTTATAGTGATATTTGAAGTCATCCCAATCTAGTAGTATGAAGATGCACTGGGTTTTTTGTCTGGCTTGATCCTTTCCAATCTGTTTAATCATGAAGAAGAGATTTGCTCCAATCCGGGACCCCTTGCCAAGTTCTTCCACTCACTTGAGCACCATCTTCCAAAATTAGTAGAAGCACTTATGAATTACACTCACTTGAGCACCTGCTTCAGTTTCCACAATTAGTAGAATAACTAGTGAATCTCACTTCCTAATTAAGATAGAAATCCACAATTAGTAGAAATCATGAAGGATTAGAGGTCATGATTAGGATGATGGATGAATACACTTGCCCACCCAAATCTATCAACCTGAACTGAACTCATTATCAGCCACTTGCCTAACAATCTAATGCCAATGTGCCAAAACTTGCATACGCCTTGATGAGTTCAGAATGACTCGAACACTAAGTTATTTGATGAAGAATTTTAATATAACTATTGGTCTAGCTAGTATTTATCCACAAATATCAAAGCATACTAATATAATAAAAAATTACTTAATTACTTCGGCAATAAAAAAGAAAAAGAATTTATCAATTTCATTTCCCTTCTTTGCTTCAACTTGTAATGCAAAAACAAATGAGAGAAAAGAAAGAGTGAGTTCCAATTATGGTGCCATCACTTTCCTCTATATAAGTGCAACCCCCACAGACTCCAAAATTCCAAAACTTACAAATCACAGAAACCACACTCTCTCAAACACAAACACATTATTTTTCTCTTCTCATTCATGATATGCCTTTACATTGCTCTAGTATGGCTATAAAAGCCTCTCTCAATCTAGGACTTGTGAGATTGAATAACAAACACAAGCTCATAACCAACCACCTAGGAACAATTAGCTTCTCTAAAACCCACCACCACAAAATCTCAAAACCCATTGGCTGCTTATCCAAGCTCACCCAAACCCAGTCCTTCACAGTAATGGAGGACCCAAAAAGGTCGAGTCTTTCATCCCTACAACCAACCCAAGAGTTAGAAATTGCAGTCAGAGCAGTGCAAATGGCTTGTTCTCTCTGCCAGAAAGTTCAGGACAGTTTGATATCCAAGTCCGGCGCTGTTGTCCAATCCAAAGATGACAACTCTCCAGTCACTGTTGCAGGTTATTTTCTTCAACTTTTTACATTCTTTTATGAACTGGGTCGCTGTAAATTGTGTTGATTTGAACTGAATTCTCTGTGATCATGATTATGTAGATGTTTGCCTTTCTGGGTTTCTGATATTGTTCTTCAACAATATGATTAATATTGACATGTGACGTATTGCTTTGAATTGTAATTTGCTTTACTTGAAAGTGCTATAAGAATTTATGCTTAAAAATTTGACCTTGGGCATCTGTTTTGGTAGTTTCCTAGTGGCAAGTGGCAACTTTAGTATATGGGAATAAATTAAAACCATGATAGTCATTGTCTCCTAGAGTATTTGAAAGATGGCTGCTTTATTAAGCATTGGTTTTGATCTTCTATTTTATAATGTATGAACGTTGAGCTGACGCAGGAAATTTCATATGGATCAAAGGTCATTATCTGAGTCCTTATGCATTTCTTACCGTTTACAGTACAGAATTATTAATAGGCACTGTTTGGATTTTGGAGAGAGTATATAGGTAACTTGAGCCTTTTGAGAGTGTTGAGTCCAGTTGCTCAATGTCCTTTCTACCTTCAAAATCAATCTTTCTGCCTGTTCTTAAGATGGAATAAATCATAATGAACCGAATTGTGTCTTGGTGTAAGACTCGGGCAATTTTGTCTCTAATGTATACTTAGAGTCTCTGCATCAGGTTATATATCTCAGCTGTTTGTTGAGAACCTCATATTTTGTTGCCTCGGACTCATAATGATCACTTTTGGCTGCTCCCATTTAGATTCCTGATTGAGGAAGTCATCCTAATTTGTGAGCATCTTTGAAAATTAGAACAAAAATCAGCTTCAAAACCAAAGATAGGTTCCATAAACTATAATAACTTCTCCTCATCCTCTTTAGAAGTTGTTGGTGGTTCATGGTTTTCAACATCTCTTAAGGGAAGAGTGTACAAGAAAGTATTCACTTTCTAATGAAGTTCTAATTTAGAAAAAGTGAAACCTCTGGTCTGTAATTTTGTAACCAAATGATTACATGTTAGAGTTTAATGCTTCAGGGTTATCCTTTTGCTTGATGCCTCATGAAGTCGAAGGTTCACCATTATACAATGTAATAGATTAAGAGAAATCTCTCAATTTTTTATACTAAATTTTTAATTAAAGAGGAGGTTTTAGGCCTTCTGTTGTGTCTTATTCTCTTGAAATCTTGATCAAATTATGCAAACAGATTGGAGTGTCCAAGCAACTGTGAGCTGGATACTGTCGGAGTCATTTGGGAGTAGCAATGTATCCATTGTAGCTGAAGAAGACATTCAAAACCTGTCCAAGGCTAAGGCGGCTGGATTATTGGAAGCAGTAGTAAAAACTGTAAACGATTGTCTAGCTGAAGCTCCTCGATTTGGACTTCAAGGTCCGAAAAAGACCCTTGGGACTACAGAGGTTCTTGAAGCCATCAGTCGGTGCAACTCAACGGGAGGCCCTACTGGGAGATTTTGGGCTCTTGACCCTGTTGATGGAACATTGGGATTTGTACGAGGGGATCAGTATGCTATCGCTCTGGCGCTAATAGAGGATGGAGAAGTTGTGCTTGGAGTTCTAGGATGCCCTAATTACCCAATGAGAAAAGAATGGCTAAACTATCATCACAGGTATCACAGGATTATATCCAAATTGACCCCGCCAACATCAGAATCATGGGACAAAGGCTGTGTGATATACGCTAAAAGAGGTACTGGTGAAGCTTGGATGCAACCATTGCTCCATGTAAATAAGAAGTTTCTGTGGCCAAACTCTGCAAAACCTGTCCGAGTATCCTCTATCGATAATCCATCATTGGCAACCTTTTGTGAACCGGTTGAGAAGGCAAATTCAAGTCATTCCTTCACAGCAGGACTAGCTCACAGCGTTGGACTTAGGTACATATACTCTGAATTCAATTCTCTTTGCAATATGCCTACCAAAATTTGTCATGAATTTGAAGGCGCTCACATGAACTATATTGATATATACTCTGCCGTTCTTAAACATTAGTTACAGGCATTTTGCGCACTGTGATTTTAACCATCGAGACAGTGTGTTAAATTGCGTCCCTTGTAACATGATTGCAGATAAAAATAATTTATGGAACTCTGGAGGTTCAATAGATGCACCAGTTTTAGACTAATAGAGTTTGTCATGACTGCAGGAAACAACCTTTAAGAGTCTATAGCATGGTGAAATATGCAGCTATAGCCCGTGGGGATGCCGAGATTTTTATGAAGTTTGCAAGGGCCGGTTACAAAGAGAAGATATGGGATCATGCGGCCGGTGTAGTCATCATACAAGAGGCTGGTGGTGTGGTTTCAGACGCCGGGGGGCGTCCACTGGACTTTTCAAAGGGTATATACTTGGAAGGTCTTGATCGAGGTGTGATTGCTAGTGCCGGGCCAAACCTACATGACAAGATCATAAGGGCTGTTGATGCTAGCTGGGACTCCTCCAGCCTATAGTACCTGCTACTCAACATAATTGCACATAACTCCTTGCATTATCAAAGAGGAGCATTGTATATTAGTATTTTCATTTATCTACTTTTGTTTTAATAATTAACATAAAAATCAGTTTCTCTCCAAGGCAATCTGAACTTGGTGTTCAGAGTCAATTGTAACTGAAATTTTTAGGGTGAAAATCATCCAATTGCACCGGAAAGACGGAAATGCATAGGAACCAAAAAGAAGAAACCTAAACGGAATATCAACCAAGGCCTGCGCTTATGGCCCCAAGTACTTTTCTAATGATGCTGGCAAACTTTTCTACTGATATTTTCCATCACTCTTATCAACCACGTTATGTAATTCAGGATTGCTTAGTAAGCAACTTAACTATTAGGTTCTGGCTCGAGTCACGACACAAGTAACCCTTATATCTTTTTTGAAAAGAAAAAAAATAGCAGTAAATAGTCCAGTCAGATTTGTGACAAGGACAATGCTTTAATTTCCAGTCTGCATTTCAGCAAAGAACTTATTAAAGCCATACATGTTCTTAACTGACACGAATTCTTGACTTTTTGAGAGCTGCTATTGATTAAGAAAGGACTGCGAACTCACAAAGCCTCTTATAGATCAGTTCCAGATGGAGCAGCTCCATGTCCAAATCGATATTTAATACCAGATGGAATTAAGCAAAGTTGTTGAGGAAAGTTCTATATCACCAACTAGCTAGATGCAAAATAACTCTTTCTCCTTGATAAGCATACCTGCATGGATTCAAATGTCAACTAAGATAAGTAAACTGGTCGGCCCTAGAGTTTAATGGCTCACTGCTCAGCTCTTCCTGCTAACAACTTGATCGAACAGCTACAATAATATATGCCTGGTTCTTGCTGTCGATATCTAGGATACTCATCAACAGATCTTTTTTCGACCGCGACAATGAAAAACAATCTATATATGCTTCAGAGGATGTGAGAAACATTTGATCTAAACCTTCGGTTTAGCTGGTTCGTATAGTGTAGTATTGCTTGTTCATATACTACCAGAACCATAAGCACAACGAACAGGATCCCATAAGCACAATGAGCCACATATGGATGAGCTTAAGAGAGTCCTTCACTTCCATAATAGTGATAATACTCTTGGAACTACCCTAGCCTATAGGCATATATGCCTCAGTGCCTCACTACGAGGAGAATAAGTGGGATTCAACTTTAATGGGGTAGGGATGGGTCCAAATAAAAGAACCAGTGGATCATATTCATTGATAAAGAAGACGTCAAACATCAATGAAAGTTGAAAAGTAGGAATTGAAGAGAAACTGCATTTTGGATAAGTAAAGATCTGCACACTAGGAGTTTGGCAAAACTCATGCGCAAACTTAGATTGAGTAATATCTACATAAACAACACTATCTATGCTATGTTGACACTTATTTTTTAATCATCTTCCGATCATCTACGTATGGTATCAGATCTTTGTGTATAGAGTTTGAATTCTCCACCCATGATTATGTATAAGTACATCCGATGCTCTCTAAGTATAAGTGCATGAGGAACGGTTGCACATGAGAGAGAGTATTGCGACGTTACGGCACTACGATTGTCTAACAAGTTAGTCCACACATAGGGTTTGAATGTGTTGTGCCCGAACAGTACGTCGTCCTAGTGCTTGTAGGTTTAGCATACGGGACTTGCATGCGTAGACTATATATGCACTTGAAGCTGTATCCAACCCTTGAACTATGACAGAAACTGAAAATGATGCCTAGCAAAGATGACCTATTAGGTCGACCATTTCAAAGATTTGGGGAACCAAAGCTCAACGCACACATGGTGAACGATCACCACTAATGAGTAGTGACCAACACCTCCACAAGTGCAGATGTGTACCTGCCTTGAATGTGGCCATGTCTTCAAGTTTCACCGTCGTCTTTAAATGAGTTTGCAGATTGGAAGTTGGCCATATTTATTTCATGTCTTAAGAGCTATACTTAATATTCCTCCCTTGTGACAGCCAAATTCTAACTCAACTATGCTCTAAACTTTGCTATATATTATTTACGTACATTATACCTCATTATTCGAAATATTTCGATTTAGATATCATGAATTTGGCTGATCAAACTTATGGAGATGGATAGATATATAGATCATCATAGATGATACAATCTAATTGAATATTTTGTCGTCTCCTGCATGAAACTAATTATCTAAAATCAAAGTCGGTCTACATATTGGTGTATATCCCAGTATACTGTGGGTTCCCAATGTTAATAATATTATCATGTAAAAATTGCGGATTTCCATTTCGATGGTGCATGCATATCAGTAAATGAGTTACCAAACTTCATGTGTCAAACTTTGATGATTCCATGAATAAAGAGAGGGAAAATATATAAGAGAGGATAATTATTGCACCCAACCTACTCATCACCTCCTTCAACTGTCTTCCAACACCTCCTCCTCCTCCTCCATCAATGTCCTTTTTTCTTCCCACTATCATATATCCACTTCAACTTTTATATATCTCTGACTCTATATATATCCCCTTCTCACAAACACTACCTTCTCTTCTATCTCATCACACTCCCACAAAGCAAATATGATCCCAACTACAAGTCTTCTCTTGCTTACTTTGATCCTCACTGCTTCACTTGGTGGCTTCTCAGCTCGACCCGACTCCACCGGAGCCTTTTCAGCTGAGCTCAAGCACTCGAGCAACAAGAACAAAGGTGGAGGAGCTGGTGGCAATAACGGTGGTGGAAACAATGGTGATGGCGGCATGGGAGAGTTCTTTGGGCCTGGAGGTGGGTTTGACATTCCCGGGTTCGGAAAGGGGTTTGGAAAGGGCTTTGGAGGCGGCTATGGTGGCGGGTACGGCGGTCCGAATGGAGGCCACTCAAAGGGTGGTATAGTGAGGACTACTCAGGTATGCAAAGAAAAGGGTCCTTGCTTCAACAAGAAGCTGACTTGTCCTGCTAAGTGTTTCACCTCCTACAGCCGCTCCGGGAAGGGCTACGGCGGCGGCGGTGGAGGCGGTGGTTGCACCATCGACTGCAAGAAGTGTACTACTTATTGCTAGAGGAATAGGTTGGCCGGCCTCCTGTTGTTGTTATGGTGCAGCCAGTTAGATGGTAACTACTAGTTTATAGAATCTACAAGTTTGTAATAGATCCTATGATCGAGACTATTCTATGTTTTTACCGAGTCGCTTCATCACTAATCTATTTAGTTAAATAAAGAATTAGTTGGCAATGGAGTGGCTTAGAGTGTTTTACTTTGTGTTTATGTTCTAAAAGCTTTAGGGTTTGGCTGGGTGTTATGCTTGTGTTGAGAACCCAATATTTATGGTGATGTGTGCTTTATTTATCTCGAGGCAAGTGTTGTATAGGTATTTGCCATCTTCCCGTTCTCATGGGCAAAGACCCAGCGCAGACCCAGATTCCCACCACAAGTTCAATATGCGCAAGACTGTAGCTTAAGTAGTTTCAACAAAGATCATTCAGAATGCTTGTGATTGCAATAGAATCGTTCTTATTACTAATCGTTACAACAATAATCAAAATAAAATATAGTCAAATTCTATTTCATATGATTATTGATTGTAATTGCTTGACGACGTATGCCACATAGATTTGAAATTAAAATTGTTCTTCAGGAACAAATATAGATTATCATTCTTTGGGAAATGATACAACACATATAGATGATCTTTAGGAGAAGAAGAAAAAAAGTAAGCTTTCGTATTGATCAACGGAAAGAATAAGGAAAAAATATTTGTATATTTAGTTGCCAATGGAGTGGCTAAGCATTGAATTCTGTCTTTCTTTATTAATTAAGTGAATTCTAAATGTGAGTAATACTCTTAATTTATTAAATTATTTATATAGAGCTCTTAATTTATTAAATTGTTTATATAAAGACATTTATGTCGATAGAACTCTCTCAAATAAAACTGAATAAAAAATAAGACAGGAATGCTAATGACAACCCTCTAAAGTCTAAACTCCTCTATAGTTGGGCAGTAGTGCGCGGAGTACCATACCATACCAAACTGCCAAGGCCATTCTCATCTTAGAGACAACCCATCTAAACTGAAAACCAAATCGTTATTTGGTAATACTTAACCTCTTTAGTGAATTGCAGAAAGCAATTTCATAAACAGAAGCTTTGCAAGCCCTGGTTATGATGCTTTAGTCTCCATTGTAAATGCTTTGAGGTATATAGTTGCAAGCCCTGGAACTAACCATGGATCAATTAGAATTATTAGGTGAACATAAAAGTTACAACTCGAGTTACACGACCCTGTAATCCTAGATGTGGTTCCAAAACATTATACTAAGAAATGTACTGAATTAAACTCTTACAGAATTCTTAGAAGCTGAAAAGTGCAGAAAAGGTGTTTCTAACAAGCCCTGGATTCAAATTTCAATATCACTCCGATATACTAACAAAGGTAGCACTTCAATCACTTGTGAAATATGTAAAGCAGGTACAAATAAAAAAATTACAGCTCGGGCAAAACATCTGTATCCGCAAATCCTGTAGCTAAGGGCATATACAACCTAGATCAATACAGAGTCACCATCTTTTCAACTGAGTACATGTTTCTTTGCCTTATATTGCTGCCCTCACAACATGCCTTGCTCCCTCCCGCCTCATTTCAGCAGCTTTACCACTTCCCCGGAAGTACATGTATACTTGCTGCACATGTAAAGAGAAAGGGGTGTTAAAAAAGAAACAAAAACCAGGAATCTAGTGCAGCAACAGAAACCAAGATAGTGCAAATCCTTTTGTGACAAATTGACGAGGGCAAGACCTGAATAACCCAGATGCTAAGCACTGATTCAAGACAGAACATGCCGAATCCAATGAAGTAGAAGATCTATAAACAGAGTAAAATCATCAGCATCAGACACATCACATTGTAGTACTATAAGACATATCAAAAGCACAAAATGATACTTGTAGGTTTTGTACATAGTTAAAAATTCTATATTATCATATATCCCTTAAACAGAAAGAGGAGTTACGGGTACATGGACTGTCATACAATAAGCAAATTCTATGTCTTACCCCAACCAAAGCATGATCACTCAAAACATCAATTGCAGCCAGAATGCCACTGTTCCAAAAAGAGCACAACAGTTCATCATAAGTAGAGAATACAAAAAATAAAAAAGAACAATCATAATTCAAATCATAAACCATGTTCAAGGGAAATTCCCAATATAATTGCTTAGAAGCATCCACTAGATATACAATCTTATCTATACAACCTTATCTGTGTATGTGACTAAGAACTTCTACATACTGTATTGTAGCATGTCTGTGAACAAATCTGTGCAGTCCAGTAAACTTAAATTAAGGTTTCTAGGGACATACGTTAGAGATTTTCCTTTGAAGATTATAGGGGGAGCAACCGCAGCAAAAATGCAGAAGCCAATGTGAAACTGTAAAGAAAATAAAAAAATATAAGTAATGTGGAGTATACTAAAAATGCAGGAGTAAATTGCAAACATACTACATTTAAAAATCTGAAAAAACATTACCAGATAGAACAGGAAAAACCATCCGTATTTCAAAGCACTCTCAGACCTGCAATAAGATAACAATATACTCGTCAGTTAATTCATTATTCCACTTGCTTTCAGAAATCACAAATGCATTACATAAATTGTCATTGGAGAGGGATTTCTACAATGCACACATTATTTGTTTAAAACATGCAGCCAGTGAAACATATTCATTGCTTATAACTAACAGAAGAAATTTGTATCGTAATGGAGAGAATTTGTTTATGGCTTACTAACAGGGGAATAGTTAAGCTAGAGCTTGTTATTTATATCAAAATAAATCAACAACCATATCTCCACTAAGAGAACATAATACCTGAACACGCGGTACAGAGGGCGGTACCACAGCACATAAGATCCAGGTGCCCCAGCAATGAAATATATAACCGCGAGGAACCAAATTTTCACCCCTGTACCAACAAGAGAATAATCAATTTCACCAAACTCGAGATGGCAGATCCCAATTAATACTCTAGCATATGCAGGACATGGACACAAGGTATAGCTTCTTACACACCTTCACCCTTAATCCAGGCAGTGGTCACAGCTATGATATTCCAGAGTAGGCAAGCAATAATTCCTGCATAACATCATCATTCATCAATAAAAGTTGATAGTCTTCAGTATCTAGTCCAAAATTTATGTTATTTCTAGCAGGGGGCTGGAAAGACCACATAGAGCAATTTAGACAGTCTATCTGAACACCTAAACAATATAGCAGAAGCCGAACTAATGCAAGGATATATGGAAAAATAAGAACTTTTACCGTTCTTGGTTTAATTTCATCAAAATTGAGGCCTCAACACCATGTTACAAGGCCAACCACCCACCAACAGCCATGATTTCAACTAAAGAAATCTATACAGCACATATGTGTATCTGAATTCTTTTTTTGATTGCATGCAATTAGAATTATTACCATATATTATCAAATGATATCTAAACTATGCAACAGTTCACATACCTAACCATGTTGTAAATGCGACATACTGCACCCTCTGTAAATGAATTGGTATTTCATTAGCAATATCGTGATGGATAAGTGGAAAGAATGGCGGCCAATTTTTTTCCTCGAGAACAATTCCAGCTGCAAAACAAAAAGTAGCACGGCAAGATTGTAGGTGATCAACTTTCAGAGGACATCTTTAGATAAGGTTTTGCAGAAATTCATTTAACCCCAAACAATGAAGCGAAGATGAGAAGTCAAACAAGCGGATTCTTCAGAAAATAAAGGCAAGCCATTATACCTCGTGCTGCCGCATCTTCTTTCCGTTTTACAACCTACATCAAGCATTAAAAGGAAGAAAGGATATTGAAATTTGTATTGTGTGGATGAACAAAGAAATAAAATATGAATTAGCAAAACATTTGATGCCATGTTTTTTAAGCAGACAAAAAAAAAACTGCTATAAGAATATTGAAGTAAATATGTCAGAACTAATTCCCAGTAAATATGTCAGAACTAATTCCCAGTAAATATCTCAAGACTCATATTAATCTCTAACCAGAGGCACCGTAAAAAATGCATAATGGCAAACATCAGCGCTCTAATCCTTTGTGTTCAGGATAATTGAAAAAAGTTCACTCTTGATTAAAAGAATATTAATAATAATACGACCAGGTCGACACACATCAGTACCCTACAGCTGAGCAAATATATTTCCATGCAAACAGAATTTAGAAGTTCTTTCAAGTCATACCTCTTCACGCTTTCTTAGTTCAGCTTCTTTAGCTTGGAGTTCCCTCTCCCTCTTCTTCAAATCCTAAACAAAATAATAATAACTAGAATTAGAAAAACCCTAAGACAAATACAACTACACTAATTAACAACGTCAAACTCCAAACTCACCCCACTTCCATCAATAGGTATGTCGACGGTTTCACCAATACCATAATTGAAACCAGCACGCTCTGGAGGCAAAGGTGACAGTCTGGAGTTCTTGGCAGGCGCAACGCTTCCATGATTCTGGCAACACACACACACATATTAGAGCTCAAACAGGATAAATAAAACAAGTACAGTTTCTAACTTACCATGCCTGATAAGTTTACGGTCGATTCTACGACTTGCGAAAAGATATCTAACAATCAAGGAACCTAATAGTCAACAAAGTAAGATGCACAAAGCTTCAATAACTCGAATATATTTCTCGAAAACTATCTCCAACAAAATTCTGAGCATTTGCGTTGATATAAGGCAAAACTAAAGTGATAAACACTTCTGAATCAATTTCTTCAACATCTCCGATGCAGTTTTGACTGATTATCTTTACACATAGAGATTCTGATCATAATTTTCTACCGCAACCTAATTTTAACACGTATAACAACCACACAGACTTCAAATTAACGAAAGATTTCTACTAATTCAAATTAGATAAGCTACAAGCTGAACACGATTCACTACAATTTCAGTGATAATCACAAAACCGAAAGAATCGTAGATCTTAAGATCTACCAAATCCACGAAGACTAGCTAAAATCCACGAAACCTAGCAAGTCAACATATCTTCAAATCCATTGACTAGATTCAAACAACAAAATCCTCATCCAAATTAAACCGAAACGAGAACCAGAGAATCGGAACAAGACACTCACCGAGAACGGATTGACTTCCTCTTCTTCAGCGAAGGGGTTACTATCGAATCGGCCAGCCATGGATGAGCCTCTAGTGCTTCTGTAACAGTCTCGCTTAGAGATCTGAGAGATTTAGAGAAAGGGAAAACTTGAAGGTTAAGAAAATGGAGTTGAAAATAGAGACGAGAAGAATTTGAGGGCACGAAGCTTAAGTGAGGATTGAATTAGAATTCTAGAGAGAGAAATGAGAGTATAGACGGTTTTCTAGAGAGAGAAAACGGAGGACTCGTCTCTACTCGTTTGTCACTTTTTTGACAGCGACGCGCCGAAGGCGGCTTTTGTTTTTGATTTTCGGATTCTTCAGGGGCAAAATTTAAAATTCGGGTTTTTTTTTTCTGATTGGGCGTTTGGTATTTCTTAGAAGAAACTAAGGATTTAATTTAAAAAGAAGAAAATAAGTGATGCATTAGTTGTATAGTTGGTCAATTTATACATTATCATGCTCTATGTTGTTGCTTTGGTTGTAACAAATTCTGTTATTGTTGTATTATGATTGTTGGTATGGCAATATGACATGTCACTTTCCGAACAGTTTTACGATTTAATAGTTTTATTATTCTGGCGACGAAAAAGACGAGAGTTTTAAAGATTTCAACAATTCAACTAAATTGAAATTTTAAAACTAAAGAGTATTGATGAAATTTCTATAACCTAGCCTTTTGCAATAATCACATGCATATGGACTATTACATTTGCAAACTTTTCGATTATGTGATTCAATGTTTTGTTTTTGTCAAAATTTTCTCATGTCTAGTCTATACTAGGCACAACCGCACTAGTTGTAAAGACTTGATTGATTAATACGCGTTATATATTGATATGCTTCTAGAAGGACTAATGTTCCATGCTTCTCATCTCCTACTTTTCTTGTTAGGCAAATTTATTTAGATTTGCTAGGGACCGTATAGGAAACCTGGTACTTGAATATTAGTCTAGTTGTCAATAATGTATTCCCCTCTTAACTTTCAATTAACTATACTTAGCTTTCAAATATTCCATCATTATACTTATAAACATTACATTCCTCATAGGCATCAGCTTTACAGGGTACCACTAACTTTACATAACTTGCATGATTCACTTTAGCCAATGACTGTTGTAGATATAATTAGATTGAGCAATGCAGGCATGACAGAACAATGTGCACAGTATATAGAACAAGAATTGGAAAACCTTGTATAAGAGTAAAGGAGCAAAAGAGCTGGAACAATATACAGGGAGGTAAACTAGTTGCAGGGAACAAAGTTTTCTGAATGTTTAATTAATGAATTGATTATTGAGTTCGATCAACACTACAGAGACTAACTACCGAGTA
This sequence comes from Potentilla sterilis, assembly GCA_963682095.1. Lineage (NCBI taxonomy): Eukaryota > Viridiplantae > Streptophyta > Magnoliopsida > Rosales > Rosaceae > Potentilla > Potentilla sterilis. Next base: position 2,835,085 of record OY821755.1, read on the forward strand.
TAGAGGACTATGTATGAAATGAAGGTGCACTAAGATTTTCTGTAGTTAAGAGAGCTTCAGTGGCTGCTGCGTAACCGTTGTTTCTTTCTCCGTCTTTGGTCGTTTTTGAATGGATCAATCCACTTCTTGTCCTCTTCTACAGCACGATTCCACCGTTCTTTGAACATTGTAAACTCCCGCGTTGATTGCCTTCGAATCTGCCCAAGTCCATGTGAAATGTAAGAACCGAATGTTCTATCTAGCTTTCCGGATGTGATTTTGACTTAGACACTACACAAGCCCATAAACTATCTTAACAAACATTCAATAGAATCTCACCTCAGTTCTTCCATCATGATTTGAAACAATATGTTTCTGAATATCAATAAGAACAAAAATTAATAAGTTGGTACGCTAGCGGCTAGCAGTTATAGAACCTTAGATGAAAAAAGAGTCAGGAGAGAAAGCAGTTATTAATTGCTTGTGGTAAAGTGTACCTTCTTAGAATTTGAAACCTGAAAATAGGGAGAGAAAGCAGAAACTGTTAGTTTAAGAACAAGAATTAATGTTCAGGACAAAGGGGAGAGATGAAAGGAGCACTAACCTTTCTTTCCTGAGAGTCACCCCCTCCCAAACTTTGTATGCCCTTATGAAAAATAAATTCAGTATCAACAACTCCCACATTCTTTGTACGGTCACCCTGCAAAATGCCATAGTTTATTTATGACCTCTGCTGAATGCTCAGTATTCAATACCCGGAAAGGATAAGCATCCTAAGCAATTTTGGGCAGTACAAAGCCTCAGAGCAAAAATCATTGTAGAAGAGAACTATGAAAGTAGATATTACCTGCGCACAATACCCAAGCTTCATGTCCAGACCCCATCCATGTACAAGATCATTCTGACCAACAACAAAGCATTTCCAAAGTGAAATTTGACGTGTTAGTGGGTGCTCAAGTTTAATAAAATATAGTACTCCAAACGATACAATTGAGAGTTGGAAAACAATACAGTGAGGATACAGATGTAGTTTGATGTTAGTAACAAGAGTATATGATTTTCGTCATGTCTCAAAATATTAATCGAGTTCATAGACCAGTATATAAATATTACCTGTATAAGATGCCAAGTGCAATCCCAGGCTGATCTTGAAAAGACCGGAGCCATGCCTTCAACAAACCTGCAAATTGTAAAGTTAAAAAGACTATGAAAGCTGACACATGTATTCTATAGTTATGACCCATACATTAAGACCATTGAATCCTGAAAACTGGAGTTCTATGTATTTCAGCTCAGCTATGCGAAGCTGGCGGATCACCCCTAGAAAGCATGAACTTTTAGAAAGAAAGTAATACAATCAGGAAGGTCATCAATGGAAACTCACCCAGTGCATGGTGGTCCTTGACTTTCCTCAGTACACTTCACACTGCCTCTGCTATCATAAACTCTCCTGCACAGTGAAAATGTTTTATGAGTATAACAAGTGTATTCAGAAAATATGAACAAAAATTTCTGAAACCACCCTATTTACCTATGGAACTTCTTTTTTTTAGCACGAACTGTAATTCTATGATGTATCTCAGATGAATTTGGATGCAAAGCTGGCTGAGATATCTCGAATCCTGCTCCTCTCACAATTTCAAGGTACCTGAGAAACAACATCCAATATGAACTGACAGGGTCTACAAAGAGTGTGTAGACTCTTAATAAGAACTAGAAAGCAATTTCGTATGCTGCCCCTATCAGACGAAGTACAACAAGAAAACGAGTAAGTATGATGAATTGATGATGGAGTAATAAACTTCAATTCAATTGCTCCCTTACCATGTATTTTTTTTATTATAATCTTAGTACATTTTAAGATTCCAGTCATCATCTAAAACGACTCTTTGTAGTTAAGGGTAAATAACACAAGAAGCGTACCTTGCTGGGTGGAAATTTTCAACCCCCAAATCTTCATCCCAAAGGAATATGTAATCATAAATGGACACAACATCTGGATGTAGAAATCGTTTTGCAAACCACCTGCAAACACCCCAAAAAAAGTGAAATGAGAAAATCAAGAACGTAGGACCTGCTCTTTGATTACTCCCAACAGTGAGAGGAGACAAATTGTATTAATTTTAGAGACATCGACCACATTTTCAGGAACGTGGTTCATAGTTGAAATAGTCAGATAGCTGCCAAGTTTTGGATAAAACTTACATATATACATATTATATACAATCATAAGAATAGTTGCTTAAAGCCAGAGAATTGCACAAGATCATGAACGCAACTGCTAACATACCACTTTGTTTGGTTGCGGGCAACTATGTGTATGGCCTCATCACTCCACTCAAGATCCCACCACCCTTTGACATCCCCATCATAATGGAAGAGTATAATTGTAAAGTTTTCTGGAAGAAACTGAAATTGATAAAATTAGGTCAAGCATGTGAGTTGATAGCATTTTGAACATTATGTAGAAAAATCTACTACCTTTTGCACAATTTCATCAACACTATCCTTCTGCTTTATACCAACTGCCATAGCCAGTAAATTGCGATTGCTATAATCAACCTGAATCAAAATAACCACCCCAAATCAGACAAGTGTAATCATCAGCACAATAACTACAACAAAGAAACTTCAGTTTATCCATTAAAGCGCACTCCAGTCTAGCACTCATCATTAGGTGTTTGACAGAGTAAGCAGACATGCAAGAGAAACATAAAACAAGACAATTAGAGTATTACCTTTAATTTTGAACTGGTCAGCCATAAAGGCCTTAGCTCTAAATCAGACCTAGCTTGTACTATGCCACGAGGCAAACCATCCAACGCTCTAGAACTCAAATGAATTTCCTGAAAGCAAGCATAAAAAATACCTTGATAAGGATCTAATGATGTCTTACTTTAAGGTGTTACAAAACACACAGAAGAACCAAAGCAAGAAAAATTCATTGCAGCATGCAAAGAAGAATCTTAGGATTACCTGGTTAAAGGGATGCATTTTTTCTTCCATCTGCAATTGTAGAAGAGAAATTGTAATCAGTAGAGTGACCACTATGACAACAAAAACATTACTTACAAAAATGTAACATAATGGTCTGATTCAGAAAATAGATGGATTAATCTACCTCTGTCTCCTTATAAGCCTGATATTGATAATGGGTGGTTCTATACACAATGAACAACATTACTGTACACACGACTCCCATAAACGACACCTGCTTCATCTTTAGTCCTCCGCTTTTTCCCTGCATCAGCAACATGCTTTATACTCGATGCACCAACTTCTGGGAAACCTCAAACTCAATGCTATAGAAATATACATGAAGCGATAGTGCAACATACCCCATCGGAGAAGCTATTCTTCTTCTTGAACACCCATATCCACGAGTACGATGATTTCATCGACATCAAAGCCTTCTAATTTATCTTCATAACAAGCTGCAAATCAGTCACATCAACCCGACAACAATGTCAGTCGTCATTCCAACCAACTGGTACCAAACAATATCATCTCCACAATTTTTACAAAACACCCCTCATCCAAAACCAGTACGAGAATAACAAACACACTCAGTTATAATCTACCATCAATTAAACACTAGGAGATTGAAGAACCTACCGAACTTCGATTGGAAAAAAGAAAATTACTTAACAAGTCCTAAAAGACTAGATAATGTAATCTGGCACCAGAAAATTTGGTATAAACAAAAAACAAACCAAACCAAATAAATTCATCAAACCACAAAAACAGGTAACTTTCTAAAACTTCAACTCCCCCATCATGGGAAAAATCTCAACAACAAATGGATCCCATTAGATCTTTATAACCCAGAAACCGAAAAATCCCCAGCTAAACAATCCAATCAATTTCCACATTCCACAGTCCCCATTGAACGATCATGCAGCTTAATCATATTAAAGGAAAAAAAGGAAGAAAAAAGAAAATAATAATCTTACCCGAGATATAAAAAAAGCAGAGGAATTTGTTACTGTGCTCGTCTGGAAACGCCAACAGTATAATCAGCCGGGAAAGTAGAAGATCAAATCAACAAAAATAAGGCCGGAAAATTCTTACAGCTAAACAAAAACAGAGGCAGTGTCACTTAGACAAGAGACGCCAAAAAAGACAATGCCCCGTAAGATTCGGGCAAAAGCAGCAACAGAGAGCCAAAGTCCGAATCAGATTTAGAGAGAGAAAGAAATAGTCGAAAGGGAGAGACCGCCGGGCTCGCCGAGTTTTCAGGGCTTAATGGGCTGTGAGCTGTTTAATGGGCTTCCCGCCGACGACGAGTGTCGCTCACTGCATCAGACACAAAGCTAACCGAAGCCTTCGTGTCTTGTCACAACTCTGCTCTCTCTCTCTCTCTCGTCGTATGGAATTTTATAGTGGAAATCTAAGTCCAGATGGAGCCGTTCGGTTTGGTGCGGGGTTCTTCTGTTTTTGGAATATTATTTAATTCTCAGTTATGGAGCAGTGGGGTATTTTTTTACCGTATAATTACGTGTTATTTCTGATTTTACTAATTAGATAAAACGTTACGGTAATGAGAATTTCAATAGTTGGTGCTAGAAATGCGGATGTTAGGGACTATGATTAATGGCTCGGTGAGTCACACAATTGTGTCCCTTAAATTTTATCCGCCAATTTTTAAGAATAGTAATTACACTATCTGATATATTTTATATTAAGAACAGTGATCGTTGAGTCATATAATTGTGTTAGTTAAACTTTATCCGCTAACTTTAAGCTATTTGAAGACTCGATATATTAAAAAGAGAAACTCTTCACTGAGATGATTATATCATTTTAAGATCGTGACACTTAAACTTTATCCCATAAGTTAAGCGATTAGAAGATTTAATATGTTAAATGGGAAAAACTCTAAAATGAAATGGTTATATTGCGTATATTATAAGGACTTGTACGATAAATGTAGAAAATTTGAATACGGAGTTTCTAAATGAAGAATCGTGATTAGTGAGTGGGATATGATTATATTATACAGTAATAAATTATTATATAAATAAGAAGTCCAACTGAAAATTTGAATCGGGGTGCTTTTGTTATTTTCCTAATTTCTGAAATGGTTTCCACATAAACAAACAGATAGCAGCCCCTGTGCGGTCAAGTGTCACCGTCTGTCTTACTCCACAGTACAAACCCATATTGGAACTTTCCGGTCGGCTGGGTCTTCTTTCCTTATCCAAATTTCTATTACTTACTAGTAACTTCAATACTAATTACATTTGGATTTTTTTACCTCTTTAAGAGATTTCACATTGTTTTCTATCTTAGACAGAAGATAAAGATAAACCCATATTGTAATATCTGGTTGAGCGTATACTTATGCAATTAATACCCAAAATACCATAAATAAGGATTTATTATAATTAACACAATATGAGTAATACAATATTTATTTTATTTTTTTTTAATCAATCAACGACAGTAGTCTCAAAGACTTTGTAGACCCAGAAACTAATCCGCGCTGTGCGATCTTGTTAAGCGCTTCCTCCCCGCAGTCACTAAGAATAAATTGAGATTTAACTCTAATTAGCGTCGACGGGATTCGAAGCTGGGTATGAGGGATTCTCACACCAAAACTCTTACTAACTCGACTAACTGTAGTGGTTATGAGTTATACAGATCTAACTCCAACTCATTTTTATAATTTTAATTTTTGACTCCATATATTCTTTTTGAAATATAAATTTTATGACAACGTCATGAACTGTAAAACCAGGGTCTGGAAAGTGGAAACCTTAAAACAGAGATGGAGGGAGTCGGTATCTCATCAAAATATCAGAATATGAGACTTTTCGAAGGTATAAAGTATAAACAAAGATATAAAGCGAGGACTTCAAGATTGAATAGATGGAAGAACACGTTATCATCCAACAATACATTATGTACTAAATAAACAACATTTGGAGATGCACGATCTATAGTATATGGTATTTTCCCGTAATATGATCCTAATCAGCCAATACTTAAAGATATAAACCAAATATTAAAAGATAATCCTTAATATTCGTTTGGCTCAAGTTAGGTGTCCAAAAGCAACACGTGTTGCTATGTGATAGCCCTAGTTGGTAAAAAAGTTGGGGAGCTGGTTTTGTCATGTATGATATTTTCTAAATTCACATGCATGATGGGTTCGATTTATTTAGTTGTTGGTTTTGTGTGGTTTAGCTTTGTGATTATTGGCTCTATATTAGATAGAGAGATGGTTAGGGGGTTGTTGGGGGAGGGTTGAAGTGGTTTTATTTCCTAGTCAAACATTACCAATTCCACGCACCCCACGTTTTCCTTTCTCCATCGGGAAACAGGAAACCCCTTTACCTGTCATAGTCAATGAAAGGATGCTAGAGAGTCATATGTATAAACCAAGTAAAGCTAGCATCCTTGTGAGTTCTAACCTTTGAGATTGATGAAGAAAATAATGAGTTTATGTTTATGAATCCATTGAATTTGTAAATCTCACACAAAGAGCAACAGTTAAGCACACATAAAGTGTAATTTGACTTCACACAAAAATTTATTGGAGATTCGTTTTCAAATCATTTGTTATATGTCACATCTATAAATCGACTAGTCTTGAAAAAATATAACCATCTGTTGTCACTAATGTGTAGTTATGTAGACGTCAAGTTACATCAGCCCAAATTGTTCAAAACCTTCTTCCAAGATATTACCATCTGTTGTGACTAATGTGTAGTTATGTAGACGTCAAGTTACATCAGCCAAATTTTTCACAAATTTGACTTCTCAATAACAAACATGTGAAAGAGATAGCTATAGCTAAAGATGAAACAAAATTTTGGTTTCTTCCGACTGCTGTGATGCATTTTTACAATGTAATCCTTCTAATGTGTCTGGACTAGGAAATGTTATGTACACAAGATTCCTATACCCCAATTTACAGCTACATCTACTTACTTGTACGACCTCTTTTCCTCTCCTTCACAGGAACTACATTTTGTTGACCAAATGTTTTACGTCCCACTTTTCTCGAGTGACCAGAGGTCCTCTTTGTCACAGCAGCAGATCCGACTGAAGGAGAGGAATCTGCATCAACATTACCACCTTTCTTACTTTTGTTTGAAGTCTTAACAGCAGCCTTTCCGGCATTGGTAGTTTTTTTTGACAGCTTTCGGTTAGCAGGGTGAGCACTTCTAGGTTTTACTGGAGGATTACACACTAGTGTGTTGTTAGATAGGTTTGCAGAGGTAGCCTTGCTGATAGAATCCTTGAGATACTGCCGCAATGTTTGGGTCGTGAGGTCTCTGAGAAGCAAAGCAGATTTGTATTCGCGTGTGCTCTTAGAGTAAAACACTAGGGCATTGTTGGCGAGCAGCAAGAGATCTCGCAACAGTTCCTTAACTGACTTGACAGAGTGGCTTGCAATTCGTGATCCTATTGTGTCAAAATCCATGTGCCTATGGATCATTCTCTTATATCTTCTTCTCTTCTGTATTGAATATGGAAGATACATATATATAACTGTAAAGCATAGTTGTAGAGATCATTATCTAATAAAAAGCGTCAAATATTTTCCATACCTGGCTATCAAGTCGATGACGAAAGACAGAAGCACTTTTATGTTCCAAAATTTTATTGAAAACATCCAACAAATCGTTAGTTCCATGCTTGATCAAACCTCTACTGCAATCAACTGCAACAGAAGATCTCAAATCTTCACGACAGTCGCTTGTTGAATGTTCTATGCACCGCAAGCCAGTTACAGCATCAATTGAATCCAAAAATCCACTTTCCCCAACACTCACCTCCTTAACATCCCTACTACAATCCTTCCTCTTCCTCTTTCCCCTTCTCTTTCTTAGAGTCCCTCCAAGTCCACCATAGAAAGCTCCAATTGAGATTTTCTCGTGCTTGGATGATTGTGAAACTTCTCGTTTAGTCTCCGTGTCTTCAGCTGACAATGTAGCTGGTATCTGGCATTCCAGTGAGCAGCTTGTCAAGGCTTCATACGTGAAACTGCCAGCAGATGGCTCATCCTTACAAATCTCTTTAGAAGGGTAACGTCTCTCTGATTTTTGAGAAGGAACAGGTGATTCTGTTTGGCCAGAGCCATTATTGGTGCAACCATCTTCTTCTTTCTCAGTTTTGAGAGATTCAAGTTTTGATTCCAAAGACCTGTAAAAAAGCCACATTGAGTAAATATTAAAACAAACACATAGGCAGAGGTTATAGAACACCTAACACTGCAAGTCTACAACACTCCCCAGAGACAGGTTGAGCAAATTTTCTACTCAAGTTCTTGAATGGAATGCATTTAAACCAAAGATCTAATCATTTAATGATATTCTACTACTTCTAAGTTCTAAATACCCATTGAGAAATATGCCTGCTTTTTTGACAACTTTGTGAACAGAAACATCCTAAAAAGACAAGGAAAGGACTCACCCTATTGAATTCTCAGATTGTTTTAGAGCTTGCTTCAACTCTTCCACTCGTTTCTTTCGTAGTTCCTCAAACCACGCCCTTTAGAGAAAAACATAATATATGCATACATGAAACCAACTCAGATTGCAGCATGTAAAAATATCCACAGAATTGAACGATAAATGAAACAGTAAGCTTTTACTAGGGAACACAAACTCATAAGAATCAGCTTACTTGCATCCAGAGTAACGCTTTTGCAAGTCCTCATATTTGGCTTTACAAACCTAAAAGGAATACACAAGAGTAACGAATCAGCACCACAATACTCAAACCAAGAAATCAGCCACATACATGAAAAGCCTAGCTTAACAGAAACAAGCAGCACTTGACATACAAATTGGTATTAAAACTCCACTGAGCAACAACTTGCGAGTAACTTTACTTACAAGTCACACCTTCACTAGCCAAGTACAACATTTCTTCGCAAACTTTTAGCCTAACTATATATTGACTGACCCAACAAGCACAAAAACCAGAAGCTCCTCAACAGAGGTACAAATTAGGGGTAAATTATTTACCCACCTTTCAATTTCACTGAAAGAGCAAAATTTTACACAAACCAAAACAGAACACAAACATCTCATAGCAAAAATTGAATATGTATATTAGAAAAATTGATAATAAAAATAAAAAAGGACCTCGGGTGTAAATGCGTACGGACAAACGGTTCGGGCTCGGAGCTCCGAGGCGACGAGGTTCCAATCACGGGTGCCGTATCTGATTACGGCCCCAGCCAAGAGAAGCTCAAGCCATGTGCCCCACCTGCTCTCTCCATCTTCGCCCTCCACGTGTACTTCTCCCATGCATCACCACCACGTTCCCTTTGTTCTCTCTTATTATCTATCCTCTACCCCCGGCTCATGTTAGCCTCCGCCGCCGCGTCAACCGCCGCGCCTGAATTGAAATGGAAGAAAGATACGGAATTTGACCAGTTTCCCGTTTTGGGTGCCTGTACAACAGGTTTTGGATGAGAGAGAAAGGTGGTTGTGGGATTGTTTGTTTTTGTTGTTTATGGGAAACTCAATTATAGTATGCGTGAGACAAGGTGTTGACGGATTCTAGTATTCTAAAGGTTGACGAGGATATACGTTTACCAGGTTGAAATCAAAATGAGAGAGAGAGAGAGGGGGATTTATATACGAAGCCAGAAGTGATACAACATGCAGGGTTAAATAGGGTTGATCTTCCTAATAATAGAAAATAGGCCTTGAGGGTTCTCTTTAGATTTCGACCGAGAAATACATGCCCATATATATGTTAATACTCAATAGAGACCAAATCTTCTTCATGATTTCTATAGCTATTTCTCGAACTAGCTTGTTGTATTTATGTTGTTACAAAACAATTCATTGTTAATCATCATTGAACTTAAATGCAAAAGAAAGAATGAGTAAGTCACATTTACAAATCAATCCATCAGTTTGGACCAACACAACACTACAAATCAATCCAAAGTCATTAGCATATTCATGCTAAAACCATCATCCAAGATCTAAACCATATGGAAGCAGCAAAAGTTTTACTGGAAATATAATCTAAACCACCTAAAAGAGAATTCTGTTGCTGAAGGCCACAAAGCTGGCCAACCTATATATCGATCCCAAAGTCAGCCATGAAGCTCCCTCCAAATGCTGAGTTTTTATGATCCACCCGAAAGTACTCGCACCAATTCTATACATGTGTTCCTTGATGCAATATCCCCTTTGACATCTTTGTTGAGTATTGTCCTCCTCTCTGCACAATACAGTGATCGAGCATTTTGTCATACGCCTTGTGGACATACTTATATATAAACAATCACCTCAGTAATAGTTGATTTCTATCGACATAATTCTGAGCAATTTCTTCTGCAAGTACGTATACTCATATCCCACAAACCAACTATATAATTTCACAGGTTAAATTAATGGGAAGAAACAATTTACTCGTAGCAATGCATTAGTTGTAGCTTTACCTCTAGTACTTTCGATTTTTGTCTTGGCCCGATCTGCAAAGAATACAGAGGCTCCAACTATGAGGGCTGCAAGAGCAGAGTCTTCGAGAGCATAGACCACATTGCGCCAAACCATGATTCCGCCAAGAGAATTCTAGGGTTTACAGGATTTTTTGTTCTGATTCTAGGGTTGGATAGTTCTATATATGCCCTTCTTTATGTACTGATCAGGTTGTGCTGGCCGCTTTTTACTTGTACCGTACGTCTTTTTTACTTGGGAAAATAGATTTCGGCCCAATTCATTCCAATCTTCATAAGGAAGCAGTTGTCAATTATATGTCAAATACTAGAAATCTTCTGCTGGCTAGTACTTATTACAACCCCAGCAACAATGGCCGGAAATTTGTTATCAATGAAAGATGCATGGATCGGAGGAAATCGAGGAATCCTAAGCAATTTCTTAAAAAGATGCATCGATCTTATAATGTTTTTGAGTAATATTTGGATGACAAGAAATTCATCGGCGGAGTTGGCCGAAGATGTCACTGAGGAAAACTCGAGCTATGGTGATCCAAACACAAGGCAATCAACATTAAAGGACTTACCGGAAGATGTTACTGTTGATATCCTTATGAGACTGCCGGTAGAATCACTCTGTTGCGTCCAATGCGTGTCTAAGACCACTTTCAGCATAGCACGCAGCCCCGACTTTGCTACACTGCACAATATTGAAAACATAAACACATAAACAGATAAATAAAGATTAATTCTTTAGTAGTGTAGATGCTCACTGACCTCTGCTATCTTGCAAACTGTATAGTGGCCTTCTTTGCCCCAACCCAGAATTCCTGGCACCAATAGAAGACATCCTACAAGACTTCCACTCCACCACAGCCCAAACAAACCCATTAGTTGATAAAGATGGTAGCTTTTTGCGTTTGAACTGAATCAAAGCTCAAAGCGCGCGCCTTACCATCCAAGATTCGTAGTTGAGCGAAGCATTCTTTTAGAGTTTCTGTACAAGATATGAATTTCTTGTAATTTAACTTTGTTTTGGATATACGTATACATTATTATGTGTTTTCTAGGGTTTGTAGTCTTCTTGGCAAAGTTATCACTTTAATTCTTGATCTGTGTTTTTGTTTGAAGTATTCGACCTTTTAAGACTCGAATGGAAATCCAACGTGCAAATCTGGGAAATCCTTCGTGTAATTTCTCGTGTCATTTGGCCATTGTTTGATATGGCAGTTTGATCTTGTCTTACACTAAGAAATAAAAGATTTTTTCTTTTAAAGAATAAGAAATTTCATTGATGATATATAGATACAAATACATCCACTTAAAGTACAAGGAGAGCTAACTCATATATGAGATACAATTAGAAGATATAAATACCGGAGGCAAAAATGACAATCCACAATTGAAAGCCAGGAACAAAAACGCAAAACGCAGCTTTCATAAAGATTTATTCTGAAAAAGTGGGAAAAAAATAGAAGATTTATTCTGAAAAAGAACAAGAACGTACGTAGGGTATATTATTTCATTATTTGTACATTTTTTGCGTATCATAAGCGTCTCATACTCGCTTAAATATGACGCAAACAGAAGGCCCAAACTCAAATATAATGATTATTATTTATTAACGCCAAATCAGAACCCTAAATTAGAAGACTCGTCGTCAGATTTACTCCAGCCACCGAAGCGGTAAGTTCTCTTTGATTTCAAAGCTTATTGTTGAATTTTGAAGCGAGTCCATTTAATCCGAGCTCAAAATTCACATCTTGCCGGTCTAGATCGTAAGCGTTGCGTTTGAATATCAAACTCGAGGTATGGCTTCGATTCTCTGGGTTTGTTTCTAAATTCGCTGAATATCTGTCCGACTGCATACTGACTAGCATTTTGTTTTGTTGTTCTCTTTGAAAATTCCCAGTCAAAATGGATGCTAGAATCAAGGGTTTTCTGGCCAAGTTTGTTATATTCTCCGCGCTAACTATGTGTCCAGCGATAAGGAATTTCATCTTACCACCACCACCACCACCTGCTGTTTATAAGCACTACGAATTCCCCCCGCTTTATTTCTTTTGCTTGGTGACTTTTGGGGTATATTTTTGGCTTATATTGCACTGGCGTAATCTCAGCTTCATTGAAAAAAGTCGATGCGGGTATGTAATGCTACATGTTTTGAAATTTTAGCCTCTTATTCATTATTCCTCTCATCTGTTTTCTCTTTTCATTGAAATTTATGTTTCTTCTGAAAAAAAAATCTAGTTGTTGGTCAATGTTTCTTATACAAATTAGGACATAAGTCCAAGTCCAAAAAATAAGTGGACTAAAATTGATTAAGTAATTAATGTAAAAATATCTAAAATACCCTTATTTTCGTGAAAATTAACAACTGCCACCCAGATCTAACAAGTTTCTCTCTTCTCATTTTTTAAGTTTTTTTCAAGCAAATTTAAATTTTCCGGCTAAACCACCAGCAATTTGGAGGTGAGCCAATATATAAAGTTGTTCTTTATGTCATGGGCTTTCATTTAAGTACCATATTGCATATGTTTTGAGAAATTTTGAAATTTCGAATTTTGCTCACCAAAAACCACAGTAGCAGTTAGTATCTCAGTCGACAGTAGCAGCTAGATTTATAGTCAATAGTAGCAAGTGTCTTCCCACAGTAGCAGTTAGACAGTAGCAGGGACCTTCCCAGCCAACAGTAGCACCTTTCAAATCGACAGTAGCAGCTACTTTCATGCTCGACAGTAGCAGGTACATTCCAAGTCGACAGTAGCAGGTGTCTTCCAAGTCGACAGTAGCAGTTAGTTTCCTAGTCGACAGTAGCAGCTAGTTTTGCAATAGACAGTAGCAGCTAGATTTATAATAGACAGTAGCAGCTAGTTTTGTAATAGACAGTAGCAGCAATTAGGACTAAATACATGCTTGTAAATATTAAGGACAAAAGAGTAAATTAGTTAATAACATGTGGCAGCTTGTTATGCACATGATATTTATTTGTAAATTTTTGTCCTAATTTGTTCAATTAAATATGTATGTGATTTATTTGTTAAACAAATTATTGTCATGCACTTTTTTGTAGTTTGTTAATAAAATTTCTTAATCGCCCTCTTCAAAATTATCATATTCGTGAACTTCTCCAACCTCATCATCAAAACCGATAAGGTAATTTTGTTTACTGCGTCAAAGGTAGTAATAGGAAAATAATGTATTTGGTTTCATGTGTTTCATGATAATGTGTAATTAAGTATCACGTATAAGGATTATAACTTTATAACGGTTATAACCTTTTTTACAATAGTGAGAAAATTTCTGATATTCTTGTTTAACAGGATATCCTGCCAACTTGGAAGCAGATTTACAGAAGCTTTTTTCTCTATGCAACAAACAGAGTAAGCAAAGATACTTTATGCCTACGTTATGGTAATCAGTTAAAATTTATTATTGTAAAAGGGAACACCAGATGCAGTTCTTCACTGATTTTGGGAAATTTTGTTTTGCCGATTAAATTCAGAGAATAGGCAGAGCCCTGGTGCAAGGGAGGAAAGTTAAGGAGCAAAAGGGTTTGTGCAGAGGAACATATGTTGATCCCTTCTGATATGAGGAACTGTCTGCATTACAAGTTATTTGAGTAGTCTCTAAGACTATGTTGTCTCTCCATTTAGCTAGTTTGTTATAATTGTAGTAATTGAGAAGGAAAAAGAGAAAACATGGAGATTTTAATTTTTATCCAAAACTACAATTTTGTATTAGTATTTACCACTAACAAAATTGCTTTTTCAAATTACTACTATTAGTATCTAAAACTAACAGAATCAGTTAACTCTTAAATTACAAAATTACCCTCAGTGAGTCTAATGCTACTGATCTTCAGAACTCAACCTAATACTACTGATCTTCAGTAGCTCCGCCGTCTTAATACTACTGACCCTCAGTAGCTCCGCTGCGCTCCAATACTACTGACCCTCAGTATCTCTGCTGCGCTTTAATACTACTGACCCTCTAACATACAAAACTGAGAGAGAGAGCAGCGCTTGTCGTCGTCGTCCGCTGCCTCCTCCTCCTCCTCCGCTGCCTCGCTTGTCGTCGTCGTCGTCGTCCGCCTCGCTCGTCGTAGTCGTCGTCCGCCTCGCTCGTCGTCGTCTGCCTCCACCTCGCTCGTCGTCGTCGTCGTCGTCGTCGTCGTCGTCCGCCTCGCGCTTTGTTGCCTCGCGCCTCCGCCGTCGCTCTGCCATCGCCGCCCGCTCAATCTCATATTAGGGTTAGGGATTTTGGTCGGGAAGGAGAGGAGAAGAGAAAGTTTCTGGGTTTGTGGTTTTTTTTTTTTAAATATATATATATATATATATATATGGCATATGTTGTAAATGTTTAGATTTTCAGGGTTACTGTTAAATCCTGCTGATGGTACAAAAAAATCAAATCTTGCTATTGGTAAATATTACTACCAAAATGTAGTTTTGGGTAATTATTTATATTTTATATCTGTTAGGCCGTCGCATTAATAATATGCCGAGGTTGCTTTAAAAACTATAATTTGGTTTATTTATTACGTATGCTTTGTGGTGAAGATCATAAATCTGTTATGTTGCCAGCATATATGGGGAGTGTCTGTTGTGAAATAAACTAATTTTACCCATTATTAATTATTCTGATTGATATATTTGTTTTTTATTTTTTCCTGTCAAGTCAGAATTCTGAAGCTTGTCTTTGTGATTTAGAGTTTCCAACTCTGTTATTAGTGTTAGCTATTTCTGTTGATACCTATGGGCTATGGCTAGCTAATCTGTTAATCAAAAAGCTTATCTCATGGGTTTTGGACTTTTGGGTGATTCAAAGCTTTCAAAAAATAACTGTTTTTTTTTTTGGACTTAGCACGAATCCCCGACTTTGCTACAGTGCACAACCTGCACTTACATGACTCTTATGAACTCGCTTACGCTTGTTACTGCATGGTGTAATGATGATAGAGCGTTAGTGTGGCAGTCATGGCAGTCGTTCAAATACAATGGCAGCGAGAATACATCGGTAGAATCTAGATATGTCCCTCAAATTTGCTTTAAACATGACTTCATGTAGAATTTGTATTTTGCAACTTGTTTTTGCTTAAATCATGGAGTGGAGGAGGTCCATGCTTGTTGATCAATCCACTTAGGGAAGAAGTTTTAGAGCTACCGAGTAGTAACATCCAACTTCCAAACACCTATCGTTCAGAGAATGCTGATTGGTATGGAATGGGATTTGATAATATTAGTAGCAAATACAAGATAGTTCATGTTTCGGCAGATATAAAACGCAACTGTGTTGTGGCTCAAGTTCTTGTATTAGGTACAAGCTCATGGCGACAGATACACTTGGCTCCTCCTTTTGATGTAAGTCCTTTATTTTCTGGCAAGCGTGATAAGAATGCAATATATGTAGCTGGATATATGCATTGGTTGATTTACAGAACAAGAGAAAGCTCCGGTCACATAATCTCATTCAATTTCAACAGAGAGGAATTCTATGCGACTCTTCCTCCCACAGGTCATGTCTTCCATAAATTTGTAAGACTGCTTATATTTAAAGGATGTTTGGCTCTTGCGGAAGTTCTTCTGAATGAAGATAATATTAAGATATGGGTGTTGAAAAGTTACGATGATGAGAAAAAATGGGAGCTGCATCACAATGAAATGATAGAATATCTCCGATATTGTTTTGGTTTTCCAGATATTTGTAGTGAACGGACTTGTGCTGAATGGGAGCGTGACATATGTTTTGCATCAGATGATGAATGTAACTTTGTGACTTTGTCGACCTAAGACACCTTCGAAAGATAAGAGTAGAACTCCGCCCATCGATATCTTTTAGCATCTTTAGTCTTGAATTTTGGACAACAACAAGAAAACGCTCCAGTATCTTCAGCTACACTGAAAGCCTGATTTCACTGAAAAATTATGGCAAGTTGAATGATTGAAGCAACAAAAGCAAGACACTCACCCAGTTTCTTCTTTAATGCTAGTGTTGTTTTTTATTGTAATTTATTTGTTATGTTGTTTGTTTCTTAAGGAATAACTTCCTGTCAAATTATCCAAAGGAATGCTTTCTCCTCTTTGAAGCTGATTGCATTTCGACCTAAAAGAGAGGCTTATTGCATCCAATGCAGTTAGCTAAATGCCAATAGGAAACTCATGTCCTAGAGAGTACGTCAGTGAGTGAGTGACGAGAAATTAGAAACTCTCTCAAGGAAGAAGAAGAGTGAATCGCCGACGATGGGTTGGGTCTCGTTGCTGCAAGCCTTGCTGAGCTTCCTTGAGCGCCAGCTCATCAGGCTCACTCTCGCTGATGTTCCGAAGGTCATTTATACCTTCATCGCCTTTTGGTTTAGGGCTTTCTGGACCTCGCCGGAGTCGGAACGGTTGCGGCAGTTTCTCGGTCCCATCCTTGTGGATGTGGCCAATCGTCTCTTCATGTTTTTGGTTACCTACTATGCATACGACGTCTTTCTCATCGTCGGAGGCTGGACGCGGTTGGCCGTCAACTTTGCTGCTCGTCCATTGATGCGTCAGGTCTTCGTCATCGAGTCCATGCATTTCATCGAACACCTTATTTGCACTGTTTTAGATCTATAGCTAAATTCTGTTTTGATTTGTTGGACAGGATGAGGTTTAAGCCAGCTCCGCTAGACTCTACCATTAAAAGCTTCAAGGCTAGAGTTAACAAGAAACTGGAGTCATTGAAACGCAAGCTGGAGAATCACCCTGAGCGTGATAGGTAACTGAAAAGACAGACTTCATTACCTGCATTTTATGATTTGAATTGCTGTGTAATGGTTAGGCTCGTGAAATCGATTTCGGACATCCAATAGCAGGTCTCTACTGTACACAATTTATGCATTTGAAATCAGTTAGAGTATTATTGATTTGATTGGATTATCGACTCATAGATTGATTATTTGATTTCAAAATTGCAGCGTCCTGAGATATTGAAACCACCAATTTGTTAACTACAGAGACCTTTGTGTTCGCCACATTGATAGCTGTCTACAAATTCTCCAAGGTATATTTGCTTAAGTTTGAGATTTGTCTGATAGTTTAACTGATTGCCCAATGTTAATGACTTTTAAATTAGCTTTGTCTCGCCTCTCATTCCTGATAAGCCCTTGGTAATCTGGGTGGTAAACCTCTGTTTAACAAACATCTTGCGGTCATATACTTGGACAGAGACTATACGTAATGCCTAAACATAACGAACTTGATTGGGAACACACTTGCATTGGTCATCTTTTCATGTGTCCAACGAACACAATCAATTCGCATTTCTCACCATCAAGGACTTCAATTCTTTTTCGGGACTATGTTGCTAAATCTAATATGGTATATCAATCTAAATTCTTCTCAAAGTGTGGTTGAAAACGAACCTTGTTGTTATCCCTACATTTGATCGCTTTCACGGCTAGTTTTGTTTTTTGCTTGGACTGCTCATTATCTTTTGATTACGGTGGATTGATCAATTACTGGTAAATGAGACACTAATATGTGTTTGTTGCTACTTGAAAGATGATGTGGATGCCTTTATTCGGGGACAACCACTTGCAACGGACTTGACTAGATTCTATAATAATCTTTGCGATCTTACAGACAAGATCACCACAGTTAAACAAGAATTGTAACATGTAACTTATTTTATTATTGTCCATAATTACTGGAAAATATGAAATCTGTAACCTGATTACTAGGGGTCAGTAATCGATTACTGGAAATCTGTAATCTGTAAATTATTTACTGAGGGTCAGTAACCATCGTCCAATAACCTGATTATAAAAAAAAATAAAAAAAATTAAAAATCTGGCGAAAAAAAAAATTCCGGCGAAAAAAAAAAATTGGTGACCGGAATCCGGCGACTCCGGCGACCGGCCATGGGAGGCCGGAGGAGTTAAGTGATATTTCGGCAAAGTTCGTTTTTTTATCTTCCACTTTCTCAGCACATTATAATTCAAAAATATGTTACATAAGACAAAAGGACAAAAAAGGAAGAAAAAAAATTAAATTTGTACTAGAATTGAAAAAGATTTGTTCAAATGGGCAATAGAGTTGTTACCTTATGTTGAATAAGGGAGAAAAATAAGATGGTCATTGAAATGGGTAATGAGGGGGCCTTTTTTATACTAAATGGGCATTTTCCCTTTAAATAAAACATAAAACTAGAGTGGGGAACTTTGAATTTAGAGATTTTTTATTTTCTCTAATATAACCATAAAACTATTCCACTTATTACTTTTTTTTTTCTCTCTCTCTATGATAGGAATAAATTTCATCTATTCTTTCGACATCCGAAAACTCATAAGCTGCATAATTTCAAACCGAATATATAATTAGAATCTAAAACTCAAAGTTCATTTCTTTCATGCTCAAGTTGGAACGAATTTAGATACATAGAGCATAGGGTAATGCAAATAACACTAATCACCTTTACAATCACTCAGTTAGCCTATGACATGTTTCTCAAATACTACAACTAAAGTGTTTTAGTGAATGAATCAGCTAACTAAGCAACTGTGTCTATGCTTGAGACTTTTATGAAAGTAAGAATATGTAGCGGTATCTTGAGTAATCATTTATGAATTTTATGACATTATGAAAGTAAGAATATGTAGCGGTATCTTGAGTAATCATTTATGAATTTTATGACATAGATATATCCAGATACAGTTTTATGTTTAAAAGGTCCGCATATATTTGTATAAGTTCCAATAACTTATGACTTCTCACTGCATAAGTTTTTCTTTTATTTATCATTTTACCTTTGAGACACTCAATACAATCAGTTAAATCATCATAGTTCAATTTTGCTCTATACCCTCTAACAACCCAAACCCTCTTTCCTATTCCTCCCATTCCAAACAAAACTATTGTGCAATGGACTGCTTAAACAAAGCGTACACAATAATTTTTTAAAGATTTTTGATATATTCAAAGGTTACTACTTCACTAATAACCAAGTTATTTTCATCCAGTAATAAGTAAGATAAATTTTATATAGGCTTAGTTTGGTATTGAGTTATGGGGGAATAAGCACTTATAATCATCATTATGAGTTGATTACGTGTTTAATAAATTTTTTATGAGGTGCTTATTTATAAAATTTAGTTGAAAAAACCACGATTTTAAAAAGTATGTCTGATGTTGCTTATTTGTAACACAATTTTTTAATATTTGAGTATTTTCACCTCAATACCAAACTAAGGCATACACTCCCCAAACTACTTAATACACAACCCTATTATTATATAATATTTCAAATAAGATTATGTAGGTATGTTAAATAACCAAAACAGACATATGTAATAATTAAGAAAATTAAAAGAAATTAAATATTAAAAAATGTTTAGTGTTGTAGGAAAATTAGAATTGGTCTACTCATTTCATTGATAATCTTCTTTATATAGGGTGAGTATTACAACGGTAATAGTAAATACATTAATGACAATAATGACTACCTAATTACCTCTCGTCAGTTACATTGACGAAGGCACATAATGTGTTTTTCCTTTAACACTCCCCCTTGTGCCGAGTCAGAGGTAAAATGGTGCATGTGGTGTTGCCTCATTAAAAACCTTGCCAAGTAACAAAAACCCAATGGGAGAAAATAAAACTTTGGTCGAAGGACAAAAAGAGCGCAACGCACCTATTACATTTGAAAACAACATGTATGTGCTAGACTCCCCCTGATGTCTGCACCTCCCTCTGATTTTTACATTAATCATGGGTTTCTCCCTGATTCTTTCATTTGATCAAAGGAGCTTCAGTCTTATTAGCATACTTATGCATTTTCACATGTTTTTCCAAATGTGACTTTGAGCAATGATTTAGTAACTAAATCTTGCCACATCGTCCTCAGATCCAACTTGATTTACTTTGATCTTGAGGATAAGGTTGTTCATGAACTGAATACATAGGTTCATTGAACATCAGGTTCACTCGTGGTATGACCTTCATATAACAAAATAGTCATAACTTCGTCTAGAGTATGAGTGAACCATTAAGAGATTTGAAATTGATCTGTAATAACAGATTTTCTTATCTCACCTTTAATGCGTTTTGCTTTACGCATAGTTAGCTATGACGTGGATAATTTCTTTATCATGTCACATTCTATGTAGAGATTGAATCAGCCCAAATCTTTCATATCTTTAAGTATTTGAAAGAACCAGTTGCGTTGCGTGGGCGCAGAGCTAAACATAGCTTTACAAATTTTCATCGAATGAGAGGTCGAGTCCTACATATTGTGTTTAAGTACAATCATACGTGATTGCACTTGTATAGGAATTTCATTTCCCAACACTTCTTCATCATCTTCCTTTAGATGATAAATGGATCTATTGTTAGAGTAAAGACTTCGACTGATCATTGAAGTATATGTAGGCCTCACTTTATTCTTTAGAGTGCCTAAGCCGATTGATGGATGGTCACCATCATTACAGTCCTTGAGTTCCATTTCAAGACTGTGTATTCCCAAGATCTTTTTCATTCTTAACTTAGGATTTACAATACATAGAGTATCTCTTAATTCATTGAGAGTCTGTGTATATCCATAATGAGCACGCAATGGCATAATTCGCCAATCTCTTCCCAATCAAGTAGTCACTTTAGTGAACGTTTCAACTTCTTTTGCAAACGCACTTATGTGATTTAGAGCAACTTGATTTGGGTGGATGAAGTCCGTTTAGGATCCTCATGTATATCTCTTAATTTAGATCCCCATAGAGATATATGTATTGACCACTTTCATAAGCTGCATGTTCAGTTTTTCGGAAACTACCAAACTGACAAGGTAGTGGAGTGCAATGACATCCATTACGAGAGATTGTCTCCTCGTAGTCCATTACGAGAGAATATCTCCTCGTAGTCGATTCCAGTGCGTTTTTGAGTAACCTTGCGCCATAAGGTGAGTCTACATACTCTTACTCTCATTACGCATTCTAACAAAGATATATTTGATAGGGTTTATATTTGCGGTGTCGGCGTCACCTGTCCAAATACCTATCTCTTTGTTTATACTGGATCGCTTCTTTCCATTAGGCCAGTTTACTACGTTGACATTTTTCAACGAAGTATGGTTCGATAGTAGACTCATTATTCCACGTCCTCATGTACACTAGTGTAATGTGTTTGTAGAGATCTCTATACTTTAAGGATTGGTTCTAACATTTGAGGCGTCCCCCAATGATAACCACAATCCATAAATATTTTCATGAGACGGATTTGAGTATCACTGATCAATGGATCAGGTTGTGCCAAACTTGCTTTCTTCATTTAGGCAAGTACTTATCGAACCTAAGGTGGTCTCTCCCTCTTCCTTGGAGAGCCACGGCCTGTGACACCATTTATGCCACTTATGGTGTCACCATGCCACTATCCATAGTGGTGGTGCAATGCCCAATTCCTTTTGGGTGACACAATGTCCTCTTGATAGGACACTATCCTTGCAGACATGTTTGCAGCAGGTTTATTTGATCTTGTCACTTTAATATATTAGACATCTATACACTTTACTTTGTGTTATTTTGGGGATCGAGATGAGACACAGTGGGGACAAACCACGACAATTCATGTCGTTTCACTTGAACATGCTTGTTCTTATCTCCCCCTAACGACGGGAAGACTGTCTCATCAAAGTGACACACCGCAAATCTAGCGGTGAGGAGATCGTCTGTCAAGGTTTCGACATAGCGGACTATAGCTGGAAGTTCATACCCAGCATAAATATTTATTCATCTCAAGTAACTCATCATTGTGCGCTGTGACGGCGCAATTTTGGCACATAAAAACATTTAACCGAACTCAAGGATTGTAGATCCGTGTCAATCCAAAAGAGCTTAAGGATTACAAGTTCGTTTGAAATCCTTTAAAATCATCACACACAGTCACTAGTTGTGGTGTAAATTAGTTCAATGATGATGGCCATAGATGAATAAGTATCGCTGCATGCAAAATTGCATAACCCAAAACGGAAGTATTGGTGTGCTTTACCAATATCAAGACTATTACTATAGTCGTTTTCCGTGAGACCAATTGAGTTTTTATATAAGACTATGATGCCCATTACATATCTCATATAATAAGCTATGAAAATCATTGCGCCTACGGAAATTAACCCGGCCTAGGTGCTTTGATAGTCTAGCATAAGCAGCATAAATTTTAATAGTGGATGGTGTCATGACACGTGACTAGCGTGTTGACACAACAACCAACACCATAAAGTATCTATGGTGTCCGCAAGTTGGTTGAATCGATCCACTAAATCCTCTTTTGATTCAATATAACAACATAATGAGAAACTCATGTGTCCTTTGCATATGATGATCTCAATCATAATTGCTTTAACGAATAGGCTTTGAATGATGTACTTTTATCCATAAAATCACGACGGATAGGAGAAGCATAATAAGGTATAAATGCATATGCTTGTGCATCAAATATATTATAATGCCACATTGGGGGAGCGGCGGAATTTAGGAATTGAACATACGTCTTCAACCCTATATGACAATATTTGAGGATAAAATGTTCATTGATCGTCCTCAGATTCGTGTGTGAACCATATTCTTCTACTGTTTGCTTCTATTTATCCAAAAATATGGGTGTCCATAGTAGTTTCTTTAATGTATGGATCACCATATCAAAGCCAATCTATGTCAGAATTCCAAAAGATCATTTTCGTATGACGTTGGATTTAATTAGCGGTTACTTAGAACCTACTAAGTTGACATATAATCTTCTCTAATACTCGTTTACATTCGCAGTCATTTAGAGGTAATGCAAAGGAGCTCAAATGAATTCTCACTTGTGTCTTTTTCACATGAAAATCGTGGAGTAAATTTCTTTATAATGTGGAAAACAAAATTCAATTTTCTCTTGGCATTATTTGTCAATTTGACATATGTTCAATATATATCGAAACGTAACTCAAGTTCTTTAGAGTAACTCGATGGGAACTGTAATAAAAGAGATTCTAATCCCAATTAGGCAGGTGTATTATGAATCCCAAAGGAAAAGATATACTGATCCTTATTACTTTCTTTGATATACTAATCATTATCATATACTATTGATATAGTACTACTGTTCTTCAGTACTATTATTTTAGGGATTACATTGTGCGTTTCTTTGCACACGGTTCTTTGTTTCATGCCTATATTATGATATGTTGCTTTACTTTATGCAATACTTTGCAAAGTTAGATGCAGAAAATTGAATTATGTATATCATGAATAAAATTTGAATAATCTCAATTTTTAGAGAAAATTCAAAAATTAACATGCCAACGATTACATTTAGTCTTGTCCAATTTAGAGATGGAAACTTTAAGACAAAAAGTCTAATTTAGGCGTAATAGCCTTTATAAGGATATCTTAGAAATTTAAAAGTAGACTAATCAAAGTCTATCTTAGATGGAGCCAGATCCTTTTGGTACTTTTAATAGCTGCAATGATGAGATGTGTCATCGACATCTTCTTCCCATATGGTATGCCTTTAGTTGTAAATTCATTTTCAATGTTATTGTTGGATATTGAAGATACTTTTTCAAAATCCGCGTACTCGTATGATTCTTTATACTTATTATAAGTTACAGCTAATTTTTTGATAGCTTGTAATATACGTATCAATACTTCAATGATTTACAACAATGGTACAATGCTTCACTGCACATGACATGTCCCCTATGTCATCTTTTCAAATGGTACATTGTCTCCACTTGCTTTTGGATGATTATAGAAATCTTTACGTCCATGGTAATTGCCCTTTGTTTTAGGGTTTTTGCATTACTTTGCACAATTTGTTCCAAGAAATATCTTTTTCTCAAACTTTACATCGTCATTACCCTTTGTTTTCTCAGACCTTACATCGTCATTGCCCTTTGTTTTAGGATTGTTGCATTACTTTGCATAATTTGTTTCAGGAAATTTATTTTTCTCAGACCTTACATTGTCATTCAAGATATTTTAATTATTTCTTTGCTTATTTACATAAAGCAGTTTGCATAAATATACCATGTTCAAGCCTTAGTTGGCTCAATAGGGGAATTTAGTACTCAAGTTCTTCAGAGTCCAATGTGTCAAAGTCAAATGGTTAAACCATTTGTAAAATATAGGAAGAATAAAATGTATTAGCTTCGCGGTCTAAATGACATTCACGACAACTAATATAAAACCAAGATACATTATGGTAAATCCGATGCTTTGTGAAATTTCGTTATCACAGTAAAAATTTTGGTTTCTCCATTTTCATTGCATGTGAAGCTAATGAAATTTCATTATCGTTGCATGTGAAGATATCCATGACGAAAATTTTTTTTAATAAATAAAAATTGGATTTCAAGACCAAAGTTTGTAATGGTCATATTTTTCTTACTTTGTGAAAATACTTTTTCACAATATAGGTTTGTCACTTTTTCTTTATACTACAATGCTCATAAAATTGCATTATCATGACAATGCTTAAACTATTAAATAAAGTAATTATCTAACAGTAATAAAATGGACATATAATGCTCTATATTTATCATTTAAATAAATATTAATGCGATTTAATAAAAGCATTATATGATAGAATAATTTAAACGAGATTTAACGAAAGCGGTGAAATTCATACTGTAAGTTTGCCAAATAAACTGCATATGAGGCGATTGCTCGATCTTCGACTCCAAATAGTTGTCACATATTGATCGCCGCATCGTAATTGATATGTCACAAAAAAAAAACAAACAATATTCATATGATTAGTCACTTTAATCATATACATTTCACTTTTAGCATATAAATTAAATAATTTCATATTTGTTGAAGGAAAAACGTATTATGTGCCTTCGTCAATGTAACTGACGATAGATAATTATGTAGTCATTATTGTCATTAATGTATTTCCTATTACCGTTGTAATACTCACCCTATATAAAGGGGATTATCAATGAAATGAGTAGACCAATTCTGATATTCCTACAACACGTTATCAGCACATAGTTTTACTAACTGAGCCTTTAGTCAGAAAAAAACCCTAGGTTTTGTCTCTGAAAAAAAAATCAAAACCCTAATATTTTTTTTTTCTCTTCTGCCGGCAAAGAAAGCAAAATCCCAGAAATTCTCTTCTGCCGGCCACTTTTTTGTCGGCAAAGAATGCCTCCTTCCCCAGAAACTCTTTTCCCGACGACTATTTCGTCGGTAAAATAAAGTCCAAGCACTCTGCCGACGACAGATTTGTCGGCAGAGACGGAAAATTCTCAGGGTACCCAGAAAATTGCTCTGGACACCCATGGCGAGTCCAGATCGGCGTCTTCTCCTCCGATCTACCCATCAAGATTGGACCTCAATTCGGCGTCAACCAAACCGATGCCAGCAGCCTTGGCCGACGACGTCAGCCTCTAGATCGACCACCTCCAGCCGTCCTTTCCTCCGTCGTCTGATCCAGAGCCGGTCCAGTCGAACGACGCCGGTGCCATTCAGTCGCTCCCAATCCCTTCGATCGGACCTCACCCAGAATCAGACCATCCTCGACGTCCAGCGCGAAGCCTCGACCCGGATTGTCTGCCCCGATCGGCCGATTCCGTGATTGGGCCTGCGCCGATCGACGCCTCCCCACGACGCCGCTGCGATCTGCAGCAGAAAAAAAAAACCCGACCCGTGTCCAGAAAACCCGACCCGGTTTGATCGACCCGACCCGTGAAAAAAAAAGGATATTTACCTTTTACCGGTAAATTCAAAGGTAATTTTTTCGTAATTACTGAACAGTAAATTATATTTACTAATTTACGAATTTAATGAAAAAAAATATGAAATTTTGTTTTATTAATTATATGCTAAATTATATTAAATATAATGATTAAATGTGACTAATCATATGAATATTGTTGTTTTTATACGTGACATATCAATTACAATGCGCAATCAATATGCGACAACAATTTGGAGTCGGAGAACGAGCAATTGCTTCATATGCAGTTTATTTGGCAAACTTACAAGTAATATTTACATTGACGCTCTGCTTTCATTATATTTTGTTTCAGTTATTTATATGAAATAATGCTTTATTCAATTTGAACTCATTAGTATTTTATATAAATATGAAACTTGAAACATTATATGCTCATTTTATTAGTGTTAAATAATTGTTTTATTTAACATGTTATTTAGTTTGAGCATTGTCATGATAATGCAATTTCATGAGCATTGTAATATAAAGAAAAATGGACAAACCTACTACTGTGAAAAAGTATTTTCACGAAGCATAAAAAATATGACCATTATAAATTTCAGTCTTGAAATCCAATTTTAATTTCTTGAAAAATTTTCATCAAGGATATCTTCTTGATTATATAAAAAGCAACGATAATGAAATTTCATTAGCTTTACATGCAATGAATATGGAAAAATCAAAATTTTATGTGATAAAGTAATTTCACAAAGCATCAGATTTACTATAATGTATCTTGGTTTATTTTAGTTGTCGTGAATGTTATTTAGACCGCGAAACTAATTCATTTTCCCCTTCCCTTATTTTATAGATGGTTTAACCATCACAGTTTAGTTTTGACATATTGGACTCTGAAGAATTTGAGTACCAAATTCCCCTATTAAGCCGACTAAGGCTTGAGTATGGTATATTTATGCAAATTGCTTTATGTAAATAGCTAAATAAATAATTTCAATATCTTGAATGACAATGTAAGGTCTAAGAAAAAGAAATTTCCCTGGAACAAATTATGCAAAGTAATGCAACAACCCTAAACCAAAGGACAATGACAATGTAATGTATGAGAAAAAGAAATTTCCGGGAACACATTTTGCAAAATAAAACAACCCTAAATCAAAAGGTAATGACGATGTAAGGTCTTAGAAAAATATATATATATATTCTTGAACAAATTGGGCAAAATAATGCAACGACCCTAAAACTAAGGGTAATTACCATGGACGTAAAATTCATATAATCATCCAAAAGTAAGTGGAAACAATGTAACATTTAAAAGATGACATAGGGGACATGTCATATGCAGTGAAGCACTCTGTCATTGTTGTAATTCAATGAACTATTGATACGTACATTATACGCTAGCAAAGAATTAGCTACGACTTACAATAAGTATGAAGAATCATACGAGTACGTGGATTTTTTTGAAAAAATATCTTCAATATCCAACAAGAACATCGAAAATGAATTTACAACTGAAGACATAACATATGGGAAGAATATGTCAAATGACACATCTCATCATTGCAGCTATTAAAAGAGCAAAAAGGATCTGGCTCAATCCAAGATAGACTTTGATTAGTCTACTTTTAAATTTACAAGATATCCTTATAAAGGCTATTTCGCCTAAAATTAGACTTTTGGTCTTAATGTTTCTATCTCTAAATTGGACAAGACTAAATGTAATCGTTGGCACGTTAATTTTTGAATTTTCTCTCAAAGAATTGAGATTATTCAAATTTTATTCATGGTATACATGATTCAATTTTCTGCATATAACTTTGCAAAGTATTGCATAAAGTAAAGTAACATATCATAATATAGGCATGACACAAAGAACCGTGTGTAAAGAAACGCACCATGTAATCCCTAGAATAATAGTACTGAAGGACAATAGTATTAATATATCACAAAAATAGCACAATAGTACTGAAGAACTGTAGTACTATAATGCAAGTGATAAGGATCTAAATATATGTTCCTTTGGGATTTATAATGCACTTGTCTAACTGGGATTACAATACCTTTTTATTACAATCCCCATCGACTTACTCTAAAGAACTTGAGTTACGTTTTGATGTATATATTGAGCATATGTCAAATTGACAATTTATGCGATAAGAGAAAATTGAATTTATTTCCACATTTTAAAGAAATTTGTGCCACAATGTTCATGTAGATAAGACATAGATGAGAATTTCATCTAAGCTCCTTTGCATTACCTCTAATTACTGCGGATGTAAACAAGTATTAGAGAAGTTTATATGTCAACTTAGTGGGTTATATGTAACCGCTAATTGAATCCAAAATCATAAGAAAATGATATTTTGGAATTTTGACATAGATTGGCTTTGATATGGTGATCCATACATTAAAGAAATTACTATGGACACCCATATTTTGGATGAATAGAAGCGAACACCAGAAGAATATGGTTCACACACGAAACTGAGGACGATCAAAGAACATTTTATCCTCAAATATTATTTCGGTACAATCCATGTAGGGTTGAAGACGTACGTTCAAACCCTAGATTCCACCGCCCCCCTAAGGTGGCATTATGATTGATGCACAAAGTACATGCACTTATACCCTATTCTGCTTCTGATATCCATCGTGATTTTATGAATAAAAGTATATCATTCAAAGCCTACTCGTAAAATTATGATTGACACCATCATATGCAAATGACACATGTATTCTCATTATATTCTTATATTGAATTCAAAGAGGATTCAGTGGATTGATTCAACCAACTTGCGGACACCTTAGATATTTTATGGTGTTGGTTGTTGTGTCGACACGCTGGTCACGTGTCATGACACCATCCACAATTAAAATTTTTTGGCTGCTTAAGCTAGAAAGTCAAAGCACCTAGGCCGGGTTAATTTCCGTAGGTGTGATGATTTTATGGCTTATTATATGGGATTTGTAATGGACATCATATTCCTATATAAAAACCCAATTGGTCTCACGGAAAACGACTACAGTAATAGTCTTAATATTGGTAAAGCACACCAATACTTCCGTTTTGGGTTATGCAATTTTTGCATGCAGCCTTACTTATTCCAAACGAACTTGTAATCCTTCAGCTCTTTTGGATTGACACGGATCTACAATCCTTGAGCTCCATTAAATGTTTTATGTGCCAAAATTGCGCCGCCACAGCGCACAATGATGGGTTACTTGAGATGAATAAATATTTATGCTGGATATGAACTTCCAGCTATAATCCGCTATGTCGAAACCTTGACAGGCGATCTCCTCACCGCTAGATTTGCGGTGTGTCACTTGGATGAGACAGTCTTCCCGTCGTTAGGGGGAGATAAGAACAAGCACGTTCAAGTGGAACGACAGGAATTGTCGTGGTTTGTCCCCACTGTGTCTCATCTCGATCCCCAAAATCACACAAAGTAAAGTGTGCAGATGTCTTATACATTAAAGTGACGAGATCATATAAACCTGCTGCAAATATACCTGCAAGGATTGTGTTTTATCAAAAGGACATGGTACCACCCAAGAGGAATTGGGTATTGCACTGCCACCATGGATGGTGGCATGGTGACGCCATAAGTGGCATAAATGGTGTCACAGGCCGTGGCTCTCCAAGGAAGAGGGGGAGGCCACCTTAGGTTCGATACATACTTGTGTAAAGGAAGAAAACAAGTTTGGCACAACCTGATCTATTGATCAGTGATACTCAAATCCGTCTCATGAGAATATTTATGGATTGTGGTTATCATTGGGGGACGCCTCAAATGTTAGAACCAATCCTTAAAGTATAGAGATCTCTACAAACACATTACACTAGTGTACATGAGGACGTGGAATAATGAGTCTACTATCGAACCATACTTCGTTGAAAATGTCAACGTCGTAAACTGGCCTAATGGAAAGAAACGATCCAGTATAAACAAAGAGATAGGTATTTGGGCAGGTGACGCCGACACCGCAAATATAAACCCTATCAAATATATCTTTGTTAGAATACGTAATGAGAATAAGAGTATGCAGACTCACCTTATGGCGCAAGGTCTCTCAAAAACGCACTGGAATCGACTACGAGGAGATATTCTCTTGTAATGGACTACGATGAGACAATCTCTCGTAAATGGATGTCATTGTACTCCACTACCTTGTCAGTTTGGTAGTTTCCGAAAAACTGAACATGCAGCTTATGAAAAGTGATCAAAACATATATCTCTATGGGGATCTAAATTAAGAGATATACATGAGGATCCTAAACGGACTTCATCCACCCAAATCAAGTGACTCTAGATCACATGAGTACGTTTGCAAAAGAAATTGAAACGTTCACTAAAGTGACTACTTGATTGGAAAGGGATTGATGAATTATGCCATTGCGTTTTCATTATGGATATATATGAACTCTAAATGAAATAAGAGAAACTCAGTGTATTGTAAATCCTAAGTTGAGAATGAAAAAGATTTTGGGAATACACAGTCTTGAAATGGAACTCAAGGACTGTAATGATGGTGATCATCCATCAATCGGCTTAGGCACTCTAAAGAATAAAGTGAGGCCTACATATGTTCCCATGATCAGTCGAAGTCTTTACTCTAACAATAGATCCGTTTTTCATCTAAAGGAAGATGACGAAGAAGTATTGGGAAATGAAATTCCTATACAAGTGCAATGACGCATGATTGTACTTAAACATAATATGTAAGACTCGACCTCTCATTCGATGTAAATTTGTAAAGCTATGTTTAGCTCTGCGCCTACGCAACGCAAATCGTTCTTTCATTAAAGATATGAAAGATTTGAGCTTATTCAATCTCTACATAGAATGTGACATGATAAAGAAATTATCCACGTCACAGCTAACTATGGGTAAAGAAAAACACATTAAAGGTGAAATAAGAAACTCTGTTGTCACAGATCAATTTCAAATCTCTTAATGGTTCATCCATACTCTAGACAAAGTTATGACTGTTTTGTTATATGAAGGTCATACCACGAGTGAACCTGATGTTCAATATGAACCTATGTATTCGGTTCATGAACAACCTTATCCTTAAGATCAAAGTAAATCAAGTTGGATCTGAGGACGATGTGGCAAGATTTAGTTACTAAATCATTGCTCAAAGTCATATTTGGAAAAACATGTGAAAATGCATAACTATGCTAATGTTACTGAAGCTCCCTTGATCAAATGAAAGAATCAGGGAGAATCCCATGATTAGTGTAAAAATCAGGGGGAGGTGCAGACATCAGGGGGAGTCTAGCACATACATGTTGTTTTCAAATGTAATAGGTGCGTTGTGCTCTTTTTCTCCTTCGACCAAAGTTTTATTTTCTCCCATTGGGTTTTTGTTACTTGGCAAGGTTTTTAATGAGGCAACACCACATGCACCATTTTATCTCTGACTCGGCACAAGGGGGAGTGTTGAAGGAAAAACGTATTATGTGCCTTCGTCAATGTAACTGACGATAGATAATTATGTAGTCATTATTGTCATTAATGTATTTCCTATTACCGTTGTAATACTCACCCTATATAAAGGAGATTATCAATGAAATGAGTAGACCAATTCTGATATTCCTACAACAATATTTACTATTAAATTCGTAAAACAGTAAATAGTCACACAGTAAATATAAATTACTATACGGTAATTTCAAAAATTACCTTTAAATTTTTTTTTTTTTTCTTCGTGGGTCGGGTCAACCAGATCCCGGGTCAGGCCCAAGGAATCCGGGTCGAGCCTAAAAGATCCGGGTCGGTCAGGCCCAAAATATCCGGGTCGAAAAAAAAAAAAATTCTTCTGCAAATCGCAGCCGGAGTGGCTGGATCTCGTCCGGTCGTCGGGCTATGTGGGGCGGGGCTTCTGTGGTGCTCCGGTTCGGTCATCGAGGACGACTGGATCGG
The DNA here is from genome assembly GCA_963682095.1 of Potentilla sterilis. Classification (NCBI taxonomy): domain Eukaryota; kingdom Viridiplantae; phylum Streptophyta; class Magnoliopsida; order Rosales; family Rosaceae; genus Potentilla; species Potentilla sterilis. Next base: position 2,867,088 of record OY821755.1, read on the forward strand.
CGATGGGTTCGTACCCGATCAGAGCAGGCTGGGCTGGGTCGAGTTGAGTGGCGACTCTTCCGGCCGGTTCGGTATGTTTCCGGCTGGTTCCGGCAGTGAGGCCAGCGGCGTTGGAACCATAATACACGTATCTACCTAATGTTAAAATTTGGTAGTATTTGGTGTCCCAGAACTTAGTGAAACGTTCCAGGAAGCGTACATGTATGTTACATTTTGTAACGGAATGCATCTTGTTAACGTATAAGTGTTAACGATCAATACCCTTTATCATCCACATACTTTATGTGCCATATTATGCCACCACAAGCGCTCAATGATGGGTTATTTGATTATAAATAAAATCTTTAAATAAGACATAAGCTTCCACCTATAGTCCGCTATATAGAAACCTTAATAGGGGATCTCGTATATGTCAGTTTTTGATGAGTCAGTCTCCCCGTCGTTAGGGGGAGAGAAGAACAAGTTTGTTCAAGTTGAATGACTTGACATTGCCCTGGTTTATCCCCACTGTGCCTCATCATGTTCCCTAAAGTCCCATGAATCAAAGTGACGAAATTTGATATACATGCTGCAAAGAGCTAACTATTGGTCTTTCAAGGAAAAGATTGGAATAGTACTCTTATATCAAACATGCCTGTAAGGATTGATGTCCGAATAAATGGACACATTGTCGCTCATAGATGGTGACATGTGACTCTACAAAAGTGGTAGATGGTGTCACTAGGACGTGACTCTCACAGAAGTGTAGAGAGGGCACTTAGTTCGATATACACTCGCCGAATGCGAGTATGGCACAACTTGATCCTTCGATCAATGACAACTCATTCGTCTCATGGATTTTCTAGATTAAGATCATCATTGGGGGACTCCTCAATGAGAAGCCAATCCATATAAAGATCTCTACAAATGCGAATTACACTAGTGTACATGAGTACGTGGTTTATGAGTTAGATATCGAACACACTCACTTCGTTGAAGCAAATACCAACGTTGTGAATTGGCCGACACGGAAAGATATGCGATCCAGTTTACACAAAGAGATAGGTCCTTGGTCAGGTGATGCCGACACCGCAAGTGTAAACCCTATCGATAATCTTTGATGGAAAGCGTAGTGAGAAAAAGAGCCAAGACTTACCTTGTGACGCAAGGTCTCTCACAAACGCCCTGGAATCGACTACGATGACATATGCTCTCGTAATGGAGTCATATTACACTCCACTACCTTGTCAGTTAGGTAGTTCCGAAAAACTGAACATGCAGCTTGTATCATCTCTATTGGGACTAAGTAAAGAGATATACATAAACATCCTAAACGGATTTGTTTTCTCCCAAGTCAAGTAAGTAAAAACCACGATTGAGTGACTACTTGATTGGAGATGGGATGTAAATAAGCATGCCTATTTGCGTGTAAACTTCGGATGAATTGTGATTGAAGTATCACTAATCCGACGTTAAGAATGAAATAATCTTGGGAATACTTGGTCTCGAATGTGAAAACTGTTAGTGATGAACTTATTCATCTATCGGCTTATGGTAATCTAATGGACGTTAAACCAAAGCCTATATGTATCCCATGATTAGTCGATGTCTTGAGAAGACTCATTTCATCTATATGACGAGAAGTCTTGGGAGATGAAACTCTCCATCTAAGTACCATGTGCGCAATCATGTACTTGTTATAATATGCTCGACTCGACATCTCATTCGCTATAAACTTATAAAGCCAAAGTAATGGCTAGACGCGCCCACGCAATGCCATAGTATATGGCGGTACTCTCTTTCAATTGTGAAAGGTTTAGGCTCATTCGATCCCATCATGAAAGACACATCAATAGGCAATTCCAGAATCTGCCTGGTTCTGTACGTCAACTTCTCCGAGACTTATATGACAGCTCACCTGTTGGAAAATGGTGAAATTGGTACCGTTGGAAAGGTCTATATATCTACTTTCCAGGAACACCAACCATTTGATCATAGCTATTATATTGAGTGAGTTATAGCTATTTTGGAAAAGTATGACGAATCTGTCCGGTAATTTGCAGATCAGTCACCTTCCACAGAGATTTGTGATCATCTCAGGAAGAATCACATTGTGTACTTTATATCACTGGAAATATATGGGTGTCTAGTTTCCAGAACTCTTTACGGTTCATTCATACCTACTGTATCGAAGGAGTGATGACTATTTAAGTACACAAAGGTCATGCTGCGCGTGAATCTGATTTTCAACGCGAACTCTAATTTTGAGTTGTTAAGCAACCTTCTTCGATTCCTTAAGACCAAGTAAAGCTAAGTTTAGCTGGTCTAATACAAGGATAATGTGGCCGTATTCAATGACTCGATTATTGGCCACACCTACTTTTGAAGCTTGTGAGGAGCGTTTGTATATGCCATTAATCTAAACTCCTAGATTGAGTTACCAATCAGGGGGAGTTGTATTGTAGACGTCAGGAGGAGTCTATCTCACATGTAATCTTCAATTGTAGTTGGTGCGTTGTGCTCTTTTCCCTTCGACCAAGCTTTTTATTTTTATCCAAGAGGTTTTGTTTTGCTTGGCAAGGTTTTAGCGAGGCAACATGTCATGCACCATGTCACATTAGGTACGCGACACAAGGGGGAGTGTTCAAAGAAGGATAATTCCGTAACTTCTTATGTGTGTCTTGACCTAATTAAACTAGATTAGTAGTTACTTTAGTAGATAGGGAATCCCTGATTATTCGGGATACTTGATGTAATGCCTATATAAAGGCTTCCTTATCTATCAATAAAGGTTACGCTTTGCATCTATTCTTTTTCTCCTAAAATAATTTTATATATATATACTATATATAGGTTGAACTCGTTTTGTTTTATATAATATATACTATATAGGTTAAACTCATATATAAATTGAACAAGATGATGTAATAATTTTCTTTAATTTTAAAATAAATTAAATAACTATTAAAAAAATCATAAGGTATACATTCAGAGAACAAAAAAAAAACATATCGATGATGAAAATTTTCTTACAAAAAGAAAAAAAATGAAAAAAAATTCAAGCAATAGAGGTTTAATGAGTGAATAAAAAGTAAAATAAGCAATTTATTGTAATTTTCTTGAATATCGTTTGATATATTCAAGACTAATTTATGTATTAAGAGGAGGTATAGTAAGCAAATGTGTGAATTTAAAAGCCAAAAGGAGGTGTAGAGAGCATGAGAGGTAAGATGAGCAAATTGGGAGGTCTCAATAGCAACACTTTTAATGCATTTATCTAAAAAAAAATATAAAAAATGCCAACACATGCAACAAAAAGGCCCAACACATGAAATAAAACGGCCCAATACAGACCAGCACCCTATATGTCCAGTAGTATATAAACACACACACAATCACAGCGAACCCTAAAATCAGAACAATCCCGCACTCCAGAAAAATCCCCAATTTTTCCAGTTCTCTTATGGCATCCCCGTCCGACGTGGTCTATGCTCTCAAACGCGCCATTGTTGGAGTCGCTTGGGTTGGATTCCTCGTAAAGGTCACACCTATGGCTCAAGACGCGATCAATGCCTGGAAACGTATCAACCAGGACATAATCAATCGATACAACAAGGAGATAGAAAATTCGAGACAAGGTTGTTGTTTAGAGAATCCTTACATTTTATTTATCTTCTTTTCTTTCATGTGTATCTCTGAATATGTTCCTTACTTACAAACGCTAACCTGAGAGTCAGTTTGTTTTGCCTTTATCTTATGCTCTGCAGATTAATTAACTAATTCTCTATTTTTGTTGTTGTGCTGCAGATTAATTAACTAATTGCATACTTGTATATTAGATTGCTATGATTCAATAGGACTTGAGTTAGATCAGTTTATCTAACTTCATGACCAATGCTATTGATTTTGTCGTTTTACACACCATCACTTTGGACACATTTCACAGTTATAGGAGGTTTGATTATATGAAAATTGTTGCAAATCCCAATCTGTCCTCATTGAGCTTGTCTTTTCATCTATAATCTGTTCAGCTGGTTTCAGGATTCTTATGTGATGTTAACTTCTCTCTCTGTTTTTTTTTTCTGCAGATGGTGGGAATGTCTGAAATGGTGTTCAGAAATGAGCTTTTCATAATTTCAACTTGTGGCACCGGTTTTAGCTTGATGTAATAATTTAGTCTTTATTTCTCATGTATTGATCTGTTCAGTAAACCTTAATCTAATGGGATTTGCCTCGTCACTTTGTAAGAGAACAAACTCTTCTCATTATGTATCATAACTATTATGGTTTAGGCCTGCGCTTGGCCGCTGGGTTTGGGCGTGTTTTTAGTGTTGCTTTTTGTTACGGGCGTGTTTAAACTATAACTAAGGGTATTCTCTCTGATCCTCGTCCTTAAATGAAATTCTTCCTGCATATGATTTCACAGACTCTATCTAATTAACTGTATCAATGCGTTTCCTTTACCTAATTAAGTATATCAATGCATTTCCTTTGCTCAAACTAAAAACCGCATTTCCTTTCCCAAATTATTATTTGATTGGTTAACCTGCAATGAAGTTCCTCTTGTTTTTGCCATTGATTCCAATTGATCCCAAATCTTTCAAATGTTGCCTTCATGTTCATTGTTCTTGAAAAGATCGCAGGAAATCTTTCGATAACATGTTTTGGCCAACAATGGCAAATTGGCAATGGGATGACCCCTTTGGAAAACAGTAGGCATTCGTTGTTTGTTGTTGCATATAGTTCTTTCAATTGCATTCAATAATATGCAACCTATAACCATATCTTCTATACATCAAAACATCGAACGCATCAAATGTCACATTACCTTCATATTCAAAGAAACAATATTCCGTCTTTTGCAATCACTCGGATCTCAAGCATTCTTTCATGAATTAACAATGTACCTAAAGCAAAAGAAAATCCAATAAAACTAAAATATAAAAAGTAGAGAGAAACCCATCAACTTGTAAGTAAGTTGATCTATCAAGAATCCAAGAATTAATACTTGGATGAACAAGAGGTAGAACGTTGGGCCCTTTCTACGTGTTGGGCTCGGTGATCTCAGGGGTTAAATACATCTAACGGCTGGAAACTAATGTGGCAGCTATATAAGCATTCGTGAACCCTAAATCTAGCAATCGAATCGATCTCGCAAAAATGTCCTCGTCAATGCTTATCTCTTGGGCAAAGGGGAAGTCGTTGCGTGAAATTACGGATGCCGGTGTGAGAGCCTTAACATGGGCATCTCTATCCTACATAGCATTCCATACTGGCCCGTCGTTCTATGAAGGCCTCAAATTGCATCAGCGTGCAAACAAGTAAGAATTTGTTGATCAATCCAGTCTCCTTCCTGATTACAATTTTAAGATCTGAATCAATATTAAAAAGCAGATTTTTCTGGTATTCTTTAGTTTAAATTGATCTATTTTCTTAATCAGCATGAGCTAAGAGCTTTTCGGTAATTGGTGGCGTGTTGTTTGTCTGTGTTCATAAATTTGCATATCGAGTAACACTACTTTCCGGTTTATTGCAGGGTCATAGCTCTCCGATCCGAGTAATACCCTTCTGTTCTTAATGGGTTCGGTGTGGTTGTGTTGTAATGTAATGGCTGTTGGGTGACAATTATCTCTAGAATAATTGTAAGACCTTTGCAAGTGAGATATATATTTATCCTATGGAAACTTATCCATTTGATTTTGTGTTGTGCTGTGTCGTGATTTCTTGTTTAAGTTACTTTTTTGGAAACAAGTTTGCGGTCAATTAGTGTTTCTGTCTCATCATCAAGTAAGAACACAATAACGACACATACTTTTCTTACCACTATTATTCTTGAGCTAACCACAAGTACCTCGATAGTTTTCTATTGATTGATTTCTTTCACTCATTTGTGATTGTGATTTTGCGCTGTTGGTCGACCCATACATATTATGAGAAGCTTACGGTTCTGATTCATTTTGTGATCAAGGCTTAAGATTATGTTTCTTCTTGTGATCAAATCATAAGATTATGATTCATCTTGTGATCAAAGCGTAAAATGTAGTTTCTTCATGTAATATCAGCTTTCTATCTTTTTGGCCAGTTCCCTGGAGACAGGATAGAGAAAACTGTGTTTTCAGATCAAGGGTACAAGTTTGCTAGTTTTGAATCATAAAGAGCAAATATGCAAGAATAATATATTGAAAAGGTATCAAATTGGCAAATTATGGAATTTTAGGGTAGCAAATTTGCTATCAAGTACCAAGCCTTCTCTAAATTTAGTCAATTTACCTTTAGCTTCAAAAATGAGAGAACCACCTCATGTATGCAATAGTACTGTTGTAGCATATGGAACCCTCATCTGAACTGTCACAATGCAGGTTTCATCTTTGGTTTGTTGAACCGTGATATGAACTATCAAGATGCAGATATCATCATTGGGTTCCCAGTACTTGGTTTGTTGAATGTAATGCTTTACAGTATAATGAAATATAGTAGGAAAAGGAAAACAGAAAAGTGAAATCGACTTGTTCTGAAGTTCCAATCTCAAACATAACCCTTAAAATATCGTGGAGAGGTTGAAGAATAACAGATAGAAGAATGCCACCCTTGAAACAAGTCGTTCTCGTTTAATCTCATCTTTTTATCGATGTCTCCTCTCTAAAAGAGAAGACAGCCGTCTCAAGACATATCAAGACATTCTGGATAATGCCGATACTTGAGGGCCACTCCGGGCAAATTGTTAACAAAGGTAACAATAAGTCGATGGTCAGTAGTCAGTTGGACACGACTAGTTTTAAAAGGATGCTGGTCGGAATAGAATAGCGAAATCTTTGTTCTGCATCTTGATCTCTTCAGCCTCCTCTGTCTCCCTGCGACGAAAAGCCTTAATAAGTGGTCTGAACCTCGCGTCACCAGCATCCATAGTAGTCCTAGGCTCCTAGCCTTCTTCTCCTGACTAATTTCCGAAAGGGTAACTGACCTCCTCTAGGATTATATAACCTTGCTTCAGGGTCTTGCTATCTATCATCAGGAGCTTCAATTCGCTTGAGCTCAACTATCTTAACATCATTAGGAACTTGATCATCAGCTCAACCTCACCAGTACAGTAGGCACCCAATAGACCTGTCACAATTTGAGCAACTAGACCCGCCTCATTAAACTTCCTATAGGCAGGGTTAAAAGTTAAAAACATTTCAGAATCTGCCTGTACGCCTGTACGGCATGGCTTTAATTGCTTTCCTAACAAGAGCAGGAGAAGATTAACCTTCTGAGCCGGTATTGCAACACTTTGCTTTCCGATCTCAGGAACCAACAGCTACCAACTTACATATGATGTAACCATTATTTCCTATGTTTTTGTATCCTTAAATCTTGGATTTCTATTGCGTTTTTAGGAAATATAATTCGATTTTACTTAGTTTGTTGTTTTGTAGGTCGTAAGGGACTGAAAGAGGCCTAAAAGTCATAAAATTCAGTAGAGCAACAACCAACTTTGACGATTAAATTGTTGGGATATATCAGATTATGCAGCAAGATAGAAACACCAAAATCTGGAATAATAAACACAGCAGAATAGAAACACCAAAATCTGGAATAATAAACACAGTAGAACACAACAGCAATACAAAGGCAACAAACACACTCAAGTTTTAACGTGGAAACCCTCCGGTGTGAAGGGAAAAAGCACGGGACAAACTCCGATTAACTTCCACTATGATAATGGGATTACAGCTACCAATCTCTCTAGAACACTAGAGGATACACACTCAAGAGGAACACTCTTGGATACAAACTCACAAGAAGGCTAGCAAAGAAACGATTCAGTTCTCTTTCTCTCCCTCTACAGAACTCACTCTATCTATAATCAAGTTTCTATCTTGCATTAGTACAAAGTACTCAGACCCTTCTAGTCTTCTTGAGAAGATAAGAGAGGCACAAAGCTGCACACCTTCTTTTTAGAAAACTGAACCGACCCCTTCTTTTCTTTTCTTTTCTCTAAGACAGACTCCAACTTGGTTTAAAACAGTTATTAAATAGTTGTCTAGCATGAGAAGGAAATTAACTCCAACAATCTCCCCCTTCCTTAAGCTCTGACTCATGCTGATCAAGAACGCAGACCTGCTAAGAATGTGCAGTTTTCATGTTTGCCCTTAAACAGAGACTTTGTCAACATATCAGCCTTGTTCTCACTTGTATGAACTTTTTCATTCATCAACAACTTCGATTCAAACTTCTCCCGAATCCAATAATACCGCATATCAATATGTTTGGTCTTCCAATGAGAGCTGGGATTCTTGCTGAGATGGATAGCACTTTGATTATCACAGTAGATAACAAACTTACTTTGGTGCAGACCAAGCTCTTGAAAATATCTCTTCAACCACAACATTTCCTTGCAGCACTCAACGATAGCAATATACTCTGATTCGGTGGTAGATAGAGCCACACACTTTTGCAATTTAGACTGCCACGAAACAGCTCCCCCTGCAAAAGTGAATAAATATCCGAATGTGGACCTCATTGTGCTATGTCTCCAGCTAAATCTGCATCAGTAAAGCCTTGAAGAATAGGCCTTTCATGCCCGAAACATAAACACAACTTGGATGTACCTCTAAGGTACTTTAGAATCCATTTAACTGCACTCCAATGTTCTTTACCCGGATTTGCAAGGAATCGGCTAACTACACCTAATGCATAACCAATATCTGGTCTAGTACAGACCATTGCATACATTAGATATCCAACGGCAGAAGCATATGGAACTTTCTCCATCTCTTTCCTCTCTTTTGCATTTGAGGGACATTGTTTCTTACTTAACTTGAATTGAGCAGCAAGAGGAACACTTACAGATCTCGCTTTGTCCATGTTGAATCTCTCGAGCACTTTCTCAATCTAACCCTCTTGAGATAGCCAAAGCTGGCCCTCCTTTCTGTCTCGAGTAATCTGCATGCCAAGAATTTTCCTTGCAGGCCCCAAAACCTTCTTGTCAAAGGATTCATTCAGTCTCTTCTTCAGCTCCTCAATTTTCCTTGAGTTTGGACCTACAACCAACATGTCATCGACATAAAATAATAAAATGATAAAGTCATCAGCTGAAGATTTTCGTATAAACACACAATGATCAAAGACAATCCTTTTGAATCCATTGTCTATCATGAACGACTCAAATTTCTTGTACCATTGACGAGGTGCTTGTTTGAGTCCATAGAGACTCTTTTTCAACTTGCAGACAGTATGCTCTTTGCCTTTAACTTTGAAAACCCTCTGGTTGTTCCATGAAAATGTCCTCCTCCAAGTCACCATGAAGAAAGGCTGTCTTGACGTCCAATTGCTCTATCTCCAAGTTCATACTTGCTGCCAATCCCAACACAACCCGGATGGAATTCATCTTCACTACTGGAGAAAATATCTCGTCAAAATCAACACCTTACTCTTGAGCAAAGCCTTTATCAACCAGCCTCGCTTTGTACCTTGATTGTGAATTTTCAATTGTCTTTAACTTGAAAATCCACTTGTTTTTAAGCACTCGCCTTCCCATTGGTCTTTCCACCAGATCATATGTGTGATTCTTTCGTAACGAATCCATTTCCTCTTGCATAGCTTTCATCCATTTGTCTTTGTCAACGTCATTTTCAACATCTTGGAAGCACTCAGGTTCACCTTCATCTAAGAGAAGAACATATTCGTCGGATGAGTACTTCGTAGACGGCTTGTGTGTTCTTGTGCTTCTTCTCACTTCAGCTACTTGTTCTACAGCAGGTTGTTCAACTATAGGTGGCTGCTCCTCTTGATCATTTTTAACTTCATTTCTCTGATCTTCATTTGGAATTTCTTCAATTTCTTGCTCAGCTTCCCCTCCAACATTTTCAGCTGAACGAGGAGTAATCTGATCAAGATTAATGAGATTATCGATATACGTCTCTGCTGCCTCCATATTCTCATTCTTCTCAATGTCTTTAATTGTTTGATCTTCAAAGAACACTAGATCTCGGCTGCGAATCAACTTCCTTTTGAGAGGATCCCACAATCGGTAACCAAATTTTTCATCTGCATACCCACGAATACACTGTTGAGGGGGTTCTTTGATTTAGAATTGACTAGGCTAAAATCAACCCAAAAGCATGATTAATGGGAAGACTTTATTCGTGATTCAGACCATCTTGAAATCAAAAGGAACTTGGTAGCATGAGACATGGCGTGGGAGCTAGAAACACACTGCGGTGAAGAGAATAGGAGTTTTTCTGGGTTTGGATTTCTGGAACAGAGTTTGAAGGTTGAAGGGGCTTTTTAGGGGAAGATGGTTGTGAGCTTGGTTTGGTGCTGGAACGCTTGAGGCTTGATGGCTGGGAACATGAATTGGCTGCTTGAAAGCATGAAAGCTTGAAGGGTTGAAGACGCAGAAGAATGAAGGCTGTTTCTGGCTTTTCTGGGTTTTTGATCCTTGTCTGATGCCTCCACTGCATTGGCAAAGCTCTGGTTTTATAGACCATTGGAAGGTACTATTTTCTGGATAAAACCATTCTCCTTTGATCCACGGTTTAAGCCCTAAAATCGGGAAAAAGAGAGTTTGCTGAAGAGTTGGAGTTTTGGGAGAAAACAAAGTCTCTGTAGCAGTGAACAAGATTTGCTGCAGAGAAGGCTGCAGTGCCATGAATTGTGGGATGGGACAGACCAGAAATCTTGAGAGTTGTGGTCTCATGGTTTGAGAGAGAAGGAGAGGCTTCTTGACTGGCTTCAAGGTTTCTTCTAAATGATGGAGTGAGGGATCTTGGCTTGGACTGTGTAATCCAGTCTTGTTGCGGGGGAGAAGTAGCCTGGGTATAAGGTTGCAGCCAGGAAGAAGAGCTGCAGGGAATAGAGGACACGTTTAATGAAGGAAAGGGAAGGAAATTGGGCCTCTACATGGCTTTTGTGCCTTTGGGCCTGGGTTTTAAAGGAAGAGAAAAGCTGGCCCAACCCCAAATTCTCAAGTTTCACCATTTCACCGTCGATCTAAGTCGTTGGGCTTGGATTTCGGGCCCAAGACCGAAATCACCAACGACTCTAAATCGACGAATGAGCATGTGCGTTTCCGTGACCTTCCACACCACACCCACATATGCAAGCCCCAAGAACGCGTGCATGTGGCTTGAGCTCACATCAATGGCGTGTTTGCTTGGCGTGCTATAGTCAAATAATGAACATAAAATCCTTATAAAACTATAGGATTTTATATAGTTACGTGACTATGCGTGGTCTTTGTCGCGTGACAGCATAGTAACAAATTGCATGATTTTTCGGGTATCAACATTAGCCCCTATGATTTTGTGGGCTGTTTGAGGCATGAAGTGGGCCACATAATCAGAGTCCATAGAGAGGAAAGAATCAGCCCGGCCCAAATTATCATTTAAGACTCTTAGCCTGCAACTTCTTCTCTCCTCTTTTAGAATCTCGCAGGAGCGGCCCTGCATCTGCACCCTGCACCGGTCTTGCGAATCTCTTCAAAACCCGTGTCAAGCCTTCAATTTCTTTTGGGCTCCAGGTATTGCTCCATTCTGTATGTTTATTATTTTCATCTGCCTCTTTTCTTTTGCTTCAGCTCTCAATTTGTGTTTTTCTGCAAGGATTGTCTGCTGCTGGGCATGGCTTGAACATCAGCACTGATTCCTTGGGCTGAGTTTCTTTAGTTACTACAGAATTTCTTCATGTTCCCTCATTCTACTGCGGAGATTTGTGATTCTTCTCCACTGCAGGGAACTAACTGCATTCGGTTCCTTTGTATCTTCTTCAGTTGGTAGTGTTGATTGCAATGATTTCCGCCATCTCAGGTTCTTATGAACTCTTCGGATTGGGTATTCTAATCATTGGGTCTTGAATGCAGGGAGATCAATTTTCTTTTTGATAGCAGTATGTCTATACATGAGAGAAAATTGCAAGTACTTATACTGCAGCAATAGAATTCTAGATTATGCGTCTGGGAAAGCTTGTAGAAGGCTTGCTGATTTGAAGGAGGTGCTCGCATGTCTCTGTATTCCCTTTTTTGTCTTGTGAGGTATCTTCATTATACCTAGTATTTATGGACGTCATAAAGTGTGTATTTCCCTTTCTGAAGACTACTGACATGTCTGCAGCTCTTTCCAAAGTGGTTGAGAAATTGAAGCACTGCGGCTAATTTCTTTGCCTTGATTCTAAGATAATATGACATGCATACTGCGATGATTTTTGTTGCTTGATTCCAAATAGATTTAGCTTGTGGAAACTTTGCATAAGCATGTACTAGGAACGTGTTTTGATTGCTTTGGCATAAGATTATCTTTTGTATTTTGATGACCATGAGAGAGCGTATGTGCATTGAAGGGTTTCATGCTTGGGGCATGGGCTTGGCATGACTCTATCATGGCTCTTAGAATGAATGCACAACTTTTAACGGAGGAGCGTGGCAAGATATGGTCATTGAATGTTTCAAACTTATGCATGTTGTTTATATGCTTGGAGTAATTAATCCTCTTAGTCGTGAATCCGCTTGGCATGGGGTGTGCTTGGTGTAATTGAAATATGTATTGGCTTGTTGGGGTACATCACATTTGGGCAGGGCAAATGAACATGTCACACCTTAGCACGGCTGGGCTTGTGCATTGTTTAGTTGTCATATTTGTTTTTATTGCATATGAATTGTATTACAGCTTGGGATTAATTAATGACTTTGCATGGTTTGTTCTTGTATTGGTACAAAGAGTTGTGCTTTGTGCGATTGTTAGGTTGCCAATGAATTTAGCTTGACTGCATGTTGCTTGCTGCTTCCTTGAGTGTTGGCTGCTTGCTCTAATGATTTTAGCTTGAAAGAGTATGCTAGTTGCTGTTGCTTGCATACCGAGATGGTTTGGCTTGACTTAGTATGGTCTGCATCCTATAATTGTGGTCTTCTTTGAAGTGGGTTTGGTATGTGGAATAGGATTATGCAGATGGATACTGTGATGAATATGCACGTTCACCACCGCAGTAAGCATGGTACAATGCCTTGATTTAAGGATAGGCATAAAATGGAAATTCGGGGTTTGAGATGATAGATTTTGTTGCTGCAAATTTGGTGGGTAGGATTGAATTTGTGGATATCGAATCTTTGGAGTTGTGCCTAATCTATAGTAGAATACTAAAGATGGTTGAATATAGGAAATCACTTGCATGAAATGGGCTACTGGTATATATTCTAGCGCGACTGCAAGCATAAGACTCTAGTTAACATGGAAACTGAGGCTACTGCACATGAAGTTTTTCTTGTTGCAGGGAATTCTGCTTGCTGCAGGAGTGAAACTGTAGGCACAACAACAATTAATTTAGTCTGAGAAAGACTTGGGATAGTGTTTGGGTTGTAATCAAGGTTGGTTGGATATGGAATTTGGTATTATGTATAGGCTGAGTTGAGTATTTGGGTCCAAAACTTCTAACAACTTTGTAGTGTTTCCCTATCTCTTTTGTAGTGCTATTGCCCTGCTGCGGGGTAATGATATTTATGCCTGTATAGTTTTGACTTTTGATAACTGAAAGAACATGAAGAGGCTTGCAAGAAGGCATGTGGCGTAGGAACTAGAAGCATGAGTTGCAAAGAGATGATATATTTACTGCAGGGAAATTGTGTCATCTGCTGTGGTGAAAGAATTTGGTGTTTGGTGATGGCGGCTAGGTTTAAGGTTGCCTAGAGCTTGATAATGATTTTGGATTGGGGGTTTGGAATGACTTGTTGCTTGTGGCTTGCTTGAGGGATGTATTGTTGGGAGGCTTTGAGGTATGGTGCCTGGAGGTTGTATTGTTGCTGCGTGGACTTTCTGTGCTGCTAGAAGTTGTGTTTTTGCTGCTGGAAAGTTGTGACTTCTCTATGGTATAGGACATAAGATGGTTGAGTATAGGAAATCTCTTGCATGACCTGGGCTACAAGTATATGTTCTAGCACGACTGCAAGCATAAGACTCTAGTTAATATGGAAATTGAGGCCACTGCGCAGGAGATTTTTCTTACTGCGGGTGGATTCTGCTTGCTACAGGAGTAAAACTTTAGGCATAACAACAATTAATTTGGCTTGAGAATGAAATGGGACAGTGTTTGAGTTTGTAGCCAGGATTGGTTGGGTATAGAGTTAAGTAACGTCTATTGAGGCGGTTGTTGCAACTAATGGAGTTCGAGAAATAGGATAGTCGTTGTAGTGGAAGTTCTAGTTGTGGCGAAACGTTTTCAATGGGGTATTGGAAGTGTGAGGCAAGATTGGAAGCTGCGGGGCTGATAGCCTGGGTTCAGGATCTTGGCATTTGATCTGATATACATGTAGGCTGTCTGAGCAATAGGATATCGATAGGATTAGATTTTGGGGTGTGGGCACTAATCTTTGATGATAGATTAGATATGTAAATGCTGTAAAGTATGGTTGTAGATGTTTGTGTATAGCAGATAGTCTTTAGAATATGATTTGGTTGCTGAACTTTAGGTGAGTAGCAATATTCAGGCCTGCATATGCATTGGTATTGGGACAAAGACCTATGATGGACTGGATTTTGACTTAAGTGATGGCAGTGAGAGCGGCAGCCCTAGTGATTTTTAGGACGGGCCGCTCTTGTTAGGAGCTGGAGGAGCTGCAGGGCATGAATCTTACTTCCCTGGAGCAGTTCCTGGAGGTGATGGCATTGCTGTTGTAGGTTGAATTTTGTTTGCATGTTCTAATGGCTTGATTGAGTAGTGATGGCTTGATAGAGTAATGATGCTTGTAGCTTGATGGAATAAGGATTTCTTGACCTAATGGATTGAGCTTGACTGCATGATGCCATTGTAGGGTGATATAACCACTATATTGTTGAGAGAGAATAGCTGCGGGGAAAGCTGCCGGGAAATATAACCAGAACTACTTGCAGGGAACAATTTGCTTTTATACTAGATGAGCACATTATATTCTTAAATGGAGAAGGAGGACAGGTGATCATAATTGCATAGTATGCTCCTTGCATGTGCTTTTGGCTTAGCATGAAGCTTTATAACAATAGAATTTCAGAGCACCCTGAACAAGACCATAAGCAATCAGCCCCCAAGTGTCATATCATGCTATTTGAGGGTCTAACAACAAATATTACATGTTGCGTGGAATTGGCTTGAGTAAGTAATAATACTCGCAGCTTGATTGACTTTCGTTTGCTTATAATGATTTTAGCTTGATTGCATGTTGCTTACTGCTTGATTGAGTGTTAATTGCTTGCTCTAATAATTTTGGCATGTTTGAGTATTCCTTGCTGCTTGGTTGTGTATTGATTGCCTGCACTAAGGGTTTTTCGCTTGATTAAACATGCTTGTTGCTTGATTGAGTAATAGCGCTTGCAACATGATTGTTGTGAGTTTGATTGGTATTGCTTACTGCTTGGTTGAATTTTGTTTGCATTTTCTAATGGCTTGATTGAGTAGTGATGGATTGATGGAGTAATGATGCTTGTAGCTCCATGGAATAAGCATTTCTTGACCTAATGAATTTAGCTTGACTACATGATGCCATTGGAGGGTGATATAACCATGATAGTGTTGAGAGAAAATAGCTGCGGGGGAAGCTGCGGGGAAAACTGTAGGGAAATATAATTACTGCTATTTGTAGGGAACGATTTGCTTTCCTACTAGATGAGCACATCGTATTCTTAAATGGAGAAGGAGGCCAGGTGATCATAATTGCAGAAGCATGATTCTTCTGGCTTGCTGCGTGTTTTCTCTTTTTGGTTATATGCATGCTTGTTTAGAAGGCTGCTGCAGGGAGGTTTGCAAAAGATCAATTCATCGATTGCAAAATAAGCTTGGCTTTGAACAACTGCAGGAAGGCTTATGTACTAGACTTGGGATGATATTAGCTTGGATAGCATGTTTTGTATATTAGGATCTTCTTTGGTTGCATGGAGCTTGTAGCATAGGATCATGTTACTAAATCAGCTCCTTTAGTAAACATATTTAATGACAATTTTGGCTTTTAGCAATAGATGACTTGTAATAGAAAGGTATTTTTGACTTCAGACAAATCTGGCTATAAAACTGAGTACTCATATATGGTTACTACACTAAAAATTGATACTATGCAGTAATGCATTTGAGAAAGGCTTGGAAGTGGACTTGAATTGATATCAAACTGTTTTACTTTGAACTTGGATAATTTGATTTGATAGCTGCAGGTGACATGTTGGTTACTGCAGTGGCATGCTTTTGGGAGGAGATTTAATGAGAGGTTTAGCTGTTGGGTAATCTTTTTTTTTTTGCTTGAGGATGTTTGTAATGATACTATGTAAATTATAGAAGAAGGTGTTACTACAGCTTGATTTTGGCAATGGGAATGAAATATTTGACTATAGCAATTAGTGATTTCTTCCAGGACTTGTAGATTGCATTAAAGCATGGACACTGCTGGAATGCAGTAAAGCATGTACACTGCTGGAATGTAGTAAAGCATGACCACTACTAAATTGCAGCAAAACATGAACACTGCTAAATTACAGCAAAGCATGAATACTGTTAAAATACAGTAAAGCGCGAACATATCACTCTCATTTTGGCATGGACTGATCGTGAGTTGAACCTTCACCCCACAACCCCCAAGCTCATTGGCATGAATAATTATACCGAGCTTGATTGTCGATAGCATATCACAACATCAGCATAGTGAGTTTCGTTAAATGAGCATGGCATGTTATTAGACTTGTAATAAAGAATGATCAACAACTACATTTGTCACTCAGAACATATTGGCATGGCATGGCATGGCTTAAGTTGTTAAAACTGCATGGTGTACTGTCTCTTGTAGCTGCAGGATATCTTCATCTTAGTCTTCATAATTCTTGACAATGGGATCCCTGCAGCCTTCATGTCCGCAACAGTAAAGACTATGGCATCTTCATTTTCCAGCATGGACATGGTCTTTATTGTATCTGCAGCAAAGCATTGAGACCCATGTTTCTCAGACACGTGCATGAGTGCCTCCACAGTGGCTTGCCTGGCTTGCGGACCATACTCCAATTGATCAAACAAAGACTTGAACTTCGGGTTCTGTTGGGGCGCTTGCGTAGCAGTTGGCCTGCAATTTATGCTACTGTGTTGCTTGCTTCAATGCGGGGTGACTTATGATCTGTCTTGTTGTACTGAACGCAGCCCCCAAGTACTTTTTTCCATGTGCAGGGGTGCTTGTGCAGCAATAGGCATGCATCTTCTGCTACTGTGTTGCTCCACTTTATCAGCTATTTCAGTGACATAATAAGCATGGCTTGTCCATATAACATGAGCTGCTGATTAAAACTACAGCTGCAGGGTCTTTTAAAATTCTGAGATTCATCGAGCACAAGTGCATATGCAGTAGAAACAATATTTGGTTGTAAGGTATGAATCTCCTTCATCGCATACAACATGAGTGTTAGCTCCTGAATCTCCTAAGCCATACAATAAGCCTGGATTGTCTCCTCGCGGCTACAAATGCTGCTTGCTCCAATGCATGGTGGTTTATCTGTCTTCATGTACTGAACGCAGCCCCCAAGTACTGGTCTCCATGTGCAGGGTACTTGTGCAGCAATAGGCAACAAATTAGGAAAACATCTTGCGATAAGAAACAAGAGTTTTCAACATCAGGCATATTGGAGTTTGTCAAATCTGTTGTCATTGAAATCTCAAAACATAAACAATGACCAGGCTGATTCAGGAACCAACTGATAGAGAATGAAATTGAGGCGCAGGGTTCATAGTTGAAGAATTCTCAAGAGAAAGAAAAATAAATTATCTTCTGGTATCTTGCATGTTGACAAAGGCAGCAGCCCATACAAGCATGGTTGAACCACAGAACTGCATGATGAACAAATCGCAAAGAATCGAAAGCTGCAGGGTTGAAGGCAAAGAACAAAAACACAACAGTGGTGGATCATATCAACAGAAGGTACTCTCCTATTACTTGCTTCCACAACAAATGTGATCAATACAAGCATACTGAGGTTGAGGGATTGCATGAGATGGTCTAAATTACAACCTAGTCCCCAGCAGAGTCGCCAAATGTTGAGAGGGTTCTTTGATTTATAATTGACTAGGCTAAAATCAACCCAAAAGCATGATTAATGGGAAGACTTTATTCGTGATTCAGACCATCTTGAAATCAAAAGGAGCTTGGCAGCATGAGGCATGGCGTGGGAGCTAGAAACACACTGCGGTGAAGAGAATAGGAGTTTTTCTGGGTTTGGATTTCTGGAACAGAGTTTGAAGGTTGAAGGGGCTTTTTAGGGGAAGATGGTTGTGAGCTTGGTTTGGTGCTGGAACGCTTGAGGCTTGATGGCTGGGAACATGAATTGGCTGCTTGAAAGCATGAAAGCTTGAAGGGTTGAAGACGCAGAAGAATGAAGGCTGTTTCTGGCTTTTCTGGGTTTTTGATCCTTGTCTGATGCCTCCACTGCATTGGCAAAGCTCTGGTTTTATAGACCATTGGAGGGTACTATTTTCTGGATAAAACCATTCTCCTTTGATCCACGGTTTAAGCCCTAAAATCGGGGAAAAGAGAGTTTGCTGAAGAGTTGGAGTTTTGGGAGAAAACAAAGTCTCTACAGCAGTGAACAAGATTTGCTGCAGAGAAGGCTGCAGTGCCATGAATTGTGGGATGGGACAGACCAGAAATCTTGAGAGTTGTGGTCTCATGGTTTGAGGGAGAAGGAGAGGCTTCTTGACTGGCTTCAAGGTTTCTTCTAAATGATGGAGTGAGGGATCTTGGCTTGGACTGTGTAATCCAGTCTTGTTGCGGGGGAGAAGTAGCATGGGTATAAGGTTGCAGCCAGGAAGAAGAGCTGCAGGGAATAGAGGACACGTTTAATGAAGGAAAGGAAAGGAAATTGGGCCTCTACATGGCTTTTGTGCCTTTGGGCCTGGGTTTTAAAGGAAGAGAAAAGCTGGCCCAACCCCAAATTCTCAAGTTTCACCATTTCACCGTCGATCTAAGTCGTTGGGCTTGGATTTCGGGCCCAAGACCGAAATCACCAACGACTCTAAATCGACGAATGAGCATGTGCGTTTCCATGACCTTCCACACCACACCCACATTTGCAAGCCCCAAGAACGCGTGCATGTGGCTTGGGCTCACATCAAGGGCGTGTTTGCTTGGCGTGCTATAGTCAAATAATGAACATAAAATCCTTATAAAACTATAGGATTTTATATAGTTACGTGACTATGCGTGGTCTTTGTCGCGTGACAGCATAGTAACAAATTGCATGATTTTCGGGTATCAACATCTTATCGTCAAGCTTTGATCTCTCTTCCTTAGGTACATGCACAAAAGCTCTACAACCAAATGTCCTCAAGTGATCATAAGAGACACTTTTTGAAGACCATAGATGTTCTGGAATATCACTATTTAATGGAGCCGAAGGTGACAAGTTGATCAAGTAACATGATGTTCTTATTGCTTCTCCCCAAAACCTTCTTGACAATTTAGAATGAGACAACATGCATCGAATTCTTTCTATAATGGTGCGGTTCATCCTCTCCGCAACACCATTGTGTTGTGGAGTTCTTGGCACTGATTGCTCATGCCAAATGCCATAGCTTTTACAATATTGATCGAATGGACCACAATACTCTCCACCATTATCTGTACGAATGCACTTTAATTGCCTTCCAGTCTCCCTTTCTACCATTGTATGGAAATTTTTGAATACCGGCAGCACTTGGTCTTTTGTCTTCAAGGCATATGCCTACACTTTTCTTGAGTGATCATCTATGAAAGTAACAAAATAGGAAGCACCACCTAAAGTTTTAACTTTCAAAGGGCCACAAATATCAGAGTAAACCAAGTCCAAAATATTTTGTTTCCTACTATGAGTTTTATGAAAGGAAACTTTATGTTGCTTGCCGATTAAATAATGAGAACATTTGTTTAAATGTGTGTATCTTTAATTCCAGGTAGAATCTCCTTCTTGGCGAGAATTTGCAACCCTTTCTCACTTATATGACTAAGTCGCTTATGCCATAATTCTGTGGAAGTTTCGTTCTCTACGGTATTCAGCTCCCCCTTGAGTGTTTGAACTTGTATTTTGTAAAGTGTGCAGCATTTGCTTCCCTTAGCTATCACCATGGAGCCTTTTGTTAGTTTCCACTTTCCAAGGCAAAGAAGGTTCATATACCCATCATCATCTAGCTTCCCAACTGAGATTAAATTCAACCGGAGATCTGGTACATGTCTCACGTCCTTGAGAACAAGTTTGCAGCCTATATTTGTTTGCAATATCACATCACCAATTCCCATAATTTTCGAGATGCCTCTATTTCTCATTCTCACATAACGAAGATCACCAGCTCTATAGTTTGAGAAGAATTCCTTACGAGGAGTAGCATGGAAGGATGCTCCACTATCAACAACCCATGTAACTCCTTTGCTTGAAAGACTCAGACATGCTTTTTCACATTCAGAAATTAGCTCTTCACATTCCAGAGACTCCGATAACATTATAATATCACCATCTGAAGATATAGCAACAGTGTTTGCATCATCTTCCTTCTCTTCCTTCTTCTTTTCTTTCATCAATTTTCTGCATTCTCTTCTATAATGGCCCTTCTCATTACAATGGAAACACGTGACTTCTTTCCTTGGCTTGGACTTGCTCCTTGATCTCCTATGAGCGTGAGAATAATGGTGTGCCCTCCGGCTCTTAGCTCTTCCCTTTCTTTCGACAACTACAGTCTCTGAATATGAAGACTCTGTAGATTTTTGTAATAACCCGATTTTTTTTGTTTTACTATTCGTGTTAATTTTATAAAATTGCATCTTTATCGGAGGTTGATTTACGAGTTTTGGATTTTTGGTACACTTTTATTTAGTTGTTACGTGACGTCGGAAGTGGTTCCGAAAGTTAAAATTCGAAAAACGTTTAAGTTTCAATGGGGCAAAAGTTGACTTTTTGATCCGTTATGACTCTCCAAAAGTTTCCTTCACGAAAGTTGTAGAGAACGACGATACGAGTTCGTGGACATGCGGCACGCATGAAACAGACGTCGTATGAGGAAGTTACGACATGTCAAAGTTATTTTCCTATTTCTGAAATTAACTATAAAACGTCAGAATTTTTTTTCATTTCGTCCGTTTCTCAACACTACAGTAAAAAAAATTACTATTCATTTTCTCTCCCGATCGGGTACTGTTCATCCGCCCGATCTCCACTGCGATCTCTGCCGTCCGACCACCATAGCTCGAGCGCCACCCAGCAAGTTCTTCATCTCCTTCTCCTCTATCGATTGAGCCAAGAATCGACCCGACCCACCGCCGGTGCACGGAGCAGCAGCGCCCGAAAGATCCGCCACCGCCTGCGACGGAGCTTCTCGCCGTTCCATGCGTCGCCAGAGCTCGAGCCACCCACTGATCGACCCGTCTCCTCCTTGCGCAACTCCCTATGTAGGTGGATCACGCCGAATCGAGCCGAGTCGAGCGGATCGAATTCGAGGCGATTCGATCTCCACCGACCCGTTTCCACTGTTCGACCCGATTCAGACCCGACCAGACCCGGAGTTGACCCGACCCGGTCCAACGTTGACCGTTGACCAGCGTTGACTGTTGACTGACGTTGACCGTTGACCGGTACTGTAGCGATCCGACACGACGCTATTTCAGTCCGATTCGACCCGTTCTCTCCGAGGTCCGACGCGAAACGGATATTTACCATTTCTGGTGAATTAAGGTGAGTAAACCTCACTGTATTTGTATTAAATACGAGTTAAATATGAGTTAATCATAGTATCTATATTGTTAAATGTAAAATGAATTTACGGAAATGATATTTGTTTTAAATTGAATGAACTCGATCGAGTACGGTTCATCGGTAAGTAAAATTAATTTAATATAAAAATGAATTTTAAAGTATTTTGATTAATGAACTATAGTTGGTATTAGTGGACACTTCCTGAGAGAATGCCTACGTATATATATATATATATATATATATATATATATATTGTGATGTGTGTTTACTGTTGTCTTCGGACGGCCACAGTTGTGGCGTACTTCTGTCTTCGGACGGTCACTATGTGACGAGGCAATATATCGGGAACCAAACCTTTGGCCGGGTGTTGGTTACGATCAGTTAGAGCTCTAGCCTGTCTGCCGTTGCACGTCATGAGGGTTAACCAAGTTGGGGTTATCTGGGTCTCATGCTTGCATTGTATGAAAGAGTAATTCAATGAATTACCTATTTGTTGGTTGTTTTGGAAATGTGAACTTCATTTGTGGTTTAATTACATTATCATGTTTTTATTTGTTTTACTCACACGAGTTTTCAAAGCTTACCGGGTTCGTTGTTTACAACCCAGTGCACCAATCAATGGTGTAGGGGTTTGTTGACAGTAGCCACAGAGGGGCTACATAAGCCCACAGACCCGCAGCCAGTGCACCCGGGGCCGACCTGAGGCCCGGAACAGGATCACCAGCACCCGGACCCGAGGTCCAGCAGTCTACCTTGTGACCAGGGACCCGGGGACGCCAGCCTACCAAACAGGCCATCAGAGCTGTCCGTTTGTATGTACGAACAGAAGGAAACCAGTCCCACATCGAAGAGTAAAGCCAGACCCCGCGCCCGGCCATCTATATAAGGGCGAACTACCCTCTTTAATAGGTAATTGATCTCTCCAACTGCTTATCATATGTGCTTAAGTTATCTATTCATCCCAACTGTACTAACTTAGGCATCGGAGAGGAGAAGACCGGCATGCCCGGTATTCCCCTTAGTTAGCAGGTTTGCAGGAAGAGATCACATCTAGATTCACCAGTCTCTACCAGGCCTACGAGTTTGTGCAGAAACAATTGGCGCCGTCTGTGGGAAGATTGGTTAAAAACCACGCCAAATGGCAGAAAGCTCAGAAGCGGGCCAGGAAATGGAGGGTCAGCGGGTTGCACCAGAGCAAGTGCTCATCTCCACCCCGGTCGTTGTACGGGAGCAGCGCAGCAACCAGGGCACCCAGGACGACGGCAGCTGTGGGAGGCCGAACAGCACGCCGGGGGCGTACAACGATAGCACGCGCCGGAAAGACCCGGCGGAAGGCGACCAACTGACGCACCGGGGCTTTTCGCTGACATTCTCGGACGATCCGAGCGACAAAGAGGAGAGTCTGCTCGGTGACAGCGACCGGGACACCACGTACAGCCCCGACCGGCACGATATGGCGGGGGAGATACGGGCGATGAGGGCAGAAGTCGGTCGCCTGCGCGCGGAGGGCGACCGGGATAGAGCAAAATCCAATGCCCGATATGAGGAAATGGATACGGTAAACGCTGCCCTGGTGGCTGCCCTAGAAAGAGGACAGCAGCGCAACGCCGCTATGGCAAGGGCAACTACACCCGCGCCGGGCCAACCTCAGCGCCTTGAGGCAGGACAGTCATCGGGAGGAAGGTCTAGCGACCGCAGGAGGGCGGAGTCCCCGGGCGGTGCGGTTTTGCCAACGAGCACGCCGGCACCCCCGCAGTCGCGCGCTTCATTCGAAGATGAAGTCGTGACCCCGACCGCACGGGCATTACAGATACTCACCGACTCTGTGTCGGATCTAAAGGACCAAATGGAGGCCAACGAGAGAAGAGCGGCGCGGCCGATGGAAGGCGCGCGATTCAACGAACGCATGGGCCCTTTCTCGCACCGGGTTCTGGAATCAGGGAGGTCTGGTAACCAGAAATCCCTAAAGCTCACGTACTCAGGATCCGACTGCCCATACCAACATTTGGATAGTTTCCGGACCCAAACGTGCGCCAAGGGCTATTCTGATGCAGTGTGCTGCAACATATTCTAGGAAACCCTATCTGGAGAGGCGCTCAGCTGGTTCTATGAGCTCCCGGCAAACTCCGTCGAGGCGTTCGAGCAATTGGCCGACCGGTTCGTAGGCCGCTTCATCCTCCGGGTCGAAGGAGCCCGGACATCAACAATCCTCTTCAACTGCATGTAGGCACCTGGCGAGGAGCTAAGGACGTTTGTCAACCGTTGGCAAACGGTGACGGCCGGAGTTCGGAACCTCGACAAGGGTATCGCCGAGATGGCGTTCAAACAGGGGCTTCGGCCAGGAAAATTTTCCTATGCCGTACGGGTGGAACTCTCGCAGGGGTATGACGAGCTAATGGCGACGGCCATCAGGCATGCTCAGGCTGATCTTGAGACGTATGGGCAACACCTGTTGAAGAGAAAGCGGGAGGAGCACCCCCCGGCCGGCCGAGAAAACAAGACCCAGCGGAGCGAGAACCGAGGTGCCCGACCGAGCAGACCCAGCAGAAATTGGGGGAACCAACAGCAGCAGAAGCCCTATCATGACAAACCCCAGGGCGAGCACAAGCCGGCGCAATACCGGCAAGAACCCCCCCTGGCGATCATGCCAGCAGAACGTCAAGAGGTCTTCACCGCTCTAACCTCTTCATACGAGGACATCTTGCACGAGAACGGGAACAGCATTCCCCCACCGCCGAGGAGCAAGTACCCAAAGGAGAAACTTACCCAGGCACGAACAGGCAAATACTGCTCCTATCACGATGAAGCTACCCACCGGACGAATAGTTGCTTCGCCCTCAAGACAGCGGCGGAGGGTTTGATTAGCAACGGTCAGCTTCAGCGGTATATAGGGGAAATGAGAGCAGATCCCGACCGGGAGCAGGGCCAGGGCTGGTAAGCACGCTCGGACTGGTGAAGGGTTATGTGCTAGAACTTCTAGGCAGTTAGTTTGGCATATCAACGGTTCAACCAACGTAACATCATAAGATATGTATGCCAACTATTTTGAGAAAATCCAAGGAATTCCACCGGAGCAAAAATGTATATCCAAAAGACATAATACAAAAAACCATTCAAGCGGATTTAAAAAAAAAAAAAAAGAGCAAAACAAAAATCTTCAAGGAGCCGCGCCTCCCCCCTCAGCGGGCATCTCACCAGCTTCCCCGGATGGAGCCACCGCGTCCTCTCCAGCAGGTGCAGATGGTCGAGGCCCGCCTTCCCCTTCCGGTTGCTCCTCTTCTGCCGGCTGCCCATGGGTATCGTCATCGGCCCCCGCCTTCGGCATTCGAGAGGTATCGGCATTCGAGAGGTATCCAGGTACCCCTTCTCTTCCCACTCCACGTAGGCATCGGCGATACCCGACTCCCTAGCCTTTTCCAGGAGCTTAAGAAACTGATCACTATCGTGATATTTGAGGACAACCCGCTGGAAAAGCACCGGGTCCTCTTCTCCAGCCGCAGCGGCAGCGGCGGCTTCCACCTGGAGCTCATCCACTCTCTCCTCCAGCTCGGCCCTCTCCTCCTCAGCCCGCTCCTTCTCCTCCTCGAGGCTCCGGACCTGCTCTTCTAGCCTGGCCACCTGTTTCTTGGCCCTCTCCTCCAGTCTGACCTTCCCCCGCTCGAGCCTGAACTTCTCAACTTCCAGACGCTCACAGGGCTCCTGTCAGAGCGGCCACCTACCACTTCAACTCCGACAGCTCCTCACTCGGGTCCGGCTGGTACAGATTGTACAATAGCTACAAAACAACAGGAAGCCAATTAAGCAAACAACAAAAGTAACGAGACCCGACAGAAGATATGAGCGGGGCATGGCACCAAGCAATCCTTACCCGGAGGACCGACTCCTTGCTCTTCTGGCGGCTCTCCCCTGACAAGGCTCCAACGACCCAGGCCTATCCAGACCAAGGCCAGCCACATCTGCCGCCAGCTTCCAGATGAAGGGACTCTCCAGACCTCCCCTCTGTTCCTCCGCAGGAGCGGGGCTACTCTGTTGACCGGCAGAGTTTGAGGCAGCAGCGATCTTGTCCCCAGCGGAACTCGTCGCACCGCTGACCACCTTGAGCCGTTTCGCCAAGTTTTCACCAGACGACCGACCGGTCAGCGTCACCAGCGCGGAGGGAGGGACGCCCATAATCCTCCGCCTCTTCTCGCCCAGGCCGTCCGGCGAAGAAGATTGTGCGCTGACCGGGTGACCCTGGTGATGAGCGGGACCGATCTCGGTCGGTGCGGAATCTTGTTCGTCCCATCAAGAACCTTTGGTGGCCCACCGGTGGTCTTGCCCTTTCTGGGTCCCGCCTTGGGCGCAGCGGGGTGACTCTTCACACGCCTCAGAATATAGGCGTCGTCCTCAACGTCCATGGCCCTCGGTTCGGCATGAACGGTAAGCCAACCGGACTCCTCATCCACCGAGGTCCGTGAAACGGCCTCCCCTTTCTCCTTCAACCTTGAGACAAGGTCTTCACCGTCCATGGATAATGTATTACCGGGCTTGACGACCGTCCGGGAAGATGCACCTGCAGAACAAGCAAAGGGTTAGTATCAACCCGGTCAGCAGAAACGCCACTACTTAAACCCTGCTACGCACCGGGATCCCGCCCGAGACAGCAGTACTCCAACACCTGCCGCCGAATGAAGTTGTAGGAGCTCCGCTCAAGATCGTCCCAGCACCCGAGTATCGTCATAATCCTTTCCCGCTCCAACTCGGACAGTACGAAAGATTGGTCGCCAAGGGGCTGGAAGGCACCAGGAATCCGGTACATCTTACTCCTCTTCTGCCACTTCCCACCCGCCATCACCACCTTCTTCCTCCAGCTATTGTCCACCCAGGAAGGCAGATGGGTGATGATAGGCTGGAAGTGTCGGGCGCTAAAGGTCAGACAACACCGGCACCCTTTCTTCTTCGAGAATGACACTCTGTACAGCGTCCGGAACTCCTTCACCGTTGGCATGCTCATCCCGGACAGCTCGTACAGACAACCGAGGCTCAGCAACTGCCTCCACTAGTTCCCGGGAAGCTGCGCGGGAGACACTTGCAGAGCGCTAAGCGTATACTGCACGAAGTCCGGCAGCGGGAGGGAGAACCCGTGGCGAAATTGGTCTTTGTGAACGGCAACCCAACCCGCCTCCAGGTTTATAGGCCGATTCTCTGGGATTCAGCGGCCGTAACGCCACCTCATCGGGGATATTTTATGTCTCCCGGAAAGCGACAATCTCTGCAGGGTTCATAGTACCCTCTGGTTCATCGCACACCACGGCCTCTTTCCCTCTCCCGATAGTGTAGCTCACGGGCGGAGTGCCAGGAAAGCGCACCCCGTGTGGGATGCCCTCAGAACCCAGAGACCCGGAAGACGAGACCCCGGCCCGGGAGCGGTCAGCAGCTTCGGACTCCGGGGATTCCGAACCGAGCCAATCCTCCAATCTCTCCTCATTGTCCACCACGGGACGCCTATCGGCCGATTCGGAAGCCCCATCAGAACTTGTAGAAGCCATTTAACCTAAGGGGAAGAAAACAAAACCCCACCGCTGGTCAGCAATAAGCTAGAACAGCGCCCTTTGCAGCTGCTCCCCCAAGTTTGCCGCAGACGCCCCGCTCAAAACGACTCACAGTCGGCGACAGAGCACACATCCCCCCCCCCCCCCCCCCCCCCCCCCCCCCCCCCCGCCGCCACAAAACGCCAAAAAGAAAAAAAAACACCAAGCAAAGAAAGCAAGACTCACCGATTACTATGCACAACCGAGGAAAGTCAGTCCTACGAAAACACCGAGCAATGGTAGGCAAAGAACCAGAACGCTTGAGGCATGGATATCGCGAGGCACCTCCATAGAGCTTTCGCCGGATTCCTCTCCAACCTTCTCTTCTTCTCTCTGAGCCAAGAGCAAAACAGAAGTAATGAAGACAAAGGAGGCCTTTTTATAGACGGATCTGATGCCCTAGGCACCCCTGTAATCCCCCCAAAATACTCAATCAGGGCAACTCAAACTCCTGCGAATCCAGGCCCTCCATCTCAGATCGCTCCCAACTGACACGTGTCCTAGCATCGATAACCTTCCCACGCCATCATAACTAATGGGACTGATGGGCTTCCTCCTTAAATGCATGTCAGCCACTTGTCCCGCCTACAAGCGGCAGTTAAGGGAGATAGGGGCAGGAACCGAGGCGTCCAGCCCCCCCACTTCCCCAAGAGCCAGGGCACTCCACCGGTTAGGTTCCATTCAACCGGCTCCACGGCATCTCACCGGTTATGATCATTCAACCGGCTCCACGGCATCTCACCGGTTATGATCATTCAACCGGCTCCACGGCATCTCACCGGTTATGATCATTCAACCGACTCCATGGCATCTCACCGGTTAGGTTCCATTCAACCGACTCCACGGCATCTCACCGGTTATGATCATTCAACCGGCTCCACGGCATCTCACCGGTTATGATTATTCAACCGGCTCCACGGCATCTCACCGGTTAGCTAACATTCAACCGGCTCTATGGCATTTCACCGGTTATGAGACATTCAACCGGCTCCATGGCATCTCACCGGTTAGGTAACATTCAACCGGCTCCATGGCATTTCACCGGTTATGAGACATTCAACCGGCATGGGCTTTATAAACCCGGGAGAGTTTACATCTAACACATGTAAACTTTTCCAGTAGGATAAAAACCCTGCATCACACTGAACTGTCATCAATATGGGGATCCAAGGCGAGACTTGTCATCTCAACGCCACCCCACCGAGAAGATTATTTCTCTAACACAGAACAAATCTCCCCGCAGGCACGTTGCCCCACGCTTATTCCAACACAAGCTGGGCCGAGCCACCGGGCTACTCCCGGCCTGCCCCACCGTTGGCAGCAGTTTTACCTTGGGAACTTGGGGGACTCGTTCCGACATGGCAGTCCACCGGTCGAGCCCCCACATCATCATCCCATGCACTCGTCCGGGTTTCACCCCGCTCCATATCTATTGCATGGCGGATCTCAACGCCACATCATCATCCCATGCACTCGTCCAGGTTTCACCCCGTTCCATACTCATGGCATGACAACACTTGAGCACAGTACCATTAGTATTGCAAGCATACTCATAACTGTCGCACGTCATCATTAATAGGTACTCGCATCACCACCCCTCCTCTGCCCGAACGCCCGGTCACGCCCAATCTTCAATACGGACTTGGGGGACTGGGTACCGTTGGGTTGGTAACCCTGCGGGTCTGCAGGACAGGAGCGAGACATATTAAGTCCCCATTCAAGATTGCACTTGACCGGGAACTTGGGGGACTTGTTGACAGTAGCCACAGAGGGGCTACATAAGCCCACAGACCCGCAGCCAGTGCACCCGGGGCCGACCTGAGGCCCGGAACAGGATCACCAGCACCCGGACCCGAGGTCCAGCAGTCTACCTTGTGACCATGGGCCCGGGGACCGGGGACGCCAGCCTGCCAAACAGGCCATCAGAGCTTTCCGTTTGTATGTACGAACAAAAGGAAACCAGTCCCACATCGAAGAGTAAGGCCAGACCCCGCGCCCGGCCACCTATATAAGGGCCTCAACTACCCTCTTTAATAGGTAACTGATCTCTCCAACTGCTTATCATACGTGCTTAAGTTATCTATTCATCCCAACTGTACTAACTTAGGCATCGGAGAGGAGAAGACCGGCCCGCCCGGTATTCCCCTTAGTTAGCAGGTTCGCAGGAAGAGATCACATCTAGATTCACCAGTCTCTACCAGGCCTACGGGTTTGTGCAGAAACAGGGTTAGACCTGCAGGAGTTGACCAGCAGCCAGGAGGCGGCGTTTGAGTCGCGCAGTTAGTAGGTGTGATCTGTGGTCTAGCTTGTTATTATTTTGGGTTAGAGAGATAGCGTGAGACTCTAATTGCATCTATATATTTAATGATGTAATACTTTTTGAGTGTGAGTCACGCATTTGAACTCTAATGTTATACTTAGTTATTTGTATAATAACTTTTAAGTATTTGAGTTTATTTGTGATTAATCACGTTTACGAATTTCGGATTTTCGTTATTTAGAATTTAGGGGCGTGACAATTTTCTTCTCACCTCTTCATTTAGCAAATTGCTGGTCACTTGACTCAATGAAACAACACCTTCAGGAGCAGAGTTGCTGACTGAAACCACCAACGTTTCCCAACTGTCTGGAAGTGAACTGAGAAGTAGCAATGCCTGTAATTCGTCATCAAGCACCATATTCATCGAGGATAGCTGATTGACAATACTCTGCATCTCATTCAAGTGCTCATTGATTGAGGTGTCTTCCCTATATTTCAAATTCACAAGCTTTCTAATAAGAAAGGCTTTGTTGGCTGCTGTCTTCCTTTCGTATAAGCTTTCAAGCTTTTTCCACAATGCAAGTGTTGTGGTCTCCTTCGAAACATGGTGAAAGACGTTGTCATCGAGCCATTGCCGAATAACTCCAATTGTTTTTCTATTTAGCTTCTTCCAATCATCTTCAGACATGGACTCAAGCTTATCACCTTCAATTGGAGAGAACAAATCTTTGCAGTACAAAATGCCTTCCATCTTTGCTTTCCAAATCATGTAGTTTCTGCCATTCAAGCTCACCATCCGGCTCGTATTGACATCCATGATTGCCCGCTAACCTGCGGCTCTGATACCACTTTGTTGGATATATCAGATTATGTAGCAAGATAGAAACACCAAAATCTGGAATAATAAACACAGCAGAACACAACAGCAATACAAAGGCAACAAACTCCGATAAACTTCCACTATAATAATGGGATTACAGCTACCAATCTCTCTAGAACACTAAAGGATAAACACTCAAGAGGAACACTCTTGGATACAAACTCACAAGAAGGCTAGCAAAGAAAGAATTCAGTTCTCTTTCTCTCCTCTACAGAACTCACTCTATCTATAATCAAGTTTCTGTCTTGCATTAATACAAAGTACTCAGACTCTTCTAGTCTTCTTCAGAAGATAAGAGATGCACAGCTGCACACCTTCCTTTTAGAAAACTGAACCGACCCCTTCTTTTCTTTTCTCTAAGACAGACTCCAACTTGGTTTAAAACAGCTATTAAATAGTTGTCTAGCATCATAAAGAAATTAACTCCAACATAAATTGTACTGATCCACAACTAGTAATATATGTAGAGAAAGCCTTGAATGTCTATTTTCTGGAGAATTTTGCGGTTTGTGATTTCGATATTCCTAGAGAGAGATATGGCAGTTTGAGTGAAGGCAGCTCAGGTTGCACGGGAGTCTGCAATGTCTTTCTATAAGCTCATATGTGAAGCCTAACTTGCACAGACAATTAAGAGGAAATCTTGGTTTTGTTACACTGTCACTGATGTTATGAAGGCCCATTATATACTTTTGGTAATTATTGGAGTGCCACATCGTCATGGTTAAAAGATGCAATTCAAAAAAAGACCAGGAATGCCTACTCGATTTGGGAAAGAGAGTGCACATTCAAAATTACTATGTACATCTCTATCATTTCTCTATTTTTATTTGACTTGTTCGACTTATATGAAAAGACGGATAAAGACAATAAATAAATATGAAACTATAAAAATTTGTTTTTACTCTCTAAGCTCTTTTCTGAGTTTCTCTCTTTTCTTTCTTTTTTCTCTTTTTATTTTTCTGATTTTAAACTTGATTCTCCATTCAATCTCTCATGGTTGGATGTGAGATGATTATACTATATACAAATTTAAATTATTGTTGTTTCTTATTAATCTCTCATTGATATACATTATTTCTCTTTATTAATAAGATGAGCGAGAGATGAGTTGAATCATATTTTTCATGAAGTTCATTGATTCACAATTTCAATCCATGACCCCATAACCCCATTGATGTCATGCGGATGTGCAGTTATGTGAGTGGAGCTTGATGAGATGAGTTTTTGAATTATAAATAAGGGTGCTTGCATAAACTTCCGTCTCTTTCTTCACTTTGTAACTGCAAATACTTATATTATGAGTGACCATACTGTAAAGACAAAGTACTGATTCAGATTTCTGATTTTTGGAATGTCACCCGAACCCTCTTATATATATATATATATATATATATATATATATATATATATATATATATATGTAATACTTATATTATGAGTGACCATACTGTAAAGACAAAGTACTGATTCAGATTTCTGATTTTTGGAATGTCACCCGAACCCTTATATATATATATATATATATTTGGTAAACAAACCCTTACCCATTATTATTAATCGCTGGAGATCAAGATAGTTAGGAGGATATTTTGGTACGTATGAGGAGGTGTATTTAGATTGTTAAGTAGTTGATAGGAGCATAAAATGCGACGTTCTTAATATGTTTTACCCCCATTTATGCATTTCTTATCCCTTATTGTTGTAATATAGAGTCATTGAGTCGTGTTAGAGTCGTTGGCAAGTGTTGGTGAATAAACTGAGCTAAAAATGCAGAAATGTCGATTTTTGAAGAGTTTTAGTTTGAGTAGGACTCCTTGTTGTACTAGGAATCTTGTTTGGACTAGGAAACCTGTTTTGACTAGGAAACGTGTCAAAATGGATTTTTCAGTATTTGTCATTTCTAATAATCATGGTGAATCGATTTGTGCTATAAATTGATAAAATGCATAATTGTGGTGGAGTCCTTATTGAACTAGGATTCCTAATAAGAGTTTGAATGTGACTAGGACTCCTTTTTCAAGTAGAATTCTATTTGGAAAAGAAATCCTTACTAAAGTAGGAATCCCAGTTGGATAAGGATTCTACGAGTTTGAGTCCTAATTGAAGTCTACGAGTGAAGAGTTTTAGTCGAACAAGGAGTCTACAAACGCTCGACGTTTTTGAATCGTCGAAAGAATTTCATTGAAAATACAACTCCTTGTTGGACTAGGATTCCTTATCTATCTAGGACTCTTACTCATGATAATTGTGCTACATCTTTTTATCTTCTTTTTAATTTAATTCTCATTCTTATTTTCAGGAATTAAAGAGAAGATTAATGGAGGAATATTGAGAGAATTTTCGGTGGAAATGAATGGATGCTTGCCGGCCAAGAAAAGAGAAGGAGGAAACCAAATTGGATTTGGTTTCCTTGTAACATTTTGCAAGGGACTCTTTTGCCGAATAAAAGAAGGAGAACTTATTGAAGATAAATCAAGGTGGCCGGCCAAGATAAGAAATAAAAGGAGGAAGAATTAATTCTATTTTACATAGAATTTTCGGAAAAGAAAAGAAAGGAGAAAAGTGTGGAATGCATGTGGACTGAATTGTGGCTTTGTGCAATAACTTGGTGCTGAATTAAAAGAAGAGTTTCACTTAAAGAAAATTGAAGATTAAATTCAGAAATTGCATGAAGAGAAGACTTGTGCCGAATTAAGATAAATCAAGAAAAGATTTCGGATTGCTTGGAATTAAAGTTTGCCGAAATCCAATCCAAGTTGGTTTCGGTTTTGTTGGTGTATACCTTGCCGAACCCTAGCCTCTCTTCTCTCTATATATACAATACTTTGTATGCATTAAAATCATCTCCCTTTCCTCACTTTTACCTTGCCGAATCCCTGCCAAATTAATTCCAGAAATTCTACCAAGAAACCTTGCCGAATCCACTCATCATCTCTCACGAAATTCCACCATCACCAATCCTTGCCGAAATCTTCATAAGGTTGTAATCATGGATTGTATTTTATTGGTTTTTGTTTCTTTGTATTTAAACATAACTTTGTCTATGAAGTATGTTTTGGTTTCTGAATTTTATTTTGGTATTGATAATCATATATGGGATCTTTGGATCTTTGTTATAAATGTTTGGGATTTTTATATATGATTGCCGATTTATGCATGTGATATGATTAAATATGTTGTATGGGCAGTAGGTTTTGAATGTGTTCTTGATTTTAATTAGGTTTATTTCCTTAATTCGTGTGGAACCGAAGGAGATATCTAGATGCATTCGATGGCCATGAGTGTTATCTAGGTATTAAATTCATATGCCGATTTAATACATGTTGAATTACACGCATGTTGGATTTAATATGTATCAATCTAAGGGTAAGAGTAATTATGGAAATTTACATGTCGATGTGAGATGGGTGACGCCATACTTGCTAACATGTTCCAATTCGACATATTGTGCTTATGTGCTAATTGTGTTTAATTTCTACGCATTGTGTTATTAAACTGATTAGTACCATGTTTAGGATTACACGCATGTTGGATTCTAAATACTTGTGATGTTTTGAATAATTAGAATAACCGCATTGGCTCTAATTAAATTGGAACTTAATTGATCTTGAATTCGATATTTGCTGCTGCCCTATTACTTGTTTTAATTATATTGCATGTGTAATGTGATTTGTGTTTGGTGATTGTGTGAAAGGTGATGATCAATTGTATATAATAATTTAGTTTTTAATTTTCGTAAATTAGTAGGTAAATAAATTAAAGAAATCGTAAACCCCCTTTAAATACAATACTTTGTGTAATTAAAAGCCCTTGATTTCCCCGGATAGAACGATCCCTACTTGTCAATACTACACTCGACAAAAGAAGGGTATTATTTGTATGAGATTGTTTTGCAGGTACAAATTGTGCACGCATTGTGGTCCCATCAGTAGTTAAAAAGTAACAAGGAGATGTAATAAGGTATAGATGTATAAAGAGTAAATTTAGAGATAGTTAGGAGGATATTTTGGTACGTATGAGGAGGTGTATTTAGATTGTTAAGTAGTTAAAAAGTAACAAGGAGATGTAATAAGGTATAGATGTATAAAGAGTAAATTTGGAGGTGCAACTAAAACTTCTATTTGGGAATTGAGCTCTAACAAAAAATAATAATAATAATAATAATAATAGTTGTAGCTGTGCAGAGGAGATTTTGGGAGATTCAAGATTATGGAGTATCGTGGAGTTGGAGCCTCCCATCTCAACATACTTTCATCCTTTCTTAGTTTACGTTTTTCAATATGATCTTATATTTTGTTATGATCATAAGTAGCTAATAACTTTGTTAGGACCATGCATGATGGATCATTAGCATGATTATTCGATGTTTTTAGTTGGATGATTAATGATTATTAAATTGGTGTTGAATTTGTAATCTCTATGAAAATTGTTACTTATTTCAAAATACTATTGATTCACAACCTCTAGAATTTTGTCTTAAGCTATCTGTGTAGGTAAATGCCATGCTAAATCTCGGAAGCTTCTTGTGATTAAAAACCACAAATTGATAAAATAGATGCTATGTTTTAGTCGATTTGTGTGAATCCTTTTGTTCTCATTGAACTTCATTGACCCTTGGAGTAGATGCCATACTTATCAGAATAGTTTGAGTGCTATACTCTGCTATAATGTAGTATCATACTTTAGAGAACTCATGCATATAAGTACTATGCCATAAGGCTTGTATGACAGAATCTTTGAAACCAACTTAGTAGTTAGTATCCTGAACACAAGGAACTCGAATAGGATTGTGACGGTAAAGTTAGAAGCCCTAGTGTTTGTCTACCATTGTCTTAAAACTCTTTTCAAAAATCGTTTCCATCTTGCCTAATATTTAAAAGGGAGCTTCTATTCATACCTCCAAAAACGGTATTTAGACCTCCCTCTTTTTTCAAGTTAGTATTGACTTTGTCAAACCATGTGAAATTACCGTTATGTTATATATTCAAAAAAAATTCAAGGAAAGAAGAAACATAAAATATATTTCCATAGCCATTCTATTTTTATTCTATTTAATTTTTTTCCAATCTGATCTTCTAATTAAGGCTAAAATTTAATAGAGAAGTCAAAGCTAATTGTATAAGTTGTCAATGTATTAGCACACCCATAATATTTGAGCAAATTCACGAGCAAACAAAGTAAAGTGACAAACAGTAATCAACCCAAAAACCCAGATTTTCTCAACAAAGAAGAAAAAATAAAATAAAGACCCAGATGATAATTTTTGTCTATTGAAAATAGATTGAGAGAAAACATTGAAATTTCAGATCGTTGGAGCAATAGATTTGCCTGATTTGGGATGAATTTTCAAAGTAAAATATAATTAATAAATTTTCAAAAATTGAAGCATGTTTAATTACCGAAGCATATTTAATTACCGATTTTAGAGGTGTGAACTGAATATTCTATAAAGAAATTCTTTTAATCAATTTAATTGGATTTTGGGTATTTTGGGAAAATTAGGGAGGTGTAAATAGCATTTTGGTTCTTGTAAAAAGTAACTTGGAGGTCCATTAAGTAAGGAGGTCCAAGTGCCAATTTTGGAGGTATGAATAAAAACTCCCTATTTAAAATTGCTCTGTGTTAAGTCACTTGTTCTACTTTCGTATGATTATTGATTTAGAGGGTCAATTAGTCAATTACTTAGAATTAGGGCTAGGAATTGGCCGGGACGTTTTGGGTTTAGCCTGATCTCGATCTTGATATTACAAATGGAAGTGTTAAAAACTTGTTTCAAAGATTAAGGCCATGCCCGGTAACTTTTTCAAAAATAATTTTTTTTAAATCGAGTTTCGAAAATGAAAAAGAAAAAATGTTTTTTTGAGATTCAAAAATGTGCCCGGTAGTTGATCTGAAAACAATCTTTCGAAAACGAAAAACGTCAAAAACGTGTTCAGTAAAATACTGAAAATGTATTCAGTTGTAAGTGTTTTTGAAATCTTTTTTTATTTTTTAATAATTGATAGAGGTTCTTTGTAAATGCCTTTATTTCATTTTAATCGGTAGAAGTCCTAGTTTTGGAAGAAAAAATAATTCTGTATTTTTTGAAGAATGAAAATGAATATATGACGTTTTTCAATTTTTTTTTTTAAACTGTTTTTTGTATTTTTAAAAATAGGTTAACAAACACATTTTCTTACCATTTTTATTTTACAAAATGATAAAGTTGACTTAAAAACGTTACTGAACGGCACCTAACTTTTTTTCCAAAGCAAACCTTCTGATAATTTGATGCAATTTTAGTACATAAACACTAAAATTGTGCAGTATTTTTACTTATTTTGGCTTCCAAAGAAGTGTTCAAGTATGGTTTTGAAACAAATGCGGTAGTATATATGTATGCAGAGACTAGTCAAGAATTTTTGAAGATTTTCTTTGTCTAAATACTTCTTCTTTTTTAATCAGTTTTCAAGAATTTAGTAATCAGCGAACAGTACTAGGAATAAAACACCTATGAGGGCCGACAGAAAGAATTACTCACAATGAGTATTAAATACATATCTGGCACCTAGGTACTTAATAATCAAAAGTATATCCACCTTCTAATGACCGTGTATAGCACTTTTATTTGCATAATCTTGAAACACTCAGTAGCAAGAGTAAATGGTAACAACCGAGGTTATCAAGATTGCCTTTGATAAAAAAAATAGATCATATTTTAAGTCATAAAGACCCAGTCTAATCAAATCCACACCAGAGTGAAGGCCCAATCCTTGGGGGCCAAAACACCCTAAAGAGTCCAAATCTGGTAAATCCTAACTAGTCCAATTCTTAAGAAGCTAAACCAAGGCCCATCAAAAGCCACCCTTGCACCAACTTCAACGTCGTCAGACATCGTTTGCCATCGACTTCTGCCGGAACAACGAAATTTGGCATCTCAGCCGTCATACCCCATACAAGTGGAACCCCTAACAACATGAACTTGAGTCTACCATGACCACCGGCCGCCGCCGATACTGCACTTCTCCGATCTAGCCTTATAGATGCATATCCAAGGCAACATAATCCAACATAGCCATAGTCACGATTGGACCACGAAAGGAGGATCTGGTTGTCTTTGTCTAAATACTTAGATTGTTATCATTGAGTAACAAGTTTTTGCTATATATAATATACTGATTTGGGAAAACTACATAACAATAAAATTGTGATAATTAAAGACGTTATTTTGTGCTGTTTATGTATATGGGATGATAAGGATGATATTATGTATTGTTTGGTTTGATTGACTGATTGCATTCACTTTTATAATTTTCATTTTACATTAACACAACAAATTGGAAAAACTCTTACGCAAAAATTTTCTTTGTTGTAGGTAACTATGCCGCAGTAGTCCAAGTTGAGTACCTAAATGACAACAATTTTTAAAAAGTGGAAAAACTAAATTGAGTTCTATTTTGCTATACATAAAAACATAGAGTATTGTTTGCATGAGGAGAAGCCGACTGAGGATGTAACTAGTGAGAGCGCTGATGGCTATATGTGGCACCATCATGAGTGGTTTAGAACCAATGGGATGGCGAAGAATGTAATTACAAATACCATGTCTGAGCTCGTGAGAGGATCAATTGAGGAGTCTGAGGATGCTATGAAAATTCAAATTCATGGCAGCTATATCAGAGAAATGCATTGCTAGTGAGAAGGTTGAAGCTCTTGGATTGAATAAAGAGTTTCATGAGCTTAAATTACAGTCACGAATGGAGCCATATATTAAATTCATCAATACTGAAAATGTGAGAGAGCAAATATTGCATAAGCTTCACATCAATGCCAAACTTAGGGAGCTTGAGATGGGAGTCACTGATAATTAGTTGGTTCATGAGGTTTTTGCTAAATTGTTTATGTTGTTTGGTTATTTTTTGGAGTGTGGCTTTGGTATTGTCGTCCACCTCTTCTGCATTATTTTCTCTTTATCAATAAAATTTCGGGTAGGACGAGGAGTTAGCCATATTTATGTTATATATATATATATATATATATATATATATATATATATATATATATATATTTATTAAAAGAACCGACTGTTTTAATATCAGACCCATAAGTGTTGCGATTTATTTTATTTAAACTTTCTCTAAACCCCAGATGGTCGGTTCATCCGCCTAATTAAGGGTGGTCTGTGAGATTAATTTATTTTTAAAACCTACTCAAACCCCAGGTGGAGGACTACCTCCTAGGAGTGGTAACGAGTTTACTTTCTATATGTTTTAAAATTTTAATCTATTTATTTGTTCTTTATCTGTTCTTTTTTTTATATATATCTCAATCCCCAAGTGGCGGACTACCGCCTAGGAGAGGTCATTGAGATTGATCTATTAATTTGCTTATATTGTGTTGTGATTGTGTTTCTGACCACTTCTATTTAGTTTGTCAGTTACTCTATCCTTTCTGACTCGTCTTAAGCCTCTTTTTTCTCCATCCAAACAATAGGTCCAGGTCCAAACAATAAGTCCCAAGGAGCGGCGTGAGCGGATGCGGCATGAGCGGAGAAGAGAAGATCGTGGTTCTTCAGGCGCCCAGTCTAGATAGCGTCAACTTTTAAACTTAATATTCTGGTCATTCACCCTTCCACCTCTCATTATGAGTCGATTATTCAGATCTTCCTCTATCTCTTCTAATTCGTCTAGATCCTCCCTTAACAGGATTCCAGATATAATTAATGAAGAACAAATAGAATACCAGTCAAACGACAATATCGACATGAACGATTGGGATATTCCCAGAGTTCCTAGCAACGAAATTTATAGGAAAAAAATGGTCGCTTTCTTCATTCAAAAGTGAACATCATATTAAAACAGTCGAACAAGTCTATGCCCTCAGTAAATAACATGAAACTTGTCAACTTTTTAGTCCAGAAGCTATTAAAAAACACAAAAAAGATGGTCACAATTTCTTACATATTGGATTAGTCCAAATTGGAGTTAAACCATTAACCAGAAATGGTCTTAATGCTTCTATTCTTCTCTGTCTTAGAGATGCACAATTTACAGACTTCAATGATAGTACCCTCGGTATTATTGAATCAAGTCTCTTTAATGGTCCAATCCATTTTAATTGTTACCCTGATTTTACAATCAGTCTAAGTGATCCACATTTATTAAAAGCTTTAACCTTAAATATTAAAACTTCCGGCTATAATGTTTTAGAGGGAACTCAACCCTTAGCATTAATCTACAGAATCCACTACAAAGTTACTGGCACAAACATGAATTTCCAAGCCATTAGTAAAAGCCCCAAAAATCAAACACTTGTAATACAGAGTAGTCAAGATAATGCAAACATCAGAGTTCCTCATACCATACAATGGTCTGATGTTCATCTTCCAACAGAATGGTCACTAAACAATGAAAATCAACCTACAAACATTCGACACAGTATATCCGATTTAGGTGGTATTCAACAATACAATGATGGAACAGTACGAATAAATTTTAATTCCCCCAATTCTAGTCATCCTCGTATTCAAGAGATAGGCCAATCCTCTAGGCATTCTTTTAGAACAGCTAGACATTCATTTGCTGGTTCTACTACAGCTGAATCTTCCATCTCAAGAAGAGATCGTGACTTAGAAAAAGAAATCAATAAAATACGAATAAAAGAATTAGAAGAACAAATAAAAAACCTACAATTTAAAAATATTAATACAGCTTTCCAAGTAAGTTATCCCGCTTACGCCGAAAATGAAACTACAGATGGAGAAACTTCACCTACTCCAACGGCTGGCGATTTTGAAGTTATTCCTCATATGAACCAGAAATTAAGTAAAATTACTAAACTATTTACAATTAATTTTCCCCGACTAGTACAAAATCTTACATCTGAAGAAAATATTCATCGTCGAAACCTTTACCGTGATAGGAGCACAATGTGCGACGATATTATATGCGTATGCCCTCGTTTATGCTTTGTTTAACCCTTATTTGTCTAAGATAGAGTCATAATGTAGTTTAGTGTTAATTTGGTAGAGTTTGGTGAAAAATGGTTAAGAATCTGAAAAATGACTAAGTTTGAGAAATCTGGAAAATATTGTAAAATATGTCTTTTTCGCGATTTTGAGATAAGTGAAAGAGCAATCTATCCTTGTCCGAATTTATTAAAATTTGGTATGCTTATTATTCATATACTGAGGAATGTTATATTAAAATTTCAGATCAATCAGAACTCGGGAAGTCACCCAAAAGTTGGCTGCAAAACGGCAGTCCGAACATTCCAATCCAGGGGCTTCCAGGATTTTCCTGGGACTTTGTCCCAACTTCCAAAAATCATTCCCGACGACTCACAAGGAATTTGATCGAGATATTTTATGGGGAGATGACCATATGTGTCTAGTTTACTTGGGACTTGGAATCGCATCAATCGGAGCTCCGAGCGTGGAGATATGTCGGAATTACTGCAACAAGGTCTTTTCTGCCTATTCCAGGAACCTATTACTTCCTTTTCACAATTGTTGCTTTTCGATGGACCATATGATGTACAAGAGCATTTGTGAAGACATTCCAAGCTTATGGAAGGAAGGAGGATGACACTTAGCCATGGAATTGAAGAAAAATATGAAGAAAGAAGTTCTCCTAGTCAAACTAGGAGAAGCTGCCGAATAAGGCAGATTGTGTGCTTTTGTGTTGCTGCTGGCAATTGGGCATTTTCGATGGAACAAAACTCATGAAATGAAGTCCAAGATCATACAAGAAGTCCATGAAGATGTGAAGCCCAAGCCTTGAAGAAAAATTCAGAAAAAGAAAACCTAATTGAACTATGAAAGGAAGGTTTCAAATCCTATTCCCACTTGGTTTTCTTTTTCCTTGTGTATGAAGGGCTGCCGGCAACACCCCCTCTCCTCTATATATACCCCCACCTATGCATTCTGAAAACCATCTCATCTCAAGCTAAACACAAGGCCGAAACTCTACCAAAATTCCCCAAAGATCCTAGACAAAAACCTAAACCGAAAAACCACCCTCCACCACCAACCAAGTTTCTGCCGAAACCTGGAAAAGATCCTGCCGAGCCACCTCACAGCCGTGCAGCCTCACCCCGTCCTCCACACATCGCCGGATCCACACCAAGTGAAGCTCTCAAGGTGTCTCAAAGTGTGATCCACTCCCTTCTTCGGTTTAGTACTTTTTGTCTAGTTATGTTTAAGTTTTGTCTATGAAACACTCATGTATGTTTGGTGATGATTTGTATGTCTATGTATGAATCGATTTTGGTTTTATAAATTGTATGTTTTGCATGTTAATTTGTGATATGTGACTTGTGGATTTTTATGTTTGATAATTAGGACAATAGGTATGTGATGTTGTTTGAGAACTTGATTCAATTAGTAATCTAAGGTTAGGGCATTAAATCGACACACTAGTTTTGCTCAAGGCATTTGTTGTATTAAGCATGTAATTCTAAGTGCTAGGT
This sequence comes from Potentilla sterilis, assembly GCA_963682095.1. NCBI lineage: Eukaryota > Viridiplantae > Streptophyta > Magnoliopsida > Rosales > Rosaceae > Potentilla > Potentilla sterilis. The sequence goes on from OY821755.1 coordinate 2,908,908, forward strand.
TTCATGGGCTAGAGTTTTGTGGTTGAGTCATACTCGTAGTTTTCTTAATCACTTGCTCACTTAGAGTAATAACCTTAGAACTTGCAAGATAATAAGAGGATTGACGACCCTACTTGTTCGCTTGTCTTCGATTTGTGATTCATGTGTTTAATTGTTAATCCAGTAAAATCGGTTAACATATACCTTAGGATTATACTCGTAGTTAATCTTAAGACTCTAGTAATCAACGATTAGATGACCTCGTAGGCTCTAATTGGGATCGAAATTGGTTAAGTCGAAACAACATTCATACTTGTTCCTTACCTTCGTGCATATTAGTCTACATGTTAAAGAGTCTTTTGTGCTAAATGTTTTGTGAGAGATGATGATCACTTGTAAATATTAGACTTAGGATTTTATTTTCTGTTTTAATGCCGTGTGTAGCACTAGGGCAGCCCTATGGCTGCCGATCCATATAAATCCCCCATAAGTGACGTTTTTGTATATATGTGTATATGTTTTTTTTGTCTAACAATTTCATATCTCAGGTACCCTTAATCCCCGGCTTAGAACGATCCCTACTTAGAGCTTCGGCTCACGTCATACCGTCAACAATATCCATTAACAGAACAAAGAAAACAATTACATCAAGATTGGAAAAATTATATGCTCCAAAATCAAATTGAAATATTATTCCTTGATTATATTGATCTATTAAATAAAAATCTCCAAACATTAACTAAATCAAAATGGAAAACTACCAACTAAGTAGTCACCTCCACACACCCTCCTATTGAAAACATTGTCATTGATCATCTACAACAACATATAATGGCAGCACCCTTTAAAATTTCTGAAGCTACAGGAGATCTAGACCATAAAAAAATTATTGAACAAAATAATTACTCTAACCAAAGTTTAATAACTATAGGTCAACAACTCGATAAAATTGAAACCAAAATAGACACAATATCTACTAAAGTCAGCATATTACCTAAACCTCAAACTAAAACACCATTAATCCATTTTAATAATCTCAACAAACCAATATCTACTGCCCAAAAGATTGACCAACTATTAAAAACTATAAAAGCTGAACCAAGTAATAGCATTTCGGTCATACATACTAATGATCTTCCAAACATATCAACTGATTCCTCTGATATTGATTCCAGTACTATATCAAAAATCAACTAAAAATTTCAAGATCTACAATTATCCCGAATTAATTACCCTAAGAGACAGAACAACCTTTACCTTTAGACATACAACCTAGTAACATTATCAGTAATCAATTCTCAGTCTCTTCTGAAAAAACATATGAATGGAATATCGATAACTTATCCGAGTAAGAAATCTTAAATAAACTACATCATATGTCTATGGCCGCAAACAGTTATGTCACCAATCATAATTTCACCCAGTCTGAAATTATTGATATATTAGTTACAGGATTCACAGGAACACTACATTCCTGGTGGGAAAAACATCTCACTTCTGAATCCAGAGACCAAATTAAAAACGCAATCAAACAAGATGAAGACGGAAGTCCCATCTTTGATGAAAGCATTGGAAGAGGAGTTTCCGATGCAATAAACACTTTATTCTATACAATTATCCAACATTTTATTGGCACACCAAGTCATATCACATCCAGAATACACGACCAACTTAGTAATCTAAAATGTCCAACACTAAGTGATTTCAAATGGTACAAAGATGTTTTTATCTCCAGAGTCATGCTTAGAGATGATAGTAACCAACCATTTTGGAAAGAAAAATTTATTAACGGCTTACCAAAACTTTTTGCCCATAAAATTAGACAAGTCTTAAGCAATGAAACCGGTCACATTAATTATAATACCCTTACCTACGGAAATATAATTACAATCATCCAAAAAGAAGGATTAAAAATGTGTATTGATATGAAACTAAATTCCTAAATAAAAACTGAAAAGAAAAGAGCAAAATATGAATTAGGAAACTTTTGCGAACAATATGGTTTACCCCCTCTTCCCCCTTCAAGAAGAAGAAAAAACAAACATGATTCTAATTACTATCCCAGTAAAAGAAAATTTAATTTACCGTTATAAATATCCGTCTCAAAATAACAATAATTTCACACCTGATAAATTTTATAGTAAAAACAAATTTAAAAAATATCAATCAAATTACAACAAAAAACCTCAAAAGAAATCTCCCCATAGTGACAAAACCAAATGCTATAAGTGTGGTAAACCTGGTCATTTTGCTAATAAATGCTCGATAAAGAATATTATCAATCAATTAAAAATTAGTCAAGAAGAACGAAATAACCTTATTCAATTAATAGAACTCAGATACTGATTCTGAAAATGAACATGAAGAAAATGAATCTTTATTAAACAACTCATCTTCCTCTTCTAGTTCTGAAACATCTTCTTCCCCAAACATCAAACTAGCATGCAAAGACACTTGTTGTAAAACAATTAATGTTATTTCTAAACAAGAAGAACAAGAAGAATTATTAATAGATTTAATTGGAAAAATTGATAACCCAGACCTTAAAACCGAATATCTTAAAAAATTTAAAAAATTAATAACACAAGAACATGTAATTAAAACTCCACAATAAAAAATATCTCTTACTACAACTTTTGAAAAATTTAAAAATAAAAAACAAGAAATCACCCTTCAAGATCTCCAGCATGAAATTAAAACCATTAAAACAGAAATTCAAACCTTACAACAACAACAAATGGAATTAACACTTGAAAACAAAGATATCAAAGGTGATTTAAATTTGGTTAAAATTGACACGCAAATACTTAAGATACAAAACAATAATACTCAACAAATTAATGAGGAAACATCCGAACATGCTACTATCAATACTATTCAACAAATTAATCTAAAAAATGGTATACTTCAGTTCAAATATGGATTAAAGACTTTTCATTTATTACTCCAGTCCTAGTTGACTCCGGTGCTGACCTAAATTGCATCCAAGAAGGTTTAATCCCTTCAAAATATTTCGAACAAACAAAAGAAACACTTCGCTATGCTAATGGCACTAAAATGAAAATCAAATACGAAATCCCTAAAGCTCATGTTTGCCGAGACAACGTTTGCTTTAAAACTCCGTTCCTTTTAGTAAAAGACTTAACCGACAAAGTTATCTTAGGTCTTCCTTTTATTACCCTCCTTTATCCATTCTTGACCGAGTACGACGGTATTACTACTTATCCACTTGATCAACCTGTCAAATTCAAATTTCTTTCCAACCCTGAAATTCATACATTAAAAGCCTTCCAAGAAAATTCTATCTCAAAAATTATTAATTCAATCAAGGTAAAACAACAGCAAATTAATTATTTACAAGAAGAAATTGATTTCAAAAGAATCAACCGCCAATTACAAGATTTTTCCCTCCAAAATAAAATTAAAAATTTTGAACAAAAAATTATTAAAGACTTATGTTCAGAAATTCCAAATTCCTTCTGGCATCGGAAAAAACATATTGTCAACCTTCCATATATTAAAAGCTTTGATGAAAAGAATATCCCTACAAAAGCTCGACTCATCCAAATGAATCATGAAACCATGGAATTCTGTAAAAAAGAAATTCAAGATTTACTCGATGAAGGAATAATTCGCCACAGTAAATCCTCTCGGTCTTGCTCCGCTTTCTATGTTCCGAAGAATGCTGAATTAGAAAGAGGTGCCCCCCGCCTAGTTATCAACTATAAACCTCTCAATTCAGTACTAGAATGGATACGATACCCCATTCCTAACAAACGAGACATCATTAACCGATTAAACAATTCAGCAATCTTCTCCAAATTCGACTTAAAATCTGGATTTTGGCAAATCCAAATTCATGAAAGTGATAAATACAAAACAGCCTTTGTTACTCCTTTTGGCCTTTATGAATGGAATGTTATGCCTTTCGGCCTTAAAAATGCCCCCAGTGAATTCCAGAACATTCTAAATGATATATTAAATCAGTACAGTCATTTTACGATCGTCTACATTGACGATGTCCTCATTTTCTCACAATCTATCGATCAACACTGGAAACATTTAAATCAATTCTACAATGTAATGAAAACCAGTGGCTTAGTAATCTCAGCTTCAAAAATTAAACTTTTTCAAACAAACATTCGTTTTTTAGGATTCAATATCCACCACCTCCAAATCACCCCAATCAACAGAGTCATTCAATTCGCTGATAAATTCCCAGATATAATTCTCGAAAAAAATCAACTCCAAAGATTTTTGGGATCATTAAACTATGTCGCCGACTTTTACAAAAATCTCTGGCAAAAATGCAAACCTCTATTTGACAGATTACAGAAAAATCCTCCACCCTGGACGTCTATCCATACCAACCTCGTTAAAGAAATTAAAAATCATGTCAAAACATTACCCTGCTTAGGAATTCCATTAGCTGACTCATTTAAAATTGTCGAAACTGATGTGTCAGATATTGGTTATGGAGGAATCTTTAAACAACAAATCTCTCCTGCTCATTCTGAGCAAATTGTCCGATTCTATTCTGGTACATGGACACAATCACAACGCAATTACAGTACTATTAAAAAAGAGATTTTATCTGTTGTTCTTTGTGTTAGTAAATTTCAAGATGACTTATTAAATCAAAAAAATTTAATCCGCGTTGATTGCAAAAGCGCAAAACACGTTTTAGAAAAAGATGTTCAAAATATTGCAAGTAAACAAATATTTGCCCGTTGGCAAGCTATTTTAAGCGTTTTTGATTTTAACATTGCATTCATTAAAGGGGAAGACAACCATATTCCTGATTTTCTAACCCGTGAATTCCTTCAAGGCCCTTCCCATGACGACTCGAGCCAAAGCAAGACAGCAACAACAACAACATGAGCCTCAAGCTCCAACAGTCAAAACAAAGTCAACCAACATAGTTAAAGATGAGCCCTCTTCAAGTCGTGCCTTAGTCACTAGTCATCCCAGTCACTCTCATTTACCAAACCCAACCCATTACCTTGGATATACTATTTCGGCCAGACCGAGTTTCCAGTCAGCCCTAGTTTCCCAATACGACCCATTTACCATCCACCCTTCCAGTCAGCCTGTTAGGCCCTATTCTTCCAAAAAATCATCTCCCTATGTTTTAAAAGGTTCTCAAAACTTATTTAATGTTGAACCATGCATGAGTCGTATTAAATCTCCCATAGCTTTAGTAAAAATGTATTTTCCCCAAAATCATCATTTTGCCTGGTCTGACCCTTCCCAGTCATTAAAATTCTTTAGAGATATCCTCTTCCAAACTAATTCTGTTACCATTAAACCCATTTATGATACCAAGGATCCAGACAAACTATTATATCATTCTATTTACCTGGTCAAAATCCTCACACTTGAGGACTGGAAAGACCCTCCTTATGCATACCATCAATATAATAATGTTTCCTTTAGTTATTACCAATATGAAGAAGCTTGGCACAAAATATTTCTTCACCAAGCTCTTGATTTCAGCCACTCCTGGTTTATTAATTTTGATAAAAAATTTCCCAAGAATTTTCCCCATGTGGTTCTACTCTTGGTGGCATTCACATGGCCTCCCATTTGACCTCTTACCTGAACCACTCCAAGATGCAGTCAGCAGATTCACAGAAGTCATGGCATTTTCCGACTACGACAAGAATTTTCCACCCACATTACATTTTATGTCTAAATACAAGCTCCCCTGGATCTTCAAATGGCAATACAAGCTCCAAGAGGAACCAGGAGTTACCTTCGGCACCATTTCCAGAGAATTTTTAGTCAAATGGTGGGATAAATTCAATAATGATCGGGTTCTGACCCAATTCAATAATGAATTTCCAGTCAACCCGACAATAGTTAACCCACTATCAGTTACTCCGGTCAGACCTCCAAGTCAAAGCAGTCGCAGTCTAATTCGGCAGATTGTTCCAGAAGCCCAATCAAATGCTCAAAACCAGTCAATCACTCCAGCAATTCAGTCCACTGCTCCGGATACCCAGTCAAGGCCCTCCTCAAAATCCAAAGGAAAGGCTTCCTCTTCATCCAAATCCAAGAAAGTCAGCATAAGTGAATTAAATGAATTGGCCAACCAAATCCTGGCCCAAGTTGCCAGTCAATCAAGTGATTCTGAAGATGAGGATTTCAGCTCGGCCCATTCCTCTCCTTCCTCCAGTCAGTCAACGGCCCATTCAAAGCCCAGTCAACCAAAAAGATGGCCAGATTATTACCAAGACAGTCAAGACCCATTTGAATTGTGAGACAGATCACTATTCATGAACAATAACTTTTTACTATTCACTTTCGGTGCAAAACACAGCTAATCGTGCTGCTTCCTGTTTTGTTACCTTGTGAGTAATTGAATAGTAAAAACAGATTCTTCAGTCAATCCCACAGTAAAAGCAGATACCCTTGGTCGGTTGCAAAGGCCTATATAAGGAGCCTCACTCCTTCAGTTCAAGGATCGGTTTTTCCTTTCAGACTTCAACTCAGTTAATCACAAGCCTCGAACTCCCAAATAGTTCCCCTCTCCCTTTCTCTTATAATAGCCAGTTATCTCATGTGTTGAGATTCATGTCTTAGTTAGCAGCCCAGTTCTTTCATTATCCAGCCTTGAATCCCAGTTATTCATGCATCAATTTTAAAGGTTGTTTTCTTAAACCAGTCAGAGCATCTCATGAGTTGAGAACTCTGCCTTTGTTATTAAATTTTGTATTAAACTTTGTTTATAAATAAAAAGTATGTTTGTATTAAACTTTGTTTATAAATAAAAAGTATGTTTCCTTCCGCTGGTTTCGGGTATATATATATATATATATATATATATATATATATATATATAGAGTCCCTATCCAAAACGGGGCTCCGCTCTGAAATTAAAGAGCGGGACTCCTTATTTGACCCACTTTCCGAGTTTCCGGTCAAATTTCTATATCTCCACCGTTCAGTATCTAGACATATATGTGTAGATCATCTCTACAAATTTTCAGCTCATTTGGTGATCGTTAAGGTATCAAAACGATAAAAAAATCAATGAACAAACTTAATATGTTCAGTATGAACCATTCGTGTAAATCACGATTAGGAATGTTCAAACGATTATCAAACTTTGATGAAACTTTGCATATGTGATCTACACACATATACTTAAATATTGAACGGTGAATATGTAGAAATTTGACCAAAAAGTGGGTCAAATAAAGAGTCCCGCTCTTTAATTTCATAGCGGAACCCCGCTCTAGATAGGAAATATATATATATATACACACACACACACGTACAATACAGAACATAGTATCCTACATTTATCATATTAGTTTTCAGTTTTGGTAATTGTTGTTGCAAGAATTTAATTTTTTTTTTTATCATAATCATATAAATGGACTGTGACTTCTCATGTAGATATACTTGTCAAAATTATGCTCACTCTATCACTTATGAGCTTATGTGATTGCAATTAGGGCTGGGCCGAGCCCAAAATTCCTAAAGCCCGACCCAAAACCCGATCTCTACGGTCCGAGCCGAGCCGGGTTTTTTCCAAGACGAGGACCGACCCGAGCCCGAGCCCGACAGGCCGAGCCGGGCTTTCGGGCTTTTTCGGGCTCGGAGGAGGAGAGGCGATAGGAGCAACTGGGGAATGAGGAGGCTAAAAGGCGAGGAGGAGGAGGGGGGGCTGGTCGGGTCGAATCGAATCGGCGGAGGACTTGTGGTTGGATGGGGGTGTTGTGCAGTGGTGCGGGGAGGAGGAAACCGGCGATGCGGTCGGAGTAGAGGCAAGGTCGTCGGCGAGAGAGAGAGAGAGAGAGAGAGAGAGAGAGAGAGAGTTTTTTTTGGGGGAGCGGGGGGCGGGGGGAGGGTGAATCAGATAAAGGTGGGTGGTTTTTGTTTTATTCACATAGGGCCTTGGGCTTGGGCTGAAATCGTTTTGGGCAGGAGGATTCGGGTCGGGCCGAGCTTTCGGTCCCAGAAAAAACAGGTCCCGAGCTCGGACCGTTATTAGCACTTTCGGGCCGGTCCTTCAACGGGCCGGTCTTTTAAAAATCTGGGCTCAGCTCGGACCGAATTTTTTTCGGGTTTTCAGGCCGGGCTTTCGGTCACACGGGCCCAAACGCCCAGCCCTAATTGCAATAACTCTTGTAAGTGATCTCTAATCATTTTGATTGTTTTAATCATTCATGATTCTAGGTTCTGCATTATGTTGTTGTGAACTAACAAGCTGAATGAACTATAAATTTTTGTATACTTCAGTACACACTTTAGTTGTTGACTTTCATTGACATGTTCAACTGATTAATTGAAGATATAGTTGGTCCAAGTGGGAGATTGTAAGAGTCAAATATGACTCAAACTATATCTACAATGATAATTATTGAGAGTTGGACAAGTTATGGTTTAACAAGAAGCATACAAGTATAACTCAATTACAAAAAGGTTTTCCGAGTTTTATATCACTTGGAAAACGTGGAAGTTCATTGTATAAAACCAGCCTTACATCGAATTAGTAATGTGATAGAACTTAGTATATACAAAAGTAGTTTCGGAATTTGATAAGGATTCAATGGTGGAATTGGATTCTAATTGATCGAATTACATTAGTCCATGTGTTTAATATATTTTGCGTGAGTTTATAGTCTTATTATGTTTGCTTGATATTGAAAAGCGGAAGACATTTGCCCCTTGTTTTATTGACTCGTCAAAGTAAGAAAAAAGATGTATAGATCAAAGATAGTCATGTAGGGGGATTGGGGAAGCGATGAAGGTATGATCCTAGTCTAGCTAGGATCATATTCTTGTTTTAGTTTTCATGTGTGTTTGTGTTATTTGTGAATATGATATTGATTTGATTCAATTTTAATCTTTCATTTATTTCATCTCTTCAGTTCAATTATTTGTACATGTTGCCATAAGAAATGTAATTAGACATGACATTTGTTATCTTGGAAATGTTTTTTTTTCTATTTATTAAAATATATATATATATATAAGAAAGAAAGGAAAAAAAAAATAACACAGAGAGAAGAGAGACCTCCAAAGGAGCAGTTTTGGAACTTGCTCTCGGAAAAAATGAGGAACAGGCCGGTGGCCTCTGCGCATTAACCGACATATATATAACCAGAAAAGAAAAAGGAAAAGACCGACACAGTGTGGCAACCAATTAACATTCTCTTAAAATAAAGTTTTTATTTAATATTTTTTCTGGTTTATTTAATATTTTTTCTGGTCTTTGTTTGTTACCCATGATGTGGACATGTGAGTATTCACATAAGCAGAGTGGACAGCTGGATATATTGAGCACTCCGAGGGAAGCCATACATAGCTTATCTACGCGACTGTTTCTCAAAACTCAGTTGTCAAATATTTTTTTAATTCCTTTTTCTTGACCAGCGCGATTTTCATTAACTGGAGCCATACATTTGTGTTTACCAAATATAGTTAAAAGGTATCTATAGAGTTAAACGCTGCGACCAACCCTCCTAACATAGCTTCCGCCGTCTGCATACCAGCTTTTCGCTTTCATTTTGTTAGAGGCGGGTCTCGTAGGGGTTTTGTTTTTCTCTAATGGAGTAAAAAGCATAGCCATCCGTATGTAATTAGGGGCGTATTATGAGGAGGCATCTCTGAGCTCCGATCCAGACTACTTGTCTACTTGTCTGGTTTTTTTCATTTTGCTCTTGCTTGTTCAGCACTGGCCGTCTCTGCATCTATTTCATGAAAACCTGCCTCGGTTCGATCGATATATATATATGCTGCAAAAAGCTTTGTTTTGTTTTTCCAGTACTCTAATTAGTTACAGTTCTTTTCTCAGCAAGTACAGATCTCTCCCGCTAATTGAACGGGAATCCATTGAACGGGTGGCCAACTATCAAGAACCAGCGGAGTCCCCTCAGCTGGATTTCTCCCTTTTCCTTTTATCTTTTCCTGCAAATGACAAGACAAAAACTGGAGCCTGCAGGGATCTGTACTTTTTCTTCCTTTTAATTTTGTTTAGTGTCTTATTAGTTTGTTGCAATTTGATATTGATTTGTAGATTATAATTTAGTAGTGTTTAGGATCCGATTTTTGAGCTTCATTCTTTACTCCTTTTTCTTTTTTGGTACTTATTAGTATTAGATCTGACATTGAGTTGTAAACTTGTAAATTAATCTGACCTTCGTTTCTTACTCCTTTTTGTTTTCCCCTTTCTTTTTATCAAATCGTTTCTTACTTTTTTTTTTATTGAAAAATCGTTTCTTACTTATATATATATATATATATATATATATATATATATATATATATATATATATATATATATATGAGAAATTTTATGTATTTTAAATAAAATTACGTAGGTATATTAAATGACCAAACAGACATATCTAATAATTACAAAAATTAGAAGAAATTAAATATAAAAAATGAAAAACTTATTTTTCGGAACTAAGTATATAAGAAAATATATTTTATGTTAAAAATTCGAATTAAATTTAATGGAAAATTTGAACAATCAATCCCTTCAATTCCTTTATCTTATCTTATCGGAAAGAAATCATAATTTTTTTGTTTAGAATTTCAAATAAGGTAGTAATTTATGTTGAAAATATTATGATTTTTCATTTCATTAAATTTCATCTTCTTCTTTTTTCTTTTGTTTTTGAAGAAGTTCTTGTTTCTTTTTCATCTTAATATAATGATGAGAAAGTATTTTTCGTTTCATTTATCACTTTCATGTTTAAGATATTAAAGAAACAATAATAGATCTGCAAAGATTTTATATAAGTAATCGCATATCTAATAATAGTATTGTCCGATTAAATAATAGGGCATTTCGTGTTTTTTTTTTATATAATTTAAGGTATTTTAGGTAGTTTGAGTTGTGTATTTAGTAAATATTGGATTTAGAATTTAAATAGGTGATGTATTATGTATGGATGTGTATTAAGTAATTTAGAGAATGTATTTAAACTTCTCATATATAAGAAGCTATAACCACAAATATAATTAAAATTTATTATTTTCTTCTATCATCATACTCCAACGAACTATGTATCGTTGTGGTTTGTCTCACAAATTTTTTATCTAGTCGGTAGATGGTGCATATGTAATGGTCTTTTCTAGTTTGATAATTAATACAATCAATTTGATTTCTTCAAAAAATACTCCAACAAACTAGATTTTGAGCACTTTTCTTATGCCATATGTTTCCTTTTTTCTTTTTTCTTTTTTGGTTTATCAAGCCAACAAACACAACCTAATACCATTTAGTCTACTGTCAGTCTCTCATTCTCCTTTGTATGTGGGAGATTGTGAATTCAACTCATGACAGACTAGTTGTAGTATTTGAATTGTTTTATCAAATTTAAATAAAAAAAAAAACTAGTGTTTGACGGAAGAATTAGATTAAATTTTGCATACTACTTTGTTGGTCTCCCTAAAAAAACAAAACAAAAAACTTTATCATAGGGATAAAAGCTTTTCTGTCTGGGTAGTAATATTCTTGAATAGAAGAGCTAGAACACAAATGGGGTAGTGATATTCTTGAGTGTATTAGGATTATGCAACTCGGTGTTCGATTAGTTCATCATATCAGGAACTATTAGCAAATAATGATTATGTTAGTTATTATAATAATAATAATTATTATTTTTATTTTTATAGAATGAGACAATGATTAGTTTAACAACTTAGTAGATATGAGTCTCAATATCAGCTTTGCAGCACAGTAAAACTTTGAACCTCTTCATACTTTGTTTAGGGTTTGCCATTGATTAGAGAGTGCAGTCCGCTCATCTAATAGACAGTTTCTAAATAACTATGAGGAACAAATGAATATGAAGGTTAAAAGTAGATGCACAAATTATCTTTCATTGGGTGTATGAATAGAGGAAATGGGAGTGTTAAAAACAGTATTTTTTTTAGAAAAATATATGGAATGTGTTAATAACGTACACTACCTAATAATAATAATAATAATAATAATAATAATAAGTCTCCCTTTAAACAAATGGAGTTTATATTCATACTTCCAAGTTCCAAAAATAGTATTTGGACCTTTCCCTACAAAAATAATAATTCAAAAAAAAAAAAAAACTCTATTACTGTGATTGTCTCAATGAGAATGAAACTTGTTGTCTGGGCGGAATTGGCTCCTATTGTTCCTCCTATTACTACAAAGATTTTGAAGCTGTTTTGTTCTTTGTGTATACTAACAATCATCGATCTTCTAATATACTATTATACTCAGAATTCCTTCTCCATAATCGAAGAAGCTTTACAAATTTATAGCAGCCAAGGGTATTATACAAAAAAGGTTTTAGTGATTTGATTACTTTATTTAAGAACATGATAACTTCATGAGAAAGTAAATTTTGGTTGTCATATAGAGCTTGAGAGTAAATTTGGGTTGTTATACAAAGAACAGAAACTAATATAATTCAATGTTATGACCATGATAATTGATAAGTGTGGGTTTGAATTGCATCTAACAATCATAGATGCTTTTTGCAGACTTGCTTCTGAACTCATTCTTATTGATTTTTTTATTTTTATTGATTTTATTAGACTGTGGGTACTTTGGGAATATAATGGGAATAAAGTGGAGGTTCATTAAGTGAAGAGGTCCGTGCTGATTTTAGAGGTATAAATAGATTCAAAAAAAATGGGGTAACCTAATGTATATCTTTACTATTATAAAGTCAAGCGCTTAAAAGCTTCACCTAATTTACCCTTTATATTACAAGAAATAACATAAAAGGATTAGCAGAGAAGAAAATACATAATCCAGAAAAAAAAAACCCAAAGATTTTATTGACCAACAACACACGTGCATCGCACGGGTATGAGGCTAGTGCTTATAATCCCGCCTCTTAAATTATTTCATGCACATATTTGAGGTGAAGATGTTTTTTTTTTTTTTTTGTTAAACGAGCCACAATTCTTACGTCTTTCTAAACTGTGATTTAAGCGAATAAAACTGTAGTGCAAATGCTTTAACATGAACAAACTGAAGTAAAGTGGGCATTAAATCATTTATTTTATCTTCATTGAAAAAAAGTTTTTCATTTCATTGTTATACAGGTACACCTATATATTATTACTAAAGGGATACATTAAGATTTGTCCAGTACGGATGTATTGCATTAGCATATACGTGCCGTCTTTCTATTGGCAAGGGAGGACCTACATGCTAATGTGGTCCTCCCGTAACATGAAAATTCATATAAATTGATCTTTTCAGAGCTAGTAGCACTTTTTCATTTTCCCATAATTGGTTTGAAATTCATTTTCCACTTCAGTTTAGTTCATGGTTGGCGCTATCAATTTATGGAATTTTTATTATCATTATAAATATTATTGTAAATAAACAATTTAAGGTTTATCCCTTTGATCCCTGTAGGATGTACTGTATGCACTTGTGGTTGTAGGAATATGAGCTGGTCTATCAAACTCGGGTCACCTGTAGCTGTTTTTATCTTGGTAAAAAGAATTGCAGGCACACCGGATGGCTTTTATTCATGTAAGCATACCTTCTTCTTCTTTTTTTCAGACACCTATGTAAGCAGACCTTTGATTTCTATCTCTAATCAAGGCTATTTGTTTTAAGGACTCGGATCGTCTCTTGAGCTAGAAAACTAGTTGAGTTTCTTAAGTTTTGCATCACATACCGCTTATCTAACAGCTCCTAACTTTCTCCCACTCATACTCGATCCTAACTCTGAATGAGTTTGAACTCTATGCCCTCAGCCTCCAATTTTGTTCATTCTTCTTTTTTGGACCATCCATATGTTCAAATCCGTCCCGTTTTATCTACGGTGCCATATGGGGCGGGTTGGGGATGGAGATCACCATTTTATCTCATCTCCGTGATCATTCACCACCACATCTTCTATTCGATCTCTAATAAAAATTTATTGGAGGTTTCTCTTTCCTGATTCCATCTGTTGAGATATAAATCTCACATGAGAAAATGGGACCTAGCCTGTGGGTTTATGGGTTTAGGCTACTCCATCTATTGCCAATTCCCCCGCACGTGTGGCGAACTTTCAAGCCCTACATGTGGACAATTATTTGGGTGACGTGGAGTCTGTGTGGCTCATATAGAGAGAGAGAGAGAGAGAAGAGGGAGATAGAAAGCACACGTTGGTAACCCGCTCTAATACCATGATAAAGTAGTCTTGGGTTCCAATCAAAACCAATTGACAATAGATGGAGTAGCCCAAACCCTTATAAACCCACAAGCTAGGTTCCATTTTCCCATGTGAGATTTATATCTCAACACCTTTCCTAATAAGAATTTGATCATTAAATTTTTAGAGTTTACGGTTTTCCAAAATTTAAATTTCATGACAAATAAAATAAAAACATGATTAAAATCAAAAGGTAAAAGTGTAGTCATTAAAATAATCTATTAAATGTATACTAACTACAAACACACTCGCTGGGTGTATGCAATTATTATATAATTATAGAGAAAACTGTTTTAATTTTAATTTGGAGTTTCTATTTATACCTCTAAAAATGACACTTGGAAGTATGAATAAATAGAATAAAAATGGAATGGATATGAAAATATATTCTTTGTTTTCTCTTTCCCATTTGTTAAAATACAAAATGTTTTTTGAAAATATAACTTAAAGGTAATTTCGCATGACTTGAAAAGTCAATACTAACTTGAAAAAAGAAGGAGGTCTAAATACCGTTTTTGGATATATGAATAAATATATATATATATATATATATATATATTTTTTCAATATGTGGATAGTTTTTTGGAGATATGGGTGTGTAGTTACTGAATATATGGGTGATTATTATTTTAAAAATTATTTATTTTCTTTTCTATTATCTGCAATCGTGTAATTTGACTATGTTATCCCTATCTACTTTTGTAGTATAAATATGGATTAATTTCAGTTTACTACCCAAAATTTTGGGTCAGGTTTCAGTTTCGTCCTTATTTTTTTAATTTAATCACGTGTGCCTTCATACTTTTAATTTTCTATCAACCCAAGACAAAAATTCAATTTCACTTCGAACATGACGTCATCATCCGACGTGGACGAGACATGTTGGCGCCAAAAATAAAAGGTATGTCATTTGAAAAGGGTTGGAAACTGAAAAGTAGGCCAGCATGTCTCGTCCACGTCGGATAATGACGTCATGTTCGAAGTGAAATTGAATTTTTGTCTCGGGTTGATAGAAAATTAGAAGTAGGAGGACACACGTGATTAAATTAAAATAATAAGAACGAAACTGAAACATGACCCAAAGTTTTTGGTAGTAAACTGAAATTAACCCTATAAATATTTATTAATGTTTCAGGGTTAAAATGATAATTTTTTTCTGTTTTAGCTACCAAAGTCTGTTTTTTTAATAATAGTATAGATAATTGTGATTTATATTAATGTTCAAAATAAATAAACATTAATCTATATATATTAAAATTAAAATAACAAAATTAATTATACGTGTGTGTATATATATATATATATATATATATATATATATATATATATATTAGTACGGATTTGAGGATGGAGATCGCAATATCATCTCTGCCATATCCCCAAGGATTGGGGATCCACCATCCGCTGCCGAGGGGATTGTTTATTCTAACTGAGGGGCAACTCTGTCTGAGTTGCATGTTGGCGAGTTTATGGACATGCTTTGGCTAATGTGGCGGTGACATAAGCGACGGTAGATCCAATGGCGACATAGCTGATTGAAGTAAAAAGAGCTTATAAAGCGCTTAAGAATAAGAAGTTGGTGAAGGTAGCGGAGTCAAGTTGGAGGCAAAGAAGGATGATGGCTTTGAATGATTGTGTGTCGTCTTTGAGATATGCTTTTGATGCGGAAGCATATCACAGTGTAAACAAAAGTTTCGTCAAGCGTCGAAAACCTGATGAGAGCAATCCACTAGCAAAATAGGGATAATACGGGCAAACACGTAAGATAATTATAAAGTCCACCATAAAATAAAAAGAAAACTTATCTAATATTTGGGTTTAATTGATAGCAAAGATTCTTCATATTATAAACTAGGAGGTGCTTTATAAATAGGGCACAAAGCATAAACATAATACAACTAGAAAACATAAATGAACAATGTTTAAACTATGAAACATAAATTAAAATAAAATGTTTTATCAGATGATTAAAACGATATTTTTTTGTCTAAATCTGATAGGACTTACTAAAGAAACGATATCTTTCATATGATTCTTATAGATCTCATCGATCCCATTCTGAAAATGTATTATCATCGCGGTCAAAATTTGCTGAAACCTCATTCTGTATGATCCTTCGCTAGAGAATCGATTTATCCAAAATAGTAGTTTATGATTAATTTCATCATTAATAAACCTATTTGAATACCAATTTCCGATATTCAAAACATTATTCTACGAAACTTCTTTCTTTTCGAAATTCATTGTTGAGTTTTACTATAAAATCTCGTCCTACATAAACTTTTGAGAGATGCATTTGTGGTGTTTCTTCATCGATCGAGGGAGGTCCTTCTGCATGTCCTCTTATTTCCACTATTAAGTGATTCGTTTAGATATGCGTTTGTACATGAACACTTCATGTGAAGACATAGGAATGATCGGATTCTTTTGAATTTTTTTTATTAAAAAAAAAAAACGATGTTTCACTCACGTTAAATAATGAGGTGTAATCTCAATTAAAACTAACACTATTTGTCAGTATTTTAGTGGTGCAGAGGACCATGTTACTGTCCCACGTTGTCTTCCTATAGTACTGAAATATTTCTCCAGTAATAATAAAGTTGTAAACGATATAATAAATAGAAACTCACATAAGAGCCATTAGATTATTTTCTGAAAAAAAAGAGTAATTAGATTATTGGACACGTGGTGGTATGTAATGCAAAGCTTATGAAGGTCAACTAGGTTTCTTGTTTAGGAGAGGATCTGAGTTCCAGAAAAGAAAAAAGTAAATATTATCAATCCTTATCCAGAGCGGAACTCCGCTCTGAAATTAAAGAGTAGCGCTTCTTATTTCACCCATTTTTCGGTCAAATTTCTACATCTTCACCGTTTAGTATTTATGTATAAGCGTGTAGATCATCTTTACAAATTTTCAGCTCATTTTGTGATCGTTAAGGTATCAAAATGAAAAAAAAATCAATGAACAAATTGAACATGTTCAGTATGAACCATTCATGTCAATCACGACTAAAAATGGTCAAACGATTATCAAATTTGATGAAACTTTGCATAAATGATGTACACACATATACTTAAATACAGAACGGTATAAATGTAAACATTTGACCGAAAAGTGGGTGAAAGAAAGAGCCTCGCTCTGAATAGAGACTATATATATATATATATATATATATACACACACACACACACACACAGGATCTAGAGAGGACATCCTCAAACTTGCTAATAGTGCGGATTTTCATTTGTGACCCACTTTTAGATCGAATTTTCTCATCTCCACCGTCTAGTATCTAGATAATATTGTGTAGATGATCACTGCAAAATTTCAGCCAATTTGGTAATCGTTAAGGCCCTCAAACTCGAAAAACAAATGGACGAACTGAATTCTGTTAAACTTGAACCATTTATATTTATAACAGAAAAACGTAATTTTGAGGGCCTTAACGATTACCAAATTGGCTGAAATTTTGCAGAGATGATCTACACAATATTATCTAGATACTAGACGGTGGAGATGAGAAAATTCGATCTAAAAGTGGGTCACAAATGAAAATCCGCACTATTAGCAAGTTTGAGGATGTCCTCTCTAGATCCTGCCTATATATATATATATTGAATTACTTGCACATCCTTACATACGTCAGTGAGACTTGAACTCATAACCTTAATGTTATATGTAGATATATAAATTATGATTCAAATTACCCTTCCACAAAACTAATGCATATCATCTGATTTAGTGATATTGAAATATTGATTCCCTCTTTGTAGGCTTTTTTGTTTTTGTTTTTTTGTTTGTTTGTTTTTGAGATAAACAACTTTTAGTGATCAACATAATACCATACATAATACTTTATTGGTGTGGGTCTGACAAAAAAATTATTACCTAGACGATATGACCTTTTAAAACATTTATGCACTACTAATGTAGTTCAACTCACATCCATGACTACGCCCTCGCCATCATAAATCCTCGTCAATAGAATCAAATTTATTTCCCAAATAGTAAAACAACTCAGTTCGGCCGCCGGAGGTCGGCAATGGAATAGCTGTGGTCTGAGGTGGTGCAGTTTGCGCCAAGATCCCATCAAAAGAAAAGGGAGGGGAGCTTTACTTCTCTTGCAAGGTACACCGGTTGGTCTTAGGCCCGATGGATTGGTGGAGTCCTCCTTTTCTCTCTTGATGGTTATATGCTTTCTTAGTTTTTATCCGCTTGTTTTGGACGTATTTTGTTTTTTTTTTTTTCATTCGAACTGGGTTTCGTTGTTTTTGCATTGTTTTTCTGTTGAACTGTCTTAGTTGTAGTGGAGCTTGCTCCTGCCTGACCTAGCAATATTTGGTCGTGTAGGCTTCGGCCGGTATGGGCGACTAGCCCAATGGATTTTATCCACTTCCCTAAAAAAAAAACTCAGTTCAGCTAAAATAACTTAAATTACAAAATTACAAAAATTAGAGGCCCAAACCATTCATGAAGGCCTAGGCCCAAAAACAAAGGTCAATCCATCCAAACAGACTACGCCCATCATTCACAATTGTTAAGGGTGCTTGAGCCTCAGTCCACAGTCGTAGCCTCCTCCAAGCCTCAGAACCCTGCCCCAACGGCCACTAACCAAATGAAGATCACCGTTGTCAGCGCTGCCGGTAGCCACGATATCACCACCTCAACATCCCCCATCGTTGCCAAGGAAAGGGGTCTCGATCTGAAAAAGATCTGGATTATTCTAGAACTCGCTAATCGCTAGTCGATCGGCCGGTCGGGGACAAGCAAGTAGAGGAGTACTCAGGGAGTACTCGGATTTTAATTTTTGGATATTATTTATTTATTTTTAAAACATATAATTAAATATATAATGTCCAAAATAATAAAAAGAGTCAATAAAACATTGCAATATTCAAGAGATAAGAATGTCTAAAAAGTAAAAACCAACAAAATAAGTAATAAAAGCAAATATCAAATTCAATGGCTACGATGTCTTTTTTTTTTTTTTTTGCTTTAGGCTGACTCGACCGACGAGGCCGATTTTTATCCATATAGGTCGACTTTTTCCCGACTAGTCGGCCGATTTTCTCTCTACCGACTTTAAGGGACGATTTGGCCAAAATCGGCTCGCCGAAGGACCGATTCCAACTAGCCAACCGATTAGCCGAGTTTTAGAACATTATTCACTGCCTCGATGCCATCCCTAAAAAATGAGCACCAGAGCACCCTGACAGCAATCCCCAACCCTAGCACCACAACACCCTGTTAGCAATACCCACGCACCCCGTTGCCTATTGCCATATGCACTGTCTACCAGTACCACCGACACTACTGAAAACCCTGGAGTTTCAAGTCCTTCACTGCCTTCAAAAGCTTGAGCTCACAACGTCTCCGACATCACGATAAAGACAGTAAAAAATTACTATGATCATGGCCAATTACATACCCCTAACTCCCTCCTGATCCCATACTGCAACCTCCTCTAAAGCCTACACTCCCACATCTCCCGGGGGAGACTAGTGTGTGTGTGTGTGTGTTTTTTTTTTTTTTTTTATGCTAACTCGTGTCCCTCTAATGAGACATGTTTTAGGTTGAAAACTCAAAAACAAAACTGTGAGAGCGAGGTTATAACCGTTTTGCAAATTCTTGGTGAAGCCAAAGCGTAGGTGTTGCAATGTCATGGCCGCTCCCACCGGCGTTTTGGGTATTGCTTTGAAGCAGCAGGGCAACATCACATTAGATGGAAACAAGCCGACAATTCCCAACATAATCGAACTAGGTTCTCATCATATAAAAAGCTTGCCTGAGCCTCCACAGTAGGATCGAATTTGACAACTTTTTGGTTTTAGGTGGAGATGAGAATATCTAATTTTTCCCTCATTGTCAAAGAGTTTGTCATCGAGCTCTTCAACTTAGTCGCACAAGGCGACACATTTCTTGGATGTGTCTTGTGTGAAAACACAATTTCCACTTGTCACTTTCTTTCTCAATGCAAAAAGTTTGATAATTCTTAGGTTTTGGCTCTCTTTTGTTGGTCAAGAAAAGCCAACTTTGTGGTATAACCCTTTTCTTTTGCCTATTTTTGAGCAAAACACGCTCTGGTACCAACCAAGGCGGTACTAACCCCTGCTCAAAACGTCAAGTGGTTTTTGTTGCCAACTATATATTTGTTTAATTTTTGCAACTTGTGCTTCTAGAATGTAGATAGTTTTTGTAAATCTAAATATTAAATCCCAATAATCTCGCCTATTTCTGCTAAACCTTTTTCTAAGGATTATTAATTTTTTCAATTTTTCTCTCTTTTCTTTTAATTCTTTTTTGGTTTCCTTAATATTTGATAAGTAACTTGATCTCTGAGAAGAAATAATTGATGATTAAATTAACTGTTTATCTTCGAGTATAAATGATAAATTATATATATGTAGTATCCTAAATAAACAAATTCATGAACCATGTCACCACGTTCCGTCGAAAAGTAAAATAAAGAAATATTAAAAGAAAAACATAAATAAGGGCCTAATGTCCTTATTTGTAAAACAGAAAAAACAAGTGACCTATTTGTAAAACCAAATGTTTTTTTGTACCTATTTGTAGTTTGCCTTTTATTGAAGTGAACCCTCCTATAAATAGGCAAAAACCCTACCCTTCCTTCTGCCGATAACCCCGAAAATGTCACCTGTCCGAGCCTTTGGTAAGATTGTTGTAGTTGACCGCACAAAGTTCTTGTCACCGCCCAGGACCCAGGTTTTGTTGCGGCCAAAGGTTTTGTTGAGGCCAAAGGTGGTTGTAATCGACAGGACTGTGTACATTCCGCGGCCAAAATCGAGAGTGGAGCTGTATTTCGTTGGGGCGACAGCTTGTGCCGCTGTTGGGGCAGTGTTTGTGGGAATCGCCGGCATCCTTATGCAGAGGGATTTACACGAGAATATGAACAGCGCAGAGGGGGGTAAGCAGGTCTTTTTCCCTTATATTCTTTGCATTTTGTAAGTTGTTAATTTAACCCTTTCCACTGTTTAGGTACAATTGCATTGAAGGGCACGGCTGATGAGAAAGCGCCAAAGACTTTGATCGGTTAGTCTATTCCTTAAATTATTTAGAAACTAGTAGCTAAATATGTAGTAAAGTGTTAGTAAAGTTGTAAAGTGTGTAAGCTAATATATGTATAAAATGGAATGTCAAATAGTGGATAAGTCTTAATGTTTTCTAACCTTTGTTTTAGTCTGCTGCATTATTGTTGTGTAAACTGTTGAGAACTGGTATCAAGATATCTGAAAAACACAGTTTACTGGAATACAACTGCATTGAATTCCACATATTGGAGTAGGTTTTGAATTCTAGATTATGAATTGTATGCTCACCCCATATGTAAAATGTCATTGTTTTCAAATCGTTGATCTACTTTCTTCGCAACTGAACAATAGAAAATTGTACGCTCACCCCATATGTAACATATGTAAGTTCAGTCATGTTGATTTAACTCCTCCTTTCCACTGTTTTAAAACAATCTCAGTGAAGGCTTCTGATGAGCCAAAGCATTGGTTCAATGCAGGTTAGTTTAGTAAATTATGCTCCTGCTTACTATTTAGAAGACACGTAGTTACTAGAAACTATTTGTATTCTATTGATTTCTCTATCTCTCTCTCTCCCTTCAAATTGTTTCAGGTTACTTGCAGTCGAGATTGCCTTGGGTCAGATGAGGGTGGTCGAGGACATAGACAAGGTTGTTGTTTAGAGAATCCTTACATTTATCTTCTTTCATGTGTATCTCTGAATCTGTTCCTTACTTACAAACGCTAATCTGAGAGTCATGGGGCATTATTGTCTAGTTTGTTTTGGCTTTATCTTATGCTCTGCAGATTAATTAACTAATTCTCTATTTTTGTTGTTGTGCTGTATTCAACTATTTTTGTTGTTGTGCTGCAGATTAATTAACTAATTGCATACTTGTATATTAGATTGCTATGATTCAATAGGACTTGAGTTAGATCAGTTTATCTAAATTCATGGCCAATGCTATTGATTTTGTCTTTTTACACACCATCACTTTGGACACATTTCACAGTTATAGGAGGTTTGCTTATATGAAAATTGTTGCAAATCCCAATCTGTCCTCATTGAGCTTGTCTTTTCATCTTTAATCTGTTCACAGCTGGTTTCAGGATTCTTTGGTGACGTTAACTTCTCTCTCTGTTTTTTTTTCTTCTGCAGATGGTGTTCAGAAATGAGCTTTTCATAATTTCAACTTGTGACACCGGTTTTAGCTTGATGTAATAATTTAGTTTTTATTTCACATGTATTGTTCTGTTCAGTAAACCTTAATCTAATGGGATTTGCCTCGTCACTTTGTAAGAGAACAAACTCTTCTTAATATGTATCTAACTATTATGTGGTAGGAGTATCACTTTTTTCAATAGATCTAAACCAGGTTCTGGCCTCAGCATTAAACCTATATAGCATTAACTTGTAATGCATACTTGGATATTTGATTGCTCTGATTCATCTAACTTCATAGCCAATGCTATTGATTTTGTCTTTTTACACACCGTCACTTTGGACATATTTCACAGCTATAGGAGACTTGCTTATATGAAAATCGTTGCAAATCCCAATACTAAAGATGTAGTTGTGTCTTAATGGGTTCGATGTAGTTGTGTTGTGTTGTGTTGTAATGTAATGTAATGGATGTTGGGTGACAATAATCTCTAGAATAATTGTAAGACCTATGGAAACTTATCCATCTAAGCATATCATAATACTAAAGAAAATAAAATCAAGAGATATGTAGACATAGCAAAAGTAAATCACATACACTTGCTGCCTGCAATGTCTTAACATCTGTTAATTAAATCAAGAGATATGTAGTCAAGCTTTTGTCTTGTCCTTTTTTTTTTTTTTTTTTTTTGTTCTAGACATTTGTCCTGTCCCTTTGGATATGCTCTCTTGAGGCTTGACAAGGATGACTCTAGGCTTGAACAGAGGCTCAAATAGAACTTGGGTAAAAGATTAATGATGTGAAAAATATTTGAAAGATCACACTCGCTTCGATGTGACTTGAAAATAACCCTCGGTTATCCACATTGACACTCATTTTGAGTTGTTATCCATTATTCTTCCCCCAAGCTTTAGCTTCATAAGATAAGAGGGGTAAGTCTCGTTGTTATGGTCTTCCAAGCCAAGACTTTTCCTATATCTAATCATGTTTACTATACCTCTTTTTGTTAACTTTGTAATGGGTATAGTAAAAAATTTCTAAGTCAAAAACAACGTTAAAACTATACTATAATTGTATTTAATCAGTGAGTAGTTTTACTTATATACATTCAGAATTAGAATCTGTATGAAGTAATGAATCCATGTGAAATAAGAAATCCATGTGAAATATGAAGCAAGTAAATCCAAAATTTTATGGACTAAAAAATTTAAAAGAAAAAGAAAAATATAGATATATGTGGCCCACAGATATCCGCCCGAATAGAGTTCAGGACCCAAATCCAATTCCAACCCGAAAACAAACCAAAACAAATACCCAGCGAGCCACCGAGAACAAAGCCATCGCCGGAATCCCAATCACTCACTCTCGCACTCATCGGAGACCTCTCGGCCCCCAATACTCACCGCTCCGAAGGTAAATCTAACTCTCCACGTCCACTATACGTCGTTGTTTTCACCACTCATATCAAAATTCCCTTTCAATTTCGTAGAGCTAGGGTTTTGAAAATTTCTTATTCTCAGTAATTTGAATCGGACTGTGTTGAATTTACAGGGCGAGATTTGAAGAATGAGCCTCGAGGCGGAGCACTGATGTCAGTTTTCTTGTCTACGATTGATCAGGCTTATCATCAACTCGCAGAAATCGAAGCAGAACTTAAAGCAGCAATGGTAATCTTTCAGCCTCTGATTTTCGATTGCGAAATCTTTAGAACTCGTTTAAGTTGATTTTGAGTAGTTTCGATTTCGATTGGTGTTGTGAGTAACAATTAAGGCCAATGCTTATGTGATGTATGCGATTTTGGTGGATATAGGCTGGATCGAAGAAAGTAATAACTAGAGAAGAGTGGGAGAAGAAGCTTAATGATGTGAAGATCAAGAAAGAGGACATGAATAAACTGGTGATGAATTTTTTTGTGACCGAGGGCTATGTGGATGCCGCGGAGAAGTTCCAAAAGGAATCAGGGACAGAACGTATCCTTTTCGCTTAGTAATTTGATGCAATGTTGTTTGTGTAGTTGGTTTGATTTGAATTGTGTTAGTGGCTTTGCTTGTCTTGGTATGTGTTTGTCCTTATGAGTGTATAGCAGATATTGATCTTGCAACAATCACAGACCGCATGGCGGTCAAGAAAGCAGTACAATGCGGTAATGTGGAGGATGCAATCGAGAAAGTGAACGACTTAAACCCGGAGGTATGATTATCTTTTTGTTTGAGCTTTTGATGGTAGCATATAGGTATGATTCAATACTGTACTTGTCAGTCTTGGGCTATATAAGTGTGGTAGTTACTAGTGTGATGCCAATAATCCTCAGTCGTGGATATGGTAGAATTTTGATGTGGAGGTTAACAACCTCATATGAAGTTGATTAGGAATTGAGGCAGGAACGTATCAAATAGAGATCAGTTAAGCCGTAAAGCAAACCAATTAACCAACCATGGATATGTAAACTTGAATTTGGTCTTTAACTGTTACATGGTTGCTCGGTCTTTTTCCGATATGAATTCACCTACATTATCAGAATCTCTGGCGATAGCATGTTACATCATATTTGCAACCATGACATGATTAGTATTCTTAGTAGGATATGCTGTTGTGACTTTATGCTTTTTCCTATCCACGACATGAGAATTAGAGAAATATGTTTGAAAAGAAGTAAACTATATGATGTAACATATTATTCACCTACATTATCAGTTCCTGAGTTTAGAGTAATAGAATGCGTTCTGTACTTATCAGTTGCCAACGAATCTTTGAAAATAAGTAAAGTAAATAAACAGAAATGCAGGGGCTATGTCAAAACCATGGGTGGAAAAAAAAATTCACTCCTTCTCCTGAGTTTAATAGTGATGGTTGGTGTTATTTAGAATGCTATTGATAGAAATCCTCCGGACCACCTATTTGGCAATGTTGTGAGTAACCGTAATTCTAGTTTTTGGCAGAATTTAATGTCTGTGCCTTGAATCTCTTACCAATTATAACCAACTTTGAGATTCCAGGGAGTAGACGTGAAAAAACTATAATAGTGTGATTCTGTTGCCATGTTACTTGTGAATCTGTCCATCATTGCTTCTTTAACGAAAGAGTTTGTATTGAGATCTTTACAAGTAGTTTTTTGCTTTAGCCTATTTGTTAGAAAATATAAATCGGTCTATAATAATTATTTGATGAACTGTAAAATTTCTGTCTACAGATTCTGGACACAAATCCCCAATTATTTTTCCATCTTCAACAGCAAAGGTTGATCGAGCTAATTAGGAATGGAAAGGTAGAAGAGGCTCTTGAGTTTGCACAGGAAGAGCTAGCTCCAAGAGGAGAAGAAAATGTAAGACACAGCTACTGTATCTTTGTTTTGGATGACTATGATATGTCTAATTGTTGCTCCTTGCAACTTTGTTGTGTGAGGTATATAGTTTAATGTTTATGAAGTCATTAGGTGGTACCCAGCAACTGAGTTTATGAATGTCATCATTATATGCAGCAAAGCTTTTTAGAAGAGTTGGAGAGGACTGTTGCACTTCTAGCTTTTGAAGATGTGTCCAATTGTCCTGTTGGCGAGCTTCTGGACATATCACAGCGCCTAAAGACAGCTAGTGAAGTGAATGCTGCCATCCTCACTAGCCAGAGTCATGAAAAAGGTTAGCATGTGCCTAAGTTCAAATTTTCCTAGGCAAGCATGAAAAAGTCTGTTATCAAGTAGATCAGGATATATATTTGGAAATGGGGTGGGTGCAAGGATGACCAGACTCGATGCCCACCTTGTTATTGTGTATTAATATTATTGTCTATCTTAAATAGAAGGTTGGTTAAGAGAATAAAAAGGGTTTAGTTGTAAGCCCACAACAAATTGTATAGTTGAGTTTTAGTTGTACCAGGGTATTGGTGACTACGAAGCACATTTGATCAAGGTGCTTTAAATAACTGGTGAACTGCACACTATTTGCCAGTCGAGATATTGAATGATAGGGGTAAATTGTGTGATTGTTAACGAATGTCTTCTAGAGAAGATATCGAATGTCTACGAAGCACATTTGATCAAGGTGCTTTAAATAACTGGTGAACTGCACACTATTTGCCAGTCGAGATATTGAATGATAGCGGTAAATTGTGTGATTGTTAACGAATGTCTTCTAGAGAAGATATCGATTGAGAGATTTCCATAATCCATTTTATCTAGGCAGTGCTTATCCTATCCTATCTTATGTTCTTGAAAGAGGTTGATAATTTTGTATCATCTGCTGTCCTCCTGCAGACCCGAAGCTTCCAAGCTTGTTGAAGATGCTCATATGGGCCCAGAACCAGCTCGATGAGAAAGCTCACTATCCTCGGATAAACGATCTATCCACCGCCAGGCTAGAAGACCCTAGTGTCTAAAATGTCTAAAGGGTTCCGGGTCCTCGTGTGGAGGTTTTAGGTTTCCAGATAGGCTTCATGGAATGATTAATGATGTATGTACCCTTATTGCCAAATGACTCTGCATTCCTGTTGAATGTTGTCTCGTTCAGATCTTCATTCTCAATTACCTTTGTACAAATGATTATCAAATCTATTAAACTGTGATTTTGCATAAAACTAGTTGTGGGCCTGCCAAGTTTTGAGAAGCTATAATTTACATGCTAGTTATATCCAGGTTATCAACATTCATATATTGGTTTACTCGTGGAAAAACTGAAATCACATAATCTTACTGAACATTGAGCAAGAACAAGACTTTTTGTAAAGATTGACAATTTATACAAACTAGAAAGAAATGGAAGAATTCAGAAGCAATGAAGTGGAAATCTCAAGCATTCATCTTTTTTCACAGTGACCAAACTCTCACCCACAAACAAAGGTAAAGCAAAAGTACAAAAGAAAATTTTATTTCCCTCTTTTCTACATCACTCAGACTTGACCAAAAGAACACAAACCCAGAGAGTGGTGTTGATATCTGAATGCTCTTGAAGCTTTGCAGGTCTCAAAGCACAAGCTCCTCCCTCCCCATATTTCCAACACCCATCATCAAAGTTTAGAGCATAGCTTGAAGGATCATACTGGAACCTGAACCTACTCTGCTTCCCAGAATTCTTCTTCATAGCCTTCTTCAATGCAGCTCTCATTCTCCAGAACAAGCTCCTACACTTCTTCCTCCCAATGGCATTGACCCAACTCAAGCTTCCCACAAACCCCATGTTCATAGCTTATAACCTCACAATGCTCTCAGACCCTAAAACCCAAAATCCCAACTTTCTAATGGCTAATGGCTATTGTCTCTGTTCTCTCTATTTATAAGCAGATTCTGATTCTGGGTTTGTGAGACTGAAAGCAGAGCTTCACGGACTTGTAATAGTGAAGCTTAAGAATTGCTTGGAAATGGGTTCTTGGAATTGAAAGCTATGAAAAGAAAGGAAGAACCTTTTCGAGAAATGGGTGACGGTGAAAAATCTTTATGGTATTTCAGAGAACTTAGGGGCAGCTTCGGCTGCAATCCAACAGTGTGTAGTGTTATATACCCACCTTTTTATTTCTTGGAAAATCACATTGGGATGCTCAAATTCCAAAGAGAGGAGAGAGAGAGTGAGCAGATTCAGAACACTGAGAAAAGTGGGCAGTGGGCAGTGAGCCCCCTAAGGTCGTTTCACTATCAGATTGTGGTTGTAGCATAACGAATCATAATTTCACAGAGTGTACTATTTCCTTTGGTCTTTTGCTTTTGGCTATTTCAAATCTCAACAGTTAGCTGTTTCCTAAACCCTACCTGGGACTCTTCCCTCTTGCTAACCAAGACTCCCATCTTTAACCGTTTGATCATATGAGCTCTACCATTTCAACGGTTGAAACCAAACTGACTTATCCATATCTTTACCTCTCAGGGACTCATGGTAAAACTCAAACCCTGGATTACTAGAGTTTTGTGTATAAATGTGTTCCAATGTCAGATGACTCAAATATTCAATGGCAGAAAATTTGTACGAGTGCTATAGTAGAAAAATCACCAAAAGACTATATATCTTGCTTGGTAAGATTCTCTGGTTTTTGGATATCCTTACCAGCACTTTAAAAATTCAAATTGAGTATAGTAATTGGTGTGTAATTCAGAACAGTGTTGTGCATAAGTCTGGTGAGAACTATTGCTGAATAGATGTGGCTGTCACAAATAGTACATAGGTTCATTAAGTGCAACCATAAGAGCCAATGCATGGATCCAAAGAGAGAAATTGGGCAATAGAGGTGTACATTGATATGTCAAAATCATGGGTTTTCTTTTTCCTTCTAAACCAATTTGTCTCTAACACAGGCAATGTAGGAGGTACCCTTCCAATTCTCTTTTACTTTGTCTTCAATTCTTCATCTTCTAAGCCATTTTGCTTTTATGCATATGCTTATTCAATTCCATTGTGTCTCTCTTCACAGTTAAACCTAGTGACCCTATTTTTCAAGTCTGTGCTTCAGTGACTATTACCGGTCACTGTTCTGCAACCACCACCTCTAGGTCCCCAATTACAGATGATCTGTCATTCTATCCAACACAGCAAAGCCTTGTCTTTGGCCTTGGCAGTCTACTGCTCAGTAGCTTTCTGTGTATGAATCTGTGCTTTTCTAATTTTGATGTTTGAGTGTTTTGACACCTGGATTTTTCATTTTATTTCAGTTGGGCCCTCTCTTTCTCTAGTTAATTCAACTGGTCCTCTTCAGTTTGATGCATACTTCACCAGTGGTCCTGGCTATTGAAGTTGGGGTGGACCTCAAGAGATTGGATATTTGTCTTGATTAAATTTTGCATCTTTCATTTTCTTGGCTTAATTTAAGTATAAGTAGAAATGAGGCTTCAAAATAATGTGCAATACAGGGTGAACATTCTTTTGGTTGCATCAGATCATGTACTTGCTTCTTATGTGTCTTTGCATTCTTAGTTTTCTTGATTATGCTTGATCATGTACTACTTGTCCTTGAGTCCTTGTCAATATTGGCCCTTGTATATTTTTGTTCCATTCCATATGAAATGTTTAGAAACTAACATGCATTTGGTCACACTATATCTTTGATTATTTCCTGATGATATGAGACTTGGTACTATTGAGAAAGTATGCCTGCTTTGAACTTTGAAGTGATGCAATATTCTGTACATAAGAGTATTCCATATGTTCTGTACTGGTTGAGAGGTTGAAACCACATGGAAGTTGTATCTGAATTATTAATGTTAAAGAGCATGCAGCTAGTTAGGTCTAGGCTTTAGTGCTCACATGCCTTGGTTGCTGTTGGTTTCCCTTACATGTGAAAATTTTACTTTTTACTGTCTCTAATCTGCATGATCATGAAAAGAAGATAAAGAT
Source organism: Potentilla sterilis (assembly GCA_963682095.1). Lineage (NCBI taxonomy): Eukaryota > Viridiplantae > Streptophyta > Magnoliopsida > Rosales > Rosaceae > Potentilla > Potentilla sterilis. The sequence continues at coordinate 2,938,560 of OY821755.1, forward strand.
ATGAGATCCCAGAAGCACAAACTGATATAGTATTCTGCACTTTTACACATAGAACTGTGGAAATCTCCTTTCTTGTTAAATAAACCAGGTCCATATCTTAGAGCTGATTCTGTGTTGACTTGGTGAGGGAGTGAATAGAGGTATGAGAGATTCCAGACTTTGTTAATGCATTATCATATTGTGATATCTCTCATGTGGATTTGCCCTCCTGTGGTCTTTTTCAGAGTGTTGTTTCATTCATGTTTGCCTAGCTCTTCTCTCTATGTTTCTGTCTTACAGTGTTGGCTTTTCTTTTTCTTAGCTTGATTATCTTAATGGATTGCAAAACTTTTGGTGAAAGATATTGTTACACCATGTGCTTAGTTTAGATCAAAGGAGACAAAAATACCTTTGAGCCACCCTATAGAAATGTGCAGAATTGTTAAGCTAACATAACAGTACACTAAATTTTATAGAATTAAACAAATCACCAGATATGAGTTTTAGCCCCAGTTCAGCTATGCTCAATTTAGTTAGGCCAGTCTAATAATTCGAGTTTCAAAATTTCAATACTCCGAAACACCGTAGAAACTTTTAGTTTATAGAGACTGATCAAGTCGAACGGCAAATTTCTTCTTGCATCTGCATATTTGAATTTGCATCTTAATAATCTTCATATTGGGGATTGCTTGTGATTACAGTCATCAGTCTATCTTGTGCTACAAGTCTCTTCTCCAGTCAAAGACTTTCTTTTCCAAGAATTTCCAGTCTCCTTTGAATCATTTTCCATGGATTTTCAGAAACCTTTCTTCCGCAGGTCAAAAGATACACAAGCTAGTGCTAGAAAACAACAATTTTCTACAACTCCACACTCCTTGCTTTTTGTTGTTTTTCATGAGCTAAATTTGTCTTCTTTCTCCATTGAAGATTCTGAGATCCCACAAGACCACAATGACATGAGGACAAATCATCCTAAAAATTCCCTAGGCAGTAGAAACTAGAGACTGTGAAAAAAATCTCACTCCAATGACCATTATTCACTCATTTCCTCTCCATTGAAATGTGCATACTGCATAGGAGAGAGTTTATATAAGAAACCACTGAAACTCAAAGCATAATAATTGGTGAACTGGATTAGGTAGATGTCCTTCTCATCTGTCCAAGATGAACCTTATATAAAACTGAAACAACAAGCATTAGGCTAAGAAGGACTTCGACTTCCAGATTCTTTTCTCCTCGAATGGACCGGAAAACATCATTGTTTTCCTAGGTGACAGTGGAAGAGACAATAACCCTCCAAAACGTCCACTCCAAGAAACCATAGAAATTAACTCCAATCCTTAATCGTAGTCGATGACCTCAAACCAACTGCAATTGTAATCTCCGCCATATTTCTCTATAACATCCACTGCTCTTTATATTACCTTTCCCATTTGACAAAACTTAGTGCAAAACTAACTCAAATTAAGCTCCCAAACCACTCCATATGGGTTCTCTCCCATCTCCACCCCGACCCTCTTCTCCACCACCATCACCAACTCATTCTCTTTCCAACTATAGAGTCTGTGCCACATTTTGTTTAAGAGAACCGTCACCCAACTTGAACATCTCCAACTGGATTGAAATTTACGACCCATCAACCAATACTTGGACTCATGTCACCTCAATCCCTGGTCTCATTGAGAACCACATCCTGAAGGGTTTCTCCATGGTCTCATTGGGTGACTCACTTTACATAATTGGTGGTCGGTTATGCCACAAGGAGCGAGCTCACACTTCCGACGAGTGTAGCTCGCTTGTGGACATGGAAGTTCAAGTCTCATCATCAGTGTTGCGTTATAATGTTGCGACTGATCAATGGTCCACCTGTGCACCACTTGGTGTAGCCAGGTGTGACTTTGCCTGCACAGTTGCCGATAACAAAATCTATGTGGCGGGTGGAAAGACCACGCTGGCGAGAGCGAGAGGCATTTCATCTGCTGAGCTGTACGACCCCGAGCTGGACAAGTGGATTCATATGCCAAACATGAGCACATTGAGGTACAAGTGCGTTGGTGTTACATGGCAAAACAAAATCTACATTCTGGGTGGATTTGCAGAGCAAGGTATGAAATTTTCTACATTCTTTCATACCGGTTTCAATTGACACAGCAATTTATCTGAATTAAAATTCAACTTTGGTCAAGATCTATCAAATGGCCTCTGAAATAGTTGCCAGTCATACTGAGACACTATTACAGCTTTTGTACTTACCTGCAATGACTAAGCTCAAGTGTCATTTGCACAACTCTTTGTTAACATTTACTTACTTAGGCTCGCTTTAAACTTTCATGTAATCTTGATTGATATTGAAATTTTTGCGACTTTGCATCAACATTGTCTATTGTAAGATCTTCGATATGTCCCTTAACATGGATACTTAATAACTTGAATGCAGTTAGAAAAAACTCAGACGTGCCTCCTATAATGGTGCGCAGCTCTGCTGAAGTTTACGACACGCAAAGAAAGAAATGGGAACTGATAATTGGGATGTGGCAATTGGATGTGCCACCAAATCAAATCGTCAATATGGGCGAGAGGCTATTCAGTTCTGGAGATTGCTTCAAGCAATGGAAGGGTCACATTGAATCATATGATGGTGAACTCAACATATGGAATGAGGTTGATGGGTCTCATCTCCACAGTCTAAACTCACTCATTTCTTCAGATAATGAAATGTGGGCGCATAGCCAAAGGCGTTACCTAACGATGGCGCCCATCGGAGATCACTTGTACTTTTTGGCGATTCACGGATCAATGGACAACGATTTGTCAAGAACAATGTCGATTGTGCATAGATTTGACACTTCTGCTACGAGTAATGCTTGGACGAGCATGGAACCGATGGAGGAGGATAGGGAGAAAGAGCTGTGTGGACATGCTTGTGTTGTTCATCTTTCTTAGACCTCAAGTTTCAAGCCAAACCCCCCAAAAAAATTAGAATACTCTTGCTTATTTAGTCTACTATGAATTATATTATTGTGTAAGGTTTTGCCAACTGATCCATCAGTTTACTGGGCTAGTCCAGATGATTTTGCATATACCTTGTGACAGAATAAGAAGACCAATCTTGTAAAATATGTTGCCTTTTTCTTCTTTGATTAAATTATTTCTTGAATTTGTATTATATGGTTGAAAGTATAGATTGCTAAACAAGAAAATCAGCAACTTTGATATGTTCGCTCATTGTGTCTAGGACAAACGAAGAAACAATGCCAACAAACCTATGAGCTTTTGGGCAATAGGGGTACCCTTCTTTTTGAGAAGTCTTACATCTATAGAGCTATGAGACTTTTAGGGCATTGATAGATAAAAATTACTATTCCTGAAAATCATTATTACAATGTTTTGATCACTTTCAAGTAAACTGTAAAATCATTAGTCTACATGTTATGTCTCCTTATCTATAAGTCGTTATAACAATCTTTACTCTTACACTTTCAACTAAGAATGATTCTAACAATCTATTTACTTCTTATAATTGGATCAGTTTATCAACATTGAACATATTATGCTCCTTCATTGTAGACTGTGATCTAGATTGACACATTAGTACCAAATCGGCACATATTAGACCTGATTAGTTTTGAGTCTTCAATGTCCGCATTCTAACAGTTAGCCGGCACGTCGGGTAGCCGGTCCGGGGGCCGGTTACTACGGGACGCAAACAGTTGAGGACCCATCCAGTCCCACACCCTTAAGCAAAGACATGATCATGTTGAAAACTTGCAACCTAATCCTAATTGGGCTATAATTGGCATGACAAGCCCGTATAGTGAAAGACCTCACTAACCCAGTAACCACCGAACACACACCATCTCCGGTGGCTAGCCATATGCCATACAAATGTAGGACCCCAACCATCATTTCTAAACCCTAAATTCCAAGCTTTCAAGTGGTCAAGGGTGTGTGCCCTAAACCTCCAGCTTTTGTAACCCTCAAAAGAAGAGAAAGAGAGGAAACCGAAAGATAGATTCATCATTCACGTGAACCGTCGCACGAGCCAGCACCACCACACGCGGTGGTCCCAACCACCCTGACCCGGCCTGAACCCTGACCGGACCCCTCTGAGCCACCTGACCCATATGGGACCGACCCTACCCTCCTCTCTGATGGCATACTCCTGAGAAATCTTTCCTAGTCCACATCAAACTTGAGATCACAGCGCCTACTTTGGACACGCCACCGCACGTGTTATGTACGTACCCGCTGCACGCGTGGGACTGAAATAGTGTTCTTGCCCTGAACCTCAAATTAAGGAATTTGATTCCAAAGTTTACCTATTCCTACTAGGAGTAGGCCTTTTTCCCCCTTTTTTCCTTGGTATATAATCATAGTTCAATTGAAACTCGAATTCGTGTTAATGATCATGGATATTCAGCTTGTACTCATCTTCAGTTTTCTCAATAATGTGTTAGTCTATCTCATAATTTATGGGTTCTAGCTTGTATTGAGAATTATGTGATCATCGAAACTATATGTAGACTGTTGACAGTAGCCGCAGAGGGGCTACAGCAAGCCCACAGACCCGCGGCAAGTACACCAGGGCCCGGCCCAGGACTCAGGATCGGAGCACCAGCACCAGGCCTCGGGGCCCAGCGGTCTATCCTGCCTCCAAGGGTCCTGGGACCAGGGGCGCCTGCCTGCCAAAGAGGGCACCAGAATATCCAAACAGAAGGGAACCAGTCCCACATCGAAGGGCAAGGCCAGCCCTCACCCTCAACCACCTATATATGGGCCTCGACTACCACCATAAATAGGTAACTTGTCTCCCTCCCGGCTTACATACGTGCCCAGGTTATATATATTCCAACTATACTAACTTAGGCATCGGAGAGGTGAAGGCCGGCCCGCCCGGTATTCCCCTTAGTAAGCAGGATTGCAGGAGATCGAGTTGGATTCATCAAGTATCTACCAAGACCCCCGGGTTTAGGCAGAAACAATTGGCGCCGTCTGTGGGAACTCTGAACAAGAAGCCGTGCAAGCAACACCGCTGGCTGAGATTGTGGGAATGAGTCAAGAGAAAGGAACTACTGAGGAAGGGCGTATTGCAGCTGTGCAAACGCTCGCCTCCACCCCTGTCGTCACGCGGGAGATGCGTGGCGAGCAGGGCAGCGATTTGGGAAGGAGCCGTGGAGGGCCCTCTGGTGATCCAGAGCCCCGCCACGAGAACTCGCACGGGAAAGACCCGATAGAGGACGAAGGCAGCCCAGTGCTTCGTGGCCTATCCCTGACGTTCTCGGATGATCCGAGTGATCAGTCTGAGAGCCAGGATCAAGACCCCACGTACAGCCCCGACCATGACGGCTTGGCGGGAAAGGTACGGGCAATGGCCGCGGAAGTTAGTCGTCTTAGAGAGGAGAACGACCGGGACCGAGCCAAGTCCCAGGCCCGATACGAAGAGATAGAGGCAGTAAACACCGCCCTGGTAGCCGCCCTAGAGAGGGGGCAGCAGCGCAGTGCTGCCATGGCCGAGGCACAAGCCGCACCCCTGCTATTCCAACCCCGGCGGCTAGAGGCTGGACAATCTTCGGGCGCCCGATCCAGCGAGCCTATGCGGGAGAAGTCACGAGCCGGCGAGGACCTGCCGAAGAGCACGCCCGCCTCCCACCAGCCGCACACTTCGTCCGTGGGTGAAGTGGATACTCCAACCGCCCGGGCGCTGCAACTGCTAGCCGGCACCGTGTCGGATCTGAAGGCCCAGATGGAGGCAAACGAGAGGAGAGCGGCCCGGCCATTGGAAGGCGCCCGGTTCAACGAGCGCATGGGCCCCTTTTCACACCGAGTCATAGAGTCGGGGAGATCTGGCAACCAGAAGTCCCTCAAGCTCACCTATTCCGGGTCCGGTTGCCCGTATCAGCATCTGGACAGCTTCCGATCCCAGACCTGCGCCAAGGGTTACTCCGATGCAATCTGTTGCAACATCTTCCAGGAGACCCTGTCCGGAGAAGCGCTCAGTTGGTTCTACGAGCTTCCTGCGAATTCAATCGAGGCATTCGAACAGCTGGCTGACCGATTCGTAGGCCGCTTCATCCTCCGAGTCGAGGGAGCGCGGACATCCACCGTCCTCTTCAACTGCATCCAAGCCCCCGGGGAAGAATTGAGAACCTTTGTCAACCGGTGGCAGACGGCCACGGCCGGAGTTCGGAACTTGGACAAAGGCATCGCCGAGATGGCATTCAAGCAGGGGCTTCGGGCAGGGAAGTTTTCCTACGCCGTCAGGGTAGAACTCCCTCAGGGCTACGACGAGTTGATGGCTATGGCCATCCGGCATGCCCAGGCTGATCATGAGACCTACGGGAACCACCTGCTGAAGAGGAAGCGGGATGAGCAGTCTTTGGACCATCCCCGGGTAGAGGATCCCCCGCGCAGTCACGAGAGCAAACCCGGCCAGCGAGCCGAGCACGGGAGTCGCCGACCCGGCCGGAACAACAACAACAACGGCAAGACCTGGCCGCAGCGACAGCAGAGACCCTTCTCTGACAGGCCCCAGCCTCGGACCGAGAACAAACCTGCACCGTACCACCAAGAGCGCCCCCTGGCAATTATGCCAGCACCCCCGGCTAATCAAGAAGTCTTCTCCACTCTCACCGCATCATATGAGGACATCCTGTTGGAGAATGCGGACGTCATTGCCCCACCGCCCCAGAGAAGGTACCCCAAGGGGAAGCTCACGACGGCGCAGACAGGCAAGTACTGCTCGTACCACGATGAGGCAACTCATCGGACGAACCAGTGCTTCGCCCTCAAGACTGCAGTGCAGGGCTTGATTGACAGCGGCCAGCTCCAGAGATATGTAGGGGAGAGAGGAGCAGGCCCCGACCGGGAGGGTAACCCGGCCTGGTAAACCCGCTGGGTCCAGGCGGCTAGTTTGGCATATCGCCGGTTCAACCGATTGTAAAGATCAAATATATGCAAACTACTTTTGAAAACTCTGGCCCCGCAAGCTCAGATATATATATTCATAGTTAAAGTATCCAAAAAGTAAACCGCTCCGGAGAGTTTCTTTTACAAGCAAAAGCGAGAAAAACATCCTATGGAGCCGCATCTCCAGCGGTGGCTTCGTCGTCAACCTCAGCTCCGGCAGGTTCGGCACTGTTGGTAAAAGAATCCAAGTGCGAGCGATGTTCTGCTCCTGACTGCTTCTCCACCGCCAGCTGCTGGATGACCGGCTCCACAGGAGCATTTCCTTCGGCAGAGGTACCAGGCATCAGGGAAGTATTTAACCACCCCTTCGCCGCCCATTCCGTGTAGGCATCCGAGATGCCTTCCTCCCGGGCCTTCTCCAGGCAGTCCAGGAACCGATTGCTCTCCTCGTATTGAAGAACGAACCGGTCGAACTGACCCGGATCATCTCCGCCAGCAGCAGCAGCGGCGGCACGCGCCTGGAGCTCGTCTATCTTGGCCTCCAGCTCGGCCCTCTCAGCGTCAGCCCGCTCCCGCTCCCTCTCCATGCTCCGGTTCTGCTCCTCCAGCTCCCGGGCCCTCTCCTCCGTCTTCCTGGCCTTTTCCTCCATCTTCTTGGCTCTCTCCTCCGCCCTGGCCTTCTCCCGATCCGAGCGGGACTTCTCCACCTCCAGAAGCTTCTGAGACCTGGATAGCGCAGCTATCTGCCTCTTCAGCACCGGGAGCTCCTCACTTGCATCCGACTGGTACAGGTGGTAGAGCAGCTGCAGGACAGTAAAGGCAGTCAAGTGGCAAAGAAAGAAGGCGGGATATAAGCAATACGGTGGTACCATGCGGTACTTACCCGGAGGATGGATTCCTTGCATTTTGGCCGGTTGCCACCCGCCAGCACGCCTTCAACCCCGGGCCTGTCCAGGCCGAAGTTGGCCAGGTCCGCCATCATCTGCCGAACGAGAGTATTGTCCGGACTTCCCATACCCACCTCCGCAGGCGCAGGACTGCTCTGGCGGGCCGCTCCGGCTCCCTCCCCAGCATGGGATGTTACGCTGCTGGTTGTCCTGACCCGCTTCGCCAGGACCTCCCGGGATGATCCGCCAGTTAGCGTCACCAGCAAAGGGGACGGACCCTCCGGCCCTTTCCGCTTCTCTCCCCGCCCTTCGGGAGCGGCGGCACGTGCGCTTGCACGAGGAACAAAAGCAGCGATACCCAGGCTCGCCGCACGGTTGGGGACCCTGTTTTCTCCCCCAGGAACCCGCACCGGTCCCCCGGTGCTCTTGCCCTTCCCTGGCACCGCTGCTGCCACAGAGTGATGGGTCTTCACTCGCTCCGGCACGTAGGACGATTCGTCCAGATCCCGGGCTTGGGGCTCCGCATGCAACGTAACCCGCCCGTCCGCTTCCACCGAGGACCGGGCCACGCTCGCACCTTTCTCCGTAAGATGCTTCAGGAGATCTTCCCCGTCCATCGAAAGAGTGTTTTCGGGCTTGATCACCGCCCGGGTTGACGCACCTGCAGGACAAAGAGAAACGTTAAAATTGTTGAGCAAAACCTAGCACAAGTCCCACCGCTAGGGTTTGTTACCCACCGGGATCCCGCCCAAGCCCACAGTGTTCCAGCACTTCTCGCCGGATGAAGTTGTACGAACTTCGCTCCAGGTGGTCCCAGCAGCCGAGAATAGTCAAGACCCTCTCCTGCTCCAACTCGGACAGCTGGAACGACTGGTCGCCTATGGGCTGGAAGGCGCCAGGCACCCGGTACCTCCTCCTCTTCACCTGCCAAGCCCCGCCGGCCATCACCACCTTCTTTCTCCAGCTGTTGTCTACCCATGAAGGCATAGTGGTGATAACCGCTTGATTGTTGCGGGAGTTGAAGGATAAGCAGCCTTTGGACCCCGTTTTCCTCGAGTAGGACAACCTATACAGCGCCCGGAATTCATTGATCGTAGGCATACTCATTCCGGACAAGTCGTATAGGCAGCCTAGGCTTAGTAGCCGCCTCCATTGAAGACCGGGCAGCTGCGCGGGCGACGCTGGCAGGGCACTCAGAATATACTGCACAAAGTCAGGCAGCGGTAGCGACATCCCGTGCCGGAACTGGTCCGGATGCACGGCAACCCAACCCTCCTCCGGGTTACAGGCCGACTCTCCAGGGTTCAGTGGACGCAAAAAGATATCGTCCGAAATACCCCACGTTTCCCGAAACACAGCGATCTCCGCGGGAGTCAGGCTCTCCTCCGGTTCGTCACACACCACGGCAGTTCTTCCCCTGCCAAGCGTGTAGCTTTCAGCGCGCGCACCGGCCATTCGCACCCCGTGCGGTATCTCAGCTTCCGAGGAATCTGACCCGGAATCCGAGGACGTGGACGAGGCACCGCTCCCGGAGCGGTCCGCGGCTTCTTGCTCCGGGGCTTCAGAATCCAGCCAGTCCTGCATCCTCTCCACATCATCCACCACAGGACCTCTTGCGGCAGATTCAGAAGCCTCCTCCGAACTCGAAGTGTACATCTTAATCTAGGGGCAGAAAAGCAAAACCCTAACGCTCGTCAGCAACAGACTACAACACCACCTTCAACGGCCTCCCCCCCCCAAAAAAAAAAGTTTGCCGCTGAGCAACCCAGTCAGCGACACAGATCCCCCCCCCGCCGCAAAACAACAAATCAACAAAAAACCAAGACACACCGGGGCAAAGAACACAACTTACCGATTAGTATGCTCAGCCGAGGACAATCCGCCCAGCGAAAGCAACGAGCAATGGTAAAAGGAGGCTTGGGAGCGCTTCAAACAACGGATCTCTTGGGGCAAGGAACTTAGGGTTTTCTTCTCGCCGGACCACCTCCCCTTTTTTCTCTCGGTCTCTTAAAAACGTACAAAAAGCAAAGGTAGAAAGAAGAGCAGAAGAGACCTATTTATAGAGGAGACCGGTGCCCTAGGCATTTAGGAATCCCTCCAAAAAACACAATCAGAACAAATCAAACGCCTGCGAATCCAGGCCCTCCATCACAAAACCGTCCCCTGACGGCACGTGTCCCAGCATTGGTAAAACTGCCCACGCCATCATAACTGACGAGACTGATGGACTCCCTCCTTAAATGCATGTCAGCCACCTGTCCCACACGCTGGCGACAGGAAGGTAGGAGCAGGAGCCAGGGAGTCACGCTCCCCTACGCTTCCCCAGATTCCACGGTTGCACGCCATCATCATTGCAATTCAAACCGCTTAGGAAGACCTCTCACCAGTTATGCTGATCCAACCGCTTCAAGAGCATCTATCCGGGTTTGAGCAGGACCTCGCACCGATATGGCATGTTACCCGCGCGAGTCCCGCCCGGTACCATGGTAGTCCGCGGTTATGATTATTCAACCGGCTCCATGGCATCTTCCCCCGCATTTACACCAACGACCTCGTTTCGATATGGCAGAACGCCCGGGCGAGGCCCACCTCATCGATTCCGTCATATCCCACCAGGTTGAGAGTACTTTCCGGAAACATAAACATCCGGACCCATGGCTTTTTCACAGGGGGACTCGTTTCGATAGGCATGTCACCCATCGAGTCCGCCCCCATGGCAAACGCATGGGCTTTACAAACCGGGCGAGTCTACATCTAACACATGTACCCTTGTCCAGCAGGATAAAAACCCTGCGTCGCATTGAACCGCGATACTGTCCAGCAGGATAAAAACCCTGCATCGCACTGAACTGCGATACCTTTGGGAACACATGGGGGAGACTCGTTATCTCTACACCATCCCACCGGGCAGATTGTATCTCTAACACAGAACAAGTCTCCCCGCAGGCTAACAAACCTGCACATCTACCTCATCGCTTATTTAAACACAAAGCTGAGAAGAACTAGCAAATGTTTGCACCGCTCCGTTCTAGTTTGGCAGAACAACCGGTTCTGGCCCAGTTTGCACCGCTCCGTTCTAGTTTGGCAGAACGCCCGGTTCTGGCCCAGTTGGCACCGCTCTGTTCTGGTTTGGCAGAACAACCGGTTCTGGCCCAGTTTGCACCGCTCCGTTCTGGTTTGGCAGAACAACCGGTTCTGGCCCAGTTTGCACCGCTCCGTTCTGATTTGGCAGGATGCCCAGTTCGGGACCAGTGAGCTTCGAAGGGCAGCAGACCCAATCAGAATTCCGTGCATTAATCTCTTGCATGGCGGATTTCAACGCCTCATCACCATCATTCCATGCATTAATCTCTCGCATGGCGGATTTCAACGCCTCATCATCATCATTCCATGCACCATCTATCGCATGGCATCATCTCATACACTCTTCGGGTTTCCACCCCGTTCCATGCTCTAACACTCGAGCACAATCCTATTTTACATTACCCAACATGCTTATAAATTATTTCTTGCCATCAGTAACAGGTACTCACCTCGGTCACGCCCAATCTTTAACGCGGACTTGGGGGACTGGGGACCTGTAGGTTGGTAACCCCGCGGGTCTGCGGGACAAGAGCAAGACAGATAAGTCCCCATTCAAGATTGCACTTGACCGGGAACTTGGGGGACTTGTTGACAGTAGCCGCAGAGGGGCTACAGCAAGCCCACAGACCCGCGGCAAGTACACCAGGGCCCGGCCCAGGACTCAGGATCGGAGCACCAGCACCAGGCCTCGGGGCCCAGCGGTCTATCCTGCCTCCAAGGGTCCTGGGACCAGGGGCGCCTGCCTGCCAAAGAGGGCACCAGAATATCCAAACAGAAGGGAACCAGTCCCACATCGAAGGGCAAGGCCAGCCCTCACCCTCAACCACCTATATATGGGCCTCGACTACCACCATAAATAGGTAACTTGTCTCCCTCCCGGCTTACATACGTGCCCAGGTTATATATATTCCAACTATACTAACTTAGGCATCGGAGAGGTGAAGGCCGGCCCGCCCGGTATTCCCCTTAGTAAGCAGGATTGCAGGAGATCGAGTTGGATTCATCAAGTATCTACCAAGACCCCCGGGTTTAGGCAGAAACATAGACAAACAGCTAAGAGTGAATATTTGTTATCATTAACTATCTTACATTATTTCTCACTAAGGTTCGTCGATCTCTATAAGTTGATGTTAGACACGCCCGTGCCTGTAGATATTTGCATTTATATATATTACACGCCTATTACAAGCTAATACTTTTGTGTCTTCATTATCCCATTAGTGAATTGGGCAAGGATAACAAATTCTAAGCTATTACTTGAAGAACAACAACTACAAGTAAACGTGGGTACCAAGAAGCCCCAATGTTGTTTGACTTTCAAATATCAATACTACATGCGCGAGTATGCTATTTGCTGTGAGACATATAAAGAAGAAGACACATGTGTCATATTAGATGAATGCGGACACATATTTCACCGTGAATGTCTCCGCAAGTCGTTAATTAATTTCAGATATTATTTATTTTGTCGTTAAAGTATTATACTTTAAGAAGTCTGTGCAGTTGATATTGAACACAAAATACTTTGAAATCATTGTTGAAGGTTTATGATCTTTGATTAAATTATTTGATAAATTCGTTCTTAACAAGTGTAATTCGAATTTGACCATAGTTGGTCATTAGTCTCTCACTCTCTCCTCCCCTTCTATTATCACCTCCGATTGGGAATCTGAGTGAGCAAATCAGAGCCGTTGAAACGGGGGACAATCTCGAGGAGGAAATGTTCCACATGTTGGTCAGCACCTGAGAACCCCGACATGGGGGAGCTGATATGTCGGTCTTGTCATGGGGAAGTGAGTGATTAATTTTATGCTTTTCATTTTTATTTCATCATTTCCACGTGGCAAAATAAGAGTGGTTACTTTTCGAGACACGTGGCAAAATAGGATGTGGGGACGTAGGGGGTTTAAGGGAGACGTTAGCCGACAAAGGGCATGTGGAAGAGGTTAATGAAGGGGTTTAAGGTCACTGTTTAGTGGAGCTCAAGTTGCTAATAAAGGCACACTATGCATGTTTGTCTATTTTTCTTTTAATTTTATCCATTTATAAGTAAGCTCTCATCTCTATCTTCTATATGTTTCAGGAGTTTGAAATTGATCGATCATACTCATAGATCATCACAAATCGATTCATTTTGATGAAATCGTATACCTAAAGAACAGTAAGGGATAATTAAATATGATAATCGAGGATAAATGAATAGTTATCAGTTGTTACAATTTCTGCATTATAATTTAATAAATGTGGTTAAGATCGGATTTCTCATAATCATTTAAAGTTGTTGTCTTTTAAGAGCGTAAGGTCAGTTTCCATCAATATTACATTTTTCATACTTTATGGAAATATTTGTGAAACTATTTAAAAACTAAAGACGTATCTTGTGAGCAGAAATAACTACTGTGTTTGGTGCTATGTTCTATACCATACGGCAAAATAATCACTAAATATTTAGTGTCTTTCCTCATTCAAACTCACATTTACGGAGAATTGACTGAAACGAAATGACAACTGTGAGTAAATGAACAAACGAACACGAAGAAGTTAAGAACAAATGAACACTAGACATTGCACATCCAAGACTCCTCTAGAGTAAACACTCTTACCGATCAACAGTACATTGCTTTTGTGATTCATATAAACCACAAACGATGTTTGACGGTGAAGCTGCAATTGCCTAATGATGCGTAGGCCACGACACAACACTGAAGGGACTTAATTATGGACATGAGTTGCTTAAGTTTGTAGGGCACCTCCCATGTCCAAGCTGCCCTTATTTCGATGAGAACGAAAGCAAAGAGAGCAAATAGATGGTACTACTTTGTTTTCTCACTTCCCAATTCCCATGGAATCATCTGTAAGCCTTATAATCTGCAACTAGCACTTTGGACTATACCTCTTCTGCCACAGACCCTTTTTAGAGCTCTACCAATTTCACCCAAATGCCCCTTTGAGACTGATCATAGCACAAATGTGTGCCTTGATTCAAAGGTTATTGTGTCAAAGATAAATGTTTTGGAGCTGGCATGGCCCAGATCATTGATAAGTGACTTTCTTGTTGTTGATACAATTATTTGATGGGTGTTTAAGTCTTGGAAAAAATAGGAAGAAGATAAAAACTGGAAAAGATATTCCTTGGGCCTGTAGTGTTTTGCAAGCTTGTGGGTAGGAACACAGATTTGTCTATTGCATGTTGTATGTCCTCCATTTTTTTGAGCTTTAAGACCTACAAGATAGAAACAAAAGGGTGATAATTTCAGGTCATGATTGTGAAATTGGAGCTATATAAAGTTGGTTTTGACAGCCTAAGGTTAAAGATGAAAAAAAACCCAGAAAATAACTGAGCATATATAACATCTGGGCAAGCCAAAGCATAATCTTATGTATTGTTAGTATATGCCTTGAACTAGTCGTCTGGTGGCGCTGATAGAGACGGGGATAGGTTTTCCTTTTGGGTTAGGTTTTCTTTTTGGGTTTAGTATATAAACATCCTAAACCTAATTGTATTCGGTATTCTGTTTTCCTCAAGATAAATAAACTGCTCTCCTTTGCCCGTGGACGTAACCAACACATCGTTGGTGAACCACGTAATTCTGTGTTTTTTCTTACATTCGTTATAACATGTATAATGCAAAGCAAAGTGTTTGTGGAAAAGGTCTACTGCAGTAGTAAAAAACCCACCTCAAAACTTTTTGGTTAAACAGCAAAATTTGCAAAGCTACTGAAGCTGATATGTAACACACTCAAAACCATGGTACAAACCAGAAAGTTAGGAAAGCAAAGCTCTTGGGTTTTGGACCCCAAACAAAATGGAAGAGAAATAATATACGGGTAAAAAAAAATTTCTATATTCGGTCTTTTTCGGTAAAAAAAAGTTTCACTAATATATGAGCGTTATTCTACGTATCTAAAAACAACTCTAGAATGTCATATCTTACAATCCGCGGTTGCGCGCTAAAAAAGGGTTAAATACATAACCTCGGATACATTGTGAGAAAGACAATTTTACCCCACAGATCTGCAATTAAGCAGTAAAACCCACCTGAAACTTTTTAGTGAAACAGAAATTACTGTCTAGTAACATATGGGAACCTCCAAAACTAGGCAGAGGAAAAGGCCTAGCTATTTTATCCCAATCTTGGATAGAGAGAAACTGAAAAGTCATATTCAGTGGCCATTTGACTCCCATTTTCCTCAGCTTAATTGATTATAATTTTCACATAATTTATCAGGGTATATATATTCTTGTGTCCATAAGCTGTCCAAAGTCCATAGCTTTTTCACATGCTCTTCTCTCTTTGTCACTAGTTTAAGTACCCCAACAAAGCTAGCTCTGCTGTTTGATAATGGTGTAAAGGTCTTCACTTTACTCCCACTGCACACAACCCATCTCTCTGTTTCTCTCAATCTACGTGGGAATGGTGTGAACTCTGAGCCATATTTAGTGAGGGAGTTGAAAATGGTTGTGCAAGAACACAGCTTTCAGTGGCCTCCAATTGGAGCTCCACTAAATAATATGCAGCAGCAGAGAGATGAGCATATGAGTCCCTTTAATTCTTCAGTCAATGCTGTGTCGTTTGGTTTTGTAGCCACTGCCATTCTCATCTCCATGTTCTTAGTCATGGCCATCTTTGAGAGGTTCCTCAGGCCCACCTCGCCGGATTTCTCGCCGTCCGGCCGCCGGAGAAATGGAGATCTTGAGGCCCAGTTGGAGTTTAATGGAAAACTCGGTTACCCATCACCCAAAGTAAGCCACCCACATTCTTAATTTGGCTTCTGATTCTTAAATGGTCTCTGTTTTTTTGTTTCTGATCTCAATGGTTCTGTGTTTAGTAAAGTTTGTGTCTTTTATTCTGTTATTACAGTTTGGGTGGTTATGTTGGTTATTTCTTTGTTTCTCTTGTTAATTTGAAATTCTGCATTGTCAGTTATGAGCTTATAACTTTGAGGGGTTTTTGTCAATTCATTACCTTTGTTTTACAAAATGTGGCACCTAGGTGCATTTAGATCTCTTTGCACCCCATTTTGGTTTTGCTGTGGAGCTTCATGAACTTCTCCAACAAGCTTTCTCCTTTTCCATGTGCTTTTAGTTTAGTGGTTTTCTCTTTCCAGTAGGAAGACTCAGTTAGCTACATAATGGTGATCCCAAACTATCATGATATTCTTCCTCTTATCACCCTTGGCTAAATTAAATTTTTCACTTTTCACTTTCATTTTTCACCCTGAATTGTGTTTCTGATATGTCTGTCTGTGTGATCAAATCCGGGTGCATTGCACTATTTATTTTTATTTGATTTGACTTGTTTTTCCCCTTGTTTTCTGTGGTATTTCTAAGTTGTCAAGAACTGTGCTTTCTTGTAATTAAGACACTGGTCTGTGGTTTAGGGCCCAATCCAAGTATTTGTCTGTTGAGTGGTAGTTACTTTGTCCCAAACAAGGGACTTGGGACTTAACTTACTCTGTGTGTTTAGAGTCCCACCACTGTTTATCAGGTCCATCAATGCCAATCTTTTTCATGATAACCATGGATTGAGCCCTTTGTTATAGACAGGTGGTCAAACCTTTCTTTCTGGGCAAGTCTTAGTTTATTCTCTTGTTATATATGTATGTACAGCTTTAATCGTGCATCCAACTAGCTTCAGTAAACAAAGAAACTAATTGACAAAGAGGTTTATGTTATGCAATTGTATGCTTTTAATTGAAAAGATTTTTGTTTCAAAGTAACATATATACAAGGCATGCTGTTGCCACTTTTATGAGCAACTGGGCATGGCCTAAAATTAATGAAGGTTTCTCAAGTTTTTGATTGATATTTAAAGCCAATAGAGATCTCTTTATATAATTTTGAGAGTTGAGACCAGCATACTGAAAGTCTTTAAGACTGACATAGTAAGTATTACACCAGAAACTATAAACCCGGACAGTAATGTAGAAATGAAACAGGCTCAAATCTAAATCCTTATTAAACTATTATTCTTTCTCAACAACTGTATAATGTAGGAACACTGTGTTGGAAAAAGAAAAAGGAAAAAAAAGTCAAATGCATATGGTAGTTGTTGGGAACTTAGATAGACAATGCAACCTTATCTGATGGGTTCGGAAAATTATAGTAGAAGATGTTCTGCATCATCAAACACAGTCATGTGATTAGGTCAAAAATGGTGTTTAATGTGTTCTTTATTGTTCTTGGTACTTTCTGTTATTTTTTTTATTTGTATAATTCATTTGTTGCCAGACAATTATGCTCTATCAGGTTATCCATATCATTCTGGTATTGATCTGAATAATTGTGTTGATAAGCATAGCATGTGCACTAAGTTATGACAATATGGGAGAAAAACCAAAACAGCATGAGCAGCATGAAACTAGCCCTGCTGTTGTTTGAACCATTTTGTGGTAATAATCCTATTTATTTATGGATCATGACTATCACTAGTTTTCAACTTAGCAAAACAAGGAGCTTTGGTATCACCATTAACCTATTATCATTTATCACACTATAAGGTCATATTGCAGCAATGCACCGCACTATCTATTATGTGTTTTATGTGTGCATTGTCTTCTAGTTTAGATGTTTAGTGGTTAATATAAGATATACCATTGCCATAAGAGATTCTTGGACCAGCTCATGAGTTGGTCCAGTGATCAGTGATGTACCAAACAGGAGATCTAGTATCTAATTTTTTGTGCTTGAAAAGGCGTGACTAAGCATTTGAATATGCAAGTATCCTTAAATTTTTTATTTGGGTTGTAAAATGAGTCTTCCAAACCAAAGACTAGTGTTCTTGATATTTCCTACATAGTCACTGTCTTAGTTTATAAATTTGTGATCGCCATCATGATATGCAGATGTCTGTGTATGCAAGTGGAGTTTCTGTTTTAATGCCTGGAGATGATATTCCATCCTACATTGCACACCCAGCGCCGGTGCCCTGCCCTCCCGAACGCATGTTTTGGCCTCCACATCAACACATATCATTGCCCAATCCCACTGCCAACTCGAACCTGAGCTCAGGTTGATAGTGCATATACTAAAACAAGAAATATCTGCCTTTTCCATACCTAATGTAATTCACCATCATGAATTGAAGCAGCAGAT
Organism: Potentilla sterilis; assembly: GCA_963682095.1. Taxonomy (NCBI): domain Eukaryota; kingdom Viridiplantae; phylum Streptophyta; class Magnoliopsida; order Rosales; family Rosaceae; genus Potentilla; species Potentilla sterilis. The sequence goes on from OY821755.1 coordinate 2,956,512, forward strand.
GCAACCACATTTCTGGTTCTGCACCAAACTTCAATTGCCCAATTTTTGAAGGCACGAGCTCTTGTTTCTGTACATTTCATTTATGTGGGACTAGGGGAATTGGCTTCTGTACATGTAATTTATCTAATAGCTAGTAACAGAGACCCGAGAATGCATCTTAATTGCTCCTCTCCATGATAAGCAGGTTTATAAAATATGAGTTATCCCTGGAGATGCATTATGATGCACATCGGCAAGTGACTGTTGAATCAGTGTTATGAATGGTATCGACTATCAGTATTAGAACTTAGAAGAGCTGGTTACATTATTTTGCTAAAATAAAGAAAAATGGAATCTGACCAAGTATCCCATTTTCCGAAAGTTGTTTCTCTTGCCTTTCTTCAGTCCCCTCTGTGTTGATGTACATGAAGGAAATAGCTTGGGGTTGGAATGAGGTTTAGGGTTTAGATTTTCACATTCAAATCTGCTTGGGTTTAGAGTGGATTTCACAATCCAAACCCTAAACCTCATTCCAACTCCAAGCTATTTCCTTCCTGTTTATGACTCTCCTCATTACAGTACATATCCTCAGCCTCTCCTAGCTCATTTCATCTTCTCCTCTATTTATTTGTCTTGTATCAGTTTGTAATGTCTATATTATCATATACCTATATTATGTGACAGTGCTAGGATAGCTTCTTAATTCTAGAAGATGTATGAAAAGAACTATCTTGAGTTGACCAAATTAGTCTTTTGAAATTTATGATTTATCTATGATCTAGTAACAGAGACCCGAAAATGCATCTTAATTGCTACAGCTTATCCTCTCCATGATAAGCAAAATTATAAAATATGAATCATCCTTGGAGATGCATTAGCACAACTTGCTCACATTTCATTTAAGCAACTGCATCAGAATTACAACTTCAAACTCAATCCGAACAGCTAAAACAGGAGTATTATCACAACTTGCTCAGAGGTCTTTGTTCATTTTGGGCTGATTATTTTTTAAAAGAAATCTAACTTCTGGTTGACTACTAATCAGAATTTTCTCATCTTCCTTGGAGAGATAGGTGAGGCTGAGAACTCCTTTTTTTTATATTAGGACATGAATTCATAGGGCATGAATTCTGTCACAAGATATGAAGCTCACTTCCAGGTTTACAAAACTTCAAAGTTTCACTGTCTCATCGTATAAAGGAAAGGAACTAAGCAAAACCAGAGATTCTGACAGTATAAAGGAACTAAGCAAAACCACAAAAGAGCAACAGTATTACCTTTTTGCTCCGAGGCTCCATGGTACTACCACATGTAACATTCGGTAGTAAAGGGGTGAACGTAAAGTAATTACAAGGAAATACAACATGAACATCATATGAGGAATTTTTCAGATTCAATCGTTAATTTGTAATCAGTGTCCCCATCTGGCCATTCAGCCGCCATGGAATCTGGAGTAGGGTCCCCGTCCTCTTTCCTATACCTCCCATTCCAAAAACAACTAGTGTGCAATGGACTGCTTGAACAAAGCGTCCATTATCACTCGAATGGTAAAAGGATTCAGAGATTGAGAGAGAACACAGAGAGAACTGGGAAAGAAGTGGAGAGAAGACGTTATGGTTTGCTGGATTAACCATGAAAGAGAGAGGGGACTTTATATATATAGTGAAGGCTGGACCTTGATTTCAAAGGCAGTATTCAATATTCCAACATAATTTCACCTATGAGTACATTGACCACGTTTACTGTTTTCCCTCCCTTGTTTTATAGTCACAAGCAAATCATGTATTGCATTATGGGAACTGCCTAGCTAATCTCCAAGTTCAACTTCTTCTTTGGAAGTTTATTTATTATTTTTTATTTAGGATAACTTCTCCTTTGGAAGGTTGAGTTGGCTAGTTAGGGCAGCTTAAGCAAGGTCTCGAGTTCGAAACCTTGTGGATGCAGCACTGAGTGTTTGGAGAGCTTCTCCGCCACGGCGGTCCGACCCGGCTCGAGGGGGGGGGGTGTTGCTGCATCTTTGGCGCGGCACTGGTGAGACTTCGATACAAAAGGATCAGGTTAAACACCTGAGAGCCTGCTTGTGGTCTCTTCCAGTACCCTCCTTTTATAAAAATATAAAAATGAGTTGGCTATTATTGCAGAAACAATATGTTGTCTATATTGTTATAGTACTGGGCCAACAAACTTGGTATGTTCTAGTACTATCTAATGCAACAAGTCTCAGTCAGAAGTCAGGATCATAGTTCGCACTCAATAGTGTGTACGTTTGAAAGTACGTAATAACAAAAAGTTCAGAATTTCAACATCAAAAATTATCAAATACATATCATTTAGCGAGGGTAGTATTTGTGTTCTTGTAATCACTTAGTACCATGCTACATAATGCTGCTTAATGGAGTAGCCGCCCCTAAAGTTCATACCAAATCATTACGATAGTTACGTTTTACATCAAATTAAAAGGGTACGCCGGAAGGATTTAGGGTTTTACTGGCGGAGGGAGAAGCATAAGCACTGGCGGAGGGGGAAGCATAAGCACTCTGATTCCTTTCTTGAAATTGATGAACAAAAAAAGAAACAATTAGTCGTTACTCTTGTCATCACTTCGTCATAAACTCCAACTTTTGTAACTCATGTTCATGTCCATTGATATAAGTTTTGAACACAAGTGTGGGGAAAACGTGGAAGTAGACTTGATCTCCACGTGGATGATACACACATACTGTCCTAGTTCTTAGACTAGGTACTGCTTATTCCCAACCTTATCTAATATACATTAGTAATTGGTCCTAGTTAATAGAGCTAACATTGTACTAGGACAAGGTCTCTAAGATAGGACCCACGAGTTTATCTTAAGATATTATATTGGCAAAATTGCCTTAAGCATCATGCAGCTGAAATGTCCTGTCATCTTCATATATTACTGAAACTTGAAAGACAGTATAAGCCAAAGGGGTTTTGGTTTTTGTTAACTACCACTTGCACAGAACAGAAAACTACCAAGATAATGAAATTTCCTAAAGATTTATAGACTAGGAAGGATAACTATTAGTAATACATTGTACCTCGACAAGCCAATAATTTAAAAAAGGTTTCTGATAATGCTTTAGAATCAGCATACTAAAAACATAAATAATGAGGGTAAGTTTTTTGAATAAAAGCCGGTCAATTAGAGTAAGCTTGACAGAGAACATAAACAGAGTCATATAGATCAGCATCCTGATCAAAGTAATACTTTACAATAAATATAAGCTGCAAGGGTTGTACAATGACGGTGTAATTTAGTATTGGACTACTGCTAGCTTAGCCTGATTAACATATTGAAAATCCAAAATCATCCCCAAAATGCTTAGAGAACTGGACAGAAATAATGGCGTTGTATCCACACACAGTCTTCTGATTATATTTTGGTCAATCAAAGTCTTTTGATTTGAAATGAAAAGTGAAAGGAAAGTAAAACGAAGGTTACTTTAACAAAGCATGGCATGCATGCTCCCTGTTCATGTCATGATAAAACCAATTAAGAAAACAAAGTTCCTATGAAGGTGAGGTTGGAAGCCTGGAAAGAACAACGATAATATTCTCTCACAAGCAAAAAGTAAAAATCAGTAGAGTGTTTTAGGGTTCTGTAACGTTTACTTTCTAGAGGATTAGGATGCATCTTTAACAACAATGTAGGATGAACCAGACGCTAGTAAACAAATTCTTCAAAAGCAATCTAACATCTAAAATGGACAGTTAAGAACAAAGCTAGGATCATTGTGCCATTTCTTCACAATATAAAAACAGATTCTACATTATCTAAAAAGGAGTACATTAATGCTTACCACTTCTGTTTTTAGCATCGCCAAATTGACTTCTTTTATTTTTGAATTGTCCCCGGAATCTTTTTTCAAAAAGGAAAAAGAATTCGTAGCTGTGGGCGCTGTATCTTCTTTCATTACGGCCTTGTACACCTCCTCGACCGGACGTGACGGAAGTTTGAAAATGTTGCAAGAGCGAATCGTGAAAAACGAATGGTGGAGCTGAAAGAAATCTCAGTTTCATTGAAGATGCTTGAGATGGAGTTATGTGGAGGTAGGTTTTCTTTTTCCTCCTTTCACTTGAGAAATGTGACTCTTTTCGGTTGCGAAGAGTGAGACAGAGAGCAAAAGAGTCTCATTTCTAAGTGAAAGGAATAAAAAGAAAACCTACCTCCACATAACTCAATCTCAAGCATCTTCAATGAAACTGAGATTTCTTTCAGCTCCACCATTCGTTTTTCACGATTCGCTCTTGCAACCTTTTCGAACTTTCTGTCACGTCCGGTCGAGGAGGTGTAAAAGTCCGTAATGAAAAAAGATACAGCGCCCACAGCTAATCAGGCTAAGCTGGCAGTAGTCCAGTACTAAATTACACTGTCATTGAACAGCCCTTGCAGCTTATATTTATCGTAAAATATTACTTTGATCTGTATGCTTCAGGATGCTGATCTATATGTCTACTCTGTTTATGTTCTCTGTCAAGCTTATTCTGATTGACCGGCTTTTATTTAAAAAACTTACCCTCATTGTTTATGTTTTTAGTATGCTGATTCTAAAGCATTATCAGAAAACTTTTTTAAATTATTGGCTTGTCGAGGTACAGTGTATTACTAATAGTTATCCTTCCTAGTCTATAAATCTTTAGGAAATTTCATTATCTTGGTAGTTTTCTGTTCTGTGCAAGTGGTAGTTAACAAAAACCAAAACCCCTTTGGCTTATACTGTCTTTCAAGTTTCAGTAATATATGAAAATGACAGGACATTTCAGCTGCATGATACTTAAGGTAATTTTGCCAGTGTAATATCTTAAGATAAACTCGTGGGTCCTATCTTAGAGACCTTGTCCTAGTACAATATTAGCTCTATTAACTGGGACCAATTACTAATGTATATTAGATAAGGTTGGGAATAAGCAGTACCTAGTCTAAGAACAAGTCTTTGACTTCCGTTTCAAATCTTTTGCCTCGTAATACGCATCCACCTCAGCGCTAAGTAACCTGAAAAAAATGGTAAGAGGGAGAGATCAACATATTTTAAACATTTCTAGATATCAGGTGTTCCATTTATCAAACGAAAATTGTAGATATTCTGCACTGTTAGTTGACACTGTTAGTTTTCAACATAGTAAATTGATTTCCAACGGCTTCTATATGTCTTATACAAACCATAAGAACCTACTTAATTTTTCTACTGGCGGATTAAATGATAAATGAATGATTAAGTGAAGAAGAAGCATATTTCTCTCAACTTTTTTTGTACATCGGAGACCTCATTCCAGTAGCATAATTTCTATGTCATCAACACAAGTATATATATATATATATATAATGACAGGAAAAAGATATGAATACAGAACAACAACAACAACAGGCTTCCGAAGAGCGTTGAAGAAAATGAAAGAATAAACGTATGGCAACACCCTTGAATCTTTGTTAATTACGGAAACAAAATCATCAATTCAGTAGTAAGAATAAATCAAATTAAAAAAAAACAAATAATAAAATTACAGATAGCAATTAAGATATCAGAACGACGGATCAGAAAGAAGAAAACAAAAAACAAACGAAGAATTTTGTTTAGGAAGATTCAAAACGAGGTAGATCTTAAATTTCTAAACAGAAGAGATTCGTACTTTTTGTATTTCATTTCGAGTTTGATGACGCTTACGAACAACGGGATCGTCTGGTATGCAAAGTAGGTTAGAGCTGCAGTCCGTGAGGCTTTAGCACAGGCATTCACCTTATCAACGAAGGGCATGCCCGTTGAGAGACCCAGAACCTCCTTTGCGAGCCATACCACAGACATTCTCTCTATTGCAATTCCTCTTCACAAGCTCTTCTCTAAAACATGAATTTAGCTTGATAATTGCAGGGTGAGGTAAGATGTGACAAGGATATTGACCCGTTGCCTAATTAAACTGTTTCTCTTGCCTTTCTCCAGGCCCATCTCAGTTCAACAAACTAAATTTGAATGTGAACCGGAAGCAGAAGCTGAGATGCTGCACCCCATCAATTCCAAACCTGCAAATGCACGTTGTGCTCCAGACTTACAAGTTTGAAACTTGAGGATTTCCTCCTCTGACTATCCAAATTTACACGCATATGATTGGATTCTTCAGTCTATCTATCTGAGAAAAAGACTGCAAAGATGCAAGTCCAAAATAAGTGACATAGCCTATTTTGCTTTGTACAGAAAAAGACCAACCAAAAACCAAAAACAAAGCAAAGGCTAATCATGCATAAATAGAATAATATTATCATTAGGAGTCTAGGACCAATCCCAAGTGTCTAATTAGCAAATTGTTATATACTTCAACGGCTACAAATGTAAATGGATTTCCCTTTCTTTAAACAATGAAAGCTGCATTTTCCAGATTTGTCAAGGAAAAGTGATGTGAAGACTAGTTTAGCCAAGTTAAATGAGAACCATTCATATCAAAGTTAATGAGGATTGATTGAAACTGTTTAGCCAAATGACCCCAAATCATGCTACTTCAAGTAGGGATTGGACCCATGAGAGATCCATGCACATCACTCTTTAATGGTTTGTTGCCAAAGAAATATTATCCCCATATTTTCATGCATTGTCTGGTTTAATGGGTGCAGATTAGCTAAAGCAGAAACTGCACAGTTCAATGCCCCCTCGAAGGTATAGAAAACCCCTTCTCTAAGTTAAACACTTCTTTTCACTATTCTATTCACCCCAAGAAAAATTGCAAACAATTTGAATTCTCAAAATACTACATCCCCACTAATGAAGCTACTTAGTGAGAAAAAACTGATCATTTTAACTCGGAAAAACTCCAAGTTTGTAAAGTGTCAACATGGTCAAGTCGTTAATAAACCCATGATGGTGTTAATCTTTCATAAAAGAGAATAGAGATTAGTAAAAATATAAGTAGTTTGTAATTGAATAATTTACTGCAAAGGTGTGATCTTTACACAAAATTAGTACACAAGAAAATTGAACTTGCAGTGGAAGTAAACATCAGAAACTACTTGCATCACCTATACTGACCTCTGACACTTCTCTTTATTTACATGCAACTAACTTGAGCTCAAGATTAAAACCTCGAGCTTCACTCTAGGCCAGATCAATGGAGAATCGGATTCCATGATTCGGGTCAGTACCCGTTTTTCATAAGAAAATGAAGCATTCCAAAGAAACAAGCGGGTTATCGAGTGACTCATTCGCGGCCCACTTACCCTCCTCCATTCTCGGCTCCTCGGCTATTCTCCGGGTCGAACTATTCAAAATCTCAACTGGACCAACCGGAGTCCGACCCGGATACCTTCTATTAGCAGACGGGCTCCGACTCACATTTGCTCTACTACCCCCACCATTATCCGTGATCCTCGTCGCAGGCGACCTAGACCTCCGACCCGAACTCTCACCCGGGTCACGCCGGTTTGATTCAGCCCTCAACCCGACCCGCCTACCACCCGGTTGAGCCGACCTCCCCGACCCGACTCCATTCCCATACCTCCTACCCGGCGACGAGTCCGTCCTCCGCGTCGGTGACTGGCCCACCACCCGACCTGGCCCAAACCCGTCCCGGGGGTTTTTCTGTAATTTCCTCGTCGACACTCTGTTAGTGTTGACTACCACTCTCTGCTGCTGAACCTCCTCGTCGTCGTCTCTGGTCGCCGTCGTCGCCGAGACGCTCTCGCTCTGGAGGCTGCAAATCTCCGACGCGTCCTCCGAGATCTCTCCGCCGCAGAACACGGGTGTTCTCTTGTCCCACTTCTCCCCAAGTGGTTCTTGGTCGACGAACACCCTCTTATGTTGTTGTTCTTGAATCCGATCCAGCTTAACTTCAAAGACAGCTTCTTCTTGAGTTGTTGTCTTGTGCTGTTGTTGATCTTGAAACACCGGCTGTTCTCGGAGATTTGGTTTCAGCGTCGGTGTTTCGGATAGCACTTCCTTGACGGTCTCTTCGTCCACGACGGGCGGGGGAGCTCTGCTGTCGTCGGGTCTTTTGAAATGTGGGGGTGGATTGGGAGCTGAGGACTTGTCGGTGGCGGTGGGTGAGCTGAGGCAGCAACCCATTGCTAGGTGCAAGATGAGTGAGTGAGAGTTGAAGAAGAAGAAGAAGAAGAGGGCTTGGGATCAAATGGGAGAAGGCATTGTGGGGTGAGAGGTTGAGGGAAGTGTTGAGTGTGTGAAAGGGTGGAAAGGTTGGGGAGGTTTTGAGGGTGGTCAATGAATTTGTATTTATTGAATTGCCAGGAGGTTGGAGTAGGTCCTTGTTAAGTGTTGCACTGCACAGTTGCTCTTTGCTCTGCTATTTAATACATGCATATGATGATGAGGTTGGACAGAAAGGTGAAGAAGATCTAAAATACTGTATGCTTGATTTGTTTAACTAGGTTTATGTCTACCAGAATTGTAATGATTTTGCATATTGTTTTTACTATGGTTTGGTATTCAAAATATATTTTCTCAAAACTCTAATTATCATTCTCAAAACAAAAACAAAAAACTATGGTTATGGAGTTTTTGTTGGCGCATCATATGTGTCATGTTAGCCGAGTATAACCGTGACACATTCAAAAATAAGAATTTATTAAAATTAAAACATAATTTTGTCATGACTCATTCAAATTTTCCAATTTATCTTCTCATCCTACACTTGTAAGTGTCATTTCTTTGTAAAAATTGTGTTTTGTTTGACATTCAATGACTTCGATCAAATCTTCAACTCTTCACATGAGGCATGTCTCCTTTCTCTTCATTCTTCTCTGGTTCACAATTTGCTTAAGACTATAACAGTGCCATTTCTTTTTCTTCCTAAAACTAAGAAAATATCCAAACTAGTTGCTCAGTTAATCAAACACAATCGAAACCACTTGAATTAGCTAGTGGGCAGCTAAACTTCAACTTTAATCTAATTTACTATTGTTTGACCCCCACTGAGGTTAGCCTAAATTATTGGTCTTGATTGATACTTAACCTCGTGATCGATGCTCATCATTTTTCTCTGTGGAAGATGTTATTATTGATATAAGCCAGCGGCGGATGCAATCATACATTGATTTCATGGCAATTGTTTTTAAGAAACTGCAGAAGAGCTATAGCTACTCAGCTACTGCTTAGCCCCTCAGGACATGTAAAAGGACAAATGTGATGTCCAATCGAAGCATGGGACTATACGCAGGGGCCACGCCTCCCTTCAGCCATTGTATTCAAGCTTTGATTATTTGAAGGAAGAAGAACAAGTGGTGTGGGTAGGCAGTGAGGCACGGGTCCAGTTTGGTTCTGCTTTGAAGATTCAAAGGGGACCCAGAAATGCGAATCATGATCTATACGAACATGGCTCTGTTTGTGAAATCAACTCTTTGACTTGTGCAGTAGTAAAGATGAGCTTAAATTATTCTGCTTAATATCCAGTCCGTGATGAAGGGTGATAGCATTATGCGGTCTCTCCAGAACGAAGGAGATAGCTAGACAAGTTATCCCAAGAAGTACGGCAAGATGCTTGGGGCATCAACGATCGACGCATGGCATTTGTATTCCAATACTTTATTTTTAGATTAAGAAAAACAAATTAAGACGCACAAAATTTTCGTTAGAATTCATTCGTTATAGTTCATACTTGAATGATCCGAGAATAACAATATATTTATCAATATATGAGTTATTCAAACTCGAATCCTTAGCCAAATTACTATAAACTAACGGAGTTCATTAATGTATATCAATCGAATGGTATTATGTCTAGTGCATTACATCATTAAATTATGGGTTTGATCAGTTTCATTGATCAGATATAGTTGTCGTTGAACTTCAATTTGTTTGTAATTGAGTTAGTAAATGTACATTGTTATTTTTTCTAGTACTTTCAAGGGATTCATCAGATTATGGACTAATCAATAGCCATGAGAAAATGCTGTAGAATACATGATAATGAAGTAGTCCATTCATTCTCCATTATGAATGAACCGTATAGAATGGGGCATATGCTGGTTTATGGCAATGAAATCAGACTTGTAAGAAATATTGAAGAAAGATTGAACAGACATGACTATATTTGACAAACGTGCAGGCGAGGGAATTGATATGTCAACTTTGGCAATATTCAGAAAAAAATGAAAAAGTTCAAAGAAAACTAGAAGTGGAAATGTAAAGATCAGATCGGGGGAAATGAGGTTCAGAAAAGCCACTGTGGAACCTGTCTTTACTAAATGCTATATCAGATGGTGAATTATGAGATCAAGAAAGGTAATACATGGTAGATATATATAAGTGGCTTGATGTGCATGCATAAATACTTAGCTCCATGATTTACCATCTGGCTAAAACCTAAAGCATGAAATTAACCAGAAGTCGACCAAGAGAAAGAACAAAAAAAAATCATGGACCAGATGAAGTCATGTGAATATATCAATACTGACAGCAAATGAACAAGTTATATATTCTTCATTGAATCATATAATCCGTGAAGTAATGAGAAAAATGATCGATGATTGCGTATGAATATAAATTGCGGAAAGTGGATCAAATTCTCCATCCACCAACTACGTTGTTTTTATTATATGATACATTGATACGCTTATATGATATATGTATGCTCCTCCATATATATATAGAGTCATTTTATTAAGGGATATCTTATTTTGGTTTATATGAGAGATCGATCATTAGACCAACTTTTTAATTACATTTTTACATCTCCACCGTTCAATTACTAGGTCTATATGTGTATATCATTCATATAAAATTTTAGCTAAAATGGTGATCGTTAAGGCTTCTAACTAGATTAAATCAATGGACATATGAAATCTATCACAAGTGTGGACACTTCTTGAGGTCTCTTAGAAGCACTCCCTGGCTTTCTACACTTCCTCTCATATATATGTTGACACACTTCATTAGGGTGTCGATCACTCTCTTTTCGGATTTAATGATGCTCACTTGATTGCTTAACTTGCTGTCATGATGGGGGAAGAAGAAGAAGAAGCTAGAACTAATTAAGCTGGTCGGCAAGTAACAATGATCATATCAGTAACTTGATTGTCTGATAAAGCTACCAACTATTCATAAAGAACATATTTGTTAATGTTGCGTGATATTAGCTAAACTAATAATCACTGTAACAAGCTAAAGCAATTTTCGATAGATATGGGGATAAAGAGTTAAACTGTGCCACAAGTCTTACTTTGCTGATAGACTTTGAAGATGATCGACCCCATACTCCCATAGTGATGTATATCTCTAAGACTCTAATTAACATTATCATTTATGAACTAATCTACTATACTTAAATTGTATATCATGTAAGAGTAGACGTAACTACCACAAGACTCCTAACTCGATTATGTATAAAGAGGTTGAGATTGGTATAATATATGTGGTTCTTCACTTGCTCTTATGCGTTTGAAACTCACCGTTTCAGTTTCTTGTGAGCAAAGGAAAGTAGAGGAGTACTAGTATTTGTCTCGGGGAATAGCTTGATTGTGGAACCATAATAAGATGGATATGAATCATGTATTGGTTACAAGTGTGTTTCTGCCTAAACCCGGGGGTCTTGGTAGATACTTGATGAATCCGACTCGATCTCCTGCAATCCTGCTTACTAAGGGGAATACCGGGCGGGCCGGCCTTCACCTCTCCGATGCTTAAGTTAGTATAGTTGGAATATATATAACTTGGGCACGTATGTAAGCAGGGAGGGAGACAAGTTACCTATTTATGGTGGTAGTCGAGGCCCATATATAGGTGGTTGAGGGTGAGGGCTGGCCTTGCCCTTCGATGTGGGACTGGTTCCCCTCTGTTTGGATATTCTGGTGCCCTCTTTGGCAGGCAGGCGCCCCTGGTCCCAGGACCCTTGGAGGCAGGATAGACCGCTGGGCCCCGAGGCCTGGTGCTGGTGCTCCGATCCTGAGTCCTGGGCCGGGCCCTGGTGTACTTACCGCGGGTCTGTGGGCTTGCTGTAGCCCCTCTGCGGCTACTGTCAACAAGTCCCCCAAGTTCCCGGTCAAGTGCAATCTTGAATGGGGACTTATCTGTCTTGCTCTTGTCCCGCAGACCCGCGGGGTTACCAACCTACAGGTCCCCAGTCCCCCAAGTCCGCGTTAAAGATTGGGCGTGACCGAGGTGAGTACCTGTTACTGATGGCAAGAAATATTTTATAAGCATGTTGGGTAATGTAAAATAGGATTGTGTTCGAGTGTTAGAGCATGGAATGGGGTGGAAACCCGAAGAGTGTATGAGATGATGCCATGCGATAGATGGTGCATGGAATGTTGATGATGAGGCGTTGAAATCCGCCATGCGAGAGATTAATGCATGGAATGATGGTGATGAGGCGTTGAAATCCGCCATGCAAGAGATTAATGCACGGAATTCTGATTGGGTCTGCTGCCCTTCGAAGCTCACTGGTCCCGAACTGGGCATCCTGCCAAACTAGAACGGAGCGGTGCAAACTGGGCCAGAACCGGTTGTTCTGCCAAACCAGAACGGAGCGGTGCAAACTGGGCCAGAACCGGGCGTTCTGCCAAACTAGAACGGAGCGGTGCAAACTGGGCCAGAACCGGGCGTTCTGCCAAACTAGAACGGAGCGGTGCAAACATTTGCTAGTTCTTCTCAGCTTTGTGTTTAAATAAGCGATGAGGTAGATGTGCAGGTTTGTTAGCCTGCGGGGAGACTTGTTCTGTGTTAGAGATACAATCTGCCCGGTGGGATGGTGTAGAGATAACGAGGCTCCCCCATGTGTTCCCAAAGATATCGCAGTTCAGTGCGATGCAGGGTTTTTATCCTGCTGGACAGTATCGCGGTTCAATGCGACGCAGGGTTTTTATCCTGCTGGACAAGGGTACATGTGTTAGATGTAGACTCGCCCGGTTTGTAAAGCCCATGCGTTTGCCATGGGGGCGGACTCGATGGGTGACATGCCTATCGAAACGAGTCCCCCTGTGAAAAAGCCATGGGTCCGGATGTTTATGTTCCCGGAAAGTACTCTCAACCTGGTGGGATATGACGGAATCGATGAGGTGGGCCTCGCCCGGGCGTTCTGCCATATCGAAACGAGGTCGTTGGTGTAGATGCGGGGGAAGATGCCATGGAGCCGGTTGAATAATCATAACCGCGGACTACCATGGTACCGGGCGGGACTCGCGCGGGTAACATGCCATATCGGTGCGAGGTCCTGCTCAAACCCGGATAGATGCTCTTGAAGCGGTTGGATCAGCATAACTGGTGAGAGGTCTTCCTAAGCGGTTTGAATTGCAATGATGATGGCGTGCAACCGTGGAATCTGGGGAAGCGTAGGGGAGCGTGACTCCCTGGCTCCTGCTCCTACCTTCCTGTCGCCAGCGTGTGGGACAGGTGGCTGACATGCATTTAAGGAGGGAGTTCATCAGTCTCGTCAGTTATGATGGTGTGGGCAGTTTTACCAATGCTGGGACACGTGCCGTCAGGGGACGGTTTTGTGATGGAGGGCCTGGATTCGCAGGCGTTTGATTTGTTCTGATTCTGTTTTTTGGAGGGATTCCTAAATGCCTAGGGCACCGGTCTCCTCTATAAATAGGTCTCTTCTGCTCTTCTTTCTACCTTTGCTTTTTTGTACGTTTTTAAGAGACCGAGAGAAAAAAAGGGAGGTGGTCTGGCGAGAAGAAAACCCTAAGTTCCTTGCCCCAAGAGATCCGTTGTTTGAAGCGCTCCCAAGCCTCTTTTTACCATTGCTCGTTGCTTTCGCTGGGCGGATTGTCCTCGGCTGAGCATACTAATCGGTAAGTTGTGTTCTTTGCCCCGGTGTGTCTTGGTTTTTTTTGTTGATTTGTTGTTTTGCGGCGGGGGGGGATCTGTGTCGCTGACTGGGTTGCTCAGCGGCAAACTTTTGGGGGGGGGGCCGTTGAAGGTGGTGTTGTAGTCTGTTGCTGACGAGCGTTAGGGTTTTGCTTTCCTGCCCTTAGATTAAGATGTACACTTCGAGTTCGGAGGAGGCTTCTGAATCTGCCGCAAGAGGTCCTGTGGTGGATGATGTGGAGAGGATGCAGGACTGGCTCGATTCTGAAACCCCGGAGCAAGAAGCCGCGGACCGCTCCGGGAGCGGTGACTCGTCCACGTCCTCGGATTCCGGGTCAGATTCCTCGGAAGCTGAGATACCGCACGGGGTGCGAATGGCCGGTGCGCACGCTGAAAGCTACACGCTTGGCAGGGGAAGAACTGCCGTGGTGTGTGACGAACCGGAGGAGAGCCTGACTCCCGCGGAGATCGCTGTGTTTCGGGAAACGTGGGGTATTTCGGACGATATCTTTTTGCGTCCACTGAACCCTGGAGAGTCGGCCTGTAACCCGGAGGAGGGTTGGGTTGCCGTGCATCCGGACCAGTTCCGGCACGGGATGTCGCTACCGCTGCCTGACTTTGTGCAGTATATTCTGAGTGCCCTGCCAGCGTCGCCCGCGCAGCTGCCCGGTCTTCAATGGAGGCGGCTACTAAGCCTAGGCTGCCTATACGACTTGTCCGGAATGAGTATGCCTACGATCAATGAATTCCGGGCGCTGTATAGGTTGTCCTACTCGAGGAAAACGGGGTCCAAAGGCTGCTTATCCTTCAACTCCCGCAACAATCAAGCGGTTATCACCACTATGCCTTCATGGGTAGACAACAGCTGGAGAAAGAAGGTGGTGATGGCTGGCGGGGCTTGGCAGGTGAAGAGGAGGAGGTACCGGGTGCCTGGCGCCTTCCAGCCCATAGGCGACCAGTCGTTCCAGCTGTCCGAGTTGGAGCAGGAGAGGGTCTTGACCATTCTCGGCTGCTGGGACCACCTGGAGCGAAGTTCGTACAACTTCATCCGGCGAGAAGTGCTGGAACACTGTGGGCTTGGGCGGGATCCCGGTGGGTAACAAACCCTAGCGGTGGGACTTGTGCTAGGTTTTGCTCAACAATTTAACATTTCTCTTTGTCCTGCAGGTGCGTCAACCCGGGCGGTGATCAAGCCCGAAAACACTCTTTCGATGGACGGGGAAGACCTCCTGAGGCAGCTTACGGAGAAGGGTGCGAGCGTCGCCCGGTCCTCGGTGGAAACGGACGGGCGGGTTACGTTGCATGCGGAGCCCCAGGCCCGGGATATGGACGAATCGTCCTACGTGCCGGAGCGAGTGAAGACCCATCACTCTGTGGCGGCAGCGGTGCCAGGGAAGGGCAAGAGCACCGGGGGACCGGTGCGGGTTCCTGGGGGAGAAAACAGGGTCCCCAACCGTGCGGCGAGCCTGGGTATCGCTGCTTTTGTTCCTCGTGCAAGCGCACGTGCCGCCGCTCCCGAAGGGCGGGGAGAGAAGCGGAAAGGGCCGGAGGGTCCGTCCCCTTTGCTGGTGACGCTAACTGGCGGATCATCCCGGGAGGTCCTGGCGAAGCGGGTCAGGACAACCAGCAGCGTAACATCCCATGCTGGGGAGGGAGCCGGAGCGGCCCGCCAGAGCAGTCCTGTGCCCGCGGAGGTGGGTATGGGAAGTCCGGACAATACTCTCGTTCGGCAGATGATGGCGGACCTGGCCAACTTCGGCCTGGACAGGCCCGGGGTTGATGGCGTGCTGGCGGGTGGCAACCGGCCAAAATGCAAGGAATCCATCCTCCGGGTAAGTACCGCATGATACCACCGTATTGCTTATGTCCCGCCCTCTTTCTTTGCCACTTGACGGCCTTTACTGTCCTGCAGCTGCTCTACCACCTATACCAGCCGGATGCAAGTGAGGAGCTCCCGGTGCTGAAGAGGCAGATAGCTGCGCTATCCAGGTCTCAGAAGCTTCTGGAGGTGGAGAAGTCCCGCTCGGATCGGGAGAAGGCCAGGGCGGAGGAGAGAGCCAAGAAGATGGAGGAAAAGGCCAGGAAGATGGAGGAAAGGGCCCGGGAGCTGGAGGAGCAGAACCGGAGCATGGAGAGTGAGCGGGAGCGGGCTGATGCTGAGAGGGCCGAGCTGGAGGCCAAGATAGACGAGCTCCAGGCGCGTGCCGCCGCTGCTGCTGCTGGCGGAGATGATCCGGGTCAGTTCGACCGGTTCGTTCTTCAATACGAGGAGAGCAATCGGTTCCTGGATTGCCTGGAGAAGGCCCGGGAGGAAGGCATCTCGGATGCCTACACGGAATGGGCGGCGAAGGGGTGGTTAAATACTTCCCTGATGCCTGGTACTTCTGCCGAAGGAAATGCTCCTGTGGAGCCGGTCATCCAGCAGCTGGCGGTGGAGAAACAGTCAGGAGCAGAACATCGCTCGCACTTGGATTCTTTTACCAACAGTGCCGAACCTGCCGGAGCTGAGGTCGACGACGAAGCCACCGCTGGAGATGCGGCTCCATAGGATGTTTTTCTCGCTTTTGCTTGTAAAAGAAACTCTCCGGAGCGGTTTATTTTTTGGATACTTTAACTATGAATATATACATCTGAGCTTGCGGGGCCAGAGTTTTCAAAAGTAGTTTGCATATATTTGATCTTTACAATCGGTTGAACCGGCGATATGCCAAACTAGCCGCCTGGACCCAGCGGGTTTACCAGGCCGGGTTACCCTCCCGGTCGGGGCCTGCTCCTCTCTCCCCTACATATCTCTGGAGCTGGCCGCTGTCAATCAAGCCCTGCACTGCAGTCTTGAGGGCGAAGCACTGGTTCGTCCGATGAGTTGCCTCATCGTGGTACGAGCAGTACTTGCCTGTCTGCGCCGTCGTGAGCTTCCCCTTGGGGTACCTTCTCTGGGGCGGTGGGGCAATGACGTCCGCATTCTCCAGCAGGATGTCCTCATATGATGCGGTGAGAGTGGAGAAGACTTCTTGATTAGTCGGGGGTGCTGGCATAATTGCCAGGGGGCGCTCTTGGTGGTACGGTGCAGGTTTGTTCTCGGTCCGAGGCTGGGGCCTGTCAGAGAAGGGTCTCTGCTGTCGCTGCGGCCAGGTCTTGCCGTTGTTGTTGTTGTTCCGGCCGGGTCGGCGACTCCCGTGCTCGGCTCGCTGGCCGGGTTTGCTCTCGTGACTGCGCGGGGGATCCTCTACCCGGGGATGGTCCAAAGACTGCTCATCCCGCTTCCTCTTCAGCAGGTGGTTCCCGTAGGTCTCATGATCAGCCTGGGCATGCCGGATGGCCATAGCCATCAACTCGTCGTAGCCCTGAGGGAGTTCTACCCTGACGGCGTAGGAAAACTTCCCTGCCCGAAGCCCCTGCTTGAATGCCATCTCGGCGATGCCTTTGTCCAAGTTCCGAACTCCGGCCGTGGCCGTCTGCCACCGGTTGACAAAGGTTCTCAATTCTTCCCCGGGGGCTTGGATGCAGTTGAAGAGGACGGTGGATGTCCGCGCTCCCTCGACTCGGAGGATGAAGCGGCCTACGAATCGGTCAGCCAGTTGTTCGAATGCCTCGATTGAATTCGCAGGAAGCTCGTAGAACCAACTGAGCGCTTCTCCGGACAGGGTCTCCTGGAAGATGTTGCAACAGATTGCATCGGAGTAACCCTTGGCGCAGGTCTGGGATCGGAAGCTGTCCAGATGCTGATACGGGCAACCGGACCCGGAATAGGTGAGTTTGAGGGACTTCTGGTTGCCAGATCTCCCCGACTCTATGACTCGGTGTGAAAAGGGGCCCATGCGCTCGTTGAACCGGGCGCCTTCCAATGGCCGGGCCGCTCTCCTCTCGTTTGCCTCCATCTGGGCCTTCAGATCCGACACGGTGTTGGCTAGCAGTTGCAGCGCCCGGGCGGTTGGAGTATCCACTTCACCCACGGACGAAGTGTGCGGCTGGTGGGAGGCGGGCGTGCTCTTCGGCAGGTCCTCGCCGGCTCGTGACTTCTCCCGCATAGGCTCGCTGGATCGGGCGCCCGAAGATTGTCCAGCCTCTAGCCGCCGGGGTTGGAATAGCAGGGGTGCGGCTTGTGCCTCGGCCATGGCAGCACTGCGCTGCTGCCCCCTCTCTAGGGCGGCTACCAGGGCGGTGTTTACTGCCTCTATCTCTTCGTATCGGGCCTGGGACTTGGCTCGGTCCCGGTCGTTCTCCTCTCTGAGACGACTAACTTCCGCGGCCATTGCCCGTACCTTTCCCGCCAAGCCGTCATGGTCGGGGCTGTACGTGGGGTCTTGATCCTGGCTCTCAGACTGATCACTCGGATCATCCGAGAACGTCAGGGATAGGCCACGAAGCACTGGGCTGCCTTCGTCCTCTATCGGGTCTTTCCCGTGCGAGCTCTCGCGGCGGGGCTCTGGATCACCGGAGGGCCCTCCACGGCTCCTTCCCAAATCGCTGCCCTGCTCGCCACGCATCTCCCGCGCGACGACAGGGGTGGAGGCGAGCGTTTGCACAGCTGCAATACGCCCTTCCTCAGTAGTTCCTTTCTCTTGACTCATTCCCACAATCTCAGCCAGCGGTGTTGCTTGCACGGCTTCTTGTTCAGAGTTCCCACAGACGGCGCCAATTGTTTCTGCCTAAACCCGGGGGTCTTGGTAGATACTTGATGAATCCGACTCGATCTCCTGCAATCCTGCTTACTAAGGGGAATACCGGGCGGGCCGGCCTTCACCTCTCCGATGCTTAAGTTAGTATAGTTGGAATATATATAACTTGGGCACGTAT
This sequence comes from Potentilla sterilis, assembly GCA_963682095.1. NCBI lineage: Eukaryota > Viridiplantae > Streptophyta > Magnoliopsida > Rosales > Rosaceae > Potentilla > Potentilla sterilis. The sequence continues at coordinate 2,975,054 of OY821755.1, forward strand.
GTAAGCAGGGAGGGAGACAAGTTACCTATTTATGGTGGTAGTCGAGGCCCATATATAGGTGGTTGAGGGTGAGGGCTGGCCTTGCCCTTCGATGTGGGACTGGTTCCCCTCTGTTTGGATATTCTGGTGCCCTCTTTGGCAGGCAGGCGCCCCTGGTCCCAGGACCCTTGGAGGCAGGATAGACCGCTGGGCCCCGAGGCCTGGTGCTGGTGCTCCGATCCTGAGTCCTGGGCCGGGCCCTGGTGTACTTGCCGCGGGTCTGTGGGCTTGCTGTAGCCCCTCTGCGGCTACTGTCAACAAAGTGAAACTTTAAACAACAAAGTTTAGCCTATAAAAAAGATACGCTATCGCGCCTCTGCTAGGGTTCGTCGTTTCTTCGATATCCCAGCTAGGTTTTGCGACAAATTTCCCAAATAGCACCATGGATTTAGATCTATTGAGTTGGAATTGCAGAGGCATCTGTAGGGATGATACGACCAGAGCCTTGAAGAATTTAATTTCCCAGAACCGGCCTCAGGTGGTGTTCCTGTGTGAAACAAAGATTAGCGCCGAACAAGACTTTCTTCGTCTTCAACGCGCGTTAGGCTTTTCTCGGGCAGAGATGGTGCTCAGTAGTGGCAGGTCTAGAGGTCTAGGGCTGTTCTGGTCGGACGAGGTGCGCATGCAGGTTTTGTCCAAATCGGCACACCATATTGACGTAGAGATTATCAACGCACCGAGAATGGCATCGTGGCGCTTGACAGGTTTTTATGGTTATGCAGCGACTGGGGATCGTGAAAAGTCTTGGCAGCTCCTCCGCGAGTTGGCCGATACAAGCGCTCTGCCATGGCTAGTGATTGGTGATTTCAACGAAATCCTAAACAGCAGTGAGAAGATCGATGGCGCAGTGAGGCCGGAGAGGTAGATGAGAGGCTTCCGGGACGCGCTAGGGTATGGCCATTTGCTCGACCTTGCTTATCATGGTGTCATGGCTACATGGGGCAATTCAGAGACTCTGTTGCGCCTGGATAGGGCAGTCTGCACTATGTCATGGTTTGATATCTTCTTTCATGCAAAATTGTTCCATCTTCCCCCATCGGACAATGATCATGTTCCGCTATTACTGAAAGCAAGCACGGTACCAATTCATGCTCGGCCAAAGGTTCACCGGTTCCAGTTCGGGCTGCCTATGTATCGGGTGGTTACAAAACTTCAAAATCCACTCATCCGTTTGGATAAGTGGCAGCGGGAGAATTTCAAAGGTCGCCAACTGAAGATGATGGCGATAAGAACTCGACTGGAGGAACTTATGGGATGCTCAATTACTCCTGAAGGGTAGGGAGAGAAAACTGCATTGTTTGGGGATCTCCAGAACTTATTACACCAGGAGGAAATTTTTTGGAAGCAACGGTCGAAGGTATGTTGGCTGAAGGAAGGCGATCGTAATACTAGCTATTTCCATCAACAAGCTAAGGTTACGAAACGGAGGAATTCGTTGAAAGGCCTGTTTGATTCCGATGGGGTTTGGCACGAAGACGTGGAGGGAATGGAGAAAGTAGTTACGGACTATTTTGGTAAAATGTTTGAAGCCTCAGAGGTGGATACAGAGGCTCTGAATCAAACTTTGGAGGCTATCAATCCTTGTGTGTCGGATGAGATGAATGAACAGTTGTGTAGTGCTTATACAGGTGAGGAAATTAAACAGGCGGTCTTTCAGATGTATCCGACTAAAGCACCAGGTCCCGTTGTCTCCCTACTTATTTTTGCTTGGCGCAGAAGGATTCTCAGCTCTTCTGAGACAAATGATGCAGACATGTTAGTTACCTGGTATTACTATTTGTGCTAGAGCTTCATCGGTAAATCATTTATTATTTGCTGATGATAGTATGCTTTATGCGGAGGCCTCATTAGTAACTGGGAGGATGATACAGGAGGTGCTTGATGTTTATAGTAGAGCTTCTGGTCAAAAAGTAAATTTTGACAAGAGCTTAATGGTCTTTAGTGACAGTGTGTCTGAGGAGATGAGATTGGTTCTTGGGAATTTATTGCATGTCCAGGTTGTGGAGGCACATGAGAAATATTTGGGACTTCCAACTTATGTGGGCAAGAAAAAATCGGCGATTTTCCAGTATATCAAGGAGAGATTAGAGTCCAAGCTCGAGGGATGGCAAGGCAAATTACTCAGTGGTGCTGGGAAAAATATTCTAATCAGTACGGTGGCTCAGACTCTTCCAAGTTATGTTATGAGTGTGTTCAGACTTACAAAGAATTTTTGTGATGATTTGGAGCAGCTCTGTGCAAGATTCTGGTGGGGTAGTACACTAGATAAGCAGAAAATACATTGGAAGAGGTGGAATGTTCTATGCAATCCGAGAGAATCTGGTGGTTTGAGATTTCGTAGTCTGTCGAATTTCAACTTGGCAATGATTTTGAAACAAACGTGGCGGGTTATCTCTAATCCTTCTTCGTTGATTGCTTCTATTTATAAGGCGAAATATTACCCAGACTATTCTTTCTGGGAAGCCCAGGAGTCTACTTCTCCTTCTTATTCTTGGAGAAGTATTTTTGGTGCCAGAGAGGTTCTCAGGGAGAATATTTATTGGCAGGTTGGAGATGGCATGCAGATACAAACTTTTGTGGATAACTGGATTCCAGGATCAGTAATGGGGAGACCAACGTATATGATACCTACAACAGACTCGGTTTCCAGAGTGAGTGATCTTTTATGTGGGATTGGAGAGTGGAATGTTGCTAAAGTGAAGCGATGTTTCTCGGAAATAGATGCTAATATGATTCTGAGCATTCCTCTTAGCACAAGACCATGTCAGGATCGGCTGTGTTGGAAGCTAGCATCAGATGGCAAGTTCTCGGTGAAGACAACTTATAGGTATGTTTTTGTTAACTCTTCTAGTTATCATCCTATCCTTCCATCTATTGGTCAATCTTTCTGAAAAAAATTGTGGGGAATTAATATTCCGAATAAAGCAAAAGTACATGGCTGGAGGGTTTGCCTAGATATTCTTCCATTTATGGGGAGTCTGCTGTCGAAGAGGGTCATGGTGGAGGGAACTCATTGTGTGTTATGTGGTTCTTTAGGGGAATCGACTTTACATTTGTGTCGAGATTGTGTGTTCACTAAAGGTGTTATTCACTCTCATCCGATTCTTAGAGATGTCTGTTATCGGTGGGGTAGTTTGCACACCTCCTCTGTGGAATGGCTTGGTCAGTGTGCTAGTGAGCTCAGTCTGCTACATTTTGGGGAACTCATGTTCATTATTTGGTTAGTTTGGAAGGAAAGGAATGAGAGAGTCTGGAATCAAAAATCGATGGTGGCATTGGATATTAGTTTACAGCTTGCTGCTAGTCTAAAGGAGTTCAGAGTTCATAATTTAGTGGTACCTAAACAAGTCCTGGGGAGGGATTCTGACAAATGGAAAGCTCCATCTCTGGGCCTTTGTAAGATAAATGTGGATGAAACTTATTCTCAACTTAGTCGGAAGGGTGGTTGGGGTTTTATTATTCGAGATCATTCTGGAAGGATGATGGCTGGAGGTGCGGGTCCTGCCTCGGGTTTGGTGTCGGCAGAGCATGCCGAACTGGTTGCTTGTTGTAGAGCGGTTGTTTTTGCGGCAGACCAAGGCTTTACTCCAACAATCTTGGAAACAGATGCTTCAGAAGTGAAGCGTCAACTGGAGGTGATAGTTGGTCCTAATACGTCGAGATTGGGTCAGATATATGATGATCTGAGAGTTCAGATTCAGAACCATGGTACTTGGATGATGTCTCACACTCGCCGTCAGGGTAATAGGGTTGTGCATTGTCTGGTACCGTATGCCTGCTCTTTGGATATGGATGAATTTTATTTTTCCATGCCTTCTTTTCTAGGCGCTGTTGTCACAGCGGAATATTGGAACGTTTGAACTCTTCTTTTTTATAAATAAATTATTGTCAACTGATTCAAAAAAAAAATATGGATATGAATCGGAAAACTAATTCCAAAAGACTACAAATACTATTATCTAAGGATCCATTCTCTAAGTAGTGTCTCCATTAGGGTCGTTTATGTTATTTAAAATAAAATTCATTCACCGGTAACACTTAAGCTTAAAACGCATTGTTTAGTTTTAAGAGGAAGCTTAAAATGCAAATCTCTGTTTTCACTCGTGAAATCAACCGTTATTTTCAAACACGTCCAATTGAGACTCACAATTTAAACGGATTGTTTGGAATACTAAAATATCTATAGACGCTGAGAATGGAGACTTTTAACCAAACTCATTAATATTTTCTCCCTTACTCTTCCACAGTCTAGCTCCAATTCCCATTATGAAGACCGAGCCACTGAGGCATTAAATCGAAGTTGACCATGTGTGTTGATCTGAAGTCTGAACTATTATTGACTCTTATATCACAGATGCACAGTACCCTCTACCTATTTCAGCTCTACAAATTCGACTAGGAAGTAGGAAGACCAAGCGACAAAATAAACTAAGGAGAGCCAAAAGCAACGAACACACACACACTTACACTTCAATATATATTTTGTTTGTTTGGTTTCAAAATTTTGAATACTTGAGAAACGCATCCCTTCGCTTTCAAAAAGATACAGACATATACAGGGACAGCGGGACCAGCACTCACTAGCTTTCTTTTAGAAAACAGTTCAGAGTCCAAGTTTGTTCTTTCACCATCTGCTTTTCCTTCTTTCTCTGTCAAACCCCCCCAAAACCCCAATTCAAGATTTGATTTTTCTCCCCACTTCAGTCTCAGAATTTCAACTCTGGTTCAAACCCAGTTCTCCTCTCACCTTGAAGCTTCTTCTAAGCTCTGAACTTTTTGGTTTGGTGTGGAAATTTGGGTGCTTTGAGGTTTTGCTTTCAAGGGTTTTGCTGGAAATAAAAAAGTTGGGTTGTTGAGGGAGACTACTACAATGAGGTTTAGGAGGTGGGGAATATGCATGCAGGTCTTCTTTGGGTTGGTGGTGATTCGGAGTATGGAATCTTCTGTTGTTGCATTGACTGACCCAATAGATGGTAAGTACAACATTCTTATTTTCAGAGTTCTTTTGTGTGCTTTAGTAGTGCTCTGTTTGGTTGTTGGGAAAAATTGAAGTAAATTAGAAGCTTTAGTAGTTCTCTGTTTGTTATGCCCATTTTCTCATAAATTTGGTGCTTTACTGTTTCTGATTCTTGAAGTTTGAGGCTTTCTACCACTATCTTAAAATTTCTGAGTCCAAATTATGGAATTTCTGTTGAGGCACGGTATGGCTTATATGCTAATCTTAACTAAAGAAAAACGAATCAGTTTTATGAGTTCTTTTACATACATTGATAGAACTCTGTTTGGCTGTGGGAAAAAATTGAAGGTTGTTTAAAGCAACCAACTTCATGGCAGGTTCTGGTGAAATGTTCTTAGTTTACACTTGTCGTGTCCACTATCTATAATCTTGCTGTTTTACTATTTTTGAGTCATAAAGTTTGAGTCATTTTGATGGGAATGGTACATTATCTGAGAGCAAATATGGAATTTTCGTTTTATTGCTCTTACTCTTTGTCTTTGTCTTGCAGTTGCTGCAATGAATAGCTTGTATGTTAATCTAGGCTATCCACCTCTTCAAGGGTGGCTTCTTGGAGGAGATCCATGTGGGGAGAACTGGCAAGGTGTTAGTTGCGTCTTTGCGAATGTAACAGCACTGTAAGTTTATTTCGTCTTCTGCTCTTCCAAGATAGCATAAAATGATTGATCATATAATCAAAGTTCTTTGAATCATGAATCTGGATTAACAGAAAGCTTAGTAGTGCCAACTTGGGAGGACAACTGGGTGATAGCTTGCAAACCTTCGGGTCAATAATAGAAATGTGAGTCTCATTTCCTATTGAAGTTTAGCTCTTCTGCTTGTGGTTATCAAATATATTTAGCATAGTTCCTAATGGTGAATATTTTCACTGGATTCTGAATCCGCTCTATCGCAATATTTTAGGCCCAATGTTTGGAAGCCTCATTTTGTTCAGACTGGCTTAGTTGCATTCACCTAGTTAAATTGTGCATACATTCGTGTTGATTCTTATGGGAGTGTTGTTCTGCTTTATGAATCAGAGATTTGAGTAATAATCATATTGGAGGAAATATTCCAACACTTTTGCCTCCGACTGTCAGAAATGTGTATGTCCCTTCCCAATCACTTCTGCTTCTCGTTCAGCCTTCAGTATAGTCTTTTGTGCAGTCCTTGATAAATTTTTTGTTTTACTTCTTCTGCCTTAGTTCTCTATCTAGTAATCAGCTTACTGGAAGCATCCCAGGTGGTTTGGCATCATTATCTCAGTTGATGGAATTGTAAGTTTCATTATTTTGGTGTCGTGCTGTTGTATTGTATTGCCATTGTTCTATTTATCTATTCATTCTATTGTAATTGAGACTCAATTTCTCTGTTGTTTCTCGCAGGTCATTAGATAATAACCTTATCAGTGGTGATATACCAGATGTCTTTCCACTGCTTAGTAGTTTGACGAGATTGTATGTACTATTATTTGTTCAGTTAGCTTCCCTTTGTTTTTCAATTCTAGGTTCGGTCATAATGAACACATCACTGTGCAGGGATCTGTCCACTAATAATTTAACTGGTCAACTAGGTCCGTCGTTGGGCAATTTATCATCTCTTACCACATTGTAAGTTATCTCATATTGATATACATTGGTGCTTGTTTCCTATACTATTTAAGTTTTTCAGGTCTAATAATGACTAACACTTCTCTTTATCTTCTTACTATCTATCCATAATTTCTGTAACTATTTGTATAATTTTTATTGCAGGTATTTGCAGAACAATCGCCTGACAGGAACCCTTGATGTGTTACAGAATCTACCACTACAGGATCTGTGCGTTCTTAAATCCTTTATTACATGAATCCCTTTTGTCTGTTGGTCATTTCTTTATATTTAGCTCAAGAGCGTTCCATTCTATGTCAGAAGCTGATAATAAATGTACACAGGAATATTGAAAATAATCTATTCTCTGGGCCAATACCTGCAAAGTTGCTGACTATTCCAGATTTCAGGTAAAGTAAGCTTTTCTTGTTGCGACTTCATTGAATATGTGCTTATATACACATGCAGAGATATTCATGTTTACGTTATTACACGGTTTAAATATTTTTATCCTGAATTATGCAAAAGTGAAAAGTAGTAAAACTAATATGCTTCTCAAGTTTCTCTTCTTCTAATCAAATCTCAGTTTGTCATCATATATTGTTGATCTTTTTACTTAGTAAAATGAAAATCACGGAAGTGAAGCATCAAGCAATAAGCAACATATCCATGTTAATCTTTTTTTTATCTAATGAACTACTTAATGCCATGTATATGGCCTCACAGTTAGAGAACCATAAACACATTATTCAGGATAGTAGAAAGAGCGCGGCCACCCTGCTTCCTTTTGAGAGAAGAATCCCAAAACGATTATGTTGTTCCATAGCCAAGCTCCATATATTTTCCTTTTGACCTCTAGAATGCAGCTACCCAGGAAATGATGTTATTACAGTTGTTCCTATGTCAGGACATCATGTTGATGGGTCTTTCTTCATTGTTTGCGGCAATGTTCCAGTTATAAACGTTGTGTGGTCTTGTTTAAACCTCTGTTTTGTATGCAGAAAAGAGGGAAATCCTTTCAACACCACTATTCTTCCATCACCTCCGGCACCAGCACCAGTAGCTTCATTGATAGCTAGTGCACCTTCTTCTGGAACAGGAACAGGGAATCCTGCTAATGGGCCCTCTTCACTACCAATACATGTTTCTCCTAGAACTGGAAAATCCTTGATTGCTAAGCCGCTCACTTGGGTTGCAATTGGAGGGGTTTCATTAGTTCTGTTATTGATTTTGTGTGGACTAGTGAGATGTTTCAAAGCAAGGAGTGACAATAAGAAAGCAAAGAGGCATGCCATTAGTGCGTATAAGCTTCCTACAGAGAATACCAAATACAGTCAATCTTCACATGAGGTAGGTCTTCAAATGGAGAAAGGTAACATTCTTGCTATCCGCCTTACTCAAGGATCATAATTACGTTGTATTTAATTGCAGTGTACCTTTTTGAACTTGTTTAACAGTTCCAAAAGAGGCCATTTTGAAACCACTGGATGGATATGGAGTGGAAAGCATCAGAATGGGTATGATGGCAAAACCACAAAAAGAGAAAAAGACTGATGTGAAAAGTACTGAAAGTTCAATGGATAGGAAGGATCATGAAATTGACATGACAGACATAGATGAACTAGTTTTGCCACCACCACCTCCCCCATTTTTCCTTGGCAAGAAGGATACTGTAAATCCTGTTGGTCCAGCTACTACAAGCAGGCTGAAGAGTCCAAACCCTAGCTCTGTAAAAGTCTTTACTATCGCATCACTTCAGCAGTATACCAATAGCTTCTCAGAAGATAATTTTGTTGGAGCAGGCATGCTTGGCAGTATTTATAGGGCGAAGCTTCCTGATCAAAAGGTTTGATTCCTTTGATCTGTGTTGCACTTTGTTAACGTATCTGCACCTTTAATAATATAGCTTGTTTGCCTACTGCCAGGACCTTTGTTTATTTTTTCGGCATAGATTAGTTACTGAATTCTGCATATAAGTGTTTCTCTCAGCATTTGTAGTGATATGCTCTTTTCATGCATCCTTGTTTAGCTTCCTCATTTTGCATGTTCATGCCCAGACAAAGCTGACAATGGCATCTAATGTTCCTTGTTTTTTTTTCTCAGCTTCTGGCAGTCAAGAAACTGGACAGTACAGCTTGCAGGCAGCAGAGTGATGAGGAATTTCTTGAACTAGTGTCGAATATCTCTGACATTAGACATGCTAATATTGTGGAACTAGTGGGTTACTGTGCGGAGCATCAGCAACGGCTACTTGTGTATAAGTATTGCAGAAATGGGACTCTCCATGATGCACTGCATATGGATGATGAAAATCATAAAAAACTCTCATGGAGTGTGCGCATCCGTGTGGCACTTGGAGCGGCAAGAGCTCTTGAGTAAGTATCAATGAGTCAAATGAGAACCTCCTTGATGTAATTCATTAATTTGTTATATAGCAATCCTAATTTCCAGATTCTCACTTGCTTTCACTTGTGGCTAAGGTATTTGCATGAGGTCTGTCAACCACCAATGGTGCATCACAATTTCAAGTGTGCCAATCTTCTTCTTGATGAAAAGCTCGAAGTACAGGTCTCAGACTGTGGTTTGGCTCCTTTGATAACGTCTCCCTCTGTAAGTTACTTAACACAAGTTTTTAAGACTGAGATTATACTGGTTAGTATCAGTAATTACCTCGTGTGGTGCAACTCAAGCTACACAGTTAAGTAAAGCTATGCTTTCTTATAACATGTAGCTGATATTGTGTTTTTTGAGTCTCAGTTGGCTGGCCACCTTCTCACTGCCTATGGTTCTTCAGCCCCAGAATTTGAATCAGGATGTTATACTCGCCAAAGTGATGTCTATAGCTTTGGAGTTGTGATGTTAGAGCTCCTTACAGGACGCAAAGCCTATGACAGGTTTGCAATAGCGTTAAGAATATCATATGGTCATGTGCTTCTTTTATCTCGCTGTTTCATATTGCTAACCAAAATGAACCATCTATTGGTTTTTGTTTTGAACATCTTTGGTTTGGCTTTATCTAAGATTACATGCTTGTATAATTTCCTAGGTCCCGACCTCGTGGTGAGCAATATTTGGTCAGGTGGGCAGTTCCCAAGCTTCATGACATCGATGCATTGTCAAGGATGGTTGATCCCTCTCTAAATGGAGCATTTGCAATGAAGTCTTTGTCACGTTTGGCGGATATTATCTCCTCTTGCATACATGTAAGTTTATGGATTACCTCACAAACCATTTGTGCCAGTTTTGGCTAGATGATGCTTCAGGAATTTTAGTTTTAGATAACTGTTGCTCTAACATTTAACTGTGGACAAGTTCTGTCTAGTTCGTATAATAAGCATATATGTTATGATACATATTCTTCTCACGGAGTGCCTAGCAAAGCAACAACTCACCTTATATCCTATCTAATTGCAGCGAGATCCAGAGTTCCGACCACCTATATCTGAAATTGTCCAAGAACTCTTGCAAATGACTTAGTCAACGCCTCCACTCTTCAGCATTCAATATGAAAGGAAGCAAGCTCTAAAACCAACATTTCTAACGTAGGTGGTGAGCCTGCAGAAGTTGCAAGCCATTGTATTTTCAGGGTGAAGTGACCTTCAAACTCCTTTCTCGTATCACTAGGGAGATAATATAGCAATTTTTTTTGAAGTGTTTTTGTGTCAATATCGAGTGATCAATCTATCGGCTGTATAGAAGAACAGTAGTTCTATTTCCAATTTGCATCATCTGTGTTCTAGTAATACTGATTCGGGTAGTTAAACCATTTGGCAAGTTTTTTTTTTTTACCGCATCGATCATCTACTTATAGGTCTTCTTATCTTTCTATTTTGTGTGGAGCTTAATACAAAGGTTGGACAATGCTGTGAGCATGTGGATGTGGTCTTTATCCTCAGTTAGAACCATGCGTGGTTGGTAGTGGTCTGCTGGTTTTAACTGATAGTGGTGATAGAGGTGGTGGCCATTTGTGGCCGATAATAGATCCTGCTAGGAGCAAAGTGATACACAAAGTCAGAAATTCCTTTATTAATGGCAAATAGGCAATGTCGGGTGCCATGCATGATAGCAGTTATGTCGGGTGAGTCTAACTGGTCCAATGGGGTAGGCAAATACTTCTTTTTCTTCCTTTATCAACCAAAACTGAGTACTCAGTGCTGCATGCTTCACACGTTGAAGCACTCCTATCAGAATCTATGTATACTGTGATACACCATATCTGTTTTGTTTTCCAGCTTCAAATTGTCTATGTCAACTGAAAATGGATTATAAGTACAATAACACCCTCTCAAGTCTTCAAGGAGTGGAAGGCCTTTCTTTGCACTTTCACCCTTGGACTCATCTCTTTTCCTTTGTCATCTAAGTTGATTTTTGCGTGCGATAAATGTGTAGCACAGAGGTCGTGACTTGTGGATAATGTGCTTTCCCAAATCAATTAGGCGGCCGCGCGCAATGTCATGTGACACGCCTTTCTTACTCGAGAATTTCTCATTAATATAATTAAATTTTTGGATGAAACATGTAAGTGAGTTGATGGAGTGAGAGTTTGCGACATGGAAAGTTATCTAAAAGATTAGAAGTGACACATACAAGATATTGATGAATGTACAAAATGCAAAATTCCTTATAGACTCCGTGTTAAGAAACAAAATTTTCAAGCCAAATTTTGTATTGATCTATCGTATATATGCCTTGGAATGTTGCAGAAGACTGGAGCTATCAGTTCACTCTTTAAACCTTGACCACATAAGAACTGATGTCAAATGGCATGAAAACCTCCAGAAGTTGCAGCCAAGTGTGTGCTTTGTAGCCGAAGGTTTACATACTCGACTTGTAGTAGCTAGTGTCCCTTTCACTATTTCCCTTTGATCAGAGCATATATGCAAGGATTAATAACTACATGCCCTTTGTGACAACAGTACTGGGAATCGGGTTGTTCGTCATTTGTTGTCCATTGGTTTAATTCCTTCCTAATCACGTTAAACCCTTTGGCTCAAAATGGTCTAATCCAAGGTGGTTGATATAGAATGAGTGAGAGCAAAACAATTCCTATCTTGACAGCAAAATACTATGCTCATGTGTAATGTTTACTAGATTCGTTAGAGTGAATTTGCATGCCATCATCATCTTTCACCTAACTATAATGATATTAACTTGGGATGGATCGGGAGATCTGCTACTATGATTTTTTGGTTGGTACATGATAGAGAGTTAAGTTAATCATTTCGGAAATTTCATTATGCATATTGTCCTTGGTTGCATATCTCGACGTATAACTATTATATTATTAAATATTTGATACACATGAATACCGAGTCATCTCTTATTTACTCAAAATCTTAATTTAGACTATTTTTTAAGACCGCTCTCATCAAAACTTTCCACACATCATAATGCCGCGACTATTGTCACTTATCACATTTACCCACCATTATTCCTCGAGGCTCTTTTTTGTCATATCAATAGACAATTGCTTATTTAGTAACATGTCCTTGTCAATACATTACCATCCAAGAAGGTTAGAAACTGTTATATAAGGAATCTATCTAGTTGTCAATTAGGAAAACTTCCTAATCCCCTATCCTAATTAAATTGGACAAAAGTCTTTTTCCAAATCCAACAAAAAAACCCACCAAATCCCCCAATATTCTACTCAACTCACTATTTTAATCATCCACCGGTACAAGTCTCCGGACATCAACAACAATCAATTTATTAATTTTTCATTTTCCAAATCCACATGCTCAGAATAAAAAAAAGAAATTTTTGTTTAAATATTCAAAAATAAAATTAAACCCACAAAATTAGAAAATTCAACGACTAAAAACCACGCGGATTAGGAACCAGCAACGTCACAGATTAACCGACCGGGGGGGTGGTGTTGACGTAGTTTCACCCCTCCCACGCCTCTGCGGTTAAAAACTAAGGGCATTTCCGTCAAATGGAATAAAGAAGCGGCTCTGACAGTCACGGTCTTCTCAGATTCTCAGGATAAAAAAGAAAAGCAGCTCTCTCTCTCTCTCTCTCTTACTGTTTGAATCTGATTTTTCAATTTCTCTCAGTATAAATTTTTCTCCAATTCCGAATCGAATTCCAATCTTTCTCACTTGGATTTCGTTCTACTGAAAGCCGCTTCAGCTCAAAAGCACTTCTTCTTCGGCTTCTGCTTCTTCAGCTTCCGGTGAACTTTTCCGGCCTCTGATTCGTACTCCGGCGTCGTTCCGGCTCCGGATTCAGCTCCGTAATGGCGAAGCGTGCGTACAAGCTGCGTATCCTTTTTTTTTTTTAATTTAATTTGTAGTTAACTTTTGTTGAAATGCTTGAACTCGAATTGGAATTCAGCTCGGTTGTTATGGAAATGTTGATCTAGTTCCTCGAAGTCTTAGGGTTTCGTAGTCGCTAAGCTCGTCTTGGATTTCCTCTGGATTTGAGTTAGTATGAAAATGTAGGAATTGGAAAAACAGTTCTAGTTTTAAGTTATAAATATTATTTTAGGAATTTAATTTAGTTTCGTCAGAGTTTGGATTATAATGGAAAGAAGTGATGAGGTGAATTTTAAGAACAGATATTTTTTTGTTAATTTTGTTTTGCTTAGTGTGATTAATATCCGAAGGATGTTTTTTTCTTGACTGAATGGATATATAGAGGAGTTTGTGGCGCATTCCGACAATATTAACTGTCTAAATATTGGGAAAAAGGCGTGCCGGCTTTATGTCACCGGCGGTGATGATCACAAAGTTAATCTATGGACAATTGGCAAACCTACTGTGCTAATGGTATTTCTCTCATTTTATGAAGTGCTATCCGTTTGTAATTGCTTTCTACTTATGGGAGTTTGTAGTTGAGGTGTTGTTTCGGAAATTGGAGTACATTGTATGTTAATAGAACGGTTAGTTCTGAAACTGATTCTATGATGCTGTTAGAGTTCTTCCCAGATGTGAAGTAGTAAAAGACGCAAGTATATAAATTTTATTTTAGACTGGCCTCTTATGTGGATATTTATTTATCGAAATTCCTACAAATCGTTTTTTTTTAGTGCCTTTATTGCAGATTTAAAATCAAAAACTCCTCCTTTCATTAGCTGCATTGAAAACATTTTTGAGTATCCTCTTCATGATGGTAACCTGCTTATTAGGGTCTGTTCTTCTGCTGAGCTAAGCTGTAATCTCATAGTCAAATATTGACCACATGAATTCTTTCTTTTTGGGGAAAATATGCAGAGTCTCACTGGTCATACAAGTCCAGTTGAATCTGTAGCTTTTAATTCGGCAGAAGTTTTGGTGCTTGCTGGAGCTTCTACTGGCGCTACAAAAATATGGGATCTGGAGGAAACAAAGAGTAAGTTGGCTGTTTGATTTTTTTTTTTTTTCTGCTCAAACATGACTGTCCGTATTAGTAAAAGGTCACATCTTCTAGCCCTGCAAGGCAAAAGTTGATGCATTTATCACATCCCAGACCTAATCCAGAGATCTTATATATTTTTAGCTGATTGACACACACTTGATAGGCTTAGTATGATAGAGGTCTAGTACATTTTTTTGGGTTCAAGTCGTTGTCTTTGTTGATTGGTGTATACAGAGTACAGACTAGTAACATGGCTTGATGTTGACGAAACAACACAGCAAACATATTTTTTTCAGTAAACTTCTAATGTACCTGTTATTGTTTTTGAAGTGTAGTGGTTCGCACACTTACTGGACACAGGTCCAGCTGTTCTGCAGTTGAATTTCATCCATTTGGTGAGTTTTTTGCTTCCGGTTCCATGGACACTAATCTCAAGATCTGGGACATTAGAAAGAAGGGATGCATCCACACATACAAAGGTCATACTCAAGGCATTAGTACTATTAAATTCACTCCCGATGGTCGATGGGTTGTTTCTGGTGGGTTTGACAATGTTGTAAAGGTAACATCCCTGCCATTATAATTTCCTGGTGCGTTTGACACTCAGTCAGTGGCTTTCATTGATATTTTTCAACAACCATGGTTATAATTTCCTGTCAATGCTACACAGGTGTGGGATCTAACTGCCGGGAAGCTCTTGCATGATTTTAAATCCCATGAAGGACATATTCGGTCTATAGATTTTCATCCCCTTGAGTTTCTCCTGGCCACAGGTGAGTGACTCTAATTCGGGAGAATTAAACTAACAGTCATTGATATTAAGTTGGCTATGCATGTGAGTTGAGAAATTGTCGGAGATATAAATTGGGTAGCATTTTCTAGGGAATTCATGATAGCCTTTCATACATCTCAAGCAAAATGAATCTTACACTTATAGAATTATTTTATTTTATTTTGTATATTATGATTGTTATTATTATTTTTGGGTGGGGGAAGAGGGAGAGAGAGATGGGAAATATGCCAGAAAAGATTGCAATATTATTGTAAGTACTGTTAATATCACACAGAAAGGGAAAGGTTTTACACAACAAAAAAGGTCACTGATTTATTTTGATAAGTTATGCAAGCTTGTAGCCTTATTAGATATTAGTGATTTGGCTTCTAATATTCGTGGGGTTAACGTAGTAACCAATAAATTGCTTGAATGTAAAAAATATGTTCCAGGCTCAGCAGACAGAACTGTGAAATTCTGGGATTTGGAAACTTTTGAACTGATTGGATCTACCAGGCCTGAGGTAATTTATGTTCATTATTGGATATCTTTACTATCTTTAATGTTTTGTTATCTCATCTCTCTCTCTCTCTCTCTCTCTCTCTCTCAGAAATATATGAGATTGATAGAGCATCATATATTTCTGTAGTTGTGTTCTTCCTAGTTAAGTGATTTTCATCTATTTAGTCTGATGGATCTTTCTGTTTTTTGTATCCAGCCTACAGGAGTACGCTCAATTACTTTCCACCCTGATGGGAGGACAATATTTTCTGGATTGGACGACAGATTGAAGGTTTTTGTTTGTTTGTCTTAATACTCAAGAGGGTTGTATTCAGTTAGCATACAAACTTAATATTCCTATTTGCAGGTTTATTCATGGGAGCCTGTAATATCACATGATACTGTTGATATGGTATGGTCAAGACTTGCTGACTTATGCATACATGACGGAAAACTATTGGGATGCTCTTACTATCGAAATTCTGTTGGAGTCTGGGTTGCTGACGTTTCGGTATTCACCTGACCTTAAACGCCATATTACTTCTCTTGCACCTCTTCCTGATTTTAGACGGTATTATCCTTGACACCTTTGACTGAGAGTTATTGGTCCTATTTTATCTCCTTCTGTGGCAGCTTATTAAGCCATATGGAGCTGGTTCAACACCTGAGCAAAATGACTGTTTTGATGAGAAATCTCATGTAAAGCTGCAAGGAATCATGGAGAAGGTAGAGACTGGTATCAGAGGTCCGGGGTTGCGTTGCATGTCTCCTGATTATGACTCAAAGGAAATAAAGAACATATATGTTGATTGTAAGTTTATATCGTTTCCTGTTACCTTTTTATTTTATTGGTTTTATTCCAATTGCTGCTTCCATCCATATTTTTTTTCATTAGTTTTAGCTTAAGGTTGTGATGCATACTGTCCATATAGTTGACTTAGGTTGTTGCCTTTTAGTTACTGCATTCTTTCACCTTCTTTTGTTTTGTTTGAAAAGACATTTCGGCAATTCTTATAGATGGGTACAAAAAGAAGTTGTTTACAGTTTTGTCATGTTACCATGATAAAATGGAATTGGCATTAATGAAGGAGTCTAGCTTTCTGGTGTCATTATTTATGCTAACCTTTGATATATTTTTCTTCTTTGTATTTCATATATATATTTTTTTATATTGGTTCTCTGATTTTCTGTTTGTATTCTCTGTAAAGCTGCAGGAGGAAAGCCAGTTACCTCACAGAAAATTAATTCTTCAAAAGTTTTACCTCCAATGGATTTAAAGGAAACCAGTGCTAAGAAGCAGATTCCTGCAGCAGGGTCGCTCCCAAAGTCTAATGAAAAGACGGTCAATAAATCCCTGATTGTGCCTAGTGTTGCACCTCGAATCAGTCCCAATGCAAAAGACTCAGCTAGCTCTGGAAGAGAATCTGTTGCATTTTCAAAAACTAGGCGTGGTATGTTGCTCAGACCAGCTCATGTGCATAGCCCATCAAATAGCAAAGTTGACGTGGAGAAGCTACCATTGGCTGTTGAATCCGGAAATTTCAGCAGTATGACGAGTAAATTGGATGATGCAATGGGTCTCAGTTCTCAAATCAAAACCGTAGCAGAAGATAGTGATAAGGAGTCCTGTAAGGAAAAACATTCTGCAATCAAGAGTGTGGAAGAGAAATTTGAAGCAGTATTATCACTGAAGAGGCCCTCTGATCAGGAAACCAGTAAGCTACGGTCTATTGGTAAAGTCCAGTTACCATATCATTCATTCTTTTTTATTCTTTAGTTTTTGACAGTTCAAATGTGAGTAGTGACTTATTTTATTAATGTTTCAGGAAATGGGTCCCTCAATAACAGCAAGGAAATGAGCCCTGTTAAAGTTGTCAATGGAGGTTTGTTAATGTTTAACTTTATTCCTGGTATTATATAACATAGTGGTGGATGCAACTTGATTTCTTAAGATTCCACTTTTTGGCAGTTGCCGTTGTATCAGGAAGGACTCGCACCCTGGTTGAGAGATTTGAAAGGAGAGAGAAGTCTAGTAGCAATGACGATCAAGCAACCAGCATATCTCGAACTGTGATACCTGAAGATCACGCAAGTAGCATATCTAGTCGTGTGATGCCTGAAGATCAAGCAACTAGCATTTGTAGTCCAGTGATACATGAAATGGACAAAACAATCACCGTGCAGGTACCTTCTATCCCTAAACATTGTTTTTCTATACTTCAACTGGAATCGAGAAAATTTGAAGTTTCAACTTCCAATTAATATAGAAGAATCACTGCAATTTTAACCTTCAGGCTTATTCAGATCATGATTTGATGCAATCTGTTTGGTTTTATCTTTTGAAACATATTAAATTTTTTATATTAAATATTATCATATACGGTATTGAATATAAGAAGTTAGTATACCTGCTTGAACCTTTAGAGAAATGGGGAAGAAGAATAAGAACCTTAATGTTTAAGCATATCGCTATTGTATCAGTCTGAAACATGATCTGGATTTCTTGTTTGGTCAGCGAGAAGAAGAACCTCATATTTCTGGGCGGCACATGTCATCTGCAAACAACGATCCTACTGAAGATCTGATGCAAACTCATGATGCATTCCTAAGTACACTTCGATCCCGCCTGACAAAATTGCAGGTACATATATTTTTTGGTGCATGTTCATGTCATTCATAAGTGATGACACAACCTGCTGCTTAACTTTTCTGAGATAAAGTTTCTGTTGAGACTGCAACCGAATAACAAACACTTCACCACATAACCTTTCTGTTGCTCCAATCTAGTACTCTATACTACTGCATACTATTAATTGCATGTGAATTGCTTCATTGATTATGACGATTTTACGCTAGAATAAAGTGTAAGTGCAATGTCATAATAGTTAATATCTTTCTCTGCTGGGATGAGTCATATTTGAATTACTTGAATACATCCCTGAAGTTGGCCCCATTGTAAAAACTGCAGGTCGTGAGGCATTTTTGGGAACGAAATGATATAAAAGGTGCTATCGGTGCTATCAGAAAGCTGCCAGATCATGCGGTTGGTATTTATTGGACAATTTCGTGTGTTACTTGTACTGATTCCTCTGGTCTCAAAAGTCTGGTGTTTTTATCTGCATATTTGGTTTTCTAATAATAATCTTATCGTGGGTGCAGGTACAAGCGGATGTGATTAGTGTTCTCCTGGAGAAAATGGATATACTGACATTAGATCTCTTTTCCTGTTTGCTGCCTGTGCTATTGGGCTTACTTGATAGCAAAATTGAGAGGTAAGTACTTGATGGATGAGGTGCCTTGAGAGTACTAGGATTTTTTGGGGGAAGTGTTATAATTCTGACGCATGAGAATTGCTACTATCTATGGTTAATAGTGAGTACTGACAGAGGAACAAAACTACTCTTCTAACTGTTTCCAATAATTAAGGATGACTCCATTTTAGTATAGGAGTTAGATTGTAGCTTCCTAACATGTGCAGATTATATGATTATTGGGAGATGACTACCTTTGAAAGAAACTAATCTTAACATGATGCTGTTAGGAGTTGCAGTCTTTTTGTACTAGTTTTGGGAGAATTTATTCTTGATGCTATAGTATAAATACCATTCTGAAATCTTCCTGACCAATAATAGTTGTGCAGTTTAATACTTGAATTGATTCATATAGTTGTTGATTTGGTCTTCATAATAAAAGGTCTATGTCAAATTCCAATCATAGTATTTTTGGTGGGGGATTTCCTTACATACATTTAAAATTTTGCAAATGTACAGGCATGCAAATGTGTCATTGGAGATGCTGTTGAAGCTAGTAGCAGTCTTTGGCCCAGTGATACGATCTACCATTTCAGCACCTCCAATGGTCGGAGTCAACTTGGTGGCAGAGCAAAGGTATTACCACACACTCGCTTCTTGTAAGTCGTGAATTAATGTTCCACGGTAAAACAAGTTGTGATTCAATTTGTAATTTGAGTACAGGCTGGAATGCTGCAACCAATGCTCTATACACCTACAAAAGATTCAGAAAATTCTCCCCGTCTTTGTAAGGTTAGATCCTGACTCCAATTATCTGGTAGTGCACTTCTATAGAAATAGTTCTATACAATTCTGTGAGTGATTTTGTCTTTCCAACTTGCACTCATGTAACTCTTTCAAAACTGGAGTGCAAGTGGTAAAATTATGAAAAGCGGAGTGCCAAAGTTACTCCGCAGCAAAATGTCCTCAATCCACCAGCCTTAAAGGATGTTCATGTCAATGGATGTCCACTTATGACTCATAAGCCCATGCAAATATAATGGCAAGCAAAATCCTGTTCTTTGTATAAGAATGTATTCAACAGAAGTGAGTTCCATACACTTCTCCATGTGCACACAACCCATTTTGTCTAATGAAATTATGCATATGTAAAATTGACCAAATCCTACCTCATTTTCTGCTGAATGAATGATCTGCAGTAATATTTCCCATTAAAATTCTGATATTCTGATCTTATACTGTGCACACACAAGTTTTTGAGGTGGAATGGCCTTATGGAAACCTTTGTTGTTATACCTTTTCAATTAGATGGTACAGATGGTAGTTATTCATTTATCGAAGATATTGGGTCATCTTTGTGTCAGTCATTTGGACATGATTTCTTGTCTAGTTGAAAATATAGTGGTTGCTACTCAGAAAGCCTATCCTGTTATTTGGTTTGTAGGAAAGGGGGTGTACTGGCGAGATGTGCTAGAGAACTGAATCTAATTCTTCAAGAGTCATGACAGATAGTCAGATATTGTCAGTCAGTTTGTCAGAAGTGCAACAGGATTGCATACGCAAATTCAAGCAGGGTTATAGTTTCAATCACAATATTTTCCTTCATGCTCTCAATAACCTGTAGTCATCTTCGGTGTCACTTAATATGGTAGACTGGAGCTCAGGAATTTTGTGAGGCAAAGATTAAAACAATATCAGTCTTGCCTGAGGAGCTTGATTGAAGACAGAAGTAGTCATCTCTTCCTAGAGTCATCTTCGGCTTTACTTAATATGCTAGAGCCCAAGAATTTTGTTGTCCGAGGCGCTTGCAAGGCAGGAGAAGCAATCCCTTCAGTATTCGCCTTCTGGCATTGCATAAATAGTCCTGATTTTGATGGTCTAATGTTGGAGATAGCAGTTTGTGTCATTCATGATTGTCTATAATTCTCATATATGTAATGTACATTGTAATGTAGATCCTTCAATGATATATAAATATAGAAAAATCTGTGCTCCTTTAAAACTTAGCGATTCTAGGGCATGAGTTTCCTATTGTCATTTAGCAAACAGCATTGGCTTTAGGATGCAATAAGCTTAGGTCGAAATGCATTCAGCTTTGGAATGGAGAAAGCAACCCTTTGGATAACCTAACATATGCCATACGCCCGTCAAGATCACTCCGCAGAACTCGGAGCGATTTAGTTCAAATATTGGGAGGATTTGAGATCTAATCCTACTTCTTTTTACAAATGTGTGGGTTTTACTTAATAGCTAACCAAATCATATAATCAATACTTTTATCTAAAATGTGGACCGCTTTGCATTGCTCTTTTTTTTTATTACATATTTTAAATACACTCTCCGAATCGCTTAATACCAATACATACTTAATACACCACCTATTTAAATTCTTAATCCAATATTTTTACTAAATACACAACCCAAACTACTTAAAATATCCTTAGACTAAAAAACACGAAATACCCTATTATTTGATCAGACAAGACTATTATTAAGTATGCGATTACTTATATAAAATCATTACAGATCTATTATTGTTCCTTTTAAATTCTTAAACATGAAAATGATAAATGAAATGAAGAATACAATAGATGAAAAAGAAACAAGAAGAAGATGAAATTTAATGAATGAAAAATCATAATGTTTTCAACATAAACTACTACCTTATTTGAAATTCTAAACAAATAAATTATGATTTCTTTCGGGATGATAAAAGAAGGGATTGATTGTTCAACTTCCCCATTAAACCTAATTTGAATTTCTAAGATAATTTTATTTTCTTATTTAATTAGTTTCTAAATGTTAAAGGAAAAACACATTATGTGTCTTCGTCAATGTAACTGACGAGAGGTAATTAGGTAGTCATTATTGTCATTAATGTATTTACTATTACCGTTGTAATACTCACCCTATATAAAGGGGATTATCAATGAAATGAGTAGACCAATTCCCATCTTCCTACAACACGTTATCAGCACTTTGCTTTAGCCAGAGAGAAAGAGAAAAAAACCCTAGGTTTTGTCTTTTTAAAAAAAAAAACCCAAAACCCTAATATTTTTCTGTCGGCAACTGTTTGCCGGCAAAGAAGGCAAACCACCCCCAGAAATCCTCTTCTGCCGACGATAGCTTTGTCGGCAGAGAGTGTCAACTCAGGAAACCCAGAAATCTTCTCTGGGCACCCTTCCGATCTCAGCTCCGCGCCGCCGATCGTCCAGCCCCGACGCCGCCTCGGCCAGGGTTCTCCCGACTAGTCCGGCAACCCCTCGATGGCAGGTCGACGCTGATCTGCTCCGCTCGCCGCCACGGCCTTGAGCCGATCCTCAGCCATCCCCCTCTTTTCTGAACGTGTGACATGAATTTCGTCACTTTTATTTTTAATGTCATTGTAGGGCGCATTTTGCGGTCAATGTTTCTTTTTCTCAAAAGAACAAGAGGGAAGGTATTAAATGGTCGAGACCAAGATTATGGTAACTCAATTCAATATATGTTGTGACAATTTCCGTCACATATCGATGTTACAGTGACAATTTCCATCACACATCATGAGTTTGTCCCTTTTTAATGTGACTCCCTTAGGATCGTCACATGCATCGACAATATTATGTCGGAAAAATGGCATAATAGTCATATAAAGTTGTGGTTCACAGTGACATCACAGCCACAAGCACAACTTTGGACGGTAACATCACAGTTACCCCTTAAATACAGTGATACGCCGGGATGGGTGGGGCCCCTTTGTATCGTCCCGAAAAGCAGAAGAATCGGGATGAAGTAGCAGGGAGTTTAGAAGTCCCGAAAAAAAACAAAAGTCCCAACAATTTAAATTGCAGAAAGCAGGAACTTTAATAAAATCTTACTTGCTAATTCACTAGGTGAATTGCATTGTAATATAAATTGCACTTGAGGACTCGGTTCTTGATCCTTGTGCAAAGTTGTGATGTTCTTCCATGTACGTGCAACGAAATAATTCTCGCAATTTTATCGCGATGCGTCGTGCAATAAATTTCATGGAAAAGAAAAAGGCATATGGTTAGTCATATTCACCATATACATGGCAGTAAAACTAATTAGAGAATTACTACAGTAACTGTTTTAACCCGTAGGTAAAAAAAATATTTTTTATCTGGGCAAAGATAATTATCGTTTTGCCCCTTAACCCATTGAATCGGGTCTGATATTGCCGGTGAGGGTCGGGCGGCGAAACCAGGTCGACGAAACCCGGTTTGGCGTCGACGGCGGCGTTCGATTGGGCAGGGCAAGCACGGGTTGAGGGCCGTGCAGGCGATATCGGGAACCATAGAGCGGCGAGACATCGGACTGGGCGCAGACGACGGGGACTCCACCATGGCTAGCTGGGCTTAACAGCCGAATTTAGATCGGCGCTGGGCTGCCTCGCGACGGGAAGGAGTCGATGGAGGCTCGACCTTCAACTAGGAAGGACGTCGGCGAGAGAGTCGATGGCATAGGTGCCCAGAGCAGATATCTGGGTGCCGGGAAATTCTTCATCCTATGCCGACAAAGCAGTCGTCGGCAAAGATCGATAAGCTTATCGTTTACCGAAAAAGTGATTGTCGGGAAAAGAGTTTATGGGCTTCTTAGCTTTTTCCGACAAAGGGTTGTCGGCAGAACTTGGAACCCTGGGGATTTTTCTTTCTTCCGACGAAAGGGTTGTCGGCGGAAGATGATTTCTGGGGAGGGCATTCTTTGCCGACAAGCAGTTGCCGGCAAAAGAAAGAACCTAGGGTTTTTGAATTTTTTTTTAGGGCTATTAGACGAAGACTAGAGCTATGTGCTGATAACGTGTTATAGGAGAAAAGAAATAAATGCAAAGCGTAACCTTTATTGATAGATAAGGAGGCCTTTATATAGGCATTACATCAAGTATCCCGAATAATCAGGGATTCCCTATCTACTAAGGTAACTACTAATCTAGTCTAATTAGGTCAAGACACACATAGGAAGTTACAGAATTATCATTCCTTGAACAAAAATTTATTTTATGTCACAAGCTAGTTCTTTAAATATATAGAACTAAACTGCAGGAAAGTATATACAAATAGATAAGGAAATATGTAACATCCCGACCCTCAGAATAATAAAATTATATAAAGTAGCACGTATTACCGCGAGTAACTTTCCATATCATTCATTAAAGAAGAGAACATTATTTTTGTAGGATAAATAATTTAGAAGATTTTATTTGACGTAGTTGAAGAGGTCGTCGTTACGGTTTCAGCGGTATATTTTTAGTGTTAATCGGAGTTAGCACACAAAAGTTGTGACGTAAAAACGATAGTTATGATTTCGTCGTAAGTATAAAAGGAAAATGTGGTAAGAGTAATTCGGTAAAAAGTCAGGAAAAAAAAAATTCAGAAAATTTCTTTTTCCCCTCTCTTTCTCCCTCCCCGACCCTTTCTTCCTCCCCTTTGGAATTTCCGACGTTGCGTCGCCGTCCGGCCACCGTTGGTGGTGTTCTTGGTATCCAAACGAAGCTGCTCTTCCCCTCTACAAGTCTAGGTAGGTATCTCATTCCCTCCCGCCGCCGATTGAGAGAAATCAATTGGAATATGCCGATTTACTGTTCATTGATTTCTTTATCGATTCTCTCTCCTCAGGCAGTGATTGATCGATTTCTTGGTGTTAAATCGGAGCTTACGCAGTCGTGAGCAACCCCTCCAAAGGAATTAGATCGATTTGCAGTAGGTAAGGAGAATTGAGAAATTGAAATTTCTAGGGTTTATGATGAATAGTGCCGAATTGGAGATTTTCATGAATTGACCCCTTTAGACATGAAATTGGGGATCATTGTAGAAGGGAAAACGGTTAAAAATGTCGAGAAGATGTTGCTGTTAAAGTTTGATGATTTTGGGGCCAATAGGGTAGTGTTAACTGCCTCCATCTTCTGGCATCGGGTCTCTGCCCTCAGTCGGTCCCGATTGCCCCCTTCCCGCAATCAAGCGACCTCCGCCTTCATTTTTTCTATATTTCCAGTCAACGGACTTGGGGCGGAGCTCGTGGCATTTTTCGGTTCCCAGCCCCGAGTATTCCCGGACAACTTTCCGGCTGGGTGTTGCGTTCCGCTAACTTTCTTGGTGCCGACTTCCAGATCCGGTCTTTCCGCCATGACTCTGCGAATGTGCAATTTTTTGTTGGTTTCTTGACTGGTAGAGCAACACAACTTTTTGTAACTCTTCCCACAGACGGCACCAATGTTTCTGTCAGAATCCGGGTGACCTGTAGATACCGGTGGAGTAAGATGTTCCCAGTGGGGTAGGTTCCGTACGGGTCTTTGCTATCTTATAAGATACCGGGCAGGGCCCTCCTATTACACTCCGATGGTTAAGTCAGTACGGTAATGGTAAAGTATAACTTAACAAGAGTGAATAGTTGGAGTCCATGTTACCTATAACTGAAGGTGGTGGTGCTCCTTTATAGACAGCCAAGGGCGAGGGCTGGCATCACCCTTCGATGTGGGACAAATGCCCTTCTGCATGTATGGTATGGCTCCTCTGGTCCCATGTACAGCGGACCAGCACCCCCGGTCCCCGGGTCCTAGCGGCATGAGAGTCTGGCTGGACCTCGAGGTCGGGTACCTGGCTTCCTGCCCCGGGCTCCGGATCTATCCCGGGAGCCCCAAGGCGGCTGGTATGGTGGCCTAAGTAGCCCTCTTGTGGCTACTGTCAACATATATATATATATATATATATATATATATATATATATATATATATATATATATATATATATATATATAGTCTCTATCCAGAGTGAACCTTCGCTTTGAACTTACCGTGCGAAGTTCAGTTTTCTGCACACTTTTCGATATAATTTTAACATCTCCACCATTCAGATGTTAGATACATATATGTAGATCGTCTTTGTCAAATTTCATTCAATTTGGTGATCGTTAAGGTATCGAAACTATATTAAATCAATATACAAACCGAATTTGTTCAACCTGAACTGTTCGTCTAAATCACCATATCGAAAAGCCAAATGATTGTCAAGTTGGATGAAATTTTGCAGAGACAATCTACACATTAGATTCTAACATCTGAACGGTGGAGATATTAAAATATAACCGAAATGTGTGCAAAAAACTGAACTTCACACGGTAAGTTCAAAGCGAAGGTTCGCTCTGAATAAAAACTATATATATATATAGTTCCTATCTGAAATTAATGTGCGAACTTCTTTTTTTGACACACTCTTTTGTCATATTTTCACATCTCCACCGTTCAGATGTTTGAACCTAATGTATAGAACATTCCTACAAAATTTCATCTAATTTGGTTACTGTTAAAGTATCGAAACTATATTAAATCAATGAACAAACCGAATATGTAACCTGAACTGTTCGTGTAAATCACTAGTATGGAATGATATGTAGGATAGAGATATACTTAATTAGATCAAGGAAACGCATTGATACAGTTAATTAGATAGAGTCTGTGAAATCATATGCAGGAAGAATTTCATTTAAGGACGAGGATCAGAGAGAATACCCTTAGTTATAGTTTAAACACGCCCGTAACAAAAAGCAACACTAAAAACACGCCCAAACCCAGCGGCCAAGCGCAGGCCTAAACCATAATAGTTATGATACATAATGAGGAGAGTTTGTTCTCTTACAAAGTGACGAGGCAAATCCCATTAGATTAAGGTTTACTGAACAGATCAATACATGAGAAATAAAGACTAAATTATTACATCAAGCTAAAACCGGTGTCACAAGTTGAAATTATGAAAAGCTCATTTCTGAACACCATTTCAGACATTCCCACCATCTGCAGAAAAAAAAAACAGAGAGAGAAGTTAACATCACATAAGAATCCTGAAACCAGCTGAACAGATTATAGATGAAAAGACAAGCTCAATGAGGACAGATTGGGATTTGCAACAATTTTCATATAAGCAAACCTCCTATAACTGTGAAATGTGTCCAAAGTGATGGTGTGTAAAACGACAAAATCAATAGCATTGGTCATGAAGTTAGATAAACTGATCTAACTCAAGTCCTATTGAATCATAGCAATCTAATATACAAGTATGCAATTAGTTAATTAATCTGCAGCACAACAACAAAAATAGAGAATTAGTTAATTAATCTGCAGAGCATAAGATAAAGGCAAAACAAACTCGACAATAATACCCCATAATTAATCTGCAGAGCATAAGTTAAACTGATCTAACTCAAGTGGTAATGAATCATAGCAATCTAATATACAAGTATGCATTTCAAGTTGATACTCCTACCACATACAAGACCAACAAACAAGAGTTCAGTTTCTAAACCCAATACAATCCTAACTTCGTTTCCCTTTCCCGGAAGAATAAGACAGAATATTATCTAAGCAACTTCTGAACTCAAACTAGTTGAATACGGCACAACAACAAAAATAGAGAATTAGTTAATTAATCTGCAGAGCATAAGATAAAGGCAAAACAAACTCGACAATAATACCCCATGACTCTCAGGTTAGCGTTTGTAAGTAAGGAACATATTCAGAGATACACATGAAAGAAAAGAAGATAAATAAAATGTAAGGATTCTCTAAACAACAACCTTGTCTCGAATTTTCTATCTCCTTGTTGCATCGATTGATTATGTCCTGGTTGATACGTTTCGAGGCCTTGATCGCGTCTTGAACCATAGGTGTGACCGTTACGAGGAATCCAACCCAAGCGACTCCAACAATGGCGCGTTTGAGAGCATAGACCACGTCGGACGGGGATGCCATAAGAGAACTGGAAAAATTGGGGATTTTTCTGGAGAGCGGGGTTGTTCTGATTTTAGGGTTCGCTAGACCATGTGTGTCATTATATACTACTGGACATATAGGGTGCTGGTCTGTATTGGGCCTTTTTATTTCATGTGTTGGGCCTTTTTGGTGCATGTGTTGCCCTTTTCTTTTTGTTTTTACTTTTCAGGTTGGATTCTCATTTTTTTTTTAATTGGTTTATGGCTGATGGCGATTTTGTAGTTTGATTTCAAATTTTTCAGTTTGCTTTGCAGACTTGGCTGCGAGTTTCAACCGTATCAAACATATAAATATTCAAGTCACGTCATGAAATGAGTGATGATCAGATATTTGGGTTTGTGCTTTCATGCTTTGTTTTGTTTTGATTTCAATTTTAGGTCTTTTATTTTGGGGTTTGATTATATTGGTTATTCAATTATATTATAATGAATTTTTTTTAGTATTACAATGATGGTTAGATGAGACAAGAAATAACTAAAACATGGTTATTAGACCTTTATATATTACAGTATGAATTCATTATTTGGTTTGTAAACGAACCCCCTTTAAATTTGGGCTTCATTCATTCCCATTTAGATATTGGAAAATGAAATTTTCTTGCATTTTGTATCTATGTAATTAGAAAATTTAGTGTACTGTAATGTGTTCATTTTTGTTCCAGGTATTGATCTATCCGTTAAAACATCTCCGCCTCTGTTTATATATGTTGACAGTAGCCTCCAGGGGGCTACTCAGGCCACCAGACCCGGCGCCCGGGGGTACCTGGAACCGATCCGGGGCCCGGGGCAGAAAGGCAAGCACCCGGCCTTGAGGTCCAGCCAGACTCCCACGGTGCTAGGACCCGGGGTCCGGGGGCGCTGGCCCGCTGTACGGAGGACTAAGGAAGGCATTCCAGACATACAGAAGGGCAGTTGTCCCACATCGAAGGGTAAGGCCAGCCCTTGCCCTTGGCAGTCTATAAAGGAACATCACCACCTTCAGTTATAGGTAACAACTACAACTCCAGCTTCCCACTCTTGTTAAGTTATATTTCACTACTACCGTACTAACTTGACCGTCGGAGTGTAATAGGAGGGCCCCGCCCGGTATCCTATAAGGCAACAGGAAACCCGCTCGGTAGCTATATCACCCGGGTACACCTCATCTCACCGGTATCTGTGGGTCCCTCCCGGATTCCGACAGAAACAATATACATGTTTGTGTTATATGTATGTTCAAATATTGACTGTGTATAGGATCTATATGGTAGCTAAAATAGGTTGAAGATTTGCTTCAGTTTGGGTTGTGTTCCATGATTGTTAGTTTTGAGTTTTCCAAATATGCCTATGGCTCTTTTTCATTTGCTGTTTTTATTTTGCAGCCTCATCAAAATTCACAATACTCATGTAACTAATTCCTTGCTAGAATTTGTGACTACTAAAGAGTTGTTTGTTTAAATTTGGTTTCCTGAGATAGCGGTCCTTATGCATATTGATTGACTGAAGTTGACGTAAAAAATATACATTAACGAGTCATATAGAAATCCAATTACATGTGGTGTAAAGTATGAGTTGTGTGAGTTATGGCTTTCGATTTCAGGTTTGGTCAGTTTGTTTTGAAATGTTCTAAATGTGGGAGAAACTATTGAAAGGAAAAGTAATACACCGAATGAAAATTTTGCTTCAATTATAGAAAGTGCTAAACTATTGTGTTAATACCTGAAGTAACCTTCATAACAGGTAATGTAAATAATGTCATTAACGACTAGATTTTAGGCTTGTGTATGCTTCTAGCATTGACCAACAGGTAAGTGTAGCGTAGTGGATTGTTTTAGGTTCTAGGTTTGTTGTCTGCTTCTCATCTAACATTTGTTACAATTGACATTCTCTTTTATGCATTTTCAGGTTACTGAGGAGAACCTGGGTGTCAAGAAATACTGAATGAAAATTAAAGTAGGTAGGGGGTTTTGGCATCAGAATCATCTGGACCATTGAGGATGGAATTAAGAAAGAGGGACCATTGAAGAGGTAAGAAACTTTTTTTTTTTGGGCTAATTGGGTATTGATCTGCTCAATTTCTGATGAATCTACGATGTAGTTAATCGGGTTTTTTACTTTAAAATTTCACGTTATATAAGTAATTGCTGTGTTGAGAATCTGGAAAAAAAATATTAGCTCAAATTGGGGGATTCCATTGAACGAGCATATGTGTGTGAGACTTTAAGCTTCAGGCAAGCTTCTTATTTGATTGATTGGTTTTAGTGCATGCAATTTTTGGTGGTGCATGTGAAGATGAAAGCTAAATGACTGTTTAATATTATCTTGGATTAGAGACAAATTTGCTATCTTACTTTTATTTGGATTCTTTATAAGTTTGTTAAAAAATGATGGCAAATATTAAACAACTGTATTACCTCAAAAGTAATCATAATGAATTTCCTAGTAAAATCAATGGTGGTAACACCGCACAAATACTCTACACATTCGGTTTGTGATCAATATCATATCGCAATAACATATTGCCTGTGGGTTTAATATTCATAGATTTGGTCTCGGGTTAAATTTCTTGGGGTGATGAATATTTGTGTAAATATTCTATGGTTTGCAGAATTTGCACTTCAAAGGGCCTCATAGTCAAAATTGATAATGAGGTCAGTGGAGCCTTCCAATATGCATTAAAGAAATGGAAGAAAGAGTTTGCAGTATGCATATCATTAACTGTAATGCTACACATGAGTACTACAGAAGTTGAATGTGAAACATGCATATTATCTCTCAATGGAGTATCTACACGTTTGACTTTGGTTTCTATCTGTCCAGCTTCTGAAAACTACTTTGCTTTTTATACATTTCTTAATAATGGTAACGTATGTTAACTAATTTTATGTTATGCTATAAAATTAGTGCAGGGTAGAGTATTGCCAGATGGACTTGGCGATTTGGAGCTTTCATAGTTTTACGCAAAGGCTTTGGAACAGCTTGGGCACATTCTAGAAAATGTAGGCAGACAAGTAAGTTTTACTGAGCATTTTATATTTTATCAAGTAGTGATTTTAATCTATACCTTTATCTTAATTTTAGTCTCTCATTCCATTGAATAGAGTGACTGTCTTCTAACAGTGAAAATCCCTGAATTCATTGATGTTAATTGATGGGAACTAAAGTTATAGTAGTGGAGATGGAGATAAAAATACTATAAGTAATCAGTTTTCAATTCTATTGTCTATGTTTTTGTTTTGTAGGCAGTAATCTGGGTTTACACTGATGGTGTTTTTAATGTCATTCACATCACATCGTAATTGTTTGTTGAATTTTTGATACATAGTGAAGGTTCTGGGTCGCTTGATTTTCTGCATGAAATTTTGAAAGGTACTTTTGGTTCTGTAAAATGAAGATTGGGTTTATTTACTTGGTATTATATGGGTTTTTTTTTGTTTTTCTTTGCATAATTTTTCTTTTGATTGCACAACTTTACACAAAAATCATGAACTCAAATCACCCTCCTACTGATCTCTACCTCCCATTGCTCTCTTAGGTTTGCAGGTCGATCAGACTTCACAACAATCAGGTAGAGGATTTGTCACTATGTTTTATGTATTACAACTCTCATTTTCTTTGTTGTATATTTATATATGTGTTTTGCAACTGGGAATTTGGTGCATGTTAGACTTGGCTTTCCTGATTCTTCTACCTAGGTTCTGTTAGGGTTTGGAGGTACGGAGTTACTATATAAGAAATTTGGGTTTGGTCTACAGAGGAGTTGCATGTTGATCATTTCTCTTTGGCTGCAGAATATTCACAAGGTTGTTTATTTATCCCAGTTATATAAAGTCATACATTTATTGTTTGATCAGCTTTACAGGGGCATTAGTAGCTTTTAGGTATAGAGAGATAGAGGGCCTTTGGAATGTTGCCCAAAATGATCATGATCATGAGTTTCAATATTTTGGCTATTGAGTTTATAAAACCACATTTATGTAGATCTACGTGGTAATATTAATGGCTGAATTCATTTTACAGTTCTGTCAATTGATTGTGTTCTTACACAGGAGAATCAAGAGTTATATTACGGAATAATAGTGCTTCAAAAGATATTATTTTATTATAAAATTGTAATGATCTTTTAGTTGGTTATTGTACTTTTCTTTTTGGGTTTTTTTGATTCACAAGTACTAAAACTACCTCCAATGAAAATTTATAATTTTGGGAACAGAGTTGATCAATATATTCTGTTTTTGCAGGTTTCCTTTGAATTTGGTGGTCAGTGTGTTTTTGTGTGGATAATCTATCTTCAGTAATGTGTTTTGGTTAGCAGAGATGAGGTCATCAGTTGAATTCATATATATCATTGTTGCAGAAAGAGGCTGGGTTGGAGACTGATATTGTAGGGGACATGAAAAGCTCATATGTTTGTGGTACATGTAACAAGGAAAGACAATGGAAAAAGGTTTGCTTTGGGTAAGCAAAGGATGACCTGATTTTCAATGAAGACCAATCGATTTCAGTAGTAGGCATTGTGGTAAAAGTATCCATTTGATAATCTAGAGCCATTTTTTGTAGATTACAGTTATGTTTTCTATCTTTGGAAGTGTGAAGTGAATCAACTCTTCCATATGTTGCAGGTTATTAATGAACTTCCCCATTTTTTCTTCCAGCAGCTTTGTTTTGTAGATGGAGGATGCCTCAGTAATAATACATGTAGTTTTCTTTCTAACTTACTTTGTTATGTTTACGTCTGTTGTTTGTTGTTCAATAAAAAAAATTTAATATAGCATTGTTGCAGTGGGAGAGTTCAATAACTTTGTTTAATATAGTTACATGAATATTCAATTTTTTTTTTTTTAAGTTATTGCAGTGGGAGAAAGAGAGGTGGAAGTATATCATGATCCATTGAAGATAAGGAAAACATATGGACTTTTTCTTCTTTAAAATGGTTATTAGTTTTTTTCTTTTTAGTTTTTCTTTTCAGTTCTGCATCTAGAATGCTGACTCCTATACTGTAGCTAAATTGATCTTATCTGAACTGTGAAATCCTTGGTTAGGCCCAACGAAAGTGGCTGAGGCTTCCAGGACACCTCACTGGTGATCCAGTATTGAGTGGCCAACTAAAGTGATGCAAGTATAAATTTTTTTCAAACAGAACTTCAAATGTTTGCTTTTACTATGTATAGTTACTTATATTATTTGCATCAGTTACATTAGTTCAGTAACCTTAGTCTATACCTCTTTTTTTCCTTTCTTTTGTTGTTTTCTTTGTTGTATTCCTATTTCTTTTAACGGTAAAATGTGGACGTATATGTGTATATATTTAAAATTTCTAATTGAAAGTTGCAGCTGACTTTATAGTCTTATTTCAAGATCACAGAATGAGAGTTCCTCTGCTGACAAATTGAATAAAATTCTTTAATTTTAGATAATAAACCTTTGTCATCAAATTTTAGACAAAAGAATCATTGTTCAGGCGTTATCATGGCCCGCACTGCCTGACATGCATATATATTTACTGGAATTCCTTTGCAACTATAATTTTGTACTTTTTTTAAAGAGCTAATTGAAGATAAATAAGTATTTAGTTCTATAATTAAAAATTTCCTTTGTGAAATCTTGAAATCTTGGTTTTGTGAACATGTCACTGTTGATCCCCACGTACTAAAGTAAACAAACATGAAAGGGAGATAGGTTATCATGTCATTTAAGGAGAATGCCTTGAGATTTTATAATATTGAAAAGGCAAGAAAACAACTGTAATGTTTTTTTTTCCTTTCGTTAGGATTGACTTATGTTGGTGAAACCCAGAGAATTCTGTACCCTGGCAGTGTCAGTGCATTGGCCAAATAATGATATTCATCTAAAAGTTCTACACTTTTTGATTGAAAGAAAATAAAAAAAATTATGTATGTACAGTATTGCTTACTGATTATGAACTTCTTGGAAAACAAAAGTTAAAATGGAAAATTAAATTTTTAAATAGTTGGAATGATTATATAGTTCTTTTATATTCTCCAGAAGAAAAGCATTTCTATGGCGTCTTTGGCATAGAAGGTTTCGAATGGATACCTCATGACATTAAAATTAACACACAACCAAGGTGTCTGCTGGTGTTTGCTGACGTACTGAGGTAATTTTACTATTTCAGCTCTTTTGATTGTGATAGTGCTGATAATATTTTATGCTTACTGTGTAAACTGCAATTTGATTAGAAGTTGAAATCTGTGTGATTTGTAAGAAAATGTGGGACAACTAGAAACACAAAGTTAGGGGCCTGTAAATGTTGAGCTATACAACTTGACCAGGGTTTATATGTGTTCTTTTTCTTCCTTTCAATCTTCTTAATATCCGACAAGTTACCTTCTATGCCTCAACAATTCTTTTATATTCTCCAGAAGAAAAGCATTTCTATGGCGTCTTTGGCATAGAAGGTTTCGAATGGATACCTCATGACATTAAAATTAACACACAACCAAGGTGTCTGCTGGTGTTTGCTGACGTACTGAGGTAATTTTACTATTTCAGCTCTTTTGATTGTGATAGTGCTGATAATATTTTATGCTTACTGTGTAAACTGCAATTTGATTAGAAGTTGAAATCTGTGTGATTTGTAAGAAAATGTGGGACAACTAGAAACACAAAGTTAGGGGCCTGTAAATGTTGAGCTATACAACTTGACCAGGGTTTATATGTGTTCTTTTTCTTCCTTTCAATCTTCTTAATATCCGACAAGTTACCTTCTATGCCTCAACAATTCTGCGACATGTGATAATGTGATAATGAATTGCATCTTCATCAGGTTACAACAGCTATTGAATTTGGATCTCCAAGGTCAGCAGACTCATGTAGTGTCCATGGAGATGTAGTACCGGATAGAACCTTGGATGGCCACATGAACCTTACCACAGGCCATAAGATATTAAAAGGTAAAACTATCTTGGTAGATAAAACAACAAAAATTAGTGATCAATCAATTTAATCAGTTCGATAAAATAAGTTGTCTAATTATCTTGATTGGTTCTATTTTAGCCACTTGTATCATCACATGCAGAGTTTTTTAGCTCTTAAAGTTGAACGAAGGCTATGTTTGATGAATAGCAGAAGTACGCAGTGAAAGCTGCAGAGCTGAAGTCATTATCACAGGTGAGCTACCCGTTGGGTGGGAAAAGACGCTCCCAGTAAGTCTTTTTGTGTCCTTAAATGGTTCTTTCTTTACATTTAAGAAATCATTGGTTATTTTGAAATGATCTTTATTGAGTTAAAGCCTTTTCTGGGAAACCTATTTGAATAGCACAGTTTACATGTTAAGCTTCTTTTAATCTCTAAAATTGATCAATTTGAACTTTTACCACGCCTTGCCTCTTTAGTTTTTCCAAATAGATATTTAGTTTTTCCAAATAGATGAATATGAGAATCATGTTCATAAGGTTGTCATATGAATATCACTAATTGAGTAGGTTACTATTGGATATGAAAGTCTTCTCATAAGATCATCTGATTTCACTTTTGCAGAGTTGCATTTTGGCAGTCTCAACTGACCGAGATTGATCTTGAGCTGAAAGGAGGATTCGGCCAATTGATGTGGATTTGGCAGGATTTTTAGTAACTTTGTGGGATCTTCTTTGGTGAATCGGTCCCCCACAATATTTTAACCACCAAGTTGATCGAGCTTTCATTTCATTTACCATATGAGATAACTCTGCTTCTTTTAGATTAGATATGATGAGCGTGGAACATGAACTGAAATTCAAGCAGCAGTAAATGACTTCGAACAAGTTCAGCAACATTTCAATGCCTGCTTTTTGATATGAGGAGGTAGGGAAGCAAGGCAAGACCGACAACTTTGTATATGTGGACCCGGAATGTGCTAAGAGGAGCCTTTCAATTCCTGATCTTTGTTATGAGGAGGTCGGGGTGAGAGGAATATAAAAATTGTAATGAAAAGCAAAATAAGAAGCGGCCCCTTATTCGAAATATAGTTGACAATTCTGATTGTTTACACAGTCGAGTGATTTTGAATATTGTGAATTTAACCACATTTAAAGACAGCACAATATGAAATAAAACAAAATTAATGAACCTTGATGGTTGTTTAGTAGATGGTTTTTTTTTTCCGTATTCATTTTTTTTCCCTTTCCTTTTCCTTTCTATTCTTTGCGCGCAGTGTTAATATCTATTTTTTTTTTAGTAGATGGTTGTTTCAATTTATTAATGGTTGTTTTAATTTACAAAATGTCCTAACACTAACAAAAGCTGGCGCGTTAAAGTACATGACTGAATATATGCTTAGAGTTTAAGTAGAACAACCTGCAGCAAATATTTCACCATGACAAACCAAATATGGTATTGTGTGCTCTATTGTATTTTTAGAACTGCTTCCTATTGTGCTGCTCAAAATTTTGGCTATCTATAAAGATATAAATGTGTGTTTCAACAATAATATGCTTCATAAGTACTTGCACTTTTATTTTCATAGTCAATATTTCTAGTTCATTAATAAATGATCGAAACTGTAGAAAATGCCAGCGCAAAGATAACACAAGATAACAGCATTAATGGAACCTCCGGAAGATCTCACCGCATATATTCTAATGAGATTTTTTGCATCCAATATATGTCTATATTTCAACAAACCCCAAACGATTCCCTGCGCCCACTCAAATTAAAATTTCGGCCATGAATATTTATGTTCTCTCATGTATATGTGCCTCTCACTCTCGATTTCCAGGAACTCAAGATATCTCTTTTGAGGAAAAACAAAGAAGTAATGACTCATCTCGCAACAAAAAATTGTCAACGGAAACAAGAAATAGGTATTTTCTTCTCTAATTTTTAACAAGTACGAAAGAGTCGATTTTATTAATCAGGTTTAACTTCATCTATGGCACTGCCAATTCTGGAGGATTATATGAATTTCGCTTGTAGTGTTAGCTTGTTTGCTACTGTTATATGGTTGTGGCTCCATTTTTCTCCACAATATAAAGGTAGGTTGCTATCATGAACATTGTCATAGTAGTAACCAGTGTGATGGGTAGTTGCATAGCAGATAGCTCACAGATATCAGTCTAGCGAGATAGAGAGCAGACCTAGAGGGCCTTCAGCGAATAAAGCAGCACTATCGATGAGATCTGTGTAACAGTAATATTGGCTTACACTTGCCTTATATGACTAGTGTCTAACATAACTCAAGCAAGCCAAAGCACAACTGAAGTAACTTGAGAAGAGGGTTCTCGAGGCAATGAAAACTCAGGCAAAGAGGTAATTTATAGACATCATCTCCACCCGTTTTATTAACATGTATGTAGCTGTACACTATATATATTTGCTTCTCCAACAAATATATGAGACTTGACACACCCTACATTCACACAAAACATTTTGCAATGAATTATCGGGACTAATGGTTAAACATGGCAGGAAG
Organism: Potentilla sterilis; assembly: GCA_963682095.1. Lineage (NCBI taxonomy): Eukaryota > Viridiplantae > Streptophyta > Magnoliopsida > Rosales > Rosaceae > Potentilla > Potentilla sterilis. Next base: position 3,011,692 of record OY821755.1, read on the forward strand.
TAGATAAAAATAAAACTTGCTGCGAGCAAGGCAGCATTGCACCGTAGTGTTGAAATCAGATACCAAACATCAATCTCAAATAGATAAGTTTCCAACTTTCCATAGGATAATCAATCTCAAATAGATAACTTTCCATAGGATAATCAAACTCAGATACATAAGTTTTCATAGGATAAATAGTGATATAACTCACTTGCAAGGTCTTAATTATTACAAGAAAAAAAGTAATCCTCACACATTACATTACATAGCAGCCACCGCAACCATGGGAGGCTGTTAATTGCGTCGCCTGGCAAACGAGGCCCGATTCGCGGCCCTGCAAAAAACCGGAAAGTAGTGTCACTCGGGCAAATTCCGATAACGAGAATAGAATTATATGATAGCAAAGTTATATGAACAAACTATTACAACAAGAACGACGACAATAAAGGAGCACCGATGAGCGATGAATTTTGCGTCAGCTAAATATTTATGCTGATTAGAAAAACAAATCAATTCAAACAAAACTGCATCCGAATGAGAAACAACAAAAGACGAACAAGAATATCAGGAAAATCTATTTCCCAAAACGATCTAGATCTGAAAATTGTAATTAGGAAGGAGATGGATGAAATTCTTACGAGGTTGATTCAAATAAAGTTCCAAAGGCGTCAAGGGCCGACGGGATAATCTCGTATCCTATGTATGATAGAGATGCAACAACCGTGAGGTCCAAACCGGCATCCGCAATTTGACGCAAGGACATGCCCTTTGTGACAGAGGTAATCTTTGACGACATTTTTGCGAGCTCGATCCGATACAACTGCTGATTTTAGGGCTCCCAAACCCTTATATATCTGCCTACATTAGTTCTCAGCCTTTGGATACTTTTAACCACTCAGATTCATTGCAAAGCAAAAAAAAAACAAAAAACCATTGAGATTGTAGTTGGGCCTTTTGAACGAGCCCAACACATGTACAAGGGCCCAAATACTACCTCTTGTTCATCCAATTATTAATTACAAGTAAATCCTCGCATCTTCTGATTTTCTTGTTGAGATCCATGATTCAAGGATCGGTGATACTTCTTATTCCAATGTAAAGCTACAATTGTATATCCATTCGTTTCTTTGTAGGTTTAGTTAGGGACTAATTATATATATATATATAGTCCCTATCTAGAGCAGGGCTCCGCTCTGAAATTTAAGAGCGTGGCTCCTTATTTGACCCACTTTCAGGTCGAATTTCCACATCTCCACCATTCAGTATGCATGTATATGTGTATAGATCACTTCTGCAAAGTTTCATCAAATTTGATAATCGTTTGAACATTCCTAGTCGTGATTAACACCAGTGGTTCATACTAAACAGATTCAGTGTGTTCATTGATTTTTTATCGTTTTGATACCTTAACGATCACCAAATGAGCTGAAAATTTGTAAAGATGATCTACACACATATATCTGCATACTGAATGGTGGAGATGTGGAAATTCGACCTGAAAGTGGGTCAAATAAGGAGCCCCGCTCTTAAATTTCAGAGCGGAGCCCCGCTCTGGATAGGAACTGTATATATATATATATATATATTATTTCTGTCAGAATTCGGGTGACCTGCAGATACCGGTGGAGTAAGATGTTCCCGGTGGAGTAGGTTCCGTACGGGTCTTTGCTATCTTATAAGATATCAGGCGGGGCCCTCCTATTACACTCTGATGGTTAAGTCAGTACGGTAATGGTAAAGTATAACTTAACAAGAGTGAGTAGTTGGAGTCCATGTTACCTATAACTGAAGGTGGTGGTGCTCCTTTATAGACAGCCAAGGGCGAGGGCTGGCCTCACCCTTCGATGTGGGACAAATGTCCTTCTGCATGTCTGGTATGGCTCCTCTGGTCCCATGTACAGCGGACCAGCACCCCCGGTCCCTGGTCCTAGAGGTCGGGTACCTGGCTTCCTGCCCCGGGCTCCAGATCGATCCCGGGAGCCCCAAGGCGGCGGGTATGGTGGCCTAGGTAGCCCTCTGGTGGCTACTGTCAACAAGTTCCCCAAGTTCCCGATCAAGTGCAATCTTGAATGGGGACTTATCCGCCTTGAGGCCACCAGACCCGCTGGGGTACAATCCACCGGTCTCCCAAGTCCCCCAAGTCCGCTTTGAAGATTGGACTTGGTCGGGTGTTTGAGAAGTCCTGTTATGAATGTGCGATGATGTTTAATGGTGTATGCGAATAATATGTATACATATATGATGCTGTGAGACGTGGGACTCGTGCACGTGCGATCTGGTGTTTTCGGAAAAACGGGAAGTGAAGGGCGAGGCGGGCTAGTCCCCCAAGTGTAAACGTTATAACAGCCGAAAGTCCCTCCCCTAAGCTAATGTTATTGCTATCGGTCGCGACCAGAAAGTGCCTGGTGGTTTTTAGATATCAGTATTCCAGGATGTGGTCCGGTGGGTTCGGGCACGATTTTATTATTGGCCGCTGTCCCACGCACCTCAGCTTATGTTTATTCAAGCGTGAGGACTGTGCGGGGTTCCTAGCCCGCGGGAAGAGTGATCCCTTTTCAGCGATCGAGTCTCTCAAGAAACGGTGCGTAGCACCAGTCACAACACTGCCTTGTTGGTACGGGCGTGAGTGAGTGCAGGGTTTCTAGCCTGCGGGAAGAGTCGTCCCTTTTCAGGGATAGAGTCTCCCGGGTTTATAAAGCCCGTATGAGGCTGTGGTTGGTGCTAACTTGTCCGTATGGATTTATCGATGTGCACACCGGTTATCCCGTAGGAATATTACTTACCCGCCAGAGGTGTTCGAGTCGTGGCCGTAGTGGGGAGAGGGCTGCTGGTGTCCTTGGCAATCCGATAGTCCCTGACAGCCGCATGCAGGACAAGTGGCCACACGTGGCGATGTGTTGGGATGAGCGCCGAAGGACATACGTCTCGTCATTTGATGGTTGCGTGGGAAGTTATTACTGTTAGGGCACGTGGATCGTCCGCCTAGGTTGAATTATGTGGCTGGGATTATCTCGTTTGTTGGGACAACGTAATTGCCCTTTGGAAAAGGCCAGCGCCTCATTCCCCCTATAAAAGAAACCGTTTCGTCCTTCTCGCTCCCCCATTGTTGCCTCCCGTGCGTGTGAAAGTACAAGACCTCGAGAGATTACAGTCAGGACAGGAATCACGATTGTCGTACGTTGCCGTTTAGCGGGGAAGGATTACTAATCATCATGGGATCTAGAGTACCAAGTGAAGGAGCCGGCCCTTCCACCAGGGGTGTGGTAGAAAGTGGGGGATCGAGGTCGACGGGTGGGAAGCAGTCCCAGTATTTTGTGTCAGATGGCGAGAAGGCCGTGTACTGCGACGAGCTCGGCCGGAGTATGACTCCCGCGGAGATTAGGGAGTTCAGGACAAAGTGGGGAATACCGTCCTGCATCCAGCTCAGGCGGCTGAGGGTTGGGGAGTCAGCCTGCAACCCGAAGGCAGGATGGGTTGCCGTTTACGATGATCAAATGCGGTACGGGATGAGTCCCTCGCAGCCTGAGTTCGTGATGTACCTGCTGAGCATGGTAAACTTGTCTCCCGCTCAACTTTCGAGCAATCAGTGGGAGCAAGTGTTGAGCCTTGGGTGTTTGTTCAGCTTGTGCAACATGGGGTGGCCAACGGTGAATGATTTTCGGGCGTTGTACAAGGTGAACTACTGCCGGAAGCCTCAGACCGCTGGGTGTGTGACGTTCTCCGCCCGGGAGGGTCGTCCAGCGGTTACACACCTCCCATCCAACATTGCGGACAGGTGGAGGAAAATAGTTGTGATGGCGGGCGGTCAGTGGCAGCCGAATCCTAAGTATCCGGTTCCGGGAGCTTATCAACCGATCGGGGATCAATCGTACCAGGTGACCGATCTGGAGCGGCGCCGGATGGCCCAGATACTGAACTGCTGGGACCCGCTGGCCCGGAGTTCGTACAATTTCATCAGGTGGAATGTGTTGGAAATTTGTGGGATGGGAAGGAGACCTGGTAAGTGCCCTAGTGGTTTTTGTTGTGTTATGATGTTGCATACCAGGTGTGCGTTCTAAGTGGAATAACTTGTTGTGCAGGACAAGGCCTCCGGGTTTTCCTCCGGAATGAGGAAACTATTGAAATGGACGACCAACTGCTTGCCCAGAAGCTGGCAAACAGGGGGGAAGAGACCTCGAAGACTGTGGTGGACCCGGACAGTGAGGAGCCGACCGTGTACGACGACACGGTGTCCATGGACATTCCCAAGTCTGGGTATCCCGGGCCTATGATGGAGAGGAATCGACCCCGTCCGGGAAGGGAGCTGACACTACCAGATCGAACAGAATAGCCGACGAAAAAAATTTCGTCGACTATGCCAAATTTTCGTCGGCTATTCCTTCTACCGACGAAACTTTCGTCGGCTATAATTCGTCGTTAAAAGCCCGTCGGTAAAACTAATGGCGAAATCGTCGGCCATTCCAAAATTATCACAGACGAAAATTCATTTTGTCGACCAAACCTTGGCAAAATACCCGACGAAATTCGTCGGTTATTTTCGAGTATGGCCGACGATATCGTAAACTATAGCCTACGATATATTCTGTTTCGTCGGTTATTTGTTCTGAAATATAGCCGACGATTTCATCTATTTGGTCGGCTATATTTCAGAATATATTAATATTTTAATAGACATTAATTAGTTATAGCCGACGAAATAATGTCATTTTCGTCGGCTATAAACATTATAGCCGACGAAATAATGCCAATATCGTCGGCTATTCTTACATTTTGGAGAAAAAAAAATTAAATTAATTTCTAAATTACCATTCCAAGCAACCTGCAATTCACAATGATAATCCATGCATTTACACCAACAAGAAACACGTCTAAATGACTTATTATTTAATTTGTTCCAATATACATAAAATATAACTCTAATCATCACCTAAAGCACTAAAGTCCACCAGGTCATCCCAATCATCCTGCTGTCCATCATGCTCGTCATCCTGGTGAACGAACTCGGGAGGTAATTGAGGCATTGGAGGTTCATCTAACGGCTCAAACGGGGCCGGGGGTTCAAGGCCTTATTGTTGTGCCGCGAACACAGCATACCACCAGTTTTGTTGGCCTGTGTAGTTCTGTCGCCGAATTATCTTGCATTCAGCATGCCAACGATATATTTCCATCCTATAGTTCTGCTGTGTTCTGCGGCGTTGCTCCCGTGATCTGCGTTGTTGCTCCTGTGCTCTGCGTTGTTGCTCCTGTGATATCTGGAACTGGGCCGCCAATCTTGCATTTTCTTTAGCCAATCTCTGCATTTCCCCCCTCATCTGTTGGCTGTCCCCGCCTCCCTTCTTTTGACCTCCCTTAGTGGTCTTCAGGAGCCCTATTCCAGAACTTCCCAAACCCCGGCAGTAGTATTGGTTTGACCGATCTGGGAAGGCTGCGTCGAACATCCTCGCTACCGTTTGGACATTCGATTGGTCGACCTGGCGCAGGGCTTCTTGCAGATCTGCCTCTGAAATGTTCGGTTGTGCCTCCCGAACTACTTGCTGCAACACCTCTTCTTCGGCCCAATTCACCCTCTCCTAATTGAACGGAAAAAAAAATTAATATTCTAACAAATATATAATTAAGTAAAATTAATAATTAAAATTTTAAAATCGTAATCAACGACTTACGAGCTGTTCTGTCACTTGTGGATAAGTCTGCTTGAACGTCTCCACGTACGGGTTGCTATCAGGATGATCTCTAATTAAGCGCCTCCTCTTGATATTGTGCAAATGGCCTAGAACCACCATGATGAGGGGTTGTGTTACGGCGGCGGTTCGCAGAGTTTATCCGAGACCGTTCCTTCAAACAAATAATAAAATATTAGAAAAATGCATAAAAAAATATTAGTGTAATAATTATAAAATAATTAAACTAATAATTAAAATTTTTACAAAATAAACATTTATAGTTAAGTTTAGTATTTACCTGCATAAGTGGGTTGTTGAAGTCTACTGTCTTCAACCAACGCCACTCGTACTCCCTGAACATGAACTCTCTTGGAGTACACATACGACCACGGTTGTCGTACTCGGTAAAGTGGGTACGGAGCTCGTTCTTCCACTCTTTGAACCTACGGAAAAAACAAAAGTGCATTAGAAATATTATTAATATCATAAAATATTTCAAATTATAAGATGAGGAATTCCCAACGTACCTCGAGTTCTGCATCGAGTCCGCCCAATCCTGCTTGTGTTCGGCAATCTCGAAGTATGCCTGAAAGATAATATTTTATTAGTTTTACAATTATAACAATATTGAAAATTATTAAATATTACGATAAAAAAATTAAATTTTTTAAATTACTCACTGACGCCGCGTTGTTGACCTCCCTCTTGATCTCTCCCGGCACATCAGCCCATCGTGTTCACAACATAGGGACTCTATCCCTAATCAGTGCCCCCACGCAACCCGTGTAATCGCGGCGTTTTTTCTCCTGAACCTCCTGATTAGGGGGTTCGTTGATCTGGATCATCCCCTTGCTCTCAACAGTTGTCCTGAGCGTGTCAAAACATATGACACCTCTCGTATTCCTCGTTGAACTGCTAGCGGCCGTCCCTATCACATAAACGACGATTGGTTAATAAAATTAAATATTAGTGCGTTAATTTTAATAAAACATTTAATTAATAAAATCAAATGTTACCTGAACTCGATGACTGGGCTGTCGACTTTCCTTTTCTCCTCGCCGAAATCAGGAGCTCAGGTCTCTCAAATGACTCATAATGGTATGTCTCCGCAACACTCACGTACTGAGGCATATCAGGCCATATGGGCACACCACGAAAGTCGACCTCGGGTATCGCAGGAATGTTGTACGGGAGGTAGAGCTGATTTGGGAGAGTAGGCCCCTCAGTCGAGTCAGCAGCAGACGTCGCCGGACTCGTCATCGGCTCCCGATGAACCTCAGGCATACGGACTTGAGGAACGTCTGGAGCTATCTCGTCTTGAAATAGCTGCCTACTGGACCTCGGAGCATCTGGCCCGAGAGGGGGACATGAAATGCTCGACGGCCGCCCCGCCTGGAGAAGGGTCTGGTGCCGAGAACTCACACTCCTCCGCGGCTGGCTGGTGGTCCTCTCAGGCTGGCCTAGGGTCCTCTCTGAGTCTGCGGAACCGGCAGAACTTCCAGAACCCCTAGATCTGGAAGAACGACGGGCTCCGAATAACTGTCTGAGTGCATCGGCCATCTGGAGTTTGAGGCATTAATACATTAATTAATATTAAATTATATTACATTAAATAACAAATTCTAATTAATATAATAACCAATAATACTAACATATTTTAAAACATACTAACAAATTAATATTTAAATTTTAACTAATTTTAAATAATACTAACCATTAACCTTAATATAACTATTTATATACAAATATAACTATATTTCATTATTAACATATATATAAATACAAATAACCATTTATATAATTAGGCTACCAATTTATATATATAATTAATTTAACAATTTATACATAACAATTTATATAACAATTTATATAATTAAAATTAAATATATAACAATTTATATACCTAAATTATAACAAATATATAACAATTAAATTTATTGATAAATATATAACAAATATATAACAATTTAATTATATAAATAAAATTAAATATATAACAATTTATTATATAATAATTTATATAATTAAAATTAAATATATAACAAGTATATAACAATTTGTTAAAATTAAATTTATTCACAAATATATAACAATTTATATAATTAAAATTAAATATATAACAATTTATATACCTAAATTATAAAATTAAACTAAATTGAAAAAAAAAAACAAAAAAACACCAAAAAACCTTCGGATCTGTTTTGGCGGAGGAGGAGGAGGGAAAGGAGGAGGAGGTGGCCGGAGGAGGAGGGGAAGGAGGAGGCCGGATGGAGGAGGAGGCCGGATGGAGGTGGAGGGGAAGGACGGCGCCGATTTGAGGAGGAGGAGGACGAGAGCGGCGGATTGGAGGAGACGCAGTCAAGATTTGAGGAGCGGAGGAGGAGTTTTTGCGGATTTAGGGTTGAAAAAGTCGGGCTGTAAGCTTTTATAACAGAGAGAATAGCCGACGAATTAAAATATTTCGTCGGCTATTCTTTAGAATAGCCGACGATTTAGAATATGTTGTCGGCTATTCTTTGAATGTCGTCGGCTATTCTATGAACATCGTCGGCTATACTTTGGAAGATCAACAGCCGTCTGATCTGAGCCATCCAACGGCGGACAATAAAAAGGCCCGGATCGCAAGAGTTTAGCCGACGAAAATTATATTTCGTCGGCTAAACAGAGAGAATAGCCGACGATTTAAAAGATTTCGTCGGCTATACTTTGGAAAATCAACAACCGTTGGATCTGAGCCATCCAACGGCAGACAATAAAAAGGCGCGGATCGCAAGAGTTTAGCCGACGACATATAATTTTCGTTAGCTAAACTACAGGTCAAACGAGTAAGTCAAACATCTAAACGCTTAAAAACGGAAATTAGTCTAGTTAAACGACGGTTTTTGGCCTGACCTTTAACAGATAATAGTTTCAAATCGATGATATGCAACTAATCGTATAAAAATTTTACAAAATTGATTTAACGAACGACAGGCTACCCATAGGAAAACGAAAGTAAAAAACAGTTAACCGCAACATTCGGCACACAGATTTTATCGAAATCTTGTCATTTTTCAACCGTAGACGTATTTCATTATTTCGGTCATATCTTATTTTACAACATTTTTGCATTTGAAGAGTCTACGTATAGTAACTATTTGAAACTATACATTCACTTAAACACTTAGTAAACAAGTTAAAGAACATTAGTGCATATGTTCTGATTTTGAATCTAAAAGTTTAGAAAATCTATTCCAACCGTCAGATATCACCGTTAAGATTAAATACATGTATGGAAAAAAATCCAACTTCAGCTGACAACGTTAAAGGCTTGATCGGAACGGTCAACCGGGTGAGTCAAACCTCTAAACGTTTAGAAATGGTAATTGGCCTGTCTAAATGACGTTTTTTTGCCTGACCTTCAACAGATAATAGTTTCAAATCGATGAGACGCAACTAATTATATAAAAATTTTACAAAATTGATTTAACGAACGTCAGGCTACTCATAGGAAAACGAAAGTAAAAAACAGTTAACCGCAACATTAGGCACACAGAGTTTATCGGAATCTTGTCATTTTTCAACCGTAGACGTATTTCATTATTTCGGTCATATCTTATTTCACAAGATTTTTGCATTTGAAGAGTCTACGTATAGTAACTATTTGAAACTATACATTCACTTAAACACTTAGTAAACAAGTTAAGGAACATTAGTGCATATGTTCTGATTTTGAATCTAAAAGTTTAGAAAATCTATTCCAACCGTCAGATATCACCGTTATGATTAAATACATGTATGGAAAAAAATCCAACTACATCTGACAACGTTAAAGGCTCGATTGGAACGGTAAACCGGGTCAGTCATACCTCTAAACGCTTAGAAATGGTAATTGGACTGTCTAAATGACGTTTTTTTGGCCTGACCTTCAACAGATAATAGTTTCAACTCGATGAGATGCAACTAATCGTATAAAAATTTTCCTCAAAATATTTACCGAAGGTAACGCTACCATTAGGGAAACGAAGGAATAAAACCTTTGACCGCATCTTTCGACACTCAGATTTTATTGGAATCTTGTCATTTTTCAACCGTAGACTAATTTCATTATTTCGGTCATATCTTATTTCACAATATTTTTGCATTTGAAGGATGAAGCAATGGTTTATCGTTAGTGATAGAAAATGGAATATGGTCATTTTTTGTTTTTTTGTTTTTTAAATTATAGCCGACGAGAGACTCTTACTCGTTGGCTATTTTTTTATGTCTAAAATAAAATATGTATTTTTCAACATAGTTATAGCCGACGAAATAATGAAGTTTTCGACTGCTATTATGAGTATAGCCGACGAAATAATACATTTTTCGTCGGCTATACTATGAAAAAGGTAAAAAAAAAAAACCAGTAGGTTTACACCTCTCGTTTTCCTATTTCCTGTTCATATATAACCGAAATTGAACATCAAGAAAACAGAAACCCAGCAGTCGACATATTTCAAATTTTTTTTTGTTAAGGGGTTTGGAACCCAGCCTAGCTGGGAGGCTCATCCCCACGCCCGTTCATTAGAAATTAGTGGATTACAAATGAAAGGATGACATATTCTACATTACTTAATCCGTCGGATTGTAATCGGAATCATCGGATGAGTCTTCTTCGGTTTCTGAATTGCTCGATACGGGTAATCTATGTCTTTCCTCACCACTAGAGTCCTCGTTAGTTTCTTCATTTGGATCAACATCAACAAGCAGTGGCTCTTCACGTCGAATTCGCACCGGCGTGTCTAGGCGAATAAAAGAGGAGTCAGGAATACCGTTTGAGTTGGGCTCTTGATACGCGGTGCCACCTTCCTCGTTCTCTTCAGCCACTCCAAGTGTAGACGCCCGGTAAATGTTGCGATGGTGGATAGTGTTGACTACTTTCCACGGGTCACCCTTGGCGAGATCATCAAGATAAAACACTTGTTTCACCCATGTGGCTAAAACGAACGGGTCATCCTCATACCATGATGTACTAGTGTTCACAGAAGTTATGCCGTATTGATCGGTTTTCATGCTCTGCGCCCGTGTGTCAAACCATCTACACTTGAAAAGGTGCACTTTCATGCCTTCCCCATAATGCAGTTCCACAACTGAATGTAGAATACCGTAATAGTCAACTCCATCATCCCCACCATGTGCCATAACCCCTGAATTTTGTGTTTTCAGTCTGATGTCTCTCTCTTCACATCGAAATAACACACCATTCACCTTGCATGTCGCATAAACTTTTGAATAGACCGGCTTCATCGATAGAAGTCTGAGTTCGTGCGACCAATTTGGGTGATTATCATTTTTAATAATGTCCATCTGCAACCATCAGAATCAACTATAAATATGAATAATTATACACAATAATATATAAATACGTGTAGAATAATGTTAAAGTTACGTACCCAGCGGCCGAAATACTCTGCGAATGTCCGGTTGTGGTAATCGAGATCACCTCCTACTTGTTCACAGTTTAGATGCATGTTCTTCCAAAACTGAACTTCTGGATAGTTAATTAGTACCCACCAATGTGCAATAACTACCTCATAATCTTTCAACTTGTAGGAAACTGGCATTTTTCCACCGAGTACATCATCGTTGGAGAGTATGGAAAGATTGAACTGTGAAGGTACATCTTCCGGTATGCTTTCCTGTAACGCTCCTAAATACAGCTTCATGTAGGTGACGCACTCGTGCGCAATATATGCTTCAGCTATACATCCTTCATGTGCGGATCTGTTTTGGACAAAATCACCGTATTGTCCAAGTTGCCTATAAATCAAGTTTTTAAAGTGTTATGATAGTACATTAATACTAAATCACATATATTGATGAGGAAATTAACAGAAGGTGTAAAATACGTACCTTTCCATCGGATACATCCAAGTGAAGTACACAGGATCGGTAAGCAACAACTGCCGAGGAAGATGGATCATGAGGTGAGGCATGATGTCGAAAAAATTTGGAGGAAATATCATCTCAAATTTACACATGATATGAACGATGTCTTGTTGCATTTCCTGGAGGTCAGATTTTCTCACTTCCCGTGTGCATACCTTTTGGAAAAATCTTGCCAACGCTACTAACGGCTCCACAACGTGACGGGGAAGGAACGGTCGAATGAAAACAGGGAAGAGACGTTGTAGCAGGATATGATTGTCATGACTTTTCAACCCGTAAAGATTGTTGAATTGTCTGTTCACACACTTGGCTATATTTCCAGCAAAGCCTGAAGGATACTTGGCCCGACTTATCCAATGGAAAATTTCTGATTTATGCTCAGGCTTGACCGTGTAAGGAGCTTGAGGCATTTTCCTCTTCCCTTGTTTCAACCATAGTTGTTTTCTGATATTTATGTTTTGCAGATCAGTGCGAGCCTTAGGACCGTCTTTCGTCTTCCCCTCCAAGTTCAGCGTTGTGCCCACCACACTTTCAGAAACATTTTTTTCTATGTGCATAACGTCTAGGAAGTGACGGATCAACAACTCACACCAGTACGGGAGTTCCCACAATATGCTCTTATGTGTCCAGAATTTGTACTCCTCAGGTCTTTCAGGTATTTCTGCTACAATATCGGGATGATTGCTGAGGGGCCCAAAATCGTACTCATTAAGCACTGCTAAAATTTCTCTTCCCGTCCATCTTCTGGAAGGACCACCGTGTTCTTCGGTTCTATCAAATGCGGCGGACTCGTAATGCCAGTGGTGATCTGCCGGAAGGAACACACGATGACCCATTTCTGCATATCTTGTTGCAATGAGGGGTGCTCCCATAATCGCTGAGGCACTCTGGACAAGCCTTGTATCCCCTAACAACGCTGCCCGACAACATCCCATAAGCAGGAAAATCACTGATGGTACCAATAACCATGGTATGCATCTGGAACGTCTCCTCCTTATACTTATCAAAAGTGGGATGGCCCACGTCCCACAATACCTTAAGCTCTTCAATCAATGGTCTTATATACACATCGAGACATTTCTCTGGGTAACCAGGCCCCGGAATCAACAACGTCAACATATTATATTCCTTCTTCATGCACATCCACGGAGGAAGGTTGTAAGGTACCAAAATCACCGACCATATACTGCATGAAAGAGTCATGGTGCCGAAAGGGTTGAACCCGTCGGTTGAGAGCCCGAGCCTAACGTTTCTGACATCTGACGCAAAATGAGGAAACTTATTGTTTATATGCTTCCAAGCCGCTCCGTCAGAGATGTGTGTCATGATATCTGCGTCTCCCGCGTCCCGCTCACCGTGCCACCTCATAGCTTTTGCGGTGGTTTCTGACATGTACAACCGCTCAAGCCTATCTCTCAACGGAAAATACCGAAGCACTTTCACAGGTTTCCTATTGCCTGCTCCCGTCAACTTATATCGGTCAGACTGACATATCGGACATGCGTCAAGGCTAGCAAGGTCATTCCATTCTGCATCTTTACCCCAGAAGAGAACGCAGTCAAATGCGCATGCATGGATCTTAATGTAGGAAAGCCCTAGATCTTTGAGGATACTTCGGACCTTACGGTGATTGGTAGGATTACGATGACCCTCCTCCAACAACGAAGAAGTGTACTGTAGATATTCATCAACTTGCCTGATAGTCGATTTTGTCTCGACTTTAATCCTCATTACCTCCATCACACTTTTAAGAACTGTCTTCTCAGAACTTGAAGACACAGGGGTCTGTTACAATGCAATCAGTTTTTTGTACTTATCAAATGCAGCAGTGTTGACAACTTGTGGGAAGGCCTGCACCGGGTCATGGATATATTGTTCCCCACGTACACCGCTTTCAAAAGGAAACACGTCGTTGACGAATGCCGTTGTTGGATCGTTGGATGTACTACTACTGCCCGCCTCAAAAAACTGCCCATGATCATGTGATCCATGTAATGATGGCTCACCGTGATATATCCAACGTGTGTACTTCGGCCAAAACCCATTACTCTTTAGGTGCTCCCATACTGTCCTAATCGGAAATCGACACATATCACTGCGACACTTACATTTATTGCACGAGCAATAATGATATTCATTCCCGTTTGCATTTTCCTCGACGAACTGCAAAAAATTCACAACTCCTGTTGTGTATCGTCGGTCGTGAATTAGAAGCGAAATCCAACTCTTATCCGGATCTATATATAGCCTGGAAATAATATATATATATATAACTTTAATTAATAAGAAATTAATTAACACATACATATATATATATATATATATAAATCCTTAATAATTAATTACATCACAATATATATTATTAACAACCATTATTTAAGTTCATTACACTATCAACAACCATTAATTAATATATACATATATATATATATATATATGTATGTAAAAGTAAAACTGAATTGGTAATCCCTTTATATAGGGTGACGATTACAATGGAAATATACATTACATCAGGTAAGTAATAAATCCCTAATTTACTATCGTCAGTTACTTTGACGTAGGCACATTTATGGTATTTTCCTTCAACAGTCCCCCTTGTGCCAAGTCAAAAACGAAGTGGTGCATGGATCGTTGCATCATTAAAAACCTTGCCAAGTAACAAAACCCAATGGGATAAAATAAAACTTGGTTGAAGGGAAAAAGAGCACAACGCACCTTTAAACTTTGAGGATGACATGTGTGTATTAGACTCCCCCTGAAGTCTACACCTCCCCCTGATCCTTACATTAATCAAGGAAGATTTGAAAGCTTTCGCATTCCTATGTTCCTCGAATATTGCTTTGGGTAATGATTTGGTAAACAAATCTGCTACATTCTTCTCAGACCTTACTTGATTCACTTGAATCTTGAGAAGAGCTTGTTGTTGCTGATTATAGAAAAACTTTGGCGATATGTGTTTTGTATTATCACCCTTGATATAACCTAGCTTCATCTGTTCGATGCAAGCTGCATTGTCTTCATAAATGCAGGTAGGCTCTTCAGTGGTAGTACTTAAACCACTAGTCCCTCGAATATGTGTAATGATGGATCTCAACCATATACACTCACGAACCGCCTCATGTAGAGCTATGATCTCTGAGTGGTTCGAGGAGTAGCCACAAGGGTTTGCTTGGTTGATCTCCTAGATATCACCGTATTCCCAATGGTGAATACATAACCAGTTTGAGAACGACCTTTATGTGGGTCAGAGAGGTACCCAGCATCAGCAAACCCAATTAATACATTATTTGGGGTTTCAGTGTGGGGGGTGGTACCTTCTCTATCGACATTTCCTTTAGGGGTTATATTTTCATTTGCGATCCCTCTTGTCTTTGTGTAGGGAAAGAATAGGCCCAAGTCAATGGTTCCTTTTAGGTATCGAACTATGTTCTTAATACCATTCCAATGACGCTGCGTTGGCGCTGAGCTAAATCTAGCTAACAAATTCACTGAGAATGCAATATCAGGTCGAGTACATTGAGCTAGGTACAATAATGCGCCTATTGCACTCAAGTAGGGAATTTCGGCTCCCAATAGCTCTTCGTCATCTTCCTTTGGGCGAAATGGATCTTTCTTTATATCCAAACTCCGACCGATCATGGGAGTGCTAACAGGATGCGCTTTGTCCATGTTAAATCGCTTGAGTATCTTTTGGACATACGCAGACTGGTGGATAAGTATTCCACAAGCTCGGTGTTCTAGTTTAAGACCTAGACAAAACCGAGTTTTCCCAAGATCTTTCATCTCAAACTCGGATTTCAAATAGCTCGCGGTTTCTCTTATTTCATTAAGAGTACCTATTATGTTCATATCATCGACATACACAGCTACAATTGCAAATCCGGAACTTGTTTTCTTTATGAATATGCAGGGGCATAGTTCATCATTCTTATATCCCTTCCCAATCAAGTAGTCACTTAGACGGGTATACCACATCCGCCCGGATTGTTTCAATCCGTAAAGTGAGCGTTTCAATCTGATTGCAAACGCACTCCGTGGTTTAGAGTCACTTAATTTGAGCAATGGAAGGCCATCAGACACTTTCATATATATCTCTGAATCAAAATCCCCATAGAGATATGCTGTAACCACATCCATGAGCTGCATTTCCAATCCTTCGGAAACTACCAAACTAACTAAGTAGCGGAACATTATAACGTCCATTACGGGAGAGTA
Organism: Potentilla sterilis; assembly: GCA_963682095.1. NCBI lineage: Eukaryota > Viridiplantae > Streptophyta > Magnoliopsida > Rosales > Rosaceae > Potentilla > Potentilla sterilis. Next base: position 3,027,459 of record OY821755.1, read on the forward strand.
CGTCTCCTCATAGTCAATTCCAGGGCGTTGTGAGAAACCTTGCGCCACAAGGCGAGCCTTGTACCTTAGGACTTCATTCTTCTCATTACGCTTTCTGACAAAGACCCATTTATGTCCTACAGGCTTTACACTTGGTGGGGTTAGCACTACCGGACCAAATACATGTCTCTTTGTCAGAGAATCTAGTTCTGCCTGGACTGCTACTTTCCATTGAGGCCAATCTGCTCTTTATTGACATTCTGCAACAGAGCGTGGTTCGATATCATCGTGCTCTATGATTCCTTGAGCAACAGTGTATGCAAATACATCATCAATGTACATGGAAGATCTTTCCATCAACTTGTATGCCTCCTCATAATCCATTGAGATTTCTTTGTTCTCTGGAATCATTTCAAACATCGCAGCGTCCTCCAGTATTGATTCATGGACATAACTATAGTCAGAGACAATCTCATGTGAATGATTCTCTACATTGATGATTAATGGATCGAGTTGTGCCTTACTCGCCCTCTTTTTCCTAGGGTGAGTGTCAGTCGAACCAAGTGGCCTTCCGCTCTTCCTTTAGGAAGCCACGGCCTCAACCACACCTCCACTAAGTGTGGTTGCAATGCCTCTATCTGCGGCATTGTGCCCCTGTTTGGGGACTTCTAACCTTGCAGGCACATTTGCAGCTGGTATATGTGATCTTGTCACTTTAGCAATCTCAGAAAACGCACCAGGCATCGAATCAGCTACGTTCTGAAGATTGATTATTCTTTTCACTTCACTTTCATATTGTGAAGTGCGGAGATCAAAATGAGACTGAGTGGGGACAGACCACGACAATTCCTGTCGTTCCCTTAGAAAATTCTTTTTCTTATCTCCCCCTAACGACGGGAAGACAGTCTCATCAAAGTGACAATCCGCAAATCTAGTGGTAATGAGATCGCCTGTCAAAGGTTCCAAATAGCGGATAATAGTTGGGGATTCATATCTAACATAAATACCTAATCGTCTCTGAGGACCCATTTTAGTGCGCTGTGGGGGCGCAATAGGCACATATACTGCGCAACCAAATATGCGTAAGTGTGAAATATCAGGCTCATATCCAGTGACCAACTGGTACGCAGAAAATGGTTGGCTAGCAGTGAGTCTGAAACGAATAAGTAAAGCTGCATGTAATATTGCATAACCCCAAGCAGATATAGGCATGTTGGTGCGCATAACCAGTGCCCTAGCCACCATCTGTAGCCTTTTGATGGTGGCCTCTGCGAGACCATTTTGTGTATACACATGGGGTACGGGATGCTCTACATCTATCCCAATTGACATGCAATAATCATCAAATACTTTTGATGTGAACTCTCCAGCGTTATCAAGCCTTATAGACTTAATAGGGTGATCAGGGTGGTGAGCCCTTAAACGTATAATTTGTGTTAAGAGTTTTGCAAATGCAGCATTTCTTGTGGACAATAATGCGACATGTGACCAGCGTGTCGAAGCATCTACCAGAACCATAAAGTACTTGAATGGCCCGCATTCTGGATGGAGAGGTCCACATATATCACCTTGTATCTTTTGTAAGAATGTAATATTTTGTTTCATGTCTTTAGCATAGGAAGGTCTCGATCCTGTTTTTGCTAAAGTGCAGGCTTTGCAAAATGAGTGATGTGCCTTTGAAATAGTCAATGAGGCAGAGGGACACAGCGCATCTGGTGCTTCAGAAGATAATAGGTGTGTTGAAGTAGTACTACGACCGGCACTTTGCATTGTGTCGGATCTTTGTCCAATTTTATTTCTTCCTCGGAAGAATGGATGTCCGTGTGAGTTCTTTAAAACACGAACCATCATGTCCCGACCAGGGTGTCCTAGTCGGTCATGCCAAAGCCAGTATGCATCAGTGTCCCAAATTTCTTTGTTCGTGACAGCATAAGATTCGATAATCCGGATGGTAGTTAGATATAATCCATTATCTTGACGCATTAGTTTCTCTAAAATGAGTTTTCTTCCGCATTCATAAGAAGTAATATTCAAATATTCAATTTCATTCTCACAGTAAGTTTGCAAATGATAATTGTTGGCACGAATATCTTTGAAACTTAATAAGGTTCGATTGCCTCTAGGTGCATATAGGGCGTTTGTGACTTTTATCATTGTGCCATTAGGCATCAAAAAGGAGGCATTTCCTCTCCCCTGTATTACTTGGGATGATCCCTCTAACATAGTCACAGATGTATTATAAGGAATTAATTCAACAAATAATTGTCGATTCCTTAAGATAGTGTGAGTAGTCCCACTATCAGCTAAGCACTCTATTTCTCCTCGATACATTCCTACAATTAAATGGGATGAGATTATTATATAAAGTCGAAAAATATATCTCATATTCTTTAGAGTATGATATTCTTTTCATTCTCATAATATTTTTCTTTTATTTGCTAGATGTATTACTTCACATCGTAATAGTGCTATTTTCGAACCATGTATATATATAGGTGTTGACAGTAGCCGCAGAGGGGCTACAACAGGCCCACAGACCCGCAGCAAGTGCACCAGGGCTCGGCCCAAGGTCCGGGACCGGATCACCAACACCCCGGCTACATCTCCATTGTTCCACATCACCAGTGCCGCACTCGGAGGCAGTGCCACCGGGCGCCTGAAGTAGCTTCGTGAGTAGGGAATTATGTAATAGTGTAGTAAGCATCCCACATTGGAAACATGGTAAAGGAGGGAGCCTTCCTTCCTTATAAATAGGAGGCTTCCCCCTTAGTATTAAGGATCTTGGATCCAAGGCATTCCATCCTTGTAACCCGATGGCTTATTGGCCACGCCTACTGGATTCCAAGTGGACGTAGCCGTGCCCTCCGATGGCACGGTGAACCACTATACTTGTTGTGTTCTTTATAGCTTTATTATCGTGGTTCTGCCAGGCCCCAGGGTTTGAGCAGAAATAATTGGCGCCGTCTGTGGGAAGGCTTGCAAAAAGCTGTGTTGCTCTGCCGGCAAGCTACTGCCCGGACAACAGGTCCCGAATAATCAGCAAGCTGCCCAGCTAGCCTGCCCAGCACCAGCAGCCCAGGCCAGCGGGTCTGCTAGGAGCAACCGGCCAGTGGCCCAGCAAGTCCGGCCCAATCGTGACCTGGTCAACGTGGGTCAACGCGGGTCAACACTTCTGGTCCGGTCAACTCGGACAAGCACCCTCCCGCCACCGCCATCTCTAGCCATCTCCCTCCGCCTCGCACCGCAGCAGGCCACGGTCGGCGAAGCCAGCAACTCGCCCGCGTCGGCCCGGTCGGTAGTCCGGCGAATCACCTACGACGCCTCCGGTTACCCACAGCTTCAACCGGCCGGCACCTCCATCTCTCCCGACCAGCATCTCCCGGCCAGCAAGCCAGCAAGTCCGGCCCAGCTTCGTCCTCCGGCGCGGCAGGTCCGGTGCAGGCAGGTCTGGTGCACCTCGTCACCGGTGCGGCACTCGTCCCCGGTGCATGGTCCGAACCGAACGAGGAGTCCTCGATCGAGAGAGCCACCGGACGGGAAGGAGGAACCCAGGCGGGAGAGATGGATGCCGGACGAGAGAGAACCCCGGATGAGTCGGCCGGACGAGAGACCCTGGGCGAAGGAAAGGAGGAAACCCCGGGCGGCCGAGGAGGACGCCGGCCGAGAGAGAGCCACCGGCCGAGTGAGCCACCGGCCGAGAAGGGTACCGGCCGAGAGGCACCGGCCGAGAGGCGCCGGCCGAGAAAGAAACCAGACGAAGAAGAAGAAAACAGAGAGTAGAGAAGAGAGAAATTGGCGGGAAATGAGAAATTCAAAGCTGCATTGGACCGGTCAACATATCATCCCATGCAAGATGGGCCGGGTCGGGTTCATCCAACAGCAATGGGTCAGATTCCAGCAGTCCTTCTCTTGGCACCCAACAATCTTCTCTGGACACCCACTGCTCCAAACAGCAAGATCAAGCTGCTCTCTACACCCGTAGATATTCACCGGGCAGCCCGGGAATCATTCTCGCATGCTATTCCAACACCCGGCAGCTTTCTCCAAAGCTAAGTATTCTAACTTATTTATTATTACTCAACGCATGCTTCACCTGTGCATAATCTGTTGGGAAATATTGATAATTAGACATGTGATAAAAGCACGAACGCCATATCATTATGCATCGGTTGATCATCTCAGCATTGCAATGCATCGCATATCAGTATGCATCGTTGCACGCATGTCATTATGCGCTTATCAGTGCTGCTCATATCATTATGCATCGGTTGATCATCTCAGCATTGCAATGCATCGCATATCAGTATGCATCGTTGCACGCATGTCATTATGCGCTTATCAGTGCTGCTCATATCATTATGCATCGGTTGATCATCTCAGCATTGCAATGCATCGCATATCAGTATGCATCGTTGCACGCATGTCATTATGCGCTTATCAGTGCTGCTCATATCATTATGCATCGGTTGATCATCTCAGCATTGCAATGCATCGCATATCGGTATGCATCGTTGCACGCATGTCATTATGCGCTTATCAGTGCTGCCCAAATCATTATGCATCGCATTACAGCAGCACTATCTCACCGGTTATGTAATATTCAACCGGCTCCATGGCTCTCACCGGTTAGGTAACATTTAACCGGCTCCATGGCAAACGCATGGGCTTTATAAACCCGGGCGAGTTTACATCTAACACATGTACTCTTGTCCAACAGGATAAAAACCTTGCATCGCACTGAACTGCGATACATTTGGGGATACTTGGCGAGACTCGTTATCTCAACGCCACCCCACCGGGCAGATTGTTTCTCTAACACAGAACAAGTCTCCCCGCAGGCTAACAAACCTGCACATTTACCTCAACGCTTATCCAACAAGCTGAGAAGAACTAGCAAGTGTTAACCGGCGCTTCAACATAGCCGCAACACTCTCTGGGGTACCTGTTGGCTTATTCCACGCACCAACAGGCCTCCCCGCAGGCTAGCACCGGGCTACTCCTGGCCTGCCGTTGGCAGCAACTGTACTGAGAGACTCGTTCCGATCATCGGTCGAGTCCTCACATCATCATCCCATGCATCGCCATCATTATGCATCGCATTACAATGCATCGCACTACGGTGCACGCATTCCAATGCATCGCATCTCAGTGCGCGCATCAGTCCGATGGCGGAACGCCCGGACGGAATCGCCGTGCTCCCCGATCCGTCCGATATGGCAGAACGCCAGGACGGAATCGCCGTGCTCTCCGATCCGTCCGATATGGCAGAACGCCCGGACGGAATCGCCGTGCTCTCTGATCCGTCCGATATGGCAGAACGCCCGGACGGAATCGCCGTGCTCCCCGATCCGTCCGATATGGCAGAACGCCCGGACGGAATCGCCGTGCTCCCCGATCCGTCCGATGGCGGAACGCCCGGACGGAATCGCCGTGCTCTCCGATCCGTCCGATATGGCAGAACGCCCGGACGGAATCGCTGTGCTCCCCGATCCGTCCGATGGCAGAACGCCCGGACGGAATCGTCGTGCTCCCCAATCCGTCCGATATGGCAGAACGCCTGGACGGAATCGCCGTGTTCACCGATCCGTCCGATGGCGGAACGCCCGGACGAAATCGTCGTGCTCCCCGATCCGTCTGATGGCGGAACGCCCGGACGGAATCGCCGTGCTCCCCGATCCGTTCGATATGGCAGAACGCCCGGACGAAATCGCCGTGTTCACCGATCCGTCCGATATGGCAGAGCGCCAGGACGGAATCGCCGTGCTCTCCAACCGGTCCTATCCGGCGGTTCACCCCCCTCCAACGGGTCACCCCGGATTCAGCCGACCTGTCCTATCCGGCGGGTCACCCCCTCCAGCGGGTCACCCCGGATTCAGCCGACCGGTCCTATCCGGCGGGTCACCCCCTCCAGTCGGTCACCCCGGATTCACCAGGCCCGATCCTGTTCAGCAGCGGCTCATCTTGCCCACCACATCATCTCACCTCGGTCACGTCCAATCTTCAACGCGGACTTGGGGGACTGGGCACCATTAGGTTGGTAACCCTGCGGGTCTGCGGGACAAGAGCAAGACAGACTTAAGTCCCCATTCAAGATTGCACTTGACCGGGAACTTGGGGGACTTGTTGACAGTAGCCGCAGAGGGGCTACAGCAGGCCCACAGACCCGCAGCAAGTGCACCAGGGCCCGGCCCAAGGCCCGGGACCGGATCACCAACACCCCGGCTACATCTCTATTGTTCCACATCACCGGTGCCGCACTCGGAGGCAGTGCCACCGGGCGCCTGAAGTAGCTTCGTGAGTAGGGAATTATGTAATAGTGTAGTAAGCATCCCACATTGGAAACATGGTAAAGGAGGGAGCCTTCCTTCCTTATAAATAGGAGGCTTCCCCCTTAGTATTAAGGATCTTGGATCCAAGGCATTCCATCCTTGTAACCCAATGGCTTATTGGCCACGCCTACTGGATTCCAAGTGGACGTAGCCGTGCCCTCCGATGGCACGGTGAACCACTATACTTGTTGTGTTTTTTATAGCTTTATTATCGTGGTTCTGCCAGGCCCCAGGGTTTGAGCAGAAACAATAGGGAACAAAATCGAATAAAATTCAATACTTTAGAATAAAATCCGAAATTTATTAATAAGCCAACAATAATCAAATCAAAGTCTTGGACATCAAAAACCAATTCAACAGGCCATTATTCAAATAAACTTTAAGACCAAAAAACCATAGTCTAATTAAAATTAGGCAGATCAATCAAAGTCTGGAACATCCATAGACTGAGCAGGGTTCATGTTGCCATTGAAGTCTGCAATTGTGAGGTTGACATCAGCGTCATCGCCTCCGTCTTCCATATAGTGAGCCTCTTGTTCTCTAGACTCCCTATACCTCTTGTAATTGGCTGCTACTTTGTTGCTTGCCTGGCAGTTCTTGTACCAATGCTCAGTAGCTCCACACCTATAGCAAGGTTCATTTCCAACTCTCTCCCTTTTGACTGCAGGGTTCTTGGGTGCCTTTTGCACCTTTGCCCTAGGACCACCATGGCCACTAGGACCAGCACCACCCTCTCTGCGACATACGTTAGGAGGGCCTCCACGGCCCATCCTATGGCCCATACCACGGCCCATGGGTGCCTTGCCACGTGGTGTATTGTGCCCACGTGGGTAGGGCTCAGCACGTCCAACCCCCTTTTCTCTGGGGTTCTTTCCACCTTTTATCTTGCCATAGTTGACCTCAGGAATTTTCTTTGTCCCAACAGGTCTGGCATTATTGTTCAGAAGAACTTGATCATGTCGCTCTGCCACTTGCAACATATTGATCAGTTTGTTGAAAGTTGTGATATTTTTCTTGTCATACTCCAACCTATACTGGTTCGCTAGTATAAGAGCTGAAGTAGGAAAAGTGGAAAGAGTCTTCTGGATCATATCATCTTCTGTGAGTTCCTTGCCACAGAAATTAAGGCGTGCTTTAAGGGGCAACATTTCTTTGTTAAATTCATTAACCCTTTTATAGTCAAGCAAGCAGATTTCATTCCACTGAGCGGTCAGTTCTGGGAGTAAAGTGTCATGAATGTTCCCAAAACGTCCCTTCAGGGCATCTCACAGTTCTTTGGGTGATTTTAATTGAAGGTACTCCCAGCGTAAGCTGGAGTCAATATGTCACCTCAGAAACATTAAGGCATTTGCTTTGACTTTTGCAGACGGTTCTGCGTCTTTAGGGTCGGTGGAGGGTCGGATAGTGAAAGTATAGTTTTTTGCAATAAATGCAGTTTCCACATCCGAAACCCAACGGTGGTACTCAATTCCTTCTGAGTCCAGTATTTCAAATTCGGGTCGAGTTGGATCAGCCATCTACATAAACAAGAGTGAAGAATATATTAATTATGTAGTCATAAGACATCCACAATAATTAATTGCCAAGAATGTGAATTGGATTTTGAGACCAGAATTCATAGTGGTCACACATTTTCGCTGCTTTGTGAAAATACTGTATCACATGGTAAATTTGTGCTTATTTTATAACGCACATGAAATTTCTTTATCATGGCATTATACTCAACATAATATATGAGGAATAATTCAACATTTAACAAAATACATATAGCATGCTTGATAATTAATTAAAAAAAATAGCATACAATATTCGCATATAAAAACGATGTCATATTAATTTCGAAATAACATATAAATGAAAAATATTGCCTACATAAAATCTACCACTTATAAAATTTAATGCTTAATTTACCACACACACACACACACACACACACATATATATATATATATATATAAACATTTACGTAGACAGTAAAAATACCAAATATACAATCAAATTTCACATTTACAATTAATTGCATTAAACAGTAGTAGTGAACAGTAATTATTTATTTTATACTTCAGTAAGTTTTCAGAAAACTAACCTTAATTTACCAGAAATGGTAAATATTCGTTTTCCGTTCGGGGGTCGGGTCGAGGGAAAAAACCGGGTCGGGTCGGGTCGGGTCGCACAATCTCTGCCGACGAATTTTTTTTGTCGGCAGAACTTCTGGAGGCAGTCTTTTCCCGACGAGTTGTCGTCGGTAGAAACGGGATCGGGTCTTTTGACTCGGGCTGCAGTGCTTCTGTTGCGGCGTGGCTCGGGTGTCGTCGGAGCGGCGATCAGAGGAGCAGACGCGTCGATGACGAGATCGGAGTCGTCGGCGTCGAGACGAGCCGGAGTCGAGGCCGAGCGGCGATCGAAGCAGTGGGTGGTCCGATCGTCGGAAACGGAGCGTGGGGTGGTGGCGAGGCCGAGATCGGAGTGGTCCGATCGAGAGCTCCGGATCGAGACAGTGGAAGGGCCGGTGGATCCGGGACGAGTTCGAGCGGAGGACCGGCACCGGGGGACGAGATCGAATGATCGGGTCGAGGTGAGGTTCTATCGGAGGGTGGCGGATTGAAGGCGAGCCGATCGAAGCAGTGGATCCGGTTTGGAGTGGCCAACGCCGATCAGAGAGAGCTCGTTGGCTTCGGGCGGGGTTGCGGCTAGGAAAACAAGCGACGGCGGCGGCGACGGCCTGATGGAAGGCTAGGGCGGCGGAGGCAGAAAAACAAAAATTAGGGTTTTTTTTTCTGTGTGTTTTTTTTCTTGGCTAAAAATTCATCGTTAGACAAAGTGTTGATAACGTGTAAAAGTAAAACTGAATTGGTATACTCCTTTCATTAGATAATCCCTTTATATAGGGTGACGATTATAATGGAAATATACATTACATCAGGTAAGTAATAAATCCCTAATTTACTATCGTCAGTTACTTTGACGTAGGCACATTTATGGTATTTTCCTTCAACAATATATATATTTTAACACTAATTAAAATAACATCAAATTAAAACACATAATTAAACTCTAACTTAAAATCAACTCAACTACAACTCAAAATCAACATATATATATACATTCTAACACTAAAACAACAATAAAACAAAAAATCACTTACTAAATCAAAATCACTAAAACTCAAAATCAACTCAACTAAAACTCAAAATCAACATATATACACATATACGTACCTATATATAGCTCCACAATGTAAGAGATGACGGATTTCAACAATACCCACAGATTTTTCACTCTTTCTCCCGTTTTTTTTCGTTTTTTTTTTTTAAATGAGCAGCTGCTGTCTAGATCTGAAAATATATAGACTTATAGCCGACGAAAATGCCAATTTCATCGGCCAAACTTTCAAAAGTTTTCGTCGGCTAAAGTTTCAGAGAAAGGCCGACGAAAATCCAAATCGTCGCCTATTCTATGGGAATAGCCGACGATTTTTTTTGTTTACCAACGAAAAAAACAATCGTCGGCCGTTCTATGGGAATAGCCGACGATTGTTTTTTTTTTACCGACGAAAATAAAAATCGTCGGCCATTCTTGGGAATAGCCGACGAAAATTTTAGGTCGTCAGCCGTTTTTTTTTTTTCGTCGGGAAAAGTCTTTTCTCTGGTAGTGTGAGTACTAGAGAAGCTCCCGGTTCCTCAGAAACCCAGGGAGTAAGTCGAGTCCCTGCACCCCCGCTGAAGAGGAATTCGGTCGAGTCCGGTCCTGCTCGGTAAGGTGGTGTCGAAGGTTCCGGCAAACGAACGTGGACCACCGAGCCCCCCCCCCCCCCCCCCCCCTCGAAGAATATCGAGGCCGCCTCTGGTGGCTAGTCTAGCCAGCTATCCCCCTCCCAGGGAAGTCAATCTGTCAGGAAGGATGGGCCCTTCGCCCAATCCATGATGAATTTCATCAAGGGTCTGGGGCTTGACCGCGTGCCTCCTCAGGGCATGTCGCCGAGTGTTTGCCGTAGAGAAGCCATAGAACTGGCCCTTCAGGTAAGGATTATTTCGTGTAAAGTTGCCGAATAGTGTTGCTCTGTCTGATGTGTTTTTGATCCAGTGTCGTTGTTGTAACCCGGCCTCGCTTGTTTCAGATGGCACACACTCTCTACGTCACGGAGGTGAGTGAGGAAAGCCCGAGTTTGAAGAGACAGGTGGCGGACCTGACCAAGCAACGGGATCTGTTGGAGGTGAGGTTGCTCAAAGAAGGCACCGAGGCAAAGGAATTTGCCGAGCGGTCGCGGAGGCTAGCAGCTGAGTAGGACGAAAGGATCAGACGGCTGGAGGCCCAGGTTGCAGAGTCATCGGGGCGGGTACTGGAGCTAGAGGCGAAGAATGTGGCGCTTGAAGGCCAGGTGGTGGCGGTGAAGGAAGGGGTGGAAAAGCTCGCGGAAGCCCGGCGAGTGAAGGATATAAATAAGTGTGTCGATGAGTTTGTTGAGTCGGTCGACTTCATCGAGATGCTGGAAGACGGCCGCACGAGGAGTATCGATGAGGCTTATTTGAAGTGGACTGAGCGGGGCTGGTTGGATGCCGAGAAGATGGCGGCCGAGATAGCAGAAAAAGAACGGCTGGAGCAGGAAAGGTCGTTTAAGGCCGGTGAGTCAGGCCCTTCCTGTGCCGATGATGCCGAGTAGCGGTACCAGATTATTCCGGTGATTTTGTAGTTAGTAGTGTAGTGTGGATCCATGGTAGTATGCCTGTTACTTTGTTGTTATCAGTGAATTGAAACTGTGGTGGAATATGTTTGGAATATCACAACTGTTTTATTGAATCATATATGAATGAATACATAGGTCGCCCGGACTGTCTACCGGGGTTACAAAATCCTACTTGGGATAGTAACGGAGGTGTTGTATGTTCCAGGGGCGAGTGGAGTACACCCCGTCGCTATCTATTATGTGAAAAGTTATCGGGCCGACGGCCGCTGTGATTTGGTACGGGCCCTCCCACGTGGGTTCCGATCCTATAACCTTCTTTTGGACTCTCCGCATCTCCCAATCGCCCACATGTAGCCTTCTTTCTCGGACCTTGCTATCATAATAGCGGGCGACCCGTTGCTTATAGGTTTGGTTTCGTAAGTGCGCATGGTCTCTCATTTCCTCTATGAGGTCAAGGTTGAGTTGTAGGCCATCAGCGTTACCCCGTGCCTCATAATGTTCGACCCTTCCGCTGGGTACTTCCATCTCTACGGGAAGGACCGCCTCGCTGCCAAATGTCATGCAAAACGGGGTTTCTCCCGTTGCCTCTGTGGCAGTTGTGCGGATTGCCCACAAGACCGCTGGCAGCTCCTCTACCCATAGACCCTTCTTAGCATCCAATTTCTTCTTGAGGAGCTTTTTGACAATTTTGTTGATCGCCTCCACCTGACCGTTTGTCTATGGGTGGGCGATCGAGGCGAATAACATCCGGGTCCCCAAGGAAGACGTGAACTCCACAAGGTCACAGTTGTTGAATTGGGTCCCATTGTCAGTGATGATGGTCTGCGGGACACCGAATCGGCAGTAAATGTTCTTCCATATGAACTTCCGGACCCTCTCCTCGGTAATCTTGATAAGTGGTTCTGCCTCTATCCACTTTGTCTGGTAGTCTACGGCCACGATTACATACTTGAATTGTCCTATGGCTGGCGGGAATGGACCGATCAGATCCAATCCCCATTGTGCGAACGGGCATGGAGCCAGCAGGATGGACAAGGCAATCGCCGGTGCATGTGGAGTGGTGGCATACATATGGCACTTGTGGCAGTGGCCAGTTATTTTATTTAAGGCCGCTTCCATGCCAGGCCAATAGTATCCGACCCAGAGTGATTTGTGCGTTAGGGATCGGGCACCGGAGTGATTACCGCATACTCTCTCGTGGATTTCCCGCATTATGGCTTCCCCGGACTCGGTGGTTATGCATTTGAGGTAGGGGAAGCTATGCCCTCTCCGGTATAGCTTGTCGCCCAGCAAAATATACCTGGCACACCGAAGGTGTAGTCGCCTGGCTTCCACCTTATCTGCCGGTTCGACCTTGTCGGTCAAATATTGTCTTATCGGATCCATCCAGCTAGGGGGTGCCTCCTCTATGGCAAAGATCTCGGATATAGTCCTGGTTATGCTCGGTTTTTCCAAGGTTTCGATCCTGGCCTTGCGGTATTCCGGGGCACAGTTCCCGGTGGATAATCTAGCCAGTGCATCCGCGTGCCTGTTCTGTGTCCGGGGGACGTGCCGGAGGGTCACCCCGTCAAAAGGGGCCATGGAGCCTTGGCCAATGCCTGGTAGGAGGCCAATTGGGGTTCCTTTACCTCAAACATCTCGTTGACCTGGTTGACCACGATGGAATCACTGTGAATATCCATGGATGGGATTCCCATTTCCTTGGCCAATTGGAGACTGACAATAAGGGTACTTGGTGTGACCCGAAGCTCGCACACAATAATAAACCCTACAATCGTTAGTAGTATAAGCAAGTAGGGATCGTTCTAGGCCGGGGATTAAGGGTACCTGAAATATGTAAATGTTAATACAAAAACATATACAAATATACAAAAACGTCACATTTGGGGGAATGATATGCGTCGGCAGCAAGGCTGCCCTCTAACATCTAGGCATGAAAATAAATCCTAAATTACTATTTACAAGTTTGGTCGACATCTTTCACACAAAGCACTCCACACTCAACTCTTTAACAAGTAAGACTCACACAAAAGAAAGTAAGGAACAAGTAATTAGCATGCATTGAACTTAAACAAGTTTCAACCTACAACTAGAACGTTTCCGATTTTTACCTAGTTGTGAGACTTTTTCTATTGTTTTAAGATCGAGCTTTCGCGAGGTGATCCTAAAGGTTATGCTACCTTATACAAGTAATAGCATTGAAGCTCTAAAGTCTATAGTTGAAGACAAGCAAACAAGTAAGGTCGTCAATCTTCTCATTTAACATGCAAGTCCTAAGGTTAACCACTCTAGGTGAGCACAACAAATCAAAGTGATCATACGTCTACTTAGTTCATTATAACTCAAGCAAATTAAACCTAATACCTAGATCATGTTCAAAGACAACACTAAGTATCGATTATAAGCCCTCACCTTAGTTCTAACCGGTTTAAATCCTCAACATGCATCTATACCACTGTCCTAATTATCTAAGTGTACTTATTTTACAAGTTTTATATTACAAATTAGCATGCAAAGACTCAATGAAAACGTCGCCGAGCCCTAAGCAACGAATCAAACAAATATTCAACATGCAATTTATAAAACCAAAATCCAAATTGGTTCATACATAGACATATAATCCAAAACCAAAAATACATGCAAGTTTCATAGACAAAACTATACATAACTACATAAACTTTACTAAACCAAGAGAAGGGAGTGGATCACACTTTTGTAGACACCTTGGATGACTTCGACTCGTGTGGATCCGGCGGATGATGGAAGAGATGGGGCTGCTCGGCAAAGGGCTGTGTCGGCAGGAAGTATACCAAGTTTCGGCAGAAACTTGGGTGAGGTGGTGGTGGTTTTTGGCTTAGGGTTTAAGTAGGATTCTTGGGGACAATTTGGTAGAGTTCTGGCTTTGTGTTTTGGCTTGAGATGTGACAGCTTTTTCTGAATATGAGATGGCTATATATATAGGAAAAGGGAGAGGGGCTGCCGGCAGTCCTTATGCAAAAAGATTTCAGAAAACCTAATGTGATTAGGTTTTGCAACCTTCCTTTCATAGTACAATTAGGTTTTCTATTTCTGAATTTTTCTTCAAGGCTTGGGCTTCACATCTTCATGGACTTCTTGTATGATCATTGGACTTCAATTGATGTGGCTTGGTCCATCGAAAAATCCCCCAATTGCCGGCAGCAACATTAAGCACACAATCTGCCTCTATTCGGCAGCTTCTCCTAGTGTGACTAGGAGAACTTCTTTCTTGTATTTTTCTTCAATGCCATGGCTAGGTGTCTTCCTCTAACCTTCTTAAAGCTTGGACCATCTTCACATATGCATTTGTGCACCATTTGGTCCATTAAAAACAGAAAACACAAAAAGGGGGCAGTAGGTTCCTGGAATCGGCAGATTTGACCTTGTTGTAGTAATTCCGGCTTATCTTCCTCCGTGGAGCTCCGATTGATGCGATTCCAAGTCTCACGTAAACTAGATACATAGGGCCATCTCCCCATAAAATATCTCGGCCAAATTCCTTGCAAGTCGTCGGGAATGATTTTTCGAAGTTGGAACAAAGTCCCAGGAAAATCCTGTAGCCCCTGGATTGGAATGTTCGGACTGCGGTTTTGCAGCCATCTTTTGGGTGACTTCCCGAACTCCGATTGATCTGAAATTTTAACACAACATTCCTCAACATATGAATATTAAGCACGCCAAAATTCGCCAAATTCGGACAAGGATAGATAACAGTTTCGCTCATCTCAAAATCACGAAAAAGACATATTTTACACTATTTTCCAGATTTCTCAAACTTAGTCATTTTTCGGATTCTTAACCATTTTTCACAAAACTCTACCAAATTTGACACTAACTATATTATGACTCAATCTTAAACAAATAAGGGTTAAACAAAGCATAAACGAGGGCATAAGCATGTAATATCGTCGCACATTGTGCTCCTATCAACTACCCCACACTTATCCTTTGCTAGTCCCTTAGCAAACTAAATTAAACTACGACTCTAAACAAACTATTGCCCCTAACAATTTGTCTCAGGCTCGTATGTACACATAGCTTTCAAGTTAATGCATGAGAATGCTTAAGCATGAAAATTCTGAGCTTCATGAACATGTAACATCAATAAGAACATATAAGAGCAAAAGTAAGCATGTAGACATGTTAAGCTAATCCAATCCTCCTCACTAGGCATACTCTCTTCTTTTCTCGCGAAGCATGGTATTCACTCATAAGTATATGCAAGCGAAAGATAATGAATTACAAAGAATAACTTGCATATGTCAAGAAAAGAAAGCACTTTGTGAATTTTGATGGAAAAACCTCATATGATAACTATATGCACCAATGAACCAAAACCATAAGCTTACTCTTGAGATAATCTCCACAAATCAAGTTTAACCATCTTAAGAATCATGAAAAAGATCAATAAAAGGGTTGTAATGGGGCTAGGCTAAGAGGTATTCGATATTTGGATAAGGAGGCTCAAAACGTCACTAAGGCCTTTAGCAAAGCTCGATCTCCTTATGACTTCTCACCAAGGGCCGAATTTCATCTTTGTTGGACCCTTCCTTCATTCTTTACTTCCCCACAACATAGTGAATATGAACAAAGGTCAAAATACAACAATACTAGACCTTCACATATATACAAAACTCCAAATTCACAACACTCTTCAAGACTAGACTTAGCAATTTTCTTTTGAAACCAAACCGTGCCTACCTTCTTTCGGACTCAAATTTTTCTTTCTTTTCTTTTCTGTTATTTTTCTGTCCGATTCAAACTTTTCTTTTCTTTTCTCATAGGCACGGCTCACATATAATATTCTTACACAATTTTTTTGCTAGCTAAGTCTACCCCACACTTGTTCTTCTTCATCACTTCACGCGAAAACTCCTTCAAAAATCAAGCTTTGCCGACACACAATGGTCAAGACATCACTATACTAAGTTCATGGAAAGTGTTTAAGGGTGATGAAAGAAAAGGTTAATCGTAGGCTCAAAGGGGTTTACTAAGGTGTCCCACGACGGGCTCCAATAGGGCTCATGCTTTATTTGGCTTTGGTGGTAAACCTAAATGATCTTTATTCAATCACTTTCAAAATCAAAGTATTTTGTGATATAAACGTTTCGAAAATCAACAAGAGTAAGTTCTAGCATACTAGAGTTCATTAAAAAGCTATGGCACATAGTCATCGAATAATCAAAGAATTATGAGGTTTCATGCTTCCTACGAATCTATCGAATTTTATCTT
The DNA here is from genome assembly GCA_963682095.1 of Potentilla sterilis. Classification (NCBI taxonomy): domain Eukaryota; kingdom Viridiplantae; phylum Streptophyta; class Magnoliopsida; order Rosales; family Rosaceae; genus Potentilla; species Potentilla sterilis. The sequence continues at coordinate 3,043,702 of OY821755.1, forward strand.
TTATCGCTCAAGAAGAAAGCAAATTGGCTCTAAAGCTCACATAGGTTATAATCGAAATAAATTAGCTCAAACATGCATGCTTCGTAATCAACAAGTCCTACATGCTCCTACCAATGCACAAAAATCCATGAAACTCACAATTTTAAAAATATGCACAACCATCATCTATGTATGCAAAGAGGAGAAAAACATCATTGACATATTAGGGGCATCCTAAGACTCGAAACAAACAAATTAAACACTCTATTTTTGTGGAACAATTTTCTGAATTTTTCTTTTCTAAACTAAGCACACAAAAACATAAAACAAAAACGGAACATGCTATCCCACCCCACACTTAGAAAATTACATTGTCCTCAATGTAAGCACAAAACAATATCAACGAATTTCCTAAGCATGCAATCGACTAACATATTCCAACATATCATCACAAATCAAAGAAAAAGAGAAGGGTTAAGAAAATTCAAACTCTCGGTGATGGCTCCTTCACTTTTCGTTGATCGACATGGGTTGCCTCCCAAGTAGCGCTTTGTGTTTATAGTCCATAGCCTAGACTTTTCACCGTATTTAAGCTTGTGTTCATCGTGTTCCAAAGTATTCCAAATCGGCAAGAAGAAGTTCTATGAGAATCTCGTTGCAAGAAGTGTCTGATTCGGCATTTGAAGAGGTGGTTGTATCCTGCGTCGTATCGGAGGCAGCGGATGGCGTATCTGGGCTGGCGGATGGTGTATCCGAGCTGGTGGATGGTGTATCCGAGCTGGCGGATAGTGTATCCGAGCTGGCGGATAGTGTATCTAGCTCGTGTCCGGCCTTTTGTGATCTTGTGTCAACCCTGCCGGCAATGGCAGGTCCAGCAGGGGGTGGTGGTACGGCAGAAAACAGGGGTAGCAGCTCAGCAGACTTGTGCGTATCCGGCAGGGTGGTGTCGGGTACGGCTTGTGTAATTGTGTCCAGTCTCATGGTGATGCTGTCGGCAATTGCAGGTCCGGCAGTCTCTAGGTGAGGTGGTGGTGGCTCGGGATCATGAAAGGTTTGGGATGCAATGGCACAATCTTGGAATGAATCATAGTACGGCTTCAAGCGATGCCCATTAACCTTATACTCTTTGTTGGTGCTCGGGTTAAGAATCTCAATGGCTCCATGTGAAAATACTTTAGTGATTATGAAAGGACCAACCCATCGAGAACGAAGCTTACCCGGAAAGAGTCGAAGTCGAGTGTTGAAGAGGAGAACTTTTTGACCAACTTCGAACTTTTTACCACGGATCATCTTATCATGGTAAGCCTTTGTCTTCTCCTTGTATATCCAAGCGGCATCATAAGCTTCATTGCGAATTTCTTCAAGTTCCTTGAGTTGAAGCTTTCTATGAAGACCGGCATCATCTATGCTCATGTTGAAAGCCTTAATTGCCCACCATGCCTTATGCTCTAACTCAACCGGCAAGTGACATGCTTTACCATAAACTAACCGAAAAGGAGACATACCTATCGGTGTCTTGTATGCGGTCCTATAAGCCCACAAAGCATCATCGAGACGATCACTCCAATCCTTCCTTGAAGGTCCAACCGATTTCTCCAATATGTTCTTGATCTCTCGATTACTCACCTCGGCCATACCACTTGTTTGGGGGTGATAAGGTGTAGACACCTTATGTGTGACTCCATACTTCCTCAATAAGGCTTCGATGGTGCGGTTACAAAAATGGGATCCTCCATCGCTAATCAAGACTCTTGGAACTCCAAAACGTGAAAAGATGTTGGTCTTGAGAAACTCGGCTACCACCTTGGCATCATTGGTGCGTGTAGCCCTTGCTTCGATCCACTTTGACACATAATCAACCGCAAGCAATATGTAGAGAAAGCCCTTACTTGAAGGAAACGGTCCCATGAAATCAATACCCCATAAATCAAAAATTTCTACCTCCATGATAGGCGTGAGCGGCATTTGGTCTCTAGCTCCAATGTTCCCCATTCTTTGGCATCTATCACATGCTTTGCAAAACATGAATGCATCTTTAAAAATCGTAGGCCAAAAGAATCCACACGAAAGTACCTTCAAAGCCGTTTTCTTTGGTCCAAAATGACCTCCACACGCCTCACTATGACAAAAAGCAAGGATGGAGCGATGCTCATTTTCCGGCACACATCTTCGAATCACTTGATCACCACATTGCTTCCATAAGTACGGATCATCCCACAAGAAGTGTCGAGCTTGCTTCCTTACTCTCTTTTGTTGGTGGCTCGGCATCTCTTTGGGAAATCGGTTTGTGGCTAGAAAATTTGCAATGTCGGCATACCAAGGCTCATGTACTTCAAGTCGAAAAAGTTGCTCATCCGGAAAGGTATCACATAGGGGCAGCCGATCCACATCTTGTACAAGTCTACTCAAATGATCGGCCACAACATTCTCTACTCCTTTCTTGTCCTTAATCTCAATATCGAACTCTTGAAGTAAAAGAATCCATCGAATAAGCCTCGGCTTAGCATCCTTCTTCGTCATGAGATATCTCAAAGCGGCATGATCACTATAAACAATGACTTTGGAATTCAAAAGATATGATCGAAACTTTTCCAAAGCAAAAATTACCGCCAAGAGTTCCTTCTCCGTGGTTGTGTAGTTGAGTTGTGCATCGTTGAGAGTCCTTGAAGCATAGTAAATGGCGCATGGCTTCTTATCAATTCGTTGTCCAAGTACCGCTCCAAGTGCATAATCACTAGCATCACACATCAACTCAAACGGCTCATCCCAATTAGGTGACACAAGTATGGGTGCCGTGCATAGTAACTCCTTCAATCGGCAAAATGCTTGCTCACATGCTTCCGACCACTCAAACGTCACCTCCTTTTGTAACAAGTTGCTCAATGGCTTGGCAATTGAAGAGAAGTCCTTGATGAATCGTCGATAAAATCCCGCATGGCCAAGAAAACTTCTCACGTCCCTTACACACCTAGGGCTCGGCAATGCTTGAATTAGCTCCACCTTGGCTTTGTCAACCTCTAAGCCTCTTGCCGAAATTATGTGCCCTAGAACAATGCCTTGCGTGACCATGAAGTGACACTTCTCCCAATTGAGCACAAGATTTGTCTCTACACACCTCTCAAGTATCTTCTCCAAGTTCCCCAAACATGCATCGAAGGTGCCTCCATACACACTAAAATCATCCATAAACACTTCGATAATGTCTTCAATAAAATTCGAGAAGATAGCATACATACATCTTTGAAAAGTGCCGGGTGCGTTGCAAAGTCCGAATGGCATCCTCCGGTAGGCAAACGTGCCAAATGGACAAGTAAAAGTGGTCTTCTCTTGATCGTCCGGGTGTATCATGATTTGGTTGTAGCCACTATATCCATCAAGAAAGCAATAGTAAGAATGACCGGCTAACCTCTCTAGCATTTGATCCATAAACGGCAAAGGCATGTGATCCTTCCTCGTTGTAGCGTTGAGCTTCCTATAATCGATGCACATCCGATGACCGGTTACAAGTCTTTGTGGCACAAGCTCATTCTTCTCATTCTTGACAACCGTTACACCACTCTTCTTTGGCACTACTTGCACGGGAGATATCCACTTACTATCCGAAATTGGGTAGATCACCCCACAATCGAGCAACTTGATAATCTCTTCTTTCACAACTTTCATCATGGGAGGGTGAAGTCGACGTTGAGCTTCTTTTGTCGGCTTAGCTCCTTCTTCTAACAAGATACGATGAACACAAGTAGTAGGGCTTATTCCCTTGATATCCGCTAAGGTCCAACCTATAGCGGTCTTGTACTTCTTAAGCACACCAATCAAATCTTTCTCTTGCTTCTCACTAAGCATTGAAGACACAATAACCGGTAGTGTGTCTCCGTCTCCAAGATAAGCATACTTCAAGTGACTAGGGAGTTCTTTAAGTTCTAACTTTGGGGCCTCTTCCACACTTGGTCGAAATTTTGTTGTGGCACTTGGAATTGACAAGAACGAGTTCTTCATGTAAGTAGGGGTGGCGTCTAGTTCGGCAGCCACTTTTCTAAGGCTCGGCAGCATTGTATATAGCTCGGCATCATTGGTTGCCGTTGCACATTCTTGCTTGGCATCACTTGGTTCGGCCTCTTCTTGTACTCGTTCTCCCATCTTGTCAAATCCGACCCCTTGCTCAATCGCTAATTGCTATGCGTCGAGCGAGGTCGACATTACTTGTTCGACCTCCTCCAAAATATCAATGGCACAACCTTCCTTTAAATCAACATTCGGGAACTTCATGGCGTCAAACACATTAAACTTGATCACCTCACCATCAAACTCCATAGTTAGGTTGCCCTCGGCCACATCAATCTTAGTGCGCGCGGTCCTCATAAATGGTCGCCCTAGAAGCAATTGAGTGTTGTTGACCGGCGAATCCTCCATTTCAACCACATAAAAATCGGCGGGGAATATCAATTGGTTGACTTGCACCAACACATCCTCTACATAGCCTTCCGGATATTTGCTTGAGCGATCCGCAAGTTGAATGATGACATTATCCTTCTTGAGAGGCCCTATACTCAACGTTTGATACACATTGAGTGGCATGACATTGATCGATGCTCCCAAATCCAACATAACATCCTCAAACCGTGTATTGCCTATGACACAAGGCACATTGAAGCTCCCCGGATCCTTCATCTTTGGTGGCAACTTCCTTTGAATAACGGCCGACACCGTCTCGCTCATAGTTACCACACGAGTCTCCCTAGTATGCCTCCTCGCCGTACAAAGCTCCTTCAAAAACTTAGCATACTTTGGCACTTGCTTAATGCACTCCAACAAAGGGATGTTGACTTGCACTTTCCGGAATATCTCCAATACCTCTTCATCGGACTTGTCCTTCTTCGTTCTAGCAAAGCGTGAAGGGAATGGAGCACTTGATGTTGGCACCCCTCCCTTGCTTTCTTGGCTCGGCAATACCTCATTCTTTGATGTGGCGGGATCGTACTCGAGCTCGTTACGCAGCCCCTTGTCTTGTATACCATGGCCGGCATCATACCCTTTTCCGGTGGCATTCTTCTCGGCATCATTGCCCTTGCCGGCATCAACATGCTCGGCAACACCATGCTCGGCATCTCCATCATGGCTGCCGGCAATGACAGGTCCGGCAGCCCTCTCGTCTCCCTTAATACCCTGAGTCACTCGCTTTTTCTTTGGACTTGTTGGAGGAAACAACTCTCTTCCGCTTCGAGTTTGAATCACTTTGGCTTGCTCGTTCCTCGGATTGGGAATAGTATTGCTGGGCAACTTCCCTTGCTCATTAAATCTTCCCATAAAATCCACAACTTGCCCCATTTGAGTCTTGAGCTCACCAATGTCCTTTTGATGATTTTGTTGCCCCGCGAGTAGTGCTTGAGTAGCACTTGACAAAGATTGAATCAAAGCATCGTAATTAGGGTTGCTCGGTGCGGCTTGGCCTTGGCCTTGGCTCGGCCCTCCTTGTGGCTGGTTCGGTAATGCCCCAAAAACTCCTTGGTTCGGCATGTATGGCTGCCGAGGCACATATGGTGGCCTCGGTGCAAATGATGCTCCTCCCTCTCTCGGTTGCATAGGTGCCCTAAGCACGTTGTCATTGTTCGCCCATCGAAAGTTCGGATGATCATTGAACCTTGGATTGAAATTTCCAAATCGTTGGCCTCCTTGAAAACCAATTGCATTGCACTCCTCAACTCCTTCACTAACTCCAAATTGAGGGCATTGGTCGGTCTCATGGCCCTCGGTACAAATACCACATACACTAGCACGCTTCTTCATCAAATTACTCACCAAGTCGGTGAGCTTGTCCACTTTATCTTCTAACTTTGAGCTCGAAGACGTCTCATGCACTTTCTCATTCCTTTGCACATTGCCTCGTGCCATGCCAAATTGTTGGTTGTTCAAGGCACGAACTTCCAACAAACTTCTTGCCGCACCGGCATTCAACTCCAAAAAGCTACCTCCCGCGGCCGAGTCAAGAAACTCTCTCTCCATGACACGCAATCCCTCATAGAAATATTGTAGCAAGAGTCCATCGCTAATGCCATGCGATGGACACAAAGAAACTAGGGACTTGAACCTCTTGTAGTAGTCGAAGAAAGTCTCATCTCCGGCTTGCTTCACACTTGTTATTTGCTTCCTCAAATCAGTAATACGTGAAGCAGGAAAGTACTTGAGTAAAAACTCATCCATCATAGTGCTCCACGAAACGATACGTCCGCGAGGCACCTCAAACAACCACTCCTTCGCTTGATCTTCTAAAGAAAACGGAAATGCCTTCATTTTGAAGTGTTGCAAATCGGTCCCTCTTGGACACATAGACTCCGTGGTGAAGTTAAACCACTGCAGATGCTTGTTAGGATCCTCACTTGGCATCCCATAAAACGACTTCAGCTTATGGAGGAATCCACTCCTCAATTCAATCTCTCCAGTCTTGTCAGTTTCCAAGGGAGGATAAGTAATATTAGAAGGAGCAACTCCAGCTCCAGCAACATGACCATTCTGTGATCTGATTGATGCCATGATCTCTTCTTCTTCTAATTCGGCAAAGGCTTCAAATTCTGGATTCTGAAGTTCACACGATGATGACACTACTGATGGGGAGCTCGGTAGATTATCTGAAACTGACGGCACAATAGGGGAGGATGGTACGGATGATGCTACTGATGAACTGGTTGGTGACGATGGTGGTAATGGCACAAAACGAGCAATAGCGAGTTCTTGGTCTAAACGTTGCAAACGGCCTTGAAGATCTCTTGTCCAAATACTAGATTCGGACATGCACTATTTCTGAAATTTGCAACATTTAAACAAGTTAGAACATCGTAAAGAAATAGAAAGCAAGAATATACATCATTACAAGCCACGGCATTGGCGATTACACAACAAATTTCAAACAATGATACACAAAGTCACAATCGGCAACACACAAGAACACACGGCAAAGAACAAAAATTTCGGCAAAGAATTAATATGGTTCGGCCACAAGAGTAGAAAAATCGGAAAGTTCATGAGCATGTAATCGCTAAGTCTAATTTCTTTTAAATTTTTGTTCTCACTCTCGAAGTACGTGGAGCAGAGGAGATAACGGTGCAATGGACTGATACAGCCCCCGGTAGTATCATGCTTAATCCGATATACCTCAAGAGTTTGAACCACACAACATGTTTTATCTTTGAAGAAAATAGGCCACATATGTCAAGTTATGTTCTAGCGCCTAAAGTGAGGTGATGCTTCGGCACAAGCTGTCGACTAGGTCGTGCGGATTTTACGTTTCAAAGGTCATTACAATCACGGAGGGCGAACCCCCTACAGGAACCAGGCAGGACTCGTTGTTGGACACCATGGAGGGCGAACCCCCTATCGACTCACTCACCGAGAATGAACATCAGTCTATGGGCCTTGAGATCCAGTTAAACAAACCTGAGAACCATATCTATGATAATAACTTCCCCATACTTTGTAAAACAAACACGGATCCCTAGCGGTCTCAAGTGTTGATTAAAACCGCCCTCAACCTCATAAAAATAATACCAAGTTAGCGTCTTTATGCGTGGGGGGCCAACGATGGACTAATTCCAACATTGCAGGGCCCGTTTCCCAATCTACACAAAAACATACCTAACATGGCATCACTCGTATGAAGGGTTATGGTTATGATCAACAAAAGAGGCTTCACCTACATGTTACACTTTAGAAACTACAATAAACTCAAACATACACAACACTATCAACTTCCTAGAAATTAAACTAAGCGATCACCAACATACATCATTATACATCATGCAACTTCCAAAATTTAAACTCTACATGCCGAAGCATATTTCTACTTTACAAAATCCCAAAATAAAATTAAAAGTTACAACTTTACAACTTCACAACAAAATTTCCAGCAACATATATACACAACAAATTCATAAAACAAGCTTTTATAATCCCCGGCAACGGCGCCAAAAATTGGTGTGACCCGAAGCTCGCACACAATAATAAACCCTACAATCGTTAGTAGTATAAGCAAGTAGGGATCGTTCTAGGCCGGGGATTAAGGGTACCTGAAATATGTAAATGTTAATACAAAAACATATACAAATATACAAAAACGTCACATTTGGGGGAATGATATGCGTCGGCAGCAAGGCTGCCCTCTAACATCTAGGCATGAAAATAAATCCTAAATTACTATTTACAAGTTTGGTCGACATCTTTCACACAAAGCACTCCACACTCAACTCTTTAACAAGTAAGACTCACACAAAAGAAAGTAAGGAACAAGTAATTAGCATGCATTGAACTTAAACAAGTTTCAACCTACAACTAGAACGTTTCCGATTTTTACCTAGTTGTGAGACTTTTTCTATTGTTTTAAGATCGAGCTTTCGCGAGGTGATCCTAAAGGTTATGCTACCTTATACAAGTAATAGCATTGAAGCTCTAAAGTCTATAGTTGAAGACAAGCAAACAAGTAAGGTCGTCAATCTTCTCATTTAACATGCAAGTCCTAAGGTTAACCACTCTAGGTGAGCACAACAAATCAAAGTGATCATACGTCTACTTAGTTCATTATAACTCAAGCAAATTAAACCTAATACCTAGATCATGTTCAAAGACAACACTAAGTATCGATTATAAGCCCTCACCTTAGTTCTAACCGGTTTAAATCCTCAACATGCATCTATACCACTGTCCTAATTATCTAAGTGTACTTATTTTACAAGTTTTATATTACAAATTAGCATGCAAAGACTCAATGAAAACGTCGCCGAGCCCTAAGCAACGAATCAAACAAATATTCAACATGCAATTTATAAAACCAAAATCCAAATTGGTTCATACATAGACATATAATCCAAAACCAAAAATACATGCAAGTTTCATAGACAAAACTATACATAACTACATAAACTTTACTAAACCAAGAGAAGGGAGTGGATCACACTTTTGTAGACACCTTGGATGACTTCGACTCGTGTGGATCCGGCGGATGATGGAAGAGATGGGGCTGCTCGGCAAAGGGCTGTGTCGGCAGGAAGTATACCAAGTTTCGGCAGAAACTTGGGTGAGGTGGTGGTGGTTTTTGGCTTAGGGTTTAAGTAGGATTCTTGGGGACAATTTGGTAGAGTTCTGGCTTTGTGTTTTGGCTTGAGATGTGACAGCTTTTTCTGAATATGAGATGGCTATATATATAGGAAAAGGGAGAGGGGCTGCCGGCAGTCCTTATGCAAAAAGATTTCAGAAAACCTAATGTGATTAGGTTTTGCAACCTTCCTTTCATAGTACAATTAGGTTTTCTATTTCTGAATTTTTCTTCAAGGCTTGGGCTTCACATCTTCATGGACTTCTTGTATGATCATTGGACTTCAATTGATGTGGCTTGGTCCATCGAAAAATCCCCCAATTGCCGGCAGCAACATTAAGCACACAATCTGCCTCTATTCGGCAGCTTCTCCTAGTGTGACTAGGAGAACTTCTTTCTTGTATTTTTCTTCAATGCCATGGCTAGGTGTCTTCCTCTAACCTTCTTAAAGCTTGGACCATCTTCACATATGCATTTGTGCACCATTTGGTCCATTAAAAACAGAAAACACAAAAAGGGGGCAGTAGGTTCCTGGAATCGGCAGATTTGACCTTGTTGTAGTAATTCCGGCTTATCTTCCTCCGTGGAGCTCCGATTGATGCGATTCCAAGTCTCACGTAAACTAGATACATAGGGCCATCTCCCCATAAAATATCTCGGCCAAATTCCTTGCAAGTCGTCGGGAATGATTTTTCGAAGTTGGAACAAAGTCCCAGGAAAATCCTGTAGCCCCTGGATTGGAATGTTCGGACTGCGGTTTTGCAGCCATCTTTTGGGTGACTTCCCGAACTCCGATTGATCTGAAATTTTAACACAACATTCCTCAACATATGAATATTAAGCACGCCAAAATTCGCCAAATTCGGACAAGGATAGATAACAGTTTCGCTCATCTCAAAATCACGAAAAAGACATATTTTACACTATTTTCCAGATTTCTCAAACTTAGTCATTTTTCGGATTCTTAACCATTTTTCACAAAACTCTACCAAATTTGACACTAACTATATTATGACTCAATCTTAAACAAATAAGGGTTAAACAAAGCATAAACGAGGGCATAAGCATGTAATATCGTCGCACATTGTGCTCCTATCAGTACTCGGCGGCATTATTGGAGGTGTTGAATAAGAACCGCAAGGCGTACTCATACGAATGACCGTCTGGGGCGGTTAGTATAATGCCGGCACTGCTTCGCTTGCTGGTAACCGAGTCATCAACATAAAGTTTCCAGCCGCTAGGAAGGCCGGGCTCGACCTTTACCGTACCAGATGACTGAGCGTCCCCCGCGGGATTAATTTGTACCTCGGACATTGGTGTGAGTTCAGATATGAAATCCGCAGCTGCCTGCCCCTTGATAGCCGTCCGGGGGGCATATATTATGTCGAACTCTCCCAACTCCACAGCCCATCGGACCAGTCTGCCGCTGGTTTCCGGTTTTTGCAGGATCTGCCGCAGGGGGTGATTGGTATATAATGTGATGGAGTGGGCTTGGAAATAGTGCCGGAGCTTCCGAGCGCTAGTGATGAGGGCTAGGGCCAGTTTTTCGATATCCAGGTACCGGGTTTCGGCATCGGTGAACCATTTCCTGGCGTAATAGACTGGGAGCTCCGTTGTGTCTTCTTTCCGGAGCAAGACAGCGCTTACAGCGGTGGTTGATGCGGCGATGTATAGGTACAACATCTCCCCCGGGACTGGTTTGGATAAGAGGGGGACAGCGGAAAGATATGCCTTGATGGAGAGGAAGGCCTCCTCGTGCTCTGCAGCCCACTGTATATCCTTGTACTGTTGTGCCTTGAGCAGTTTGAAGAATGGGGTACACTTGTCTGTCAAACGAGAAATGAATCGGGAGAGGGCGGCTAGTTGGCCGGTGAGGTTCTGGACCTGGTTCTTTTCCTTAGGGGCCTGCATGTTCAGGATTGCTTGTACCTTAAGCGGGTTGGCCTCTATTCCCCGCTGATTGATGACGTGGTCGAGGAATAGGCCCTCAGAAATCCCGAATATGCACTTCTTTGGATTCAAGCGCATCCCATACTTGAGCATTTTCCCAATGACCACTGCCTAATCCCGCATGTGGGCACCCGCGGTCAGGCTTTTGACCAACATGTCGTCCACGTAAACTTCCACCGTTTTTCCCATCTCCTGCGCGAGCATTTGGTTAACTACCCGCTGGTATGTTGCTCCAGCGTTCTTTAGCCTGTAGGGCATTCGCTTATAGCAGTACAGTCCCCGGTCCGTTGTGAAGGAAGTATGCTCTTCGTCCGCGGGACACATCCTGACCTGGTTGTATCCGGCGTAGGCATCCATGAAACTGAGGAGCTTAAACCCGGAGGTCGAATCGATGAGCTGATCGATTCTAGGGAGCGGAAAACTGTCCTTTGGGCATGCCCTGTTAAGGTTGGTGAAATCGACACACATGCGCCACTGGTCGGTATTCTTCTTTGGAACCATCACCACGTTGGCCAAACAGCGGGGATACTGGACCTCTCGGATGAAGTCGATGCCCCGTAACTTCTGCACTTCTTCCCTGATTGCCTCGTATTTGGCTGGGTTGAAGGATCGTCTTTTCTGTCTGACCAGGATGCTACCCGGTAAGATACTTAGCTCGTACGTGGTTATGTCTGGGGATATACCGGGCATGTCCGCGTAGGACCAAACACTGCACTATTCTCCCGAAGGAAAGCGATAAGGTCCCTCCTGACATCGGGTCCCAGAACCGTCCCGATGACAATTGTACGGTCCGGGTACTGATCCGAAATGGAAACAATCTCGGTTTCCTCCACTCCCGATGGTCGCTGGGGTTTCATCTTTTCCGCCTCAGAACCGTCTCGGGGGTCAATACTTTGGTCCGGTTCCAACATGTGTTGAGATGCGGTGAAGACCTCGGCCTGTCTCCAACCGCAAGTGACGGCCTCTGCAAAGTACTTTCGGGCGACCCTCTGGTCGCCACGGATGGTGATGAACCCTGTGGGAGATGACATTTTCAGCATCAGCATGTGGCCCGCTATAAACATCTGGAGCTTTCATAACCCCGGCCTACCAATGATGCCGTTGTACGAGGATAAACAATCCACGATAATAAATTCGAGATGCTCCTTTCTTGTTCTGTCTCCCGTCCCGAAGATCAACGGTAAGTAGTCTGAACCCAAGGGTTGAACAACCTCCCCGGAAAAGCTGATTAGTGGCTCGTTGTGTTGGGATAATTTGTCCCGGCCCCGGTGCAAACCTTTGTATGCCTCCCGGGACAATACGTTAACCGAGGCTCCGGTGTCGATCAACATCCTGCTAGTTATCCAATGGTCTATCTGAACCGTAGTGAGGAACGGGTCGTCGTGCGGTTGGATTAAGTCCTTCGGTTCCTCATCCTCGTCGACCGTGACGGAGTTCCACCCGGTTTTGGCAGCATGACTGCTCCCGAAGGCATATACCTCCTTCCCTAGGATCGACCGCAAGCATCGCTTCTTTGAACTTTTGGTGAGCCGGTCAATGTGAGCCCCGCCGTGGATGACGTTGATACTGCCGTGAACCTCGATCTGCGCAGGAATCTGAGTTCGTATGGCCCCCACATCTCGGGCTCCTTGCCTGTATTGCTGCAGCTTGCCGGCCTTAATCTGATTGTCCACCGCCGCCCGTAGGGCCTGGCAGTCATTAGTCCGGTGGGTTGCCTCGTTATGATAGGAGCAGTATTTTCCCGTCTGAATCTGGGTTAAATTTGCCAGAGGGTGCCTCCTTGCCTCCGGTGGGGGGATAGCCTCTCGGTTGTCGGCGAGGATGCGCTCATAGGAGGTGGTCAATGTGGGGGGGGGGGTCCGCCGGCATGATGGCCAAAGGCCGTGCTGGTTACTTCGGAGGCATTATGGCCAGAGGCTGCTGCGGTTGGTTCCGTGGTTGAATAGCTTGTGGATGCGCCCGGTGGTAGGGCGCGGGTCTTCCGCCGCTCGCGCTACCGCCACTGCCCTCAGTCCGGCGAGGGTACTGACTGATTCCACCCCCGGCCTTCCCCCGGGACCAAGGCTTCGGTTCCTGGGCCTGACGCCAGGTCCAATTATCCCGGCGGGGAGGTGGCGGGTCGTCAGATTGTAGCTTTGGTGGGGGGCCCCCATAGACGTCGTGTTCCGCCTGCGCGTGCCTGACGGCCATGGCCATAAGTTCGTCATACCCCTGCGGTCTGTCAATTTGGACAGCATAGGAGAACTCTCCGGTTTGCAACCCTTGTTTGAATGCCATTTCGGCGATTCCGCTATCGAGGTTCCGTACTCCGGCCGCGGCGGTTTGTCAACGATTAACAAACGCCCGCAAGCCCTCGTTGTCCGACTGCATGCATTGGAAAATGACCGCCGAAGACTGGGCTCCCTTAGTACAAAGGATGAACCGGCTAACAAATTTGTCAGCTAGCTGTTCAAATGATTCAATCGAGTTCGCTGGTAGTTCGTAGAACCATCCCAACGCCTCCCCCGATAGCGATTCTTAGAATATATTGCAACAAACGGCGTCGGGATAACCCTTGGCCCCTGTCTGCGACCTGAAACGATCCAGATACTGGAACGGGCAACCCGTCCCGCTGTATGTCAGTTTCAGGGTTTTCATCATGTCTGGTCTCCCGTCCTCTAGTATTTGGCGGGAGAAAGGCCCGATTCTCTCACCGAAACGCGCGCTCACGGGCTGGCGAGTCGTCCTCTTCTCGCTGGCCTCTACTCGGGTCTTCATATGTGCTACTGAGGCAGATAGTGCCCGGATAGCCCGCGCGGTGGATCATGTTTCTCCTTCCGAGGACTCGCTAGTTCGTAGTGGGAGTGGGGGTGGGGGTGGTCCGGAACTTTTTAAAACTTCGGGAAAAAGATCCACCGGGACGTGGATGGTTTTCTTTCCCAGACCGGACGATTGTCCCTTTTCTGGACGTGTGGATCCCGTTCGACCTCCAGCTGCCCCTAGTGCCCGGGTCAACGTCGCGATCTGCCGCTCTCCCTTCTCCAGTGCGGCCAATAGGGTAGTGTTAACTGCCTCCATCTTCTGGCATCGGGTCTCTGCCCTCAGTCGGTCCCGATTGCCCCCTTCCCGCAATCAAGCGACCTCCGCCTTCATTTTTTCTATATTTCCAGTCAACGGACTTGGGGCGGAGCTCGTGGCATTTTTCGGTTCCCAGCCCCGAGTATTCCCGGACAACTTTCCGGCTGGGTGTTGCGTTCCGCTAACTTTCTTGGTGCCGACTTCCAGATCCGGTCTTTCCGCCATGACTCTGCGAATGTGCAATTTTTTGTTGGTTTCTTGACTGGTAGAGCAACACAACTTTTTGTAACTCTTCCCACAGACGGCACCAATGTTTCTGTCAGAATCCGGGTGACCTGTAGATACCGGTGGAGTAAGATGTTCCCAGTGGGGTAGGTTCCGTACGGGTCTTTGCTATCTTATAAGATACCGGGCAGGGCCCTCCTATTACACTCCGATGGTTAAGTCAGTACGGTAATGGTAAAGTATAACTTAACAAGAGTGAATAGTTGGAGTCCATGTTACCTATAACTGAAGGTGGTGGTGCTCCTTTATAGACAGCCAAGGGCGAGGGCTGGCATCACCCTTCGATGTGGGACAAATGCCCTTCTGCATGTATGGTATGGCTCCTCTGGTCCCATGTACAGCGGACCAGCACCCCCGGTCCCCGGGTCCTAGCGGCATGAGAGTCTGGCTGGACCTCGAGGTCGGGTACCTGGCTTCCTGCCCCGGGCTCCGGATCTATCCCGGGAGCCCCAAGGCGGCTGGTATGGTGGCCTAAGTAGCCCTCTTGTGGCTACTGTCAACATATATATATATATATATATATATATATATATATATATATAGTCTCTATCCAGAGTGAACCTTCGCTTTGAACTTACCGTGCGAAGTTCAGTTTTCTGCACACTTTTCGATATAATTTTAACATCTCCACCATTCAGATGTTAGATACATATATGTAGATCGTCTTTGTCAAATTTCATTCAATTTGGTGATCGTTAAGGTATCGAAACTATATTAAATCAATATACAAACCGAATTTGTTTAACCTGAACTGTTCGTCTAAATCACCATATCGAAAAGCCAAATGATTGTCAAGTTGGATGAAATTTTGCAGAGACAATCTACACATTAGATTCTAACATCTGAACGGTGGAGATATTAAAATATAACCGAAATGTGTGCAAAAAACTGAACTTCACACGGTAAGTTCAAAGCGAAGGTTCGCTCTGAATAAAAACTATATATATATATAGTTCCTATCTGAAATTAATGTGCGAACTTCTTTTTTTGACACACTCTTTTGTCATATTTTCACATCTCCACCGTTCAGATGTTTGAACCTAATGTATAGAACATTCCTACAAAATTTCATCTAATTTGGTTACTGTTAAGGTATCGAAACTATATTAAATCAATGAACAAACTGAATATGTAACCTGAACTGTTCGTGTAAATCACTAGTATGGAATGATATGTAGGATAGAGATATACTTAATTAGATCAAGGAAACGCATTGATACAGTTAATTAGATAGAGTCTGTGAAATCATATGCAGGAAGAATTTCATTTAAGGACGAGGATCAGAGAGAATACCCTTAGTTATAGTTTAAACACGCCCGTAACAAAAAGCAACACTAAAAACACGCCCAAACCCAGCGGCCAAGCGCAGGCCTAAACCATAATAGTTATGATACATAATGAGGAGAGTTTGTTCTCTTACAAAGTGACGAGGCAAATCCCATTAGATTAAGGTTTACTGAACAGATCAATACATGAGAAATAAAGACTAAATTATTACATCAAGTTAAAACCGGTGTCACAAGTTGAAATTATGAAAAGCTCATTTCTGAACACCATTTCAGACATTCCCACCATCTGCAGAAAAAAAAAACAGAGAGAGAAGTTAACATCACATAAGAATCCTGAAACCAGCTGAACAGATTATAGATGAAAAGACAAGCTCAATGAGGACAGATTGGGATTTGCAACAATTTTCATATAAGCAAACCTCCTATAACTGTGAAATGTGTCCAAAGTGATGGTGTGTAAAACGACAAAATCAATAGCATTGGTCATGAAGTTAGATAAACTGATCTAACTCAAGTCCTATTGAATCATAGCAATCTAATATACAAGTATGCAATTAGTTAATTAATCTGCAGCACAACAACAAAAATAGAGAATTAGTTAATTAATCTGCAGAGCATAAGATAAAGGCAAAACAAACTCGACAATAATACCCCATGACTCTCAGGTTAGCGTTTGTAAGTAAGGAACATATTCAGAGATACACATGAAAGAAAAGAAGATAAATAAAATGTAAGGATTCTCTAAACAACAACCTTGTCTCGAATTTTCTATCTCCTTGTTGCATCGATTGATTATGTCCTGGTTGATACGTTTCGAGGCCTTGATCGCGTCTTGAACCATAGGTGTGACCGTTACGAGGAATCCAACCCAAGCGACTCCAACAATGGCGCGTTTGAGAGCATAGACCACGTCGGACGGGGATGCCATAAGAGAACTGGAAAAATTGGGGATTTTTCTGGAGAGCGGGGTTGTTCTGATTTTAGGGTTCGCTAGACCATGTGTGTCATTATATACTACTGGACATATAGGGTGCTGGTCTGTATTGGGCCTTTTTATTTCATGTGTTGGGCCTTTTTGGTGCATGTGTTGCCCTTTTCTTTTTGTTTTTACTTTTCAGGTTGGATTCTCATTTTTTTTTTAATTGGTTTATGGCTGATGGCGATTTTGTAGTTTGATTTCAAATTTTTCAGTTTGCTTTGCAGACTTGGCTGCGAGTTTCAACCGTATCAAACATATAAATATTCAAGTCACGTCATGAAATGAGTGATGATCAGATATTTGGGTTTGTGCTTTCATGCTTTGTTTTGTTTTGATTTCAATTTTAGGTCTTTTATTTTGGGGTTTGATTATATTGGTTATTCAATTATATTATAATGAATTTTTTTTAGTATTACAATGATGGTTAGATGAGACAAGAAATAACTAAAACATGGTTATTAGACCTTTATATATTACAGCATGAATTCATTATTTGGTTTGTAAACGAACCCCCTTTAAATTTGGGCTTCATTCATTCCCATTTAGATATTGGAAAATGAAATTTTCTTGCATTTTGTATCTATGTAATTAGAAAATTTAGTGTACTGTAATGTGTTCATTTTTGTTCCAGGTATTGATCTATCCGTTAAAACATATGTGTTTCAGGTGTGTCTTTCTGTTGCAAGGTCAGTTTGTCTCTCTCTGCCTCTGTTTATATACATGTTTGTGTTATATGTATGTTCAAATATTGATTGTGTATAGGATCTATATGGTAGCTAAAATAGGTTGAAGATTTGCTTCAGTTTGGGTTGTGTTCCTTGATTGTTAGTTTTGAGGTTTTCAAATATGCCTATGGCTCTTTTTCATTTGCTGTTTTTATTTTGCAGCCTCATAAAAACTCACAATACTCAGGTAACTAATTCCTTGCTAGAATTTGTGACTACTAAAGAGTTGTTTGTTTAAATTTGGTTTCCCTGGGATAGCGGTCCTTATGCATATTGATTGACTGAAGTTGATGTAAAAAATATACATTAACGAGTCATATAGAAATCCAATTACATGTGGTGTAAAGTATGAGTTGTGTGAGTTATGGCTTTCGATTTCAGGTATGGTCAGTTTGTTGTGAAATGTTCTAAATGTGGGAGAAACTATTGAAAGGAAAAGTAATACACCGAATAAAAAATTTGTTCCAATTATAGCAAGTGCTAAACTAATGTGTTAATACCTTAAGTAACCTTCATAACAGGTAATGTAAATAATGCATTATACGACTAGATTTTAGGCCTGTGTATGCTTCTAGCATTGACCAACAGGTAAGTGTAGCGTAGTGGATTGTTTTAGGTGCTAGGCTTGCTGTCTGCTTCTCATCTAACATTTATTACAATTGACATTATCTTTTATGCATTTTCAAGTTACTAAGGAGAACCTGGGTGCCAAGAACTACTGAATGAAAATTAAAGTAAGTAGGGGGTTTTGGTCGTCAGAATCATCTGGACCATTGAGGATGGAATTAAGAAAGAGGGACCATTGAAAAGGTAAGAAACTTTTTTTTTGGGCTAATTGGGTATTGGTCTGCTCAATTTCTGACGAATCTACGATGTAGTTAAGTAAAAATTTCACGTTATATAAGTAATTGTTGTGTTGAGAATCTGGAAAAAATATTTTAGCTCAAATTGGGGGATTCCATTGAACGAGCAGATGTGTGTGAGACTTTAAGCTTCAGGCAAGCTTCTTATTTGATTGATTGGTTTTAGTGCATGTAATTTTTGGTGGTGCATGTGAAGATGAAAGTTAAATGACTGTTTAATATCATCTTGAATTAGAGACAAATTTGCTATCTTAATTTTATTTGGATTCTTTATAAGTTTTTTAAAAATTGATGGCAAATATTAAACAACTGTATTACCTCAAAAGAGATCATAATGAATTTCCTACTAAAATCAACGGTGTTAACACCACACAAATACTTTACACATTCGGATTTGTGATCAATATCATATTGCAATAACATATTTCATGTGGGTTATTATTCATAGATTTGGTCTCGGGTTAAATTTCTTGGGGTGACGAATATTTGTGTAAATATTATATGGTTTGCAGTAATTTGCACTTCAAGGGGCCTCAATAGTCCAAATTGATAATGAGGTCAGTGGAGACTTCCAATATGCATTAGAGAAATGGAAGAAAGAGTTTGCAGTATGCAGATCATTAACTTGAATGCTACATATGAGTACTATAGAAGTTGAATGTGAAGCATGCATATTATCTCTCAATGGAGTATCTACTGGTTTGACTTTGGTCTCTATCTGTCCAGCTTCTGAAAACTACTTTGCTTTGTATACATTGCTAAATAATGGTAACGTATGTGTTTCTGTCAGAATCCGGATGGACCTACAGATACCGGAGGAGTAGGATGGTCCCGGTAGAGTAGACTTCGAGTGGGTCTTGTTGTCTTATAGGATACCGGGCGGGGCCCTCCTATTACGCTCCGATGCTTAAGTTAGTACGGTAATGATAAGGAACAGATTGAGCGGGAATGAGTAATTGAAGTGAATGTTACCTATAACTGAAGGTGGTGGTGCTCCTATATAGGCAGCTGAGTGTGAGGGCTGGCCTCACCCTTCGATGTGGGACAAGTGCTCTTCTGCATATATGATATGCCTCATCTGGTCCCAAGTATGGCGGACTGGCGCCCCCGGTCCCCGGATCCTAGCAGCATGGGAGTCCGGCTGGACCTTGAGGCCGAGCACCTGGCTTCCTGCCCCGGGTCCCGGATAGATCCCGGGAACCCCTAGGCGGCGGGTCTGGTGGCCTAGGTAGCCCCCTGGCGGCTACTGTCAACAAGTCCCCCAAGTTCCCGGTCAAGTGCAATCTTGAATGGGGACTTATCCGTCTCGAGGCCACCAGACCCGCTGGGATACAACCCACCGGCTGCGTAGCACGGAAGCGCCACCTTGCTTGCGTTTCGCGCTTCGAAAGCGGAAGCGAAGCGGAATCGCGTCGGAAGCGCTCGGAAGCGTGCTTCCGAGAAAAGGAGGTTTTGGAAGCGCTGTGGAAGCGTGAGTTTCCTATTTGGAAGCGTGGCGGAAGCTTTACACAAAAAACCCTAGAATTTCAATTCAAAAATTCTCCTTACCTGGGTTGAATCGGTTCAATTCCTTCCATAGAATTGACATGCAGGCTGAGGCCTTCCATTCCCGACCGAAATCGGGTCAAACGGTGGCCGGAGGAGCGAGCTCCGGTTCGAGGCAGTCGAACCCTCTCCGCCTTTGTACGCCTAAACGGCGGCGAATCACGCCGCGCCACCACCACAGACTTGAAGAGGAGGCCGAGACGGTCCGAACGTGACCAGTGCGGCGGTCCAATTCGGTCGGACGGCGGAGAAAGGAGATCGACGACGGAGGTCGGTGCAGAGGCTCGGGACCGAGTCGGGGAGGAAGAAAGAAAAGAAAAAGAGAGAAAGAAAAAAAAGAAAAAAAAATGTTAAATATATATTTTTTATTTATTAAAGTAAAAAATTAAATATATATATATATATATATATTATTTTATTCCAACGCTTCCAAAACGTACCCGCTTCCAATTTTTTCTCAAAAAAAACGCTTCCGCGTTTCCAAACGCTTCGCTTCCACGTACCCGCACCCGATTCCATGCAACTTAGCCCACCGGTCCCCAAGTCCCCCAAGTCCGCGTTGAAGATTGGACTTGGCCGGGCGTTCGAGAAGACCTGTTATGAATGTGCGATGATGTTTAATGATGTATGTGAACAATATGTATACAGATATGATGATGTGACACATGGGACTCGTGATAAGGCGTTGAAGTACGCCGTGTTGTGTTGTGTCCCCGGAATACTGGGCAAGTGAAGAGCGGGGCGGGCTAGTCCCCCAAGTGCAACCTAATCTTTAAAGTAGCCAGTAGTGTACTATAAATGTCCTAGGTACCGGTTGTCAAATTTCCCGGTGGTGGAGATATCAGGGTTCAAGAAAGATTTCCGGTGGGTCTGGGCACGATTTTATTATCAGCCGCCGCCCCACGTGCCTCAGCTTATGTTGGTGCAAGCGTGAGAACTGTGAGGGGTTTCGAGCCCTTGGGAAGAGTGATCCCTTTTTCAGAGATCGAGTCCAATACGGTGTGTTGCACCGGTCACCACACTGCCTTGTTGTTACGGGCGTGAGTGAATGCAGAGTTTCTAGCCTGCGGGAAGAGTCGTCCCTTTTTCAGAGAAGCTAGTCTTCCAGGTTTATAAAGCCCTTATGAGGCCGTGGTTGGTGCTAGCATGTCCGTAGGAATTTGTCGATGTGCACACCGGTTATCCCGTAGGAATGATACTTACCCGCCGTAGTGGATTTGGTGAGGTACCGGAGGCGATCAGTCAGCCGGGGTAAAGTAGGATCACTGGTGTCTGGGCCGTGATGGCAGGCCGAGAGTCCCCGACACTCGCACGCAGGACAAGTGGCTGCGCGTGACGACGTATTGTGTTAGTGGTGAAGGCCATACGTCTCGTCATTTGACGGTTGCATGGGAAGTTATTACTGTCGGAGCACGTGGGCTGTCCACCTAGGTTGAAATTTGTGGCTGGGATTGTCTCGCTTCTCGGGACACCGTAATTGTCCTTTAGGAGAAGCCCAACGTCTCACTCCCCCTATAAAAGATGTGCTTCGTTTTCTTCACGCCCTTCCTACTGCTCCTCTGCGTTGAGAAATACAGCTTTTGAGAGAAACACGATCAGGATAGAAATTGTGTGCTGGATACCGCCACTTCCAAGAAAGGATTACTGCATATCATGGGATCCAGAGTACCAAGCGAAGAGGCCGGCCCTTCCACCAGGGGTGCGTTAGAAAGTGGGGCACAGAGGTCGACGGGCGGGAGGCCCTCCCAATACTTTGTGTCGGACGGCGAAAAGACCGTGTACTGCGACGAGCCCGGTCGGAGTATGACTCCCGCATAAATTAGGGAGTTCAGGGCGAAGTGGGGAATACCCTCCTGCATCCAGCTAAGGCCGTTGAGGCTTGGGGAATCGGCCTGCAACCCGGAAGAAGGGTGGGTTACCGTTTACAAGGATCAGATGCGGCACGGGCTGAGTCTTCCGCTGCCTGAGTTTGTTCAGTACCTACTGAGCATGATAAACCTGTCTCCCGCTCAGCTTCCCAGTAATCAGTGGAGGCAAGTGCTGAGCCTTGGATGCCTGTATAGCTTGTGTAACATGGGGTGGCCAACAGTAAATGAGTTCCGGGCATTGTACAAGGTGAGCTACTGCAGAAAACCCCAAGCCGCTGGGTGTGTGACGTTCTCCGCTCGTGAAGGCTGCCCAGCGGTTACGCACCTCCCATCGAACATTGCGGACGGATGGAGGAAAGTAGTGGTGATGGCGGGTGGTAAGTGGCAGTGGAACCCTAAGTATCCGGTTCCGGGGGCATATCAACCGATCAGGGACCAGTCGTACCAGGTGACCGATCTGGGACGGTGCCGAATGGCCCGGATACTGAACTGCTGGGACCCTCTGGGCCGGAGCTCGTATAATTTCATCAGATGGAACGTCTTGGAGATATGTGGGATGGGGAGGAGACCTGGTAAGTGCCCTGCTATATTTTGTTGTGTTATGATGTTGCATACTGGGTGTGCGTTCTAACTGGAATTTGTCGTGCAGCACAATTCCTCCGGGTTCTCCTCCGGAGGGAGGAAACTATTGAGATGGACGATCAACTACTCGCTCAAAGGCTGGCGGACATGGGAGAAGAAACCTCGAAGACTGTTGTGGACCCGGATAATGAGGAGCCGACCGTGTACGATGATACGGTATCCATGGACATTCCTAAGTCCGGGTATCCCGGGCCCGTGGTGGAGAGGAATCGGCCTCGTCCGGGGAATACCGGTCAGGAGGATACGAGAGCCCTGGGTAATGTAGAGTCTCCCGGCTCTTCCGGTACCCGGGGACTAAGTCGAATCCCTGCGCCCCCGCTGAAGAGAAAAACGGCCGAGCCAGGTCCCGCTCGGGAAGGTGGTGCCAAGGAAGGTTCCTTCAAAAGGACACGGATCACCAAGGCCTGCCCCTCGAAGAATACCGAGGCCGGTTCTGGTGGCCGGGCTAGCCAGATGTCTCCCGCTCTTGTCAAGAAGGATGGGCCCTTCGCCCAATCCATGATGAATTTCATCAGGGGCCTGGGCCTTGATTGCGTGGCCCCCCAGGACATGTCGCCGAGTGACTGTCGTAGAGAAGCCATAGAACTGGCTCTGCGGGTAAGGTTTATTTCGTCAAGTTGTTGGATAGCGTTGGTCTGTCCGATGTCGTACTGATCCGATGTCGTTGTTGTAACCTGCCGTCGTTTGTTTCAGACAGCACACACTCTCTACGTCACGGAGGTGAGTGAGGAGAGCCCGAGTTTGAAAAGACAGGTGGCGGACCTGATTAAGCAACGGGACCTGCTGGAGGCGAGGCTGCTCAAAGAAAGTACCAAGGCAAAGGAGCTTGTCGAGCGGTCGCGGAGGCAAGAAGCTGAGCAGGACGAAAGGATCAAACGTCTGGAGGCCCAGCTTGCCGAGTCATCCGGGCGGGTAGTGGAGCTGGAAGCAAAGAATGAGGTGCTTGAAGGCCAGGTGGTGTTGGTGAAGGAAGGGGTGGAAAAGCTAGCGGAAGCCCGGAGAGTGGCGGATATAAACAAGTGCATCGATGAGTTCGTCGAATCGGTCAATTTCCACGAGATGCTGGACGCCGCCCGCACGAGGTGTATCGACAAGGCCTATTTGGAGTGGACTGAACTGAGCTGGTTGGATGCTGAGAAGATGGCGGCCGGGATAGCGAAAAAGGAACGACTAGAGCAGGAGGAGTCTCTCAAGGTCGGTGGATCAGGCCCTTCCTGTGCCGATGAGGCCGAATAGCGGTACCAGATTCTACCGGGGCTATACCGGCGGTTTTGTATAGACTTGAGTTAGGATAATGTAGCATGGATCCATGGTAGTATGCATGTTACTTTATTGTTTTCATTGAAGAGAGTATGTTTGGAATATCACTACAGTTTTATTGAACCATATTATCCGAATGAATACATAGGTTGCCCGGACAGTCTACCGGGGTTACAAAATCCTACTTGGGATAGTAACGGAGGTGTTGTATGTTCCACGAGCGGGTGGAGTACACCCCATCGCTGTCTATGATGTGAAAAGTCACTGGGCCCACAGCTGCTGTGATTTGGTACGGGTCCTCCCATGTGGGTTCCAAACCTAGGACCTTCTTTTAGACTCTCCTCATAACCCAATCGCCCACTTGTAGCCTTCTTTCCTGGACCTTGCATCATAATTTTAGACCCTTCCGCTGGGTATTTCCATCTCGATGGGAAGGACCGCCTCGCTGCCAAATGTCATGCAAAATGGGGTCTCTCCCGTTGCCTCTGTAGCAGTTGTCCGGATTGCCCACAAGACCGCTGGCAGTTCCTCTGCCCATAAACCCTTCTTATCGTCCAACTTCTTCTTGAGCAGCGGTTGGTTATTTTCTTTGAAGCCGCTCCCATGCCAGGCCAAAAATATCCTGCCCGGAGAGACTTATGTGTTAGTGATCGGGCACCGGAATGGTTACCGCATACTCTCTTATGAATTTCCCGCATTATGGCCTCCCCGGACTCGGTGGTTATGCATTTGAGGTAGGGGAAGCTATGCCCTCTCCGGTACAGCTTGCCGCTCAGCAGAATATACCTGGCACATCGAAGGTGTAAGCGCATGGCCTCCACCTTGTCCTCCGGGGCAACCTTGTCGATCAAGTACCTCCTTATCGGGTCCATCCAGCTAGGGGGTGCCTCCTCTATGGCAAATATCTCGGATATAGTCCTGCCTATGCTCGGTTTTTCCAAGGTTTCGATCCTGGCCTTGCAGTATTCCGGGGCATAATCCATGGTGGCCAATCTTGCCAAGGCGTCCGCGTGCCTGTTCTGCATCCGGGGGACGTGTCGGAGGGTCACTCCCGCAAATGGGCCCATGAGAGCCTTGGCTAGTGCCTGGTAGGAGGCCATCTGAGGCTCTTTTACCTCAAACACCCCGTTGACCTGGTTGACCACGAGGCTGGAATCGCTGTATACTTCCATAGAGGGAATTCACATCTCCTTGGCCAGCTGGAGGCCAGCAATGAGCGCCTCGTACTCAGCAGCATTATTGGAAGTGTTGAACAAGAAACGCAAGGCGTATTCGTACGAGTGACCATCCGGGGTAGTCAATATGACACCGGCACCACTTCGCTTGCTAGTAACCGAACCATCAACGTAAAGTTTCCAGCCGCTAAGGAGGTCGGGCTCAATTTTTACCTTACTGGCTGGCTGGGCGTCACCCGCGGGATTGGCTTGTTCTTCGGACATTGGTGTGAGCTCACATATGAAGTCCGCAGCCGCCTGTCCCTTTATAGCTGTCCGGGGGGCGTATATTATATCAAACTCCCCCAATTCCACAGCCCATCGGACCAACCTGCCGCTGATTTCTGGTTTTTGCAAAATTTGCCGCAGGGCGTGGTTGGTATATAACGTGATTGATGGGCCTGGAAATAATGTCGGAGCTTCCGAGCGCTAGTGATGAGTGCGAGGGCCAGTTTCTCGATGTCCGGATACTGGGTTTCAGCGTCGGTGCCCCTTTCCGGTGTAATAGACCGGGAGCTCCTTGGCCTCTTCCTTCAGGAGTAGGGCGGCGCTCACAGCGGTTGCTGAAGCGGCGATGTACATGTACAACATCTCTCCCGGTACCGGCTTGGACAAGAGGGGAACGGCAGAAAGATATGCCTTGATGGAGAGGAACGCCTCCTCATGCTCTGCGGCCCACTGTATATCTTTGTATTGTTGGGCCTTGAGTAGCTTGAAGAATGGGGTGCATTTGTCAGTTAGGCGAGATATGAATCGGGATAGGGCAGCTAACTGCCCGGTGAGGCTCTGGACCTGGTTCCGCTCCTTGGGTGTCTGCATGTCAAGGATTGCTTGCACTTTAAGCGGGTTGGCCTCTATTCCCCGCTGACTGATGACGTGGTCGAGGAATAGGCCTTCAGAAATCCTGAATATGCACTTCTTCGAGTTCAAGCGCATCCCGTATTTGAGCATTTTGCCTATGACTACTGCCAAATCACGCACGTGGGCGCCTGCGGTCAGGCTTTTGACCAGCATGTCGTCCACGTAAACTCCACCGTCTTTCCCATCTCCTGTGCTAGCATGCAGTTGACTACCCGTTGATACGTTGCCCCGGCGTTCTTCAACCGTAGGGCATTCGTTTATAGCAATATAGCCCTCGGTCCGTTGTGAAGGACGTGTGTTCTTCGTCCGTGGGACTCATCCGGACCTGATTGTATCCGGCGTAGGCGTCCATGAAGCTGAGGAGTTTAAATCTGGAGGTGGAATCGATGAGTTGGTCGATTCGGGGAAGTGGGAAGCTATCCTTTGGGCACGCCTTATTTAGGTTGGTGAAGTCGACACACATGCGCCACTGGCTGGTATTCTTCTTTGGGACCATGACCACGTTGGCCAGCCAGCGGGGATACTGGACTTCCCAGATGAAGTCGATGCCCTGTAAATTCTGTACTTCTTCCCTGATTGCCTCGTATTTAGCTGGGTTGAAGGATCGTCTTTTCTGCCTGACCGGGATGCTGCCCGGTACGATATTCAGCTCATGTGTGGTTATGTCTAGGGATATGCCGGGCATGTCCTCGTAGGACCATGCAAACACTGCACTGTTCTCCCGAAAGAAAGCAATAAGGTCCTTCCTCACATCGGAAGCCAGAACTGTCCCGATGACAATTGTACGGTCCGGGTGCTGATCCGAGATGGAGACAATCTCGGTTTCCTCTACTGCCGATGGGCGCGGGGGCTTCATTTTTTCCGCATCAGAGTCGTCCCGGGGATCAATACTTTGGTCCGGTTCCAAGGCGTACTGAGATGCGGTAAAAACCTCGGCTTGTCTCCAACCGCAAGTGACGGCCTCCGCATAGTACTTGCGGGCGACCCTTTGGTCACCGCGGATGGTGATAAACCTGGTGGGAGATGACATCTTCAGCATCAGCATGTGGCCCGCTATAAACATATGGAGCTTCCATATCCCCGACCTACCGATGATGCCGTTGTACGAGGATAAACAATCCACGACAATAAATTCTAGATGCTCCTTTCTCGTTCTGTCCCCCGTCCCGAAGATCAGCGGTAGGTAGTCCGAACTCAATGGCTGAACAACCTCCCCGGAGAAGCTGATTAGCGGCTCGTTGTCCTGGGATAACTCGTCCCGACCCCGGTGCAAACCTTTGCATGCCTCCCGGAATAATACGTTAACCGAGGCCCCGGTGTCGATCAGCATCCTGCTAGTCATCCAATGGTTTATCTGAACCGTAATGAGGAAGGGGTCATCATGCGGCTAGATGAGGTCCTCCGGCTCCTCATCCTCGCGGAATGTGACGGAATTCCACCCAGTTTTGGCAGCCTGACCGCTCCCGAAGGCATATACCTCCTTCCCTCGGATCGACCGTAGGCACCGCTTTTTTGAACTTTTGGTGAGCCGGTCAATGTGAGCTCCGCCGTAGATGACGTTGATACTGCCATGAATCTCGATCCGCCCAAGGACCTGAGTTCGTATGGTTCCCACATCTCTGGCTCCCTGCCTGTATTGTTGCAGCTTGTCGTCTTTGATCTGATTGTCCACTGCCGCCCTCAGGGCCTGACTGTCACTAGTCCGGTGGGTTGTCTCGTTGTGATAGGAGCAGTATTTCCCGGACTGGGCCTGGGTAAAATTTCTCGGGGGGTGCCTTCTTGCCTCCGGCGGGGGAATAGCCTCTCGGTTGTCGGCGAGGATGCGCTCATAAGAGGTGGTCAATGCGGGGGAGGGATCTGCTGGCATGATGGTCAAAGGTTGTGCTCGTCGCTCTGGAGGCATTATGTGATGACTTGACCTGACCTGGCTAGGGAAGCTAGCATGTAGGTAGGTCACGCATCCCACATTGCTCGGGAGAGAGTGGATGATGTGCTTATATATGCAGAGCTAGCTCAATACTTAAGAACGCGTTTTGGGGGCTCAATGGCTTCGAAGGGGATGGGAACTCCGAAATTAAGCTTGCTGAGCCCAGAGCAATCCCAGGATGGGTGACCTACTGGGAAATTGCTCTGGAGCTCCTAGAGACAAAACCGTGAGGGCCATGCCCAAAGCGGACAATATCATAAGTGTATGGGATGGGCTGTTACAAATTGGTATCAGAGCCTGTCCCCGGCCGGAAGTGTGCCGACGCGGACGTCGGACCCTAAGGGGGGTGGATTGTGATGACTTGACCTGACCTGGCTAGGAAAGCTAGCAGGTAGGTAGGTCACGCATCCCACATCGCCTGGGGGAGAGTGGATGCTGTGCTTATATATGCAGAGCTAGCTCAATACTTAACGACGCGTTTTGGGGGCTCAATGGCTTCAGAGGGGATGGGAACTCCGAAGTTAAGCTTGCTGAGTCCAGAGCAATACCAGGATGGGTGACCTACTGGAAAATTGCTTTGGAGCTCCCAAAGACAAAACTGTGAGGGCCATGCCCAAAAGCGGACAATATCCTAAGTGTATGAGTTGGGCTGTTACAATTGGTATCAGAGCCTGTTCCCGGCCGGAAGTGTGCCGACGCGGACGTCGGACCCTAAGGGAGGTGGATTGTGATGACTTGACCTGACCTGGCTAGGAAAGCTAGCAGGTAGGTAGATCACGCATCCCACATCTCCCGGGGGAGAGTAGATGCTGTGCTTATATATGCAGAGCTAGCTCAATACATTAGGACGCGTTTTGGGGGCTCAATGGCTTCGGAGGGGATGGGAACTCCGAAGTTAAGCTTGCTGAGTCCAGAGCAATACCAGGATGGGTGACCTACTGGGAAATTGCTCTGGAGCTCCCAGATACAAAACGCAATACCAGGATGGGTGACCTACTGGGAAATTACTCTGGAGCTCCCAGAGATAAAACTGTGAGGGCCGTGATGTATGCCTAAGCTCGCACACAATAATAAACCCTACAATCGTTAGTAGTATAGAATAAGTAGGGATCGTTCTAGCCGGGGATTAAGGGTACCTGAAATATGAGAATGTTAGACGAACATATATACATATATACATTGAAAACGTCACAATTGGGGGAAGTATATGGATCGGCAGCTTGCTGCTAGGGGTGGGCGTTTTGGCCCGAGGGCCCGAAAGCCCGACCCGAAAAACCCGAAAAAGCCCGAAACGGGCCGGGTTCTGATTTGCGAAGGACCGAACCCGAAAAAGCCCGAACCCGAAGTGTGTAGGCCCGATCGGGCTCGGGCCCAGTTTTTCGTCGGACCGAAAGCCCGAACCGGCCCGATCCATATATTGGTTGCCATGTGTCACACTCTGATTGGTTCATAACTAATTAAAATAAAAAAAAACCCTAGAAATGTATTGTTCCTCAGCCGCATCCGGGGACCCTTTCTTCCTCTATTGAGCTTTCTTCCTCTTCCTCTGTTCCTCTTCCTCTCAAGTCTCAATCACCATCAATCACCATCAGCCCAGCCCCGCTCGGCCTCGCCGCGCCCACCCTCGCCGCTCCTAGCCCGCCTCGCCTCGTCTCGTCCATCCCAGCCTCGGGCTCGCCGTGCTCAGCCCAGCCTCGCCTCGCCTCTGCATCGCCTTTGCAGCGCCTCGCCTCTGCATCGCATCGCATCGCCTCGCCTCTGCATCGCATCGCATCGCCTCGCCTCGCCTCGCCTCGCCTCTGCATCGCCTTTGCAGCGCCTTGCCTCTGCATCGCATCGCATCGCATCGCCTCGCCTCTGCATCGCATCGCATCGCCTCGCCTCTGCATCGCATCGCCTAGCCTCGCCTCTGCATCGCCTCTGCCTCGCCTCTGCATCGCATCGCCTCTGCCTCGCCTCTGCCTCAGCCTCACCTCGGCAACCCCGCCTCGTCCTCGCGTCTGTTTTTGGGCCCGAAAAAAGCCCGAACCCGGCCCGAACCGGCTCGAACGGGCTTTGGTCGGTCCCTGAGGTTCTGAAAGCCCGAACCGGCCCGAGCCCGATATTTCGGGCTTTGGGTCGGGTTCACAAAAAATTTGGCCCGGCCCGGCCCGTGCCCACCCCTACTTGCTGCCACTAACACTAAGATACGAAAATTAAACCTAAGCTAATATATACAAGTGATCATCATCTTTCACACAAAACAGTTCACACAAAAGACTCTTTAACACATAGATTCGCATGCGAGAAGGTAAGGAACAAGTATCAACATGTTTAAATTCAAAATTAGTTCCGACTACAACTTAGTTGTAAGACTTCTCAAGTTCTTAAGATCGATCTTTTGAGTATGGACTCTAGAATATATGTTAATCCTTTTGAGACTTAACAATTAATCACAATAGTCTAAATCGGAGACATGCAAAACAAGCAAGGTTGTCAATCATCTTATTTTAACATGCAAGACCTCTAAAGTATTATACCCTAGGTGAGCAAAAACAAATCAAAGCAACCTTTTGAGTATCTAGCCATATTTGTTATTACTCGGGTTTGATGAAACCTAACATCTAGATTTACATGCAAACAACAAATGCTTAAGCACAACTAATGTTTCGGTTTATAAGGTCCACTCCTTAGATTTCTAACCAATTTCAAACCTAAAACATGCAAGATACCACTGCCCTAATTATCCATACATACGAAATCCATGAATTAAAATTGCAAAACAACTACATAAACATCAACAAAGTTGGTTCATACAAAAGTTTAGCAAAAACCAAGAATTGAAACAAGTTCTTACAAGACAACCAAACAAAACTAAATACAAAAGCCATAGGGGAATGGATCACACTTTTAGAACCTTTGAAGACTCCTCAACCGTGACAAGATGCTTGGCTGCTGCTCCTTAATGCTCGGCCAAAACAAGAATCGGCAGAAGACAAGGTGAAGGGTACGGCAATTTGGTAGTGGTGGTGGTGATGGGTTTTGGCTACGTATTTAAGTATTGGTGCTTGATAGACTTGGTAGAGCTTTAGGCTAGTATTTTATGCTTGAGATGAGATGATTTTATTCTGAAATTCGTTGGCCTTTATATAGGGAAAAGGCTAGGGTTTGCCGGCCACACAAGGAAAGGAGTTTCCTTGTCCTAGTTGGTTTATGTTTCCTTGTGGGATAAACATTGCATTCTTGGACTTCTTTTTCTGAATTTTCTTCATAGCATGGGCTTCACATCTTCATGGACTTCATATGTGAATTGGATAACTCCATTTGGTGAACTTGATCCATGGAAAAATGCACAAACCCGCAAGAACACAAGACCGGCAGCAACTCGGCTGGAATGACCTTGCTCCAGTAAATCCGACATAACTCCCTTCTCGGAGCTCCAATTGATGCGATTCTAAGTCTCAAATACACTAGACACATATAGCCATCTTCCCATAAAAGGGTTCGATCAAATTCCTTGTGAGTTGTCGGGAATGATTTTTCGAAGTTGGGACAAAGTCCCAGGAAAATCCTGGAAGTCCCTGGATTGGTATGCTCGGACTGCCGTTTTGTAGCCAACTTTTGGGTGACTTCCCGAACTCCAATTGATCTGAAATTTTAACACAACATTCCTCAGTATATGAATATTAGGCACACCAAATTTCATAGAATTCGGACAAGGATAGATCGCTCTTTCACTCATCTCAAAATCGCGAAAAAGACATATTTTACACTATTTTCCAGATTTCTCAAACTTAGTCATTTTTCGGATTCTTAACCATTTTTCACCAATCTCTACCAAATTAACACTAAATTATATTATGACTCTATCTTAGACAAATAAGGGTTAAACAAAGCATAAATGAGGGCATAAGCATATAATATCGTCGCACATTGTGCTCCTATCAGGCCATGCCCAAAGCGGACAATATCCTAAGTGTATGGGCTGGGCTGTTACACATTATGACCAAAGGCTGCTGCAGTTGGTCCCGTGGCAGAATAGCTAGTGGCTGCACCCGGTGGTAGGGTGCGGGCCTTCCACCGCTCGTGCTGCCGCTGCTGCCCTCGGTCCGACGAGGGTACTGGCTGTTTCCACCTCTGACCTTCCCCCCGGACCAAGAATTCGGCTCTTGGCTCTGGCGCCGGGTCCAATTGTCCCTGCGGGGAGGCGGCGGGTCGTCCGATTTTTGCTTTGGCGGGGGGGGCCCCTTAGACGTCGTGTTCCTCCTGTGTGTGCCTGACGGCCATGGCCATAAGCTCGTCATATCCATGCGGTCTGTCTATTTGGACAGCATAAGAGAACTCTCCTGGTCGCAACCCTTGTTTAAACGCCATCTTCTGGCATCGGGCCTCCGCCTTCAACCGATCCCGATTGCCCCCTTCCCGCAATCGGGCGACTTCCGCCTTCATCTCTTCTATATCCCCCGCCAATCGACTCGGGGGGGGGGGGGGGGGGGGGGGGCTCGCGGCATTGCCCGATCCTTCAACCCGGGCTCCCCTTGGTGGCCCTTCGGCTAGGTGACGTGTTTCCATTGGTTTCTTCGTGCCGGTTTCTGATTCTGGTCTTCCCGCCATAGCTTTGCGAACGCGATTTTTTGTACAGAGGTAGTGCAATTAAAGGATAAATGGAACGAACGATCGATCTCTACCCGTTAGTGGAGCAACACAACTTTTTGTTCACACTTTCCACAGACGGCGCCAATGTTTCTGTCAGAATCCGGATGGACCTACAGATACCGGTGGAGTAGGATGGTCCCGGTGGAGTAGACTTCGAGTGGGTCTTGCTGTCTTATAGGATACCGGGCGGGGCTCTCCTATTACGCTCCGATGCTTAAGTTAGTACGGTAATGATAAGGAATAGATTGAGCGGGAATGAGTAGTTGAAGTGAATGTTACCTATAACTGAAGGTGGTGGTGCTCCTATATAGGCAGCTGAGTGTGAGGGCTGACCTCACCCTTCGATGTGGGACAAGTGCCCTTCTGCATATATGATATGCCTCCTCTGGTCCCAAGTATGGCAGACTGGCGCCCCAGGTCCCTGAGTCCTAGCGGCATGGGAGTCCGGCTGGACCTCGAAGCCGGGCACCTGGCTTCCTGCCCCGGGTCCCGGATCGATCCCGGGAACCCCTAGGCGGCGGGTCTGGTGACCTAGGTAGCCCCCTGGCGGCTACTGTCAACAGTATGTTAACTAATTTTATGTTATGCTCTAAAATTAGTGCAGGTTAGAGTATTGCTAGATGCACTTGGCGATTTGGACTTTCATGGTTTTACGCGAAGGATTTGGAACAGCTTGGGTACATTCTAGAAAATGTAGGCAGACAGGTGAGCTTTACTGAGCATTTTATATTTTATCAAGTAGTGATTTTAATCTATACGTTTATTGAGAGGACCCGTCCCGGAAATTCCCTCGGAAAATTCGAAACAGGTCCTAAAATACACCAAAAACCAATAAAAATGTTTCTTTGCTCCCAAACCGCCAACACCCACCCACTGGGAACAAAGTTCGATCAATTCTTTGATCGCTAATTTCGTTAATATATTCTTACTCGCTAAATACTCGATTTTTCCATTTTCGCAATCTAAATATAACGATAAATATAGGCACATTTATACTCGTAGCTTATAATAATATCTGGAGATTTACTCACCTTAATTTACCAGAAATGGTAAATATCCAGTCGAGATCGAGTCAGACCGCCGAAGGATCGCATCGGAGCAAAACGCCACGATTCTGGAATCCGGTCAACGCCGGTCAACGCCGGTCGTCGCCGGTCAACGCCGGTCAACGGCCGGTCAAAGTCGTCAGCGGTCAACGCTGGTCAACGTTGACTGGTCAACGTTGACCGGTCAACGTTGACTGGGCCGGACTGAGTCTGGGCCGGGCCGGGTCGGATCTAGCTGGGCCGGGTCGAACTGCTGGAAAACGGGTCGAATCGACCCGATCGGCCTCAAATCTTCTCGGCGTCGATCCGGCCGCCTCGGCCTGAACTGGCCGTCGCCACCACACCCAAACGAACCGCCAGAGAAAACCCTGCCGATCGGTGGGTGGCGCACCTCCGGGCGTCGCCTGCAGCGCCGCCTCCCATGGCGGCGATACTTCCCGGCCTCGCCACGCCGTCCACTGGTGCTCCCTCGAGCTGCGCCATAGCTCGATCGAAAGAGGACAGGGAGCTGAGCACGTTGATGGGTGGCGCGCGTGCCGCCGTGACCGGACGCCGGAGATCGGAGCAAAAATCGAAGTGAACAGTAATCGGGCTCGGGGGAAACGAAGGTGAACAGTAATTTGCTACAGTAACTAAAAATCTACCCGAAATGGAAAGTTACCTCTTTCCCGAAAAAGATTCTCTTTTATAGTAAATTTTTCATGAACAGTAACTAATTTCCTCTGGTCATAACTTTCTCATACGATGCCCGTTTCACGCGTGCCGCGTGTCCACGAACTCGTATCGTCGAGCTCTACAACTTTCGTGAAGAAAACTTTTCCAAAATAACGAAAGATCACAAAGTCGATATTCCCCCCAATAAACTTAAAACATTTTTCACTTTTAACCTCCGAATATACTTCCGACATCACGTGACCGTTAAAATAAAGCGTACGAAATTTCAAATACTCATAATTCCGTTAAATTTGGTTCGGGATGTGTCAATTCTTCCCCCCTTATAAAATTTCGTCCTCGAAATTTGCATAACCAAAATCGCAGAAAATCGGACAGAGTTTCCTCTATAATTAGGAAACCCAAAACCTGCAAGTATTCAAAATACACTTCTATAACCGCAATAGAATTCCAACCTATACCGCGAGCCACCACTGCTCATCCGGATTTCTTTACCAACACATATCAATGAAATACTTACTATAAACAAATTCAAGAACTCAAATCCAACAATTTCTTAATTTCTAAAATAATAGATTAAAACAATTTCAGAACTGAAACAAATAATCAATTAAAGATAAGTCTAATACTCAAAATAAACAATTTAAATAACCATCTGTACGATCCCCGACCGTACATCCGAGGCTTATACTCATAAAGATGCTTAAATATCAATCCAGCCTCGTATAAATTAAATGCAATCCACATATCTCAATTATCATGATTTCAGAATATTTCAAATCATATAATATATGAAAATTTCATTTTTCCGATCAAATATTAATATACGCATAATCCCATAGATAACAATTTAATCCAATTTAATGATAAACCAATTTAAAATCGAAAGGAAACAATCATTAATTCAAACAGCTTTATAACTTTTCGATAATTCAAAACATTAAAAATAATCATCCCATATAACTAAATCCCCATAAAAACAAATATTTATGAATGCATCACTTTTAAAACAAAAGTCCACTCACTAATAACTCAAATAACCAAAAATTCCTTTGTTTGAAATAGATATTCAAAATCGTATACGTTTGAAATCAATTCATAAAATCTCTTTACCATTCTCATTGGTCATATAAAAATCTCAAACTCGCTGGTTCGGGAATCTATTAAAAACCGAAAGCCTCATAGGGGGAAAGTTCCCGAAACTAGATAATATAAAATATAAAAATCTTAATCCACTGCTTCGGGAATCTATCAAAAGCTGAAAATCTCATAAATGAAATATTCCCGAAGCCACATCATATAATCGTACAAAATATCAATCAAATCATATCATGATACAAAAGTTCAATCAACTGATGCGGGAATTTAATAAAACTGAAAGCCTCACTGAGGAAATATTCCCGCCATCACAGTGAAAACATCCTCATGACCAAACCCCGTTGGCCATGCAACAGGGAAATGTCTACCCACCACTGGAGCTGATCAGACTCCGGCCCGAGAACCCTAATGGCTCCCCCCGTGTCTAAGTCTACTACCTAGACACGTAATCCGCCTCAATATACACAACCCTACGTCGACCACCGAGCGTGAATCTGACCTATATGGTCAAGTCGTCACCTCGCGTGGGATGAGGCCCGCTAGCTAGCATCCATATCAATATCATATCACGTGGGCCATTGTGGTGAAAAACAAATCTCGAAATACATTTCCCTGTTAAATCGACATGCCGAAAATCCACAAATACCCGGCAAATCTCCATGCCGTCAAATCACAAATACTCGGCAATCTCCATGCCGTCAAATCATAAATACTCGGCAATCATCATGCCGTCAAATCATAAACACCCGGCAATCACTATGCCGTCAAATCAGAAATACTTAAATCCCAAAATCATATCAAAAGAAGTAATCACCATCGGCATGTCGAGAAATTCCAAATAAATAAACTCAACAAAATCCCCGGAATCCTCAGTTCCGGTCTATCGAGTAAATACTCAAATAATTTGAAATTATGAAATCTCATGAAAACTCATTTCTCAGAGAAATATCAAAGTCCAATAAAACAATACTGCTGTCACGATCAACTCAAAACTAGATATTTCCTCAAATATCTCATAAAATTCAAAAATTCCTCAAAATATTTCGAAAATATGAATTCCCATAGAAACCTCGTTTCTCAAAGAAATATCAAAATCCATAAAGACAGCATTACTGCCAATCAAATCCGTTTAACAATAAATCAATAAAATATATTCGCAAACAAATCATCAATCTGTGATAATAAAATCATTCTTAAAAATAATTCAATGAATATATAAAATCCCCAAAACTGTATCTTTGCTTTACCCTTATCACCTTTCATTTCAATAAAACATTCCTCAATTCAGATTTATTGAACATATAATTATTCATATTTCATAGCAATTAAAGTCAAGAATATTTAAAGTAAATAAAATCTCCCCAATGACACACATCCTAAACACACAGGTCAGAGGATCATGCTCTGATACCATTTGAGAGGACCCGTCCCGGAAATTCCCTCGGAAAATTCGAAACAGGTCCTAAAATACACCAAAAACCAATAAAAATGTTTCTTTGCTCCCAAACCGCCAACACCCACCCACTGGGAACAAAGTTCGATCAATTCTTTGATCGCTAATTTCGTTAATATATTCTTACTCGCTAAATACTCGATTTTTCCATTTTCGCAATCTAAATATAACGATAAATATAGGCACATTTATACTCGTAGCTTATAATAATATCTGGAGATTTACTCACCTTAATTTACCAGAAATGGTAAATATCCAGTCGAGATCGAGTCAGACCGCCGAAGGATCGCATCGGAGCAAAACGCCACGATTCTGGAATCCGGTCAACGCCGGTCAACGCCGGTCGTCGCCGGTCAACGCCGGTCAACGGCCGGTCAAAGTCGTCAGCGGTCAACGCTGGTCAACGTTGACTGGTCAACGTTGACTGGTCAACGGCTGGTCAACGTTGACCGGTCAACGTTGACTGGGCCGGACTGAGTCTGGGCCGGGCCGGGTCGGATCTAGCTGGGCCGGGTCGAACTGCTGGAAAACGGGTCGAATCGACCCGATCGGCCTCAAATCTTCTCGGCGTCGATCCGGCCGCCTCGGCCTGAACTGGCCGTCGCCACCACACCCAAACGAACCGCCAGAGAAAACCCTGCCGATCGGTGGGTGGCGCACCTCCGGGCGTCGCCTGCAGCGCCGCCTCCCATGGCGGCGATACTTCCCGGCCTCGCCACGCCGTCCACTGGTGCTCCCTCGAGCTGCGCCATAGCTCGATCGAAAGAGGACAGGGAGCTGAGCACGTTGATGGGTGGCGCGCGTGCCGCCGTGACCGGACGCCGGAGATCGGAGCAAAAATCGAAGTGAACAGTAATCGGGCTCGGGGGAAACGAAGGTGAACAGTAATTTGCTACAGTAACTAAAAATCTACCCGAAATGGAAAGTTACCTCTTTCCCGAAAAAGATTCTCTTTTATAGTAAATTTTTCATGAACAGTAACTAATTTCCTCTGGTCATAACTTTCTCATACGATGCCCGTTTCACGCGTGCCGCGTGTCCACGAACTCGTATCGTCGAGCTCTACAACTTTCGTGAAGAAAACTTTTCCAAAATAACGAAAGATCACAAAGTCGATATTCCCCCCAATAAACTTAAAACATTTTTCACTTTTAACCTCCGAATATACTTCCGACATCACGTGACCGTTAAAATAAAGCGTACGAAATTTCAAATACTCATAATTCCGTTAAATTTGGTTCGGGATGTGTCATTTATCGTAATTTTAGTTTCTCATTCCATTGAATTGAGTGACTGTCTTCTAACTGTGAAAATCCATGAATTCTTTGTTGTTAACTGATGGGAACCAAAGGCATAGTAGTGGAGATGGAGATAAAAATACTATAAGTAATCAGTTTTCAATTCTATTGTCTATATTTTTGTTTTGTAGGCAGTAATCTGGGTTTATACTGATGGCGTTTTTTATGTCATTCACGTCACATCGTAATTGTTTATTGAATTTTTAATAGACAATGAAGGTTATGGGTCGCTTGATTTTCTGCATGAAATTTTGGAAGGTACTTTTGGTTCTGTAAAATGAAAATTAGGTTTATTTACTTCATAAGTACTTAGCACTTTTATTTTTATAGTCAACATTTATAGTATAATAATAAATGATCGAAACTGTAGAAAATGCCAGCACAAAGATAACACAAAGATAACAGCATTAATGGAACCTCCGGAAGATCTCACCGCATATATTCTTGAGATTTTTTGCATCCAATATTTGTCTATGTTTCAACAAATCCAAACGACTCCATGCGCACACTCAAATTAAAATTTCAGCCATGGATATTTATGTTCTCTCATGTATATGTGTCTCTCACTCCCGATTTCGAATAACTCAAGAGATCTCTTTTGAGGAAAAACAAAGAAAGAATGACTCATCTCGCAACAAAAATTGTCAACGGAAACAAAAAATAGGCATTTTTTTCTCTAATTTTTAACAAGTACGAAAGAGTCAATTTTATTAATCAGGTTTAACTTCATCTATGGCACTGCCAATTCTGGAGGATTATATGAATTTCGCTTGTAGTGTTAGCTTGTTTGCTAATGGTCTCTGGTTGTGGCTCCGTTTCTCTCCATACTATAAAGGTTGGTTGCTATCATGAACATTGTCATAGTAGTAACCAGTGTGATGGGTAGTTGCATAGCTGCTAGCTCACAGATATCAGTCTAGCGAGATAGAGAGCAGACCTAGATGAGGGCCTTTAGAGAATAAAGCAGCACTGACGATGAGATCTGTGCAACAGTAATATTGGCTTACACTTGCCTTATATAACTAATGTCTAACATAAAGGATTTTCAAGCTAGTCTAAGTGTCTAACCTTGCATTTTCAGGCATGGAATTCGGTATGAAGATTTAGAAAAGCATGAAGAACAACTATAACTCAAGCAAGAGGGATCTCGAGGCAATGAAAACTCAGGCAAAGAGGTAATTTATAGACATCATCTCCACCCGTTTTATTATCATGTATGTAGCTGTACACTACATATTTGCTTCTCCAACAAATATATGAGACTTGAGACACCATACATTTACACAAAACATTTTGCAATGAATTATCGGGACTAATGGTTCAACATGGCAGGAAGTAGATAATGATAAAACTTGCTGCGAGCAAGGAAGCATTGCACCGTAGTGTTGAAATCAGATACCAAACATCAATCTCAAATAGATAAGTGTCCATAGGATAATCAATCTCAGATACATAAGTTTTCATAGGATAAATAGTGATATCACTCACTTACAAGGTCTTAATTATTAAGGAAAAAAAAGAGAGTAATCCTCACACATTACATTGCATAGCAGCCACCGCAAGTCCGCAACCATGGGAGGCTGTTAATTGCGTCGCCTGGCATTCAAGGCCCGAAACTCAGTCCTGCAAAAAACCGGAAAGTAGTGTCACTCGGGCAATTTCCGATAACGAGAATAGAATTATATGATAGCAAAGTTATATGAACAAACTATTACAACAAGAACGACGACAATAAAGGAGCACCGATGAGCGATGAATTTTGCGATGAATTATATGATAGCTAAATTATTTATGCTGATTAGAAAAACAAATCAATTCAAACAAAACTGCATCTGAATGAGAAACAACAAAAGACGAACAAGAATATAAGGAAAATCTGTTTCACAAAACGATCTAGATCTGAAAATTGTAATTAGAAAGGAGATGGATGAAATTCTTACGAGGTTGCTTCAACAAAAATTCCGAGACATTCAAAGGTCGACGGGACAATATCGTATCCTATGTATGATAGAGATGCAACAAACGTGAGGTCCCAACAGGCATCCGCAATTTGACGCAAGGACATGCCCTTCGAGGCTTTTGTGACATAGATAATCTTTGACCTCATTTTTGCGAGATTGATCCGATACAACTGACTGCTGATTTTAGGGCTCCCGAACCCTTATATATAATGTAGTTCTCAGCTTTTGGATACTTTTAACCACTCGGATTCATTGCAAAGCAAAAAAAAAAAACCATTGATTGTAGTTGGGCCTTTTGAACGAGCCCAACACATATACAAGGCCCCAAATACTACCTCTTGGCTCGCATCTTCTGATTTTCTTGTCGAGATCCATGATTCAAGGATTGGTGATACTTCTTCTTCCAATGTAAAGCTACAATTGTATATCCATTCGTTTCTTTGTAGGTTTAGTTAGGGAAAGCTATTTTGTTCACTCCGTTCTTGCAGGATCTTCAAGCGGGTAGGTAGACTGGTTTCGCAGTACCTTTAGTTCCTATTAGGTAGGCAGGGAAGGTCTTCCGCTCGTGCATGAAGTAGGCTGATCCAACGCAAACGGAGCTAGTTAAGATTCAAGTGTCTGATCATATATATATATATGCATGATTGATCGCGTTCAAACTTTTCTTGAAATTATAGAAAACTATTTATGTTCGTTTTCTCTTATATTACATTAGAGATTTGGTGGGGAGTTGCTTCCTTATGTAAGATTAGAATATGGACCTATCATTATCTATAGTTCATATCACAATTGGATCTGATTCTTGTACAATACTTAGATACCGATTTAGTTAAGTATATCTATACTTTATTGGTTAAGGATTCATTAGTAGATTACGATGCAATCTTGTATTCTGTAATACATGAGAATTCTGTTTATGTTTCCTTAACTACTAAGGAATACCTTTATGGGAAGATTCTTAGGATTAATGATCACTATAAATGCAAGATGTTGATCGATCCATGCTCTATCTACAACAAGATATTAAGACCTGTCCCATAGAATTAGGTATCGAAATCTAGAGAAGGTATGATCTTAAGTCTAGTTCATAAAGTTCATTCGATTTGTGCGTGCATGACAATCCTTTTTTCTTGTTTGGGTCTTGCCTCTCATTCGTACAAGAAGAAAGGACAGTATTAATTAAGTAGTATCCAGGGACGTAACCAGGATCAGAAAATGGGTTGGGCTAATCTTAGCTCGACAAAAAATTTGCGCACTTGTGAATATTCATTTGAGGTTTTGAACCCGGTAGGAGGTTCATCCTCACGCCTTCATTTAAAATACATATGAGGGGGACATAAAACCAAGAACCTCATAAACTAAAACTTACAAGCAAAATAAATTGGAAGAAAACAAGAAATTCTAACTAAATCGTACCCTTCGAGGCCCACTTTTTTCAAACTCATCAATTACAGAATCATTATCAATATCATTGGCAAAATCCTTCTCAATGTAAAGAACCATCAAATCATCAAGAAACTCATCTTCCATCTTATTCCGAAGGTTGTTCTTTATAATGTTCATAGAAGAAAAAGCTCTCTCTGTGGTGGCTGTAGAAACTGGCAGAGTCAACACAAGACAAATCAACCTGAAAATCATAAGAAAGAATGCCGACTTTCTCGATTCAACTAACCGACGACACAAAACAGAAAGAGAAGCTGTTTTGGCAAATCTTGGATCCCTCTGAATATCTGCTAGAAAATACCCACACTCCATATTTAGAGAAAGCAAATCAGATGGTGTAAAGTCTGCAGGGTAATACTTCAAAGCAAGTGTGTAAACATCTTCAGATTTAAATACAGCAAAATCATCTTGAGGATCAAATGTAGCACTAAGAACAAGAAGCTCCAATGATCCATCAGAAAATCTTCTATCCAATTCTTCTAACTGGAAGTCTATTACAGACTTAAGCATATACACCCGATAATAATGCTCATTTGTAATTCCCTGTTCACAAGCCCTTATACCTTTCTTGTAAGGAGCAGACATATCAGGCATAATAATATCATACTTGGAGCAAAATGACACTACCTTTATAATCAAGTTATCTCAACCACCATCTCTCATATCCTGAAGCTTTGATTTTGTAATTGAAAGAAAGTTTAGAGCATTCAAAATGTCTATGGCCTTCTTTTGTAATGACTGACAAAGAAAATCAGTAATCATCATCACATCATTCATCAAGAGCAAGTTAAACACAAAATCAAAACGCTTCATAGCCTTACAAGCACTCTTTGCTTCTCCTTGTACCTTAGAAGTTCCATTAGAAACCAAATCTGCAAGAGTAGTTGTTGTAGCTCCATATA
Organism: Potentilla sterilis; assembly: GCA_963682095.1. NCBI lineage: Eukaryota > Viridiplantae > Streptophyta > Magnoliopsida > Rosales > Rosaceae > Potentilla > Potentilla sterilis. The sequence continues at coordinate 3,085,733 of OY821755.1, forward strand.
GTTTAATCAAACTAGATATAGAGCGAAGATGTGAACCCCAACGAGTAGCCCCTGCTCGTGACAAAGTGGAAGCCTGATTAGCCCCTTTACCTGTCTCAAGCTCGCCATCAGCCACTAAATCTTCAATTTCTGCCTCTCTAATAACTCTTAAAGCTGAATGGCATTTTGCAGAAGAATCAACAAAATTCACAATAAAATTTAGAGTAGAGAAGAATTCCCATATGTCATGTACTCCTTTAGCTGCAGCAATCAATGTCAATTGTAAGCGATGAGCAAAGCAATGCACATAATAAGCATATGGACACTCTTCACGAAACAAAGCTTGTAAACCATTGTATTCACCCCGCATGTTACTAGCACCATCATATCCTTGACCACGCATATTCTGTACTAGAAGATTGTTCTGAGCAAGAACATTCGATATCTCATTTTTCAAAGTTTGAGAACAAGTGTCTGCAACACTCATAACTTTGAAAAATCTTTCTCTAACAAACCCATGACAATCAACAAATCGAAGTATAATAGCCATTTGCTCCCTATTAGATGCATCAACCGCTTCATCAACAAGGATACAAAATTTTGATGATCCAACTTCATCACGAATCTTGGTTCTAACTTTGTTTCCAAGAATGTTTGCACTTTGTCTTTGAATTATTGGAGAAGTATACTTAGCATTTGCAGGAGCATTATCTAAGACTTTCTGAACTTCTATATTCATCCTCCCAAAAGACTTTTGAACTGCAATAAAGTTTCCACCATTAGATGAATTTGCCGACTCATCATTCCCTCTAAAAGCACATCCTTGGTTAGCTAACAACCTCACACTCTCTATAGTAGTAATAAGCCGAAGCCGATGATTTGCTATTTCTTGTGATGATTGTGTGCTAATGGCTCTTTCGATATGCTTAGATGGGTTTCTTAGAGTCTCCCACTTATGCATGGCATCATTATGTGGTGAATTTAAGCCACCTATATGACCAACCATACCAGATTGCTTCGACATAACATTCTTCCAACCCTGAAAGCCACACTCAGTGAATGCTGGATGATGGGATGGATATCTATCAAACAAGAAACATGGGAAACAATATGTTTTATCTTTCTCTATAGAGTACTCAAGCCAAGGCCAATCCTTAAACCATCTGTAGTTAAATTTTCGACCTTGACCTCCATCAGAAGTAGTGGGATAACTGCTTAACTTAGGTTGATAAGGTCCTAAAACCACATAAGCTCTGCGAATATTATCCTGATCATTCAAAGAGTATAGGCCTATCGGATTCCTTATTCCTGGATCACGCTCAAGAGATGTAATATCAAATGTCTCAACTCTCTCAGTTCTTTCATTATGACACTCTTCTATTACTGGTATAGATGGGGAAGAATCTAAAGGCACATCATTCACAGAATTCTCAGTCACATGTTTACTACCACTTTTGCTCCCACTACAACTTCCACTACCACTTGGAGGAGGCTCACTTGCGAACCATGAAAGAATATTTTTATATCGCTTGGGCTTTCGATGATCCGTCATTATATTCAAAACCTATATATGTATCATTATTAGAATTATGTATATAAATTAAAGCATAGAATTTTGATTATAGATATTATGCATATTAGAAGAAAAAACAAAGACTTTCTGTGAACAGACAAAGACTTCATATACCACTTCTACTCTGGATACATCATATTCATTATTCTGAGGAGAAGCATAGAAATAGAAAACAAAGACATTCATTACTAGTTGTGCAAGCATACCTTGGCCTTTTGTCTTCCTCCTTATTAAAAATTTTTAGCCCCAAAAACAATTGAAATCACCAACCAATGCGCAGTAGCGAGCACCTGCATTTCACAAGCTTAACTTAGACATATGATCTGCTCAATATGGAGTCCAGAAAACAAAGGTATGCGGTAGAAACATTATTAAATTTCAACAAAGACCAAAAGAGAGATATATCTTTCTTCATGGTTTCAAATAATAGGTGACTAGTCAAAGACAAGAAGGCCAGAATAAAACTCACAGGAAAATAGACACACGCACACAGCGCTCAAACTCCTCAATCATACCACAATATAGTCTCCCCATTACAATGATTACATCATATAATCTCATGCATTTCCAAACAAAACCACAGTGCAATACTCAAACATCTTAATAACTCAAACTGCAACCTCACCTTAGACAACCTCAACCATTTCACATTAGATTGTCAGCGAAAACACAGTCGCATCCAGCTATAAGCTATTGCCTCCACCACTTGCTAAGTTTCACTATTTTCCTCCTAAATTTCTAACAAAAGCATTGCCCAAAAACACAAACTAGCCTTCGATTTCAAAGCCATCAGTCCATCACACACTAGAACAATTCTAGTCCTCCCTCAGCTGAATCAGCTCATAAATTCTAATACACAATCACAATCCCTACGCTCTAGCATGCAAGTAAAATCTCTATTGAAATTCAATTACTAAAATAAAACGATGCAGAACCGAATAGTACCTAAACAGATTCGACGATGATGTTGTTGATAGGGATGAAGATGAGCTTGACGAAGAATCCGACGAATCCCATTACGACGAATCCAATCGCTGTCCGCAGCGCCACCTTGGAGAATTCTTCATCACAAAGAATCTATGAATTTCAAAACCTGTAAATTCTACAAAGATCTAGAGCAGGGACGGATGCACACTAGAGGCTGGTTGGGCTGCAGCCCAACCCAAAAAATGCTGAAATAAGCCCAAACTATATATATTCAGCCAAAACTTAAAAAAAAAAAAAAAAACAGCAAATGCTTATCGGACCCCTCAGACTACACAGACCAAACCCAAAGACCTCAATCCTTATTGGAACGAGCAGCTCGTCTTCAAAGTCGCCAACCCACGAGACCTTTCTAACAACACCATCGACGTCGTTGTCTCCATTCGACTCGTCAAGCGCTGCCACAAGCCCGATCGCAAAGGTAACCCAATCGCCGATCTCTCTAGATCTTTGTAGAATTTACAGGTTTTGAAATTCATAGATTCTTTGTGATGCAGAATTCTCCAAGGTGGCGCTGCGGACAGCGATTGGATTCGTCGTAATGGGATTCGTCGGATTTTTCGTCAAGCTCATCTTCATCCCTATCAACAACATCATCGTCGGATCTGTTTAGGTACTATTCGGTTCTGCATCGTTTTTATTTTAGTAATTGAATTTCAATAGAGATTTTACTTGCATGCTAGAGCGTAGGGATTGTGATTGTGATTGTGTATTAGAATTTATGAGCTGATTCAGCTGAGGGAGGACTAGAATTGTTCTAGTGTGTGATGGACTGATGGCTTTGAAATCGAAGGCTAGTTTGTGTTTTTGGGCAATGCTTTTGTTAGAAATTTAGGAGGAAAATAGTGAAACTTAGCAAGTGGTGGAGGCAATAGCTTATAGCTGGATGCGACTGTGTTTTCGCTGACAATCTAATGTGAAATGGTTGAGGTTGTCTAAGGTGAGGTTGCAGTTTGAGTTATTAAGATGTTTGAGTATTGCACTGTGGTTTTGTTTGGAAATGCATGAGATTATATGATGTAATCATTGTAATGGGGAGACTATATTGTGGTATGATTGAGGAGTTTGAGCGCTGTGTGCGTGTGTCTATTTTCCTGTGAGTTTTATTCTGGCCTTCTTGTCTTTGACTAGTCACCTATTATTTGAAACCATGAAGAAAGATATATCTCTCTTTTGGTCTTTGTTGAAATTTAATAATGTTTCTACCGCATACTTTTGTTTTCTGGACTCCATATTGAGCAGATCATATGTCTAAGTTAAGCTTGTGAAATGCAGGTGCTCGCTACTGCGCATTGGTTGGTGATTTCAATTGTTTTTGGGGCTAAAAATTTTTAATAAGGAGGAAGACAAAAGGCCAAGGTATGCTTGCACAACTAGTAATGAATGTCTTTGTTTTCTATTTCTATGCTTCTCCTCAGAATAATGAATATGATGTATCCAGAGTAGAAGTGGTATATGAAGTCTTTGTCTGTTCACAGAAAGTCTTTGTTTTTTCTTCTAATATGCATAATATCTATAATCAAAATTCTATGCTTTAATTTATATACATAATTCTAATAATGATACATATATAGGTTTTGAATATAATGACAGATCACCGAAAGCCCAAGCGATATAAAAATATTCTTTCATGGTTCGCAAGTGAGCCTCCTCCAAGTGGTAGTGGAAGTTGTAGTGGGAGCAAAAGTGGTAGTAAACATGTGACTGAGAATTCTGTGAATGATGTGCCTTTAGATTCTTCCCCATCTATACCAGTAATAGAAGAGTGTCATAATGAAAGAACTGAGAGAGTTGAGACATTTGATATTACATCTCTTGAGCGTGATCCAGGAATAAGGAATCCGATAGGCCTATACTCTTTGAATGATCAGGATAATATTCGCAGAGCTTATGTGGTTTTAGGACCTTATCAACCTAAGTTAAGCAGTTATCCCACTACTTCTGATGGAGGTCAATGTCAAAAATTTAACTACAGATGGTTTAAGGATTGGCCTTGGCTTGAGTACTCTATAGAGAAGGATAAAACATATTGTTTCCCATGTTTCTTGTTTGATAGATATCCATCCCATCATCCAGCATTCACTGAGTGTGGCTTTCAGGGTTGGAAGAATGTTATGTCAAAGCAATCTGGTATGGTTGGTCATATAGGTGGCTTAAATTCACCACATAATGATGCCATGCATAAGTGGGAGACTCTAAGAAACCCATCTAAGCATATCGAAAGAGCCATTAGCACACAATCATCACAAGAAATAGCAAATCATCGGCTTCGGCTTATTACTACTATAGAGAGTGTGAGGTTGTTAGCTAACCAAGGATGTGCTTTTAGAGGGAATGATGAGTCGGCAAATTCATCTAATGGTGGAAACTTTATTGCAGTTCAAAAGTCTTTTGGGAGGATGAATATAGAAGTTCAGAAAGTCTTAGATAATGCTCCTGCAAATGCTAAGTATACTTCTCCAATAATTCAAAGACAAATTGCAAACATTCTTGGAAACAAAGTTAGAACCAAGATTCGTGATGAAGTTGGATCATCAAAATTTTGTATCCTTGTTGATGAAGCGGTTGATGCATCTAATAGGGAGCAAATGGCTATTATACTTCGATTTGTTGATTGTCATGGGTTTGTTAGAGAAAGATTTTTCAAAGTTATGAGTGTTGCAGACACTTGTTCTCAAACTTTGAAAAATGAGATATCGAATGTCCTTGCTCAGAACAATCTTCTAGTACAGAATATGCGTGGTCAAGGATATGATGGTGCTAGTAACATGCGGGGTGAATACAATGGTTTACAAGCTTTGTTTCGTGAAGAGTGTCCATATGCTTATTATGTGCATTGCTTTGCTCATCGCTTACAATTGACATTGATTGCTGCAGCTAAAGGAGTACATGACATATGGGAATTCTTCTCTACTCTAAATTTTATTGTGAATTTTGTTGATTCTTCTGCAAAACGCCATTCAGCTTTAAGAGTTATTAGAGAGGCAGAAATTGAAGATTTAGTGGCTGCTGGCGAGCTTGAGATAGGTAAAGGGGCTAATCAGGCTTCCACTTTGTCACGAGCAGGGGCTACTCGTTGGGGTTCACATCTTCGCTCTATATCTAGTTTGATTAAACTATATGGAGCTACAACAACTACTCTTGCAGATTTGGTTTCTAATGGAACTTCTAAGGTACAAGGAGAAGCAAAGAGTGCTTGTAAGGCTATGAAGCGTTTTGATTTTGTGTTTAACTTGCTCTTGATGAATGATGTGATGATGATTACTGATTTTCTTTGTCAGTCATTACAAAAGAAGACCATAGACATTTTGAATGCTCTAAACTTTCTTTCAATTACAAAATCAAAGCTTCAGGATATGAGAGATGGTGGTTGGGATAACTTGATTATAAAGGTAGTGTCATTTTGCTCCAAGTATGATATTATTATGCCTGATATGTCTGCTCCTTACAAGAAAGGTATAAGGGCTTGTGAACAGGGAATTACAAATGAGCATTATTATCGGGTGTATATGCTTAAGTCTGTAATAGACTTCCAGTTAGAAGAATTGGATAGAAGATTTTCTGATGGATCATTGGAGCTTCTTGTTCTTAGTGCTACATTTGATCCTCAAGATGATTTTGCTGTATTTAAATCTGAAGATGTTTACACACTTGCTTTGAAGTATTACCCTGCAGACTTTACACCATCTGATTTGCTTTCTCTAAATATGGAGTGTGGGTATTTTCTAGCAGATATTCAGAGGGATCCAAGATTTGCCAAAACAGCTTCTCTTTCTGTTTTGTGTCGTCGGTTAGTTGAATCGAGAAAGTCGGCATTCTTTCCTATGATTTTCAGGTTGATTTGTCTTGTGTTGACTCTGCCAGTTTCTACAGCCACCACAGAGAGAGCTTTTTCTTCTATGAACATTATAAAGAACAACCTTCGGAATAAGATGGAAGATGAGTTTCTTGATGATTTGATGGTTCTTTACATTGAGAAGGATTTTCCCAATGATATTGATAATGATTCTGTAATTGATGAGTTTGAAAAAAGTGGGCCTCGAAGGGTACGATTTAGTTAGAATTTCTTGTTTTCTTCCAATTTATTTTGCTTGTAAGTTTTAGTTTATGAGGTTCTTGGTTTTAATACCCCCTCATATGTATTTTAAATGAAGGCGTGAGGATGAACCTCCTACCGGGTTCAAAACCTCAAATGAATATTCACAAGTGCGCAAATTTTTTGTCGAGCTAAGATTAGCCCAACCCATTTTATGATCCTGGTTACGTCCCTGATCTAGAGAGATCGGCGATTGGGTTACCTTTGCGATCGGGCTTGTGGCAGCGCTTGACGAGTCGAATGGAGACAACGACGTCGATGGTGTTGTTAGAAAGGTCTCGTGGGTTGGCGACTTTGAAGACGAGCTGCTCGTTCCAGTAAGGATTGAGGTCTTTGGGTTTGGTCTGTGTAGTCTGAGGTGTCCGATAAGCATTTGCTGTTTTTTTTTTTTTTTAAATTTAGGCTGAATATATATAGTTTAGGCTTATTTCAGCATTTTTTTGGTTGGGCTGCAGCCCAACCAGCCTCTAGTGTGCATCCGTCCCTGGTAGTATCATTGGCGCCAAACGCGAAAGAGGGGGTAAATTGCAACACCTGCTTCCTTCTTGTTGTCAATTGCAAGTTGGAACTTTCCCAACATGCTTTACTTTCACACTCTTGCGTTGAATTATTACTAGGAAGCTCAGTTTTGATGTTAACTCGTCAACAAAGCGTGTAGTGTATTATTGTGTTCCAAATTCTAGCCAGCGTTATTATCACTTCCCGTAGCTCCACCAAATAAAACATAATTAACTCTATATTTTGGATCTTTGTACCATTTTAAAGAGAAAAGAAGACGTACTTGAGATTCGAAATACTTCATCAAATTATACCCTTATATATTGTTAAAACTGAACGAGTTAATCCGAATAAAATGCATGCTACAAACTTACAAGAAAAGCTACGATGTCGCCTACAAGCGTGAGGATACCCTCTTTATGCATGCTTTCAATTTTAAATGTTTTTCTTTATTTAATTATCTTTAATTTTTTAATAGAAAAATAAATTAATGTAAGCCAAGCCGTATTACAGCAGCAGCTTAGCTAGTACTAAACCCCCATCAGTCATCCTCCTAGTGGGAAACGGAAAAGCGTGAGAGACTATATAATTAAATAAACAAATAAAAACCGACTAAACCCAAATAACCCGCCAACCAACCACGAACGAGTCCCTCATTAAAAGTCTAATATTCATTAACCTGCGCACCCCTCTCCCCCTTCCCCAAACCCCAACCCACTCTAAACCTGCGCACCCAAAAAAAAAAAACAGAAAAGAAGAAGAAGAGAGGCTTCCGTAATTAAAAAGAAAAAGTCGCATCCAGAACTTTCTCAGAAAAAAAAAAAAAACCCAAAACGATCCCCAATTTCAACCCCAATTTCGCTCCCAAATTGATAATGCGATTTCAATCGCGCCGATCTGACTCGCCGTCGCCGTTTATCGATTCTTCTCGGTTTGATCGGATTAGTGGTATCCGACACAGCGGCTGCGGCGGAGGAGGAGTAGGCGGAGAAGCTTAGGGTTAGGGTTTGAGTTTGAGTTTTTGAGTTTCGGGAGTTATGTTGATGGCGGAGGATAGCTCTAATTGGAGCGGCGCCGCTGCCGGTGGAGACATCGCCGATGATTTAGATGGCGATGACTTGTGTATCGATATCGATACGTTCTATCGTCTTCTCGAGGAAGAACCTCCGGTAAATTTTTCTGAGCTGGAAAATGTGAAGCATGCTGTAGGTTAGGGCTTTGTGAATTTCGTTATGATTTTTCGGGTTTCCGGTGGCACCTGGAATTTTGAGCTTGAAATTAGTGAGCTGCGGTACTTGAGAGAGTTGGTTTCAGCTTGAAATAGATGAGAAGTTTCAATTTTGTGGGGGTTTTGGTGTTTTTCGTTTCGAGTAGATAGGGGTTTAAGCAGTGAGTCGGATGATACTAATTGAGTTTTGCTATAGATGAACTTGGACATTTGTTTCTTGTTTTAATTTAGTGCTACATGGAGTTTTTGTTACTCTAGTCCAGCTATTTGTTTAGCAATTTGCACCTTGGTGCACAATTTGGATCGAAATTATAAAGCATCTTTGATTGTTATTTACATTGTTGTGCTGATTTGAAATGATTTCCCCTAGCGTTTGTCCTTAGGGTTTTTGCTGAACTTTTGAATGCCAAATGCAGAGTTGTCCGGAGGATTTGTCATTGGGAAGCGGATTGCAAGGTGAAGCTGTTTCCGGTGCTGGTTACCGTGAGGATATGCATCTCCAAGGTGAACCATCAGCTGATTTAGTGGGTCCAGGATCATGTCAACCTCCATACAGCTCTGAAGCTTCAGATTCTGGGGCAGGGGGTCCAGTTGGTTCTTTTGATTCTGCTGGAAATCCTGCAATGCTCTTTGACTACAGAGATAGCGAACCAGCAGCACACACTGGCTCTCCTGGTCCATGGCATCCTTCATATATCTCAGAAGCGTCTGATACTGTGCCAGGGGGTCCAGGTGGTTCCTTTGAATCTGGAGGGAACCCTGCAATGGATTTTGATCGAATACCACCAGCACAGTCCGTCTCTCCTGGGAATGTGTACTCTCCAGGCCTTCAAGACTGGATTACGTTGGTTCCGTGCATGGAGACTCACTTCTCTGATAGGGTTGGCGTTTCACAGCCCACTTGTAGCACCACTTCTAGTGTTGAAGGGCATACTAACCATGCGTTAGACCGAGGAGATCTCAATAACCTGCAGGGGAAAGCAGATGTGGCAGGGAAAGTTGATTCTGAATGTATGTCAATACCTTGGATCATACAATGGACCTTTTTGTGATGTGTTTGAAGTTTTTCACCATGATATTTCATCTATTTAGTTTTACTTTTGAAATTTAAGGTAGCAGCACTAATTTATATTTGGTGAATACAGATTCTTCACAAAGCATGGGCATTGATAGCATGGACATGAGTTCCAGACCATATGGTGCTTTGGGGGAGAAAACCACAGACACCTTGGGACCATCAGAAAATAATTCGTGTACATCTATGGAAATGCCCTTTCTAGAAGTAGATATATGTTCACCACATGTTACTTCTACCGAGTCTACTCTCTGTCAAAATTCTGGTTTTTTTACTGACCATTATACAGCTACGGATGGTATGAGCTTAGACAATACATATTTGGCAGATTCCGCAATCCAGCTTAGTCCTTATAACTACTACTCTACATTATTTCCAAGTAACAAAGAAATGACTAATGTGAAGGATGAATCAGTGGAGTTTCAAACTGATAGTTCATGCGCAAGCAGTAAAATGAATATAAATTGTCAGGAGGGAGTAATTGGTACATATAGCTTTGATTCGACAATGTTTGATGCTTCAGATATGAAGGAGTGGAAGTTTGATTATGGTAGTTATAAATGTGTTTCGGCAGTTAGTGGGAAATCTTCATTGGATGCTGACTCTGGTCCTCTAGACAACAAGGCGTCGGTCAAGCCTTTGGGGTCTACTATTACTTACATGTCAGGCAAACAGGAATTCAGCGGTGTGAAGGATGAAAATATTAATGAGTTGGGTGCTCCTAGTACTGATATGTTTCATTCTTTTTCATTCATGGATGACAGTAGAAATCCGTCTTACAATGTTGACGGTAGCTTTTTTGACAAGAAACCAAAGATCTCAGGTTATGATGTATCTACTCAGCCTTTTGGAAATTTTGGGCATGCTAAAGAAGACATGATTGTTGAGATTAAGAGAACTTACTTTCCTGAAGGAATTATCAATGGAAGTTCTTTATCCCACTTTGGTGGTGGATCTGTGAATCTAAATGGTTTGGAACATCAGTTGCCAGCTGCTCAGCCATTCTCTTCAAACAAGAATCAGGGTTACAGTACGGACAGACTTGTGGCTAACTCTCTGCCTAAAAGCATTGGTTTTCCTCCTTCAAAAGTCAGCCCTGAGTCTATTCATAGTAACTTCTCTGAAAAATCCCCTGCAGAAGATGACGATGATGTATGCATTATTGAAGGTATCAGTGATCCTGCACCAACACATCGCCTTCCAGTGGTTGGCAATACTCGGTACCCTGCGCCCTTGAATCACCCTCTAGCAGTTGGAAGTAGTATTGTTAGTTCACAACAATCTAGTGATCATGACACAGGAGTTGGAGGCATGCGATTCAGGACAAGGGATGAGCAATTGATCTTGAGAGCAGCATTGCAGGTTCGCTTTCTCTCTCCTAAATACTGGTCATCTATGAATGACAGCAAAGATACTTTATCAAATGTTTGGTTTGTTAAGAAACACATTTATGGCCCAGCTCCTTGTCAAGCGCTCAACTGTGTCCTAATTAGACGCTTTTTCGCTTGCATTAAAGTAACAAATATTTGTTGATCTTAAGCTAACTCCATCAATAGAAGGAATCTGCTACCTTGCTAACCGTTTTGTGAAAATTATTGTTCTTTTCTTTATTATCATTATCATTATAGTTTTGCATTCTTACTTAAGTGATAATCTTTGACACGTAATTTAGCAAAGGGTATTTGGTGTGTATTCATTTGGAAATGCTACTGATACTTGACATGAGCAAAGCCTCAACCAAATTTGTGATCCATTACAGGACCTTTCACAGCCCAAGTCGGAAGCTCTTCTACCAGATGGATTTTTAACAGTACCTCTCTTACGACATCAGGTTTTCAATTCTACCTTTTATTCTCTTCTTTAAGTACCATAAAATTAGTTTATGGGATTTGTGGTTGGCAGTAGTAAAAAACTGGGTTATAATAATCAACTGAAATAAATGTTTATGCTTAAAATTGTGTTTAAACTTGTTATTTCCATGTTTTAATGTAAAGGAGGTGGTTGTTCTGTTTTATATTCCAATATACAGACAGAAATATCTGCATTTCCAGTCAAATAGTTCCCCCACCCTCCCGGGGAGCTGTGGTTTATCTTTTTTCTTAGAGTCTGTCCTGTTTTATTGTGTTTTTATTAACCCTCTAAGATATTATTATTAACTCTGGCTATCCAGCTCCTTTTGTGCTGATCACCTGCTTTTTGTGTGTTTTTGTGCTCGAGTGAAGTTCATCTAAGCATTAACTCATGTCATGTACAGAGAATTGCATTGTCATGGATGGTTCAGAAGGAGACAGCTAGCTTGCATTGTTCCGGAGGAATTCTTGCAGATGATCAGGTCTATACCATCCTTGGGGTATTTGCCAACACAAGTTATCTGTCAAAGACTCGTGCCTGATATCCAGTCTTCATTTTGCAGGGATTGGGAAAAACTATATCGACAATTGCACTCATACTGAAGGAAAGGCCTCCTGCTTCTGGAGCCTGTCAAGATGAAAAAAATTGTAAACTGGAAACTCTGGATTTGGACAAGGATGATGATATGCTTCCTGAGGTTAGCAGAAGGAAACAAGATGCTGATGCTCATTCAAGTGTTTTAAATGAAACTTGCGAGAAGAGCAGGAAATCTTCAACACAAACAAAGGGAAGGCCAGCTTGTGGAACACTCGTTGTGTGCCCAACAAGTGTGTTGCGGCAATGGGCAGAGGAGTTGCATAATAAGGTAACAGATAAAGGTAAACTGTCAGTGCTAGTCTACCATGGAGGCAATCGAACGAGGGATCCGTGTGAGCTAGCTAAGTATGATGTTGTCCTCACAACATATTCAATTGTCAGCATGGAGGTCCCAAAGCAGCCTCTTGCTGATGGAGAAGACGAGGAGAAAGGAAAGCGTGAGGAGTATGATTCTCCACATATGGGGTTTTCATCCAAGAAAAGGAAATATCCTGATAAATCCTCAAAGGGTAAGAAGAAACTGGAGAATGCAGCGCTTGAGTCTCTTGCTCGGCCTCTGGCTAAGGTTGGATGGTTTAGGGTAGTCTTGGATGAAGCCCAGAGTATTAAGAATCACAGAACTCAAGTAGCTAGGGCCTGTTGGGGGCTTCGAGCTAAACGTAGGTGGTGCTTATCGGGGACACCGATCCAGAATGCGATTGATGATCTTTACAGCTACTTCAGATTTCTGAGATATGACCCTTATGCGGTCTACAAGACGTTTTGTGCGACGATAAAATTTCCAATCAGTAAGAATCCAACAAAAGGGTACAGAAAGCTACAAGCTATTCTGAAGACAATTATGTTACGCCGCACAAAAGGTGAGACCAAATAGTAAATTTTTGCTCATGGATGGTGTATATCCCATTGAATAAACAGAAGTGCTTATTTCAATAGATTTTTTTAGGGTTATGCATAACTCATGTTAATTGGATATTCTGAGCTCTTCTGACTGTATACGTTTTCTCACCCTTAAGTTATGACTATCTAATGGTAATCATATCCTGCAGGCACACTTCTTGATGGAGAACCTATTATTAGTTTACCACCTAAATCTATAGAATTGAAAAGGGTGGAGTTCTCAGACGAAGAACGAGATTTTTACTCCAGGCTAGAGTGTGATTCGCGTGCTCAATTTGAAGTATGTTTTTCTTTGGAAATTACAATGGAGTTTTATATTTTATGTGCTTCCTTTTCAAATAGATGGCTTTATATGGAATCTGTGTACCTTTTAGTTTATTTTCTCACAAAAGTATGCTCGTCATGTCAGGAATATGCTGCTGCCGGAACTGTGAAACAAAATTATGTTAATATTTTATTGATGCTCTTGCGACTTCGACAAGCTTGTGATCACCCTCTTCTTGTGAGACGTTATGAATCACAGTCTTTATGGAAATCATCTGTTGAGAAGGCGCAGAAGCTTCCTCATGACAAACAAGTATCTCTTCTGAATTGTTTGGAAGCTTCATTGGCAATTTGCGGCATCTGCAATGTAAGTTTTTATGTTATTCCTACATTGTTGTATGTGGACTGCTGAAATGTGTGCATGTCATTTTGGCTTCGTATCCATATGTTTACATCTTTTGGGAGTTTCTTTAATAACTTCGTTGGTATTTTCTTATACCTATCTGCTTTATATAATTTCATCATTAATCTTATGATGTTTACACTATTATTATTATTAATTGTTTTTATATTTTTTTACACTGTTGGATGTAATTATAATGAGGATTGCAAATGCTGTGTTGCATTTGCTTTAGCTTTTCTGTTCTGACACTTCTGTTTACTTTCTTTCAGGATGCGCCAGAAGATGCTGTTGTTTCTGAATGTGGTCACGTCTTCTGTAGCCAATGCATTGGTGACTATCTCACCGGTGATGAAAACCAGTGCCCCAACACAGGTTGCAAAGTTCGACTGAATGTGTCTTCAGTGTTTTCAAAAGCCACTTTAAACAGTTCGCTTTCTGACCAACCTGCTCAAGAGGGCATGGGTTCTGAAGTTTTTGATGCGGTAGAGTCTTTCTATGAGGATAGCTCGTACAATTCATCCAAGATTAAGGCCGCGCTTGAGGTTCTCTGCTCAATGTGTAAACCAAAGATTTGCACTACAGAAACTATTTGCTTACCCGAAAGCTTTGATAAAAATGCCAGCTGCTCTTCAACTTCTTCTGATATTAATGGGGCTGAGTCACTTGAGGACAGTGTTGATGGACAGAACCTGGATGTGGACAAAAGTCCTAAGAAAATTGAGAAGGTAGTTCGAGAAAAAGCAATAGTCTTTTCACAGTGGACTAGGATGCTGGACTTGCTTGAAGCCTGTCTTAAAACTTCTGGCCTTGAGTACAGAAGACTTGATGGAACAATGTCAGTTGTTGCCAGAGATAAAGCTGTAAAGGATTTTAACACTCGTCCGGAGGTTTGTGGAAAATTTAGATGTGTTCACATATTTTCGGTTTCTATGTTAGGAATTGATTAATTTAATATTAGCTATTGCCTATGGTTCTGAACTTTTAACCTTGTTTCATGTAGGTGACAGTTATGATTATGTCTTTGAAAGCTGCCAGTCTTGGTCTGAACATGGTTGCAGCCTGTCATGTACTTCTTTTAGACCTGTGGTGGAATCCTACGACAGAAGATCAAGCAATTGATAGAGCACATCGTATTGGGCAGACTCGTCCTGTTACAGTTCTACGGTTGACTGTGAGAGATACGGTCGAAGATCGTATTTTAGCTCTTCAGGTACTTTTGCATTATTTTCACTGTTTCTCCTGTTGTAGTTTTAAAGCTTTTACTCACTACCATTATGAGATGAATAGAAAACGTTACACACATGATGGTTGTCTGGAGATATTGGTTGTACATTACTGAAGTTGATACGGTGTTTTGGCAGAAAAAAAAGAGAGAGATGGTGGCATCTGCATTTGGAGAGGATGAAACTGGTGGTCGTCAAACTCGCTTAACAGTTGATGATCTCAAGTACCTGTTCATGAAGTGACTAGATAGTTTTCATAGGTTGAACAGATTTGTTCCGCTAACAAAAGGCATTGTCCATAGGTTTGTTTTCGGCTTTTGGCCGCAGGAGAAATGATACTGGGAAGGTTATCTGACAATAGATCTAGAAAAGGAGTAGCATGAGGGCTATATCAGCTAGATGATTGTGTTAATAGTCCATAGAATCTCACATGATTAAGGTTTTTCTTACCAATTTTTTTTGCCTATACAGTTTCTCTATTCTTTCCCTGTACTGGTTGTTCTCCATGTTGTATAGGTTGTAGAGTGGTCCAAAGCAAATTAAAGATATGAAAGTTGAAAGAGTTGTTTTCTGTTTCCAATTGTAAATCATAGAAGGTACTTCCCCTGGTTTTCTTCTCTTTATTCGTTTGTAAATTTGCTCAGTCTGTGCAGCAACGCGGCTTCATGTTCACCATGACATGGCCGCATTGTTCGATAACAGTTGAGACAATAGGAACCAAATGTTGTTTCGAATGTAAGTGTTGGTGTTACTTGGTATACAAGTTTGGTGATTTTGAATCCATGGCTGTACTAAAATTAGACAATTACCAATTTCTTGAACCATAAGAAATCAAAACAACAAATACTAGTGAATCAATTTCTGGTTCAACCAAGTCAGAATGTCGCCGCGAACAGTGTCGACGTTCTGATCAGTCTCCCCGAACAGCAAGGAATGCATCATCCCGTCGTAAATCTTGATCGTCTTGTCCTCACTCTTTGCTTCTTCATACAAAGCCCTGCTCACATTGGGATCAGTCACCACGTCGGCGCTGCCGTGGAGCACAATAAACGGCAGGCTCACATTGCATAGCCTCTTGCTCACATAGTCCGTCACTCTCAGTAGCTCCACAACTGTACCCAATCTAGGCTTCCCTCTATACCTACAAGGGTTCATGTCCGCAATTACCTTTTTCTCCTCGACCTTAACTGATTTGACCATCAAGTCCCCCGTTGGCACAATCGCCAAAGTCGGCAGGAATTTCGCGACGAACGTCAGAATCTGAGGGATCGGCCACTTCGGTTTCACGTCGTCGGAGATTTTACACATCGGCGCCACCAGAATCGCGCCGTCGAAGGCTTCAGGATCGGCGAAGTGGATTAAAAGACAGATCGCGCCGCCCATTGACTCGCCGTAGAGGAAAGCCGGTAGGGTTTGGAACTCCGGGAATTGCCTGACGAAGTTGAAGAAGAAGCGGCAGTCGGCGACGACGAGATCGACGTCGGGGACGAAGGCTCGGAGGCCGTGGGAGCCGCCGTGGGACTCGAGGTCGAGAGCGAAGCAGGCGAAGCCGTTACGGGCGAGGAAGATGGCGGTGGCCTGAAAAGTCCAGCTGATGTCGTTGCCGTAGCCGTGGACCATGAAGATGATGCCACGTGGAGGAGAGAGAAGAGGGAGCCATTGGCGTGTGAAGAGCTTGAGGCCTCTGGGAGTGGTGAAGAAGGCTCTGGAGGATTTGATCCCCTGTGAAGTGTAGTAGTCTTGCTCCGGTGTGGTGCCCCAATAGTGTGGCCACTTGATCAGCCTGCTCCTCTCTTCCTCCTTCATGTTTTTGCTTTTCTGGATTTTGTGGGTGGCTTTGATTTAAACGACCCGGTTCGACCAGGTTCGTGACTCGGTTGACTCAGTCTTATTACTATTAATAATAATTATCATTTTTATATAAATTTGATACGCGTAATTAAATATAGGAAGAGTTGAAGCTTTGCAAAAAGAAATGAGCCTTTGTGGCTTTAGCAGTGTTTGTTGGGTGGGTGGAGCTATTGGAGCATGGAACATGTTGGATACTTGAACTTGATGAATGATGAGAGACTAGTGTAGGGTTGGATTCTAGGTCGCCGGCGCGCTTTCGCCACACGGCTAGAGATAGTGGTAGCTGCTGGAAATGATGTGTATAAAGTGGTGCAGAATGCACTATGCTGCCGCTTAGGGGTCAGTTTTGATCTTCAATGCTGAGAATCCCAAAAGCATTGGAATGAAAAACTGCTAGGTTCTAGAGAAATAAACAAACAGGAGAACTATTAGAGTTGATTGGGAACAAGGAAGTGGGAAGAAGAAAAAGAAAGAAAGGAAAGGAAAGGAAAAGGGCACTGTTGAAAAATCAGGAGTCTTATCGGAGGGAATATGATAGTGGATCCATCGAGTACCAAGGAAACAAGGGAAATATTAAAAGGGGAAAGGGAAACATTAATGTCATTACTACCCAAAGAAGATGAGAGCACTTTACTAGTGTGCTCTAATTCTCCACTGTGTCCGGATTATCCACCTAATTCGAGAAATGATGCCAATGTTAGGCAGGTCATTAGGGTTATCCAATTCTTCAAAAGTTGTCATATATATATCCAAAGCTACTATTAAGTAATCCTAGACAGATCTTTGATTTAGAAACTAGAAAGGTTCACTAATAGGAGCAGGTCAAAACTGGTGTGCACCTTCGCTATCTGCAAAAGATCTTCTTCTTGAGTAACTCTGGAAACAGATTTAAATTACCAAACACACTCGATGCAATAAGACATAAGGATAAACAATGCACATTTTATATCTTAGAGTACTTGCATATGTACAGGTTCATTTCATTAATTGCTAATGTTTCAGAGAATTGCTCGGCGCCATTATAGCAGCAAAGTACAAGGGAGACTCCTCAAGTAGAAGCCCTGGATCATCACGATGATGATAACTCCCAGACCAGCCACCATTTAAAGGTAGTAGAAGAGCTTGTTTATTTTTGTTCATTTAATTTCATAGACTTAAGTACATAATCTAGACAGAGTTGTATATGTGGGCAAGAATGACGTGCGCTCTGGTGAGGAAGCAATCAGAACTCAAAATCTGGTCAATGCAGAACTTTAGGCACAGTATTTCCATGATAAATGTGACCTTTTTTGCTCCATTGTGGTCTGATATATCACCTAGAAAGAAGAATAGTAAGTCTCCCATTTGTCTTTTTGTAGGGTAAACTGAGAAATGAAACCAACTTTAAAGATTAGATAATGGCTTAAGCACGATTTGTGTTTGCTGGTTCAACTTCAACCATATGTCTACTTTATGGTTAAGATATACCCTTGTGGGGAAAATGTATTATAAATCCTAATCCATTTCTTCCTCCCTAGTAAAATGTAGTTAGCGGATTCTGGAAGACCAATGACATGGCTAGTCCTCTTATAAATCAATGGCCCTTGGTGCTTGGTGACATTGCTTTATAGGTAAAAAAGATTCCCAACAATTTTATTTTGCCTTTTCTCCCTCCAATCAATAAGGTGTCTTCTGCATAAGCTGGTACAGAAGCAATAGATGGGGATTATACTACTTGGTTTCATCGTTGCTAGGCTATGAGTCAAAAAGATTTTAATCACTTAATATTTGTTTTGAATCATCTTATATTCTTTTTGCTTGAGCAAGAAATCTGATGCAATATTGATGCTGGGCTCTTAAAACCAATACACTACAGATCTGTATGGTAATATCCTAGGCAAGCTTGCATTGTCCGAATGATGGGAGGTGGAAAGAAGTCCTATTTGCATTATAGAGCTACTAATTTATCATAACTGTATCTGGCTGGTTTACCATTGAGAAAACTAGACCAGTTAAGTCCAAATGAATCTATCTCTCAACTAGATTGACTCTGTTTTCTCTGGATTTAGAAGCCTAATGTTTGAATTGCATACTCATGTGGACACTACTTCTGATATGTAATGGACACTGTGTTGTCGTCTAAATGTATTTAGATGTAAAAGAAAGTATGTGCAAGTTTTTCTAATGCAACCTATCCTCTCTATGTCACTTGGGTTTCAGAGGGTGAAATTAGACACCAACTTTCTTAATTTGTAAATTTACGTCGGATCTGTAGCCATTATATATTGACAGTGTGTTTTTATCTCAATTCTGATCATGTCCCTGATTTTTATTAATCGTGAGAAAACAAGGGTTTAGAGGACATGAGAAGCTCGAGACTTTCAGGACTCAGTGAAGCAGGCTACACAAAGTATGACTAATTTCACATTAGTTTATGGAAACTTCTCCTTCACTGTGCATTTTAATTGCAGAACTGTCTTTAAACTCTGGTTGCATATTACAATCCACATTATATATACTTTATGTGCAGTCACACACACATGAATTGAATGGTTATGAGGTAAAACCTAATTAATGAGCATATTATACACTAATCTGTATTTCTCTTTATATTATACACTAATCTGTATTTCTCTTTCTCTGCATTGACAATCCCGCTTAGTGGAAATGACACACCAGAAAGGGATCAAGGAAAATAGTCCTTTTATGGCAGTAGGTGGACTTGTTCTATTGGCTGGTAAAACATAAACTGGAGGCAGATCTACAGGGCAAATTCCTCACTGGGGATGGACATATATCTTCTGGTGCTGAAAAGATGATGTGTGGCTGGGACTGGGAGAAATGCTTTTAGGTACAGCTTTACACTTTGTCTTAAATTATTAAACCTGGTGAACCTGCAAATTGCTAACTTGAGTGAGAAAATTGTTGTATTTCTGAAGCAGGTAATGAACTTTATGATATAAGCTTGGTCTAAAGTGTGTTACATAAGGATTCAACAAATCTAAATTACAATTTCCATCTCATTTTTCAACTAAAAAAGTTGGAATCCAAGTCATTATTCAACCACCAACTCAATTGGTTGTTTCTTTCATTCCTTTCATGACCACTTTGGCTTCATTAGATTCAAGAGTCATTACGCACAAGGTTCGCCACAAAATTCCATCTTTCTACTTTGTGATAATGAGATTCTTAAGAGCATGTTGCCATTTTCTGTTTTATTTATACTACACCACCAATTTGGAATATATGCCCCAATGTCTTCTCCACTTTGTTATATATTAATTGGCTAGCAAGAACATTGTATCTCTTATATGAACCAAGAGATTGCCACGAGCTCTGTTCTCGACATTTATCCATTTCTTTTCAATCATGACATTGTACCCTTTAGTTGTTATTAGACTCTGTAATAGTAGCTTCAACATCAAAATGATATACCTGAGTTGAGGATAATGTTTTTCTGAGGTTTTGGTAAATACTAATTAGTTCCTTTTGTGCTTTATTATTTATTGATGATGCTTCCTAAAGATTTTCATGTATTGAATGTGCATTGAATGTAATATCTAAACCGATGCAATCTCTAAAGTTTTCATCTACGATAGAAACAAATGTATGCTCTGCTGCTCTTGATCCTCTTAATCCAAAACATCATTATATCTATCATATACAGCATCCACCGATAGATACAGACAAAGAACATATAATTGTAAGATTTAAAGTCTTGTGTTTACTTTTTAAGCATTCATAAACTTCAAGTCTCTGTTGATGGCCTATTGTTTTTGAGTTGACATGAAGTGACAGATTCATCCACAAGTTTCAGCTAAAATTTGGTGCTCTGCCGTTTAATTAATCCCTATGTTTGTGTCAAAATCCAGTTTGACCAGTGTTTCTTGAAACAGAATACAATTAGTGTCCAAGGATTAGGATAAGTTTTTCATAGATAGACGGCAAACTGTAGCAACAATTGATGTAGAGAAGTGAATTAGAGATGTAAGAACAGGATATACCAGAAGAGAAGAGAAATAATGAGGATGATGGAAAGATAGAGCCGGCTGACAATAATAATCATAATAATGATAATAATTATAGATAGATAGATAGATAGAGATCAAGATTCAATTTTATCTGTTGATCTGTCTCCAAGAGTCTGCAATGTTCTAACCTATAGAGCACTGAGATAATTCTAGAAACAAGTAATCAAGTAGTAAAACACACGTAACAAAGGCATCTAAGGAAGTAGAAACCTTTAAATACATATAACCCAAATCTTAATAACCTTAAAAGCATCAGAGTAACTGTATGAATCTGCATCCTGATAATGTTTCTTAGCAGAAGAAATAATTTCATCTTACTTTAGACAAGTTTTAGTATTAACAACTGTTGGCCTACAAACCCAGATCACAATAACTATCTACCATACCATGATAACATCATGTATTCTCCTAAAATATCTTTTCAGTTACTTAGATTCAGTAATTAACAGAATGTTTACAAGGACAGAATAATATGTGATCATTTAAACTCTATTAACAGTTCTCTACTTTTCTCATACTGACAGATTGCAGAGATACTAGTCCCTATTTTTTATTTTTTTTATGATAGATATAGTTTTTGAAATCATTCACTTAAATGTGGCATTTTTTATATGATATATATCATCACCAACCCAATAAAAATTCAATAATGGAGGTACCACTCATCAGCTTTGCTCATCCAGTGAACAGCCTAGAAGGAAGCTGGGTTGCCTATACCACCACATCAGATGCCAATGCCATGTATATATTGTCATCCTGATTAAAAATTCCATAGCCACGCAGGACATTCTTTCATATCTACTTTTTAATTCTCTATCATCACCGTAATGTAATATAGTAATGCACTAGTCAAAATACGAAAATAAAGTAGTTCCCATTCAATCCCCAATGACTATAAATACACATGAGAATTTGCTTATGTTTTATCACATTCTGTGTTTTGTGGGAGCAGTTCTGATTAAACTAGTTAGTGAAGTTCCTTTTAGTTCAGCATGAATTTTGTAGTAGTAAAAGCAACGGCTATCTTCCTAATTTTGGCTGTGGTCGAGCCTCAGCCTGTTCTGGATGCTAGAAAGAGAATGATCAATTCATTGGCGAGTCAGGATCTTGTTACCAACTTGCCTGGCCAGCCTTCTGTAGACTTCCGGCACTACGCTGGCTATGTCAATGTCAATGAAACTAATGGCAGAGCTCTCTTTTACTGGTTTTATGAGGCTGCTACTAATCCAGATCTAAAACCTCTTGTTTTGTGGCTTAATGGAGGTGAACTGACTGATATACATAAAACCTCACGTATCGTTTAGATACAACTAACATATAGCTCATCTATATTTTTTCATAACCCTTTAATGATAATTGTTTCTAGACCTCACATGGGAGATGAAGAATGTGTACTCTCAAACCAGAGGTTTTTTTATTATTATTTTTATTTTTTTATTTTTTTCTCTCAGCATCAGGTTGCAGTTGTCTTTGTAGCCATCCATGTTCCACTATGCCATCTCCATCTTTTGACCAAATCTGAGCTTAATATGGATATGTATATAGTAATACATAATCATATTATTCATATATGTGTGGAAGAGAAAGCCAGCATATATGTATAGGCTCCTTGATATCTTCATGTTGCCTTATCTTTAGACAGTCCGTCACCCTATATTAAACATGTTAATTATTTCCAATAAACAATTGAGTAAAGTTCTATTCGACTATATTGTAGTAATCCTAATGTACTTGGTTTTAGTGGAGATAAGGTTTTTTATTTCCTTTCCAACTCATCCAAAATTTCCAATAATTTATTTACAGATAATCCATCAGGTCATGCAGGTACTTTTTTCCACTTCATGTTATATGCTGAGGTGACAAGATGCTATATGTTTCAGGTCCTGGGTGCTCTTCTGTGGGATATGGAGCAACCCAAGAGATTGGTCCATTCATAGTGGGCACTGATGGCCATGGACTTAGATTTAATAACTACTCATGGAATAAAGGTATGAGCTACGGGGTACTGCTTCACACTTTACAATCAAATCAGTTATATTACAAATGTGCTTTTACTTGAACATCTCATTTGCTTCTGTAATGTATGGTACTCCATCTTTTTTATCGCAAAGTTGTAGTAATATGTTAAATTTGATGCATATGATGAAGCAGAGGCCAACATGCTGTTCTTGGAATCTCCAGTTGGGGTTGGCTTTTCATACTCCAATACAACTTCTGACTATGATAATCTTGGAGATGCTTTTACAGGCAAGCCACTTTAAGAGTCCTACTGATTGCTAGAAACAGATGTCTTGTCCTTAAACTTTGAACCATTTTTACTGGATTTATTCAATTTTTCACACATATGGCGAGGCCTAATCAAGATATTAGTAAGATTACTGTGACGTTTTTGTATAATTTCTTATTTATTTTATTTACTTGGGCTATTTAATTCAGCAAATGATGCATATGCTTTTCTCCACAAGTGGTTTCTCAAGTTCCCGTCATACAGAACAAGAACCTTCTACATTGCAGGGGAGAGTTATGCAGGTAAATAAGTCATCCACAATCCCCCGAACCCTCACCTGTTAACCATGTGCTGCAATCGAATTTGTTAATGTACTCACTACTTAGATTCTTCATATCATAATTTGTTAACAGGAAAATATGTTCCGGAGCTAGCTGAGCTCATTAATGACAAGAATAGAGATCCTTCAATGCATATCGATCTCAAGGGAATCCTGGTATGAACCCTTTGGAAACAGTTACAGTTGTTTTTCAGTTTAGTGTGTGTGCTCTGTGTATTTTTTATTGAAGTGTTTTCTTGTATATCATGTACAGCTGGGTAATCCTGAAACATGTGATGCTGAGGATTGGAGAGGTCTGGTAGATTATGCTTGGAGTCATGCTGTGGTATCAGACGAAACTCACAAAATTATACGTGAAAATTGTAATTTTGACGGTGATACTTGGAGTAATAAGAACTGTACTCAAGCTGTGGATGAGGTACTAAAACAATACAAGGAGATAGACATTTACAGCCTTTACACCTCAGTCTGCATAGGTGATACAGCAAGTTCAGATGATGGTTCAATGCAAGTCATGACGATGAAGACCACAACTACAATGGTGAGTGAAGATTTCAAGTGACAATTTAGGCACACTTAAATTAGTTCGAGCTAGATATTCACTTTTGAGCTACTAATGTTTTAGGCACAATTCAATTAAAATCACTCAAGACTTGAATGTCTGTTTCTTTTATCAGATGCCGAGGATTATGGGCGGATATGATCCGTGTCTGGATGATTATTCTAAAAAATTCTATAATAGAGCAGACGTGCAAAAGGCTCTTCATGTTAGTAATGGTCACCAGCTCAAGAACTGGAGCATCTGCAGGTAACTAATCCCTCATCCTATTTCGCACTTAGCAAGCAACAATAATTCATATGACCAGGTCTGCCAAGATTGCTAGTCATATCCAGACCGCACTCAACAAGTACCAATTTTGCTAATAAAAATTTGTTTACCTAATTGTATTGCAGTGTCAAAATATTTAACGACTGGACCGATTCAAAGCCATCAATGCTTCCTATATACAAGAAACTCATTGCAGCAGGAATGAGAATATGGGTGTACAGGTACTTTCAAACTTATTTATAGCATATATGTTAATGTTCCGTGCCTAATTATCTGATTTTGGTTTTGTTTTCATGGATGGATCAGTGGAGACACAGATGGAAGAGTTCCTGTGTTGTCCACAAGATATAGCTTAGGTGCTCTAGGACTGCCTATTACAAAAGCATGGACACCTTGGTACCACCAGAAGCAGGTAATCAGCTTTAGCTAGTCTCAACTATGGAAGCCACATGAATTTGATCTACTGTCCTCTTCAAAACTATTTTATCAGTTCCATTAATTCTCTGAGTCTTTGTTTAAATATGATTTGGTTTATATGGTAATTAGGTGAGTGGTTGGTTTCAAGAATATGAGGGGCTTACGTTTGCAACATTCAGAGGAGCTGGGCATGCAGTTCCTTGCTTCAAACCAAGCAACTCACTGGCTTTATTCACCTCTTTTCTCCTTGGGGAATCTCTTCCTTCCTCGCGAGTGTCACGGTGATAACGCAACGCAAATCAGTCCTTAGTATGTCAACTTATACAACGCAAACCAAGTAGAAGGCCATAGCCATATAGAACATCAGAACCCTTCCAATTTCTGTATAAAATAAAGTCCTTATTGGCAAGAAAATCAAGGGTTAATGAATGAATGACTACCAAAAGGCAATGGTACTGTTGGCTATATAATTTCTAATTGAATTTTCATAATTAATTGCTGATACTTTAGTCGTTTATTTCATTGTCCTGGGTTCGGTCCTCCAAGGCCTGTTAGAGCTCCTCGTTGCTCATGAGGAAGAGTACGTGCATGAATACTTTCAAGTTCGAACATGTAAACTTGTTAACATCACTGATGTTAATTTTTCACAATGACTTGGTTTTGTACATCAAAGAAATGTAAGAGCTATGTAGGAATGAATCAAGGCCAACATCATATGCATGTAATTAACCACCATTTTTTCTTCGGCTTAGTTTGGTATTGAGTTTTGAGAGAAAAAAATCACTTATAAATATTGTTATGAATTGATTATATGTCTGGTAATTTTTTTATAAGGTGTTTATTTATAAAATATATATTTAAAAAATCACGATTTTAAAAAAATTGTCAGAGTTTTTTCAGCTCAATACCAAACTAAGCATTCATATGAGGTAAATTCACTGTAGATTTTGCTAGGTTTTGCTTCAATTTTCATATGATACAAGATTCATGCAATATAAACAATATTTAGTCAAAGATTTCGTAGTAGTAACGTATCGTTGTTTTTCCAAATCCCTTGCTTAAAAGTTCAATGACTACAGTCAATGAAATTAAAAGCTTGTGATCCAAAATTTCTTTACTTAGGTAAATGCATATATTTCTGCTAAAATAAATCGGGGGAAATAAGAAATGAATATCAGTCAGGTAATAAACACTCTTAATTCTCATTAAATTCACTTAATTTTCGTTCATAAACCAGTCATGCATAATCCTATGTATCCTGGCTAGTCAGAAACAATAGATGCCTATAAATACCGTGTTATGTTAGCGACGTCACATCCGATTGTTTGCTTCCTATATCATGAACATCATGGAGTTTGTAGTAAAAACAACAGTCGTCTTCTTCATCCTGCCTACAATTGTGGAGCCTCTGCCTGTTTTGGGTTCTAGAAGGACATTACGAAAGTGCTCATCATCAGCGGAGACTGGGATTAGTACTAGTAGTGATGAGGATCTTGTGACCAACTTGCCCAGCCAGCCTGCCGTAGACTTCAAGCACTATGCCGGATATGTCAACGTGAATGAAACAAATGGACGGGCTCTTTTTTACTGGTTCTTTGAGGCTGCTACTACTTCAGATGAAAAACCTCTTGTTTTGTGGCTCAATGGAGGTGATCTCTACTCATGACCAATATAAACAAAATCACATAGAATAGTAATTTACTTGTAAATATACTTATATACACAAGGCCTAGGAATTCGAAATTTCAAATCTTGAGATCTCCTCTTGCTATAGGATGCAATGTGGTTATGTGGATAGTTGAATTGATCCAATTGTATCA
The DNA here is from genome assembly GCA_963682095.1 of Potentilla sterilis. Lineage (NCBI taxonomy): Eukaryota > Viridiplantae > Streptophyta > Magnoliopsida > Rosales > Rosaceae > Potentilla > Potentilla sterilis. The sequence goes on from OY821755.1 coordinate 3,111,898, forward strand.
TTTAAGTTAAATGCAGATAAATGTTTTGTTAAAAACTTCATATACATGCTGTGGATTCGAGTCCCCTTCCTAGCTACTAGAGCTTGATCCATCTTTCTGCCTTTTAAAGATGTCCCAGCTTCAAATATTTTTTTTTCAAATTTGGGGATTTTGGGGTATATAATTTATGTATGGTGACGAGATGTTTATTGGGTATTTCAGGTCCTGGGTGCTCTTCTGTGGGATATGGAGCAACCCAAGAGATTGGTCCATTCCTATTGGACATCGAGAGCCAGGGATTCGTATTCAATAACTACTCATGGAATAAAGGTATGTCATATACTGTACTTAGTTCAAATAAGCTCAGCTGCTATGCATATCTGCTTTGCTAGCTAGCTTCAAACTTGAGCTGCTAATATGATCACTATTTGGTTGTAATTTCTGATGTCTCGGATCGATGCATAACGCAGAGGCCAACGTGCTATTTGTGGAATCTCCGATTGGGGTTGGCTTTTCATACACCAATAAAACTTCTGATTTTGATCATCTAGGAGATACCTTGACAGGCAAGTTACGTGAAGAAGTACTAATGTTGTATTTTTTTTACTCACACATAAGTTCAATACATGTTGATCTTTTATCTACATAGTTAGGCCTGATCATGATCTAAATCAGAATAATTTGTTTCTGGTTCTGTCAGCACAAGATTCATACGCTTTCCTCCATAAGTGGTTTCTCAAGTTTCCATCATACAGAAACCGGACCTTGTACATTGCAGGCGAGAGTTATGCAGGTAAACCAGTCGTCTGCAATATGATACTCCTCATCTATTAACCATGTATTTTCTTAAACAAACTTTCGTCTGTGGCAACCGGAATTCTTCATGTCTTCATTTGTCAACAGGAAAATATATTCCGGAACTGGCTGAGGTCATATTTGATAGGAATTCAGATCCTTCCCTCCATATTGATCTCAAGGGTATCCTGGTACGTATACATATGGTCCTTTTTGCACAAAAACTAAGTTTACTTAGTCTAAATATAGATTATTCCTCATTTCATATATATCCATTATGGAATAATCAAATTTAATTATTTATATTGTTATCTACTTGCAGATGGGTAATCCTGAAACAGATGATGCTGAGGATTGGAGAGGTCTGGTGGATTATGCTTGGAGTCATGCTGTGGTTTCGGACGAAACTCACAAATTAATAAATGAAAACTGTGATTTCCACAGTAATGATACTTGGAGTAACAAAAATTGTTCACAAGGTGTGGATGAAGTATTTAAACAGTACAAGGAGATAGACTTGTACAGCCTTTACACCCCGACCTGCACTCCAAATGATACAGCTGGTTCGAAAATGCAAGTCATGACGATGAAGCATACTTCTACAATGGTACTCATACAGAGTACTCGAGAAGATTTGAAATTATTACATCTTAGATTTTAGAGTATAGTCCATACAATGGGTAATTCTTTTCCTGTGATCAGATACCAAGGATTATGGGAGGCTATGATCCATGTCTGGATGGTTATTCGAAAGACTTCTTCAACAGAGCAGATGTGCAAAAAGCCCTGCATGTCAGTGATGGCCTCCAGCTCAAGAACTGGAGCATTTGCAAGTAAATTTCCAATGCTATCTCCCTCGGCCTATATTGGACACAAAATATATAACTGCTTATTTGATCAAGCTAAGCTTGCAAACAATACTGATAAGAACGTTTTCTTCATCTACTTTGTTTGCAGTGATCACATATTTTCCAATTGGTCAGATTCACGGCCATCTCTTCTTCCCACATACAAGAAACTCATCGCAGCAGGACTAAGAATATGGGTGTACAGGTACATCTTTTTGTTCATCCTGTATATGGTGCATAACGAAAAAAAATAAATTCACCCTAGTCAATCATATATGGTTTTGTTTATGGATGGATCAGTGGAGACATGGATGGAAGAGTACCTGTGCTGTCAACAAGATATAGCTTAAGTGCTCTAGGGCTGCCTATTACAAAGACATGGAGACCTTGGTACCATCAGAAGCAGGTATCAGTAAAGAACAGTCAAAACTATAAACATAAAGGCCGATCTAATTACATTATGGTAATAAATCTAATCTTTATTTTATATATGGTCAGGTGAGTGGTTGGTATCAAGAGTATAAGGGGCTTACATATGCAACATTCAGAGGAGCTGGGCATGATGTTCCCTCCTTCAAACCAGCAGAGTCACTGGTTCTATTCACATCTTTTCTCCATGGGAAATCTCCGCCTTCGACTCGATAATTAAGCAGTGAAAACAGCTCGGGTTACGAGTTAATGTGGGAGATCAGTCATCCGATACTTCAATAAAACTTAATGCTCTAGAATATGATGTTGATGATCTTAATCTTAGTATACAAGCTTGCTGTGGCCACTGGCCACAATACGTACGTAGAAGGACAAAGCCAAATCGACAGAGAAAGTATACAAATAAGGTTACAGAAGAAAACAAGATAGATTACAAATGATATGGACATCTTATATCATACATATTACCATCCTAATATTATGTAGTAGTGAGATGCATGCACTGTAAACTTCTAATCGATGAGCCTAATAACACCAACAAATGACAAGTGCATCTCTGGAACTATAACTCGATCGCTGGTACCTCACTGTACGTTTATTTCACTACCTGAAACATCCACGTTCACCATCTTCGCCTAAATGCTCTTTTTCTTCTTTCTTAATTTTCTTTTTACTGAGAAACTGAGTTACACATAACACACTCAAACAGATCGAATAATAAGCATCCAATTGTATCCCACATAGTTTCAAAGATCATAATAAACTACCGAAGATCATCATTCAAGAAACAAAAAAAAAGCCCAAGATCGATGTCTGCCCTTTTAGACAATGGCATCCATATGATAAGCGAGTCTCTCTTGTCAATATTAACCTCGATTTCTACTAGACAGGGAAGAGCAATTGCAGTATGCAGTTTGGTTGTCGATCTATGTGATGGGGATAACTGCCATCCCGACTTGTTGTAGCGCGACAAAGAGGACAACGGGTGGACTTGGCTAATGACCGGCTGAGGCATACATGGTGAAAAATATGTTGGCATTTACATAGTATGGCACACTGATCGTCTTCCTTGTACTCCTCCAAACAAATTGCACACTCTGTGGCTAATCGATGTTTAAAAGTCACGTAGTCCTGTGGCGCCCTTGCGTCACTGGAAGTAATACTGTGAACTCGCAGCCTTGTGACGTCACTGGAAGTAGTACTGTGAACTCGCGGCCTTGTGTCACTCGAAGTAGTGTGGTCTTGCCGCCTCATCTGACCCGTAGTAATGCGGTCTCGCCTCCACATTGATCGGTTCATGAAATAGGCATCACATTTTGTTATCCCCTCCGGCCAGCATTTTTTAAGATTTCATATACAGTAAAGTGTGATGTGGCCACAATAGATGTAAATAGGGGATCTGCCTTCCGTATTGATACAAGGCAATAGGGGAAAAGATATATACAGACTCTTAAAAACTTGTTGGGGCAGCGCCTCTTAACAATTGCTCTAAAGCTAATATGATGTGGGATAAAACAAAGTAGTGGGATTCCGAACTGTAGCACAGTCAACCACCAATGTACGTTCCCTTGCGTAAAGAAAGGCATGATCAATGATGGTAGCTAGCTTGGTACAAAGGCATGATCAGTATATATATATTATTGCATGCGTTCTATATATAGACTAGCTGAATTCCCAATCCGGATAAACCAAGGAAACCAAAGTAGGCTGGGAATTGGTAAACGAGCAGTCCGAATTGAGGGAATGTTATGGAGGCCAATGAATATGCACAAACACAAACACAAACACGATATATGTTGTGAACAAATCACCAACACCACCCAAAATCACTGATTTGATCTTTGTGATTGCATCTATCGCACTCATGAATTCAAATAGAGAGAGGAAGAAATGGAAGCTGTTCTTCAAAAGCCGTCGGGCGTGGACTGGGTCTATTGCGGTTGGGCCCAATTCTGTGGGGTTGACTGGATCTGCTGCTGTTGGGTTGACTGAGCATGCTGTTGTTAGGCCCAAAATCTTTGATGAGCTTCTCTCTTTTTTTGAGGAGACTGATGAGCTTCTCTCTAAGAACTCATCTGTCTAGGGTTTTGGGTGGGCGCAACTCTGTTAAGGTGATCGGTGAGCGGTGAGCGGTTGGGAAGCGGCTTTGCCTGGAGGCCGCGTCACTGCCGATGCCATTTGTGCATGGTCTGGTTGAGGTTCAGACCAATTGAAGTCTTAGACGTTAAGATATTCAGTGCAGGAATTTCCATTTCTCGAACATGATAATTAGGGTTAGTGAAGTTTATTCTTTCGCTTTTTCTTCCCTCGCAACTTCTTTACTTATAAGCACGGAAAAGTTTTCTGTTTGATAACACAACATGTCAGTAGCTTTTTGAAAAAGTATGAGTCATTTTCAATAGAAAATGAGAAACTACTCCTACTCATTTTATACTTATAAGTACAAGTCAACTTTTACTTAAAAGCCTAACTGAACCAAACACATAAGGTGTCAATTGAGTTCCACTCTATGTACGTAGCTGCTCGGACTTAATTCAAACCCTCCAAATGTTATCTTTTTCGAACTCCATATTTTAAACTCTCTTTAAGCTAGCCTCACATGATTAATATAGTATCGTGATCGAAGCGATTCATCACCCCAGGTCACCTCTCAAGATTTGATAGTAATTTAATTGTTAATCTCTTAAAAAGAAAATCAAAACTGATAATCTAGGATTAAGTTGAATAGAGACCAAGGACACGCTTCGAATCCACCCAATGAAAAGAAGGCGCGCGACAATTAGGTGAGCTAGTGTGGGATGAGCCAGTGCCAGTTCGATACATATGCATAGAGATTAGATTAGACAGACACTACTCATATTTGCACATTAGAAATCACAACATGGTTAATGCCCATGTTTGCATTGTTGACATTTAAAACGCCAAATATGGATATCATCTTCTATATATGTCGACAGCTGAAAGGGACATGGAATAATCCCCCGTCATTTTTTGTTGAAAATTTTGTCCTCCCTAGCTAGCTCTCAGTGATACTCTCTCATTTCTTATTTATTTCGTTCATAATTTTCTTCCTAAACATATTCATGTATGCTAGAGCAATTAGTAGAACCTGATCGATCAGAACCACCTGTCGATAATTAATTAGTACTAATGATCGAATTGGTTTGTATGAATGCCCCATTATTTGAATGGTTGTAATTGACTGTTGATGAGTCAATTTAGGTTTATCACCATTAATTAATATACAGCTAATGACGGTAATGAATCTAATTAGGGTAATTAATAACCCTATCCATGAACATAAAAGAATGGCTTAAAACAGAGGAAGCAGATTATGCAAGAATCAACCAATTAGTATAAGAAGCTTGATGCATGCCCAACTCCATTATAATTATATATATATATATATATATAGTATATATTAACATGATTGCATTTTTAATTTATTTACAAATGAGATTATACAGATATACATATATAACATCACCCCTACCAGAAAAATGTTATCACCTTATATATATATATATATGGGATTTATCATTATTCAGAAACATCTCATGTGGCTTGATTAATGGTGATGGCTATAAGTTTGTTACATGATAAAGATTACAATGACAAATGGACAAGCTATCTCCATATATAACAATCAAAAATGATAACAGTTTCAGACATATGCTAAACCATGATATGGCTAGGGTTATCTGCATGAACAATTCATTTCTGGCAATTAATCAAATAGGTTTTCTATGAACCCCAAAATATATCTTCATTATACTATCTCACTGTCTACATATATATAATATGCATGTAATACCAACAAGTAATTAATAGTATGAAAGTAATGAACTAAGCAATAAAAACAAAGATTATGTGTCTCTAAATTAAAACCAAAAAAAATGAAAAATATATGAAAGTAAAATATCCCTCACCCGTATCTTTGTGCTATAGTTACGTACACTCCAATGAGATTATCTACTAAGCTAGATGATGATATCAATATATTCTGTGTGTCTGAATTCTCATGAGTTCCAGTTCATACTGGGAAGATGAAACTGCGGGCGCAAAACCCCATCCCCAAGCGAACCAAGGAGAGAGTTGGGGTGAAACGCAGCGTTTTGAGGTAGCTGGTTGAGCATAGAAACAAAGGAGGTGTTGCTTTCATCAACCCCACCTCCACCTCCACTGCCACCACCGCTATTCAGATCAGTATGAAACCTCTTGCTGGACGATGAATTAGTCCCCATCGATGATGATCCCCCCACTTCGTTCCAAAACGGCGATGGAAGCTGACGTTTCGAGTTGTTGTTGTTGTTCACGGGCATTACGACGTCGCTTTTCGGACTAGACATGAACTGATGGGAGAGGTTGGAATGACTACTGTTCTGCACGCCTTCACTCGATAATATCCCGTCGAAAAAATTGTCCTCGTCGTTTTCCAGCAACGCCGTGTAGTTGGTGGCCTTCCCCGGCGACGGCTTCGGCATTGACTGGACGAAAATACCCTCCATGGAGTTGGTGGTAGAGTCCTCCTCCTTGTGATGATGATGATGATACTGATCATACTCCATCATAGGCCTCTGCGCGTTGTTCTTCTTGTAAATCCGGCACAAAACCCAGTCATCCAACTATACACACAAAAACAAGTACAAAAAATAAATAAGGCATAACCCAACATTCATATATCATTTTGTATACATTATATATATATATATATAGAATGATTGAAGAATTATGAGTACCCTTAGTGAGGCCTTTTTGTTGGTCGGCTTGAGGGCGGCGCTGGAATTGTCGTCGTTGATGAGGCGATACTCGTGCATAATCCAATTGGTTTTGATCCCCTTAGGCGGTTTCCCGCCGTAGAAAACCAGAGCTTTCTTGACGCCGACTTTTTGGTTTCCGTTCGATGTCAGAATCGGCTTGTCTGTTCCGGTGGCTTTCCAATACCCCGAGGTGGCAGCTCTGTTGGGCCTCGCTCCGTTCGGGTACTTCCGGTCTCTCGGACTGAAAAAATACCACTCCTGCTCCCCAAACGTGGCCTTACCTAAATTTTAATTTGCAGTAATTAAACCAATTAAAAAAAATCACTAATTGTCAAATATGATATGGATATTGGATTGAGAATTCATACTCGGCAGCTCCCATGGATCAAACTTGTACAAGTCGATTTCCGCGATGATTGTGACAGGAAGCGGAGCGGAGGCGGCTTTCTTCTTGAGGTAGTGGACGACGAGCTCCTCGTCGGTAGGGTGGAAGCGGAAGCCGGGAGGGAGCTGCGGGTGACCCGAACCGGAGGACGAGTCGGTGCTCTCCATCGGAGAATTGAAACTTTTATTTTTATGGGGAGGAAATTGAGCAGAGGAGGAGGGAGAAGTACGTGGTGGTGAGGCTGCACAGAGTGGTGGCGGTTAGGTAACAAATATAAAGGACCAAGAGGCGCCGCTGAGAGGGCGACACGTGGAGGGATGATGCAATGGTTTGGCGACACGTGGGGTGTGGGGACCAGGCGGGTGGTAGAGGAGAAAGGAGGGAAATGAGAAACGGGACCGGGCGGGTTTTGGGGGTCGGGGGTTTGGAACTGCCTGTACGCTTTTTCATGTCATGCTTTTCTTATGGGAATGGCTTCAGCAAAAGCCTAAACAACTTACACCACCTCCCTCCAAATAACAGATTTTGTGAGAGAGAGAGAGAGAGAGGGTTTTCTTCGCCGCACGTGTGGCAATGTGCTATTATTAAATATCATTTTCTATATTTTTTTGTACAATACTGATCGTCTACAATACAAATATTGTATTGATCGATACATCAAATACAATTTACGACACAATTAATGTACAATAACTCGATACGGATGTAGTAACGCATAAGGCGGTGTTTAGTCAAAGTTGAACTAACCCACAATAATCATATATATAGTCGATTTCGTACCCATGTATACAAGACATGTTGCTCCATGCCTTTGAGAAGAAGAAAATTTGTATATATATATAATCATCCATTGATGACCAAACTTGCAAACAGAATGATCGATCAACTGTAAATGAGTATCGATCATCTTCAAATACGGCAGGATTGTATTGTGAGCTGAAAATATATTCGTATTTATCAATTAGTGATTCCATGCATGCATGTGTAAGGTGGTTAAGTGTTACTTTCGAACTATAGGTAATTAAAGTATGATACGTAATTATCTAGTTGCCATTTTGGGGATATATGCCCTACAATTAGTATCAATTAGCACATGGGGGACGATTACTCCATGCGTCAAGTACCCTGATTACATATAACAAGGATTTTTATTTACTACTATGTTTGGATAACTTCCTTATCTTTACTCCCCCCGACTTGCTTTTACAAGATTAGCAAACATCACCATCGATCCCAACAATGTCATTAGCTAAATGCTTACACTTTTTAAAGAATTCTCACATTCAAACAAGCAGTCGAGGAGAATCCATTGCAGCGTCCACCGTCTCTGTTGAATTTGTATTCTGCACAACCATGGCTAACACCAACAAGCTAGGACGTCGATTAATCGATCAACTGATCCAGTTGTCTCTGCTATAGGTTCACAATTGGTGCATGGGAGGAAAGCAGACTGACCCGAAAACTAACCAGTATGCTCTATAGCGGTTCAAGGTGTTTCTTTTTTGAAGAAACCATCACGTTCTGTGGCTATATCTCATGTACTAAGTATTATATAAGATCCAGAAGCCATGATATTGTTTCTGTTTCACATACATGTGATGTGGTATAGCTGGATCTCTATATATGTTGGGCAATTTTGCGTCATTGTTTGATCGATGTTTGTTAGGCACACCAAACTTATAGATCATCAGGATCATGATTATATCGAAACCTCCAAGATAATTAAGCGCCAATTATATGGTTGCTGAATGAACATGTTGATACTTGTTTTTGCCTAGGGCGCATGACCTAATTGATGGAATTAGGTTTATTTAATTTACTCACATTTGTACCCAACTTACATTACATTATACTGATTATAGACGCTCCAATTTCGACCCAACTAGCTAAAAACTACATCACAAACAAAATGTTAACTCAAGTTTAAATTGGAATTGTCTAAATTTCCCTCTGTTTTTTTTTACGTTTGTACACGAGTAATATCTCGCATCGTTGCATCCCATTTCACATATATTGTATCTTTTTGTTTGATTCATATATACATGAACACATATATAGGGACAGCTGCTATTCTCATTCGTCTTTACAAATCTGTGTGTGCGGTTTAGAATCTGCGACCGATCTTCTCATTGATGCAACAAAATTGTGTAAACATGCAACAGTAACATACTCGAAATTTCTATAAATATGGCTTCAAGTCCCTACGAAGAGCGACATGTTATGAACTAAAATTTTGCACTATGAGCTTTTCACATGGAGGGCCTTGTGCCAATTTCTGTCCATGGCTCGGGGGCCAAGTTTGAGAAGTTGACACCACGTACATGCGGTTTTGCCTCTAGCCTTATCATTCTCAAATGATATCTTAGTGTCCCCTAGACACTAGCACCAGTACTCGATATATGTTAGTTTAACAGATGGAATGAATCGCAACTTTGTTGGAGTTGTGCGACATGATATAAGGTAAGACTTACTCAAACATACAAAGTGTTACATCTCCATTGACTATCATTGAGTGAGTAGATATCGCTTATAATATGTCACGTCTGATGTGATACAACTAGTCTGTCGACTCATATGATATCTCATTTGTTAAAAACTGACTTTAAATCAAACATTGATGGGCATTATAAGAGGGAATGAATCACAATATTTTTGGAGTTGTGCGACATGATATAAGGGTAATTAAGACTTACTCAAACTCATATATATACATTACATATTCAGAGATTACTAGTCAATAACTGAGTATCGCTTATTATATATGGATCCGGATCCTTATTATATACCACAAAAATGATTAAGATAGTTTTACAATGATAATTTCATATTTAACAATAAACAACTGATGAGCTACGATTAATTTTTATGAGTCGAACTCACGATATATATATATATATATATATATATATATATATATCATTTGTAAAGAAGAGACTGTTTGTCACTTGATCAAACGATAATGGGCACTACATCTTTTGTTTTGACCACCATCTTTGTAAGGCCGGGGATCAGACCGCAATCTCATATTTAACGCTACTCATTACTAATCAGCTTTATAATATATAGTAGCTTAGTAGTAATACTTCTAAAATAGAATTTATACTCCGTGTGTTATTAGTGTAGATCTAGATCTCCATTTTAATATTACAAGTTTTTATTTTAAGGAGTTTAATATTACAAGTTGGTCCGACGACAAAGTGATATATACAGGTGTTGAGAAATTTTTGCTTTGGATGGTGACTCCTCGGTAAACCCAGCAGAGTTGATCAAAGAGCATGATGAATATCAGTTCTCCAGTGAAGTCTATTCAAGTGGTCAATTTCCAGTCCCGCAAACATGTACATATATAGGATTTCTATAACAATTTATATATATTAGTGCTTTCGATCTGATTCTCTATATATGGCTATATATATGTGTGTGTATAAGTATGAAACTACTAGCTTCCTGGTAATCACGTTACAAATTCTATACTCTTTCCCGGGCTTATCTTAATTTTGAATTTAAATTCATTTTCCTCAATATTTCTATTCGAACAAATTAACTAATTAATAATGCTATTCTGCTACTACCAGATTACCAGAATATTGGTCCCTTTTTCAATTTGTTTAATTTGGCGGTTACTAAATCTAAATTAAGCAAATCCCATGTATAACCCAATTTTGTTTAATTATGCTCTTTAATTTCATGGGAGGCTTACTTGCTTTTTTCGGAGGATTTTCACACCATTGGTCAAGAAGTCGAAAATGTTCATTGATCAACGAATGATGCACATGCTTACGTAGGTAACTTATGATTAGATTGTTCGACCTCAAGACTGATCACGTATTTCCTTATATCTTAGATTTTCAAAAACAAGTACGTGGATCCATGCTTTTTTCTGTTCGAGGAGATCAAATACATACATATAAACATGCCACATTTTTTGTTATGTTTAATTAAAGTCTCTGCATGGAAATGTACCATCTCGATCACAACATAGCATATTCATTAAGCAAACGGATATTGCAAAGACATATACGTGCAGTGTTGCAACGATTAATTAGTATTATTGTAATTTTAGTATAATATGCTATGGATTTCCCAGAACTTTGAGAGCATATGTCTCCAAGATCACATTAGAAATTTCATGGACAAGAGCTAATTGAAAGGAGGAATTTCACAATTTATTAAATCAGGAGCCCTAAAAGATTTATTACAATCAAAATATATCATATATCGATCTACAATAATCGATCATATAAACATTTGTTAGAAGACACTCTTTCCTGTTCTTCTATACAGAAAAAATCAATTGAATAATTTGTAGTTACCAAATTAAACCTAATTAAATTAATGAACTAATTGGCATGTGTATTTTATAATTGTGTGAATTAATTTCAGCTGTGTGGGTATCAACATATATGATCACTGACTAGCATTGCTCTTGCAGATATTCTTGTTCTCCTTCTACCTCCAGCAAGTTCTGCATTACCGCATCCGAAGCATCTCTTAGAAACTCCGACCAGTCACTGCAAATCAAAATCGAAATATTAGAGTTCTGTGTTTGTTGTATGTTGAAAACTTCAAATTAAACAAAGTAATTAACTTTTGTGTATATATACATACGCTTTAGAGGAGTCGAAGGTAAGGCCGACTGTGTATTTGGCTTCTTCAAGCGCCCAACTGAACCTCTCAATCTCATACTGAGGGCAAACGCCATTGTCCCTAACCCTAAGCTGAGACGGTTTCACGTTGCAGAAAACCGGTATAACCCTCTTTTTAGATTCCATTAGAAGAGCGAGCTCGTGGAGACAGAAATAAGAATCGCAGTACTGCGGCGAGAACACGGCGATCCCAAGCTTGCATTTCCGAATTGCTGCGTCTATCTTATCAAACAACCTGTCCCCGGGCTTCATGTTCTTGCTGTCCAAAAAAGGGCTCAGGTTGAGCTTGTTTGACAGGTGGTAGTTCAGCAGCCCCGCCACGGTTCTTTTTGTGTCAATACCGCGGTGGTTTATGAACACGTCGCAGGGTGGGCCGGGCGGAAGAGGCGGCGCCGGCGAGGAGAGGGTGGGTACCATTTGGACGTTGCTCATGCGATTGTGGCGGAGTATCTGACGAACCAAAGCTGGTGATGAACGCTGCATGGCTTCTTGAACAAGCTAAACAGAAAATAATTGTCTAAAAGAAATTTTATGTTTGTATTTGTAATTCAAATACAATAATTTGTTTGTAATTGTGAGGTAGCTAGATAAATATATGGACCGACACAAGAGGGTATATATATACATAGATATGGGGAAGTTTGGACTCTTGAATTCTAAGGTTGGATCGGACTTGGAGAAAATACCTGGTAAATTATTTGACAATACACAGAAAATCAGAGTGGCCTTGAAAAATTTGACTATCTAGGGTTATGAAACAGTATGAACCTTCAACCACGTCAATTTCTTAATTTATGTGCAAAAACAAACTTTTGCTTTTACTTGGTCACTAGCTCGATCAACGATCTTCACCATTGAATTGTCATGGCTACGGTTTGGAAAATATTGCAATGTGAGAAACCACGTATATATATATATATGTTGAACATGCAAAAATACTGGTGAATCGTAAATTAATTAATTTTTTTTATATAAAACGAGAAATAATTAATACGAACACTGAGAAATTGAATAATTGAGACAATGAGAAGACGCATACACAGTGAAGAAAGCAGATTGGCTGGCCGGCCGTTAGGCATTCTTGCATGGAAAGTAACTGAAGTTTGAGCATAAGCTTTCCGAATTATTAAAAATAGTTTGATTTTCGTGGACTTGCATAGTCATTGTAATCTTATAATAATTAAAATATTAGATTTTTCTAATAGTTTTTTTTTTCTATCGACAACTAATTAGTATAACGACCCGACCCTAAGTGATGTTTCTTTTTCGTAAGTTTTTCAACTCATCAAATATATCAATTATCACTGTGATACTCGTTCAATTCTCGACTCAATTGATACAATAACGCAAAATGAACACATTAGAAACTTGCAAAATTGGGATTACCTAATGCGGAAATGATTGACGACTGAGTACCTATGTCACGTTTTACAGCCTCCAAGTTTGTTGGTTACTGAGCATGCAGTTGCATTAGTCATGACCTACTTGGTTGTTAATCACAAATTACGAACATTAATAATATATATTTCTCTCCTAACCAATAGCATATTATGCATTTTATGTTGGTATAGTAATATTGTAGCATCAATAGTTTTGAGCGCTGAGAAATATCTCATTTCCTATACTTCATGAATACTCACAGATAAACACATCTTGCAGTCTCAACGATTCAAGTAATTCGATGCATGCTACGTACGATCTTAAGAGTTACGGTTTGGGTTTTGGAAGATCCAGCTTCAGTGAAGTACATACTATATATCTAGATAGATCATTTGTTATCTTTGTTTTGTAATGCGTCTAGAGCTGTCTCTGTTACGTACTGCGAAAGATTCTGATCTAATTTGATATGCATACATGGGAGTCTCCTTAGTTCTTAGTGTTGAATCGCTGCAGATCAAAACGTGCCCTCTGACTCAGTTTGATGTGTTTTAAGTTTCAACGTTCAATTTGAGTGGGCACGAGGGACCCTTGTGTCTTGTACTCACTATATATAAAAAGGGGTAACAAGAATGGTTTTTAATCCAGGCGCAGCCTCTCGTTTGGACGACACAAATCTTCTGAGGAATACTTTTCCTTGTAGCTCGTCTTCGATCAAAGCACGAAAATTTTGAGTTAATTTGTTTGGGAACGTACCCTCATAATGTGAAAATATATCTTGCACCTTACTTGCAAAGAAACTTTCAGTTGTAATACTGTATACATTGTCATTGGCTTAGTTTGGGACAGCTGTGCTGTGAGCAAAATGGCTTTTGAATCAGCTGTGAACAAAATGACTTTTGAATCTGCTGTGAGAGGAAGCAGTTTAGGTGTTTGGTAAACTGTTTTCAAAACTGCTGTGAGAACGAAAAGTAATTTTTTGTGTTTGGTAAGTTATAAGTAAAAAGTGCTTTGAGTGGGTATAATTACCAAAATAATCATAAATGTTTAAAGTTTTATTAAAATAGATATTACTTCTCTAAATTATAGACTATGGTTTTGTGCAATTCTTTTGGTATAACTTTTTGCAATGTATGACCAGTTGTTTGGACCAAATAAAAGATTTACGTAGAACTCTTAAATATTAAACAAAGTATTTTCCACCATGATCAAATGGAACCATTACACAAAATATATTAGAGTCTATTAATATTGCAACTACAATGCATTCACTAGACTTTGTGCAATCATATTTCTTAGCACCACCATTTCTTGTCTTCCCGTACCATCTTCATGCTCATTCTCCTCCATATCCTCACCAATTTCTTCACTTAAGTAATCGTCATCTTCATCAAAATCCCGATCTTGTTGAGCAAATCTTCTTATGTAGTTATGAATAGCCATAGTAGCAATAACTATCTTTACTTGTTTTTCATAAGGAAAGTTTGGCATATCGCGTAATATACTCCATTTTTTTTTCCAAACCCCAAAAGTACGCTCAATAATACTCCTAAGTGAGGAATGTGCATGATTAAATACCTCCCTATGACCCCTTGGTTCATCTCCTCTACGAAAATGTGGGAGGTGATACCGTTCACCTTTGTATGGTCCTAAATAACCTTTTATTTGTGGATAACCGGCATCCACCAAATAATATTTTCCTGAAATAAAAAATGAATAATTGATTTTGATATAATTATATAATAATTTTATAGTTTATGATTAACATTTTGAAACCCAAGTTAGAAAATTACCATTTGGAGGTTTGGGAAAATTCGATCGAGGGTCTCGTGTAGCATATGAGAATACTCTGCTATCATGGGCAGTGCCTTCCCACCCTGCACATACAAATGTAAATTGCATGTCGAAGTTGCATACAGCCATCACATTTTGGGTGGGTGACCCTTTCCTACCAATATACGGCACTGCATCATTTGGAGAAATCGAAGCTTGCACATGAACCCCATCAATTGCCCCAATGCAATCCTACAAATTAGGAATAATTTTTCATCTTCCTGATAAAAATCATATATATATATATATATATATATATATATATGTAGAGTAGTAAAGCGACAAGTATTTGATATAAATGCATTATACATACCTTAAAATGAGGCATGTACCTTGCGTCACTTTCAATTTCTTTTGGAGTGCTTCTAAATTCAGGATCCAACGGCTTTATGAGCACTTTCGCCATATCATAGAAAATATCTAGCATCTTACCAAAATATCTGCTCACCGTCTCTCCTGAACGTTGAAAACGTTCTTGTGTGCCCCTATTTGTCTCACCCCCTCCCAAAATATAGAGAAACATTGCCAGAATTTCAGTTGTGCCAATGTTCTTTGAACCCTTGAACACTTTTTCAACATCTTTCAATAGCAAAAAGAAGCATGACTTCTCCATCCTAAATGCATTATAACACCGAGTTTCATTGCCTTCTAATACTTCCAATAACCAAATGTACCCTGTTTGAGAGCTTGTCATACATGGAGTTTTCATAATATACTTTTCAAGATACACTTGAATAAGACGACCAGCTACACATATGATTTGGTCCACCTCCTCCTCCTCTCCGGAAGTGTCCATACGTTATCTAACAAATCTGCAATGACATTAACAAGAACATATATAATCAATATCATTATTAAAAAGAGACCAATTTTATAGAAAGAAAGTAGAAAGAAAGTAGCACAACAAACAGTAGCATCAACAAACAACAGATCAATATTGTTATTAAATAGAAACATCATTAATAGATCAACAAACAAGTAGAAAGAAGAGATCAATACTGTTATTAAAAAAAAATAGTAGCACAACCTTAATAGAAAGAAAGTAGCATCAACAAACAAACAGAATGGAAACAAACAGAATTGAAACTTGAGACCTAGTCACAGAGTACCATTAACAAAGAAGGCCCTAATGGCCTAGTCGTTGTTTTCAAATTACAAAGGAAGTATCAGCCTTCTTTTGATTAAGAAGCAAAAACTTGAGCTTGAGATTAGAATCAGTCATCACACAGAACATCTCTCTCTTCTCTTGAGAGCAAAACAGCTCCGCTGCAAACCACCATAGGTCGGTACCAGGTTCAGCTCCTGGTAAAGTTGCGACAACTCGCATCACCTCTTGAATACTAGAGGAATGTGCACTTGTATGGACTGATGTCGCTGTACTCCTACTCTCAACTACCTCAACAAGACGATCAATCTGCTTAGATAATTTCGCAGCACCTCCCACCCTTCTTTTCTTCCCCTTTGCCTCTCCCAAAACTCCTTTACCTTTTTTAGCTTCTGTTGACCTCTCCACTGTTGTTCTCTTTTTTCCTCTTTGCTCAGGCTCAGGATCCTCATCATCATTGACAGAAATAACATTATCATCAGAATCCTCCACCACCTCTTCAACATCTATAGTAGCCGAGGGAATCATGACAGAATTACCTAGAGCTGTGCAACCCTTGAACATCTTATCATAAAGTTCCATCCTTTCAGGGCTAATTCCCACATCGCGAAATTTTTGATACAATGAATTCTCCTACAAATTAACATAAAATAAAATTGTATTTTCAGAATAAAGATCACAAAGTAATGAGCAGTAAGGAATACAAATCATACTCAAATAAAAAGGACCAAAGAAACAATAGATAGAGAAGTTGAAAAACACACCTTAATTTTATTTTGCCACCATTCAGCAGTTGCATCGATAGTCTTCTTAGCGGGATCCCATCCAATACCAGTTTCCTTTTGCAGTAGTGAGTTCCACAATTTGTAATCAGTTTTAAGCAAATCCCACTTGTTTTTCATTTGCTTTTTGTCATACTCCCTTCCGGTTATCTCCTTAAATGCTTTCACACAATTTGCCCATCCTGTTTTATCTAAATGTGTGCCAGACCTATTTCCCTTGCTCACTTCCTTAGCAGCTAAATCACAAAATATATGTACTATATCATCAGGCCATGTGGCTTTTGGTTTTCCATTCCCATCGATTCCATCAGTGGTGGATTTCTTTCCCATCTAAAGATAACACATGCTCAGTTCTCTCAATTTATAACTAGAACCGAGACCAAAAACAATCAGCTCAAATTTATAACTAGAACCGAATATAATCAGCTCAAATTAATCAAAAGAAGTTATCCCCGTCTCTTGAGAATCATCAAGGACACGTACATTATTATAAACTTTAATTGATCTATGGGGACCTTGTAAATGACCAATGCACATTACAGCATATTGAAAACAAGCTGTTAAAGAAATCACAAACAGCCTCTTAAAATTGGAAACTATGGCAGCAAGCTTGATGTTAAAAAGCCCCTTACAGGGAGTTCGGATTAGCTCCAGCACACTCTCAACTTATATATATATATATATATATATATATATATATATATATATATATATTTGGACTTGGTGATGAAGTACAAGAAACCAAGATAGGGAAACAAAGAAGCTGCAAACAGCTGTGAAGCTATGCTCTGTGAATCAATGTTGGGTGCCCACGGGTCAACTGGGAATATCACCCCATATACAATCCCACCTCTTATGTTTCTACTGCTGTAACTCTTGGGGTTTCTGTTTCTTAGTGGTGGGTTTGGTCGGGGGCAGTGGAAGAAAGCAGAGGAACCCTGAAAATATAGGGGGACAACAAAGTTGGGAGCTTTGCAATGAAACTGAATACAAGTAATAGTCATTGAGAATTTGAGAGAGAGTTGCAGAGAGTGAGTTCGTGTGGTTGAAGATGATGGGTTTTATATATATATATATATATATATATATATATATATATATATATACACACAAAGCTAGGGAAATTATACTTTGAACTAAGTAATAACCCAATTGTAAATGAAGAAGATGAAGCAAAGGAAGAACAGATCTTTCTCAATAGTCATAAGCACAAGGATCACATAGAGAATTCAAATTGTATCAAACCAGATCAAAAATCTAAACAACGAATTAAAAATGCCAAAGCACAAGCATGTGAGTACAGAATTGAAATCAAAAGCTAAAGAGAAGATGGAGCTCAAGGTTTAAAGATCCAGAACCGAAAACGAAGAAGCTTCTGAGATCTGGAAAATTAGCAGAGAGAGAGAGAGAGAGAGAGAGAGAGAGAGAGACTAACCTTCTGGGAATGTATGGGCAAACACAGAGGAAGAGATGAAGGAGACCGGAGTTCCACAATTTGACAGAAGGAGAAGGGGAAGAGATGAAAAGAAACGATTGTATGCGGCTGATATCTCTGATAGGGTTTTGATATCAGTAAAGCATAAGGACAAAAGGGGCAATAAGCAAAATTTCATTAAAACAGAGCCCAAAAGCTCCGTGTTTTTTCAAAAGCAGCTTTCAAAGCTCCTCCTTCCTAGCTTTTCAATTTCGGCTGTTACGGAAAGCCATTTTGGCTAAAAGCTGATTTTAGAGAGTTCACCAAACACCTTCAATTAATCACAAAAGCTAAAGCCATTCCAAAAGCTGTCTTAAAAGCCATCCCAAACTAAGCCATTATTAAGCCCGAATTCGAAGGGGTTTGACGCTATTGCCATGAGAACATCGGAAACAATATTAATCAGTAGAAATTATTTGTGAAGAGCTTGTTCTCGTTTCTAATTCCGAATAGAAGATCAAGTGCTGAAGCTCCTCCCACTGGAATGCGAATGGAAAATCAAGAGACAGTTTTTGTTATATACGTAGAAATTTATGCATATTTTCGGATGATCGATCGGCACTGCAAAAGAAAAGCATTTTTCTATTTCTTTTGCAGATCGAAGTTAGTGAAATAATGTGTCGGCATTATTGTTATTTCCGAAATCAATATGCTCGATCGAGTGATTTGTAAAATCTCAGTCAATTATTGAACGGGACTTGTATACTTACCCAAATCCTTGCATGTGTCATTTGACGTGACTAGCTTGAATTTGGTTGTTTGCCAAGAACCTTCATTTGGAGCTTAAACAATTTTAATTTTGATAATTCAGCACTAACCTAGCAATTCTTCTCAATGGTTTCCGCCTAATGGCTTTGTTCTTCCCTGAATTCCTTAAACTTTTCTGACTACCTTAGATTGTATTGTTGATTAGTTCTCTGGATGGACTATCACGGTTTGATACGAGTCATGAAGTACTTGATTGATTTCTGACAACAATGACAAGTGAAGAAATAGGGGAAAATGGTTAAGAATGAAGAATTAAGTCGAAGCGAGTGAATTCGAATCGAAGTGATTTCCATGTTTAATTAGAATTTAGCAGAGTTTGACAGAAAGTGTGATACTGGAAATCAAAAACTAATGAGGTCTTCATATAATTCCGTATCCTGCTGCTTCTTTGCTTGCTTTTCTTGATCAAGGGGTTTGGGAACTAGTCAAAGTACGTTATAGGAGGCTAGGAGCAAATATAACTGAACAGATATATTGATTAGCTACAATTTTGGGCCAGAAAAGGAGTTCCAGTATGATTAAGAGCTGGCTATTTCAAATTGTGGAGTCTCCTGTCCTTACAAGTCAAATTCTTGGGAGTCAGCCTAGGTCGGAATGCGTTGGAGAATAGAAGTGTCCATTTCAAGCGACTAAGCCTAACTTCAATCCTTGAATTGTTTCTGTTCTGTTCTTCTTCGTCTTCATTCAAACCCCAAGATTTTGTAGAAGTATTAAAAAACACGAACCCTAAAATCATTGCCATGCCACTAAACTTCCCTACTGGCATGAGAGGCATCTAAATCTGATTCTGAAATGGGGTGTCCTGCCGTACAAGTAATCTTTACTCCACTGAAATGATTTCCAGGAGTTCAAGGAACACATGCAGATGGTCGTCGATCTTGGTCCTGTACGTAAAGCCTGAGTGTTTTTGGGTCTAGCGCTATCCGGCACTAACTAAAATCTAACATATTCTAATTCACATGCAATTTAATAAGACTCATGTGCTTAAATCTTATCATACGGCAAACTGGGTTTTGCCTGCAAACTTTTCCTAGTTCTGGAAAAAAAGAATATGTCAAAGCTTTCAGGCTTCCTTAATTCCACGATCAATGCTACTTTAACTGGTTCTGGGAAACTGCTTTGCAACAGGTTAGAACCAAGAGTTAGTTCTTTGAGTACGTACGTAATGTATGTATCTCGATTGTAGTTGCTAGCTTGCTTGTGTCTGATTTATATTATTGATTTGAGTACTCAACCAGTGAACCAGATAATTAAACCTCACTCAACCTCACTTCTACAAGGAAATTGGAGTGGCTAAGTCATAATATATAGTGTGATTGAAAATGTCAATGATCCCAGTTAAGAGTGCCATGCCATTTAATTTGGTTATCTGAAGACTCAAGTGATTGGAAGATGCATTTATATTAAACAGAAATTCGAAGGTAAATAGGGTATGAGGTTTATTATTGCGTTCATCTATCTTCTTTGTATCCTAAGGCTCGTTTGGTTTCCGGACAGGAAAGTAGTTCCTCATCCTTTCCCACGAGAAGGGAACTTGAGGAGGAAGTAAACTTTCGTTTACTGTGTTTGGTAAGGAAAGTTAGTAGGAAAGTTATAAAAAAAAGTGTAATTAATAAAATAAAATAATAGTTGTGAGTGATAAATGCAAGAAATTGAGGAGGGAAGTTTGTTCCTTAGGTTTACAGAATGAACTAGTTTCCCCTCATTTTCCCGTAATGTTGGAAAGTTGTTCATTTCTTTTGTACATACCAAACAAGAGAAATGAATAAACTTCATCTTCCAAACTCTCAATTCCGCCAAACAAACGAGTTCATATTTGGAGTGATCAAAGTTGATTATTTTATTTGAGTCCAAATAACCCTATCATAAGGTATCCCTTTTTACCGACTAATCTACCATCACATGTAACCACATCCAAATCTAAACCTTCTTATTATATATATGTCTTACTCAAGACTCGGACACTCTTATATCAATTCTGTCCCAATAGATTTCGTTATGAACCCCAAGAATTCAACATTGCTTCAAATACACGATTAATCCGTGGTTAAAATATATAAATTTTACCAAAGAAATAGAAAAAGTAAAGAGATAAGAGAGCATAATTAGCAGGGTAAACCGATGACAAGTAGCTGTGATTTGAGTGGTGTTGGTCTATAATCCCGCCGCCTTTGTGAAGATTAGCATGTGCGAAGCTCGATCATTTCCAGCTGTTGATCTCTCTCTCTCTGTCTCTGTCTCTATTTCCTTTTCCAACTGTGGAATGTGACATCCCACGTTCCCCAACATGACATACTCCACTTTCCTCTATCACTCACACTTTGACATTATGCAGTTCTAGCTTAGCTTACTCTCTCTCTCTCTCTTCACTCTTCCACTTTCTGCTTTGATCCATGGCTCAACTCGATCATGCTTCTTTTCAACTCACTCCAACGCGAACAAGGTACTTGCTATTTCAGTCTCTGTGTTTCCCTCCTGTCTTGGTTTAATGGATTTGAGTGTAGCTGATTATGTGATCTGTTATGTGTCAAGATGTGACTTGGTGATCTTCTATGGAGGCAAATCAGAGAAGCTGGCATCTGGGTTGTTCGAACCCTTTGTTTCTCATCTCAAATCTCTGAAAGATGAGATTTCTAGAGGTGGGTATTCCATTACTCTCCGCCCACCTACTAGAGATGCTCACTGGTTCACCAAGCCCACGTTTCAAAGGTACCCTCTTTCTTGTCTTGACTTCCAAGATTGTTGATTTGTGACATTTCCCAATAATTTGATGACCCTTTAGCGTAATTGAGTCATTGATGATTGTTGTTGAATTGGTGGTTGTAGATTTGTGAGGTTTGTTAGCACTCCAGCAGTTCTGGAGAGGTTTGTCAGTATTGAAAAGGAGATTTTGCAGATTGAGAGTTCTGTACAACTAGAGGAAGGTTTGTCAATTTCTCTTTTGTATTGGTTTCTGAGCTATATTGGTTTTGTTGTTTGCTGTATTTGCTTGATTAGAATATGGTTGAAATGTCTTGTATGAATTAGCCTACCCAAGAAATTGGTATGTTATCGAAGTAAAATGTTGAAGTGTGTCCATTTGGATAATGTATAATTTGACGTTATATGCTTATGGAAGGTTTATCGATCCATTAAGGTGCTGAAGGAATTTTTGTAATGTCACAATTTAGATCAGTGGACTTGAATTTTGTGATTGATCCCCTAATTGACTTTGGTTTATCAGGAAATGTATCTACCAATGGCGGTACAAGGACATCAGCTGATTCTTTAAGTTTAAAGGTAGTGACTTTAAAATCAAGTTTCTAAATTTGTAACATCACACATGAACAAATCTTCTTTCTATGATACTGATTACTCCGAGCTCTGTTTTTTGTGTTTCTTTCCAGAAGAAAGGTGAACATGAAGAAGCAGCGGATGCTGCAGAGAATGAAAACTCCAAGTAATTATATCTTTTTGATGCTTACAGACTTACAGTTGTCCTGAATACAATATTCATGTTCTAAACATATTCAAGTTTTCTGTAATATTAAGGGTTCACCTTCAACGCCTTCTGGGAACTCGGTTAGCATTGCTTCGGAAAGAGCAAGCGATGGCTTATGCTCGTGGGCTTGTTGCTGGATTTGAAATTCATAATCTTGACGCCCTCATTATGTTTGCAGATGCCTTTGGAGCTTCACGGTTAAGGTATGAACTGCTTACTAGTACCAACTGGGTCTACTATTTACTGACATTTAAGTTTGGTTTTAGTTCATTGTACTTTCCATTAATGTTGAGCATGCACGAGTCTTCCAATAGCAGGTATTTGTTATATTTTGTAGGGAAGCATGCATCAATTTCAGGGAACTACACAAGAAAAAGCATACAGATGGTTTATGGAGAGAGGAACTAGCAGCTATGGCAGCCTGTTCTTCGTCGGAATTGCAATTAGCTGGAGTATCTGGAATTGTAATGGCAAATGAAACAGATGTGCCTAATCAAAATATCATGCTGAATCTTCTCAATGGTGGTCTTACTAATAATTCCTCAAATACTGGTTCAACTCCTAGTCATGCGAGTCTAGATGGCAAAACAGGTATTAGTTATTGTCTTTATGCTCCTTGCTTCATGGAGAGTTTACATGCACATATATAAAATCCTTCTATCGAATATACTTGTGTTTGACGATGGCCTACTCTATGTATCTGTTACATGGTTATAAGAAAAACATATCTGTAGTATCAGTTTTCAGCAAATGAATTATCATTTTGTTTATGTAAGCGATTATCTTTGCAGATAATATAATGCCTGCATCAGATCAAGGGCCAATGCCTTTTCCAAACCAGAATGCTCCATACTTTTATGGTATGCCTCCTTACCATGGATATCCTTTCCCTAATATGCAGTCTTTTCCTCCTCACTATCCCAGCAACATGCAATGGCCTCCTAGCATGGATCAAGCAAGCTATGGTAAGCAATTTGACTATCGTAGGACTCAGAGGTCATCTTCCAGAAGCAAAAAGAACTACCCAAATAGAAAAGAATCTGAGTATTCGGAGGAAGGAAGACAAACTGATTCAAGTGACTCTACGTATACAAGTGATAATGATTCAGATACACAGCATGAGAAAAGGCATTCTTCCTCGGAAAATTTGGCCAAAAAGAAGGTCAAGAAGAAATCCTCCCGAAAAGTGGTTATTCAAAATATTAACTACATCACTCCTAAGAGGAAAGATGGGAATAAAGGTGGAGAATCTGATGAATCACTTTCTGATGAGGGGGTTGATGAGGGAGATTCTGATAAACAAAAGTTCAAGAAAGCAGAAGAATTGCTGTTGGCATTACATGAATCAAACTCGCACGAAAGAGATGTTGAGGACAGTCGGCGTAATTTGAATGGATCAGATATTGTTAAATCCGTGGCCACTAATGGTGTTGGAGATGAACATTTTATAATGAGTAGCTCTAATGGTCGAAATTCATTAGGATCTAGGTCGACTGTGGAGTTCAGATTTGAAGAGCATCTAAAGAAACCGACAGCTTCACCTGCAGCTGATCCTCTGGTTATGATGGAGAGGAACGGAAGAAATGAAGAGATGGTTAAGTTGGAAGATTTTCGGAATGAAATAAATTTCCGTTCAGGTATTGAGAGAAAGGATGGTGCGGATGAGGATAAATTGTTTTTGCAGAGATCAGAAGAACAAGGAACTACCAATGGGTATGGCTTTTCTACAGCTACTTCTGAGTCTACTATAAGAAAGAGTTGGAGAGGAGAAGATTGGTTTAGCGCCAATAACTCGATAAATACAGAAAACCAGATGGTGAAGCCAACAGTTTTTGATGGTGATTGCATTTTTGCTCCAGAAAAAACCAAACAAGCAAACCACAAAGACACGTGCGTAGATGATTCTTTCTTTATACAGTCTCGATCAGCAGTTGAGAATACATATGAATCTCCATGGAAAACAGAAGATGCGGATCTAAGTTTAGCTGAGCAAAAGGAAAATGGCCATGTAGATCCACAAGATAAGCATGGACTTTCTAATATTGCTGAGCCAGATGACCTTTACATGGTTCTTGAAAGGGACTCCAAGTTGGAGTCTAATGCAGGTTCTTGGCCTGTGGACTATGCAGCAGATATTGCATTTCAAGAGGCTGACAGAAGATGTTCTGGTGGTGTTGAAACACCTGCGGATGTGGATGAGAAGCCTGCTCCAAATGGTACAAATGCCAATCTGAAGAAGATCAATAAAGTTCCTGGAACAAAAGATCGAGAGGCAAGGTTGAGTGGTTTACGAAAACCTGTTGGGAGCAGCAGGTTTGATATCAAAAGCAAAAAACCATCTCCTGCAAGTAGGCCTATAGTACACAAGAGCAAACAGGAGAAGGTAAGTATTGAGAGTACACAACATTTATTCTGAAGTTGTTCTTTTTTTTGTATAGATATGAATTAGTATTTTTTTGTGGTTGAATTTGATGATATATGCTCGTATACAGGAAGAAGAAATTCGGAAGAAGATGGAGGAAATGGCGATAGAACGACAGAAGAGAATTGCAGAGAAAACTGCAGCAGGTGGCTTTGCTCCACCAGCAGCAAGAAGGGTTTCATTGGACAGTAAAACAGCAAAGGGCTCCATTAAGAATGACAGGAGTAAGCTACAATCTACCAGGAGAACTTCTCTACCTCTGTAAATAGAATAATGGATAAAAAAGGAAACAGCATATGGCCATGCTCGACACACAAGCACAAGTACAGTCCTATATAGATGAGGAGAGATTTGGATGACCAGCTGTACCTAGGAGTTTCTTTCAACTTCATTACACATTTTGTTCATAGTTTTAATCTCCCTTTATATAGATTGCAAACAGACATTTGCCCCCCTGAATTTTTTTTAATTTTTTTTATCGAGGAATGAAAATAAGTAAATTCATATAAACTATTCAAACATGTGAATATATTTCTGGATATATTATTTATTTTATTTTATTTGTTATTGGAGGATTCTGATGATGATCTTCATCTTTCCCTTTTCTACTTATTTGTTGCAAACATGTGGCCCTGCCTATGTTTAGATGGATTTGAAAATCTAGTCATCCACACCATGTTAGCAGATTCACTAACGTAGTACGGACAAGTCTAGAAGAGAAGATGTCTAGAAACCCAAAATGTGGTAAAGAAATCAGCCTAAATTAAGTGAAAAACCAGCGTCTTAAAAAAAAAAAAAAAAAAAAAAAAAGGTGAAAAACCAGCTTATAGGTTTTACCGTCCGCAAATTCACAAACCCACAACTATAATACATTGTTCTTCCTTATTCTTTAAATTTCTTCTGTTGAAGTTTATACCTTGGATTCAGTCCTGTTTGAACAATTCTCCAGCTTACTCATCATTCTGGTAAAATAACACTTTCTGAGTTCCTTTTCAAACCAAACTTTAGGCTTAAGGGTGTTTGACCAGTAATGCCAAACACCCACCTGTTTGATAATTCAAAAACATTCTTGTCGTTGTCGTCATCCTCATCTAGTACAACTCATTGCAAGTTCAAGTTCAAGTTCAAGCCATGACCATGAGCTGTTTCGGTCCATTGTTTCGACGCAAGCCTTCTTTTGGATGCAAGGTATGCTCTTTAACTTGGACAACACACACTTATTTCTTCTCAAAATATAGTGTTGAACCTGCAAAGAGAACCAGACCAGCAAAGACATGCTACTCAATACGGTAAAAGGCAGACCCTGTTTATGTCAAGTTTTGTTGTGTTTAGCTATTCATCATTTCCATGAAAACAACAACTGCGTTATGATTATGGTTAGAAAGGTCTATTCCAGCAGATATTTATGCAGGAAATGCTTGATAAAAGGTCTCGAGTAGCAATAGTGATTGAACTAGAAAATTGTTCAATATCTAAAAGGGTTACCTTGGTTGCAGAGATTGAAAGGCTTTAACCGGCCCAAGAGTCTCCCCTTGAAACAGAATGACACCAAAAGCACTCCAGCAGATGACTCTTATGGAGTTGCAGGCAATTCTGCTCTGATGGTGGAGCTTAGAAAGAAGATCGTAATCTTCAGGGACATCATGGACTTGCCAACATGTAATGCTTCGTCTCCCATAAATCAGGTATCTATATGATTCTCTTCCATAAGAATTTGTGGTTAGACATTGCACAAGCTCCTTTATGCGTTATGCAACTGCCATAAATTCCCTGCCATTCTTCTGCTTGCAGCTGGTGATGGGGTTGATGCTTGATCTCCAAAAGCTCCACCCTGAAATTATACGTTGTAGTCAATTATCAGAAATGAAGGGAGCATCTGCAGAAAAGGTAAAACTTAAATGGTCAAAACCAAGAATTGGCTTGGTATTCAATATATACAACAAATATATTCCCAAAGATTATTAGGCTGATGCACATAATATCCTTGTGAAGATCCTGGCCTCCTTCTGCCATGCACTGAAATCTATTGGAGATTCGTGGATTACAAACCATGAAAGGTTGGACAAACGGAGATATGATATACCATCATTGAAAGAGAATGTCAATTGGGAGCAACGCGGTATGTCTTAAATTTTCTCCGATATTAATTACTATACAAAGCAGAAAACTCCAACCATCCCTAACACTTTGATATCGTAAAATATCTGACGCAAATATGTTAAAAAATCTCTCAGATTCTTAACAGTAACTCTACACTATTGCAGTAGGATCCGTGTTGGTTACACTTCAGTGCTTGATTAAGATGGCAAAGGACAAGTTCGATATGATGGACGAGGAGGAGCAGAAAGGCAACTGCAGCCCTCAAGGCAACTCATTTCAGAGATTCTTAGGCGACACCGATTCAGAGAGTTACACCTCTAGCTGCCCTTCTCCAGTCACTCCGTCCTCTGTCCTTCCGGACGTGATAGATAGTGGTTCCCCCAAATCTAATAGGCGATCAAACGCTTCTTCCAAATCACCCCTTCTCTTGACTTTGAGAGTGCAAGCAGTGGGGAAACTCAACCCAATTGATGTTAAGCATTTGTCACTTCACTTATCAAACAAAGAAGCCTCTGATAAAATTAACAAATTGGTTGATGAACCATCAAGAGGGACAGTGGAGAGTAGTCCCGAAAAACTATCAGGGGAAGAAAACAGACATAGCAGCACAGGAGATAACACAGCAGAGGTTCCAAATCCAAGTTTGAATGAGAATGATACCAGAAACGGTATAATAGACAACAGAAACTGTGATGATGATGGCATTCCAACCACAGCCCCTGAAACTTTGGCAGTAGATACGACACTATTGCCTCCCTCACCACCCGCATCATCACCAAATCTCACAACAATACCAGTACCACCACCACCATCACTGCCTACATTAAAGTCACATGTTAGAGGATCTCCATACTCGCCACCTCCACCACTATCGCAACCCACGTTGCAGCCACAGGCTGCGACGACACCCCCCTCACTGCTACTACCACCAACACCGCCTGTACTGCCATCACTGCCCACTTTGCAGCCAACTGTTGCAGCATTGCCACCCCCAGCATCAGCATTAACACCACTAAATGCAGCACCAGCTAAGCAGCCACCTCCACCTAAGGCACTGGAATCAACAAAAGCTGCACCACCACCACCTACAACAACAACACCAGTAAATGCAGCACAAGCTAGGCAGCTAACTCCACCTAAGGAACTGGAAACAACAAATGCTGCTCCACCAGTATCACCACTAAATGAAGCACCAGCTAGGCAGCCACCGCCTCCACCTAAGGCACTGGGATTAACAAAAGTTGCTTCTCCACCACCACCACAACCATCAACACCACTAAATGCAGCACCAGCGCAGCCACAGCCACTGGGATCAACAAAAGCTTCTCCACCACCACCTCTGCCCATGACACGAGAATCAGCAGCAACATGTCCACCAACCCCACCACCATCACCCGTTGCAACTAGATCTGCTCCACCACCCCCATCACCCATGCAGCTTGCAAATGGAGCTGCTCCACCCCCACCTCCACCCATGGGGAGGCCTGCAAATGGAACTGGTCCACCGCCACCTCCAGCACTTGGTGGAAGATCCTTACTTGCAAAGAAATCAAATACTAAATTGAAGAGATCATCCCAAATGGGAAGTCTGTATCGGACTCTCAAGGGGAAGGTGGAAGGGTCTAGCTTAAATGGTAAATCATCCAATGGGAGAAAGGGTACAGCTGGGAGCAGCAGACCAGGTGGAAAAGGAATGGCTGATGCTCTAGCAGAGATGACAAAGAGGTATTTATACTTTTCCATAGACCGTTTCATTGAAAATTATAGTAATCTAAGTAGAAAGATAAAATCTAAAGCAAGCCAAAAAAATTGTGTCTCAGATCAGCGTATTTTCAACAAATTGAAGAAGATGTACAAGAGTATTCAAAGGCTATAACGGATATGAGAACTACCCTTACTTCTTTCCAAACAAAAGACATGAATGAGCTGTTAGAGTTCCACAAGAAAGTAGAATCAACTCTTGAACACTTGACTGATGAGACACAGGTTAGTATATACACAAATCATCTTACATTTTGTGTGTGTTGTTGTATGTTAATCTTCATTGTCATTATCCTGACATATATGCCATTTTCCAAAGTGCAGGTTTTATCAAGGTTTGAAGGATTCCCTACAAAGAAGTTAGAAACATTGAGGACAGCAGCAGCACTCCACTCAAAGTTAAATGCAATGATTACTGAACTACACAATTGGAAAATAGAGGCTCCCCTAGGTCCACTCCTTGACAAGACTGAACGTTATTTCACCAAGGTCAGCTAACCTTCCAATACAAAAATTGTATATTGATTATGTCTGCATTTCTCCCTGACTAACCAAAATGAAGCAACATGCAGATGAAAGGAGAAATAGATAAACTGGAGCGAACAAAAGATGAAGAAACTAAGAAATTTCAGAGCCAAAATATCCACTTTGACTTCAACATCCTCATCCGGGTAAAAGAAGCAATGGTGGATGTTTCCTCAGGCTGCATGGAGCTGGCACTAAAGGTAGTTTGGTCGGAAAGTTTCACATATATAGCTACTGTGTTTAAAGTTCGGTAAACTCAATAAGAATCACAAGGAAAAGTGGTAAACTGACATTGAAATGGGCCTGATGTTGATGCAGGAAAGAAGAGAGGCAAAGACCAGCGGAGAATCACAAACTACTAGAACAAAAACTGATCAAAAGCAATTAAAGGGAAGCGTTAAAATGCTGTGGAAAGCTTTTCAGTTTGCGTTCAAGGTGTATTCCTTTGCTGGTGGACATGATGATCGTGCTGACATGCTCACAAGAGAACTAGCTACTGAAATTGAGTCTGACCCCCACCACCATTGAACCTAAATCCTCATTCCCCATACTTATAGTACTCCTTATAACGTAAAGAACTGCGGCAATTGATCAGACGATGATCAACGCATTTTTGGTGTCGCAACACTGTAAATATAGCTGCAGATGTAACTCTTGTAAAAATAAAAGCTCTGTGTCTTAGAGTTGCGTTTCTGAATTAGGCCTTAGTTAGAGAACCTTCCAGGTTCAGGTTGATGTCATAAGAGCTAGAGACTCTCATCGTTGTCGTAAACCTGTCAGTTGAATCTCGACCTCTTCAATCTTCATATGTATCCTAGTACTTAGCTCTGTGAGATAAAACTTTTGTATGTCATTTATCAGTTTTATGCATGCATGCATGATATCCTTGTGTTCTAAGCCAAGTTCAACCCAGCATCTACATTCTTTTTCTTGTTCCATCAAATCAAAATCTTAGCTACAGAAGGAAAAAAATAAAGAATTCACCTTTCTTAAAATCACTATAGAGTTGAATTGCGATAAGAGTACCCTAATCATGATATTATCACCCAGATTTAGCTACATATTATATATTTAGATAGAAAAATGCATCATATTATACCAAAAAAAAAGCTAAATTAAATTAATAAGAATGAGTAAAACTAACCCAACATTAGAGGAGAACCAAGAAAAGAAGATGAATTGGGTGGAGATCGAAGTCGGCGTCTGGGTTTTGATTCCGGCGGGAGTGGTAATTTTGGTGTCGTTTATCCTTTACCGTTGCCGTTTTATATAGCTTTTGGTCATATGAGCCTTTTGGGCCTAGTTTCTTTGGGCTGGCCTTGGAGTTTGAACTGAGTTGTGAGATTGGGCCTATTCGGCTTAAGTAGTGTATTGTTCTCTGCTACAAATTAAGAAAACAATTGCTTCTTGGAAAACATACTTTAATTACCCATTCATATAGAAAATTCATTGACAAATTCACATAATTAAAGAAAATACTCACACATGAGTTTTCTCTAGCTAGCATATTCTGGTATCTTGAACTACATGACTTTTAGGTATGAACAAGGAATGTTTGATATATGCAAGAATATGATGACTATATGTATTAGGTATTGACTGGAAATGTACCTAACCAAATTATAGAAGACCAAGAACCATATAAAAAAAACATATATAACAAGATCAGAATATGTATTAGGTATTGACTGGCAATTAGTTTTAGCAGTACCAAGACCTCCTCTTTATTATATATATGTTCTGCATATTCATCTGCCACATGACCACATGCTTATCCAGACGTAGATGCACATATTATGCATCTCATCGCACGCATTAAGGGGTAATTTACCGAAGTAATAAACTAATCACGCACTTAATATATATTAGTTATTTACCAGATCATCAGTTTTTTTTTTTTTTTTTTAAATCAATCAACGACGGTATCTTCAAAAACTTTCTAGACCTAGAAACTAATCCGCGCCGATAGATCTTGTCAAAACGCTTCTTCGCTCCTGGCCACCAAGAATAAATTTAGATTTAACTCTAATTAATGTCGGCGGGATTCGAACTTGGGGTATGAGTGATTCTCACACCAAGACTCTTACTAACTCGACCACGGACCACATGTGGTGGTTACCGGATCATATGTTTATAAGAACCTATAAACATAAAAAAGTGTTACCCTTGATTACCGACCTCAATATACATGCATAAACCGTAAATTAACCAAGGTTAATTAACTAAGGTTAATTTGCAGGTTCCAGAGGTACATGTACTGCATGTACTAGCTAGCTAGAAGTACTTGCTTTAGATCGAGAGTAGTAATTGTACTTCATTGGAGCAAATTTGGGATTGGCAAAGAACAAAAACCTACATATAAATAAGGATCTCTAAGGTTTATTTATGCGCGCAGGCCGCAGTACTTGTCCATATAGCTCTTTCTTGAAGATATATATGTACGAAGTTTGTGTTTATATCGGTTGGCTAGGTGAGCATTATGTAGTTCGATCCAGATCTACAATATTTTCGGCAACAGGATCTACAAGTCTTTGAGAGCACGCTATTATAAGAGGTATGTATGTCTGGTAAATATAATAGATTTTGAAACTTACGAAGCTTAATTATATGTACCAATAACTAGATTAATAAGCACCTCTGATTAATTAGGACGTCGCGCGACGTTGCACTCAGCAGCTGATAACTGTAAACATTGTGGTCAACTCCATCCGGAGGTTTTAGATCGAGCGCACTGGCATGTTTGATAGCTTTTAGAAAGTGTTAAAACCATGGTTATATGTATAACCTATGATTCTCTTATTTAACTAGCTTAGAACATCTAAGTAACACCATGCATAAATACGGTAGTTGTTATTTATTCTATTACCAATTTCATACATTGCTGATCAAAGAAGGGTACGTACGTACATCGTTCTTAAAGTGGTGAAAATGCACGAAACTGCAAGTCACACAGTCATGATTATTTACAAACGCACATTTTTTATTATTCGAAAACCAAAAACTAATCACCATATTGGCGAATCACAACACATATGATCATACCACCACACCCAATAATGGTTTTAATCAGCAAACTCAATCTTGATTCCACCAATCTTGACATGCTCAGCCCCATACCTTGGAATCAAAGTCACCACGACAGTCTCATCGTCCTCGGCTTCCAAATCCTCCAGCAAATCCGTCAACCCTAACCTCAAGATAGTGTTAGTCTTCTTGGTATGCTTATGCCTGTGCGGCACACTCACAAAGCTCCCGGCAAACTCACTCTTATCCGGTCCACTTGGCAAGTCATCCTCATCGTTCACATACACATCAAACTTCACCCCGACGTCTCTGTCAAACTCAATCCCTTCAATAACCAACACCTCTTCCTCGTGGTCTTTCTCCTTCTGGCTCCTCTTCTTCTGCTGCGGCCTAGCCACCGCAATACTAATCTTTGATGCCAAGCTTATTGGAAAATGAGCCCCGGCCACTACCTTGGTGGAAGTCTCCGCGGCGTGAGCAATGCCGTGGAGCTTGTGACCTAATTTCTTTATGACATCCCTGGCTCTGCGAGGAGTTGGCTTGTGGCTTACCCATGGAATGTCAACGTCTTGATACACATACCCTAGCTTCTTGGTATCAAGGCAGTCTCGTACCTTCACGCGCACCATATTAGCGTTCTCATCATAGAACAAAAACCCCGAGTCCAACCAATCGGAGTCGGTGAAATCCGCTCTATTGCCTCCTAGGGTCTTCCACACACTCCATATACGATCAACGTTAGAGTGGTGAGAGAAAAATATAGGGTCTCTACCGGCAGAGTAGAAGTTTCCCATATCCTCAAGATTCGGCTGGGTGTTGTCGCCAGTCCAAATGTGTACCGGTCCATGTGGAGTAGTCTCTATTGATCCTCCTCCGGGTTGAGGATCATCCCCAGCCCTATAAGGGTTTCCAAAGAACAGCTTAGGGTTCTTGGCATTGGACACCATTTGCCTGTACATGATCTTGAGGTTGGTGTTGATTTTAGTTTCGTTGGAGACGTTTTCATCCTTGAGGTTGTAATTGAGGTCAATGAGATTCGGCGGCTGGTGGTTGGCGTTTCGGAACTTGTCGTAGAGCGGTGACTTAGGATTGGCAAACATGCCTGGGAGCTGCATGCCAGCCGGAGCATCCCAGTTCCAGAAAGGCAAGGCAAAAGACGGATCGTTGATCAGCTTGCCTAGGATTCTCTCGTAGAAGTACAAGTAGTAACGGTGGAAGGGAAAGAATAGCCAGGAGCCGTGGATTTGGAGCTCGAGATCGGGAAAGCCAGCTTGGTCGTAAGCTCCATCACAATAAGCACAGTGAATGTTCGCTTGTTGTTTGAAGCTACGTGGATCGTCATCAGGGAGAGCTTTCATGAGCTCGATGGCCTTGGAGTATTTCTCAACGTAGGCTTTGTCGACAGCGTGAGCCGCTGGCCTAACTCGGAGTTTATTCTGCGGTGGGAGTTTGAAATCCATTATGTTTTTGGCTACGGGTGGGCAACAATCAGTTTTTTGTGCACCTTGAGGCAAGTCTGCGGCTCCACATTTGGAGACGTCAGGAGGAGCCACAGGCTTGGCAAAGGCAAACGGGTCGGTGCCGAGACCAGCCACTCCGTACAGGCCTCCGAGACCCAGAAGCACATTTCTCCGGTCTAGTGTTCTGCCAAGAGGTTCTGCATCGTTGGAGTTGTTGGAGGGGTTTTGGTGACTGTTTGTGGCTTTGCATGAGACTCTACTCCGTGCATAGGAATGCCTAGGTTTTCCAATTAAGGAAATTTGGGAATTCTTTGGAGAGAAAGAAGACAAAGATGTTGTAGTACTGGGAATGGTGGTGACTAGTGGAGGTGATAAAGAAGCCATGGCCCCTGAGTTTTAGGTATGATGATAAAGCTCGAAGGAGGTTTGCTTTTATAATGAATCCTGGGTTGTACATTTCTATCTGATATCAGTATAGAAACAGACAAGTTGGCAGTTCGATCAGTTGACCAAGGAAGATAGGTTAATGAGAACCAATCCCATACATCTAGGAACGTGGTATATACAAAATTATATCAGAACTTGGAATCTTCTATATATAACAGAAGACAGATCGAGGTATGTACTGGGTTAATTAAACGTACCCAATCAAGCAGGTCATTTCATCTTTTGATTCTCTTTCGTTATTTCTTGGCATGGTTCTTCTTTTCATTCACCAAAATAGTAGTATGATCAGCACAATTTTTTTTTTTCTTACAAATTACTCTTGTTTCTACAAAAGGTGAACAGATTATGTAACAGCGGTAAAATGGTTAGATTGTTATTACCATCACTTGGTTGTTAATAGTGTGTTCAAATAGTTAGCGAACTAGCTAGCTAGAATATTACAATATTAATCATTTTTAATTACAGAAATATGATCGAAAAGGATAAATATTTCATTAGGATCCATTTCATTATATTTGTGTTGAAGAAATTTCAGAGAGCTAGGAAAGTCTTCTCTTAATAATTTTTTTTTAAAAAAGTTTAAAATATTACAAAATTACTTAATTATATATTCGGATAAATTTCTGATTATAATAGTAGTGAGCTCATGTAGCTGCCGGTGATAAGTAATAGCCTTTCAAAAAAAAAAGTCCTTGTAAAATGATTTATATAATATGTGATTGTTTGTATGAGATGATCAATCTATTATCATTGTTTGTTTGTTAAATTTGTCTCTTTACGGCAAGCTTCATATGCCAGAAATCGAGTCTGCTACGAGCGAGTATACACCATATAGCTAGTGCAAACTTTGTTTCTTTCAAGAGTAGTTGAGATTCTAGCCATGTGACAAAGATTAGGTTGATTAATTGAAATCACCTGTTATGATCATATACTGCAAATGAAATTGATTGTCTTAGTGGAGAGGTTTTAAGTGCTTTTCTACCAAATCCATTATGTTATATAAAAATTATAATGGCAGCCAGAACTGAAAACTAATTACATGTTGATACAAGTTGTACGCTATATATATATATATATAGCGTTTTAAGAGATCGATTCTTATGCCAACTTGTTGATTACATTTTTACATCTCCACTGTTTAATTACTAGGTTTGTATGTGTAGATCATTCATATTTTAGCCAAAATGGTAATTGTTAAGACATCCAACTAGATTAAATCAATAGACGTATTAAATCTGTCAAACCTGAACCGTTCATGTTTTTACTTGTAAATTACAATTTTGAATGCTCTAACGATTATCAAATGAGATGAAAATTTTCATATATGATCTACCCATATAAACATGAAAGTTGAACGGTGAAGATGTTAATATGTGATCGAAAAGTATACTAAATGATCGATTCCTCAAAATGACCAAAATGAAAAATCTCTCGTTAGAAGGAGGCTATATATATATATATAGATGATCAAGAGAGGATGTCCTCACATTTGCGCTATAGTGCGGATTTGAATTTTTGACTCACTTTTTGATCGAATTTTCTCATCTCTACCGTTTAGTATCTAGATAATATTGTGTAGATCACCTCTGTAAAATTTCAGCCAATTTGGTGATCTATAAGGCCTTCAAAATCGAAAAACAAATGGACGGACTGAATTCTGTCAAACCGGAACCGTTCGTGTTTATAACATAAAAACGTAATTTTGAGGGCCTTAACGATTACCAAATTAACTGAAATTTTGCAGAGATGATCTACACAATATTATCTAGATACTGGATGGTAGATGAGAAAATTCGATCGAAAAGTAGGTCAAAAAATCAAATCCGCACTATAGTGTATTTTGAGGACGTGAGCTTGTGATCCGGCCTAATATATAGAGATGATATATATATATATATATATATATATATATATATACGGAGCTTTTCAAATACGGACGTCCGTATTTTAAAGTTCCGTGCGGATTTTCACTTTTTGCTCCACTTCCCGATCGAATTTCATCAAACTTCCTTCTAGACTTATCTAGATCATGTTGTGTAGATCATCTCTGCAAAATTTCAGCCAATTTGGTGATCGTTAAGGCCCTCAAACTTCAGTTTTTCTGTTATATATCAAAACCATGCAGATTTCAGACTGTCCGGTTTGTTTTTTGATTTTGAGGGTCTTAACGATCACCAAATTGGCTGAAAATTTGCAGAGATGATCTACACAATATGATCTAGATAAGTCTAGAAGGAAGTTTGATGAAATTCGATCGGGAAATGGTGGAAAAATGGAAATCCGTACGGAACTTAAAATACGGACGTCCGTATTTGAAAAGCTCCGTATATATATATATATATATATATATATATATATATATATATATATATATATATATATATATATATATATATATATATATATATATATATGGAACACATGGCTATGCCTCTACAGTCTACAGGCCTTTGACATAGTCAGAGAAAGTATATATACACAGAGTTGTCTTAAATTAGTATCCCATTTGCTCGTTAATGAAGTATATATACGCGTAGTTGTCTTAACTTAATATCATAGAATCATAGATGGTAGTGATGATGATGATACTGGAGAAGCAAGAGAACTTAATTAGGGGAATAGCTACGTACAATAGTCCGGGTTAGCTGGATTAATTAAGTTCTGAATTTGGTTAATTTTAGGATCGAGTACTTAATCAATTAACAACATGTTTGAGCTTGCATGTTGTCGAGGACTTTATGCTTTTGGGTTCTCACCCCCACCACCCCTAGCTAGCTTCCTTGTTCATTCCCAAATTAATTTCTTAGTCAAATTGTTTAATTATTCCCTATGTTCAACTACCTACCTCCGGCATAACGATTTGAATTTGAATTTAGTTGTAGATAGATCTGAAACCATGCACCAAGAACCAGATCGATCAATTCAATTTGGTATATTATATATAGTTTTGTAGATCGGCCAGGGGTTGTCAACCAGGCAACGACTTCCTTTATAGAAACAGCTTGATGAAAGCCATTATCATTTTGTTGAAGGAAAAACGAAGAAGTTTACAGATAAGCAAACATGAATTTGGTTTGGTCAAAGATTTAAAATAGCCAAAGCATAGATTTAGTTTTGAGCCAGTCTCTGTCTTAGTTTCTAAGCAAGCAATCAAGCAATAACAATATAGACATATATTTTTCAAGGCAATTTGGTAGTATGAATCGACACGATCACGGAATTTAGGGTTAAGGTTCATGCAAGCTTCAACGGTCTTATCTATTAATGGTATTGGTTTTGGAACGTAGTACAGAAAAAATTCCGGTAAATGAGCCCGACCGAGAAAATGCATCCACATCAAGTTTATTTTTACAGGGAAAGTTGATTATTTGAATGAAACAGGAAAACAACGCAATTGAAGAATGTAACATGTATCACCCCAAGGTGATCAATAGCTAGCTAGCTCCCTATAGATCGATCTAAATCAACAAGGATGGTAGTGCTTCTTGACTATCTGGTTCAATATTTTAAGAAGCAAGCACAATCTTGATGCCACCAATCTTGACTTTGTCCGCCGCATACCTTGGAATCAAAGTCACGACCACCGTCTCATCATCCTCAGCGTCCAAATCTTCCAGCAAGTCCGACAGCCCCAACCTCAGAATAGTGTTCATCTTCTTCGTGTGCTTATGCCTGTGTGGTACACTCACAAAGCTTCCGGCAAACTCAGACTTGTCCGGACCACTCGGCAAATCATCCTCGTCGTTAATGTACACATCAAACTTCACTGCCACATCTCTATCGAACTCGATCCCTTCGATCACCAGTATCTCCTCCTCGTCTTCCTTCTCTTTCTTGCTTCTCTTTTTCTGCTTGGGCCTTGGCACGGCCACCTTAATCTTTCGGCTCAGAGTCAAAGGAAAATCTGTAATTGCCACCTCTTTGGCTTTTGAAGGGGCGGCGTTAGCTACACCGAGCTTCTTGGCTATGTTGCTGAATGCCACCTTTGACCTTCTCGGCGTTGGCCTTGAGTTCAGCCATGGAATCTCCACATCTTGATAAACATAGCCGAGATTTTTGGTCTCAAGGCAGTCGCGTACCTTCACGCGCACCATGTTTGCATTCTCATCGTAGAACAGGAAGCCGGAGTCTAACCAATCGGAGTCGGTGATGTCTTTGTTTTTGGGAGCTAGGGTCTTCCATATACTCCACATCCTATCAACATTGGAGTGGTGCGAGTAGAAAATAGGATCTCTACCGGCGGAGTAGAAGTTTCCCATGTCCTCGAAGTTGGGCTGAGTGCTGTCACCGGTCCACAAGTGGACCGGACCGTGTGGGGTTCCTTCGATAGAGCCACCACCGGGGTCAGGCTCGTCCCCTGCCCTGTAGGGGTTGCCAAAGAACAGCTGAGCATTCTTGGAGTTTGACACCATTTGACGGTACATAATGCTCAGGTTGCTGTTGATTTGTGTCGTGTTTGATGTATTGTCCTCATTTCCGTTAAAATCGAGGTCGATCAACTTCGGCGGCTGGTGAGTTGCGGCTCTGAACTTGTCGTAAAGCGGTGATTTGGGATTGGCGAAGAGAGCAGGCAACTGCATGCCAGCAGGGTTGTCCCAGTTCCAGAACGGCAAAGCAAATGTTGGGTCGTTGATGAGCTTACCCAAGATTCTCTCGTAGAAGTACAAGTAGTATCTATGGAAGGGAAAGAAGAGCCATGAGTTATGGATTTGGAGCTCGAGATCAGGAAAGCCTGCTTGATCATAAGCACCATCACAATAAGCACAATGCACGTTGGCTTGTTGCTTGAAACTCCGGGGATCACTGTCGGGAAGGGCTTTCATGAGCTCCATGGCCTTGTTGTACTTAGCAATGTAGGCATCATCCACGGCGTGAGCCGCGGGCCTAACACGCAATGGGGTTGGCGAGGGGAGCTTGAAGTCAATGATCTTTGAGGCCTGTGGCGGGCAACAATCCATTGGTGCTACGCCATTAGGCAAATCTGCCGCCCCGCATTTGGACACGTCCGGTGGGGCGACGGGCTTGGCAAAAGCGAAGGGATCGCTTCCAAGACCGGCCACCCCGTATAGGCCTCCAAGACCAAGCAGCACATTTCTCCTATCGAACTTAGCTACAGGAGGTTGTGCATCATTTTGGTCGTTGTTTGCGGCTTTGCATGAAACCCGAGTACGGATGCCCTGCCTAGATTTTCCGATTAAGGAAATCTGGGAGCTATTGTTAGAGAAAGCTGAGAGGGAAGTTTTAGTAGAGGGAATGGTAGTCGTGGTGACCAGTGGAGGTGAGAGAGAAGCCATGGCCTCTGGTACAATGGAAAGCTCAGAGGAGGCTTTGGTTTTATAATGAAACTTTCATACTTTTCTCTTCAAATATCCATGCAAAGTTAGCTCGACGAAAGTTGGCAGCCGGATCTAGTTGACAAAGTGTATGATATAAAACTATGACCAAGGCTTGCACCACGTGGGATAAATAATAGGAGATTACGACGAATCTTCTGTCCGCTAGACAATTAATGTTAATTAACGCCATAATCCGATGGAGGGGGCTTATTTTTTAGGATAAAGATGGGTGGAAAAGCTAGTAGTCTTTGATTAATACATTGATTAAAGTATCCTAAGCTCTAGAGTACGTGGACTACCATCATCAGTCCGACCGGTGATATTAAGACTACTCAATGAAGACGTAATAAGGTATTGTGATCGAACTCTTTCGATAAGACTTTGAAAAATCTCTATAACTTGCTAGAGACGTAAATAAGGTATCGATAAGACGTAATACGGTATCGTGAGTTTCATTCACGAAGTTGTTAAAATGGCTAGACACTATGTTTGTTGACGGTAGCAACATATGGGCTACCAGGATCACGAACCCGCGTTAGGGTCGGGAAGGCAGACTCAAGTGCATGGCCGTCAGGACCGAGCAGTCAAGGGCCCGGTCCGAGGCTTGAGAGCCAGTGAGAGAGCCCAGGAAGAAGGGTCCAGACTGCACATTTAATATGCAGAAGGAGGTATCAATCCTACATCGAAGGATGATCTCAGCCCGTGCAGCATGGAGCCCATATATTGGCCTAACCACCTTCATTAAATGGTAATGACCAATTGTCTACTTACACTTGTATTGCTTATCTTTCAACTCTAGCTATACTAACTTAAGCATTGAAGTGGAAACGACCGGTCCAAATCGGTCTTTCCTAGTTAGCAGGAGTTTGCAGGACGAGAGAGCATTTGGCTCAGGAGTTTGCAGGAGAAGATCCATTGGGTATCTGTGAGTTTACGGAATTCAGACAAAAATAATGTTGTAATGCATATTTGTGCGTATTTCACGTATGCCGAAATATTCAGTTCTTAGTTTATAAAGCTGTTAGATTACTCTAAAAGATAAGTAATTAACTAACAATATTTGAAAACGGTTTCTGCTTATTTAGTAATGCTCTGTGATTATTTTGTATTAGCACCGAGGCTTGGAAAATTCCGGAGTAATGCGTGACAGAAGGAAAAAGTTTGATAATTTGCACAACTTGTGTAGAAAATTGTAACCCCGATCCTGCAGAATACTTGAATATATTACGCATTCGTACATCATTTTCTTCCATACCGAACATGGCCACCTCTAAAACCTTTAAACTATGACCACTGGCCGCCTGGCCGGTGCCTTATTAAGACTCTCATAATTAATTATCTTTAAAAACATGGATCCTCATTCCTTGCTTGCAATGACTCCCTTTTCGTAACTTTTGTGATATTGATGATGACGATATATAACAAAGTGGCGAGATTAAAACTTACATAGATATGAATGATTGAATAAAAAGGACATCAAGTTGAGGTAAGTTTATTAGATAACTACATAGATATGGATGATTTCTTTATTGTAGTTAACTTCAATATGATACTGAAGGTCTGAATCCTGAAAGGGGATAATTTTGTTTAAGGACCGATTGGAGTCCATGTGTATCAATATGTATATGTTTGCTAGTTTCTGGATTTCTCATCCCCGGCCACCTTCTCCTGTTTCATCCTAGCTCTAAGATATTAGTCAATTTATATAATGATGAAAGAATGAATTATTTATTTTATTATTAAAAAAACAGGTTTTGTTAGCTAAAAGTATGTGAAAATACGACTAAACTCTTAAACTATAGGTTATGTTAAAATAGATTTTAATAAATAAAACACAAAATAGTAAAAAAATAAAATTATATTCAGAAATATTCTAATTAATTTTTCCCTACAATCTCTGTGTAACCTCCTCCACTCTTCTCTCTGCAACTTCCAACTCTCTATTTTTTTATTATTATTTTTTCAAATCAATTTCCACACACTGTGTGTGGGGTGTGTCTAGTATAGTTTAATATAAGGGAGAATTACTTGGTAGTACTTGACCACATTTGAATTAACTAAAAACTCACTTTCCATATTTCTTATACAAATTAGGACATAAGCCCAAGCCCAAAAAACAAGTGGACCAAAATTAATTAAGTAATTAATGTAAAAATATCTAAAATACCCTTATTTTCGTGAATATTACTAACTGCCACCCAGATCTAATAAGTTTCTCTCTCCTCATTTTTTTAGTTTTTTTCAAGCAAATTTAAATTTTCCGGCTAAACTACCAGTAATTTGGAGGTGAGCCAATATATAAAGTTGTTCCTTATGTCATGGGCTTTCATTTAAGTACCATATTGCATATGTTTTGAGAAATTTTGAAATTTCGAATTTTGCTCACCAAAAACCACAGTAGCAGTTAGTATCTCAGTCGACAGCAGCAGCTAGATTTATAGTCAATAGTAGCAAGTGCCTTCCCACAGTAGCAGTTAGATACATAATCGACAGTAGCAGAGACCTTCCCAGCCAACAGTAGCACCTTTCAAATCGACAGTAGCAGCTACTTTCATGCTCGACAGTAGCAGGTACATTCCAAGTCGACAGTAGCAGGTGTCTTCCAAGTCGACAGTAGCAGTTAGTTTCCTAGTCGACAGTAGCAGCTAGTTTTGCAATAGACAGTAGCAGCTAGATTTGTAATAGACAGTAGCAGCTAGTTTTGTAATAGACAGTAGCAGCAATTAGGACTAAATACATGCTTGTAAATATTAAGGACAAAAGAGTAAATTAGTTAATAACATGTGGCAGCTTGTTATGCACATGGTATTTATTTGTAAATTTTTGTCCTAATTTGTTCAATTAAATATGTAAGTGAGTTATTTGTAAAACAAATTGTTGTCATGTACTAATTTGTAGTTTGTCCTTAATATAAAGACCAGGCATTGTTGCTGGCACCAGAAATCTCCACCTAATTAATCAAGTTTAAACAGCAAGTTGAAGGTAACTAGTGACACTTAATTACACAAAAACCAAACTAATATGAAGAGATTTACAGCAATTAATTGGATCAAGTTCAGTAATTAATATAATCAAGGAAATTATAACCCAGCTAAACTTGAAGAATAGTCTCATAATCTTATCCTAGGAGAATAGGGGGATCAGAAGAATGGACAAGCTTCTACATTCATATTAATAAGTTTGGTCCAAATATATTTATGTAGGGTCGGCTAATTGAAAATTTATATTTTACTTCTTAATTGGTTTTGTTTCTTATACGACAAGTTAAACTCCGAGTTAGATTTTTTTTTTCTTCACAAAAGTCTTGCATCCATTTTTTTCGATTGCAAAGTCTTTCATCGATGCTCAAGTCAAAAGAGTTGTTGGTTTTGTACTACAACGACTAGTTTATCTCTTTCTCATCATTTTGGCGAATTTTACACATTATTTTCTAGAAAATAAGAAAAACAATCGAATCGAAGCTGAGAAAATTGATGCTGCATTGCTACTTCTAGACTTCTAGTAGTTACTTGGGCTTGTG
This sequence comes from Potentilla sterilis, assembly GCA_963682095.1. NCBI lineage: Eukaryota > Viridiplantae > Streptophyta > Magnoliopsida > Rosales > Rosaceae > Potentilla > Potentilla sterilis. The sequence continues at coordinate 3,155,155 of OY821755.1, forward strand.
TAGAAACCGTCTAAAGGGAGACCTCTTACAAGTACCAATCATATATAGTTCGGCCCACATTTCCTGCACTGCATGTACCATCTCTGCAAGCTGTACTATGATATAGCGTACTTATGTACTGCATAACTTCGTTTTATCTATAAAATACCGAGATTAGGAAACAACCAGATGTTCCTGATACCAATTTTCTTGCTAGATCAATATCTCATTCTTTGATGCAAGCAAATGACGAGCACCATCAGGTACGTCTTCGATCTTAACTAGCTAGCTAGTTTCATAAGAAGAGGGGGCTCAAATGTGAACTAGTTGCATCAATAGTGAGCCAATACTACTGAAGCTCAATATATATATATATATATATATATATATATATATATATATGTTTCTGCCTAAACCCGGGGGTCTTGGTAGATACTTGATGAATCCGACTCGATCTCCTGCAATCCTGCTTACTAAGGGGAATACCGGGCGGGCCGGCCTTCACCTCTCCGATGCTTAAGTTAGTATAGTTGGAATATATATAACTCGGGCACGTATGTAAGCAGGGAGGGAGACAAGTTACCTATTTATGGTGGTAGTTGAGGCCCATATATAGGTGGTTGAGGGTGAGGGCTGGCCTTGCCCTTCGATGTGGGACTGGTTCCCTTCTGTTTGGATATTCTGGTGCCCTCTTTGGCAGGCAGGCGCCCCTGGTCCCAGGACCCTTGGAGGCAGGATAGACCGCTGGGCCCCGAGGCCTGGTGCTGGTGCTCCGATCCTGAGTCCTGGGCCGGGCCCTGGTGTACTTGCCGCGGGTCTGTGGGCTTGCTGTAGCCCCTCTGCGGCTACTGTCAACAAGTCCCCCAAGTTCCCGGTCAAGTGCAATCTTGAATGGGGACTTATCTGTCTTGCTCTTGTCCCGCAGACCCGCGGGGTTACCAACCTACAGGTCCCCAGTCCCCCAAGTCCGCGTTAAAGATTGGGCGTGACCGAGGTGAGTACCTATTACTGATGGCAAGAAATATTTTATAAGCATGTAGGGTAATGTAAAATAGGATTGTGCTCGAGTGTTAGAGCATGGAATGGGGTGGAAACCCGAAGAGTGTATGAGATGATGCCATGCGATAGATGGTGCATGGAATGTTGATGATGAGGCGTTGAAATCCGCCATGCGAGAGATTAATGCATGGAATGAAGGTGATGAGGCGTTGAAATCCGCCATGCAAGAGATTAATGCACGGAATTCTGATTGGGTCTGCTGCCCTTCGAAGCTCACTGGTCCCGAACTGGGCAGCCTGCCAAATCAGAACGGAGCGGTGCAAACTGGGCCAGAACCGGTTGTTCTGCCAAACCAGAACGGAGCGGTGCAAACTGGGCCAGAACCGGGCGTTCTGCCAAACTAGAACGGAGCGGTGCAAACTGGGCCAGAACCGGGCGTTCTGCCAAACTAGAACGGAGCGGTGCAAACATTTGCTAATTCTTCTCAGCTTTGTGTTTAAATAAGCGATGAGGTAGATGTGCAGGTTTGTTAGCCTGCGGGGAGACTTGTTCTGTGTTAGAGATACAATCTGCCCGGTGGGATGGTGTAGAGATAACGAGGCTCCCCCATGTGTTCCCAAAGATATCGCAGTTCAGTGCGATGCAGGGTTTTTATCCTGCTGGACAGTATCGCGGTTCAATGCGACGCAGGGTTTTTATCCTGCTGGACAAGGGTACATGTGTTAGATGTAGACTCGCCCGGTTTTGTAAAGCCCATGCGTTTGCCATGGGGGCGGACTCGATGGGTGACATGCCTATCGAAACGAGTCCCCCTGTGAAAAAGCCATGGGTCCGGATGTTTATGTTTCCGGAAAGTACTCTCAACCTGGTGGGATATGACGGAATCGATGAGGTGGGCCTCGCCCGGGCGTTCTGCCATATCGAGACGAGGTCGTTGGTGTAGATGCGGGGGAAGATGCCATGGAGCCGGTTTGAATAATCATAACCGCGGACTACCATGGTACCGGGCGGGACTCGCGCGGGTAACATGCCATATCGGTGCGAGGTCCTGCTCAAACCCGGATAGATGCTCTTGAAGCGGTTGGATCAGCATAACAGGTGAGAGGTCTTCCTAAGCGGTTTGAATTGCAATGATGATGGCGTGCAACCGTGGAATCTGGGGAAGCGTAGGGGAGCGTGACTCCCTGGCTCCTGCTCCTGCCTTCCTGTCGCCAGCGTGTGGGACAGGTGGCTGACATGCATTTAAGGAGGGAGTCCATCAGTCTCGTCAGTTATGATGGCGTGGGCAGTTTTACCAATGCTGGGACACGTGCCGTCAGGGGACGGTTTTGTGATGGAGGGCCTGGATTCGCAGGCGTTTGATTTGTTCTGATTTGTGTTGTTGGAGGGATTCCTAAATGCCTAGGGCACCGGTCTCCTCTATAAATAGGTCTCTTCTGCTCTTCTTTCTATCTTTGTTGCTTGTACGTTTTTAAGAGACCGAGAGAAAAAAGGAGGTGGTCCGGCGAGAAGAAAACCCTAAGTTCCTTGCCCCAAGAGATCCGTTGTTTGAAGCGCTCCCAAGCCTCCTTTTACCATTGCTCGTTGCTTTCGCTGGGCGGATTGTCCTCGGCTGAGCATACTAATCGGTAAGTTGTGTTCTTTGCCCCGGTGTGTCTTGGTTTTTTGTTGATTTGTTGTTTTGCGGCGGGGGGGGGGGATCTGTGTCGCTGACTGGGTTGCTCAGCGGCAAACTTTTGGGGGGGGGGAGGCCGTTGAAGGTGGTGTTGTAGTCTGTTGCTGACGAGCGTTAGGGTTTTGCTTTCCTGCCCCTAGATTAAGATGTACACTTCGAGTTCGGAGGAGGCTTCTGAATCTGCCGCAAGAGGTCCTGTGGTGGATGATGTGGAGAGGATGCAGGACTGGCTCGATTCTGAAGCCCCGGAGCAAGAAGCCGCGGACCGCTCCGGGAGCGGTGACTCGTCCACGTCCTCGGATTCCGGGTCAGATTCCTCGGAAGCTGAGATACCGCACGGGGTGCGAATGGCCGGTGCGCATGCTGAAAGCTACACGCTTGGCAGGGGAAGAACTGCCGTGGTATGTGACGAACCGGAGGAGAGCCTGACTCCCGCGGAGATCGCTGCGTTTCGGGAAACGTGGGGTATTTCGGACGATATCTTTTTGCGTCCACTGAGCCCTGGAGAGTCGGCCTGTAACCCGGAGGAGGGTTGGGTTGCCGTGCATCCGGACCAGTTCCGGCACGGGATGTCGCTACCGCTGCCTGACTTTGTGCAGTATATTCTGAGCACCCTGCCAGCGTCGCCCGCGCAGCTGCCCGGTCTTCAATGGAGGCGGCTACTAAGCCTAGGCTGCCTGTACGACTTGTCCGGAATGAGTATGCCTACGATCAATGAATTCCGGGCGCTGTATAGGTTGTCCTACTCGAGGAAAACGGGGTCCAAAGGCTGCTTATCCTTCAACTCCCGCAACAATCAAGCGGTTATCACCACTATGCCTTCATGGGTAGACAACAGCTGGAGAAAGAAGGTGGTGATGGCTGGCGGGGCTTGGCAGGTGAAGAGGAGGAGGTACCGGGTGCCTGGCGCCTTCCAGCCCATAGGCGACCAGTCGTTCCAGCTGTCCGAGTTGGAGCAGGAGAGGGTCTTGACCATTCTCGGCTGCTGGGACCACCTGGAGCGAAGTTCGTACAACTTCATCCGGCGAGAAGTGCTGGAACACTGTGGGCTTGGGCGGGATCCCGGTGGGTAACAAACCCTAGCGGTGGGACTTGTGCTAGGTTTTGCTCAACAGTTTAACATTTCTCTTTGTCCTGCAGGTGCGTCAACCCGGGCGGTGATCAAGCCCGAAAACACTCTTTCGATGGACGGGGAAGACCTCCTGAGGCAGCTTACGGAGAAGGGTGCGAGCGTCGCCCGGTCCTCGGTGGAAACGGACGGGCGGGTTACGTTGCATGCGGAGCCCCAGGCCCGGGATCTGGACGAATCGTCCTACGTGCCGGAGCGAGTGAAGACCCATCACTCTGTGGCAGCAGCGGTGCAAGGGAAGGGCAAGAGCACCGGGGGACCGGTGCGGGTTCCTGGGGGAGAAAACAGGGTCCCCAACCGTGCGGCGAGCCTGGGTATCGCTGCTTTTGTTCCTCGTGCAAGCGCACGTGCCGCCGCTCCCGAAGGGCGGGGAGAGAAGCGGAAAGGGCCGGAGGGGCCGTCCCCTTTGCTGGTGACGCTAACTGGCGGATCATCCCGGGAGGTCCTGGCGAAGCGGGTCAGGACAACCAGCAGCGTAACATCCCATGCTGGGGAGGGAGCCGGAGCGGCCCGCCAGAGCAGTCCTGCGCCCGCGGAGGTGGGTATGGGAAGTCCGGACAATACTCTCGTTCGGCAGATGATGGCGGACCTGGCCAACTTCGGCCTGGACAGGCCCGGGGTTGATGGCGTGCTGGCGGGTGGTAACCGGCCAAAATGCAAGGAATCCATCCTCCGGGTAAGTACCGCATGATACCACCGTATTGCTTATGTCCCGCCCTCTTTCTTTGCCACTTGACGGCCTTTACTGTCCTGCAGCTGCTCTACCACCTATACCAGCCGGATGCAAGTGAGGAGCTCCCGGTGCTGAAGAGGCAGATAGCTGCGCTATCCAGGTCTCAGAAGCTTCTGGAGGTGGAGAAGTCCCGCTCGGATCGGGAGAAGGCCAGGGCGGAGGAGAGAGCCAAGAAGATGGAGGAAAAGGCCAGGAAGATGGAGGAAAGGGCCCGGGAGCTGGAGGAGCAGAACCGGAGCATGGAGAGTGAGAGGGAGCGGGCTGACGCTGAGAGGGCCGAGCTGGAGGCCAAGATAGACGAGCTCCAGGCGCGTGCCGCCGCTGCTGCTGGTGGAGATGATCCGGGTCAGTTCGACCGGTTCGTTCTTCAATACGAGGAGAGCAATCGGTTCCTGGATTGCCTGGAGAAGGCCCGGGAGGAAGGCATCTCGGATGCCTACACGGAATGGGCGGCGAAGGGGTGGTTAAATACTTCCCTGATGCCTGGTACCTCTGCCGAAGGAAATGCTCCTGTGGAGCCGGTCATCCAGCAGCTGGCGGTGGAGAAACAGTCAGGAGCAGAACATCGCTCGCACTTGGATTCTTTTACCAACAGTGCCGAACCTGCCGGAACTGAGGTCGACGACGAAGCCACCGCTGGAGATGCGGCTCCATAGGATGTTTTTCTCGCTTTTGCTTGTAAAAGAAACTCTTCGGAGCGGTTTATTTTTTGGATACTTTAACTATGAATATATACATCTGAGCTTGCGGGGCCAGAGTTTTCAAAAGTAGTTTGCATATATTTGATCTTTACAATCGGTTGAACCGGCGATATGCCAAACTAGCCGCCTGGACCCAGCGGGTTTACCAGGCCGGGTTACCCTCCCGGTCGGGGCCTGCTCCTCTCTCCCCTACATATCTCTGGAGCTGGCCGCTGTCAATCAAGCCCTGCACTGCAGTCTTGAGGGCGAAGCACTGGTTCGTCCGATGAGTTGCCTCATCGTGGTACGAGCAGTACTTGCCTGTCTGTGCCGTCGTGAGCTTCCCCTTGGGGTACCTTCTCTGGGGCGGTGGGGCAATGACGTCCGCATTCTCTAGCAGGATGTCCTCATATGATGCGGTGAGAGTGGAGAAGACTTCTTGATTAGCCGGGGGTGCTGGCATAATTGCCAGGGGGCGCTCTTGGTGGTACGGTGCAGGTTTGTTCTCGGTCCGAGGCTGGGGCCTGTCAGAGAAGGGTCTCTGCTGTCGCTGCGGCCAGGTCTTGCCGTTGTTGTTGTTGTTGTTCCGGCCGGGTCGGCGACTCCCGTGCTCGGCTCGCTGGCCGGGTTTGCTCTCGTGACTGCGCGGGGGATCCTCTACCCGAGGATGGTCCAAAGACTGCTCATCCCGCTTCCTCTTCAGCAGGTGGTTCCCGTAGGTCTCATGATCGGCCTGGGCATGCCGGATGGCCATAGCCATCAACTCGTCGTAGCCCTGAGGGAGTTCTACCCTGACGGCGTAGGAAAACTTCCCTGCCCGAAGCCCCTGCTTGAATGCCATCTCGGCGATGCCTTTGTCCAAGTTCCGAACTCCGGCCGTGGCCGTCTGCCACCGGTTGACAAAGGTTCTCAACTCTTCCCCGGGGGCTTGGATGCAGTTGAAGAGGACGGTGGATGTCCGCGCTCCCTCGACTCGGAGGATGAAGCGGCCTACGAACCGGTCAGCCAGCTGTTCGAATGCCTCGATTGAATTCGCAGGAAGCTCGTAGAACCAACTGAGCGCCTCTCCGGACAGGGTCTCCTGGAAGATGTTGCAACAGATTGCATCGGAGTAACCCTTGGCGCAGGTCTGGGATCGGAAGCTGTCCAGATGCTGATACGGGCAACCGGACCCGGAATAGGTGAGTTTGAGGGACTTCTGGTTGCCAGATCTCCCCGACTCTATGACTCGGTGTGAAAAGGGGCCCATGCGCTCGTTGAACCGGGCGCCTTCCAATGGCCGGGCCGCTCTCCTCTCGTTTGCCTCCATCTGGGCCTTCAGATCCGACACGGTGTTGGCTAGCAGTTGCAGCGCCCGGGCGGTTGGAGTATCCACTTCACCCACGGACGAAGTGTGCGGCTGGTGGGAGGCGGGCGTGCTCTTCGGCAGGTCCTCGCCGGCTCGTGACTTCTCCCGCATAGGCTCGCTGGATCGGGCGCCCGAAGATTGTCCAGCCTCTAGCCGCCGGGGTTGGAATAGCAGGGGTGCGGCTTGTGCCTCGGCCATGGCAGCACTGCGCTGCTGCCCCCTCTCTAGGGCGGCTACCAGGGCGGTGTTTACTGCCTCTATCTCTTCGTATCGGGCCTGGGACTTGGCTCGGTCCCGGTCGTTCTCCTCTCTGAGACGACTAACTTCCGCGGCCATTGCCCGTACCTTTCCCGCCAAGCCGTCATGGTCGGGGCTGTACGTGGGGTCTTGATCCTGGCTCTCAGACTGATCACTCGGATCATCCGAGAACGTCAGGGATAGGCCACGAAGCACTGGGCTGCCTTCGTCCTCTATCGGGTCTTTCCCGTGCGAGCTCTCGTGGCGGGGCTCTGGATCACCGGAGGGCCCTCCACGGCTCCTTCCCAAATCGCTGCCCTGCTCGCCACGCATCTCCCGCGTGATGACAGGGGTGGAGGCGAGCGTTTGCACAGCTGCAATACGCCCTTCCTCAGTAGTTCCTTTCTCTTGACTCATTCCCACAATCTCAGCCAGCGGCGTTGCTTGCACGGCTTCTTGTTCAGAGTTCCCACAGACGGCGCCAATTGTTTCTGCCTAAACCCGGGGGTCTTGGTAGATACTTGATGAATCCGACTCGATCTCCTGCAATCCTGCTTACTAAGGGGAATACCGGGCGGGCCGGCCTTCACCTCTCCGATGCTTAAGTTAGTATAGTTGGAATATATATAACTCGGGCACGTATGTAAGCAGGGAGGGAGACAAGTTACCTATTTATGGTGGTAGTTGAGGCCCATATATAGGTGGTTGAGGGTGAGGGCTGGCCTTGCCCTTCGATGTGGGACTGGTTCCCTTCTGTTTGGATATTCTGGTGCCCTCTTTGGCAGGCAGGCGCCCCTGGTCCCAGGACCCTTGGAGGCAGGATAGACCGCTGGGCCCCGAGGCCTGGTGCTGGTGCTCCGATCCTGAGTCCTGGGCCGGGCCCTGGTGTACTTGCCGCGGGTCTGTGGGCTTGCTGTAGCCCCTCTGCGGCTACTGTCAACAATATATATATATATATATATATATATATATATATGCCTTTTTGGCTAAAGACTTCTGTACCAATCCTTATGGTGCGGATTTGATATTTTGACTAATTTATTGATTGAATTTTTACATTTCCACTGTCTAGTCTTTAGGTACTCATGTATAGATAATCTCTACAATTTTTCAGCCAATTTGATAACCATTAGCATATCAAACTAGATTAAAACAAATGGACAAACTGCATTTTGTCAAAACTGAATTGTTCATGTTTATGCTAGGAAATCGCACTTTTGAATGCCTTAACGATTATCAAATTGGCTGAAATTTTGCATACATGATCTATATATGAGTATCTAAAAACTAGACGGTGGAGATGTAAAAATTCAATCAAAAAGTTAGTGAAAATATCAAATCCGCACCATAAGAATTGGTACAGAGATCCTTATCTGAGAAAGTTCCTATATATATATAAATACATGCAGTTCGATTCAAAAGTTGTAATATTATTGTTCAACTTTTTGTTCCTATAAATTAAATTGGTTCATCAAAGACAATCTATGCTTTTATTTTGGAAAAACTAACATTACGCAGCAAAAGAAGCCATTTTACGGGGTCTCGATTACAAGTAGCAACACAGGAATACAAGCCATGCATGCACAGTCAACGATTCAACATGATCAGGTGGTAGCAATAAGCTCGATCTTGAACCCACCAATTGTGATAGGCTTTTTCCCAGACTTCGGCACCAATGTCACCACCACACTACTATCGTCCTCCGCCCCCAGATCCGCCAGCAAATTCGTTATTGCCAACCGCAAGTTCGTCTTGATGTTCTTCTTCGCCCTATGCGGCACATGGACAAAACTCCCGGCAAACTCCGCCTTGTCCTTCCCACTCACCACATCCGCATCATCATTCACATACACATCAAACTTCACCATCTCGCTTCCGTCGAACTCGATACCACTGATCACCAATATCTCCTCCTCCTTCGCCTTCTCCGCCGTTGACCTCTTAGCAACCGAAGGCCGCGCCACCTCAACACTAATAGTATCACTCAACGTGGCCGGAAACTTCGAAGTCAACTCGGCTGAGGAAACCGCCGCCTTTCTTTTATTCTTCGATTTCCTTGCCGTAGGCTTCGACTTCTCCCACGGGATCTCCACGTCCTGGTACTTGTACCCGAGTTTCGACTCGTCGAGCGAGTCACGGACTTTGACACGGACCAGGTTCTTGTTCTCATCGTAGAACAAGAACTCGGTGTCAAGCCAATCGGCTTTTGTGATATCAGTCCCACCTCGCGCTTTGTAGATAGACCACATGCGGTCTACGTTGGAATGGTGACAATAAAAGATAGGATCCCTCCCTGCTGAGTAGAAAGCTCCCATGTCCTCCCCATTAGTCTGATTAGGATCTCCCGTCCAGAGATGGATGTTATTATGTGGAATACTCTCGATGTTTCCAGCTCCGGGGTTAGGGTCGTCGCCAGCGCTGTAGGGCTCCCCGAAGAAGAGGCGGTGAGAAGTTGCTTTGGAGATCATTTGTTGGTACATAGTTGTAAGGTTCTCTTTGATTCTAGTCTTGTCATCCGTGTCGTCGTCGGTGCCACCGTAGTTGAGGTCTAGAAGCTTCGGGGGTTGATGCGCTGCGTTTCGGTATTGGTCATAGAGAGAGGAGTTGGGGTCGGTGAAAATGGAAGGGAGATACATGCCGGCCGGAGCGTCCCAGTTCCAGAAGGGAAGAGCGAAAGTGGGGTCGTCGAGGAGCTTACACATGATCTTCTCGTGGAAGTAGAGATACCAACGGTGAAAAGGGTAGAAGAGCCAGCAGAAGTGGACTTGGATTTCGAGGTCGGAAAACCCGGGCATGGGGTAACCACCGTCGCAATACGAACAGTGTACCATTGCCTGCTGGGCCAGGCTTCGCGGGTCGTCTTCTGGTAGGGCCCGCATGAGCTCCACAGCCTTTTTGTATTTTGCCAAGTATGCCGGGTCCTTTGCGACATTTTGGGCCGCGAGCCTAGTGCGCATAGGACCCGGATCCGGTAGTTTGAAGTCAATGATTGTGGTTGTGTTCGGCGGGCAACAGTCGATAGTTGTACCATCCGGTTTGTCCGCCGGACCGCATGTGGCTAAGTCGGGCGGCGGCACAGGTGCTGCAAATGCAAATGGATTGGTTTGCAGACCAGCTGTGCCGTATAGACCGCCAGCACTCAAGCCAATTAGCATGTTTCTCCTGTCCAATTTTCCCTTAGCGTCTTGATCTTGGTCATTGTTGTTTGTTGCCTTGCATAAAAAGCTTTGCTTAGGGTTTGTGGCCAATGAAGGTTTCCGGGATTTCTTGGTGAGAAAGGGAGTGAAAGAAGGGGGAGTGAAAGAAGTGGTTGAGGTCAGTGAAGTGGAGTTCCGGCAGAAGATTGTAGCAGTGGGTGGTAGAGGACGAGAAGCCATGGCTAGCTATGAGTTTAGCTTTTGTTGCAACAATGAAAATCACATACCCCTGCTCTTATAATGGCCAATAGGTATGGTGCATGGGACCTATCGTGAGTAAGTGAATATAAATTAAGTTAATCAACAAGGTGATCCCTAACAAGAATAACAGCGACTGTTGTAAGAGTCTTTCACCAGAACAGTACTACCCCCGTTGGCTCTCTCACTTTTTGTGTTAGCACCTACTCCATTATTCCAAAATGATCACGAGTATGATTGTGAGAAAACAAACAAAATAGAAATGAAATATGAGATATGTGTGAGCGGGATTAAAACACGTTGAAAATGGAAATCTATCACTGTCGAATTTCAAGTGTAATTGCAAAACAACTAGAAAAACCATTATAGGCTGGTGATTACAAGTTTTCAACGTCCATATATTGAAAAAAGAAAAAGAAAAAAAAAGGTAGATGACTCGGCATCTATTTTTAGAATTCATTTTGAATGATATATTTTCTATTTGGTCCGCTATTTGATTATGTTTCTTACATGATTTTTTTTATGAAAGCTTCAGTTAACAAACCATTAACTATGATCATGATACGCAATGCATGATATGAAATACAAAGACTTGGGATGGTTGGATTAAGTCTTGAAGACCCAAACCAAGCACTGCCATTTGCCAATTAGCTTAATCATGATTGAGATTGATTTACTTGAACGATTTTGAATCTATCATATCCAATTAATCCCCACCTTATACAATCACGTCAGGACATTGTAATCCTTATTTTTTGTTTAAATATAACTCTGTTGCTTTATTTTAAAGGCATGCCTTGGTTGGTGCATATATATATAGATAGACCGTGTTTACTAAATGAGTTTTGGTGAGTTAGTTGGGTACAAAATTTTCCCTTTTAGAGGACTAGGTTTCATCTATCCTCTTAAATTTCACATAATGTTCAAGGTGGCATGTGTTTGTACATGTGCGAATGATTTTCCAAGCCACAATGCCACCTTAAACATTATGTGAAATTTAGGACCACGATAAACATACATGTGGTTGGCGTTGATAATATTGTTCCTCTTCAAAGCCGCCCTCGTGCAAGTTTAAAGTAGCCACGTTGTTTTACGAACGATACTGATTTGACATTATGCCAAGGAGAAGATGTATGATGGATCACGCACTCCCCAGTCCCCACTGAATATGCCACAAGCAAAACCATGTGCTGCCGAAGCAGACGGTAAACAGAAGACAAGTTAGCTTGGGCAGGTACACGTTGTGGCAATTCCATCCAGAATGGATGTATTTTCTTGTCGGTTATTTAATTGTGTCATGTAATTGGTGATCTATATATAATCTATAAATATACATGTATATAATCACCATATAACCATAAACTGACCATAATCTCGGGCCTTTTAGGCTTATGTACCTATTCATATGTTCAATTCGTTTTTGTGCAGACGTGCTCGTGTCAAATGTTGTAATTGTACAAATACAACGCATAGAGGTGAAATATCCAAAAATGGCCGACGACCGATTTAGAGCAACTTTAACAATTTTAGCTATTTTTTTGTTAAATTTTAACTAAAATAGCTAAAATGTCATTTTGGCTAGCTAGTTTAGAAATATGTCTCTATCAGTTCTCTCTATTTTAACTATTTTGAACTTATATTACTAATTAAATTTTTTTAAAAATACCTTAAATGCAGTTATATATTACATAAAATCATCTAAAACGAATGTATTAAATTATATAGAACCTCATCTCACTCTCTATATTTAGGAGCGAGATAGCTAAAAATTAAAATTGCTAGCCACTTAGGAGTCTGGTATAACTCTTAATTTTGATAAAAAATTAAACATACTCTCTAAAAAGTCACAATAGAGAGATGGCATATATATTGTTGAGGCTATCTATAAATTTCTTATGCGTTTCAAATGTGTTCTTCAAATCGTGGTGCGCTTTGATGAGTAACCCCAACTTCGTAGCCAAACACCTCTCTATTTTGAATAAGCAAAACAACCTATTCTCCTCCTCCACTACAATCCTAGCTCTCTCTCATTTTTCCTACAAAGAAATCAACACCGAGGAGAGAGACATTGTATTATTCATCATGGAATGATGACACCGATGAACGGCATAGCATTTTAGGTTATAATCTCGATCGATGACCTCATTATATATCCTGGCGGATTCAATGGGTCTAGAAGAACAGTGCAGTGGGTCAGTGAGTACAGACACATTACATGGGGGCCTATGTTGAACTTGGACTTGGTGAGCGTGAAGAAATAACATCGTAGCGCTTATGGAAACCTAAGCCTAAATTCCTAATCGAATGATTACCGGCCACAGTTGTGATCTGTGATGAGGCATGTATGGTATACTAAAGTTTATATATGAGAACTCTTCATACATTACGAATTACAAGTTCCAATATCATTCAAACTTTCAGAGCAACACAAAACGTATAATTCAACACTTCAGAAACATTAAAACCCAACAAGAAACCTGAGAACCTAAAATTAGATCCAATTATTATTTGAGAAACTCGATCTTGATGTTCCCAATAGTGACAGTTCGTTTCACATGCTTTGGCACCAAAGTCACCTTGATACTGTCATCACCGTCAGCGCCCAAATCATCCAACAAGTCCGTTATCCCAAGCCTCAGGCTCGTCGTCACCGTCTTCCGCCGATGCGGCAAATACACAAAGCTCCCTGCAAATTCCGAGTTATCGGGTCGACTCAGATCGTCTTCGTCATCGTTGACATGCACGTCGAACTTCACATACTCATCCGCCACAAACTCTATCCCTTGAATCGCTAACACCTCCTCTTCCTCTTCCTTTTCCTCCTTTGTCCGGCACTTCTTCGGCCTCGGCACCGTGACGCTGATCACCGAGTCCAAAGTGATCGGGAACTCAGTGAGTTCTACTAGCTTCTTGGACGTTGACCCGCCTGCAGCAAATGTTTCGGATTCACCGAAAGCTGGGGGTATTTCACTCATCTTTGATCCTAGCGCACTGATTAGCAAGTTTCTCCTGACCAGTTTGAATTTGTCTACAGAGCTTTGCTCATGATCAGCATCATTCTGATTACTATTTGTACTTCCAACTGGTTTGACAGAACCTCTATATATGAAGCGAGTGTTGGGGATTCGAAGCGAGGAAGTTCGTGAGTGCTTTTGAAAGATGGGAGAGATTGAAGAGTGGTATTGAGTTGAACCGATTTGGTGTGGATAAGGAGGCTGAAGAGAAGCCATATATACAGCTTCTGATATATGACTAGTTGTTGTGTGTTGCAACTTTGGTCATTGTATTGGACTTTAATTTTTAATTTGGGATATTTTGGAGGTCGGCAATGTATTCTTCATCATCGAAATTCTTCATCCCTGATCATGTTGGCCTGTTGGGATTGGGAACTTTAAAGATTTACTAAATCTTGCAACTCAATAATGCAAACTAACCTTCTTGTGTGGAAGAGAATAGTCGATCTTTACGGTACGGTGCATGTGGCAACTTCTAAACCTGTATTATCTTCTTGCTCAAGTCATAAGGCATAAATTTTACTTTGATGGTAAAGTGTGAGACCACTCACTACGTACATTCAACGTTCATGAAGGAATTATAAACTGAGCTTGCTTTCATCGGACTTGCATGCTTAGCCAGTTAGCCTTGTAGTTTTTTTGGTTATAACTTGGTGATGAAGGTCTGTGTTCAACTAAACCAAAGTCTAAAAATAAAGTTCTTACCATCCATGAACTCAAAAATATGTACAACATAACAACTAGAGTATATCTGGATATAAAAATTTACATCATCATTTCACTAAAATATATCATACGTATATCAGAGAGTGACTTTGAAAAAAAATCACAAGCACATGAAATGTGTAATACAACTACATGAACTCGATCAACTAGGCACTGAAATACTCAATCTTGATCCTCCCAATGGTGATAGGTCGTTGCACAAGCCTTGGCACCAAAGTCACCTTAATACTACTATCACCATCAGCTCCCAAATCCTTCAACAAGTCCGTTATCCCCAAATGCAAATTAGTCTTCACCTTCTTCCGGCTCTGCGGCAAAAACACCAAGCTTCCGGCAAACTGAGACTCGCTGGGTCGACTCAGATCGTCCTCATCATCGTTCACATGCACATCGAACTTCACAGCCTTATCCGCCACGAACTCAATGCCTTCGATCGACAACACCTCCTCTTCCTCTTTCTTCTCCTTCTCGCTCCTCGACCTCCTCGGCCTCGGCACCATCACACTGATCACCGAGTCCAACGCTGTCGGGAACTCAGTGAGCCGAACCACCTTTTTTGGCTCCGCCGCGCGTGCTAGGTTTGGATGATTAACCAAGGTTAAACCTCCCAAACCCAGAAGCACATGCCTCCTGTCGAATTTTAGCACAGAAACTTGGTGGTTGCCAAGATATTGATCATTGTTAAGCGTTGCCTTAGTACTGATTTGGACTGAGGAAGTTAGGGTTTTGTTTGGAAATGAGTAGCAGATAGAAGGGGTTGAGTAATGGGGAATCAGATTCATAGACATGGCTTTGTTTTTGTAAGAAGAAGAAGAAGATATGAACAATTATATGTGGTACTGGATATTTGATGACCATAAGTGTCGCTAGCTCTTCCATATATATTTGGGTGTTGTCTTGTTGATAAGCACGAGACTTTCTTGCAACACGGTGGCCTACACTTGTCAAAATCACACCCACTTCAAACGACGTAAGGGTTCTCTTTTCATATTCTTGGACTTGCACCGTGTCGTGAGAAGTTGTTCGAAGTGGGTGTGATATCAAAAACATATATGAAAAAATAAAAAATAGTTCTCCAGGAAATACAGCAGCACACTACGATAGATAGATCAAGTCTTTCAAGATAGCGTAGTGCAACAACTTTAAAATAGGAAGAAAGAAAAACATAGTTCTCCATGAAAAACTTTGGCTACCCCATCCCATCTGAAACTGAATTTCTTGTATCATGGAATTTATCAAGGACCTTGAAATCATAATATCATAGTAAAATCGATTGTCATCCTCATATTTTCATTATAACAAGAACGAGAACTAAATTAAAAAATATGTAGTGCTAGTAAAAGCACATTACACGCATATTAATAAATATGACTAAATTCTGCTTACTATCTTGTACTTTTGGGGTTTCATCAATTCAGTCATTAAACTTTTAATTTAATTAAAAAAGTCCTCGTATTTTCCAATTTCATCAAATCGATCTAATCTATTACCAATCCGTCAAGTATCTCCGTCAACTTGCTAACCTGGCAAGTGCAGATCTGACAGATCAACTTGTGAGACCTTCTCACAGAGAAACTTTCCAAAATACCCCCATCAATTGTGTTTTTAATAACATATCAACTTAATGGATAGGTAACAAAATGGATCGATTTGATGAGATTGGAAAATACGAAGACTTTTTTGACTAAATTAAAAATTTAAGGACTGAATCGATGAAACCCCAAAAGTACAAGGTAGTAAGCAGAATTTAGTCCTAATAAGTATTAGATATATACATGACTTGCGATGTCATAAAATTTAACCAACAAGAAAGTCATCCAAAACTAAAAGTGCAAGCATATACATAACATTACAAGCGTCGGTAATGCTAGTACACTTCATTAATAGATGATCAAGTCTTTCCATACAGTATTAGATAGATTAAGGCTTAGAAGCAGTAGGGCCAGTGCTCTAAATTAAACAGATGAAGTAAAACTGATGTATTAAGAAGTTTCAAAACGAGGTAGATCTTAAATTTCTAAAGTAAGGAGATGTAGTACCGACGAAGAGATACATACATATCCTGCTGTGCTTTAAAATTTTCAAAATACAAGTACCATAAGAAATTGAATTCCGGTTGATATTACCATCCCATTATCAAAATTTCGAATTCTCAATCGAAGTGTTATTTACTTAAGACTGGTTTGCGAGCAGGTACTTTATAGTACAAGTACTTGCAATGTACGTTTTATATGAATCTGTACTGCGTCTTGAATGTGTGTACTAAAATGCTGAAGTACATATATATATATATAGTACACAAGCACATCCTATATTCCTCTCTCAATGGCGTCTTCCAGCTTGGGCGATCTCTTGTTAGTCACAACTACACCTCTGAGTTTTAAAGTCTTGATCATATTTTCTTCATCTGGTTTTCTCCTCCATCCATTATCTACAAGTTGCTATACTACACAAAGAAAACCGGAGCGGCAATTTTTCACACCTCGGCACCAAAGTCACCACTAGATCATTGTAATCCTCGCCAACTCGATCGTCTTGTACCATATTATTATGTTAGAGGACGAATCGGAGATGGTAATAGTTTAGTGATGATTTTGGTGCCAAGGAATGGAAAATCTGCGAATCCTGTTTTATTCGTAGAGTACATAGGAACCTGCTTGTTTGAGGTTGAAAAGGATGGATTCAGTTGGCACTTGAACTCTTGAAAGAATGTAGCTTAGCGACAGAAATCAGATGCTCATCCATTACTTATAGTAAGGAGTTCTAGTTCAACCTAGCTTTACTAGGAATTAGCATCCCTACCCGTGTACTGGCATGTAATCTTTCCACTCTGCTCTTCCCACCGTTCCACATTTTTCTATAATCCTAAATGTTTTTTTTTCTTATTTACTATAATACGCTTTTTTATTTGTTTAACGATATTATCCTATAAAGGGACAGATTCGGCAGTTTACAATTTGGTAAAATATTTCTGCACCGGACTTTCTAATAGTAGAGATATGATCCTGGTAAAAAACTTCAATCAAACTCTGTCTCTTTTTTGTTCTATTAAAACCAAAGAAGATATGTAGAAGATATCAAGGAGGTTACTTGATTCTGTTTTAACTAGCTGATCTTATCATAATTGTTAATAGAGATATGTATATGTAGTTACCTAGTTTACCTAGAGTTTCCTTGTGTTGTCAGAAGTCTCGTAGGGTTTTGGTGTAAAAGCTTGTATATAAGCTATGTAACTGTTGTTGATTCAATATATCAATAGAGAGCAATTCACTCTAAACTTCTTTATGGTATCAGAGCAAACCGATCCTCGGTCAAACCCTAAAACACTCAAACCCAAAACAGCCCCATGCCAGACGGTGACGACGAGAAAATGCTAGCCCTATTGAAGGAGCAGTTGCTCAAAGGAACTTCTTCTTCCGGTGCTCTCGCACGCACACCTGAACCATGGGAGATCCCAAATCACCCTCTCTATCTTCACCATTCGGATCAGCCTGGTGCGATTCTCGTATCACAATCCCTGGCAGAAGACAACTACATGCAATGGAGCCAGTCCATGACCATGGCATTGCAGATCAAAAACAAAATCGGCTTTATCAATGGGACCTTACAACGTCCCACAGAAGACGAAGCAAATGAGCGGCAACAATGGGACAGATGTGATACTCTTGTCAAAACTTGGCTTGGAGCATCCATGTCGAATCCTATTGCCAAGAGTGTCATGCACTGCAAAAACGCTCAAGCAATTTGGCTTGAGTTGCAAGAAAGGTTCATGCAATCCAACACTGTGCAATTATTCAACATAGAGAATGAGATTCACCTATGTGAACAAGGTACTGACTCTGTGACTACCTTTTTCACTAAACTCAAGGCACTATGGGATGAACGGGATGCTATTTGTGATCTAAGTCCCTGTGCATGTGAGGAAGGTGGGAAGCTAAGTGAGTATGTGAAGAATCAGAAAACAATGAAGTTTCTCATGGGATTGAATGAGAATTATGCGCAAATGCGCGGCACTATTGTTGCTGTTGAGCCTCTACCGGCTGTCAACAAAGCCTACTCGATGGTCCTTCGCCACGAGAAACAGGCTGAGACAGCCATGGGAAGCAAACCGGGCGTGCAACAACAAGAAGCTGCAGCCTTTGCCGTGAGAGGTCGTGACCGAGACAATAACCGAGACGGCGACAGATCCCACAGAGGTGCCGAGGGAGCTGAAGGCAACAAGCCAAAATGTGAAAAGTGTAATAAGAGTCATCTCACCGAACATTGCCGCCAGCATCTAAAGTGCACATTTTGCGGTTGGAAGGGTCACACCCATGACACTTGCCGAAGAAGAAAGGCCATAGCAGATCGAAACTCCAAGGGTAACCATGTTACTTCGAAGTATGCAGATGACAACCAGGCCAACTTCCCTTTCTCAAAAGAAGAATGCAGGCAGATCATTGAAATGCTAAACCAAAATAAAGCAAGCACCGCCAATCATGTTGGTAACACTTCTAGTTTTGAAGAACTATCAGGTAAA
This sequence comes from Potentilla sterilis, assembly GCA_963682095.1. Classification (NCBI taxonomy): domain Eukaryota; kingdom Viridiplantae; phylum Streptophyta; class Magnoliopsida; order Rosales; family Rosaceae; genus Potentilla; species Potentilla sterilis. The sequence goes on from OY821755.1 coordinate 3,173,589, forward strand.
GCTTTACATTATGTACGGCATGATCAGAAAAGTACTTGGATTTTAGACAGTGGGGCTAGTGATCACATCATATGCACTCCTCAACTACTCACCACTAAATATCCTGTCCACAATAGAAGTGTCAAACTTCCTGATGGTAGCTTTGCTAGTGTGAGTCATGTTGGGACAGTGTCCTTCTCATCTGCCTTTGTGCTCCACAATGTTTTATGTGTACCTTCGTTTTATCTGAATCTCATATCTATCAGCAAGCTTGCCCATGATTCATTATGTGTCACAGTTTTTCTAAAGGAGTTTTGTTTCATCCAGGACCTACGATCGGGGAAGATGATTGGGACGGGGTCTGAGAAGGAAGGCCTATACTGTCTCGACACAGCTAAGCAAAACACATGTCACATGATCTCGAGTCAGTCAACCTCTATTTGGCACCAAAGACTTGGACATCCTTCAAGTCAAGTATTTTCTAAGTTTTCTTTTCTGTCTAATAAATCTTGCGATGCAAGTAAATGTTCTGTGTGCCCTTTGGCCAAACAAACTCGGCAGTCCTTTCCTTTAAGTTCAATTTCAAGCAAATGTTCCTTTGAATTGATTCATGTTGATATTTGGGGAGCTTATCATGAACCTACTTACTCGGGAGCCAAATATTTTCTCACCATAGTTGATGACTACACTAGGAGCACTTGGGTTTTTCTTATGTCACAAAAATCTGAAGCTCGAGGTCTATTAGTTAAATTCATTCACTTTGCCGAAAAACAATTTGGTACTAGTGTCAAAATTGTGCGTAGTGATAATGGTCCCGAATTCAAACACAAAGATTTTTATGCGTCCAAGGGTATTTGTCATCAAACAAGTTGTGTCAACACACCTCAGCAAAATGGTGTGGTCGAGAGAAAACATCGACACCTTCTCAATATGGCCCGAGCTCTACTTTTTCAAGCTAGTCTTCCTCAAAGTTTCTGGGGCGATGCCATCCTTACCTCCGCTTACTTAATCAATCGAACTCCTACACTACTCTTAGGAGGTCAGAGTCCTTTCGAAAAGTTGTTTCACAAAGAACCAAGTTATTCTCACCTCAAAATTTTTGGCTGTCTTTGCTTCGCTTCCTCACACCCTCAGAAGCCAGCCAAGTTCGAACCGAGGGCTTACAAATGCATATTTTTGGGATATCCATATGGACAGAAAGGGTACAGGGTATACAACTTAGCTACCAAGCAAGTTATTGTGTCCCTGGACGTGACCTTTCACGAAACGGAATTTCCTTATGCTGCTCCTCACAGTCCTCCTTCCATTAGGGATCCATCCCAAGACTTTGGGCTTCCTCGCGTTTCCAATGACATTCGAGTCTCCGGACCAGGTATTTTGTGTCCTCCACCATCTACTACTTTGCTTCCGCCACAAGAACAGCACTTGGACACTGTTTCTAGTGTCGAACCACCCATAAACACTTCCAACAGTTCTCCAAACCTAACCTTATCTTCTGATCCCATGTCATCTCCAACACAAATCCTTGCAGCTCCCACACCTCCGGACCCTAGCCCTACACTCTCCAGTGAGTCTTCCTCTCCTACCCCGGCTCCACACTCCACTCCTTCTGTTCCTCGTCGGTCCTCACGTCCTACCAGACCACCACCGTTTTTGCAAAACTTCCATGTCGAGACAGCGCTACCTTCCAGGACTCTCCCACCATCTGCTCCGGCGTCAGGTACTCCTCACTCTCTTGCTCATGTGTTGTCTTATGATCATCTCTCACATTCTCATCGTGTCTTTAGCACTCAACTCACCCTCCACACGGAGCCTACCTCTTATACTCAGGCAGTCCAAGTCCCAGAATGGCGGACTGCCATGAAAGCTGAGATACAGGCTTTGCAATCCAACCGAACGTGGAGCCTCGTGACTTTACCACCACATAAACGTGCTATTGGTTGTAAATGGGTTTACAAACTCAAGTTTAATCCGGATGGTACCATCGAGAGATACAAAGCTCGCCTCGTCGCGAAAGGTTATAGTCAGATAGAAGGGGTTGATTATCGCGAAACTTTTGCCCCAGTTGCTAAGCTCACCACCGTGCGTGTCCTCCTCGGCCTTGCTTCCATCAATGGTTGGCATTTACATCAGCTTGATGTCAACAATGCCTTCTTAAATGGCGACCTTACCGAAGAAGTCTATATGCATCTTCCTCCTGGCTTTGGAGGAAAGGGGGAGAATCGAGTATGCAAACTTCACAAGAGCCTGTATGGACTGAAACAAGCCTCGAGACAATGGTTTATAAAGCTTTCCACTGCACTCAAAGCTGCTGGTTTCCATCAGTCATGGTCAGATTACTCTCTTTTCGTACGAACACGAGGTAGAAAATTCACCGCTCTTCTAGTGTATGTGGATGATGTAATATTGGCAGGAAATTGTATTCAAGACATCGAAGACACAAAGCTCTTCCTTTCGAGTCAGTTCAAGTTGAAGGACCTTGGACAGTTGAAGTACTTTCTAGGCATTGAAGTAGCAAGATCAAAGAAAGGCTTGGTACTATGTCAGCGGAAGTACGCCCTTGAAATCCTTGAGGATGCAGGCTACTTGGGTGCAAAACCATCTCGCTTTCCGGTTGATCACAACCTCTCCCTCACACAAACAGAAGGTGATTTGTTGAAAGATCCATCACGATACAGGAGATTAGTGGGACGACTCATCTACCTGACCATCACTCGGCCAGACTTGCTATATTCTGTACACATCCTAAGTCAGTTCATGAATCAACCTCGTCAACCACACATGGATGCAGCCTATCAAGTTCTACGTTACATTAAATACACTCCTGGACAGGGCATCTTGCTTCCTTCGACAGGAAAATTGGAACTCACTGCCTTTTGTGACGCTGATTGGGCAAGGTGCAAGGACACTCGACGATCCATTACTGGATACTGCATAATGCTCGGCAATGCGCCGGTCTCTTGGAAAACTAAGAAACAAGGTACAGTTTCTCGCTCAAGTGCAGAGGCAGAGTACAGGTCTATGGCATCCACTTGTTGTGAGGTAACATGGCTGAGAAACATCTTACAGGATTTAAATGTACGAAATGTACCTCCTACAAGATTGTTTTGTGATAATCAAGCTGCCATTTACATAGCTACCAACCCAGTTTTTCATGAACGTACGAAACACATTGAAATTGATTGTCATGTTGTACGTGAAAAAGTGCAACGAGGAATAGTGAAGATGGTGCATGTTAGAACCAAAGATCAGCCGGCAGACCTCTTCACTAAGCCGTTGAGTTCTGTTCAGTTTGAAACATTGCTTACCAAGTTGGGTGTCATCAATATCCATTCCAACTTGAGGGGGAGTATTAAAACCAAAGAAGATATGTAGAAGATATCAAGGAGGTTACTTGATTCTGTTTTAACTAGCTGATCTTATCATAATTGTTAATAGAGATATGTATATGTAGTTACCTAGTTTACCTAGAGTTTCCTTGTGTTGTCAGAAGTCTCGTAGGGTTTTGGTGTAAAAGCTTGTATATAAGCTATGTAACTGTTGTTGATTCAATATATCAATAGAGAGCAATTCACTCTAAACTTCTTTATGTTCTAATTTCATAAAAGCTTTACTTAGGTAACCAAGTACCGGAAGTACGTGTAATGCTGTTATGACAAAAGGGATAACATAATGTACATGCAGTAATATAAGTTCCATCTGTCAAATTGAGCGAGGTAAAAACATATTCGTCTCTTGGAAGTTGAAACTGTCACCTGCAGTTTGGACCCACAGGCCCAAATCCACTTTGTCCCAACATTAGTGTAAGAAGAGAATCTAGATTTTCCTAATTACCCGGGAGAGGCGGTGGCGGGGTTAATTGACACCACGAAGTAAAGATTGTGGTAAAACAGTAAAAACACGAGCGTGTGAAAAGTAAATGTGATTGACGCGGATTATCTTGTTTTATATTTGTCATCCAAAACCTTTGTGTAGTATTGGGGTTTAGACCAATTCTGATAGCGAGGTTTGGTTTTGTGGGGCTTGTAGTTATCTGAAGGAGAATAACTATGGCTTCGAGGCTGGTCTTGGCTGTCACTTTTGTGCTTGATCTGATTGCTTTCGCTCTTGCTGTGGTTGCTGAGCAGAGGAGGTCTACTGTAAGTTCCTCTTATCACTTTTATGTTTCTCTCTATTATGGGTTGGATTCATTTGGCTGTTATTGATTCAGTTTTGTCTGTTGGGTTTGATGTTAGTTTATGAAGATGGGGTTTGCTTCTTTGTTTGTCGTAGAACTCTAACTGGTGAAAACCGAAAAGGGTTTTGTGGGTTTTTGAAATTTTTAGGAGGGAGACTATGTGGTGTTGTTGGCATTCGGACATAAATAATAAGAGGGTATTGGTCTGAATCTGGGTTATTTTCAAACTACAAGTCCAATATGGTCAACTTTGGGTAAAGATGAAATTTGGAAATTGGGTAATCTAGATGAGGGGGGAAATTTGGTATCCTTTCTGGTAAATCTGTTAGTTTACAGTATGCTGTTTCATAATTTCAGTAACTAAACTCAGAAATTGGGGGTGCATTCATGTTTAAATTTAGTATCTGAATCAGGCTTGTGCATTCATTGATTGGCAATTTGTCCAACAAGGAAAAAGTAACTCATTGGAAGATTCTCTATCAGCATAACATGAATAGACACGGAAGAAGCTACAGCTTTAATTGTAGTTAATTATTAATATTAGACTATGATTCTGGATTAGATGTCTGAAAAAGCCGAAAGTAAAGAGATAAATCTTATATATGTTTGTCCTTGACGATGGAGTAGAATTGTTGGCATAGTTTGCTTTCAATTGATGTTAACAGGAGGAACTGGGGGGTAGACATGCTCTAACAGTTCACAAAATACAAGAATAAATGAATCCTCCGATGAGCAGAACTGTAGAACAATGTTACATAAAGTCATTGAGTAATTTCAGTGAAAGGATATATTAGTTTTGCTCTATGCTGATCCTAATTTCTCAATTATTTCTCCCTGGCAGTTTAAGATTCAGAAAGATGGAAATTCTAGCTACTGTGTGTATGACTCCGACATTGCCACCGGCTTAGGTGTTGGGGCATTTCTGCTCCTGTTGACAAGTCAGACTCTGTTAATGATTGTAAGTCGATGCTTGTGCTGTGGAAAGGCTTTGAGACCGAGTGGTTCTAGGTCGTGGGCAATCGTGCTATTCATTACCAGCTGGTATGTTCTTGTTCTTGCACAGCTTTTCAGTTGAATAATTTGGTGATTTTCTGAGAATATTGCATGGTTCATAATCTGTAGTCTTTTGCAACTAGAACCCTCTAAACTTGCTTGTCTGTCCAAAGACCAATGTTGAACTTGTAGTTTACTGCCGTGTATCATATTGAATCTTCAGGGTATTTTTCTTCATTGCTGAGGCGTGCTTACTTGCGGGTTCAGTGAGAAATGCCTACCACACCAAGTACAGGACTCAGTTTGCTACTGATAAGCTTTCATGTGAGACATTGAGGAAAGGGATATTCGGGGCTGGTGCCGCCTTTGTGCTCTTCACAGGCATAGTCTCTGACTTTTACTATGTTAGTTACTCCAAGGCTAATGATGCAGAGGCTCACTACGCCAGAGACACTGGAGTGAGGATGCAGCACCTTTGAATCAGATATTGCAGTTGATTGGAGTAACATGTTCTTAATTCATGATTTAGGCGACAAGACATTTGATGATTTAATGTGTGATACAAAGTTTAGTAGGGGATGTTTACTCTAGTTTTCACTATTCTATGCTTCATAGCTTATTGGACTCGTGCTCTTGGATACATCCCATGTTACGGCAATATTTGCTTCAGAATTCTATTTTTGTTTTGGCTCGTGGCCAATTTATTTTTCCAGATGATGAGCCTTCTTACACACACATTCTTCAACTAGGCAACATGTCGCACAATTTCTAGTACTTTCCTATTATCTGTCAGGTGAAACTACAAGGGGAACGAGCTCGGCTCTAGTTCCACTTTGTGAGATAGTTGAAAAGGTGAACAATAAGTGGATATTTGAATGAATGATCTTGTAAGTTGTAACTGTACTTATTCCGAGAACTGAAAACGGGTATTCCCCTCTTCCGGAACTTGAAGCATAATTTGACAGCCTAATACAAATGGAAGGCATGGTGAGGTGGGGAGATATTCATCAAATGACAATATGGTGATACATTTTCAACTTTTCTATAAGAACATAAATTAACAACACAATGTTTTGGCAATTACTTTACAACCGAAGCATTCTGTCGGGACTAGAAGCAAAGAACAATTTGAAACCAGTGGCCATAAAAATATGGGCAAACAAATCCCTGTAATGATCCGGAAGTACTCCAAAATATACATGTATATCCACAAGAATCTTCCATCACATCCTGTCAATCACTTCTTGCTGTACAAGACCCCATTTTGTGTCATCTTCCATATATCACAAAGCACTAAGGGTGCCCCAAAATCGATTCAAGTTCATTAGTTTGTAGGTTTCAAATTTCAACAAGCCAATCAAAGGAAATGAAAGGCGCAAAACTACAAGGTTATAGTTACAAAATGGACAAATCTTAATTAGCAGCCATGAAGCTGAAGCTTCAAAAAGTCAGCTTCAAACAGTCTACATCTCTCTCTGTAGAAATTACAAGATTGAGAGAGAGTGAGTGAAATAAATGAAGTACCAGAAAATCATGATCACCTGAAGGATCATAGCGAAAATTACATAATTGACAATGACATAGAAAAAAACTATTTGATACACACTCAACCCAATACAAAGAGAAGAATTAACCTCTATAGACACCCACTAACTAATTAAAGTGGTTAAGTAAATAATATCCTTTTAAGGGTTCATATCTGAATCATCCCAAGGCACATTGAGATCAGTCGAAACAAGGGTTTCAATGTCCTCCCAATTCCAGTCGTTCGATGTGTACATGCCGACTGTCGAATTATTAGCCTGTGGCTCATCCATGGATTTGAGTTCTTGGGGGTAGTTACAAACATTCGGGGATTGAAAAGAGGTTGAGATTGTGTCAAAGGAACTTGAAGTAGTACTGGAGCTTGAGAAGGGAAAGCTCATTACTTGGGCTCTACCAGCTTGAAGAAAATTGAAAGGCATAACAGTACTACTTAAACCTGATGATGATGAAAATATATGGTCTTCCAATTCACTTGAGGTGATTATATTCTGTTGAGGAACAAGAACTCCCATTTGTCTGCTAAGCCTTTGCTCTCCATCAATTACCAAGTGGCTGTTCAGCCTTTGCACACCGTCGGTTCGATCAAATGCCAAGTTGGTATTGTTGGCCCTAGTCGTTGCGGCGATAGTACCAGCACCGTTTGTGGTGGTTTTGGCGGGGGAGGCACTAGAGTTTGGCTTCCTGGTGCGCTTGTTTTTCCGGCCATGGCCGCCAACAGGGACGTTTCGTAGCGTTCCGCCTTTGGTCCAGTGCCTCTTGCATGCTCTGCAGAAGTGCCTAGGCTGAGTCTTGTTGTAGTTGTTGTAGTAACAGAACTTTGTGTTTGTTGATTCACACCTCGGACACTTGAGCTGCTCCGGTTGCTCCTGATTTTGCTGTTGTTGCCGCCTTGCCACCGGCGGTTTTGGCAGCTCAAAGCTTTGTGCTTGCAACAAGGTCTGGCTCCAATCCAAGCCATCACTACTAACCTGCTTAGTACTCAGTCCCATCTCCTGAATCAAATACCTTGATTAAAACCTGAAGCTAATGACAACGAGTTTAAGATGGAGATGATCTTAGTGAATTGAATACCCTTTTGGATTTGTGATCTAGATTGAGAATTCTAGCCTTTGGCACGAGGGTGAAGAAGAGAGAGCGATCGGAAGAGAACGAGGTTAATATTGCTTATAAGCCAGAGAGTCTCAGGTGCTGCAACGAAATGGCAAGGAAGCTGATGTGAAGTGAGGAGCATATCTTTAAGTAAAAGGAATATTAGTGTTAATTAACACAAGAATATATAAGATAGATATATGATGATGGGAAATTTCTTGTGAAAGCTTTTGTATGGTCCAAGATAGTTTGTGATTGATGTATGTGGGGTTTGGTATACGACGGGTGAAGATGAGGTGGTGGCTGGCAACCCCATTTAGAATTATGCGTGCTTATAGGTGACAATCAATAGTAGCATGCTCCCACAATTTTATAGAGAAAAGAAGGAAGGTACTTAAGTAATAAGAGAAGAACCAACGTGGAGAAGAAGGATGGGAAATGGGAAAGATAATTCCTTAACCATGAAGGTGATGGTGGGTTGCTGACATGTGGATGTTTCAACACCATTGATAGTGCTTTGTAGTGTTGGCTATGTAAAAAGAACTTATATATACTAACGTCTGCATGTACTTCTATCGGTTTTCTCTTAAGTTAATCTCCGTTCATCATAAACTATAGTGATTAATCTCAAAGTTCATTATACTCTACTTGTTTTAAGTATCATATGTGCTCATATTAGCGTTAACGACTCGTATCGATTATGGTTCTATATGCATTTATACGAATTCTGTATCATTAACAGTTCAACACGAAGATGATATATATATGATCAACTAGGTGGGTTCCAATTAAAAATCAATTGGCAATAGATGGAGTAACCCAAATCCTTATAAACTCACAGGCTATGTCCCATTTTTCAATGTGGGATGTATATTCTCAACACGCCCCCGCACGTGTGGCGAATTTTCAAGCCATACACGTTGACAACATTTTGGGTGACGTTGAGTCCATGTGGCCATTTGGACTACACACGTGGACGTGAGTAACGTACTCTGATACCATGATAAAGTAGTATGAGGTTCCAATCCAAAACCAATTGGCAATAGATGAAGTAATCCAAACCATTATAAACCCACATATTATGTCCTATTTTTCCACGTGGGATGTATATTCTCAATATGAAATGATTGACGTGAAATATTGTACTTATACACAACATATTCTAGAGCCATCATTAGTGACTATAACTTTGGAGTTAGGGAGGATGTTATGAACAATATCAAGGAATAAAAGTACATGTACTACGGTCCAGGGGCTAGGTAGCTACCTAAGGTAGCTCATCTTCTGTAGTGTAGTTTTGTGAAGAACTGGGCAAGTTTATATAGAGGGGTGGCGGGTAGACCCCAACTTTGTAGGGATAAAAATGAGCAGTGCGATCGCCATCACGTGGCTACTGGTTAAGGGTAAACCCTACAATGGAGGTTTCTGAGTTCTGATCGATGATCCTCATTACTTATGGCCCTTTGTACATGTGATTACACGATACGTATCTTGGCGTTTCTTATTCCCGTCGCATCCATGCATGCACCATGCAAAATCTACGATACAAAACTCAAACCGTATTTCCAGATTTTTTTTCAATGATGAAATCGATCGACACCATATATATAGTTTGGATTGAAAAATAAGTGTAGATTATAGCTTTATCCATCAATACTCTATTGATTTTATTATTCGATTTTTCAATAAATTATGATAATAAATAAATGAATCTGACTTTTAGATTTTGCTCCGGACATTAGAAATCTCTAAACTATCTTCAATTTTGACTCGATGGGGATGGAATTAGAGGGCATAAGAGTTTTTAGTATGATGGCTATGATCGAGTGGATATAATGAGTGGATGGGAGTTTGCCGTCACACAAATAGGACCGGCCGGCCGGCCGGCCCCGAGAGCCACGTGCATATATATAATTAGGGCACACCCTGTATGCAAGTATATATATAGAGTTTGAAGGTTGCAAATATATATTCCCATGTTTGCTAAGATTGCTTGTGATCAAAGACTGTGTGGGAATGGAATTGAAATAATATATATATATATATATATATATATATATATATATATATATATATATATATATATATATATGAAGAACTTGTTCGTCGATGATCTGTTGGTTAGGTAAACGTTCGTGTTCCACGTAATTCTCAAAAGGATACGACGGAATCAGAATATCTGTCGTAAACGTATAAACCCTAAACAAATACGAAGCGAAGAAGAAAGTCTTAGTAAGGTGACCGAAGAAAACGAAGCGAAGGCCAACATATTCATACCCCATTCCAGACTCGATAAAATATTCAATCTCAGTGACCAGAAAACAAATAGAATTACAGAAAAGCTTTAAAATAGATGGGAGACGCATGCATGCCAACCCTTTGTTTTATTCTTTACTATCATTATCACTAATTATACAAATCTCACTGGTTAATTATTATTATTAATTTCCATGTGAAGGAGGATTAGGAAGGGTACAAAATGATTGCCCCACGAGTCACCATATGAAGGTGATGGGTGTCCTTGAAGCTGGACCTAGGTTTGATTGATGGTCCCAGATAGAAATGAACATGAATGAACGATCTGAGAATCGATCTGGGTATATATATTTAGGTTGGTCCATGTATGAAACATTAATCAAAAAATTATGGCTTTGATTAATTTTAACTATTTTTGAAAACCAAACCAGTTGTTAGCTAGTCAGCAATCATGATTCATAAAACTCTATATATGAATAAGGAAATGAATATAAAGCCAGTACAGTTGCAGCTGGTCTGCTTATTCATGTTTTATACTTCAAAGCATAAGAGGAAGCCTTGTGCTTAATTTGCTTCAGATTTGTAGCTGCAAAGAACTTTCATGTCTAAGGGGCTCTACTATAGTCAATTGCATATATGCGTCAAATAAGCAATTGTGACACACAAGAAATGAGTGCAGAAAATGTTAGACATGTTTAGGTACCCTAGTTGACTTAGGTCTCTAATGTTGTAGTGGGTTGCTAGAGGGAGGCGAGTGATGGGTCCATTGATTGTATATCACTTACATAGAAGCGTACATATATATAGTAACAATATTATTACAAGTATAGATTGGATTTTTCATAGAATAATTAAGCCAAATAATTTAACCCCTAGCTAGTGTTAAATTAGGGTTTGACAGAAAGCTTACACGTGATTTCTATGAGTCTAATCTATCTATTAGTCCCTTGGTGTACTTGATAGACCTTTATAATTGAGTATTCATATCACTAAATAATAGTTGTCAACAATCTGAGAGGCTAGAAGTATGTGCAATATCTGGACACCCAGCCAAACTTTGGAAAAAACTTGGGGTCATTTACAAGTAAGATATGAACCACATTCTAATGCCCAAGTACACAACTCGCCCAAAATACCAATGGTGTCGTACATATATACGCATAGAAAATAACTTGCGTAAGATGGATTTAGAGTGCAAACGAAAAATTCTTCGAGCTATACCCAAACGAGAGTCAAAGATGGATTTAGTGTTCTAAATACTTGTGCAGTTGTGATTCATCTTCACGTTCAATTTTCGATTTGGTGATTCTCAGAAATCCTAGCAATTTCTCAAAGCTGTAAAATTTGAGATATAAACTGTCTAAACTTGATTAAGATCAAGTGTGCAGGAGAAAAAATGGGGGCAAGCTTAAATTAAAAGTCTTTCGCTTAAACTGACATTTCTAGAAAAGAAACAATAGCATATATACACAAGTGCAGAAAAGTGAATACTAGTGACTGTTCATAGATTAAGATCATACACCAATGGTTAATATCTCATTTTCAATACTATCCAATACAACTAGGATTTAAACATACTGGCTCTTTAAATCTCAAACATCAACGCTCGGCAACTTGCAAAACCAGATAGAACTCAGGTTTCTCATGTCTGTCAAAAACAATTATACCCGAACACACCCTAAAACTTGAAATCCCCTCCTTTCTTTTTGCTGGATTTCCCTTCCTTTTCCTGCTTACGCTTCCTCTTCTTCTCATGCTACAGAAGTTAAAAAAAAAATAAAAAATCTGATGAGAACTTATTCAAAAATAACAGAAACTTCATAGCACAAACAGGTGAAGTAAACAGAAAAGGCACACACCTCCACAACCAAGTCGCTGAAATCCTCTCGCTGATTTCGCAGCTTCTCCTCCTCCCTTGCTTGTTCATACCTATCGAACAAATTACAAGTCAAACTGGTTCTCCTGATAAAAGGCAGAGTAAATAAATTTGAACATTGGGTATCACTTACTTTTCAGGCAAGACATTCTCCATAGCTTCCAATTCTTCAGGTTGGAGAGTGACATCCACTTTATCTGCTTTCTGAGCTCTGAGTAGATCCACCCTTTTAGCTCCTGCTTTGTCTTGTGTGCCACTACCAACAACATATGTGTGAGTCGTCCCAAGCAATGTCCCTGCAGCAACCCTTTCTTCTTTCTCTTCTAATACCTTTACAACACAAGCAGAAGAACAATTAGAATGCAAAGATAAATTGAATAATTAGAATGCAAAGATAAATTGAATCAGCAAATGTTAATAGACAGAAAGAAAGACTATCATTCTACTTACTTGGTATAAAGGCCTTTCCGGCTCCTTTCTCTGGCTTTTGCGAAGTTCCATGACATCAGGTGTCTCAACGCCAGTGGGAGTACTTAGAAGGCAGTGTAAAGTTTGTTAGTAAAATAGAACAACTTGGAATATTACCTTCAGTGCAAGAAGACCCAAGGGAAAAAAATAACAGAATATGAAACTACAAGATGGAATTTCACAAGAATAATATTTAAATAAAAAAAAAAACACACTTACGTTGTAGTGGTGTCTACAGATTTAGTGCCATCATTATCATCATCTACATCTTCATCCTCCATCGGTTCTTCCTCTTCCTCGTCATCGTCCTCTTCATCCTCTTCCTCTTCCTCCAAGTCACCCCAATGCTTTGTCTTATCAACTGGCTCTTCCTAAATTTCATAAGGAAAATTAGTTTAAACTTATACAACATGCAAATGCTTCAACATAGTGCCAATTACAACATCATAGTTCGTATTGTACAAGTACAATCTGATTGTCCAAAACTCCAAATCACAAGCCATACCTCATAATTAGGCTGATCTTGTTGCTGAACACCAAATACGTCTCCATACAACGGTTGGCCATACTATTAAGAAACCAAAGAACATCATATCAACAGTAAGAACCAATAATCGAATAAAGAAGTTCAAATCATAAACATATAATAGAAGTACCAAGCACTTAAAGTACATACTTCATCAACAGGAGGCTTTCCCCAGCCACCTGGATGATAACCAAAGCTAGCGCCGGTGGGGATTGGAGCATTGAGTCCAGGGATTTTCAAATGTGGATATGATGGAGGAGGTCCATATCTCTGGAAGAAAGATACAACAGTTATATACAACAGTTAAGACAATACCAAGCATTAACATACCAGAGCTAAAGAGAGAACAAAAGATATATGCAATTTCACCTGCATATTAATGAGCCATGGCGGAGGAGCACCATCTGGCATACCAAGAGCTTCTTTCAGTTCATGTGACAGCATGCCTGGTTTCATCTCCCTTAATTTTACCTGATAAATTAGGGGAAAAAAAATCAATAAAATGAAGTTGCACCTTCATAAAGGAAAACAATACAGTTATTGAAAAAGGAATTATTTGTGTTTCATCATTTACTTGGCTAGCATAAACACTGAATCCAAAAAATGCCAAACAAGAAGGAATAAATTTTACCAACTCAAAATGCCACTGGAACAGAATATTATTCAAGCAAGAAATATACCTCAAATTCTTTCCCTTCATGGTACAGGTCACCAAGTGTTGTGAGCTTTGGCTTAGTTTGGTACTTGAAAAAGGCATCATGCAGAACCTAAAAGAAAGACGGTCTCATCAATAAAACATTACATAGAGCATTAAAATAAGAGTCCATAGACTTGATGCAACATATAAAAGAGGCAAACCTGATAATCAATATCCATTTTGCCCATCTTTGGCTGCATACGTTCTCGTTGCTTTTGCTTCAACTTCTTACTATCTTCTTTTTCAATGTATGCCTGCAGTAGACAAGAAATATCAATATCAGTGTGTTTAAGAAGTTCGCCCCTGCATCGTTCAAGACATCTCTGAAATCATTTAAAATTGATACTAGAAGCCCTATGCAGACAACTCATCAACATAAGAAGCAAATAGGTAACCCGACTCTTATGACCAGTACCTGTCTAATTTTCTCAATTCCAGTTGCAGCAATGAAATCAGGAAGCTGAAATGGTTGCTTTTCGATACCACGTTTACCCTGCAAAATCAATCCAGTTTCAATGAGATACCAGCAAATAGTATAGTTCTTCTACACTCAACAACCAGCATCTCATATAATAAAGTTATAGATGAACGCCGGAGCACTAAGCATTAAAGCCTCTGAAAGTTCAAAGCAGATACATCAGCACCTTTAATAGAATAAGAGAATGTATACTATGATAAGAATATCCCCCAAATATGGCCCTACTTATGCCTAGATCCCCCAATCACACTAGTAGATGCATATAAAGAAAGATAAATCAAAGGTGCCTTTTGCCAAACACCTACAAGTCCAGGCTCCGTGGTAGACACAGCCGCTCCCCTGCAAGAAGCACATGTATACAAATAAGAGAAACCTCATCGACGTGATCTTTCCCACACCCTATTCCCTATCCCCCTCATGCTAATCATACCCATTAATCATGCATCCACATTCAATAGTTTTAACATCACAGCTAATCACTAACCTGTAAAAACTTCCTTTTCTGGCACCAATGCCTTGGCACTGGTACAGTATTCCGGTACGACTTCAAAAAGACCAGCAATTTAGGATCAGCTGCAGTTGCATCCCACACCTGGAAACATATTGACAATTGATAAATCTTAATATCAAAGTTGTACACAAATGAACATATAAAAAATAATAATAATAATTATAAAAAAAAACAGCAGAGATAAACAAAAGGCTAAACAGAAATTCAAACGGAGGTAAACGAACAGCATGCATACCTCAACAACATCAGGCCTTGCACAGATCTGTTTCAATTCTGCAATCTTCATTCGACGTTGAAGCTGAAATATGACAATATTTGCATTAGCCTCAAGCCCTCAACTAAGATAATGATGAGAATAATAGAAAACAACACTATTAAGAACCTTTTTCTTCTTGTTTGAAACGCCTTTCTCTTTTTGTTCATTATCCTGTTCCTCCTCTTCAGAATCTGAATCGGCCTTCTTCTTTGCGGCTCCTTCTTGTGACTCATCTTTCTTTTCCTCCTGAATGCATAAAAGAAATAATTAAACACATAGCATCTTAGTAAGGAAGAACATATGATACTAATGATCAATTAGTTAGAATAAAAGAAGTCTGTCGTTACCTCAACACCCGCAGCACTCTTAAATGTGAATTTCTCGAAAATTTTTCTGAACTCCTCATCCATGTCTTCATTTAGCTCGGCTTTCTCCGGGACATATTCAATTTCAACTTGCTCAACAACCTACAAAGTAAATACAAAAGAATCGATGATCAACAACAATCATAAGATTAAATACAGTGAAAATTCATGCACGAACACTTGCGCTACTAACAAAATGCTACAAATTTCCAAACAGTATGCAATGAACTACAAATATTCAGGAAAAACAATTTCGAAGAATAAATGAGCAACATTTTGACACAACTATCACCATTTAAATTTTACATAATAATGTGATGCACAACAAAGCTGTTAAACCAAGGATTAACGTTTTCGTTTTCTGTATATTAATCAGGCGAAGTATTCCAGCACGATTCAAACTTATATTAAGCTAAATGATTAAGTACAAAACCCTAATTGCATCTAAATCAGAGCAAAACCCTAGAAATCGACTTCCATAACTAAACTCAACAGTTACGAGATAAGAGGATGGAAGAGTGAACCTGTTGAGGATCGTTGTTCTCCTTCACATCATCGCCGTCACTACCGTCGCTGGCGGTGGCCTGAGAAGCTTTGCGGTTCTTCTTCTGCTTTCTCCTCCGACGGCGTCGTTCGCTCTCCCTCGATTTTTTTACAGCGGCTCCATTGGCGCCGTTAGAGAGCGGCTTCAGATCGCCGTTGGCGACGACGGCGCCGTTTGGCAGCAGCGTGAGCGTATCGGCGGTCATGGGGTTTGGGTTTCGGAACGAATCGAAGTGAGAATCTGAGAGACGGAAAATAAATTTGAGGAAGATAATGGGGATTGGGTTTTATATGGCACGAGCTCAGCTACGTTGGGCCGTATTTGGGCCTACATACTCGAATGGGCTAGTACAACGCTTGGTAGTGTGTAGTATTTTTTATTTTATTTTTAAATAAAAAATCTTGATAGTGTAGTTGAGCACTTGAGCTTGAGCTCATGTTTTTTTAATTTTTTTTTTATCAATTTCTTTTAATTTTATGCAAGGACAATCGAACTCCTGATTTAACTTAACTCCGAGCTTTTCTTAATCTACACATAGTATATAGTTTAGTGCCTAGAGTATTCGGCTTGCAAAGAGGTGATTGATGTCAAAAATATTGGTTCGTGAGACATATCCCGTCTTAGCTCTTATCAAAACGTGCTTATCCAATAAAAAGATTTTACGGTAAGGAGTTAGAAATTTAATAAGGAAAGATAAATTTTTTTTTTTCATGATTGATTCTCGTACAAAAAGAATAAGAGGTTTAAGATTTTCATATTAACTAATTATAACATACTTCACATATCATTTTTGTATACCATCAACATTTCAAAAACGTGAGTTTGTACGTCAAATTTCAAACCTTATTGTCGAAATCTTAAACCCCCACCCGCTAATTGGAGTCCATTGGATCCAAATTATTTATTTATTTATTTACGGTAAGATCCAACGAGCTATATAAAACTTGCTTATTTTTGAATTTTCATTCAACCTTAGAAATCAAAAAGGAAAGGGAGACAATGGACGCGCAAACCATTCAAGAGTGTGACTGTCATTCAGTGGGGCCCGCCTCTAGTTCTTGCCGTCTTTGTACTCTGTTCTCGTAACCTCCTCTGTTTCAGATCTGAGAAAACCCACAGAAACTCTTTTTCAATCTCAAGTCTCTGAAACGGAGTCGACTCAGCTCCAAAAAATATCCTCACTTTCTCTTCCGGAACAGTTTTGGAGGGAAAAGGGTGTAATGGGAATTGAGCAAAACGGGAATGCTGGTGAGAATGGAGTGTTTGGGTCTGACTCGTTGGAGTTTCAAATCGGGAGCAAGAATAAGTACAAGAGAATGAAGTCTGAGGTCAATGAAGATGCAGATGAAGAAGAGGGTTCGTTCTCTAAGGAGAACCGTGATACCAGGAAATATGTGTGTGCTTGTGCCATCTTTGCTTCTCTTAATTCTGTGCTTCTTGGATATGGTTGGTATATTTATTCTATCTTTCTACTTGATTATGTGATCTGTGTTTCTTGGCTTGATCTGCTCACCATTATCCTTTTAATCTAATGTTTCGGTTTGATCTGCTAATTTGGCTAATTCCTACATTGTGTCAGACTTGTCTGATATCAGTCCTATTTGATATTACATAGAGATGGAGGTCATATGTGTAACTTGGTGTTAAGACTAAAGTGCGTGTTTTGCAAGTGGCAAAAATTTGGTACTTAATTATAAAATGTTACAACTCACAAGTCCTTTATGTTATAAGCACATAGATGATTTAATGTATTGGGTTAACAAATTTCATTGATGAAGTTGAAGTGTCACTAAGCAATCTTGGTTTCAAAAACTTTTTCAACACTTGAAAAGCCTATAGTACTGATTTTGACTATGAAAGTTAGTGTCTTTAAGGAACATGCAGTTGAATTATTCTATCTTTTCTCGTTGTTATGATTTTGGAATTGTATAAGAGGAAAATATATATCAATCTTCACCTGTGTTCATGTGCAATGTGTATTGATCACAATGCAGATGTTGGTGTTATGAGTGGAGCTATTCTCTTCATTCAGGAGGATTTAAAAATCACAGATGTACAACAAGAACTTCTTGTTGGGATTTTGAGCATAATCTCTCTACTGGGTAGTTTAGCTGGTGGAAAAACATCAGATGCCATTGGTCGAAAATGGACTATTGCATTTGCAGCCTTTATCTTTCAGACAGGTGCAGCTGTAATGGCATTTGCTCCTTCTTATGAAGTGTTGATGATTGGTAGACTCTTTGCTGGGATTGGTATAGGATTTGGAGTCATGATTGCACCTGTTTATATTGCGGAAATCTCACCTTCAGTAGCTAGGGGTTCTCTTACTTCATTTCCTGAGATCTTCATAAATCTCGGCATCCTTCTTGGATACATATCGAATTATGCTTTCTCAGGGCTTCCAGTGCATATAAGCTGGAGGGTGATGCTTGGTGTGGGAATCATACCTTCAGTATTTCTTGGATTTGCTCTCTTTGTGATCCCAGAATCCCCAAGGTGGTTAGTTATGCAGAACAGGATTGAAGAAGCAAGAATAGTATTGATCAAGACGAATGACAGTGAAAAAGAAGTTGAGGAGAGATTGGCAGAGATACAGCTAGCTGCTGCAGGGATGGCTAATGCTGAAAATAATGAAGCAAAAGCTGTATGGCGCGAAATGCTGAATCCTTCTCCTCCAGTTCGACGAATGCTGATCACTGGTTGTGGTATCCAATGTTTCCAACAGATTACAGGCATTGATGCAACTGTGTATTATAGTCCAACAATTTTCAAGAATGCCGGGATTAAAGGCAACACTCAACTTCTTGCTGCAACTGTTATTGTTGGAGTTACAAAGACTGTGTTCATCTTGGTAGCTATATTTCTAATCGACAAAGTGGGGAGAAAGCCTTTGCTTTATGTGAGCACTATTGGAATGACTACTTGCTTACTTGGTCTGAGCCTTGCACTGTCTTTTCTCGGAAATGGAAAACTTGGAATTGGTTTGGCAGTACTTGCAGTTTGTGGAAATGTTGCTTTCTTCTCAGTTGGAATTGGCCCGGTTTGTTGGGTATTGTCATCTGAAATCTTCCCTCTAAGGCTTCGAGCTCAAGCATCCGCCCTTGGGGCAGTTGGTAGTAGGGTTAGTAGTGGTGCGATCACCATGTCATTTCTCTCAGTGTCTCGAGTAATTACAGTAGCAGGAACCTTCTTTGTTTTTTCAGTGCTTTCAGCTCTCTCGGTTGCTTTTGTCCATACATGTGTTCCCGAAACAAAAGGGAAGTCTTTAGAAGAAATCGAAATGGTTTTCCATCACGAAGGGGAGTGGCAAGGAAATGAAGTTGAAATGGGAGATGCACAGCGTCTAATGCAGAAAGAATGAGTGCATAAATATGTGTGATATGTTATTCTTCTTTGTTTGGCCAAATTGGTTGAGCATTATACTGATTCATCTGTCATATGTAGCCATTGCACATATTACAACAAAACCAAAAGTGATCAAATTTATTCAACTCTATTTCTTAGCAAGCATTGTACATTTGCTGTATTATGTTATCTTAACCACTGTATAATCAGATTGCATCATAAAGTATACTGCATTGTTGGAATAACCAGACCTTGAGGTTGCGATAGCAATTGCAGAACTTCGAAGAGTCATGGTAACCAGACCTTGTCATGCAACATAGCAAGGTCACGCATGTAGGTGATGTAGTGGAGAAAAACTTGCACAATACAAGGACAAGGGCAATCCCCAATTGCTATAGATACTTAGCTATAGACATGCTGTACATAGATGTCCAATTTGGTCTTGTTCTTAACCCATTATTTGTCCCAACCTATACCCTTCTTTTGGAATCAAGTAGGTTCACTACTTACCTATACTAGATCACCAAGAAGAACTTCACACGATAACTGGTCACCAAGAGTAAAACTAATGCCTACTGTCAATAATATAATTGCAGTAATCCATATTTCATAACTTCTAGTATTAATCAATATATCTTCCATAACTTCAAAACATAGCTAAGAAGTATTATTCCTATTTGATTCTCACTGACAGAGTTACAGTAGGTAATTAATTAACAACTCCATCACATTAAGAATTGATCTGGTCTTGGTTCACCCTTAGTCTTACGACTCTTATGACCCAAAAAGAACAACATTGTAGGATTTTGACGAGATCAAACAAGTCCTTTTTTGGGCACTAACACACACTTGCACACTCATCTCACTAATTGTTAAAGGGGTGAATTTGATGAGTTGTTGAAAATGAAATATCACAGGCAATTAGATCACATGTAGTGGACATCAACACCTACAATATGAGGACAAGGACACTCCCCAGTTGCTATAGATACCCAGACATACATAAATTTCCAGGGTTGGTCTTGTCCTGAGCTCAAATTTGGTCCCAAACTAAACCCTTCATTTGTACCCAAGCAGATTCCAGATTTAGAAAGTTACATATACTGATTCACCATGAAGATCTTCACGAGAACTAGTTCTCATACAAAGGGAAAAACTTGTAGACTGGATGTGAATCCGATAAATGCACCATATAAATGGAACTTCATAACCATGTGGCCATTCTGTAGTGATTCACACTCCATGTTACAAAGATTGGATCCCATGAATAATGCATCAGATCCAACTTTTCACTATGCATCTAATTAATAAAGCTTTTGAGGTTTATCTGAGGAAAATTCTAGCTCATGAATCATGATGGATATTAAGATATGGGTTTTAGTAGTAGTAGGCAGAGGAATTGGTATTCCATAATTAAAGTAACAAACAGAGGAATAAAACATGCATGAAGTCAATGACTTGATGGAACACAATTATATATTTCCTTTCATTAATTATATCTTCATTGATCTCTTATATATATGGAATATCATGGAAAATAAGCATGATATATACGCATATCTTTTGCCTTGTTTTGCTCTGAACAATGACTCAACGAGCAAGAACAATGAGACCTACCTAACCAAGCTTGCTCATTTTGGATAGACCACCAAAAATGCTTGGTGCTTTTCACCTCCTCAAAACATACATGACAGATGGTTGAGATTATTTTTCTCTTTTCACCTCCTCCGTTCTTCTTTTTTTTCTCTGTGAAATTATTTTTCTTTGGACAATGAAAGCCAACCCTCCTCCATAAAAGTGCAGGTATGGTTGAAATATGCTGAAGGTTTTGTCTTGGGTATCTTTTGGATTAATTCTCCAGCACTAGGAACCATAAGGGAATACAGAACGTGATTTAATATGCCCAGAAAAGTAGGTACCCTACATTGATTGGAAACTTGTATATCACTTTCACAATAATGTAATCTCAATGAGCTTCAAGGTTTATAATACACACAATTTGTTGAAAAACAAAGCCATCAAATATTGCTTTGACATTTCCATTAAGATTCCCCTTATGTCATGCAACATTGCATCAATATAATAATTGTACCAATTTCTTGGCAATAATCTCCAATTGTGTACACGGAACAATGTAAAAATGAAAGAGAGAAATAATGAATTCCTATATTCTTTTATTCCTTTCTCAATCATCACTACAGTTTTCATATACAAGAACAAGCACTAAAACAGTACATAAGACAAGTGACTGGACAAGTGTGATAACCTTCTTCTATAATGACAAGCTTGAAGTTGCAGAAGAAGAATTGTAACAGATGGTAAAATCTGACATTATATGATCAATAATGCTGCCCTTCTGAACCTTCAATCTTCTACTCTGACTATTCCACAAGTGCAATGCAAAGCTATGAGAACGAATGTGCTCCAACTTTGCAAGCAGCCATTTCGAGTGAACATCATCTTTTGGACCTCGAAAAATACTCCGAATTCGACTCCAATTCACCGGGTAAAATGCTGAGGGAGTTACAACAGTAAAGTTATAACCAGGGTTTGGTGTTTCATTGATCCTTGAAACCACCCTTGAGACCAAGTAAGGTCCATTGTGACCCCATTTGTTACCATCAAAAGTCAGAGCAAATTCCTCAATGAACTTGAAGAGTAATGGGTGATGCTTGTCGAAAACCAACACAGCATTGTTCAATCGGCTCCAGTTACCTGTTTGGAGGTCAATTGTCTGAGCCCCAATCACATTTTTCAACTTTGACAAGCTCCTCAAAACTATAACATCTGTGTCCAAGTAAATCCCACCATACTTGTACAACAAAGCAAGCCTAAGCACATTGGAGAGGTTCTGACCAATTGAGACTGCACCAGGTCTCACATTGCCATTCCTCAACCCCAAAAACCAAGCCTCAGCTGGAGTATTGTGGAACAAGTAATCAAAATCAGGAGCAATTGCCATTACTCGATAACCCAAGTCCAAAAAAGGCTTCAGGATTTGAAGTCCCTTGTCAGAATCCAAGGACTTTGAGACTATGACCAAACAAGCATTTGAGTGGGATTTGAACACACTCTCCACAGCCAACAACTCTCTATTTCCAAGAGTCTTTGATGAAATCCAAGTCATGAAAAACCTGATTTTGCAAGAAGAACCAGAAGAGTTTCCACTAAAGAACTCTCTCATTCTTGTTGGGAACTGACTCTCAGACAGAGGCAGTTTCGTCTCACTGGGTATGGCTTTGAGCTTGCGCTTGTGTTTTCTGAACCTTCTTGACCTTTGAAACCTGGACTTCGAAAAGGGCATGAATGAGCTTGTTGGGTTTTGCAGAGAGGCCAAGTGGGTCGTGCTCTTCAAGAACATGGGTGCGTTCTCTTCTTTCACGACATACATGACAGTAGAGGACTGAAGCTTCGATGACGAAGAAGAAGAACGGAAAGGAGGGGTCCATTTCGAGTTTCCGGGGAGATTTGGAGGCGAGAAAATGGCGGGTTCCGGCGGGGGTTTGGCGGGAAAAGGGAGAGAGACGCAGAAGACATAGAAGCTGTTATAGACCAAAAGGAGAATGAGAACCAGAGCAAGAAGAGAACTGGGGAGGTTGAGAAGAACAGAAAGTGTTGATCTTTTAAATTCTTGCAATTGGGTGACGAAGATAATGAGGGGACTGAGAAGTTTGGGGGGTTTTGCAGAGTCAAGCATGATGGTGTTGGGTTTGGTTTGGTCGGAGGGGTCTTGATTTTTTTGGGTACTGTAGTAGTTGGGGGGTTCTTAATGAGAGTTGCAGAGGGAGATTGGAGAGCGTTTTAATGGGGGAGGCGGCAAAAGAGTAGATAAAGTTAGAAATCTTTTGGGATTGAAATGGGCATTGGGAACCAAAATTATGTGAGAGGAAGTAAAAGTCGCTCGCTTTTAAACATTTTGAGCTTGTACGATTGGGTCAAGTGCTCAGAGTTCTCCAGTAGTCCAGTCAACTAATACTCTTTTACATAATTACCGATAATTATAATTTGATGTTTATATATACCAATAACAAACCCTAATTTTTTTATACCATGCACTCTAAAAATTAACAGTAACAGAAATCAGTCAATCCAAACATGAAACATAACTACCCCCAAAAACGTCAAAAATCACAATAATGTCATCCTATATATCCTATCATTTTCAGTCTCATTTTATAACCCTAATCTAGAGAGGCACGAGCATATTGAAGCGCAAGGCGGAGAGAGGCGCGAGGCGCGACGGCGGAGCGAGGGGGAACCGAGGCGCGACGGCAGATCCCTTAAAGCAAGACGGGCTCTTGCACACCACTTATGGGACCCCGGCTTACATGGCACCGGAGGTGATCGGGAAGAAAGGTTACGATGGAGCTAAAGTTGATCTCTGGTCGTCGCCAACTTCTCTCTCTCTGAGTTTGTGTGTTGGTTTGATTTTGTGTGTTGGGGTTTTTGTTTTGTGTGTTGATTATGGTTGAGATATGATCAGATCTGGCTCAAATCTTGATTACTGAGCCTCAGTAGTATTGGAAGCGCGGTATAGGTGGATTTTCTGAGGCTCAGTAGTATTGGAAGCGGGCAGAGGACGGCGGAGGTGGATTTTTCTGAGCCTCAGTGGCATTAGAAGCGCAACGGAGGGCGGCGGAAGTTGAATTATGAGGTTCAGTGGTATTGGAAGCGCGGCGGAGGACGGCGGAGCTTCTGAGGCTCAGTGGTATTAGGTTGAGATTTGAGGTTCAATAGCATTAGAGATACATAGTTTGGATTTTTTTTTTTACCTCAATGAGGGTAATTTCATAATTTATGAGTTAACGGATTCTGTTAATTTTGGATGGAAACCTGTTGATGGTAATTTTAAAAACCAGTCTTGCTATTGGTAAATATGAACACCAAATTGTAATTATTGGTAAAAAAAACCTTTTATTTATTTATTTATTTTAAATAAAAATTGATATTAACTTAAATCAATAACAAAATGACTAGGGCCTGTTCTTGTTCCTATCTTAATCATATTTGATTAACCAATAATGAAGCTATATTTTAAATACACTCCCAAAACCTTTTAATACACACTCCTTGATACGACCCAAATCTAGAATTACCATTTAACTGTTTAACTTTTATTATTTCTCATCGGGAATTGTTTTTACGATTTGAAAGTTCTAAAGGTTGACTTTTAAATAAGTTGACTCGACCGATGATTTTATTTCATGACGAGGTAAAAGACGTTGAAACGAGTTCGTGGACACGTAGCATTTTGAAGTTCGTACGAAAAAGTTACGATGTAAAATCAGAAATTTGTCCGATTTTGGACGAGTATAAATAGCCAGGAGAAAATTTCCCGAAAGGAAAATCCCCCATTTTTTCTTTTTCTTTTTCTTTTCTTTCTTTTTCTTCTCTCTCCTTTCTCTCTCCTCTTCCCCGACTCGGCCCGACTCCACCGATTCTCCACCGTCCTGCCGAACTGGGCCGGCGCACCGGTCACGTCGGACCGGCTCGGCCTTCTCTTCACGTCGGTGGCAGCGGCGCGACGTGAAACGCCGCCGTTTGGCCCTGCGCCGCCCGAGCTGGTTCGACACAGTCGAACTGGAGCTCTCTCCTCCGACCACTTCTTGGCCCGATTTTAGGGGGGAAATGGAGATCTTGATTCGCACAAGCATCCCACCAAAGGAATTGAACCGAATCGATCCAGGTAAGGAGAAATTAGGATTTGAAATTTTTAGGGTTTTGGTGATTTTTTATGGAGGTTGTGTAATTGATGTTTTTGGTGGATTTGGAGGTTAAATTCGTGTTTAGGATGTTGTTTGGAGTCGATTAAGTATAATTTGGAGTTCGATTGGTTGAGTTTTGGAGAAATTGGAGTTTGGGATTTTTGGGCTGCCGTACGCGGCGACTGAGTGGGTTTTGGCGGCGGAGGCGACGGGGATGAGTCCCCGAGGTGGTGGCGACGCTGCTGTAGAAATTTGAGATCGATTGGAGGTGTTTTGGCCTCCTGTGGCGGAGCTGCCGGCGGCGGCGCTACTGTTCAACCTGCGGTGGCGGCGGCGCCACTGTTCCGGCAGCGAGAGGTTGAAGACGATGAACAGTGAAACAGTAAAATGTAAAAGTAAAACGGTAAAAGGTAAAAAGTAAAACAGTAAACAGTAATTGGATTTTAATCATTTACTGTTTGACTTTCAGAATTTACTGTTTGGCCTAGAATAATTACTGGTTGACCTTGGTTTATTACTGTTGACTTACCGTAAAAAGGTAAAAGCTGTTTTAAAGGGGTTTTAAGACGAAATAACTAGTAAAAGGATTAATCGGACACGGGGTGAGTGTCCTGAGTTATTTCGGACGTAGATTATTCGGTATTGAGGCGAAATTCCTATACCGATAACTAAAAAGGGAAAATTAGGAGGTTTCGTGCGAGTAAGGACGTTCGTAGATTTAACGTTTATAAATAAATTTCGAGTTTCGTAATAATTATAATTACGTCCCTATTACAGGTCGAGAGGTTATTCGACGGGACGAGAGATCGGATTAGTGGCGCGCTCGGCCATACTATGAGTGGATTTTTATTTTAAATAAATGCATGCATATATATTTTAAGAAAATATAATTTATTTAAATAAATAATCTAAGAAGCATGAAAATCCGTAAAATTAAAATGATATTGATATTTAAAGAAATAAGGTTTTGGGGTTATGCTTTTATTTTAGTAGTATATGATTTTATCCGGAAATGAGGTTTCCGGAAATAGTATGTTTTAATTAATCATAACTTGATTATGCTAAATAAGTTTATGTGTATTTTGATGTAAAGACTGGAAATGAGATTTCCGGCGATTTAATGTTTTCGAATTTGTGATTTTTCGACATGTGAGACATGTCGATGTTGTATATATATTTTTCGATATTATTTTACGGCATATTGGATATGTCGGACATATATGAATATATTTTGAGGCTATTATGCTATTTATGATTATTATAAGCCTCAGATGTGCGGTCGGGGATCGTACGGATTTATTATATATAAGGGGAAGTGTGTTTTCAGTTTTATTTTCGGATTTTTTTCACCATATCAGGGTTCGTATATATATTGATGCTAGCTAGCTTATTAACCTCATCCCATGCGAGCTGACGACTTGACCATGTAGGTCAGATTCACGCTCGGTGGTCGACGTAGAGTTGTATAGAGGTTTAGCGTGGGAAGCTATAGAGTCTGGGAGACTCGACCCATAGCTTGGGAGGCTTACTATTAAATGGTGATAACCTTCCCCTATTATATGACCAATGGGATTGGTCATGATTTTTATATTATGTGGTTTTCGGGAATATTTTCTCTATGAGACTTTCTGATTTTAATAAATTCCTGAACGAGCGGGGCTGGGGTTTTTATATGACTAATGGGATTGGTCGAGAAATATTATAAATTGATTTTCAAAAGTATATTGTTTTGAATATATATAAACAAAATAATTATATGTTTATTGGATTATATCAGCGAGGCTGATTTTTAAATATGATTTTCTTAAACGTGGGATGTTTTACGAAAATACATGCATAGTGGTTTTCAGTTATAAAATATTGGGGAAGTAATACAATACTTTTTATATAAAGTGTTATACGATATTATTTTATCCACTCACTCTAACGTGTTTTTAAATTACTTTCTCCTGGGCCCTTCGGTTTAAATCGCCCAGTGTGCAGAGTAATGATCAGAGGTCAAGAGTACTCGGAGTCGAGGCATAGTCATCATCATTGTCGCTTCCCCTAGGTGGGATCTGTGATCCCTTATTCTTTTATTTTCATATTATATTTCTTGTTATATTTCCATTTGTAATTCCAGTTCATTTTGTTAGATTGCTCTGATTACCTGTGAGCCAGTTGAATTAGATTTTGTGTTTATTGGTGGCGGTTGTTGTGATTTGGGGAGCAGGTGGCTCCAGGTGTTACGGTTGAAACTGAAATTTTAGAAGTATTTTGGTTGTTGCAGGTTTTAGGGTTGTCTATCTTAAGATTGACTTATCGATTTATCGATAGAGTTAGTCTTAAGGTGGTCCCCGCAGGATCTTATCCGGATTTCAGGGTGAAATCCGGGGCGGGTCATGTCACTCCTTACTTAATACAATACCCCCTAAATTTTTCATTTATATATTAGACTAGATACACATCCCCAAGTACCTAAATTACCTTCTTCTTTTTTTGAGAAAGGTGGATAAATTCCAATGGCAATAGCCATACAACCGAATTATGCCTAGTCAAGCAGAAGTAGAAACTCCACTACAAACTAAAAGTTTCAAAAACGAAACAACAAAACGAAATGAACGATACTAAAATCCGAAAAACAAACGTCCAAACAAACGGACAAACAAACGGACAAACAAGTTACGAAAGCAATTAACCAGCATGAAAGTAGAGAGGACTCCACCAAAATCCTCAGGCCTAGAGACCCCATGGTGTACCTTTCATATAGAGGTAGAGCAACCCTCCCTACCCTCATGATGGGATCTTGTTGTAACTGCTGCTCGAGATCACTCCTCATTGGTTCCATCCCCAATCTCAGAGGCCGACCCCGACTCTATCATACCCCCACATGCAAAATCACCTTCACCAGGAATATCCAACGTCCCGGCAGCCCCAAACGATGACGCCATCGAATCGAAATTCAAATTCATTGCCGACTTCTTATTCTTACTCCCTCTAGGACGACTACGCTTCTTCGGAGATTTGCGAGCAAGACCAATAGAGCCATCATTGCCCACCATGAGACCTAGATCTCCCAGTCTAAGTTCTAGAGGAATGATCTCCAGACAATGCTAGAGACGCTTACCGTGAGTAGAGTCCTCCGCATCCCTAGCACGCCGGACTCCTGCCACTTTCATTGGAGAAGAGAATTCCGGTACTTCTCGAATCTGTACCTGGCGTTTTTCATTCGGAAACAACTCCGAGGGATGAGAGCGAAGGAGAAGAAGATATAGGCATACCTGGGGCCGAGTTTGCCCTAAAAACCATCACAGGGGGCATGCCGGCTGGAGATGCAGAGTTGGAACCCGGCAGTGCTTCCGCATGCATTCCCGCACTCGGGCAAGATTGCTCTCCATGATCAATACTAAAGCAGGTACGGCATCTCCCCAGCAACCTCTCGTACTTATATTCCACCTTGATAACATCAGAAGGAGAAACCCTAAGACGGCGTTCCACCTTCACTGGAGCATTCGTCGGGAGAACAAGTCGAAACCTAGCAGTGCCTCGGTTCAGAGCAGTATTATCAATCTGAATGACAGGGCCTATCGTCTCCCTGATAAGACGGATGGTGGCCATCGTTGAGAGCGTCTGCGGTAGCCCTGTGATTACAACCCAAATCCAAAGAAGTCGAGAGGGAGCTTCATGATATCTGAAAAGCCATCGTAATCATTGAGAATGATCATGGCCCTTTGAAGACACCACATATCACCCTTCTTTATTCGAGACAGATCACGCTCGTTGTTGAGCGTGAAGAGAAACCTATCCGCATGAGCTATTACCTCCACAGGAACCGAAGTTTTCCACATAGCCCGCACTGCACTGCGGAAAGAATCAAAAGCCATTACCTTACTTGTGTTGAGATGTCCAACCAGATAAAACCAGGGAGCAACAAAACCATTCTCCGGACTTCAGAAATCCCCAAAGTCCACCGGCTCTTCCTCTTTGCCGAGAGAGAGCTTGGACGCCAGACGTGTAGTCATAGAGGCTACCGATGTTGTCACTGCTGCCATTAGGGACGCGCCACTCAACAACTCTCAAAACCCTAACCCTAGTTTTCTAGAGAGAGACAAGAGAGGTTACGGTATAAAAAAAATTGATTATATTGAAATGATTTCAAGTACCTAAAGTACCTTTATGCTAAAAAATCGTGAAATATCCTATTAATATAAGTGATAATTAATATATAATGAATTTTTAAAAATATTTTCAGGTATTTGTTAGAATACTTTCTACAAGTTTCGTCTATAAATTTTTACAATTTCAATTCAAAATATTATTGGTCAATTGATAATTAAATTGAGAAATGTTGTTATAACTCCAACATCAATCAATAGTCCAACAAAATAAATTTTCAAAATTAAGATGTCTATGTTTACAACTATATTGCGCCATTTAGTTTTTTTCTTAGTTTTTTTTTCTTATGATAATTGATGTCTGTTTTGGTCATTTAACATATTTATAGAATCTGATTTGATAGATAAATTAAAACAAGAGGGGTGTTATTTATTATTAGTATATTAGTGTAAGATTATGAAATACGTTACTTTTATATTTAATTAAGCTAACTCATGTATACATTGAGTTAAATCTACTTCGTATATCAATATAAAGAAAATCACACTTTGAAAATGTATGAATTAGAGTTACTTCAAATGTATGCAGACTATAAAAAAAAGTATAGCAATAAAATAGTCAAATAGATTGAGATATTTCTAAACTCAATCAAACTAGCGCTTCCTCCTTTATCTTGAGACATATTATAATTAGTTGGTGTTCATATTGCTCAAATAATGCAAATAACCAAGTGATAGATTTATGCATCTATGATGTATGTTATATATGACCGGCCGAGAAGATATATGTTTATATATGACCGGCCGATTCTAACTCGAGCATCTTAATCAATTTGTCATTTTCGTTTTTTTATCTTAATCAATTTGAAAGGTGCAAAACGAAAGATTCTTTTATTAACCCGGACATCGATCATAGGAAAACATATCACAAACTATATATAGGTCTTGTGCTTTGATGCGACACTAAAAACGTGATCAACTTGGATTATGACAAAACTAAATCGTCTATTGCAAATTATATCTTTGGGTACTATTGGCTTCATATCAATGAATGAGTGCCACATTTCCCATATCTTCAATTACAACCAAAATTAGACCTATCAATAGGGCTGTCAATGGGTCGTGTTGGGTTGGGTTAGGTTCGTGTCGGATCAATGTATCTTGCGAGTCATAAGATATAAACTCAAACTCAACCCATTTAATAATCGTGTCAAAAATTTAAACCTAAACTCAACCTATTTACAAAACGGGTTACCCGTTTCCAACCCGTTTAACCTATTTAATAAATAAATTGTGAAACGTTAGACAAAATGACCCATTTAAATAAGATTAAAACAAAAAAATTCATAACATTACCCCTATCAAAACATGAATTCAAACAAAAAGATAAAAAACTTACTAAACTTATTTTAATGAGCTATGTAAGAGAGTATTATTGTTTCCGCACAAACCCGTAGGCCTGGTAGAGACAGGTGAATCAAGATGTGATCTCCTCCTGCGAACCTGCTCACTAAGAGGAATACCGGGCGGGCCGGTCTTCTCCTCTCCGATGCCTAAGTCAGTACAGTTGGGATGAATAGATAACTTAAGCACGTATGATAAGCAGTTGGAGAGATCAGTTACCTATTAAAGAGGGTAGTTGAGACCCTTATATAGGTGGTCGGACGTGAGGTCTGGTATCACTCTTCGATGTGGGACTGGTTTCCTTCTGTTCGCACACAAAAGGGGCAGCTCTAGTGGCTTGTTCGGCAGGCTGGCGTCCCTGGTCCCCGGTCCCCTGGTCACAAGGCAGATTGCTGGACCTCGGGTCCGGGTGCTGGTGATCCTGCTCCGGGCCTCAGGTCGGCCCCGGATGCACTGGCTGCGGGTCTGTGGGCTTATGTAGCCATTTTGTGGCTACTGTCAACAAGTCCCCCAAGTTCCCGGTCAAGTGCAATCTTGAATGGGGACTTAATATGTCTTGCTTCTGTCCCGCAGACCCGCAGGGTTACCAACCCAACGGTGCCCAGTCCCCCAAGTCCGTATTGAAGATTGGGCGTGACCGGACATTCGGGTAGAGAAGGCGGGGTGATGTGAGTACCTATTAATGATGACGTGTGACAGTTATGAGTATGCTTGCAATACTGATGATATTGTGCTCAAGTGTTGTCGTGCCATGAATATGGAACGGGGTGAAACCCGGACGAGTGCATGGGAGGACAATGCGGCGTTGAAATCCGCCATGCAATAAATATGGAGCGGGGTGAAACCCGGACGAGTGTATGGGATGATGTGGCGTTGAAATCCGCCATGCAATAGATATGGAGCGGGGTGAAACCCGGACGAGTGCATGGGATGATGATGTGGCATTGAGATCCGCCATGCAATAGATATGGAGCGGGGTGAAACCCGGACGAGTGCATGGGATGATGATGTGGCGTTGAGATCCGCCATGCAATAGATATGGAGCGGGGTGAAACCCGGACGAGTGCATGTCGGAACGAGTCCCCCAAGTTTCCCAAGGTAAAAATTGCTGCTAACGGTGGGGCAGGCCGGGAGTAGCCCGGTGGCTCGGCCCAGCTTGTGTTAGAATAAGCGTGGGACAACGTGCCTGCGGGGAGATTTGTTCTCTGTCAGAGAAACAATCTGCCCGGTGGGGTGGCGTTGAGATGACAAGTCTCGCCTTGGATCCCCATATTGATCACAGTTCAGTGTGATGCAGGGTTTTTATCCTGCTGGAAAAGTTTGCATGTGTTAGATGCAAACTCTCTCGGGTTTATAAAGCCCATGCCGGTTGAATGTCACATAACCGGTGAAATGCTATGGAGCCGGTTGAATGTTACCTAACAGGTGAGATGCCATGGACCGGTTGAATGTTACCTAACCGGTGAGATGCCATGGAGCCGGTTGAATGTTACCTAACCGGTGGAATGCCTTGGAGCCGGTTGAATATTACATAACCGGTGAGATGCCTGTGGAGCCGGTTGAATATTACATAACCGGTGAAATGCCTTGGAGCCGGTTGAATATAACATAACCAGTGGGAGCCATGGAGCCGGTTGAATGTTACCTAACCGGTGAGATGGCGTGGAGCCGGTTGAATGTTACCTAATTGGTGGTGTGCCTTGGCTCTTGGGGAAGTAGGGGGGGGGGGGGGGGGGGGGGGGGGGGCTGGACGCCTCGGTTCCTGCCCCTATCTCCCTTAACTTCCGCTTGTAGGCGGGACAGGTGGCTGACATGCATTTAAGGACGAAGCCCATCAGTCCCATCAGTTATGATGGCGTGGGAAGGTTATCGATGCTGGGACACGTGTCAGTAGGGAGCGATCTGAGATGGAGGGCCTGGATTCGCAGACATTTGAGTTGCCCCGATTCAGTATTTTGGGGGGATTACAGGGGTGCCTAGGGCATCAGACCCGTCTATAAAAATGCCTCTTTTGTCTTCATTACTTCTGTTTTTGCTCTTGGTCCAGAGAGAAGAAGAGAAGGTTGGAGAGGAATCCGGCGAAAGTTCTGTGGAGGTGCCTCGCGATATCCGTGCCCCAAGCATTTTGGGTCTTTGCCTACCATTGCTCGATGTTTTCGTAGGACAGACTTTCCTCGGTTGTGCATAGTAATCGGTAAGTCTTGCTTTCTTTACTTCGTGTTTTTCTTTTTGGTTGGTGTTTTGCGGCGGGGAGGGGGGGGGGGGGATTGCTCTGTCTCTGACTGTGAGTTGTTTTGAGCGGGGCGTCTACGGTAATCTTGGGGAGCAGCCGCAGAGGGCGTTGTTCTAGCTTATTACTGACCAGCGGTGGAGTTTTATTTTCTTCCCCTTAGGTTAAATGGCTTCTGCAAGCTCCGATGGGGTTTCCGAATCGGCCGACAGGCGTCCCGTGGTGGACGATGAGGAGAGATTGGAGGATTGGCTCCGTTCGGAATCCCCGGAGTCCGAAGCCACTGACAGCTCCCGGGGCGGGGTCTCGTCTTCCGGGTCTCTGGGTTCTGAGGGCACCCCGCACGGGGTGCGCTTTCCTGGCACTCCGCCCGTGAGCTACACTATCGGGAGTGGGAAAAAGGCCGTGATGTGCGATGAATCGGAGGGTACTATGAGCCCTGTAGAGATTGCTGCCTTCCGGGAGATGTGGAATATCCCCGATGAGGTGGCGTTACGGCCGCTGAATCCCGGAGAATCGGCCTGTAACCCGGAGGCGGGTTGGGTTGCTGTTCACGGAGACCAATTTAGCCATGGGTTCTCCCTCCCGCTGCCGGACTTCTTGCAGTATACGCTTAGCGCTCTGCAAATGTCTCCCGCGCAGCTTCCCGGGAATCAGTGGAGGCAGCTGCTGAGCCTCGGTTGCCTGTACGAGCTGTCCGGGATGAGCATGCCAACGGTGAACGAGTTTCGGGCGCTGTACAGAGTGTCCTTCTCGAAGAAGAAAGGGTGCCGGGGTTGTCTGACCTTTAGCGCCCGACACTTCCAGCCTATCATCACCCATCTGCCTTCCTGGGTGGACAATAGCTGGAGGAAAAAGGTGGTAATGGCGGGTGGGAAGTGGCAGAAAAGGAGCAAGATGTACCGGGTTCCTGGTACCTTCCAGTCCCTTGGTGACCAATCCTTCGTACTGTCCGAGTTGGAGCGGGAACGGATTATGACGATACTCGGGTGCTGGGACGATCTTGAGCGAAGCTCCTATACCTTCATACGGCGGGAGGTGTTGGAGTACTGCTGTCTCGGGCGAGATCCCGGTGCGTAGCAGGGTTTTAGCGGTGGCATTTCTGCTGACCGAGTTGATACTAACCCTTTGCTTGTTCTGCAGGTGCATCTTCCCGGACGGTCGTCAAGCCCGGTAATACAATATCCATGGACGGTGAAGACCTTGTCTCGAAGTTGAAGGAGAAAGGGGAGGCCGTTTCACGGACCTCGGTGGATGAGGAGTCCGGTCGGCTGACCGTTCATGCCGAGGTGAGGGCCTTGGATGTTGAGGACGACGCCTATATCCTAAGGCGTGTGAAGAGTCACCCCGTTGCTCCCAAGGCGGGACCCGGAAAGGGCAAGACCACTGGGGGGCCACCAAGGGTTCCTGGTGGGACAAACAGGATTCCTCACCGACCGGGATCGGTCCCGCTCGTCACCAGAGTCACCCGGTCAGGTGCACAATCTTCTTCACCGGACGATCTGGGTGAGAAGAGGTGGAGGATCATGGACGTCCCTCCCTCCGCGCTGGTGACGCTGACCGGCCGGTCGTCTGGTGAGAACTTGGCGAAACAGCTCAAGGTGGTCAGCGGTGCGACGAGTTCTGCTGGGGACAAGGCCGCTGCTGCCTCAAGCTCTGCCGGTCAGCAGAGTAGCCCCGCTCCTGCGGAGGAACAGAGGGGAGGTCTGGAGAGTCCCTTCGTCCGGAAGTTGGCGGCAGATGTGGCTGGTCTTGGTCTGGATAGGCCTGGGGTCGCTGGAGCCTTGATGGGGGAGAACCGCCAGAGGAGCAAAGAGTCGGTCCTCCGGGTAAGAATTGCTTGGTGCCATGGCGCCGCTCATAACTTCTGCCGGGTCTCGTTACTTTTGTTGTTTGCTTAATTGGCTTTCTGTTGTTTTGCAGCTACTGTACAATCTGTACCAGCCGGAGCTGAAGAGGCAGGTGGCCGCTCTGACAGGAGCCCGTGAGCGCCTGGAAGTTGAGAAGTCCAGGCTTGAGCGGGAGAAGGCCAGACTGGAGGAGAGGGCCAAGAAACATGTGGCCAGGCTAGAAGAGCAGGTCCGGAGCCTCGAGGAGGAGAAGGAGCGGGCTGAGGAGGAGAGGGCCGAGCTGGAGGAGAGAGTGGATGAGCTCCAGGTGGGAGCTACCGCTGTGCGTGCCGCCGCTGCCGCTGCGGCTGGAGAAGAGGACCCAGAGCTTTTCCAGCGGGTTGTCCTCAAATATCACGATAGTGATCAGTTTCTTAAGCTCCTGGAAAAGGCTAGGGAGTCGAGTATTGCCGACGCCTACGTGGAGTGGGAAGAGAAGGGGTACCTGGATACCTCTCGAATGCCGAAGGCGGGGGCAGATGAAGATACCCATGGGCAGCCGGCAGAAGAGGAGCAGCCGGAAGGGGAAGGCAGGCCTCAACCATTTGCACCTGCTGGGGAGGATGCGGCGGCTCCATCTGGAGAAGCTGGTGGGATGCCCGCTGAGGGGGGAGGCGCGGCTCTCTGAAGATTTTTGTTTTGCTCTCTTTTGTAAATCCGCTGGAACGGTTTTTTGTATTATGCCTTTTGGATATATATTTTTACACCGGTGGAATTTCTTGGATTTTTCTCAAATTAGTTGGCATACACATCTTAAAATGTTACGTTGGTTGAACCGTTGATATGCCAAACTAACTGCATGGAAGTTCTAGCACCTAACCCTTCACCGGTCCGGGCGTGCTTACCAGCCCTGGCCCTGCTCTCGGTCGGGATCTGCTCTCCTTTCCCCTATATACCGCTGAAGCTGACCGTTGCTAATCAAACCCTCCACCGCTGTCTTGAGGGTGAAGCAACTGTTCGTCCGATGGGTAGCTTCATCGTGATAGGAGCAGTACTTGCCCGTTCGCGCCTGGGTAAGTTTCCCCTTTGGGTAC
This sequence comes from Potentilla sterilis, assembly GCA_963682095.1. Lineage (NCBI taxonomy): Eukaryota > Viridiplantae > Streptophyta > Magnoliopsida > Rosales > Rosaceae > Potentilla > Potentilla sterilis. The sequence continues at coordinate 3,209,050 of OY821755.1, forward strand.
TTGCTCCTTGGCGGTGGGGGGATGATGTTCCCGTTTTCGTGCAAGATGTCCTCGTATGAAGAGGTTAGAGTGGTGAAGACCTCTTGACGTTCTGCTGGCATGATCGCCAGGGGGCGTTCTTACTGGTACTGCACCGGCTTGTGCTCGCCCTGGGGTTTGTCATGATAGGGCTTCTGCTGCTGTTGGTTTCCCCAATTCCTGACGGGTCTGCCTGGTTGGACGTCCCGGTTCTCGCTCCGCTGGCTGACCTTGTTTTCTCGGCCGGCCGGGGGATGCTCCTCCCGCTTTCTCTTCAACAGGTGCTGCCCATACGTTTCATGATCAGCCTGAGCGTGCCTGATGGTCATCGCCATTAGCTCGTCATACCCCTGCGAGAGTTCCACCCGTACGGCGTAGGAAAATTTTCCTGGCCGGAGCCCCTGTTTGAACGCCATCTCGGCGATACCCTTGTCGAGGTTCCTAACTCCGGCCGTCGCCGTTTGCCAGCGGTTGACAAACGTCCTTAGCTCCTCGCCGGGTGCCTGTATGCAGTTGAAGAGGATGGTTGATGTCCGGGCTCCTTCGACCCGGAGGATGAAGCGGCCTACGAACTGGTCGGCCAGTTGCTCGAACGCTTCGATGGAGTTTGCCGGGAGCTCATAGAACCAGCTGAGCGCCTTTCCAGACAGGGTTTCCTGGAAAATGTTGCACCACACTGCATCGGAATAACCCTTGGCGCACGTTTGGGACCGGAAACTATCCAAATGTTGGTATGGGCAGTCGGATCCTGAGTACGTGAGCTTTAGGGATTTCTGGTTACCAGACCTCCCTGATTCCAGAACCCGATGCGAGAAAGGGCCCATGCGTTCGTTGAATCGCGCGCCTTCCATCGACCGCGCCCCCTTCTCTCGTTGGCCTCCATTTGGGCCTTTAGATCCGACACAGAGTCGGTGAGTATCTGTAATGCCCGTGCAGTCGGGGTCACGACTTCATCCTCGAATGAAGAGCGCGACTGCGGGGGTGCCGGTGTGCTCCTTGGCAAAACCGCACCGCCCGGGGACTCCGCCCTCTTGCGGTCGCTAGACCTTCCTCCCGATGACTGTCCTGCCTCCAGGCGCTGAGGTTGGCCTGGCGCGGGTGCAGTTGCCCTTGCCATAGCGGCGTTGCGCTGTTATCCTCTTTCCAGGGCAGCCACCAGGGCAGCGTTTACCGTCTCCATTTCCTCATACCGGGCGTTGGATTTTGCTCTATCCCGGTCGCCCTCCGCGAGCAGGCGACCGACTTCTGCCCTCATCGCCCGTATCTCCCCCGTTATATCGTGCCGGTCGGGGCTGTACGTGGTGTCCCGGTCGCTGTCACCGAGCAGACTCTCCTCTTTGTCGCTCGAATCGTCCGAGAATGTCAGCGAAAAGCCCCGGTGCGTTGGTTGGTCTCCTTCCACCGGGCCTTTCCCGCGCACGCTATCGTTGTATGCCCCCGGCGTGCTGCTCGGCCTCCCACAGCTGCCGTCTTCCTGGTTGCCCTGGTCGCTGCGCTGCTCCCGTACAGCGACCGGGGTGGAGATGAGCGCTTGCTCTGGTGCAACCCGCTGACCTTCCGTTGCATTTCTTTCCTGGCCCGGTTCGGAGCTTTCTGCCATTTGGTGATGCTTACGTGGCTTTTATACAAGGTTCCCACAGACGGCGCCAATTGTTTCCGCACAAACTCGTAGGCCTGGTAGAGACAGGTGAATCAAGATGTGATCTACTCCTGCGAACCTGCTCACTAAGGGGAATACCCGACGGGCCGGTCTTCTCCTCTCTGATGCCTAAGTTAGTACAGTTGGTATGAATAGATAACTTAAGCACGTATGATAAGCAGTTGGAGAGATCAGTTACCTATTAAAGAGGGTAGTTGAGGCCCTTATATAGGTGGTCGAGCGTGAGGTCTGGTCTCACTCTTCGATGTGGGACTGTTTTCCTTCTGTTCGCACACAAAAGGGGCAGCTCTGGTGGCCTGTTCGGCAGGCTGGCATCCCCGGTCCCCGGGCCCCTGGTCACAAGGCAGACTGCTGGACCTCGGGTCCGGGTGCTGGTGATCCTGCTCCGGGCCTCAGGTCGGCCCCGGATGCACTGGTTGCGGGTCTGTGGGCTTATGTAGCCCTTTTGTGGCTACTGTCAACAATTATATAAAAATTTAGTCCGACAGTTTTATTAAACGTGTCACGCGGGTTTATTTCATGTTGACAAGTTGACCCGTGGCTGACCCGTTTACTAAATGGGTCATGGCGGGTTAACCCGCCGCTGATCCGCTTTTTAATCGTGTATTTCGTGCGTATTTCGAGTCGTGTTATCGGGTAGTGTCGGAATTGACAGCCTTACTTATCAACCCATTAAGGTAACGTTGGATGATCACCACAACATCCATAGGTCTCTATGGCTGACCCGTTTATTAAATGGGTCATGGCAGGTTAACCCGCCGCTGATCCGTTTTTTAATCGTATATTTCGTGCGGATTTCGAGTCGTGTTATCGGGTCGTGTCGGAATTGACAGCCCTACTTATCAACCCATCAAGGTAACGTTGGATGATCACCACAACATCCATAGGTCTCTATTGGACTATAACCAGGTGACAAAATAGAATAACTTGTGAGCTATATTGCTTGCCACATGTTTTTCCAGCCTCTCAAAATGACATACTTGTGTAATGGAAAATACTTGTGTCCATACCAATATGGACGTCTAATTTTATATATTTTGAACAATGTAATCAACGATTCCCCTCATGTCATGAAACATTGCATCAATATAATAATTGTACCAATTTCTTTGCATTAATATCCAATTGTATACACGGAACAATGTAAAAATGAAAGAGAGAAATAATTAATTCCTATATTCTTTTATTCCTCTCTCAATCATCAGTACAGTATTCATATACAAGAACCAGCACTAAAACAGTACATAAGACAAGTGACTGGACAAGTGTGATAACCTTCTTCTATAATGACAAGCTTGAAGTTGCAGAAGAAGAATTGTAACAGATGGTAAAATCTGACATTATATGATCAATAATGCTGCCCTGCTGAACCTTCAATCTTCTACTCTGACTATTCCACAAGTGCAATGCAAAGCTATGAGAACGAATGTGCTCCAACTTTGCAAGCAGCCATTTCGAGTGAGCATCATCTTTCGGACCTCGAAAAATACTCCAAATTCGACCCCAAATCACCGGGTAAAATGCTGAGGGAGTTACCACAGTAAAGTTATAACCAGGGTTTGGTGTTTCATTGATCCTTGAAACCACCCTTGAGACCAAGTAAGGTCCATTGTGACCCCATTTGTTACCATCAAAAGTCAGAGCAAATTCCTCAATGAACTTGAAGAGTAATGGGTGATGCTTGTCGAAAACCAACACAGCATTGTTCAATCGGTTCCAGTTACCTGTTTGGAGGTCAATTGTCTGAGCCCCAATCACATTTTTCAACTTTGACAAGCTCCTCAAAACTATAACATCTGTGTCCAAGTAAATCCCACCATACTTGTACAACAAAGCAAGCCTAAGCACATTGGAGAGGTTCTGACCAATTGAGATTCCACCAGGTCTCACACTGCCATTCCTCAACCCCGAAAACCAAGCCTCAGCTGGAGTATTGTGGAACAAGTAATCAAAATCAGGAGCAATTGCCATTACTCGATAACCCAAGTCCAAAAAAGGCTTCAGGATTTGAAGTCCCTTGTCGGAGTCCAAGGACTCTGAGACTATGACCAGACAAGCATTTGGGTGGGACTTGAACACACTCTCCACAGCCAACAGGTCTCTACTTCCAAGAGTCTTTGATGAAATCCAAGTCATGAAAAACCTGATTTTGCAAGAAGAACCAGAAGAGTTTCCACTAAAGAACTCTCTCATTCTTGTTGGGAACTGACTCTCAGACAGAGGCAGTTTCGTCTCACTGGGTATGGCTTTGAGCTTGCGCTTGTGTTTTCTGAACCTTCTTGACCTTTGAAACCTGGACTTCGAAAAGGGCATGAATGAGCTTGTTGGGTTTTGCAGAGAGGCCAAGTGGGTCGTGCTCTTCAAGAACATGGGTGCGTTCTCTTCTTTCACGACATACATGACAGTAGAGGACTGAAGCTTCGATGATGAAGAAGAAGAACGCAAAGGAGGGGCCCATTTCGGGATTCCGGGGAGATTTGGCGGCGAGGAAATGGCGGGTTCCGGCGGGGGTTTGGCGGGAAAAGAGAGAGAGATGCAGAAGACATAGAAGTTGTTATAGACCAAGAGGAGAATGAGAACCAGAGCAAGAAGAGAACTGGGGAGGTTGAGAAGAACAGAAAGTGTTGATCTTTTAAATTCTTGCAATTGGGTGATGAAGATAATGAGGGGACTGAGAAGTTTGGGGGGTTTTGCAGAGTCAAGCATGATGGTGTTGGGTTTGGTTTGGTCGGAGGGTCTTGATTTTTTTGGGTACTGTAGTAGTTGGGGGGGGGTTCTTAATGAGAGTTGCAGAGGGAGATTGGAGAGCGTTTTAATGGGGGAGGCGGCAAAAGAGTAGCTAAAGTTAGAAATCTTTTGGGATTGAAATGGGCATTGGGTACCAAAATTATGTGAGAGGAAGTTAAAGAGCATCCGCACCCATAAAATGGTCTTGCTCAAGCACCTCGTGGGCTCAGAAGTAAAATTTGCTTCAAGCAAATGGAAATCAAATTTTGCTAAACCAAATCGATTTTTTCACACACCCATGAACAATTTTCTTGAACAACTCAATTTTGTCTTGTTGTGAAATGATTAATTTTTTTTTACCGGATAGATTTACCACCAATAATAATGTGCCACGTATCATTATCGACCCCCAGTAATCGATTACTGACCCCGAGTAATCAGATTACTGACCCCCAGTAATCAGATTACTGACCCCCAGTAATCAGATTACTGACCCCCGATAGGGGTTTAGGGGCAACGCCCCCGAGGCCCACGATATCTGTTATGTTGGGTTATGGTTTCCTGTTGGGCTTAGTATATAAACGTTCTATTGTTCGGGAGAGTTTTGAAATTTTTGGGATTTTTTTACTATTTTTTAAGTTTATTTCCGTTCTGATCAAATAGTAGTCGTTGGATCAAACTTTTGGACGCACCAGATGCATTCGACCGTTAGTTTCATTAATTGACCGGTCAATTGCCACGTGACATCATCCCATTGGCCATTGCTATTGCATGGTACTGTTCATCATCTTCTTCCTCCCGATCGCCACCTTCCCGGCCGTGGTTCTCCGCCGTCCGGCCACGCCAGTCGTCGTGCCACCCACCGAATTGACGGGCTCGACGCCCTCTTTCCTTTGAACCAAGTCTCAGGCGGCCTTGCTCGATGTGGGAAGTGCGGCAACGCTCGGGAGTGGCCGCCACCTTCGAGGGCGGCGCTCGGCTTCAGCTCCAGTCCGTCCTAGCGCTCGGCAGCGTCCTCCACAAGTCTTCCACCTCTTCCAACAGCCGAAAAACAAAAAAACAAAGTGGCCGGCCCCACCTCCTGCTCGAGCAAACGTCGGAGCAAATTTTGCTCGAGCGAACGGGTGAGCAGATTGACCAGTTGACTGCTCGAGCAGTTGCCCTCCCTTTTCGACCCCGGTGCGTGCTCTTCTTCCGTCTTGCTCGAGCAAATTGGCCGGCCCCACTTCTTGCTCGAACTCTTGCTCGCTCGGTTGCTCGCCGGTGCGGATGCTCTAAAGGCGCTCGCTTATAAACACTTTGAGCATGTATGATTCGGTCAAGTGCTCAGAGTTCTCCAGTAGTCTAGTCAACTAATATCATTAGTGTAAGATTATGAAAAACATTACTTTTATATTTAATTAAGCTACCTCATGTATACATTGAGTTAAATCTACTTCGTATATCAATGTAAAGAAAATCGCACTTTGAAAATATATGAATTAGAGTTACTTCAAATGTATGCAGACTATAAAAATAAAAAATATAGCGATAAAATAGTCAAATAGATTGAGATATGTCTAAACTCAATCAAACTAGCGCTTCCTCCTTTATCTTGAGACATAGTATAACTAGTTGGTGTTCATATTGCTCAAATAATGCAAATAACCAAGTGATAGATTTATGCATCTATGATATATGTTATATGTGACCAAGTGATAACTAGTTGGTCACTAAACCCTAAACCCTAGCGCTTCCTCCTTTATCTTGAGACATAGTATAACTAGTTGGTGTTCATATTGCTCAAATAATGCAAATAACCAAGTGATAGATTTATGCATCTATGATATATGTTATATGTGACCGGCCGATTCTAACTCGAGCATCTTAATAAATTTGTCATTTTTTTTATTTTTATCGAGTCTGATCTCTTTCACTATTCCTAAAATTTGATTGGTTTTGTATGAAAGGTGCATAACGAAGATTCTTTAATTAAATTGTCTCTTGCAAATTATATCTTTGGGTACTATTGGATTCATATGATCAATGAATGAGTGCCACATTTCCCATATCTTCAATTACAACCAAAATTAGACTTATCAATAGGGCTGTCAATGGGTCGTGTCGGATTGGGTTCATGTCGGGTTAAGGTATCTTGCGTGTCATAAAATATAAACCCAGACTCAACCCATTTAATAATCGTGTCAAAAATTTAAATTTAAACCCAACCTATTTACAAAACAGGTTACCCGTTTCCAACCCGTTTAACTCATTTAATAAATAAATTGTGAAGTATTAGACAAAATGACTTATTTAAATAAAATTAAAACAAAAACATTCATAGCATTACCCCTATCAAAACATGAATTCAAACAAAAGGAGAAAAGACTCACTAAGTTCTTACTAAACTTATTTTAATGAGCTATGTAAGAGAGTATTATATAAAAATTTAGTCCGAGATTTTATTAAACGTGTCACGCGGGTTTATTTAGTGTTGGCGGGTTGACCCGTGGCTGACCCGTTTATTAAATGGGTCATGGCAGGTTCACCCGCCTCTGATCCGCTTTTTAATCGTGTATTTCGTGCGGATTTCAAGTTGTGTTATCGGGTCGTGTCGGAATTGACAGCCCTACTTATGAACCCATCAAGGTAACGTTGGATGATCACCACAACATCCATAGGTCTCTATTGGACTATAACCAGGTGACAAAATAGAATAATTTGTGAGCTATATTGCTTGCCACATGTTTTTCCAGCCTCTCAAAATGGCATACTTATAAGACATTTGGTAATTAGTACAATAGACAAAGTCTCAAAGGAGGAAGAAGAAGGATAATCAGTAGCTTAGATTTAACGAGGTCATATATGGGGAAATGATAAATAAAAGTTTGACAACACATTATCCTGATTTGTAAAATTTAGTCCTAATTTGTACAAAAAATATGGTAAGTGACCTATTTGTTAATTAAATTATTGTTAGATACTTTTTTGTAGTTTGTTATATATTAAAAAGTATAAAGGACTCCAATTCCTGTAAAAGAATTGTGAATATCTTATTGACTAGCTTTTGTTTTGATTTATTTTATATTTAACCCTAAATAGAGGAGTGCATCCTTTATGCTTTCAGCCCTATAAGTTGGATCTATTTGCAGGTTTTGTTGTTACTTTGATCATCTCAAAGATTCCCTCAATGATTAAATAGTAAAATCTCTGTCAAATCGGAACAAGAATATTGTACATTTATCATTGGGGTAACTAGCTAGGGCAAATTTTCTTCCCCCAAAAACAAAAAAAAAAAAAAAAAAAAAAAAAATCCTGGCTAGGGCAATTCCCTAAAGCTAGATCAGTATAGAGCATAGGTATATGAGTTTAAGAAGATGCATATCCAATGAATCCCCTCACTGTCACGTACATAAGAAGCATGTATAAGAAGACATGTCTATATATAAATATTACAATACATTTGCATGTCTCTGAAGATCCAAAGTGGGTCAAGTTTGGTAATTCTGCAAATCAAATGCTTACCTTTATGAACAAATCTAAGTCTGATTTATATGTGATTTCTGGGAGTAGAATCATTCAGTTCATTTTCAATACAATGCAGTTGATCCCGTTCTGCTTCTCTACCCTAGACACTTTCTTAATCATCTTTGTAAAAGCATCCTTCTGCTCTTTGGAATATTTGCGTCTTCCCGGGAAGTTTTCCATAAAATCAATTAACGGGATCGGTGACTTTTGCATCAACGGAGCCCTAATTTGTTCCTCAGACACCGGACTAGCAACACCGGTGTTCATGGATGGAGTAACGTTTGCATCCCCACCAATCTCAGGAGCAGTTGGCTTCTCAATGACACATGATTTTTGTTCATTTTCGGTCTTCATCTTCTTTGATGCAGTGTGAGATGCCTTATTATCCTCATCATCACCATCTAATTTTCTCTTTTCATTCTGCTTTGGTGAGACATTATTCTCATCTATATCATCCTCATCATCGTCGTCTTCATCTTCCTCATCCTCTCCATCAATACCATTCCGGCAACCACTTCTCACAAGTAGCTTCTTCAACTCTCTCCCTAATTCGCTCAGCCCGACCTCCTCTTCATTACCATCTTCATCCTGCTTAGTTTCCATAGGAGCTGGAGCCTCATGTTCGAAATCTTCTCTTTCATCAGGATTACCTGCAGCTTCATCATCATCACTGAAAATTTCTTCGTGCTCCCAATCACTACCCTTGTCACTGCTCCCGTCATCATGCAAGTCCTCATCTTCACTTGCACGTTCACGATGATCCTCCTCATCAACATCACCTTCTTTTCTGTTATATCTTTTCCTTGTTGTCTCTTCTTCCTCATTGTTGGAGAACTTTCCTTCACCAACACCACCATCATCACCACTTTTTTCAGGTCCGTTTCCAAGTTTCATACTCCATCTTGTATTTCCATCTCGATTACTCTTCTGCCTATTGTTCATCCTCTCTTCCGCTTCCTCTAGAGTAAGTTGCTTATACGGTGCAACCTTGTTGAAGTTGAACCAAGAACCAGCCGGAACAGCAGAGAACTCCTTTCCTTGCCTCATGAGTAGGTAGTAACTTCCAAACTGTGCACTTTCTCGATGACCTTGATACCGAGACTGGCCCCTTTGTTCATCCAAGATCCAAGTTTTAGTTTTCTCCTCATCCTTATTCTTTCTTGAGTCCACTACATCCTTAAGTGCAGAGACCATTTATTCTGAGAAGGATTCTTCGTTTTCGAAAAATTTGGCAAACCATTCCCGAATCTGCCAATGAAGTAGTTTTTGTTGCTAATAATGCTTTCCGTGCGAACATTGTACTCACGAATTAAGCGAGTGACAATGGCGTCGCATTGGTAGCATTTGGCTTTGTTCTTTGCCATGGTCTTGCCACATGAGAAGCACAGAGTCATGTGCCTACAGTTGCTTCCATACAAGTCAGAAGTCGATCCACATCCCCGGAATTCGCACGACGGCTTTAGCAACAAATCGGTTGACATCTTGAGGTTGATGGATTAGGGCTAGAAACAAAAGGGATAGCTAGGGTTTTAATAGCGAAGCTGGCAATTTCACGTATAGATTGGGATGAAAGTAAAAACTAACGAAGTTCGAACTGCCCTTTGAGTTTCGATCTAATCGAGTTTGGTTTTCTTCAAGGTTTCGTTCGATTAAAGAAGGATGTTTCTTTGGCATGAAGAGCGTGCGAGTTCATGATCAGGAGAGAACTTCCCGTTTATACCTCCAAATTTGCTTCGATGTATTTTCCTCAATTAACTAGTACTCCAATTGTCTTTCCGACTTTGTGTTTTTGGGATTTGTCAACCGTGCCTCAGCACCTCCCTCCCTTCACACAATACAGTAGATGGGATAACATTATTTTCCAAGGAAAAGCCAACTTAGACGCAATGGCAGACCAAGGTGAAGGTGACCAGAGTCTATCAACTTTTTAGACTGACATGTAGTGCATATATTGAATATCACTACTAGAAGATGATATAAACAATTTAGCTGCTGGAGTTAATTTTTTATGCAATATTATTAAAATCTCAGTTTAAACAACTACGTTGAAGTCTTGGAGATGCTGAGCAAAGTATTAAGCCGATAATGGAAACCAGGCATAAATTTATCACTAAACATAGCGAAGAGAAAAAATACAAATACAATAAACTTATTGGATCAACCCAGATGCAATCCTGCAAGTAGAGAGCTTTCTCACAAGTCTCAACTAAATAAATCATACAAGACACAAACAGATTCAACCAGGATTGCACATACAAGGACATACAAAGAAACAACCAATACTAGTGTACACTAGCTACCACATGAATAAATGTGATTCTTATAGATTAAACCTCAAAGAATAAGCTTTACCTTCGCAAAGCAACACCAATTCAGTTTTTGCCGGAATAGCTGATGTTGCCTCTTTCATGACAGTTTGGCTAGAGCAGCGACATTTGCATTTCAGAGAAGCCCTCTTCTTCTCTTGTAGTCACTAACGGTAAGCGTCAATGCGTGCCTCCTCCCATCATCCTCTGGTACTCGACAACCAACTGTTGCTTCTATTCTTTGTTTTCTTGCCATGAATCCTTCCTGAGCTCCTTGTGGCCCACCAAACTTCTGAAGCGTGGCCAACGAGATCGGCAGCTCAAAATTGTGCAATGGATTTGACGATGTTCCTTGATCAACAGGAGCCATCGTATCAATCAACTTCCCAGCACCAGCTGCAGCTTCCAAAGCTGCCGCGGTGGCTACCAAGCCGGCTCGTACTGCCACGATACCTCCTGTTCCATTAGTCTCCACCTCTGCCAATGCCTCGGCAACAACGGCATTTGCCTCAGCATCATCTTTTTGTTCGTCAGGCTTTGAGACATAGTAATTTCTTGACCTGGTCCATCTCCTCGAAAATGGATCATAACCAGCCTCCCCAGCTTTTAAACCTGTTTTCACAGGTTTAAGTCCTGAGGCATTCTTGAAATTATCAACTCTATTCTTTCTGTTCATCTCAGCAAGCCTAACAGCCTTGCTATCTTTCCCCTGTGATTGTCGCCGTGCTTCCAACTGCTGAAGTCTTGCCTTGATCCTTTCCACCTCTGCATCATCATGCTTGCTTTGTGCAATCTCTAATTCTCTCCTCAACCGGTCCTTCTCAAGCGCAATGTTCATTGGCCTTGATGAAGCAGATTTTTTCTCCTGTATCATCTGCTTCACAGTTTCAGCTGAGTAGACAAACGTATTGGTTTTTTTTATGGCTTCCTTTTTTTCCAACACATCCTCTTTGCTTGGCAAGCGACCTCCATTTTTCTCCACCTCTCTAACCCACTGATCATACTCCTCCTCCAGAGGTAAAGAGTCTGAAACCATAGCCATCTGCCACCGAGCAGCGGAGTTTTCATTGCCCCAAACAACATTCAGATACTTGTGTGTGGTTTTATTCTCTAGTTTGTACTGCCGGTCAGGATCTGAAGAGTCAACATTACGGACCGAGCACAGCCTATAGATGGGCCGCCCAGACTTAGTCTTCCCAATTCCAACCCGTACAAAGCAACCCACGATTAATTCTTCAAAGAACGGTTCCATAAGCCACTTTGCAAGTCTTGACCTCCGAATAGTAATATCCTTTATATCTTCAAATGTTAGTCCCTGATTGCCCCTTTCATCATCACTGTCAATAGCATCATCTGCACTTGACCCTTCATCATCACTATGAGACCGACTTTCACTGTCACTCTGACTAGAGCTACTCCTACCGACAGCAGAGAAAGACTTCTTGTTGGTGTGTGAGAAATTCCTACTCCCTGCACTGCCTCTAGATGCATCCCTCAATTTACGGTGAGCCTCAGGGTCCTGCTGTTTCAAACGTTTTGCTCGTAACTCATTCAAGGCATCATCTTTGGCAGCTGCCCTGTCAGCCGATCTAGCTGAGGAGCGCACTCGAGAAGATGGGAGAGGTGGAGTCACTTTCCTGGACTGTGTAGCCTTCCCTTTATCCCATTTTGGTCTGAATTTCTCCTTTAGACTCTTATCATCTTTCTTCTGCGCCCTATCAGATAGAATCAGCTCTCTTTGAAGTTCAGACATTTCTGCAAGCTTGCGCCTGTCATCTTCATCTTTGTAAAGATCACTGCCAACATCAGATTCGTTGCTATCAGCCCCACGATCAGAACCACTATCATTATAATCACCTTCTTCCTGGCTGCCATGTTCATCATCTACTTCTGAAGGGTCTAGTCGCTTCTTCAAAGGAACTTGAGATCCAGAGGGTTTCCTACTCGGATAGCCACGACCATCATCAGAGTCATCACCCCTATAGTCACTTCCACCATCAGAATACGAATCATCACGTCTCCTCTTTGAAGAGGGATGAGAGTGCCGGCTTTTCCGCCCTGAACTTGTTCTTCCTGCAGCCTCCAGGAGCAAATCGTCCAAATCTGCCATTATGGTGCGTCTCTATATTCTTTGACGTTTCACAGTCTGTTGAACAACATTCCGGGATCAGTACTATCCAAAGTAGAGAACTGTGTTCTTTAAGTCAAACTTTACATCAAACAGACAAACACAAAGCCACAAAGAGTAAGTTACCACTACTCATAGATTCCGAAAAGATGACAATGATTCAGAGAAAATGGCATCCACTTTGTCAATGCACTTAACCAACTGACTAGAAAAAACAAAATCCTAGCACGAAGAATCCCCAAATTTTACAGCTCAAAATCGAAAACATATCCGGAACAGAGGCTCTCTGATTCTAATAACACAATAAACAACCCTGTACCAAAAGCATTCACATTTCAAACAAACCCAGCAATTCTGACCTATACACAATGCAGATTTCTTTGGTTCCAAATCATTCAAGCACCGACTATTGCAAAACACAATCCAAAGTTCTCAACTTTACCAAAACCATAAAAAAAGCTTTAGAAATTGCGGTCTAGATCTACAAGGGTATTCAAACTCAACCAGACAGAACCCAGAAAAGTTCAAGATTGAAACTTTTGAAACTTTGAAAGATTCTGTCTTTAATTTTGATTGGGTTAGGGTTTATGCAAAAGATAAGAGATTGGGGGAATTGGAGGGTATACCTGATAAGGGTTCTGCTGATGTCAGTTCGGGATGCCCAGAACACGGTCACCGTGAGATCAAGGACTTCTGTCCTTGGCTCTTGAAGATGAAAGAAACATGTTTTGCCCTCATGTTTTGTAACCTGGCTCAGCAAATCTAACGTTTAGTGGTCGCTGGCTTTCTGCAAATGGAACGACATGTCGTTGAAAAATTTAAGGAGTATTTCGTATTTTGTTTTTATTTTGGGGCCATATTTTACAAAGCAAAAGAGCAAAGAACGAGTGTTTTTGGCGGCAACAGATTTATTTTCATCAACAATTTTTGGTGCTATGAATTTTGTTTTGTTGATGTAATATTTCGAAGAATATAGCGACTAGTATACAGATAATAATGAGTGTCTTTATTTTTCCTTTTGTTTCATCAATGACTAATGAAGACAACAATTAGTTTTTAGTGCGTTGAACTCAAAAAATCATACTTGTGAAAAATATGTTTATGTAATTAAACCAAACAAACAAACATATTCTATTTGTAACAATAGAAGAAGAAAATAACTTTAGTTACTTTGACGTCATACAACATGCAAGAACTCTGACATAAAAGATCATAGAGCTCCTAGTTCTGGTCTGATGATCGATGTGATTGGAAAACTTGCATAACCTCTATACGAGAGCTAAATTTATAAAGAAATTTAGAGTTTAGGTTAGCTAATACCATTACAGATAGTATACATTATCTATTCTTGAAGAGTACGTTGGAACGATATCGACCCTAAACACCTTCTTTATTTTGCTACAAGATTAAATTATTCTAGTAGTGCAACCCTCACTACAAAAACAAAGGGATTTACCGACGAAAAAAAAAAAAACGGCCGACGAAACTGTTTTTTCGTCGGCTATATCGAAGAAAAGCCGACGAATATTTTTTTCGTCGGGCAAAAAAAAATTTCGTCGGCTATTCCAATAGAATGGCCGACGAATTTTTTTTCCGTCGGTAAAAATTAAAAATCGTCGGCTATTCTTCGAGAATGGCCGACGATTTAAAGTTGTCGTCGGCTATACTCTGAATAGAATAGGCGACGAAAAATTTTGTGGCAAATCGTCGGCTATTCTACAAGAATGGCCGACGATTTAAAGTTTTCGTCGGCTATACTCTGAAAATGAGTATGGCCGACGAAGTTGGTAATTTCGTCGGCTATAAGTCTTTATATTTTCAGATCTGGGCAGAAGCTGCTCATTTAAAAAAAAACGGGAAAAAGAGTGAGAAATCTGTGGGTATTGTTGAAATCCGTCCTCTCTTACATTGTGGAGCTATATATAGGTACGTATATGTGTATATATGTTGATTTTGAGTTTTAGTTGAGTTGATTTTGAGTTTTAGTGATTTTGATATAGTAAGTGATTTTTTGTTTTGTTGTTGTTTTAGTGTTAGAATGTATGTATATATGTTGATTTTGAGTTGTAGTTGAGTTAATTTTCAGTTAGAGTTTAATTATGTGTTTTAATTTGATGTTATTTTAATTAGTGTTAAAATATATATAAATATGTTAATTAATGGTTGTTGATAGTGTAATGAACTTAAATAATGGTTGTTAATTAATGGTATATATATATATGAGTTGATGTTGATAATAATATATATTGTAATATATATGTGTTAATTAATTTATTATTAATTAAAGTTATACATATATATTATTATCAGGCTATATATGGATCGAGATAAGAGTTGGATTTCGCTTCCAAGGCATGACCGACGATACACTACAGGAGTTGTGGATTTTATGCAGTTCGTCGAGGAAAATGCAAAGGGGAATTACCATTATTGCCCGTGCAAGAAATGTAAGTGTCGCAGTGATATGTGTCGATTTCCGATTAGGACAGTATGGGAGCACCTAAAGAGTAATGGGTTTTGGCCGAAGTACACACGTTGGATATATCACGGTGAGCCATCATTAGATGGATCGCATGATCATGGGCAGTATTTTGAGGCGGGCAGTAGTAGTACATCCAACGATCCAACAATGGCATTCGTAAACGACGTGTTTCCTTTTGAAAGCGGTGTACGTGGGGAACAATATATGCAGGACCCGGTGCAGCCGTTCCCACAAGTTGTCAACACTGCTGCCTTTGACAAGTACAACAAACTGATTGCATTGCAACAGACCCCTGTGTCTTCAAGTTCTGAGAAGACAGTTCTTCAAAGTGTGATGGAGGTAATGAGGATTAAAGTCGAGACAAAAGGGAGCATCAGGCAAGTGGATGAATATCTACAGTACACTTCTTCGTTGTTGGAGGAGGGTCATCGTAATCCTACCAATCACCGTCAGGTCCGAAGTATCCTCAAAGATCTAGGGCTTTCCTACATTAAGATCCATGCATGCGCATTTGACTGCGTTCTCTTCTGGGGTGAAGATGCAGAAGGGAATGACCTTGCTAGCCTTGACGCATGTCCGATATGTCAGTCTGACCGATATAAGTTGACGGGAGCAGGCAATAGGAAACCTGTGAAAGTACTTCGGTATTTTCCGTTGAGAGATAGGCTTGAGCGGTTGTACATGTCAGAAACCACCGCAAAAGCTATGAGGTGGCACGGTGAGCGGGACGCGGGAGACGCAGATATCATGACACACATCTCTGACGGAGCGGCTTGGAAGCATATAAACAATGAGTTTCCTCATTTTGCGTCAGATGTCAGAAACGTCAGGCTCGGGCTCTCAACCGACGGGTTCAACCCTTTCGGCACCATGAGTCTTTCATACAGTATATGGCCGGTGGTTTTGGTACCTTACAACCTTCCTCCGTGGATGTGCATGAAGAAGGAATATAATATGTTGACGTTGTTGATTCCGGGGCCTGGTTACCCAGGGAAATGTCTCGATGTGTATATGAGACCATTGATTGAAGAGCTTAAGGTATTGTGGGACGTTGGTCATCCCACTTTTGACAAGTACAAGCAGGAGACGTTCCAGATGCATGCCATGGTTATTGGTACCATCAGTGATTTTCCTGCTTATGGGATGTTGTCGGGCAGCGTTGTTAGGGGATACAAGGCTTGTCCAGAGTGCCTCAGCGATTATGGGAGCACCCCTCATTGCAACAAGATATGCCGAATGGGTCATCGTGTGTTCCTTCCGGCGGATCACCACTGGCGTTACGAGTCCGCCGCATTTGATGGAACCGAAGAACACGGCCGTGCTCCCAGAAGATGGACAGGAAGAGAAATTTTAGCAAGACTTAATCAGTACGATTTTGGGCCCCTCAGCAATCATCCCGATATTGTAGCGGAAATACCTGAAAGGCCTGAGGAGTACAAATTCTGGACACATAGGAGCATATTGTGGGAACTCCCGTACTGGTGTGAGTTGCTGATCCGTCACTTCCTAGACGTTATGCACATAGAAAAAAATGTTTCTGAAAGTGTGGTGGGCACAACGCTGAACTTGGAGGGGAAGACGAAAGACGGTCCTAAGGCTCGCACTGATCTGCAAAACATGAATATCAGAAAACCACTATGGTTGAAACAAGGGAAGAGAAAAATGCCTCAAGCTCCTTACACCGTCAAGCCTGAGCATAAATCAGAAATTTTGCATTGGATAAGTGAGGCCAAGTATCCTTCAGGCTTTGCTGGAAATATAGCCAAGTGTGTCAACAGACAATGCAACAATCTGTACGGGTTGAAAAGTCATGACAATCATATCCTGCTACAACGTCTCTTCCCTGTTTTCATTCGACCGTTCCTTCCCCGTCACGTTGTGCAGCCGTTAGTAGCGTTGGCAAGATTTTTCCAGAAGGTATGCACACGGGAAGTGAGAAAATCTGACCTCCGGGAAATGCAACAAGACATCGTTCATATCATGTGTAAATTTGAGATGATATTTCCTCCAAATTTTTTCGACATCATGCCTCACCTCATGATCCATCTTCCTCGGCAGTTGTTGCTTACCGGTCCTGTGCACTTCACTTGGATGTATCCGATGGAAAGGTACGTATTTTACACCTTATGTTAATTTCCTCATCAATATATGTGATATAGTGTTAATGTATTATCATAACACTTTAAAAACTTGATTTATAGGCAACTTGGACAATACGGTGGTTTTGTCCAAAACAGATCCGCACCTGAAGGATGTATAGCTGAAGCATATATTGCGCACGGGTGCGTTACCTACATGAAGCTGTATTTCGGAGCGTTACAGGAAAGCATACCGGAAGATGTACCTTCACAGTTCAATCTTTCCATACTCTCTGACGATGTTGTACTCGGTGGAAACATGCCAGTTTCCTATAAGTTGAAAAATTATGAGGTAGCCATTGCACATTGGTGGGTACTAATCAACTGTCCAGAAGTTCAGTTTTGGAAGGACAAACATCTACGCTGTGAAGGAGTAGCAGGTGATCGCGATTACCACAACCAGACATTCGCAGAGTATTTCGGCCGCTGGGTACGTACCTTTAACACTATTTTATACGTGTTCATATATTATTGTGTATATTTATTCATATTTATAGTTGATTCTGATGGTTGCAGATGGACCTTATTGCAAATGATAATCACCCAAATTGGTCGCACGAACTCAGACTTTTAGCGAGGAGGCCGGTCTATTCAAAAGTTTATGCGACGTGCAAGGTGAATGGTGTGTTATTTCGATGTGAAGACAGAGACCTCAGACTGAAAACACAAAATTCAGGGGTTATGGCACATGGTGGGGATGGTGGAGTTGACTATTACGGTGTTCTCCATTCGGTTGTGGAACTGCATTACGGGGAAGGCATGAAAGTGCACCTTTTCAAGTGTAGATGGTTTGACACACGGCCGCAGAGCATGAAAACCGATCAATACGGCGTAAGTTCAGTGAACACTAGTACATCATGGTATGAGGACGACCCGTTCGTTTTAGCCACATGGGTGAAACAAGTGTTTTATCTTGATGATCTCGCCAAGGGTGACCCGTGGAAAGTAGTCAACACTATCCACCATCGCAACATTTACCGGGCGTCTACACTTGGAGTGGCCGAAGAGAACGAGGAAGGGGGCACCGCGTATCAAGAGCCCAACTCAAACGGTATTCCTGACTCCTCTTTTATTCGTCTAGACACGCCGGTGCGAATTCGACGTGAAGAGCCACTGCTTGTTGATGTTGATCCAATTGAAGAAACTAACGAGGACTCTAGTGGTGAGGAAAGACATAGATTACCCCTATCGAGCAATTCAGAAACCGAAGAAGACTCATCCGATGATTCCGATTACAATCCGACGGATTAAGTAATTTAAATGATGTAATCCTTTCATTTGTAATCAACTCATTTCTAATGACCGGGCGTGGGGATGAGCCTCCCAGCTAGGCTGGGTTCCAAACCCCTTAAACAAAAATTTGAAATATGTTGACTGTTGGGTTTCTGATTTTTTATGTTCAATTTTGGTTATATGTGAACAGGACATCGGAATAGGAGAGGTGTAAAACCACTGATTTTTTTGGTTTTTTTTTTAGAGAATGGCCGACGAAAAATGCATTATTTCGTCGGCTAAACAGAGAATGGCCGACGAAAAATGCATTATTTCGTCGGCCATAATTTATTAAAAAAAAAATATTTTACGAACAATGGCCGACGAAAACTAACTATTTCGTCGGCCATAAGTTATTTAAAAATAATTATTTACGAACAATGCCCGACGAAAACTAACTATTTCGTCGGCCATAAGTTATATAAAAATAATTATTTACGAACAATGCCCGACGAAAACTAACTATTTCGTCGGCCATAAGTTATTTAAAAATAATTATTTACGAACAATGGCCGACGAAAAATAACTATTTCGTCGGCCATAAGTTTTTAACAGAAAACGACAAAACAATAGCCGACGAATACTAGGTTTGATTTCGTCGGCTATGATTAAAAAAAAAACAAAAAAAGAGCTGTTTCCATTTTCTATCACTATCGACAAACCATTGCTTCATCGTTCAAATGCAAATGTGTCGTGAAATAAGACATGACCAAAATATTGAAATACGGCTACGGTTGAAAAATGGGAAGATTCCGACAAAATCTGTGTGCCGAATGTTGCGGTTAGCTGTTTTTTACTTCCGTTTTCCTATGGGTAGCCTGACGGTCGGTAAATATTTTGAGGAAAATTTGTATACGATTGGTTGCGTCTCATCGATCTGAAACTATTCTCTGTTGAACGTCAGGCCAAAAAACGTCATTTAGACGGGCCAATTTCCATTTCTAAGCATTTGAAGGGTTGACTCACCCGGTTGACCGTCCCGATCGAGCCTTTAACGTTGTCAGATGTAGTTGGATTTTTTTTCATACATGTATTTAATCTTAACGGTGATATCTGACGGTTGGAATAGATTTTCCAAACTTTTAGATTCAAAATCGGAACATATGCACTAATGTTCCTTAACTTGTTTACTAAGTGTTTAAGTGAATGTATAGTTTCAAATACCTACTATACGTAGACCCTTCAAATGCAAATGTGTCGTGAAATAAGACATGACCGAAATATTGAAATACGGCTACGGTTGAAAAATGGGAAGATTCCGACAAAATCTGTGTCCCGAATGTTGCGGTTTGCTGTTTTTCACTCCCGTTTTCCTATGGGTAGCCTGACGGTCGGTAAATATTTTGGGGGAAAATTTTATACGATTAGATGCGTCGCATCGATCTGAAACTATTCTCTGTTGAAGGTCAGGCAAAAAAACGTAATTTAGACGGGCCAATTTCCGTTTTAAAGCGTTTAGAGGTTTGACTTTGCGGTTTGACCGTCCCGATCGAGCCTTCAACTTTGTCAGATGTAGTTGGATTTTTTTTCATACATGTATTTAACCTTAACGGTGATATCTGACGGTTGGAATAGATTTTCCAAACTTTGAGATTCAAAATCGGAATATATGCACTAATGTTCCTTAACTTGTTTACTAAGTGTTTAAGTGAATGTATAGTTTCAAATACCTACTATACGTAGACCCTTCAAATGCAAATGTGTCGTGAAATAAGACATGACCGAAATATTGAAATACGGCTACGGTTGAAAAATGGGAAGATTCCGACAAAATCTGTGTCCCGAATGTTGCGGTTTGCTGTTTTTCACTCCCGTTTTCCTATGGGTAGCCTGACGGTCGGTAAATATTTTGGGGGAAACTTTTATATGATTAGATGCGTCGCATCGATCTGAAACTATTCTCTGTTGAAGGTCAGGCCAAAAAACGTCATTTAGACGGCCCAATTTCCGTTTTACAGCGTTTAGAAGTTTGACTTTGTAGTTTGACCAAAAGTATAGCCGACGAAGTTATATTTCGTCGGCTAAAGTCTGGTGATCCGCGCCTTCCCATTATCCACCGTTGGATGGGGGAGATCGGACGGATTCTGAGGGACGAAGACTATAGCCGACGAATTATGTAATTTCGTCGGCTATGCCATAGCATGGCCGACGAAAATTATTTCGTCGGCTATGACATAGTATGCCCGACGAAATGACTGTATTCGTCGGCTATACTATACCATGGCCGACGAAATTGCTTTATTTCGTCGGCTATACTATATCATGGCCGACGAAATAAAGCGATTTCGTCGGCTATACTATCGGGTATAAGTAAAATGCAGCCGAACCCTAGCCTCCATTTGCCCGATTTTCCCTATCCTCCTCGAATCCGGCCCTCCTTCATCCGTCGATCCTCCTCCCTATTCCGGCAGCCCGGCGCCTCCTCCTCCTCCTCCTTGGTTCGGCAGCCCGGCGACTCCTCCTCCTCCTCCTTGGTTCGATCCGCCGCCCCTCCTCCTCCTCCTCCTCCCTGTTCCGGCAGCCCCGGCCGACCCTCCTCCTCCTCCTCTCTGTTCCGGCCGCCTCCCCCTCCTCCTCCTCCCCGATTCGGTACCGGCCGGCCCCCTTTTTTTTTTTTTTTTTGTTATTTAATTATTAATAAATTAAATTATGGTTAATAAATTATATATAATTGTTAATTTAGATATAATTGTTAATTTAGGTATAATTTATGTATTTATATGTTAATTTGTATATAATTTATGTATTTATGTTAATTTATGTATTTATGTTAATTTAGGTATAATTTATGTATTTATATGTTAATTTGTGTATAATTTATGTATTTATGTTAATTTATGTATTTATGTTAATTTAGGTATAATTTATGTTTTTATATTAATTTAGATATAATTTATGTATTTATGTTAATTTAGTTATAATTTATGTATTTATGTTAATTTAGGTAGAATTTATGTATTTATGTTAATTTAGGTATAATTTATGTATTTATGTTAATTTAGTTATAATTTAGGTTTTTATGTTAATGTATGTAGTTTTTAGGTTTTTATGTTAATTTAGGTAATTTTTGTAAAATTTATTTTAATTGTATATAATTTAGGTGTAATTGTATAATTTATATGTATAAATTGGTTATTATATAAATCGGTAAATATTAAAATATGTTAGTATTATTGGGTATTATATTAATTAGAATTTGTTATTTAATATAATATAATTTAATATTAATTAATGTATTAATGCGTCTGGCTTTAGATGGCCGATGCATTTAGGCAGTTGTTCGGAGGTCGTCGTTCTAGATCTAGAGGTTCTGGAAATGCCGCCGGTTCTGGAAATGCCGCGGGTTCCCCAGACTCCGAGAGGACGGCTAGCCAGCCTGAGAGGACCACCAGCCAGCCGCGGAGGAGTGTGGATGCAGCCCAGCCGCGGCGGAGTGTGAGTGCTCGGCACCAGACCCTTCTCCAGGCGGGGCGGCCGTCGAGCACTTCACTTCCGAATGTCGGTCCCTCTGTGGCGCCGAGGTTTAGTCGGCAGCTGTTTCACGAGGAGATAGCTGCCGACGTTCCTCAGGTTCGTATGCCTGAGGTTCATCGGGAGCCGATGCCGATGCCGAGTCCGACTCAGTCTGCTGGTGACTCGACTGAGGGGCCTACTCTCCCAAACCAGCTCTTCCTCCCATACAACATTCCTGCGATACCCGAGGTCGACTATCAGGGTCGGCCCCAGTGGCCTGATATGCCTCAGTTCGTGAGTGCTGCGGAGGCATACCAGCAGCAGCCATGGGAGAGCCCTGACCTCCTGATTTCGGCGAGGAGAAAAGGAAAGTCGACGGCAACCGAATCATCGGGTTCAGGTAACATTCGATTTTATTAATTAAATATTTTATTAAAATTAACGCACTAATATTTAATTTTATTAACCAATCGTCGTTTATGTGATATGGACAGGCGCTAGCAGTTCAACCCAGAGGAATACCAGAGGTGTCATCAGTTTTGAGACGCTCAGGAGAACGGTTGAACGGAGCGGGAGGATCCAGATTGACGAAGCTCCTGATCAGGAGGTTGGGGCGAAAAAGAAACGCGACTACTCGGGTTGCGTGGGTGCACTCATTAGGGACAGAGTCCCTATGTTGTGGGCTCGGTGGGCTGATGTGCCCGAAGAAATCAAGATGGAGTTGAACAACGCCGCGTCGGTGAGTAAATAAAAAAATTTAATTTAGTTATCGTAATATTTAAAAATTTTCGGTATTTTTATAATTATAAAACTAATAAAATATTATCTTTCAGACATACTTTGTGGTTGCGGAACACAAGCGGGGTTGGGCGGACTCCCAACAGAGCTCGAGGTACGTTGGGAATGTCTTATTTGATAATTAGAAATATTTTATGATATTAATAATATTTCTAATGCACTTTTGTTTTCTTCGTAGGTTCAAAGAGTGGAAGAACGAGCTCCGTTCCCACTATAATGAGTACGGCAACCGTGGTCGTATGGGTACTCCCAGAGAGTTCATGTTCAGGGAGTACGAGTGGCGTTGGTTGAGGACCGTAGTCTTCGACAACCCGGCTATGATGGTAAATATTAAACTTCATTATAAATGTTTATTTTATTAAAATTTTAATTATTAGTTTAAATATTTTATAATTATTTCAGTTATATTTTTTGATGAATTTTTCTAATATTTTATTATTTGTTTGAAGGAACGGTCTCGGATAAACTCGGAGAACCGCCGCCGTAACACAATCCTCCATCACGGCGGTTCAAGGCCGTTTGCACAATATCAGGAGGAGGCGCTAAGAGATCATCCTGATTGCAACCCCTACGTGGAGACGTTCAAGATCGCTTATCCACAAGCGACAGACGATCTCGTAAGTCGTTCATTATGATTTTAAAATTTAAATTATTAATTTTACTTAACTATCCATTTGTTAGAATATTAATTTTTTTTCCCCGTCCAATTAGGAGCGGGTGACCCAGGCCGAACAAGAGGTGCTCCAGCAAATAGTTCGGGAGACACAACCGGACATCTCAGAGGCAGATTTGGAGGAAGCCGTGCGCCAGGTCGACCGCACCAATATCCAAACGGCGGCGAGGATGTTCAACGCAGCCTTCCCACACCAGTCCAACGAGTACTACTGCCGGGGTTTAGGAGGTTCTGGACAAGGGCTCCTGAAGACCACTAAGGGAGGTCAAAAGAAGGGAGGCGGCCAGACCCAACATATGAGGGGGGAAGTGCAGCGATTGGCCGCAGAATTGGCGACCTCGTCCCAGACAGTAGAGGAGCTGCGCCGCAGACAATATCAGTCCCAGCAGTATCAGTTGGATATGGTCCGTTGGAATGCTGAGTGCGCCAGAATTCGGCAATACAACAACCACGGCCAGCAACAGTGGATTTATGAGATGTTCGCGGCACAACAAGAAGGCCGTCCACCCCCGCTCCCGTTTCAGCAGTTAGTGGAGCCTCCAATGCCTCAACCTCCCGAGTTCGGTCAGCAGGATGATGCGCCTGATGCTGTAGATGATATCCTAGACTTTAGTAGTTTAGGAGATAATTAGGATTATATTTTATGTATATTGGAACGAATTTAATAAAAATGGTGTTTAGACGTGTTTCTTGTTGGTGCAAATGCATGAATTGTTTTTGTGATTTGCAGCTTGCTTGGAATGGTAATTTAGAAAATAATTTAATTTTTTTTTTTCCAAATGCAAGAATAGCCGACGATTTTTGCATTATTTCGTCGGCTATAACAAGTATAGCCGACGAATTTTACCAATTTTCGTCGGCTATAACTTGTATAGTCGACGAAAAGTGCCTTATTTCGTCGGCTATAACTAATTAATACCTATTAAAATAGTAATATATTTCGAGGAAATAGCCGACGAAATTTTATTAAATCGTCGGCTATAGTTAAAATACCATAGCCGACGAACTTTTATTAAATCGTCGGCTATAGTTAAAACACCATAGCCGACGAAATTTTATTAAATCGTCGGCTATAGTTCAAACAGCATAGCCGACGAAATTTTATTAAATCGTCGGCTATAGTTAAAACATCATAGCCGACGAAATTTTGGTAAATCGTCGGCTATAGTTAAAACACCATAGCCGACGAAATTTTAGTAAATCGTCGGCCATACTTAATGGATTTCGTCGGCCATACTCAAAAATACCCGACGAAAGTCGTCGGCTATTTTACCGACCTTTGCCCGACGAATTTTTTGACTCGTCGGCCATACTTAACTATAGCCGACGAAATTTTTTTTTTCGTCGGCCATTGGTATTACCGACGGCGTATTACCGACGACTTATGGCCGACGAAATTTTCGTCGGCAGAGGGTATAGCCGACGAAAAAAAAAAAAGGCCGACGAAAATTTTTTCGTCGGCTATTCGTCCGTATCTGGTAGTGCCTAGTAGTTATCCATTGACTTTGAGTTGAGTAACCAAATTCTATACTGCATTGTCGGAACTGAGTCTCGTTTCTCTGAACCCTGTATCAGAAATGGACCGGATCGAGCACAAGTATGTAACCGTCCAAGGCCTGAAGATCCACGTCGCCGACATCGGAACAGGTCAAAGCTCCCGGAAAACCATGCAATCAAGTACTATCCATGTTGCACATTTAGTTACTTGCGTTATTCCTATTAATATCGGACACTTTCGGTCGTGTTTTTCAGGTCCCAACGTGATCGTGTTCCTGCATGGCTTCCCGGAAATATGGTACTCCTGGCGCCACCAGATGATCGCCGTAGCCAACGGGGGGTTCCGGGCCATCGCGCCTGACTACCGTGGTTACGGACTTTCCGACCCGCCACCGGAACCCGAGACGACCTCCTCCCATGACCTCATCACTGACCTCCTTGGAATTCTTGATGGTCTAGCTATTCCTAAGGTTAGTAAGGTACTCTGGAAAAGTACTAATACTCGGACTAAGAATTTGCAATACCAATATGTTCGTTCCTCTTATGCTAGCTCTAGATTGGGATTCTGGGAACTCCAATTTGTTTGTTTGAGATAGAATGGTACATGATCAAAAGATGGCCAAAAATTATAAACTTGGGCACTATTGTAGAGTTAAAGTTTGAATCTTGATAGGAAAGGTTCTTGCCTCTTGGCTGTCTTCATTTTGTTGATGCTACTTTTTTCTCTGTGTTGGTTATGAGGTTATGAACATTTCAGCCAATAGCCTATAGAGGTAGACCTTGTGGAATGTGAACCAATTGTTGATGGTGTTTGGTAACAATCAAGTGTGTAATGAGCCTAAGAGAATTGACTCTTACATTGGTATAACATGTTCATCCGTGACTAATCTAATTTAATCGATATAGGTCTTCCTCGTCGGAAAAGATTTTGGAGCTCGGCCGGCATACTTGTTCGCCCTTCTGCACCCAGAAAAGGTGTTGGGAGTTGTAACAATAGGAAATCCATACAGGCCACCATCAACTCGTTCCCCATACCATAAAGAACTCCCTGAAGGTTTCTATATCAACAGATGGCGGGTAGAATTCAATATGTCTTGTTATCGCCCTATCGGTTCTATGTCTTCACTGCCATGACTTGCTTGTAATGAGATTTTGGGCTCTATTATAGGAACCTGGCAGGGCTGAAGCTGATTTCGGACGCCTTGATGCGAAAACAGTTATTAGGAATGTCTACATCCTTTTCTCGAGAAGTGAACTACCAATAGCTGCAGAAAACCAGGAGATCATGGACTTGGTGGACTCGTCTACACCTCTTCCCCGATGGTTTACTGAGGAAGATCTTGAAGCATATGGAAAGTTGTATGAAAAATCAGGTTTCCGAACTGCCTTGCAAATGCCATATAGGTACTGCAACTGATCTTACAATCAACTTATAGTACCAGTTCCAAGTGTAAGAAAGAGCTTTGTGTACTTCTAAGAGATTTTACAATTTCAGCTTGCATACTAGACAGTTGATGATAAGGCTAGGGCACTGATCTGAAATGATCAGAACTAAAATTTGAAACTAGTGCGACCCTGCTAGCTAGACAAAGTTGCAAGCTTTGGTGATTTTCTTAATAACTTTGTTTCATATATTGACAGGGCATCCACAGACGACTTAGGGGGCACAACCGACTCGATCGTTAGAGTTCCAGTGCTGTTTATAATGGGAAACCAGGATTATATGTTGAAATTTCCAGGGATAGAACACTACATAAACAGTGGAAAGTTGAATGAGTTTGTCCCTGACTTGGAGATTGTGTCGCTGCCGGAAGGCACACATTTTGTTCAAGAACAATCACCTGAAGAGGTTAATGAGCTCATCCTCACCTTCCTCAAAGAGCACATTTGATTGCTCCTTTCTTGATTACCACAGATGAAGTTTGTCCAAAGTGATAGTGTGACTAATTTAGTATGTTAAATTTTTTTATTTCGAATAAGATAGTGTATATCAATACCGTAAATGAGATGAATGAAAATAATTATTGTTTTTATTAATAATTAATAGTACGTAGAGTTATATCTATCTCTATCAAGTAATTAAATTACCAAATGGACGATGATTTATATAATTATGAGTTCTTGGAATGTGGCCCTTTAACTTACTTCTGCATTTGCATTATGGTCAAAATCCAAAATAGTAAAAATAGTTCACACCCTTCGATTTACTACTGAATTTGCATTAAGGTCAAAGTTCAAGTATCCTCACAGTCCCCAATAGACTCTATTCAACGTTTCGAAGACCAACAGATTCTCTTGGCTCCACTCCATTGTCCCAACTAGACCTCTCTTATTCTCTGAACTTTTTGTACGAGCAAATTCTGAAAATGGACCAGATTCAGCACAAGTACGTAACCGTACATGGCCTGAACCTCCACGTCGCCGACATCGGCACCGGTCAGAACATATCCTGGAAAACACATGCAACCAAAGTACTATTCTTTCCACCTTAGTTATTGTTTTTCTTGGTCTCATCGGATACTTCCGGTCGTGTTTTTTCAGGTCCCAATGTGGTCGTGTTTCTTCACGGATTCCCAGAAATTTGGTACTCATGGCGCCACCAGATGATCGCCGCAGCCACCGCCGGCTTCCGGGCCATTGCGCCCGATTGGCGCGGGTACGGACTCTCCGATCAGCCACCAGAACCGGAGAAGACAACCTACCAAGACCTCATCAATGACCTCCTTGGAGTTCTCGATGCTCTAGCCATTCCCAAGGTAATTGAGAATTGGTAAATTTTACTTCTTTTGAGTCCTCTTATTTTGTTGTTACTTGTTGGGAAATTTGGATCTTGAAATTTGTTTAGATTAGTACATGATATAAAACTCTATTTTACATTGATGAAATCATGAACTTGGTTCTTTCAATTGATGTATTGGTTATGAACATTGAGTCCCATTTAAAATACTTATTTTTATGATTGATAGTATGTATGATTTTTAGCTATTTGCTTCCCTAAAGCGGCAGACTTTTGTGTGAGAAAAGAGTTGGAATGCATATACTGTAGTTTTTTTATGATGAAAGTATATGCTACACTTGTGCACCTGTGTTCAATTGTGCTTGAAAGTCTTGAACATGTCATCATATAATGTGGTAAAAACACTAATTTACGTAGGTTTTCGTCGTTGGAAAAGATTTTGGAGGCCGGCCGGCATACTTGTTTGCCCTTCTGCACCCGGAAAGGGTCTCAGGAGTTGTAACATTGGGGGTTCCATACACACCACCAACAACGCGTTCCAAATACGGTGAATCCCTCCCTGAAGGTTTTTACATCAACAGATGGCAGGTAGGGATTCATTTGGTCACTGTTGTAATCTATTCAACATGTGCACCACCATGACTTGCTTGTATTGAAAGTTTGACCTCTGTTATAGGAGCCTGGCCGTGCAGAAGCTGATTTTGGACGCCTTGATGCGAAAACAGTTGTTCGGAATGTTTACATCCTTTTCTCAAGAAGTGAACTACCAATAGCTTCAGAAAACCAGGAGATCATGGACATGGTGGACTCGTCTACACCTCTTCCGCCATGGTTTACTGAGGAAGATCTTGAAGCATATGGAAAGCTGTACGAGAATTCAGGTTTCCGAACTGCACTGCGAGTTCCATATAGGTAATCCAATGTTGATCATACATCTTCTATTTAGTGGTCTTTTGAATAATAAACTCATGAACCCTCAGTACAATAGAAGTTTTAGAGTATTTAAAATCGCTTGTAGCACTTCTCAAGTGCTATCAAAGGCGCACTGTTAGTTATCGTAAAAGCTCTCACCTTAAACATTAGACAGTTCTTGGTATTGACATTGATATGAATTATGAAATGATCAAGCCTAGCATCTGAAAGTAATTTGACACCTACTTAGCTAGACAAAGTTGCAAGTACCCGATAATTTTCTTTAACATTGTTTTACAAATTTACAGGGTGATTAAAGAAGATCTGGGGATAACCACTGATCCAACTGTTAAAGTTCCGGTGCTGAATATAATGGGAAACAAAGATTATGTATTAAAATTTCCAGGGATGGCAGATTACATAAACAGTGGAAAGTCGAAAGAGATTGTCCCCAATTTGGAGATTGTATTTCTCCCTGAAGGAACTCATTTTGTTCAAGAACAATTGCCTGAACAGATTAATGAGCTCATCCTCACCTTCCTTGGAAAGCACATTTGATTACCAGACATAAGATTGCAGAGAGAAGATCAGGATAGGGAAGTCAACTTCCTACTTCTGTTCTGAGATGTAACAGTTTGAGTTTCTTTGATACTGAAATAAAGCAATTCTGCCATTATCAGATTTCATAAATGGGAGACAGGCATTTTCCTTGAACTACACACTTGTTTCTTCACTTGCAACAGTCAAATCTACAATTCCTGATATGTGCATTACCAACATTTGTTCCCAAATCGCAATTTTGCAGGCTCCGCTTGCAGCAAGTCTCGCTTAAGCTGCATGACTGCGTTCGATAGTAACGTATGAAGCAATGGATTGAGGAACCTGTGAAGAAACTAGCATAACGACTTTTTATGAAGATTTGAATAATTTCAAATCATATATTCATATTCATGATCAAATTGAAAAAAAAAAAAAAAGTTCGACGATCATCTACAATACTATAATTGACAAACTTCTAAGGACCACTTTTTCCCTTTAAAATGAGGAAACATCAAACATGTTTCTTTATCAAGTGAGATTCTTAGCTTTTTCAAGTTGACAAATTTGATAACTCAATTGACTGTTAGTTTCCGTATTCTAATTTAGTACGACTCATTGACTCTACTACGTCCACAAAGTTTCTATTTAAGGGAATCCACACACTCGGCTACTTTCCTCGTACTCACTCTACCTCTTGCTACAAAAACATGGATCAAATCCAGCACAGGTACATAACCGTACAAGGCCTGAAGCTCCACGTGGCCGACATCGGAACAGGTATCGATCCTCTCTATCTCTTCCTCTATTCTTAACATCATCGAATCACTAACCGGTCGTGTGCTTCAGGTCCCAATGTGGTCGTGTTCCTACATGGATTCCCTGAAATCTGGTACACGTGGCGCCACCAGATGATCGCTGTGGCCAACGCCGGGTTCCGGGCCATCGCTCCCGACTACCGCGGATATGGACTCTCCGACCCGCCTCCCCAACCCGAGAAGGCCACCTTCCTTGACCTTGACAATGACCTCCTTGCAATTCTTGATGCTCTCGCCATTCCTAAGGTACCAATTTGGCTTATGTTTCTCTTAGTTACAAATAATTATTTGTAAAAGTTTGGATCTTGATGTTTTGTTAAGATCGGTACATGATAAAGAAGCCAGATTCAGATTTGTTATGGAGTAGAAGCAGAAAGGAAGTTAAACATGATGAGCTTTGGTTCCTGTGATTTGTTTCTAATTACATTTTACATATATTTAGTACTTGGATCTACTAAGTTGTAGACTTTAGTCTAGTTTGTTTGTATATTGGTTTTATTGTTGATTCAAGCAACTTGTAAAACTTGCTTGTGAACTCTTTTCTTCATGTAGCTTGCTAGAGACAGATCAGCTTGTATATTATGTACTGTCATTTTAATATAATCTACAACAACTATAGGTTTTCCTCATCGGAAAAGATTTTGGAGCTTGGCCAGCGTATATATTTGCCGGTCTGCACCCAGAAAGGACCTTGGGAGTTGTAACAATGGGAGTGCCGTACCTGCCAAGGTCAAGTCCTCCTCCATTCGCTGACCACCTTCCTGAAGGTTTCTATATTTCAAGATGGCAGGTGTGAATCTAGTTGGTTATGCTATGATGTTATCTATTTGATCAGTGTCTGCAATACCATGACTTGCTTTTGGTGAAATTGTGACCTCTATTATAGGAACCAGGTAGCAGGGCTGAAGCTGATTTTGGACGCCTTGATGCGAAAACAGTTATTCGCAATGTGTACATTCTTTTCTCGAGGAGTGAGATACCAATAGCTGCAGAGAACCAGGAGATCATGGACTTGGTGGACTCGTCTACGCCTCTTCCCCCTTGGTTCACTGAGGAAGATCTTGAAGCATATGGAAAGTTGTACGAGAAATCTGGTTTCCAAACTGCATTGCAACTTCCATATAGGTAATACAATTGATCTTAGAGTTTCTGCTGAATGACTGACTAGTTTTGCCGTTTTGTTATAAAATTGTACA
The DNA here is from genome assembly GCA_963682095.1 of Potentilla sterilis. NCBI lineage: Eukaryota > Viridiplantae > Streptophyta > Magnoliopsida > Rosales > Rosaceae > Potentilla > Potentilla sterilis. Next base: position 3,239,909 of record OY821755.1, read on the forward strand.
GAGCACCTTGCATACGATAACAGTTTCTGAAAGCGCTTGCACCACTTATATGTCAAACGTCTTATTAAAGGAGCTTTCAGAGTACTTAGATTGCTCAATGACATTTCTTGATAACAATACTAATGCAAAATGATCAGCGAAAACATGCTTCTTAATTGTGTAGAGGTCTTACCAACTGGACTAGAAGACACTATTTACTTCTATGCAGATCTTGTGAGATATATATAGTTTAACAAGAATTATAGAATCAGAGGGGTCAAAAATCAAAGACCTCGTGTGTCAGCACTGCCCGCACACCCCCAGGGTCGCCCCTGATCAGACCCTAGCATGTGAAGTATTTTAACCCTGCTAACTAGATCATGAATATCTCTTACTTTATCTTATGTTTTTACAGGGCACTGAAGCATGGCTTAGGCATAGCTGATTCCACTGTCGAAGCTCCAGTGCTTTTCATAATGGGAAAAAAGGATTATGTATACGAATTTCCAGGGATGAAAGATTACTTAAACAGTGAAACGCTGAAAAAGTTTGTCCCGGATTTGGAGATTGTATTTCTGCCAGAAGGAACACATTTTGTTCATGAACAAGCACCTGACCAGGTTAATGAGCTCATCCTCTCCTTTCTCCGAAAGCACATCTGATCACTCATGCTTGCATGCCAGAGATGAAGTTTATCCATGGTTTCCGAGAGATTGTGTATTGTGAAAGTGTGAAATTTAGTGTTTGAATCCATCAAGGACCACATTATCTATCTCCTATTTCTGTTGTGGAATCTAGTTTGTCTCAAACAGTGAATAAAGGCAACGCTTGCATTATGAAATTCCCTTCTAAGAACATGTGATGGACATTCCACATTTCTATCTGAGTTGGAAAATGTACCAGTAGGAAACCTTAAACCTATTTCATGTACTGATTTGTTTAATAATCATATGCAAGAACAAATTGAACAGCTGACCAGTTTCATTTCTTACAATGAATACCTAAGAATGGCCACGGAGGGGACTCGTGAGTCCTTAATGTTTATTGCGTGGCATTCAACCCGAAATCAATCTATCTGATCATCTAACGATACTCACCTCAAAAATATAAAACTTCTCAATTTGAAACACAAATATGTAACAAAAGTCTAATACACAATCATGGCGTGAGAGACTGATGTGGGGAATCGATATTGGGATGGTGTATGTGTTCCAAAAGGTGAGGATTGTGTGCCTTTGAACTCATAAAGATCAACCAAAACTGATTTTACTTGACTCATGCAGTCAGGCAAGATTGGATAAATATCATATTCAACCGTTTAAAACTGAAATGCTCAAAATATGAGCAGTTTATAATCGAAATAAAGGTCATTAAGTTACTTGTTGATATGGTTAATAAGCTCCTCCTCATTGATCTCAGCCCGCTGACCTTCTACATTTACTATATATCATTCGCCCTGAGGGTTTTGCACTGTTCATTTGAACAGTAAATGAACAGTAATGGGCCGGGCGGGTCGGGTTTCATTCTTGCATCTGAGCCGTTCGATCGGGTTTTGATCTGATTCCTTGCCCTCGATTTCGTTTTGATCGAAACTTCTGGAGCTGCCCAAAATCTCAATTACCAAAACGAAGACAGAAGACAGGAGAATTCATGTTCCGGTCTCGGGAAATTCCAGTTTGTATTATGATCAAGGGATAAGGTTTTGTAGAGGAATACGAATTGAAAGAGCGAGGTTGAGGTCGTAGGGTGGTCTAGAGAACAACTGATCTTTGTCCAGGTATGTCTTGATTCTGGTTTTCCATTTGATTTATTTGCTCTGGTTAATTGGGATTTTTGTTTGTTTGTTCCTCAATTGCGATTTTGGGTCTGACTCTAGATGTTTTTTTTTTCTTTTTTGTGTGCTGCAGTTGATATCCAATTCGTTAGTTAATCAGGTCCAATTCTTTTTTGGTTTTTTCTTCTTCTTTTTCTATCTCCTCTATTACCCTCTCTCTCTCTCTCTCTGATTCTGGGTTTGACTTTATGAATTTTCTTTTGCAGGTTTCGGTTAAATTGCTGGAAGTCAGTTCCTGTGTTCAAGCTCTTTGAATTTCAGTCAAAGTCTGTCAGTCTGGGACTGTGAGGAGATACTTCTGGCTTTCCGTTTCCTTCTCAGTTTTGTCATTGGGTGTGGCATGGGTTCACATTTGATAAAGACCTGTGATCATTGTTGAAGCAAAAACAAGAATTTTGAGATTAAGGGAAGGTGAGAGTATGTATTTGATTACTATTTTACTGTAAATGAAAGTAAACTGACAGTGTTATTTTTTATTGATGAGTGTATGTAAGATCTCCATTTGTGATACACTTTTTTGAAACCCCTTATGTTCTTTTCATCTTTTAGGTACAGATTAAGACTCTTACCAACAGATTTGTCTAAAGTTATAGCCAATTGAGGGACACTGATGAATATGGCAAATGAATTTATTAGTAATGGAACATTACAAACTATAATTCAGGAAGGAAATTCTGTGGATTTGTTAATCAGGTTATGTTCTTTTCTTTCTATTTGATACAAAGTTATCTTTTCTTTGCCTCTGTTTGGGCATAGAATATGTAAGTTGGTATGTTGATACTGGTATGGTCATTTAGAATTGGAATTGAGAGGTAAGGAGACTCTTCTGACTTTTCATCTCCTTCTAACTTTTCTATTGGGTGTGTGTTCAAATTTGATATGTAGCTATGATAATTGTTATTATTATTTGGTAACAGGTTGAACGAAGACCAGGAGTTTTGAGATTAAGGGATGAGGTAAAGGCCGCTTCCGGATAACAGTTACCGTTGAATTTGCAATGAAAGGTGAATGTATGTATATAGTTACTATTTTACTGCAAGTGAAAGCAGACTAACGTTCTTTATTCTTGATTATGAAAATCCATTGTAAGATCTTCATTTGTTACGCTATTTAATTGTTACTGTTTTTCCTATCAATGAAAGATAAAAGAAACTTGATTGTTGGTTTGCTGTGAAAAGGCATACCCAATTCTTAATGCTACCCATTAAGCACTTTTATATCAATCTCATTTAATTACTGCTAATTAAAACTTTGATTTTCTTTGATGAACAAATAGAAACATGCTCTTTAATTTGGAAAAAAAGGAGGTGAAACAATGAATGAAAGGTTCAATCTTGAGGTCAGTACCGCAGGTATGAGTGTTTTAGATCACTTCCTTTTGTATCGACACAACTAGATTCCTTGATAATTTTTCTTTACAATTGGTATCCTTTTTAATCTCAGTATGGTCATTTGTAATGGTGGTAACTGATGATAAATTCTTTCTTTCTTTACTTTCTTTACGCCACTAATTCCTTTTTACCGAGTTCTGTGGATGATTCTTAAAGAAAATCAATATTTTTGGTATATAGATTTTCTGTTTGTTATCTGCTACATGTCATCATCTTTATTTTTATTTACATTCTTAAAGATAGATTCTTTAATTCTGGGATTATAAGTGAGCCATTCTATCGCTCACTGATCTAGGTTCTTGAAATACTATTTCATGTAGCAGTCTTGGCTGTTCGCCGTGAAGATGGAATTTCTCAACAAACCAATTAAGAACTGTTGGTAACAATTGAATTGACATAGGTAGCTACTAGGGTGCGTGTAATTTATTGTTCTAAGCATATACAACAACTGTGGTAAATACCTTCAATTTGTTTGCCGCATTCATTATTAGTCTAGGAATTTTGTGCCGGCTGATGTAGAAAATAATTTATTGTTCTAAGCATATACAACAACTGTTGTAAATACCTTCAATTTGTTTGCCGCATTCATTATTAGTCTAGGAACTTTGTGCCGGCTGATGTAGAAACGAGATTTGTAAGAGTTCAGGGACATTATTTGTTTACTTTTAACTAAAATTTCTCATAGAAATGAAATCTTACGTATTTCATTAACAGTCTTGGTTCCCTGTCTCCATAGAGCTTCGGTTGTGATTGTCGGTTGCAGCCGGTAAATACACCGTAAGCACCATTTTGTAGCAGTGTCAGCTGTTTGATATGAGACTAAATCCAGTTGTTAGCTTTTGTGTCCTGTGAAATACTTAAACCCAGTTATTGGCTTTATCAAACGAAACGGCTAACACAGACACCACATTATAACCGTGAATAGAAGTACGACCCCGCTGCAACGCGCGGGCACTCAAGCTAGTCTTTATCATCGACTAACACAATCATAATTTTAATGAATACAATATTGAGATATGATGAAATCAAACATTAGGGTGGCAAAATTAGTAGAACTTTTCAGCCGGTGACAACTGTTTGAATTGCACTTTCGCCACCACACATATCACAAAGAGCTCAATAGCTTTTCAGAACAAACACATTCGCCTCTCTGAAAATTGACCCTTTAGATAAACTTTGTTGTTGATTTTCATGATTTTGATCGATATTTCTTCATGTTATCATTCATATCATAGAATGTAAAATTATGCTTTTGCTTTTGCTTCTCCTTCACCTTTGGAACTATAACAAACAACTTGCCTACTGTGGACTTTAATAATGGTTTTTCACCTCATCACTACCAGTTTTATGGGGTTGGGCAAATACTACATCATAAACTGAGCACCGTTTGGAGGATAGGATTGTGAAACACAAACTTTAGTTTCTTCCAATATGTCAAGTGAAAATATAAGACTTCACAATTTGAAACACAACTGTTTTTGTGGTAACAAAAGTATAACAAACAACATAGCAATGTTCTAAGTTACAACACAGAGTAGGGGATTGATGTGGGGATTCGATGTTGAGAATACCATGAAAATGGTGTATGCATGTGTTTGGAACGGTGACAATTGTGCGCCTATGTACTCACGAAACATCAACCAAAACTAATTGTATTCGACTCATGCATGAAATGTGCCAATTACATAAGATTGGATAAATGATGAATCCAACCCGTAACATAAATGCATGAGGGTTTTAGAATCCAAACAGTGAGCCAAGGCAACACTGCCTGATCTGCCCTTATCAAATTCTCTTCTCAATTTACATACGATGGACATTCCTCATTTTTTCTTAGCAATTGTAAAATCTACCAATATGAAACTCAAAACTTATCTCATGCACCGAGTTGTTCAATAAGCATATGCAAGACCAAGACCAAACTGTAGAGCTGAGATTGACCATGGAGGGCCGACAGGGTGGAGAATATGATCTGAGATTGAAAACTTTCTCCATCCGATCCCGTTGTTCCTACACCTACCCATTAAGACGTTACTCGTGAGTCCTTAAATGTTTATTGTATAACACATACTATATCATTTCAACCAGAAGTCATTACCTACAAAAGTAGTAAAATGGGGACAAGATCGACCTGGCTGAGACAACAATGAATCATAAACGACTCGTTTCTAGATTGTGACACCCTCCTTTCTGATTGATTTTGAGAGTCGTTTACGACTCCTACTAGTCAACTATAGAAATTACGTTGCGTAGAAACTCATCAACTGTTCAGTCTATGTTTCCATTTAAGGAAACTCTCTCTTCTTTAGTTGGTGGATACTTAATACAAATATTCCTTTAGACAACGACAGCCTAACTGACCCTGCACTATTATAACTGAGGCACTGAGACATCGAGACCTCCGCATCAGAGCTCTCTTCATCATTCTTAGTTTCTCACAGCTGGCTCTAACCATGGATCAAATCCAGCACAACTTCGTCACCGTGCAAGGCCTCAAGCTCCACGTAGCTGACGTCGGAACAGGTCAGTAATCCCAGAATAATATTTTAGCTCATTCTTAACATACTCGAACACTTCTTCAGTTTGTCTTTCTCGGTCAACGTGTGTTTCAGGTCCGAATGTGGTCTTGTTCCTGCACGGATTCCCAGAAATGTGGTACTCGTGGCGTCACCAGATGATTGCTGCTGCTGACGCCGGTTTCCGGGCCATTGCCCCCGACTACCGTGGACACGGTCTTTCCGACTTGCCGGCCGAACCCGACAAGGCCTCCTACCGTGACCTTGTCAATGACATCCTTGCAATTCTTGAAGCCCTTGCTATAACTAAGGTATTAGCAAACTACCACCTTAATCCAATTCTAAGTTTTCATTTCAGTTGTAGCTTATTGGATCTCTGAAGTGTTTACTGTTTAGTATGGAACAGAAGTTGAAGACTTATACATGAAATGTAAGACCTTAAGATTTCTGTGATCAGAACCCTTTATATTGTCTTTATTTTTTGTGTATTTAGGCTTTTGCTTCCCTAAGATTTAAATATTGAAGATATATAGTTTGCTAGTTTGTTTATTGGCTTTTCTTGTTTGATCATGCAAAGGGATATGAGAATTGAGAAGGATTAGAGCATATAGACGCATACTTGTGACTTGTGACTTGTGAAGCCATATCTTGATGTTTCCTAGAACAGATCGAGTACAATGTAACCTTTGCATTATGTACACAGGTTTTCGTTGTTGCAAAAGATTTTGGATGTTGGCCAGCATACATACTTGCTCTCCTTTACCCAGATAGGATCTTGGGAGTTGTAACACTAGGAGTGCCATACATACCAGCTTCAAGTCGTCCCAATTTCACAGAATCCCTCCCTGAAGGCTTCTACATCTCAAGATTTCAAGTAGGCATTACTTGCTTTTGTAATCAGTTCAGTTACTTTACTAGCATTTACTTGCTTGTAGCTAGCCCTGAGCCAGTGACAATCTCTATGATATATAGGAACCAGGCAGGGCTGAAGCTGATTTCAGGCGCTTTGATGGGACTACAGTTTTTCGGAATATTTACATCCTTTTTTCCAGTAGTGAAATTCCAATAGCTGCAGAAAACCAGGAGATCATGGACTTGGCTGAGCCCTCTACACCTCTTCCTCCTTGGCTCTCTGAGGAAGATCTTAAAGCATATGGAGCTTCATATGAGAGGACAGGTTTCCAAACTGCATTGCAGATCACATATAGGTAAAACAACAATCTTGATAACTAGACTAAGTTGCAGCAGACACTTGATACTAGTTTCTGACTTCAATTCATGTACTTGACAGGTCCAAGTCAGACGACATGGGCATAACAGAGCTACTTGTTAAAGTTCCGGTGCTTGTTATAATCGCACAGAAGGATTACTATCTGAAATTTCCGGGGATAGAGGACTGTATAACCAGTGGAAAGGTGAAAAAGTTTACATCTGATTTGGAGCTTGTCTACATGCCTGGAGGAACACATTTTGCTCAAGAACAATTTCCTGACCAGTTCAATCAGCTGATGCTCACTTTCCTCAAAAAGCACATCTGATTTCCAGAGATGAGATGTTATGTTATGATTTTGGAAAATTATGTGAACTCTATGGGGTATTATCATGTGAAAGATATAATAATCTGCTGTGTGGCATTTAATTTTCTGAATTACTAAAAAAGGCAATACTCTCATTTTGAAGTCCATTGCAAAAAAAGTGTAGGGGTTTGAATTCCGATGTGGCTGTAATTGTTCTTTTCCGATCACCATCAGAGTTCCTTTTCGAACCCCAATGTAATGCTGAGTGGGGAAGTTGATGGTTTTACTGTTCAAGTAAGCTAAGTTTAACTAAAATCCACTGTTTCTGATTTGGTCTGTGAATTCTACGTTTTCTGGGATGACTGCAATATAACTAACAGTGGAAGAGTTTGCTACAACATACATGTACACTGCACAAAACAGAAACGAGATATTTTCATTTCGTTTTATCATCTATTGTATACAAGCAGATCTCTCTTAACTGCTACAAGATGGTAAAAAGACGAAAAAAAGATACAAAAGAATAGCTAACGGGGAACAAAAGAGAAAAGATAAAAGCACTGCACCAGCCAAAAAGGCCTGTGATCAGTTCAATACAATGTGCAGCTGAAATTCAAAGCCTATAGGAGTAGTGGAGTGTAATGCGAACTACAATTTATCTGAATGAAAGGCCAAATCTGTACAGGATCTCCATCTCTGAAGCTCTCATCGTATCCTACATGATTCAATTACTTCGCTTACGACTTTATGAGTCTCCGGTGAGATCATGTTTAATGTCAAGTGAAATGCCTGAATAAGGGAAAAAAGGTACATAATAATCAGATGAGAAATACGACTTATTATCTATGTACAGCATCCAAATATGTAAAACATCTACAAGAGATGCATCAAGTTCAGGCTTTGTATCATGAGAAAATTAGAAGTCAAATACATACCACAAATCTGTCCAATACAGGTACTAGAATAGCAAGGTTGCGATCTGGGAGACAGTCAGCAATGGCATCGCGTACACACTTACTGAAGTCAAAAACAAATAAATTGTGAGCAAACAAGAGCCTACAGTTTCCAGAAAATGATGCAGTGAAAAAAGTAAGAGGGAAAAACCCAACCTTTCGGTTGAAAGGAATGCTAAAAGCAGGGCAGCATAAGCTTCTACTATCATTTTCTCAGCTTCTTGTTCTCCTTGCAACACAGCTGCCTCATCATCCTGTAGAATACATTATGTTCACAATAAGAACTTAAGAAGACAAATATAATCAGATAACTTCTCTCTATCATTGTAGAAATCGTATTTATATATATATATATATATATATATATATTTTCAATTTCTATTACATTCATAATCTCCATAAAATCATATTAGCAATTTCCATAGACAATGTAAGCATGTCACTCACTGGCAAAACTTTTCCTTCTTCAGATCCCTCGCCTGCACCTTGGTTAGCTAGGAATATAGAACATATTAGCAGAATAAAATCCTTGTGACTTTCCTCTTCAAACCCATCAGATATAGGCAAGTGAACACTGACTGCAGCAAGCCGTGATCTGTCCAAAGAGCACTATAATGAATTACCGGAAGTGCAACAAAACACTAGGGTATTCTACTTAGTAAATCTGGAAATTGACTTTCAAAATTCTACTTTGGGGTATAACTGGTCTTATGGGAACAATCATAAAGAAAATATAACTGCAGTCAGCAACTTAAAAAAATAAAATAATGCTTTCTTTCCGACTTCGTAAGTCCATCTGGCATCTGTCTATTAGATTACTACTATGAATCATCACCATGGGCAACAAAACACTATGGCGTGTCCCAATTAGTCTATAAGGCAATGTTACATTTAACTCATAACATTTGAAAATAGATTTGAAATTCCCTCTAAGATTTTTATATGAACCCAACACCAGTTCCAAGCACAGTACCACAGCAAATGATATCATAATATAAAGAACTGAGCAGAATAAAGAAGTCAAACTAACCTGTTTTGACCATCTTTCTCAACCAAGTTTACAAGCAGGCCCAAAATAGCTACAAGAAAATCTAGCTCTTGATCAGTAAGATGTCTACCATTCTGATTGTCCATTTCAATGCTTGAAGTATTGCCATTTCTCTCACTGAAGGGAGATGAGAATGAAGGGAAGTGGCTAGCAATCAAGGAAGACATGGTCTCCAGTCCTCCATTTGAAGCAATTTGCTGACAACCAACAGGATTCTCATTTGCTAAGTTCATCAGAACCTGCCACGAAAAATATATGAGCTTTACATTTCAGTCTTTCCTCCTGTATATGTGATGCTGAATCATCATAGTTCCCACTATGGACTCAATCTCCTCTATGAGAGAACCAAGACAGGGTTTCAAATAATAAAGGTCACGCAGGGAATAAATCCATAAGGACTCAATACCCTCTATGAGAAAGAACCAAGACAGGGTTTCAAATAATAAAGGTCATGCAGGGAATAAATCCATAAGATAAGTTATGGTTCAGATATAAGAAGAAGATCACACAATTACCTTGACAGCAGTAAGAAGGCAGTCAGCTAAAAGACTGGAACCCTCTTTACAAACAGCACCCGCATTGGACGTCTCCGGCATGTCATGGTCTTCCCCAATACTCGATTCTGCTTGGCTCATAATCAGTTGCAACTGGCAATCATCGTCAAGTTCTCTGTAAGCTTCTCCATTTTTTCGCGTTCGAGAAGTCTTTTTCTTGCCAGATAATATGTCCCACTGAGAAGGTTCAATATCATCTTCATCAAATGCAAAAGGATCTTGACTCTCCTGTGAAAGGTCAACTTTAGAATCTTCAGAAATATAGGATTTCTGACTGAGACGGGCATCCTCACTGGGACAATAGCTAAATGCAAAAGGATCTTGGCTCTCCTCCAAAAGATCATTTTTAGAGTTTTTCGAAGTATAGGATCTCTGACTCAGTCCAGCATCCTCACCAGAACCATAGCTAAATGCAAAAGGATCTTGGCTCTCCTCCAAAAGATCAATTTTAGAGTTTTTACAAGTATAGGATCTTTGACTGAAACCAGTATCCTTGCGTGAACCATAGTTAATCGTTCGTGTTCCCCCACTTAAAAGGCTTGCTGTACCATTAGATGAGCCATTTCTGGAAGAACTAAGTCTTGTCTTCAATGAATAGGTGTCATTCATAGACGTGCTGGTAGTTTCTGAACTGGATATAGAATACACGAAGCGAGAAGTGGAGGCCAATCCATTGCTCTGACATTTTTGGGAACTTTTCTCAAGATTATATTCATTCCCATTAAGAAGATTATGAGACTTGTCATCATTGGAAGTAACAGACACACCATTTTGTAGATAAAGCCCTGCAGAAGAATGCCATTAAACAATAGAAACAAAAAACAATTAGGAAGTAGAATTCACTTCAGAAACTGTAAGTTACCTGATAGAATACTGATGGTACTTATAACAAGTTCTGTGAAAGATATGGGCTTTTCCATCGGATCCAACTTCCCTTTCATTTGTAGCAAGTGGCACTGGTACGGAAAAACAGATGTCAATATTTATTTCCCTATTTATAACTACTGAGAATCCAATATCATAAAGAGATAACAGGATAGCACTATTACACATGAGAGAGATAGTGAGTAGGTGTGGGAATCTAAATAACTTTTAACTATACCTGATTCTCTTTACTCAGGAATGTTGCATTTTCCATAATCTTCAAGCATTTCAAAAGCAGAAGCAGGTTCCGCACCATTTCGATTTCCTTTTCCCAAGTAGAAGGAGAATTACCTTTCAGCCAATCCTGGGTATAAATTTCTTGCACTTAGAAACAAAACTTGGCCACAATAATAATTGAATATCACAACCCTAAGGATTTGAATGAAATTATAGCCCATTTATTTATGTTAACTCCAAGTAAATAACCAGGACCCACAATCGATGATCAATAAGATGACAATATACAAGGGCAAACCTATTTCCGATTATTACTGTCCAAATTTCTATATCAAATCATGAAGCTAAAGAAAACCATATGTCTGTGACAAACCAATACATATACTCATGTATATTAGTAACATTTATATATTGCCATTCTTTCCACTATTATATTTGCAGAGAAATATGATATAGTTCACCACTGACGTTCATAAAATAATTTACTAGTAACAATTATCTCTGAAAACTGTTTGAAGCATTATGGTTCCTTAATATCTTACACTAACCTAAGCCGTTTCAGTTCCGATATGAAATAAAGCAGACAATGAGATAAAATAAACATACAAGCTCATACCTCCATTTTAGAATGGCAACTCATTGACACCTCAAAGACTGCATCAAGGCCTCCAAGCTCTCGTAATTTTTCCTTAAAGTTGCCCCCAGCCTGCCTTACTGTACCAGTTGTTTCTGAATGCGGTCCATTTAATACAAAGAAGAAATCAGTGATTAAAGTAAAGGACAAAACAAAGTATATTCATGATGTAAAATTAAAAATATGGATGAAGGTTGACCAACTTATCCTAATCCCAGTATTAGAAAGGAAGACCTTGAATATTTATTTAATTATTTGAAAGTCCTCAGGAATATCAGACCTTGCGGTGGATAGCTATAATACTATAAAGAAATTATATCCAAAAGATCCCCTGAAGTATGTGTTACAGAATTTAACATCTAACTTATAGACTAATATATCTAGTAAATAACTCCATGATTGAATCAATTCACTCTTTTCCACCTATGGGGTAGTATTTCATCTTATTTGGCCTAGAATGCTCATGCAAAAGGAAAATGGCCAATGCTTTAGCTACTGATATAATAAACTACAGTAATTTAAGATAACGAGACAGTCATCAGCTTTAAAATATAGAAACAAACCTTCAAGAGAAATAGTAGATAAGCAAGCTTTCTCCATTGTAAGCAAAGCTATCCATTTGGGGCTTAATTCAGGCATGCTCATTTCACCATCATCAGCAGAACTTGGTTTCATTTCCTTGCAAGTAACAAGGATCTCATGTACTTTGGAAAGAATAGCAGCCGAGCTGGAGTCTATTATTTTTGGTGCAAAATGCGAGCTGTCAGCACTCAAACGCAACGCTAGAAGCTTTCGTCCGATTTTTGGTGCTGTATCTTCAGTAATGCTTGAGACAATTGGTTTGCAGAACCTAATCAAAAACTTAATAGAGCTTGGTGATTCCAAGAGAGGATCATCCTGCCCCTGCAATAGTGAAATGTGACAAGCTTTCAGAATTATCATTGAAGAAACAAAGCTTAACTTTATCAAAATTAAAACTTGAACAGATATTCCTGACCGACTTACCTCACATGTCAAAACATAGAAAATAGTTGCAGCAGCCAGATCGCTAGGTGTATCATCAAAATTAAGACCCAATATAGCCTCAATTATCGTTTTCGCCATCCTGACAACACAATTCACTTCATATCAGTACATACCCCAGAAAAGCACACTGACAATTTCGACCAAGAACAATAACAACCCAAACACTTGGTACAGAAACAACTTATAGTAGGTAGTCATAACAGAGTTCCAAGCATAGTTGATCAAACACATTGACACACTGTCATGTAAACAACGCATTTTTCCCTACAATCAAGATCACTCGAAAACCCCACACTACATGGAAACCAATCGAGAACTGCTTCATCTTATTCTTAGTACACCAACAACCCACAGTAGGTAGTTATAACAGAGTTCTACGCATAGTGGATCAAACACAAGTACTTCTAATACATTCTCAATCAAGATCACTTCAAAACCCCACACCACATCTCAAACCAATCAAGATCCAAATGTTTAACAGATAGTAAAATCAAGATTAACCTGAAACCAACATTACCATTTCACAGAGTAAAAATGAACCAAATTCAACACAATCCCATTACCAAAGTTGAAATTTTGAGTGTTTAAACCGAGCAAGAACCTACCCCTGAGTCCTCAAAAGCCGTCTCTGTTGAGAAGTAGCACAAATCCCCAACAAGGACAACAAGCTCGCCCTTCTGATCCTCACCGGTTGACCTTTCCTCAGCCCATCCAGCGCGAAATTGACCTCGTCAACGTGCTCCATCATCTCCCCAAACTCCTGCGCCTCCATCAACGTCGCCGTCGCCGCCGCCGCCGCCGCGGCCTTCCTCGCTTTCTTCGCCCTCCTCAAAACGTCGCCGTTTCCCGCCTTGGGCCTTTTAAGCGAATCGAACTGCGACGACGAGTCTTGCGACGACGAAGACGAGAAATTGAAATTGAATTGGGGGACGGTGTCCTGGGAGAGAGAGATTCCGAACGGGTCGGCGCTGACGTCATCGTCGTCGTCACCGCGGACGGCGTCGTTTAGGGTCGAGTCGGAGTAAGTCCTGGAGAGGCCCCCTCCTCCTCCCTTGCGGCGGCCGTAGGTCCTCACAATCATCGCTACGGCGCCGTTTTGCTATTGGGTTGAGATGGGCATGGTTTTTCAAAGATTTGTAATTGGAGGGTAGAATTGGAATTAGAAAAAAATTGGGGAGGGATTTGATGATCCTGAGCTGAAAGAAAGAATGAGACAATTTGGGGGTTTTTGGATTTGAAAGACTCGGAGAGAGGACTGTGGAATTCAGTGCCTTTTACCCTTTTGGGTTTTTGTATTTTCTCGATTATATCTTAGAACGGGGGTGTTTTGGTCATTTTGGGTTAGGAGGCTTTCGGATCTGTTCGTTACTGGCAGAGCAGAGAGCGAGTACGAGGCGCATGTCGTTTGCTGCTTTTGGGATGTTGGGGTTTGACGTTAACGGCCGGAAACGGAAAGGAATGGCTGCGTTCTGATAACGGAATATGGCTCAGTTTACTGAATCCCTCGGAGCTATTGTGTCACATAGTCTATGTGTCATTTTGATAGGAAGGTAATTAGGCCAGAATGAAAAACTAGGTAATTAAAAGACTTGCATTCCTTGCTTGCCTCCTTGAGGCTCTTCAATACATATATATGGTTGCTCCTCTTACAAAGAGAAAGGAGCAGGGACGCCCTAACCGGAAAGAGACAAGGAAACATTCACGGAGAAAGAAGACAACAGTTTGGGAGTGGTGGCAGTGGAGTTCTAAGCAGAAGTGCTCTTGTGCTTGAGTTGCAGGTTTTTGGCTGGATGGAGATGGAGTGGGCCTGAGAGGTAATTGGGCCTAGGCATCAGGATTAACCCCAACAAGTCCTCCCCCCATGAGAACAAGCTTGCCCTCAAGCTTGGAAGCCCGGAAAGGTAGAGGCGATGTATTGAGCCTCTTCCCATGTCGCGCCTTCCCGAGGTAGTCCTGCCCAGGCGATGAGCCATTTGGTGATGGGTCTGCGGCGTTTGGTCACCACCTGCATATCCAGAATGCGCTCAGGTCGTGGCTCAATGACGCCATTCTTGTCAAAGTGAGGTAGAGTAGCCGTGATGGAAGCCCGGTCACCGATCCGACTCTTCAGCAGCGAGACATGAAAAACCGGGTGGAGTTTGCAGGATTCCGGCAGACGGAGCCGATACGCTACCTTGCCAATTTTGGCTTCGATTTGGAAAAGTCCATAGAAACGAGGGGCTAGCTTCTAGCTTGGGCGGTGAATGAGGGATTTCTGTCTGTAGGGATGGAGTTTGAGAAACACCCACTCATCCACTTCAAAAGAGCGCTCAGTTCTGTGTTTGTCTTGGTGTTGCTTCATTCTGTTTTGGGTTATGAAGAGGTGGGATTTCAAGTCCCGGAGTAATTCGTCGCAAGTCTTGAGCCTGGCATCAACATCATCATTGGCGGTGGATCCCGGAAGGTATGTAGAGAGTGCTGGTGGTGGGTAGCCATACACTGCCTGGAAAGGGCTCATGTCAATGGCAAAGTGGTAGGTGGAATTGTACCACCATTCGGCCCAGTGAAGCAGGTTAGCCCACGAGTGAGGTTTGTCCGTGACGAAGCAGCATAGGTAGTGCTCCAGGGTCCGATTGAGCACCTCCGATTGGCCATTGGTCTGAGGGTGGTAAGCCGAGCTGCGGCAGAGTCGAGTGCCTTGAAGTTTGAAGAAATGCTCCCAGAAGTTGGAGATGAAAATGCGGTCGCGGTCACTGACTATTGATTTGGGCATGTCGTGCAGTCGGAACACTTCCCTGGTGAATATCTCAGCAATCTGGGTAGCAGTGTAGGGATGAGACACTGCGATGAAGTGGCCATATTTGGACAGTCTATCCACAACTACCAGGATTGATGTCTTGTCCTCTGAGCTTGGCAATCCATCAATAAAATCTATGGCGATGTCCAGCCAAACGTTTTCGGGTATAGGGAGGGGTTGGAGAAGACCTGAAGGATGTGAAGCTTCGTAATTGACACGCTGACATTGATCACAAGAAGCGACATAGCGTTTTACATCTCGGCGGATGCCCGACCATGCGAAGTTACGCGTGATGCGTTTGAGAGTACGAAGAAATCCTGAGTGCCCTGCGGCGAGGGTGGAGTGGTACTCAAACAGCAGCTTGTCGCGCCAATCCGAAGTGGGAGGGACATATATACGGTCTTTGTAGAGTAGGCGGCCATTGTGTAGATGAAAACGCTTCTTGGTTTCTTGGCCTGCTTCCAAGGCGGCGATGATGGCGCTGGTTTCAGGGTCCGCTTTGCAGCACTTGTCGATGGCAGCGACACAATCAAATGTGGGTGTGGAGAAGCTCTGGATGCTGCATCGTGGCGCCTAGAGAGTGTATCCGGGACTGTGTTGAGGTGCCCTGCACGGTACTTCACCGTATAGTCGTAGCCCAAAAGCTTGGAAATCCACTTGTGTTGTGCTGGGGTGTTGATGTGTTGGGTGAGCATGTGAATGAGGGGTTGGTGATCTGTGATAATGGTGAAATGGTGCCCAATCAGGTAATGACGCCACTTGGTCACTGCTTGCAGTACAGCGATCAGTTCCTTCTCATAAGTTGATAAAGCCTGGTTTCTTGGGGATAAGGGTCTGCTAAGAAACTCCACCGGGTGTTTGTTCTGTGTAAGTACTGCTCCAATACCCTGACCACTAGCATCTGTTTCGATATAGAATTCTTCATTGAAGTTTGGCATGGCCAGCACAGGAGTTGTGGTGATAGCAGCCTTGAGGGCTGTGAAAGCTGTCTCAGCCTCGAGTGTCCAAATGAAATTTTCCTTCTTGAGCGTGTTGTGTAGTGGTTGCGATTTGATGGAGTAGTCCTTGACAAATCGTCGGTAATATCTTGTCAAGCCGAGGTATCCCCGAAGTGTTTTGATTGAGGAGGGTTTGGGCCACTGCAAAATGGATTGAACCTTTTCAGGATCCATGGAGACACCCTGGGCGGAGATGATATGCCCCAAATATGGAATGTTGTCCTGGGCAAATTGGCATTTGGATGGATTCACCTGCAGCTTGTTGGCCTGCAGAATTAGTAAGACTTGTTCCAAATGTTGTAAGTGGGATTCAAAGTCCTTACTGAAGATGAGAATGTCATCGAAGAACACGAGGACACATTTGCAAAGCAAAGCACGTAAAAGGATATTCATAAGTGCCTGAAAAGATGAGGGTGCGTTTGAAAGTCCGAAAGGCATTACCACGAACTCATAGTGACCTTCATGAGTACAGAAAGCAGTTTTGAAGATATCATCCTCAAACATGCGAAGTTGGTGATACCTAGAGCGGAGGTCCAACTTGGTATAAATGGTTGAGCCATGAAACTCGTCAAACAATTTCTCCACTATCGAAATCGGGAAGCAGTCCTTGATTGTGGCCGCGTTCAATTCCCGGTAGTCTAGACAAAACCGCCAAGTGCCCTCCTTCTTGCGCACCAACAGGACCGGGGAGGAGAATGGGATGTTGCTGGGCCGGATAATGCCCTGGGACAGCATGTCTGCGACTTGGTTCTCAATCTCCGTTTTCTGGGAGTGTGCGTATTTGTAGGGACGCACGTTGATTGGGCCTGTGTTTGGTTTTAAGGGTATCTTATGGTCAAATGGGCGGGGAGGTGGAAGGCCCTGTGGTGGCAGGAACACCGAATTAAATTTGGTTAATAGGCTGGAGATTTGGGGGTGTTGGTCACGAATTGTAGGCTCAGGTGTGATGGAGCAAAGGGTGGGTAACGGGTTCAAATGCTCGGAAGGAATGAGGTCGAGGATATCCGCAGGATCAATAGTGCGATTGGGGTTGGAATGTCTGCCCCTCAGCACGTGGCGTTGCCCATTCGCCATGAACACCATGATCTTGTCCAGGAAGTGCCACCCGATGAAGCCTAAGGTGTCGAACCACTGGGCTCCAAGGACTAGATCACAACCTGCTACTGGAAGTAGTAGAAAGGAGTCAGTGAACTCATAACCTTGAGCACAAACTGTAATATCATGAGCAATGCCACAAGGGGTGAGAGCTACTGGAAGTAGTAGAAAGGAGTCAGTGAACTCATAACCTTTGGCTCGGCGTTCTCTCTGCTCTACAGGACTGAGGTGGCGGAAGTGTGAGGGTTTGGAGCTGGTGAGTTGGGGTGGGTTGGTGTTTGGAGTGGTGGTTCGACCTAAGGATGTGTTGGGAGCTGAGGCTTTGAAATTGGGGTTACTGGTGGGGGAGTGAGGGTTGTATTGGCTTCTCTGGTAAGAGTAAGGCTGGGATGGACGACGGTTTGGGAGGTTTTGTCTGAGCTCAAGGTTTCTGGTCTCGTATAAGCGTGCGAGACGTTGTGCCTCCTCAAGAGTGCGGGGGTTGTGAGCCCGGATGTCGTGTCATAATTCAGCCCTTAGTCCTGCGATGAACATGTGCAGCAGCTCCTGGTTAAGCCAATCTGATGCACGACACGAAAGTTTGGTGAATGTTGTGATGAATTCGTCGACCCCATTGGTTTGTTGTAGGTGAGACAGCGCCCTCTTGATATTTGAAAGTGACCCTGCTTCGAAACGGGATGTGAGAGCTGCCACAAAGTCCTCCCAGGTGGCGTGGGGGTCGGAACTCGAAGGAGTTCGTCCATAACGCAATGTCAGGACCGAAATGGAGAGCGGCCATTTGAATTCGGTCGTACTCGGACACATGGTTGACTCGTAAGTACCTCTTCGCCATGGCCAGCCAGCCGTAGACGTCGTCACCGTTGAAACGAGGTAAGTCGACTTTCGGAGGTCAGTAGGGGGGGTCGTTGTGATGTGGTCTGGGTGGTTGTCCTTCGAACGCAAGGAAATCATTATGATTTGGGGGTGGGGAGGGTGGTGGCGGTGGTCCGTTGGGGAAAAGTTGTTGTCTGTGGGGCGTAAAGGACATGGAGGGCCGGGTTTGTTGGATAGGTGGTGGGGTGAGCTGGAAATGGGGTTGGGATGAAGAGTGGATTGGGTTTCGACTTATATTAGGGTGTTGGTGAGAGGCAGAGGGCTGGTGTGGTGGATGTGTGAACATGGTGGCCAGGGGATGGGGAAGAGTAAGGTGGGGAGTGTTTGGGGTTGGAGTATAGGACCCAATTGTGAGTAGTGTGGTGGTTATTTTGGTAGGTGACACTGTTTCGGCAACCGGTGTGTGCTGGGTGTGGAGAGGAAAACCCAGTGTGTTGTCGGCCGCCGAGGATGGTGTTGCTGCTGCTGTGGCCGGGGTTGGCGAGGGTGGTTGAGCGCCCCAATGATTCAGTACGTCGTTCTGGAAAGCTGCGAATTGGTGGGTCTGGAAGGTTTGAGTTCGAGCGATGGCTGCCATGGTGTGCTGAATATCCTCGCTTTGTTGTTAGAGGCTATCGATGGCTGCCTGGAAAGTGGTGAGATGGTCCGTGGAGATGGCGTAGGAGTTGTGTATGGTGTGGAGGTGGTGGTGGTGCCGGGAAGGGTGGGTACATGGTTGTCCGGTTGAGGGTGAGAGGGTTGGGTGTTTTGAGTGCCATGCATCAGAGCCTGGCTGTGATACCAGATGATAGGAAGGTAATTAGGACAAAATGAAAAACTAGGTAATTAAAAGACTTTCATTCCTTGCTTGCCTCCTTGAGGCTCTTCAATACATATATATGGTTGCTGCTCTTACAAAGAGAAAGGAGCAGAGACCGCCCTAACTGGAAAGAGACAAGGAAACATTCACTGAGAAAGAAGACACCAGTTTGGAAGTGGTGGTAGTGGAGTTCTGAGCATAAGTGCTCTTGTGCTTGAGTTGCAGGTTTTTGGCTGGATGGAGATGGAGTGGGCCTGAGAGGTAATTGGGCCTAGGCATCAGGATTAACCCCAACACATTTACAGTACTCATGAAATAATCTTATACATTATATTTTTAAGCAAATGGTAAGTAACAATAGAAGGCATACTTGTTTGTATCCACTTGTAGCATTCTTTGTATATATTTGCAAGGATTTTTCTATTGGGTTCCCTCGCCGAGTTGCATTATTCAACGTTCCGAAAGAGAATAATTAACAATGTTCGAGTGTGAGTTACCATTTTACTAGAATTATCTATGTCCTAAAAGAATCGTTAAAATTTCCAAATATTAATTCAATTGTCATATGAAAATAAAAGAATTCATTGTAGGATTCGAAGCAAAACTAACAAAAAATTCATTTTGTACAATGTTGGGTTTCTAAATTGTTCAGTACCCAATTTATTTTTCTCGTTACATATTAGGCAATCTAATAGATTTATACAAAATTCATATATTATGGCATAGCAAGTAGAATTACTAGTTAAATACTATATATGGTATTTGTATGTTTCTGAGTATTCAAATATTTTAGCATCTACTTTATTTTTTTCATTTGACTTTTGGTTTACTATAAAGTCTAGATCATGATCTACTAGCATCCTTATCGCCATCATCGACGTCTAACTTGGCAAGCTTGCTATGGGATATTACAATGTAGATGCGAAAATATTCAATCTAGTTTAACTGTACAATATATGTAACTAATAAATGATAAGAATTGGTAAATTAAACGAGACCAGCAACCGATGAAGTTTGTAGTTCTTCACTTCTTTGCTTTTTATATTCCTTTGCGCCTATAATTTTACATGCAACCTACCGTGAGCAACTCCATCAATAAAATCATTTTCTTTAGCTAGCATACTTGTGTAATGCTTAAATATACCAGTCTTGCTCATACTGTGTGACATGGTTTTTTCTTTCTTTCTTCACACTGACAGTTTAAGAGACGTAAGGGCTATACAATTTTGAACTTTTACTATGTTAAACTAACAAGTACAACATAACAAAACTTACAAACTTACAGACCCATAAACTGAGACAGAAAACAAGGATAACAAACACAATTGGGTTTCACCGTCCTTATTTTCCCTGATTCACCACCAGACGACCCAAATCAGGTAATGGATACCGGCGATGGGATCGCGCGAGTTGGCGCCGCAGCTGGTAGCGTAATTAGTGTTAAGGGTGGAGGGTGGATGCCGAGAGTGAAAGATGAGAGGCAATAAACTCATTCTGCTGCATTATTACGGTTTTGCTTCAGCTTGAAACCAAGGGGTCGAATAATCAAATGTTGCTCATGCAGCTTTCTCATTTGAAGGAACCGATCATGGACAATTAGTAGATCAAAGGTTAAGCTCTAGCAGTTTAAGCAACTAATTTGCATCATATTATAACCTTCTAAAGCTCAATTCCATTGCATTCAAGAAAGAAAATAGATTAGAAATAAGTTCTTGTTATGTCCTTTTTCAGTGCAACAAAGAGTAGTAATGTCTGATGAAAACTTGATTTTCATTATTTGATGAAACACATAGATATCCAAATCAACTAAACGATGAGACTGAAATATGTACCAGCCAGAAATAAAATCAAGTGTTCATCTTTCAACAAAAGACCATAAGCTTTAAACTTGACACAAATATGACACTGTGAAGTTATATATCACATCATACGAGGAAAACAAAGGAGCAAAAGAATAAAAACAAAGAGACGGAGGAAATAAAAAGTTAAAAACCTAGCATGCAACTCTCTAGCTAGCTCAGAGAGTATAGTTTTTCTCATTGCTCCCACTGATATGACGCTCTCTATAAGATATCATTCCACAATGCATCAATGTCTCACCCAAGACAATTCCTATCTTCATGCCGGCAATCACAAAAGCTCCCTTCCAAGAATCAGGTAACCATCGAAGTCCAAACATGTTTGTTTTTTTCTTTACTAATTGAAACACTTTGAACCTGGTGGTCTTTAGTTCTTCTTCATATTGTTGGAGTTCACCTTCCACTGATGCCGCAAATTTGTCCACCAAAGCCTTGAGATCATGTCGTCGGTGTATGAAGTGAAATCTCAAAATGTTAATTTTCATGTCCAAACTCCATATTCCTCTGTAGAATCTTAAGTAATGATTGCTTATCTCCTGCAATGTCACCTCGTTCAAGTCCTCAGCTTCCAGTACAGCTAATATTTTTGAATTGTAGGCTTTAATATTCTTAAGATTTGTGCCTGCCAAATCCACCAGCGCTGAAATATCAATTTCCTCCCTATCAAATAATTTTAGTTTAGTTCTAGACTGTATCGGGGATACGAAGTAGTCTTCATACTTTTCTGCTGCCTCCCATGATGTCTTCATCGTTGCACGCCACAGATAAGCTATAAAGCAAATGTCTTCATTCTTAAAGAAATAATATCGACGAGCCTTTAGCGTCTCCATGGCCTTCAATTTCCCTTTATCAATTTTATCAGACTGGGAAACACGAAAGCTTTTCATCCCCTTCACAAAATTGATTTCTTCTAAGTCAACAAGGACCTTCCATTGAACTGCTTTCAAATACTCGACTGGTACTTCCAAAATCTCAGAATATTGGTCATGATTACTCCCATGACTTACTTTCTTCTCCATTGTTGATCAATGTTAACTGAATACACAATCATAGTCAAGAATCAAGTCTAATTGCATACATATATGTAACCAATACCTTCTCATACCATCACAAATAAAAATCAACGAGGGCCATTAGATCAAATTCGAGCAAATTTTTCAAACCTTTACGACAAGGTATTATAGAGAACATAACTAAAGAAAATAAACCAATACAGGCTGGAAGTATAATCTCCACTATTATCTGGAGATTGCGCACAGGCTTGTTAAGCACAACATCTAATAGATCTCTACATGATTAGAACGTTGGGGCATGAATTTTGGAAAGAACCACATTGAGATTACATGAAACGAAAAAAGCCTAAAAGGGATAATATAAATTATGAAGAAGGTGAGTACTCACCAAACGAGAAAAGGCTGAATTCGACGGAAGAGATGCAGATCGAAAGAGACGGAAGAGGGACTGAGACTCTCGGCCTCAACTTGATGCGTTTGCAGAAGTATATCTGTATTAGAGATAATATACCTCTTATATAGACAGAAATCGTTTTAGCTTGATGGGTCCAGCACGGGGTACGGCCCGTTTATTTCCGAGTCCTGCACGGTTTGTTTTTTAATATACTAACCTCGTACCGACGTGTTATTGATCAGAAAAAACGTGGAATTTATGAGCTGTGTTGGAGATGCACCTTAATACAGTTTATTGCAAACACGGTTTATGAGCTGTGTTGCTGTTAAAACTCATTTTAAACCGTTTTTACGATAGAATTGTATCATTCTCAACTCCTTGAATCTGCAACTTAGGCTTAGTTTGGGACAGCTTTTGAGGCTGCTTTTGAGACTGCTTTAGCTTTTGGGATTAATATATGGCGTTTGGTAAAGTTTTTAAAAGCTGCTTTTGGCCAAAATAGCTTTCTCCAAAAGCTGAAATCGAAAAGCTAGAAAATAAAGCTTTGGAAAGCAGCTTTTGAAGAAAAACACAGAGCAAACAATG
Source organism: Potentilla sterilis (assembly GCA_963682095.1). NCBI lineage: Eukaryota > Viridiplantae > Streptophyta > Magnoliopsida > Rosales > Rosaceae > Potentilla > Potentilla sterilis. The sequence continues at coordinate 3,262,854 of OY821755.1, forward strand.
TTGTTCTAATGAATGCATTGTAGTTGCAATATTAATAGACTCTAATATATTTTGTGTAATGGTTCCATTTGATTATGGTGGAAAATACTTTGTCTAATATTTTAAATGAATTGTGTTTAATATTTAAGAATTATTCGTAAATCTTTTATTTGGTCCAAACAACTGGTCATACATTGGAAAAAAATTATACCAAAATAATTGCCGAAAACCATAGTCTATAATTTAGAGAAGTAATATTCATTTTAATAAAATTTTAAATATTTATGATTATTTTGGTAATTACACTCACTCAAAGTAAATCACTTTCTACTTCGAAGTTACCAAACACAAAAAATTATTTTTCGTTCTCACAGCACTTTTGAAAACAGTTTACCAAACACCTAAACTGCTTCCTCTCACAGCAAGTTCAAAAGCTATTTTGCTCACAGCTAATTCAAAAGCCATTTTGCTCACATCACAGCTGTCCCAAACTAAGCCTTACTCAGCTTCTTACGGTTTATGAGCTGTGTGATTTGCCGCTTGTTATGAAGATAAAGTAGAAGGCTTTGATGTCAATGAAGTCGTCTTGCTCATGGATATGGGTGTTCAGGAAGAAGAATAGCTTCTCTGATGTGGTATGATCTGCAATCTATTAATTTATATTTTTTTTATCATTGAGTTCAATTTTCGCAGAAGTCAGTGTGATTGAGTGTGCGTAATAGTCTTAGATGTTACTTAGGCAGGTAAAAAGAAGGGGGGGGGGGGGGGGGGGGGGGTGTGATTTAAGATAAAGCAGGTGTCGTTTATGGGAGGCATATATACAGTAATGTTGTTCATCGTGTAGATCCATCAATTATCAATATCAGGCTTATAAGGAGACGGAGGTAGATTAATCCATCTATTTTCTGAACTTAACCGTTATGTTAATATCTCTTTTGAAAGCAATGCTTCCCTTGTCTCAGTGGTCACTCTACTGATTACATTTTTTCTTCCCCAATTATCAGATGGAAGAAAAAATGCATCCCTATAATCAGGTAAATGCTAAGATACTTCTATGCAAATGATATTTTCTCACTTTGGCTCTTCTGTGTTTTGTAACACCTTAAAGTAAGGCTCATGAGTTCTTCATCATTGACTTATCAAATCACATTGAGAAACAGACTGGTTACAGTTCTTGCATGCTTGAGATGTTCAGATGTGGATCTATATATGTTTATTGCCTTCATTGTATTCTAAGGTGCTTGTTAGCATGATCATCTCTTCCTCACAGAATCAATCATGAGAGTAAATCTCTCCTCTGCATTCAACACTGAATTGTCAACCATGCTCAGATTGAGGATCTGTAATTACAGTCTTTATTGTAATTGATACCTTTCTATATTAGTTCATCATGTATAGCTATTTAACATGTAATATGTAATACGTTTTGAATCAATGGAAATACAATTCTACATGGTATCAGCCTAAAACGATTCTTACCTGTTCTTCTTCTTCCTTCTCCTTCTGCCTCCCCCATGGCCTCTTCTCTCACACAAAACACATCCCAATTCCCAAAACTCACTGCCGACAACTATCTTGTTTGGGTTCGTCTGATCCGTTCGTATCTCAATGGTGCTGACCTTTGGGGATATGTGGATGGATCTATTGCCCAACCATCTCCCACCACCACCATCTCAGCCACAGGGGATGCTACTGCCTCCACTGCTCCAAATCCCAAATATAAAGAGTGGTTCCTCATCGACCAACAAATTGTCACTCTTCTCACCACTTCCCTCACCGATGACATAGCCAAACTCACCATCGGCTGTGACACCTCCAAAGCTATTTGGGATTGTCTTGCCCGACACTTTTCTCAAGCTTCAATTGCCAGTGCCACTAGTCTCAAACTTCAATTGTTTGATCTTCAAAAGGGCACCCAGTCCATTGATGTGTATCTACGCCAGGCCAAGTCTATTGCCGACTCTCTGGCCTCCATCAATCAGCCTGTTTCCGACACCGACCTCGTCGTTGCCACTCTTCATGGCCTTGGCCCCGATTATCTGATGCTTCGGACTGCCCTGGCGCAAACCTCCCCTCTTCCTGACTTCACTGAACTTCGTGCCCGAATCTTGGCGTTTGAGGCTCAGCAGTCTCCCTCCACCCCGACGTCTGCTACAGCCCTCTTCCACCATACTTCCTCTTCGGCCACCTCGGGGCGCTTCAATCGCCGCTCCTTTTCTGGCAACGGTGGTACTAGCCGCAACTCCGGCAAAAACCGTCGATCCTCTGGCCAGCAGCAGTTCCGGCAGTCGAATCTCTCCCTGCCACCCCAGTTTCAGTTTCAGCCTTATATGGGCTCTTATACACCTGCTGCCCCTTGGGCTTCCCAGCAGCTTCGGCCCAATGGTCAACCTGGCATTCTTGGGCCTCCTCCTGGTCCACAATGGTGTCCCACTTGTATGTCCTCTCAACATGGACTGACTCAATGCCCTCATCGCTTTTCTGGTCCCAACGTTGCTCGTCCCTTTGCTGGTGCCCACTTTGCTCCACCCAGTGATCCGTTCTGGTACCCCGACACTGGTGCTACTCATCATATGACCTCCATGCCAGTCAATGATCCACAACATTATGGCGGCCCCCACAATGTTTTCATGGGAAACGGTGATACTATGCCTGTTTCTCACACTGGTACCCTTCCTCTGCCTTTGGGGGATTCCCAACTTTCACTTCGTAATGTCTTTCATATTCCATCTATTCGCAAAAATCTACTCTCCGTTGCTCGTTTCACTCAAGATAATCTAGTTTTCTTTCTCTTTGCTCCTAACTTTTATCAAATCTACTGGTTACGCACAGGTCGTTTATTATTTCAGGGCCCATGTAAGGATGGTCTCTACCCTCTTCCTGTGTCCAGTCTCCCTACTTCCCCTCCTCAAGCTCTTGCCACTGTGTCCTCCTCTCTTTGGCATACTCGTCTTGGTCACCCATCGTCGTCTGTTTTAAGTCACCTTGCATCTTCCCTTGGTTCCAAGTCTACTTTCACTTCCTTTTGTAATGAATGTGCACTTAGCAAGTCGCATCAATTACCATTTCATACGAATAAAGAATTTGCTTCCTCTCCTTTTTATATCATTCATAGTGATGTTTGGATGTCTCCTGTTACTTCTATTAGTGGATTTCAATACTATGTTGTTTTCACTGATGAGTACTCTCGTTTCACTTGGGTCTATCCTATGCGTCGCAAAAATGAGGTTCTCACTCACTTTCAGACACTTGTTGCGTTAATTCAAAATCTTTTTCAAGGTTCTGTCAAATTCCTCCAAAGCGACAACGGCACTGAATATGTTAATCGTGCTTTCTCCCATTTCTGTTTCTCTAAGGGCATCCAACAACGTTTTTCTTGCCCTCACACTCAGCAACAAAATGGTCTTGCAGAGCGCAAGCATCGTCACATAGTTTGTGTGGCTCGTTCTCTACTTCTCACATCCAATGTTCCTCAAAATCTATGGGTCGAAGCAATTCTTACTGCTGTCTACCTTATTAATATTCTTCCTACATCTACACTAAATTGGGACACACCTTACTATCGTCTTTATCACAGCTTTCCATCTTATTCTCATCTTCGTGTCTTCGGTTGTTCATGTTTTCCTCATCTTGGTGCTTATATCTCCAATAAATTGTCAAGTCGTAGTCTTGAGTGTGTTTTCCTCGGATATAGTCCTCACCATAAAGGCAATCGTTGCCTTCACCCATCTTTTGGTCGTGTCTATGTCTCCCGTCATGTCGTATTTAACGAAACTAGTTTTCCATATAAGTTTTTGCAGGTACAGACCACAGGCCCACTCGAATTTCTACATATTATCACCAACCCGGCCCAGGCCCAAATGTCAACTCCTTCAATCTCTACACCTGCTTCAACCACGTCTTCATCACTTCTCCTGCACAATTCTCGTTCCTCCCCTTCTCCAGTCGCCTCCACCGCGCCACCCACCACCACCGCACCACCCACCACCGACCGACTGCCTCTCTGTGTCTATCACCGCCGCCCTGGCCCTCTGCCCGTCTCCTCACCTCCGGTAGTCCTGCCCGAGCCCTCATCTTCTCTCCCTGGGTCCCCTGCTCCCGCTTCCCTCCCTGGTTCTCTGGCTCCGGCAGCCCCGGACCTGCCTTCCTCTGCCTTCGATTATGACGCCCCGGCCCCTGCCTCTCCTCCCCCAGCTGTCGCGGATTCCCCTCCCACAGCTGTCGCGGATGCTGCCTCAGCCCCTGTTGCGCCTGCTCCGGTGCCTGCTCCGGTCGCCGCCGCCGGTGCAGTCGATGCTGTTCCGCCCCCTCATCCCATGACCACTCGGCTGCGTGATGGCATCACCAAACCCAGACTTCTTTCTGATGGCACTGTAAGGTACCCGATTCCTAAAGCCCTTATCACTGTTCTTGATGCCATGGAACCTTCTTGCTACTCTCAGGCCTCCAAATTGCCTGAGTGGCGATCTGCTATGGTAGAGGAAATCAATGCACTATTGAAAAATCAGACATGGACCCTTGTTCCCTCATCTTCCTCTCAAAATATTGTCGGATGCAAGTGGGTGTTTCGAATTAAGCATCATCCTGATGGTTCGATAGATCGCTACAAAGCTCGTTTGGTTGCTAAAGGCTTTCACCAACGTCAGGGCAGTGACTATGACGAAACCTTCAGCCCAGTGATCAAACCCGCCACCATACGCACAGTTATTGCCGTTGTGGTTTCTCAGGGCTGGTCTCTTCGTCAACTTGACGTCAAGAACGCCTTTCTTCATGGGTTCCTTAATGAAGATGTTTATATGACTCAGCCTCCCGGCTTTGTGGATCCTGACCATCCGACGTATGTCTGCAAGCTTCACAAATCCCTCTATGGCCTCAAGCAAGCTCCGCGTGCGTGGTTCACTCGTATCAGTACTTTTCTTCTCTCGGCTGGTTTTCGTCAAAGTAAGGCAGACAATTCCCTTTTCATCTTTCACCATGGCACTCATACAATTTACCTGCTTCTGTATGTGGATGATATTGTTATCACTGGTAGTCATGATCAAGTCATTGAGAGTTTTATTGCTGCTCTTAGTCGAGGTTTCGACATCAAAGACTTGGGTCCCCTACACTACTTTCTTGGCTTACAGGTGACTTGTTCCTCTGCCGGTGTTCATGTTGATCAGCTGAAGTATGCTCATGATATCCTCAAGAAGTATGATCTTCTTCTCAGTCAGCCTGTCAGCACACCTATGACTACCAAACCGATTCTTTCGGTTACTGATGGTGATGTCCTTGCCAATCCTACCATCTTCAGTGAGCTTGTTGGTTCCCTTCAGTACCTCACCATTACACGCCCCGATATCTCCTATGCGGTGAATTCTGTGGCTCAGTTCATGTGTCAACCACGCACTACTCACCTTGTTGCTGCCAAGCGTATCTTACGCTACATCAAGGGGACTATCGATCATGGTCTCTCCTTTCGCCCACAACGCCAACCTGTCACCCTCTCTGCTTACTCTGATGCGGATTGGGCTGGCTGCCCCGACTCTCGTCGTTCCACCACCGGCTATCTCGTCTATCTTGGCTCTAGCTTAATTTCCTGGTGTTCCAAAAGGCAGCCCACAATTGCTCGTTCTAGTGCTGAGGCGGAATATCGTTCTCTTGCTCATGCCTCGGCTGAAACTACATGGTTAGCCTTTCTACTATACGAACTCGGTGTGCGCCTTACTTTTCCTGTTTCCCTTCATTGTGACAACCTTAGTGCCACGTATATGGCCTCCAATCCTGTATTCCATGCCCGCACCAAGCATATTGAGCTTGACTATCACTTTGTTCGGGAAAAAGTCGCACTTGGCAGCCATCGAGTTTGCTTTATTCCCTCCACTGATCAACCTGCTGATATTCTCACAAAACCACTTCACAAACATCGTCATCAGACATTCTTTCTCAAACTTGTTCGTCCTCGGCCGCTCAGTCTGCGGGGGGATGTTAGCATGATCATCTCTTCCTCACAGAATCAATCATGAGAGTAAATCTCTCCTCTGCATTCAACACTGAATTGTCAACCATGCTCAGATTGAGGATCTGTAATTACAGTCTTTATTGTAATTGATACCTTTCTATATTAGTTCATCATGTATAGCTATTTAACATGTAATCTGTAATACGTTTTGAATCAATGGAAATACAATTCTACAGTGCTCCTGATGCTTGCTTTCAGGAAATTCTTTGAGTTCCAGAGTGCTAGATGGTTTGCCTCGTGGCATAGTAAGAGCTAGGTCAGATATAGAGCTTAGGCCATTATGGCTGACTAGTTCAAAGTTACAGGTAATACTCTGATTGTCTTGTTGATAACTTTTTGTGTTTCTTTTGCATGTCTGCTTACTCTCTCGAACACCTAATGATGATTGCTAGACTGGTCCACTTTAATGGATACACAGAAGTTTGCAATTATTGTGCTGATGATGACTTGTCTGACTTGGGGTGGTTATTTTGATTCAGGTTAATTATAGCATTCACATTTTGATGGCTATGGCAGTTTGTATTAAGAAGGAAGATAGTGTTGGTGATATTGTGCAAAAGGTACTAACTGACATGCTTGACCTAAGAGTTTCGGCAAGAGAACTTTACGATCAGTCTTCCATTCATGGAGTGATGAGGCCAAACAAAGTGGTATGTTAGCAGTTGCATACTTGTATTCATGATTCTGTGAAATATTCTGGCATTAAGCAACTCTCTCTCTCTCTCTCTCTCTCTCTCTCTCTCTCTCTCTCTCTATATATATATATATATATATATATATATATATATTCATATACCTGCTCTTATGCTGATATTTTAGATCTGACCTTTAAGGAAGTCCTACTTTTGCTGTTCTTGGGTGTTCTCATTTCTCTTCTTTTTGGTCTTGATAGGTTGTTTGCAAAATGATTTCTACGTCCAGATGTTGTGTCCATTTATGATTACGTACACCTTGGGGAGGAAGATTTGGGGGGTGGGAATGTCAATCCAGAAAGGTACTATTCTGGTGTTATTTACCTTAATTACAAGTCATTTTAGAAAATTATTTGAATACATGCAACATCGATCAAAAGAAAAGATTATGATGTTGATGTCTCAAATTTTACAAATGTACTAATATTATAAACAATTTACACTGGGAGGGGGGAGGGGGCAATTGAATTCAAGATCAATACTCCATCATCACACTTGCTCGTACTTGAACATCTTTGTTAGGGACTATAAGTGGAACGTTGAAAGAGAGTTTATTTGTCTAAGTACTTGTACTTGGTTTGATAGGGGCAGCATTCGAAATTGTTTTCTAGCTATTATTAAGGATTTATACACCCTTTTGAAGACCTGTCAGTTCATATTCGATGCTGTCTCCCAGGTACCTTGAAATTGTGAGAGGAGCAGGACTGGAGATATCTCAGCCAGCTTTGCATCCAAATTCATGCCAAAAACTGGAGATAAACATCAAACGAATACAGTTTGTGCTAAAAAATAAATAAAAGGTTCCATTGAGGGTGGTTTCAGAAATCTTTTGGTTTTATACTTATAAAGCAATGTTCAATGTATGCAGAGGACTTCATAATAGCAGAGGCAGTGTGAAGTGTACAAAGGAAAGCCACGGACTACCCTGCACTGTGTGAGTTATCATTGATAATTACCTTCTCTGATAGTATTACTTTCTTTCTAAAAATTCATTCAGTCTAGGGGGTGATCCTTCTATTATTAAGGACTAGAATTTAAGATCTCCTCCTTTGACACCATGAGAAATTTGGTTGGTTTATCACATCCTAAATGTGGAAATTGACTGCTAGCACGTATACTAACACTTTGGGAGGGGGTGACTCGCACATGTAAGGGTATACAGAGTTTGGATCCGCCATATTGTTCTGTCTTGATACAGTGCTTAGCATCTGAGTTAATTGAGGCCTTTTTTTCTTTTCTTTTTTCTGCAATATTGCAGCACCGGATTCTTGGTTTATTTGTAACCCCTTTTCTCTTTACATGGGCAGCAAGTATACCTGTACTTACGGCGAAATGGTAAAGGTGCTGAAATGAGGCGGGAGAGAGGAAGACAAGTTGTGAGGGCAGCATTTTAAAGCAGCAAAACATGTATCCAGAAGAACAATAGTAGTACATTGATCTAGGTTATAGCTATAGGATTTGCGGATACGGATGTTTTGCTGGAGCTTTTATTTTTTGATTTGTGTCCTTGTGTACATGTTTGACAAGTTATTGAATTGCTACCTCTGTTAGTATATCAGAGTGATCTTGCTTTGTTAGCTATACGTTTTCTGCAGTAAAATTTCCTTGTAATTTCATCATAAGCACAACAATGTTAAACCCTTGATATTTCTGTACACAATCAATACAAAGATTCTTGACAGGGGCTTACATTACAAAGTTGAACATCCATCTTAAAATGTAGCCCTAGTAACAAAGAGTAGTGAATAACAACCTCACAGTGTTACCCCTACAGAATCCTAAGCCAATGAAGCTCAATGTGTAAGCTAAATCCTTACTAGCCCAGTCAAGAGGTTTAGAGTATGAACCATTACCTACTTACAGAATGGAATGAACAAATGCTGAAGAAGCCACATGGTTTTATTACCTACTACAGCAACCTCAGTGCTACCTCAGAGCCTAGAATGAGCCTGCCCCAAGTAGACGAGCAGCGCCTCGTTGACATCCAACTGGTTGTCCTCTTCTGCATTACCTTCTGCATTTGCCTCATCAGCATGAGCCTGCAGTCCTTCTTGCACCTCATCTTCCTCATCATTCTCCTCTCCATCTTCCTCATCAGTCTCCTCTTCATCTTCCTCATCATTCTCCTCTCCATCTTCCTCATCAGTCTCCTCTCCTTCCTTATCTTCATCACTCTCCTCTCCTTCCTTCTCTTCACTCTCCTCTCCTTCCTTCTCTTCACTCTTCTTTGGTTCTTCCTTCTCGCCACTCTTCTCCTCTTCAGACTCATCACCACTCTCCTCTTCAGACTCATCACCACTCTCCTCTTCAGACTCATCACCACTCTCATCTTCAGACTCATCGCCACTCTCCTTTGCTTCTTCCTGCTTCTCTCCACTCTTCTTCGCTTCATCCTCATCGCCACTATTCTCTTCTTTCTTCTCGCCACTCTGCTTTGCCTCAACGTCAGAAGCCTCAGCTCGCCAGCCAGCAAGAATTTGTGGTTGCCACAAGTTATATCCAACCGAGCTACCAGTACCGAGAGGTTCATCAATTTTGTTCTCCTTGCTGCAATTTTCCGACGCCGATGACGACGAGCTCGCAGATGCGGCGGTGGACATGGTTGCAAGGAGCTGGTCTGACTTCAAGGCAGTGGCACCGAGCTGTGGCTCGACACCTTGCTCGGCCGAGCTACCAGACGCCCCGGTGCAGACCGTCTCAGGGAGTGGTGTGCTTGGCTCGTCGGGACTGACCGAGACGGCGGCGAAGGAGGTCGAGGCTGTGGCACCGAGCGGTGGCTTGACAAGTTGCTCGTCGGAATCGGCCGAGCTACTAGACGAGGGGGGACTGACTCGGTTTAAGGCGGCGGCGAGGATGGACAAGGTGGAGACCGGTGGCTCGGCACCTTGTGTAAACAGTAATTGTACGATATTGCATAAATATAATTGTGATGAAGATTAACTCGCATTTAGAAATAAAACTCTTGAAAATAAACAATAAAGGTATGAATAGATACACAACCAATACCGAACAAATTTTCCAAGGTGGATTTGCAAAAGTCAAGTCGTGTGTGTCACACACTCTCCTTAAGACAACTACGCCGCCTCTACGGGTGCAAAAGGGCTCGTTGGCGCTCGTCTCCCAGGATACAATGACTAACAAATTCTTGGAGCTGCACTGCTACAAGAAAGTCTGCGAACCGGAAGTACCTCTTTCTATCACCAGAAAGTGAACAAGAACACAAGAGCAGAAGAGAGAGTTTGTGAGGAGAAGAGCTGATGCTTTTTGTTGGTGTTTCTAACTAGGGAATAGGAGGCCCTTTATATAGTGTGAGGAATGCTATGGCTTTTAAAGTCAGCAATGAATAGAGGGAACTCAAAGGCCATGTAACAACACAAATTAATCACCATGAATGGCTGAATAATTATGTGTTATAATGCTGGAAATTCAACAAGTTTTTCCAGCAGCTGAAGAGTCCAAAAAGAATCCGTGCAGGGTGCAAAAAGAAGCCTGCGTTCTGGAGCCCAAATCGGTGTTGCATTCGTGTCCGCAGGTCGCGCGGGCACACCCAAGTTTTTGGTGCTCCAAGCCGATATTTGCACCCCCCCCCTGCGCGTGAGAGTGTATAGTTTGTGTTAACACAACTATACCTCATAGGAGGATGATTCTATATAAGCCCTCTTTACTTTTCCCTTTAACCAATGTGGGACAAACTTAGTTTTCCCCATTTCACATAGCCAACTTTGGATGACAATTTTTCATTCATCCCAAAACCAAATTAGGCATATGAACACATGATCTTGTAGTCCTCATTATGGAGAATACAAATCCAAGTTCATTTCTCATTAATCATAAGTGTAACACACTTTAATTAATCCATTTAAATTTGGTTTTATAAATGGGTTTTAACCCATTTTTTCCAACACCTTCACTACCAGAAAAGGCGTCATAGCCGACGACGCCATCTCGTCGGCCGTTTCCATTAATTCGTCGGCTATAGTCATAGCCGACGAAGTATCGTCGGCTATTATCTCGTCGGGATTGCTCCGTCGGCTATAGTATAGCCGACGACACACGGGGTAAGTCGTCGGCTTATGAAACACCAGGTATAGCCGACGAAAAAAGCGTCGTCGGCTATACTTCGAACATTGCCGACGAGAAGATCGTCGGCTTTAAAAATTACGTAACTGCCCCTAACCCGAAGTATAGCCGACGACACTGTCGTCGGCTATCCGTCCGTTATAGCCGACGACACTATCGTCGGCCATACCAATCGCCGGTACCAGGAACGGCTTTTTTTGCCGGAAGCCGGGAGGGTATAGCCGACGACATATGTCATCTTCGTCGGCTATAACCGTTATAGCCGACGAAATTTGGTAAAAATCGTCGGCTATAACACTTATAGCCGACGAAATAATGCCAATATCGTCGGCTATAACCCCTAAATATTTAAAAAAATTAAAAAATTTAACTCGGGCCCAATTTCTCTTCGTCTTCGGGGGCTGCAGAAAATGCACAAACAAACATCCAAATATCCAACAAATATCCACATCAATCCATCCCTAATATCCTACATACTGTACAAATTAACCCACTATATCTACTCATCATCACCCCCTAAACGCGTAGCGTCGTCGACCGGATCGTTCGAGTTCCGGTGGCTATGGCTGTCCTGATCGGCTGGCGTACTCCGATGCGGGGGGGGAGTGGGGACGACGAACTGGGGCATCTGTGGCGGAGGCGGGGGCTGGAGTCCAGCCTGCTGGGCCTCCCAAGACTGCTGCATCCACCGGTACATCTCCGCCACAGATGCGTCTCTGGCCTGCTGCGCCGAAGCCTCCGCGGCCCTCGCCAACTCCGCCTGCTGGAGCGCCTCCACCGCCCTCGCCAACTCCGCCTGAGTCCTCTGCAGCTGCGTCTGCAAGTCTCCTCTCGTCGAAGCCGCACGCTGCGTGCTGGGATTGGCCGGCGTGAACTTGAGAACCCCATCTCCCGCCGCGCCTAGGCCTCTCTGGTAGAAGTAGTTGTTCCCCGTCCCTACCGCCGCGTGCATGATCTGAGAGGCCAAGCGCGGCTCAAGGGTGTCGATCGTGGAGGCAAACTCCGCGATCGCCTCGTCGGACGCCCCGTCTCCCAGAGTGTCTCGCGCGATCCCGAAGGTGATCGCGTCGGTCTCCGCATCTATTTCCGCCTAATTGACAAGAAAATATAATAAACGAATTAAAAAATATATATATAAATTAATTTCATGAAACATTTTTATTGAAGATGGACGAATACTTACCACTTGGTCGGGACGCCCCGGATAGATCTGCGCATGAATCCACGACAACGGCCTCAGCGGTCGGTCCCTCCTCGCCATCTCTGCCCACTGCCTCCAGGAGCGGGCGCCGCCGTGGTGGGGGTGCTCGTTCCTCCTGCGGTTGTCGCTGTTCGTCCGCGAGATTTTCTGTATTATAACAACAAACATATAAACGCAAATATAAATTAGTAACTAAATTAAAATATTAGGAACTAACCAAAATAAAATTAATAACTAATTTAGTTACTAACTAATTTAATTTAATTAGTAACTACTTAACTAACTAATTTAATTAGTAACTACTTAACTAACTAATTTAATTTAGTAACTAACTAACTTACTAACTACCTAATTTTATTTAATTTAATTTGATTTAATTTAGTAACGAACTAACTAACTATGTAACTAACCAACTGACTTAATTTAATAACTAATAACTAACTAACTAACTAATTAATTGAATTAAGTAACTACATAATTTAATTATTAAATAACATTAAAAAGTTATATACTACCAGGCTAAATTTTCTTACCGAGACCCTGTCGCTCCCGAAGTAGGCTACCAGCCATAGCCACTCGTACTCCCTGTACCGGAACTCGTGGGGGGTTGCAGCTCGCCCCAAGCGCTGCTCCACATGGTACGTCCTGTAGTGCGTGGACAGCTCGTTCTTCCACTCGGAGTACCTATATTAACAGAACACAACTGTTAGATATATATATTCGTACACTGCCAATAAATATATTTATACAAAAAAAAGCAAAACACATAACCTGTTCTTCAGCTGCTCGTCTCTCCACCAGTCCAAGGTAGGATGGACTCTAAACCATTGCTGCAACATTATAAATTAATTAGAAAATATTTTTATATAGTTATAAGGACTGAATTCATAATTGTTTATTTTCTATAATAAAAATCATATTTAACTCACCGACAGTGCATTGTACACTCGCGCCTTGATCTCATCGGGCACAGAGCCCCAGTCGGGCCACAACAGTGGGACCCTGTCCCGCACGAGCATGCCCGTCGCGTTGATGTACTTGGTGGTGGTGTCTCTCCGCTCAATCGGGCGTCCATCCTCACCGGGACCGGGCAGGATCTCTCTGATCCCACCGGCCAGCTCCCTCTCCAGGGTCGACATGTTCGCTGGCCCTCTGGTCCGTCTCGTCCCCGCGGGTTTATTGACGAGGACGCCTGTTAAAATGAACACATAGTTAAATAATTATTTAAACTAACTAATTAAATAATTAATTAAACAATCTAAATAATTAATTAAACTAACCAATTACCTGCGTCGTTGTACTGCTTGTCCTTCTCACGAACGGCCCACAGGCCGCGGCAGTCCTCTGAGTCGAAAGGACTGTAGAAGTAGGCCTCCTCCCAGGGAATCTCGTGGGGCCGGTCGTGCCTCCAAATCTGCCTCCCCCTGGCGTCGTACTCAGGGATGGCAGGGAGGAACTGGACCATGTACATCCCCGATGGCGGAGACATACGGGGCGTGGACCCTGAGGGGCCTGCTCCCCCTGACGGTGGGCCCCGTAGCTGTGGACGCTGTCGCTGTGGGGGGACAGGGAGCATCTCTGGAGGGTCCAGATCGGCGCGCGGTGGGGTCGGCTGCCGATCCTGGAACAGTGCTGAAGTGCACTGGGGTCTGGTGGCTCTGCGTCCTCCTCCGACACTCGAGTCAGGGCCCGCTCCCGTCGACTCATACGAGGAGCCCCCACGTGGATCGCTCGGCGTCAATCCCATCAACGTCTCCTCTCGTCGACTCATAGGCCGGCCTAGGCCCCGACGACCGCTGGATCCGCTCCCCCCACGGCTGGATCCTGCCTGAGCGTCGGGGTCGCTCTCGGTCCGTCTGCCAAGCCATCGGTCTACAAAGCGACGGTTTCCTGCACAATTAGTATATAAATTCCATAAATTGCACAAAAATTTCACAAAAAAATTAAAAACTTCATTCAATGTATATATACCTAAATATATTTATACCTAATTATATATATATATATTCCGAAATATAACACAAAATTCCTTAAATTTCACAAAAAAATAAAAAACTTTTTTAAATATATATATATACCTAATTATATATATACATAACTATATTTATACCTAAAGGTATATATATATACCTAAAAATTCTTGTTAATTCCTCAAAATTAAACAAAATTCCACACAATTCCATAAATTTCACACAAAAATAAAAAACTTCATTAAATGTATATATACCTAATTATATATATACCTAAATATATTTATACCTAATTATATATATATATATATATATATATATATATCCTCTTAAAAATTCCACAAAATTCCACAAAATTAACAAAAATTCCACAACATTAAAAAAATTTCCACAAACTTCCATATACGTAATTATATATATATATATATATATATATATATATATATATATATATATCCTTCACAAAATTCCACATAATTCCAAAAAATTAACAACAATTCCACAACATTCCATAAATTGCACAACAACCCTAAATTCCACATAATTTCACAAAAACCATAAAATTTCACAAAAATACCTAAATTCCACAAAATCACAAAATTCCACAAAATTAACAAAAACCCTAAATGAGGGAGAGGGGGACTACCTGACATGGTGGTGCGGCTAGGGGACGAGGACGGCGGTGCGGTGCGGCGGCGACGGCGGCTAGGGAAGGACGGCGCCGATCGGTTCGACTTCGGGTCGGGGAGGGCTCGGGAAGGCCGGGGACGGGGTGGGGAGGGGTGGGGGAGGGCCGGGGAGGCTTGGTCGGCGTCGGGGAGGCTCGGACGGCGTCGGGGAGGCTCGGGGAGGGGTGGGCGGCGATTTAGGGGTTTAGGTTTTCTGCCGAAATGGGGGAGAGGCGCCTCTGTTTCAGTTTAAATCGAGGGACTATAGCCGACGATTTCATTTTAATTCGTCGGCTATGACTATAGCCGACGATTTCGTCGGCTATAGTCTCTAACTAAATCCGGGCCGGGCCTAAGTTGGGCTTTGCGGGCCGGTTATAGCCGACGAAGTATGCACGTCGTCGCCTATAGTATGCATATCGTCGCCTATAGTATGAATCTCGTCGGCTATAGTCAAGGACCTCAGCAGCCGTCAGATCTCCCCCATCCAACGGCGGACAATGAAACGGCGCGGATCGCAACACTTTAGCCGACGAAGTTCTGTATGTCGTCGGCTATTCTTTGGTCAAACTTTCGGTCAAACCTCTAAACGCTTTAAAACGGCAATTGGCCCGTCTAGATGACGTTTTTTGGCCTGACCTTCAACAGAGAATAGTTTCAAATCGATGCGACGCAACTAACCGTATAAAAATTTTCCTCCAAATATTTACCGACCGTCAGGCTACCCATAGGAAAACGGAAGTAAAAAACACCTAACCGCAACATTCGGCACACCGATTTTGTCCGAATCTTCCCATTTTTCAACCGTAGTCGTATTTCAATATTTCGGTCGTATCTTATTTCACGACACTTTTGCATTTGAACGGTCTACGTATGGTAACTATTTGAAACTATACATTCACTTAAACACTTAGTAAATAAGTTAAGGAACATTAGTGCATATGTTCCGATTTCGAATCTAAAAGTTTTGAAAATCTATTCCAACCGTCAGATATCACCGTTAAGATTAAATACATGTATGAAAAAAAATACAACTAGATCTGACAACGTTAAAGGGTCGATCGGATCGGTCAAACTGCTTGGTCAAACCTCTAAACGCTTTAAAACGGCAATTGGCCCGTCTAGATGACGTTTTTTGGCCTGACCTTCAACAGAGAATAGTTTCAAATCGATGCGACGCAACTAACCGTATAAAAATTTTCCTCCAAATATTTACCGACCGTCAGGCTACCCATAGGAAAACGGAAGTAAAAAACACCTAACCGCAACATTCGGCACACCGATTTTGTCCGAATCTTCCCATTTTTCAACCGTAGTCGTATTTCAATATTTCGGTCGTATCTTATTTCACGACACGTTTGCATTTGAACGGTCTACGTATGGTAACTATTTGAAACTATACATTCACTTAAACACTTAGTAAATAAGTTAAGGAACATTAGTGCATATGTTCCGATTTCGAATCTAAAAGTTTTGAAAATCTATTCCAACCGTCAGATATCACCGTTAAGATTAAATACATGTATGAAAAAAAATACAACTAGATCTGACAACGTTAAAGGGTCGATCGGATCGGTCAAACTGCTTGGTCAAACCTCTAAACGCTTTAAAACGGCAATTGGCCCGTCTAGATGACGTTTTTTGGCCTGACCTTCAACAGAGAATAGTTTCAAATCGATGCGACGCAACTAACCGTATAAAAATTTTCCTCCAAATATTTACCGACCGTCAGGCTACCCATAGGAAAACGGAAGTAAAAAACACCTAACCGCAACATTCGGCACACAGATTTTGTCCGAATCTTCCCATTTTTCAACCGTAGTCGTATTTCAATATTTCGGTCGTATCTTATTTCACGACACTTTTGCATTTGAACGGTCTACGTATGGTTTCGGTCAATATACTTTAGCCGACGACTTGCAAGTCGTCGGCTACAGTATGGGCATTATAGCCGACGAATTGCAAGTCGTCGGCTAAAGTATGGGCATTATAGCCGACGAATTATGGTCCATTTCGTCGGCTATAACGCTGATCTTTCTGAAAATTTGCCATTTAGGGCCTGAAAATTGCCTATTTCACCTGATAAATTCCTGAATATCGCACAAACAAATCAATACAATTTCCCATAAATTCGAAAAACGGTAATTAAGGACAAAAATTATTTTCATACATGCATGCACCATCGTACACAAATACATACATAAATAGTATACTAAGGATGATAATCAGAATCATCCTCATCACTTGAGTCAGACGTAGTATAGTAGTTAATATCTGGCAACCGGTGCTCGTACTCGTCGTCTGAGTCATCGTCGGGCTGATATAGACGATTCGGATTAACATCATACATGGGCACCTGACCCCTAGGAAGTCGGACCACTCTGCCCGGCGTCACATTATTATCGCGGATGGTGGAGGATTCCGGAATGTCGCCGGCGTCCGGCTCTTGGTATGCGGTCGCTTCTTGACACTCTGTGCTCACACCAAGTGTGGTAGCACTGTATATGTCTCGCTGAGACACATGGTTAACTACCTTCCACGTGCCTTTGTTCAAAGGATCGTCAAGATAAAAGACCTTTTTGGCCGCTGTGGCGAAAACAAAGGGGTCGTCTTCATACACACTAGTGGCGGTATTCACCGAAAGTATGCCGTACTGATCGATCCGTGTGCGGTGCGGCCTAGTATCAAACCATCGACACTTGAACAAGTGGACTTTCATGCGGTTCCCATAAATGAGTTCAACAACTGACTGTAGGACACCGTAAAAATCCACGCCCCCCTCTGCACCATCGACCATCACCCCACAATTCTGTGTTTTGCGTTCCCCGTCTCTAGCTTCACATATATACTTAACGCCGTTGACATCACACATTGGGCGGACTGTGGAAGATATCGGCTTCATCGACAACAGCCTCAATTCCTCTGAGTAATTTGTATGACCACCCCTCGCAGCCACTTGCATCAGCTGAAAAATATAACTCAAATCACTCGGTGTGTTTATGATTAAAGAATAGGGAACTGTAAAAGAAAGCCATCTAATATATATATTTATACACTTACCCATTGTGGAAAATAGTCTGCAAACGTCGTGTTGTGGTACTCGACATCACCGCGAACTTCCTTGCTGTGAAGATGGTGACGTTTCCAATATTGTACCTCCGGACAGTTTATTAGAACCCACCAGTGGGCAATCCCTACCTCATGGTCAGGCAACTTGTCCACACCCTTTTTCTTGAAGCTTCCGTATGGTACAACAGAGTTGGCGACGATAGATAGGTTGAACTCGGGGTCATCTCGACTTGGATGTTGTGGGGGGTCCTCCATCGCTCCCAAGTACAACTTGGCGTACGTTACACACTCATGCGCAATGTAAGCTTCAGCAATACACCCCTCAGGCGCAGATTTATTGTGCACATATTTCTTGTAGTCTCCAAGTTGTCTGCAAGGTTAACAAGTGCGTGTTAAGAGCATGCAACTTTTATTTAAAAACATGTATAAATCAAATTTATGAATAACATGTACCTTTCGATGGGATACATCCAAGTGTAGTGTACGGGACCGGTAAGCAACAATTGTTGGGGAAGATGGATCATCAGGTGAGGCATGATGTCAAAGAAGTTTGGGGGAAATATCCTCTCGAACTTGCACAAGATAAAAACGATTTCCTCATGCATTCTCATGAGGTCTGATTTTCTAACTTCTCTAGCGCATAACTTCTGGAAGAATCTTGACAACGCCACCAACGGCTCAACCACTTCATCCTCCAAGTACGCTCGAATGAAAATAGGGAAGAGGCGTTGAAGCAGTACATGGCAGTCGTGACTCTTCAATCCGTACATCTTGTTGTCTCGGTAGTTAACACACTTGCTTATGTTACCCGCATAGCCATAAGGATACCTGCATAGCCATTAACAACAGTTAGATTTCATGCATATATAGTCGTCCAACAACAGATGGATTCTTTAGGGAATACATGCCTAATTAATAAAAAGTTACCTGACATTACTCAGCCATCCAAAGATTTCATGTTTCTGGTCCCTGGTGACGGTGTAAGGAGCTTGGGGCATTTTGCTCCTGCCCTCTCTCAACCACAAATGGTCCCGCAGTCCCATATTTCTCAGATCAACGCGTGCCTTGGGGGTGTCTTTTGTTTTCTTCTCCCAATTCAAAACTGTGCCAACCACGGCTTCACCCACGTTCTTCTCTATATGCATGACATCCAGGTAGTATCTGGTAGCCAACCTGGCCCAATAAGGAAGTTCCCATAAGATGCTCTTGTGTGACCAGAACCTATACCGATCCGGCCTCTCTGGAATCGTGCGCAACACATCGGGATGATTGCTAAGCGGACCAAAGTCATACTCATTCAACACTGCCAATATTTCCTCCCCTGTCCATTGCTCCGGTGCCCAGCCCCTTTCTTCAGTCCCATCAAAAGCCTGTGCATCGTCCCTAAATGGATGGTCATGCGGAAGCCAACGACGGTGACGCATCTGGACAATCTTGCTGCAATGAGGACTGGAGCAATCAACAGTCATGCACTCTGAACAAGCCCTGTAACCCCTGGTGACGCTGCCCGACAACATACCCCTCCCAGGAAAGTCACTGATCGTGCCAACAAGCATGGCATGCATCCGGAACATCTCATTTTTGAACCGGTCGTAGACCAGGTGGCCGTTCAGACTCAAGTACCGAAGCTCCTCAATTACGGGTCTCAAATACACATCGAGACACTTTCCCGGATAACCTGGGCCTGGAATCAACAATGTGAGCATGTTATATTCCTTCTTCATGCACATCCACGGTGGAAAGTTGTACGGAATCAAAATAACTGGCCACACACTGTACTGAAGCTCTTTCTTGCCAAAAGGGTTGAAACCGTCGGATGATAGCCCTAGCCAAACATTTCGAACCTCTGATGCAAATTCGGGAAACTCCAACACGTTCTTCTTCCAAGCCTCTCCGTCGGCGGGATGTCTAAGGGTGTCATCGTCAGGCACATTCCTCTCAGCCCACCATCTCATAGCTTCGGCCGTGAAAGCACACATGAACAACCGCTCAAGCCTATCAATCAGCGGGAAGTACCGAAGTATCTTCACAGCTTTCTTGTTCCCTTTAGGAGTGAACTTATACCGCTCTGTATTGCATAATGGGCAGTATTCAAGATCTGCAAGTCCTTCCCCGTAAAACAGAACGCAATCGTATCTGCATGCATGAATCTTGATGTAGGAAAGGCCGAGATCTTTAAGGATATGTCGCACCTTATGATGACTGGTAGGAAGCCGATGTCCGGGGGGCATCGCCCCACCCCATAGCCGAAGCCAATCATCAACCGATTTGACAGTGCCTTTGTTCTCCGTTTTGATCTTCATCACTCCCATGACAGATTCAAGGACAGTCTTACTGCATCCGGGGTACAACGGAGTCTGTTGCAATGCGATCAGGTTGTTGTACTTTTCCATACCACTTGTGTTGACCGGAGATCGGGGTAATGGCTCGAGTGGCTCAATATCAGGGAAACACTCCATCTCCGGAGGTGGGAGTTGCACATCTGGTGCTTCCTCAAAGACACCGCTCTCACGAGGAAACATATCGTTGATCCAGTTCGTTGTCGGATCATTGGAGGAACTCCCTCTCTCGGCAAATTGTCCATGATCATGACGACCCGCAAACTCTGGTTCACCGTGATAAATCCAATTAGTGTATAGGACCCAAAATCCATATCTAGCCAGGTGTTGCTCCACTGTCTCTATGGAAAACCGGTGACGTGGGGTGGCACACTTACACTTTTTACACGGACAATAATGAAGTGTAGTGTCTCCACAGTTAGCCATCACAAAATCCAGGAAACTCCTAACTCCATCATGATACGCCTGATCCCATCTTCCAAGGGTAATCCAACTCTTGTCCATCCTGTAAATTCAAGAAATAAATATAGCTATATATAGATATGTATATATGCACGTACTACGTACGTACTAATTAATTAAAAAATTCATCATTACACACACACACATATATATATATATATATATACACATGCATCCCTAAATTAATTAAAACATCGTCAATCTCCCTAATTAATTAAACACAATGTATTTTTTATATATACCAACAATATATTTTTAATTACAATTAAATTAATTAATATATATACATTTTTTCATCAAATTCATCTAAAATCACCTATAAATCAACATTAATCAATCACTAATCTTCAACAAAACTTCAATTCTATCTAACCAATACAACATATATATCAACCCATTAATAATCTCATCTCAACACATATATATATATATATCAAATTAATCACACATTTATTCTAATTAAACTCTAAATTAATACACCTCTGCATATAACCAACTAAATCAACACACACAGCAATATACGTACCTTTCAAGCTTATGGCCGAGGTTTTGGACGATTTCAGAGCGTTTTGGACGATTTCATCGACGAATGAGCTCCCTGATGCAGAAGGTCGATCTGATATAAGAGTTATAGCCGACGAATACCCCCCTCGTCGGCTATAACAAAAACTTTTCGTCGGCTATAACTCTTATAGCCGACGAATACCATCCTCGTCGGCTATAACTAAAAACGTTTCGTCGGCTATAGTTATAGCCGACGAGTTGTCGGCAGTCGTCGGCTATAATATTATAGCCGACGATGTGGCCGACGAAATAGTAGTTCGTCGGCTATAACGGGTTATAGCCGACGAGGTACTATTTCGTCGGCCGTTTTTTCCCATATCGTCGGCTATAACCCCTTTTCTGGTAGTGCTTGCTCGTCGGCGGAACTGTCGGAGCGACTTGCAGCGAGCCGTGAGTTGTCGACAGTACGGATATTCTGTACGTCCAAATCGGTGGAGCTGCTCGACAGGGCGGCGTGGATGTTGAAACCGGGGAGGTCAGCCACATCGATCTCCTGATCATTCCTCTCCCCGCGTCCAACTTCTAAGTCGTCATTAGCCGTATTATCTAGCAGAGCCTGCCTCTCCGACGCGGCGGCGGAGCCTGCGGCACCAAGCCTCCTCCACGCCTCAGAAAAGCCAAGGGAAGCGACGCCGGTGGCAAAACCAGTCCAAAAACCTCCAATATCACAGTTACACTTCCACAGCCACCACACCACTCCGACGATGACCGCCGCAGTGAGAAATCCAAGGCCGTAAGCTAAAATGAGATCATCGACGGAGCTCAGACCACCTCCGAAGCTCGCCGGGTAGGGGATTTCTCTCATGGTCTGTTTGAGTTTTTGAAATTCTCAGTAAAAATGGAGACTGAGCAAGAAGAAGGAAGAAGATGAAGTTTAAATAGAGGGGAGGTACGCACGCAAGGCGGTTGAGAATTGACACACGCGCCTTGTTTGCTCAAACTCGGTCACGCTCTATATTTTCTGTTGGCGTGTTTACACGCGCCTTTGCTAAAATGTTTGAAGGGTTACAAACCCAAACCACGTGAGTGAATTTTTTCCGAAAAAATAACCAACTGGTACCAAACTTTTGGCGGGAGATTCCTTCACGAGAAAGTCTGCCCACGCGAAATTTTCCTCTCTCTTTTTATCTTCTCTAACAGGCTCGGACCTGAATAGAGGCCCATGAGGCAACAGCCTCGGGCCCAAAATTTTGGGGGCCCAAATTTTTTTTTTTTATATATATATCTAATATATGTTAAAATTATCTAAATATACTTCTTTCTTCTCCGATTCTTTGCGATTCTCTATATCTCTTTATTCTCAAATCTTATGATTCTTGCCGTTTCAGTTTTTCACGAGTCCCGCAATTCATGGAGAAGCTAAACAATCGAATTGAATGTCCATCAATATGTCTAAGAAATCGAAAGCCTTAGCTGCCCAGATTTATATCCTCAGTGGCTTCTTCAATCTCTCTCGCCCTTTATCCCTTTCACTCTCTAGCGTTCGTATTCAATTACTGTGTCGATTGCTCAGGTAATTGTCTAATTGAACATTTGAACAAATGAACTATTGTAATCCTTTGTTTTTTGTTTGGATTTATCAATGGTTTATGTTTATATGCATTATGCGTTTCACACTTTCACTGTTTCAGCATTTCTTCATCAATCAACATCATTCTTTTTTCTTTTTTAACTGCAATATAATTGTTGATAGCTTCGTTTGGAATCAAGGATTGAAGGATACTGGATACATCTTGCTAGTCCATCCACAAATGTTAGTACTTTAGTTTGTGTAATTGTGCTTCAATCTTTTAATCCCCTTTTATTAATGAATTGAATCAACTGATTATTTGAAATTTAGAATCTAAAGTACATAGATTGATAGATATAGCAACAACTCACAACTGATATATATATATATATATATATATATAGAGAGAGAGAGAGAGAGAGAGAGAGAGAGAGAGAGAGAGAGAGAGAGAGAGAGAGAGAGAGAGATGAGAGCCATTTGATTTAGAATTTTAGAGTGGCTGCAAATCAGGACAAACAAAATGCCTAAGTGTTAAGTAAGTGACTAAGTGTTACAGTAGCTACTTGTAGTTTTCTCTTTTTGATTGATTGGTACTTGACTCGTGGTTTGGATAGTTAGATAGTGTGTAAGTTTGTTCTGTAGACTAGTGCTAATATAATATCTTTGGCTTTCCTTCTTTTCTGGTTTAATATGGCAATGATAGATTTGATTCAAGTTGTTTCATTAGTTATGTGAGTTGTATTTGATGTGAAAATGGTTTAATATGGCAATGATAGATTTGATTCAAGTTGTTTCATTAGTTATGTGAGTTGTATTTGATGTGAAAAATCATATCAGTATGTCCAGAAAAAAATTGTATATGAGAATTTACTCTATATCTTATGTGTATTGGAAAAAATTCGTCGGTTTTTTTTTCTCTTCTAGTATCGCTAAAGGGCACCATCTTGGAGCTCGCCTCGGGTCCCATATTCTCAGGTCCGGCCCTGTTCTCTAACCGTCTCTCTTACTTACTTTCCTTCTTTTGAAAAATTCCGGCCAGTGCTCTACCGGATTACGAACCGCGATTTCCATGTGTGTGCGTCACTAGTTTGTTGTATACAAAATATAATCAAATTATAAACACCATGTTTTGATATTGTTACTTGTTAACAAACTTATCAGGGGTACAAATATGTCGTGGCCATATAATTAGAAACCGGCAAGGCATGGTTAATAAATTTATTTCCTTACTTGTTGACTATTAAGCTTTGAGAGTTATTCAATTGAAAGAGGAAGTGATACAAATAAGAACTTGAGCTATAAATGCTTACATAGAACTCTAAGTCTGATTTTTTTTTTCGATTACAAACTCAAAGTCAGATTACTGTTTCCAACCATATCATCTTAATAAAAAAAAAGATAAAACTAACGAAAAACTCAACTATCTCCGATACACCTTGATATAGTAAAAATTAGTTGTGGACCTTAAAAATGATTGAACCAACTTATAGGCTCATAACTCTAACTCAATAAAACCATTTACACCGGCTGTGAAAATTTAATCAAGGCTTTATATTTAAATTTTTTGACCCTCACGACTTTATGTGACCGCGCGCACACCCTTATTCAATCACGCAAGGCCGGCCTTGCCTGAAATCAACTTTGATCTAAGCAATTTAGAGTACGAATCCAAGAGTAGGGAGTGGCTTATGCGTGTGGTCAGAAATTTTAAATATAAAGCCTTTTATATAGGTAACTCATGAAGTTTATATTTTTTTTTATATATATAAAAAAAAGTATAAACTTCATCAGTTGCTTATTCTTCTTCAATTCTTTGCTTTTTATATTGTTTTGCGCCTATATTTTACATGCATAACCTACCGTGAGCAACTCCATCAATAAAATCATTTTCTTTAGCTAGCATATATGTACGTGTAATGCTTAAATATACCAGTCTTGCTCATACTGTGTGACATGTTTTTCTTTTCTTTTTCTTTCGTCACACTGACAATTTAAGAGACGTATTGGGTTTCACCGTCCTTATTTTCCCTGATTCACCACCAGACGACCCAAATCTGGCAATGCATACCGGGGCTGGGATCGCGCGAGTTGGCTCCGCAGCTGGTAGCGTAATTAGTGTTAAGGGTGGAGGACGTGGATGCCGAGGGTGGCTGCTGCATTGTTACGGTTTTGCTTCAGCTTGAAACCAAGGGGTCTAATAATCAAATGTTGCTCATGCAGCTTTCTCATTTGAAGGAACCGATCATGGACAATTAGTAGTTCAAAGGCTAATTAAGCTCTAGCAATTTAAGCAACTAATTTGCACCATGTTATAACCTTCTAAAGCTCAATTCCATTGCATTCGAGAAAGAAAATAGATTAGAAGTAAGTTCTTGTTATGTCCTTTTTTAGTGCAACAAAGAGTAGTAATGTCTGATGAGAACTTGATTTTCATTATTTGAGGAAACACATAGATATCCAAATCAACTAAACGATGAGACTGAAATATGTACCAGCCAGAAATAGAATCAAGTGTTCATCTTTCATCAACAAAAGACCATAAGCTTTAAACTTAACATAAATTCGTCACTGTGAAGTTAGAAAAGAACATATATATCACATCATAACAGGAAAACAAAGGAGCAAAAGAACAAATACAAAGAGACAGAGGGAATAAAAAGTTAAAAACCTAGCATGCAACTCTCTAGCTAGCTCAGAGAGTGTAGTTTTTCTCATTGCTCCCACTGATATGACGCTTACTATAAGATATCTTTGCACAATGCATCAATTTCTCACCCAAGAAAATTACTGTCTTCATGCCGGCAATCACAAAAGCTCCCTTCCAAGAATCAGGTAACCATCGAAGTCCAAACATGTTGGTTTTTTTCTTCACTAATTGAAACATTTGAACCTGGTGGTCTTTAGTTCTTCTTCATATTGTTGGAGTTCACCTTCCACTGATGCCACAAATTTGTCCACCAAAGCCTTGAGATCATGTCGTCGGTGTATCAAGTGAAATCTCAAAATGTTAATTTTCATGTCCAAACTCCATATTCCTCTGTAGAAGCTAATTAAGTAGTGATTGCTTATCTCCTGCAATGTCACCTCGTTCAAGTCCTCAGCTTCCAGTACAGCTAATATTTTTGAATTGTAGGCTTTAATATTCTTAAGATTTGTGCCTGACAAAATACAGCGGAAAGAGAATTATAACCACGCCTCATTTTGTTATATTGTCATAACAATACCGAGTTTCATATTAGTTCTCATTAAAAAAAATAAAAAAAATGTTACCAAAAGTATGTATAAATAGTTCATATTCTTGACCACGAATCGATAATTTCACGAACACATTTTTAACTCATTGCTTCAATTCCACCTCATTTTTTTTGGAATTTTAACGGATTATCAAGTTTCGGTCGAGATTTGACGTTCTCGAAATCCACTAAAACCTAACTTTTTATTATTCTAAGGACCTCCTAATATCAACGGGAGTGAACTAGTCATATTTCTCTAATTTTTAACATGTAGTTAAGAATCGTAAGTGAATTGAAGTTTTTTAAAAACCCCAAAATCCAACTTTGTTGTTTTTCTAGGGATCTCTCAAAACCTACAAGAATGATATTTTTCTTCATTGCTTCAATTTCACTTCATTTTTCTATGAATTTTAACAAATTGTCAAATTTTGGTCTAGATTTGACATTCTCGAAATCCACCAAAACCCAACTTTTTGTTCTTCTAAGAACCTCCTAATACCAAAAGCAGTGAACTTTTAAGTCATATCATTAATTTTCCTTATTTTTCTTTGTATTTTTCCCTGATTTTTTTTATAGGAACACAATGTGCGACCTTCTTAATATGTTTTTACCTCCATTTGTAAGGGATTGGGTGCTGCAAGCCCATAGTATCTGATGTTGGTGCACGGCCACGTAATACGTTGTCGACGTAACCAAAAAAGCCAGCGGAAGCATTAAGCATATCATGTCATCTCCAACCACCAATACCTGTTGTGGCGGCGTTGCTACAACAAAACATATTGCAAAATCCGTACAAACACACACATTGCAAGACCTAAGGACACTATTTCCATATCGCCAAAACTATTAAGAGCAAAGAAAGCATCGCGGTGGAAGAACGTCTGGGACAGCTTCTTCTTGCTAGACAACAACAACGATAAGACTGAACATGTCGCCGCCGAAGCCGACCTCCCAGTTTTCGACCTAGTCCTCAACTAGATCCGCCGGCGTTCTTGAGTTTGGAGGCGACGGTGGAACGGAGGTGGCGTGAAATCAGTCGCTAAGCTTCATGGAACGTGGAGGGTGAGGGGTGGGATCAGCAGAGGCGTTTGTGGCGGAGGCGACATAAGCGAAGGGTGGCAGCGGGGGCTAGGAATATCACCAATACGGTGAGAGTGGTTGTGTGAGCGGTGATCGCCATGGAAGAAGAAACAAGTCTGTTGTGATTTGTGAGGTAAAAATGTGGAACGGTGAAGAAGGAGGAGAGAGAGAGACTGGTGGTTTATATAGGTAGCGTAAGACCGAAAAGTTCGCATAAATCGTAACAGAATGCCGGCAACCAAACTTTTGGCGCGAAAATGATCACACGAGTTGTGTGGGAAGGCTACACATAGTTCTTCGAGCCACTACAAGTTTGCTAGTTAATCTTTTTCTTCTTTTTTTTGGTCTCCTGTTTTGTTTTGATGTGCCATTGGCTTTCAAAAGAGTTTATATATATATATATATTTTCAACATTAAGAGATAACAAATTATGGCTAATTCTAGATTAGCTTCCCCTAAGTTCTTTTTACACGAGCCGACCCATAAGATGGTTTACCAGAGTTCTTGAAAACTCCTCTTGTATTTTAATTTTTAACTATGTATAATTTGATGGTCACTGTCACATGTTAATATCCGGAGCCAATACTTTTTTTTGGTATGGGTTTAACTATTGAAGGGCAGGTGGGCAATGAGCGTAGCATTATATATTCATGCTCTGCATTACTTTTAAAGAGCATTAAGTTGTTTGACCATGTTTAATTTGATGGTAAATGTAGGACCTTCCTTTAATAATCAACTTAGTGGGTTGCTAGTGTGTTACAAACTTACCATTTACAGCCTTGTGTCATCCATGAAACCTAGGAATCAAAAATAATGTAGTATTTGTGTGACAAAATTTGGTGGGACATCAAAATGCCACACAATTTGTCGCATTGACATCAAAATGCTGAGTTTCATATATTTTTACTCGTATTACTTTTTGTAAATTTACAAATTTCTATATACGAAAGATATAATTTACATCGAGTACTCAAATAAACAACTAAGTAAATCTGTCTAAATTCAATACTCTGTAGAACTTTTCATAAAAAAAAAACACTCATCGACATTTACCATAGATGATCAATTTCACAAACCACATTTTTAAAACCAGTTTTGTAACTCCTAAATTTACGCTTTTTGAAAAGTATTGTTGGTTTGAAAGCAAATGAAAACCTCCACGCCGGCGGTTAATGATCAACAAGAATCTCAAAACCACAGCTATATACACTGTCCAATCCCTACCCACCACGTACCGCCACACTAAATCTCCAAACAGATAACTTTCCAATTTCACGAAAGTGTCCCATAATCTTTCAAACACGTCACGTTAGTCCTAAAACAAAGATTATTCAATGCATGAACACTAAAAGTGACCTCAATCAATTTTACATATATGATGAAATTTTCACCATTAATGAGATACTACCCAAACTATTACCTAATTTTTCCTTTTAGGTTGATGCAAGTGGAAGTTGGAACATTGTACATTGAACCAAAATCTTTATTAAAAATTCTTGTATACATCATATATATATATGTATATAATGTAATATGAGTAGTTTATATGTTCAGGCTATTATGTATTTATGTAAAAATTATAAATTATAAATTTTTAACTACTCACAATAAATTCTATATTTACCTTTTTTTTTCTTTTTTTTTTTTCTTCGATTGATGCAAGTGGGCCGTTGGAAACTCTGAATCTCTCCGACCATAATTTTTATTTATATTGCACCACAAGTTCTACATATTAAGAAAATGACCCTATCTATAACATATTTTAAAGTTTTATAAATATTGATTGATTATCTGAGTCATGAATTGCGGTGCTATTTTGACCTTTCGGTATCCGGATCTAGGGTTTCTTCTCTTGACGACTTCTCTGTTCTCCATCATCATCATCAATTCATCATCGTCATCACCAAAAAAACAAAAAAAACAAAATAGAAAACCCTAGCTCATCTCAGCACCACAGATTCGATTTGGAAACGAAAACAAAACTGATTGGGCGGATCTAACATCTTCTACTCGAAATTAACCCTAATTTTGTTTTTCTCTTTGAAATTTTTTCTGGGTTTTTGAATTCGGATTACGATTACACTAAAGCTTCGTTTCACGGTGGCGATGGTTTCTGGGGATCGAACTCTGATGAGAAATCAAAGGAGGGCAATAAAGATTTGATTTTTAATTTCTTTTTGATTTTGGGATTTGGGGGTTTTTGTTGAAAAATGTTAAAGCTGGTTTATAGAGGGGAAGAGTTACTTGGGGAGGTAGAGGTGTACCCAGAAGAGTTGAACAACAAGAAAATCTGGGATGAGTTGAAGGAAATCAGAATAAGCCATTATTCACAATCCAGTGAGAGATGTCCACCTGTGGCTGTGCTTCACACCATTAGCTCTAATGGTGTTTGCTTCAAAATGGAGTCCAAGTCTTCTTCTCAGGACACATCGCCGCTCTTTCTTTTGCACTCCACATGTATCATGGAGAACAAGGTATAAAGCACAAACCATAACCCCCCATTGAAATTGAACTCAGAACTCTCTTCATTAAAATCCAAGAAGGAAAATAATTTAAAGGAAGAAAACCCATGTTTCATTGATAATGTTGTTACAGAGGACTCTGGACAGTTTTGCAGGGGGACCCATGTTGAGATTTGCTTGGTTTTTGAGAATTTCGGTGAACCCAGAATTCTTTTTGTCCTGATTTAGGTC
Source organism: Potentilla sterilis (assembly GCA_963682095.1). Lineage (NCBI taxonomy): Eukaryota > Viridiplantae > Streptophyta > Magnoliopsida > Rosales > Rosaceae > Potentilla > Potentilla sterilis. The sequence continues at coordinate 3,292,395 of OY821755.1, forward strand.
TGCTTTGTAATTAGTTTGTGGGAACTGTTTTTCAACTGAACCTTCTATTTTCGTAGAACTGTAAGCTGAACTTTACTCCTCAAGTTGCTAAATCGGGTGGATTTGAATCTATTGTGCTAAGAATATACCATGTTTAATTTATCTGGCTATGACTTGTTGATCTTGCTGATGTGGGCTTGATGAATGTTGTTCTGTCTAGGGGTGTGATGAGATTGCATGTATAATTTAGGGAACTGGATATTCTTTTGTTGCTGCTGTAGTATATAGAAATTCTTGAATTATATAGGATTGTCTAGTACTGTTGTTGTCTGGAATGCAGTATAAAGTCCTTTATGAAACCTAAGCATGTCAGTGATTTATGCCTTTTATCATGGAAAGGATATCTGCTAATCGACTTGTACTGGCATTGGTACCCTCGTATTACTGTCAGTGATTGTGATTTTGGTCTTTCATCAATAAATTTACCCTTTTTGATCATGGAGCATTCCTATGGATGGTTGTTATTGCTTGACAATGATTTCATATGCAGACTGCAGTTATGACCCTAGGGGGGGAGGAGCTGCATTTGGTTGCCATGTATTCAAGGAATAATCAAAAACAGCATCCATGTTTTTGGGGATTCAATGTATCATCTGGACTATACAGTTCTTGCCTTGGCATGCTGAACCTAAGATGTCTCGGCATTGTATTTGATCTTGATGAAACACTTATTGTTGCAAATACAATGCGTTCATTCGAGGATCGAATTGAGGGACTGCAGAGGAAAATACAATGCGAGGTGGACCCCCAAAGGATTTCTAGTATGCAGGCAGAGATCAAGCGATATCAAGATGACAAGTTTATACTGAAGCAATATGCTGAAAATGATCAAGTTGTTGAAAATGGGAGGGTGATCAAAACTCAGTCTGAGGTTGTTCCAGCCTTATCTGACAACCACCAACCTATCATCCGGCCACTTATACGGTTACAGGAGAAAAATATTATCTTGACTCGCATTAATCCACAGGTACATTATTATCAATTTCACTGTAGTTCTAAGTTTCTAACTTGAGCACATGTATTGGCTTTATTTTCCCTCTATTGCATTGGAAATTTTGAGCCCTAGAAAGGATGCAATAGAATAATCTTGTCATTGTTGAATTATCCCCATGTCATGTATTTTGCTTCCCCCCCCCCCCATTTTGTTTCTCTGGATTGCACATACACCTTTCTCTGGTTTGTCATGTTTTTCTAATTTTCTATTATATGCTGGTTTATATTCTCATCAATTATGGTGCTCATTAGATTCGCGATACAAGTGTTCTCGTGAGGTTGAGACCTGCATGGGAGGATCTTAGGAGCTACTTGACTGCAAGAGGGCGCAAGCGTTTTGAAGTTTATGTTTGCACAATGGCTGAAAGGGATTATGCTTTAGAAATGTGGAGGCTTCTTGATCCGGAATCAAATTTGATAAACGCAAATAAATTACTGGACCGCATTGTTTGTGTCAAGTCTGGTAAGTTTCATTCATTTCTGATTGTTGTTACATAATCAGAAAAGCTTGTCCATTTGCCTGCAAACTTTAATTTTATTTCATCTGTTATAAAGGTTTAAGGAAGTCGTTGTTCAATGTCTTCCAAGAAAGCTTATGCCATCCTAAGATGGCATTGGTGATTGATGATCGCTTGAAGGTGTGGGATGACCGAGATCAACCTCGGGTGCATGTTGTTCCTGCATTTGCACCTTACTATGCTCCTCAAGCTGAAGTAAAGTCTTTGCATTTGGCTATAACGTTTTGAAACTGTTCTATTGCATATTATCTACATGGCATCATTTTTTTTAGGGTTTTCTAAGGTTGAACTCATTGCAATGCTACAGGCAAATAATGCTGTCCCTGTCTTATGCGTTGCAAGAAATGTTGCCTGCAGCGTCAGAGGTGGCTTTTTTAGGTAAGAATAATAAAGTCCAATATTTCCAATGTAGACATAACACTAACAGTATATGTGTTCAATAACGGTGTTCTGTTTGGATTTTTTTTTCCCAATAGAGAATTTGACGACAGTCTACTACAAAAGATTCCTGAATTTTTTTACGAAGATAACATCAAAGATATAGCTTCTCCAGATGTGAGCAATTTTCTAGTTTCAGAGGTCAGTTGGAACAATTTACAATACTCTTGGCATGTTGTTGTGTTGTTATTATACGTATATGCTTCACTTGAACTCTACATTGCACCTTGCTTGTCATATTTTTGTGATACTAGTATTAATAGTTCTTTGCTGCTCAGGAGGATGCTTCTGCTTCTAATGGAAATAGAGATCAGCTTCCTTTTGATGGCATGGCAGATGCTGAAGTTGACAGAAGGCTAAAGGTATTCAAGGATTGATTCATGTTCATGTATTGTTTTATATGGAATCTGGTCTAATCTATAAACAAACATACTTTTTGGCTTGTGCGGTTGGATTATGGAAGTATATGCCCATTGATGTGAATCCCCACTTTGGATGAATATATAATAGCACATATATACCCGTGCGCTTATTTTAATGTGTTCTTATTACTTGTTTCCTGTTCATAGGAAGCAACCTCAGCTGTTCCAACAGTCTCCTCAGCAGTCAATAACATTGATCCGAGGCTTGCTTCTCTTCAGTACACAGTGCCTCCTTCCAGCACAGTTTCACTCCCAACAAATCAACCGTCAATGGTGCCGTTTCATAATGTACAGTTCCCTCAGTCAGCTTCTCTAGTTAAACCTTTGGGTCATGTTGGACCTGCAGATTTAGGCTTGCACAGTTCTCCTGCTAGAGAGGAAGGGGAGGTGCCTGAATCCGAATTAGATCCTGATACAAGGCGAAGGCTACTGATTTTGCAGCATGGCCAGGACACAAGAGAGTCTGTACCAAGCGAACCTCCGTTTCCTGTAAGACCCCAAGTACAAGTCTCCGTTCCACGGGTGCAATCACGCGGAGGTTGGTATCCAGTGGAAGAAGAGATGAGCCCAAGAAAACTGAGCCGGATGGTACCCAAAGAACTTCCTTTAAATTCAGAACCCATGCAGATCGAGAAACATCGACCTCATCATTCAGCTTTTTTCCCGAAAGTTGAGAATTCTATGCCGTCTGATAGAATACTTCAAGAAAATCAGAGATTGCCAAAGGAGGTAATTGTTATTAAGTGTTTTTCTTGCTTCGTTTCTTTAGTTTTCTGCTGAGTGTCTTATATTCTTTGATTTGTGGACATTATTGATGAAAGATTAAATTTGCAGGCGTTTCATAGAGATGATCGGATGAGATTCAACCAACCGATGTCTGGTTACCATTCATTCTCAGGTGAGTTAAGGCCTAAATCAATGAGATTATGAGGATCCTCAGTGGTCTTCTTTTAGGATTTTCTTTTACAAAAGATTTCATTTATTTAGTCATGGCTGCTATTTTGGATGCTTAAGTTCTTTCAAGATTACGTTACCGTCAGTGGTATACAGTTTTTTTAATTTGTTGATAGCTTCATATGGTTGAAATGTACCATGTCCTTTTGCTTTCTGATGTGAAGAATTGAAAAGAGTTTTAGTTCAATTTGAAGTTCATCTTGTGGAACTACTATGGAACTTGTTGAAAACTGTTGTTTATATGTGTAATAGTATACAAGTGTTATTGTATTGTATCAAGACGGTGTTATAAAATGGGTTTATGCTTTCTTAAAGGTGAGGAGCCTCCCTTGAATCGATCATCTTCCAGCAACAGAGACTTTGATTTTGAATCTGGACGAGCTATATCAAACGCGGAAACTCCTGCTGGTGTTTTACAGGAAATTGCAATGAAGTGTGGAACCAAGGTAAATAAACTGTGTGCGTTGGATGATATGATAAAATTTATCTGTACTAATCTCTGTGCTCCATCTCATGTCATCCTCTCTTTTTTTCTTTTTAAATAAAACGAATAGGTGGAGTTCAAGCTAGCTTTGGTTCCCAGCACGGAACTGCAGTTTTATGTTGAGGTACTTTCAGTTCTACTTTGTGCATTAGTTTCAGTGTTATGAAGTTTTGAGCTTATGGGTATGTGTTTACGACTGAATGCTAAAAGTAAATGTTTTAGCTTGTCTTTGAAAAATGATATCGAGTACTGCGAATTATGACAACCCTATAATCTTCTACACTTCAGTTTTGGTTTTTCCAATGACTTATGGTGAAATGTTAGAGATGAGACCATTTCTAATATTATTATACTATTTCATCCCGGTTGATAATTTGCTCTGGAAAGTCGAGAGGGAGCTAATATAGGTAGTCACATTTTTTTTTAATTTTTTTTTGGAGGATTATTCAATTGCTATTACTAGTGTTGCCAATTATATGTGAGCTGGTTATCTAAGTAATGAAACTCAAATGCCTTGTAGGTCAAGCACCATGTTTTTCTTCTAAACATTCTTCCTTACCTCATACGCTGCTTATTTCCTTGCTGAAAGATGTTAGCTGCTTATTTCCTTGCTGAAAGATGTTACCGTTCAACTACTTTATCAAAATTTGCTTGCTGTAGGCTTGGTTCGCAGGAGAAAAAATTGGTGAAGGAACTGGTAGAACAAGAAGAGAAGCTCATTTCCAGGCTGCGGAGGTTTCTCTGAAAAATTTAGCCAGTAAGTCTTCATATTCTTGTATTTCATTTCTCTAGCTAGGACACTGCCATTCTTAATAATCCATGATGTGCATGTCTAGGGGTTTAGGGTATATATCTTGGTTAGTTCTCTTAGATGCGAGTAATTTTGATGGACCTCTCCCATTTTTAATCTATCTTTGTTTAAGACCTTCCTGGACAATGTTTTTGCAGATATATACATTTCCCGTGGCAAGCCTGATGCTATGCCCATTCATGGGGATGCGAGCAAGTTTTCTAATGTTACGAACAATGGTTTTATGGGTAATATGAGTTCTTTTGGGATTCAGCCATTGCCGAAAGAGGACTCTCTCTCGTCTTCAACTTCATCAGAGCCATCTAGGCCTCTAGACCCTAGGCTGGAAAGCTCTAAAAAGTCCGTGAGTTCAGTGTCTGCACTCAAAGAACTGGTAGGACTCGAAAACTTGATTAATTGATTCTCTTTCTTCTCTCCCCCTCTTCTATTTCATTGATACTGCAGCGTCCTGTTGATGTTAAATGAATATTGATGTGCCGTTTGTATTTTAACTCTTCAGTGTACAATGGAGGGTCTTGGTGTAGTTTTTCAACCACGCCCTCCACCACCTAATTCAATGGAGAAAGATGAAGTGCATGTACAGGTTTGTGTTGGAGCCAATATCTGAACAAAGTTTGGTATTGTTTTCTACTCAAATATAAATTCATTCTCGTGATTGTTGTGGCGATCCTCAAAAAGTCTGTTACATGTTAAAAGAAACTACGTAAACAAAAATAATACAACGACTTCAATCATAATATGGATTCTCCTCTCAATTTGAATCACGATGCTGTCTGTTTCCGTCTATTAGATAAAAAATAGTAAAGCTCCTCTCACTATGTGATCGGTAAAATAAACTAAATGTAGATAACTCTTAATGAAGCATCATTATTTATGTCTTGCCAACAAGCTGGAATATCTTTTTGTCGTTCAAGGGAGATACTTTGAATCTATTTGGCAACACTAAAAGATGTAATGTAATGGATGTGCTTTTGAAGTGTTGGTATTGAATCTATTGACATTAGTATCTTTGTCAGGTTTCTTGTTTCAATTCCTCTCTCTTTATTTCTAATTATTTTGCTATCATGTTTCAGGCTGAAATTGATGGAGAGGTATTGGGGAAAGGGATTGGCTTAACTTGGGATGAGGCTAAGATGCAGGTAATTTATCTCATCTCTTTAGTTCCATATGCTCTTCCTATGGCCTTACTTCTATACAAATATCAAATCTGATCGGTTACATTTCTTTTCCTTAGGCTGCTGAGAAGGCTCTCGTGAATCTAAGATCAACGCTATATGGTCAAAAACGTCAAGGTTCTCCAAGGTCTGAATTTGTGCAATTGCTTAGTTTTCCCCTCTTAAATTTCTGTGGTTTGGTCAACTGGGTGTGAGACCTTGAAATGATACTGATGGCTCATTCCCAGTTAGCTTCTTCTGTCTAGATCTCTCGAGTGCTAATAGACATCAGTTTTGAAGAGTTGGTTTTTTCTTGTATTATTTTTGTGGATGTGTGTAGTGTCATGTATTCCACATTTCTGATTTGGTGTTTCTGATCATTTCATCAAAAGGCCTTTGCAAGGGATGCCAAGTAAACGCCTGAAGCAGGAATTTCCACTAGTTCTGCAGCGAATGCCCTCCTCTGGTAGATATCCAAAAAATGCTCCTCCTGTTCCTTGAGGGTCCTGCCACTTTATCATTCCATTTTGGTATAGCTACTGACGCAACATGCCGGTACATATTATAGAGAAAGGGTGATGGCTGTGGAGATTTAGAACTGCCGGTTGGCCATAGCCTTGGTTTTGTCTTGCAACATGTTGGCTGAAGACGTCATGGTGACGAGAAAAGCTTCGTTTCAGATTCTTCTTAAAAGCAGGGGAGGCGCTTGCTTGCCTGGTGAAATTGGTTTGAGACTGTTCTCGAATCATTGCTCCAAACAGTTTTCCCCTTGCTTATAGACCTCGCCTGGCACGGTATTAGAGTCAATGCCATGTAACTTCACTTTTTTGTGTGTGGTTAATGCATTCTTTTCAAGATCGTTGAAAGAGTTTATTTGGGTCGGATTTGTAATACCAAACATGGCTTCCGGGGCAGCTTTCGGCATGCTCAGAGTCACGCCGCTCTAACCATTGACGTAATGAAACTGCTTTCAATGTCCATATACTAGGCAATTCAACTTTTAGGGATATGTTTACCTGAGGTGGAACTGCTTCGTATCTTACTTATGTAAATTCATTCACTTGTTAATGCAGTGGAAAATTTTGTACTATTGTTGTGTTTGGTATTTTGCATATATGCTTTATATCATATATTTTTTTTTGAATCTATCAACGACGATATCTTTAAAGGATTTTTAGGTCTAGAGACTAATATGCGCCGGGGATCATGTCAAAACGTTTCCTCCCCGGCCACTAAGAATAAATTGGGATTTAAACTCCAATTAGCGTCGGCGGGATTCGAACCTGGGTATGAGAGATTCTCACACAAAAGCTCTTACCAACTCGACCACATGTGGTGGTTATATGCTTTATATCATGGGTAGGCCAGCACAAACAAGCAAAACAAAAAAATTGGTGGCAGTAATTTATCACGTGGAATCATTAAAATTGAAAACTCCCCCGTTATTTTCATTAAAATTGAAAACTCCCCCGTTATTTTTTATTATAATTTTAGAGTATTTTCAGTACACGGCGTATACCTACACATAACAGAATTCTACTGCAAAGTCCGGCTGTTAGCACATTAGAATATTAGTCTTAGATGTACTGACGGCTCTCATTACATGTACCAGTAACATAAAAATTACGGTCGAGTTGATTGTTGATATAACGACTCTAATTACATTCAACGTTAACCGTCTTATAAGCTTACACAACTACACTCTACTTGACAAGGCAAGACTAAGAAAGTAGAAAATCAAAACTAACCAAAGAAAAAGGAGTGTAATTTCAAAAATTTACCTAATGAATCTCAGTAAAAGTAAATTCTCTTCCGGGTCCTGAGTCACCCTCCTTGTTTCTCCGTTAACTATATAAAAAGCGAAAAACGAGTCAAATACATAAAGAGCTGTGCTGTAGTTTCTAAGCTAAGCTCTCTTCTCTCTCTAAGCTTTTCGTACACTGAAAAAGATTGGATCTTTTTGGATCCAGACCCGATAACCCGAACCCGCTATGACTTCGTTCGACGCTTTCAGTATCGACGGTGACGATCTCAACGCCTCATCCAACCGTCCATTTGACCAGGACGAGGTCGTCGTCGAGGACAGCTACGAGTACGGCTCCTACTCCGACTTCTCCGGCGGCCATGGAGTGTCCGTGGATCACGCCTCCGCCGCCGCCGCAGCCGCAGCCTCGCCGTTCGGATTCGAAGATCCGAGCGCGAACTACTCCGGCTCGTCGCCGTTTGGGGAGGCTTCGGCGGAGAACGGGAATGGATATGGAATCGGCGAGAACGGAATCGACGACGGAGTTTTTGCTCCCGACGGACCTGTGTTGCCGGAGCCGAGCGAGATGGCGGAGGAAGGGTTTGCTCTTCGGGAGTGGAGGAGGTAAGGTTTTCCGATCCGGTTTGATTTGGTTGGTTGTTATTATGAGGTGGATTGGATCTGTGAAATTGAGCATCTTTGTGATAATTATGTGTGCTTAATTTTGATTTGGGGTGGATTAGTGGTTGGATCTGTGAGGTTTAAGTAGTGATTAGGAAGATGGATATAAATTTTACTTCTTTAATTGCAAAGAGAATTTAATCAAGAACAGGTGGCAATTTTATGAGAAGGATCGAGTTTTGTATAGTCCATGAGAGAATTAAGCTTATAAATGTGTAGTTTATAGCAGACCCTATGCAGCTAGAGCTGCTCTTAAGCTCTTAAGCCACTGATTGCTTTCGATTCTTTTGGTCCGTGGTGATCCAGAATTCTGGATTGCTGTTCATTTTAATGTGTTTTCAATGTCAGAAGCATAATGTGTTGCATTGTTGTTCATCGAAGAATATGTTGCTTGGGGTATTTCATTTAGATAATTCAGATATTGAGGTTCGTAGATAGTTTAAAATAGTCATGTTAGGGGTTAATCAGAGTTGATCGGGGCTTTAAGTAAGCAAGGTTTGTCATTAAAGGTGCATGTTTCCTTAATAGTATGCTTGTTGAAACTTATATTGGTAAGTGGTTAAGTAGTCCAAAAAAGGAAGTTGACAATGATGAGATGATCGTAGTTATTGATTATACCTTTTTTTGTAGTTTTATGTATAAACGTTGGTTGAGCTGAACTAGTTATTGCAAGTTACTAAGTGATATAATGATCCGCTGGAAACTGATTACCTATTTTGGCGATTCTGTTACAGTCAAAATGCCCTTCTGCTTGAGGAGAAGGAAAAGAGAGAGAAAGAACTGAGGATCCAGATTATTGAAGAAGCTGAGGAGTTCAAACGTGCATTCTATGAGAAGAGGAAGCATAATGTTGAGACTAACAAGGTTGAGAACAGGGAAAAGGAGAAGGTAAGTTCTGAACTGCGGTTATGTACTGTTCTATTTTGTGTGCCATTTTTAGAGTGTTCAATGCTAATAAGTTAGTTTTGATGTGGAGCAGTTATTCTTGGCTGATCAAGAGAAGTTCCACAAGAATGCAGACAAGCAAAGTTGGAAGGCAATAGCTGAGCTCATTCCTCACGAGATTCCCAACATTGAGAAAAAGAGAGGCAAGAAGGATCAGGACAAGAAACCATCAATCACGGTCATTCAGGGTCCAAAGCCTGGAAAACCCACTGATCTTTCAAGGATGCGACAAATACTTTTGAAGCTGAAGCATACAACTCCAGCTCACATGATTCCTAAACCACCTGCTCCTGCTAAGGATGCTAAAGATGGGAAGGATGCAAAAGATGCCAAGAATGTAAAGGATGCAAAAGATGTGAAGAATGCTGCATCTAAATCTAATGGATCTGCAGAAGCTGCTGCGCCTGCTACTTCAGAAACCAAAGATGCAACCTCTAATGGCATTTCAGATGCACCAGAACAAGCAGCTCCTGTTTCTACCGAGGAACAGTCTGCTTAAGTCGATATAATGTCCCAACTCTCTCCATATTTGTTATTATTTTGATATCTCTAATTTCATTATCGGCTGTCATCTTCCTGTTTCTTTTGCTACTAATTATCAGACTATTGTAAGATTTGGCCTCCATTGATCTTAGCTTTATTGTGGAGGCCTATATACACCTTGGTTTTGGATGTGTTGTGTTTGGGACTTGAGATTGTCATTGTTTTACAGTCATTTTATGAATATTACTTTCTTTTGAAACGCTTTTCTGTCTGTTGGGCAAGGAAAGTTCTAAACATCTTTTCAGGAGTTTTAGGCATGACCATTCTAACACATCAGCAGCACAAGAAAGTTGAGAACTGAAAACATGGGGCATGGAGGATGTATTACTGTTGGTGATTTAGACTGTTCATCTTTAATAAGTCCGAAATTGAACATCTTCTCCATAGCGGCTTATAATTGAAAAAGAGAGATGTAAATTTCATAGTGAAGTCCCTCTCGTTGGAATGAATATATGATACAACTACTGTAACTGAATTTTTCACTGAATCAAAATCAATAATCACTGAATTACTATACAACATTTTCCTCATCATCGTACCCTTGAGAAGTGATGATATACAACTATTAAAATCAAGGAAGAAAAAATCCCACCACTAGACTAACCTAATCCAACCGATCCGCTACCTGGAATAAACCACCCTCTCCCTTTGCAAAAATAGCTTAAGAAAGGGACATGTAGAAAACAACTCTATGGACTAATAGCACCACACATAAATTGTTCTGGACTTGCAAATAATTCTGCTTCTAAACTGCAATAGATTGTTCTTCACCGTGGCGTTACTTGAGTAATTGTGTCAGGGACAGAACTCATATGGTAGGTGGATGAGTCTGCACATGATTTCTTACTTGAAGAGGGTCCTCCGAGCCCTCCTGAGTTGTTGAAGAAACCCGGGGCTGTAAGTTGCTTCTCATTCAGTCTGACATTTCTGGAGAGCATGTCAAGAACCTGACTCATCAGTGGTCTTTGGCTTGATGCAGCTTGTGTGCAGAAAAATGCCACCTTCATGTACCTAAGGACTTCTTCCTCAGGATATTCCCCCAGGTCCGGGTCAACTAGCTCCAATAGTCTCCCTTCTTCATGGAGTTGCCATGCCTATTGAAGAACAGACAGTTGTAAAAGGGAACAGTGGTTGTTCAGCAAGAAAATTAACCAGCACATATTGTGGGATAAAAGTTTATCATGCCTCAAAACACCTCGATCAAATGCAGTAGTTAACAGTTGAGAAGTAAAGATCATAACTGATAATATGCGATTCAAAAAGTGTAATATCAAGTTGTCAACTACTACTGTCTTAGATACTGATGGATAGGAATATCAACTATCCAGTGGTTCGTATAATAAAAAACTATCCAGTGGTTCAATTATACAAAATATTTCCAAAATTTCATAAACAAAATGTCATGCAGCATGTCAAATATTCTCTCATTTATTAATTCGTCAGACCTGGACATCCATTGTTGTCTATTCCATGAAGTCCATCTTTTAATCACCGAGACATTTTATTTAGTATAAAATTGATAGTTTTGAAAATTGGAAATAAACTAACTCACCCATTCCAGAAGAAACTTTTCTGTCCCTCCCCAGTTTTCCTTGGCACTACTTTTGCCACCAACTATTTCAAGTATGAGAACGCCGAAACTGTAAACATCGGCCCTCATGGTTAACTGACCTCCCAATGCATATTCTGGTGCCAAATAACCTCTGCATAAAGCAAAATTAAGCATGAGATGACAGCTAATTTTCGTTACTTACGATCAAAAACAAAACTAAAGCATCACATGCGAAAAGGATTTTCGAAAAAAAAACCATAAAAAATGTTTGAACCACACTTTTTCTAATGTTCCCAGAGCAGTTAATGAAGAAATTAAAAGATACATAAAGAAACGAGCAACATAGATCTAATATTTTTGGGTCACAGTCTCACAGAAGAAAATAGAATGTCAAATGACAAATAAGAACCAGGAATACATAATAGATAACATACGTTGTTCCTGCAATCCGGGTGCTAATATGAGTGATATTATCTGGGAAAAGTTTAGCCAAGCCAAAGTCTCCAATTTTTGCATTTAAATCTCTGTCAAGGAGTATATTACTAGCTTTGATATCTCTGTGGACAATATGGGGCTGCAGTTCTTCATGAAGAAATGTAAGGCCCCTAGCAATTCCCAAGCAAATGGCTTTTCTTTTTTCCCAATCCAGTTTGATGGTTTTATCCTTCGCACCTACAAACCAAATGAAGACAAATTACATCTGTACCCCCCATTAGGTATATGGACCTTTAGTGTTCTTCTCATATTTAAGGGAATGTTCAATTACCTAATAATGCACGATCAAGGCTGTTATTCTCAACATATTCATAGACCAAAACCCGATCAGCTCCTTGAACACAGTACCCAATCAACTCAACAAGGTTTGGATGCCGGACATTCGATATAGTGTTAATCTCGTTTAAGAATTCACGAACTCCCTGCTTGGACCTAGCAGAAAGTGTCTTCACAGCAATTTGATCTCCATTTTTTAGGGTTCCCTAGCAAAATGCAGCTAGCTTACTTAGATAAATGACAAGAACAAACACCCATCCTGAATTCTAAATACTGTAAAATAATAGTTACAGCTAGTTCTTCATCAATATACCACCAGCAACGGAAGCTTGAAAACTAAGAAAGAAACTTTGTATTGAAGTCACCAATATGAAGTTTCCACATCACCTTCTATATATTCTCAAGACCAACTCACGAATTAGTGAAAAGAACATGAGAAATCACAATACTAGGAAGCTATAAGTCCCAAAATTTTCCTATCTAGAACTACAGGCTAGAGTATTGTTTAACAAGAAAAGTATCAATGTGCCAATAAGCATAAGATAACAGCTAGAGGTGGTTTAAAGAATCCCAATTGATTTTGAAGTCAAATCAATAACATCATATACAGATAACCTCTGAGCAGTAATACTACAATGATAAATCATATACAAAACTCTTAGTACCTTGTACACAATTCCAAAACCTCCTCGCCCAATCTTATTGCTGGCATGAAAATTATCGGTCGCCAATCTCAATTCATTGTAGGAGAAACCTCTAACATTTTCCGGCAGATTACCTTATGCAAAAACACAAATTAAATCAAATCAAGGGCAATGACAGATCAATCATGATGTTGATAATAAGCTTGAACATCAAAACCAAAGCATTATCAACATCATGTAACAATTTGAACAAATATCCAGCATACCATCAAGAACATGGCTAGTCTGACCAGAACTACTCCTTTTTCTCTTTAAAACTGCACCACCAAAGCATTTGCAACTCATAATTGTCAGTAGCAAATACTCCTACTATCTGGGCCTGCATAAAATCACAGTACAAACATCAAAAAGGGTTCAACTCCATCACATCCACCTTAGCATATCAGATTCTGAGACCTACCCAGATTGCCAAATTCATCAAACTTTCAGCTAAACCCCCAAAGATCAAATCTTTAAGCTCCAAACTGAACAAACACAATAAAACAAACACAACCTGAAGAAACCCACCTGGCTGATCCTTGATGACTAATCCAACTTCAAATCGTGATCACTTTAAATTGGTTTAACATCTCCTACTTGTTGGCCACCACGGAGAGCTTGAAATTCTCTAGCTTACTATAAAAAAGAAATACTCAAATACATAAAGAATTAATATTAGCTCACCAAAGGAAAAAGGAAAGTAGCTTTTCAGGGCCGTCTTGTTATTATATTAGTGGTGGTTGTATTTGGTTTTTCTAGCTGTTATTTCTTTCTTTCAGTGTTCGACTATTGAATCAAAGAAAGGTTCCTCCTTTATTTTCTTTCTGAGAATCACGAGCCATAGTACACAGGCGCACGAGCTCGGCTTCCCATTATTGAGAGCGTTCCCATTTCCAACTGTTGTTGGAGCTTTGAAAAGGACTCTTCCTTCTCTCTCTCTGTTTTATTCCTATTGGGAAAATGTTTGTTGCGTCTTTAATGGTTTTGCTTTGCATCATTTTACAAATATTTTGACATCATTATTCGAGTTCTCATGTATCTCAATCTCTTCGTACATGCATAGGCGGCCGCAGGGGTGCCGGTGAGGGCCAGTGCCCCCACTGAAATTTACCACATTGTTTGCATTTACTATTATTTTAGACTTTTTGTCATATTATTACCCCCACTCTGCTAATATTTATTTATTAGAATATGTAGATTAATTGATTAAGTGTCATCTCTAGATGACTTATTTTTTATTTTTCCTGGTAATTTTATTTATTTGTTAGATGGGTATGTCAAAATGCTAGTTTCTAATAAGAAATTTCATAAAACATGGTACGTATTGAGATATGTTTATTAATATACTAACATTAATTGAAGATTCATTGTGTTTTATCATTTTTTTTTTGCCCCCCTCTCACATATAATCTTGCGTCTGCCACTGCGTACATGAACTACATTCGTTTTCTGAGATTTAGGTTAACGTTTGCATGATCCTCTATTTCAAGTATATAATCTGCATGAAACCATACAGTTTAGATTAACCATTAGCCTAGTTCCCAAGTTGTAATTGTGTTTAACATAAACCAAGTTGACATTCTCAAAAAAAGAAGAAGAAACATAAACCAAGTTGAGATGATTCGGATACAAAAACATGTGTTAGCACAACAAACATTTTGATCCTTCATGAGGGGAACATTACACACTTGTCCTCCTTCAAGTTTGCATAAGGTGCCGAATCAATGACATGTAGTTTAGGCAATGTGTTGGGAATATAATATCAAATTACAACTTAACAAGCAAATTTTGAAGGCATTGTTCTCATTAGAAGGAAAACTCTCTGCTACAAGATTACTTATATGGAAGTTATAGCAAGTAAACGCAAACAAATTGGGTGTTCCTCACGTCTATCAAGTGTTCTTGGGTACCAATTACCCTTGAAGAGTTGTGATATAGAGGTCATGCAAGTTTGAAGTCAATTGTTGAAAATGAGCTACATGTATTTTGATCCATAAGCAGCCAGCCAAGTCACGAATTTAGTTCTTGTATTTCTAGTCTTCCATTTTCTCAATCCAACTTAGCGTGATGAATGGTTTAATTTGTCATATTTTACTATTCTTCGTGTGGGAAAGATATACAACAAGACTATCAAAACCGTGGAAAACAATACTCTTAATCTTTACAGAGTTTAATGGTCAATTAATTTCATTGATTATGAAAGTGATAGGCATCAAGTAAGACCAAGTATGCAGCAAAAGAAAAAGGACCAAGTAAACACAATCTATGTGATTAATAATCACAGAAAATAATATCTTCGAGCTTTCACAGCTATTTGTCAACATATGCCTACCATTTGGCTGCTTCAGCTTGTACTATGTAGTTTGCTACACCACTCATATTTTCCATGGTCAGCTTGGAACTAATCCGAATACCATGCAATTTTGGTAAATTTCAACTATATAAAAGTCGTGAGTGGAATAATAATCTTCCTCTCTAGAAAAATAAGAATACACTTTTTGGTATATGCTGTACCGGGTCAAACGTATGTAGTTGGGTTCCCAACTCAACTAGTACAGAGTTAAGAAGTTCACCTATTGTAACGTAAATAGTTTGTAATCAGCCATCATTTTATGGTTTCATCTGACTTCCTTCCAACCTCATCATCTTGAGGAACTAGCGTTTAGATTCTTAATTTGACGCTGATGGTAAGTCAAATTTGCATGAGCTAGTGTTTTAGTGTTTTCGAGACATTTCATCGGATGCATTATTTTTTGTGAAAAAAAAAAAACATGTCAATGAAACTGGCCGTGAGTGGTGAGAGGTGAGTAAAAGTATCTGGGACAACTTTGTTTAGCAACTCTATCTAGATATGCACCTGAGCTGGACACAGATCATAATTCTAATTCTCCTTCCCACATGGTTCTGATTCTCATTTACCTTTCTTCATCTTTTACTAAAGTTAAATTCTTTCTACCAAACAGCTCTCCTGCTCCACATTCTCCCCATTATCACACAATTGTCAAACACATGCTGCAGTCTACATCACTTTGTTTTTGTCTGTTTATGTTTAGCTTCATGTCTCTCTACAGTCTGCACTGAAAAGTCTAAAGTTGCTTCCACTGGGCTTCCTCAATAGCTTCATCGTTAAGGTGAGAGTCTCAGAGAATATGTGCTCGACATATGGCCTCATTGTTGTGGTTAGCTTGACTGGTTTGAACATTGTGAGCTCCATTTGATTTTGGCTGAACTCTTATATGGAGCAAATACTCAGCAGATATCAGCTATCAAGTTCCAACATTTCATCACAAACTACTATTGTTATTTGGGTTTTTGTGGATTTTGGTCTCCTTTCTCTAAGTTGGTGTAGTATGAAAATGCCCAAGATTTCTTCTGTTCACAAATCTAGGTCATACAGCATCAGCAGACCAATAATGTCTCCTCCTTTCCCAATCAGACATTTTTATAAGTAGTAGATTCCTTGTGCTGCTGACTCTTTCCCATAATTCTCTGTCTCCCTTTAATCTCTGACTATGAATCCTTTTCATAACATGTTAAAATTAGGAATAAAATCGCATCTCACATAGTTATAAGGTATAACCATCTATTATAACGATTGAAGAAACTTCATTAATTACGTGTTTTATCATAACTTTCAATAATAATACGACGCCTCATGACCAAGATAATTTCATTTCAAACTAGACACTAAAACGACACACTCTTACATACTTCATATTACACATATCTAAAAAGTTCGATCTTACATAATCGACAATTTTAACCACAAATTTTGCACCATTAATTATCTTTTTTAGTGTGTATCTTGGAATCTTAGAACACTCCCCAACCATCACAACCCAGTGTGCAAATCCTAAACTTTTGGACAAATCCCAAATTTGGGACATTTCTAGAGTATCTTCAGTACACGGTGTGTACCTACACATACAGTTTTAATGGTCGAGATTAGATGACTTCATATAAATACATAATGGGCTCTACGTATAAAGTATTTTAAATGATTAAAATCGTGTCTTGTACCTGCATACAAGAATTTATGGGGACATTTCACCCCAACAAAGACCTTGGAAAATTGGGTTCCCAAATCACATGCCCTTGTCTACCACCCAAACCCTAAATCCCCCAAAATCCCCAAAAAGAGAACAAATTCCAAGTCCCAAATCCACTCTCTCTTTCTGTCTCTCTCTCACACACACTAACCCCACTAGCCTCTCTCTCTCTACAACACACAGTGATATCTGTCGCCTTCAACTACGACTTTCCACCACTTACATTCTTCTTCTCTTCTCTCTCTCTCTCTCTCTCTCTCTCTCTCTTGTCTCTGCTTTGTCAATTTGTATATATAATTTGTTTTAGGGTTTTGGGCAAATGAGTCAAGTCGACGAAGCTGACGAAGAGCCCTTGGCATTGGCTCCTCAGTCAATTGAAATTGAAAAACCCCAAAGCCCTAAACTTGAAGAAGAACAACAACAACAACAAGAACAAGTCGACTCTGTGGAAAACGACGACGGCGATCCCATGGAGGAAGACGCCTCCTTTGTCAGCCCTTCTCCTGTGTTCTGTATTGGGCTCAAGCAGCCCAGGTCCGATTTGCTTCACAAGATGAGCGTCCCTGAGCTTTGTCGCAATTTTAGGTATTGCTTTTCATGGTATCAAAGATCGAATTTTTAGCTTTGTTTTTGGTTATATTTTAATTGAATCGAATTGGGAACACATTTGATTGGAATTGGAATTGGATTTGGATGAAGAAAGTCATTGAATTGTGCTGGTTTTTAGCTCACTATGTTGTGCATTGTGGAGATAATTTAGTCGAGAAAATCGGAGTTTTAGTATTGATGTAATGAAAATTGCATGCACAAGGTTTGACATTGGAGAAAACAGTTGTGTTGGTTCTACAGCGGTGGACGAAATTTGGGATCTTAGTGATGATATACATACTATTGTCATAGTCTGATGTTTGCAGTTGCATACAGTTGCTTGGCTGAATTCATACTATTTTTTGTTTGTTTGTATCACAGTGCTGTCGCTTGGTGCGGGAAGCTGAATGCCATAGCTTGTGCCTCGGAAACTTGTGCGAGAATTCCAAGGTCGGTATAGTTTGTCAAGCGAATGTCTCACTAGCTTTCTTGAGACTGATGAGATATGAGAAAGCACTATGCAAGGAAAAGGGAGTGTCTCTCTTAGAAAGTTTAGGAATCAAAGTAGCCTACTTTTTAAGATTAGAGAATTGTTTTCGTATTCGTTTCAAATTTAAGATATTTGCATCGTTAATATTCAAAGAACTGTAATGTTGTTTCCAAATCACTAAAGTAAGCTGTTGTGTGTGCAAATTAAAGTTTAGTTCTAGAAATTCCTAACTTCACTAGTGTAAAATGTAGCTAGTCTGGGTTGGTTGGTATTACTGGTTGTTTAATCTCTGGCATAGATTTGGATTTCCTTCCTAATAATTCTGTTTGTGTAGGGTTTTGACCTTTTTTTGTTTTTGTAATTGGTTTTGCTGTAGCTCTAATGCAAATCCACCTTTTTGGATTCCCATTCATATTGTTATCCCAGAGCGACCAACTGAGTGCGCAGTATTCAACGTTAAAGCAGGTATTTTCTGCCGATTGCTCTTATTAGAACCTTTTCTGTTTCAGGCTGTCCGTAGTTTTGCTGTAACTTAATGTGCCCAGTTAATAGTTTGATAACAACGAAGACTTGTAGTTCTTTAAAGTACCTCTAGTGGAGTAATAACCAATATGATATCGAAGTTAGTTTCTTGTGAAGCTATCCTAGTTGCATAGTTGCACTTATGAAGTTTTGATGGTCGTTACTCTGTAATGCTGAGTATATTATGAAATATGTGAATTTAATGCCTTTTGAACATATGGCAGATTCTCCTCGTGATTCTGTTCAGTTTATTGAATGGTCACCCACTTCTTGCCCTCGTGCCTTACTGATTGCTAATTTCCATGGGAGAATAACAATCTGGACTCAACCTTCTCAAGTAAGCCACACTTGGATAGGTTTTTTTGTAGTTATATATATGACTTTTCCTATTCAAGATTTTGCTGTGGCTTTTCTGGTATCAGCTCAAATGCAATGATGTTGATATGCATTTAATTATTATAGGCGAAGCTATTATCTAAATGTGTATACCTTGTATCTCTGTACAGGGGCCGGCTAATTTAGTACGTGATGCCAGCAACTGGTCGCTAGAGCATGAATGGCAGCAGGATATTGCAGTTGTCACAAAGTGGCTAGCAGGGGTGTCACCAGTAAGCACTTTTCTTCTCCTTTACTTATCTGAAATGGATATTATATGTATTTACTTTGTTAACATGTAATCACTGCAAGCTTCCATTTTGTGAACTACATTACCCTTGATGTTCTGATGGATGTTCTGTTTTTTTTTTGTTACCCATTCTCAATGAACCAGTATAGGTGGCTTTCCTCAAAATCAAGTAATCCCTCAAATGCGAAGTCAACTTTTGAAGAAAAATTTCTTTCACAACAATCCCAAAATTCAGGTACTTTTCATCATTGCAACCTCTTGTAATTTCATGTTCTATGATATGGTCTACATTCTACAACATGAGTTTGCTTGGCATCTGATGCAATATTTTTTTTGTATCAGATAGGTGGCCAAATTTTCTCTGCGTCTGTTCTGTTTTCTCGTCAGGCTCTGTTCAGCTTCATTGGTCTCAATGGCCTCCTAATCAAAGTACTGCAGCACCAAAGTGGTTTCAAACGAGCAAGGGACTCTTAGGTGCTGGGCCTAGTGGGATTATGGCTGCTGATGCTATCATAACAGATAGTGGTGCAATGCACGTTGCAGGTGTTCCAATTGTGAACCCATCTACTGTTGTAGTTTGGGAGGTCACTCCTGGCCTTGGCAATGGATTTCATGTAACTCCGAAGATAACCACAAGCAATGGGGTCCCACCTTCAATAAGTCTACCCGGTTGGGCGGGTTTTTCCCCTTTGGCTGCATACTTGTTTAGCTGGCAAGATTATCTAATATCCGAATCAAAGCAAGAGCGAAAACAGACAGATTCAGATTTCAGTGATACCGTACCACTCCATTGCTCTCCAGTTTCAAACTTTTCAGCATACGTAAGCCCTGAGACTGCAGCTCAATCTGCAACAACAACGACATGGGGATCTGGAGTTACTGCAGTTGCCTTTGATCCAACTCGTGGTGGTTCTGTCATTGCCGTTGCCATAGTTGAGGGTACTAATTTAGTTCTTTTCTGAAAACCTTTTTACCCTCTCAAAATTTAATTTCAGGCTGTTAATATGAGAAAACAAGCATTTGTTTATTTTCTTCGTTAATAGCTTGTCTAGATTTTTCTCCGTAAACTACTTGTTTCTGTGAACATGTTCTGTCTTTACTTTTTGTTCCTTTTGTTGATGTGGACTGCTTTTAGGGTTTAGGATCTGATATCCTTTGCATATAATAACTTCATCGTTATTCATACTGTTGGAACACCACCTTGGCCAATCTCTCATTTCCTTTAAAGTTTCTCTCCTTAGTACTTTTTGGATATAAAACCTACCTGAATCAAGTGTGTATTGTCTACCACTTATTGCGTGCACTTTCCATGTAAGCTTAGTGGTTTCAGGAGATCGAGTTATTTATCATGTATTTTTGGATAAGAATCAAAACTATCTTAGAAATACGCCGGGCAGAATACAAGTAACATAAAGTGTACCCTTTGTTTTCACCTGTGCAGGACAATACATGTCTCCTTATGATCCAGATGAGGGCCCTTCAATTACAGGATGGAGAGTGCAACGCTGGGAATCATCCCTTCAGCCAGTGGTGCTTCATCAAATATTTGGGAATCCCAATAATACTTTTGGTGGGCAGGCACCCATGCAAACCGTTTGGCTGTCCAAAGTGGACACAAGCATACAACCAACTAATGATTTTAAAAATCACCAAGCAGCTGCGACGGGAGTGATCTCTGAGCCTAAGAAGACACCTGATTCTAGCATTGAGAATACAATAAGAGTCAGTTTTGATCCTTTTGACCTGCCAAGTGATGTTAGAACTCTTGCTCGAATAGTCTATTCTGCTCATGGTGGTGAAATTGCTGTTGCTTTTCTTCGGGGTGGGGTTCACATCTTCTCTGGTCCAAACTTTGCACCTGTTGATAACTACCAGATTAATGTTGGATCTGCAATTGCTACTCCCGCCTTCTCATCGACTAGCTGCTGCTCAGCGTCCGTTTGGCATGACACTAGTAAGGACCGTACCATTTTAAAAATACTACGTGTTCTTCCGCCCGCTGTTCCAAGCAGTCAAGTGAAGGCGAACTCATCAACGTGGGAACGTGCAATTGCAGAAAGGTACTTTGAAAAGCTTTGTTCTGGTGAATCTTGAATTCCCCACAATTATTACTTGTAGCTGTTTACTTTACATCGATAGAGGTTGGATGAACTATTTAGTTTGTATGTTTAAATTGGCTAGCATGGCAGGTTTTGGTGGAGTCTTTTGGTTGGAGTTGATTGGTGGGATGCAGTTGGGTGTACACAGAGTGCTGCCGAGGACGGCATTGGTAAGTGAAGATTTATTTTGTTGTATTACAGTAATTAATGCATAATTTGGCAAATATTCATTCAGTCTTTCCTATATGGAATTAAATGGAAGGGGCTTTTTGTTCTTCCAAGTCTTTTATTCATGCTGTACACGATAGTTTCTAAATGATGTGTTGTGCCTTTTCTGGTGCAGTTTCTCTGAACAGTGTCATTGCAGTATTGGATGCAGATTTTCATTCTCTGCCCTCTACTCAGCACAGACAACAATATGGTCCTGTAAGTTCCTCTGGCCATGAAACAGGCTGCACAAAATTTTCGTGTCCTATGTCTGCTAATTTGTTCTGAATATGTCAAAAAGGAGAAACATAGGTGAATAGTTAAAGTCATGTATTTTTTAACTACCATAGTAGGTGAATTATATAAAAGAAAGTGTCTTAGAATTGTTTGAAACTGATTTTTACCACTGATTATAATGAGAAAAAGCATGCAGCGTTTTTGTCTTTGTTAGAGCTTTTATTTCAACTCAAGCCTGGAAGTACAGTTTTTGTTCTAAAGACTAAGACTTCATCCACCCTTGATTTGCATGGCTGCATCATGGCTTTCTCGTTCTATTATCATTTGTGGTCCATCTATTTGGGTTTGTGATCGGTTGTAGTTTATGTACCATTATTTTGCCAGTTTAAGTTTCTTATCTTTGTGGACTGTTTTTGTTGGTTTGACTGAGAGAATTATACGTGTATTGCAGAGTCTAGATAGGATAAAATGCAGGCTGCTGGAAGGCACAAACGCACAAGAAGTTAGGGCGATGGTTCTAGACATGCAAGCTAGGTTATTGCTAGACATGCTTGGGAAAGGAATTGAATCGGCTTTGATAAATCCATCTGCTTTGGTACAAGAACCATGGCAGGCAAAAGGTGAAACTTTATCAGCCATTGATCCTGAGGCAATGGCTGTTGAACCAGCCCTTGTGTCAAATATTCAGGTTGGTCGCTGATTCTGTTCAGCTCTTCACTTCTAAATTATATATTCCATGGAGGTCTGGATACTCCCGATATGATACTCCCCAATACTTGCAGATACCCAATATGCAGTACTTTTCAAAAACGAATTGGATAACATTTGGAACCTTTATTTGAGGATACGTGTTCACACATTCTACACATATCCTAAACTGAAAGTATGATCAGTTTGCACTTCGTAGTTTTGAATCTTGTTTTAAATTACTAGGTTTTCTTTGTAATTTTAGAAGTTTATGAAAAAACAAAACATATAAATAAGGAAAGCAAAGCTCTTCTGTGCTAGTATTGGTTATACTCGACCACAAAAGCCAACTATTTGGAACCATATAGGAAGGAAATAATGAGCAGAAAACGATGAAGAAGGAATGACTCACTCAAATATTATTTGGTTGCATTGGATGTGAACCAACCACATAAGTATATTTTCTTTTGTAAAAGAGAATCTTAGTGTAATGTAGTAATTTATTAGCCCAAGTTTGCCACAACCGTGTCCTGTTTTTGGATGTTTGCTAATGTTTTCGTGGATATCAATCTTATATTTTTTCCTTTTTCTTTTCTTTCCTGATTTTTCCCTTTTTCTTTTCTTTCCTGATTTTTCCCTGTAATACAGGCTTACGTTGATGCAGTTCTTGATCTAGCTTCACATTTCATTACTCGCTTGCGGCGCTACGCTAGTTTTTGCCGCACATTAGCCAGCCATGCTGTTACTGCGGGCGCTGGTAGCAATCGCAACATGGTGGCTAGTCCTACCCAGAGTACGGGTTCTCCTGCAACTAGTCAAGGTTAGTATGCATTTGTCTTATTATGGAAAACTAAAAAAGACTGACTTTATTGTTGGGTTCAACTGTAAGATGATTAAAACAATCATGATTCAGTTAAATAATGGTGTCCTTAAGATGTAAACAAATATCGGTTGATCCTGAATGCCAAACTATTGAACTTTCAAAGCAACTGTATGCTTCATACACAAGTAGTTGGGCAGATTCTTTTTACTAAATGAAACCTCTTATGTAGTCTATATAGTCTGTTATTCTGCATTTGTCTGATTTGAGCATTTCTTTGACAGTGTAATGCCATGATTTTTCAGGAGGTCAAAATGGACCAACAACTTCCACAGGAAACACCCAGATGCAAGCTTGGGTACAAGGTGCCATTGCGAAGATCAGTAGTACCTCTGATGGAGTGCCTAATTCAACTCCTAACCCCATCAGTGGTCCATCTTCTTTCATGCCGATAAGTATAAACACAGGAACATTTCCTGGAACACCTGCTGTTAGGCTGATTGGGGATTGCCACTTTCTTCATAGGTTATGCCAGCTTTTGCTTTTTTGTTTTTTCTTTCGGCGAACTCAGCTACCCCGTTTTGCTGGGGGTGCACAGAGAAATACTGATGCAAACACGCAAAAGCCTCAGCCTGGGGTGCCTGGGAAAGTGGAGGAAATCAGTTCTGTTTCTGTAAAACCATCCTCAACCATAGTTAGACCGGAGGAGGGTCAAGCAGCTCGGGCTGGTCAGATCATACCTGCAGCAAAAGGAGTCGAGGAAGGACCTGCTGGAAGGTCAAGATTGGGTGCTGGAAATGCTGGTCAGGGATACACTTTTGAGGAGGTAAAATTTGAATGCTCCTTTATATTAAGATGTGCAAACAGATGATATCTTGTTTTAATTGCTTATAACTAGCTTAATTTCTAATATTCAATCTATAATTTGAGAGTACTTCCTTATGGATCTTCATGTCTCAATAGTGATCTTGACACACTGAGGATATTCTCAGTTAATCTAGAAATTTCTCCGTCATACAGTGTAAGCAGAATCTAGAATGATGTATCTGTTACTTCTGGTGTAGGTTAAAGTCCTTTTTCTCATCCTTATGGATCTTTGCAAAAGAACAGCAAATCTGGCACATCCATTGCCAGTTTCTCAGGTGGGAAGTAGCAACATTCAAGTACGGCTGCATTACATTGATGGAAATTATACTGTACTTCCTGAAGTTGTGGAAGCATCTCTCGGCCCTCATATGCAGGTATTGTTAGATTTGGTTAACCAATTATGATGCAATTACATATGGTGTTGCCTCACTTTTCATCAGTACTGGTGTCAAGTGAAACTGCAACATTACAAAAAGTAAAGAATTTGTAGACAGCTTCAGTTTTGATGTATATTGAAGTCCAGAACCCATATGTAGCATAATATGCTAATGCTAGATCTTCCAGAAGTGGGCTTTGTGGTAAATTTGAAACCCCATGGAATAAAATGCTTAGAGAGCGGGTCTCCTCCAGTTCTCTTTTCAAGTGGTTGCTTACAAGTTCTGAAAACTCCCAAGATGCTTCTTTTTCATGGTATATGTCAAGGTGGAAGTCCTCTCTTATATTTTAATTTTCTTTTTTCTGATGAGTGCTACAGAATATGCCCCGGCCTAGAGGTGCAGATGCTGCTGGTCTGTTACTCCGAGAATTAGAACTCCACCCTCCAGCTGAAGAGTGGCATAGACGGAATATGTATGGAGGGCCGTGGTCCGATCCGGATGATGTGGGTCATCTAGATGATACTCCGAAGCTATTTAACTCTCATGACTCGGTCGATTTGGGATTGATGGAAAGTTGTGATGTCTATTATGGAGCCCATGGTCTGTGGCCAAGGAAACGCAGAATGTCAGAAAGAGATGCAGCTTTTGGCTTAAACACTTCCGTGGGTCTGGGGGCATATCTGGGTATAATGGGATCTCGGAGAGATGTTGTCACTGCCGTATGGAAAACTGGTCTTGATGGTGTTTGGTATAAGGTTTGATACGAAAACTCCCACTCCCTCCCTTTTTGTTTTCCCTCTTCCTATATCAATAGTTTGTGGCCCCTTCAGTCCTAATTTTGTGCAACGATGCATATGCAGTGCATACGATGTTTACGCCAGACTTCAGCCTTTGCTTCCCAAGGTGCTAGTAGTCCACCTAATCAAACTGAGAAGGAGACTTGGTGGATCAGCCGCTGGGCTTATTGCTGTCCTATGTGTGGTGGAACATGGGTTCGAGTTGTATAGACAACTGAACCGACCATGTTTGTTACATGGGTTCTGTCTTTTACTGTTTTTTATGTGGTGTGATCCACTGTGTAGATGCATAAGACATTGCTGACCACTGACAACTAATGATACACTGGCTGCTGATAATTGTCGGCCATGTCATGTGATGCAGACAGTATATAAGCCGGACACATGTTAGTTAAGGCGATCAGTAGTAGAAGATATCTCGGTGAGCAGTCAAACCTATCTTTATCTGTTAATACTTGCTATGCAATTGGTTTCCCTTATTCTAAAAGCATACTCATTACTCTGATTTTCTTGATTCATTTCAGGTTTCCATTTTGTGGGTTGCAGCCCTGACCTTGGTGCTGGGGAATGAAATCGAGAGGCGCAAGTTAATATGACCAGTTTGTTCTTACTTAGTCACTCCCTCCACTTATCAATCTATATGTCGATATGCAACACTAGTATGAACTCTAATTTTTGAGCCATGGCTGTGAGGGCAGTTGTTGGTAGGTTCCTACCAGTCTCTTAACTGTAGACTAATATGTAACTCGCAATTCGTGAATGAAGCAAATGTATATGGCCCTTTTTTCTGAGTTCTGCTTATTCAGCAAATTGCATGTTGTAGAATTGATGTTTATCACTTCAATATCAGTTTTCTCATAGTAAATGCCAAGCGATAAAATTGATATTATCTAATCGCCATAAGTTATTTTTGTATCATTTCTAATACAGCAAGTAAAAGAAGAAGATAAAATATAGAATTGCATCAAAAATACATTGTAAGGACTTCTCTTCTTCTGTTATATACCAAACATCAGGTGTAGAAAATACATCAACTTCAACTAGTGATTTTTCGTACCCGCTTTTTCTATTTTACATTTTACTCATTTTTCCATAAATCTAACTTCAAAAACATAAAATGAAATACGGAGAAAATCTATTTATTTCTAGACTCGTACACTAATTAGTTACGTTCCGTATGTGCATTTTATAGTTACGCCCTATAAATATAAGATACAGTGATATATTATTATTTTTTATCTTTTTGGCGATGTAGTGATATACTATTGAACTATAAAACTTTAGGAAATCTTTTCAAACAACATCTGATGTATTTAAAAAAAAAAAACGAAAAAGTAATTTACGGCGTATAAATAGAAAAAGTAAATTAGTATTGCCGGGAAGTGTGAAGCGTTGAAATCTGTGAGAGTCTCTAGAAGCAACCGAAATCAAATCGGAGAGACGAAGAAAAAGACGAGCGGCGATGAGCAGCGCCGGCGGGCAAGGTGGACCCCAGTCACTGGCCTTCAGAGTTATGCGTCTCTGCAAGCCCTCATTCCAGGTGGACTCCATCCCCCTCCTCCTCGACCCCGCCGATCTCCTCGTCGGCGAAGACATCTTCGACGACCCCCTCGCCGCCTTCCAGGTCCCTCCACTCCTCAAAAGCCACGTGTCCTCCTCCTCCGACTCCTCCGATCCCAGCTACCGCTCCAGATTGCTCCTCCACCACCCCTCCGACTCCATCGGCCTCTCCGGCCTCCTCGTCCTCCCCCAAGCCTTCGGGTCAGCCACTCTAGAACCTTCTCCTCCATCTTCTTCGCCATTTCTGTTACTGAATCTGTTTTAATCTTTGAAAAATTGCAGAGCGATTTACTTAGGGGAGACGTTTTGTAGCTACATTAGCATCAACAACAGCTCCAATTTCGAAGTCAGAGACATCATAATCAAGGTTTGATTTCGAAACTTGTCGATTGGATTTCGTGCCCTAATTGTTTTGGTTTTGGTTGCAATTTTAAGCTGAATTTGGAAATTGTAGGCGGAGATGCAAACAGAGAGGCAGAGGCTTGTGCTGTTGGAGACGTCGAAATCGCCGGTGGAGTCCATACGCGCCGGAGGGCGGTATGACTTCATTGTTGAGCATGATGTTAAGGAGCTCGGAGCTCACACGTAAGCTTGCTCGTCGTCACACTACTGATTCATTGCTGTTGTCATTGTTGAGATTGTGGTTGTGTTTTGTGTTGAGGTTTTAGGTTGGTGTGTACTGCATTGTACAATGACGGTGAGGGTGAGCGTAAGTACCTACCGCAGTTCTTCAAGTTCATTGTGGCGAACCCTCTTTCGGTCCGGACTAAGGTATGCTTTGTTGCCTTGCCATTTGCATCTGTAGTTAGTCATATTTTTCAGATGAAAACATTGCGCTAGTGCTGACGCAATTTGAATTTGATTTGATGTGCAGGTCCGCTCTGTTAAGGTACGTTGAGGTTCACTGAATCCGTTAGCTGTAAGTTTGAAAATTTAGTCCTTCGGATATAAAGTACAAGTTACATATTTACACCTTCAAACATGAGCATGTATATGCTTCATTGGAGGATCTGAGCTTGCATACCCTTCAGGCCTACGTAACAACTCTGATATTGTTCATAACTGTTTGGATGTCCTCTCATTTATGTTATATATAATATATCTGATTTAGAAATTTGCCTGTAATAGCGTCCCTATGATTCTCACCAGGAAATTACCTTTTTAGAAGCTTGCATCGAAAATCATACGAAGTCAAATCTTTTCATGGACCAAGTTGAGTTTGAGCCTGCTGGGCATTGGGGTGCAAAACTTCTGAAAGCTGATGAACACCATTCTGAGACGAAATCTCAAACAAGGTAAAAATGATATGCTTTTGTCAGCAGCATTTCAATTCGGGCTTATTCTTATTTCTTATCTTTTCTCAAGTCTAAAATTGGTGTTTTCACTCATACTTGAGTTGTTGGTGACAGAGATCTGTTTAAGCCACCAGTTCTCATCAGATCTGGAGGAGGAATTCGTAACTATCTTTATCAGTTAATATCATATGGGTCTGCCCAACCGAAAGTGGAGGGAAGCAATATTCTTGGTAAACTTCAGATAACTTGGCGAACAAATCTGGGTGAACCTGGTCGCTTACAAACACAGCAAATATTGGGCACTGTGAGTTTTCAGTTTTGACATATATATAAGAAGGAAGAATGTGGGTCCTCTATCTGTTTATTTCCTATTATCCCTTCAGCATTTCATTCTCTTCAGAAAAATCTGTTTAATAAGAATTCTGTATTTGGATTGAAAATATATTAATATGCAGATGAAGTGTTTGACTCCTTGTCTGCAGTAATGTATATCGCAGGCTTATGCACATGCTAGACAAGTTAGGAATAGGATGGCTGCAATGTCTGAATTTTGTTTTTAGGTTGCTAGGACTATCCTTGGTGCACAGCTCACATACATATGTTGTTTGCCATTTGAAGTTTGCAGTATGAAGTTAATTTGAAATTTAAATTATTTGATAACTTCAGTGGAAATTGAGAAGTTCAACTAATAGTGTACTATTCTAAAATTTAAATATTTATTGGTTTGAACTATGTTGCAAGAAAGGCCATCTATGTACTTGATGATGTTTCATATATAATTGCCTTGGGTTTATTCAATCTTCTGTTAAACAATTTGCAGCCCATAAGACGAAAGGATATTGAGTTGCAAGTTGTGGAGGTACCATCTGGCATCAAATTGGAAAGACCCTTTATGGTAATTTAGCATCTTGATGTCTTATATGTGTCTGGTACTGCAGCTTGACAATGTATGTCAGAAATTACCAGCTGTGACTTCTTGTGGCTGTTGAACTTCATCCCCCGCCCCCCTCCCATAATATATACATACTTTACTGGTCATTCTTCAGTATATGATGTTGGTGACAATAAATTAATTAAATGTACTGACCAACTCAGATGTCTTGCAGCTACAGTTGAAATTAGCAAATGAGACAGAGAAAGAACTTGGCCCTTTTGAAGTTTCTTTATCACAAGACGATTCACACGAGGAGAAGGTTGTCATGATTAATGGTCTTCAAACTGTGGTAATGGTTGAATCTTCTTCTCATATTCAAAATTGTTCTTCATTGAGTCCTTTTGAAGTCATAAGGTTAGTCTGTTTCGATATTATCGTTCACATCTGCTTCTATAGCTGCTCCAATTATAAAATTCTTAATGTCAAGTCAGAGCATTTACTATTGGCCTTGTTGAGTGTTCTCTTTTCACTCTCTGTTGCTTTATGTTGTAGGTTTCCTGTATGTAATAGACCTCATAAACTCTTTGAACTAGCTCAAATGGCTTACATAATATTGCGTGATGCAAGATAAATCAAAGACCCAAGATTTAGGTACCTATATTTTAACAGTCAACTTTTACGTATCTAGTTAACTGATCTATGAATTTGAACTATGTACAGGTATTTCCCAGTGTTGAAGCATTTGGCTCGAAGGAGTTTCATCTGGTACAAACATTTATTTGTCAGCAACTTCTGGATTCTTTTTAAGCTTAATTAATGTCTGAATATCAATTTATTACTATGATAGTTTCAATGGGTGGAAGCATCATCAGATATATCTTTATACACCATGACATTGGACCTTATACCTAAATTCACCCTTTATGACTATGGCATAATCATGCACCTAGGTAGATTACATGCCATTACCTCTGATGTTGCTGGGAGAAAAGGGAAATAGAAAATGAATGGAAAAAAGCCCAATCTCTCCCAATGGCATGCCAAATCTTGTCAAGACACTATTTTTTTAAACTCTCTTGTGCCATAAGTTGACATTTGGTAAAAAAATGATATTCTAGGGCTGTTCCAACTGACGGACCTCAAAAAGCTCGACCCAATTATTTTTTAAGATTTTTCAAAGCCGGGAATTTGGGAAATTAATTTAAAAAAATCGAGTCAAGTTTTTTCAGTTTTTTTTCAATTGGAGAATTACTTAAAAATTATGATTTTGGGGTGGGTAGATTTTGGTAAGAAAATATGAACTTGCAATTTTGGCCAAAAAACGTGTGTCACAATTTTGGTGAAAAATACATTTTTGGTGCATGTTCTTGTTTTCTTACCAAAATTTCACATTTGGTAAGAAAATGATTTTCCAGGGCTGTTCCAACTGATGGACCTCAAAAAGTTCGACCCAATTATTTTTTTTCATGTTTGCAAAGTTGGGAATTTGGAAAATTAATTTAAAAAATCGAGTCAAGTTTTTTCAGTTCTTTCAATTGGAGAATTACCCCAATTTTTTTCAATATTCGAAAGTGTGGAAATTGGAAAAGTCATAAATGAAAATTTGGTCAAGATTCTTGAGTTCCATCAATTCAGAAATTGCTTAAAAATCAAGCTTTAGGGGTGGGAATATTTTGGTAGAAAAATAAGAGTGCGATTTTTGAAAGGATTAAAAAAAAAAAAAAAAACGGGTGCTATAGTCCACAATTTTGGGTGAGAAATCGCGGTCTTGGACATATTTATCTTTTTAAAAGGTAAAGTTCCAAGGTTGGTCCCCATGGGGTTGGACATATTTTAAACAAATTTGCTTATGATTTCTACTTTGTTGAGTAATTCCTTAGAGCTGTTTTTTTTCAATATAGAACCTCATTGCGACCAAACTTGGAGTTCAGAAGATCACAGGCATTACCGTTTATAACACAAGGGAGAGAAGATCATACGATCCTTTGCCAGATTTAGAGGTTAGTTTTCATTTTCTTAAAACAGTAGTTAAGGCACCTATCACTTGGATCTATTTCATCCAAACAGCTACTAGCACGGCTTTTATCAAGAGTTATGTCAAGGCACTTCCTTTCCCATCTAAACTTGAAAATCAGATGCTTTCGGTTATTGTTCTGTTCTGACCAGTCTTCTGGATTTGTTGCAGATATATGTGGATCTGGACTAATTATGCCTTAGTTTTGACCCATTTTGCTTCCTGTCTTTTGTGGAAACATATATGTGCTATGGTTTGAAACGCATGGCGCTAGTTCACTGGGTTGGTAAGTGGTGGTGCTTACCCCTCCTCCAGTCTCTGAAGACTTGCTTTAGCAATCTCTTTTCTCTGGTTCATTTGGTGGACTGTTAGCAATCTCTGTTCTCCACAAAAGGGTTATCAAAAGTGTGACAGCTGATTCTTTGGGTAGCAAATGTAAATTCGTAAGATTAGAATGCCCAGAAACTGGCTTCCATATTTAGTTGTGAGGAAGGAAAGTAGTCTGTAAAAGATTTAGCTGATTATATTACAGATTTGTTATAGAACCTATTGTTACATCTGATCTATTGACCTTCAGTTTCATCCCCTTCTTATCCTCTTCCATTTAACTCTTTAATATTCTGATGGATATGATCAGGGGACTTGAGTAAAAGCATATTCTTATTTTCCATATCTTCACCAAAATTTCTATGATCAAAATACACTGTAACCCTCGAATGCTAGGAATGTCCCTCCCTTGTTTAGCTTGAATTTTAAGAGTAGGTAGTCCAGTACTAGTCCAGAAGAAGCAGCAATATTGCACTTAAATCAAAGTCGGCATTAATCCCATTATTTATAGTAGGTAGTATGAAAAATGCTATTGATCCAGAAAAGTTACTTCATTCATGTATATGTACAGAGATACTCACGAAGGTAAAAAAGGGAAGGAATATACATGAATAATTGAAAGAAAAAAAAAGGCAACTAGTTAAAAAAAAGAAAAAACATAGGTTCCAAATGAGATGGAATTTCTTTGTGCCATGGAAACTCTAGGCATGTTGTTGTCCCCAGCCAGCCCAGTTGGCTTCACTTCCAACACGTGGCATATTCTGAATCTTTGATTGGGCATCAACCTTGAAGTTGGCCCCACACATGACCCCCTCACTATCAATCCTAGGCATTGCCTTCATCTTCCTTGTTGGGTGCTCAAAGCTCATGAGTCCCTGCTCACTGTGGAACATGCACCCAGTTGGGAATGGAGCAAAGGACTTTGAACAGCCTTCCTTCAACACCCCCAAGTTGTCTGAAATTACGACCGAGCCATCTTCAGCAATCCCCCAATATAGACTAACCCCTTCATAAGCATCCTGCACAAACCAAAAGCAATTGTGAGAACAAAAGAAAAAATGACGAACAATATATATATAGGTTGAGGATGTTGCTTGTGTAGCAATTAAGGTAATTACCAATGAAGCAAAAACAGTTCCAGCCTTGCTATCATAGATGACAAATCCAAAGCTGCCGTCCAGATCCTTGATGACCTGATCGGCCGGGTAGGGACCCCGGTCACGGAGGGTCCGGTAGGCCTGCACCAAAAACATGGCTTCATTGGTTTGCTTTGAAAGGCCATATTGCTTGATCAGGCTGTTGAGGTTGTTAAGGCTCCCCAAGAAAACGCAGTATATGTCATCCAAAGAACAGAACAACCTGTAATTGTTAAATATTCAAGTCATTAATTGATTAATCAAATTCAAAAGATCCATTTCACTCAGATCTATCTAGATCAAACCCTAAACAGTGAAAAGCAATCTGATCCATTATGAAATAACAAAATACAAAGAGGGAGGAAAAGGGTACCTCTGATTCATGGAGAAGGAGTTTTGTGGGCGAACATAAGCGAGCAATGACTTGTTTCCAAAGCCAACA